>CM065126.1:6165000-8765000 GCA_033026305.1 Cirrhinus molitorella | reverse complement strand
ACTTCTACTATGGCTTCTTCTATGGCTTCTGTTTCTTCGATTTTTTCTTCCATCGACTTCTACCATGGCTTCTTCTATGGCTTCTGTTTCTTCGATTTTTTCTTTCATCGACTTCTACCTTGACTTCTTCTATGGCTTCTGTTACTTCGATTTTTTCTTTCATCGACTTCTACCTTGACTTCTTCTATGGCTTCTGTTACTTCGATTTTTTCTTTCATCGACTTCTACCTTGACTTCTTCTATGACTTCTGTTACTTCGATTTTTTCTTTCATCGAATTCTACCATGGCTTCTTCTATGGCTTCTGTTACTTAGATTTTTTCTTTCATCGACTTCTACCTTGACTTCTTCTATGGCTTCTGTTACTTCGATTTTTTTCTTTCATCGACTTCCACCTTGACTTCTTCTATGGCTTCTGTTACTTCGACTTTTTCTGTCATCGACTTCTACCTTGACTTCTTCTATGGCCTCAGTTACTTCGTTTTTTTTTTTCCTTTTTTTATCGACTTCTACCTTGACTTCTTCTATGGTTTCAGTTACTTCGATTTTTTCTTTCATCGACTTCCACCTTGACTTCTTCTATGGCTTCTGTTACTTCGACTTTTTCTGTCATCGACTTCTACCTTGACTTCTTCTATGGCCTCAGTTACTTCGTTTTTTTTTTTTTTTTTTTAATCGACTTCTACCTTGACTTCTTCTATGGCTTCTGTTTCTTCGATTTTTTCTTTCATCAACTTCTACCTTGACTTCTTCTATGGCTTCAGTTACTTCAAGTTTTTTTTTTTTTTCTTTTTTTATTGACTTCTACCTTGACTTCTTCTATGGTTTCAGTTAGTTCGAGTTTTTTTTTTTTTTTTTTTTTTTTAATCGACTTCTACCTTGACTTCTTCTATGGCTTCTGTTACTTCGATTTTTTCTTTCATCGACTTCTACCTTGACTTCTTCTATGGCTTCAGTTACTTCGAGTTTTTTTTTTTTTTTTTTTTTTTTTTTTTTTATCGACTTCTACCTTGACTTCTTCTATGGCTTCTGCTACTTCGATTTTTTCTTTCTTTTATTGCCTTCTACCTTGACTTCTTCTATGGCTTCAGTTACTTCGATTTTTTCTTTCATCGACTTCTACCATGGCTTCTTCTATGGCTTCTGTTTCTTCGATTTTTTCTTCCATCGACTTCTACCATGGCTTCTTCTATGGCTTCTGTTTCTTCGATTTTTTCTTTCATGGACTTCTACCTTGACTTCTTCTATGGCTTCTGTTACTTCGATTTTTTCTTTCATCGACTTCTACCTTGACTTCTTCTATGGCTTCTGTTACTTCGATTTTTTCTTTCATCGACTTCTACCTTGACTTCTTCTATGACTTCTGTTACTTCGATTTTTTCTTTCATCGACTTCTACCATGGCTTCTTCTATGGCTTCTGTTACTTCGATTTTTTCTTTCATCGACTTCTACCTTGACTTCTTCTATGGCTTCTGTTACTTCGATTTTTTTCTTTCATTGACTTTTATCTTGACTTCTTCTATGGCTTCAGTTACTTCGTTTTTTTTTTTTTTTTTTTTAATCAACTTCTACCTTGACTTCTTCTATGGCTTCAGTTACTTCGATTTTTTCTTTCATCGACTTCTACCATGGCTTCTTCTATGGCTTCTGCTACTTCGATTTTTTTCTTTCATTGACTTTTACCTTGACTTCTTCTATGGCTTCAGTTACTTCGAGTTTTTTTTTTTTTTTTTTCTTTTTTCATCGACTTCTACCTTGACTTCTTCTATGGCTTCTGTTACTTCGATTTTTTCTTTCTGTTATCGCCTTCTACCTTGACTTCTTCTATGGCTTCTGTTTCTTCGATTTTTTCTTTCATCGACTTCTACCTTGACTTCTTCTATGGCTTCAGTTACTTCAAGTTTTTTTTTTTTTTTTTCTTTTTTTATCGACTTCTACCTTGACTTCTTCTATGGTTTCAGTTACTTCGAGTTTTTTTTTTTTTTTTTTTTTTTTAATCGACATCTACCTTGACTTCTTCTATGGCTTCTGTTACTTCGATTTTTTCTTTCTTTTATCGCCTTCTACCTTGACTTCTTCTATGGCTTCTGTTTCTTCGATTTTTTCTTTCATCGACTTCTACCATGGCTTCTGTTTCTTCGATTTTTTCTTTCATCGACTTCTACCTTGACTTCTTCTATGGCTTCTGTTATTTCGATTTTTTCTTTCTGTTATCGCCTTCTACCTTGACTTCTTCTATGGCTTCTGTTTCTTCGATTTTTTCTTTCATCGACTTCTACCTTGACTTCTTCTATGGCTTCAGTTACTTCGAGTTTTTTTTTTTTTTTTTCTTTATCGACTTCTACCTTGACTTCTTCTATGGTTTCAGTTACTTCGATTTTTTCTTTCATCGACTTCCACCTTGACTTCTTCTATGGCTTCTGTTACTTCGATTTTTTCTTTCTTTTATTGCTTTCTACCTTGACTTCTTCTATGGCTTCAGTTCGATTTTTTCTTTCATCGACTTCTACCTTGACTTCCTCTATGGCTTCTGTTACTTCGATTTTTTCTTTCATCGACTTCCACCTTGGCTTCTTCTATGGCTTCTGTTACTTCGACTTTTTCTGTCATCGACTTCTACCTTGACTTCTTCTATGGCCTCAGTTACTTCGTTTTTTTTTTTCCTTTTTTTATCGACTTCTACCTTGACTTCTTCTATGGCTTCTGCTACTTCGATTTTTTCTTTCTTTTATTGCCTTCTACCTTGACTTCTTCTATGGCTTCAGTTACTTCGATTTTTTCTTTCATCGACTTCTACCATGGCTTCTTCTATGGCTTCTGTTTCTTCGATTTTTTCTTCCATCGACTTCTACCATGGCTTCTTCTATGGCTTCTGTTTCTTCGATTTTTTCTTTCATCGACTTCTACCTTGACTTCTTCTATGGCTTCTGTTACTTCGATTTTTTCTTTCATCGACTTCTACCTTGACTTCTTCTATGGCTTCTGTTACTTCGATTTTTTCTTTCTTTTATTGCCTTCTACCTTGGCTTCTTCTATGGCTTCTGTTACTTCGACTTTTTCTGTCATCGACTTCTACCTTGACTTCTTCTATGGCCTCAGTTACTTCGTTTTTTTTTTTCCTTTTTTTATCGACTTCTACCTTGACTTCTTCTATGGTTTCAGTTACTTCGATTTTTTCTTTCATCGACTTCCACCTTGACTTCTTCTATGGCTTCTGTTACTTAGACTTTTTCTGTCATCGACTTCTACCTTGACTTCTTCTATGGCCTCAGTTACTTCGTTTTTTTTTTTTTTTTTTAATCGACTTCTACCTTGACTTCTTCTATGGCTTCTGTTTCTTCGATTTTTTCTTTCATCAACTTCTACCTTGACTTCTTCTATGGCTTCAGTTACTTCAAGTTTTTTTTTTTTTTTTTCTTTTTTTATCGACTTCTACCTTGACTTCTTCTATGGTTTCAGTTACTTCGAGTTTTTTTTTTTTTTTTTTTTTTTTAATCGACTTCTACCTTGACTTCTTCTATGGCTTCTGTTACTTCGATTTTTTCTTTCATCGACTTCTACCTTGACTTCTTCTATGGCTTCAGTTACTTCGAGTTTTTTTTTTTTTTTTTTTTTATCGACTTCTACCTTAACTTCTTCTATGGCTTCTGCTACTTCGATTTTTTCTTTCTTTTATTGCCTTCTACCTTGACTTCTTCTATGGCTTCAGTTAATTCGATTTTTTCTTTCATCGACTTCTACCATGGCTTCTTCTATGGCTTCTGTTTCTTCGATTTTTTCTTCCATCGACTTCTACCATGGCTTCTTCTATGGCTTCTGTTTCTTCGATTTTTTCTTTCATCGACTTCTACCTTGACTTCTTCTATGGCTTCTGTTACTTCGATTTTTTCTTTCATCGACTTCTACCTTGACTTCTTCTATGGCTTCAGTTACTTCAAATTTATTTATTTTTTTTTATTTTTTTATCGACTTCTACCTTGACTTCTTCTATGGTTTCAGTTACTTCGAGTTTTTCTTTCATCGACTTCTACCTTGACTTCTTCTATGGCTTCAGTTACTTCGAGTTTTTTTTTTTTTTTTTTTAATCGACTTCTACCTTGACTTCTTCTTTGGCTTCTGTTACTTCGATTTTTTTTTTTTTTTTTTTTTTAATCGACTTCTACCTTGACTTCTTCTTTGGCTTCTGTTACTTCGATTTTTTCTTTCATCGACTTCTACCTTGACTTCTTCTATGGCTTCTGTTACTTCGATTTTTTCTTTCATCGACTTCTGCCTTGACTTCTTATATGGCCTCATTTACTTCGTTTTTTTTTTTTTTTTTTTTAATCGACTTCTACCTTGACTTCTTCTATGGCTTCTGCTACTTCGATTTTTTCTTTCTTTTATTGCCTTCTACCTTGACTTCTTCTATGGCTTCAGTTACTTCGATTTTTTCTTTCATCGACTTCTACCATGGCTTCTTCTATGGCTTCTGTTTCTTCGATTTTTTCTTCCATCGACTTCTACCATGGCTTCTTCTATGGCTTCTGTTTCTTCGATTTTTTCTTTCATCGACTTCTACCTTGACTTCTTCTATGGCTTCTGTTACTTCGATTTTTTCTTTCATCGACTTCTACCTTGACTTCTTCTATGGCTTCAGTTACTTCAAGTTTTTTTTTTTTTTTTTCTTTTTTTATCGACTTCTACCTTGACTTCTTCTATGGTTTCAGTTACTTCGAGTTTTTTTTTTTTTTTTTTTTTTTTAATCGACTTCTACCTTGACTTCTTCTATGGCTTCTGTTACTTCGATTTTTTCTTTCATCGACTTCTACCTTGACTTCTTCTATGGCTTCAGTTACTTCGAGTTTTTTTTTTTTTTTTTTTTTTATCGACTTCTACCTTGACTTCTTCTTTGGCTTCTGTTACTTCGATTTTTTTTTTCATCGACTTCTACCTTGACTTCTTCTATGGCTTCTGTTACTTCGATTTTTTCTTTCATCGACTTCTACCTTTACTTCTTCTATGGCTTCTGTTACTTCGATTTTTTCTTTCATCAACTTCTACCTTGACTTCTTCTATGGCTTCAGTTACTTCAAGTTTTTTTTTTTTTTTTTCTTTTTTTATCGACTTCTATCTTGACTTCTTCTATGGTTTCAGTTACTTCGAGTTTTTCTTTCATCGACTTCTACCTTGACTTCTTCTATGGCTTCAGTTACTTCGAGTTTTTTTTTTTTTTTTTTTTTAATCGACTTCTACCTTGACTTCTTCTTTGGCTTCTGTTACTTCGATTTTTTCTTTCATCGACTTCTACCTTGACTTCTTCTATGGCTTCTGTTACTTCGATTTTTTCTTTCATCGACTTCTACCTTGACTTCTTCTTTGGCTTCTGTTACTTCGATTTTTTTTTTTTTTTTTTTTTTAATCGACTTCTACCTTGACTTCTTCTTTGGCTTCTGTTACTTCGATTTTTTCTTTCATCGACTTCTACCTTGACTTCTTCTATGGCTTCTGTTACTTCGATTTTTTCTTTCATCGACTTCTGCCTTGACTTCTTATATGGCCTCATTTACTTCGTTTTTTTTTTTTTTTTTTTTAATCGACTTCTACCTTGACTTCTTCTATGGCTTCTGCTACTTCGATTTTTTCTTTCTTTTATTGCCTTCTACCTTGACTTCTTCTATGGCTTCAGTTACTTCGATTTTTTCTTTCATCGACTTCTACCATGGCTTCTTCTATGGCTTCTGTTTCTTCGATTTTTTCTTCCATCGACTTCTACCATGGCTTCTTCTATGGCTTCTGTTTCTTCGATTTTTTCTTTCATCGACTTCTACCTTGACTTCTTCTATGGCTTCTGTTACTTCGATTTTTTCTTTCATCGACTTCTACCTTGACTTCTTCTATGGCTTCAGTTACTTCAAGTTTTTTTTTTTTTTTTTCTTTTTTTATCGACTTCTACCTTGACTTCTTCTATGGTTTCAGTTACTTCGAGTTTTTTTTTTTTTTTTTTTTTTTTAATCGACTTCTACCTTGACTTCTTCTATGGCTTCTGTTACTTCGATTTTTTCTTTCATCGACTTCTACCTTGACTTCTTCTATGGCTTCAGTTACTTCGAGTTTTTTTTTTTTTTTTTTTTTTTATCGACTTCTACCTTGACTTCTTCTTTGGCTTCTGTTACTTCGATTTTTTTTTTCATCGACTTCTACCTTGACTTCTTCTATGGCTTCTGTTACTTCGATTTTTTCTTTCATCGACTTCTACCTTTACTTCTTCTATGGCTTCTGTTACTTCGATTTTTTCTTTCATCAACTTCTACCTTGACTTCTTCTATGGCTTCAGTTACTTCAAGTTTTTTTTTTTTTTTTTCTTTTTTTATCGACTTCTATCTTGACTTCTTCTATGGTTTCAGTTACTTCGAGTTTTTCTTTCATCGACTTCTACCTTGACTTCTTCTATGGCTTCAGTTACTTCGAGTTTTTTTTTTTTTTTTTTTTTAATCGACTTCTACCTTGACTTCTTCTTTGGCTTCTGTTACTTCGATTTTTTCTTTCATCGACTTCTACCTTGACTTCTTCTATGGCTTCTGTTACTTCGATTTTTTCTTTCATCGACTTCTACCTTGACTTCTTATATGGCCTCATTTACTTCGTTTTTTTTTTTTTTTTTTTAATCGACTTCTACCTTGACTTCTTCTATGGCTTCTGCTACTTCGATTTTTTCTTTCTTTTATTGCCTTCTACCTTGACTTCTTCTATGGCTTCAGTTACTTCGATTTTTTCTTTCATCGACTTCTACCATGGCTTCTTCTATGGCTTCTGTTTCTTCGATTTTTTCTTCCATCGACTTCTACCATGGCTTCTTCTATGGCTTCTGTTTCTTCGATTTTTTCTTTCATCGACTTCTACCTTGACTTCTTCTATGGCTTCTGTTACTTCGATTTTTTCTTTCATCGACTTCTACCTTGACTTCTTCTATGGCTTCTGTTACTTCGATTTTTTCTTTCATCGACTTCTACCATGGCTTCTTCTATGGCTTCTGTTACTTCGATTTTTTCTTTCATCGACTTCTACCTTTATTTTCTTCTATGGCTTCTGTTACTTCGATTTTTTTCTTTCATTGACTTTTACCTTGACTTCATCTATGGCTTCAGTTACTTCGTTTTTTTTTTTTTTTTTTAATCAACTTCTACCTTGACTTCTTCTATGGCTTCAGTTACTTCGATTTTTTTTTTTAATCGACTTCTACCTTGACTTCTTCTATGGCTTCTGCTACTTCGATTTTTTCTTTCTTTTATTGCCTTCTACCTTGACTTCTTCTATGGCTTCAGTTACTTCGATTTTTTCTTTCATCGACTTCTACCATGGCTTCTTCTATGGCTTCTGTTTCTTCGATTTTTTCTTCCATCGACTTCTACCATGGCTTCTTCTATGGCTTCTGTTTCTTCGATTTTTTCTTTCATCGACTTCTACCTTGACTTCTTCTATGGCTTCTGTTACTTCGATTTTTTCTTTCATCGACTTCTACCTTGACTTCTTCTATGGCTTCTGTTACTTCGATTTTTTCTTTCATCGACTTCTACCATGGCTTCTTCTATGGCTTCTGTTACTTCGATTTTTTCTTTCATCGACTTCTACCTTTATTTTCTTCTATGGCTTCTGTTACTTCGATTTTTTTCTTTCATTGACTTTTACCTTGACTTCATCTATGGCTTCAGTTACTTCGTTTTTTTTTTTTTTTTTTAATCAACTTCTACCTTGACTTCTTCTATGGCTTCAGTTACTTCGATTTTTTCTTTCATCGACTTCTACCATGGCTTCTTCTATGGCTTCTGTTACTTCGATTTTTTTCTTTCATTGACTTTTACCTTGACTTCTTCTATGGCTTCAGTTACTTCGTTTTTTTTTTTTTTTTTTTTAATCGACTTCTACCTTGACTTCTTCTATGGCTTGTGTTACTTCAATTTTTTCTTTCTTTTATCGCCTTCTACCTTGACTTCTTCTATGGCTTCTGTTTCTTCGATTTT
This sequence comes from Cirrhinus molitorella, assembly GCA_033026305.1. Classification (NCBI taxonomy): domain Eukaryota; kingdom Metazoa; phylum Chordata; class Actinopteri; order Cypriniformes; family Cyprinidae; genus Cirrhinus; species Cirrhinus molitorella. The sequence continues at coordinate 8,757,000 of CM065126.1, read as the reverse complement.
TTCTTTCATCGACTTCTACCTTTACTTCTTCTATGGCTTCTGTTACTTCGATTTTTTCTTTCATCAACTTCTACCTTGACTTCTTCTATGGCTTCAGTTACTTCAAGTTTTTTTTTTTTTTTTTCTTTTTTTATCGACTTCTACCTTGACTTCTTCTATGGTTTCAGTTACTTCGAGTTTTTTTTTTTATTTTTTTTTTTTAATCGACTTCTACCTTGACTTCTTCTATGGCTTCTGTTACTTCGATTTTTTCTTTCATCGACTTCTACCTTGACTTCTTCTATGGCTTCAGTTACTTCGAGTTTTTTTTTTTTTTTTTTTTTAATCGACTTCTACCTTGACTTCTTCTTTGGCTTCTGTTACTTCGATTTTTTCTTTCATCGACTTCTACCTTGACTTCTTCTATGGCTTCTGTTACTTCGATTTTTTCTTTCATCGACTTCTACCTTGACTTCTTCTATGGCTTCTGTTACTTCGATTTTTTCTTTCATCGACTTCTACCTTGACTTCTTATATGGCCTCATTTACTTCGTTTTTTTTTTTTTTTTTTTTAATCGACTTCTACCTTGACTTCTTCTATGGCTTCTGCTACTTCGATTTTTTCTTTCTTTTATTGCCTTCTACCTTGTCTTCTTCTATGGCTTCAGTTACTTCGATTTTTTCTTTCATCGACTTCTACCATGGCTTCTTCTATGGCTTCTGTTTCTTCGATTTTTTCTTCCATCGACTTCTACCATGGCTTCTTCTATGGCTTCTGTTTCTTCGATTTTTTCTTTCATCGACTTCAACCTTGACTTCTTCTATGGCTTCTGTTACTTCGATTTTTTCTTTCATCGACTTCTACCTTGACTTCTTCTATGGCTTCTGTTACTTCGATTTTTTCTTTCATCGACTTCTACCTTGACTTCTTCTATGGCTTCAGTTACTTCGAGTTTTTTTTTTTTTTTTTTTTTTATCGACTTCTACCTTGACTTCTTCTTTGGCTTCTGTTACTTCGATTTTTTTTTTCATCGACTTCTACCTTGACTTCTTCTATGGCTTCTGTTACTTCGATTTTTTCTTTCATCGACTTCTACCTTTACTTCTTCTATGGCTTCTGTTACTTCGATTTTTTCTTTCATCAACTTCTACCTTGACTTCTTCTATGGCTTCAGTTACTTCAAGTTTTTTTTTTTTTTTTTCTTTTTTTATCGACTTCTACCTTGACTTCTTCTATGGTTTCAGTTACTTCGAGTTTTTCTTTCATCGACTTCTACCTTGACTTCTTCTATGGCTTCAGTTACTTCGAGTTTTTTTTTTTTTTTTTTTTTAATCGACTTCTACCTTGACTTCTTCTTTGGCTTCTGTTACTTCGATTTTTTCTTTCATCGACTTCTACCTTGACTTCTTCTATGGCTTCTGTTACTTCGATTTTTTCTTTCATCGACTTCTACCTTGACTTCTTATATGGCCTCATTTACTTCGTTTTTTTTTTTTTTTTTTTAATCGACTTCTACCTTGACTTCTTCTATGGCTTCTGCTACTTCGATTTTTTCTTTCTTTTATTGCCTTCTACCTTGACTTCTTCTATGGCTTCAGTTACTTCGATTTTTTCTTTCATCGACTTCTACCATGGCTTCTTCTATGGCTTCTGTTTCTTCGATTTTTTCTTCCATCGACTTCTACCATGGCTTCTTCTATGGCTTCTGTTTCTTCGATTTTTTCTTTCATCGACTTCTACCTTGACTTCTTCTATGGCTTCTGTTACTTCGATTTTTTCTTTTATCGACTTCTACCTTGACTTCTTCTATGGCTTCTGTTACTTCGATTTTTTCTTTCATCGACTTCTACCATGGCTTCTTCTATGGCTTCTGTTACTTCGATTTTTTCTTTCATCGACTTCTACCTTTATTTTCTTCTATGGCTTCTGTTACTTCGATTTTTTTCTTTCATTGACTTTTACCTTGACTTCTTCTATGGCTTCAGTTACTTCGTTTTTTTTTTTTTTTTTTTAATCAACTTCTACCTTGACTTCTTCTATGGCTTCAGTTACTTCGATTTTTTCTTTCATCGACTTCTACCATGGCTTCTTCTATGGCTTCAGTTACTTCGAGTTTTTTTTTAATTTTTTTTTTTATCGACTTCTACCTTGACTTCTTCTTTGGCTTCTGTTACTTCGATTTTTTTTTTCATCGACTTCTACCTTGACTTCTTCTATGGCTTCTGTTACTTCGATTTTTTCTTTCATCGACTTCTACCTTTACTTCTTCTATGGCTTCTGTTACTTCGATTTTTTCTTTCATCAACTTCTACCTTGACTTCTTCTATGGCTTCAGTTACTTCAAGTTTTTTTTTTTTTTTTTCTTTTTTTATCGACTTCTACCTTGACTTCTTCTATGGTTTCAGTTACTTCGAGTTTTTCTTTCATCGACTTCTACCTTGACTTCTTCTATGGCTTCAGTTACTTCGAGTTTTTTTTTTTTTTTTTTTTTTTAATCGACTTCTACCTTGACTTCTTCTTTGGCTTCTGTTACTTCGATTTTTTCTTTCATCGACTTCTACCTTGACTTCTTCTATGGCTTCTGTTACTTCGATTTTTTCTTTCATCGACTTCTACCTTGACTTCTTATATGGCCTCATTTACTTCGTTTTTTTTTTTTTTTTTTTTAATCGACTTCTACCTTGACTTCTTCTATGGCTTCTGCTACTTCGATTTTTTCTTTCTTTTATTGCCTTCTACCTTGACTTCTTCTATGGCTTCAGTTACTTCGATTTTTTCTTTCATCGACTTCTACCATGGCTTCTTCTATGGCTTCTGTTTCTTCGATTTTTTCTTCCATCGACTTCTACCATGGCTTCTTCTATGGCTTCTGTTTCTTCGATTTTTTCTTTCATCGACTTCTACCTTGACTTCTTCTATGGCTTCTGTTACTTCGATTTTTTCTTTCATCGACTTCTACCTTGACTTCTTCTATGGCTTCTGTTACTTCGATTTTTTCTTTCATCGACTTCTACCATGGCTTCTTCTATGGCTTCTGTTACTTCGATTTTTTCTTTCATCGACTTCTACCTTTATTTTCTTCTATGGCTTCTGTTACTTCGATTTTTTTCTTTCATTGACTTTTACCTTGACTTCATCTATGGCTTCAGTTACTTCGTTTTTTTTTTTTTTTTTTTAATCAACTTCTACCTTGACTTCTTCTATGGCTTCAGTTACTTCGATTTTTTCTTTCATCGACTTCTACCATGGCTTCTTCTATGGCTTCTGTTACTTCGATTTTTTTCTTTCATTGACTTTTACCTTGACTTCTTCTATGGCTTCAGTTACTTCGTTTTTTTTTTTTTTTTTTTAATCGACTTCTACCTTGACTTCTTCTATGGCTTGTGTTACTTCAATTTTTTCTTTCTTTTATCGCCTTCTACCTTGACTTCTTCTATGGCTTCTGTTTCTTCGATTTTTTCTTTCATCGACTTCTACCTTTACTTCTTCTATGGCTTCTGTTACTTCGATTTTTTCTTTCATCAACTTCTACCTTGACTTCTTCTATGGCTTCAGTTACTTCAAGTTTTTTTTTTTTTTTTCTTTTTTTATCGACTTCTACCTTGACTTCTTCTATGGTTTCAGTTACTTCGAGTTTTTTTTTTTATTTTTTTTTTTTAATCGACTTCTACCTTGACTTCTTCTATGGCTTCTGTTACTTCGATTTTTTCTTTCATCGACTTCTACCTTGACTTCTTCTATGGCTTCAGTTACTTCGAGTTTTTTTTTTTTTTTTTTTTTAATCGACTTCTACCTTGACTTCTTCTATGGCTTCAGTTACTTCGAGTTTTTTTTTTTTTTTTTTTTTAATCGACTTCTACCTTGACTTCTTCTTTGGCTTCTGTTACTTCGATTTTTTCTTTCATCGACTTCTACCTTTACTTCTTCTATGGCTTCTGTTACTTCGATTTTTTCTTTCATCGACTTCTACCTTGACTTCTTATATGGCCTCATTTACTTCGTTTTTTTTTTTTTTTTTTTTAATCGACTTCTACCTTGACTTCTTCTATGGCTTCTGCTACTTCGATTTTTTCTTTCTTTTATTGCCTTCTACCTTGACTTCTTCTATGGCTTCAGTTACTTCGATTTTTTCTTTCATCGACTTCTACCATGGCTTCTTCTATGGCTTCTGTTTCTTCGATTTTTTCTTCCATCGACTTCTACCATGGCTTCTTCTATGGCTTCTGTTTCTTCGATTTTTTCTTTCATCGACTTCTACCTTGACTTCTTCTATGGCTTCTGTTACTTCGATTTTTTCTTTCATCGACTTCTACCTTGACTTCTTCTATGGCTTCAGTTACTTCAAGTTTTTTTTTTTTTTTTTCTTTTTTTATCGACTTCTACCTTGACTTCTTCTATGGTTTCAGTTACTTCGAGTTTTTTTTTTTTTTTTTTTTTTTTAATCGACTTCTACCTTGACTTCTTCTATGGCTTCTGTTACTTCGATTTTTTCTTTCATCGACTTCTACCTTGACTTCTTCTATGGCTTCAGTTACTTCGAGTTTTTTTTTTTTTTTTTTTTTTTATCGACTTCTACCTTGACTTCTTCTTTGGCTTCTGTTACTTCGATTTTTTTTTTCATCGACTTCTACCTTGACTTCTTCTATGGCTTCTGTTACTTCGATTTTTTCTTTCATCGACTTCTACCTTTACTTCTTCTATGGCTTCTGTTACTTCGATTTTTTCTTTCATCAACTTCTACCTTGACTTCTTCTATGGCTTCAGTTACTTCAAGTTTTTTTTTTTTTTTTTCTTTTTTTATCGACTTCTACCTTGACTTCTTCTATGGTTTCAGTTACTTCGAGTTTTTCTTTCATCGACTTCTACCTTGACTTCTTCTATGGCTTCAGTTACTTCGAGTTTTTTTTTTTTTTTTTTTTTAATCGACTTCTACCTTGACTTCTTCTTTGGCTTCTGTTACTTCGATTTTTTCTTTCATCGACTTCTACCTTGACTTCTTCTATGGCTTCTGTTACTTCGATTTTTTCTTTCATCGACTTCTACCTTGACTTCTTATATGGCCTCATTTACTTCGTTTTTTTTTTTTTTTTTTTTTAATCGACTTCTACCTTGACTTCTTCTATGGCTTCTGCTACTTCGATTTTTTCTTTCATCGACTTCTACCTTGACTTCTTCTATGGCTTCTGTTACTTCGATTTTTTCTTTCATCGACTTCTACCTTGACTTCTTCTATGGCTTCTGTTACTTCGATTTTTTTCTTTCATTGACTTTTATCTTGACTTCTTCTATGGCTTCAGTTACTTCGTTTTTTTTTTTTTTTTTTTTAATCAACTTCTACCTTGACTTCTTCTATGGCTTCAGTTACTTCGATTTTTTCTTTCATCGACTTCTACCATGGCTTCTTCTATGGCTTCTGCTACTTCGATTTTTTTCTTTCATTGACTTTTACCTTGACTTCTTCTATGGCTTCAGTTACTTCGAGTTTTTTTTTTTTTTTTTTCTTTTTTCATCGACTTCTACCTTGACTTCTTCTATGGCTTCTGTTACTTCGATTTTTTCTTTCTGTTATCGCCTTCTACCTTGACTTCTTCTATGGCTTCTGTTTCTTCGATTTTTTCTTTCATCGACTTCTACCTTGACTTCTTCTATGGCTTCAGTTACTTCAAGTTTTTTTTTTTTTTTCTTTTTTTATCGACTTCTACCTTGACTTCTTCTATGGTTTCAGTTACTTCGAGTTTTTTTTTTTTTTTTTTTTTTTTAATCGACATCTACCTTGACTTCTTCTATGGCTTCTGTTACTTCGATTTTTTCTTTCTTTTATCGCCTTCTACCTTGACTTCTTCTATGGCTTCTGTTTCTTCGATTTTTTCTTTCATCGACTTCTACCATGGCTTCTGTTTCTTCGATTTTTTCTTTCATCGACTTCTACCTTGACTTCTTCTATGGCTTCTGTTATTTCGATTTTTTCTTTCTGTTATCGCCTTCTACCTTGACTTCTTCTATGGCTTCTGTTTCTTCGATTTTTTCTTTCATCGACTTCTACCTTGACTTCTTCTATGGCTTCAGTTACTTCGAGTTTTTTTTTTTTTTTTTCTTTATCGACTTCTACCTTGACTTCTTCTATGGTTTCAGTTACTTCGATTTTTTCTTTCATCGACTTCCACCTTGACTTCTTCTATGGCTTCTGTTACTTCGATTTTTTCTTTCTTTTATTGCTTTCTACCTTGACTTCTTCTATGGCTTCAGTTCGATTTTTTCTTTCATCGACTTCTACCTTGACTTCCTCTATGGCTTCTGTTACTTCGATTTTTTCTTTCATCGACTTCCACCTTGGCTTCTTCTATGGCTTCTGTTACTTCGACTTTTTCTTTCATCGACTTCTACCTTGACTTCTTCTATGGCTTCAGTTACTTCGAGTTTTTTTTATTTTTTTTTTTATTGACTTCTACCTTGACTTCTTCTATGGCTTCTGTTACTTCGATTTTTTCTTTCATCGACTTCTACCTTGACTTCTTCTATGGCTTCTGTTACTTCGATTTTTTCTTTCATCGACTTCTACCTTGACTTCTTATATGGCCTCATTTACTTCGTTTTTTTTTTTTTTTTTTTTAATCGACTTCTACCTTGACTTCTTCTATGGCTTCTGCTACTTCGATTTTTTCTTTCTTTTATTGCCTTCTACCTTGACTTCTTCTATGGCTTCAGTTACTTCGATTTTTTCTTTCATCGACTTCTACCATGGCTTCTTCTATGGCTTCTGTTTCTTCGATTTTTTCTTCCATCGACTTCTACCATGGCTTCTTCTATGGCTTCTGTTTCTTCGATTTTTTCTTTCATCGACTTCTACCTTGACTTCTTCTATGGCTTCTGTTACTTCGATTTTTTCTTTCATCGACTTCTACCTTGACTTCTTCTATGGCTTCAGTTACTTCAAGTTTTTTTTTTTTTTTTTCTTTTTTTATCGACTTCTACCTTGACTTCTTCTATGATTTCAGTTACTTCGAGTTTTTTTTTTTTTTTTTTTTTTTTAATCGACTTCTACCTTGACTTCTTCTATGGCTTCTGTTACTTCGATTTTTTCTTTCATCGACTTCTACCTTGACTTCTTCTATGGCTTCAGTTACTTCGAGTTTTTTTTTTTTTTTTTTTTTTTTTATCGACTTCTACCTTGACTTCTTCTTTGGCTTCTGTTACTTCGATTTTTTTTTTCATCGACTTCTACCTTGACTTCTTCTATGGCTTCTGTTACTTCGATTTTTTCTTTCATCGACTTCTACCTTTACTTCTTCTATGGCTTCTGTTACTTCGATTTTTTCTTTCATCGACTTCTACCTTGACTTCTTCTATGGCTTCTGTTACTTCGATTTTTTTCTTTCATTGACTTTTATCTTGACTTCTTCTATGGCTTCAGTTACTTCGTTTTTTTTTTTTTTTTTTTTAATCAACTTCTACCTTGACTTCTTCTATGGCTTCAGTTACTTCGATTTTTTCTTTCATCGACTTCTACCATGGCTTCTTCTATGGCTTCTGCTACTTCGATTTTTTTCTTTCATTGACTTTTACCTTGACTTCTTCTATGGCTTCAGTTACTTCGAGTTTTTTTTTTTTTTTTTTCTTTTTTCATCGACTTCTACCTTGACTTCTTCTATGGCTTCTGTTACTTCGATTTTTTCTTTCTGTTATCGCCTTCTACCTTGACTTCTTCTATGGCTTCTGTTTCTTCGATTTTTTCTTTCATCGACTTCTACCTTGACTTCTTCTATGGCTTCAGTTACTTCAAGTTTTTTTTTTTTTTTCTTTTTTTATCGACTTCTACCTTGACTTCTTCTATGGTTTCAGTTACTTCGAGTTTTTTTTTTTTTTTTTTTTTTTTAATCGACATCTACCTTGACTTCTTCTATGGCTTCTGTTACTTCGATTTTTTCTTTCTTTTATCGCCTTCTACCTTGACTTCTTCTATGGCTTCTGTTTCTTCGATTTTTTCTTTCATCGACTTCTACCATGGCTTCTGTTTCTTCGATTTTTTCTTTCATCGACTTCTACCTTGACTTCTTCTATGGCTTCTGTTATTTCGATTTTTTCTTTCTGTTATCGCCTTCTACCTTGACTTCTTCTATGGCTTCTGTTTCTTCGATTTTTTCTTTCATCGACTTCTACCTTGACTTCTTCTATGGCTTCAGTTACTTCGAGTTTTTTTTTTTTTTTTCTTTATCGACTTCTACCTTGACTTCTTCTATGGTTTCAGTTACTTCGATTTTTTCTTTCATCGACTTCCACCTTGACTTCTTCTATGGCTTCTGTTACTTCGATTTTTTCTTTCTTTTATTGCTTTCTACCTTGACTTCTTCTATGGCTTCAGTTCGATTTTTTCTTTCATCGACTTCTACCTTGACTTCCTCTATGGCTTCTGTTACTTCGATTTTTTCTTTCATCGACTTCCACCTTGGCTTCTTCTATGGCTTCTGTTACTTCGACTTTTTCTGTCATCGACTTCTACCTTGACTTCTTCTATGGCCTCAGTTACTTCGTTTTTTTTTTTTTTTTTTAATCGACTTCTACCTTGACTTCTTCTATGGCTTCTGTTTCTTCGATTTTTTCTTTCATCAACTTCTACCTTGACTTCTTCTATGGCTTCAGTTACTTCAAGTTTTTTTTTTTTTTTTTCTTTTTTCATCGACTTCTACCTTGACTTCTTCTATGGTTTCAGTTACTTCGAGTTTTTTTTTTTTTTTTTTTTTTTTAATCGACTTCTACCTTGACTTCTTCTATGGCTTCTGTTACTTCGATTTTTTCTTTCATCGACTTCTACCTTGACTTCTTCTATGGCTTCAGTTACTTCGAGTTTTTTTTTTTTTTTTTTTTTTATCGACTTCTACCTTGACTTCTTCTATGGCTTCTGCTACTTCGATTTTTTCTTTCTTTTATTGCCTTCTACCTTGACTTCTTCTATGGCTTCAGTTACTTCGTTTTTTTTTTTTTTTTTTTTAATCAACTTCTACCTTGACTTCTTCTATGGCTTCAGTTACTTCGATTTTTTCTTTCATCGACTTCTACCATGGCTTCTTCTATGGCTTCTGCTACTTCGATTTTTTTCTTTCATTGACTTTTACCTTGACTTCTTCTATGTCTTCAGTTACTTCGAGTTTTTTTTTTTTTTTTTCTTTTTTCATCGACTTCTACCTTGACTTCTTCTATGGTTTCAGTTACTTCGAGTTTTTTTTTTTTTTTTTTTTTTTTAATCGACTTCTACCTTGACTTCTTCTATGGCTTCTGTTACTTCGATTTTTTCTTTCATCGACTTCTACCTTGACTTCTTCTATGGCTTCAGTTACTTCGAGTTTTTTTTTTTTTTTTTTTTTTATCGACTTCTACCTTGACTTCTTCTATGGCTTCTGCTACTTCGATTTTTTCTTTCTTTTATTGCCTTCTACCTTGACTTCTTCTATGGCTTCAGTTACTTCGATTTTTTCTTTCATCGACTTCTACCATGGCTTCTTCTATGGCTTCTGTTTCTTCGATTTTTTCTTCCATCGACTTCTACCATGGCTTCTTCTATGGCTTCTGTTTCTTCGATTTTTTCTTTCATCGACTTCTACCTTGACTTCTTCTATGGCTTCTGTTACTTCGATTTTTTCTTTCATCGACTTCTACCTTGACTTCTTCTATGGCTTCTGTTACTTCGATTTTTTCTTTCATCGACTTCTACCTTGACTTCTTCTATGACTTCTGTTACTTCGATTTTTTCTTTCATCGACTTCTACCATGGCTTCTTCTATGGCTTCTGTTACTTCGATTTTTTCTTTCATCGACTTCTACCTTGACTTCTTCTATGGCTTCTGTTACTTCGATTTTTTTCTTTCATCGACTTCCACCTTGACTTCTTCTATGGCTTCTGTTACTTCGACTTTTTCTGTCATCGACTTCTACCTTGACTTCTTCTATGGCCTCAGTTACTTCGTTTTTTTTTTTCCTTTTTTTATCGACTTCTACCTTGACTTCTTCTATGGTTTCAGTTACTTCGATTTTTTCTTTCATCGACTTCCACCTTGACTTCTTCTATGGCTTCTGTTACTTCGACTTTTTCTGTCATCGACTTCTACCTTGACTTCTTCTATGGCTTCTGTTTCTTCGATTTTTTCTTTCATCAACTTCTACCTTGACTTCTTCTATGGCTTCAGTTACTTCAAGTTTTTTTTTTTTTTTTTTTTTTTTTATCGACTTCTACCTTGACTTCTTCTATGGTTTCAGTTAGTTCGAGTTTTTTTTTTTTTTTTTTTTTTTTAATCGACTTCTACCTTGACTTCTTCTATGGCTTCTGTTACTTCGATTTTTTCTTTCATCGACTTCTACCTTGACTTCTTCTATGGCTTCAGTTACTTCGAGTTTTTTTTTTTTTTTTTTTTTTATCGACTTCTACCTTGACTTCTTCTATGGCTTCTGCTACTTCGATTTTTTCTTTCTTTTATTGCCTTCTACCTTGACTTCTTCTATGGCTTCAGTTACTTCGATTTTTTCTTTCATCGACTTCTACCATGGCTTCTTCTATGGCTTCTGTTTCTTCGATTTTTTCTTCCATCGACTTCTACCATGGCTTCTTCTATGGCTTCTGTTTCTTCGATTTTTTCTTTCATCGACTTCTACCTTGACTTCTTCTATGGCTTCTGTTACTTCGATTTTTTCTTTCATCGACTTCTACCTTGACTTCTTCTATGGCTTCTGTTACTTCGATTTTTTCTTTCATCGACTTCTACCTTGACTTCTTCTATGGCTTCTGTTACTTCGATTTTTTCTTTCATCGACTTCTACCATGGCTTCTTCTATGGCTTCTGTTACTTCGATTTTTTCTTTCATCGACTTCTACCTTGACTTCTTCTATGGCTTCTGTTACTTCGATTTTTTTCTTTCATTGACTTTTATCTTGACTTCTTCTATGGCTTCAGTTACTTCGTTTTTTTTTTTTTTTTTTTTAATCAACTTCTACCTTGACTTCTTCTATGGCTTCAGTTACTTCGATTTTTTCTTTCATCGACTTCTACCATGGCTTCTTCTATGGCTTCTGCTACTTCGATTTTTTTCTTTCATTGACTCTTACCTTGACTTCTTCTATGGCTTCAGTTACTTCGAGTTTTTTTTTTTTTTTTTTTTTATCGACTTCTACCTTGACTTCTTCTTTGGCTTCTGTTACTTCGATTTTTTTTTTCATCGACTTCTACCTTGACTTCTTCTATGGCTTCTGTTACTTCGATTTTTTCTTTCATCGACTTCTACCTTTACTTCTTCTATGGCTTCTGTTACTTCGATTTTTTCTTTCATCAACTTCTACCTTGACTTCTTCTATGGCTTCAGTTACTTCAAGTTTTTTTTTTTTTTTTTCTTTTTTTATCGACTTCTACCTTGACTTCTTCTATGGTTTCAGTTACTTCGAGTTTTTCTTTCATCGACTTCTACCTTGACTTCTTCTATGGCTTCAGTTACTTCGAGTTTTTTTTTTTTTTTTTTTTTAATCGACTTCTACCTTGACTTCTTCTTTGGCTTCTGTTACTTCGATTTTTTCTTTCATCGACTTCTACCTTGACTTCTTCTATGGCTTCTGCTACTTCGATTTTTTCTTTCTTTTATTGCCTTCTACCTTGACTTCTTCTATGGCTTCAGTTACTTCGATTTTTTCTTTCATCGACTTCTACCATGGCTTCTTCTATGGCTTCTGTTTCTTCGATTTTTTCTTCCATCGACTTCTACCATGGCTTCTTCTATGGCTTCTGTTTCTTCGATTTTTTCTTTCATCGACTTCTACCTTGACTTCTTCTATGGCTTCTGTTACTTCGATTTTTTCTTTCATCGACTTCTACCTTGACTTCTTCTATGGCTTCAGTTACTTCAAGTTTTTTTTTTTTTTTTTCTTTTTTTATCGACTTCTACCTTGACTTCTTCTATGGTTTCAGTTACTTCGAGTTTTTCTTTCATCGACTTCTACCTTGACTTCTTCTATCGCTTCTGTTACTTCGAGCTTTTTTTTTTTTTTTTTTTTTTTTATCGACTTCTACCATGGCTTCTTCTATGGCTTCTGTTTCTTCGATTTTTTCTTTTATCGACTTCTACCTTGACTTGTTCTATGGCTTCTGTTACTTCGATTTTTTCTTTCATCGACTTCTATCTTGACTTCTTCTATCGCTTCTGTTACTTCGAGTTTTTTTTTTTTTTTTTATCGACTTCTACCTTGACTTCTTCTATGGCTTCTGTTACTTCGATTTTTTCTTTCATCGACTTCTACCTTGACTTCTTCTATGGCTTCAGTTACTTCGAGTTTTTTTTTTTTTTTTTTCTTTTTTTATCGACTTCTACCTTGACTTCTTCTATGGTTTCAGTTACTTCGATTTTTTCTTTCATCGACTTCCACCTTGACTTCTTCTATGGCTTCTGTTACTTCGACTTTTTCTGTCATCGACTTCTACCTTGACTTCTTCTATGGCCTCAGTTACTTCGTTTTTTTTTTTTTTTTTTTAATCGACTTCTACCTTGACTTCTTCTATGGCTTCTGTTTCTTCGATTTTTTCTTTCATCAACTTCTACCTTGACTTCTTCTATGGCTTCAGTTACTTCAAGTTTTTTTTTTTTTTTTTTTCTTTTTTTATCGACTTCTACCTTGACTTCTTCTATGGTTTCAGTTACTTCCAGTTTTTTTTTTTTTTTTTTTTTTAATCGACTTCTACCTTGACTTCTTCTATGGCTTCAGTTACTTCGAGTTTTTTTTTTTTTTTTTTTTTATTGACTTCTACCTTGACTTCTTCTATGGCTTCTGTTACTTCGATTTTTTCTTTCATCGACTTCTACCTTGACTTCTTCTATGGCTTCTGTTACTTCGATTTTTTCTTTCATCGACTTCTACCTTGACTTCTTCTATGGCCTCATTTACTTCTTTTTTTTTTTTTTTTTTTTAATCGACTTCTATCTTGACTTCTTCTATGGCTTCTGCTACTTCGATTTTTTCTTTCTTTTATTGCCTTCTACCTTGACTTCTTCTATGGCTTCAATTACTTCGTTTTTTTCTTTCATCGACTTCTACCATGGCTTCTTCTATGGCTTCTGTTTCTTCGATTTTTTCTTCCATCGACTTCTACCATGGCTTCTTCTATGGCTTCTGTTTCTTCGATTTTTTCTTTCATCGACTTCTACCTTGACTTCTTCTATGGCTTCTGTTACTTCGATTTTTTCTTTCATCGACTTCTACCTTGACTTCTTCTATGGCTTCTGTTACTTCGATTTTTTCTTTCATCGACTTCTACCATGACTTCTTCTATGGCTTCTGTTACTTCGATTTTTTCTTTCATCGACTTCTACCATGGCTTCTTCTATGGCTTCTCTTACTTCGATTTTTTCTTTCATCGACTTCTACCTTGACTTCTTCTATGGCTTCTGTTACTTCGATTTTTTTCTTTCATTGACTTTTACCTTGACTTCTTCTATGGCTTCAGTTACTTCGTTTTTTTTTTTTTTTTTTTAATCGACTTCTACCTTTACTTCTTCTATGGCTTGTGTTACTTCAATTTTTTCTTTCTTTTATCGCCTTCTACCTTGACTTCTTCTATGGCTTCTGTTTCTTCGATTTTTTCTTTCATCGACTTCTACCTTTACTTCTTCTATGGCTTCTGTTGCTTCGATTTTTTCTTTCATCGACTTCTACCTTGACTTCTTTTATGGCTTCTGTTACTTCGAGTTTTTTTTTTTTTTTTTTTTATCGACTTCTACCTTGACTTCTTCTATAGCTTCTGTTACTTCGATTTTTTCTTTCATCGACTTCTACCTTGACTTCTTTTATGGCTTCTGTTACTTCGATTTTTTCTTTCATCGACTTCTACCATGGCTTCTTCTATGGCTTCAGTTACTTCGATTTTTTCTTTCATCGACTTCTACCATGGCTTCTTCTATGGCTTCTGTTACTTCGATTTTTTCTTTCATCGACTTCTACCTTGACTTCTTCTATGGCTTCTGTTACTTCGATTTTTTTCTTTCATTGACTTTTACCTTGACTTCTTTTATGGCTTCTGTTACTTCGATTTTTTCTTTCATCGACTTCTACCATGGCTTCTTCTATGGCTTCAGTTACTTCGATTTTTTCTTTCATCGACTTCTACCATGGCTTCTTCTATGGCTTCTGTTACTTCGATTTTTTCTTTCATCGACTTCTACCTTGACTTCTTCTATGGCTTCTGTTACTTCGATTTTTTTCTTTCATTGACTTTTACCTTGACTTCTTCTATGGCTTCAGTTACTTCGTTTTTTTTTTTTTTTTTTTTTTTTAATCGACTTCTACCTTGACTTCTTCTATGGCTTCTGTTACATCGAGTTTTTTTTTTTTTCTTTTTTTATTGACTTCTACCTTGACTTCTTCTATGGCTTCTGTTACTTCGATTTTTTCTTTCATCGACTTCTACCTTGACTTCTTCTATGGCCTCAGTTACTTGTTTTTTTTTGTTTTTTTTTTAATCGACTTCTACTTTAACTTCTTCTATGGCTTCTGTTACTTCGATTTTTTCTTTCTTTTATTGCCTTCTACCTTGACTTCTTCTATGGCTTCAGTTACTTCGATTTTTTCTTTCATCGACTTCTACCTTGACTTCTTCTATGGCTTCAGTTACTTCGAGTTTTTTTTTTCTTTTTTTATCGACTTCTACCTTGACTTCTTCTATGGTTTCAGTTACTTCGATTTTTTTTTCATCGAGTTTTACCATGGCCTCTTCTATGGCTTCTGTTTCTTCTATTTTTTCTTTCAACGACTTCTACCATGGCTTCTTCTATGGCTTCTGTTTCTTTGATTTTTTCTTTCATCGACTTCTACCTTGACTTCTTCTATGACTTCTGTTACTTCGATTTTTTCTTTCATCGACTTCTACCTTGACTTCTTCTATGGCTTCTGTTACTTCGATTTTTTCTTACATCGACTTCTACCTTGACTTCTTCTATGGCTTCTGTTACTTCGATTTTTTCTTTCATCGACTTTTACCTTGACTTATTCTATGGCTTCTGTTACTTCGATTTTTTCTTTCATCGACTTCTACCTTGAATTCTTCTATGGCTTCTGTTACTTTGATTTTTTCTTTCATCGACTTCTACCTTGACTTCTTCTATAGCTTCTGTTACTTCGATTTTTTCTTTCATCGACTTCTACCTTGACTTCCTCTATG
Organism: Cirrhinus molitorella; assembly: GCA_033026305.1. Classification (NCBI taxonomy): domain Eukaryota; kingdom Metazoa; phylum Chordata; class Actinopteri; order Cypriniformes; family Cyprinidae; genus Cirrhinus; species Cirrhinus molitorella. Next base: position 8,741,838 of record CM065126.1, on the reverse strand, counting down.
GCTTCTGTTATTTCGATTTTTTCTTTCATCGACTTCTACCTTGACTTCTTCTATGGCTTCAGTTACTTCGATTTTTTCTTTCATCGACTTCTACCTTGACTTCCTCTATGGCTTCTGTTATTTCGATTTTTTCTTTCATCGACTTCTACCTTGACTTCTTCTATGGCTTCTGTTACTTTGACTTTTTTTTTTTTTTTATCGACTTCTACCATGGCTTCTTCTATGGTTTCAGTTACTTTGATTTTTTCTTTCGACTTCTATCTTTGACTTCTTCTATGGCTTCTGTTACTTCGATTTTTTCTTTCTTTTATTGCCTTCTACCTTGACTTCTTCTATGGCTTCTGTTACTTCGATTTTTTTCTTTCATCGACTTCTACCTTTGACTTCTTCTAAGGCTTCTGTTACTTCGAGTTTTTTTTTTTTTTTTTTTTATCGACTTCTACCTTCACTTCTTCTATGGCTTCTGTTACTTCGATTTTTTCTTTCATCGACTTCTACCTTGACTTCCTCTATGGCTTCTGTTATTTCGATTTTTTCTTTCATCGACTTCTACCTTGACTTCTTCTATGGCTTCAGTTACTTCGATTTTTTCTTTCATCGACTTCTACCTTGACTTCCTCTATGGCTTCTGTTATTTCGATTTTTTCTTTCATCGACTTCTACATTGACTTCTTCTATGGCTTCTGTTACTTTGACTTTTTTTTTTTTTTTATCGACTTCTACCATGGCTTCTTCTATGGTTTCAGTTACTTTGATTTTTTCTTTCAACTTCTATCTTTGACTTCTTCTATGGCTTCTGTTACTTCGATTTTTTCTTTCTTTTATTGCCTTCTACCTTGACTTCTTCTATGGCTTCAGTTACTTCGATTTTTTCTTTCATCGACTTCTACCATGGCTTCTTCTATGGCTTTGTTTCTTCGATTTTTTCTTTCATCGACTTCTACCATGGCTTCTTCTATGGCTTCTGTTACTTCGATTTTTTCTTTCATCGACTTCTACCTCGACTTCTTCTATGGCTTCTGTTACTTCATTTTTCTTTCATCGACTTCTACCTTGACTTCTTCTATGGCCTCAGTTACTTCGTTTTTTTTTTTTTTTTTTTTTTAATCGACTTCTACCTTGACTTCTTCTATGGCTTCTGTTACTTCGATTTTTTCTTTCTTTTATTGCCTTCTACCTTGACTTCTTCTATGGCTTCAGTTACTTCGATTTTTTCTTTCATCGACTTCTACCATGGCTTCTTCTATGGCTTCTGTTTCTTCGATTTTTTCTTTCATCGACTTCTACCATGGCTTCTTCTATGGCTTCTGTTTCTTCGATTTTTTCTTTCATCGTCTTATACCTTGATTTCTTCTATGGCTTCTGTTACTTCGATTTTTTCTTTCATCGACTTCTACCATGACTTCTTCTATGGCCTCAGTTACTTCGTTTTTTTTTTTTTTTTTTTAATTGACTTCTACCTTGACTTCTTCTATGGCTTGTGTTACTTCGATTTTTTCTTTCTTTCATCGACTTCTACCTTGACTTCTTCTATGGCCTCAGTTACTTCGTTTTTTTTTTTTTTTTTTAATTGACTTCTACCTTGACTTCTTCTATGGCTTCTGTTACTTCGATTTTTTCTTTCATCGACTTCTACCTTGACTTCTTCTATGGCTTCTGTTACTTCGATTTTTTCTTTCATCGACTTTTACCTTGACTTATTCTATGGCTTCTGTTACTTCGATTTTTTCTTTCATCGACTTCTACCTTGAATTCTTCTATGGCTTCTGTTACTTCGATTTTTTCTTCCATCGACTTCTACCTTGACTTCTTCTATAGCTTCTGTTACTTCGATTGTTTCTTTCATCGACTTCTACCTTGACTTCCTCTATGGCTTCAGTTACTTCGATTTTTTCTTTCATCGACTTCTACCTTGACTTCTTCTATAGATTCTGTTACTTCGATTTTTTCTTTCATCGACTTCTACCTTGACTTCCTCTATGGCTTCTGTTATTTCGATTTTTTCTTTCATCGACTTCTACCTTGACTTCTTCTATGGCTTCTGTTACTTTGACTTTTTTTTTTTCTTTATCGACTTCTACCATGGCTTCTTCTATGGTTTCAGTTACTTTGATTTTTTCTTTCGACTTCTATCTTTGACTTCTTCTATGGCTTCTGTTACTTCGCTTTTTTCTTTCTTTTATTGCCTTCTACCTTGACTTCTTCTATGGCTTCAGTTACTTCGATTTTTTCTTTCATCGACTTCTACCATGGCTTCTTCTATGGCTTCTGTTTCTTCGATTTTTTCTTTCATCGACTTCTACCATGGCTTCTTCTATGGCTTCTGTTTCTTCGATTTTTTCTTTCATCGACTTCTACCTTGACTTCTTCTATGGCTTCTGTTACTTCGATTTTTTTCTTTCATTGACTTTTACCTTGACTTCTTCTATGGCTTCAGTTACTTCGTTTTTTTTTTTTTTTTTTTTTTTAATCGACTTCTACCTTGACTTCTTCTATGGCTTCTGTTACATCGAGTTTTTTTTTTTTTCTTTTTTTATTGACTTCTACCTTGACTTCTTCTATGGCTTCTGTTACTTCGATTTTTTCTTTCATCGACTTCTACCTTGACTTCTTCTATGGCCTCAGTTACTTGTTTTTTTTTGTTTTTTTTTTAATCGACTTCTACTTTAACTTCTTCTATGGCTTCTGTTACTTCGATTTTTTCTTTCTTTTATTGCCTTCTACCTTGACTTCTTCTATGGCTTCAGTTACTTCGATTTTTTCTTTCATCGACTTCTACCTTGACTTCTTCTATGGCTTCAGTTACTTCGAGTTTTTTTTTTCTTTTTTTATCGACTTCTACCTTGACTTCTTCTATGGTTTCAGTTACTTCGATTTTTTTTTCATCGAGTTTTACCATGGCCTCTTCTATGGCTTCTGTTTCTTCTATTTTTTCTTTCAACGACTTCTACCATGGCTTCTTCTATGGCTTCTGTTTCTTTGATTTTTTCTTTCATCGACTTCTACCTTGACTTCTTCTATGACTTCTGTTACTTCGATTTTTTCTTTCATCGACTTCTACCTTGACTTCTTCTATGGCTTCTGTTACTTCGATTTTTTCTTACATCGACTTCTACCTTGACTTCTTCTATGACTTCTGTTACTTCGATTTTTTCTTTCATCGACTTCTACCTTGACTTCCTCTATGGCTTCTGTTATTTCGATTTTTTCTTTCATCGACTTCTACCTTGACTTCTTCTATGGCTTCAGTTACTTCGATTTTTTCTTTCATCGACTTCTACCTTGACTTCCTCTATGGCTTCTGTTATTTCGATTTTTTCTTTCATCGACTTCTACCTTGACTTCTTCTATGGCTTCTGTTACTTTGACTTTTTTTTTTTTTTTATCGACTTCTACCATGGCTTCTTCTATGGTTTCAGTTACTTTGATTTTTTCTTTCGACTTCTATCTTTGACTTCTTCTATGGCTTCTGTTACTTCGATTTTTTCTTTCTTTTATTGCCTTCTACCTTGACTTCTTCTATGGCTTCTGTTACTTCGATTTTTTTCTTTCATCGACTTCTACCTTTGACTTCTTCTAAGGCTTCTGTTACTTCGAGTTTTTTTTTTTTTTTTTTTTATCGACTTCTACCTTCACTTCTTCTATGGCTTCTGTTACTTCGATTTTTTCTTTCATCGACTTCTACCTTGACTTCCTCTATGGCTTCTGTTATTTCGATTTTTTCTTTCATCGACTTCTACCTTGACTTCTTCTATGGCTTCAGTTACTTCGATTTTTTCTTTCATCGACTTCTACCTTGACTTCCTCTATGGCTTCTGTTATTTCGATTTTTTCTTTCATCGACTTCTACATTGACTTCTTCTATGGCTTCTGTTACTTTGACTTTTTTTTTTTTTTTATCGACTTCTACCATGGCTTCTTCTATGGTTTCAGTTACTTTGATTTTTTCTCTCAACTTCTATCTTTGACTTCTTCTATGGCTTCTGTTACTTCGATTTTTTCTTTCTTTTATTGCCTTCTACCTTGACTTCTTCTATGGCTTCAGTTACTTCGATTTTTTCTTTCATCGACTTCTACCATGGCTTCTTCTATGGCTTTGTTTCTTCGATTTTTTCTTTCATCGACTTCTACCATGGCTTCTTCTATGGCTTCTTTTTCTTCGATTTTTTCTTTCATCGACTTCTACCTTGACTTCTTCTATGGCTTCTGTTACTTCGATTTTTTCTTTCATCGACTTCTACCTTGACTTCTTCTATGGCTTCTGTTACTTCGATTTTTTCTTTCATCGACTTCTACCTTGACTTCTTCTATGGCTTCTGTTACTTCATTTTTCTTTCATCGACTTCTACCTTGACTTCTTCTATGGCCTCAGTTACTTCGTTTTTTTTTTTTTTTTTTTTTTTAATCGACTTCTACCTTGACTTCTTCTATGGCTTCTGTTACTTCGATTTTTTCTTTCTTTTATTGCCTTCTACCTTGACTTCTTCTATGGCTTCAGTTACTTCGATTTTTTCTTTCATCGACTTCTACCATGGCTTCTTCTATGGCTTCTGTTTCTTCGATTTTTTCTTTCATCGACTTCTACCATGGCTTCTTCTATGGCTTCTGTTTCTTCGATTTTTTCTTTCATCGTCTTATACCTTGATTTCTTCTATGGCTTCTGTTACTTCGATTTTTTCTTTCATCGACTTCTACCATGACTTCTTCTATGGCCTCAGTTACTTCGTTTTTTTTTTTTTTTTTTAATTGACTTCTACCTTGACTTCTTCTATGGCTTGTGTTACTTCGATTTTTTCTTTCTTTCATCGACTTCTACGTTGACTTCTTCTATGGCCTCAGTTACTTCGTTTTTTTTTTTTTTTTTTAATTGACTTCTACCTTGACTTCTTCTATGGCTTCTGTTACTTCGATTTTTTCTTTCATCGACTTCTACCTTGACTTCTTCTATGGCTTCTGTTACTTCGATTTTTTCTTTCATCGACTTTTACCTTGACTTATTCTATGGCTTCTGTTACTTCGATTTTTTCTTTCATCGACTTCTACCTTGAATTCTTCTATGGCTTCTGTTACTTCGATTTTTTCTTCCATCGACTTCTACCTTGACTTCTTCTATAGCTTCTGTTACTTCGATTGTTTCTTTCATCGACTTCTACCTTGACTTCCTCTATGGCTTCAGTTACTTCGATTTTTTCTTTCATCGACTTCTACCTTGACTTCTTCTATAGATTCTGTTACTTCGATTTTTTCTTTCATCGACTTCTACCTTGACTTCCTCTATGACTTCTGTTATTTCGATTTTTTCTTTCATCGACTTCTACCTTGACTTCTTCTATGGCTTCTGTTACTTTGACTTTTTTTTTTTTTTTATCGACTTCTACCATGGCTTCTTCTATGGTTTCAGTTACTTTGATTTTTTCTTTCGACTTCTATCTTTGACTTCTTCTATGGCTTCTGTTACTTCGCTTTTTTCTTTCTTTTATTGCCTTCTACCTTGACTTCTTCTATGGCTTCAGTTACTTCGATTTTTTCTTTCATCGACTTCTACCATGGCTTCTTCTATGGCTTCTGTTTCTTCGATTTTTTCTTTCATCGACTTCTACCATGGCTTCTTCTATGGCTTCTGTTTCTTCGATTTTTTCTTTCATCGACTTCTACCTTGACTTCTTCTATGGCTTCTGTTACTTTGACTTTTTTTTTTTTTTTATCGACTTCTACCATGGCTTCTTCTATGGTTTCAGTTACTTTGATTTTTTCTTTCGACTTCTATCTTTGACTTCTTCTATGGCTTCTGTTACTTCGATTTTTTCTTTCATCGACTTCTACCTTTGACTTCTTCTAAGGCTTCTGTTACTTCGAGTTTTTTTTTTTTTTTTTTTTATCGACTTCTACCTTGACTTCTTCTATGGCTTCTGTTACTTCGATTTTTTCTTTCATCGACTTCTACCTTGACTTCTTTTATGGCTTCTGTTACTTCGATTTTTTCTTTCATCGACTTCTACCATGGCTTCTTCTATGGCTTCAGTTACTTCGATTTTTTCTTTCATCGACTTCTACCATGGCTTCTTCTATGGCTTCTGTTACTTCGATTTTTTCTTTCATCGACTTCTACCTTGACTTCTTCTATGGCTTCTGTTACTTCGATTTTTTTCTTTCATTGACTTTTACCTTGACTTCTTCTATGGCTTCAGTTACTTCGATTTTTTCTTTCATCGACTTCTACCTTGACTTCTTCTATGGCTTCTGTTACTTCATTTTTCTTTCATCGACTTCTACCTTGACTTCTTCTATGGCCTCAGTTACTTCGTTTTTTTTTTTTTTTTTTTTTTAATCGACTTCTACCTTGACTTCTTCTATGGCTTCTGTTACTTCGATTTTTTCTTTCTTTTATTGCCTTCTACCTTGACTTCTTCTATGGCTTCAGTTACTTCGATTTTTTCTTTCATCGACTTCTACCATGGCTTCTTCTATGGCTTCTGTTTCTTCGATTTTTTCTTTCATCGACTTCTACCATGGCTTCTTCTATGGCTTCTGTTTCTTCGATTTTTTCTTTCATCGTCTTATACCTTGATTTCTTCTATGGCTTCTATTACTTCGATTTTTTCTTTCATCGACTTCTACCATGACTTCTTCTATGGCCTCAGTTACTTCGTTTTTTTTTTTTTTTTTTAATTGACTTCTACCTTGACTTCTTCTATGGCTTGTGTTACTTCGATTTTTTCTTTCTTTCATCGACTTCTACCTTGACTTCTTCTATGGCCTCAGTTACTTCGTTTTTTTTTTTTTTTTTTAATTGACTTCTACCTTGACTTCTTCTATGGCTTCAGTTACTTCGATTTTTTCTTTCATCGACTTCTACCATGGCTTCTTCTATGGCTTTGTTTCTTCGATTTTTTCTTTCATCGACTTCTACCATGGCTTCTTCTATGGCTTCTTTTTCTTCGATTTTTTCTTTCATCGACTTCTACCTTGACTTCTTCTATGGCTTCTGTTACTTTGATTTTTTCTTTCAACTTCTATCTTTGACTTCTTCTATGGCTTCTGTTACTTCGATTTTTTCTTTCTTTTATTGCCTTCTACCTTGACTTCTTCTATGGCTTCAGTTACTTCGATTTTTTCTTTCATCGACTTCTACCATGGCTTCTTCTATGGCTTTGTTTCTTCGATTTTTTCTTTCATCGACTTCTACCATGGCTTCTTCTATGGCTTCTTTTTCTTTGATTTTTTCTTTCATCGACTTCTACCTTGACTTCTTCTATGGCTTCTGTTACTTCGATTTTTTCTTTCATCGACTTCTACCTTGACTTCTTCTATGGCTTCTGTTACTTCGATTTTTTCTTTCATCAACTTCTACCTTGACTTCTTCTATGGCTTCTGTTACTTCATTTTTCTTTCATCGACTTCTACCTTGACTTCTTCTATGGCCTCAGTTACTTCGTTTTTTTTTTTTTTTTTTTTTTTAATCGACTTCTACCTTGACTTCTTCTATGGCTTCTGTTACTTCGATTTTTTCTTTCTTTTATTGCCTTCTACCTTGACTTCTTCTATGGCTTCAGTTACTTCGATTTTTTCTTTCATCGACTTCTACCATGGCTTCTTCTATGGCTTCTGTTTCTTCGATTTTTTCTTTCATCGACTTCTACCATGGCTTCTTCTATGGCTTCTGTTTCTTCGATTTTTTCTTTCATCGTCTTATACCTTGATTTCTTCTATGGCTTCTGTTACTTCGATTTTTTCTTTCATCGACTTCTACCATGACTTCTTCTATGGCCTCAGTTACTTCGTTTTTTTTTTTTTTTTTTAATTGACTTCTACCTTGACTTCTTCTATGGCTTGTGTTACTTCGATTTTTTCTTTCTTTCATCGACTTCTACCTTGACTTCTTCTATGGCCTCAGTTACTTCGTTTTTTTTTTTTTTTTTTAATTGACTTCTACCTTGACTTCTTCTATGGCTTCTGTTACTTCGATTTTTTCTTTCATCGACTTCTACCTTGACTTCTTCTATGGCTTCTGTTACTTCGATTTTTTCTTTCATCGACTTTTACCTTGACTTATTCTATGGCTTCTGTTACTTCGATTTTTTCTTTCATCGACTTCTACCTTGAATTCTTCTATGGCTTCTGTTACTTCGATTTTTTCTTCCATCGACTTCTACCTTGACTTCTTCTATAGCTTCTGTTACTTCGATTGTTTCTTTCATCGACTTCTACCTTGACTTCCTCTATGGCTTCAGTTACTTCGATTTTTTCTTTCATCGACTTCTACCTTGACTTCTTCTATAGATTCTGTTACTTCGATTTTTTCTTTCATCGACTTCTACCTTGACTTCTTCTATGGCTTCTGTTACTTTGACTTTTTTTTTTTTTTTATCGACTTCTACCATGGCTTCTTCTATGGTTTCAGTTACTTTGATTTTTTCTTTCGACTTCTATCTTTGACTTCTTCTATGGCTTCTGTTACTTCGCTTTTTTCTTTCTTTTATTGCCTTCTACCTTGACTTCTTCTATGGCTTCAGTTACTTCGATTTTTTCTTTCATCGACTTCTACCATGGCTTCTTCTATGGCTTCTGTTTCTTCGATTTTTTCTTTCATCGACTTCTACCATGGCTTCTTCTATGGCTTCTGTTTCTTCGATTTTTTCTTTCATCGACTTCTACCTTGACTTCTTCTATGGCTTCTGTTACTTTGACTTTTTTTTTTTTTTTATCGACTTCTACCATGGCTTCTTCTATGGTTTCAGTTACTTTGATTTTTTCTTTCGACTTCTATCTTTGACTTCTTCTATGGCTTCTGTTACTTCGATTTTTTCTTTCATCGACTTCTACCTTTGACTTCTTCTAAGGCTTCTGTTACTTCGAGTTTTTTTTTTTTTTTTTTTTATCGACTTCTACCTTGACTTCTTCTATGGCTTCTGTTACTTCGATTTTTTCTTTCATCGACTTCTACCTTGACTTCTTTTATGGCTTCTGTTACTTCGATTTTTTCTTTCATCGACTTCTACCATGGCTTCTTCTATGGCTTCAGTTACTTCGATTTTTTCTTTCATCGACTTCTACCATGGCTTCTTCTATGGCTTCTGTTACTTCGATTTTTTCTTTCATCGACTTCTACCTTGACTTCTTCTATGGCTTCTGTTACTTCGATTTTTTTCTTTCATTGACTTTTACCTTGACTTCTTCTATGGCTTCAGTTACTTCGTTTTTTATTTTTTTTTTTTTTTTAATCGACTTCTACCTTGACTTCTTCTATGGCTTCTGTTACATCGAGTTTTTTTTTTTTTCTTTTTTTATTGACTTCTACCTTGACTTCTTCTATGGCTTCTGTTACTTCGATTTTTTCTTTCATCGACTTCTACCTTGACTTCTTCTATGGCCTCAGTTACTTGTTTTTTTTTGTTTTTTTTTTAATCGACTTCTACCTTAACTTCTTCTATGGCTTCTGTTACTTCGATTTTTTCTTTCTTTTATTGCCTTCTACCTTGACTTCTTCTATGGCTTCAGTTACTTCGATTTTTTCTTTCATCGACTTCTACCTTGACTTCTTCTATGGCTTCAGTTACTTCGAGTTTTTTTTTTTTTTTTCTTTTTTTATCGACTTCTACCTTGACTTCTTCTATGGTTTCAGTTACTTCAAGTTTTTTTTCATCGAGTTTTACCATGGCTTCTTCTATGGCTTCTGTTTCTTCGATTTTTTCTTTCATCGACTTCTTCCATGGCTTCTTCTATTGCTTCTGTTACTTCGATTTTTTCTTTCATAGACTTCTACCTTGACTTCTTCTATGGCTTCTGTTACTTCCATTTTTTTCTTTCATCGACTTTTACCTTGACTTCTTCTATGGCTTCAGTTACTTCGTTTTTTTTTTTTTTTTTTTTTAATCGACTTCTACCTTGACTTCTTCTATGGCTTCTGTTACTTCGATTTTTTCTTTAATCGACTTCTACCTTGACTTCTTCTATGGCTTCTGTTACTTCGATTTTTTCTTTCATCGACTTCTACCTTGACTTCTTCTATGGCTTCTGTTTCTTCGATTTTTTCTTTCATCGACTTCTACCTTGACTTCTTCTATGGCTTCTGTTACTTCGATTTTTTCTTTCATCGACTTCTACCTTGACTTCTTTTATGGCTTCTGTTACTTCGATTTTTTCTTTCATCGACTTCTACCATGGCTTCTTCTATGGCTTCAGTTACTTCGATTTTTTCTTTCATCGACTTCTACCATGGCTTCTTCTATGGCTTCTGTTACTTCGATTTTTTCTTTCATCGACTTCTACCTTGACTTCTTCTATGGCTTCTGTTACTTCGATTTTTTTCTTTCATTGACTTTTACCTTGACTTCTTCTATGGCTTCAGTTACTTCGTTTTTTATTTATTTTTTTTTTTTAATCGACTTCTACCTTGACTTCTTCTATGGCTTCTGTTACATCGAGTTTTTTTTTTTTTCTTTTTTTATTGACTTCTACCTTGACTTCTTCTATGGCTTCTGTTACTTCGATTTTTTCTTTCATCGACTTCTACCTTGACTTCTTCTATGGCCTCAGTTACTTGTTTTTTTTTGTTTTTTTTTTAATCGACTTCTACCTTAACTTCTTCTATGGCTTCTGTTACTTCGATTTTTTCTTTCTTTTATTGCCTTCTACCTTGACTTCTTCTATGGCTTCAGTTACTTCGATTTTTTCTTTCATCGACTTCTACCTTGACTTCTTCTATGGCTTCAGTTACTTCGAGTTTTTTTTTTTTTTTTCTTTTTTTATCGACTTCTACCTTGACTTCTTCTATGGTTTCAGTTACTTCGAGTTTTTTTTCATCGAGTTTTACCATGGCTTCTTCTATGGCTTCTGTTTCTTCGATTTTTTCTTTCATCGACTTCTTCCATGGCTTCTTCTATTGCTTCTGTTACTTCGATTTTTTCTTTCATAGACTTCTACCTTGACTTCTTCTATGGCTTCTGTTACTTCCATTTTTTTCTTTCATCGACTTCTACCTTGACTTCTTCTATGGCTTCTGTTACTTCGATTTTTTCTTTAATCGACTTCTACCTTGACTTCTTCTATGGCTTCTGTTACTTCGATTTTTTCTTTCATCGACTTCTACCTTGACTTCTTCTATGGCTTCTGTTTCTTCGATTTTTTCTTTCATCGACTTCTACCTTGACTTCTTCTATGGCTTCAGTTACTTCGAGTTTTTTTTTTTTTTTTTTTATCGACTTCTACCTTGACTTCTTCTATGGCTTCTGTTTCTTCGATTTTTTCTTTCATCGACTTCTACCTTGACTTCTTCTATGGCTTCTGTTACTTCGATTTTTTCTTTCATCGACTTCTATCTTGACTTCTTCTATGGCTTCAGTTACTTCAAGTTTTTTTTTTTTTTTTTTTTTATCGACTTCTACCTTGACTTCTTCTATGGCTTCTGTTACTTCGATTTTTTCTTTTATCGACTTCTACCTTGACTTCTTCTATGGCTTTTGTTTCTTCGATTTTTTCTTTCATCGACTTCTACCATGGCTTCTTCTATGGTTTCAGTTACTTCGATTTTTTCTTTCATCGACTTCTACCTTTGACTTCTTCTAAGGCTTCTGTTACTTCGAGTTTTTTTTTTTTTTTTTTTTATCGACTTCTACCTTCACTTCTTCTATGGCTTCTGTTACTTCGATTTTTTCTTTCATCGACTTCTACCTTGACTTCCTCTATGGCTTCTCTTATTTCGATTTTTTCTTTCATCGACTTCTACCTTGACTTCTTCTATGGCTTCAGTTACTTCGATTTTTTCTTTCATCGACTTCTACCTTGACTTCCTCTATGGCTTCTGTTATTTCGATTTTTTCTTTCATCGACTTCTACCTTGACTTCTTCTATGGCTTCTGTTACTTTGACTTTTTTTTTTTTTTATCGACTTCTACCATGGCTTCTTCTATGGTTTCAGTTACTTTGATTTTTTCTTTCGACTTCTATCTTTGACTTCTTCTATGGCTTCTGTTACTTCGATTTTTTCTTTCTTTTATTGCCTTCTACCTTGACTTCTTCTATGGCTTCAGTTACTTCGATTTTTTCTTTCATCGACTTCTACCATGGCTTCTTCTATGGCTTCTGTTTCTTCGATTTTTTCTTTCATCGACTTCTACCATGGCTTCTTCTATGGCTTCTGTTTCTTCGATTTTTTCTTTCATCGACTTCTACCTTGACTTCTTCTATGGCTTCTGTTACTTCGATTTTTTCTTTCATCGACTTCTACCTTGACTTCTTCTATGGCTTCTGTTACTTCGATTTTTTCTTTCATCGACTTCTACCTTGACTTCTTCTATGGCTTCTGTTACTTCATTTTTCTTTCATCGACTTCTACCTTGACTTCTTCTATGGCCTCAGTTACTTCGTTTTTTTTTTTTTTTTTTTTTTAATCGACTTCTACCTTGACTTCTTCTATGGCTTCTGTTACTTCGATTTTTTCTTTCTTTTATTGCATTCTACCTTGACTTCTTCTATGGCTTCAGTTACTTCGAGTTTTTTTTTTTTTTTTTTTTTAATCGACTTCTACCTTGACTTCTTCTATGGCTTCTGTTACTTCGATTTTTTCTTTCTTTTATTGCATTCTACCTTGACTTCTTCTATGGTTTCAGTTACTTCGAGTTTTTTTTCATCGAGTTTTACCATGGCTTCTTCTATGGCTTCTGTTTCTTCGATTTTTTCTTTCATCGACTTCTACCATGGCTTCTTCTATTGCTTCTGTTACTTCGATTTTTTCTTTCATAGACTTCTACCTTGACTTCTTCTATGGCTTCTGTTACTTCGATTTTTTTCTTTCATCGACTTTTACCTTGACTTCTTCTATGGCTTCAGTTACTTCGTTTTTTTTTTTTTTTTTTTTTAATCGACTTCTACCTTGACTTCTTCTATGGCTTCTGTTACTTCGATTTTTTCTTTAATCGACTTCTACCTTGACTTCTTCTATGGCTTCTGTTACTTCGATGTTTTCTTTCATCGACTTCTACCTTGACTTCTTCTATGGCTTCTGTTTCTTCGATTTTTTCTTTCATCGACTTCTACCTTGACTTCTTCTATGGCTTCAGTTACTTCGAGTTTTTTTTTTTTTTTTTTATCGACTTCTACCTTGACTTCTTCTATGGCTTCTGTTTCTTCGATTTTTTCTTTCATCGACTTCTACCTTGACTTCTTCTATGGCTTCTGTTACTTCGATTTTTTCTTTCATCGACTTCTATCTTGACTTCTTCTATGGCTTCAGTTACTTCGAGTTTTTTTTTTTTTTTTTTTTATCGACTTCTACCTTGACTTCTTCTATGGCTTCTGTTACTTCGATTTTTTCTTTTATCGACTTCTACCTTGACTTCTTCTATGGCTTTTGTTTCTTCGATTTTTTCTTTCATCGACTTCTACCATGGCTTCTTCTTTGGTTTCAGTTACTTCGATTTTTTCTTTCATCGACTTCTACCTTTGACTTCTTCTAAGGCTTCTGTTACTTCGAGTTTTTTTTTTTTTTTTTTTTATCGACTTCTACCTTCACTTCTTCTATGGCTTCTGTTACTTCGATTTTTTCTTTCATCGACTTCTACCCTGACTTCCTCTATGGCTTCTGTTATTTCGATTTTTTCTTTCATCGACTTCTACCTTGACTTCTTCTATGGCTTCAGTTACTTCGATTTTTTCTTTCATCGACTTCTACCTTGACTTCCTCTATGGCTTCTGTTATTTCGATTTTTTCTTTCATCGACTTCTACCTTGACTTCTTCTATGGCTTCTGTTACTTTGACTTTTTTTTTTTTTTTATCGACTTCTACCATGGCTTCTTCTATGGTTTCAGTTACTTTGATTTTTTCTTTCGACTTCTATCTTTGACTTCTTCTATGGCTTCTGTTACTTCGATTTTTTCTTTCTTTTATTGCCTTCTACCTTGACTTCTTCTATGGCTTCTGTTACTTCATTTTTCTTTCATCGACTTCTACCTTGACTTCTTCTATGGCCTCAGTTACTTCGTTTTTTTTTTTTTTTTTTTTAATCGACTTCTACCTTGACTTCTTCTATGGCTTCTGTTACTTCGATTTTTTCTTTCTTTTATTGCATTCTACCTTGACTTCTTCTATGGCTTCAGTTACTTCGAGTTTTTTTTTTTTTTTTTCTTTTTTTATCGACTTCTACCTTGACTTCTTCTATGGTTTCAGTTACTTCGAGTTTTTTTTCATCGAGTTTTACCATGGCTTCTTCTATGGCTTCTGTTTCTTCGATTTTTTCTTTCATCGACTTCTACCATGGCTTCTTCTATTGCTTCTGTTACTTCGATTTTTTCTTTCATAGACTTCTACCTTGACTTCTTCTATGGCTTCTGTTACTTCGATTTTTTTCTTTCATCGACTTTTACCTTGACTTCTTCTATGGCTTCAGTTACTTCGTTTTTTTTTTTTTTTTTTTTTAATCGACTTCTACCTTGACTTCTTCTATGGCTTCTGTTACATCGAGTTTTTTTTTTTTTCTTTTTTTATTGACTTCTACCTTGACTTCTTCTATGGCTTCTGTTACTTCGATTATTTCTTTCATCGACTTCTACCTTGACTTCTTCTATGGCCTCAGTTACTTGTTTTTTTTTGTTTTTTTTTTAATCGACTTCTACCTTAACTTCTTCTATGGCTTCTGTTACTTCGATTTTTTCTTTCTTTTATTGCCTTCTACCTTGACTTCTTCTATGGCTTCAGTTACTTCGATTTTTTCTTTCATCGACTTCTACCTTGACTTCTTCTATGGCTTCAGTTACTTCGAGTTTTTTTTTTTTTTTTCTTTTTTTATCGACTTCTACCTTGACTTCTTCTATGGTTTCAGTTACTTCGAGTTTTTTTTCATCGAGTTTTACCATGGCTTCTTCTATGGCTTCTGTTTCTTCGATTTTTTCTTTCATCGACTTCTACCATGGCTTCTTCTATGGCTTCTGTTTCTTCGATTTTTTCTTTCATCGACTTATACCTTGATTTCTTCTATGGCTTCTGTTACTTCGATTTTTTCTTTCATCGACTTCTACCTTGACTTCTTCTATGGCTTCTGTTACTTCGATTTTTTCTTTCATCGACTTCTACCTTGACTTCTTCTATGGCTTCTGTTACTTCATTTTTCTTTCATCGACTTCTACCTTGACTTCTTCTATGGCCTCAGTTACTTCGTTTTTTTTTTTTTTTTTTTTAATCGACTTCTACCTTGACTTCTTCTATGGCTTCTGTTACTTCGATTTTTTCTTTCTTTTATTGCCTTCTACCTTGACTTCTTCTATGGCTTCAGTTACTTCGATTTTTTCTTTCATCGACTTCTACCATGGCTTCTTCTATGGCTTCTGTTTCTTCGATTTTTTCTTTCATCGACTTCTACCATGGCTTCTTCTATGGCTTCTGTTTCTTCGATTTTTTCTTTCATCGACTTATACCTTGATTTCTTCTATGGCTTCTGTTACTTCGATTTTTTCTTTCTTTTATCGCCTTCTACCTTGACTTCTTCTATGGCTTCTGTTTCTTCTATTTTTTCTTTCATCGACTTCTACCTTGACTTCTTCTATGGCTTCTGTTACTTCGATTTTTTCTTTCATCGACTTCTACCTTGACTTCTTCTATGGCTTCTGTTACTTCGATTTTTTCTTTCATCGACTTCTACCTTGACTTATTCTATGGCTTCTGTTACTTCGATTTTTTCTTTCATCGACTTCTACCTTGAATTCTTCTATGGCTTCTGTTACTTCGATTTTTTCTTTCATCGACTTCTACCTTGACTTCTTCTATAGCTTCTGTTACTTCGATTTTTTCTTTCATCGACTTCTACCTTGACTTCCTCTATGGCTTCAGTTACTTCGATTTTTTCTTTCATCGACTTCTACCATGGCTTCTTCTATGGCTTCTGTTTCTTCGATTTTTTCTTTCATCGACTTATACCTTGATTTCTTCTATGGCTTCTGTTACTTCGATTTTTTCTTTCATCGACTTCTACCTTGACTTCTTCTATGGCCTCAGTTACTTCGTTTTTTTTTTTAATTGACTTCTACCTTGACTTCTTCTATGGCTTGTGTTACTTCGATTTTTTCTTTCTTTTATCGCCTTCTACCTTGACTTCTTCTATGGCTTCTGTTTCTTCTATTTTTTCTTTCATCGACTTCTACCTTGACTTCTTCTATGGCTTCTGTTACTTCGATTTTTTCTTTCATCGACTTCTATCTTGACTTCTTCTGTGGCTTCAGTTACTTCTATTTTTTCTTTCATCGACTTCTACCTTTGACTTCTTCTATGGTTTCAGTTACTTCGATTTTTTCTTTCATCGACTTCTACCTTTGACTTCTTCTAAGGCTTCTGTTACTTCGAGTTTTTTCTTTCATCGACTTCTACCTTGACTTCTTCTATGGCTTCTGTTACTTTGACTTTTTTTTTTTTTTATCGACTTCTACCATGGCTTCTTCTATGGTTTCAGTTACTTTGATTTTTTCTTTCGACTTCTATCTTTGACTTCTTCTATGGCTTCTGTTACTTCGATTTTTTCTTTCATCGACTTCTACCTTTGACTTCTTCTATGGCCTCAGTTACTTCGTTTTTTTTTTTTTTTTTTAATTGACTTCTACCTTGACTTCTTCTATGGCTTGTGTTACTTCGATTTTTTCTTTCTTTTATCGCCTTCTACCTTGACTTATTCTATGGCTTCTGTTTCTTCTATTTTTTCTTTCATCGACTTCTACCTTGACTTCTTCTATGGCTTCTGTTACTTCGATTTTTTCTTTCATCAACTTCTATCTTGACTTCTTCTATGGCTTCAGTTACTTCGATTTTTTCTTTCAACGACTTCTACCTTTGACTTCTTCTATGGTTTCAGTTACTTCGATTTTTTCTTTCATCGACTTCTACCTTTGACTTCTTCTATGGCTTCTGTTACTTCGATTTTTTCTTTCTTTCATCGACTTCTACCATGGCTTCTTCTATGGTTTCAGTTACTTCGATTTTTTCTTTCATCGACTTCTACCTTTGACTTCTTCTAAGGCTTCTGTTACTTCGAGTTTTTTCTTTCATCAACTTCTACCTTGACTTCTTCTATGGCTTCTGTTACTTTGACTTTTTTTTTTTTTTTATCGACTTCTACCATGGCTTTTTCTATGGTTTCAGTTACTTTGATTTTTTCTTTCGACTTCTATCTTTGACTTCTTCTATGGCTTCTGTTACTTCGATTTTTTCTTTCATCGACTTCTACCTTTGACTTCTTCTAAGGCTTCTGTTACTTCGAGTTTTTTTTTTTTTTTTTTTTATCGACTTCTACCTTGACTTCTTCTATGGCTTCTGTTACTTCGATTTTTTCTTTCATCGACTTCTACCTTGACTTCTTTTATGGCTTCTGTTACTTCGATTTTTTCTTTCATCGACTTCTACCATGGCTTCTTCTATGGCTTCAGTTACTTCGATTTTTTCTTTCATCGACTTCTACCATGGCTTCTTCTATGGCTTCTGTTACTTCGATTTTTTCTTTCATAGACTTCTACCTTGACTTCTTCTATGGCTTCTGTTACTTCGATTTTTTTCTTTCATCGACTTTTACCTTGACTTCTTCTATGGCTTCAGTTACTTCGTTTTTTTTTTTTTTTTTTTTTAATCGACTTCTACCTTGACTTCTTCTATGGCTTCTGTTACATCGAGTTTTTTTTTTTTTCTTTTTTTATTGACTTCTACCTTGACTTCTTCTATGGCTTCTGTTACTTCGATTATTTCTTTCATCGACTTCTACCTTGACTTCTTCTATGGCCTCAGTTACTTGTTTTTTTTTGTTTTTTTTTTAATCGACTTCTACCTTAACTTCTTCTATGGCTTCTGTTACTTCGATTTTTTCTTTCTTTTATTGCCTTCTACCTTGACTTCTTCTATGGCTTCAGTTACTTCGATTTTTTCTTTCATCGACTTCTACCTTGACTTCTTCTATGGCTTCAGTTACTTCGAGTTTTTTTTTTTTTTTTCTTTTTTTATCGACTTCTACCTTGACTTCTTCTATGGTTTCAGTTACTTCGAGTTTTTTTTCATCGAGTTTTACCATGGCTTCTTCTATGGCTTCTGTTTCTTCGATTTTTTCTTTCATCGACTTCTACCATGGCTTCTTCTATGGCTTCTGTTTCTTCGATTTTTTCTTTCATCGACTTATACCTTGATTTCTTCTATGGCTTCTGTTACTTCGATTTTTTCTTTCATCGACTTCTACCTTGACTTCTTCTATGGCTTCTGTTACTTCGATTTTTTCTTTCATCGACTTCTACCTTGACTTCTTCTATGGCTTCTGTTACTTCATTTTTCTTTCATCGACTTCTACCTTGACTTCTTCTATGGCCTCAGTTACTTCGTTTTTTTTTTTTTTTTTTTTAATCGACTTCTACCTTGACTTCTTCTATGGCTTCTGTTACTTCGATTTTTTCTTTCTTTTATTGCCTTCTACCTTGACTTCTTCTATGGCTTCAGTTACTTCGATTTTTTCTTTCATCGACTTCTACCATGGCTTCTTCTATGGCTTCTGTTTCTTCGATTTTTTCTTTCATCGACTTCTACCATGGCTTCTTCTATGGCTTCTGTTTCTTCGATTTTTTCTTTCATCGACTTATACCTTGATTTCTTCTATGGCTTCTGTTACTTCGATTTTTTCTTTCTTTTATCGCCTTCTACCTTGACTTCTTCTATGGCTTCTGTTTCTTCTATTTTTTCTTTCATCGACTTCTACCTTGACTTCTTCTATGGCTTCTGTTACTTCGATTTTTTCTTTCATCGACTTCTACCTTGACTTCTTCTATGGCTTCTGTTACTTCGATTTTTTCTTTCATCGACTTCTACCTTGACTTATTCTATGGCTTCTGTTACTTCGATTTTTTCTTTCATCGACTTCTACCTTGAATTCTTCTATGGCTTCTGTTACTTCGATTTTTTCTTTCATCGACTTCTACCTTGACTTCTTCTATAGCTTCTGTTACTTCGATTTTTTCTTTCATCGACTTCTACCTTGACTTCCTCTATGGCTTCAGTTACTTCGATTTTTTCTTTCATCGACTTCTACCATGGCTTCTTCTATGGCTTCTGTTTCTTCGATTTTTTCTTTCATCGACTTATACCTTGATTTCTTCTATGGCTTCTGTTACTTCGATTTTTTCTTTCATCGACTTCTACCTTGACTTCTTCTATGGCCTCAGTTACTTCGTTTTTTTTTTTAATTGACTTCTACCTTGACTTCTTCTATGGCTTGTGTTACTTCGATTTTTTCTTTCTTTTATCGCCTTCTACCTTGACTTCTTCTATGGCTTCTGTTTCTTCTATTTTTTCTTTCATCGACTTCTACCTTGACTTCTTCTATGGCTTCTGTTACTTCGATTTTTTCTTTCATCGACTTCTATCTTGACTTCTTCTGTGGCTTCAGTTACTTCTATTTTTTCTTTCATCGACTTCTACCTTTGACTTCTTCTATGGTTTCAGTTACTTCGATTTTTTCTTTCATCGACTTCTACCTTTGACTTCTTCTAAGGCTTCTGTTACTTCGAGTTTTTTCTTTCATCGACTTCTACCTTGACTTCTTCTATGGCTTCTGTTACTTTGACTTTTTTTTTTTTTTATCGACTTCTACCATGGCTTCTTCTATGGTTTCAGTTACTTTGATTTTTTCTTTCGACTTCTATCTTTGACTTCTTCTATGGCTTCTGTTACTTCGATTTTTTCTTTCATCGACTTCTACCTTTGACTTCTTCTATGGCCTCAGTTACTTCGTTTTTTTTTTTTTTTTTTAATTGACTTCTACCTTGACTTCTTCTATGGCTTGTGTTACTTCGATTTTTTCTTTCTTTTATCGCCTTCTACCTTGACTTATTCTATGGCTTCTGTTTCTTCTATTTTTTCTTTCATCGACTTCTACCTTGACTTCTTCTATGGCTTCTGTTACTTCGATTTTTTCTTTCATCAACTTCTATCTTGACTTCTTCTATGGCTTCAGTTACTTCGATTTTTTCTTTCAACGACTTCTACCTTTGACTTCTTCTATGGTTTCAGTTACTTCGATTTTTTCTTTCATCGACTTCTACCTTTGACTTCTTCTATGGCTTCTGTTACTTCGATTTTTTCTTTCTTTCATCGACTTCTACCATGGCTTCTTCTATGGTTTCAGTTACTTCGATTTTTTCTTTCATCGACTTCTACCTTTGACTTCTTCTAAGGCTTCTGTTACTTCGAGTTTTTTCTTTCATCAACTTCTACCTTGACTTCTTCTATGGCTTCTGTTACTTTGACTTTTTTTTTTTTTTTATCGACTTCTACCATGGCTTTTTCTATGGTTTCAGTTACTTTGATTTTTTCTTTCGACTTCTATCTTTGACTTCTTCTATGGCTTCTGTTACTTCGATTTTTTCTTTCATCGACTTCTACCTTTGACTTCTTCTAAGGCTTCTGTTACTTCGAGTTTTTTTTTTTTTTTTTTTTATCGACTTCTACCTTGACTTCTTCTATGGCTTCTGTTACTTCGATTTTTTCTTTCATCGACTTCTACCTTGACTTCTTTTATGGCTTCTGTTACTTCGATTTTTTCTTTCATCGACTTCTACCATGGCTTCTTCTATGGCTTCAGTTACTTCGATTTTTTCTTTCATCGACTTCTACCATGGCTTCTTCTATGGCTTCTGTTACTTCGATTTTTTCTTTCATCGACTTCTACCTTGACTTCTTCTATGGCTTCTGTTACTTCGATTTTTTTCTTTCATTGACTTTTACCTTGACTTCTTCTATGGCTTCAGTTACTTCGTTTTTTTTTTTTTTTTTTTTTTTTAATCGACTTCTACCTTGACTTCTTCTATGGCTTCTGTTACATCGAGTTTTTTTTTTTTTCTTTTTTTATTGACTTCTACCTTGACTTCTTCTATGGCTTCTGTTACTTCGATTATTTCTTTCATCGACTTCTACCTTGACTTCTTCTATGGCCTCAGTTACTTGTTTTTTTTTGTTTTTTTTTTAATCGACTTCTACCTTAACTTCTTCTATGGCTTCTGTTACTTCGATTTTTTCTTTCTTTTATTGCCTTCTACCTTGACTTCTTCTATGGCTTCAGTTACTTCGATTTTTTCTTTCATCGACTTCTACCTTGACTTCTTCTATGGCTTCAGTTACTTCGAGTTTTTTTTTTTTTTTCTTTTTTTATCGACTTCTACCTTGACTTCTTCTATGGTTTCAGTTACTTCGAGTTTTTTTTCATCGAGTTTTACCATGGCTTCATCTATGGCTTCTGTTTCTTCGATTTTTTCTTTCATCGACTTCTACCATGGCTTCTTCTATGGCTTCTGTTTCTTCGATTTTTTCTTTCATCGACTTATACCTTGATTTCTTCTATGGCTTCTGTTACTTCGATTTTTTCTTTCATCGACTTCTACCTTGACTTCTTCTATGGCTTCTGTTACTTCGATTTTTTCTTTCATCGACTTCTACCTTGACTTCTTCTATGGCTTCTGTTACTTCATTTTTCTTTCATCGACTTCTACCTTGACTTCTTCTATGGCCTCAGTTACTTCGTTTTTTTTTTTTTTTTTTTAATCGACTTCTACCTTGACTTCTTCTATGGCTTCTGTTACTTCGATTTTTTCTTTCTTGTATTGCCTTCTACCTTGACTTCTTCTATGGCTTCAGTTACTTCGATTTTTTCTTTCATCGACTTCTACCATGGCTTCTTCTATGGCTTCTGTTTCTTCGATTTTTTCTTTCATCGACTTCTACCATGGCTTCTTCTATGGCTTCTGTTACTTCGATTTTTTCTTTCATCGACTTCTACCTTGACTTCTTCTATGGCTTCTGTTACTTCGATTTTTTTCTTTCATTGACTTTTACCTTGACTTCTTCTATGGCTTCAGTTACTTCGTTTTTTTTTTTTTTTTTTTTTTTAATCGACTTCTACCTTGACTTCTTCTATGGCTTCTGTTACATCGAGTTTTTTTTTTTTTCTTTTTTTATTGACTTCTACCTTGACTTCTTCTATGGCTTCTGTTACTTCGATTATTTCTTTCATCGACTTCTACCTTGACTTCTTCTATGGCCTCAGTTACTTGTTTTTTTTTTGTTTTTTTTTTAATCGACTTCTACCTTAACTTCTTCTATGGCTTCTGTTACTTCGATTTTTTCTTTCTTTTATTGCCTTCTACCTTGACTTCTTCTATGGCTTCAGTTACTTCGATTTTTTCTTTCATCGACTTCTACCTTGACTTCTTCTATGGCTTCAGTTACTTCGAGTTTTTTTTTTTTTTTTCTTTTTTTATCGACTTCTACCTTGACTTCTTCTATGGTTTCAGTTACTTCGAGTTTTTTTTCATCGAGTTTTACCATGGCTTCATCTATGGCTTCTGTTTCTTCGATTTTTTCTTTCATCGACTTCTACCATGGCTTCTTCTATGGCTTCTGTTTCTTCGATTTTTTCTTTCATCGACTTATACCTTGATTTCTTCTATGGCTTCTGTTACTTCGATTTTTTCTTTCATCGACTTCTACCTTGACTTCTTCTATGGCTTCTGTTACTTCGATTTTTTCTTTCATCGACTTCTACCTTGACTTCTTCTATGGCTTCTGTTACTTCATTTTTCTTTCATCGACTTCTACCTTGACTTCTTCTATGGCCTCAGTTACTTCGTTTTTTTTTTTTTTTTTTTAATCGACTTCTACCTTGACTTCTTCTATGGCTTCTGTTACTTCGATTTTTTCTTTCTTGTATTGCCTTCTACCTTGACTTCTTCTATGGCTTCAGTTACTTCGATTTTTTCTTTCATCGACTTCTACCATGGCTTCTTCTATGGCTTCTGTTTCTTCGATTTTTTCTTTCATCGACTTCTACCATGGCTTCTTCTATGGCTTCTGTTTCTTCGATTTTTTCTTTCATCGACTTATACCTTGATTTCTTCTATGGCTTCTGTTACTTCGATTTTTTCTTTCATCGACTTCTACCTTGACTTCTTCTATGGCCTCAGTTACTTCGTTTTTTTTTTTTTTTTTTAATTGACTTCTACCTTGACTTCTTCTATGGCTTGTGTTACTTCGATTTTTTCTTTCTTTTATCGCCTTCTACCTTGACTTCTTCTATGGCTTCTGTTTCTTCTATTTTTTCTTTCATCGACTTCTACCTTGACTTCTTCTATGGCTTCTGTTACTTCGATTTTTTCTTTCATCGACTTCTACCTTGACTTCTTCTATGGCTTCTGTTACTTCGATTTTTTCTTTCATCGACTTCTACCTTGACTTCTTCTATGGCTTCTGTTACTTCGATTTTTTCTTTCATCGACTTCTACCTTGACTTCTTTTATGGCTTCTGTTACTTCGATTTTTTCTTTCATCGACTTCTACCATGGCTTCTTCTATGGCTTCAGTTACTTCGATTTTTTCTTTCATCGACTTCTACCATGGCTTCTTCTATGGCTTCTGTTACTTCGATTTTTTCTTTCATCGACTTCTACCTTGACTTCTTCTATGGCTTCTGTTACTTCGATTTTTTTCTTTCATTGACTTTTACCTTGACTTCTTCTATGGCTTCAGTTACTTCGTTTTTTTTTTTTTTTTTTTTTTTAATCGACTTCTACCTTGACTTCTTCTATGGCTTCTGTTACATCGAGTTTTTTTTTTTTTCTTTTTTTATTGACTTCTACCTTGACTTCTTCTATGGCTTCTGTTACTTCGATTATTTCTTTCATCGACTTCTACCTTGACTTCTTCTATGGCCTCAGTTACTTGTTTTTTTTTGTTTTTTTTTTAATCGACTTCTACCTTAACTTCTTCTATGGCTTCTGTTACTTCGATTTTTTCTTTCTTTTATTGCCTTCTACCTTGACTTCTTCTATGGCTTCAGTTACTTCGATTTTTTCTTTCATCGACTTCTACCTTGACTTCTTCTATGGCTTCAGTTACTTCGAGTTTTTTTTTTTTTTTTCTTTTTTTATCGACTTCTACCTTGACTTCTTCTATGGTTTCAGTTACTTCGAGTTTTTTTTCATCGAGTTTTACCATGGCTTCATCTATGGCTTCTGTTTCTTCGATTTTTTCTTTCATCGACTTCTACCATGGCTTCTTCTATGGCTTCTGTTTCTTCGATTTTTTCTTTCATCGACTTATACCTTGATTTCTTCTATGGCTTCTGTTACTTCGATTTTTTCTTTCATCGACTTCTACCTTGACTTCTTCTATGGCTTCTGTTACTTCGATTTTTTCTTTCATCGACTTCTACCTTGACTTCTTCTATGGCTTCTGTTACTTCATTTTTCTTTCATCGACTTCTACCTTGACTTCTTCTATGGCCTCAGTTACTTCGTTTTTTTTTTTTTTTTTTTAATCGACTTCTACCTTGACTTCTTCTATGGCTTCTGTTACTTCGATTTTTTCTTTCTTGTATTGCCTTCTACCTTGACTTCTTCTATGGCTTCAGTTACTTCGATTTTTTCTTTCATCGACTTCTACCATGGCTTCTTCTATGGCTTCTGTTTCTTCGATTTTTTCTTTCATCGACTTCTACCATGGCTTCTTCTATGGCTTCTGTTTCTTCGATTTTTTCTTTCATCGACTTATACCTTGATTTCTTCTATGGCTTCTGTTACTTCGATTTTTTCTTTCATCGACTTCTACCTTGACTTCTTCTATGGCCTCAGTTACTTCGTTTTTTTTTTTTTTTTTTAATTGACTTCTACCTTGACTTCTTCTATGGCTTGTGTTACTTCGATTTTTTCTTTCTTTTATCGCCTTCTACCTTGACTTCTTCTATGGCTTCTGTTTCTTCTATTTTTTCTTTCATCGACTTCTACCTTGACTTCTTCTATGGCTTCTGTTACTTCGATTTTTTCTTTCATCGACTTCTACCTTGACTTCTTCTATGGCTTCTGTTACTTCGATTTTTTCTTTCATCGACTTCTACCTTGACTTATTCTATGGCTTCTGTTACTTCGATTTTTTCTTTCATCGACTTCTACCTTGAATTCTTCTATGGCTTCTGTTACTTCGATTTTTTCTTTCATCGACTTCTACCTTGACTTCTTCTATAGCTTCTGTTACTTCGATTTTTTCTTTCATCGACTTCTACCTTGACTTCCTCTATGGCTTCAGTTACTTCGATTTTTTCTTTCATCGACTTCTACCATGGCTTCTTCTATGGCTTCTGTTTCTTCGATTTTTTCTTTCATCGACTTATACCTTGATTTCTTCTATGGCTTCTGTTACTTTGACTTTTTTTTTTTTTTTATCGACTTCTACCATGGCTTCTTCTATGGTTTCAGTTACTTTGATTTTTTCTTTCGACTTCTATCTTTGACTTCTTCTATGGCTTCTGTTACTTCGATTTTTTCTTTCTTTTATTGCCTTCTACCTTGACTTCTTCTATGGCTTCAGTTACTTCGATTTTTTCTTTCATCGACTTCTACCATGGCTTCCTCTATGGCTTCTGTTACTTCGATTTTTTCTTTCATCGACTTCTACCATGGCTTCTTCTATGGCTTCTGTTTCTTCGATTTTTTCTTTCATCGACTTCTACCTTGACTTCTTCTATGGCTTCTGTTACTTCATTTTTCTTTCATTGACTTCTACCTTGACTTCTTCTATGGCCTCAGTTACTTCGTTTTTTTTTTTTTTTTTTTAATCGACTTCTACCTTGACTTCTTCTATGGCTTCTGTTACTTCGATTTTTTCTTTCTTTTATTGCCTTCTACCTTGACTTCTTCTATGGCTTCAGTTACTTCGATTTTTTCTTTCATCGACTTCTACCATGGCTTCTTCTATGGCTTCTGTTTCTTCGATTTTTTCTTTCATCGACTTCTACCATGGCTTCTTCTATGGCTTCTGTTTCTTCGATTTTTTCTTTCATCGACTTATACCTTGATTTCTTCTATGGCTTCTGTTACTTCGATTTTTTCTTTCATCGACTTCTACCTTGACTTCTTCTATGGCCTCAGTTACTTCGTTTTTTTTTTTAATTGACTTCTACCTTGACTTCTTCTATGGCTTGTGTTACTTCGATTTTTTCTTTCTTTTATCGCCTTCTACCTTGACTTATTCTATGGCTTCTGTTTCTTCTATTTTTTCTTTCATCGACTTCTACCTTGACTTCTTCTATGGCTTCTGTTACTTCGATTTTTTCTTTCATCGACTTCTACCTTTGACTTCTTCTATGGCTTCTGTTACTTTGACTTTTTTTTTTTTTTATCGACTTCTACCATGGCTTCTTCTATGGTTTCAGTTACTTTGATTTTTTTTTTTTTTTTTTTTTTATCGACTTCTACCTTGACTTCTTCTATGGCTTCTGTTACTTCGATTTTTTCTTTCATCGACTTCTACCTTGACTTCTTTTATGGCTTCTGTTACTTCGATTTTTTCTTTCATCGACTTCTACCATGGCTTCTTCTATGGCTTCAGTTACTTCGATTTTTTCTTTCATCGACTTCTACCATGGCTTCTTCTATGGCTTCTGTTACTTCGATTTTTTCTTTCATCGACTTCTACCTTGACTTCTTCTATGGCTTCTGTTACTTCGATTTTTTTCTTTCATTGACTTTTACCTTGACTTCTTCTATGGCTTCAGTTACTTCGTTTTTTTTTTTTTTTTTTTTTTTAATCGACTTCTACCTTGACTTCTTCTATGGCTTCTGTTACATCAAGTTTTTTTTTTTTTCTTTTTTTATTGACTTCTACCTTGACTTCTTCTATGGCTTCTGTTACTTCGATTATTTCTTTCATCGACTTCTACCTTGACTTCTTCTATGGCCTCAGTTACTTGTTTTTTTTTGTTTTTTTTTTAATCGACTTCTACCTTAACTTCTTCTATGGCTTCTGTTACTTCGATTTTTTCTTTCTTTTATTGCCTTCTACCTTGACTTCTTCTATGGCTTCAGTTACTTCGATTTTTTCTTTCATCGACTTCTACCTTGACTTCTTCTATGGCTTCAGTTACTTCGAGTTTTTTTTTTTTTTTTTTTTTTTTATCGACTTCTACCTTGACTTCTTCTATGGTTTCAGTTACTTCGAGTTTTTTTTCATCGAGTTTTACCATGGCTTCTTCTATGGCTTCTGTTTCTTCGATTTTTTCTTTCATCGACTTCTACCATGGCTTCTTCTATGGCTTCTGTTTCTTTGATTTTTTCTTTCATCGACTTCTACCTTGACTTCTTCTATGGCTTCTGTTACTTCGATTTTTTCTTTCATCGACTTTTACCTTGACTTATTCTATGGCTTCTGTTACTTCGATTTTTTCTTTCATCGACTTCTACCTTGAATTCTTCTATGGCTTCTGTTACTTCGATTTTTTCTTTCATCGACTTCTACCTTGACTTCTTCTATAGCTTCTGTTACTTCGATTTTTTCTTTCATCGACTACTACCTTGACTTCCTCTATGGCTTCTGTTATTTCGATTTTTTCTTTCATCGACTTCTACCTTGACTTCTTCTATGGCTTCAGTTACTTCGATTTTTTCTTTCATCGACTTCTACCTTGACTTCTTCTATGGCTTCTGTTACTTTGACTTTTTTTTTTTTTTTATCGACCTCTACCATGGCTTCTTCTATGGTTTCAGTTACTTTGATTTTTTCTTTCGACTTCTATCTTTTACTTCTTCTATGGCTTCTGTTACTTCGATTTTTTCTTTCTTTTATTGCCTTCTACCTTGACTTCTTCTATGGCTTCAGTTACTTCGATTTTTTCTTTCATCGACTTCTACCATGGCTTCTTCTATGGCTTCTGTTTCTTCGATTTTTTCTTTCATCGACTTCTACCTTGACTTCTTCTATGGCTTCTGTTACATCAAGTTTTTTTTTTTTTCTTTTTTTATTGACTTCTACCTTGACTTCTTCTATGGCTTCTGTTACTTCGATTATTTCTTTCATCGACTTCTACCTTGACTTCTTCTATGGCCTCAGTTACTTGTTTTTTTTTGTTTTTTTTTTAATCGACTTCTACCTTAACTTCTTCTATGGCTTCTGTTACTTCGATTTTTTCTTTCTTTTATTGCCTTCTACCTTGACTTCTTCTATGGCTTCAGTTACTTCGATTTTTTCTTTCATCGACTTCTACCTTGACTTCTTCTATGGCTTCAGTTACTTCGAGTTTTTTTTTTTTTTTTTTTTTTTTATCGACTTCTACCTTGACTTCTTCTATGGTTTCAGTTACTTCGAGTTTTTTTTCATCGAGTTTTACCATGGCTTCTTCTATGGCTTCTGTTTCTTCGATTTTTTCTTTCATCGACTTCTACCATGGCTTCTTCTATGGCTTCTGTTTCTTTGATTTTTTCTTTCATCGACTTCTACCTTGACTTCTTCTATGGCTTCTGTTACTTCGATTTTTTCTTTCATCGACTTTTACCTTGACTTATTCTATGGCTTCTGTTACTTCGATTTTTTCTTTCATCGACTTCTACCTTGAATTCTTCTATGGCTTCTGTTACTTCGATTTTTTCTTTCATCGACTTCTACCTTGACTTCTTCTATAGCTTCTGTTACTTCGATTTTTTCTTTCATCGACTACTACCTTGACTTCCTCTATGGCTTCTGTTATTTCGATTTTTTCTTTCATCGACTTCTACCTTGACTTCTTCTATGGCTTCAGTTACTTCGATTTTTTCTTTCATCGACTTCTACCTTGACTTCTTCTATGGCTTCTGTTACTTTGACTTTTTTTTTTTTTTTATCGACCTCTACCATGGCTTCTTCTATGGTTTCAGTTACTTTGATTTTTTCTTTCGACTTCTATCTTTTACTTCTTCTATGGCTTCTGTTACTTCGATTTTTTCTTTCTTTTATTGCCTTCTACCTTGACTTCTTCTATGGCTTCAGTTACTTCGATTTTTTCTTTCATCGACTTCTACCATGGCTTCTTCTATGGCTTCTGTTTCTTCGATTTTTTCTTTCATCGACTTCTACCTTGACTTCTTCTATGGCTTCTGTTACTTCGATTTTTTCTTTCATCGACTTCTACCTTGACTTCTTCTATTGCTTCTGTTACTTCGATTTTTTCTTTCATCGACTTCTACCTTGACTTCTTCTATGGCTTCTGTTACTTCGATATTTTTCTTTGATCGACTTTTACCTTGACTTCTTCTATGGCTTCAGTTACTTCGTTTTTTTTTTTTTTTTTTTTTAATCGACTTCTACCTTGACTTCTTCTATGGCTTCTGTTACTTCGATTTTTTCTTTAATCGACTTCTACCTTGACTTCTTCTATGGCTTCTGTTACTTCGATTTTTTCTTTCATCGACTTCTACGTTGACTTCTTCTATGGCTTCTGTTTCTTCGATTTTTTCTTTCATCGACTTCTACCTTGACTTCTTCTATGGCTTCAGTTACTTCGAGTTTTTTTTTATTTTTTTTTATCGACTTCTACCTTGACTTCTTCTATGGCTTCTGTTTCTTCGATTTTTTCTTTCATCGACTTCTACCTTGACTTCTTCTATGGCTTCAGTTACTTCGTTTTTTTTTTTGTTTTTTTTTAATCGACTTCTACCTTGAATTCTTCTATGGCTTCTGTTACTTCGATTTTTTTCTTTAATCGACTTCTACCTTGACTTCTTCTATGGCTTCTGTTACTTCGATTTTTTCTTTCATCGACTTCTACCTTGACTTCTTCTATGGCTTCTGTTTCTTCGATTTTTTCTTTCAACGACTTCTACCTTGACTTCTTCTATGGCTTCAGTTACTTCGAGTTTTTTTTAATTTTTTTTTATCGACTTCTACCTTGACTTCTTCTATGGCTTCTGTTTCTTCGATTTTTTCTTTCATCGACTTCTACCTTGACTTCTTCTATGGCTTCAGTTACTTCGAGTTTTTTTTTTTTTTTTTTTATCGACTTCTACCTTGACTTCTTCTATGGCTTCTGTTACTTCGATTTTTTCTTTCATCGACTTCTACCTTGACTTCTTCTATGGCTTCAGTTACTTCGATTTTTTCTTTCATCGACTTCTACCTTGACTTCTTCTATGGCTTCAGTTACTTCGAGTTTTTTTTTTTTTTTTCTTTTTTTATCGACTTCTACCTTGACTTCTTCTATGGCTTCAGTTACTTCGATTTTTTCTTTCATCGACTTCTACCTTGACTTCTTTTATGGCTTCTGTTACTTCGATTTTTTCTTTCATCGACTTCTACCATGGCTTCTTCTATGGCTTCAGTTACTTCGATTTTTTCTTTCATCGACTTCTACCATGGCTTCTTCTATGGCTTCTGTTACTTCGATTTTTTCTTTCATCGACTTCTACCTTGACTTCTTCTATGGCTTCTGTTACTTCGATTTTTTTCTTTCATTGACTTTTACCTTGACTTCTTCTATGGCTTCAGTTACTTCGTTTTTTTTTTTTTTTTTTTTTTAATCGACTTCTACCTTGACTTCTTCAGTGGCTTCTGTTACATCAAGTTTTTTTTTTTTTCTTTTTTTATTGACTTCTACCTTGACTTCTTCTATGGCTTCTGTTACTTCGATTATTTCTTTCATCGACTTCTACCTTGACTTCTTCTATGGCCTCAGTTACTTGTTTTTTTTTGTTTTTTTTTTAATCGACTTCTACCTTAACTTCTTCTATGGCTTCTGTTACTTCGATTTTTTCTTTCTTTTATTGCCTTCTACCTTGACTTCTTCTATGGCTTCAGTTACTTCGATTTTTTCTTTCATCGACTTCTACCTTGACTTCTTCTATGGCTTCAGTTACTTCGAGTTTTTTTTTTTTTTTTTTTTTTTTATCGACTTCTACCTTGACTTCTTCTATGGTTTCAGTTACTTCGAGTTTTTTTTCATCGAGTTTTACCATGGCTTCTTCTATGGCTTCTGTTTCTTCGATTTTTTCTTTCATCGACTTCTACCATGGCTTCTTCTATGGCTTCTGTTTCTTTGATTTTTTCTTTCATCGACTTCTACCTTGACTTCTTCTATGGCTTCTGTTACTTCGATTTTTTCTTTCATCGACTTCTACCTTGACTTCTTCTATGGCTTCTGTTACATCAAGTTTTTTTTTTTTTCTTTTTTTATTGACTTCTACCTTGACTTCTTCTATGGCTTCTGTTACTTCGATTATTTCTTTCATCGACTTCTACCTTGAATTCTTCTATGGCCTCAGTTACTTCGTTTTTTTTTTTTTTTTTAATCGACTTCTACCTTGACTTCTTCTATGGCTTCTGTTACTTCGATTTTTTCTTTCTTTTATTGCCTTCTACCTTGACTTCTTCTATGGCTTTTGTTTCTTCGATTTTTTCTTTCATCGACTTCTACCATGGCTTCTTCTATGGTTTCAGTTACTTCGATTTTTTCTTTCATCGACTTCTACCTTTGACTTCTTCTAAGGCTTCTGTTACTTCGAGTTTTTTTTTTTTTTTTTTATCGACTTCTACCTTGACTTCTTCTATGGCTTCAGTTACTTCGAGTTTTTTTTTTTTTTTTTTATCGACTTCTACCTTAACTTCTTCTATGGCTTCTGTTACTTCGATTTTTTCTTTCTTTTATTGCCTTCTACCTTGACTTCTTCTATGGCTTTAGTTACTTCGATTTTTTCTTTCATCGACTTCTACCTTGACTTCCTCTATGGCTTCAGTTACTTCGAGTTTTTTTTTTTTTTTCTTTTTTTATCGACTTCTACCTTGACTTCTTCTATGGTTTCAGTTACTTCGATTTTTTCTTTCATCGACTTCTACCATGGCTTCTTCTATGGCTTCTGTTACTTCGATTTTTTCTTTCATCGACTTCTACCTTGACTTCTTCTATGGCTTCTGTTACTTCGATTTTTTTCTTTCATTGACTTTTACCTTGACTTCTTCTATGGCTTCAGTTACTTCGTTTTTTTTTTTTTTTTTTTTTTAATCGACTTCTACCTTGACTTCTTCAGTGGCTTCTGTTACATCAAGTTTTTTTTTTTTTCTTTTTTTATTGACTTCTACCTTGACTTCTTCTATGGCTTCTGTTACTTCGATTATTTCTTTCATCGACTTCTACCTTGACTTCTTCTATGGCCTCAGTTACTTGTTTTTTTTTGTTTTTTTTTTAATCGACTTCTACCTTAACTTCTTCTATGGCTTCTGTTACTTCGATTTTTTCTTTCTTTTATTGCCTTCTACCTTGACTTCTTCTATGGCTTCAGTTACTTCGATTTTTTCTTTCATCGACTTCTACCTTGACTTCTTCTATGGCTTCAGTTACTTCGAGTTTTTTTTTTTTTTTTTTTTTTTTATCGACTTCTACCTTGACTTCTTCTATGGTTTCAGTTACTTCGAGTTTTTTTTCATCGAGTTTTACCATGGCTTCTTCTATGGCTTCTGTTTCTTCGATTTTTTCTTTCATCGACTTCTACCATGGCTTCTTCTATGGCTTCTGTTTCTTTGATTTTTTCTTTCATCGACTTCTACCTTGACTTCTTCTATGGCTTCTGTTACTTCGATTTTTTCTTTCATCGACTTCTACCTTGACTTCTTCTATGGCTTCTGTTACATCAAGTTTTTTTTTTTTTCTTTTTTTATTGACTTCTACCTTGACTTCTTCTATGGCTTCTGTTACTTCGATTATTTCTTTCATCGACTTCTACCTTGAATTCTTCTATGGCCTCAGTTACTTCGTTTTTTTTTTTTTTTTTAATCGACTTCTACCTTGACTTCTTCTATGGCTTCTGTTACTTCGATTTTTTCTTTCTTTTATTGCCTTCTACCTTGACTTCTTCTATGGCTTTTGTTTCTTCGATTTTTTCTTTCATCGACTTCTACCATGGCTTCTTCTATGGTTTCAGTTACTTCGATTTTTTCTTTCATCGACTTCTACCTTTGACTTCTTCTAAGGCTTCTGTTACTTCGAGTTTTTTTTTTTTTTTTTTATCGACTTCTACCTTGACTTCTTCTATGGCTTCAGTTACTTCGAGTTTTTTTTTTTTTTTTTTATCGACTTCTACCTTAACTTCTTCTATGGCTTCTGTTACTTCGATTTTTTCTTTCTTTTATTGCCTTCTACCTTGACTTCTTCTATGGCTTTAGTTACTTCGATTTTTTCTTTCATCGACTTCTACCTTGACTTCCTCTATGGCTTCAGTTACTTCGAGTTTTTTTTTTTTTTTCTTTTTTTATCGACTTCTACCTTGACTTCTTCTATGGTTTCAGTTACTTCGATTTTTTCTTTCATCGACTTCTACCTTGACTTCTTCTATGGCTTCTGTTACTTCGATTTTTTCTTTCATCGACTTCTACCTTGACTTCTTCTATGGCTTCTGTTACTTCGATTTTTTTCTTTCATCGACTTTTACCTTGACTTCTTCTATGGCTTCAGTTACTTCGTTTTTTTTTTTTTTTTTTTTTAATCGACTTCTACCTTGACTTCTTCTATGGCTTCTGTTACTTCGATTTTTTCTTTCATCGACTTCTATCTTGACTTCTTCTATGGCTTCTGTTACTTCGATTTTTTCTTTCATCGACTTCTACCTTGACTTCTTCTATGGCTTCTGTTACTTCGATTTTTTCTTTCATCGACTTCTACCTTGACTTCTTCTATGGCTTCTGTTACTTCGATTTTTTCTTACATCGACTTCTACCTTGACTTCTTCTATGGCTTCAGTTACTTCGAGTTTTTTTTTTTTTTTTCTTTTTTTATCGACTTCTACCTTGACTTCTTCTATGGTTTCAGTTACTTCGATTTTTTCTTTCATCGACTTCTACCTTGACTTCCTCTATGGCTTCTGTTATTTCGATTTTTTCTTTCATCGACTTCTACCTTGACTTCTTCTATGGCTTCTGTTACTTTGACTTTTTTTTTTTTTTTATCGACTTCTACCATGGCTTCTTCTATGGTTTCAGTTACTTTGATTTTTTCTTTCGACTTCTATCTTTGACTTCTTCTATGGCTTCTGTTACTTCGATTTTTTTCTTTCATCGACTTTTACCTTGACATCTTCTAAGGTTTCAGTTACTTCGATTTTTTCTTTCATTGACTTCTACCTTGACTTCCTCTATGGCTTCTGTTATTTCGATTTTTTCTTTCATCGACTTCTACCTTGACTTCTTCTATGGCCTCAGTTACTTGTTTTTTTTTTGTATTTTTTTTAATCGACTTCTACCTTAACTTCTTCTATGGCTTCTGTTACTTCGATTTTTTCTTTCTTTTATTGCCGTCTACCTTGACTTCTTCTATGGCTTCAGTTACTTCGAGTTTTTTTTTTTTTTTTTATCGACTTCTACCTTGACTTCTTCTATGGCCTCAGTTACTTGTTTTTTTTTTTTTTTTTTTTAATCGACTTCTACCTTAACTTCTTCTATGGCTTCTGTTACTTCGATTTTTTCTTTCATTGACTTCTACCTTGACTTCCTCTATGGCTTCTGTTATTTCGATTTTTTCTTTCATCGACTTCTACCTTGACTTCTTCTATGACTTCAGTTACTTCGATTTTTTCTTTCATCGAATTCTACCATGGCTTCTTCTATGGCTTCTGTTACTTCGATTTTTTCTTTCATCGACTTCTACCTTGACTTCTTCTATGGCTTCTGTTACTTCGATTTTTTCTTTCATCGACTTCTACCTTGACTTCTTCTATGGCTTCAGTTACTTCGAGTTTTTTTTTTTTTTTTTATCGACTTCTACCTTGACTTCTTCTATGTCTTCAGTTCCTTCGAGTTTTTTTTTTTTTTTTTTATCGACTTCTACCTTGACTTCTTCTATGGCTTCAGTTACTTCGATTTTTTCTTTCATCGACTTCTACCTTGACTTCTTCTATGGCTTCAGTTACTTCGAGTTTTTTTTTTTTTTTTCTTTTTTTATCGACTTCTACCTTGACTTCTTCTATGGCTTCTGTTACTTCGATTTTTTCTTTCATCGACTTCTACCTTGACTTCTTCTATGGCCTCAGTTACTTGTTTTTTTTTGTATTTTTTTTAATCGACTTCTACCTTAACTTCTTCTATGGCTTCTGTTACTTCGATTTTTTCTTTCTTTTATTGCCTTCTACCTTGACTTCTTCTATGGCTTCAGTTACTTCGAGTTTTTTTTTTTTTTTTTATCGACTTCTACCTTGACTTCTTCTATGGCCTCAGTTACTTGTTTTTTTTTTTTTTTTTTTTAATCGACTTCTACCTTAACTTCTTCTATGGCTTCTGTTACTTCGATTTTTTCTTTCATCGACTTTTACCATGGCTTCTTCTATGGCTTCTGTTTCTTCGATTTTTTCTTTCATCGACTTCTACCTTGACTTCTTCTATGGCTTCTGTTACTTCGATTTTTTCTTTCATCGACTTCTATCTTGACTTCTTCTATGGCTTCTGTTACTTCGATTTTTTCTTACATCGACTTCTACCTTGACTTCTTCTATGGCTTCTGTTACTTCGATTTTTTCTTTCATCGACTTCTACCTTGACTTCTTCTATGGCTTCAGTTACTTCGAGTTTTTTTTTTTTTTTTCTTTTTTTATCGACTTCTACCTTGACTTCTTCTATGGCTTCTGTTACTTCGATTTTTTCTTTCATCGACTTCTACCTTGACTTCTTCTATGGCCTCAGTTACTTGTTTTTTTTTGTATTTTTTTTAATCGACTTCTACCTTAACTTCTTCTATGGCTTCTGTTACTTCGATTTTTTCTTTCTTTTATTGCCTTCTACCTTGACTTCTTCTATGGCTTCAGTTACTTCGAGTTTTTTTTTTTTTTTTTATCGACTTCTACCTTGACTTCTTCTATGGCCTCAGTTACTTGTTTTTTTTTTTTTTTTTTTTAATCGACTTCTACCTTAACTTCTTCTATTGCTTCTGTTACTTCGATTTTTTCTTTCATCGACTTTTACCATGGCTTCTTCTATGGCTTCTGTTTCTTCGATTTTTTCTTTCATCGACTTCTACCTTGACTTCTTCTATGGCTTCTGTTACTTCGATTTTTTCTTTCATCGTTTTCTACCTTGACTTCTTCTATGGCTTCTGTTACTTCGATTTTTTCTTTCATCGACTTCTACCTTGACTTCTTCTATGGCCTCAGTTACTTCGTTTTTTTTTTTTTTTTTTAATCGACTTCTACCTTGACTTCTTCTATGGCTTCAGTTACTTCGATTTTTTCTTTCATCGACTTCTACCATGGCTTCTTCTATGGCTTCTGTTTCTTCGATTTTTTCTTTCATCGACTTCTACCTTGACTTCTTCTATTGCTTCTGTTACTTCGATTTTTTCTTTCATCGACTTCTACCTTGATTTCTTCTATGGCTTCTGTTTCTTCGATTTTTTCTTTCATCGACTTCTACCATGGCTTCTTCTATGGCTTCAGTTACTTCGTTTTTTTTTTTTTTTTTTTTTTTTTAATCGACTTCTACCTTGACTTCTTCTATGGCTTCAGTTCCTTCGAGTTTTTTTTTTTTTTTTTTATCGACTTCTACCTTGAGTTCTTCTATGGCTTCAGTTACTTCGAGTTTTTTTTTTTTTTTTCTTTTTTTATCGACTTCTACCTTGACTTCTTCTATGGCTTCTGTTACTTCGATTTTTTCTTTCATCGACTTCTACCTTGACTTCTTCTATGGCCTCAGTTACTTGTTTTTTTTTGTATTTTTTTTAATCGACTTCTACCTTAACTTCTTCTATGGCTTCTGTTACTTCGATTTTTTCTTTCTTTTATTGCCTTCTACCTTGACTTCTTCTATGGCTTCAGTTACTTCGAGTTTTTTTTTTTTTTTTATCGACTTCTACCTTGACTTCTTCTATGGCCTCAGTTACTTGTTTTTTTTTTTTTTTTTTTTAATCGACTTCTACCTTAACTTCTTCTATGGCTTCTGTTACTTCGATTTTTTCTTTCATCGACTTTTACCATGGCTTCTTCTATGGCTTCTGTTTCTTCGATTTTTTCTTTCATCGACTTCTACCTTGACTTCTTCTATGGCTTCTGTTACTTCGATTTTTTCTTTCATCGACTTCTATCTTGACTTCTTCTATGGCTTCTGTTACTTCGATTTTTTCTTACATCGACTTCTACCTTGACTTCTTCTATGGCTTCTGTTACTTCGATTTTTTCTTTCATCGACTTTTACCTTGACTTCTTCTATGACTTCTGTTACTTAGATTTTTTCTGTCATCGACTTCTACCTTGACATCTTCTATGGCCTCAGTTACTTCGTTTTTTTTTTTTTTTTTTAATCGACTTCTACCTTGACTTCTTCTATGGCTTCAGTTACTTCGATTTTTTCTTTTATCGACTTCTACCATGGCTTCTTCTATGGCTTCTGTTTCTTCGATTTTTTCTTTCATCGACTTCTACCATGGCTTCTTCTATGGCTTCTGTTTCTTCGATTTTTTCTTTCATCGACTTCTATCTTGACTTCTTCTATGGCTTCAGTTACTTCGAGTTTTTTTTAATTTTTTTTTATCGACTTCTACCTTGACTTCTTCTATGGCTTCTGTTACTTCGATTTTTTCTTTCATTGACTTCTACCTTGACTTCCTCTATGGCTTCTGTTATTTCGATTTTTTCTTTCATCGACTTCTACCTTGACTTCTTCTATGACTTCAGTTACTTCGATTTTTTCTTTCATCGAATTCTACCATGGCTTCTTCTATGGCTTCTGTTACTTCGATTTTTTCTTTCATCGACTTCTACCTTGACTTCTTCTATGGCTTCTGTTACTTCGATTTTTTCTTTCATCGACTTCTACCTTGACTTCTTCTATGGCTTCAGTTACTTCGAGTTTTTTTTTTTTTTTTTATCGACTTCTACCTTGACTTCTTCTATGGCTTCTGTTACTTCGATTTTTTCTTTCATCGTTTTCTACCTTGACTTCTTCTATGGCTTCTGTTACTTCGATTTTTTCTTTCATCGACTTCTACCTTGACTTCTTCTATGGCCTCAGTTACTTCGTTTTTTTTTTTTTTTTTTTAATCGACTTCTACCTTGACTTCTTCTATGGCTTCAGTTACTTCGATTTTTTCTTTCATCGACTTCTACCATGGCTTCTTCTATGGCTTCTGTTTCTTCGATTTTTTCTTTCATCGACTTCTACCTTGACTTCTTCTATTGCTTCTGTTACTTCGATTTTTTCTTTCATCGACTTCTACCTTGATTTCTTCTATGGCTTCTGTTTCTTCGATTTTTTCTTTCATCGACTTCTACCATGGCTTCTTCTATGGCTTCAGTTACTTCGTTTTTTTTTTTTTTTTTTTTTTAAATCGACTTCTACCTTGACTTCTTCTATGGCTTCAGTTCCTTCAAGTTTTTTTTTTTTTTTTTTATCGACTTCTACCTTGACTTCTTCTATGGCTTCAGTTACTTCGATTTTTTCTTTCATCGACTTCTACCTTGACTTCTTCTATGGCTTCAGTTACTTCGAGTTTTTTTTTTTTTTTTATCGACTTCTACCTTGACTTCTTCTATGGCCTCAGTTACTTGTTTTTTTTTGTTTTTTTTTTAATCGACTTCTACCATGGCTTCTTCTATGGCTTCTGTTTCTTCGATTTTTTCTTTCATCGACTTCTACCATGGCTTCTTCTATGGCTTCTGTTTCTTCGATTTTTTCTTTCATCGACTTCTACCTTGACTTCTTCTATGGCTTCTGTTACTTCATTTTTCTTTCATCGACTTCTACCTTGACTTCTTCTATGGCTTCTGTTACTTCGATTTTTTCTTTCTTTTATTGCCTTCTACCTTGACTTCTTCTATGGCTTCAGTTACTTCGATTTTTTCTTTCATCGACTTCTACCATGGCTTCTTCTATGGCTTCTGTTTCTTCAATTTTTTCTTTCATCGACTTCTACCATGGCTTCTTCTATGGCTTCAGTTACTTCGTTTTTTTTTTTTTTTTTTTTTTAATCGACTTCTACCTTGACTTCTTCTATGGCCTCAGTTACTTGTTTTTTTTTGTTTTTTTTTAATCGACTTCTACCATGGCTTCTTCTATGGCTTCTGTTTCTTCGATTTTTTCTTTCATCGACTTCTACCATGGCTTCTTCTATGGCTTCTGTTTCTTCGATTTTTTCTTTCATCGACTTCTACCTTGACTTCTTCTATGGCTTCTGTTACTTCGATTTTTTCTTTCATCGACTTCTACCTTGACTTCTTCTATGGCTTCTGTTACTTCGATTTTTTCTTTCATCGACTTCTACCTTGACTTCTTCTATGGCCTCAGTTACTTGTTTTTTTTTGTATTTTTTTTAATCGACTTCTACCTTAACTTCTTCTATGGCTTCTGTTACTTCGATTTTTTCTTTCTTTTATTGCCTTCTACCTTGACTTCTTCTATGGCTTCAGTTACTTCGAGTTTTTTTTTTTTTTTTCTTTTTTTATCGACTTCTACCTTGACTTCTTCTATGGCTTCTGTTACTTCGATTTTTTCTTTCATCGACTTCTACCTTGACTTCTTCTATGGCCTCAGTTACTTGTTTTTTTTTGTTTTTTTTTTAATCGACTTCTACCTTAACTTCTTCTATGGCTTCTGTTACTTCGATTTTTTCTTTCTTTTATTGCCTTCTACCTTGACTTCTTCTATGGCTTTAGTTACTTCGATTTTTTCTTTCATCGACTTCTACCTTGACTTCTTCTATGGCTTCAGTTACTTCGAGTTTTTTTTTTTTTTTTCTTTTTTTATCGACTTCTACCTTGACTTCTTCTATGGTTTCAGTTACTTCGATTTTTTCTATCATCGACTTTTACCATGGCTTCTTCTATGGCTTCTGTTACTTCGATTTTTTCTTTCATCGACTTCTACCTTGACTTCTTCTATGGCTTCTGTTACTTCGATTTTTTCTTTCATCGACTTCTACCTTGACTTCTTCTATGGCTTCTGTTACTTCGATTTTTTTCTTTCATCGACTTTTACCTTGACTTCTTCTATGGCTTCAGTTACTTCGTTTTTTTTTTTTTTTTTTTTAATCGACTTCTACCTTGACTTCTTCTATGGCTTCTGTTACTTCGATTTTTTCTTTCATCGACTTCTATCTTGACTTCTTCTATGGCTTCTGTTACTTCGATTTTTTCTTTCATCGACTTCTACCTTGACTTCTTCTATGGCTTCTGTTACTTCGATTTTTTCTTTCATCGACTTCTACCTTGACTTCTTCTATGGCTTCTGTTACTTCGATTTTTTCTTTCATCGACTTCTACCATGGCTTCTTCTATGGCTTCTGTTACTTCGATTTTTTCTTACATCGACTTCTACCTTGACTTCTTCTATTGCTTCTGTTACTTCGATTTTTTCTTTCATCGACTTCTACCTTGACTTCTTCTATGGCTTCAGTTACTTCGATTTTTTCTTTCATCGACTTCTACCTTGACTTCTTCTATGGCTTCAGTTACTTCGAGTTTTTTTTTTTTTTTTTCTTTTTTTATCGACTTCTACCTTGACTTCTTCTATGGTTTCAGTTACTTCGATTTTTTCTTTCATCGACTTCTACCTTGACTTCCTCTATGGCTTCTGTTATTTCGATTTTTTCTTTTATCGACTTCTACCTTGACTTCTTCTATGGCTTCTGTTACTTTGACTTTTTTTTTTTTTTTATCGACTTCTACCATGGCTTCTTCTATGGTTTCAGTTACTTTGATTTTTTCTTTCGACTTCTATCTTTGACTTCTTCTATGGCTTCTGTTACTTCGATTTTTTTCTTTCATCGACTTTTACCTTGACATCTTCTAAGGTTTCAGTTACTTCAATTTTTTCTTTCATTGACTTCTACCTTGACTTCCTCTATGGCTTCTGTTATTTCGATTTTTTCTTTCATCGACTTCTACCTTGACTTCTTCTATGACTTCAGTTACTTCGATTTTTTCTTTCATCGAATTCTACCATGGCTTCTTCTATGGCTTCTGTTACTTCGATTTTTTCTTTCATCGACTTCTACCTTGACTTCTTCTATGGCTTCTGTTACTTCGATTTTTTCTTTCATCGACTTCTACCTTGACTTCTTCTATGGCTTCAGTTACTTCGAGTTTTTTTTTTTTTTTTTATCGACTTCTACCTTGACTTCTTCTATGGCTTCTGTTACTTCGATTTTTTCTTTCATCGACTTCTACCTTGACTTCTTCTATGGCTTCAGTTACTTCGAGTTTTTTTTTTTTTTTTTATCGACTTCTACCTTGACTTCTTCTATGGCTTCTGTTACTTCGATTTTTTCTTTCATCGACTTCTACCTTGACTTCTTCTATGGCTTCTGTTACTTCGATTTTTTCTTTCATCGACTTCTACCTTGACTTCTTCTATGGCCTCAGTTACTTCGTTTTTTTTTTTTTTTTTTTAATCGACTTCTACCTTGACTTCTTCTATGGCTTCAGTTACTTCGATTTTTTCTTTCATCGACTTCTACCATGGCTTCTTCTATGGCTTCTGTTTCTTCGATTTTTTCTTTCATCGACTTCTACCATGGCTTCTTCTATGGCTTCTGTTTCTTCGATTTTTTCTTTCATCGACTTCTACCTTGACTTCTTCTATGGCTTCTGTTACTTCGAGTTTTTTTTTTTTTTTTTTTTTATCGACTTCTACCTTGTCTTCTTCTATGGCTTCTGTTACTTCGATTTTTTCTTTCATCGACTTCTACCTTGACTTCTTCTATGGCCTCAGTTACTTGTTTTTTTTTGTTTTTTTTTTAATCGACTTCTACCTTAACTTCTTCTATGGCTTCTGTTACTTCGATTTTTTCTTTCTTTTATTGCCTTCTACCTTGACTTCTTCTATGGCTTTAGTTACTTCGATTTTTTCTTTCATCGACTTCTACCTTGACTTCTTCTATGGCTTCAGTTACTTCGAGTTTTTTTTTTTTTTTTTTTTTTTTATCGACTTCTACCTTGACTTCTTCTATGGTTTCAGTTACTTCGATT
Organism: Cirrhinus molitorella; assembly: GCA_033026305.1. NCBI lineage: Eukaryota > Metazoa > Chordata > Actinopteri > Cypriniformes > Cyprinidae > Cirrhinus > Cirrhinus molitorella. Next base: position 8,700,110 of record CM065126.1, on the reverse strand, counting down.
TTTTCTATCATCGACTTTTACCATGGCTTCTTCTATGGCTTCTGTTACTTCGATTTTTTCTTTCATCGACTTCTACCTTGACTTCTTCTATGGCTTCTGTTACTTCGATTTTTTCTTTCATCGACTTCTACCTTGACTTCTTCTATGGCTTCTGTTACTTCGATTTTTTTCTTTCATCGACTTTTACCTTGACTTCTTCTATGGCTTCAGTTACTTCTTTTTTTTTTTTTTTTTTTTTAATCGACTTCTACCTTGACTTCTTCTATGGCTTCTGTTACTTCGATTTTTTCTTTCTTTTATTGCCTTCTACCTTGACTTCTTCTATGGCTTCAGTTACTTCGAGTTTTTTTTTTTTTTTTTATCGACTTCTACTTTGACTTCTTCTATGGCCTCAGTTACTTGTTTTTTTTTGTTTTTTTTTTAATCGACTACTACCTTAACTTCTTCTATGGCTTCTGTTACTTCGATTTTTTCTTTCATCGACTTTTACCATGGCTTCTTCTATGGCTTCTGTTTCTTCGATTTTTTCTTTCATCGACTTCTACCTTGACTTCTTCTATGGCTTCTGTTACTTCGATTTTTTCTTTCATCGACTTCTATCTTGACTTCTTCTATGGCTTCTGTTACTTCGATTTTTTCTTACATCGACTTCTACCTTGACTTCTTCTATGGCTTCTGTTACTTCGATTTTTTCTTTCATCGACTTCTACCTTGACATCTTCTATGGCCTCAGTTACTTCGTTTTTTTTTTTTTTTTTTTAATCGACTTCTACCTTGACTTCTTCTATGGCTTCAGTTACTTCGATTTTTTCTTTCATCGACTTCTACCATGGCTTCTTCTATGGCTTCTGTTTCTTCGATTTTTTCTTTCATCGACTTCTACCATGGCTTCTTCTATGGCTTCTGTTTCTTCTATTTTTTCTTTCATCGACTTCTATCTTGACTTCTTCTATGGCTTCAGTTACTTCGAGTTTTTTTTTTTTTTTTTTTTATCGACTTCTACCTTGACTTCTTCTATGGCTTCTGTTACTTCGATTTTTTCTTTTATCGACTTCTACCTTGACTTCTTCTATGGCTTTTGTTTCTTCGATTTTTTCTTTCATCGACTTCTACCATGGCTTCTTCTATGGTTTCAGTTACTTCGATTTTTTCTTTCATCGACTTCTACCTTTGACTTCTTCTAAGGCTTCTGTTACTTCGAGTTTTTTCTTTCATCGACTTCTACCTTGACTTCTTCTATGGCTTCTGTTACTTTGACTTTTTTTTTTTTTTTATCGACTTCTACCATGGCTTCTTCTATGGTTTCAGTTACTTTGATTTTTTCTTTCGACTTCTATCTTTGACTTCTTCTATGGCTTCTGTTACTTCGATTTTTTTCTTTCATCGACTTTTAACTTGACATCTTCTAAGGTTTCAGTTACTTCGATGTTTTCTTTCATTGACTTCTACCTTGACTTCCTCTATGGCTTCTGTTATTTCGATTTTTTCTTTCATCGACTTCTACCTTGACTTCTTCTATGGCTTCAGTTACTTCGATTTTTTTTTTTTTTTTTTATCGACTTCTACCTTGACTTCTTCTATGGCTTCTGTTACTTCGATTTTTTCTTTCATCGACTTCTACCTTGACTTCTTCTATGGCTTCTGTTACTTCGATTTTTTCTTTCTTTTATTGCCTTCTACCTTGACTTCTTCTATGGCTTTTGTTTCTTCGATTTTTTCTTTCATCGACTTCTACCATGGCTTCTTCTATGGTTTCAGTTACTTCGATTTTTTCTTTCATCGACTTCTACCTTTGACTTCTTCTAAGGCTTCTGTTACTTCGAGTTTTTTTTTTTTTTTTTTATCGACTTCTACCTTGACTTCTTCTATGGCTTCAGTTACTTCGAGTTTTTTTTTTTTTTTTCTTTTTTTATCGACTTCTACCTTGACTTCTTCTATGGCTTCAGTTACTTCGAGTTTTTTTTTTTTTTTTCTTTTTTTATCGACTTCTACCTTGACTTCTTCTATGGCTTCTGTTACTTCGATTTTTTCTTTCATCGACTTCTACCTTGACTTCTTCTATGGCCTCAGTTACTTGTTTTTTTTTGTTTTTTTTTTAATCGACTTCTACCTTAACTTCTTCTATGGCTTCTGTTACTTCGATTTTTTCTTTCTTTTATTGCCTTCTACCTTGACTTCTTCTATGGCTTTAGTTACTTCGATTTTTTCTTTCATCGACTTCTACCTTGACTTCTTCTATGGCTTCAGTTACTTCGAGTTTTTTTTTTTTTTTTCTTTTTTTATCGACTTCTACCTTGACTTCTTCTATGGTTTCAGTTACTTCGATTTTTTCTATCATCGACTTTTACCATGGCTTCTTCTATGGCTTCTGTTACTTCGATTTTTTCTTTCATCGACTTCTACCTTGACTTCTTCTATGGCTTCTGTTACTTCGATTTTTTCTTTCATCGACTTCTACCTTGACTTCTTCTATGGCTTCTGTTACTTCGATTTTTTTCTTTCATCGACTTTTACCTTGACTTCTTCTATGGCTTCAGTTACTTCGTTTTTTTTTTTTTTTTTTTAATCGACTTCTAGCTTGACTTCTTCTATGGCTTCTGTTACTTCGATTTTTTCTTTCATCGACTTCTATCTTGACTTCTTCTATGGCTTCTGTTACTTCGATTTTTTTTTTTTTTTTAATCGACTTCTACCTTGACTTCTTCTATGGCTTCTGTTACTTCGATTTTTTCTTTCTTTTATTGCCTTCTACCTTGACTTCTTCTATGGCTTTTGTTTCTTCGATTTTTTCTTTCATCGACTTCTACCATGGCTTCTTCTATGGTTTCAGTTACTTCGATTTTTTCTTTCATCGACTTCTACCTTTGACTTCTTCTAAGGCTTCTGTTACTTCGAGTTTTTTTTTTTTTTTTTATCGACTTCTACCTTGACTTCTTCTATGGCTTCTGTTACTTCGATTTTTTTCTTTCATCGACTTTTACCTTGACTTCTTCTATGGCTTCAGTTACTTCGTTTTTTTTTTTTTTTCTTTCATCGACTTCTACCATGGCTTCTTCTATGGTTTCAGTTACTTCGATTTTTTCTTTCATCGACTTCTACCTTGAATTCTTCTATGGCCTCAGTTACTTCGTTTTTTTCTTTCATCGACTTCTACCTTGACTTCTTCTATGGCTTCAGTTACTTCGATTTTTTCTTTCATCGACTTCTACCTTGACTTCTTCTATGGCTTCAGTTACTTCGAGTTTTTTTTTTTTTTTTCTTTTTTTATCGACTTCTACCTTGACTTCTTCTATGGTTTCAGTTACTTCGATTTTTTCTTTCATCGACTTCTACCTTGACTTCCTCTATGGCTTCTGTTATTTCGATTTTTTCTTTCATCGACTTCTACCTTGACTTCTTCTATGGCTTCTGTTACTTTGACTTTTTTTTTTTTTTTATCGACTTCTACCATGGCTTCTTCTATGGTTTCAGTTACTTTGATTTTTTCTTTCGACTTCTATCTTTGACTTCTTCTATGGCTTCTGTTACTTCGATTTTTTTCTTTCATCGACTTTTACCTTGACATCTTCTAAGGTTTCAGTTACTTCGATTTTTTCTTTCATTGACTTCTACCTTGACTTCCTCTATGGCTTCTGTTATTTTGATTTTTTCTTTCATCGACTTCTACCTTGACTTCTTCTATGACTTCAGTTACTTCGATTTTTTCTTTCATCGAATTCTACCATGGCTTCTTCTATGGCTTCTGTTACTTCGATTTTTTCTTTCATCGACTTCTACCTTGACTTCTTCTATGGCTTCTGTTACTTCGATTTTTTCTTTCATCGACTTCTACCTTGACTTCTTCTATGGCTTCAGTTACTTCGAGTTTTTTTTTTTTTTTTTATCGACTTCTACCTTGACTTCTTCTATGGCTTCTGTTACTTCGATTTTTTCTTTCATCGACTTCTACCTTGACTTCTTCTATGGCTTCTGTTACTTCGATTTTTTCTTTCATCGACTTCTACCTTGACTTCTTCTATGGCCTCAGTTACTTCGTTTTTTTTTTTTTTTTTTTAATCGACTTCTACCTTGACTTCTTCTATGGCTTCAGTTACTTCGATTTTTTCTTTCATCGACTTCTACCATGGCTTCTTCTATGGCTTCTGTTTCTTCGATTTTTTCTTTCATCGACTTCTACCATGGCTTCTTCTATGGCTTCTGTTTCTTCGATTTTTTCTTTCATCGACTTCTACCTTGACTTCTTCTATGGCTTCTGTTACTTCGAGTTTTTTTTTTATTTTTTTTTTTTTATCGACTTCTACCTTGTCTTCTTCTATGGCTTCTGTTACTTCGATTTTTTCTTTCATCGACTTCTACCTTGACTTCTTCTATGGCCTCAGTTACTTGTTTTTTTTTGTTTTTTTTTTAATCGACTTCTACCTTAACTTCTTCTATGGCTTCTGTTACTTCGATTTTTTCTTTCTTTTATTGCCTTCTACCTTGACTTCTTCTATGGCTTTAGTTACTTCGATTTTTTCTTTCATCAACTTCTACCTTGACTTCTTCTATGGCTTCAGTTACTTCGAGTTTTTTTTTTTTTTTTCTTTTTTTATCGACTTCTACCTTGACTTCTTCTATGGTTTCAGTTACTTCGATTTTTTCTATCATCGACTTTTACCTTGACTTCTTCTATGGCTTCTGTTACTTCGATTTTTTCTTTCATCGACTTCTACCTTGACTTCTTCTATGGCTTCTGTTACTTCGATTTTTTCTTTCATCGACTTCTACCTTGACTTCTTCTATGGCTTCTGTTACTTCGATTTTTTTCTTTCATCGACTTTTACCTTGACTTCTTCTATGGCTTCAGTTACTTCGTTTTTTTTTTTTTTTTTTTAATCGACTTCTACCTTGACTTCTTCTATGGCTTCTGTTACTTCGATTTTTTCTTTCATCGACTTCTATCTTGACTTCTTCTATGGCTTCTGTTACTTCGATTTTTTCTTTCATCGACTTCTACCTTGACTTCTTCTATGGCTTCTGTTACTTCGATTTTTTCTTTCATCGACTTCTACCTTGACTTCTTCTATGGCTTCTGTTACTTCGATTTTTTCTTTCATCGACTTCTACCATGGCTTCTTCTATGGCTTCTGTTACTTCGATTTTTTCTTACATCGACTTCTACCTTGACTTCTTCTATTGCTTCTGTTACTTCGATTTTTTCTTACATCGACTTCTACCTTGACTTCTTCTATTGCTTCTGTTACTTCGATTTTTTTTTTTTTTTTATCGACTTCTACCATGGCTTCTTCTATGGTTTCAGTTACTTTGATTTTTTCTTTCGACTTCTATCTTTGACTTCTTCTATGGCTTCTGTTACTTCGATTTTTTTCTTTCATCGACTTTTACCTTGACTTCTTCTATGGCTTTTGTTTCTTCGATTTTTTCTTTCATCGACTTCTACCATGGCTTCTTCTATGGTTTCAGTTACTTCGATTTTTTCTTTCATCGACTTCTACCTTTGACTTCTTCTAAGGCTTCTGTTACTTCGAGTTTTTTCTTTCATCGACTTCTACCTTGACTTCTTCTATGGCTTCTGTTACTTTGACTTTTTTTTTTTTTTTATCGACTTCTACCATGGCTTCTTCTATGGTTTCAGTTACTTTGATTTTTTCTTTCGACTTCTATCTTTGACTTCTTCTATGGCTTCTGTTACTTCGATTTTTTTCTTTCATCGACTTTTAACTTGACATCTTCTAAGGTTTCAGTTACTTCGATGTTTTCTTTCATTGACTTCTACCTTGACTTCCTCTATGGCTTCTGTTATTTCGATTTTTTCTTTCATCGACTTCTACCTTGACTTCTTCTATGGCTTCAGTTACTTCGATTTTTTTTTTTTTTTTTTTATCGACTTCTACCTTGACTTCTTCTATGGCTTCTGTTACTTCGATTTTTTCTTTCATCGACTTCTACCTTGACTTCTTCTATGGCTTCTGTTACTTCGATTTTTTCTTTCATCGACTTCTACCTTGAATTCTTCTATGGCCTCAGTTACTTCGTTTTTTTTTTTTTTTTTAATCGACTTCTACCTTGACTTCTTCTATGGCTTCTGTTACTTCGATTTTTTCTTTCTTTTATTGCCTTCTACCTTGACTTCTTCTATGGCTTTTGTTTCTTCGATTTTTTCTTTCATCGACTTCTACCATGGCTTCTTCTATGGTTTCAGTTACTTCGATTTTTTCTTTCATCGACTTCTACCTTGAATTCTTCTATGGCCTCAGTTACTTCGTTTTTTTCTTTCATCGACTTCTACCTTGACTTCTTCTATGGCTTCAGTTACTTCGATTTTTTCTTTCATCGACTTCTACCTTGACTTCTTCTATGGCTTCAGTTACTTCGAGTTTTTTTTTTTTTTTTCTTTTTTTATCGACTTCTACCTTGACTTCTTCTATGGTTTCAGTTACTTCGATTTTTTCTTTCATCGACTTCTACCTTGACTTCCTCTATGGCTTCTGTTATTTCGATTTTTTCTTTCATCGACTTCTACCTTGACTTCTTCTATGGCTTCTGTTACTTTGACTTTTTTTTTTTTTTTATCGACTTCTACCATGGCTTCTTCTATGGTTTCAGTTACTTTGATTTTTTCTTTCGACTTCTATCTTTGACTTCTTCTATGGCTTCTGTTACTTCGATTTTTTTCTTTCATCGACTTTTACCTTGACATCTTCTAAGGTTTCAGTTACTTCGATTTTTTCTTTCATTGACTTCTACCTTGACTTCCTCTATGGCTTCTGTTATTTTGATTTTTTCTTTCATCGACTTCTACCTTGACTTCTTCTATGACTTCAGTTACTTCGATTTTTTCTTTCATCGAATTCTACCATGGCTTCTTCTATGGCTTCTGTTACTTCGATTTTTTCTTTCATCGACTTCTACCTTGACTTCTTCTATGGCTTCTGTTACTTCGATTTTTTCTTTCATCGACTTCTACCTTGACTTCTTCTATGGCTTCAGTTACTTCGAGTTTTTTTTTTTTTTTTTATCGACTTCTACCTTGACTTCTTCTATGGCTTCTGTTACTTCGATTTTTTCTTTCATCGACTTCTACCTTGACTTCTTCTATGGCTTCTGTTACTTCGATTTTTTCTTTCATCGACTTCTACCTTGACTTCTTCTATGGCCTCAGTTACTTCGTTTTTTTTTTTTTTTTTTTTATCGACTTCTACCTTGACTTCTTCTATGGCTTCAGTTACTTCGATTTTTTCTTTCATCGACTTCTACCATGGCTTCTTCTATGGCTTCTGTTTCTTCGATTTTTTCTTTCATCGACTTCTACCATGGCTTCTTCTATGGCTTCTGTTTCTTCGATTTTTTCTTTCATCGACTTCTACCTTGACTTCTTCTATGGCTTCTGTTACTTCGAGTTTTTTTTTTATTTTTTTTTTTTTATCGACTTCTACCTTGTCTTCTTCTATGGCTTCTGTTACTTCGATTTTTTCTTTCATCGACTTCTACCTTGACTTCTTCTATGGCCTCAGTTACTTGTTTTTTTTTGTTTTTTTTTTAATCGACTTCTACCTTAACTTCTTCTATGGCTTCTGTTACTTCGATTTTTTCTTTCTTTTATTGCCTTCTACCTTGACTTCTTCTATGGCTTTAGTTACTTCGATTTTTTCTTTCATCAACTTCTACCTTGACTTCTTCTATGGCTTCAGTTACTTCGAGTTTTTTTTTTTTTTTTCTTTTTTTATCGACTTCTACCTTGACTTCTTCTATGGTTTCAGTTACTTCGATTTTTTCTATCATCGACTTTTACCTTGACTTCTTCTATGGCTTCTGTTACTTCGATTTTTTCTTTCATCGACTTCTACCTTGACTTCTTCTATGGCTTCTGTTACTTCGATTTTTTCTTTCATCGACTTCTACCTTGACTTCTTCTATGGCTTCTGTTACTTCGATTTTTTTCTTTCATCGACTTTTACCTTGACTTCTTCTATGGCTTCAGTTACTTCGTTTTTTTTTTTTTTTTTTTAATCGACTTCTACCTTGACTTCTTCTATGGCTTCTGTTACTTCGATTTTTTCTTTCATCGACTTCTATCTTGACTTCTTCTATGGCTTCTGTTACTTCGATTTTTTCTTTCATCGACTTCTACCTTGACTTCTTCTATGGCTTCTGTTACTTCGATTTTTTCTTTCATCGACTTCTACCTTGACTTCTTCTATGGCTTCTGTTACTTCGATTTTTTCTTTCATCGACTTCTACCATGGCTTCTTCTATGGCTTCTGTTACTTCGATTTTTTCTTACATCGACTTCTACCTTGACTTCTTCTATTGCTTCTGTTACTTCGATTTTTTCTTACATCGACTTCTACCTTGACTTCTTCTATTGCTTCTGTTACTTCGATTTTTTTTTTTTTTTTATCGACTTCTACCATGGCTTCTTCTATGGTTTCAGTTACTTTGATTTTTTCTTTCGACTTCTATCTTTGACTTCTTCTATGGCTTCTGTTACTTCGATTTTTTTCTTTCATCGACTTTTACCTTGACTTCTTCTATGGCTTTTGTTTCTTCGATTTTTTCTTTCATCGACTTCTACCATGGCTTCTTCTATGGTTTCAGTTACTTCGATTTTTTCTTTCATCGACTTCTACCTTTGACTTCTTCTAAGGCTTCTGTTACTTCGAGTTTTTTCTTTCATCGACTTCTACCTTGACTTCTTCTATGGCTTCTGTTACTTTGACTTTTTTTTTTTTTTTATCGACTTCTACCATGGCTTCTTCTATGGTTTCAGTTACTTTGATTTTTTCTTTCGACTTCTATCTTTGACTTCTTCTATGGCTTCTGTTACTTCGATTTTTTTCTTTCATCGACTTTTAACTTGACATCTTCTAAGGTTTCAGTTACTTCGATGTTTTCTTTCATTGACTTCTACCTTGACTTCCTCTATGGCTTCTGTTATTTCGATTTTTTCTTTCATCGACTTCTACCTTGACTTCTTCTATGGCTTCAGTTACTTCGATTTTTTTTTTTTTTTTTTTATCGACTTCTACCTTGACTTCTTCTATGGCTTCTGTTACTTCGATTTTTTCTTTCATCGACTTCTACCTTGACTTCTTCTATGGCTTCTGTTACTTCGATTTTTTCTTTCATCGACTTCTACCTTGAATTCTTCTATGGCCTCAGTTACTTCGTTTTTTTTTTTTTTTTTAATCGACTTCTACCTTGACTTCTTCTATGGCTTCTGTTACTTCGATTTTTTCTTTCTTTTATTGCCTTCTACCTTGACTTCTTCTATGGCTTTTGTTTCTTCGATTTTTTCTTTCATCGACTTCTACCATGGCTTCTTCTATGGTTTCAGTTACTTCGATTTTTTCTTTCATCGACTTCTACCTTGAATTCTTCTATGGCCTCAGTTACTTCGTTTTTTTTTTTTTTTTTAATCGACTTCTACCTTGACTTCTTCTATGGCTTTTGTTTCTTCGATTTTTTCTTTCATCGACTTCTACCATGGCTTCTTCTATGGTTTCAGTTACTTCGATTTTTTCTTTCATCGACTTCTACCTTTGACTTCTTCTAAGGCTTCTGTTACTTCGAGTTTTTTGTTTTTTTTTTTATCGACTTCTACCTTGACTTCTTCTATGGCTTCAGTTACTTCGAGTTTTTTTTTTTTTTTTCTTTTTTTATCGACTTCTACCTTGACTTCTTCTATGGCTTCAGTTACTTCGAGTTTTTTTTTTTTTTTTCTTTTTTTATCGACTTCTACCTTGACTTCTTCTATGGCTTCTGTTACTTCGATTTTTTCTTTCATCGACTTCTACCTTGACTTCTTCTATGGCCTCAGTTACTTGTTTTTTTTTGTTTTTTTTTTAATCGACTTCTACCTTAACTTCTTCTATGGCTTCTGTTACTTCGATTTTTTCTTTCTTTTATTGCCTTCTACCTTGACTTCTTCTATGGCTTTAGTTACTTCGATTTTTTCTTTCATCGACTTCTACCTTGACTTCTTCTATGGCTTCAGTTACTTCGAGTTTTTTTTTTTTTTTTCTTTTTTTATCGACTTCTACCTTGACTTCTTCTATGGTTTCAGTTACTTCGATTTTTTCTATCATCGACTTTTACCATGGCTTCTTCTATGGCTTCTGTTACTTCGATTTTTTCTTTCATCGACTTCTACCCTGACTTCTTCTATGGCTTCTGTTACTTCGATTTTTTCTTTCATCGACTTCTACCTTGACTTCTTCTATGGCTTCTGTTACTTCGATTTTTTTCTTTCATCGACTTTTACCTTGACTTCTTCTATGGCTTCAGTTACTTCGTTTTTTTTTTTTTTTTTTTAATCGACTTCTAGCTTGACTTCTTCTATGGCTTCTGTTACTTCGATTTTTTCTTTCATCGACTTCTATCTTGACTTCTTCTATGGCTTCTGTTACTTCGATTTTTTCTTTCTTTTATTGCCTTCTACCTTGACTTCTTCTATGGCTTCTGTTACTTCGATTTTTTCTTTCTTTTATTGCCTTCTACCTTGACTTCTTCTATGGCTTTTGTTTCTTCGATTTTTTCTTTCATCGACTTCTACCATGGCTTCTTCTATGGTTTCAGTTACTTCGATTTTTTCTTTCATCGACTTCTACCTTTGACTTCTTCTAAGGCTTCTGTTACTTCGAGTTTTTTTTTTTTTTTTTTATCGACTTCTACCTTGACTTCTTCTATGGCTTCTGTTACTTCGATTTTTTTCTTTCATCGACTTTTACCTTGACTTCTTCTATGGCTTCAGTTACTTCGTTTTTTTTTTTTTTTCTTTCATCGACTTCTACCATGGCTTCTTCTATGGTTTCAGTTACTTCGATTTTTTCTTTCATCGACTTCTACCTTGAATTCTTCTATGGCCTCAGTTACTTCGTTTTTTTCTTTCATCGACTTCTACCTTGACTTCTTCTATGGCTTCAGTTACTTCGATTTTTTCTTTCATCGACTTCTATCTTGACTTCTTCTATGGCTTCTGTTACTTCGATTTTTTCTTTCATCGACTTTTACCTTGACTTCTTCTATGGCTTCAGTTACTTCGAGTTTTTTTTTTTTTTTTTTTTTTTATCGACTTCTACCTTGTCTTCTTCTATGGCTTCTGTTACTTCGATTTTTTCTTTCATCGACTTCTACCTTGACTTCTTCTATGGCCTCAGTTACTTGTTTTTTTTTGTTTTTTTTTTTAATCGACTTCTACCTTAACTTCTTCTATGGCTTCTGTTACTTCGATTTTTTCTTTCTTTTATTGCCTTCTACCTTGACTTCTTCTATGGCTTCAGTTACTTCGAGTTTTTTTTTTTTTTTTCTTTTTTTATCGACTTCTACCTTGACTTCTTCTATGGTTTCAGTTACTTCGATTTTTTCTTTCATCGACTTTTACCATGGCTTCTTCTATGGCTTCTGTTTCTTCGATTTTTTCTTTCATCGACTTCTACCTTGACTTCTTCTATGGCTTCTGTTACTTCGATTTTTTCTTTCATCGACTTCTATCTTGACTTCTTCTATGGCTTCTGTTACTTCGATTTTTTCTTACATCGACTTCTACCTTGACTTCTTCTATGGCTTCTGTTACTTCGATTTTTTCTTTCATCGACTTTTACCTTGACTTCTTCTATGGCTTCTGTTACTTCGATTTTTTCTTTCATCGACTTCTACCTTGACTTCTTCTATGGCTTCAGTTACTTCGAGTTTTTTTTTTTTTTTTTCTTTTTTTATCGACTTCTACCTTGACTTCTTCTATGGTTTCAGTTACTTCGATTTTTTCTTTCATCGACTTCTACCTTGACTTCCTCTATGGCTTCTGTTATTTCGATTTTTTCTTTCATCGACTTCTACCTTGACTTCTTCTATGGCTTCTGTTACTTTGACTTTTTTTTTTTTTTATCGACTTCTACCATGGCTTCTTCTATGGTTTCAGTTACTTTGATTTTTTCTTTCGACTTCTATCTTTGACTTCTTCTATGGCTTCTGTTACTTCGATTTTTTTCTTTCATCGACTTTTACCTTGACATCTTCTAAGGTTTCAGTTACTTCGATTTTTTCTTTCATTGACTTCTACCTTGACTTCCTCTATGGCTTCTGTTATTTCGATTTTTTCTTTCATCGACTTCTACCTTGACTTCTTCTATGACTTCAGTTACTTCGATTTTTTCTTTCATCAAATTCTACCATGGCTTCTTCTATGGCTTCTGTTACTTCGATTTTTTCTTTCATCGACTTCTACCTTGACTTCTTCTATGGCTTCTGTTACTTCGATTTTTTCTTTCATCGACTTCTACCTTGACTTCTTCTATGGCTTCAGTTACTTCGATTTTTTCTTTCATCGACTTCTACCTTGACTTCTGCTATGGCCTCAGTTACTTCGTTTTTTTTTTTTTTTTTTTTAATCGACTTCTACCTTGACTTCTTCTATGGCTTCAGTTACTTCGATTTTTTCTTTCATCGACTTCTACCATGGCTTCTTCTATGGCTTCTGTTTCTTCGATTTTTTCTTTCATCGACTTCTACCTTGACTTCTTCTATGGCTTCTGTTACTTCGATTTTTTTCTTTCATTGACTTTTACCTTGATTTCTTCTATGGCTTCAGTTACTTCGTTTTTTTTTTTTTTTTTTTTAATCGACTTCTACCTTGACTTCTTCTATGGCTTCTGTTACTTCGATTTTTTCTTTAATCGACTTCTACCTTGACTTCTTCTATGGCTTCTGTTACTTCGATTTTTTCTTTCATCGACTTCTACCTTGACTTCTTCTATGGCTTCTGTTTCTTCTATTTTTTCTTTCATCGACTTCTACCTTGACTTCTTCTATGACTTCAGTTACTTCGAGTTTTTTTTTATTTTTTTTTTATCGACTTCTACCTTGACTTCTTCTATGGCTTCTGTTACTTCGATTTTTCTTTCATCGACTTCTACCTTGACTTCTTCTATGGCTTCTGTTACTTCGAGTTTTTTTTTTTTTTTTCTTTTTTTATTGACTTCTACCTTGACTTCTTCTATGGCTTCTGTTACTTCGATTTTTTCTTTCATCGACTTCTACCTTGACTTCTTCTATGGCCTCAGTTACTTCTTTTTTTTTTTTTTGTAATCAACTTCTACCTTGACTTCTTCTATGGCTTCTGTTACTTCTAGTTTTTTTTTTTTTTTTTATCGACTTCTACCTTGACTTCTTCTATGGTTTCAGTTACTTCGATTTTTTCTTTCATCGGCTTCTACCTTTGACTTCTTCTAGGCTTCTGTTACTTCGATTTTTTTCTTTCATCGACTTTTACCTTGACATCTTCTATGGCTTCAGTAACTTCGAGTTTTTTTTTTTTTTTTTTTTTTTTTAAATCGACTTCTACCTTGACTTCTTCTATGGCTTCTGTTACTTCGTTTTTTTCTTTCATCGACTTCTACCTTGACTTCTTTTATGGCTTCAGTTACTTCGAGTTTTTTTTTTTTTTTTTTTTATCGACTTCTACCTTGACTTCTTCTATGGCTTCTGCTACTTCGTTTTTTTTCATCGACTTCTACTTCTTTGACTTCTTCTATGGCTTCTGCTACTTCGATTTTTTTTCAACGACTTCTACTTCTTTGACCTCTATGGCTTCTGCTACTTCGATTTTTTTTTTTTTTCATTGACTTCTACTTCTTTGACTTTTTCTATGGCTTCTGCTACTTCATTTTTTTTTCATCGACTTCTACTTCTTTGACTTCTTCTATGGCTTCTGCTACTTAGATTTTTTTTCATCGACTTCTACTTCTTTGACCTCTATGGCTTCTGCTACTTCGATTCTTTTTTTTTTTAAATCGACTTCTACTTCTTTGACTTCTTCTATAACTTCTGCTACTTCGTTTTTTTTTTTTTTTTTCATCGACTTCTACTTCTTTGACTTGTTCTATGGCTTCTGCTTTTTTTTTTTTTTTTTTTTCATCTACCTCTACTTCTTTGACTTCTATGGCTTCTGCTACTTCCTTTTTTTTTTCATCGACTTCTACTTCTTTGACTTCTTCTATGGCTTCTGCTACTTCCTTTTTTTTTTCATCGACTTCTACTTTGGCTCCTTCTGTGGCTTCTGTTACTTCCATTTTTTTTCTCCATCGACTTCTACTTCTTTGACTTTTTCTATGGCTTCTGCTACTTCGTTTTTTTTCTTCGACTTCTGCTGCTTTGACTTCTTCTATGGCTTCAGCTACTTCGATTATTTTTCCAGTCGGATTGTACTTCTTTGACTTCTTCTATGGCTTCTGTTACTTCAATTTTTTAATTTTTTTTTTCATCGACTTCTACTTCTTTGACATCTTTTATGGCTTCTGCTACTTCTATTTTTTTTCATCGACTCCCACTTCTTTGACTTCTATGGCTTCTGCTACTTAGATTTTTTTTTTTTCATCGACTTCTACTTCTTTGACTTCTTCTATGGCTTCTGCTACTTCGATTTTTTTTCATCGACTTCTACTTCTTTGACCTCTATTGCTTCTGCTACTTCGATTTTTTTTTTTTTTCATCGACTTCTACTTCTTTGACTTCTTCTATGGCTTCTGTTACTTCAATTTTTTTATTTTTTTTTTTCATCGACTTCTAGTTCTTTGACTTCTTCTATGGCTTCTGCTACTTCTATTTTTTTTCATAGACTTCTACTTTGACGACTTCTATGGCTTCTGCTATTTCAATATATATATATATTTATTGACTTCTAATTCTTTGACTTCTTCTATTGCTTCTGCTACTTCAATTTTTTTTTTCATCGACTTCTACTTCTTTGACTTCTTCTATGGCTTCTGCTACTTAGATTATTTTTTTCATCAACTTCTACTTTGGCTTCTTCTATGGCTTATGTTACTTCTATTTTTTTTCCATCGACTTCTACTGCTTTGTCTTCTTCTATGGCTTCTGCTACTTCGTTTTTTTTCATCGACTTCTACTTCTTTGACTTCTTCTATGGCTTCTGCTACTTCGATTTTTTTTTCATCGACTTCTACTTTGGCTTCTTCTATGGCTTCTGTTACTTCCATTTTTTTTCTCCATCGACTTCTACTTCTTTGACTTCTTCTATGGCTTCTGCTACTTCGTTTATTTTCTTCGACTTCTACTTCTTTGACTTCTTCTATGGCTTCTGCTACTTCGATTTTTTTTTTTTTATAGACTTCTACTTTGACGACTTCTATGGCTTCTGCTATTTCAATATATATATATTTTTTTATTGACTTCTAATTCTTTGACTTCTTCTATTGCTTCTGCTACTTCAATTTTTTTTTTCATCGACTTCTACTTCTTTGACTTCAATGGCTTCTGCTATTTCTATATATATATATATATATATATATTTTTTTTTAGAGACTTCTTCTATTGCTTCTGCTATGTCGATATTTTTTATCTCATACTCCTACTACTTTGTATGATGGCATTTTATTGCCATGTTAAAAAAAAAATTCTAAGATTCCGAGAATAAAGTCTAAATGTTACGAGAATAAAGTCTAAATGTTACAAGAATAAAGTCGAAATATTATGTAAATAAAGTCAAAATGTTGCAAGAATAAAGTTGTAACATTTTGAGAATTAAAGTCAAAATTACGAAATTACTGTTTTTACGTGAATGTTTCTTTACATCATATTTAATCACGTCATATGCACCAGTTCTTAGTTCTACAAGGACTTGCAACAACAGTCATTTAAAAGTTTTAATTAAAATGAAAAACGCTTAATCTTATACAAATGTATGAGTGGTAGCTATCATTGTTTCTTGTTTCATGTTTTTTAACATTGATAATAATGATAAATTTCTTGAGCAGCAAGTCTTTGTAAACAACAGATTTATAAATGTTTCTAGTGATGATTTGTTGTGCTCCCAAATGCAAATTTAAACTCGGATCTACGCGAATCACATGGGTTGTCCCTCAGAGGTCAGAAAATAAGGAAATCCGTATTTATACGGAAATATCACATCCCTGAATAGGCTATTGCACATAATGAATGTTTGGAAGTATTAAAATGCATTTTAAAGTGAATGTTTTTAAAGATTTTGTCCCTTTGGCAAAGTCTAACATTGCAAATACTTTGCACAGTACTGTACTGTATATAATTTTCAGGATTTGTTTAAAGTTAAAAAAAAATACAAGACATGCAGAAGGCATAAAGATTAATTTTGTCCAAAGATGCATTATCACAGTTTCTTCCCACAGGTCTTATCAAATATTTTAAAGTTATACAATATAAATTTAACACTTCTGTGCACTACTTTGCAGCTCCATGATGGAGGAAAATAGTGACAATATTTTCAATTTCCTGAGAAATCGAGGCATCCCTGAGGAAGAAATTACATTAATGAAGCAGCAATAGGTATGGTGTTTTGGTTAATTTGATAAGTCACTAGGCAAATTGAATATGGTTCAACTAACTAATAAATTATGGTAGAACTAAAATAAAATTATGAATGCACAACAAAATTAAGAATACAATGTTTGTTCAATTTATTTTGTACTTCTGTTAAAAGTCAGTCCCTGTCATGTAAACAATAACAGTACTTTTAAACTTCTAACTAAACTTCTCTGCCCTGTCGCAATCTAATACCCCTTTAAACATGCACCTACTGCAGGGATGGGCAGCATCAGTCCTGGAGGGCACTGTCCTGCGGAGTTTACCTCCATCATCCCTAATTAAGGGGCAGTCACGCTACACTTTTCATTCCATTAACTTACATTTCATATGTAAATGTGAGAGAGTTGAAACATAGTTCAAGTTTGGTGAACACTAACCTGCAAATTCATATTTGAAATGTATCAGTCTTCTACCCAGTAGAAGGTATGGTGTCACCCTGCTTATGGAAGATTCCCTCATGTGGAGACAGGATTGCCTTGATACATTTTTGCAGGCGTCAGTCCCCATCTGCAAAGCAAAAGCTTGGTCTTTTTGAGAAGCTAAGAGATAAAATGAAGCTTCAAAAGGAGACAAATGAGGATGAAGAGCAGCCACTAAATTCAAACAAAGAAGCAAGCTGCAAAACAAAATCATGCAAACGAAAGTAATTGCTAATGATTTACCAAACAGGAATTTGACCATACACTACTCACATAGCTTCAGCGACATGATTGAGGCATTTTCTGACCACAGGATTATCACCCAGTCCTTGACAGTAAAACGTATACTTCCCAACAACTCAGAGGAAGCAGGTAGTGGGCCAGGCCCTTTGTGATGTGTATAATAACTTCTGGTCTGATTAAGGTCGGGCATGACTTCAGCAGCGACAAGTGGAAAGCTGTGGGGTGAGTCCTTCTTAAAGGGTTTAAAGACTGCAAATACATGCCCATCAAGCTTGCTCCACCATTGCTCGAGGACATGCTGTTTGGAGCTGTATATACAGACCTAAAGGCAACATTACTTCAGTTTGTCAGCTACCAGGAGCGAGATGTTCTCAATTAAGCACTCAACGACTTTTCCTCTTTCGACATGGATGAGCTTCTGGACATCATGAACACTTATGAGTGCAGAAGGAGGGTCACTGCTTCCTCTCTACCAGGAATAATTGATGAAATTGCTCACAAGGAACTCATTCAGAAACCAATGTTCATTATTGACTGCTGGAGGGAGGTCAAAAAAGGCCTGATCTCTCTAAGCTGTGAAGAAATTCAACAGCTATAAAAAGACTTGAAGCCTACACCAAAAAAGGTGGCTGGCCTGTTATAGTTCCCAACAGAAATGTCAGAAAATCAAACAGAGGACGGCAATCACTTGAAAAGGTACATCAGGGAAATTGACAAAGAAAAACTTCTTGAGATTCTGTACCGGTTTCGATTTGGTGGTTACAGAGGCTATTCAGGCAGAGTTCACCATTCAGACAGATTTCACTAGAAGGCCAATTGGACATACCTGTGGAATGGTCTTAGAACTTTTCCACTCCTATGACAATTTCCCATAGTTCCGTGCTGAATTTAACTGTGTTCTAGAAAGTAACATCTGGGTCATGGACATTGTGTAGCTGCACATTTTTCTAAACACACACATCGCGCACACACACACACACACACACACACACATAACACAAACACATACACACACAGCTGTAGTAATTGTTGTTGTGTTATAAATGTCACTGTTCTTTTATTCAGATGCTTGTTTTTTCACACTGGATCCAAACACAGCAAACACTAAACACAGTCTCTCTGAGGAGAACAGAAAGGTGACAAATGTGAGAGAATTTGTATCCTGATCATCCACACAGATTTTATCTGTGTCAGATGTTGTGTAGAGAGAGTGTGTGGATGCTGTTACTGGGGGATTGAGTGCAGATGTATATACAGGTATATAAGATGGCTGTGCGCATATACTCATTCAGGTTTCTGCTGAGGAGCCAAGCATAACCCAGGGCGGCTCTGGATTGTGTCAGGGGAGTAACGTCTCTGTTCCCTTCTTCAGGGAACATGGGTTACCTACGCAACCTAGACGTTCCCCTTCCGTCGTTTCACTATTACGTTTCTGGATGGGAAAACGCTTTCTTTTTTGTCGGCACCTTTGTTATGTGTCGTGCCCCAAGGCTCCATCTTAGGCCCTCTTCTTTTTTCACTATATATGCTACCTTTGAGTGCCATTTTCTACCACTGTTATGCTGACGATACACAGTTTTAACTTCTAGCAAAAATGGATAGCAGTGGTTCTTTGGACGTGCTTTATGATTGTTTTGAGAAGAAAAAAAGGTTGGCTAATAATTTTCTACAGTTAAACGAAAGCAAAACTGAAATTCTGATTTTAGGTCACTCTACAACTTCATCTGATTTTAATTTAGGGTCCCTTTCTGCTAGTGTTCAACCCTATGTAAGAAATCTTGGGGTTACATTCGATTCGTTTCTCAACTTTAATAAACAATCAGTACAGTGGTAAAGGGAAGCTTCTTCCATCTCAGATCTATTACTAAGTTGAAACAGTTGTTGCCTCACAAAGACTTGGAGACTGTAATTCATGCTTTCATAACATCTCGCTTGGATTAATGTAATTCCCTTTATTGTGGACTGCCTCAAACAACAATTTCCTGTTTACAAATTGTCCAGAATGCCGCAGCAAGGCTTCTTGCTGGAACAAAAAAGAAGGATCATATTTCTCCAATCTTAGCACCTTTACATTGGTTTCCTGTAAAGGTCAGAATCGATTTTAAAATAGCTGTTTTTGTGTATAAGGCGTTAGCTGGCCTTGCACCTAAATATATCAGTGACCTTCTGATTGCCTACTCTCCTTAAAGAACTCTTAGGTCCAGTAACCAGGTTCTTTTAATGGTCCCACGTTGTCGCTGTAAAATCAAGGGTGGCAGGGCTTTTTCAGCTGCATCCCCGATACTTTGAATTAGTTTGCCTGTAAGTGTGAGACTAGCCCCTTCATTAGCTAGCTTTAAGTCTGCCCTTAAATCTTATTTGTTCTTCCTGGCTTTTGAATAATGCCAATTTACGGCCTTGTTGCAACTTTGGCATAGAGTGTATTTTTACGGGCTCAACGCAGAGATTGTAGAACCGTGCAAAGGTATTGGGTGTCGCCCAGCCCGCAGCTCTACATATGTTTGCTAGAGAGGTGCCGTGCGCCAATGCATAGGAGGAAGCAACACTCCGGGTGGAGTGAGTGGGGGCACGGCTCACCTTGGGATTCATACGCCAAGGTGATGCCATCTACCACCCAATGGGCCAACCTCTGCTTGGAGACAGCATTCCCCTTCTGCTGTCCTCCGAAGCAAACAAGAGCTGCTTGGAGTGTGTGAAGTGCCGGGTGTGGTCCACGAACACGCAGTTTGCGGATGGGACACAGCAACGCTAAGGCCGGGTCTGCCTCCTCATGGTTCACCACCTGCAGGTTCACCACCTGGTCCCGAAAGGGAGTGGTGGGAACCTTGGGCACGTAGCCGGGCCGGGGTCTCAGGATAACGTGAGAGTTAGTCGGCCCGAACTCGAGGCACGAATCGCAGACAGAGAATGCTTGTAGGTCCCCTATCCTCTTGATTGAAGCGCGGTCAGGAACGAGGTCTTAAGAGACAGAAATTTTGGCTCGACTGAAACCAACGGAGGAACCTGACGTTCAGGTGATGTCTCCCTAGGGACAGACCCTCAACTGCATCATGGTACACCGCAATAGCCGAGACGTACACCTTCAAAGTTGAAGGGGACAGCCTGCGCTCCAACTTCTCCTACAGGAAGGAAAGCACCACTCCGATTTGAACATCTCTGTGGGTCCTCTCCGCGAGAGGAACACCAGTCAGCGAACAGACCCCACCTCAGGGCGTAGGCCTGCCTTGTAGAGGGGGTTCTAGCCAGAGTGACAGTATTTACCATGGCCTATGGGAAGCCAGTGAGGTCTACCGCGTCCCGACCAAAAGCCATACATGTAAGTTCCACAGATCAGGATGTGGGTGCCAGATTGTGGCCATCCCCTGAGAAAGAAGGTCCTTCCTCAAGGGGATTTTCCAGGGAGGGGCTGCCGCAAGGAGCATGAGGTCGGCAAACCAGGTCTGGGTGGGCCAATTTGGCACAACAAACAGAACCTGCTCCTCATCCTCCCTGATCTTGCGCAGGGTCTGTGCAAGGGGGCTCACTGGCGGAAAGGCATACTTCAGCCTCAGACAGGGCGGCACCCACAGGGGGCTTGCCCGGTGGAGACCCAAGCTGAGGGGCTTTTTTACGGCCCCTCAAACTGGCTGGGGTAGAGGACGAGGGCTGCAGTCTCATGAATGAGCAGTGGACCCGCAGCGTGGCCATGGACATGTTCTCGCAATGAGGACATGACCCATCCATGAAAGCTGCCTCTGCGTGATCTCGGCCCAGGCACGAGAAGCAGCGATCATGACCATCGACAGATGTCAGGAAACTACCACATACGGAAGCGCACAGTTGGAAAGAAGTCCTACTGGAGGACATTCTCGGCAGCAACTAACAGCAATCTTCACTCTTTTAGTTTTCTTTTTTCCTCTCTTCAACAGCAGCTCGTAGGCGAGACTCTGAAGCAGAAATCTGAATGGGTGTATGCGCACTGCCATCTTATATACCCGTACGCACGGGGGAGTGGCATTGCACGCAAATCTACGCGCCAATTTTCATTGGCCTTTTCTCTTTAGCTCTTTAGAGGTAATTGGTCACAAGCATGTTCCCATCCAGTAACATCGTAGTGAAACGACTGGAGGGGAATAGCTTTTTTTAGGTGGGGATAGTTATAACAGTTCTTTAAAAATGTTACAATCAACTCCTTATGATGATTCCAATGAGTCCAATTATCCAATCACATCCTCTATTGAGGCAAAGTCATGTGAGGTTTTTGTTGTGCATCAAGGGATTTATGTAAAATGTGTTTCCATCATAGTTTACGTGCATCTTATTGGATAAAAACACTATCAGCCTCAAATGAGTGCATATGTTTTTGTTTGTTTGTTTGTTTTTTGTTTAGAAATTTTAGAATTTATCTTGACATTTCCATCCAGCAGTTTTTATGTGACATTCCAAAATTCACATAAAAATAGGTAGATGGTAAGACAGCTAGTGACTGAACACAGTACACTCTCACACACAGCAATTGTTTTTGTGCTAAATTTAAAGTCTTAAATTAAAACAGTATAATGGTTTTGTCACTTTAAATGGTTCACTTTATTCGAAAAAAAAAAAAAAAAGCTGAATATTCTTTGTTCTTCAATCAGGTGTTTGCATAAATTGGAAATGTGGGTCTTATTTCAGCAGATTATTTCACACTGTTTCGTCTATCCCCAGCCTGTGTTACAACTTACCCCAGTAGTGGGGTAGGTTGTAACAACAGAACTCTTTGTATTTGAAATTAACTCAGTACATATCCAAGTGAGTTTTATTTGTAGTAAACAAAAGTGGCTACCATATGTCATAGTTTGAGAGATCTAGTACAAACAACTACTGAGTTAATGATGCTCAAACAAAAAGTGATACTTCATCCCCAGTCTCCCCTATACGAGCAATATCATGTATCCATAGTGGCACGTCTCTGATTCATCTATAGGCAATTTATTTGACAACACTACTAGCCACCCCTCCATGTACCCTAGCCTAGCATCCATACAGCAACACTCTAACAACTACCCAGAAAGTGATATCAACAATACAGCAAATACCCTAGCAACCATATAGGAACGGCCTACCAACCACTCGAAGCATCTTAATGTGGCGTTTTGAAACACGAGGAGGGTTTCAAGAATACATAGTGTGGGCTACAAATAAAAAAAATCAATTTAAATGAGCTAAAATACTTTTAAATCACCTTGTAGCCCTCACATATATACACTTCGTAATTTTAAATAACCAGGCCCCCACAAGGGGCTGCTACCCAAATACCGACTACGCCACCCGGTCTTTAATATCAGGGAAACCACTTCTTGAATAAAGCAAGGCTCACATGTTCGATACGGAGAGTCAGGTATCAGGCTGAGTGGAGTCAAAATTTAATAACGGCACATGTCAGAGAAGAACCAGGTAGAAAATACCAACAATACATCCACACTTCAGTATTTCGGGTGGCACGCTGGAACAGGATGGAAACAGC
The DNA here is from genome assembly GCA_033026305.1 of Cirrhinus molitorella. Classification (NCBI taxonomy): domain Eukaryota; kingdom Metazoa; phylum Chordata; class Actinopteri; order Cypriniformes; family Cyprinidae; genus Cirrhinus; species Cirrhinus molitorella. The sequence continues at coordinate 8,677,604 of CM065126.1, read as the reverse complement.
AATCAGTGCACACTCACACCACAGCATGCCACACCGCACAGTGAGCACAGCATTCAGGCAGAAATCCCACCACCACACACAAGGAAAGGCTGCTGCTCCTCCACAATTTGCCACCCGGTTCTGATGAGACAAAAACAAAGCAACAGCTGACAAATCCAAATTAAAACACCATGGTCTAATCACATATTACAATACATATCTTAAAAGATGAAGTGGTTATGGTCTCAGTTCTGCCCAGGTAAGCAAGAGGCCGCGTCCAGCCACCACAACTCTGAAGGCAGGCTAGAACTAAGTAACAACAAACAAATTACAAAAGAAAAGAAAACATATTCATTACACAATCAACATAAAACAAAAAGGTCAACACAAGAAAACCCTCTTCCGTTCCAAAAACAAACAAACAAAAACTCAAACTGAACTGTAACAGCGAAATGCTGATAGTCTGTTCACCGCTAAGGGCTTTAGCTACAATGTTTCTGCTTCACGTTACTCACAACTCGGAGTAAAAGGAAATGCCACACCACGGTCCAGCTGATCCTGTGAAAGTTGAACACGGTCAATGCACTCAGATATAAAGAAAAGTGCACCAGCACAATGCAACGAGCGATCACTGAAGCAAATCCTGCCGACTCTAGTCTGTTGAAGCGTCATACGATCCCAGACGAACGGAATAATAATCCAAAACTGATACACCAGGCCGCAATATGCAGAGAGTCACTCGCAGCCATGTGAACGGCCAACAATCAAACATACCCACACTGTTGAGCAAGCAAACGAACCAAACGCCAGCCCACTGCAACGCTGCACACATTAGCTCATACCTATAATATGAAACAAACATTTTAACGAGCCAAATGTTAAAAATGCACTCGCAATAGATTACACTTCCCTCTAATGCGATTCACATAACCTAGCCGCGGCTGCATTCAGTGGCATCTCCATAGCGACCGCCGTCACTGCAGACATCCCATAAAGTCTCTCAGTCCACCCTTTAACAAAATAAACCCATGAAGCCAGGTAAAATGTTCACAATACGGTCACTACCAACAACTCCTACCTCCCAATGTTCACGCACCTTGCCGGAAGTGAGTTGCCTCTCTCGTGGACGCAAAACAGGTGCAAAGCCAACACAAAACAAACGCACACACATAGCGCCCCTTTGGCCACTTTTATATACACGATTCAGTTTGAGTTATCACCAGACACTCCCCCTACCTATTATGACATGTCACCTATAGACTGTACTGCTACATTAGCAACTGCATAGTAAAACTCTAGAAATCAACCAGAACACTAGCCACTACATAGTAACACCCTAACCTAACAACCACACTGAGTTCCTTAGCATCTGCATAGCAACCACCCAAGTACCCTGGCAACTGCATAGCAACAGCCTAGACAATCTACAGCTGTGTACTGACATGTCTTTCAGACAAAAGGCCTATTCACACGGGATAAGCAAAGGCTGTGATTTTACTCAAATTTACTTACTTATTTCCCGGATATAATGTCGAAGCAGTATGTAACATCCACTTGCTCATTTCTCAGAATGGCTGCTAAGAAGAAAAACCGGCACTGGACGCGGGAGAAGACACATTTAATTGTTGATTGGGGTGAACCACGTTATCAAATTCAATTTGAACAAATGGTGCACAACCACACCGTTTGGGAAAATATTCACAAAGACCTTGTCCTCCGCTGTCTGTCTATACAGGACTTTGGAGATTTGGACCAAGTGTAAAGAAAGGTTGGATTACCTGCGAAGAAAGTACCATGATAGTCTAATAATAATCTAATATAATTTTGATGTTGCACCCGCAGATTCCAGATTTTCAAATAGTTGTATCTTGGCCAAATAATCATCATAAACCATAGATCAATGGAAAAAAATAAATAAATAAATAAATAAATAATCAGATTTCAGATTATGTAAAAAAAAAAAAAAAAAAAGACTCTTATGACTGATTTTGTGGTGAGATAAAGAATAAATAGAAGTTTTTACTGAGTGAGCCTGCTCATTTTTCTTTTGTATCAGTAGGTTAACCTGAGAGCCCTGATGATCACAACATCCCAAGAGAAAATGATGCAGAGGATGAGTCATGGCATCCAGTCATGGTTCAGCCATCTAAAGCACCTACACCTCCACCTCCTCCTCCTGCCGAACCGAAGCTACAAGGTGGGCTCTCACGTTGGTAAAATTTTGTAGATGATACTTAAAACCGTCAGTTTTGTGAATGTACCTTTGGGCAGCATCTGTACGAGCAGGAAATTGTATTGAGCTCCCATAACAACTTTTATTGTTATTCTCAATTACAGTGATGCTTTGTTGTGTGTGGACAGTTTCATGTATGAATAGAATAGGCTGTGAAATGAGGCTTGTTTGGTTGATGTCGTGGTATACAGCAGTATACCTGCACTTTTAAAAAATTATGGAATACTACACAGACCACACAAAACAGCATCACTTTAATTGAGAATAAACAAAAGCAATTATGAGAACTCAAATATGTCCTTTTATTAACAGGTGCATCACTCAACTGAACTTTAGCACATTGCATGGGGTAGTGATATTGACAGGTGTGACCGGTGTCGTCTGCGTTGTTCTTTTTTTTTAATAACCACACGGACATCAAATGACGTTTCGACTCTTCGTTTATCTTTACTCTCCTGATAAACACATAAACCGGGATTTACACAATGTTTTCGCCCTTATTTTCTCTTCTCTCCCATGTGGAGACAGGACAGAAAGGGGAAAAGCGAGAAAAATGAACAAAACTCTAGCAGTAAAATAAATGTAACAATGAGTGAAAAACAGCATAACTGATAAACACATAAAACAGGATTTACAGTGTTTTCGCCCTTATTTTCTCTTCTGTTAAAGGGAAAGTGCAACGCATTACGCTTTGAATGCACCGATGAGACATTAAAATCAATCGTGCCATCAAATACAACGAAAACATGAAAATAATGAAACGTCCATGAAAAATACAGTTGTATATATGATTTAAACAGGAATGCTAACTTTAAAAGTTTTTTTAAAGTAAAGATGACATTAGATTAATGAGAGCTTTACAGAAACCCACCTCTCCCATGTGGAGACAGTACGGAAAGGGAAGAGGAGGTGCAAAGACAGGAAATTAAGAAGAATGCTGCTGCAGAAATTTAAAGGGGAAGATGCACACACACAGAGATAGGCATATCAGGTATACTTTTAGAACATTTTTTGTGTAATTCTATATATATGAAATGGACATTACTTTCCATACCTGTTACACTGGTACACAGATGTAACCAAAACAAGTGTCTCAAATGTATATTAAACAGTCATTTACCATTACATAATTCTTACCACAGGAATTAAAATTGAATTTCTCTATTAAATCACTGTAACATTGAATGTTCCTGGTATTTATAAGTTTTACGATCTGAATTTGCTGAAATATGTTTTGTTTTTGCAGCACATCGCCAAAGAATACGGGTGAAAAACCCAGATAATGGAGGCAATGGACAAGGGTCTGGACCATCTCCTGCAAAATGAGAACACCCATGACTTCATCAGCGGTTTGAATGGGAGAAAGAGTTGGAGAGAAATAAAATGGAGCTGGAGCTGGAGCTGGAACTGAAATGCCTTGATTTTGAAATGAAGAAGATGGAAGCTGATGAAAAGAGAGCAGAAGAGAACAGGGCGTTAATGCTTCAGTTGTTTCAGTGCTTTAGGCCCCAGTCCCATCTTGCACCTTTTTTCGACCCCTCATTATTACCCTTATACACCACCTCCATAACGCCCATCAGCCATCACCCAAATTATATTTTTTTGTAGCCCAGTAAAATATGTTTTCACTGGGCAACTAGATGGCACCGTAACCTCAAATTATGATGTGAACCCCCTCGCTTGATTGTGCACTATTTTGGATAGGCTATTGCTTGGAAATGTCTTGTCATTATAGGCATATTATAAGTATATATGTGTGTGTGTGTATATATATATATATATATATATATGTTATATCATAAAAAAGAAGAAATTTCCTTACCGCATGCCACTATGCATCTCATCCATCTCCATCTAATCATTCTGTTTTTTCCCCGCTCGTCTCGTGGCGTTCAGCTTTTTCTTTCTGCAAATTGTATCGATGTATGGTGTATAACAATACCCAGCACCCAAAATACACTCAAAACACATCCAACACAGCCTCCATTCTTCACGTTCAGGAAACAGAAACCTTGAAAAAATTATATACGACCCCGCCAAATGCTGGCCAAATCACAGAGATGCCGATTCACACAGGATTAAAATTATCACAGAACCTCTGTGTTCGGCTAACGGGGATGAGTTATCATCATGCACATCCGCAACAGATTTAATATTTTAACATTTAACATTTAATTTTAATTACTCAGTAATTTATTATACTGGGTTTAAGTTTAATTTCTAGAGCATACTCTGTGGGATGGTGCGTTTGATATATTCACTACACAAAATTTATCTTGCGAAGTGAAACGTACATAATGCAAATGCATGACTTAGTAACCAACACACATTCTTTAAATAGAGACAGAGCGCGTGTAGGCCACGCCCACAACGTGGGGGAAAACAATCCAAGGCTCTCCATTGACTTTGTATTGCAGGAAGCTGCCTTCCTGTCATTTCTGACTAATAACAAAAAACAGAACAATGTCTAAAAGCTGTTATGTGACAAGGTGTACAGTAAACAGGCTAAAAAACACAGAACTACGTTTTTATAAGCTGTCGACCTAAAAAACGAGTGTTTAAGGACACAAATAGTTGTAGATGTTGTTGAGGGCTGCGCTTCAATAAATAAAATTATTTAATATACCTGTTTACAATAAGCACTTATTTGTGCATACACAGGACAAAGTTTGAGGGCGCACACAATATCTGGGAGCGCAGAGCCACAATCTCTATATAGGAGAGCTATAATAATAAACTTTTTTTTTTTTTTTTTGTCAAACCACAAGGTGCTACTGTGGCCTCAGAGCTTTTCCCTTGCTGACAAAGAAAGGTCTAATTAAATAAATATCGTAGTAAATACATCTGTGAATAAATACATTTTGACAATGCATAAATAAATACAAAATTAAGTAAATGTTAAAGAATCTAATATTTAAATGTTAATGATCACTGCTAGAATTGAGTAACATTTTGTCAGACTTGTCTGTTTGGTGTGTTCCACACGTCGGCTCACGTTGATATTCAAAATGGTAAGCCAGCACAGCTTTGTTTACATTTCATATAGTTACTGTTATAGTCATTTTTATAGATATTGTTCTTGGTGTAAACAGGATTTAAGAGTGACTCCCAAGCTACTGGTCCACATTTTATTAGCTTTTTGGCTTTTAGTGCCTTTTTCCACCGTGCTTAGTGACTCCCTCTGTTCTTGGGCATCGATAATTAATCCAGACATCCCATCTCTCCCAAATGCCCCAGAAGTCTCCCGTGTATTCATAGTGGTTCCCTGATGCCCGCAAATTAGATACAATATCCTCAAAATCATGGGAGAGAACGAGCAAGAGGAAAGAGTGCCACTTGAGCGAGAGAGAAAGACACTTGTAGTCATATGGTAAGCATGTATAATTCAGTTTAGACAGTTTGCAAGAATGTTTAGTGTCTGTGTATGAAAATGATCCCTGCAAAACACTGTCACTTGGCAGAGTTACGGTGCGTTTCCACTGGCACGGAGCGAGTGCAACCAAGCAAGTGTTTTCAGTTCGTTCCTATAGAACGCAGTGCATTATGGGATTGAAAGGGGTGCAAAGAAAGAGTTAAGATTGGCTGAGAGCGTCAAAAAGGTTGTGCATTCCTCAACTTAATGCAAATCTTGAGCGAAAAATGCTGGCCAACTAGTCGCTGTGAAAAGTAGACAAGGCAAGATTTATACTTATGTTTCTGAGTGTTTGTGAAACAGACAGACAGCAGATCAGCAAATTCAGGCATGAAATCTTCTTTCTGTAACAATGACAGTAATGATGGGTGCAGAGACACTCAGAACAAGACTTATTTAGAATTGTTGGTTATACAGCACAATGATACCTGCGTCCCCTTCCACTCAAAATCAAAATCAAAAAATCCATAGCCAGTAGGAGTAAGCCTTTCTGACTGTCTGTGCAACTTGCCAAGTCAAGTTTTTCTTTCATGACAATTTCAAATAAAATCACTGCCTTTTTGGTGTCCATTTGACTCAGCATGAGCCAAATTAGAGGGGAACATTTTTTTTTTTTTTTTTTGCTTTTATAGTTTAAAAGCTATTAGCATTAACTTGAGTGCACATTTGAACTGTTGGTGGCGCTAGAAGGTTTGAGTTAGAGACTCCAAACTCCATGTGGTTAATGTTGAGATTGTCCTCTATCTGTGTGCCAAATTTCACAACTTTCCTCTAAGTGGTTCTACAGGCTGCCATAGACTCAAACAAAAGAAGAACACCACCAATGATTACAATAGGTACCTGGTTTCAGTGCTTGGGCCCCTAATTAATTAGATCTTCTGGCAAAAACAAAAAAAAAAAAACAATATATATATATATAGGGTTAAGAGTGTTTGAGAAACCCTAAATAAGTGAAGTTAGCAATATTGTGAAGGGTTTCTCAGATTACATCTCTTGCAGTTGCTTAGTTTTTTTTTTTTTTTTTTAATAGGATGTAGTTGAATGTTAGTTTTGACACTTTACATGTTTGAATGTTTTAATGTCTGTTATTTTTTGCCATTAAACTGGGGTTAACTTTTATTTGTCTTTTTGCACCTTAGACCTGATGGCACTGAAAGAGGAGAGTGAAGTACTGAATGAAATGGAAGAGAAATGTTATGATTTTATAAATGGAGATAAATCTTTTAGTTGTTCACAGACTGAAAAGACTTCCTCAACAAAAAGGGCTCAAAAGACAGGAGAGAAGCCATACACATGCCTACTGTGTAAAAGGAGTTTCTCTCAACCTGGAAACCTTGGCGTGCACATGAGAGTTCACACAGAAGAGAAGCCTTATGCCTGCCAACAATGTGGAAAGCATTTCAGTCATAAAGGAAGTCTTAAAAGACATGTTTTAATGCACACTGGAGAGAAGCCTTATACCTGCCAACAGTGTGGAAAAAGTTTCAGCCAGAAAGGCAACCTTAATTTCCACATGACAGTTCACACTGCAGAGAGCCTTTTCACCTGCCAACAGTGTGGAGTAAGTTTCACTCAAAAAGAAAGCTTTAACAGGCACATGAGAATTCACAATGGAGACCAGCCTTACACATGTGATCAGTGTGGAAAGAGTTTTGATAAACATGAAAACCTTGATGTCCACATGAGAACTCATAGAGAGAAACCCTACACATGCTCTGAGTGTGGAAATTATTTCCGTCAAAAACGCCACTTTGAAGATCATATGAGATCTCACTCGGGAGAGCAACCCTACACATGCCCTCAATATGGAAAGAGTTTCAATTATAAACCGCACTTTGAAGACCACATAAGAATACACACTGGAGAGAAGCCTTTTACATGCCAACAATGTGGAAGAAGTTTCAACCAAAAAGGAAACCTTAACAGGCACATGAACCTTCACACTGGAGAGAAGTCATTTACATGTGGTCACTGCGGAAAGAGTTTTGGGAATAAAGCAGAACTTATATACCACATGAGGTTTCACATATGAGAGAACTGTATTTTTATGTTATCAGTGTGACATGAGTCATGCAATAACACCAGAGAGAAGTCTTTTCTGTGCCATCATTGTGGAAAGATTTGCTGAAACAAGACAATCTTGAGGTTCACAGTAACACCTCTAATATAATTCAAAATACCTGAGCAGCAGATTTGGGCTTTGTTTACACCTGGGTTTAAAATGTGTTTTGGTTGAGATCACGACTACTAAAAACTACTAAAGAAGAAGATATATATTTGCTTTGTAAGCAGTGCTGCTGATAGTGAAATAAATCAATAAATTGAGAACGGGAAGAAATAAAAATTATAGTGTGATTTAAAGAGGGGTACAGAGTCTAATTGCATTAACAAATGAGTTGAAATAAGCAGATGAGATCAAGTGTGCAAACATACTTGAAGATGGAGCATTGATAGTAATATGTAATTGTAAAGAGCAGAGGAATAAAGTAATAAAAATGAAAATGGTAAGCAATGATTCTAAGTTGCTATCAAATAGATAATGAAATATTGGTGTGTGGAGTAATAACTGGGGTCCCATTAAGTGTAAACATGACAATACAGGAAGAAATGTAATAGAAGCCAAACACTTACAGTTGACTCGAGTGTTTTGTTTTTTCACCTGACCTCTTTCTTCCTGTCAGTTTGTCTGTCATGTTTGTCTCAAGCCCAAGCCATGCCATCTATGTTGCTGTAGGTATTTTTGATTTCATAATGGAATCTTCAATGGTAAACAGCATGGGTCATTTTTCATTGGTAAGGTTCAGTAAAATACCACCACACCAGAGCAACTCATTCTCAGTGTAAGGAGCATTGTGATGCTGCACCAGAACTAGATGACTGAAGGACTGATTTACCTCTGCTCCTGCAATTTATATCAGGACTGCCATGATGTATTCATATTTCATGAACTTTTGTAGCCATACAAAGGGAATAAACTGGTCTTATAAGAAGCTGATAATGCTGTTTTTTTATTTGTTTATGCATTATCTGCCAATATCTTGCTAGATTTAATAGTCTTTTATTTGCAGTTGATTTAAGTGTTACTTTTAACACTAAGTAGTGCAGACTATGTAAACCGTTAATTTTATCAAGCCATTCAAATAACGGACCGTGGCTTGGTTTCACCCGGATCCGAGACAATGGAGGCACCATTTTATAAATTTTAGATAAATTAAGCAGCATGTTAAAAAGTGGTTCATACCACAATCACTCATGGTCATTAATTGTAATGACCTATCTAGTATTTTTATCTAGAGCCAATGATATTTCATGGAAGCCCTTCCCATATGCATTACTTTTCTATAAAGACACTGAGCACTGTTGAGAGCAAAATGCATTAGATATTAAAAAGATATTTAAAAAATGGTTATCTAATAGTTTTCTTCGACTAAAGTTTTCTCCTCCCAGGTCAGGAATCTTGGTGTTATTCTGGGTTCTGAACTTTGCTTGACCAAGCAAATAAATACAGTTGTCAAGAACAGTTTTTATCAGTTACAGATCATCTCGAGGTTGAAGTCATTTTTGTCTTTAGTGACCTGGAGAAGGTCATTCACGCTTTTATTACTTCTTGCCTTGACTATTGTAATTCATTATATTTTGGTCTTCCTCAGTCATCCATTACACACTTACAGTTGGTACAAAATGCTGCTGCAAGGCTGTTGACCAGGGCAAAGAAAACTGATCACTGATTACACTAATTTTAGCCTCTCTGTATTGGCTCCCTGTCCATTTTAGAATTCAATTAAAAATGTTGTTGTTTGTTTTAAAGCTCTTAATGGTCAAGCCCCATCTTATCTTACAGACCTTCTCATTCCTCTTTCATCCTCTAGATCTTTAAAATCTTCTGACAGGGCTTTTTTAGTTGTCCCTCGTTCACGTTTAAAAACAAAGGGTAATAGGGCTTTTTCAGTTGCCGCCCCCCGTCTTTGGAATCAACTGCCACTGGACATCCGCCTTGCACCTTCTATTACAACTTTTAAAACAATGCTTAAAACATATCTTTATTCCCTGGCTTTCTGATTGGATTCTATCTGTTTTATTGTTTTACTGTGTTAATTAGTTGTGTTGCTTGTTTTATGTTTTAACCCTTTGATTTTGTTAAGCACTTTGGTCAGCTTACTGAGATAAATGTGCTATATAAACTTTACTTACTGTCAAAGTCAAATGCCTATCACCCCTTTCCACTTGCCTACAGAAAAAAATATTGTTTACACAAAACATGACTTACAGTATCTCACAGAAGAAGTATTATATCTTTTCGTGCGACAACACTGAAGAAATTACAGTTTTCTACAATGTAAAGTAGTGAGTGTACAGTTTGTATGACAGTTTAAATTTGCTGTCCCCTCAAAATAACTGAACAAACAGCCATTAATGTCTAAACCACTGACCACAAAAGTGAGTACACCCCTAAGTGAAAATGTCCAAATTGGGCCCAATTAGCCATTTTCTCTCCCCGGTATCATGTGACTCGTTAGTGTTACAAGGTCTCAGGGGTGAATGTGGAGCAGGTGTGTTAAATTTGGTGTTCTCACTCTCTCATACATAGACCATACAGTGGTTTAACAGGACAAGTTCCACTCAGAACAGACCTTGCTATGGTCGACCAAAGAAGTTGAGTGCACATGCTCAGCGTCATATCCAGAGGTTGTATTTGGAAAATAGATGTATGAGTGCTGCCAGCATTGTTGCAGACGTTGAAGGGGTGGAGGGTTAGCCTGTCACAATGCAGTGTCACAGAAACTGCAAAATTAAATTCCAGGACTTTCAAGGACTTTTTCAAGTACTACTTTTTTTGGTTTTCAAGGACTAAAATCAGAGATCTCACATCAAACAATAGCATTATTATCTTTCAAATTCTAATAAATAAACTAATAAAACAAAACGGTACTAATAAAGTACCTTCATTAGTGCAAAGCATGCAATGAATGCGGCAGCTTTAACATTTGAACGGATATGGCAAAGTTTACGCTTTTCTCATTCAAAGCATGTTTTTTTTTTTTTTTTTTTTCTTGAATATATGATTGACCTTAAGAATGAAGGCTATATCATACCTCAGCTATACCACGCTCACAGACACTATGGGTGTGACAATACGCTTAGTTTACGAGATGAAACAAAATACAGATACTCAATTCACTAGAACAAGACAATATTTTACTACTTTTTTTAAATTTCACAATACTAGTCTTTGTATTTGTAATTAGTCTTTTAATTACAAAAAGCAAAACAATGCTGTTGTATTTTGAAATGTTTTAACAATGTTGTAACAAATCTTGGTTTGTTAATCAAGTAATCTGATTATTATTTTGAAAAACAGGCTTTAGTATGACTATATTTATATATAAACTAACAATTAGGAAATAAAAATAGGTTCAAATAAAGTATAAAAAACAAGTAATTATATGGTTTTATTGAACAACACTGTTTAAATACATAATGTAATATGTCTATACACAATATGAACATATGGCAACTTAAGTGTATTATAATAAATACCTGCAGATGGCCCCGAAGGCCAGGTGATGTTTTACTTTACAGTGAGATTCAACAATTAAATCCATTTAATTGTAATATTTGGCAACATGCAACCTCAGAGCAAGGGTTTAGACTTTTATTTTGAAATCGCGATGTGTTGGCATAGATTTTAAATTATTTATACTACAAATCTAGTGAGATAACAGACTCTGTTTCCCCAAATAAACGTTAAGCAATCTAAATGGTGATACATCTCGGGACCGCTTTTCACTTATCATTGTCATGTTTAAAATATTGTGAGATCTTGTACACTCTTGAAAGCTAGGTGAAATGATGCTGTATTTATATCAGATGCACTGCATTGTTCATTTTCCCTGAAAAGGTAGTTCTGTCATGACAACTCTCGGAGGGATTGGCATGGTAATGTACATGACAATGTTAATGTATTTGGTCTTGGCGGAATAGATCTGCTACGCTGCTGCTGCTGCTGCTGCTGCGACAGAGCAAGTACCGAGACTTTATCCACAACATGCTGCTGTAAGCATATAAGAAACACTGCTGCTGCACATATAACATATATAATTAACCCCCATTTAGCATATATGAATCACCTTGTAGAAGATCTACACAGGTGGAGCTGGGGAAGGGGGAGGGTTTCTGAAGCATGCTGCAAACTGCTACACCTGGCACTAGTCATGTATTTGAATGTTGAGCAGTGAGCTCATTGGGTACTGATACAGGAGAGAACCATGGCTGTGCCATGTGATAATGAGGTCATGTTGTCAGATTGAGTTAGACCATCGGACTGCATTCTAGAGTTTCATGCCAGAACTCTGTAGTTTCTACTGAAAACAAAACGTAATACAAATTTCATATTTACTGCCTTTAAAAAATTCAAGTACTTTTCAAGTACCTTTATACAAAAATGGCTATTTTCAAGGGTTTTCCAGGCCTTATTTGCAAGAATCCCTGCAGACAAGCAGACTAAGACATAGATTACTGGAACCATGTCTTGTGGTCTGATGAGACCAAGATAAACTTATTTGTTGTCAAGCATGTGTGGTGGCAACCAGGTGAGGAGTACAAAGACAAGTGTGTCTTGCCTACAGTCAAGCATGCTGGTAAGAGTGTCATGGTTTGGGGCTGCATGAGGGCAGTATTCCAACATGATAATGACCCCAAACACACCTCCAAGATGACCACTGCCTTGCTAAAGAAGCTGAGTGTAAAGGTGATGGACTAAGCATCTGTGGGGCATCCTCAAATGGAAGGTGGAGGAGTGCAAGGTCTCTATCATTAACCAGCTCTGCAATGTTGTCATTGAGGAGTGGAAGAGGACTCCGGTGGCAACCTGCAAAGCTCTGGTAACCTTCATGCCCTTAAGGGTTAAGGCAGTACTGGAAAATAATGATGGTCACACAAAATATTGACACTTTGGGCCCAATTTATACATTTTCACTTAGGGGTGTACTCACTTTTGTGGCCAGCAGTTTAGACATTAATGGCTGTGAGTTGTGGGGACAGCAAATTTATGTTGTTAAAGTGTAATTTCTTCAGTGTTGTCACATGAAAAGATATAATAAAATATTTACAAAAATGTGAGGGTCTACTCACTTCTGTGAGATACTGTAATTGCATTTTTTATTGCAATATTTTCAGGTTGTTACATTTTATGAGGACAATTGATAATTAGATGCCCAAACTCCACCTACCACACAAAACAATATTATAAGGACTAACCTGATTCATGAGGACAGTGTGTGTGTGATTAAAGTATTAAAGTATCAAACATGAATAAATGTGACATGGTTAGACACAAACACAAAAGTGAAGACATTATTCATTAAAATTACATACCTGATATATATAATTAGACTACACCAGTATCAGTACACCAGCACTGTGAACTGCAGACACATGCCTCACCTGTGGGGACAAACTTACAGATAGGAGACCCAACAATTCAAGAGTATGTGAGATATTTTTGCATAGTAATGTAAATATGCAACTATATCAACTGTAGTAATAAACATTGTACCTTAAAAGCATTAAAGCCTTCAACAGAAGTTAAAATATGTTCCATGCATATGAACACAACAAAATAAACAGGAAAAAATGTATATATAAATTGTATATTTATATATAAACATAAGTAAGTATGCCAAGATTCCTGACAAATCGACTGTCTTGCACTGTTGGCATTCAGTCTTACTGGTGAGTTTATTCCATGCTATATTGGTCTGGAAATGTCTGATTACTGCAGCAATTCCTTCTTGCATTATCCCTGATGGCAGAATCTTCAAGAAACACTAAAAAAGGGGAACAAACCACTAAAGAGCACCACAACAGCCAGTCTTTCAGCTGCCATAGTTGTAACTCTTGCTCATCAGAACTGGGTGTTCAGTGCACCACCGTTTTCATTTTTTAAAAAAGGTTTTGCAACGTTAAGTCGGGGCTGAACGCAGCCCTGAAGTGGATGTGTCAGATATAGTGAGACATACAAAATATGCAGTGCTGGGGGTACTTCATGGACCATTGCTGTTAGAAAGAAGGCAAAAATTATTCAGACACAAGATATAGTTTTATATATATATATATATTAATAGTGGGTGCAGGTCACTGTAGTTCATTGTTATACGTGATTATAGCAAAATAAGGTAAACTGTGACATATTATACCCAAACATTCTTCACACAGCGGACTACCGGTAAAACTGGTAAAAAAATTGTGATCAAAAATTATTCAAACACTCATGAGACAATCTAACAGAAGAATGACATTATCAAGATGAATTTGTTCTGACAGTTTTAACTCTTGTCATATTTTAGTACCATTTTCTAAACTATAGTGAAAAAACTAATAATCTGAGAAATGTTGAGGGTGTCTGAATACATTTTGGTGGGACTGTAGCATCTGATTCGTTGACACCCATATAAACATTCACAGAGCTATCTGTATAGTTAGCTTTTTAATGATGCTGTATTTCCAGTCAAATACATGTTGTTTTGCTGTGTATAAAACATACAAAATTCTTGAAATGGTTGACTGACAGATTTTCTCCATTCACCCAATGCATTTTTCTCTGGTCCAGCCTGTTTAAAAGAAGCCCAAATGTATGGAAACTTGCCCAATCTGGCAACACCGTTCCTGGTTCTGTGTTTGAGTGATGTATGAAAACCAGGTTTGTCTGCGAGTCTGTAAAGTCACAGATAATGAAACGTCCACTAGATGTCAGTGTCAGACAGATACTCTGAGAAGTTACAGACGAGCAATAAATGAACTGCAGTAAAATTGCAACCTAATTACTAATACACTTTTACTGTGAGACTAAAAACTGTATCCAGATTTACATTTCCATCATTCCCCATCAATAATTTCACTTTGTGTGCCATGAAGTATGTAGTCATTTCAATGATAAATAGGGATGATCATTGCTGTCTGTCTTTTATTTTTAAAACTGAATCAGAAAGAGCTTCATTGCCAAATGTGTTTACACACACACACACACACACAAGGAATTAGTCTTGGTGTCAGGAGCTTTCAGTGCAAAAAGTACAAACACGGTGCAGACATACTTATAATTTGGTTCCTGAAGTCCACTATCATCTCCACTGTTTTGAGCGTGTTCAGCTCCAGGTTGTTGTGACTGTATCAGACAGCCAACTGCTCAATCTCCTTATGGTGTCTCTCCTTCAGCAAATGTTTCTCATTTTGTTAGTGCGTAGAGCTGCACATGAAATGTTGAAAAGTGTCAATTCTGAAAACAGGAAAAAAAAAATTCTGATGACAGAAGTGATGATAATTAATTTGAGATCAAATGAATAGTCATTTGGTGCCTGGACTATTGCTGGAACAGATACGGTCTATAAGGATTGTAATGTGAAATGTTATTTGTCAAAACAATTAAACTGGTCTGTTTATAAGATTAGGCACTTTCAGACAATATCAAATGTTTCAGGCACATCCTGAGAGTTTGTGCAGATCTGCAGCTCTCCGACATGATTATTTATTAATTCACATAATTTCATATATCATACAGTCATTCATTTACTACAATTACAGAGCAACACGCCCCTTCCTTTTTTTTTTTTTTTTGGCCACATTTTCAGTAAGATCTGTAGTGTTTTTTTTTGTTTTGTTTTTTTTTATAATATGTTCACATAATAATAATAATAATAATAATTTTTGAGGCCAATACAGCATCATTTTGTTTTGGGATTGACAAATACATGTCATGCACAGTAGCCAGAGGGATTTTGAGCCATTCCTTTTATAGAACAGTGGCCAGTCACTATGTGATTCTGGTGTAGGAAAATGTTTCCTGACTCGCTCCTCCAAAACATCCCAAAGTGCCTCAATACTATTCAGATCTGGTGACTGTGCAGGCCATGGGAGATGTTCAACTTTACTTTCATGTTCATCAAACCTCTCTGTCACCAGTCTTGCTGTGTGTATTAGTTTTTTCACCTTCGCACTTTGCTCTTACTGGTGCAATGTGCAATAAGTGAAGATTGGCCACCAGGCTGCGCAAATATAGCCATAAAACCACCAACACTATATTGGCCAGTGTTTCAGTTTCATTGTCCAACCCCTGTATATATATATGTGGGTCATTGACGTGACGCCTAAATTTTCTCTCCAACTGCATTTTTTCCATTAAAAATTGGGTTAAATTTATATAAGTACCTCTCCCACATATGTACCAACTTTAACTTTTCAAAAAATGATGTTTACTAAACAAAGTTCGGGAGGAGCACGTTCAGATAATCAACATGACCAATCCTCTATCAGCAATCACATCACACAGACAGATACCGCTATAAATGGCTTAAGCCTTCCTACCTTCATTCTCTGCAGTTTCAGCATATCGCCGGCATGTCAGAGTCAAACTCGCCCTCAAGCGATAATCCAAACAACGCTCAGCGTCCCTCGGCGTCCGCCGACGCCGCTCAGCCTAACAGCCGTCAGGTCTCCAAAATCGTGCCCGCGGCTGCTCCACGGGGCCGTCGGCCCTCACGAGCCGCCTCTCACACCCCGAGACGACAAGGCTCGCCCGCGCCTCCTCCATCTAGGCGCCCACCACCTTCTCCGGCATCTTCCTATGCCTCGGTCCTTCGCTCCGTCCCAGCCATCCAGAAGTGGACAGTTGCAAGCCTTAGACAGGCCCTGAGCAACGCAGACGTCTACTACTCACGGCGGATGACCAAAACGGAGCTCTACAACATCTTCTGCTCCATCCAATCCACTCCCCCGCCGAAAGCGGCCGGCAATCAGGCCACGCCTCGTGGCACCCCATACGCTCGGCCCGAGCAAACCTCCTCCCCCACGAGGAAAGGCCTTCGTTCCTCCAGCCGCCGTAGCAGGCCTTCGGCAAGCCTGGGCCGCGCCCCAGACGCCGCAGCCGTAAGCCCCAGTTTGCCCGCCCTCCCTGCTCAACTCCAGCCCGCCGCGCCTCTCTGCGCAGCGCCAGCGGCCGTCTCGGCCCACTCACAGCTTTTTTCTTATCCTCATCTTTTCCCCGAGGCATGGCCCGCGGCCCCACCGCCGAACTCTAGCGCGAGGCTGCCTCCGTTAGCGGCGCAGGCCCACACTTGGTCCACGCTCCCTGCTCCCCCTCCTCTTTCTTCTACCTCCGCCCCCGGTCCCGAAGTCTGCGTGAGGCTGCCTCCGCAACCGGCTCCGGCGGCCACTGTTCCCTCTCTGCCTTCTCTTCCTCTAGCTCGTTCTCCCTTCTCGTTGGCTTCCGCAGTGCCGATGCCCATCCCACCAAACGCCCCGGCTTTGGAACCACCCCCCGTCGCCAGCAACATCAGGACACAGATTCTAGCAGGTGCGGATGTAGACCTCTTTTCTCTACTTTCGCCACTTTCACCTCCGTCTTCAGATCGCCAAATCGATTGCGGCGATTTCTCCGTCACCCTCAAAAACCCAGCACATAGTCCATCACGCACACTCTCTCTCGCCGAGTTCACAATCTCATTCACCCGTTATCTGGAGGTAATTTGCACCGCGTTTCCACACAGGAGACGAGAGCTCGGCGACTATCTCGCGATAGTGGCCGAGCTCGCGCTATCTTACGGAGGCACCCACTTCTACACCTATCACAAGCTGTTTTCAGCAAAATGTGCCATCCGGGTAGCTCAGTGGAACCAGTGCCCTTACTGGGGGGCACTGGACACCGAGCTCCACAACCGAGTCTTCCTGGGCTGCCGCAATATTTCATGTTCCGTCTGTCGATCCGCCGCCCATTCCACCGAAGCATGTCCTTTCGTCACACCGTCCGTCCCCGAATCCTCCCAAATTAAATCCACCAGCTACGTCCCGCGCAGTTCTAACACACCAACCAACCCATCATCCTCTAAATCCTACCTCCGCCACTCCTTTTCCTCAAGTCGCGTCTGCTCCAACTTTAACACCGGCAGGTGCTCAAGGCCGCGTTGCCGTTTCCTGCATGTCTGCAGCTTCTGTGGCGGCGCCCACGCCCGCATTATTTGTCCTGTGTTTAAGTCTGCAAATAAAAATGATAAACCTTACCTATCGACTCCTGTGAATATTTCCCATTTGTCTATTGAATTGTCTAATCACCCCGACACGAACTTCACAGACTTTTTACTGTCTGGTCTCACGCACGGCTTTAACCCGGGCGTCGAAATTTTTCCAAACCAGAGCATGATCTGTGCCAACCTCCAGTCCGCTCTCACCGAACCCGAAACAGTCGATCTGCTAATCAAAAAAGAAGTAGAGTCGAAATTTATGGTCGGCCCTTTCGATGATCCTCCTTTTGCCCGTTTTCGCATCAGCCCAATCGGAGTCGCTACACGAAAATTTTCAGGAAAAAAGCGCCTGATAATCGATCTTTCATCCCCCCACAATTCCCCGCTCCCAAGCATTAACAGTCTCATTCCGCTCGAAGAATTCTCCCTCCACTACCACGACATCGACCAAGCTATAACTCTGATAAAAAACGCAGGTCGCGGCGCATGGCTGGCCAAAGTCGATATCACCTCCGCGTTTAAAGTGATGCCAATCCATCCGGATTTCTGGCACCTATTTGGCATACAGTGGAGAAACAAATTCTACTTCGCCGTTCGTCTAACTTTCGGCTGCAGAAGCAGCCCCAAAATTTTTGACATGCTATCAGAGGCTGTCTGTTGGATCCTATCCAACAATTACGCAATTCCCTACCTCATCCACCTCCTAGACGATTTTCTAATCATCTCGCCCCCCGACTCCATCCCAGCCGCGCATCTCTCTATAGTCCAGAACGTATTCGCAAAGCTCGGGATTCCCCTCGCCAAGGACAAAACCCTGGGACCAGCCTCATCCATCGAATTCTTAGGCATCCTGCTAGACTCCGAGAAATTCCAGGCTTCATTGCCCAAAGAAAAAATCGACAGAACAATCCTGGTCGCCTCCACCCTCCTGCACAATCCAATTTGTTCCAAACGTGAGCTGTTGTCTATCCTCGGCCACCTAAACTTTGCGATGCGCATCATTCCGCAGGGCCGTTCTTTCATTTCTCACCTCCTCGCTCTCGCGTCTTCCGTGCACGCGCTCGAGGATCGCATATCCCTGCCTAGCTCGTGCTGCAACGAACTTAGTTTATGGATTTCTTTCCTCAAGCAATGGAACGGCCTATCCTTCTTTTACGTAAACATGATTTCCAACCCTGTCGACATCCAATTATTTACCGACGCTGCCCCCTCCCGCGGTTTCGGAGGTTTTTTCCAAGGCAGCTGGTTCGCATCTACATGGCCCCCCCAGCTGTCAGATCTGCCTCAGTCTCTTACATCCTCAGCGCTGTTCGAGCTATACCCTCTAGTCGTCGCAGCATTCCTATGGGGGAAAGCATGGTCCGCAACCAGCATTATAGTGCACTGCGACAACGAAGCGGCCGTGCATTGCATCAACAAAGGTCGTTCGCACTCCACCGCTCTGATGCCTTTTCTAAGACGGCTCACCTGGATCCCAGCTTGCGGCCAGTTTATTTTAAATGCAAAACACGTTCCCGGGTCTAAAAACCAAATAGCTGACTCTCTTTCCCGTTTTGCTTTCCAGAAATTCAGGCGGCTGGCGCCAGATGCGGACCCACTCCCTACCCCAGTACCTCCATATTCAGAGCTGATCTTCCCGTAAGCCATCCGCTAAAAAACCTTTTAGATACTTCTCTCGATTATATTTTTCAGGCCGTCTCCCCAAGGACCCTCCAATCCTATCTAACTGCATGGAAGAGTTTCAAAACCTTTCTCCACGCATACAACTTACCTTTCCCGGATTTTTCATTGCTCACCATCACCTCGTTCATCTCCTACCTCAACACCATCAAAAACCTCCAAGCCAGCTCCATCAAAGGTTATCTAAGCGGAATTCAGTTTTTTCACAAATTAATTTTCGGCACACCCTCTCCAGAAATAGCCAGCTCTCAGACATCCATGCTCATCAAAGGCATCCAAAAAACCCAACCCACCCGCCCAGACGCCAGACAGCCAATAACCCTAGACATGCTAACCAAATGCATTTATACCCTCCGCAGAGGTTACCACTCCATCCACACCGCCCGCACGCTCGACGCCATGTTCATATTGGCCTTCTTCGGCTTTCTCAGATGCTCTGAACTTACAATCACTTCCAGCTTCAATCCAACAGTCCACCCAACCCTTTCAGATCTAGCAGTCATAGATTCCGACTCAATATCCTATTTTATTAAGCAAAGCAAAACGGACCAACAAAAAAGAGGCCACTTCATTTACATCTTCAATCTCCAATCACCAATTCAACCATACCAGACCCTCCTAGCCTATCTACATCACAGAAGACCACAGGCAAAACTCCTCTCTGACCCACTTTTTGTCGACGACGCCAATCACCCCGCCACCCGTTTCTGGTTCCAAAAACATCTTAAATCCGTTCTTTTTCTATCTGGCATCCCAGCAGACCATTACTCCTGCCACTCCTTCCGTATTGGCGCAGCTACCACAGCCGCCCAAAAAGGCCTCTCCCAGCCCGAAATTCAGACGCTCGGCCGCTGGACGTCAGAGGCTTTCAAAACCTACATCCGGTCAGATCGCTTCCATATCAAAGAAGCTCACCGAACCCTCATCAGCCGAGTCATCTAAAGATCAGCACTCCCCTCTAATGCATCGTATCCAAACCTTCCCACGCCTATCATCAGAGCATCCCAGTTCACGCTGCCGCAGCAGCGCCCGCTTCCGCAGAAGCGCATATCTTTCTTCCCATTGCCGCAGCAGCGCTCGCTTCCGCAGAAGCCTCACTCTATTTTCCAGATGCCGCAGCATCGTCGCTTCCGCAGAAGCGCTCATCTTTCTTCCCGCTGCCGCAGCAGCGCTCGCTTCCGCAGAAGCCTCACTCTATTTTCCAGATGCCGCAGCATCGTCGCTTCCGCAGAAGCGCTCATCTTTCTTCCCGCTGCCGCAGCAGCGCTCGCTTCCGCAGAAGCCTCACTCTATTTTCCAGATGCCGCAGCATCGTCGCTTCCGCAGAAGCGCTCATCTTTCTTCCCGCTGCCGCAGCAGCGCTCGCTTCCGCAGAAGCCACACTCTATTTTCCAGATGCCGCAGCATCGTCGCTTCCGCAGAAGCGCTCATCTTTCTTCCCGCTGCCGCAGCAGCGCTCGCTTCCGCAGAAGCCACACTCTATTTCCAGATGCCGCAGCATCGCCGCTTCCGCAGAAGCGCTCATCTTCTTCCCGCTGCCGCAGCAGCGCTCGCTTCCGCAGAAGCCACCTTTCTAGCACAATCGCCACAGCAACGATTCTGCTCAAGCAACGGCCAGCACCCCTCTAAGTTTAAGCGCCACAAGTTTTGGGGGGCAATTGATGCTCCGGCTGCTGTCCTGCGCTAAATCGCATTTTGGGGGAGCGCTCAGGGTTCGGGCTAAAATGCCGAGCTCGGACCCCTCTCCTCAAACGAGGGAAGAGTACTCCAAGTTCGGGAGGAATTGCCGAGCTCGGAGCCCTCCCCACGGACAGCACGCCAAATACGCATATTATCTATCTAGCCTCATTATCTGTAAGGCGAACTCATGAAATGATGTTTACTAAACAAAGTTCGGGAGGAGCACGTTCAGATAATCAACATGACCAATCCTCTATCAGCAATCACATCACACAGACAGATACCGCTATAAATGGCTTAAGCCTTCCTACCTTCATTCTCTGCAGTTTCAGCATCCCTCCACCACCCCGACTCCTCTCCATCGGCCCATTCCTATCCCAGCTCGGGGGGAGCGCTCAGGGTTCGGGCTAAAATGCCGAGCTCGGACCCCTCTCCTCAAACGAGGGAAGAGTACTCCAAGTTCGGGAGGAATTGCCGAGCTCGGAGCCCTCCCCACGGACAGCACGCCAAATACGCATATTATCTATCTAGCCTCATTATCTGTAAGGCGAACTCGTGAAACAGTTATTTATAATTTTGTCAAAACATCATGTGGTGTGACCATCCGGCCATAACTTTCGTTTTGTAAACATCTTTGAAATTACCGTAATAATTAATTCAAAGATAAGACTTTTCATCAAATACCAATTTGCCAAGGACCTATAGATGCATCAAGCAGGTTTGTAACTCTCTTTCAAATATGAAAAAAAAAAAAAAAAAAAAAAAACTTTTTAATAGCTGGTATGTAGATATCGAATTTGGATATCATGTGGTATGACCTCAAAACAAGTTATTTCTATTTATTTTCATTATAAATTTCATAGTGACCTTTCATGGGAACCTAGCTTGTTTTATTTAGGTGGCCAGTTCTGTGCTTGTACATTTTGACTGAATTTGAAATATCATGTGGTGTGACTAGATATCATGTGGTGCGACCACTGCAGAATGTTTTCCATTGCAGATATATGTCCCAAATTGGCAGTTTTTATACTTTTCAATTATATATGCAATTTCTATTCAATTAATGTTTTATATACACAAAATACTTTATTTTAGTGTCATTTGGAATAGATTTGTATGTAGTTTTGGTCATTTAAGACAATATGAGACAATCACTTTGTACAATATGAGAAAAAAAGTTTGGTTTAGTTTGGTAAATATGCATTTATTAGTAATTTATTATAAATTCATTAATAACTGTTTTAATCTATTTTACCAGATTCCACTGTCAAGGAAAGTAAAATAAAAAAAAGTGTTTATGATTTCATCTCAGAACCTGGGCCAGCAACCTTCCATTACTTTAAATTGACCCTTCGCAAAGACACGCCCCCTGAGTTACTGTTGCTACGTCCGACAAACCATGGCACTTTTATGCCACACATCATGTTCTCATGCAGTAAAAAAATATATCACGGGCAAAGAAGACACTAAAAACGTGAAGACAAACAAGACACAGCAGGTTATTAAAGGAACACTCCACCTTTTTTTTTGCAAATATTTTCCATCATTTTCCATCATTTTCCAACTCCCCCAGAGTTAAACAGATGTGTTTTACTGTTTTCGAATCCATTCAGCCGATCTCCGGTTCTCCCGGTAGCCCTTTTAGCATAGTTTAGCATAAATCATTGAATCGGATTAAACCATTAGCATCGCGCTCAAAAATAAAACCAAAGACTTCCGATATTTTTCTCATTTAAATCTTGGCTCTTCTGTAGTTACATCGTGTACTAAGACCAGCAGAAAAAAAAAGTTGCGATTTTCTAGACTGATATGACTAGGAACTATACTCTTGTTCTGGCGTAATAATCAAGAAAATTTGCTGCCCTACTATGGGTGCACAGGCGCAAAAATACTACGCAGCGCCTGAAAATAGGTTAACTTCCGTCAACATAAACAACGTGACCACTGGCTTGCACAGGGAGCGTGCCTCGCAACCATGGAAACATTTGTGAGAGACAGTTCAGAAGATATTTACTTTGGTGCAGATCCTGAACCGTATCTATTTGAATCGGAATACATACAAATGAACTTTTGGAACGCAAAAGGCAAGAAAGTGTGGCTGAACAGAAGGGAGGAGGAGAGCTGATTCGAACTGGTGGTGGGACTTGCCAGCCCATGCCGACCGTAAGTAAGTGCTGTGTTGTAGAGACTTACATACAATTGCATTTTGGGAAAATGCTGATTGTGAAACCAGCGACAGTGATTCAAGTGACCCTCTTCCTTCTAAATCAATGTAGTATTGTATTTTGGACCACAGAAAATGTAAATGAACAATACCGACAATTACACAAGTTTCTTTTAATCAAACTACGCAGTACCTAATGGTCAAGCTAATCTGACTGCATTTCACATGTAGCTAACAACAAAAGCAGTGCTTTTTCAATCTGGTCGTTCAAGCAAACTAAAAATAATAATGTTCCATTTACAGTCATGGGTGATAATCCACTTGGGTCCTGTCTGTAATCTGAAGATAGTTGGGATGGCCGTATCCTTTAGACACCGTACTGTGGTACGGGTAACTGTCTATGTTTTCCAAATAGTCATCTGGTCTAAAATGCTGAGCAAACACGCCATTTCTTTATTGATCCTTACCAGTGTTTTCAAATCTATGTTCAGAGCAGTCAGCCATTGGTTCTAATTTGGCTTGTTTTTCATTGGAATTCTATGAAACATGATAGTAGAGTACACCTTTGACTTACTGTCACAACCCTTGACAACGTACATAGCCATGACTAATCGCACACAGGTAAATCCAACCTCTCACCAACTTGCCGACTGAAACTAGTGCTGATCGCGTTGGAAGTTACCTAGCTGGGGACTACATTCAGGCGCTGCATAGCATTATTGCGCCTGTGCACCCATAGTACGGTAGCAAATTTACTTGATTATTACGCCGGAACAAGAGTATAGTTCCTAGTCATATCAGCCTAGAAAATCACAACTTTTTTTTCTGCTGGTCTTAGAACACGATGTAACTACAGAAGATCCAAGATTTAAATAGGAAAAATATTGAAAGTCTTTGGTTTTATTTTTGAGCGCGATGCTAATGGTCTAATCCGATTCAATGATTTATGCTAAGCTATGCTAAAAGGGCATCTCTTACTAGTTATAGCACAAAATAAAAATGACTGAACATCAGAAGGTCCTCGATGATGAGTAAGGCGGAGTCAAAGGCCTGACCTGACACATGGACATAGACAAACAGGCACACACATACACAAGCATCTATTCCCACCCTCATGCACGCAAACAAAAATTCCCACACTCACCCCACATGTAGACACACACAAAAAAAAAAATTGGACACTGTACCCACACTCACACTCCCCATTTGTACTCTATACTCCTGGGACCAGGCACCACTACCCCCAGAAGGGCAGCCAGCGCCAGACCCCGGAGCTGAATCCCCTTCACTCTGGTGTGGAGACAGGAAGACCACCCCCGTCCCCGCAGCAGCAGAGAAGACCACCAGCCCAGACCTCGACCGGATGGCCAGCTCCTTCTCACAGCCCCCGGCCCCGGACAGAGAACAGGGGTGTGAAAAAAAAAAAGAAAAAAAGAAGACCCCATGCTTCACCTCACCCGCTCAAATGTAGTGTTGGTGTATGTTGTTCTAGAGTGCTTTAAAACAGGGGAGGGGCAAGACACTAACCACCCTCCGTCAGCTCGTGTCAGCTCGGCCCCTCCCAAGAGCCCTCAATGTCTATGTGCAACTTAAAATTGAGAAGTGGGCATCGGCACCAGAGGGAAGGCTGAATGAACAGACTGCCCTCTGGATGCCGTTCAGTGTGCCCACCCCCAAGGCCCTATATGTATGTGTCATGTGACAGTAAGTAATAAGAGTGTCTAAGTAGTGATGTATGATTGGGATGCGGGAGGCCACGAGGAGACAGAGGAGTCCCAACTCCCCTGCATCCCAGCGACACACCCGCACCCCAAAAACCCTACCTGTATGTTGGTGTGATGGGGCGGGAGAGGGGAAGCATTAGGGATGGGGAGGAAAACATCGGAGGGGGCAAAGTGCCCCCCCCGTTGGAGCCAGCTCCCCCGCTGACCCCCATAGGCACCCCCGTTGCCCCAAACCCGTCCCGGGCGGGGGGCCCAGGCCCATCCAGACCAGGCCCCACGGCAGCCCGGGGTGACCCACCAGACCCCACAGCAGAGGAAAAACTACCCCCACCCCATCATTCAGTCAACTCCCAGACTACCGAAGACAATAGACACCCGGGTTAAACCAGTCCTCCGCCCCTATTGGCTCCCCCCCTCCATGCAGAGTGAATACTGACAGATGGTAACGACGTCCCCACCGGCTAAAGACGTGCTCCACCCGCGCTCCCGGTGGCACACCCACCAGGACCCAAGCCCCCCAGGGCCAGCCGGAATCCCAGCCCAGAGGCAGAGCGCCCCCAGAACCCCAAACCCCCCCTGGAGCAACACAGCCGCCAGGCCGGCAACCTACGTCCGCCGACACAGGCCTCCCCAGCAGCGCCGCGTGCAGTCGCCAGAAAAAACAACACCCGAGAGCCAGCAGTACCCTATCCAGGCCAGGACGGCAGCCCCAGCGCCGAATCCCCCAAGAACCCCACCCCCCAGGGAACCCCCAGACGCCCCAAGCCCATTTGGCCCCCAATGCCAACAACAAAAATCAAAGCCGGACAGAATCAGGACCCCCCACCCACACTAGGTGATGGAGCTGATCAAAGGAGCACAGAGAGAATGATCTAATTTCTCTGGAGCCAGCTCCATTCACATTCCATGTGATAAACCTTAGTGCGCCCATAGATGTGTGTGTGTAGCTAATGCTGCATGCTGCGTGTGATGCTCAATTAAATGAGATATACGCGGGCTTATATGTGTTTGTGTGCGCTGTAAGGTCGGAGTAGTTGCGTTGACGTTGAATGTATATGTACTTGGTCGTGCCGTGCAGATATATAAAGATATAGGGTGTTGTGTGTGTGTGAGTAAGAAAGCAGGCGATCGGTGCTATGAGAGGCGTTAGAAAGGAGAAAGACATACAAAAAAGCAAGCAGGGAGGGATGCAAGTAAAAAATTGACAGAAACGAAAACATTGCAACAACATTTAAACGCTGCGTAGACTGACGGTATCGTGTTTGTTATGAAATCGAGTTATATTAGCGAGTTGACATAAATAGTTAGATAGAGGTAAATGTAAGAGCAAGCGATGAAAGAGGAAAAATAAAAAAAAATAACAAATTCTTATCTGGAGTGATGTTAATATAACCAGGGAGTGGTACTGAGGTCACGGTAGAGCCGCCCGTCCACGTAGAGCTGGTCCACGGCGATGACAGCTCGGGAGCCCTTCTGAATGAAATTGCGTCAGATTGGGAACAGAACTTTGCGTCGCTCCAAGATCTCTTTGGGGAACTGGTCGTTTACGCTGAAGTCTGTTCCTTTCAGCTTCTTGCCGCGACTCTTCAACTGCTCCTGTTTGAAGTATCCGAATTTGGCCACAACAGGACGCGGCCTCGGGGCTCGCTGTTCATTCAGTTTTTCCGCCAAGTCTCCGGTGTCTGACGTCACCTACAGCATTTCTGCTCTTGCCCGCTCTTGAAATATATATATTTTTTTATTTTAAGCTTTTTCAATTTTGCTATAAAATTCTGCTTTGTTTTTATTAGTTTAGTGTAGTGGACAGCACATTCCAGGGCCCAGTTTATGGCAGGGCCCCCTCCCTGACAGTGGACAAAGGTTTGCTACATTTGGATTGGAGCTTGGTGGACTAATATAAGCAAACTGTCTAATGCCATCAGATAAAGATGCCAGGACAGATGCCAGACACATCTTAAAGGGCAAGAAGAAGACCTTTGGTACAAAGCCCCGGAAGGACAGAACATCCTATTGGTCAAAACTCAGTTTCTGTCCCCCACCCACCTTAAGACTGATTCCTAAGGTTTGGCCTGTGACGGTCATAAAAAATCCTTAGGATCTCCAGATGCAGCAGTAGTGGGTGAAACAAAGATCACAGAGATCTATTCAAATCCATTCACAACTATGTTTTCAAACCTTGAACTGATGTGAACCACAACACACATGCACCTTATACTTATTCAGAGAAATAAGTATTCCTAGTGACAGCGATGTGTAGTGCAACATCTTCCTTAAACTCAGCTTAACTGGTCAAATGAATGCATGTTTGGACTTAATGTGTTCGTAACAATGTCAAATGTATTTTTGTTGTGTTTTGAAAAGTGAGAAATGCACCGGTAAACCATCAGTGACACTTTTCTAACTTTGTGTTTGGACTATGTAAATAAATTCCACAAGAAGAAAGAAGGGTGGGCCACCCCATGCCCCCCCCACTCCGATGGAACCAGCCAATTACAGCATAGAAATTGAGAAGCGCCAAATTGCAATCTCCTCCTCATCGGAAAGGTATTAAGGTACCCTTCCAAAAGACACCCTGTTCTGAGTCTGAGCCCCATAAGGTTAAGAGTCCTGTCACCAGGAAGACAGCAACAGATGAACCTCCGTTCTGAGTCGCAGTTCTGTAAGGAAAGCGACGCCAGCAGATCACCATTCTGAGTCTGAAACCTGCAAAGGTGAGACAATAGCAGAGCAACCGTTCTGAGTCTCCATTCTGCTACAGGGAAGGTAGCAACAGACACAACCGTTCTGAGTCTCCCGTCCAGCGAGACACAGACACACCACTCTGACACTGTCTACTGTCCAGAAAGGCAGAAACAGATGCTCCAAGATTTGAGTCTTCCGCTTTGAGGCAGCAACAGACATGACCACGTTCTGAGCCGCCAGCCTGTGAGGAAAGAGACTCTACGTTCAGAGTCTTTGTCCAGCGAGACAACAGATGCAGCATGTCCTAAATCTCCATCCGAGACAGACAAAGCAGATCGACCAAGTTCTGAGTCTCTAGCCCAGAGAGGCAGAAGACACACAGACAGTTGCAACAAGGTTCAGCTCCAGTGAGTAGACCTTCACTTCAGGTACTTTTGCTTGTGTGTTCCAAGCTAAGGGCCTTCAGCACCTACACCAGGGCCACATCTGCGTGTTCCAGATCTTAGGACCCTTTGGTGCTTTAGGAGATCAGCATCCTCCAGCGCTTCATGTTCAAGGCTGTCAAAATGGATTCCTGCTCCTTTTCCCACTGTACTGCTACCAGCTACTGAAAAGCGCTATACAAATAAACTTGACTTGACTTGAATCACTTTTGTATTTTATGCATCTTATGCACTTTATTCCTTTTCATTCATGGTATTCACTTAGTAGTTGTTAATTACTCGTCTATCTTTTGTTAATAAAATGTATTCTATTACACTCATGTCTTTCTTGTGTTGATAATACAGTGAGAGGTTCTACAAGTTAGAGGTCCCACCAATCTTTCTTCTGTGATATACTTATAAGCACACATTAAGTGACACATGATCCAAGAATCATAACCTCACCTGTGACACGAGTATCCATCACTACACTATTTCGCCCCCTTAGGTTGGCGAAAGCAAAATTCACTACATTAGTTAATCATTTTCTATTTGTTTTGCGAACGCAGTTCAATTTAGTTTTTATAGCCTTTAGGATTTAAGTTTTATAAAACAGTTATTTTATCCTCTAGTGACACTAAATTAAAGCATGCTGAGATTGATTCGATTATACAAGTATGCATGGTAGGTAAATTTCCCTTTCAACCTCAGATGCATTATGGAAATGATTATTTATTGAAGATAATAACTCCTATTTTATTTCAGTTAGGTTTTCCTAACTGTTGTTAGTTTCATTTAGTTTTGTTGTATTTTTTTATTTTTTTTTTATTTGTACATTTCACTTTTTGACATTTTTCTTTCTTTCTTTCTCTTTCTTTATTTCTTTCTTTCTTTCTTTCTTTCTTTCTTTCTTTCTTTCTTTCTTTCTTTCTTTCTTTCTTTCTTTCAGTCATTCATTCATTCATTCATTCATTCATTCTTTCTTTGCCTAATTGGCTTTATTTTCGTTAAATACAGTTCTTAATACAACATAGTTTACCATTTAAACGTATACAATATTTCTTACATCTAAACTAGTTTGACAAGAATTTTAGAAGTAAAAATGTAATATATATTTATCTTAAAAAAAACCAATGCAGCTTGTTTAGGTGACTGACATCGCATCTCTTTAGTTAACATTTACATTTAGTCATTTAGCAGACACTTTTTTCCAAAGTGACTTACAGTTGGGAATACAGAAAGTGATTAGTCGTAAAGAGGCAAACAGACACAGGAAGTGCTCATAATACCAGGTTTTAGGTGTTGTTTCAAACAAGTGCAAGCTAAAAAGGGAAGGAATAAAGAGATTTTTTTTTTATTATTATTATTTTTTTTATTATTATTATTATTTTTTTATGGGGAAACCAAATAGTGTTGAAAGAGATGAGTTTTCAGCTGTCGCTTGAAGCTTGTCAGGGATCAGCATTCCGGATAGGGGTAGGAAGATTGTTCCACTAGCCAGGAACAGTAAAAGAAAATGTTCTGGATAGTGATTTTGCACCTCTCTGTGATGGTACCACGAGGCATCGCTTACTAGCGGATCTCAGACTTCTGGAAGGGGTGTAGCTTCGTAATAGTGAGTGGAAATAAGCGGGTGCAGAGGCTGTGGTTGTCCTATTTGCAAGCATCAATGTCTTGAACTTGATGCGAGAAATGAATAAGTGAGGGAAGAGAGGAGGAAAGTACAGAGGAAAAATGTTAGGGTGAAAGGGAACGTAGGTTTTGTCTAAAAGTAACCGGTAGGGGGGTTGGTGATGCATAGGTGGAAAGATGTATGGTAAATGTAATGAGGAAATTATTAGAGATGTGTAGAGGGTTGACCAAAATGTTGTCTGCTATACAATTGCGAGTGTAAATTAAGTCAAGCAGTTTAGTTTGCTTTGCTTTGCATTAAATAAAATAAAGAATAATATTCTAAAATAGATAATATAGTATAAATAAAATAATATATAATAATATAGATTAAATAAAACATATTTAGCCTACCAAAGAAATTCAAGTCGATGGCACTGATAACTAATCCTGAAGAGAATGCAAAATATCCGCGCTCATTTCAACCAGTGTTGTTGCGACTTTCCTGTCCTGTTTTTTATTTTTATTTATTTATTTATTTATTTTTGGAGTACATGTGCACACTATAAAAACAACTGATGCAAGCTGGTAACCTCAAGTTGGTCCACCAATGTGATTGCGCGAATGCTCCGTACAACCGTACCTCTCCCTAAATTCTGATCACTTGCCAGATTCGTCACCCTGCTTTCTTTCGGTTATAATTAATGAAGTACTCTGCATAACAAATCTCTTATTTACATTGCATCTACACATTGTTATAATGATATTATTCCTGCTGAACACAGCACCTGTTTCACTGTTGCTTTCAAGAAATAAAAAAATATCTTTGATTGGCTACATTGTTCAGCGCTGCAAAAACATGCTGAAATAGATACCGATCTGTGTGGTGTGAATGTCAATACGATGTTACGGCGGTGGTGGGCAGACCAGACTGGACTCTTAACAGGCTGATCACTTACATGCCACACTTCACTGATGCTGTAATTTGTGCTAGGAGCAAGTCATTTGCTGTATTATGTGCTGCAGATCAAGTATAAAGTGCATAAATTAACATACTTTTAAGAACTTGAACTTTTCTGTTTTGCAAATCCATTTTGTAATTTTTAGCTGTAAGCACAAAATTAAACCAAAAAAAAAAAAAAAAACTGTGATGAATTTACATGTGATGAATCTAGAATATATGTAAGTGTCAGTTTTTTAAACAAGTTACAATCAAAAAATGAATTTTTCATGATATTCTAATTTCTGAGATGCACCTGTACTATAATAAGGGTAGACTGGGTACAGTTGGTACAGGGGTACAGTTGAAACACCTTAAATAACTAGCATGTGCAACAAGTCTGATGTGTGATATTTGCTTCACACATACGTATTAGCACCCTCTTTGAGCGTGGGAAATTTAAAGTATGTGCTCTTCTCCAGTCTAAAGATATCGGTGAAAGTTTTTTTTTTTTTTTTTTCCAAGGTAAGTTTTTCACTTCACCACATCTCTTCCACATTAAATAGTTTCTGTTTGTGACTGTTAAATATGACTGTTAAAGTTAACTTACATTTTCTTAAACTTTGTGTCATGCAACCCTGACAGCAAATTTCATCCGGCCTGATTCTGGCCCACACTCCTGCAAATCCGCAAAACGGACTTGGGCCAGTGTCTTTTGGCACAACGGGCCAATACCGGCACGCATCTGGTTTTCCGCTCATCTGGGCCAGCACTGGGCCAGCTCCGTACCAGACTCGGCCCGGATCCGCTCTGCGATAGTAGACCGTGCCCACTGAAACCAGACACGGGCCAGATCCGTCTAGGACTGTGATACAGCACTGAAACGGATGTGACTGTAACGCGGATTTGCCGGTTGAAAACGAATCTGGCACAGAGTCAGATGCTGTCTGGGAAGGTCATCGTAAAATCTAGAGAAATGTTCGAGGTGGTCAGCGGGGTGCAGTTGAGACACAATGTATGCCCTAGAATCCTATTGCAGCACATGCAGCTTAGTTGCACGATGCAAGATGTAAGTTAATAGTTACAATATGGTTTATTAGGCTATTGTTATTATTTTTATTTATTATGTTCATTGTTATTACCCAGACAGCAAATTTCATCCGGTCTGATTCTGGCCCACACTTCTGCAAATCCGCAAAACGGACTTGGGCCGGTGTCTTTTGGCACAACGGGCCAATACCGGCATGCATCTGGTTTTCCGCTCCTCTGGGCCAGCACTGGGCCAGCTCCGTACCAGACTCGGCCCGGATCCGCTCTGCGACAGTAGACCGTGCCCACAGAAACCAGGCCCGGGCCGGATCCGTCTAAGACTGTGATACAGCACTGAAACGGATGTGACTGTAACGCGGATTTGCCAGTTGAAAACGAATGCGGCACAGAGTCAGCTGCTGTCTGGGTATGTTTACTAGGTTATTGTTCGCATTTGATCTGTTTTATTATTGCTGTTTGCTGTTATAATTAAACATTGTAAAACATTGTATCGCTGTTTGTCATTACAATACAATGTTTTACAAATGACCTACTTTAAACCTAACAAATAATCAAATAAAATACTAAATGGAAATGAAAAAATTTTATTTCACTTTTGCAATGAATTGATTAAGCAGCTTTACAGCATTACGGATGGGTGTCTCAACTGTACTCGGGTACTGTTTCAGCTGTACCCCACATGGGTACAGTTGGAACAAAAAAGCTTCTTGTGTTCATGAGCTAATGACCTACTTATGGATGTTAATAAATATTAATATTTTAGTAGACAAGTAAAAGAATGAAAAATCACTTCTTTTCAGTCGCTAGTGTTGGTGTGGTAAAGGAAAAAGCAAAAAGTGTACCAATTGTACCCGGTCTACCCTACATCTTTGTCTTTAAGATAAGGGAGTACTAGGTATAATGGGAAGTTTACTCATGTTGTTGTGTAAATTCATGGCAGAGAAGTAAAGACGTTGTTGTTAAAACGTTAACCAGCATGTGGCTGATTTAATTTAGTAGAATGTGCTTCCTGAGACAAGAGATCTGATAATTTAAGAAACAAATATATAACAGATGGGTTAAATGCAGAGCATTTATTTCAGTGTTAACATACTCAAGAGTTTTCACTTAACCTCCTTTCTGAAACGGGCCCCTGCTGGCAGGGCCATAGCTGGGGTTTGCGGGGCCCCAGTTCAAGTTGTACCTGTGGGCCCTGTTTGAAATGTATTAATTTGTATGTTTATTCTATTTATTTCTTTATTTATTTGTGCTATTTACACAATGATTAAGTTTTTCAAGTTTGTAGGTGTCGAGATACAGAAACAGTATAATCAAATGTAAAATTGCACTGCATGGTCTTCACTATATAAATTAAATATAGATTAATTCTTGTTAAAGCTACAAAGTAATTCAGTCAAAGAGCAGTAATTCATTTTCTTTCATTCATTTTCTTGGATCAACATTAAGGACACCAACAGCAGCTAGTAAATTAGAGGCTCTCATTGCGCTTCGAACACGTCATGCGAATACTTGGTTGACTTTTACACATCTTGTGTTTGAATGCTTTAAACTGTTTTGAATGTTGAAACTGGGAAGGCTTGCAAATTATAAGCTTTCCTGATGACGCACAGCAGTGACCAGTCAACTGTCCTGTGAGTCTTTTTAGGCTGACCTCAGCCAGTCAGTTGAGACCACCGGGGGCCTCCCTCCGCCGTGGGCCCCTATAATCGTCACCACCCCACTAGCCCTGCTTGCTGGACTGCTTGGACGAAATAAAGTTTTAGATGGCATCAAGTTTCCTTCAGCTGAAAGAGTCTAAACCTGAAGTGGTGATTTTTGCCCCATCGAAGTTAGCCAAAAACTGTCACATGATCTGGGCCCTTTAGCCTCCAATGTTAATACTCAGATGAGGAACTTAACTTTGGTGTGATTTTCAATTCCAAATTGAAATTAAATTAATGCTGTGGTAAAGGGTAGCTTTTTCCAGTAAAGGGGTATTGCCATATTGAAAGGCTTCCTGCCTTTTAAAGATATGGAATTTGTGATCCATGCATTTATTTTGTCCAGATTGGACTATCATAATTCTATGTATTTGGGGATGTCTAAGAATTTGCTTTCATGGTTGCACATGGTGCAGAATGCAGCAGGCAGACTGTCAACTGGCACCAGGAAATGTTCCAGTATCTCTCTGATGCTGGCCTCTCTGCACTGGCTCCCTGTGGGATGTAGGGTGTTTTTGGGCCCTGAAGAAGTTTTGACATGCCTTGACATTTGTGCATTTTTCAGTATCTTAAAATCATTCAGTTGGCTAAAGTCAGATGATATTGTAATCTACACAAACCAGGCTACAATAATATGGAAGCAACACGAATGTACATGTATGTGTTTTTGAGAAAACAATACGTGGTTAGTGAAAAACTAAAAAAATAAAGTCACTTAAAAAAGGCAATGAAACACGGACAGAACATTTGTTCACAAGGCTTTTGAGAACTGGATGTGGTAGGCTAGAGTTTTTTCTACAAAATGATGTGAAAATCATCTCATTCACTTGTTCAAAGAAAACAATATATTGATGTAAATTTACCATGTTTTGTGATGGAAAGAGAATATGCAAGAGATTGACAATGGTCATGAATATTTAGTGATTCACACTTGAGAGACACAAAGAGCCCACCCTAATGGCCCATCAACGACTCTGTGACTGTCAGGTAAAAAACAATGTGAGAAGATTCGAAGAATGGAGTATTAGATTAGTTGTATTTTATTTAACACAGTATAACCAAAACATAGATAATGAAGGTCAAAAACACATTATTGAGCACCCTGATGTACAGATATGAACAGACTTTGTGTCATTTCTGAAAACTGATTCTTTTTGTTTCAAAATGAAGATCAGGGAGACCAATGCGGCACACAGCACTCCCTGTTTATTTTCTTTATTTGTCAAAAGCTCGCCGTTTTATTGTTATTATGTGTCTGTACAAAGAAAAGTAGACCCTTTACAGATTTGATTGATGTATTGATCTTATCTGTACAATCAAAACTGACGGAGTAATTTAAGTTTATATAGGGGGCTTTAAAGAAAAACGCACCAAAACGCGCCGGCACGTTCTTCGACCCCAGAGGGTTAATTGTCTTGAAAGGCTCACATGGGCTTGTCCCTATTTGTTACAGGGTCATTGTTCTGCAAGACCCATAAGATCATCTCATAGTTTCCTTTTAAACATGCCAAATGCTTGATTAAAAACCAAGGGAGATTGAGCACCATGTCTTCGGAATAGCCAGATATTAAATCGCCTCCGGTTACTCACGTAACCTCGGTTCCCTGAGATGAGGGAACGAGACATTGCATTACTATGCTTATGGGGAAACCCTTCCTCCAAATACTACTAACAGAACAATAGTAATGACTTTATGAATTACTTTACAACAAAGATCGATACTATTAGAAATAAAATTGTAACCATGCATCCCTCAGGAACAGTAGCAGATCAAATAGTGTGCTATAGAGCTCCTAAGGAACTATTCCACTCATTCTCTACTATAGGAGAGGAAGAATTTTATAAACTTGTTAAATCATCTAAACTAACAACATGTATGTTAGACCCTATCCCATCTAAACTACTAAAAGAGGTGCTTCCAGATATCCTAGATCCTCTTCTGAATATTATAAATTCATCACTGTCATTAGGATATGTCCCCAAAACTTTTAAACAGGCTGTTATCAAGCCTCTTGAACACAACTTGACCCTAATAAATTGATTAATTACAGACCGATCTCAAATCTCCCTTTTCTATCAAAAATACTAGAGAAGGTAGTATTCTCACAATTATGTTACTTTTTAGAGAAAAATAATATCTGTGAGGATTTCCAGTCAGGATTTCGACCTTATCACAGTACTGAAACTGCTCTCATTAGAGTAACAAATGACCTACTCTTATCATCCAACCGAGGTTGTATCTCTCTTTTAGTGCTACTGGATCTTAGTGCTGCGTTTGATACTATTGACCATAACATTCTTTTGAATAGACTCGAAAATTATGTTGGCATTAGCAGTAGTGCTTTAGAATGGTTTAAATCATACTTATCTGACCGCTATCAATTTGTAGCAATAAATGAAGATGTATCGTATCGATCGCAAGTCCAGTATGGAGTACCTCAAGGCTCTGTACTAGGACCATTACTGTTTACACTTTACATGTTACCATTAGAAGTTATCATCAGGAAACACAGTGTTAGCTTTCACTGTTATGCTGATGATACTCAGCTCTATATTTCTTCAAGGCCTGGCGATGCATACAAAGTTGAAAAATGCGTAGTTGGATGACAAGAAATTTCTTACTGCTAAATTCTGAAAAAACAGGTGTTAATTATTGGGACAAAAACCTTAGCAAGTAATAACTTAAAACACAGTCTAATACTTGATGGCTGCTCTGTAAATTTATCATCATCAGCCAGGAACCTAGGTGTGTTATTTGATAGCAATCTCTCATTTGAAAAACACATTTCTAGCATTTGCAAAACAGCATTTTTCCATCTTACATAGCGAAACTACGACCTATGCTCTCAAAGTCAAATGCAGAAATATTAATTCATGCCCTCATGACCTCCAGGATAGATTATTGTAATGCTTTATTGGGTGGTTGTTCTGCACGCTTAATAAACAAAGTCCAACTGGTCCAAAATGCAGCAGCTAGAGTTCTTACTAGAACCAAAAAGTATGAGCATATTAGCCCAGTTCTGTCAACACTGCACTGGCTTCCTATTAAACATCGTATTGATTTTAAAATCTTGCTAATTACTTATAAAGCCCTTAATGGTTTAGCCCCACAGTACTTGAGGGTAGAGACCTGCAGTACCGCGGGAGTACCGCGGGACTCGCGGGACCCGACACTACTGAGTGCGGCGCGGGACAAAACTTGATGGGCGGGTGCGGGTGCGGGCGGGTAGAGACTCGTGTGTGCGGGATGCGGGAAAATAAAATAATTCACAGGACTCCCGCAAAATAGAAATATCTAAACATTAAATATCCAAAAACAAATACATTTTTATTCATCTATTGCACAAAAGCAGCAAGAACAACTAATATAACATAAAAATGATTAGCAAGCGCAAGAATTGGCAGTTTTGATTAAGTTACTGTTACATCTATTAAAATAGTTACATTTTGTATGCAGTGCCAAAATGATTATATTTCGTTTTGTTATTTTAATAAGTTAATTTAGAAAAATGTTTGGAGCATTTATTTTATTCGTTAAATATATGTTTTGTTTTTTAAAGAAACGAACAGCAGCCAGCGGAAGACTGTTGATAGCCTGTTTGATCAGTTTACCTTCTCAAATCATCACACAACTTGTCTAAAATAAAATCTATAGATACAAAAAAAAAGTTTAAGTAGCTATAAAACAATATTAGTTTAAACGTTAAACAGATGTGTGCTATTAGTGGCATACCTATTCAATCTTTTTTGCTGAGAGGGGAAGCTGAAGCGCTTTGCAGGAGCTTTGGAGGCACCAGCGCAATCATTCGCATTTTTTTCATCAGAAACAATTAAAAATTATCCGTCATTTTTGCTCACAAAGGTAAGAGTAATACATCATTCGTAAAAGTAAAGGGTCTACTTTTATTTGTGTGCACTCATAATATCAACAAAACGCTACGAACAGTAATTTTATAATATAAAGAAAACAAGATGCGCTTTCTGTCGTTACTTAAATAGCAGCGATTTACAAAAATTAAACCAAAACTCGGCGCATATGCCTCACAAATATGATAATAATGTAAACAGAAAGATTTAAATTATAACTTAACGAAATAAAAAAAATCGAGAAAAAAAATCTTTCATTAGGCCTATGTAATTCGTAAAGATACATTTCTCTCTGGTGCGTCCAAAAAGGACGAGTCTCTACCCGCCCGCACCCGTCCGCACTCTATATAAGGCAGCGCTTGTACGTCATCCATTCAGAATCTTGACTAAAGCAACTTAGCTTCTAAGATCCTGAGCTAGGTGACACGGGAGTAAGTGCAATGTCTCGTTCCCTCATCTCAGGGAACGGAGGTTACGTGAGTAACCGGAGGCGTTCCCTTTCGATTCGTTCACTTCGACATTGCATTACTATGCTTATGGGGAATGTATAAAATCCCGCTGTGTTACAGCGATGGGTCCTGTCTTCCATGTATGAGTTACACACGTAGAGCGTAAGCGCTACAATACTATTGGCGCTCTTGGGAACGCCCAGTCTACTGGACCTAGTCGAAACCATGCAAAGTCAAAAGGGGGTGCGGCGATTAACCAAGCCGCGTCACACCAGGGGGAGTTAATGCTGGTGAAAGGGAATATGAATGGCGGCAGCGCCGGAGCCATTACATATGCATTAGTTTAAGTCAATGAAATTATGTGTTAGGTGCAACGCCCGAACCGGTGCACGAATAAGTTTAAGTATGATGGAGATCAAGTCTTAAAGACGTGATGAACTATATCATAACGTTCATAATGTGATTAGCTGGATGTACGTAGATGCAGGGGTGTATACGACCTGGTCGAAACCACTTTGGCGGCTGCTCAGCTCATAACTGTGGCTGAGTAGGCGGGTGCACTGTTCGCACTGACAGTAAATGTGATGCAAGCGACGACACGTCTAGGGTTATAAAACCTTGCGAAAGTGTTAGGTGACGACCAGCCTGCCGCCATGCAAATATCTTGAATAGATATGCCATTTGCCCACGCCCACGACGACGCGAGGCCGCGGGTTGAGTGGGCACGAACCCCTATAGAACAATCCACTCCTTTAGAGGCATAAGCCAAAGAAATTGTGTCAACGATCCAGTGTGACAGCCTTTGTTTGGTCACTGGCAGGCCTTTTGTGCATCCTCCAAAGCATACAAATAGCTGATCTGAGAGCCTGAACTGTCTAGAGCGCTCTATATAAGTGCGCACCGCACGTACAGGGCACAGCAATAGTGTATTAGGCGGCTCAGCCCCAGCCTGTGTTTCGGTGCGGAAAGCAGATAGTGTTATGACCTGCACTTTAAATGGAGTCAAAGGACCTTAAGGTATATAACCTTTTCTAGGCTTTAAGGTAAGTCTGCAATCACCTGGCCCGAATTCAATACACGAGTCGTCAACTGACAGCGCCTGCAGGTCTCCAACTCATTTAACAGAGGCCAGCGCGAGGAGGATTCAGCCTTCTTGCTCCTTTTAAAAAACGTATGATCAGGTCATTTCTGCCGATTGGGCGATTATCGACGTACGCGTGAAAGGCTGTTATAGCGACCACATACACTTTTAATGTGGATGGCATATGACCACTATCAAATCGCTTTTGAAGAAAGGTCAGAATGATTGGTATTGGGCAGTTGAATGGGTCTTCGCCCCATGATACGCACCAATCTGTGAAAACTCTCCATTTATGTGCATAAAGACGCCTCGTTGAAGGAGCCCTAGCCTCAGAGATAGTGTTTAACACGCGCTGAGGAAGTGCCTCTGTTATTGGCAAGCCCCGCTGAGCGGCCAGACATGGAGGTTCCAGAACTCTGGATTTGGGTGCCATATTGTTCCCTGTGCTTGAGAGAGGAGGTCTCTCCTCGGTGGGATAGACCATGGGGGTGCTGTCAGCATCTCCAGCAGCTCTGGGAACCACGGCTGGTTGGGCCACTAACAGATTCCCTTTCCTCTCTGATTTTGCATAGCACGCATGGCAGAAGTTTCACAGGGAGAAAGGCATACTTCCGTGCCTTTGGCCAGCTGTGAGCTAGTGCATCCACCCCCAGGGGAGATTGCGTCAGTGAATAAAACAGCGGGCAATGAGTGTTCTCCGCTGATGCAAATAGATCCACTTCTGCCCTTCCGAATACACTTCAAATCATACTGACAGTCAAGGGGTGTAACTTGGGTGTAACACTTGGCCAGGGATGTAACACTTGGCCAAAAGGAACACCCTGGTGATACAAAGTCATATCGCGCCAAGGGGTCAGCGCAAGTAAGCAGTCGTGCGTCACTCTGACGCGAAAGGTGCCCGCGCGCCATGCACTCTGTGGCACACGACTCTTCAGCCAGAGCTGAATTGGTTGCATATGCAGGAGTCCTAATTTGCACACTGTTGAGGCGGCAGCCATCTGTCCGAGCGCCCTCTGAAAGCATTTTAGCGGAAGAAAGCGCCCTAACTTGAAGACTGCGAGAGAGCTGATAAGCTTCTGTGAGCGTTCCTCTGACAGGCTGTCATATTGAGTGAATTCAGCTCTACCCCTAGAAAGGAGATGTTC
Organism: Cirrhinus molitorella; assembly: GCA_033026305.1. Lineage (NCBI taxonomy): Eukaryota > Metazoa > Chordata > Actinopteri > Cypriniformes > Cyprinidae > Cirrhinus > Cirrhinus molitorella. Next base: position 8,637,774 of record CM065126.1, on the reverse strand, counting down.
TGAGTTGGCATCAGCATGCTCTTTTGCATATTCACAGTCAGCCCTAAGCTCTGAAGATGAGCGAGAAGTCTGAGGCCAAGACTAGCCAATCGTCGAGATAATTCAGGATACGCATTCCGCTCTGCTTCAGAGGGGAGAGAGCTGCATCCATGCATTTCGTAAATGTACGTGAAGCCAGACTTAAGCCAAAGGGAAGGACTGTGAATTGATACGCTGTCCCCTCGAATGCAAATCTCAGGAAACGCCTGTGGCGAGGGGCTACCTAGTTTTGTATTTTTTTTTACTTTATTGCACTGTATGGTGGAACAGTCAAAACACAAACATGACAATTGCACTTGCCGCCCGCAACAGGCAGGGAGGCGTGAACACACACAGCGGAGCGAGCAGACTTTTTTTGTGGCTCGTCGTCGTCGCTGGGTGCGGCTTTCCTCCTCCAAGGGAGAGCATCAGGAACGCTGCTTTGTTTCCGGCGCCGGTGGCCTGCCGTCCTTGTCAGGGCGGGGCCTCTGGTTTTTCGAGCCCTGACGGTGCTTCGGCCACGGCTGTCTTGGCCTCACCACCGGTTCACGCTCATGCCTGTGCCGAACAGCAGCAGAAGGGGCGTGCGGTCTTCCTGCGCGCTGTGCTGAAGAGGAGCGGGAACGCGCAGGAGGGTTCGCGCCGGCGCGTTTCAGCAGAAAGTGGCTGATAGCCTTCGACTGCTTATGCGCTTCAACGAAGTGCTCCGTGAAAGTCTCCACCGCCGCTCCAAAAAGACCCGATGGACTCACGGGTGTGTCCAGAAGAGCTGTCTTCTCTGAGCCTTTTAAATCCGTCAGGGTAAGCCACAGGTGACGATCTAGCACTACAAGATTTCCAGGCGGCTTCTGGCTGGTTCGGCAGGAGAGGTCCACTCCAAACCGAGCTCATCCACTGCCTTGGACAGGACACGTAGGAGCTCGACATCACCATAATGGAGGTCCCCTGTGTCACTGCCATCGAGTGTGTAATCCAGCGGGCTGCTTGACCACTCTTCTCCCGCAGATGCTGCCACCGAAATGGCATCATCCTCCTTTTCCGCGTCCTCCATGGCACTGAAGGACACCACCTCTTGATCGTCGGGGGAAGGGCGGAGACCAGCGGCCATGAAGCGTACTGGAGGGGGACCTGCATCAGGGGGGCGAGAAGCTCGTCACCCGACCCTGAGAGATTCACATTAGAAGCTCCTTGGCTCAGAAGAGGCTACAGAGGAAGAGCGAGGCAGGGTTTGTTGGGCGAGTTCATCGCCTTGGACAATGGCCACTCGGAGCCTTAGAGTTCGAAGACTCATATCTCCGCAGTGGGGGCAGTCCGACCCCCCAAGTGCCGCCTCTGCATGGGCGCGACCCAGGCAGAAGATGCATTTTTCGTGGCCATCCGAGGATTCGATCGGCTCTGTACAGGAGAGGCAATCGCGAGTCATCTCATCCGAAGTTCACCGGAACACAGCAGGGGAGAAGGCGTATCCGCTGCAGCGTGTAGATCACGGTGAGTAGTTTCTTGATAGGCTTCTTACTATTGTAGAAGGTTGCTGAAGGAAAAGATTCTGAATGGATGACGTACAAGCGCTGCCTTATATAGAGTGGGGAGCCCCTCATATTTTGCACGCTTGAACGCCATTGGCCAGTTTTACAGGTGTGATTCAATAAGGCTTCAGTTGTATTTGGAGGAAAGGTTTCCCCATAAGCATAGTAATGCAATGTCGAAGTGAACAAATCGAAAGGGAACCTGTGACTCCATTGAGTGTTTTAAATCTATGTTGAAGATTCATCTGTTCTCTGCTGCTTTTAACTGTTCTTAGTTTTATGGGGCATGTTAAGTGTTTTGTGGAGCGTTATGGTGTGTGTGTGTGTGTGTGTGTGTGTGTTTTATTGGTATAAAAAAGTTTTATTGACAAGGCATTTGCAGTTGCATTTACTATACATATTTTTATTCACATTTATGCAGTTGAAAATACAACAATAAAATAAAGTAAAACTATGCTGACAATAGCGTAATGTGTATTAGGCATTTTATTAATGTTGCAATGTTGAATTTATTGTCTGTTGAAAAATGCTGGGAAGGTCAGGTGAGTAACAGGACGATAGCAGTGCATCTCAGTTCTCACAAATATGCGTTATTTGTTCTTGCATCCATCGTTCATTCTTTCAAAGTAGCCTGGCTGGCAAGACTGGTGTTCTTGGAACTGAGAAACTGCCTTGTTGACTGAGGCATTTAATTTACTGATACAAAGTTAGGTTAGGTTAACATTGGATATTAGACAGATATTCAAGTGCGAAAAACTTCAAAAAATTCTTAGTGTATGAGTACAATTGTAAATAAATAAATAAATAAATGTTTTATCTAAAAATATTACAGTGTAGAACTGAACACACATCGCAGTTTTATTTGTTTTAATCCCCCTCAATATGCAGTTGCCTAGGCCAGGTAGGGACTGGATGAAAAGTTCATGTGGAAGGATAACATGATTAATGGTTTCCCATCGTTTTTTTTTATTTTTATTTTTTAACAGTTAACAAAAAATATAAATTTACATGTACAACGTCTTTAAAAAAGATAAAAGACAAATTCACATAATGCTCACTTGAATTAAAAAAAAGAAAAGAAATATTATAAACAAGATATGTGATTGTGGTTATTATTATATTATTACTATTAATACAAATATTAAAAATATAAAAAATCATAATGTTTCCATAATCCAAAGGTTATGCAGTAGGCAGGAGATCCAATTTTAATGTTGGTTGTATTCACAGAACTTAAAAATGACATAAAATACATACTCTTGAAATTTAAACCAATATAAACACTTGTTTTATTATTGGTTTCTATAAGAACATTTTTATATTTATAGCTGTAACATAACACATGCTTTTGAAATTCAACAATTAAGACAATTCTGGCATAGATTGGTGTTTTACAGTTGATTAGATTTTAGCTTGAAATTAAATATTTTAATTAATTAATGAACGTGAAAGGTAAGCGGTAATCCACCAAACCCAGCAGTGCAGACTGCTTTTATCGTTAGCAGATGGATTTCTAGTGCTTGCAGACAATAAAAATGTATAAAACATTTTATTTATAAAGTGAATAGTCCATCTTTAAAAGGATCAGGGGCTTTTGACAAAACATCAGAAAACACCAGAAGTTACCCCCTACCTTTTCGCTAGAGACTACGCCTATACACAGAAATATTTATTACAAAATAATTACTTTTAAGATACTCTTCTCACAGATCCATTTATGCGCATCATCACATGGATAATCAGCACATCCTAGTGAATGGATTAGAGCACAGTCTTCCTCTTTTGGCGGCTTTTTATCAGGTTGTCCAGTCTCCCAGAACCTGCGACAACAGATTAGTATTACATATTTACTGCTGCTTTCTGTGTGATTTGATACTGACTGTGAGAATCATTTATTTGATAATAATCAGTTAAATTCAGTGATTTCTCACTCAGAGGTCATGTTGCTGCCATCAACCCATTTCCACGTGCCATCCAAATCAATGTCAGTCAGACCAATCCAGAATTTGTTATCCTTACCAAAAATGTTCTTCAAAAAATCCTGAAGTGAAAACAATAACACTACTCATAATATGAACACATTTCTGCACATTATGTTTCATTTGAAAACTAAACACCATGATTACACACACACACACACACAAAGTTGTTGAACGAACGTAACTAAATTATGTAAAACTTTTCCACCTAACTGAATTGTGTTTTTCCAACAAAATCGAACCAGTTTGAAATGATTTGTTGTAATTTTGTTATATGAACATAAAGTAATTTAATATAAACGGCTAAAAAAAAAAAATAGGTCATTCCAACTAGATTTCAATTGTTCATTTTGAGTGGGTCACTGCGGAACAGATGGTGGCGCTATTTACACATAGCCATCTTGTTCAAAAGATCAAACAGAATCACTGAAGAACACAATTACATTATTAGGTTATCATGACAGTGGTCAGTGTTTGCTTTAGTTGGGCTCTGGACACGTTTTAACAGTAAATTTTGTTTGGGTCTTCCCTGACAGCAAATTTCATCCGGCCTGACTCTGGCCCACACTCCCGCAAATCCGCAAAACGGACTTGGGCCAGTGTCTTTTGGCACAACGGGCCAATACCGGCACGCATCTGGTTTTCCGCTCATCTGGGCCAGCACTGGGCCAGCTCTGTACCAGACTTGGCCCGGATCCGCTCTGCGATAGTAGACCGTGCCCACGGAAACCAGACACGGGCCGGATCCGTCTAGGACTGTGATACAGCACTGAAACGGATGTGACTGTAACGCGGATTTGCCGGTTGAAAACGAATCTGGCACAGAGTCAGATGCTGTCTGGGTTGTAACTCAGTTATATCAGCTACACAATCCAATAGATAAGATGATCAGGTGATGTTGATTATGTTTTATCATCTGAACTGAATTTCTAAGTAACCTTTTTGATTCTAGCCCTTCTGTGTTTGGACAGTATATGATTGGGAATTGTCAGCATATTAACAAAAAACAAAACAAACAAAATAAATAAATATTAAAAATTATACATTAAATATATTTATATTTATTAATATATACAACTGGTCATCTTTGATGACCAACTGTATGTCGCTTTGGACAAAAGCGTCTGCCAAATGCCTAAATGTAAATGTAAATATAGAAATTTTTGTGTGTTTAGGCACACACAGACATCAAGAACCAGCGTATGAATCTCAACAATGGTGACAAATAGCATATTCAGAAAGACAGATCAACTCTGAACATCGGAAAACAAATAGACAATTCAGCTCATAATTTATTTATGTGGCAATGCATGATGGGAACCATGGATGTTTTGATTGGCTACAACAATCAAAACAATGTGCCTAAACAATATGTTTGTCACACTCAGGTGTGCATGAAACACGCAGGCTCATGAAGATGAAATAACACAGTCTTTTTAATATTCCACAAAGCAGGATTCAACACAGGAGATCAGCAAACACACCTTACACATAGTCGTAGTGAGGTCGTGATGAAGACCGGACCAAAAGCACAGCACAGGACAGAACTTATAAAGGGGAGATAATGAGACACACCTGAACTAAATTAACCAATTAATGAAAGACAGAAACTAGGTCACACTGAGCACATGGGAAGGAAAACACAACAAACACAGTCCAGGGGCGTGACAGTACTCCCCTCCTCCCGGATGGCGCGTCCTCGTGCCACAAACAGGAACAGATAGAAAGGGAGGAGACAAGAGGGATCCGGAGCAGGAGGAAGAGCCAGGTGGGACCCAGGCCATAGCCATAATGATGGCCCCCGGTGGAGCCGATGGAGGGAGGAGCCATGGTGGAGGAAGGGCTGATGACTCCAGGGGGGCGACCGACGGCGGCAGAGCAGGTGGAGGAGGAGCCCGAGGCGGAGACGGAGAGCCGATGGGCCGGGGCGACGGGGAGGATCCGGAGGGCCAAGGCGGAACAGATGGCACCGGCGACCGATGCGGAGACGGGGATCCAGAAGGCCGGAGCGACCGAGGACTGAGGAGGAGCCAGAGGGAAGGAGGAGCCTGACAGGGATGGAGGGACGAGGCGTAGCCGGAGGAGCGGAGTCTCGAGGTGGCGGATGGTCGGCGACAGACCAAGGCGGAGCCGGAGGGATGAGGGAGCCCAGTGGAGCTGGTGGACTGATGGGCCACGGTGGAGAGGAGGGAGCTAGGAGCCATGGTGGAGCCGATGGGTCGAAGGGCCGAGGTGGAGTCCGGGACTCAGAGGCTGGAGGCAGAGATGAGGGATCCTCCAGCCATGACGCCGATGGAGACTGGCAGACCCATGGCGAATCCAGCACACAGATGTTGGGCTGAGGGTGAGCCATGGGGCTGACAGGAACCAGCAGCGGAGTAGACAGGAAAGGGTGGGTGAGGAGCAGGCACTGGAGGGCGCCGACGAGGCGCTGGCACTGGAGGGTGTTCTTGAGGAGCGGACACTGGAGGGTGCCGACGAGGCGCTGGCACTGGAGGGCGCTCTTGAGGAGCGGACACTGGAGGGCGCCGATGAGGTGCTGGCACTGGAGGGTGCTCTTGAGGAGCGGACACTGGAGGGCGCCGACGAGGCACTGGCACTGGAGAGTGCTCTTGTGAAGCGTGCCCTGGAGGGTGCTCTTGTGAAGCGTGTACTGGAGTTTCGGGAGCCCCTTCTGGGCTGGACGGGACCAGCGGAGATGAAGGAGGGCTGGACGGGACCAGCGGAGACAAAGGAAGGAAAGGGGCAGGATCTAACTCCAGTTCGGTTTCCCAGTCTATTAGTTCATTTTCCATTTCAAGCAGACCCAGATATATAATCAGCTCACCCTCAGCCATAGTGCAGTGGGCGGAGCTCCACTCCGCGCTCTCGCTGTCATTGGCGTTCTCCACCGTGGCGAGCTCTGTTGCCGGCTCTCGCACCTGGTCTGACCTTTGGGGCTCGGGCTCCGAGGCGATCCTCAGCTCTGTCGCGCTCTCTGGCGATGGCTCGTTGGTCGCTTGAGGCTCTGGCTCTCCGTCAGCGGTGGGCTCTGGGTCTGGAGTGGCACTGGCGAGATTTTCCTCAGGGCGGATGGTGAAGGAGGACCCGTTTCTCGCCAGTGTCCACTCCACGAAGGCGGCGAAGTCCGCTCGAGGACCATCTTCGGACGACAGCGCTCTGCACGCGGGGTTCAGGCCAGCGTTGTAGAATGTGCAGAGCACGCCGTCCGGATATCTGGAATTGTGAGCGATGGAAAGAAACTGTCTCGTATGGTCCTCGAGCGATCTCTCCCCCTGCTCCAGCATGAGGAGGAGAAATTCAGGGCTGTGCAGAGGGTCCATGACACGAGACAAAAAAAAATAGTAAATAAAAACTGAATCAAAACGGAAAAGAAATGACAGGGAAACACGATGCTTAACTGTTTTTTTAAAGGTCCGGTCTTCTGTCACACTCGGGTGTGCATGAAACACGCAGGCTCACGAAGATGAAATAACACAGTCTTTTTAATATTCCACAAAGCAGGATTCAACACAGGAGATCAGCAAACACACCTTACACATAGTCGTAGTGAGGTCGTGATGAAGACCGGACCAAAAGCACAGCACAGGACAGAACTTATAAAGGGGAGATAATGAGACACACCTGAACTAAATTAACCAATTAATGAAAGACAGAAACTAGGTCACACTGAGCACATGGGAAGGAAAACACAACAAACACAGTCCAGGGGACTGACAATGTTTTTTTTTTTTTTGTTTTTTTTAACATCAGAACTGCCTGAAAGAAATATTTTCAAAATGTATAGAAATTTCAGAATCTATTGTCATTGGTTTACAAGGCTGTTATAGTCAGTAAAGGAAAATTAACTCAGAGATTAGACTCTAGGTGAAATAATGATTATGTTAAAACATAATCATGAACACCTGATGAATGCTGTTCTTGGCTTGTCTGTCTTTTAACAGATACAGTAGCCAAACAAAATGTAATATTAAAGATATAAGTGTTAAGATCCCAACTAAAGCAAACACTGACCACTGTCTTGATAACCTAAAATGTAATTGTCTGCTTCAGTGATTCTGTTTGATCTTTTGAACAAGATGGCTATGTGTAAATAGCGCCATCATCTGTTCCGGAGTGCCCCACTCAAAATGAACAATTGAAATCTAGTTGGAATTACCAATTTTTTTTAGCTGTTTAGATTAAATTAATTTATGTTCATATAACAAGATTACAATAAATCATTTCAAACTGGTTAGATTTTGTTGGAAAAACACAATTCAGTTAGGTGGAAAAGTTTTACATAATTTAGTTACATTCATTCAACAACTTTTTTTGAGTGTATGTTCACAACAGAAACAAATGAATTGTGTTGAATAAACATGATTCATTTTTTTGTAAGTTCAAAGACCTGTTATGACCATTTTTTCAGTGCACACACACACACACACAACCATACAACATTTCACTCACTTGTTCCTTTCTGTTGTTTATGATGAGCAGTTCTGCTCCACTCTCTGTACAGTATCTTTTGCTTTCAGTCCAGTTCTTAATCTCAGAGGAAATTAAGTAAAGACTATTTTGATAGTACATCCATCCATCTAAAACAAATCATACGCTATGAGTTTTGATCCAAACCAAGTTAAAAAGATAATTTATATTAGTAGTAGTAGTATGCATATTATTGTAGGTGTTTATAATTAGGGATTTTTCCCACCATTGGAGTAATTCAAGTCTGAATGTTTACAGTTTTTCTGGATTGCTAACACACTATAACTGATTGCAAAAAAAAATAAAAAATACCTAATTTTAAACAGGTTTAGCCATGTTCTCATTTAGAAAACAAAAGTACACAATACCTCAAGAATCACAATGTGAACTCAAATAGCACAAATCTCTTGGGGCTCGAACGGAGCATGGTTGCTCATGGATTCGTTCAACTGTTCCGGATTCTCCTTGGATTAAAACTCTGCATAGTTCTGAGTCTGTGTTGTTAAAAGTCTTCAATGATATATTAATGACCACAAATGCTGGTGATACCATGACATTAGTGCTGTTAGATCTGAGTTCAGCTTTTGACTTTGTGGACCACAGGATTCTTTTATCCTGTCTTGAATCGGCATCTTGGGTACAATCTTGAAATGGTTTCAATATTTCCTGTCTAATAGAAGTTTTTCTGTTCGTTTAGGCATATTCGTCAATTAGCCAAAGTCAAACCTTTCTTGTGCAGGAAAGTTTTTTGACTATTGTAATACTTTGTCCACCAGGTTACCTTTCTCTTCTATCTCTCGCCTTCAAATGGTCCAAAATGCAGCTGCCCATCTGTTCACGGATAGCTGCAAATGAGACCATATTACACCAATTTTATGCCCCTGCACTGGCTGCCAGTCCAATATCGAATTGACTTCAAAATTCTGTCTATAAAGCCCTCAGCAACTTAGCTCCTAGGTATCTCTCCGATTTACTCATCACTTTCAATCCGGCCAGGTCACTTAGATCCCAAGATGCAATGCAGAAGAGGCAGAGCCTAAATGAGGACAGGAACAGGACCGAAAAGGGCACATAGAAACGGGTGAAAACACAAAACAGGTCAATATTCCTGACATATTGCCCCCCTCCTGGAAGGTGCGTCCTCACAATGTAGAAACAACTGAGGGAGGGCTGGGTGGGAATTTGGGAGGAGGACGGACAACCGGGAAGGGGCTGGCAGACAAAGCCAATGAACCAGGGTGAAGAGGAGGATCCAGAGGACCAAGACAGAACAGATGGCTCCGGCGACTAACACAGAGGTGTGGACAGAGACTGGCAGAACTGCAGTGAGCCCACGGCACAGATGGTGGGCTGAGGGTGAGCAAAGGGGCTGACAGATGACAGCAGAGGAGGAGGCAGGAGCGGGTGGGAGGGCAGCATTTGTGAGCCTCCAGGTTCTCAAGGCTGCCATTGGGAACAGAAACCCTCTTTTGGTAGGACTTGGAAACAGGAGTCCTCTCTGGGCTAAATTTAGGAATAGGATACCTCTTTGAACAGGACTTGGAAACCATAGCCCTCTCTGGGTTGGACGTGGGAACAGGAGTGACAGAGAGCTCAGAAGGAGGAGGAAGGAGAGGGGGCAGGTCAGCAAAGATCAGCTGTTTGCACTCCAGCAAAGTACTGCCCCTTCTACCATCATGGCTTCTTCTCTGGGCAAGCTAGGAAACATCTAAAAGACCAAATTTCTGACACGGTCATTGACAGGTCTTTTTCAAGATGTCTATCCAACCATGTGTCTCTGAATGCGGAAGCTTCCAGACTTCTCTAGACAGACACGATTTTGGTGCTCCCAAAGAAGACAGGATATCTATCATGGCATCAGAGGAGGGGCTTTCGTTTGCTGAAGCTGTTTTACCTCACTCCACCCCAGTACCTTTCTTTCCCGTGCTGCATGAGGAGTTCACTAGAACGTAGAAAGCCCCCTACACAGCTTGTACACGTTCAGGCTCCTCTGTTCTCACTACCCTCGATGGTGGGGCAGCCAGAGGGTATGTCGACGTTCCCCAGGTGGAGCATGCAGTTGCATTGTACTTGTGCCTGCAAAACACCGCCACCTGGCAGAATTGTACGTGCCTACCTTCCAAAGCTTGTACGTTTTTGGCGGCTCTGGCTGTGAAGGCTTTCATTACTTCAGGCCAGGCTGCTTCCACCCTGCAGATACATCAGGCCAAAGCACTAAAATAGCTGCACGAGGGTATTTCTGACCTTAGGTTGATGCAGGAACTGTGCTCGGTGACCAACTTCGCCCGCCATGTGACAAAGGACACAGCGCGGCCCCTCAGTCAGGTGATGTCTACCATGGTGGTCCAAGAGCGCCATCTCTGGCTGAACCTGAGAAATTGTCCCCTCAACTAAGCCGTTGAGCTGGCCACAGGAAAGGAGCGCAGCCCACTAAAAGCACCTGAAAGTCTGCGAAGGGGCCTTGACAAGGCTCCTGAGAGACGCTTTCTCTCCTCGCACTCAGAGCTTGGATTCACCGTCTTACGCAGCTTGACCTTCAGAACGTAACACTTCCTGGGTTGAGTCACCCTCCCCTCCCAGGTTGCCCCACTGCATGTACGTTAGCTACTGCCCAGCTGATCCTGCTTGTATGTTGTCTGGGGGCCTGGCTAGTGCTCCCCAGCCTGTCTCACTGGTTGATCAGGATGGACTCAGCTATGCAATTTAGTTTGCGAGGTGCCCGCCCAGGTTCAGGGGCATTCTTTTCACATCTGTCCGGTCAGAAACAGATGCCTCTGTTCTGCGTGCGGAGATTGCGGTTCTCCTGGCGAAGGACGCGATCAAGCCTGTCCCTCCAGCAGAGATGAAGGCTGGATTTTACTTACTTCATCATACCCAAGAAAGGCGTTATGGCCAATCCTGGATCTTTGAGTTTTGAACTGGTTTTGAACCGGCCCCTGCACAGGCTACTGTCTCCACATCTTTACCAAGCTCGCGGAGGGTGCCCTGACGTCTCTTTGGCAGAAGGGTATGCAGATTCTCAACTATCTCAACGACAATATCCCACTCGCAAGATTTGGAGATTTGAAGACACAGGGACCTGGTGCTCCAGCACCTCAGCCAGCTGGGGCACTTTTCAGAGGCTCCTGGGGCATATGGCAGCCGCAGCTATGCCACTCGGACTGCTCCATATGGGACCACTTCAGCGCTGGCTACACAACTGAATCCCGAGATGGGCATGGTGCCATGGCACCCTCTAGGACGGCATTACCCAGAAGTGTCACCACCTTTTCAGCCTATGGCCAGACCCTGTTTTCCTACGGGCCGGAGTGCCTTTAGGTCAGGTGTCCAGGCATGTAGTTATCAATACAGATGTCTCAATAATGGGCTGGGGTGCGGTATGCAACGAGCAAGCAGCCTCAGGCTCCTGGACCAAACCCCGACTGCAGTGGCATAGTAATTGCCTCAAGCTGGTCCGTACAGACAACAAGGCAATGGTAGCATACATCAATCATCAAGGCGGTCTACACTCCCATCATCTCTCACAACTCATGCAGGGACACACTGGCACACAGCTGGCCCAGGGGTCTCCTCAAATACACCTTTCCCCCAGTGAGCCTCCCTGCACAGACCTTGTGCAAGATCAGGAAGGATGGGGAGCAGGTTTTCATGGCTGCGCCTTAATGGCCCACCTGAACCTGGTTTGCGACCTCATGCTCCTCACGGCAGCCTCTCTCTGGAAGATTCGCCTGAGGAAGGACCTTCTTTCTCAGGGGATGAGCACCATTTGGCACCTGTGCCCCGATCTGTGGAACCTACACGTGTGGCTTCTGGACGATACTCGGTAGACCTCACGGGCCTTCCCCAGGCCGTGGTTGATACCATTACTAAGGCTAGAGCCTCTATGAGGCAGGCCTATGTCCTGAGGTGGGGTCTGTTCGTTGACTGATGTTCCTTTTGTCGAGAGGACCCACAGAGATGCTTGGTCGGAGTGGTGATTTCCTTCCTGCAGGAGAAGTTGGAGCGCAGGCTGTCCCCCTCTACTTTGAAAATACATTTTGCAGCTATTGCAGCATATCAAAATGCAGTGGACAGCTTGTCCTTACGGAAGCATCACCTGATCATCAGGTTCCTGAGAGGTGCGTGAAGATTAAACCCACCTCTAGACTGCACCTCATCCCCTCTTGGGATCTCTCTGTGGTCGAGCTGAAACATCTGTCACATATGACCGCGCTCCTGAACATGCTAGCTTCTATTAAGAGGGTGGGGGACCTGCAAGCTTCCTGGAGGAGGCTGGTACTGCTTTGTTCTGTTCGTGCATTATATATCTATGTGGATCGCACTCGGAACGTCAGGTGCTCTGAGCAGCTCTTTGTCTGCTTTGGAGGACAGCAGAATGGCAATGCTGTCTCCAAGCAGAGGTTGCCTCATTGGGTTTTTGATGCCATCACCTTGGCAGACGAGTCCCAAAGTGAGCCGTGCCCCCCACCTTCGCAAGATTCTATAATCTTCTCGTTGAGCCTGCTGTGTGTTAACATCAGGCAATTTGCGGGAGGACAATTTTCGGTGTCGGCTTGCCTTATAACTCCTTATAGATCCCTGCATTTTTTCCCAGTTGTTCCCACCACGTAACTCTGGGTCCTCCATGCCCCGCAGTCTGGACTAGATGGAGTAGTCCTTGACTGTTCTCCGTAAAGGGGTCTCCTTCCCCCCCTACGGTTGTGACATCTTGTCTCAGTATTCCACATTTCTTACAATGTTCCCCTTAAGTTTTCCTTAGCTCCGCCCCCCAGTGGTGGCTTCAGACTCTGGCACACCTTGTGGGCCGAAACTTCCAGCTCACGGGGTGTTGGGCAGGTTACATGATGAGTTCCTTTGTTCTGACACACTTGCCTGTCAGCATTTGGGACTCATCACATAACGTGGTCCAGGATTGTGGTGTCTTCCATAGGTCCGATCCCACTACGTCATTGACGTCGTAGTAAACGACTGATGGGGAACATCTAGGTCTAGGTTACGAATGTAACCCCTGTTCCCTGAAGGAGGGAACAGAGACTTTACGTCACCCTGACAAAATCCTGGATTGCACTGAGCTCTGGGTTTCGGCTCAGCTTCTCAGCAAACACCTGAGTGAGTGTATGCATGCCGTCATCTTATATACCCTTATGTATGGTGGAGTGGCATTGCATGCAAAGATTTAAATGTGAGGTTTATCCTGTTTATCCTATATATATATATATATATATATGGCCAAAACTTTATTTAAACATGTCAGTATAACATGTTTATTTGTTTTGTTAGATTAAAATCCAGCCATTGTTTTTAATGTTTATGCATACCAAAATTGCATTATGCTGCTACATTTGTTGTAAAAGTTGGCTGCTTTCTTAAGTTCAGAGGTGACTGGTCTCTCAAGTACGATCCCACTATGTCATCGACGTAACGTTACATTCGCAACCTGGACATTCTGTGAAACAAAGCACATGCTGATTTGCTGCTCTGTTATGATTATTGGTTCTCAATCATTAATAATGGTTCTTATTATCAATACAGATTTTTTTCTGCTTCATATTTTTGTGGAAATCATGAAATATTTTATTTTTCAAGAATCTGTTGAAAAGAAAGTTTAAAATAACAGCATTTATTTTAGATAAACTCTTTTATAATATTATAAATGTATTTACTGTCACTTCTGATCAGTATTAAAAGTATAAAAAATTAACTATTTTGAATGATAATATTTTATGGTTATGTAATATATAACTGTTTTCTATGTTGATAATTAGATATGGATCTTGAGCAGCAAATCAGCATATTGGAATGATTTCACTGAAGATTAGAGTAATTATGCTGAAAATTCAAACCACAGGAATCACAGGAATAAAATATATTAAGTGAGCATAAGAGATTCTCTTTCAAAAAACAAAAATCTTAATTAGGGATAGGCATTTTCCAAAAAAAATATTGCATTTGAATATTTGGGCTCATAAAAAATATATATATATATATATATATATATATATATATATATATATATATTCGAATATTTGTTTATTTAAATGTGGTTTATTGAGAAAGACGTTATTTTTTAATTATCAAGTTTTTGTCACGATTTCTGAACAATTGTTGATCACACAACAACGTTCTGTGTTATATCTCAGGGTTTTCTTTTGGTTTGTTTTTTTATTTTTTGGTTATTTTAAAAAAAAAACATTATATATATATATATATATATATATATATATATATACTCTTCCTCGAGGAAAGTTTATATATGTTATATATGTCTCAAGATATATCTATTCTCGCCTCACTCTGGTTCATCTGCAGTCGTGAATACAGTGATGGACAGCTGTCTTTCCTCAGTCGACTGCTGTTTAGATTTCATGTGATTTCTCATTGTGGTGGTGATATTAGAATAAATCAGTTTCACTAATTAATTTGATCAGAAGTAATTGCATTTTGTCAAATCATTTAGTAAGATCATTTTGATCAAAGTAAATCCAAACTTTGTGAGGTAGATGATGACATTCTGTGATCAAATACTATCAACTTGTTAACATGCTCCACAGTGCTACCCAGTGCATTTAGTTGTAACTGCTTAGAAATTATCATGGATTCCCCACATTTACAGCCAGCAAATCAACACATAGTAACATTCTCATAGTGTTTTATTATTATTATTTATTTATTTATTTATTTATTTTAATAATAATTACAAACTGAATATTAGAATGTTTGACTATTTGTGCACATCACTAATCTTAATTATCCCAAACTTTGACCAGTTATATGCTTTAAATTAACCTTTCAATTTTATGATGCAATGATGATAATCTTAGATATGTGAGAAAATCTATATCATTTAAACCAGGGGTCTCCAACCTTTTTTTGTATGTATATATATATATATATATATATATATATATATATATCCAAACTGTTATGCATGGTATATAACATGGTATAATATGTTAAAATGGTCTGGAAGTTTTCAAAAAGTATACACACACTTAGTAATTTCACCAAGTTTTACAACAAAAGTAGCAGCATTATGCACTTTTGGTTTGCATAAACATTCAAAACAATGGCTGGATTTTAAACTAACGAAAAAATAAACATGTTATAATGACAAATAGTTTTGAACAAGTCAAAATGATCTGTAAACAAAGCAGCACTGCTTCATTGGGCATTACAGGGTGGGAAGATAAAAAGAAATGCTTACGAAACTTTTCTGAAGACAGGCGGTTCCTCCTTATTCATACAGTGAATTTAATATTTAGGGCCCGAGCACCAATGATGTGAGGACACTATTGTAATTGATCTGTTTCTTCTTCCTCTTCTTCTTCTTCTTCTTCTTCTTCTTCTTCTCCAAAGTGAATTGCATTTTAGAGGGCCTAAACATGCTTGAAAACTCATGAAACTTTGCACACTCGTCAGGACTGGCAAAAATGTACATCTGATATGGGTTTCAGAAGTGGGTGTGGCAAAATGGCTCTATAGTGCCACCTATAAAACTTTAACGGAGTGCACCTCGAGCTACGTTTACAAACAATATCTGATCTGCCACAAATATCACGTTTCATAACTGTCATGTCCTATACACATGTCCATGCCCATATTTAGTTATAGTCATAGTGCCTCCTGCTGGCAACAGGAAGTAACATGTTTAACACTGTTATGGTCTCCTAGCAACATATTAAAAAGCATCAGCAAGTGTTAAATAGGCTAGCAACATGTTAGCAACACTTAGCTAAGTGCTAAAGCAAGCTATTAATGCAATTCAACAGGAAGTTGCTGTAACTCAGGCAGGCAGTGTCTGATCTGCCCCAAACATGTTTGATAAGAGTCCTGACTTGAACACATCTAAAGGCCAATACTCTGTTACAATCATAGCGCCACCTGCTGGTAATAGGAAATGCCTTGTTTCACTCTAACTTAAACATGCAATGTCCGACCTGATCCAAACTTCCCAGACAGCATCTGACTCTGTGCCAGATTCGTTTTCAACCGGCAAATCCGCGTTACAGTCACATCCGTTTCAGTGCTGTATCACAGTCCTAGGCGGATCCGGCCCGTGTCTGGTTTCAGTGGGCACGGTCTACTATCGCAGAGCGGATCCGGGCCGAGTCTGGTACAGAGCTGGCCCAGTGCTGGCCCAGATGAGCGGAAAACCAGATGCGTGCCGGTATTGGCCCGTTGTGCCAAAAGACACTGGCCCAAGTCCGTTTTGCGGATTTGCAGGAGTGTGGGCCAGAATCAGGCCGGATGAAATTTGCTGTCAGGGTTCACTTGTTTGATAAAAGTCTTGACTTGATCACATCTAAAGGCCAATACTCTGTTACAATCATAGTGCCACCTGCTGGTAACCTGCTGGTTCGTCTTGTTCCGTCAAAGTCAAAGTCAGTCAAAGCCACGGCAGTCTTAAGACGAACAGCCTCGTTATATCAGGTGGGTAAATGTCTCAGACAGCAAAAATCATCTGGTCCAGATCTGGCCTATACTTCTGCAAATCTGCAAAACAGACTTGGGCCGGTGTCTTTTGGCACAACGGGCCAATACGGGCACACATCTGGTTTTCCCTCATCTGGACCAGCACTGGGCCAGCTCCGTACCAGACTCGGCCCAGATCTGCTCTGCGACAGTAGTCCGCACCCACTGAAACCAGGCCCGGGCTGGATCCGTCTAAGACGGTAATACAGCACTGAAACAGATGTGACTGTAACACGGATTTGCCGGTTTGAAAACGAATCCGGCACAGAGTCAGCTGCTGTCTGGGGTGCTGACATTAAATTAAATTAAATGTAAAACATATATATTGGGCAACATGTTGTCTTGTGTAATTTTGAACACTTAGAGTGACACGTATTTTAATTTAATATTAATTAGTGCACTGTTTTTGGTACTTTTTGTGTTTTATAATTTCCTGCCAGAGAACAGTAATGTGATTTAAAGCATGTTAACCTAGTTGAAGGTAGCTACCCAGACAGCATCTGACTCTGTGCCAGATTCGTTTTCAACCGGCAAATCCGCGTTACAGTCACATCCGTTTCAGTGCTGTATCACAGTCCTAGGCGGATCCGGCCCGTGTCTGGTTTCAGTGGGCACGGTCTACTAGCGCAGAGCGGATCCGGGCCGAGTCTGGTACAGAGCTGGCCCAGTGCTGGCCCAGATGAGCGGAAAACCAGATGCGTGCCGGTATTGGCCCGTTGTGCCAAAAGACACTGGCCCAAGTCCGTTTTGCGGATTTGCAGGAGTGTGGGCCAGAATCAGGCCGGATGAAATTTGCTGTCAGGGTATTGCTATGTGAATAGTATTTTAGATGTCATTATAAGCATGTAACTCTGTTGTTAATGTTACTGTCAAATAGACAATGTTAATGTTACTGTAACAATGTTACTGTTTGTGTTCGAACTGAGGTAGTATATGCCATTTTAAATTAACATACATCTCTCCGCCATCTTAGATTATTATTATATTTGTATTATTATAGTATATAATATATTTTTATATATTATATATTTTATTATATATTTTTATATTTATTATATATTATTATTAGCTCATATTATTTTCTTGCACTGTAGTACATTCCCTGACAGCAAATTTCATCCGGCCTGATTCTGGCCCACACTCCTGCAAATCCGCAAAACGGACTTGGGCCAGTATCTTTTGGCAAAACGGGCCAATACCGGCACGCATCTGGTTTTCCGCTCATCTGGGCCAGCACTGGGCCAGCTCCGTACCAGACTCGGCCCGGTGTTCTGACGATTTGTGCTACCCTGTCAGATTTTGCTACCTCCCATTAAAACAGATGGTAGGATAATCTGACAGCGAAAAATGCTACCTATCAGATTGTGCTTCCAGCATGATATTAATGTGGTGTGAGGCGTTATTAACACGTACACCTACCCCAACCCTAAACCTAACCTTACAGTATGAAAAATACAGTGTTGGTAGCATAATCTGATGGGTAGCATTATTTGTTAGAACACCGGATCCGCTCTGCCGGATCCGTCTAGGACTGTGATACAGCACTGAAACGGATGTGACTGTAAAGCGGATTTGCCGGTTGAAAACAAATCTGGCACAGAGTCAGATGCTGTCTGGGTTAGAATAAAATTTGCAAATTTATAGGATGGTCAGTATTGATTGTGTATTCTTGTTTTTCTGCAGCTTTCATCATCACTCATCACAACAAAATGCAGTACTATGTGTATACATGAGATCCATATGTGTTAAATTTTCATGCTTGTGTTATTTCCATGCAGTGTACCCAGACAGCAAATTTCATCCGGTCTGATTCTGGCCCACACTTCTGCAAATCTGCAAAACGGACTTGGGCCGGTGTCTTTTGGCACAACGGGCCAATACCGGCACGCATCTGGTTTTCCGCTCCTCTGGGCCAGCACTGGGCCAGCTCCGTACCAGACTCAGCCCGGATCCGCTCTGCGACAGTAGACCGTGCCCACTGAAACCAGACCCGGGCCGGAGCCGTCTAAGACTGTGATACAGGACTGAAACGGATGTGACTGTAACGCGGATTTGCCGGTTGAAAACGAATCCGGCACAGAGTCAGCTGCTGTCTGGGTAGTGTACATTCATTTCAGAATTTGTTCTTTTGAATTTAGGCTTTCTGCACAAATAAAACTTTTTTCAGGATATTTTGTGTCATTATTTCAGTGGTCAACTTTTTGACGTCAATTTGATTTGCGTTTCTGACCTGTTTTTTTGGGTTTTTTTTTTTTCTTTCTTTTTAATGTCAGTGTTTGACGTCAGTTTGATATCAATTCAGTGTCAAGGTGCCCACTGGGAGTTTTTTGACATGGACATTTTTTGTCCTCTATGAACCTCTGTATAACTTTTTTTTTTTAAATCGATGCACCAGGGTTAATGACTTTGTGAATTGATGTTTAATGAGTGTGATGAGTTTAAGATTTTTTCTTATATTTATTTCTACTGTTTCCCTACAGTCACATTAATTCATTGTCATTTCCACAACACCCTGTCATTTCCATCACCACACACATTTTTGAAAAACATTAAAAAAGTTCTCATCACACATTAAAGATATATCCACAGTTGATGAGATCATGCTCTACTTAACTTAACAATTCAAGTTATTATCTAATAAGCTCTTACCCAAACCAAAGTTTAATCTCAGAGTGTGACAGGTGTACAGTTCAGCATTTGGTCCTTAAGGCAGTTAATTTATCTCATTGACAAATGTATAATTATTGTACATTGTGAAAAAAATGGTAAAACTAGTTACAATAATGATCTTAAACAATTCTTGAGTGGCATAAGTTATTCTATTTAAAAATATTTTTAAACAACTGTATATTGAGATGTGGTGGAAATGACATTTGTTCATTGCCGGTCGGAAAAAATGTTAAATATTAACAATTTCTCTTATAATCTAAGTTTGAAGTTTGTCCTCTTACAGACCTTAAAACTATGAGACTGTGTTACGTGACTTTTGATCAAGTTTTTTTTTTTTTTTTTTTATTATTCAACTTCACAAGGCTGTCCCTAGTTGAAGAAACGCCCTTGTATGATATGAGGCTAGTTTTACTCAAATTAAACAGTAAAATCCTCATGAAGTAACTATCAGAGCAGTTCTGGAGATGTTGTTCATGTATTTGTGTTCTCATTTAGTGAGATGACAGACACTGAAATCACTGCACGCTTATATTAAACGAACCACTCATCTGTGCATTTATTTATTCATTCAGACCTGGAGACGTGCAGAACATGTAGGATTTATATTTACATAGTCGTGATTTAATTTCTGTGGCATTGTGCGTTAAACTATCAATTCCAATTTTATGACTGGATTCTGCTGTTCCGTCCACGTTTTCAGCATTGCATAAATTATAGGGCCCTAGTCTTGGCGAGCTACCTCCCCAGACAGCAAAATTCATCTGGTCTGATTCCGGCCCACACTTCTGCAAATCCGCAAAACGGACTTGGGCACCACGGGCCAATACCGGCATGCATCTGGTTTTCCGCTCATCTGGGCCAGCACTGGGCCAGCTCCGTGCCAGACTCGGCCCGAATCCGCTCTGCGATAGTAGTCCGCACCCACTGAAACCAGGCCCGGGCCGGATCCGTCTAAGACTGTGATACAGGACTGAAACGGATGTGACTGTAACGCGGATTTGCCGGTTTGAAAACTAATCTGGCACAGAGTCAGCTGCTGTCTGGGTCAAATCAGGCCGCGTTTGGAGACCCCTGATTTAAACTGTATCACTTCCATGTTAGTTCCTATTTGTTACCTATTTGTAATATCTGCCACCTTAAATTGCTTTCCAATGTTTTTTTTTTTTTTTTTTTTTTTTGTAAATAAAGAAGGGGTCATTTTTTTTCCTAATCTTATAAAATGTTTGTGTCATCTTTCATATTCAAATTTCATTAATGGATTTGCATTGCAAAATTACAACTGCATGATTAATGTCATGAGCTTAGTGTTTTTAATTATCATAATTAACATACAAATATTAAAATGTTAATGAGTGAGCATTTGAGTAGTTCAAGAGATTAATTCAGATGGCTGATTCATTCAAGAATCAAGGAACTTCCTGCGTCCCAATGTGCGTACTATTCATCCTAAATTCTATGTGAAGGTAGTAATTTTCAATACTATTTAGGACAGATATAATGTATGCACATTGGGATGCAGGGCCTTTCTTTATGAATAGATCACTGAATCAGTTGACTCAAATGATAATTCAAAAACGAGTCATTAAGTGTGCAACTCAGAGATAAGTGAATGATTAGTACTTGTTTATTGAATGAATAAAACCAATGTCAATTTGCATTGTGCTAAAGTTTCTTTGTCTGTGCTGTTGCCCTCACTTGCTATGATTTCACCATGAGAGTATTTATTTTATTATAAACAAACAAACAAAAACACGCTTCTATTGTCCTCATTTTACTTTATATAAAAGTGCCTGCTAAATGATTAAATGTAATGTAAATCTATTATGCACTGTAAAAAGTGATACATTGTATTTACTCAGTAAAATGGTGGCAACAGATTACAACAATTTTATTAATTAAATTCAACACATAAGAATAAATTAGATTAATCAAATGAGATGATTACAAATTAGTCATTCAAAATGAGTAAAACTACACAAAAAAATAAAATAAAATTTAAACAAAAATATTGGTTTCATTGGAGAAAAAAAAAAAAAAAAAAAACTATGCTAATGAATACCGATATGTATGCCAGGCCAGTAGTTGACGATCAAGAAACACCCTGTAATGCACATAATACACATAATATTCTAATATAATACATGTTTGTTTTGGGGGGCTGAAAATACAAGTTTTTGAATATGATGCCTGTATCATCGTCATGTAAACAACAGTTTTTTGAAGAAACCTGAAGAAACCTGATGTTAACAAGCAGAATCACTGAAGGAGGAAATATTTTAGGTAACATTATAGTGGTCAGTGTTTGCTTTAGTTGGGCTCTGGACAAATAACTTTTTAACCTTAAATATTGTTTGACTGCAGTAACTTAACAGTAAGTTATAACAGCTAGACAAGTCAAAAGAAACAGTGATTGGGTGGTGCTGATTGTTTTTTAACAAAATGACTTCTTGAACTCAGATCTAATCACCATTTGATCTGAGTTCTTTAAGAGCCTGATCACTGAGTTTGATTTGCACTGATTACAGCAACCTTGTGATTCTACAATGTAGGATTCTGAATATAAACCAAACTAAGCAGTTTCTTAAAAGTTATTCTGATGAAAAAAGTGTTCTTTCATGCACACAGTGACATCATGCATTGATATCTCAACAACGGTGATAAACTGCATATACAGATAAAGAAATCAACTCTAAGCAACACAGAATAAGCTACTAAAACATCACATAAAACAGAATAAATTAAAGTTTAAAATAGTTAGAATAAAATAAATTAGACAATTCAGCTCACAATTTATTCATGCTGCAATGCATGATGGGAGCCATGGATGAGTTTTGATTGGTGGCACCCAAAATGCACTACAGCATGCTTTCTGATGGTCACAATGTTGAGGTTCTCACGCTGATTCTTGATGTCTGTGTGCCTAGACCTAAGATTCTTTATATATATATATATATATTTTTTTTTTTTTTTTTTTTACTTGATCAAAAGAGCTTTTAAAAAAGATTTGATTATTGTGAAAACACCAGACTTAATTCTGTTTGACCACAGGGTGCTGTAAATGATAAAGTAACAGAAATTCATGTCAAACGGTGATGTCAAAACATATCCAACTCAGCCACCTTTTCGCTTGGCTTGTCTAGCTGTTATAACTCAGTTACAACAGTCAAACAATACCTAATGTTAGAAAGTCAAGTGTTCAGAACCCAACTACAACAAACACTGACCACTGTAACAGTAACCAACAAAATTATTTTCTCCTTCAGTGATTCTGATTGTTAACACCAGGTGTCTTCAACAACTCTTCGGGAGCCTGAAAACACAAGCTTTTCAATATGATGCCTGTATCATCTCCAAGTAAACAACAAGCAAATGTGAATGTGAATCATGTGCATGCTTCTTATGTTTTTGCAGAGTGTTTCTTGATCGCCAACTACTGGGCTGGCATGCATAACAGTATACATTAGCATTTTGTCCAATGAAACCATAATTTTGTTTTTACATTTTTTGTGCAGGTTTAGTCATTTTGAATGGCTAATTTGTAAGCATCTCATATGATTAATTCTAATTAATTATTATGTGTTGAATTTAATAAATAATATTGTTTGTAATCTGTTGCCACAATTTTTTTGAGTAAATACAATGTATCACTTTTTCCAGTGTGTATGCAATAAATACTGTAGCACATGTTGTATAACCTCAAACTCATAACTGTTTAACTGATTTGTAGCCAAGTAGTTTCATGTATTTTTGCAGGACTGACAGACGACTATATAGTGGAGGAAGTCTTTTGTCAGAAGACAAAAGCAGTACAGTAATTTGTTTATTGATATTCAATTCATTGGTCTTTTAACTTATTTAGTAGTGCTTACTATCTAATGCAGGATTTCTTTACAGTAGTGTAATGAAAATAAGCTTTTCTTAAAGATTATTGCTTTTTTTTGGTCTATTATGCAAAAGGATTCTTGTTTCTCAAAAGGACTTTTTTCTAACAGTGTTTTGAATTGATGAATTGGTTTGTAGTTTTGAGATTGTGTTTATAGTTGTGAGAAAATGGTAAATTGTTTCAATAATTGTGTGCTAGCAATCAAGAAAAACTGTAATGAAATACTTCGGCTGAATGATATGAAGATAAACAATACTGACTTATAAAGCCACTTGTTGCAAAGTCTATTTAACTATTTACTCATCTACTACAATAATATAATGTCTTAAATTATCTAAAATTATCTAATACAGTTTTTTTTTTTTTTTAACAACCACTAGGACACATTTATCAATACTTATGACAATTTTTCAAAACTCTTCACACAGCGAGCACATCTGTCTATGCGAGCTAACCTGTGGATCATTTATCATTGCTTTGGCACAAAATGCATTAATTGATGATATCAATTTACATTAATTCATTTATCACTATGACACAAACAAATTCAAATCTTTTTGTACAATGCAAGCCAATCTGCACATTTACAAACTGTCTTCAAAACAGTTAAAATTAAGTTCAAAACCTAGCACAGAACAAAAATGAATAAGACAGAAATTTGCAACATTTCTACAGTAATACTGTATAGAAAACTATTCTAAATGTAAAAAATCAAATACTATCAAAGCAGTTGTATGTAGCTGAACATCTTCACAAATGTCAGTCTTTCACTTTCATTACCACCTGTACAAAATCAGAAATCTTAGGAATCATTTTGTACTGTAATGTAAACATGGACCATGTAACCAATTTACTGCAGTAAATCAGTAGAGAGTATCATTGTTGCTTTGTAAAGAAATTTTACAAAAGAAAACATACCTGTTGCATTTTTTAGGTTGTTGTGTTATAAGTGATAAAGTTTGTTTCTTGAAAACCTTTGCTAGTGCTATGTAACAATGTCATGATTTGAGAAATCAATGAAGTGTTTTGTTAGTTTTAGTGCATTTTGAATGTGAAATGAACTGTTGTGTCAAGTTGAAAGATGGTTAGGAGAACTGTAAAAAGTTTTGAAAACGATTTTAGTGTTGTGAAATGTGTCCTAGCAACTGTAAAAAAAAAAAAGTAATATCTATACTCAGTTCACATCCATAAGTTAGTAATAATTGCTATAAACATGCAGGCACTAAAACAAAAACATGATCAATATTAACATTAGCCACATGACCCCCAACGCAACAAATAAAACAGAAAGTTACCAGTTAGACTGAAGAAACTTACCCACTAAACACTTCTGGAGTTCATTTTTTTCTGATTTCAACTGGACTGTCTCTTCTGTGAGGTTGGTGATCTTAGCTAGTAGCTGTTGTCTCTCTTGTGTGTAGTTTGTGCTCTTTGTATTGATGTGGACACACAGCACAATGACTGAGGTCAGCAGAAGAACACACACTAGCACCAAACACACTGCAGCTGCTCTGGAGCTCCTGATCTTCACACCATCACTTCCTGAAGATTATAGATATGATGTTAGTCTTACCACTTTCTCGTATCATATGACTCACATCATCTAAAAACATGCCAACATTAGACTAATATAATTCATATAATTCATTAATTAAATACAAAATTATAGGCTGCAAGATTATTTACAAGCAGAACATGTAAAGACTACATGTCAGATCATACCTGGAGGTGGGTAAATTATCAGAAAGTTTATTTTTTTGGTAAACTATTCCTTTATTCTAAGTTACCTGTGTGTTGAGGTGTTGTTTGGGGTTTTGTTGTGTTGAAGTCCTCTGTGTCTTTCTTATGTTTCATGTCTCTTACAGCCTCTGCACTGATGTAGATATCAACAGTCCTTTCTATTCGGTCTTCTGAGTCCATTATCGAACCTTTGTCCATACCATCATTCACAGTTCCAGACATGTTTGATGCAGTTGAAATGGTTACAGTCGTTTATCTATGAAACAATTTTAAAGTGGTAAAAACTCATACATTAAACTATATACTGACATAATGTATTCTTTAATAATCTCTGTACCTGTGACTTTGATGACTGGATGCTGGTTGCATTGAATCTGTGACCTATCTTCTCTGCATATTTTCTGAGTTTTATCCTTCTATATATTTTCACTTACATCAGACACTATTAACAAACTAGCGCTAGTTTCTTTCCCTTAGTGGACTGTGTTGTGCTCCTCATCTGTGATTGTGTGGCCAGTATTTATGCAGAAAGGAACTGTTTTTTTTTTTTTTTTGCGTGTGTGTGTGGGGGGGGGGGGAATGTTTATTTGAAAAAGTATTTCTGTAAATTGTGTAACTAAGGAACTTCAACTCACTGCAGAAGTACATTGCAATGTGGACTATTTTGATTTAAATTAGGTTTAAATGCATATATTCATTTCAAAGGGCAGGGATTAACATTGTTTTTTCAGCCTGGTTCTCAGTTTAGTAACTGATTCAAACATTCTCAATATATAGGGAAAAGTGACTAATTATTATTATTATTATTATTATTATTATTATTTTAAATAACAGCATGCTACCCAGTCAACAATTTGATGAGCTCACATAATACTCATGATGTGGTCACAATGTGTGGGTCACAGTGAGCTAGAAGTGTAACCACACAGCACACTCACTATGTACTCATACTATGTTCACTATGTGAGGTCACAGCACACTCACTGTGCGCTCATACTATGGTCACAATGTTAGGTCACAACAGACTCACTGTGTGCTTATACTATGGTCACTATGAGCTCACAGTGCACTCACTGTGTTCTCAAAATATGGTCACAATGTGGTCACAGCACACTTACTGTGTGCTCAAACTGTGAGCTCCCAGAATACTCATGATGTGGTCACAACATGTGAGACCACTGTCATATCATTGTGTTAAACTCATTCTGTTGTGAGTTAGCAGTGATGTAAAAGTTTTCTAATATTGGTCAGTAATATCACAAACATGTATTTCATATTTACTTCCCTTCAAAGTATTTCTACAATTCAGTTTCCTTGTTTATTTTTATATTTTATTTATTTTTAGTTTGGTGTTGACATTTGGCAGAAAAATTTCAATTTGACATATACATTCTGCTTCTAGTGATGTTTTGGTGACTGGACTTTGGTGTTTGGTGAACTTCTATTTATTTGTCCCCGTGGAAAGACTTGCCACATTCTGAAACACAGAGAACAATATGTCATTGCAATCAGTTGCTAACAACCTAACAGGTAAAAATAACTATTAGTTAAAAAATAATGCATTTATGCTTCCACAAAACATGTATAGCAACTGAAATATGATTCTCAGTTATTAATGTAGTCTGCAATGATCTGATATGGGAAGTATAACAATTACTGACTACAACCTAAAGCCAGGGACAAACTTAATGACTAGCTGAAACATTCTAAGACTGAACTGAACACACTTATCATTTTAAATGCTGACTGTAAACAACAACTGAATGCACATGGCTCTGACACATTTAGGTGTAATCAGTTGTATCAAATTACATTCATAATAAGACTTAGAGTTGTGTAGTGTGTACCTGGCTAATTTGCTAGCATGAGGACAGGTCACATTGCATATTGACATTATGTAAGGGATAATGTAGATCCAGCAGGTTGTTATCTGGGAATAAAGCCCGACAGGCTTACCAACTGCCCGACTGCTGGATCTACATTATCCCGCTTATTACACGGCTTCTTGCTACAAAAGCAAAAAAAATAGACAAGAAACATTGATCTGAGTAATGTTTCACTTATTTACAAGGTCTTTAAATTAAAGCAACACTGTAAACCCGGATAAGTTCTACTAACTCAAAAAAATTGAGGCAACAGATTGCTGCTATTTTTCTAAGTTTGCCAACTTAAATATCATCAGTAAGCACAACTAGTTATTTTGAGTAACTGTAAATTATAAATAAACATTCATTTAAATCAAAATATATATTTAGTGTTTTGTTCATCTTTATTTTAGTTCAACTCATAGTTTTGCGTACTGACAACTTTAATTTTTAATTTATCTAAAACTTAGTTTAAGTGTTATTAAATTAATTTATTTAATTTATGTAACTTATATTGTAGTAGTAATGTTACTTAAATATTTTGTGGCAACTGATTGCCTTGTTTTTTTAAGTTCCCTGTACTCAAATATCTACATTTTACAACTTAACAGTACAAATTACAAATCTGAAATCATTAAACAAAGTAGCAAATTTTATTATAAAACATTAAAACAGTTTTGTCAACAAAAATGCACACCAGGTCAAAGAAAATAAATTGTCACATTAATTGTCACATTAAAGGAATAGGTAGTATGCAAAAAATTCATGACAACAGTCCAAAAATATTAACAGTTCTGTGCAATAAAAAGGCAAATCAGGTCAAATAAAACACACTGAAATATCAAGTCATTCTTTAGAGCCAGCAACGTTGTCATCATCAAGACCCAAAAGAAACCTTCTGAAAGAAAAAAAAAAACACAAATGTGTTGACCATCTCTTTTGGACATGAAAGATCCATGTGTAGATTAAGCCAAACATCAAATGAAAGCATCAGAGAATCTCTGCAGGATTGTTTTAACAACTCCATTCTCAAGGATCATCGAAATCTTTTCTGGATTGTACTGAAGAGCAATGCCTCTGAGCTCTCGGACAACTGTCAAAAGGGCAACTGATGTATCAACATCTGGCTCCTCTGAATCATCTTCAATCTGCATGTACAAAGTGTTGAAACACAATTACCAAATGCTGTCTTACCTGTGTGATAAAATGTTGAAATATAATTCTAAGAAATATGCAGAATAAGTGACTTACCGAGCACGTTTTAAAGAATTTTGAGGTTTCTTCTCTCAGAAACACAGGAAGTGCACAGAGCACTGTTGTTTGGATAGTGTGTACATCATGTTGATCCTTTAAGTTCAAATTGAAAATAACATTAAAAAGTGGAACATACACATTTTAGCCAGCACAAAACAAGCAATGCTAACTTGACACGGAATGAATGCCACAAAGCTGATCAAGCAACACATAAAACAAGTGATCACAGTAAGAGCCCTGACTCTTAAAGGGATACTTCACTCTAAATTAAAAATTGTCATCATTTACTCACCTTTAAGTTGTTCCAAATCTGTTTAAATATATTTGTTCTGATGAAAACAAAGATATTTGGAAGAATGTTTATAACCAAACAATTCTTGGACCCCACTGACTACCATAGTAGGAAAAAATGCTTTATATTTTGTTGAAAAAAAAAAAAAAAAAAAAAAAAACACTAAACTATTTGGTTACAAGCATTCTTCCAAAAGTCTTCCTCTGTGTTCATCCAAACAAAGTAAGTTATACAGATTTGGAACAACGAGTGAGTAATTCATGACAGGATTTTAATTCTTTGGTGAACTATCCTTTAAAAAGGACGCAAAGACACATCAGAAGCTTTTTAGTGCATTCTAAATAAAATACAAAAAATTCTGAAAATGTTTACTCATCACTTAGTACATGATAAACCCAAGTCATAGCTAAACTTATAACACATAACACCAAGAAAACAGATCAAACACAGTAAACTCGCCAGAGTAAAATCAACTCTGCTCAGAGTACATTTGGTCCCACTCCAAATAGAGTTAAAATAACACTGAAACAGAGTTAAAGTTAATGAGATAATTAAGTGATTAATTAAGTGCTGAGTGGTCATTAGTGATGAACACCTGCTGTTAACAATCAGAATCACTAAAAGAGAAAATCAACATTTTTATGTGACCATCATAGCGGTCAGTGTTTACTTTAGTTGGACTCTCAACCCTTGACTTTTTAAACTTCAGATTTTGTTTGGCAGCTGTTCTTAAATTATAACAGCCTAGCAAACAAACACATATCATTCACAGTTGATGATTATGTTTTGATTTACTTACTGTGTGAATGATATTCACAACAATGGTGACCATGTTGTAGCCAATCAAAACTCATCCATGGCTCCCATCATGCACTGCAGCATGAATAAATTATGCTATTTGTCACCGTTGTTGAGCTTCATGCGTGGATTCTTGATGTCTGGGTGTGCACAAAATAAACACTTTTTTTTTTTTGCAGAATGCCTTGAAAAAAATCCTTCCAAAATGCACAAAAAATACAGATTTTTTGACTGTGGAAACACAGGGCTACTGTAGACAATAAAAAAAATATATGTGTGTGTATAAAATTGTTAGATTATACAGTGGACCAGGACAAACAATGATTTTGTCAAAACATAATCATTAACACCTGATGCCTTCTGCGTTTTGCAAAAGTCTGGCTGTTAAAACTTAATTACAACAACCCAAAACAATCTAAGATTACAAAGTCAAGAATCAAGAGCCCTACTAAAGTAACCATGGACCACTATAATGGTGACTTTAAAAATGTGATTTTCTCTTTTAGTGATTCTGATTCTGACAACCTTATCTATATTTTAAACAATATATATATATATATGAATTTCAACTGGCAGTGACAATCCTAAAAACATATAATGTAAATGAAATAACCTATACTTGATTTATGTAAACATTTAGCGTCAATGGGGCAATTTTCATTAAAACATTTTTATGTTTCTGTAAGGATTATGTTACAAAAATGTTTGTGACTCACCTTGGGAAATGTAATTGCAGTAGACAGACGGACTGGACAGGCCTGTTGAGTTCAGACTACGTTTATGCATCAGAACGAAGAAAACTATCCATGACGCAGATAGATAGAACATGTACTTTCACCAGATAACCTGCTACGTGACTTCACATATAGAAAAAATACACGACTTAATAAAATGTTCAGAAAGACCTAACGTTAACATAAAGACTGCATCTGCGCTGCATTATTTAATATCCCAACTTTAGAGACATTTACATGTTTGTACATTTTAACTGGTAGCCAATTCTAAATATTAAGAAAAACTGTAGGCTACACATTAACTGGAAAACCTAACGTGGGTGGATAACTATACTAACTATAATTAGACTGCAACATTATTTGAAACTTAATACTTGCATATTTTTGTAGCCATCGAAATAAATCGCTGTATTTGGACTGCTCTCGAATCCAACTGGACTGCAAGTGTAACTGTCTGTGTATCTGTTTGAAATTTGTATCCGAGTGCACGTTAAACGATGACATCACTTTTTGGTAAAAACTGCCACTAGAGGGCGTATGTTTGACATTAAAATATTTAATTATGATTGAATCTATTTTTCAAGTTCCCTAAACTCTTAACTTTAGTGTAGTTGTAAAAACTCAAAAAAAATATTTACTGTTAACTTAAATCTATGATAGATGTTGAATAAATTCAAAAATAATAGTTAGCTAAACTTTTTGGCACATTTTGAGTACCAGGTACTTTCCATTTTAAGTTAGTAATACTGTTTGGGTTTACAGTGAAAGCTTCCGTGAAAAAAATAGTTCCTGGCTGCACGCAGCGCACACCGTCTTTACTGGCTACTTCGTAACTTACATGAGTAGGCTAAACAGTGGGCACAGATTTCATTTTCATACTGATCCCCATTGACCAATCAGAGTACAATAATTGTTTGAACTCACAATGAGCTCATGCATTACTCAGACTGTGAGGATCACAGTATGATGATCTTTAGACCTCACAATGTGCTCATGCATTACTCGCGCTGTGAGGATCAGAGTATGATGATCTTTTGACCTCACAATGTGCTCATGCATTACTCAGACTGTGAGGATCAGAGTATGATGATCTTTTGACCTCACAATGTGCTCATGCATTACTCAGACTGTAAGGATCACAGTATGATGATCTTTTGACCTCACAATGTGCTCATGCATTACTCAGACTGTGAGGATCACAGTATGAGGAGCGTTTGAAGTCACAATGTGCTCATATACTACTCGCACTGTGAGGATCACAGTATGAGAATTGTGTGATGTCACTGTGATCATCGCATGATCTCACGCGTTGACTGGGTAGGCTTCAAGTTTTCTGCTTTACATCAAATACAGTAAAGTTGTACTATAATTCAGTAGTGCTGCAGATTCGCTGTAAATGTTCACTTACTGATATCATAGCTCTTTCACCTTTTCTGAATTTCTCTCAAATGGTACACTATAGACTTCTTTCATACATATCAGGTTGCATTGCAGGACATTGTGAATTGTGTAAAAACTCACATTGTTGATTCCTTCAGTATTCATGCTGTCTTCAACAACTCACTGTTACATTTTACACAGTCGATTTGCATATCAACAATGAGGGCCATATCAACAATGAGAGGCTCCTGTTGTTGTGAGAATATACCTCTCCTTACACCCTCATGTAGCCAGTGTTGTATAAAGTACCTGAAAGCCATACTTAAGTAAAAGTACAGATATTTTACCAGAAAATGACTTTGGTAGAAGTTAACGTCACCGTTTAGAATATTACTTGAGTAAAAGTCTTAAAGTATGTGACATTTATTGTACTTAAGTACAAAAAGTATTTGTTTTATAGTAAACATACTTAAGTATTGAAAGTACAAGTAAATGCAAAATAGAAAAGAAGCAAATAAATATATATAAAATGTTCATACACAGCTTGAGTAGCAAAATTGTGTTTTAATTCTTTCTTCCATTTTGTATTTTTGGGTAAGAATAAGAAGCGCTTCATCTGGTACTTAGTGTCTTTCATTCCAACATAAGAAAACATTTCTGGAATCTGCATTTGAAATAGCATTTATATGTATAGGGGGGACATTAATGCATTTAAACCACAGTTGCAGATTCATTAATAAGCGTAATGTTTAAAACATTGAATACTGATATTTTAAATAATTTAAGACATGAAAATGAGTTGAAATGTGAAATTAACAGTGAGTGAGTTACTGAGATTCAACCGATTAATTCAAACAGCTGAATCATTCAGTAATGAAAAGCATCTGACTGTGTTAATGAGCAAATCACTGAATCATTTTGATCACCAATTCGTTCAAAATGCTGATTTATTTAATTGCACAGAGATGCAAAACAGTGCTGTGATCTTTGTTTAGAACTATTTTCGTTGGCAAAATTGAGCAAAAACAAGCAATATTATGTCTAAAATGTAAGTCACTTAATTGCTTTCCTGAACTTGTATAAAATTATTATTAAATGTGTTATCATATCTCAGCATACACTTACGCTACAATAAAAATGAGTCTTTCTTAACAAATTATATCAAGGTAAATTCTAAATTAAGTATTTGGCAATAACGAAATTAAGATAAAGGCTCCGCCGGATTTGCTTCGCCACTTCTCTCCACAATCCGGCCTTAACGCGACGGTGAATAGCAGCTGAAATTTATAAAAGAATAATGCCAGCTAGGGGTGGGCTAAGGGGGCTGAAGCCCTGAATGTTTTTATCACCATGTCTTTTGCGCATTAAGTGTTCATGCGCATTAAAATCATTTTTATTAATCCAGCACTTAAGCAGCAAAATGCAGCTGCTTCAGGTATCTTACTGTATGACTTTATAATACCAACCTCATCATCTAAATTAGATTATTGTTAGGCCTACTGTAGCAACAAATTGTAGACTTTCTACACACGCACGCATTTAGATAAATTATATACGTGGTTAGCATTTTGCATGGTCAGTGGTAGAATTTACTAAGTGTCAGGGCAACACTTCAAAAAAAAAAAAAAGTGATTTAAATCGTAGAGAAAATAGTCTTTTTGTTCTAGTTCTAAGCAAAGCCATGCCTCTCTGCACACTGCAGTGTTTCGGTACCGAATGAATTAGCATTTTTTAAACATTTTTTAGGTTCAATGAATCACTGACCCATTCATAAAAAACAGTTTATTACTTAGTATTGTAATGAATGTTTTAAATCAATAGAATACATGACAGTGACTCAGTCATTAAGACAGTGGCTTCCATAGGCTTCTGCCACCTACTGGCAATTTTAGTCTCACATTTAAAAGTATCATTTATTTTTCTATCATTTCATATTTCGGTGTTCAACATTTTATATTAAAACATTAATTTCATAATATTATTTATGCAATTTGTAAATGCAGTGTAAATGCATGCAGGAGCACCTTAAAAATATGTGTAAACTACAGAGCCTTGTGTGTTTAATTATACTTTTTTTTTTTTTTTTTTTTAAGAAAACAAGCCACTTAACCAATATAACTTTTAAACATTTTATCTGAAGGACATCTGGTCTAAGCCCCGGATGTCCACTCACACTGTACGCCAGGCCACTGATTCGTCAGTCCTGCTTTCCTGCAGTCAGTGTTCTTCTAACTATGTTGTAGTAAGTAACAAATATGCTTTAGGGAAATGTATCAGAGTAAAAGTATACATTTTAATTAGGAAATGTAGTGGAGTAAAAGTAGGTAGGCTGAATTATAAAAACTCAAGTAAAGTACAGATACTGCCTTTTTCACTTTTTCCTGGTCCACTTAGTTTTAGTGGAGTGATTTGACATTCTACTGAACGCTGTACTGTAAACTTTTGGGATAAACACACACACACACACACACACACACACATGTATATATATATATACACACACACACACACAATACATGTTACCAGCAAAGATTCACTTCCTTCTCTTCACTCCTTGAGGCAGAAGTCTCTAAACTCATCCTTTCTAATCAACCTACTCACTCACATCATTAACTCATCCCTTCACACTGGTGTTACACTGGACAGGCTCGTGTAACCCCACTACTTAAGAAAACCCACCCTGAGCCCATCTCTTTTAGAGTACTACAGACCAGTTTTCTGTCTTTCTTTCATTGCAAAAATATTTGAAAAGCTGTGTTCAATCAAGTCTCTACCTTTCTCAAACAGAACAATCTCCTGGACAGCAACCATTCTGGTTTCAGAAGTGGACATTCAGCAGAGACTGCCTTGCTCTCATTTGCTGAAGCCCTAAGACTGGCAAGATGCAGATTACAAATCCAATACTTATCTTGCTGGATCTGTCTGCTGCTTTTGACACGGTTAACCACCAGATCTTCCTGTCAGCCCTATTGGCAAAGGGCATCTCAGGAACTGCACTCCAGTGGTTTGAGTCTTACATCTCAGATAGGTCCTTCAAGGTAACTTGGAGAGGTGAGGTCTTCAAGTCACAACATCTAACTACTGGGGTGCCTCAGGGCTCAGTTCTTTTTCAACTTCTGTTCTCTGTCTACATGGCATCGCTAGGTTCTGTTATTCAGAAACATGGCTTTTCACTGCTATGCTGATGACACTCAACTCTACCTCTCAGTCCATCCTGATGATCCAACAATAACTGCATCTCAGCTTGTTAAACCAAACCCAAGACAGAACTGCTTGTGCTTCCATCAAACCGTTTCATCACAATTTTACCATTCAGCACATAACTCCTTCAAGAACAGCAAGAAACTTTGGAGTTGTGATTGATGATCAGCTTTATTCAACATCAGGAAAATTTATTTCAGAACATGCTTCACAACTCGTTTAATCTCTTGTTCTGTCCAGGCTGGACTATTGCATCTCATAGGAGGTCTTCTATCCAGTTCTATCAAACCATTTCAACTGATCCAGAATGTGGCTGCAAGATTAATTTTCAATGAGCCGAAAAGAACGCATGTCACACCTCTCTTCGTCAGTTTGCACTGGCTACCAATAGCTGCTCACATTAAAATTAAAGCATATATTTGCCTACAAAACCACCACTGGCTCTGCACCCCTTTACCTAAATTCACTACTTCATACTTACGTGCCCTCTAGAAGCTTACGTTCTGCAAGTTAACGGCACATTGTGCCATCTCAAAGAGGCACAAAATCACTTTCACTGACTTTTACCTTAAATGTTCCCTCTTGGTGGAATGACCTACCCAATTCAATTCGATCAACTGGGTCCTTAGCTATCTTCAAGAATCTGCTAAAAACACATCTCTTCCATCTTTATTTGACCCTCAACTCTAGCACTCTATTCTATTTCTATTCTTAAAAAAAGCTATTCTTTTCATATCTTCTTTCTTTTCTTTTTATTTATTATATCATTTTTAAAAAATCCTTGCTACATATAGTGTATTAAGCTAATCTGAGACTTGTGATAGCACTTAGCATCGTTCTTTTGTTGATTTTGATTGCTTCCATTGTCCTAATTTGTAAGTCGTTTTGGATAAAATCATCTGCAAAATGACTAAATGCTAATGTAAATGTAAGTTTGGGTCCCACTTTATATTAGGCGGCCTTAACAGCTATGTACTTACATGAGACATTAGGCACTTGATACAATGTACTGTCATTGTACCTTCATGTTCTTACATTGTACTTACATTTAAAGTACTTGCATGTTCACTCACCTCTTCGTCGTTAGATCTATGGCATGAAGCAGTGGTCTCTCCCTCTCAAACATGGCTAAGTGTTGTGCGAGTACCCCTGGGTTCTTTAACAGTGATCTTTGAAGAGCAATTTCCTCCTAAAAGAGCAGTTTCTCTAAAAGAGCTGACATGGATGGATTGTGTGTTTGCAAAATGCCTTTCCTTCCGTTTCCTTCTGGCTGAGGTTCCTACCTCTCCCCTAACGATCAGCACGATTGTTGTGTTCAGTGTTGGGTTATTCCCAGCTGACATTGGCCTTGCCCTTCTTGTGTGTATATGCAACACGTTCATGTACTTTTCGATGCAAGTTATGTGAACGTTCTGACCTTTCCACAGAAAACAATTATTATTATTTTTTTTTTTTCTACACACTGGAACACATCTGAAAAATAATGATACTGTAAGTTGTGCATTTTTTGGTTGCTCTTTCAAGACAAACATTTTAAGTACATTTTATTCACACAAAAAAAGAAAGCATAATTCACACTCACAAAAAAGATTTTAAAGCAGGTTTAACTGTGTTTGCAGACTCCGCACATAGCTCTGAAGATGTAAGTGCTGATTGTTCTACTGATGTGTCATATCCTGAAGTTGGTACTGAGTCAGTGCCAGAAAGTGATGATCTTACTGTTGTCAATTTGCCCAAATTGAGCAGAAAATAGCTGTAATATTGCTGAAATTAGAACATATATATCATGTTCCTGCCAGAGTGTAAGACGAATTGTTGGAAGAACTGCATTTCTTGTTAAGCTCTGCTTGTGCGCCACTCACAAAGCGTACTCTTACAGACATTTTCAAAAGCCATAACCTCCAGATTACTCAAGCTGTAACTGAAGAATTTGCCAAATCAGTTTGTGTTGCTAACCTTGTGGCTCAAATTTTGGGGAAGTATGGACCATTTGCTACCTCTTTCAAAAAAACACAATACTACAAACAAAAAGGTTGTAAGCCTACTGAGTATTTTCTGTCTGTACATCAAAGATCATTTCAGTATATTTCAATACTAGAGTCATTGCAGGAAATATTAAGTCACAGTCACATACTTGATAGAGTGATTAAGGAACAAACAGCTAAAGAAAATACATAGGATTTGTGTGGTGGTCAAAGTGTGTACAAGTCTTTTAGAGATGGCAAGCATTACACTACTAGTGACTTTCTAGCTACTCAAGAACTGAGGATCTTAATTACACTCTACATTGATTAATTTGAGGTTTGCAAAAAGCATAAACTTTGTGGTGTATATTGGGTGTTAGACAATTTCTCATTCGGCTCTTTCATCCATTTATTTGGCAGTGCTTTGTAAAAGTGAAGATATAAAGACTTTTGGGTTTGAAAAAGTGTTGGATCCACTGTTGAAAGATTTAGTGATCTTGGAGCAACATGGCGTGTATATTGCTCAGTTAAATGAATGTGTTAAAGGTACAGTTACTTGTGTAATAGCTGACAACCTAGGAGCTCACAGACTTGCAGGTTTTGTAGAAAGTTTTTTTTCTGCTGAATACATGTGCAGGTTTTGTATAGCTAAGAATTCAGAAATTCAGTCATTGACTTCACAAAGCACATTTAAAAACTGCCCTGGAAACCGAAAGAGCGTGTTGTGTTAAACGAGACTGCGTTTTAAGTAAGAATCTTACTAATTTTTTATGTGACTGCAGGCTATCCCCCAGATGTAGTATACGATTTGTTCGAGGGCATTATACCAGTAGAACTAGCTCATTGTTTTGCTTTTTATTTTAAAGGAAATATTTCACTCTTGAGAAACTAAATGGCTTGATCCAAAATTTTGAGTACAAGTGGGGAGATAAAACAAAGTTTGATACCACAAACTTTCTCAGTAAAGAAAAGGATCGGTGGAAATGCCCACGAGAACTGGGCTGTGCTTAGATTGTTGCCTTTCATTGTTAGTCATCTTGTTCCTGAGGCATAACCTGCCTGGCATGTTATTTTGGATCTTAAGGACATAGTGGAACTTGTTGTAAGCCCTGTCCTTTCTGATGAATCAATATCATACCTTGAGTTTAAAATCAGTGAACACCGCCAGAGATACCAAGAGCTCTTTCCAAATGTTAACCTTCTTCCGAAGCACCATTACTTAGAACATTACTCTCTTATGATTCGCCTCCTTGGACCTCTTTTTCATAGGTTCATAGGTAGACAATGAGGTTTGAGGCAAAGAATAGTTTTTAAACAGGTTGCACGCCATACCAATTGTTTTAAAAACATACCTCTTACCCTTGCGAGAAAACATCAGTTAATAATTGTGTCTCATTTGCACTCCTCTGACCAAAGAACATCTTTTGTGGTAACTCATACCTCACCAGTACCAGCTGATATACTGAATTCTGACATTGCAGTCTCAATCAAGCAAAGGTTACCAGATGAGGCCGATGCCCATTTGACATCAATTGTTTCATACAATGGATTGAACTACAGCAAAGGAATAATTATTGTTCATTGGCATTTATGGGAACTCTTGGATGACTACCCATTAGCAGCTTATTCAGTAGCAGGAATGCGTCTTGTCACACTTAAGAGACATGTTGAGTGGCTGGGAAAACATAAGTAAGGTCTGTGAGTATCTTTTCACAATACATCACATGGCAAAGTTGATATCCATCTTGCACTAGGACTATTAAAGGATGAGTTCACTTTTAGAACAAAAAATTACAGATAATGCGCTCACCCCCTTGTGATCCAAGATGTTCATGTCTTTCTTTCTTTCTTCAGTCGTAAAGAAATTGTTTTTTAAAGAAAACATTTTAGGATTTCTCTTCAAATAATGGATATGTATGGTGTCCCCAAGTTTGAACTTCCATAATGCAGTTTAAATGTATCTTCAAAGGGCTCTAAACGATCCTGCTAAAAAAAAAACTAAAAAGGGTATTCTCTAGCGAAAAGACCAGTTATTTTCTAAAGAAATTGACCATTTATGTACTTTTTAACCTCAAATGCTCATCTTGCCTTGTTTCTGTGATGCACATGCATAGTCTGTGTGATGCGGGTCAATACAGTTAGGGTATGTCGAAAAACTCCCATCTCGTTTTCTTCTACAACTTCAAAATTGTTATACAACGTTTTACTTTTTTTGTAAAGGGCGTTTAATTATCTTTGTATGTTCACTTTGTAAACACTAGGTTTGTATTTCTGGAGCAATGTAGGAACGATTTTAATGTGAGGAAGAAAACGAGATGGGAGTTTTTTGACATACCCTAACTGTATTGACCCGGATCACACAGACAACCCATGCACATCGCAGAGATGATGCAAGACAAGCATTTGAGGATAAAAGGTATAGAAACTGTCAGTTTGTTTCGCTAGATAAGACCCTTCTTCCTTGGCTGGGATCATATGGCACCCTTTGAAGCTGAATTTAAACTGCATTTTGGAAGTTCAAACTTGGGGGCACCATGCATATCCATTATTCCATAATGAAAGAAATCCTGAAATGTTTTCCTCCAAAAAATTAAAAATAAAATAAAAAAATTCACGATTGAAAAAAGACAGGAACATCTTGGATGACAAGGGGGTGAGTACATTATCTGTAAATGTTTAATTCTGTAAAACACACATCTGTCTAATTGTCTCTTCAGTTTAAGATTTCAGTTTTGTTCTATTGTCTGTTTTAATACTTAGACCTACACAATAACCCAGCCTATTAGACTGAGAATCATAGTTGGTGATGATGATGCCAGGAAGCTTGTTCTGCCAAGGGGTCTTCCAGACTCTATAGAGGAATTGTGCCAGACAATAAAGACAAGTTTTGGATTACAGCAAGAAATTCATCTTCAATTGCAAATCAATTTGCAATTGCAATTGCTTTGGAAATCTCTCAGAAATCAGTGAAATACAATATAAAGCAAATCTTAAGGTGATCTGCTTGCAAAGTAATGCAAAAGATGATGATGCAACACATCTCCCCCAAGAAGTACAGTGCCCAACAGAATGCTCATTCTTCTCTTCGGGTGAAACAGAGCCCGTTACATCCCCAGATTCAGCTCCGCCTACATCAGATTCAGCTCTGTCTACATCGGATTCAGCTCCGCCTATAAGGCAGTGGGTCTGGCCAAGTGGATTGAGAATTTTAAATCGGGCCCTGCACAAGCTGTGACAAGGTGTGTCAACAGCAAGACTGGTTTGTGGCAATACAGGTCCTTCTCAAAAATTAGCATATTGTGATAAAGTTCATTATTTTCTGTAACGTACTGATAAACATTAGACTTTCATATATTTTAGATTCATTACACACAACTGAAGTAGTTCAAGCCTTTTTTTTGTTTTAATATTGATGATTTTGGCATACAGCTCATGAAAACCCAAAATTCCTATCTCAAGCATATCATGAAAAGGTTCTCTAAACGAGCTATTAACCTAATCATCTGAATCAACTAATTAACTCTAAACACCTGCAAAAGATTCCTGAGGCTTTTAAAAACTCCCAGCCTGGTTCATTACTCAAAACCGCAATCATGGGTAAGACTGCCGACCTGACTGCTGTCCAGAAGGCCATCATTGACACCCTCAAGCAAGAGGTCTGTGGGAAGGAAAAAGTGTGGCGGAAAACGCTGCACAACGAGAAGAGGTGACCGGACCCTGAGGAAGATTGTGGAGAAGGACCGATTCCAGACCTTGGGGGACCTGCGGAAGCAGTGGACTGAGTCTGGAGTAGAAACATCCAGAGCCACCGTGTACAGGCGTGTGCAGGAAATGGGCTACAGGTGCCGCATTCCCCAGGTCAAGCCACTTTTGAACCAGAAACAGCGGCAGAAGCGCCTGACCTGGGCTACAGAGAAGCAGCACTGGACTGTTGCTCAGTGGTCCAAAGTACTTTTTTCGGATGAAAGCAAATTTTGCATGTCATTCGGAAATCAAGGTGCCAGAGTCTGGAGGAAGACTGGGGAGAGGGAAATGCCAAAATGCCTGAAGTCCAGTGTCAAGTACCCACAGTCAGTGATGGTCTGGGGTGCCATGTCAGCTGCTGGTGTTGGTCCACTGTGTTTTATCAAGGGCAGGGTCAATGCAGCTAGCTATCAGGAGATTTTGGAGCACTTCATGCTTCCATCTGCTGAAAAGCTTTATGGAGATGAAGATTTCATTTTTCAGCACGACCTGGCACCTGCTCACA
The DNA here is from genome assembly GCA_033026305.1 of Cirrhinus molitorella. Lineage (NCBI taxonomy): Eukaryota > Metazoa > Chordata > Actinopteri > Cypriniformes > Cyprinidae > Cirrhinus > Cirrhinus molitorella. The sequence goes on along the minus strand of CM065126.1, from coordinate 8,597,279 downwards.
GTGCCAAAACCACTGGTAAATGGTTTACTGACCATGGTATTACTGTGCTCAATTGGCCTGCCAACTCTCCTGACCTGAACCCCATAGAGAATCTGTGGGATATTGTGAAGAGAAAGTTGAGAGATGCAAGACCCAACACTCTGGATGAGCTTAAGGCCGCTATCGAAGCATCCTGGGCCTCCATAACACCTCAGCAGTGCCACAGGCTGATTGCCTCCATGCCACGCCGCATTGAAGCAGTCATTTCTGCAAAAGGATTCCCGACCAAGTATTGAGTGCATAACTGAACATAATTATTTGAAGGTTGACTTTTTTTGTATTAAAAACACTTTTCTTTTATTGGTCGGATGAAATATGCTAATTTTTTGAGATAGGAATTTTGGGTTTTCATGAGCTGTATGCCAAAATCATCAATATTAAAACAAAAAAAAGGCTTGAACTACTTCAGTTGTGTGTAATGAATCTAAAATATATGAAAGTCTAATGTTTATCAGTACATTACAGAAAATAATGAACTTTATCACAATATGCTAATTTTTTGAGAAGGACCTGTATACCTGAAAGACGTGTGCTTTCATGTTTCGATCCTTCCAAGACACAGGCCGTTCCTGCGGCTCGCCTTCGAGGGATGGGCAAAGTTTTCAGTACAAAGTCCAGTACAAAGTCTGTTTCAGTACAAAGTCCTTCCCTTTGGGCCGTCCCTGTTGCCTCACATCTTTACGAAGGTCGCGGATGTCATCCCTCTCAGGGAAGTGGGCATACGCATTCTCAACTACCTTGATGATTGGTCTTTTACAGGTCCACTTAGGGCTAGCTTAAGGGCCCCCAGTCTGCTGCCTTAAGGGCCTCTAAAAATTGGCTCATTGGCAAACCGTTGGCCCCTTAGCGCTGGCCCTGCATGGGAAGCCCTCACTAGGCCCACACAGGGCCTGCACTATTAATCTACTACAACACTACATCTGTTTCACTTCAAATACTTTTCAGCTACTATAAATTAGTCTTTGAAAAAAAAAAAAAAAGGTTAATATACATCTTAAATGGAAGCGGTCACCACATAACTAATGTCTGTATTGTCAAAAATATACAGTAGTCAAAGGGATTTCAAATCTATGGATTTTATTAAATATAAAATAGAAAACATTCAATTCAGGTTAATACAGCTGTAGCCAAAAATGTAAATACACAAAAGTAAAAAAAAAAAAAAAACCTGTTCCTGGAGATCTACCAACACTGATCAAACACACCTAAGGAAGAAAACTGCCCACAAAATTCTTATTAACAGACTTATGTCTGTTACACATCAAATATGGTGTGTGAGATCTACTTTCCTGCAGAGTTTAGCTCCAACTTTGATCAAACTCACCTACCTGTGATTTTCTAATGATACTGGAGACATTGATTAGCATGTTCAGGTGTGTTTGATTAAGGTTAGAGCTGAACTCTGCAGGAGAGTGGATCTTGTGAGCTCGAGGGGTATTGCACAAAAGTCAAATTAAGAAATCCAGAAAAACTGAAAAAGCCTAGCTTGATCTAGCTTAATCAGCGCATCCTGGCTTAGTCCGTTGCACGTTTGCTGAGCCAGGATGAGAACACGGAGCTAATTTAAGCCAGGAGTAGGTAGTTGGGATAAGCACGCGTTCGCGGCATTCTTAAATAGACCATGGGATTGATCACAGATTTAGTGATGCAAAATGGAAAAAGCCCGTGCTACATACTTCTCGCCAAATGAGCAACAGCCCATATGGAAACCTATGAAGAGGTAAAGTATATTATATGCAAAAAGGGAAATGCGGCAGTAATAATAAAACAAAGAGAAAAAGCCTGGTAGACAATAGCGGACAGATTGAATACACACTAAAAAAAAAATTATTTTCTTTTTTTTTTAATTTTCTTTTTTTGGTGAAACAATTTATACATTTTAAAGTACATTTAAACATTAAAGTACATTTATACATTTTAAAGTTTATACATTTTGAGTACATTTTAAAGCTGTGAAATAAAAAATAAAAAAAATAGCCTACTATATGTACTATATGTCTCAAGTGAGTACATGTAAGTAAAATCTGAGAAAATGTAATAATTTCTAATGTACTTTCCCCCAAAAAATTAAGTACATATTAAAAATACAATTTGTTAATTAATTACTATATGTTATATTTTGTCATTACTTAAAGTTATGTTATATGTACATTTTTGCAGAAATTATATGGTGATTTTTTTTTTTTTTTTTTTTGTATTCCACAAATGATATTGAAAGGTTTTTTTTTATTATTATTATTAAGTAAAGGGGGACATTCTACCAGAAATGTATATTGTGATATTTACTAAGTCACTGTCTTATCAATCTATCCTTCTTAAAGAACAAACATGTCTGGCCAAAAAAGGACCTGGCAGCAGGTTTTTTTTTGTTTGTTTTTTTAATTTAATATACTGATTTTAGCGATTAAAAAAAAAGCTCATGTATCAGGCACGGGTGGTGGCCCTCCAACCCAAGACTTCACCGCAGCAGAGGAGCTTGCCCTGGAGTTGAATAAAGGGAAGCCAGTGATAGAAGGCATCCAGGGAGGGACAGCGACTGACTCTGGCCTGTCCAGAGAAACAGGCCTCTTCATACAAGGTACATTATTTCCAGACTACTGCACATGGAAAACAATGAAATTATAGATTGTTATGTGGACTGTCTGACGTTGCCTTACCTTGCAGTGTCTGGTAACGCACTTACACTTGTAGAGCCACCAGACTATGATCTGCCGGTAAGTACTCTTTAAATTTACAATTTAAATCCTAAGCTTGGCATGGCCTGTCAGAACTATCAATATAAGTTCTACTGAACATGGCAGAGGGAAGGTACATCTGCAGCTTCTGCCGACGATGATGAGACTGTCACTGCACTCCAGAAGGCTTGAGGTATCATGTCAATTTTGTGGAATTAAGTTTCTGTAGCAATGTGGTGCTTATAGAAAATAATATATTTGTAACAGGATCCAGACACTGTGCAGCCTGATAAGCAGTTTGGTAACATAGTAAGTACTGTCTAAATTACATGTACATTATGCACAAATCTTGGCTGTGCTAATTGATAGGTTATTTACAGAATTCACAAACTGTCAGACATGTCTACACAACACATCTTAAGAGGCAAATAGAGCTGGCAGAAGTCAAGATTAAATTAAAGAAGACAAAGCTGCAGGACATGGAACTTGACATGGAAATTAAACGAAAGACACTAAAGAAACTGGACTTGGAAATCCAGAAACTAGAAAGAGAAGTAAGTAAATTCAGTTGACGGTGTAACCATGACTGTTACAATGCATCATTTTTTTTTTTTTTTTTGCTCCAAAGCTCCAAGCTCACAAGTAATGACAGCAAAATACTAAAAAACAAATTAATAAAAAAAACTGTGGTCTCCTCCTTCCTTATTCATGAATATCCAGTACATTTATTGTATGTTTGCTATAATGTTAACGATTCAGTCAAGTGGAACTGGAATTTGGGAACAGCCACACAGTGTGCTACCAATACCAAAGAAAATGTATGTACAAATGAGTCGCATACATTATCCTTTATTGAAGGATGGGTTAAATCAAAACATAATTAACTGAAATAATTTGTTATATACTGTTCTCTGACCAGTCTACCATTTCTGTTATCTGGGAAGATGGCAGCGTTGTCCCAGTCAATATCCAATGCAACTCTAGAAGCCCTTTCTTTTCTTAGGATTGCAATGTTATGAAGCACTGTGCAGGCAACAGTTACAGTGGGTACGGAAAGTATTCAGACCCCCTTAAATTTTTTTTATATAACTCTTTGTTATATTGCAGCCATTTGCTAAAATCATTTAAGTTCATTTTTTTCCTCATTAATGTACACACAGCACCCCATATTGACAGAAAAACATTTTTGCAGATTTATTAAAAAAGAAAAACTCCTAAGTATTCAGACCCTTTGCTGTGACACTCATATATTTAACTCAGGTGCTGTCCATTTCTTCTGATCATCCTTGAGATGGTTCTACACCTTCATTTGAGTCCAGCTGTGTTTGATTATACTGATTGGACTTGATTAGGAAAGCCACGCACCTGTCTATATGAGACCTTACAGCTCACAGTGCATGTCAGAGCAAATGAGAATCATGAGGTCAAAGGAACTGCCTGAAGAGCTCAGAGACAAAATTGTGGCAAGGCACAGATCTAGCCAAGGTTACAAAAAAAAAATCAGCTGCACTTAAGGTTCCTAAGAGCACAGTGGCCTCCATAATCCTTAAATGGAAGACGTTTGGGGTGACCAGAACCCTTCCTAGAGCTGGCCGTCCAGCCAAACTGAGCTATCGGGGGAGAAGAGCCTTGGTGAGGGAGGTAAAGAAGAACCCAAAGATCACTATGGCTGAGCTCCAGAGATGCAGTCGGGAGATGGGAGAAAGTTGTAGAAAGTCAACCATCACTGCAGCCCTCCACCAGTCGGGGTTTTATGGCAGAGTGGCCCGACGGAAGCCTCTCCTCAGTGCAAGACACATGAAAGCCCGCATGGAAGGACTCCAAGATGGTGAGAAATAGGATTCTCTGGTCTGATGAGACCAAGATAGAACTTTTTGGCCTTAATTCTAAGCGGTATGTGTGGAGAAAACCAGGCACTGCTCATCACCTGTCCAATACAGTCCTAACAGTGAAGCATGGTGGTGGCAGCATCATGCTGTGGGGGTGTTTTTCAGCTGCAGGGACAGGACGACTGGCTGCAATCGAGGGAAAGATGAATGCGGCCAAGTACAGGGATATCCTGGACGAAAGTTCACCTTCCAACAAGACAATGACCCTAAGCACATAGCTAAAATAATGAAGGAGTGGCTTCACAACAACTCTGTGATTGTTCTTGAATGGCCCAGCCAGAGCCCTAACTTAAACCCAATTGAGCATCTCTGGAGAGACCCGAAAATGGCTGTCCACCAGCGTTTACTATCCAACCTGACAGAACTGGAGAGGACCTGCAAGGAGGAATGGCAGAGGATCCCCAAATCCAGGTGTGAAAAACTTGCTGCATCTTTCCCAAAAAGAAAAATGGCTGTATTAGATCAAAAGGGTGCTTCTACTAAATACTGAGCAAAGGGTCTGAATACTTAGGACCATGTGATATTTCAGTTTTTCTTTTTTAATAAATCTGCAAAAATGTAAACAATTCTGTGTTTTTCTGTCAATATGGGGTGCTGTGTGTACATTAATGAGGAAAAAAAATGAACTTAAATGATTTTAGCAAATGGCTGCAATATAACAAAGAGTGAAAAATTTAAGGGGGTCTGAATACTTTCCGTATCCACTGTATGTCACACGCCCTGTCTGGGGAGACCCTCAGGTGGTGCAGGCACTGAAATCATGATTTCAGGAAGCCAAAGGTCATTTCAATTCGAGCCCTTGTACTGGCGTGGGTATGGTTGTAAGCTGTGCTAGGGTTTGTGGGTCTTCAGGAGGAGTCAACAGGAACGTCTCACAGGCATAGCCTTTGTCTCCTAGTAGCAGACCAGAGAACTCACCTGAGAATACAAAATATAATTCTTACAGCTAGCAGAGTAAAAGTCTGACACACTCCAAAATGTTTAAAATTTTGGTGGTTTACCTAGAGAGAGTCTCTAGGTAATTCTACTGGCCCGAAAGACTCTGGAGTCATGGACTGAGCCAGGCCACTTTGCCTCTAAGTTTGTGATTAGGCAGTCTGCATCACAGATCACATGTAACAATAACATGCAGCCTATTAATGTCATTTAATGTAAAGAATACATTTATGTAGCTGACAGTAATTATAAATCATTCTTACCTGAACACTGATACTGTGGAAAGACTTCCTGTTAACATAATCACCCTCGTGTGCCCCTGAGGGGCGTTTGATACGGATATAGGTCCAATCCACAGCACCAGTGACATTAGGGAAAGCTGTAACACAAATGAGTGTCATACTGTGACTGTGCTAATGTAACACTTTTTTATTTTATTTTTTTTATTGTAATCTGTAATTCGTCATACCTGCAATCTTGTAGAACTCCTCCTTGATGTGGTGGAATCTTCTATGTCCAGGGAAGGTAATATGTGCACAAGTGATTTCAGTGCCAGACAAACATGTCTTTTCGTGCGGCAAATAGTGCCTTTATTGAGGTTTTCGGCATCTCCAACAGAATAAAGAAACATGCCACTTGCAAAGAATTGCAGCGCTACGCAGACCATCTGTGGGACAGTGAGAGCTCGGCTCCACACTGTCCTGTGTTGTATCTTTGGAGCCAACAGCCTACACAAATATCAGATGCCATCACCTGAAAATCTGTACCTCTCAGTCAGATATTCGTCTTGTAAGGCCAATGGGTCTGACCTGTCCCGGAACACTCTTTCATGCCTGAATGCTCTTCTGAGTATTAACACTTCCTCGTCAACAACATCGTCCAACAAAGGGCAAGCCATTGCAAAGAGAAAACACCTGAACTGGACTTCAGCCTATATAAGTACAAATACTTCTGAAATCTGATTAAGTAATTAAATTACATTTAATCAGTTACTACCAAGCTCTATATATGTATTGAACTCGTCAGAGACCTAAATGAAACCAGCTGTGCTACATCATCAGCCATTTCTTATGCTCTTGAAAATTAATATATGTATTCATCAAACTTCTGACAGCAATATGAACAGCACTCTTCATAATCACAGGACAATAACATATGCTGAATGACAGTAACATTATATGTATTATTTAAATGCAGGAAAATTAAAATGATGTAACATATTTACAGAACAACATGAAGTGACAGTAAAATACATGAATTTCTAGTAGCAGAACAGACGGATAAATCACCAGGATTAATTTTAGCCCGGTTGCTTCAAAGAATAAATCTCCATAGCAACTCAATTTAGCTTAATTTAGCCTGCTTTCATGCAACTGAGTCAGGGATAAATTCATCCAGGTTAACTAGAAAATCTCAATCTGATTTATCAGTCTGATTTACCCGTGTCTGGATTCTTGCCTGCGTTTCTCGTCTTGTCTGATTCGCTGTCTGCCCTGGAATTATCGCCTGTCCTTATCAATGTTTCATTTTAACATTGTCTGAGACTCAGGCTCTCTGTTTAAGTCTAAACTTTTCAGCCAAACATATACAATCTTATGTTTGATATTTCCATTGGTAACATTGTTATTGAAACCTATATTTAGAATCCCTTCAATATAACACCCAAATGACTGCTCAGCCAAATACAGCAGAATCTATCAATAGCCAACCTGTCTGTTGAAGCCTGAAATAGTCTAGAAACTTGGAAAATATGATAAATAATGCTGATCACATTTCTGTTTTCTTTTCTTTGTTTTCAAGTGGATAAATATTTTATTGCAGTGCTGTCCACATGCCCATAAAGATGAGCCATGGCTGCACTGTTGTGTAATTAACTGATACAAATGTTTTTTGTTTTTTTTGTTTTTTTTTTAAATTCACAAAAGTTTAATGTTACACAAAATATATTTGTTTAGGACAATCATATTTTTTTCCCCAATAATAACAAATGTAGTAGAATCTTGTCAGGTTCAGTTGAAGGCAGCATTGCTATTTGTCTTGTGATGTGAGGTCAATGTCACATAAACCACTTTAATTAGGACACTAATATCACATTCTAATTAAGTATCAAATGAGTAAGTTCAAATGAGTAATGATCAGAATAATTAACAGAAAGAAAGAAATAGATGGGTGTGTCTCAATCAGCTTCCAATTGTAAGTCAGTGAATGGACTTAAATAGCCTGAAAACATTTTAAAATAAATAAATAAATATAACAACTCAAAATGAAAGCAGCAATTAATAATGAAACACATACAAACAATATATATATATATATATATATATATATATATATCTTATTTAGGAATCACTGTAAACACTGGGAATGTTTAAGAACACAAACATTTCTTCAGCCAAATCACAACAGATGCAGGAATGCAGCTCATACTTATGACGTCACACCTCCAGACCAAAATAAAAGTCCAGTTCAAAATCACTATTTAGCAGAGGAATTTGTACATAATTAAACATAATTCATACATATATTAACTGTCCAATGAAAATATTAAGAAATCATAAAAGAGTATGTGATTCTGTCTAGGTCACATTTTGTTTAGGTGCAGAAAGCTTTAATGCCAACCATATATTAAAATGGAAACAGAAGAAAAAAAATAATAATAAAGAGCTTTAACTCTTAGAAAAATAAGTTCATACACGTGTCAGTTAAATGCACATAAGAATCGGTGTTTTCCCCAATAAATATAAAGTTCATTTTAGTCTAAAATTCTTGTTAATAGGAAAAAAATGTATAACAATGAATTCCAAAAATCAAGCTAAAGCAATTAAAATGTATTATACTTAAATACGATAACGATAAAGATAACGAAAAAATATGAACAATATTGTATTTATTCTTGTTTTTGACACACAATTTGGTGAAATGATTTTAGTGTGCAACTATTGTCAGAACATTTCCAGCACATTTTAACAATACCATGAAAATATTGATAACTGTGATCATTTTGGTCACTGCAGTCCTGACATTTTCATACCGTTTTATCTCTACTACAAAGAATCCTAAGATCTTGAAAACAAACAATTAATCAAATCCTTAGATCTTTATGAGATCAAAATTATTTTCTTATTATTTTAGTAATTTCAAAGTAATAGTAATTTCAAAGTTTGCTGTCTTTCCTTGCCATCCACAAATAATTTTCCCAATTCTGTTTATTTTAAAATGCTCTTAGTGTTTTTTTTTTGTTTTTTTTTTACAAACCTGGTTTGAACAATCAGGTATATTTGTAGTGTTGTTTTTTGCATTGTTTTAGCAAAGAATCAATGTATTTTGCTCTTAATGGGGCTTAGCATCTTTATAGATAAGTAGCGCACATGGGAAGGGCATGAAGCATGTTTGGCTCTAGATAAAAATACTAGATAGATCACTACACTTAATGACCATGTGCACTTGCTGTGAACTTGTGTGAACCGCTTCATTGTTTTGAGAAATGATCAAATGGTTGTTGTCTCTGGGTCAAGTTGAAACCAAGCTGCGGTCCGCCATTCAAATGGCTTAATAAAAAAAATCACTGTTTTTATAATTTGCACTATTTAGTGTTACACTTAAATCAACTGCAAATAAAAGACTATTAAATCTATCAGGATCTCTGCAGATAATGAATAATCAAATTCAAAAACAGCATTACAAGCTTCACTTATAAAACCAGGTTATTCTCTTTGTATGGCTACAAAAGTTCTGGAAATATGATACATCATGGCAGTCCTGATATAAATTGCAGGAGGAGAGGTAATTCAGTCCTTCAGTCATCTAGTTCTGGTGCAGCATCACAATGCTCCTTACACTCAGAATGAGTTGCTCTGGGGTGGTGGTATTTTGGCATGGCCTGGGCTTAACACAAACATGAAAGACACTGACAGGAAGCAAGAGCTGAGGTGAGAACACAAAACACTTCATCTGCAAGCGTTTGACTTCTATTACATTTCTTCCTGTTTTCCAATGTTCACACTTAATGGGACCCTAGTTATTTTTTTCTCTCATTTGTGAAACCTCATGTGGTGTTTAAGTGCTACTTTATTTCCAAAACTCTTTCCGCAGTGACCACATGCAAATGAATTCTCTCCAGTGTGAAGGTTCATGTGCCTGTTAAAGTTTCCTTTTTGGTTGAAACTTTTTCCACATTGTTGGCATGTGAATGGCTTCTCTCCAGTGTGTATTCGTATGTGGTCTTCAAGATGTCGTTTATAATTGAAACTCTTTCCACACTGAGGGCATGTGTAGGGTTGCTCTCCAGAGTGAATTCTCATATGGTCTTCAAAGTGCCGTTTTTGACGGAAACACTTTCCGCACTCAGAGCATGTGTAGGGTTTCTCTCTATGAGTTCTCATGTGGACTTCAAGGTCATGTTGATCAAAACTCTTTCCACACTGATCACATGTGTAAGGCTGGTCTCCATTGTGAATCCTCATGTGTCTGTTAAAGCTTCCTTTTTGAATGAAACTTACTCCACACTGTTGGCAGGTGAAAAGGCTCTCTGCAGTGTGAACTGTCATGTGTAAATTAAGGCTTCCTTTCCGGTTGAAACTTCTTCCACATTGTTGGCATGTGAAAGGCTTTTCTCCAGTGTGAACACTCATGTGGACTCCAAGGTGTCCAGGTTGAGTGAAACTCCTTCCACACTGTTGGCAGATGTAAGGCTTCTCTCCAGTGTGAACTATAACATGTCTTTTAAGACTTAGTCTCCGACTGAAATGCTTTCCACATTGTTGGCAGGCATAAGGCTTCTCTCCTGTGTGAACTCTCATGTGGACTCCAAGCTGTCCAGGTCGAGTGAAACTCATTTCACACTGCTGGCATGTGTATGGCTTCTTTCCTGTCTTTTGAGCCTTTTTTGTTGAGGAAGGCTTTTCAGTCTGTGAACAACTAAAAGATGCATCTCCATTTATGAAATCATAATGTTTCTCTTCCATTTCATTCAGTACTTCACTCTCCTCTTTCAGTGCCATCAGGTCTAAGGTGAAAAAAGACAAATAAAAGTTAACCCCAGTTTAATAGCACAAAATAACAGACATAAAAACATGTAAAGTGTCAAAACTAACAGACAACTACGTCCTATAAGTGCTGTGAGAGGTTAGTCATGCACCACATCAAATCCAATCTTCCCAACACACTTGACCCGCTCCAGTTTGCATACGTCCAAACCGCTTCATGGACGATGCGATTTCCTCCACCCTACACCTGGCTCTTTCTCACTTAGAAAACAAAGACTCCTATGTTAGAATGTTGTTCATTGACTTCAGCTCAGCATTTAATACTAAACATAAATACTAAACTAAACATTCTGGGCCTTAACTCCTCCCTTGCAACTGGATCCTGGACATTTAACTGGAAGACCTCAGTCAGTCTGTGTCGGTCGCAACACCTCCAGCACTACCACACTGAACACAGGTGCCCCACAGGGCTGCGTGCTCAGCCCGCTGCTCTTCACGCTGCTGACCCACGACTGCACTGCCAAGTTCAGCTCCAACCACATCTTCAAGTTTTCTGAGGACACAACTGTGGTAGGTCTCATCAGCAACAACGATGAAACATCCTACAGAAAGGAAGTGGCACAACTGGTTGAATGGTGTGGTGCAAACAACCTGTCCCTCAATGTGAGTAAGACAAAGGAGCTTGTGATGGACTTCTGCTGACCACCCCCCACTGACCATTGACAGCTCGACTGTGGAGAGAGTCAGCAGCACTAAATTCCTGGGGGTGCACATAACAGAAGACCTCACCTGGACCACCAACACTACATCACTCTCCAATAAAGCGCAACAACGACTCTTAACTTAAGCCAACTTAAAAGAGCAAGTCTCCCTCCACCCATCCTCACCACATTCTACAGGGAAACAATTGAGAGTGTGCTGACCAGCTGCATCACTGTCTGGTACGGGAACTGCAGTGCTGCTGACCGCAAGACCCTCCAGTGGACAGTGAACACAGCTGCAAAGATCATCAGTGCCCCTCTCCCCTTCATTCTGGACATTTTCCTCAAACAATGCTCTAACAAAGCCACCAGTTTCGTGAAAGACCCCACTCATCCCTCCCACAGTCTCTTCCAGCTCCTGCCATCAGGAAGACGGTACAGGAGCATCACAGCCCACTCTGCTAGGCTACTCAACAGCTTTTTCCCCCAGGCTGAGAGCCCTGAATTCCAGCCACCTCACCCCACTCTTGTCCACAATGTAAACTGTTGAAAAACTCAAAACACTGTGCAATTCTGAGTGTGTTACACACAGGTGATTGGGCTGAACAAACCACCTGTAGAAACACTCTTTTCTCTCTACATGCACTAGACACTTCCTTATCAACACTCCATGTTACGATGACCTAATAAGGTCTTAACAAATGTTTATTTGTCAGTGCACCACAAATCAAATTGCACTATTTGCTTCTTAACCTTAAATGCCTCTTTTGCACAATGCCATACCCAGTTATTATGTAAAGTACTTATGTAGGCTGTCTTACAGTCATGGCCAAAATTGTTGGCACCCCTGATTTTTTTCCAGAAAATCAAGTATTTCTCACAGAAAAGTATTGCATTAACAAGTTTTGCTATACACGTTTATTCCCTTTGTGTGTATTGGAACAAAACAAAAAAGGGAGGAAAAAAAGCTAATTTGACAATGTCACACAAAACTCCAAAAATGGGCTGGACAAAATTATTGGCACCCTTAACTTAATATTTGGTTGCACACCCTTTGGAAAAAATAACTGAAATCAGTCGCTTCCTATAACCATCAATAAGCTTCTTACACCTCTCACCCGGAATTTTGGACCACTCTTCCTTTGCAAACTGCTCCAGGTCTCTCATATTGGAAGGGCGCCTTTTTCCAACAGCAATTTTAAGATCTTTCCACAGGTGTTCAATAGGATTTAGATCTGGACTCACCGCTAGACACTTCAAGTGTTTGGTTTGACACCAAAGTATGTTTGGGGTCATTGTCCTTCTGGAAGACCAGACTATCCTGCGTTGCAACCTTTCATCAATTTTTCTCTTCCGTCCACACCCAGGGAGATTAGCTACAGTGCCATGGGTTGCAAACTTCTTGATAATGTTGCGCACTGTGGACAAAGGCAAATCTAGATCTCTGGAGATGGACTTGTCACCTTGAGATTGTTGATATTTTTCCACAATTTTGGTTCTCAAGTCCTCAGACAGTTCTCTTCTCCTCTTTCTGTTGTCCATGCTTAGTGTGGCACACACAGACACACAATGTAAAAACAGTCAACTTCTCTGCTTTCAGGTGTGATTTTTATATTGCCCACACCTGTTACTTGCCCCAGGTGAGTTTAAAGGAGCATCACATGCTTGAAACAATCTTATTTATCCACAATTTTGAAAGGGTGCCAATAATTTTGTCCAGCCCATTTTTGGAGTTTTCTGTGACATTATGTCAAATTTGCTTTTTTCCCCTCCCTTTTTTGTTTTGTTCCAATACACACAAAGGGAATAAACATGTGTATAGCAAAACATGTGTTAATGCAATACTTTTCTGTGAGAAATCTCAGGGGTGGCAACAATTTTGGCCATGACTGTATGTTAAGTGTATGTATAGTCAATTACTATATGTATGTATAGTCAATTACTTATAGTATATGTATAGTTAGATTACTGCTTTCAGTAGGTTAGCTATGTATATGTTTAAAAATTGTTCCTATGTCTAGTGTTGTATGTTTATATTTATATTTATTTATATAGAGCTGTTGTCCTGCGAGAAATAACATTTTGTTCCACTGTATGTCCACACATGTAGCGAAATGACAATAAAGCTCAACTTGAACTTGAACTATATCCACTAAGCAACTGCAAGAGATGTTGCTCAGTGGATATTGAGAAACCTTTCCCAATATTTCTAACGGTTCACTTATTTAGGACGTCTCAAACACTATTAAGATTCCATTGAAACCCTCTATTTAAAATAAAAATAATTTGTTTTTGCCAGAAGATCTAATTAATTAGGGGCCAAGCACCGAAGGCAGGCATCTCTTGTGTTCTTCTTTTGTTTGAGTTTATGACAGCTAGTAGAATCGCTTGCAGGAAAGTTGTGAAATTTGGCACACAAGTTTCGTCTCATGCAGAGTCAAAACGACACCAAAAAGGCAGTGATTTTATTTTAAATTATCATGAAAGAAAAACTTGACTTGGCAAGTGGCACAGACAGAAAGGTTACTCCTACTGGCTATGGATTATTTGATTCTCCACATCTCAGTGAAAGGAGCGTGGGTATCATTGTGCTATTTAACCAACAATTCAAGTCCTGTGGTCATTCCCCATTTTAATTCTTTTGAATGTCTTGTTCTGAGCATCTCTGCACCCATCACTTCTGTCATTGTTACAGTCTATAGACCTCCTAAGACAAAGGAAGATTTTGTGCCTGAATTTGCTGATCTGCTGTCTGTTGTGCCTCAAGTTGGAGAGAAATCTTATCCTGGTGATAAGACTTTAACATCCATGTTGTCAATAGCCACTTTTCCACTGTACCAGGACTAACGAGCCAGACGGGGCCAATGGCTTTGCACTTTAAGCCGCGAGCCCGAAAATTAAGCCGCATTTCCACTGTCAGACCAGCACTACTGTAAAACCCGCCTTTAACGTGACTCTCTGAAACAAACATCACACAACCTTAGCTTTTTTTTTTTTTTTTTCTCAGCGAGGGGAAGATTAATGAAACTATACTGTAAAAAAAAAAAAAAAAAAAAATATATATATATATATATATATATATATATATATATATATATATATATATATATATATATATATATATATATATATATATATAGGCAAGACATCACCATTTTGGAGTCCACATCAAATTACATTTATAAAAATAATTTTAAATGGATACAAAAAACATCTTAATGCAAGAACTTTAATATAAGTATATAAAAATGTAATAACTATAATAAGATAAATATGGGGAAAATAATGTTCCAAAGTGTAAAACTGTCATTCAGAGTAACTTTGATTTTACCATTACATTTTTAAATAAATATATAAAATACCAAGTTAAAATCTATCTATCTATCTATCTATATATATATATATATATATATATATATATATATATATATATATATATAAAATTTGTTGTCTTGGCATTTTCAAGTAAGTATTGGCTGTGTTATATTAAAAGGACTGTGTGGTATTGTGTTCTTAAAGTATTTAAATAGCCAGGGGACTTTTGTCCCGAAAATGCAGTTCGTCAGATTTAATTCAGTTTAACACAAATAAGAAGTTATTTTGAAATCATATAAAAAAATTGATAGCCAACAATTGTTTTTTAACTTTAAAGTTCACTGTTTGAAATAGGTGTCCATTTAATCGCCTGCAGTATTAGCTGAAGTAGAAGTTTCGTCATTCAGGGTAATGGTTTTGTCATTTGGTGTAATACAAATTCTTGGTTACACCAGTGTCATCCATTACACTGAATGACAGTATCACTGTATAAATAACAATTTTAGCATCTTATTGATATTACAAATAAATTAGGAATATTTAACATTAGCAAATGTGTTAAACTTAATAAATATTCATATTTAAATGCATTTTGGTATTGTTTAATTTGTGTTAAATATTTGTTAATAATATTAATTGTACATTTCTGAGCACATATATGGTGTCCTGTCAGCAATAACATGCCTGTGGGCTCGTTTGATTACTGTCAGTTGCAGTGTTGCCACATATTGCTGTGAAAACAAATAAAAAAATAAACCAAAATAATTTCAGATATTTTGCAAATAAGATAAGGATATCATCGACCTTAACTAAAACTTCCAACTTTATTAACTCACTTAAGTGGCACTCTTTCCTCTTGCTCGCACTCTCCCATGATTTCCAGTATATTGTATCTAATTTGCGGGCATCAGGGACCCACTATGAATATGCAGGAGATTCCCAGATCTTCCAGGTAAGGTGGGATTAATTATAGACGCCCACGAACAGAGTCACTAGGCAATGTGAAAAGCCGAAAAGCTAATAAAATGTGGACCAGTAGCTTGGGGGGCACTCTTAAAGCCAGTTCACACCAAGAACAATAACTATAAAGATAACTATAATAGTAACTATATGAAACGTAAACAAAGCAGCCCTGGCTTACCGTTTTTAATGTCAGTTATGTTGATAACGTTATTCATTTTATGGCCCGACATACTGAATCGGGCAAACTCCTGCTGACATGAGCCCGACGTGTGGAATACACCAAACAGACACTGCCTGACGAGAGCCGATAGTGAGCTTGGTGTATTCCAGCCTTAACCATTCAGTAAACTATTAAAGGGGCAGTCCTAGTCGACTGAAAGCGACGGCTGTTGCCAGACTTTATTTTGCATACGTCATCATTACATCAGAGCAATTAGACCACATGCACACAACTTTTATTTACCCATTTCATATGAAAAATGTTACTCAACCCTACCCAGATAGCACACATACGTCTGCAATACGTCTGTTAAAGATCTCTTGATCTGGAAAGCATCTGCTGTGTACAAACGTCTGGCAGACATCTGTAAGATGTCAGTTTTACATACATTCTAAACCATAAACACCTTAAAGACATCTAATAGACGTCTATTTGACATCTGATAGGAAACGCACAATAGACGTATTGTAGATGAGCAAACTACATCTTGCAGATGTAAATACAGACATCAAATAGATGTTTCTGAGTGTGCTATCAGGGTAGCAGTGAAGTTTGAAGATTTAAATATTACATTTAAATGCTGTTTTAAATCAGAACACTGTAAGAGTAGAAAATGGCCTTTAAAAGAACTTTAAGAAAAAAATGAAGCTGAAATCCTTTCAAAAAGAAAACTGCAGGAGGGCAGACAGTGTAGAAAAACACCTGCCAAAGACAAGTGAATTGAGAAAATGTACAGCTTTGAGAATGAAAACCAACCTGTTTGTTCCTCAGTATCTTCTGGTTTGACTCTGTATGTTTCTTCAAACTTCATGTCTTCACTCTCCTCTTTAATAAACGCCATCTTTGTTTGTTCCTCAGTGTCTTCTTGTTTGACTCTGAATGTTTCTTCAATCTTCATGTCCTCACTCTCCTCTTTAATAAATGTCATCTTTATAGTGTCACGTGGATCAGTTGCTCTAGGTTTTTTTTTTTCTCTGTGTTTGGAAACTTTGTCCTGTTTAAGATGAGAATAATTAACAGAAATTAAAAAAGAAAAAGACAAAAATTAAATCTGTGTGCATCTCAATCAGCCCTACCTAGTTCAGTGCACTAGTAAGGAGTCAGTCAGAGTGACAGTTAAGGGACTTAAACGATCTGATTAGACAAACGCTTAAAACTTCAACTTACTATTCAGTTTTGATTAACATAAGTATTTAATGATTAGTAAGTATATTACATTTAATCTATTAGTCATTTACAAATTCCTATTACAACAACAACAAAAATACATTTGCAATTAAAAGTTGTCATTGCACATGTTTGTTGTTCTCATTGCATTTACAGTGTTTTGAGCAGCAGATCTCATCAGCAAGCAGCGATTCGAAACAATGAATCATTTTGTGAAGCACCTGATTCACTTGACTCGGAGTTTCGAATTCGTGTTTACGATTATCTGAATCACTACACAGGGAGCGAAATCAGAAGTTTGGATGCGATTTACTCACACAAAACAACGTTCATTATTTGATTACATTTCAGTGTTACATTCAATAATTATTCAGGTTACATCGCTTAAACCATAAAAAATCTAAACGCGTTGTTTGAATTTAAACACTTCAAATGATTAAGACTACAAACCTTTCTTCAGCTGAAACACTGAACCAGGAGCGCGGCGCAGCTTTATGACGTCAAACCACCAGATCAAAATAAAAGTCCTGTTCACAAGCTGCTGTCTCTACAATCCAGAAAGTGCAGATATTTACATTAAGGAAACGCATGCAAATAATAAAACATATGACAATGGCATTCAGAGTCTTGTTCTTGGTGAAATACATATTTAAATATTTAAATAAAGAAATAAAAAAAATACAAATATGTACAAATTGTAATAATTATAATTTTATTTAATTATGTACTATTAATTATATTTTTTCCAAATTTATTAATTCATTCTTTCATTTATTCATTCACATATTTATGACAAAGTTTATGTCCATGAGTGTTAAATTTTGTATTTATTTATTTATTTATGCATTATATCAACATTTATTTATTTCCAGATTTATTTACTATGGTATTTATTTATTTAGGCCTTTCTTTGTCAGCAAGGGAGAAGTTCTGAAGCCACAGTAGCACCTTGTGGTGTGACCAACCAAAAAACAAACAAAAAAAAGTGCATACTTATGAATGATTCTGTAATGATTTTAAGTTTGAATGTTTACTCTATTTTAGCTTGTTAGAACAAAATGTGTCTCATGGCCAGCTGAGTGTGTTGACTGAAAACTAGCCTTTACATGTTATTGAGACAAATTGAAGGACTGACTGAAAGCGTGAAGCGTGTTAATTATTATGCTAAACTCACTCCCGAAGGGGATTTGAGCATGGGATAGTTTACCACTTCCAGAACAAACCTCCTCCCATAAATTTGGCAGCATCTATCCGAGTCCTCAAACATGGTTATATTGGAGAACTCAAGAGGGTAGGAAACCTTGTACCAAAGAAGTCCTTTTTGTCCTCACATGGCACTTGTTTCTTTCACTTATTTCATTTATTCATTTATTTTACTTGTTTCATAACTCAAAGTCCTCTTTTATCATCTTCTGTTGTTTTCTGTGCAGCGCATCGTTTGTCAAATCTTTCAGCAAAGTGACATCAGTCATGACCATATAGCTACATTTCAAATGGCATCCCAGCTATCTTTTATAGCACTTCACACCAATTGTGCAAATGTGTAGCTTGAACTATGCAATTATTAAGTGAGTATTTGCAATTAAAGAACATGGGAAACAAGTGATGACACTTTGTTTTTGTTGTAGATCACACATTGCATGAAATTGTTCTTCTGCACTCATTTCACACACATCTGAGGGCCCAGGGATTTCACAAAAAATGATCAAGACTAAAATAGTGAAGCTCTTCAGGTTAATATTGTGAGAAAAAAAAAAAAATATATATATATATACAGGTCCTTCTCAAAAAATTAGCATATTGTGATAAAGTTCATTATTTTCTGTAATGTACTGATAAACATTAGACTTTCATATATTTTAGATTCATTACACACAACTCGAAGTAGTTCAAGCCTTTTATTGTTTTAATATTGATGATTTTGGCATACAGCTCATGAAAACCCAAAATTCCTATCTCAAAAAATTAGCATATTTCATCCGACCAATAAAAGAAAAGTGTTTTTAATACAAAAAAAGTCAACTTTCAAATAATTATGTTCAGTTATGCACTCAATACTTGGTCGGGAATCCTTTTGCAGAAATGACTGCTTCAATGCGGCGTGGCATGGAGGCAATCAGGCTGTGGCACTGCTGAGGTGTTATGGAGGCCCAGGATGCTTCGATAGCGGCCTTAAGCTCATCCAGAGTGTTGGGTCTTGCGTCTCTCAACTTTCTCTTCACAATATCCCACAGATTCTCTATGGGGTTCAGGTCAGGAGAGTTGGCAGGCCAATTGAGCACAGTAATACCATGGTCAGTAAACCATTTACCAGTGGTTTTGGCACTGTGAGCAGGTGCCAGGTCGTGCTGAAAAATGAAATCTTCATCTCCATAAAGCTTTTCAGCAGATGGAAGCATGAAGTGCTCCAAAATCTCCTGATAGCTAGCTGCATTGACCCTGCCCTTGATAAAACACAGTGGACCAACACCAGCAGCTGACATGGCACCCCAGACCATCACTGACTGTGGGTACTTGACACTGGACTTCAGGCATTTTGGCATTTCCCTCTCCCCAGTCTTCCTCCAGACTCTGGCACCTTGATTTCCGAATGACATGCAAAATTTGCTTTCATCCGAAAAAAGTACTTTGGACCACTGAGCAACAGTCCAGTGCTGCTTCTCTGTAGCCCAGGTCAGGCGCTTCTGCCGCTGTTTCTGGTTCAAAAGTGGCTTGACCTGGGGAATGCGGCACCTGTAGCCCATTTCCTGCACACGCCTGTACACGGTGGCTCTGGATGTTTCTACTCCAGACTCAGTCCACTGCTTCCGCAGGTCCCCCAAGGTCTGGAATCGGTCCTTCTCCACAATCTTCCTCAGGGTCCGGTCACCTCTTCTCGTTGTGCAGCGTTTTTTGCCACACTTTTTCCTTCCCACAGACCTCTTGCTTGAGAGGTGTCAATGATGGCCTTCTGGACAGCAGTCAGGTCGGCAGTCTTACCCATGATTGCGGTTTTGAGTAATGAACCAGGCTGGGAGTTTTTAAAAGCCTCAGGAATCTTTTGCAGGTGTTTAGAGTTAATTAGTTGATTCAGATGATTAGGTTAATAGCTCGTTTAGAGAACCTTTTCATGATATGCTAATTTTTTGAGATAGGAATTTTGGGTTCATCAATATTAAAACAATAAAAGGCTTGAACTACTTCGAGTTGTGTGTAATGAATCTAAAATACATGAAAGTCTAATGTTTATCAGTACATTACAGAAAATAATGAACTTTATCACAATATGCTAATTTTTTGAGAAGGACCTGTATATTTTTTAATTAATGTGTTAACAGGTTTAAATTTAATTCAATAGCGTGCATCCTGATTTACATTTGATAGTAAAATATGTCTGTAAATATTGTTCTCTGAATAAGTAACAAGAACACATACCTTGGAGTTTACATATTAAACTGTGCACTCTAAAATTAATTTATTTAAACTTCTGAATTTCAAATTTGATCAAAACAAGTGAAATATCTTTCTCTGGGGGCGGTAAACTGCACAATCTTTCTCATGCTTTGCAAGCTTTTTCTCAATTGTTTCATTTTAATAACTTCTGTTGTGCTATAGTTCTGTGAATAAAACTTACATGTAAATGTTCTTCAATGAACCAGTAATAAGACACACCCCTTAAATTTAAAATTTATTTTGTATACATTTTACAAATGAAACATTTAAGTGAAATAATTGTGTTTTTTGCTCTTCGTTTTGCACTTTGCAGACGGTCCCTATCCTGCACCATTACATTATAAGGTCCATCAGTTACAATACCTTAGGGCAGATTAAAACAAATAAAACACGCTGTGTGTTCTCTTCTACATTTGAAAACAATTAGAACACAGTATGTTTCTTGACATTGTGCTAAATCATTAAAGAATATATTGAAGATTTCCGAGTCTGAATCTCTGACAAATGTCAAACGTCAAGCATCGAACTAACTTTATATCGGTACGTCAAACATCGAACCATCTTTATATCGGTGTTTTCTCCCCTAATGTCATTTAGACTAAAATATCTGATGCTGATTATTGTTGTGCTTCACTCAGAATCACTTAGGATCGATTTTGGCTATCAAAGATGATTGTGAAATTGTGATACCGTGTTTTCCTGCCTTATTGTAGTTTACTTCCTCATATGACAATAGTTTCACTATCATGTGTCACCTGGCAAGGAGGAATTTGACTTTCCTAATAGAGGGTATGCATTGACGTAATTTTCTCGCCGAAACACTCCCCCTCAGCCGGACTGAGTGGCAAAAGAACCAGCTGCGTGAATGGATTTAAATAGGGAAGCTGCGAAAACGAGAGTAAAACAAAAAGATAATCCTTTTGCTGGACTTGATATAATGTTCCTTAGTTACCAAATATCCAGTAGTCCATGGATATTGATATGCAGCCAGGAATCGTGTTTCCCTCACATTTCAACGCCGGGGAAATAAACAAACAGATTTGCCCGGTTACACATTTTGTAAATACAAAATAGGTTGGTCTAAACCCCGGTGATCACTTATATCGTATGTTATATACATGGTTATATCATCCAGCCCAA
The DNA here is from genome assembly GCA_033026305.1 of Cirrhinus molitorella. Classification (NCBI taxonomy): domain Eukaryota; kingdom Metazoa; phylum Chordata; class Actinopteri; order Cypriniformes; family Cyprinidae; genus Cirrhinus; species Cirrhinus molitorella. The sequence goes on along the minus strand of CM065126.1, from coordinate 8,575,817 downwards.
AATCTTACATCGTTTTCTGCCAGTGTTTATTTAAAAACATCCAGTTGTGCATAATTTAAAATCAGGGTATCTTCCGTCCATTCCATATCCATTTTCAAAAAAAAACGGAAAACGAAAAAAAGGATAATTTTTTTCATTTATCATTTCATCATAACATGAACAAAAATAAATAAGGAAAATACACATTTTTCTTTATTTTGTTTTTCATTCTTACGTATTAAAACTAAATTAGCAAAAATAAAATAAAGAAAATCATAAAAAACTACCTTTTCAGTGAAGAAAACCTTTTCTCGTCAGCATTTACAAAGGTCAACAGCAGGGGCAGCAAAGACACGGCAACAGATTAGAAAGGTACATGACCTCCGTGAAGTTGGCCCCCCACCCAACACAAAACGTCGGCAAAATAGTCTCATTCGTTTGTGCTTTGTTTGTGCTGCAAATTTTTTTGTTTGTGCTGCTTCGGTTTTTTAGATAGGCTATTAAAAAAAGTATGTAGCTATAGGTCATTCAGCGGTCACGCAGCCCCCCACATGCTCCAAATGTATCCAAAATGGACTCATTCGTTTGTGCTTCGTTTGTGCTGGTTTGTGCCGGTGAAAGTTTCGTTTGTGCTGTTTCTGTTATTAAAATATTACACATTGAATTCTGGGCGATGACGTCACCAGCCCCCCACATGCTCCAAATTCATCCCAAATAGTCTCATTCGTTTGTGCTTCGTTTGTGCTGGTTTGTGCCGTTAAAAGTTTCATTTGTGCTGCTTGTTTAAATATATTAAAATAATATTTAATTAGCCTACTAGTTTCTGAGGTCACGCAGCCCCAAACACGCTCCAGATTCACCCCGGTTATCTTGTTCGCTTGTGCTGGATTGTGCCGGTGAAAAGTTTGTTTGTGCTGTTTCTGTTATTAAAATAACAGATATTGTTTTTTGCTGATGACGTCCCCCCATGCATGCTCCAAATCTACCCCAATTAATCTTGTTTGTTTGTACCGAAAATGTCGATTATGTTTCTGTTATTAAAATACACTGAATTATGAATGAATGACATCATGTTATAAAAATATAAATTTCCATTACTACCATTTGTGTACCCACAGTTTTACAACACATAGTTCAAACAACGCTGCCTCAGTTTGCATGACTGACTGAACGCAACTCACAAAGTGCACAATCTTATTGACTTCGTGTTACATTCTCCCACATCTTGAAAAGCAAAAGCACAAACAAACGAGACTATTTTAACCCCTATTTTTAAGTTAAATTTGAAAAACGTTTGGAGCATTTATTTGTTGTTGTTGTTCGGTAAATATAAGTTTTCGTTTTTTCAAGGATCGAACAGCGGCCAGCAGAAGGCTGGTCATAGTCTGTTTGATCAATTTATACCTTCTTAAATCATCAGGACTTACCTCAAATAAAATAGGCAAGTATAAAACACTAAAATCTATAAAACAGGGCAATAAAGCAATGTTAGTTTAAACGTTAAACCTAGATAAATGTGTGCTGTTAGGCGCACATCCAATCGTTTTTGCGGAAAGGGGATGCTGAAGCCGTTTTGCGGGACATGAAGGCGCCAGCGCTATCATTTTTTTCACTGGAAACAATAATTATCCATCATTTTTAACACATCATTCGGAAATATAAAGGGTCTACGTTTTATTTGTAATAATATCAACAAAACATTACAAACTGGTTTTATAAAATAAAGAAAACAAACATGACGCTTTCTGCTGTCATGTAGCCATGCTTCACAAAACGAACGGAAAATCAGCGCATACATCCTTCATAAAAATAATAAATATATAAATAGAACGCTTTCAATTATTACTTATCGAAACACATTAACATATTAATAAAAAAAACTTTCATTATAATCTGTAAAGTGGTGTTGTGTTCTTTCAGATGTGCGGTGCCGCCTTGCTCATATGCTGTTCTTGTTATGTTCTGCTTATAATGACATACAGGCTTATGCTCTGAATAAATTGTGGTGTGTAAGCAGGTGAAGTTGCGTTGGTCAATTTTGATAACAGATGCATTTTTGGCTCGGCCCAGCCAATTTTCTCTGGGACCACTCACATTGTGATTCCTGGCTATACTGCTTTAAAAAGCTAAGCCGCACAAACAAAATTTTTAACGGCACAAATCACAAGGTAGTTTTTTACGATTTTCTTTATTTTATTTTTGCTGATTTAGTTTTAATAAGTAAGAATGAAAAACAAAATAAAGAAAAATGTGTTTTCCTTATTTTTAAAATCCTTATTTATTTTTGTTCATGTTATGATGAAATGATAAATGAAAAAAATGATCCGTTTTTTCGTTTTCCGTTTTTTTGTTTGAAAATGGATATGGAATGGACGGAAGATACCCTGATTATTTAAGATGGTAAATATTTTATTGATGAGTTGTCAATATGATATGACAATACAATTTACAAGGGCATGCTTTTACAGCAAAATTGAACATATTAACATGAAGTGATAACTGCAAATCCGTGTTTCACCGCCTGGAGTCCATTTGTTTCTTTGAATTGCAGCGATTAATTTGCTTTTCTTTTTTGTCGCTTTCGTCAGCCTGTAAAAATATACCTCAGGTTTCTTGTCAAATCTCTTTGTACAGACAATCGCAAAGCTCGTGCTGGTTTTAGAGGTGTTTTGTGTGTTATTTCGCAGCATTTACACGTAACATCACGTAGATACCCTCTATATTGAATTTCACTCTTTATTATTTAAAGTTATAACCCCAGTCCACAGAATAACAAACATGCTTTAGAAACACAGTTACAGCAGGCAGAGAAAAACTAGTGTTAAAAAGTGAAGGGTCAAAAGCCCAACTGAAGCAAACACTTATCTCCACTTATTTTGAATAAAACTTAATTGAAACCTCTGTTAATTATCAATAGTACGTTTTTATTTATTTATTTTTATTTTTTTTTATTTTTAATGAAAAAAAAAAGTCAGACTGGTTCGTAAAATGAGGGGAAAAAATATTTGATCCCCTGATTTTGTACTTTCGCCCACTGACAAAGAAATTATCAGTTTATAATTTGAATGATTAGGTTTATTGAGGTTTATTTTAACAGTGAGAGACAGAACAAACAAACAAACAAACAAAAAATGATTTGCATTTTAATGAGTGAAACACTTACTTGATCCCCTATCAGTGAGCAAGATTTCTGGCTCACAGGTGTTTTTTATATAGATAACAAGCTGAGATTAGGAGCATTCTCTAAAAGAGAACTTTGTTACCTGTATAAGAGACCATAAGGAGATAATTTTACCATCTTAAAATAAGGAGAGACCATTTTATCATTTGACAGTTTTGTACAAATTACAAATTATTTTTATTTTATTTTTTTTTTTTTAATTAATTTATATATATATATATATATATATATATATAATAGAAAAAAAACTATTTATCATTATTATTATAATTTTATATTCTGTTTGTTTCATATTGTTGTGGTGCTTGCTGTCTTCTGCTGGCCTTTTATGTTAAAGCAGTTTTTAGTAAGCACACTTGGATTTGTGAGGGAGAAGTAATTGTGACAGTTGATATTTTGATAGTTTATGTCAGTGCAGAATCCCATAGAATACAGAGATTGTAAAAATTAAATATTTAGAGCAAATACTTGCACTTTAAAGACTTGTAGTACGTTCTTTAGGGTCAGATACATATTTAGCAACTTGTTTTGTAGCGGTGTGAGTCTCTTTTCAAAAGTTATTGAATTTTATGATGTGTCAGTGCAGAATCCCAGAATACAGAGACTGTAAAAATTAAACATTTAGAGCAAATAATTTCACCTTAAAGATTTGGAGTACGTTCTTTAGGGTCAGATAAATGTTTAGCAACTTGTTTTGTAGCGGTGTGACCCTCTTTTCAAAAGTTATTGAATTTTATGATGTGTCATTGAAGAATCCCATAGAATACAGAGATTGTAAAAATTAAACATTTAGAGCAAATAATTGCACCTTAAAGAATTGTAGTATGTTCTTTAGGGTCAGATAAATATTTAGCAACTTGTTTTGTAGCGGTGTGAGTCTCTTTTCAAAAGTTATTGAATTTTATGGTGTGTCATTGAAGAATCCCATAGAATACAGAGATTGTAAAAATTAAACATTTAGAGCAAATACTTGCACTTTAAAGACTTGTCAAATGTTATACAATTTCAGTTACATATTTAGCAACTTGTTTTGTAGCGGTGCGAGTCTCTTTTCAAAAGTTATTGAATTTTATGATGTGTCAGTGCAGAATCCCATAGAATACAGAGATTGTGGAAAAAAAAATAAACATTTAGAGCAAATAATTGCACATTAAAGACTTGTAGTATGTTCTTTAGGGTCAAATAAAAATTTTACAACTTGCACTATAGCACTGTGTGTCCCTCCTTGGATAATGGAACTGGATAAATGTGTCATTGAAGAAATTCATAAAACAAAATGATGGTACAAATTGAATATATAGGCAGGATTTATTTATTAACCATCTTGAGGAAAGTATTGCCATTCCTTTCTGAAATGTTCACCCCATATATTAAAAAAAAACCTCCTGTTTGTTGTCATGCTTTCTGAGTAATTGTCAATAAACTGATGGATTCAGCACCATTGACAGTGATATTTCTGCAATTGTGATATTGTAAGAGTCTAATGTTAAATGAAGATGTCCTACAACAGGAAAACAAACTTTATTTTAGCCATTATGTTCATTTAACACCTGGAGAACAGTGTTAGACTGTTAAGTCTTTATCACACTTAAAACCAGTAAAACAGAGGTAAATAAAACAGCAACACATGGGCTGCAGTATGTTCTGTAGGGTCCAGACAAGATGTTCCAGCTTGCTTTGGAACAGTCAACCCATGCTTTCAAAACCTATTGACATAAATCATATGTCATTGTTAAAACCAACACAGTTCTTTTGAGACAAATAAATAACAGTTGTAAAATGATGTGATTAACTATGCTTCAGGTGATCTTCCAGTTGTCTGTATTGTTACCAAATTACAGTTCATGTAGGCTATATGTTCATTATTCTATGTCATTTCCTAAACATCTGTTCAAACACCATCATTATATTGCAATTTTTATTGTTGCTAAAGGAGCATTAGAATGCATAATGTGAGTGATATTTGCAGGTACATCTGTAGTTGGCTAAAATGCAGTTGTCTGTTTGCACACAATGACAAAAAAAAATAAAAATTTTTAGACTTGAACATTTTAGGCGGTCCCTATCTTGTTTAGCGCACTACATTGGACATTCAGCGGACATTCGCAAGTAAATATGCCATTAAAACAACACGTGGCCATTTTGATCGATTGTGGAAAAAATGTCTTGGTTACGTATGGTAACCCGCGTTCCCTGATGGAGGGAACGGAGACGTTGTGTCGAAGTGACGACTAGGGGTCGCTCTAGGGAGCCCGAACACCTCTGACAGCTTTGAGAAAAGGCCAATGAGAATTGGCATGCAGTATTTGCATAGCCAGCTCCGCCCCGGACATCCGGGCATAAGAGGAGGGGGCTAAGCAACACTCATTGTTCTGATCTGAGGAGCCGAAGCACCCGGCTACACTCAGAGGCAGTCCGAGGTTGTGGCAGGGGGGACACAACGTCTCCGTTCCCTCCATCAGGGAACGTGGGTTACCATACGAAACCAAGACGTTCCTCGTCTGTCGTTCACATTCCACGTTGTGTCGATGTGTCAGCTTCAGGAGTTACTGGGCTTGCGTTCAGGACTCCCGAAGAGACTGGTTCTACACGCAGATTGTAGAACCTGGCAAACGTGTTCGGTGTAGCCCAACCTGCAGCTCTGCAAATGTCTGTTCAAGAGATCCCGTTCGCCAACGCAACCGACGCTGCGACGCCCCTGGTGGAGTGGGCGTGCACCCCCAGCGGGCAGGGCACCCCTGTGACCTGGTAGGCCAAACGAATCGCATCCACAATCCAGTGGGAAATTCTTTGTTTGGAGACAGCCTTCCCCTTCTGCTGTCCTCCAAAACAGACAAAGAGCTGACTCGACCGTCTGAAGCTTTCAGTACGTTCCAAATAAATGCTCAGGGCACGGGCTGGGCATAACAAGGAGAGGTTGGGGTTGCCTTCCTGAGAAGGGATAGCTTGCAGAGTGACCACCTGGTCCCTGAAGGAAGTGGTGGGCACTTTGGGCACATAGCCATCTCAGGATGACGTGAGAGTTAGCCGGCCCGAACTCGAGGTACGAGTCACTGACGGCGAGGGCTTGGAGGTCTCCCACTCTTTTGATAGATGTGAGCGCAGTCAGGAGAGCCGTCTTTTGAGAGAGAGCACTGAGTTCGACTGACTGAAGAGGCTCAAAGGGATCTGACTGTAGACCCCGGAGGACCACAGACAGATCCCAAGAGGGGACAAGGTGTGGTCTGACGGGGTTCAGCCTACGTGCACCTTTAAAGAATTGTATAACCAAATCGTGCTTCCCAACCGATCTGCCTTCCACCAGGTCGTGGTTAGCAGCAATAGCGGCCACCTGGACCTTAAGTGTTGAAGCAGAAAGGTGTCTATCCAGTCCTCCTTGGAGGAAGGAAAGCACCGTTCGGATGCCACATCTCCGTGGATTCTCCCCCTGGAAGGAACACCAGTTTGTGAATTTGCGCCATCTGAGGTCGTACAGCCGCCTCGTAGAGGGAGCTCTCGACTGCAACAGAGTGTTTACCACTGCCAGTGGGAGATCTCTGAAATCCTCCTGGTCGTGTCCAGGGACCATACGTGGAGGTTCCAGAGATCTGGGCGCGGGTGCCAGATCGTGCCCTTCCCCTGTGAAAGGAGGTCCTTCCTCAGGGGAATGCGCCAGGGAGGAACGGGGGAGAGGAGCACCAGCTCCGAGAACCAAACCCTGTTGGGCCAGTAGGGGGCCACCAACAGGATCTGCTCTCTGTCCTCCCTGACTTTGCACAGGGTCTGTGCAATTAGGCTCACTGGTGGAAACGCATACTTGAGAAGGCCCTGGGGCCAGCTGCGTGCCAGTGCATCTGTGCCGAGGGGCGCCTCGGACAGACTGTACCACAACTGGCAGTGAGTGTTTTCTATCGAGGCAAACAGGTCGATCTGGGCCTGACCGAAAAGACTCCAGATTAGCTGAACCGTCTGAGGGTGAAGTCTCCACTCACCCCGAAGCGAAGTCTGTCGGGAGAGCGCGTCCGCTACCCAATTGAGTTTGCCCGGTATGTGAGTGGCTCGTAGAGACTTGACATTGTTTCGACACCAAAGGAGGAGATGGCGGGCTAGCTGTGACATGCGAAAGGAGCGTACAGTGCCCTGGTGATTGATGTAGGCTACAGTCGCAGTGCTGTCTATTCGGACCAGCACATGTTTGCCCTGAACCAAAGGTCGGAACCTCTTCAGGGCCAAAAACACTGTCAACAGCTCGAGGCAATTGATGTGCCAATGCAGCCGAGGACCCGACCAGAGCCCTGAGGCTGCTTGCCCGTTGCATACGGCGCCCCAGCCTGTGTTGGATGCATCTGTCGTAACCAAAATGCATCTGGACACTTGTTCTAGGGGCACCCCGGCCCGTAGAAACAAAATGTCCTTCCAGGGATCGAGGGTTTTTAGACATACGGGTGTGACGGTGCTGTAACGGTCTCATGTGCATCAGGCCCAGCGGCATGACGGCAGCTGAGGATGCCATGTGACCCAGGAGCCTCTGAAATTGTTTGAGGGGGACCGTCGGGCTGCGTGAGAGCTTCTGGATGCAGCTCAGCACTGACTGTGCACGCTGTGGTGGAGGGCTGCTCAGTAGAAGCGTCAGCATCAGCAGACGTAAGCCCCTCCTCTGATGCAGTGATTGACATCACTGCACCCGGCGGGCGGATGAATGCTGAGCTTTGGCATCTCCACTGAACCACGCTTTGAGGGGCCAGATGCTATCAGACATCCCAGAAGACGCTATCAACGACCGTGTAAGAAATTTGCTCTTTTAGATCGGCGTGCCCCAGGGAAAAGGCAACGGCCAGGAGATCGCTGGTGAAGCACAGATGCCGGCAGCACCGGTTACATGATCGAGCAGGAACTGGAGTAGAGTCAGGAACGATAGGAACAGCAACAGCTTCCTTCCTTCAGTCTTCTTCTTCTCCTTAGCTTGAGAGGCGAGGCTTGGAAGCAGAAATCTTTCATTAAAAAAGTAAATAAAATGGATTTTATTTATTTATTTCAACAGATTCACATTACGTCAATATTTTTTTCTCTAATACACATTGGCCACAATTATTTGTAATCCTAGAAATTATTATTATTTAGTAAAATCTCTGCAGATTTATATTCTTATTAATATTTAATTTTTTTAGAACACCAGAGTGACATATTAATGCTTAATGTAACTGTAGATACTTGTAATAGCCTGAAAACAATATGGCAGAAGGATTTGCGGATTCATATCCATGATAATGACTGGCTGGATATCCTATAATGTGGGTAAGAACATAACGAGAGCCAGAGGAAAATTTGTTCAATCCAAAATAGTGGTTGGGCTTTAATTTACCCTAGAACAACAATTATGCCTTCTTGGAGATAAATCAGTTGTACCTAATATAGCAAAAGTGCATTTAACCTCATTAAGATTGGTTGTATTACAGCTGCCAGGATGATTTTACACAATTGGAAATGCCCCAAAACTCCTGATTTGAAAGAGTGGATTGATGAGATGATTGAAATTGCATCATATGAATGCATGTTGGGAAGACTGCAGTGTGAGGGAGAAATGAAGAAAAAAACAAAAAAACAAACAAACATGGGATCATTTTTGGCACCATATAAAAATAGTGTGATGAGCAGGACTCCTTAACAACTGTTTAATTTCCATGTGCTTTTTCTTTTGTTTTGTTATGTTGATGGTAACTAGTGGCTGAACATGTAATTGATTGGAATGGTAATATTGAATACTGTGATGATGTACGAAGTTTTTACTGTTGAACAATAAAAAAAAGTTTAATTTAAAAAAAAAAAAGAACACGACTTGACACGACTTCCTGTTTCACTGGGAAATATATATAAAGGAACAAAAATGCCAATTCCTAGGGCTGCACGATCAGTCCAAGGCAATTGTCTGGGCATTTTGTCAGTAAACCATAGGGATCAGAGCCCCGAGAGAGTGCATAGTTTGTGAATCAATAGCGGACTAGGGCTGGTTCACATGTAGGGTCTTTTGCACGCTCAATTGCGTGCTTATTTCAAATGTAGATGCTCGGTACGGTTTCATATTGAAAGCGATGCGGACGCGATGCGCACGCTGTGCGACGGGCTAGATTTTTCCAGGCGCATGAGCGCATCTGCGCTGCATCGAGAGCGGAGAGCGCAGGTCATGGTTGCTTAGCAATGGCAGAGGCCTTGGCAGCGCAGGCTACAGAGCGCTTTGGAAAGAAAGAGAAAGAGGTGCGCCTAGCATTTTCCACGCGTTTTAGGCGCGACATGTGAATGGCCACTAATGCGTACCTGATGTAATTTTAATTTAACACATTAATAATGAAATTAAACAAATTTAGGATAATATTTAAATTAATTTTATGCTATCTGGCGGATCCCCTGAAGGATCACTGAGGCCCACTAGTGGTTGAGAAACCCTGCACTAGGCTAACTTTTTCAGTAGCATACCCATTGAAAATGAACGCATTTTAGTACAATGCAAAAATATTAAAGAACCAAATATGTGTACTACTTATAACACTTATAACACACTAACACTGTCGGTCGCATTGTCAATTGCAAACGTTAATTTAAAACGTCTCTCTACCGAACTAGCTAATGTAGCTTAATTTTCGGAGAACGAAGAGAAAGCACCAATTTGATAAATGATCCAGTAGTGGAGAAATAGTAACTTTTAAGAAATAATCTTTTTTGAGTCCTATGTCCTTGCTGGAGTGTGACGTGATTTGTGTCATGTGCAGGTGTGATGGATCGCATACAAACCAATAGAGTGTCGGAATGGTATATGATTATACTTCTCATGCAACCACAATCAAATTCACTCTATCCGGATAGTGCGATTTATCTGGGGGTGCGTTTCCCAAAAGCATCGTTAGCCAACTATGGTCGATTCTGCGTTTCCTGAAACCATAGTTCAAACGAACATTCGCAAACAGCGTCGCAAACTTACGTGGTTAGAACTACAGCTCTCGACCTATGGGGTGAGTTTCCCATACAATGCCATAACTCACTGATTAGCTTTCATAGTACGATGCATTGTTGTGGAAACATACCACCTGATGACTAATTTACTGTTTTTTTGTTCCCTGTCATTTCGCTTTATTTGATGTTTGATTCATCGCAGGTTTCCTCTTACGTCATACCCCGGGTTCACTTTGGGCATTTATGCACATGCGCACTATTCCAAATAGAGGATGCACAAAAATACATAGACTAAAATGCATTTATAATTAGATTGAATGGAAGATACTTGTGCTGCATGTTAGCTGGATAATTGTGCTCAAGAGCATAATTTATTGAGCCCATATGTCTTACTAACAAGAAACTATGGCACAGGTCGAGAGCTGTAGTTCCAACCACGTAAGTTTGTGATGCTGTTTGCAAATGTCTGTTTGAACTATGGTTTCGGGAAACGCAGAATCGCTGAACTATGATGGTAACGACGGAACTTGCGACCATAGTTGAAACGCACCCCAGAGCTGTAGTTCACAGAAAAGCTACGCTTAATCGTGCTCATTATCGCAGACAATTTAATTGCGCGATTATGAAAATATGCTGTATTATCGAAAGAAATCGTTCGCGATAATGACAGCCGTTTGCGTAGCTTCTCAGTGAACTACGGCTCTGCCAGACATCTTGCTACATCTGAAAGCACGTAAAAAAATCACATTTAATAACACATTTTTACTCCATCTCACTTCATAACAAAAGTCGAGTGTGGAAAAAAATCGGTGAGATGGTATAGCTTTTTACACAGCATAAAGCATGCATAGTATTGTAAGCAGTGATAAAGGCATTATATAATGTATTCAACAAGTCCTCCAACCCATACGACGGTATGGGTCGTTTGCAACGTTCCTCAAATACGACCCAGTGGCGCGTCCCTGAAAATAGCGCCCCTAAAGGCGGCTGGAAATATGCCACACACATTCGCCTGGATGCATTGTGGATTATAAGGATAATAGAAGCTAATTACAGGTAAGCTATCGGCGAACCTTGATAATGTAAATGTGAGAATAAAATAATATACATTAAGTGCGTTTGTTTTGTTCCACCTTCGTTTGTGGTATTTAGCTGTAAATTTACGTTACTTGGGAAAACTTTAGGACATTATAAAATTTCCTCGTAGGCTAATTGGAAAAGTTAGCCATCGTGAACATCATAAGTGACATTAAACTTGGCTTTATTAATATCCGTCGTCACAATACATTTTCGAAAGAGCTCGATTGGACAAGTAAGTTATATAGGCCTAGAATTCTGTCGTCTAAGTTAACTTATTCAGCATTATGGTTCTCGTGTTAAATACGGGCGTTTTTTCCAAATAATTAAAAATTCTAACATGTTTGACGGTCAAATAATTTTAGCAGAACACATCAGCATTGTAAAGTTAGCATTTAGTGTGATATTAATTGGAAATTGTAATGTTTTGGTAAGGGACCATGTAAAAAGTCCACACATCTGACTCTATCATGAAAGCACTTATTCATATTGATTCATATATAGCATATTTAACAAAAATATAAAATTATATTTTAAAAATATAATAACAACTAGGATATTACTACTATTAGTAATAATACGCATGAACATTTTAAATAAAATGGTTGTAATAACTGTTATTTCAAATAATGTAATTGGAATATATAGATATGGAATAGATATCTACTGTCACTGATAAAAGCAACAAAGGAAAAATGTTCTTCAGAATTAGCAGAATAACAATAAGCAGTGTAAAGATAACAGTGTATATAAATAACAGGAACAATATTAATTGGAAAACTTTTAAAAGTTTTCTTGGCTTTTCAGTCCTATTCTATTCCATTTTTTTTATATTTCTTAAAAAGTTCCTGTATATTCTGGTTGTATTCTAATAAAAAGATTTAATTATATAAGGTATAAAACCACAGCAAAAATAACATCTAATGGAGGCCTAAGACTTTTGCACAGTAGTGTATATGTGTATATGTTTGATTGTTTTTCAAAGAATATCAATATTTTAGTTAGTATAGCTTAATAAAAAATGTGTTTATTTAAACCATATTTTAATCAACTAGTAAAAACACAAACCGACTCATTATCTCCCATTAAAATGTATCCAATTTCTGCAGAAATTAAAATGAATTTAAGAATTATTAAAAAGATTTATAGTAATTTAAATGTTAAGAATTCTACTGTACTGTAGCATTATACAGTTGCATTAAAAAAAATAAGCTTTTAAAATTAGGTCACTATGGTGGCAATATTTTTTGAGACTGTGACTCTCATCAACATAGTAACGATGAAAAAAATATTTCTTATCCCGCTCTTAACACAGTATGCAGTAATCTAATTATTGTATATTTTTATTTTTCCAGATGCCTACTCTAAAGGATTGCAACGTATGCTGTAAAAAAATTGGAGTAGCAAGTAAAACATGTTTACACTGTAGTGCCAAGCAGCCATATAAGCGAAAGCTTGAAGAAAAAAAGAAACTGATTTCCCAAGACTGGAAGGATCGTCAAAAAAAAAAACAGCAGTGTAAACAAAGTTTATGATTCAACCAATCTGCTGGTAGGTTTGTCTTTTAGACCTTTATCATAAAATAGTAGGTAAGTAATTTATGTTCTTTACTTCATGCATGAATTTCTATATGTATACATTTCAACAGTTCTTTCTTTACCATGTACACTGACTGAAGCATTAAATGTTCAGTCAATATTTTCCACTGTACTCAGGGCTTATGAATAATACAAAATGAGAAGTTTGTGCTTAACATTAGAAAGTAAAATGTAAAAAAAAAATCAAATAGAACAGGGGTGTGCAAACGGATTCCTGGAGGGCCACTGTCCTGCAGAGTTCATCTCGTGTGTGTTGTTATTTTATTTGACAGCCCTAATATAAACATTTTTTGTATGTCTTATCGCACAGTGAATTCTAATTGAAATTTTCAAGAATGTGTGTGTGTGTTTTTCTAAGTTTTTTTTATTTTTGTTTTTGAATATTACTATTAAGCTGGCTTAATCTGGCTTTCAGTGCATTAAGTATTTAATGCATGAATCAAGTTTTTCAGTACTCTGAACTATTTATCCAAATTTCAGTCTCATTTTTATTCCAGCTCCACAAATGGGATCTTTTAGAAAGGTATCCAGTCCTTCTCCTTGCCAAGAGGACCTCAAATGGTTTTTCTGCCGAGTGCTTCTGTCCATGGAAGATGGACACAGAAGATGCTCAGGATGCATTTGTCACGATAAAGAGGTTGTACGAAAGTCTTCTGAATGGTAATAAACAAAAATGTGCATGCTATATTTTCACATATTTCATTGTTTATTAGTGCATACTTGATTGATATGAGAAACAGCAGTAAACTTGAAGCCTCCTTTTTATGTCAAATTGCAAACAAAATCTAGAGCCCCGACATGTATTACTTTGACAATGTCAAATTGATATTACTTACAACCCAAAAGAAGACTTAAAGAATAGCAACACTCTATTTATTAATTATTGTTAAATTATTATTGTTCTCTTACGTTTCTTGCAACAGTGGCTATTGCAGATAAAGCAGCAAACAGCATAGGAGAGACTCCAAACAGCACACAGACAGAGACTCCACCACTGGACAACACAGAAGACCCGGCAGAGTCAACACCTTTGCTCCCCTGTAATGGTAAAATGGCCAAATACATTAAATTAGGCTTATTTATGGCGTCATTTTACTGCCATTAATATCCGAGCGCACAACTAATGCCGGCGCGCGCAGTAAATCACTTCCGCGAGAGGAAAACAGATCTACACGCGAGGAAACAGGAGCTCGCGAGCTCATTTTAAACCCGCGCGCGCGCGTGACATCTTCTCTGCGCGCAAATCAAGCCCTCACGTGCTCGGACACAGCTCGCAGCACGCGCGTCATCATTCCCCACACTCTCGCGCTCAATCTTCTATTCCGCTCGCGCGAACACTTTTCTTTTTGTCAGTCGTGGGGCGGGGCTTACTTTAATACAATGTACAGATTAAATTATACTAATATACAATAAATTAATACATATATATATATATATATATATAAAAATGCATAGATTTTATAAAACTTAAACTTTATTTAGATTTTTATTTAATGCCAAAATACTTTTTTTTTATTTATTTTTTATTATTATTTAACAATATTTATAAAGGCACTTATATATGTGTGTGTGTAAGTGTGTATTTTAAATACATTAAAAATATATTTTAAACAAATATCTTATTTTAGCAATAAATAAGAACCTAAATAAAAAGTTAAAATGTTATAAAATATATGCATTTGCATTAAAATTATATATATATATATATATAATTTAACGTAACACTGCTGCTCAAAAGTTTGGGATGAGTATGATTTTTAATGGTTTTTAAAGACGTTTCTTATGCTCATCAAGGCTGCATTTATTTGATCAAAATACAGAAAAAAAAACTAATATTGTGAAATATTATTTCAATTTAAGTAATTAAAATGTAATTTATTCCTGTGATCCAAAGCCAAATTTTCAGCATCATTACTCAGAAATTACAATTACCTTCAGAAATCATTCTAATATGCTGATTTATTATCAATGTTGGAAACTATTGTGCTGCTTAATATTTTGTTGAAACCTGTTTTGTTTTTTTTGTTTGTTTTTTTTTCTCCAGGATTCTTTAACAAAAAGTTGAAAAGAACAGCATTTATTTAAAATAGATTTTTATTTATTTTGGCTTTAAATACAAATCTAAATAAAGCTTAAGTTTTATAAAATCTATGCATTTATATTTTATCATGTATTAATTTATTATATATTAGTACAATTTAAATCTGTACATTATATTAAAGTAAGCCCCGCCCCACGACTGACAAAAAGAAAAGTGTTCGCGCGAGCGGAATAGAAGATCGAGCGCGAGAGTGTGGGGAATGATGACGCGCGTGCTGCGAGCTGTATCCGAGGACGGGAGAGCTTGATCTGTGCGCAGAGAAGATGTCGCGCGCGCGCGGGTTTGAAATGAGCTCGCGAGCTCCTGTTTCCTCGCGTGTAGATCTGTTTTCCTCTCGCGGAAGCGATTTACTGCACGCGCCGGCATTAGTTGTGCGCTCGGCTATTAATGGCAGTAAAATGACGCCATACTTATTCCATGGAATGTCTGGATACTGGATTCTGATTGGCTGGCAGGTATGCATTAAAATCGTTTAATGCACAGGTAGTTCCAAGTCAGTTTAATCACCGTTCTATATTAATGCGCTGCTTTTAATTGATGCACGCAACCGCACAGTGAGAGAGAGAGAGAGAGAGAGAGAGAGAGAGATCGTATTGTGCTGCGCACATATAAACTTGTTGTCAGGGCTTCCTCTCGATTCATATTAATCAAATAGCCTGGATAATAGATCGCTACAT
This sequence comes from Cirrhinus molitorella, assembly GCA_033026305.1. Lineage (NCBI taxonomy): Eukaryota > Metazoa > Chordata > Actinopteri > Cypriniformes > Cyprinidae > Cirrhinus > Cirrhinus molitorella. Next base: position 8,560,280 of record CM065126.1, on the reverse strand, counting down.
AATATTCCTCAGCAACGAGATGGTAAGACCGCTGTTTTTGAATTAATTCGTTGTTTGTAGAGAGAGATGCACAGACGCGCAGCAGGCAGGTAAAACGCACATATACAACTGTCATCTCTCCCTTTCTCCTTCTCTCTCTGTCTTTCTCTCGATCAATCGATAAGTAATTGAAATAAATGCTGTAATTCGTTCAAATAAATGTGATTTATCATTATTTCATGTCTGTGTCTGATTTGAATCGGGCAGAATGATAAAGCTGATGAGCTAACTGACCAAAATAACCTCATTTTTACCCATTCAGTCAAATCTTGCGCTGCAAAGAGCAATACTAGTTGTAACGTGTCTATAAATTTGCAAATAACCATGGAATAAGCGGGATAATCAACGGCTTGCCGTGCATTAAAGGACTTTAATGCACTTCGCGGAGGCAACCACCCTCCGCTTCGCGTCGGGCGGTTCTTAGCCTCCACGTCGTGCATTAAAATCCTTTAATGCACGGCAAACCGTTGATTATCCCTTACTTGGACAATTTAGCCTAAATTTATATCACGGTCTATTTCTTTTAAAAAAGCCTCAGAAAAACTGCTAAGAATGCCCACAATGGATGTCTGTACTTACAAACTTTTGAAAAATGTGTTTTCCAAGTCAATGAAACCTCCTCCTATGAAACTACATACTATTTTAGAATTAAAATGGAAAAAATAATGTACACCTTTTATTTGTCTTCATTAGGGTTACAAACTTCAGTGAGGTAAAATAACATCATTCACAGTACAAAAAAGAAACATCAAGGGATTTAAAGGATTAGTCCACATTCAAATTAAAATTTCATGATAAGATGTGTATGCACTTTTTCTTCAGTCAAAAAGAAAAGTTTTTTGGATTAAAACATGCCAGGGTTTTTTCTCATTTTCATAGAGTTCAATGGTGCTCAGACGGTTGAAGGTTAAAAACACAGTTTCAGTGCAGCTTAAAGAACTATAAACCATACCAGACAATGAATAAGGATCTCATCTAAGGAAACGATCAGTCATTTTGGAAAAAAATAAATGTTTTATAAACGCAAATGCACGGCTTGCTCTGCTGCATTCATTTACCACATACTGCACAGATTTGACGTGACAGACATGGCTTAAAGCATGCAGAAGTATCATTTAGTTGAACGCCAAGTCAAACAGTACTTCTGCATTCTTTTATGGCACTTTTCCACTGCATGGTACAGTTCGGCTCAGTATGATTCACTTTTGGGGGCTTTTCCATTGCATACAATAAGAGGTACAAAACTTCACTGGAAAAGCAAAGCGAACCGAGCCGTACCATACTGAGCTGAACTGATCCGTACCGAGCCGAGCCGTACCACACAGTGGAAAAGCACCATTAGACACGTCTGCCGCATCGAATTTGCGCAGGAGATGGTAAATGAACAAGCTGCACATTTGCGTTTATAAAACTTATGTTTGAATTTTTTTTTTAAATGACTGATCATTTCGCTAGATGAGACCCATTATTCATTGTCTGGGAGTCCTTTGAAGCTTCACTGAAACTGTATTTTTAACCTTCAACCTTCTGGGGTCAATTCAAGTCCATGATATGGAGAAAAAAAAAAAACGCCCAAAACATTATCTGACAAAAAATACTGTATAGCTTTATTTACATTTCAATCAAGGTCCATAAGTTCCATTTTTAACTCCTTAAACAAAATAATCATGACCATAAAAATATGAAAATAGATAATTTCCCAGGGAAACTGATTAAATCAGAGCAAATACATTAAAGAGAATTACCAGAAATGCATAAAATGACACTGTCAAAATGGCAATCAATTAACCAACACATGCACTTCAGTGTCAACTGTCAGAATAAGGCAATTTAAATGCCAAAATGAACTTTATAAATAAATGTAATAATTAGCAGGTATTTTACACTCATTCATGCACACATCATGACAGTCAAAACTGTGTAATTTGTTTATATATACTGTACGAAAACAATAATGTGCTTACCTTTGTCTTGCACTTAACTTCAGACAGAACTACAGAACTTTCTTTCATGAAGTAGGCTATATATCGTAGAACATATACAAGTAATATACAAATAATCAAGTCCAGCAGCTTTTAAGGATATACCAGTCTGGACCGTTTTCTGATGCAGGACAGGATCATATAGTCCCATATTCAGTCTTGATTTTGGTTAAATAATTCAACTGTGTGCAGATTTCAGAGACAGTGATATTAACTGTTAGCCTTTGCATATCTCAATCCACAGTCGAGTCACTTTCACAATCTTTACCATGTAACTTATGTTAGCCCCCTTGGCACTGTGATCACTTGATACAGCTATATTTTTATTTATATTTTTATATATATAAAATAAGTTACACCCTTTCAATAGACAAAATAAACAGCATTGACTTTAAGGACACAAGTAAAGAATCAATCAGGTTATATAATTATTTTAACTAATAATTATTCAAATGATTATTTTAACATTTGACAACTTAGCAGCTTAACAATAAACCATGAAAAAACATGAGATCTGTACTTGCAACCACACATTATATTATCATTGATTAGCACTATAAATGCTACAAAATCCTTACTTGTTTGTTCAGCTGTGTGGGTGTAATTTGTGTGTGTGTGCTCAGCAATGCTACTGTTGCTGTTGTCTGCCCTTTCTGACAGCTGTGCCCTGAAAGTCAGTGAGTGACAAACTCTGTAGGCCAGTGGTCTCAAACTCAGTTCCAGCTCCAACTCACACCTGCTTGGAAGTTTCTAGTTGCTAGTAGAGCTTGATTAGCTGGATCAGGTGTGTTTGATTAGGGTTGGAGCTAAACTGTGCAGAGCTGCGGCCCTCCAGGAATTGAGTTTGAGACCTATGCTGTAGGCTATATTGAAATATGTGAATTGTGTTTAAAATCAGATCACCATTATTGGAAAAAAATTATGCTGGGATATATTTTGATATAGAATTATTGTCCAGCCCAACATGCAATATATGTTTACTTTTTGATTTTTTTCCATAGATTATTGGTACTTAAATTTATTCTGCACTATTTTATACTATAATAAAATGAGCTTAGTGTATGAACTGCAACATGGCAGTTATATAGTTGGTCATTCAGTTTCATGTCACGTATTGATGCAAATTGCTGAAAGTTAGAGCCGGCCTTTTTAATTTATTTTTTTGTAGCTTAGCTTCTACCAGTGATTCCATCCAAATGTAGGATATCAAATATGTTTGATAATTTTAGACATAATTTTTGCAACATATCTTTTTCATTTAGTTATATATAAGATGTGTACAATGTTTAAAAGTTGCATAGTGTATTTCAGTGTTTACAAATATTAGTTTTAAATGTATTGATTACATCAGATTATTAGGTTCAAATCACAATTAATTTTTTTCCAACTGTGGCTATTGCAGATAAAGCAGCAAACAGCATGGGAGAGACTCCAGCACCACTGGACAACACAGTCGACCCGGCAGCAGAGTCAACACCTCTGCTCCCCCCTGAGTCTGAAACTCTTTTACTTCCTTCTGCATCTTCCTCCTTGGCTTCTCCTATTTCTTTCATGACCTCCTTGCCCTCACCTATGTCATTATCCATTGCTCCTCCAGTCTTCCCACTGACTAAGCCTGTATTCAAATTTTCTCAAGCCAATCCTACATCTTTTTCTCAAGCCAGTCCTACATCTTTTTCCCTGGCTTCTCCTCTGCCACCATCCTCTACCCTTTCTGCCTCTTCTAAACTCACTCCTAAACTCACTGTGTCCACTGAGCAAGACAGTCCAGACTCAGTATCTTCCTTAGGAAAAAGAAGACAATTAAAGTGGAAAGCAGCACCTTCAGGTATATATGGATTTGTTGATTTGTGGTTCTGTTTTGATATATGGATCGAAAGAGTTCTTAGTTTTTGCGGTGTGAAAAGGTTTTAGTCACTTGAATGAACAGGGCCTTTTTCATTGTTTTATAAACAATGACAATGTAAAAAATAGTGTTGCTATGATCATCCCTTATGTTCATACAAACCATGAAACATGACATGAAATTGAATGTTCCACCAGTGTTTAAAAAACATGAATCTAAGATTTATGTAGAGGTAAAAAAAAATCACAGTAACCAGTGTTATCAAGGACATGTGAGCATTGGGCCTCCTAACAAGAACAATATAAAACTAATTATGGCAAAAACACACAAGTGTGTTGTGTTATGGTAATTTCCATGTGTTACTGTAACATCAGTGAAAAGGGTCCTGTGCAGTTGATTTTCAATTCTCAGTTTCCTTTTTAAATTACTCCTTATCCAAGACCCTCATGGAAATGTTTAGATGTCTGATGAACTTTTTATTTTATTTATGTCTATTACAAATTATAACCATATTTTAATTTGTTTCAGAATGCCCCATTCATAAAGACTTCACCAATTTCCCCTACAAGAAAATTTTGAGGAAAAGAATCAGGAAGGTTTGTTTAAAAAAACATTTAAAGTTAAAAAATGTAAAAAAAAAAAAAAATAAAAAAAAAATTACAATAACAATACTAATTTGATATTATGTATGTTGTAATTAATTATGTATTGTAATTATGTAGTCAATACATTTGCTTCTTCATTAATGATAATATATTGATAATTCATTAAAGGTAGGGTCTACGGTTTCTGGAAGCCAATGTTGACATTTGAAATCACCAAAACAAACACGCCCCATTTTGAGATCTCAACTGCTGATTGGCTACAAGTTTGTTTGGGTACCCGTCCATTTGGCCCCGCTCAGTTTTCTAAAGCATTTTTGAAAAATCGTAGACCCTACCTGAAATGAAAATGAAATGTAATTCATTTTACCAAGTTTCTTTCTGTTTGTTTGTTTGTTTGTTTGTTTGTTTTTTTAAGGGCCATGCGGAGGTTTTGGTGCAGTGGCATCCTTGCTCTGGATGGTATGTATGTTATCTGAAGTTTACTGTAGTTAATCGACAGAACAGAATAAACATTTATATAAACTGTGCATCAACATTTTTTATATTAACACTAGATATACATAAACATTTTATAAACATTTATTCAGCTTAAACTACAATTGCAGTTTGATCAGTCTGATTGTCAAGCAAGTCACAAAATTCTAATTATGTTTGGGCAGTGTAGTGTATTGAATAACGCATAAAATTAAATTTATGGCTAAAATATAATAACCACTAATCACTTACTTTTTTATCATGTCTGTGTTGAGAATTGCGAATTTTCAATTCAATTAAAGTTTATTTGTATAACGCTTTTTACAATGACTATTGTTCCAAAGCAGCTTTACAAATGAGCATGTTATTACATTACAGGACAAATTACAATTCAAGAAAGTTAGCAATTAAGAAAATGAATTCTGTAATAGGGAAGTTTGTGTTGTCTTTGACGTCAAAGCAGGAAGGTCATCTCCTCATGGGGTCAGCTGGAGAGGCTCAGTCCCTAGATGCCTCGGGATGTGCATCTCGAGGTGGAGACAAAAGGAAAATTAGCGTAGCAGCCATTAATAATATTAGTAGTCAAAAGCTAATGATGTGAAATAGATGAGATGTACTGTAGCAAAGGGTTATGTGATGCATTATGAGTATGCTTGGCTGAAAAGATGTCTTTAATGAAATTTATTCTGAACACGGAACCAAATCTGTGAAAAATGTGTTACTGTCTGACACATTCTTAGTACAATGTCAAACGACTAAATTACATAATACACAAATGACATAATATATATATATATATATATATATATATACATACATACAGGAATGCATATATATATATATATATATATATATATTATGTCATTTGTGTATTATGTAATTTAGTCGTTTGACATTGTATATATATACGAATACATGCACACTTGAAAACTACATGTCTAATAGCTCAGTGTCAAGATTTTTATTCTAACAGTAATTAACAATATGATTAATGCTTTTTTTTGTCTTCCTGTCTGTCTTACAGTGGCACAAAGTGGAAAAACTCCTGGGAGCCACAGGAAAATATTCAAAGTTGAATATTCATCCTGAAGATGTGTGTGTTATCATGTAATATTTTTTTAAGTTGTATTGTTGATGCCTCACAGTTGCAGAGACTGAATTCAGATTTTGACTTTTAGTGTTATTCGTTATTTTAGTGATATTTTAGGTTCGGATTTATACCAAGCCAACAAGACAGAAATTACATTTCTTAAGTTTCTTACGTTTAGATTTACGGAGATTTAAACATGTCTTGAATTTCACTTTATTAAACCTTTAATTGCAGTTGTCACCGTTTCATTTTTATTATTATTGTTGTTGTTGTTGTTATTGTTATTGTTATTATTATTAATTCTTTTTGTATTTATTTCTATTTGAAATTCCAAGACTTCAAGCTGTGGAAAATAGCATAAAGAAGTGATTACATTTACAGTATATATACTATACATACAATAAAGTAAATGTTAGAAGCATTCAGCAGATGCATATTTAGTTACTGTTGTAGGCCATTTGTTATAGAAAAAAATGTTACTCATTTAAATGTATATATCACTCAGGTTAACTACACAAACGAGTCTGTAATTTTAAAATATGAGTTGTAATCTATGGTTGTAATCAAAGACAATACATAATGTTTAATGAAGATGTTGCACTCCTATTACTTATGAATGGAAGAAAGTCCATCGCCGAACAAGCCCTGCCTTCTACATGAAAGAGCCAATCGTTGATTAGCGTCACTGCAGCTGCTCTGGTTGCTGTAGAAACAGACAGCGGGCTCACTCGCGCTCATGAATGCGCATGCGCGTTGGCTGGTCTAGCATAATAAAACAAGTTTTTTTTTTTAACGTAATTTGAATAAAAGAGTCTGTTGTTGTCCAATTTAATTGGTGTTTAATATATGACATTTAATCGTAAGCTTAGAGAACTTTTGGAGACTTGCTTGATGCTTCCACATTCAAAAAGCTAGTAGTCACACTTGGATGACCGAGAGGCGATTCAGATGTCCGCCGAGTGAAAAGTTTTGTCCTTAAGGGACTTTGTTTGTAATGTTTAAGTAGAAGAAGTACGTTTAACTAACTGGCCGTGTGGACAAAGATTGTGTGGATGTATTGGACAAAGATTGTGCCGGAACCGGAAAACAATCTGACGTAATTTATCATAAATGGTAAATCTTTTAAACAATATTAAACAGCGCATCATGTTGCAACGTGTGTTCTGATGCTATTATTACTTTAGTAATACATTAAGTTAACGATAAAGTCACGTTATGTTGTGAGAAGTCACGCCTTTTTCGAGATCTTATCCCTAACCCTAAGCCATCGATGAACTACAAAGAACCGAGCCATGTTTTCCCGTTCCATTGAGAGAATGACGGGGAGATATGGGTAATGTAGTTTAAAACATAATTAATATTAATGGACAATTGGATAGCTAACTATATCCATTGTGACAAATATGACATATTTGATAGGCAGCCTGAAATTTCATATTTTACTGTGAGCATTTAAAAAAAAAAAACACCTTAAAGCCACCTTTCCATATATGTCTGAAAACTGTGCTAAACATTATTTAATAAACAGGGCATAAACATTCACCCTGCCAATTTTCTTTTTGATATGCTTACTTGATTTTGAGTTATGGCCATTTGAAATGTGTATATTTTTTGCTCTTCCAGGGGATGTTACTGGGCCCCTGGGGGTGGAAGGGCAGTAAAATCTACATATATGTATTCTCCTCATCATGAACAATAAACAAAGTTGAGTCATATTTGTGTCTGAGTATCTTCTCTTTTTTCCCCTTTTATATTCTTACATCTTGCTTGTATTAGGTTTTGATGGGTATCATGAGACCACATATTTGAAAGTAATAATATTAGAAATTATTTCTTTGCTCTTATTGGATGAACACCAAGAAATATAATGGATGAACTGCAACTATTTGCATTTCTAGCATTGAAAGTAAGCAAGGATAATAATTCAAACATTTTGTGGCACATCAATGTTACTACATACCAGAGATGTCAAACACAGCTTCTGAGGGACGCAGCCTTAGACTCTGAGGGAGTTTAGGTCCAACCCTGCTCCATCAGACAAACATGCCTGAAGGATTTCATTATTTGCATTAGGGGGTGGTGTAAGGGGGCAGAAAATACATGTTGTACAGTATAAAAACCATGGAATGTACGATATGAATACCTGTGTGTGTGTGTGTGTGTGTGTGTGTGTGTGTGTGTGTGTGTGTGTGTGTTGTTTTTGTGACATATCAGGACACAAATGTGTATAATGGCATGGGTATGACACAGGCATTACAAAGAGAGGGTGAAATATGATGACATTACAGATGTCCCAATTTTTCAAAAGGCTTATAAATCATACAGAGTGATGTTTGTTTTCCTGTAAAGGTTAGGTTTAGGTGTAGAGTTGGTGTAGGGCAATAAAATATATGGTTTGTACAGTATAAAAACCATTATGCCTATGGAATATCCCCACATTTCACAAAAACAAACCTATGTGTGTGTGTGTGTGTGTGTGTGTGTGTGTGTGTGTGTGTGTGTGTGTGTGTGTGTCGGTGGTCAGTCATTATTTGTACAGTTATTTTTGTGAACACCACTTTGAGTTTTAGCCCATCAGGGGACAAAATGAGTACAATCAGGAGCTTTTGGCTTGTCTTCAGTTTCTGCCTCTTTCAGTCTTAAGACTTGAATTTTGAGATAAGGTTTGAATATTTCAGGTTAGCCATTTAGTTGCAATGGGTAAGGTTAGTGGAAGTGCTTAGCTATTGTATTACAGCAATGAATTCCCTCATAAAGAGAGTCATGCAAATAAGTGTGTTTGTGTGTGCATGGGGGGTTATTTGTATAACTTATATTATGATCAAACCAACCCGGCATCATCAATCTGCATATAAATAACACAACTTTACACTTTCCATGCGTTTTCAGGATTAGGTTTTAATGGGTGTCGTGAAACCATTTAATGGAAATGTTATGCTAGTTTAAATTGTGACAAACAAGCAGATTTTCAGTTAAATAAAGGGAAGGATTGTGAATCACAAGAGGCTGCAGTGGGCTATATCACAACAAACACACTGAATAACTGAGGTTGATATACCAATGAATAAACATCATAGAACTTGTACTGCATTAAATGAGAGTGTGCATGGTCATCACTAATGTCCAGCACACGAGGAGTAAGAAAAGAGGGGTAAAGATGAAAATTCTAGCAAAGTTTTGTGCTAGAGTGTATAGCACAAGCGCCAAACTAGAGTGTTGCGACCTACAGAGTTTAGTTCCAGCACACAAACCTATGGTTTACAAGTAAGCGTGAAGGACTTTATTATTTGGGTGAGGTGCATTTAATTAAGATTGAATCAAAACTCTGCAGAGCTGCTGTCTATACAGCAATGGTTTTTCATATACAGCTTAGGTGTAATGTAAATTCCCTTTTAAAATCCGATTTAAACAGGTTAGCAAAGCTGTTTAGCAATAGTGACAGTGGCTCATATGTAATGTAGAGCTTTCTGCTATTCAAATCTGAGAAAATTTAGAATGGGTTGGTGTAAGAAAAACAACAGACACAATATGTTTAACATGTTTATTAATTTACACTAAATAGAGTCTGAATATGAAATAAATGGAAACTGAAACTCAAGTGTCATATGTTAATTTATTTTATTTATTTATTTTAAATGTTAGTGTCAAACTCTTCTTCAGAGAGTTCTGGACTGCTGTTGTCCTCACTCTCCTCTTCAACATCCTCCTCCAGCATGAAGGAAGTTTCACTGTTGAGACCGGCATAGGTGCTGGTGACTGCTTGAAGTTTTTGCTGCAGAATGTGGCATTTGTGTAAGAGAGAGCAGTACAGCCCCCTGTGCCCTTCTTCAGTCAGCTCTCTGTGTGAATCTAAAGGTATACAAAAAAAAAGACGAAAATTGACATTGATGAATGATATAATTTGAAACATGCACTGCAGCTTAAATGACCAACTCTGGGTAAAAACAAAACAAAACAAATAATAATAATAATAATAATAATAATAATAATAATAATAATAATAATAATATTATATAGAGAGAGATTTGAAGCAATATTTGTAGAAAACTATGGCATCTCGCTTAGCGTTATCAAAAAATTTTGGGAAAAAAAAAAAATTGTGGTACATACTGTGGAACTTCATTTTCTCAGTCTCCCCAAGGAGGCAGTCCAGTTTGTCCAGCACATTTTTTAGATGTTGATAGTGCTGAGTCATTTCCTTTACAATTATGATCTTCTCCTCCTCCAATCGCCTGACCAGCATGACTTGATCAAACAGTCGCCTCTTCAAGCGAAGACTCGCCACTAAATTTTGAAAATAAAAATGGAGGGAAAAAACAAAACAAAATCAAAACACTTCAAGATATTCAGCTTTACATCTAGCACAGTGTTCTTCTTTAGGCATTTTGTGGGCCTTCAAAGTAATATAGATGAAGAACAATACAAAAACAACAATAATTTACACCTGAAACATCACATTTCAATTATTGTTGGGCCGATAGATGATGCTTTTATCCATTGCCGATGGCTATCAGACATCACGATGTTGAGCTGGCATCTTGATTCTCAACCCCTTCCCCACCCCTGCAATCATGCTTATTTAACTACAATATCGTATACACAATTTCATTACTATCAAATTACCAACTCACAACATCCTCAGTACATCCTTCAAAACTATTAATATTAAAGTACGTTCCAGTTGCGTACTGTATTCACAGTATATTGGTACTTTCATGACTAATTGGCAACGTAACTGCAACATCATGATCATAATTTTGTAACCATAGTATGAATAGGTTACCATTTTCTATTTACATTGTGTAATTAAATGTCAGACAAAAGATTGAATTTCCCCTAATATACAATGTGTTTCTATACAAATTGGTCAGAATATAGATGGCTGATTTATACCTTATAGTCATGTAATACAATGCACACGCCTCCACAACCAACATCCAGATGCACTACACACGTCGGAATCCGGCAGAAGAGTTTGCACTGCACACACAATGTTGACAGGAAAGGATAGAGCTAATTTTCCTGAGGCATGAAACTTTTTATTTTATAACAAGTTATGTAGATAATGTTAAATAATGGTAAATGGTACGTCACGTGCCGGATGTTGTGAACGCAAAAAAAATTATATAAATGTCTTAGGACATCAATGTATTGTCATGAGCTCCAGGATTTAATTTAGATGTGTCTGTGCATGTTTTTTTTAAACTTTGGTGTCCATTTACTCCCATTATATGACTGTCAGACTGCAATGGTTTGAGTTAAAAATCTTTATGTTCTACTGAAGAAACAAAGTCACCTACATCTGGGATGCCCTGGGGGTAAGCATATAAACATTCAATTTTAATTTTTGGGTGAACTACCCCTTTAATATGGTAACATTACAAATGACAACAGTATTTAACAGTATAGAAACATTCTTAAAAAACACCCAGTCTTACAATACTGACTGTTAAATTTTGTGAATTTATAAAAGCACAAATATACAACACATTACTTACCATCTCCTTGCACTTCCCAAGGCAGAATGACATCATCACAGAGACTGCATGCTGCTTCTATGTCAATTTTTTGTTCACAGCCAGGAATAGCGTTGTACTGCACCGTCTTCTCTCTGAGTCTCTTTATCAGCTCACAAAGTCTCCTTCTTTTGCGTTGCCTTGTCTGGCTGCTGTCTGTAATGTTCAGAATTTATTAGAACAAAAAATAAATAAATAAAAAATGCAAGTTGAGTGACTTAATAGCAAATACCATTTTGTCGATATAGATCGTGCTTCTTTCTTCTGATAGAATAAATAATTTCATCAATTTCAATCTGGATCTCTTCTTGGCTACCGTGAGTAATGTGCTTCTCTTGAAGAACAGAAATAACAAAAGCTGACTATTACAAAAAACAAAACAAAACAACAACAACAAAAAAAAAAACTATCACTGCTAAAGTTTAGCCAAATGTATGGAAATAAAGTATCAATTGATAGACAAGCTAATATATGACATACCAGTGTCAGCCCAGTGTTTGACATCACACACCCACCGATCCACGTCTTCCACAGAGAGGCTGAACTCCTGCTTGAGACCCTCAAGTTTGGCTGCTTCCACTTCTGCTCTCTGTGTAGTCTATTTAAAAAAAGAAAAATTTGTGTGAACACAGTCCTCCACTACCTTAAGTTATGCAGTCAAGATTCCATTTTGTCTTCTTAATTATTTTTGAAACATCTCTCTACTATACAAAGATGTTCAGTTAGATAATTGTAATTAATCAACGTCTAAGGTCTGTATACAAAACATCTCAGTTACGCATGTAACCCTCATTTTTACACGTTTTGTCAGAACTGAACTGAAGTAACACTGAATGTGCATGACCGAAAGGGAACTACAAGACCATAACAAGACAAATGTACTGCATGTCAAAACACCTCCAAAGCCCCGAAAGCATCTCAGACCCCAAAGGGTAAACATGCAGTGTAGCCTTCTTACTTTGACAAATCTTTTCGCTAGTGTCTTATGGAGAGACTCCACCTTCCTTTGGTTCCATCCCATGGCAAGCACAGTTATCATATCTGCTCTGGCTTTAAAAACAAAATAGGTAAGAACAAAACAATTGTACAATCTAGTATTGTGTGTCAACTGGTTCGCCCCGTTTTAACAACCTGACTTGGTCATGTACTTTGTAGTAAGAGCTGCCCTTGAAAGGAAGCTATTGACCTGTTCCACCTCTTCACCAACAGTATTTCCTGCACCATCCTGATTTCTACCACCCCACTTTACCTGTTCCAAAACATCAGATGAAGACATTTATTAATATAATTTTATGTTTTAGACTATGTATTCAAAATAAAAATTTTGAAATTTGCAAATGTTAAAAATGTAAAATAAGTTAGTATTATAATGACAGCAAAGCTTTCACAACTGCATTTTGTTAGATTTGGTTGTAACAGTAACTATGACTTATACATGTATGTAAAAAGTTTGCCAACATAATGTTTTAAATTTGTATGTAAGTTTATTTACACACATATAAATAAGAGGTTTTCAAACTTGTCCATCAACACCCCCAGAACTGCACATTTTGTAAATCATGAGCTCATTGGTAGAGACTGCAATACCTGAAATAGGTGTGGCAGGAAAACATTACAAATGTGCAATGCTGGTGATACTCTGGTAGCACTGGTTTGAAAACTACTGTATTAAAGCATTTCACTTATGTGCACTGCCTTTTCTGAAACACCTGTATATAAAGAGATCAAAAGCAAGATTTAACTTGCACAATGTACCTCACATTTGCCCGTGTGAGCCTTAGCATGCATGACAGACAGAAAAGGTTTCATCAAAGTAAGCGGTCGGAGCTCAGGCAACTTCTCTGCCATCTTTAGCAAATAAGGCCAGTACCTGCAATAGGAAAAATCACATTGCATGGCGCAAAATGGTAAGGAGTCAAACCTGGACCTATATGACTGGTACAATTCAATCAAAGAACACTATGCAGTCATATTAATGAAAATCTTTAATTAAACTGCTGGACTAATCTGTAGTAGCAGGAAACTAAACTTATTAAAACAGTTACCATATTACATTTGGCAGTGGTTATTTATTTACCTGCAAGCAATGTCTGTACAAAAGAATGTTGCATTTGCAGCTTGTGCCAGCTCCTTTTGCAGGAACATTGGGTAGGCATATATTTCACCTCTGTAATGATTCAGGCCTTGCAGCAAGACTCCATGCCTGCACACAGCTATTTCAAGTCCCTCCTCATCCACCTTGGCCCTGGACTTCAGTGATACTTCTCTGCCTGCTGTAAATGTAGCAGGCCCACAGACATCATGACCTGTCCTCTTAAAGTAGAAAAAAATATGTCACATGTAATCCCATGACAAGTTAAAATTAAAGAAAGATTGGAGTTTTAGATTTGAATAAACCCTTACACCAATCATCTGGCTTCTGATCTGGTCAACAAAGGCAGATACTTTGGCATCTTGTGCCATGAACAGTCCATCAAAAAGAGATGGTTCATCTGTCCTGTTAAATAAGAATTAATCGACAAAAATCACATGAACATTGTATTCTCAATTAATGTGATAACATTAATTACTTTCCCTTAATCCTGTACTATTCTTGTAGATTATACCACTCAATGTCAGCAATGTCTGAAACCTTGTATTTTGACCTTGTACATCTTCTATGATGAATTGCTTACTGTAAGTCACTTTGAATAAAAGCATAGGCAAAATCAATAAATATAATGTAAATGTGATAAATAACCATAAAGGTTTTAATCTGTGTGAATCATATTTGATCTGGAGCACCGTGTTAGTGTATCAGCTTTTATTTGTTCTATGGCACTGAATGCTGTTATTTGGCATTAACTTTTGTGAGAAGTTAATAACTTATTTTAAGTACAAAAATAAGTAATATATTTAAAGCTGGATTAAAACAGTGCTAGAATTTTAACAATAACAATAACAAAAACAGTAACAACAACTTTTGAATGTTAAACATTCATGCACTTTATACATTGTTACTTTCCATGAACTTCAAATAAATTATAATTACATAATTATGTGAACATCTCAATATTGTTTTGTTGCTGTCTATAGCCAATATTTTTATGCTAAAAAATATGTTCAGATACCACAAACTGATTGCAATTTTATGTATGTGGAAAGTTACATGTTCTTCCAATAAGGTGCAGCATAGTTTCTCTATAAGTAACTATCAGTCCATCCAACTAACAACCATGTTTGGTTTAGAGAAGTGGTCTCCAACACTGTTGAGCTATCATCCTGCAGACTTCACTTACTCTGCTCCAACACACCTTTTTGTAATTCACCTTGATTACACCTTGAGTAGCTGCTTCGGATGATTTTGATTGGGGTTGGAGCTGAAATCTGCAGTAATGTAGCTCTCCAGGAACAGGGTTGGGGAATGATGATCCTGGAGGGCCACAGCCCTGCAGAGTTTAGATCCAACACTAACCAAACACACCTGAACATGCTAATCAAGTTCTTTCAGGATTACTAAAGTTATAGCCAGATGATTGTTTTTGTCAAGGTCGGAGCAAAACTCAGCATAGTTGTAGTTCTCAAGGATGAACGGTCCCCACCTCTAGACTAAAGCCTATTCCATTTAGCACTGCATGAGAGGTGAGGTACAGTGTGAAAAAAAATAATTTCACTAACCCTTTGGACTTCTTGAACCGGTAATGTTTTCTATTACCATCTGCAGATATAGCCAGCATGTCCGGTGTGCATGCTGGACATTTAAAGGGTTCCATCAGGCACAGATCTTCTTTCCTAAAGTTGCAGAAGGAAAACTCTCGAAAGACTCTATGGAAGGTATCACCACAAATACTACCCATCTGGAAAGAAGGATGGTATTATTTTGGTTAATGTGGAAATGTTTGAAGCCAGAAATTCAAAAATGCAAATAGAACAATCCTTACCCGACCAGTGCAAAGTGATCGATGTTCAAGCATTTTGAGAAATGCTTGCTGGGATAAAGCTGGGCTAGCCAATTTCATCTGCTCAAATGATGTGAACACATCAAACTTGAACAACATTTGGCAGCTAGTGGTTGCTGGCCAGAATTTATATTTAAGCAAGTCTCTAATCCCAGGAGTCCATTTGGTAGAACAAAATGGACAGCAAATACTAGGCAAGCGCAGGTTGTATGTGCCTAAAAACAAAAATGTGGTTAAAAGGCTGAGTATTAGACAGTATCAGACTATATTAGTACGAACCATAGGATGTGTAGTTTTAATTATCTCTTAATTCTGTATCATGTTTGAAGAAAATTTTGGTCTCTGTTTGCACTTTGAATAATGAGAGTGTTTTGATTATGGTTGCACTTAAAACTACAAAAAAGAACTGTTATTCTTGTTGTTTATTTTCATTTCTATGATCAATTTGTGAAAAAAAGTTTAGTAAGGAGGTCCAACATTCTAGAACCTCAGCCTAATGCATGTCCAGATCTATGGTCTGGAGGAACTCATGAAATCATACAGGAGAAGCCAGTCATTATTTTTTTTTACTGTTTACTCCTCTCTCTTTTGTTTCACTTCAATTTGAAGTTTGAAATCAAGCTATGTGCGTTGTTTAAACTACTGCAACAAAATGACCCCTTTATATACATACAAATACATTGAGTGAGCAAATATAGAAATGTATATAATATAAAATCGGTCATCATATAAATGTATCGTAGAGTTTAATGTATGGACAAAAAAATATATGTAGCAATTTTTTTCCCTGTGGTATTGAAAATGGTATCGAATATCAATACTTTTCAAGGTATCACATTGAAGTTAGAAATTCCAGTATTGTGACAACACCGTTTCCTGGGTTGTAGAATGTAGAAAGAACTGACAAGACATACCATTGATAGTCACCAAGACAGTCTGCATTCCTGGGATAACTGTGAAGGCTTTGCTTGGACCACAGGAGCAAATTTGCATTGGTGGAAGAATTGGAAGCATACACACTGAAAATTTCAGAAAGCAGTATCAGTAATGTCAACACATTTATTAAAGGAAACTGCAGAAAATAATTTAAATTGTACCACTGTACATGTAGTGGACAGTATGAAAACATGGACACCTTCTAAATTCTTTGAACAAACCTTGTTTGCGAAGTTGATATTGGCCATTTTCATCAATCACCACTAAGGATGTTGGTGGAATAGGTTTAAAAAATCCATCAATTATAGCTTCTCTGTCATGGAAGACATTTTTACTGTGGATCTCAGAGTCACATGTCGAACAAAAAAAACTGACATCCTGATGGACTACAGTCCAGACATCGGACAACAGCGTCAACAGCCTTGCACTGTTGACAGCAATGTTGGCTTACGGTCTCTGCAGCCAGCATGCAATTTAGGATATCTGGCAATGCAGCCCTAAATTTTTTTCCAGACATGACCTGTCTTTTGGCCCATACAGACATGTTGGGTGCCTCTTGTACTTCCTCTGATGCATAGACAGTGACAGAATTTAGTAGATTTTTTAATCTCTGAAGATGTTGATCTAAAAAACAAATAAAATAAATAATGATTATAAAAACTAGAGTTGCATTAATGTATTTTAATAAAGCAAGTTAATTTCTTATATGGCTTTTTCACTTTATATACATCATGAAAATTACCTACCTTTTCAGTTGCCAATATGTGATATTATTCAATTTAAATAAAAGGATGACATGATTTAGACTGTCAATATAATATGCTTACCAAGATTTGGGACCTCTTCTGAACTTTCAGTTATATGCATCTCCTCAACTTCTGCAAGCTCCCTAGTGCCAGCAGGTTTAACTGCAAACAAAAATGTAATGATACAGAAGACATTGCTGAAAGCATAAACACTTATGAACAAGAGGATGACAGTATATTTTACTAACCAGATCGATTCTTCTGAACACGTTGCGGTAGGATGTTCCCATGCTGGTCTCTCTTCCTCCAGGAAACAATGCAGTCTCGAGTTCCCTTTTGTTTTCCTTTTTTTGAAGACTAAAATAAAAAAAATGATACTGTAACGAAGCGTCAGAGGCGTTTGGATCCATAAGCAGCTTTATTAAGGGTTGGTCAGACAGACAGGGGTCAATAGCCAGCATCAGCAATATAAGAGGCAAGACAGTACCGTAAACAGAGACAGGCAAAGTTCGGGGCAGGCTGATAACAATCACAATCCAGTAGACAATCCAAGTCGGGGGGCACAGAGAAGAATCACAGGTCGAAATACAGTCCAGGTCACAACAGGTAATCAAACAATAAGAAAACGCTCAGAAATGATAGCCGGGGCAAGATCAAGACTTCGCGAAAGTCTGAGCGTGAGCATGCCTTTTATGCAGTGGATGTAATGAGGAGTGATTGAGTGCAGGTGTGTGTGTGGGTGTGGTCAGCCCCAGGTAAGAGGGAGTATGGGAGATTGAGTCCGAATGGATGTCAAAACTCCGGTGAAGGTTCCCTCTGGTGGTGCAGAGGAGAACGTGCGGAAGCTTCCGTTGTAACAGAGCCCCCCCCCTGCGAGCGGCTCCTGACGCGAGGAGGCACACGGCGCCGGGGTCTTCCACGAGGACGAGGGGCCGGTCTCCCCGGGTGCGCTCTGTGAAACTCGTCTGTGAGAGTGGGGTCAAGGATATCACCTGCATTAACCCAAGAACGTTCCTCCGGGCCGTACCCCTCCTAGTCTACCAGGTATTGTAGCGTGCCGCCCCGGCGCCTGGAGTCGAGCAGCTCGTGCACTTGATAGGCCTCCTCGCCGTCGATCATGATGGGGGGAGGCTGCGGAAGATCTCCTTCCTCCGGGTCTCCTCTCGGACCACCAGCGGGTTTCAGGAGCGACATGTGAAAAGTGGGAGAGATGCGGTAATTAGCAGGTAACTCTAAACGAAAAGATACTGGAGTGATTTGTTTAATGATTTTGAATGGACCTACATACCTAGGGCTGAGCTTGCGACATGGGAGTCGGAGACGGAGATCTTTGGTGGACAGCCATACCCACTGCCCTGGGGCGAGAGAGGGGCCAGCGCGACGATGTTGATTAGCTTGATGAGTTTGATGTCTGACGGCATGTAGCAGATGGGTGTGAGCTCGGTCCCAGGTCTCTTCGCTACGTTGTAGCCAGGCAGTTACTGAGGGGAGATCGGAGGGTTCACCTGACCAAGGAAACAAGGGCAGTTGATAGCCAAGGATGCATTTGAAGGGTGTGAGACCAGTGGCGGGCTTGACTAGGGAGTTCTGGGCATATTCTGCCCACATAAGGAACCGGCTCCAGTCGGTCTGATGTTGCTGGCAGTAGGCTCGGAGGAACCGAATGATCTCTTGGTTGAATTGCGTGATTTCTGTGATCATGTCCCATAGCACAGGGGCCAGCAGCAGATTATTGGGCAGAATGTTTTCTTGGACCTCGGGTCTGCATGATGTCTCCTCCTGGCGAGATAGAGCATCTGCCTTAGCGTTCTTGGTTCCGGGCCGGTAAGAGACTGTAAATTGGAAGCGAGTGAAGAAAAGTGCCCATCTAGCCTGTCTCGGGTTTAATCGTTTGGCGGCACGGAAATATTCCAGATTCTTGTGGTCCGTAAGGATGATAAATGGGTGAGTGGCTCCCTCCAACCAGTGCCGCCATTCCTCCAGAGCCAGTTTCATGGCCAAAAGCTCGCGGTTGCCCACATCGTAGTTCCGTTCTGCAGCGGTGAGTTTACGGGAGAAGAATGCACAGGGGTACATTTTGGCAGGGGTACCGTGACGCTGGGAGAGAATAGCGCCCTGAAGTTTCGGATGAAGCGTCTGTAAAAATTAGCGAACCCCAAAAAGCGCTGCAGTTCCTTGAGGGTTTGAGGTTGCGGCCATCTCAGTACTGCCTCCACCTTCTTCTCGTCCATAGCCACCCCCTCCTGGCTGATGACATACCCCAAGAATGAAGTGCTCGTGCAGTGGAATTCACATTTCTCAAGCTTGGCGTAGAGGTGGTTCTGAATAAGGCGGTGTAGGACAGCCCGGACATGTTGGATGTGTTCTTGCAGAGAGTTTGAATAAATCAGTATGTCGTCAATATAAACGATCACCCATCTGTCTAGCATATCACGGAAGACGTCATTCATAAAGGATTGAAAGACAGACGGGCAGTTCGCTAGGCCGAAGGGCATTACCAAGTACTCATAGTGCCCACTAGTGGTGGAAAAGGCAGTCTTCCATTCGTCCCCCTCACGAATGCGGACTAGATTGTATGCACAGCGAAGGTCTAATTTGGTGTAGAATTTGGCTTGTCTAAGCTGTTCTTGTGCTGCTGGGATCAAAGGAAGGGGGTATTTGAATTTAATAGTTACGTCATTAAGGCCGCGATAGTCAATGCATGGACGAAGCCCACCATCCTTCTTCTTAACGAAGAAAAAACCCGCTGAAGCTGGTGAGGTCGATGGTCGAATAAATCCTTTAGCCAACTCCTCTTGTATGTACGTCTTCATAGCTTCAGATTCGGGTTGAGATAACAGAAAGATCCTTCCCTTGGGAGGAAAGGCGCCTGGCAGAAGATCAATGGCACAATCGACAGGACGGTGTTCAGGAAGTTGGGAAGCTTTAGCTTTGCTGAAGGCCTCGGCCAAATCTTTATATTCTGGTGGCAGATCGGGAACATCGGGGTTTGACTTTGACAACGAGGCTTCGGAGAAGAGGGGTCGTGTTACGGTGTTTAGACAGTTCTGCTGGCAAGTTGCACTCCACTGAGTGATTTGTCCCTCCTTCCAGGAGATGTGTGGTTCGTGTGTACGCAGCCAAGGAAGACCCAGAATTATTGCGTGATGAGGAGAAGGAATGGTGTAGAACTGGATACGTTCGGTGTGAAGGGCTCCAATGTGCATGGTTACTTCTTCAGTTGTGTGATGAATTGACCCCTCGCCGAGAGGCCGGCCGTCTAGCGCCTCCACTGCCAGAGAGAGATCACACGGGGTGAGGATAATGTCATGTTGTTGAGTAAATTCAAGTGATATGAAATTCCCGGCTGCTCCAGAGTCTATTAGGGCTGTTGTAGAGACTTGCTTATCACGTATGGTTACTTGGACGGGTAATTTGATAACTGAGTCAGCACGGGAAGAAAGGGAGTTCAAACTCACCGCACGCGGACCGCTGGGAGGCCGCACCGGGCAGGTGGCTATCAGATGACCGGCTTCCCCGCAGTAGAGACAGAGATGGTTCTGTAAACGGCGGTGGCGTTCCTCTGCAGTGAGGTGAGTGGCTCCGAGTTGCATGGGTTCAGCTGTTGCGCCCTCCTGTGGCGTGGCGCGTGGCAGCGCGCGAATAGGATGGCGAGAACGAATTAGATTGTCCACCTGAATTGCCAGCTCGATGAATTCGGCGAGGGTCCTTCCATCATCCCGACAGGCGAGCACGATTGCAGTTCTTGACAAAGACCCCGGCGAAACAGGAGTTTCAGCGTGTCCTCCACCCATGAGGTTTGCGCGGCCAGGGTTCGGAAGGACAACGCATATTCGGCGGCTGGTCTACTTCCCTGAGTGAGCGTCAGTAGCTGGTCACCGGCGCTCTTTCCTTCAGCGGGATGATCGAAAACCTCCCGGAACTGCTGGAGGAAGCCTTCGAAAGTCGGGAAAGCAGGTCTGTCATATCGCCAGATGGCTGTAGCCCAATCCAAAGCCTTCCCGGTGAGAAGTGAGCAAACAAACGCTATACGGCTCGACTCTGTGGGATATAAAGCAGGTTGTTGTGAAACAAATAGGGAACATTGTAGCAAAAATCCCTTACACCTTGCGGCATCTCCATTGAACTTTTCGGGAAAAGCTAGGCGTGGGCTGACAGTGGGAGGAGGTTCGGGTGCCGCGTGGGCTGACAGAGATGGCGGCACAACGGCGGGTGAGGGAACCGACAGCTGGAGAGACTGAAGAGCTTTTACCAGTTCCTCCGTGAGCGTGGTTAGACGGTTCAGCTGGTGTTGTTGCATGGCTATCTGCGAAGCCTGAGCAGAAAGCTCGGAGGACAGTTGCATGACGGCTGCTGGATCGCTTTGTGGCGAAGTCTTCTGTAACGAAGCGTCAGAGGCGTTTGGATCCATAAGCAGCTTTATTAAGGGTTGGTCAGACAGACAGGGGTCAATAGCCAGCATCAGCAATATAAGAGGCAAGACAGTACCGTAAACAGAGACAGGCAAAGTTCGGGGCAGGCTGATAACAATCACAATCCAGTAGACAATCCAAGTCGGGGGGCACAGAGAAGAATCACAGGTCGAAATACAGTCCAGGTCACAACAGGTAATCAAACAATAAGAAAACGCTCAGAAATGATAGCCGGGGCAAGATCAAGACTTCGCGAAAGTCTGAGCGTGAGCATGGCTTTTATGCAGTGGATGTAATGAGGAGTGATTGAGTGCAGGTGTGTGTGTGGGTGTGGTCAGCCCCAGGTAAGAGGGAGTATGGGAGATTGAGTCCGAATGGATGTCAAAACTCCGGTGAAGGTTCCCTCTGGTGGTGCAGAGGAGAACGTGCGGAAGCTTCCGTTGTAACAGATACGGTATTTGGGGAAAGTATGAACCCAGCTCTTTTTTTTTACATTTAGGTAAATGGCATGATAGAGAAATATGTGAAAATTTTTACTTTTTGGGCTTCCAACTCATCTGCCATGTTTTTTGCTGCTTCCAGCCATTCATTAAACTGCCTGGATGACTCAGATGCCATTTGTAGATGTTTTTTTTTAAAGAAATAATGAATAAAGTCAAAGTACAAACAAATACAAAAAGGGAGCGAGATAAAACAAAGAGAGGGAGAGAGAGAGGAGGAGGAAAGAATTTGGCTCTTAAAAGAACCGTTTGATTTATATAATATTTCAGTGATGAAATATATGGGTACAAAAACCTGAGAAACAAACAAATGAAAGAGGATTAGTTGTACCAAACCTGCATTTAACTTTTTCTGAAATGCCCACATAGGTCAAAGAGGAAAAAGCTCTGACAGTGCACCAATCAGAACAACCAGGCCTCTGTAAGGGCCCTGAACACTTGAGTACACTAATGGGGATTTATTTATATCTGTCAACAATTTTTTGGCCAATATTGCACCTGTACTGTTGGTAATAATTCTTTATATTTTTTATATACCAAATTTAATGTGGAATTGACAGTTGTCCATAACGTGCTGGAATAAAGTAATCTGGATTAAGCAATTTAGTATCTTATCATTTATTTTTTTTTATAGTTTAGGATAAAGCAGGCTTAAATTAATTTTGGCAATATTACAGAAAGTTTAGTTCAGGACAGAGAATATGATTCATCAGACAATTTACAGGTCATGTCGTAATTGCTATTTTGTTTTAGCAGGGAATGCCTCCTAAATTATTCTTTTTTTATAAATTAACCAGATAAATTAGGGAAGGCCCCCTAAATTGTCCGATTCATAGTTAATTGAGAAACAAGGATTTTACACAAACTACCTAAGTCAGAGATTGTCTATAATTGTCTAACGTTATATTGGCTTTGCCTAAGTTACCTAGCTGGAATGTTTGCATGTGAATTAGCAGTACATGATGCTAGCGATTAAGCAAGATAGGTAACTTAGCAAGATAATAACGTAACGTTACGTTATTAATGGGTAAAACCAAACCATAACCAACACGTCGAGCTGGAATTACTTAGTTCCACATGAATTGCAAACAATCAACATGAATACTAAAAATAACAACACGATACTTAAAATACACACCTTAGCTACGACGATCAGTGTAACACCTGTCACATGTTCTTCTTCTACTTCTTTTGCGTTGCGTCAGCTTCGTCTTGGCGCGTTTTTTCTTTTCTTTTATTCTTTTGTCTCGCTATGGCTATGGTGATGTTGTTAACATTATCTAACAGAACGAAAAAACAACAACATTTAAATCACATGCAGTGCTTTTAAACATTTTCCGCATTTTTTGTTAATAATAATAATAATAATAATAATAATAATAATAGTTTTATATTTGAAAATACTTTAATTTTATGTGGTTCTTTACTTTCCAAAATGCCGCAAAAATATGATGATGATGATGATGATGATTATTATTATTATTATTATTATTATTATTATTATTATTATTATAATATACAACTCAGCTTTCTGCATTAAGTAATCTCGTGTAAATACGACGATAAAACAAATATTATTTGAATTTTTGACAACAGTCAAACGTCATTCATGACACACTGCCATTATTTACAGGCGCGCTAGAGGGCGCTTCACTTTGAAACGTAAGATTAGGTCGTAATAAGCCACTTGCACAAACGACCTATGAGGTCGTTTTTTGGAGGAGGACAGGCTCAATGTATTAGAAGTAAAATTATATTAATAAGAACTCAGATAAACCATACATTGTCGTAGTAGTGGGTTTATTAGTCATGTTGAATCAATGAAAGCAGTTAAATCTTGTTTATTCAGGTGCAGCCATAGCAAAGATGCATTTTTTATATTTCCTTCTTCTGGCGTATTTGGAGTTTCCGCATGAGAATGAGAGTGCCTTCTGGCCTTCAGATGAAGATTTACTGATCACAGAACCGTGCTTCACTGAAAGATACGCAAACTGAAAAATCGCAGTTTTTGATTAACAATATAGTTCTGATGTGCAGCAACAGATTGTTCAGCTTTACAAAATATGAAGTCAAGAAAATAGCACAAACTTCAATAAATAAATAATGATAATATAAAAACACTAATTAAGGAGTTCCAATCAACAGGAAATGTTAAAAAATCTCCCTATAGTATATCGACTGTGTCTATACTGTCTTAACCCTTAAATGCATGACTGCCATCTAAACCATATTCTCAAAACTCATGGTACGGCAACAAAGTTCTTTGATTATTACGCCAGAATGAGAGTATAGTTCCTAGTCATATCAGCCTAGAAAATCACAACTTTTAATTTTCTGTCTGTCTTATATGATGCAACTAAAGAAGAGTCAAGTTTTAAATAGGAAAAATATCAAAACTCTTTGGTCATTTTTTAGCAGGATGCTAACAGTCTAATGAGATTCAATGCTCTATGCTAAGCTGTGCTAAAAATTTTACTGCCAGACCCTGAGATCGGCTGAATGGATTTGAAAATGGTAAAACTCACCTGTTTAACTCTAGGGGAGTTGGAAAATAAGCTTATTTTCCAAAAAAGCGGTCTTTGTCAGAATAGACAATTCCTGAGTGGCTAGCAAAGTTAAATTAAGCACACATAAACAATCTAAGAAGTCTTCAGGATTGTTTGAAATTTCCAGGCAGGTTTGTTTAATCAGGGTTGGACCAAACCTTTGCAGGACAGCGGCCATAAAAGACCTAAGTTACACATCCCTGATCTACTGGGACAGTCTCTGTGCTATGATGGGGTTTAATTTCTCACTAAAAAGCTAAAGGTACTAAACAATACTGAGAAGAGTTTCTGAGAGCAGCTTAGTGCATGTAGGATCTCACATACAAGTGTTTGGTTTTGATGCTTTACATGTCAAAATGTTTTATGTATGTTGCTTTGTGCCATTTAAATTGGGGTTATTTGTTTTATTTTTCACTTTAGACCCAATGGCGCTGAAGGAGGAGAATCGAAAAGTGAAAGAAGAGGAACATGAAGATTTGTATGAAATGCTTTCATAGCAGGAGAAAATCTTTTAGTTTCTCACAGACTGAAAATACTTTGTCACAAAAATAGAGCTCAAAAGATTGCAAATAGAAGTCATTCCACCTGTCAACAGTGTGGAAAGAGATTCAGTCAACGAGCAACCCTTAAAATCCACATGAGAATTCACACTGGAGATAAACGTTTACTTGCCAGCAGTGTGGAAAGAATTTCAGTCAAAAAGGAAACCTCGTTAACCACATGAGAACTCACACTGGAGAAAACCCATTCACCTGCCAACAGTGTGGAAAAAGTTTCAATCGAAAAGGAAACCTGGAAGTTCACATCAGAGTTCACACAGGAGAGAAACCGTACACCTGTCAACAGTGTGGAAAGAGATTTAATCGACGAGCAACCCTTAAAATCCACATGAGAATTCACACTGGAGATAAACGGTTTACTTGCCAGCAGTGTGGAAAGAATTTCAGCCGAAAAGGAAACTGAAAAGTTCACATGAGAATTCACACTGGAGAAAACCCTTTTGCCTGTCAACAGTGTGGAACACATTCTAATCAAAAAGCAAGTCTTAACAGGCACATGGGAATTCACACAGGAGAGAAACCTTACAACTGCCCTCAGTGTAGAATAAGGTTCACACAAAAAGCAAATCTTGATGCCCATGTAAGAATCCACACTTGAGAGAAGCCATTTGTATGTGGTCAGTGTGGGAAAAGTTTCAGATATAAAGTAGCCTTTAATCAGCACGTGAGGATTCACTAAAGAGAGAAACACCTTAAGAATCATGTAAAAAATTCACATAGAAGAAGCCTTTCATGTGCCGTCACTGTGGAAAGGCTTTTGCACTTAAAGTATACCTAAAGACTCACATGAGGCTTGTAGCCAGATTTCTATCCAAGGATTTCCTTCTGCAAAAAAATATTTAGCGCTTCAAAATGTTTACCAATATAGTTGATTGAAATGCCATTTATTAATAAAATATCTCATGTGTCAACACAATCTATTTCTGTTTAACTTTAGCGCATGTATGTTATGCATGTAAGTTGAAAGGCACATTAAATCATATTCATATCACTAATTGTATATACATTTTATTTTACTACTATAGGTATATAATAAGAAAAAGCCATTTTTTTCTTGATTACATATTTTAATATGAATAGTAACGTTGCAAGTTAAAATTTATTAGTTTTGTTCTGAAGATGAAAATCTCAAATTGCATTCTGTACAAAAAAAAATTTCAATTTAAAGAGCTTATGCTACCTTAAAATGTTACGTTTAGTCATCTTAAAATGTAAAGTAGTCTAAGTGACAACTTTAATAGCATATTTCAAGTTAAAATTGGTGAACGTTATTCTCACACAAATATGGTGCTTATTGCAACAATTAGCCAGTTGTTTCTCACATTTTGAAAATAATAGGCCTCTACCAAGCTTTTTAATCAGTGTTTTATGCTCATAACCAGTTGTCTTGGTCATAACTGCACCTGCTTATGAATAGCCTATTACTTAATGATCAGGTATTTGTATCTAAACCTATTCTATATAACAAACTACAAAAAAAAAAAAAAACAACCCATGACAGTTCTTAATAAAAATAATTGTATATATACAATTTAATAATAGCCTATATAATAAAATGTTTTTTTAAAAGGGATGAGGAACAGATAAATCATGCACCAGGTGAAATTATGTATGAAAGCCACTCAAGGGCATATTTTATTTTTTTAATGTGCCAATCTGTTTTAGGAATTACGTCATTATGCACACCAAAGAGCAGCTGAATAGAAACAGACAGCAAGGTTGCTGCAGACAGCAAGGTTTTTTTTTTGTTTTTTTTTGTTTTTTTGCATATTTACTTTGCCGATAACAAAACAGCTCAAAAATTTGATGGAAATTTGGCTACAGTGGAGAGAGGCTTATCATCGTGTACACTACGTTACAGTAAAAATTCCCATATAGACTTCGAAAAAGAATTTTGTTTTGTTTTATATGATGCATATAAAAAAACTGTGCATACCGCAGGAATGGTATGACAAAAAAATTGTGGTTTTGAAACGGTGACTTTTTCAACCCGCGGTTTACCTTGAAACCAGTTATCACCCCATGCCTACTGCTGATATTGTCTTGGTTGTGTGCTGGAAGGTTAATGCGCAACCTAGTCTAAGGTCCTGAGTGCTCTCGGGCAGATGTTTATTAAGCATACGTCTGAGTGTGGCGCGTTCAGCTGTCCTTCTATACAGACTAGTACCTCAGTCCCCACCACTGAAAAACAGCCCCAAATTATGATGCTTTATTGTGCAGGTGATAAGCTGGGGTGCGTTTCGCAAAAGCATCGTTAGCTGACTATGGTCGTTAGTTCCATTGAACTCTATTGGTAACGACGGAGCTTACGACCATAGTTGCTTTCGGAAAACGCACCTCAGAGCGGGGTTTTCTTCCGTCATGATGCTTGTAATTGAGGTTATTCAGACCAGAATCGTTGTTTTTCACAGAACTCTTTAGGTGTCAAGCTGGCTTTCATATGTCTTGCTCTGAGGACAGGCTTTGTCTTTAGGTTTGTCAAGAGTTTCTTCTAGAAACCCTAGAAACCAGCATCACAGTTGACTGTTAGCTTCTTGGTAAACACTCTTACCAAGATCTTTCTCCCATGATTGCTTAATTGGCCAGACGATGAGCTCTATGAAGAATTCTTGTTGTTCCAAACTTCTTCCATTTAAGATTTATAAACTCCACTGTCATCTTCAACATTTTTGCAACCTTGTCCTGGTCTGTCACACAAAATTCTGTCTTTGAGCTCTGCAGGTTCAAATCTGCATCAGATGATTCCTTCCTCAGGAAATGTAACATTTAATTTGCTGATTGTGTTTTGGTCATCAACCAGATGGTTTATATTAAATTTAAATCCATGTTTGATATTTAATTACCTGTTCATGTATGATGCAAATGAAAATGGTGATATTCGTCATATTAAAAAAAAAAAAAAACTGCTGTGAATGTCTTCAATAATGCAAAATACATTTCAATGATTGCTGGTAATGGCAGATGTTTTTGTTAAACAGGCCGCTACAGGGCACTCCTTACCATCTGTTGATTGCAGTTCCCCATCAGTCGGTCTCTCCGAGTCACGTTGGAGACTGGCGGATGGAGATCCCAATCCGCCGGTCTCCGTCGTGACGTTTCCGCTCCCTTCTTCGGGGAACGTGGGTTACATACGTAACCAAGATTTTTCCTTACCATCCTTGCTCGCAGTTTTCCATTCAAGGGAAATTCTTCCGGCAAAAGACCATTCTACAGTGGTAAGGCTCTGTAGTTAAGAACAGCCAAGTATGGATCTCACAATTTGCACTTTTCTTCAGTAAACCATTAGATTGCAGGTAAAAAGGACTTGATGTTATGTGGCAAACCCATAATTTCTTACAGTCTTTAAAGCACTTCTGAACTGCAGTCCAGTGTTGCTCAATACAGTCACTGGAATACAGTTACATGCAAATGTGGCTTTTGTGTGCCTGAATATCTGTCCTGTTGTTGTGCTTGACAACTGTACAGATTCTGGGTAATTTGATTGATAGTTCATGAGTAACAAGTAACCTTTGTCTTTCTGTTGAAACAAGTCCATTACAACCTGCATGGTTCCTTTGGCTTGTGGTTTCACTGGCTCTTTGATTTGCTAGTATCTGTGGCATTGGCTTAACTCACAATGCTGCCCTAAATTCACAATACCACTTTCTGCAACATGACGACCACAACAGGGGTCTCATGAGCCTAAAACTTCTCATTCCACATCATCTACATTTATCAGGATCTTGAGACCCTCTATTCTCAGCAGGGGCAAGCCGACTTACGCACACAGACATAACGTCCTGGGGCTGAGTGAGATCCTGAATGGAAGAACTGTGAATTAATAGCACACACCTTGGAAGGTGAAATAAGGAATGTCCTGTGTGGAGGATTAAAGCTTGCATGTCAATAGCATCTTTCAGTTCGACCGATGTAAACTAGTCGTTGTTTTTAATATGTAAAAGAGAGCTGTAATGGGTAGCATACACAGTATTCATTAGTATTCAAAGTATTAATTGCACTATTCATCATATACAATTTTATTACTAATTACAGAAACTAACACTAAGGCAAAGTTAATATTGTCTTGGTTTTGTTTAAAATGTCATATTTTAATTTGTTCAATAATTTGTTTAATGTACAAAGTAATTTTGTTTCGATATTAATTGTGTTATTTCAATATGGTTAATACAAGAAAGTTCAAATAAGCAGTGATCGGCAAGAGAGGCCTGATCCATTAAATTGATAAGGGATCGATCAATTACGTCTTGTCTCGTTTAACAGGTAGATTCGCGAGAGTTTCCTCATACGAGTAAATGTTCTCATTGAGGAAACATCACAGCATCACTCGTGATTATTTCTCCCTATTTTCTCAGGTATCATATCACCGGGTGATTATAATACATTTCCAAAATGAGTTCGAATGTTAAGAGCGTGTGTATGTAATTGTTGAATAAGAAAGAGTAAAGTTTTACGAAGTGTGCTAATACATGTAAATGAGCAAAGCACATGGTAGCCGAGCCTTATACATGGCTGTATAATCGATTTCCTCCTCATGCTGTAAAAGGTATTTTGTATAATGTTCCATATTCTTATTCTGAAACCGTTATGAGTTTTGTGAGAGCACATTTGACCACATTAATATTTTATTTACTGTTGGTTAAAAAAAGTATGTTTCAGGGAAATGTGGCATACGATTATAGGTTAATGTCTGTAACGCAGAGAAGTTAAACACTGATGTAGCTGATGTGCTATGAATGTGGGTTGTTAATTGTGTTTAAGAGATACGAGTAAATGTTCTCATTGAGGAAACATCACAGCATCACTCGTGATTATTTCTCCCTATTTTCTCAGGGCGTTACAGAGCCATGTATTAAATTCTAAAATTGTATTTTCTCAAATGTTTGTTCAACACTATCAGATCCTGAACAAGATGGAGAGAACCACCCTTTTTTTGGAACTAGGAAATAATGATAATTAAAACCCCTGATTGCTTAAATGCGGGGGTACCACTCGAACCACTCCCTTCTTGAGAAAGTCGACTTCTTCTTTCAAAATTTGAGTGGAGTTCTCTTTTATTTTATAATTACTACAAGCACGAATTAACGGAGGCCTTGAACAGCATTGTTCGTTTCCTCACATCTCTCCTTCACGCGCTTAATCAACTGCCACTGGATTGCGCGCGCTCTCACCGACATGAGCAGCCAATGGGTGCTTCTCAATATCCCTCCTCGTCTCCTCAATCCTCCGTCCTCCATCCTATGACCCGGAAACCGATCAAGCTCAGCCATCTTGTAGGACATTGCCAGTACTGTTTGAAGTAGTTTTACTTTTAAAGTAGTTTTACTTTTCTGTAGTTTTTCAGTGGCTCTCAGTCATACCATTAACATTACTAAGTAAGCAATAGTTTAAATGCTGTAAATGTTATTTTATGAAAATAAGATAAAGAAACTCACATCATGCAAAGGTGACATAAAATGCCTATTTTTAAAGCCTTTTTTTTTTATCTTGGATCACGTAGACTAATAAAAAAATAAAGATAAATAAATATACTTAAATGTATTTGAAATAACTTTATTTCATGCTAAGTATAAACTTAAATATTTATGTTCTTAATAAAAAAAATACCTTGCAATTGTACTTTTAGTAGCCTATACTAAACTGGCATAAAGTATGCTTAATTTGAAGGATAGTGCTGAAGTCCAACTAAAGATGATCTGAAGTATATTTGATTGTGCTAAAGTGCAACTATTGCAAGTATATTTTAGGTACACTTTAAATATCTTGCATTTAAAAACCTTTTTATTCAAAGAGAATACAATCCTCAGCAATAGTGACATTAAAACACATTTTAGGCTTAATATTAAGAAATTCAAATAAAGTTTTATTATAATTTTTATGTCAAAGTCTCGAGGGATGTATTAGTAAATATGTTAATAGATTTGAACTATACTTAGTTTGAAATAAATGTATTTAAAATATATTACTTTTCACTAGGGTACATTGCCCTTACTCTCTGACTCCATAAAGGCAGAAGTGTAATTTGCCCCCTGACTAAGCATATAAAGAATTTAGGGAAAGCATTCAAATAATCTTGTGAATACACTTAAAGTATGCATGTATTATTCACATCACAGGATTGGAAGAATTTCTTAAAATTTCAAACTCATGAACAATTTGTAGATCAAAATGGTATTTTCCATGACTAAAAGATTAAATTGACAGTGGGATTAAATCAATCGATTTTGACTGTCTGAATGTGAATCTTTAATTAAAAGTGATCAAATTATTCTAAATGTTAATGAAATGTGATTTGTATTTCCCCAGATTATCATTATTAAAACTGGAAGCATAGAATTTGTGCTAAAATGTGATTATAATGTTTACAAGTAACCATTAAGCTCCTAGTGCAGTGGTGGCGAACTCCAGTCCTGGAGAGTTCAGTTCCAACCCTAATTAAAACTCCTGCCTGTACCTTAAAATATTGTAGATTAAGACGGCTCTTTCAGGTGGCAAGAGAGGAAAAGACTAACATTGATAGAAATTTTAGTGGCAAGGAGGTTTGTATGCGTAGCAGTCAGGGCTACTAGCAGTGGTTAAACCAAAAAGTTTTTTTTTTTTGTTTTTTTTTCAACTTTGTGCAGGTTTTCAGCCAGGTTTGGGTCCAATTTAGGAATAATGGGTCGGGTCTGCATTGGGTCCTGGTAGTACATTTAAGGCATTTCTCGGGTCTGCATGGTTTATAGTCCTACTTTCAAATAAAATACAGTTCAGGGCAGTGGCGTTGCGAGGGGTGGGCTTTGGGGGCTTAAGCCCCTGATGTTTCACCAAAAGCCCCTGATCTTTTTGAAGATGGACCATTCACTTCACAAATTAAATGTTTTATAGTTTTTTTTTATTTGCTCTCCAAGTACTAGAAATCTAACTGTGCATGATTAAAAGCAGTCTTAAGTAGGTAGTTTACCACTAACCTTACGTTTTAATTCCACTAAAACACAGTTTTGCAGTCTTCGTTTGATGGTTTTCGATATTTAAATAAATAGCCAGATCAGACAGAATCAATCACCAATGCAATCATGTAATGGAAACAAATAAATTAATTTTAGATAAAACATCAAAGATCTGGTCAGTGAGGTTCAGCATCCAGAAAAACTAATTTTGCGCTTAATGCACTTTCATTTAATTAAGTTGTATTTAATTTCATTTAAATAATTGTGTGGAAGTAGCGCTGAAGTCCAACTAAAGATATAGCTACTGTATATTTGATTGTGTTAAAGTCGAACTATTGCAAGTATACTTCAGGTACACTTTAAATATCTTGAATTGAAAGACCGATATTATACAGAGACCATACAATCTTTATTAACAGTGATATTAAAACACATATTAGGCATAATAATAAGAAATGTGAATTGTGCAATAACAAATGACTCCAAATGAAGCTAAATTATAATTTTATATCAGTACCAGTTCCAACCCTAGCAACACCCCTGGTTCAGGGTCGGTTCCGGCCAGCACATTTACAGGTCTCTTCAGGTTAGGGCAGTGGTTCTCAAACTTTTTTGGTCGCGCCCCCTTTAAACTTATAAAAAAATCTGGCGATAAAGCGATCGTTGCAAATCATTTTAACTTTGTGGCAGTACGTCATAAACAGAACAAGGCATCAGATTAATGTCGGAGATTTGTCGCACTCCACATTCAGTATAGACGGCATGTTTGCAACGGTAGCTTTGTTGCGTCCTGTGTAGAGCTGTTGTGGCGCGGTGTGACGCGACAACTGTAGCGTCCGGTGCAGACGCAGAAAGGCTGCGTTGAAGATACGATGTCTCATATTTTCTGCATTTAGCTTTTGAATGACTACTGTCTGGGTCTGTGCGGCTTCATTTATGGCTTTCTCTTCCCTTTCACATACCCTGCAATACTCGCCCCACACTTTGAGAACCACTGGGTTAGGGTACAAATTTTTGGACCTGTGAAGACCTCTACTACACACCTCTAAAGTTTCAGGAACTGCATCAAACTCAGTGATTAGTATATAACCCATTTGATTTATTTCATCACATTGAATTTTTAACTCAAGACAGCAACACAAGAATCATGAAGTTTTAGTTTTGCCAGTTTATTGTCAATGAATATTAATGTGTTGAAGAATTATAGAATTGTGAACAGTTTTACAGAGTTCCTTCATTATTTTGTATGTGTTTGGATTTACTCATATGATGTAAATAAGGTTTAGAACAATGATTATCAACAATTAATCTAAAGAGTGAGGTTGCTATAAATTGTTAACGCTCATTTGACTGGAGAGAAATCAACCCCGCTCCTCTTTTGTTAATCACATGAGTCTGCTTTTCTTACTGCTCATGAAGAACACACTGCCAGATTCAAGTGTAGTATGATGTCCCAATGATAGAAATAGAATGTTCGCAATCTTTGGCCACGTACACACTGCAAGTTTCAGGAGTGACAACCGCATTTAAATGCGGGAGTGAGTCCCGTAAACTGTCGTTCCATGTGTGTACGGAACAGCCACTCTGGCATTTGTAACCATAGCAACATTTTGCCATCTTGCAGGAGTGAATAGCCCTTTAGTATCTGCAAATTTTTGGCTAAAGACTCTTTTTGTCCAGCGATTTGAACTAAACTACCACTGATTAACGTGCTGTGTTTTGTTTATGCTCGGGAGGCAGAGAGCGCGGTCTTGCAGTGTTGCCATGTCCTTGTATTTACAAGCGCTTTTAGGCATGTTACTTGGGCTTAGCTAATAAAGCTAGGCACTTTATGGAGTTGGTAAAGTTGTCTGTTGCGGATATGAGATATATGATTTTTTTTTGTGTGTGTTATAAAACATAAAGCATTTGGGTGTTTTACTGTTTTTTGTGCTTGTCCTTGTTTGTTGTTTTTTTTCTATGAAGATCTGGCAACACTGACACTTCACTGCAGGGCTCCTGAATACAATTAGCCTAGCCCCGTCTCCAAGCCAAGGATAAGACTTCTTTCACCGTTATTTTCTTGCATCTCACATACAGATGCGCATTTAGATACGTCATTAACAACTAGTTGTTCAGTTCGGTTCTGTACACACTGCATAGAATTTCTGTAAATGCGGTTGTCACTACCTGTATTTTTCGGGAGTTAATGTGGTTGTGGAATGCGGTTGTCACTCCCGTATTTTAGTGAATTATGTGTGTACAGAACGCGATTAAGGAGTAAAAGGTGAACTGACAACCGAATTTAGCTGCAGTGTGTACGTGGCCTTTGATCTTCAGTTGAAGCTGTAGAAATATAAACTGAAAAACCTTTAGTGTTATTCTATTTGTGTTATTGTTTAAACTAAGCTTCCTCCTCTTTGTATTCAAATTGTTTATGGGATGTTGACATAGTTTTAGTTCTCGTGACTTATCCTTGGGATGTTGACAGAGTCTTAGTTCCCGCAACTATGGTGCTAAAACCATTTGGTGATATCAGGCTGCTGAGTTGTTATATTTGGGGGAAACTTCCTGCCTCCTCTGTTCTGTATCTGATCAAAGGAAGTCACCTCTGTGTACTGTGTCAACCGCCTATGAATGCCTAAATGTATATAAACTAAATGTATCAATGCTTTAGTTTAGACTTGGATGGACTACAGCAAACACACAAGCGAGGTTCTTCAATAAAGAGTAACTTCTGCTTGAAAGCTATCCCAAGCCTCCTGGATCTTTACTTAAAGAAGAAATTAAGTTTTCAACAAAGCTTCTGACTTTTGCTGCAGATTTAAGCCTCAGATTTTTCTTTCAAACTCAGAGTTTCTCAGGACACTCTAGTTAGGCATTCTAGTTAAAGTTTTTTCACTTAAGAGCGAGGGCTAGGGACCGGAAGTAAATTCAGATTAGTTATCAATCACTGTTTACACCTTCTATAAACCTTTTAGAACATATATCATTGATTTATTTGTTAAAAAGCAAACACATTAACAAATAAAATAATGAAGAACACACATTTCATTTCAAATTATGAGAGCTCACTGGTTTGCAAAGCACACTAATATATAAGATAAATGATCCTTGTGTTGAATCTTTATAAACTGATCATGAATTTAGTGCTGTTACTACAATTTTAAGATGTATGTGTGTGTGTATGTGTGTATGTATGTGTGTGTGTGTGTGTGTGTGTGTGTGTGTGTGCGTTTTGACTTTATTATGAATATGTTAGCCTTACATTTATCTATGAACTACCAGTCTCCCATTTTCCCCACCTTTTATTTTAAATCACTATCTGTCCTTGTGTTATTCTCTCTCTTTTTTTCTCTGCGTCAGTCCAATCTTCTAGTTTCTGTCTCTAGCTACTCACAATGTATGTTATCAATCAGTGTTTGTCAGTTTATGGATTATATATTATGAATTGTGTCTCATACTAAATTATACATTTTGTTGTTGTTCTTTTTATTAATCTCAGATTTTATGTGTTTGGTTGGCTTTGGGATAACCAACAATTAGCAGTTTAGATTTGTTCATGTCTGTTAAGTGTGTTTTATTGTGGACTTTTTGACTTGTGACTTTGCTGCAA
This sequence comes from Cirrhinus molitorella, assembly GCA_033026305.1. Classification (NCBI taxonomy): domain Eukaryota; kingdom Metazoa; phylum Chordata; class Actinopteri; order Cypriniformes; family Cyprinidae; genus Cirrhinus; species Cirrhinus molitorella. Next base: position 8,524,569 of record CM065126.1, on the reverse strand, counting down.
AGAAACACAGAACCTAGGACATATCTCTGCAAAACAGGATCTCAGCTGAACTGAAAATCTCCAGACAGTGATCAAAGGAATCAAACTTCCTATCCCTATCAAGGAGGCTACAGGTCTGATTAGATTCTTAATTTGACTTGTAATGATGTGAAGTTGCGGGGTTTCACATTATTGATGTTTTTTATTTATTTTTATTTATTGATGTTTACATTTACTGATGTATTTTCTGAAATTTTGATATGGGAAAGTAATAAAATAAATAATCAAACTTCGAAATAGTCTTTCACCAATGTATAATGTAATTTATACAACAGTTCTTTCTGGTTCTCAAATCTGATTGGTTGAGAACCGTGAGATATTCTACTGACATCGCTACAGGAACGCCCTCTCACAATTTTGTATCACTCCGCTTGTTCTAGCCGGGTCTATGTTTTTTTTTTTTAATTATTCATTGAGTTAACCGTAGAGTACTTTATAACTAATCAAAACAAACATGGCAAACGACACATTTTATTTGATATTAACTACGAAAGCTCAGACAATAAAGATGCAGTGGAATCTTCACTAACAGGCCAAACAGCAAGAAGTGCAGCCATTACATCTGCAGATTTGGACAAATTAGAAAAAACCTGACATGAAAATAACACGGTGCGGCAAACAGTGTGGGCTGTGAACTGTTTTAAATCATGGTCATCCGAAAAACAGCTCAATATCGACCTCAAACACATCGAGAAATCACAAATGAGCTCAGTTTTGCGCAATTTCTATGGCTCTATTAGGACCAGTAAAGGAGAACTGTATGGTATCAGCAGTTATTTGAGTCTTCGATCAACGCTGAATCGCCACATTAATGAACCTCCTCTTAGCCGTGCGTCGAATTTAGTGCAAGACCCTGAGTTTACCTCCGCCAACAACGTTTTTAAAGGAGTTGTCAAACAGATCCGACGATCCGGTACACACAGAACATCACACTACCCTCCGATTTCAACTGAAGACCAGCAAATACTGAAACGATCTGCTGCACTTGACCCTGGCAAACCGAAAGGTTTATTAAACAAGGTGTGGTATGACATTCAGTTACACTTTGCAAGAAGAGGGAAGGAGGGCAATCGACAACTTATGCCAGACTCGTTTGAACTTAAGAGAGACGAAAATGGTACGAAATATTTTACATTGACATTTAATGAGGAAACGAAAAACCACAAAAACCCACTGGAGGTCGACAGGGAAAATCGGAGGGGCGCAATGTTCGAAGAGCCCGGTAACCCCATGTGCCCAGTGTCTTCGCTAGAGAAATATCTCAGCAAACTCCCACCTGAAGCAAAAGCACTCTATCTGCACCCTAAAAGGAGATTTGATGCCAACGACAAGATATGGTATAGCACTGTTCCTTTGGGCATTAATCAGCTGTCACAAATGCTCCCGAGAATGTGCAAAGAAGCTGGGACGCGATCGTCCTACACGAACCACAGCATCAGGGCCACTGCAATTCAAAAAACTGTCTGATGCAGGGCTCCAAGCGAGAGAAATCATAGCCGTCAGCGGACACAGGTATGTTTCCGATTTGTTTAACTCATACAGTGGAAATGAAATTATGCAAAATACGTTCTTATTTAAAAATTTCTTTTTAGGTCAGAAAGCTCACTGAAATCCTACTGGAGGCCATCACTAGACAACAGAAAACACTGGAGTGCAGTACTAGCATCAGATCAAACAGAAACCATACCAGAAAAACAACAAAGAACAACAAAGACTTTATCTCCAAGTAACTATTTAGCGGGATGTACGATATACGGCAACGTACAAATAAATGTGACCAGTGGTTCTGAGAACCATCACTCGCTGTAAATCAGAAATGTACTCAATTTGAGCAAATTGTAATTGTTTAATGAAAAACAAAAATACATAAATAATATATTTTATGATATGCTTGTTTTTGTTTTTTGCTAAATAAACCAAACCTGACTTTGAGATAAAATATATATATATATATATATATATATATATATATACATATATTTTATATGATAGATGCTTATGACTTTTCATTTTCTTTTTGTAAAATAAAATAAACCTGACTTTGAGATTTAAAAAAAAAAAACCTAGGAACAAAAATATACATAAATATATTTTATGGTATGATATGCTGATGACTTTGAGAGAAAATATCAGTTGTTTAACTTATTAACTAACCTTTTTGTATACATGGTAATGTTAAGGAAGATGCTGGAAATGTATACTTATTTGTTTTAATTGCACGCAATGGTTTGACTAAACTAATAAAAATGTTAACAACTCTAGAGACGGCTCTCTCTCTCATTCGGATGCACGTCTTGCTGCATTACTTCTCACTAATAATCTAACTGAAGCAGCACATGCCCTTGATACGAATTCTAAAAGTGACGTATGTTTAACTGTCAACTTGAGCTTTGAATCCGTGGCGGAAGGAAGTAGTTCCGCACAAAAGAGGGTTTTATAAGGCAATCCGTTGTTTCTTGTTTAATTACACACATGTTCCGTCGAACTGTTGTATAAACGCAATATCGCTCTCGTACTTAAGTGATATTGCTAATGTAAATTATCCAGAAAGTGTCAGCAATATCTAATGTGTGTTGAATAACAAGGTTTCCAGGTAATGTCTTCAGTGTTGTATTACTGCAGTCCTTTTCTATGACATGACTGAATAAATAAACATTCATAACAAAAAAAACAAAACAAAAAAATTGTGTCCAGTTCCCTTTTTAAAACATTTCATTGTTTTCTGTTGGAATACAATAGTACATTGAGGTTAATGATGTACAATACAGTCTATTTTTAAATTTTAAAGCATTTATTAGAATATTGACAGGTGAGTTTAAGAATAACAGTGAAATTAAACTAAGAGGAACAGTGGGTCATATTTGACAAACACACTTATCACCAAACCGTCAATATCCAATAGCATGTGCAATGCATTTACTTAGTGTGGTGTATTTGACAAACACACAACGCTCATCCATTTCATCATGTGCATCATGATTATTTCATGACCTAAGGATGCATTTTCCATCCCTGCATCTGTCCAACTGTCTGTCTGTCCACCACCTTGCTATAATAATACTAATAACTAGATTAAAAAAAAGTTGTTCAAGACAAACTTTGAAGTTGGCTTGAGAAAGCTGGACCAGAAACTTTGAAAAGTAAAAAAAAAAAAAAAAGAAGAAGAAGAAGTTTAAAAAGTTCTAAATGTTTTAAGGTAATAAGTAATAGTTTGAAGTTTAAAATAGTTTTAACTACCACATTGTTAGCATAACAAGTTGCTAGCATGTCACTAGCACATTTCTAGCATGCTTAGCATGTCATTAGCATGCTACTAGCATGTTGCTAGCATGATTAGCAAGTTGATAACATGTTTCTAGCATCAAGTTACTAGCATGTTGTTAGCATGATTCTAACAAGATTAGCATATTGTAAGCATGTTTCTAGCATTATTAGCAAGTTGCTAGCATGTTTATAGCATGATTAGCATGTCACTAGCATGATTAGCAAAGTTACTGCCATGTTTCTAGCATGATTAGCAAGTTACAAGCATGTTCACATGATTCTTGGATGATTAGCATTTGTCTAGCATGATTAGCTTGTTTCTAACATGATTAGCAAGTTGATAATATGTTTCTAACATGATTAGCAAGTTACTAGCATGTTGTTAGCATGATTCTATCAAGATTAACATGTTGTTAGCATGATTCTAGCATGATTAGCATGTTATTAGCATACTGTTAGCATGATTAGCAATTTAGTTTGAATGGATTAGAAATAGTACATAGAAGTCTCAAGGGATTCTGGGAGTTTTGACAGTTGGAGTTTGAATAGTTTTGGCTCATTTGAACATTCCGTCAATGTAAGTCTATGAGATTTTTTATAGGAAAGCCAACTTAATAATAAAAATGGGCTCATTGCAATTACATTTGGCCAGAAATTCCAAGGCTCTCGTAAAAATTAACTGTAAAATTTGTAAGTCCATTACCTTTTCTTCAGCGTTACCATCGGGCCAACATGCCAAATTTGCGCAGAACATATCACAATAGGTAATTATTATATACTTGCAAAGTAGGAGAGGAATCTGTTACCTCATTCAACATGCCAACATGAAGCACATTTGGATAAATTTAAATTTTGACAATTTTCAAAGACGTTTTTAATTTCTAATGTCTTTTCTGAAATAAAGCAAGTGTCTACAGCCCCAGAGACAAACACCATCAGTGGCAGCACAGGACCCAAAGACAGACAGCCAAGACAAAGATGCTTTGGAAGTGAGCTTGACTGTACTGTCTTTTTTAGTGTGCCATTACAACAAGCTTATAAATGTGTTTATGTGTTTTAACGTATTATGTGTAGTTAAATATTGTGATGTCCTTCATTGTGCAATTACTACTAATAAGCTAAGTCAAATAATTCACATTAAAGTAAATGTTTCTTTATGGTGTTTTTCTTATAGAAACCGCAAAGAGCGCAAAGGGAAAAGTCCCATAGACCAATTTCGAGACATGATTTACCAAAGAAAGTGATCCATGCCATTAAACTGGTGAAAGAAGTAGTGATCAAACAAGGACAAAAGTTAAACATGCTGATGAAGTGGAGACACAATTTGTGTAAGTAATGAACCTAAATGTCAACCATTGGACCACAGCAAGCAAACTTTTCTGTAGACCAGGAGTGCCCAACCCTGTTCCTGGAGATCTATCTTCCTGCAGAGTTTAGAGCTCCAACCCTGATCAAACACAACTGAACCAACTAATTAGAATCTGAAAGACCACTTAATAATTAAAGACAGGTGTGTTTGACCAGGGCTAGAACTGAACTATGCAGGAAGGTAGATCTCCAGGAACAGGGTTGGGTAGCCCTGCTGTAGACCCAGTGAGGCTTGCATATGACAGCCTGAACCAGGGGCGTTGCTAGGACTAATCATTCGGGGCTCGAGCCCTGAATGTTTTCGGCCTGGAACAGGCCCATAGGTTTACGGGAAATAAGATACGAATTAAGTAAATATTGTGTTGATTAATCTTAGTTTGGATTTCAGAGCTGTCACTGACTGCCTGGTGACTGTTGAAATCCGTCTCTCCCTGACAGCCGCCCTCCCCACACACAGACAAGCATCACGTGAATGATTTCAGCCTATCCTAGAATATCTCGGAGCTGCACGCAGCTATCTCACAGCAATTTAAAAAGAAATAAATAAATAACACAGTCAGCGCCGCACAGAGAGACAATGGCAAATAAAAAGAATCAAACAAGTCTTCTTTATTTTTGGCAGAACACAAAGAAAGGTAACTTTTAGCTTTTCTGAAACTCTGAGATAATAATGAAAACAGGAGTAGAACGAACTCTTACCTGCTTAAATTACATTATGCAGTTGTCCATTCAATTGACAATTTCATTTACGATCCCTAGCTGCGTCCCAATGTGCATACTATCCACCTTAAATAGTATGTGACGTCAATAATTTTCAATATTATTTGGGGCAAATAGGGTGGATAGTATGCACATTGGGATGCAGGGGATGCGTTTCCATTGCCGTGTCAAAAGCTCCACAGTGCTTGACTAAAACCCGCCCTTAACACAACACCGTCATTTTACTAACAAAGCGCGTTTATTCAATCGCGTTTATTTCTTTGTATTTATAGCAACGGAACGTACATCACATTTAGAAAAAATATCCAAAACCATGACCCGAGGAGCTTTAGCGCTCTCTCCAGTCCCAATACAGTGTTATATTTTCAGTCCGAGAAACAGAGAACGCTCCCGAACAAAAACCTGTGTTATGATCGCCTATACGGAGCAAAATATGGATATCAAGCAGACCGGTCTAAAGGGACAAACATGACACATATTGACAGAAAAATTATGTAACCAAATAAATATACGATTTTGATTGCCTTTATGATTTGTCTGATTTCTTCAAGCGGTTGTATTTTCCATGTTTTACTGTTGTAATGATTGCACTCATAGTCTTTTGCATCACATAAATGCTTCTTCTTTGTACAGTGATCAGAATGCTTCGGATCGTCAACAGAAGTTTTTCAAAAACGAGTTTTGAGTTAAAATGATTTTAAAAGTCTTTAATGCTGATAATGGTATTCCGTGGCGCTGACACTCTCCACACTCGGTGTTTGCCGTTTGGCGTGAGGGAGCCCCAACAAGGGACGGTCAAGCATTGGAAGTGACTGTGGAAACGGCATATACCAGCACACTATTGTGCTATTTGTGGAAATCCAATGTAATATAATGTTTACCACCAGATGCCCGTATAGCACCCATAAACAGTCATAAGCATTTACAGATATATGATCACTTTGTGTGTGTGTATGCTTGTGCCAAATAAATAAAAAATCTCAAGACATCAGCTGCAGAGTCATATAGCTTTCATGAGTCATAGGAAGAGTATTGTTTTAAGTTTGATGCTTAACTTTCCAGATGGCAGAGGTGGCAGTGTCACAGATGCCAGTAGAGATGACCTGCAACAGGATCAGTTAGAATTGGGTATGTGTGTGTGTGTGTGTGTGCGTGTGTGCGTGTGTGAGTGAGTGAGTGAGTGAGTGAGTGAGTGAGTGTGTGTGTGTGTGTGTGTGTGTGTGTGTGTGTGTGTGAGTGTGTGTGTGTGAGAGTGTAAGTGTGTGAGTGCGAGTGTGAGTGTGTGTGTGTGTGTGTGTGTGTGTGTGTGAGACAGAGAGTGTGTTTGTGCGTGTGTGAGAGAGAGTGTGTTTGTGCGCGTGATGTGTTTGTGCACGTGTGTGTGTGTGTGTGTGTGTGTGTGTGTGTGTGAGAGAGAGAGAGTGCATGCATGTGTATATTAGCAGTTTACACACAAATACATTATACTCTGTATTTTACTTTTGTATTGCAGATGAGTTAGGGAGAGCAGGCAAGCAGCTAGGCACAGAACCCAGTGAGAAACAAGATGATTTAGGTACTTTGGAATCAGGACCAAAACAAGTTCATCTCAAAGATTATCCAGTCACCAGATTTTGGTCTACAAAGGAGATCCTTTCAGCAGAAATGGTTTGACTCTTTTGAATGGCTTGAGTACTCAGTTAACAGAAATGCCACATTCTGCTATGCCTGCAGAATCTTTGGAAAGCATCCAGCACGATATAATAAAGATAGTCTGATTAGCACTGGTGGCTTTTCAAACTGGAAACGAGCTCTGGACAGTTTCAGAGAGCATGAAGCAAGTTCAGGACACAAGGCTTCAGTGCTTGCATGAAAGAATTACAAAGCCAATTTAATAGAAGGCAGTGTAATGGAGAAAATGAATGTGGCACAAGTTAGTGACATCATTGAGAGACGCGAATATTTGCGTCGAATTGTTGCTGTCACCAGCTTTCTGGGGAAGCAAGGTATTTCTTTTTGAGGATGTGAAGAATCAGAGTCCAGTGAACATCAGGGGAACTTTTTGGAGCTGATGAAACTCCTGGAAAAATTTGACCCCTTCCTTCAAAGTTACAAACCACCCTCAAATGCTACCTACCTCTGTCCTTCCTCACAAAATGAGATGATTGAATGTTGTGCATCAGAAATAACTGCTTGTATAGTAGAAGAGATGAAAAAAGCAAAAATGTTTGCAGTTATGGCTGATGAAGCAAGGGATGGCCATGTTGAACAGCTTGCTGTGTGTGTGCGGTACGTCACAGCTAATGGCACAGTAAAAGAGCACTTCATTGAACTGTCCGACATCACCAGTTTCAATGCCAAGTCGATCACTGATGCAATCGAACATGTGCTTACATTAAGGTTTGAGTGATCTCCTCTGTGTGGCTCAAACTTATGATGGGGCTTCAGTGATGAAAGGTGCAGTTGGAGGAGTTCAAGCTCGTTTTCGTGAGAAGCACCCCAAAGCTGTTTATGTACATTGTTATGCCCATGAACTGAATTTGGTACTTTGTCACACTTGTAGGGCTGTGCCAGAGGCAGATGACTTGTTTGAAACATTAGGGAATGTGTATTCTTTCTTTAGTGTCTCAGTACTCAATCATCAAGCATTTTGTGACACACAGGCACAACTGGGTTTAGAGAACAGGGAATTGGTCCAGCTCTGTAAAACTAGATGGGGATGCCAGCTCAACTCAGTCAAAGCTGTGCTTGAAAATCTAACTGCTTTGTTAGGTTGTCTGGAAAAAGTTGCCACACCCATCGCAGTTGGACTGTTGTCAAAAGTGTCCAGGTTTTCTAGTGTTTACATGCTTGTGATGTTCAAGAGTTTGCTGTCTGCTACAGAGGGTCTCCATAAATATCTCCAGAAAGAATCTGTGGACCTGGCACAAGCAACACTCTACAAAGATGCTGTGCTTAAAACACTGACATTAATGCGGAGCAATGAAGAAACAGCAGAACAGCTCTACAAGGAGACAAAAATCATTTGTGAGTCCAATAATATCTCAGAGACCCTGTCTGGTCCTCGGCGTAAGCAGAGGGCGGATGGATGATTACACAGTGGACTCTACTTTGGGAGCAAGGGCTCCATGTGATACTGGCAACCAGCTTAAACATCATTTTTTGTACCCATGTCTTGACCGCATGATAAGTGAGCTGAGCAACAGATTTTCTGGTGTCGGGGAAAAGCTCATGAAGGCATTCAAGCTTGTAATCCAGCAGCTGATGACTTTCTGAATGAGGAATCTCTGAACCTTATTGCATCACATTACAACATTTGACTTTGTAAAGAGGAGATCCTGGTAGCGAGACAGTTCCTGGCCAAAAGGAAGAAAGAGGGTGCTATCTCTGACATGGCCAGTGTTTACCGACTCCTTGATCCCGACATGTTTCCCACCCTGAGCTTGGTTCTTCAAGCAGCACTTACCATACCTGTCAGCAGTTCCAGATGTGAGCGGTCATTCAGTGCATTGCGCCGACTACATACATGGCTTAGGCGAACAATGGGCCAGAAAAGACTCAATCATTTGGCTGTTCTGTCAATTGAAAAAGACATTCTCAGTGCCATAGACACTAGCATGGTAACTGACCGTTTTGCTCAAGTCAAGTCTTGAAGATACACTCTGATGATTCCACCTTCAAAGAAATAGAGAATAGAGAAAGATGGATAAGAAGGATAAGAAAGGTATTCAGGATCATCAGCAAGATAGACAATGACAGAACAGACAAGAGACTGAAGTAAAGAACCGCACTGTAAATGTACTATATATAATGTTACGTGGAGTAACTGATTGTGTGCGAGAGAGGATTGTTTTTTTTATCCTCCAAGACTGAAATGATAGAGGGGTAAGAAACATAAGGCAAAACTGATAGAAATTGAGAGATATAAACGAAGAGAATTGAGAGATGCAAAAAAAAAGGTTACATGTTCATTTGAGTTATCTTTGTGTTTACCAATAAGCAATATTTGAAAAAAAAAATGCTCTTGCAAATCATTATCACCCACCCCAGCCCCTGATGTTTCAGCCTCAGCCCCTGATGTTTTTAAAACCTAGAAACGCCCCTGAACACAAACATTACCAAGCACACAAAGCAAAGATTATCCTGGTTGATTCGTCCACAAGCCAGTTTGAGATCAGAAGGCCTGCCGTAGAAAAAAGTTGCAGATTTTTTTTTTTTTTTTTATTGGCCTTTGCAACTCTGTTATGTGATGGAGTCAAACCAGAGGAATGGCTGTTTCCAGAAAGAAACATGAGTTGAACACTCTACAGAGATTTGAAGAACAAAAAGGCTCCAGTATTTAAATTCCAACAAATATAAGCAAAACCTAAAAGGGCCACACTTCAGGTGGAGGTTCACTGTATCTTCAGGACCTCACACAACAAAGAGGTGATCATGAAAAGATGCAGAGAAAGTGTTTATTCCAAAATGTTTATTCCAAAACGGCTTAGGCTCATTTAGGTTCTAGGTCATTTTCATATAGACTTGTTCCCCATATAATTTTTTCTATGTGGAATGCAAAAACTTTGAAGCTCATTGTCTCAAAACCATTTAGAACACAGATAGAACCTTATAATTCCAAGGCGGCGAAATGTGGGTCAGGTGACAACATTAAACTAACAAGGCAAGTTTGGCAACTCAAATATTTATTACAGTATAAAATCTGAATATTTTTCTTTTGTATACACCATAAAATCGAATTATTTCTGGCACTGGTCTACTTACATTGTCATTACTATTCAGTTTCAGTTATTAAATTAAATAGATAATCTCTATGCAACCACAAATTTAATTTTGATCTACAAATTCTTTATGATTTTAGAATATATTCAACAAGTCACTTCTAATTCTGTAAATTGAATATCAAGATACAGGAGTTTAACAAATGCTCAACTTTACAATTGCTTACATTTAGATTTAAGACTAGATAAAGTTCCCTTCAGTGCATCATATACTTTATCATTTATATTTGTATTCTAATGAAATGGTTTTGGTGAAAATGACTTTTATTTTGGTATGGCGATGTGACGTCATCAGGGTGCGCCACACTCCTTCATCTGTGGTTAGGCTGTAGAGAGTGCTCTCTGTAACCATTAAAGAATACAACTCATTTAGATACATTTCTATATAACTGTGCAATTAAATATTACCTAATGATATTTTATTTACCTATCAGACACTAATGAAGGATACTTTCTATTAAGCAAAAGAGCTCCTGCACAACTGTAACAGAAAAGGTATGTCTCATTTTGCTCCCCATATAGTGAATCACTTTATCATAAACACAAATTAAGCCACTGGCAAGTAGTGAAAGATAAGCAGAGCTTTTTTAAACTTTGAGTCAGCTAAATGATTGAATCATACGAATCAGCGCACATTGACAACATCTGCTGCTCAGTCACTCTGACTGACTCGCTTACCAGTGTGCTGACTACTGAACCAGGGAGTTGAATGAGACGCACCCCGAGATTTAGTTTGTATTTCATTTTCTTTCTGACAAACACAGAAAAACTCCTGGTGAAGCAACTGAGATCCACGTGACACACTATTATAAAGATGGCATTTATTAAAGAGGAGAGTGAAGACATAAAGATTGAAGAAGCTTTCAAACATGAAGATACTGAGGAACAAACAGGTTAATGTGTATTCTTAAAGCTGAACTTACTGAAGAATGTCATATGAATGTCCTAATTAAACCTAACAAATATATTTATGCAAAATTTCAAACATTTAACCTACGGGAAAAAAAAATAAAAAATCAACCCGCCGCAACAGTTTAAAATCAGCCCAATTCCGTGGAAAAAAATGCAATTTGGCAACCCTACATCCAACACAAGCTGCATCCAAAGCAATTTAAATACTCTGCATATTGATAGCGACTCTGTGATGTGTGGAAATTATATTTAATGTTAGAATGATTGCAGGAGCGGGATTAAGAAAACAGTCCAGTGCAAGGCTTTAATACAAAAATGCACACAGTGAATGGCCACTATAGAAAGCAAAAGCCGATTCCCGGACATTTTGGGCAATTTAGGAATCCCAGCCAGACTGATTTTTTTAAGTCCAAAAGGAGGATATGTCCGGGGAAAAGAGGACGTATGGTCACCTAATATATATACTGAATCAATGCATTTAAATTGTAAATGTGTTCAGAGTTTAACATTTCTCTAAGTTTCTACACTATTTCAAGATAAAGCTAATTTGTTATATTAATATTTAGTGCATGGCTTGCAGGTTGGCTTTTGTTAGATTTTGCTATATTTGACTGAGCAGTCATTTCGGTGGCTCTCCAATGTATTACATTATTACCAAAGATGATTTTAAATCAGAGACATCACAAATAACATCATGTGTTTGGCTGAAAGTCTAGACTTAGAGAGAGCCTCAGTCTCAGACAAAGTCTAAAGCAGGATTTTTGTGACTGTGATAAAAATAATGGGTTATGATTATGATTATTATGTTTCAGCCATTCAAAGCTTTGTGTGTAATTAGCAGATTTTTAAAAGCGACAGCTAAAGAAGATTTGGGTGCAAGGAAATCATAAAAAAAAAAAATGATTTGCATAAAAGTGAAATAATGTCCCCCAGGGGAACCACATACAAGAGGAAAAGCAGAGGACCTAATACTGAGCCCTGTGGCACTCGGTACTTGTGTTTGATGAAACGTTTCTTCATTCACAGTTTCTGTACTATGATGGGGCTTAAATCCTGACTGAAATTCACTGGGGCTTAAATCCTGAAAGATATTATTACTATGCAAAAATGAACATAGTTGACAGGACACAATTTTTCTAACATTTTATAAATAAATAATTATAAATAAATGACAGATTTAGATTGGTCCATAATTCAATTATCCTGTTTTGGAGTTTGATAAATTCCACTTTGAAAGTTTTTGGAACATGTCATGGAGAAAGTGAAAAGTTAATAATAATGAGGTTTTACATTTAACACCTCTTTTAGTAGCTTAGTGTGTATAAGATCTAGTATGCATGTTGGTTTTGATGTTTGTTACTTTGTGCCATTGAAACTTTGTGGTTTTAACTTGCATTTGTCTTTTTTGCTTTAGACTTGATGTCACTGAAAAAGGAGAGTCAAGAACTCAATGAAAAGGAAGGTAAAGATCAGTATGAGAAACATCATGATTTCATAACTGGAGTAAAATCATTTAGTTGCTCACAGACTGAAAAGACAAAAAAAGAGCTTATAAGACAGCAAATAGAGGTTATTTTACCTGCCAACAGTATAGAAAGAGTTTCAACAGCTTTGGAAACCTTAATTCCCTCCAGAGCATGTAAGTGGAGTTGAGCAGGAGCATAGCGGTCAGAGTGGAGAGTGCCATTCTGAAGATTCCGCTCGCTCAACCCTAAAAGCTCTTTGGTAATTTGCTAGTTCGAGAACCTGTGGAATAAGCAATAGTTTGTTCAAATTCTAAAATCCTGTATAGATAGACATAGACCACATTTCCCTGCAGTTTTGGTCTATTTTTATTTTAGTAAGAAATGTTTGTCTGTTTTTCCCCTTCTCCCAAAACAGCTTATACATATGTGATAGCAAAGTGATTATATGTAGTTTCGTTTTTTTATTATTAAATTAATTTTGAAAACGTTTGGAGCATTTTTTTGTTTGTTAAATTTAAGTTTTTGTTTTTTAATAAACAGCGGCCAGCGGAAGACTGTTCATAGTCTGCCTCGTTTGCCTTCTCAAATCCTCACGGCTTGCCTAAAATAAAATCTACAGATATAAAACAGTTCAAGTATAAAACAATAGTTTAAACATTTAAACCTAGATAAATGTGTGCTATTTCATGAGTTCACACTTAGATATAATAAGCTGAAGTATGATAATGCGTATTTGGCGTGCTGTCCGGGGGAGGGCTCCGAGCTCGGGAACAGCCCAAACCCAGAGTATGGGTGTAGTAAGAACTCGGAGAGAGGAGTTGGGGCGGTGGAGGGATGCTGATAAATAGTCAAATGGGTAGAGGTAAGACAGCTGTATTTAAACCTGTTGACGTTGGTTTATTAACTTTGTTAATAAAACATCATTAGGCGCATATCCAATCGTTTGTGCAGAGAGTGGAAGCTAAGCCTCTTTGCAGGACATGGAGGCATCAGTGCGATTACTTGGATTTTTTTCAGTGGAAACAATTTAAAATGATCCATTATTTTTGCTCACAAAGGTAAGCATAATACATCATTCGGAACTGTTAAGGGTCTACTTTTATTTGTGTGCACTCACAATATCAACAAAACGTTACAAATGGTGCTTTTATAAAATAAAGAAAACAAACATGATACTTCTGACATCTCATTCTTGAACAGGACTGCTTCACAATAATGAACTGAAACTCAGCGAATACATGCCTCAAAGACGAGAGAGAGAGAGAGAGAGAGAGAGAGAGAGAGAGAGAGAGAGAGAGATTTTAAAACACTTTGCTTTCAAACATTTTAAAACAATTAACAGACATACATTTCACTCAAGGCATTAGCAAAAATTTGTCTTCCATCTTTAGCAAAACATAACATTTCTTTAGAAACCCACACATTTTCAAAATGTTCAATATTTTTCATATTCTTATAAAATAAAAAAAATCAAAGAGAATTCTCACTTTTATTAAACTCATAAAAACATGTACTACATCCCGACCATCTTCACCTTCTATTTTTTCCTTTCTAGTCAGATAAATAGCCAATTTTGCCTTTCCAGTAATAAAATTTGAGTTGTCCTCTCTTTCTCTTTCTTTTAAAAAACTTGAAACCAAAAATGAAACCAAACTTAAAATCTACAAACATGACATTAAGAGTCAAAAAAAAGTCTTTTAAGCCTGTTACAATGTACAAAACAGTGAAAAATGGTTTCCCTCTGATCACAAAAAGGACATTTGCTGTCAACAGATGAGTTAATTATACTAGCAAAAGCATTTACAGCAACAATACCATGTAGTATTCTCCACTGCAAATCCCCATTAGCTTTGGTAAATGGTGGCTTGTACATACTTCTCCATGCAGGTTTACAATCATTTTCAACTCCAAAATGAGCAGCCCATGGCGTTTCTACCCGCCCTTTCAGTTTATCCTTGTTTAACATTTTAACACATAATTCATACAACCTTTTTCCATTTGCAGAACAAAAATCCAAACCCTCTAACATTTTAGATGCAAAAAAAATAATGAGGAAAATCCTCTTCTATAAACAATGGTAAAATACCCATATTTGGAAAAAAGTCACTCTCTTCAGTTGCAAAATGTCCATCATCAAAGTTCCTAATTAGAACACTGTCTTCATCATTCAAGAGTTCCTTTATCTTATCCAAAAAGAGATTGACAATTCTCTATGATTTGAGTCCCAAACATTGTGCAACGGCATCCACCTTTTCAAGGCCATTTCCAGCAACTTCCAATAGTTGTCCCAAAGTGATCATTTTTGCAGTTATTAGGATTTTTGTCATTCCGGACATTATCTGTCCAGTAACATCCAGTCTTGCAACTTTAACTAAAGGTTCTTCAAGCAACCAATAAAGAGATGGCATAGACAAAGTCCTTACAGTTCTTACTAATGACCATACCTTAAGAACACTACGATAACATAAAGGAAGACTTTTTACGTCTCCAATTTCACATTTAGTCCAGAAAAGGGTTTTGTGCAATCCCAAACTTCCTGCTTTTTCCAAAATAAGATTAATACCTGCTGTCCATACATTCTTTTTTACCATACAACAATTTCTGAATAAACTGCAATCTGAAAGCTGCTTTGCGGCTTTCTAAATGTATGAGGCCTTGTCCACCCTCATCCCTTGTTAAATATAACACAAATTGTGGTACCCAGTGCAACTTATTCCAAAAGAAATCAAAAAGTTAAAGTTGCTGCTACCAAATTGTTAATAATTAAAATCCATCCCCTATGTGACATTTGTGGCAATAGCCACTTCCACTTTTTAAGTTTCCCTTCAACCATCTCTATAATCCCATCCCAATTTTTCATAACAAATTGCTCATTTCCCAAGAAAACCCCCAAATATTTAACATGACAATCCGCCTGGCAAACTTGGTTTCCCTAAAGGCCACCTACCTACTTCCAATGCTGCACACTTAGACCAGTTAACTTTTGCTGAAGACACTTTGCCATAGGTTTCAACTGTCTCTCATTTTCCAAATCAGTATTTCCTTTTATCACTATCATTACATCATCTGCATAGGCGGATAAACAAAACTTCTGTTCTCTAGACAGTAACACTCCTAAAATTCCTCTTAATTTACATAAGAAGGGTTCAACTGCTATTGAATACAACATTCCTGACATTGAACAGCCCTGCCTTATACCCCTTCTAAGATTTAAAGGGGCACTTAAGCCACTATTGACCTTCACTACACTTTCAATGTCACCATACAATACTTTCACCATTTCAATAAAATGTTGAGGAAATCCAAACCTCTCAAACACACTCCATAAAAATTTATGTTCAATTCGGTCAAAGGCCTTTTCCTGATCTAAGGAAATCAGCCCAAAATTTTGACCAGTAATTTTAGCTATGTCAAAAATATCTTAATTAAACCAGTATTGTCTAAAATGGATTTGCCTGGTACACAGTAAGACTGATCCGCATGTGTGATTTGCTCTATCACTGTTCTCAACCTGTTGGCCAAAGTTTTCGATAAAATCTTAAAATCCACACAAAGCAGGGAGACAGGCCTCCAGTTTTTGATTTCTTTTAAATCCCCTTTCTTGGGTAAAAGGGTCAATACTGCCCTCCTGCAGCTAAAAAGCAGTTGTCCCCTGGCAATGCTATCACGGAAAAATTCAAACAAGTCATTGCCTAACAAGTCCCAGAAAGCCTTGTAGAAATAAACAGTTAGACCATCTAACCCTGGAGCCCGAAAATTATCCATGCTAATTAAAGCTGCACGTAATTCTCCCAGAAATCCTTGCAAAAGCTCATGATATTCTGCATATTCACATTTAAACAGATCTTTATAGAGCTCAGCAGCCCTCTTGCGCACAGCAGCAGCTTCAGTGAGCTCCTGCCCATTAGCTGCCCTAAGACAATGAATGATTCTACATTGGCCATTTTTCTTCTCCAGGCTGAAAAAAAAATTCAATTTCAATTTCAGAAAGATTCTGAAACCGAGATCTGATCAATGCCCCCTGTGCTTTACATCCTAGCAGATCCATTAATTCTGCTTTCTTTCCAACGAGAGAGTTCACTTGATTTACTGTCAAATTATTCAAATTTTGAAGCTCATCTATACCATGTGTAATGTCTAGTATTATAATTCAAGTTTCTCCATACATCCACTAAATCATTGGTTTCAATCAAACAAATCAAGGACAACCTAGAAGCTATATGTGGCTCTAAATGGTTTCTATCTATATCATTAGTAGTACAATTAAAATCCCCTGCAACCAGGAGATAGTGGTCAGAATCACAAGTTTGTATAGTATTTAGCAGTGTTTGTAAAATCAACAGTCTCTCAGTTGCCATATCTGGAGCATACACATTCATTAAAACAAAAGTTACAATATCAAATTTAGCAATGACCTTTAAAAGTCTTCCTTTCACAATTTCCTCCACCTCATAAGAGATTGGTAAAAAATTATTAGCAAAGAAGATTCTTACACCAGCACTAGTACTACATTTATGACTTAAGATAGTCAAACCCTCCCATTCTCTTTTCCAGTTCACTTCATTTAAAACATTACTGTGGGTTTCTTGAGCAAAAACAATATCTATACACTTTAATTTCACTAACTGGAAAAACTGACTTCTTTTTCTAATATCCCTTGCTCCATTCAAATTAAAAGTTGCAAACTTCAAATCAATTATAAAAGAATAAGTAGAAAATCAATCATAAATTTTCAAGAGAAAAAAAAAGAATGAACCAACTTATACTTGAAAACTCATTTACAAATTCAGTTACACTTTTTCTTCACATAACCTTTGTACAATCTTTTTCAGTGTATGAAAGTCTTGACTTGATAGTCTCTTTCTCTCATTAACGCACGTGCTGATTCAATGAAAAGTTTGCGATCAGGAAAAAAGTCATCAACAACCACATTCCTTTTACCTTTTGTAATGCTCAAAAAATGCTGAACCTTTTCAAGACTACACCCACTAGGCTCTTGACAAAAATGAACTTGATGCCTCTCCGCATCTAAAACACTTCATTGTCTCAGTTGTTGCAAAAATGACATAATCAAAACCTTCTACCT
This sequence comes from Cirrhinus molitorella, assembly GCA_033026305.1. Classification (NCBI taxonomy): domain Eukaryota; kingdom Metazoa; phylum Chordata; class Actinopteri; order Cypriniformes; family Cyprinidae; genus Cirrhinus; species Cirrhinus molitorella. Next base: position 8,506,954 of record CM065126.1, on the reverse strand, counting down.
CGAACTTCAGCGCTAATTTTAAATCTTCTACATCACCCTTTAAAATCATAAAGAGCTGTCTACGGAAGGATACGACATGTTTCAAGAGTGGTGATTTGCAACTGAGTGGAATCGCTTTTATTGCCGACACAATTTGCCCATGCCTTGCTAATTCGCATTCTATAACTTCATCACTGATAAACGGGGGAACATTTGAAATCATCACTTTTTTGGCCGGATTAGCAAGCGGAAAAACTTCAATGTATTCGTCTTTAATCACAACTCCTTGTTCAACGACTTTATTAACTTTATCAATTGACTCCAAAAAGAGAACAATTGCACTATTCATTCTCGAAGCCGACTTAATAGAACTATGTCCAACAACCTTACCAACTGCGAGGCTACATTCTTCCACGGAGCAATCTACTCCAACCGGTACCTTAATGCCATGCCGGCGTGTCAACTGTTCAAACGCCATGGCTTCAAAAAAGAGAATTAAGCCACAGTGGCCAGACAAAAAAAATCTGGCCGCTCCAACCTCTTCCACCCTACAACCAGTGCTCTTTTGCAACTAAAAAAAAAAACCTATAATAGCAAAAGAGAAAAGATCACACTCCCAACCACACTCCACTCGCTCGCAACACTAGCGCATGCGCACCGAGAGAGAGAGAGAGAGAGAGAGAGAAATTAAAAATTCTTTCATTATGTAATCCATAAAGATGCATTTCTCTATAAAGGCACGTTCAAAGAGGAGATTGCAAGTCAGGATCTTTACGACACTGACTCAGAATACATTAGTTTATTTATCAATAATTCAAATATCTCCTTACTTTTTCCCCAAGACACATATTGTAATTACTTTTGCCGGTGATTTGTGACAAGTTTCAGCCTATTGTGTGCGCTTGAACTTGAGCTGAAGGCACTGCTGTTGCATGTTGAGACACGGTCTCAAAAGTGAAAGCGAAATGTCTAGTGATGTTTCCACCAGCACAGATTTTTTTTTTTATCACCATAATTGATGTCTAAAATATAAAAATAAGGAAAAGCCTAAAACAGGCCCGATGCCCGGCCTGCGTCTGAACTATGATGTGAAAATTGGCCCAAATTAATTAAATCTTATGTTGAATGTTGCATAACGTAAAATAATGTAAACATAATGGTTACTTATCGGACTACTGCTTTAATCGAGACATTTATTCAAGAATTTCACTGTAAACAGGAAAAAAAAACTGAGAAATTTTATTTCAGAGCGTGATCTGAGCGGGATTTGGTTTACCGGTGAGCGAAACATTACCGGAGCGTTTGCTTTGGCCATGAGCGACTGAGCGGAGTGCAAGCACATAGAGCGGAATATTGAGTTTCACACCACTCCACTTCGCTCACATGCTCTGATTCCCACATTATAATTCACACTGGAGAAAGCGTTTTACTCAAAAAGTAAACACATGAACATTCACACTGGTAAGAATCCGTTTACATACGGTCAGCCGTCCTTCCTGTCACCCTGTTTCCCTGTCTTAGACCTTGTGAATTACAGACATTGCAGTTTATTGCTCTGGTCGCATCTGCAGTTCTCATGCCTCCTGAAACAGGACTATGGCGTGTTAACACAGGTGATCAAGAATCCTGGGCATCTTCATCTCCTGGTGTTTTTCAGAGTCAGTAGAAAGGTGTCTTGAATGGGGCTCTTGCACTGCTTAGTTCTAGGAACTCAAGTTCTAGAAACTAGCCAACAGTGTGGTTCCTAGAGAATTATTTCCTTCCTCGGGATGTTTTCCTGGTTGCATTTGCACTGGCAGCAGTAACTATAAATTGGCCAACAGCAACGTCTTTATGTGTGGTGGCATTTACAAATGTCAACATCCAGTGAATGGAGCACGCCGTGATCAAATTATAGTGCACTCCTGTTTGTAAGCTGCAGAGTACACATATTAAAAAAACATGTTTAAAAAAAAAAAAAAAAAAAGCATGTTTAAAAAAATAAATTGCTGGGTATTCTTAAGACTCATATCCAGATCAGCTTGCATCAGTTAACTTTTTTCAGTAAACCTTGCACCGTAAAACCCATATTCAAAAGTTTGTGCTCTCGGCCCCCAAAATCAGGTTGTCGTGCAAAATTCAGAGAGGGGGGAAGCTACATCCTGGAGCAATGGGCATGCCAAAAAGTAAATTGGTACAACAGAAACTACTCCTAACATGACATACAGCTGTGTCCACCAATCATGAAGACATTTCTCTACACTCTTAGGTTTCGGCTCCAGCCTACTTGGAGAATTTCTGAAAAGTTTTGTTTTTAGTTGAAAATGGTGTCATATAAACATACCTTAAATGTATTTAAATCTGTTGTCTTGTGCTATTAAACTGCTGTTAACTCTTATCTGTTTGATTTTTTCACCTTAGACTTAATGCAACTAAAAGAAGAGAAAGAAGAACCTAATGAAACTGAAGAGAAATATCAATGTGAGAATCTTCAAAAGACAGGAACTAGAAGTTTTTCAACTTGTTTTCAGTGTGAAAAGAGTTTCAGTCAACAAAGAATCCTTAAAGTCCACATGAAAATTCACACTGGAAAAAAGCCTTTCACCTGCCAACAGTGTGGAAAAAGTTTCACTCAAAAAGGAAACCTTAACAGGCACATGGGAATTCACACTGAGGAGAAGCCGTTTTCCTGCCAACAGTGTGGAAATAGTTTCACTCGCAAAATAGATCTTGAAAGGCATATGAGAAGTCATACTGAAGAGAGTCCCTTTACCTGTCAACAGTGTGGAAAACGTTTCAGTCAAAAAGGTACCCTTAACAGGCACATAGGAATTCACACTGGGGAGAAGCCTTTTTCATGTCAACAGTGTGGAAAAAGATTTGCTCGTAAAACTGGTCTTAAGGGGCACATGAAATTTCACACTGGACAGAGTCCCTTCACCTGCCAACAGTGTGGAAAAAGTTTTACTCGTAAAACGGGTCTTAAATTGCACATGAGAATTCACACTGGGGAGAGTCCCTTCACCTGCCAACAGTGTGGAAAAAGTTTTACTCAAAAAGCAAACCTTAACAGGCACATGGGAATTCACACCGGGGAGAAGCATTTTTCATGCTAACTGTGTAGAAAAAGCTTGACTCGTAAAATAGATCTTGAAAGGCACATGAGAATTCACACTGAAGAGAGTCCTTTTACCTGCCAACAGTTTGGAAAAAAAATTCACTTGTAAAAAAGGTCTTAAAAGGCCCATGAGAATTCAGACTGGAGAAAAGGCCCATGAGAATTCAGACTGGAGAGACTCTCTTTACCTGCCAGCAGTGTGGAAAAAGTTTCACCCGTAAAATAGATCTTGAAAGGCATATGAGAATTCACACTGGAGAGAGTCCCTTCACCTACCAACAGTGTGGAAAACGTTTCAGTCAAAAAGGAACCTTTAACAGGCAAATGGGAATTCACACTGAGGAGAAGCATTTTTCATGCCAACAGTGTGGAAAAAAAGTTTTATTTGAAAAAAGAGGTCTTAAAGTGCACATGAGAATTCACACTGAAGAGAGCCCCATCATTTGCCAAAAGTGTGGAAAATGTTTTATTTAAAAAGCAAACCTTATCAGGCACATGGGAATTCACAATGGGGAGAAGCATTTTTCATGCTAACTGTGTAGAAAAAGCTTGACTCGTAAAATAGATCTTGAAAGGAACATGAGAATTCACACTGGAGAGATTCCCTTCACCTGCCAACAGTGTGGAAAACATTTGAGTCAAAAAGGAACCCTTAACAGTCACATGGGAATTCACACTGGGGAGAAGCATTTTTCATGCTAATTGTGTAGAAAAAGCTTGATTCATAAAGTAGATCTTGAAAAGCATGAGAATTCCCACTGGAGAAAAGCCTTACACCTGCCATCAGTGTGGAAAAGGTTTCTGTCTACATGGAAACCTCATAGTCCACATGAGAACTCACACTGGAGAGAAGCCTTTCACATGCCCTTGCAACACTTAAGAGATATCCTTTTCCGCTTTATTACAATGATTTTACAGATAAAAGAGTTTTAACTGGTTTATGTTTTCTTAGTTCATTTTATTCCCCTTACCATCTTAAGTGTGTGTTTTTCTGTTTTTGTGTGTAGGAAATGTATGGTTGGCCTGTCATGTGACCAGTCAGTACCTTCACAGGAAGCAGGAAATGTATCCATCTTATTATTCAACATGGAATTAAGGCTATGGGGAGACTTCCCGTTCATTAGCTGTTGTAGGGAAATAACGAGAAGAATAAAGTAAATGGTAAAACAGTTTGCACTACAAACCAGTGTTCATAATTAAGGTCAGCAAAGCCGTCGACGGGAGCACATGCATTTTTTCCTGATATCAGGGAAAAGAACTTAATGAAAACCCAGTCCACAGCATTCAGAACCTTAGACTGGACAGAAGAACCTTCTGGAACCTTCCAACAGGCCAATGACCCTAAACACACAGCAATAGTGGCTTACAGACAACTCTGAATGTCTTTGAGTGGCCCAGTCACAGCCTCAGCTTGTACCCAATCAAACATTTCTGGAAAACCTGAAAAATGTCTGCCACGAACCCTCAAATGCTCCCCAGGTGTGTTTTTACTACTGTGTGTGGATGGGTTAAATGCAGAGCACAAATTCCGATTATACATACTTGGCTACACATCACAGCCTTTCCTTTCTCAAGATATTTTTTCTTCCTCTCAGGATGAGTGGTGACTTAAAGACAGTAAAAAGTATAAGAGTGATATAGTGAATGAGTGAATGAAGCAAACAGGGTTAACTTAACAGAAATATTGATTGATTAGCCTATTACAATCCTTTATTCACACATCCTTACATTCAAACAGGAAGCAGAACCACCCCATTACATCTCTTACCACCACAACACAATAAAACACGCAATAAATTTCATCCAAAAATGGCTGCAGATCTCCCACACCTAGCATACATGCGTTCAATCTGAAATATAATTTTCTTAGTATTAATAATGTAAAAATGTAATTATAATCTGTCTGTGTGGTTGGATTAAGCTATACAGACCCTGCCCAATATGAAAAAGCTACAAATAAAAAAATGTAAAAGAGTGCAACTTTTTTTGGCCCGACGCAGATGATGTGAGGTGACGCCACTTGCTTTCCTCAGCATTAGTTCTTTGGCATTGGTTTGGTGTGTCCCTACCCTTAAGAGCTATATCTAGTTGAGTTAGGTAAAGCACCAAGACTTCATGATGATGTTATCATAGAGATGATTCTCTGTCAGAAGATCATGAAAGAGTGCAGTGGTGCTTCAATACTTTTAACACTTACCCATTTGGTGTCCACTGATTGTGGTCTACGAATACTGGCATATGAATACAGCCTCATTCACACTGCATCTATGCTATAAGCTGGTTTAAGATGGTCCTGAGCAAAAGCTAGTTGGACCAGCTTAAACCAGCTCAAGACCAAGTAAGGACCATCTTAAACCAGCCATCATGCTTTAAAACATACCTAAGCAAAATTAAATTTTACAGGTAACTTTTTTTTTTTTTTTTTTTACAGAATTTTCCTTTTTTTCATTATATAGTGAAAGTGTAGCATTGAGCACACAGCTGACTGATACCTTAAGATATACATAATGATGTTGGGGTGAGCACAACATGTAGCCACTTGTATAGTATTGCAATAACCATGACCTGTAATACACACAACTGGCTCACCTGCTACAAATGGAGGCCATGATTATAAAACTGTCACAAACTGTCAGTTTTACTAAGAAAGTGAACTACTAAACAGTGGCAATTCTATAAGCATGGCAAAAACAAAAAGGGGAAAAGGGGCTGCCAGAAAAGACATGTGGACAGCAGCTGGAGGTAAGGAGGGTAAAGTTTTTCAAAACATAAATTAAGACACAATTCAGATAACACCAATCTGGCAAACACTGTCCAGTAACATTTTTGGTCAAAACATGCAAAACTATAGACATGGCTTTATGTTGTGTGATGATACAACAGAAGGGACGTGAGAACGGTTTGTCAAAAGGAAGATATATCCGCTGAATCTATGCCTTCCAACTGGCATCCAAGAGTAAAAGTTCAGGATAATCAGAAAAAGGGATACAGGGCATGCCCCTAGCATAAAGGTACAAAAGATGACTTTTGAAAGATGTCAAACCCCTCACCAAAAATCTAGAATTGCTCAAATCATATTTGAAAGGGATAAATAAATTTTGATGGTCATGGACTCGTTAAATGTGTCAAAAATTTCAGAAAATCACTCCTTGCTGTCCACTCAGGTTCATGTACCAACACATACTTGCAACAGGAAGCCGAAAACGGCAGTGCCTATATATAACAGTGTGGGCCAAATGCATTTTATCTTATTAAACTGTAAAATTACTGTAAAAAGCATAATTTACAGTTCAGATACAAGCTTTCACAAACAACAAAAAGTTTTATATAAAAAAAAAAAAAGCATTTAAACCATGTTTAAGAAAATGGATGAGTCAAAAGTATTAATTAAAATAATTTAAACAATAATTATCAATAAATTATTATATAAATTAAATAACAAATTAGGGGTGTGCGATATAAACCAAAAGCTTATATCCTGATATTTTCTGGGATTTTATCAATAACAATAAGTAGACAGTATTTTGCTGAGTGTGTTATTTTGCTGATATCTTAAGGACTGCCGTGGACAGCTGACTACTGAATTTTTTGATATTCTTTATATTCTGTGTGGTCAGTTCACAGCAGTGATAGAAATGAACCTTTTACAGTACGTTTTATGGGCATTTTTACATTTAAGCCACTTTTTTCTAAAAGTGCACAGCATCTTTTGAGTCAAATTATTGCATTTGGGCTGTTATCAAGCAAATGAAACAGTATCTACAAAATTAATCTTTGCAATGCAGAGGAAACTGCATCTGAAGTGGCATTTAGATGTATTTACACACTGTATAATGCAGCTCAGAGGAACATGGAATGCTTTAACCTGTAGTTACAAATGCATAAACAATGTTTTGATATTTTAAACATAGAACATTGAAAACTGATGTTTTAAATTATTAAAAAAAAAAAAATGAAAAGATACTAAAAATGTGAAATTAAAAAGCCAGTAGGTGGCAGCAAGTCATTGTTAAGTGAGTCATTGCGATTGAACCGAATCAAATGTGACCCTGGACAACAAAACCAGTCATATAAGTGTCAGTTTTTCAAAATTGAGATTTATACATCATCTGAAAGTTGAATAAATAAACTTCAAATCTAGAATCTGAGGGTGCAAAAAAATATCCTTTCTTTCTTTCTTTCAAAAAAATCATCTTTAAACTTGTCCAAATTAAGTTCTTAGCAATGCATATTACTTATCAAAAATTAAGTGTTAATATATTTACGGTAGGAAATTTACAAACTATCTTAATGGAACATGATCTTTACTTAGTATCCTAATTATTTTTGGCATAAAAGAAAAAATCAATAATTTTGACCCATACAATGTATTTATGGCTATTGCTACAAATATACCCCAGTGACTTAAGACTGGTTTTGTGGTCAAAGGGTCACAAATGGTTGATTAATTCAGGAACGAAACACTTTCCTGTTACTCAGAGACGTAAATAAATATGGCGTCTAAAACTTAAGCCTCTTGTTTATTTAACTGTTGTATAAAATCAATATTTAATTTGTAATCATGCTGACTTGTGGAAAAAAAAAAAACAGCACTCTTCGTGGGATATTAAATGAAATGATATAAATATATACATTTTCTGCCCCTATATTTTAATTATGTGATCATTCTGAATGATCAATCTAAATACAGCCTTATTGAAAATGCACATTCATTTTCTGCCAGCAGGTGTCGCTTTTGGTAGAAACATAACTGCTTCCCCAGTAATGGCAGTACACAAAGCAGCGCAGCACAGGACTTTGAACGTGCAGCACTCATATTTATTTATTAAAGTCATGGTCGTTTGAAGTTTAATCCTCACATTCAGCCATATCGCAATTCTGGTCTTTCCGTCCCCAAATTTAAGATCTCTTGAAAACATAATTAAGTCTTTTTGTACAATTTAAGACTTTTTAAGACCCTGTGGAAACCCTGCAGAAGTGTCATTGAAGGTGTCAACAAAGAGTTTTACAGTAGACTGAGAAACAATCAGGCCAGGGACGTGCAGAGAGTTTCTTGGGGGCAGGGGCTCAAAAAAAAAAAAAAAAGACATCTGATTTCTGACTTCATCCTCTTCTCTCTCACCCTCCTCAACATGCAACTTTCTATTTTTTTTTTTTTTTTTTTTTTTTGTCTGTTGAATTTCATTTTAAATAGATACAAATGTATATTTTAATGAATGCATCAAATTCATTTTCTGTTAAGTATTAGCTTAACTGTTGTTTTGTTAAGGCTTTATTTGGCCACATACATATTATACGTGTGTTATATAATATTTTTAAATGAGATTAAAGCAAAATTGAAGGTTAGGCTACATGAATACCTTTTTGCAAACTCTCAGTCTCAGATTAGCTCACCTTTTTTATCCATGCTGACAGAGAAACTGTCCCTTTTGCTGCCTCCTTCTTCAAATTTTCTTTAATTTTCTGTCGTCTCTCTTTTTTTTTTTTGGCATTTTGACTTTACTCCCTTGGCCTTTATAAACATAAAGATAAAGCTTGCTTGTAAACTCGCGTCTGGAAATGCAACTGAAAACTTCATCAAGTAGGTTACTAACTCACCACAGCCTCCCGAAAATCTGCCGATGATGATCGTAAAATGGAGCAACAGTAACGAGTCACTGGCAATATCAACGCTAATGCTTACGTCGCGTTGTTATGGCAATGGCTTGTCAGACTGTCTAACGGCATTGAACAATACTCAAAAGAACGTTTTGAGTTATATTATTTACTATTTTATACACGTTCTCATATTATTTATGATTCAAATGCATTTTATCAACCACAATATTTTTGTTGATAAATATTGTGAGGGAGGCACTTTTAATTACTTTTGGAAAAAGGGCAGGGGCTCAAGCCCCCAAAGCCCTCCCAACCATGCTGTCATCAGTTCTTCTGCAGTTTCGCACAGCAGAAAACAGTCCTGCTGCTACAGTTGTATGCATTCTTAATGTATTTATTGCAACTATATTTTATTACTTTCTAATCAAACAACAAAACTAATCAATGGCTAACGAATAGCCCGTACCGGGGCAGAGCCTATAGACAGGGCTTACTTCTATGTAGGCATAAATTCAGCAACCTCCGCAAGAAATAAAAGTTGTTAGTTTCTCATAGCCAAAATATTACTTTATTCGCAACTGCACCCACAGCTACCCCCTACTCTACATCTTTGGCACATCGACTGTTTTACTGAGCTGACATATCAAAGTCTGTGCTCGGATGCATTTTTACTGAAGACTTTGGACTGCCTTTGGATGCCAGAATCAGAATGCAAATCATTTTTATAGAATACTGTCATCAAAGATGCCATTTAAAGCTGAACAGGGACGTTTAAATTGACAGATTAATGGATGAAACCTGCTATGATTACTTTTAATACATTTGATTTAAACAATAGGTCTACATAATATTCGCATATGCAGTTCATAGGGGGCATATTATATTAGCCCTGTAGCATGAAATATTATAACCTATAGCATTTACATTTCCCCTTTTTTTAACTCACAATTTTGACTTTTTTTTCTCACAAATGCAAGTTTATATGTCGTATTTCAGACTTTAAAACTCAATTTAACTGACCAATATAAAGTTTGTCAGTTCTGAGGGGAAAAGCCAGAGTTATGGGATGTAACTTCATTTTAAGTTTGTTGTGGAATTTAAACTTGATATAAAAAAAATTTTAAGCTGAGAAGAAAAGAGAAAATTTTGTGTTGAATTTTTTTTATCAAAATTGTGAGATATAATCTCAGAACTGCGGAAATAAATAAAAAATTTTGAAATATAAACCTAAACTTACCTTCTTTTTATTCTTTTATGCCATGGCTTCCATAGACTTTTACTTGAAAATTTTAATTTCTGCCACCAGATAGACTCCTCCCACAAAACCTTTATCATTGTTTGCAAACACAGAATTGGTCTATTATTCCTTACATAACAAACTTTATTAAATATAAATGCATAAAAAAATAAAACAGTTGTGAGTTGGCTGGCTGAGTTATGGAAAGAATGTAGGGCTCATTTTCATCCAAGTAAAACAATTTAAAATGCCATCTTACCCTGTCTACAGTCTAACCATACATCATATAAAACCCAAAACACACACAGTCACAATCAGAGATATGAAGTGCATTTTCTGTTCTTTAGGTCTCATTCATCAAGTTACCTACCCACCCCCTAGCCCCACCCTTACATTTAGTATACAACAACAAATAAAGTCAATAATTTTTCACATTCTAAAAGCAGTTTCACTCTGAAATATGTCACAGTACATAAATTAAGTCAGCCATAACTTTTGTTATATGAATTTAAGTTTGCTAAGTAGAGGAGGAGGAGATGCTATGAAATCAAAAATCTAATGGCAAGATGCAGTCGAGGTTTGCTTTTGTTACATTTAAATTGACATTGTGTTTTTCTAGTTGTAAAGGTTAAAACAATGTTAAGACACTGACAAACAGTAGTGTTTCGTTGGACTCTGACTCTGCCCTTTGAGACTCGGACTTGAGTCCGACTCGGCCCATTTTGGACTCAGACTCATCTCGGACTTGACTGGTTAGACTCGGGCTCAACTCTGGCTCGACTTAGGTTATGCTATTGTGGTGTATAAATGCATTTATTGCCTTCTGGGCAACATTAACCCATAAATACACCTGTGCAACGATGGCTTTGGTTGATACTGATTTATTTGGTAACAGCCTGTAGTGTTATATTTATCTTAATTGTCTTCCAAAATGAATGTGCAGATGATTGTAGAAAATGCCCCTTCTTCTCAACCTCGTCACTCAATTGCTATTTTTTCCCAGAATGAGTTTTCAAATGACGTTTCATGCTGCTTTGACATGTGAAACTCTTCTCACACTGAATACACTTGTAAGGCTTCTCTCCAGTGTGAACTACCTTGTGAATCTGAAGATTTACTTTAACAGTGAAACACTTTCCACACTGTTCACAGGTGAAAGGTTTCTCTCCAGTGTGAACTCTCATGTGAATCTTTAGGTTTCCTTTAACCCTGAAACTCTTTCCACACTGTTTGCAGGTGAAAGGTTTCTCTCCAGTGTGAATTCTCAAGTGAGCCTTGAGGTTTGCTTCTTTTGAGCAACTTTTCCCACAGTGATGGCACATGAAAGGCTTTTCTCTGATGTGGATTTTAACATGATTCTTAAGGTGATTTGTGTCTTTGAAACTCCTTTCACACTGATGACATTTAAAACTGTTCTCTCTTGAATGAATCTTCATGTGCTTATTAAGGCTTTCTTTATATCTCAAAGTCTTTCCACACTGATAACATGTGAATGTCTTCTCATTAGTGTGAATTCTTATGTGAGTCCTAAGGTTTTCTTTGAGCCTGAAACTCTTTCCACACTGAGGGCAGGTGAAAGGTCTCTCTCCAGTGTGAATTCTCATGTGGGCATTAAGGTTTTTTTTCTGTGTAAAACACTCTCCACACTGAGAGCATATTAATGGCTTCTTTTCAATATGAATTATCATGTGAGTCTTCAGAACTCCATTTCGTGAGAAACTCTTCCCACACAGTTTGCAGGTGTAAGGTTTCTCTCCAGTGTGAATTCTCATGTGGGTATTAAGGTGACTTTTAAGTGTAAAACTCTTTCCACACTGAGAGCAGGTGTAAGGTCTCACTCCAGTGTGAATTCTCATGTGGATATTAAGGTTTGTTTTGTGTGTAAAACATTTTCCACACTGAGGGCATATTACTGGTTTCTTTTCAGTGTGAATTTTCATGTGGACTTTCAGTTGTCCTTTTTGATTGAAAACTTGTCCACACTGTTGGCAAGTGAAAGAGCTCTCTCCAGTACGAATTCTCATTTGGGAATTACGGTTTTGCCTTTTGGGGGGTTTTTGTGGTGAGGAAGTCTTTTCAGTCTGTGAGCAAGTAATTGTTTTTTCTTCAGTTTTGAAATCATGATGTTCCTCATTCTGATCTTTCTCTTTTGTTTTATTCTGTTCTTGATTCTCCTCTTTTAGCACCATCAGTTCTGAGGAGAAAAGAGACAAATACAAGTTTAAAGGCATGAAGAAACAAACATCAAAACATCTTATACCTACTAAACTACTGAAAGATGTGTATCTCAGAACATCTTGTCAATATTTGTAATTATTTGCTTTCTTTAGGACCCCATTCCCATTCTTTAGGACCTCCACCCATCTAGATCTTGATAGAGAGACCTTATAAATGTTGCAGGATGAACAAATAAGCTCTAGCTGGTTCAATATTCTGCAGCTAGAGTGATTACTAGTCACACTGACCACTGCCTGCCTTTCTATTACTTTTCAAAATCTAATAGAAAATGCAACCAACAGAAAAACTTCCATATATCCTTTGCATGAGGCGTTTTTTTTTTTTTTTTTTATGTCGACAGCATGCAGTAGCCAAATGTGATCAGTCATGTTTCAAGGTTTAATAATAAAAATAAAAAATAAAAAATAAAATAAATGATTTTCTAAGATACTTTTGCATAATTAAGTACTAGAAATGAATGGCTTAAATTTTAGAAGCAAATATAAGGTTTAATGTTACAGAAAAATGAATATATTTTTGTTTAGGCTAATTCTGTATTACTGGTACAACTCAAATGCATGATATCATAATAACAAATGTCCAATGTGAAAAGCAGGATCTTCTTCTTTGGTCATATAATCTCAACATGTCTGTCAACAAACCGCTTTAATTACTACACTTGTGTGACATTCTTCATAAATATCATTCATTTCTGTAGAGCTGGACATTTTAATAATGATCAAATGAGTGAGCTCAGCTTTGAGAAAGAAAACCAACCTGATTGTTCCTCGGTATCTTCATGTTTGACTCTGAATGCTTCTTCAATCTTCATGTCTTCACTCTCCTCTTTCATAGATGACATTTTGATCTCAGCAGGCATTTTTCCTGTGTATTTGAACACAGTGCTGTTTAAGATTAGAATAATTAACAACAACAACAACAACAAAAATACATGCAAACTAAATTTCTGAGTGTGTCTTAATCAGCTCCCTAGTTCAGTAGTAAGTGCACTGGTTAGGGAGTCAGTCAGAGTGAGAGTTATTGAACTTCAATGACCTGATTAAAATATATTACAAATTACAAATATGTTAAGAGTATTTGTTTATATTTGGCATTCAATTATTTGTACATAATACAAATAGATTACACTTTCATGAAAACACATTTGCAGTTCGTTTGTAAAAGTTGTCATTACACATGTTTGCGTTTATGTTCACTGTTTGTCGTCTGCATGAGCTGATTCGAGCGTTTCGAATCACTTTTACGAATGATTCGGTTCAGATGATTCGGATTCGCAGTTTCTCATTTTTCCCGTACTTGAACGATGTACTGATTCACATTTAGGGAGCGTAATGAAATGCACATTTTCTGTTATTAATATGATGGTGCTTTTTACTCACAAAATAATGTTAAATAAAGCATTACAGCGCTATATTGAAGATCGATTCATTGATTTGCAGCTTGTAAAAACGTTTAAATTGACAGAACAGTTTGATTTAAAAACTTTAAAACCACAAACCTTTCTTCAGCCAAATCACAACAGACGCAGGAGCGCGGCACAGCTTTATGACATCACACCACCAAAGCAAAATAAAAGTCCCGTTTACACGCTGATATCTGTTATGCATTTCCATTAGTAGTATCCTTAATCTATTCTTAATCTTTTTTTTTTATTATTGTACATTTACATCACTATACTGTGTTTTATTATCTTGCCCTTGAATAACATTAAATTTAACATCTTTCACTTATGTGACTAATCAATCTCTTGTTGTTTATCAATTTATTTATTTACCTTTATTCTCTTTTAAAAAAGGTTGAAACACTATCATTGTTGTTTTTTATTATTATTATTATTATTATTATTATTATTATTATTATTATTATTTTGCTGTTGGGGCAAATGAGATGTCTTTAAGATGTTTATGATTTAGAATTTATGTAAAAGACATTTTTAAAGACATTTATCAGTTGTTTGTACACAGCGGATTATTTTCAAATGTAGTGATCTTTAACAGACATCTTGCAGTCGTATGTGTGCTATCTAGGTAAAGTCTTTGCAATTCTAGGGTAGGTGTGCAGGTTATGAGGTCAAGTGTAGTTGTCTTAGTGTTAAGCTCCTCTTTTCTGTCTGTCTGTGTGTGTGTGTGTGTGTGTGTGTGTGTGTGTGTGTGTGTTTATAATCATATTTGGATATACAAGTGCACAGAAAAAAAATATTCACTTCTTTTTTTACAGTGTATATAGGTTTATGCACTATGTTTATTCATTTATTAGTTGTAAGTTGATAGCATGTAACATTCCATTTCATATGCACATGTCCATCCGTTTTTTTTTTTTGTTTGTTTTTTTTTTTTTTTTTTTTTTTTGGTATTGTATTTAGGTAATACAATTTGTTGTAGATTTTAACATATATTTAAATTATTTTACAATTATTTTAGGACAGGATAAGCAATAAAGAAACAGTGTTATTATGTGTTTTATACTGATGATACAGAACTCAACAGAAAACATTTCTTCATGTACATAATTATGTACTAAACATAAACATATATCTAGTGTTACCAGAACATACAACATAAGCCTAGTTACTTTTAATATTCAATTTTGTATAACAGTTCAAAGTTTACCATTTATCTTGAAATTAAAGTTTCATGCATTTAAATCAGTACACAGTCAGCATTATTTCTCTGAATAAGTTTTGATGTATTTTATTACCACTTATTTACTGCAGTTACAATAACCATAGGAGTTAAGTGCTAAAATGTAAATGCTGTTTAACTGCTTACTGGACTATTACTGGAATACGGTCTGTAATGATTGTAATGTGAAATGTTATATGTCAAATCCATGACATGCAACATTAAGCAATTAATCTAATCAATTTATAAGATACACTTATAAATTGTCATGGTAATCAAGTACCTTAAAACTAAAACTGAAAGTATTTCTGTTGGGTGGTTTTCAGGTTGGTCATGTGCACAAGTAGACGACTTTCTGTTTCTGTTTAATCTTTGTGACAGTGACCTGTTGAAACCTGAAGATACGAAACTCAGCCACGATTTTGACAGTAAGATGCACACTTATAAAAAAAAAAAAAAAAAAACATAAGAGGAGTTCAGATGCAAAAGCCTCTAAATCCGCTTTCTTTTTTTTAAAAAGCATTTTTATCATTTTTCAATGTATAGGTTTCTAAGTAAGTACTGGTACTTCTGATTGGGCTGAGGGTAGGATTTTAGCGAGTTAGAAGTATTTGATGGACATATAATATGTGTTGAGAGCATTCAGTAAGTATCATTATCTTATTTTTGACCAAAATGGCTTTTAGTGGGTTTTGCATCTGAACTCTTCATTTATTCATTTATTTACTAATCAGTGAAGTTAGAGATGTAACTATAACTGTTTCCATGTTTTCCTATTCCTTGAACCTGCACATGCTGTTGAAACACTTTCAAAAGTATTCTGTTCTTTTTTATTTAGTTCTGTACAAGGGCAGGATGTCAGATGAATGCATCACAATAGAGTCGGAACTCACTGAGTTAAATGAGGACAATGAAGAACTGTCAGCACCTGAGTTTACATGTCACTGTTGCTATGAAGTCCTTGTAGATCCTACTACACTTAACTGTGGCCACAGTTTCTGTCGGCATTGTCTGGCACAGTGGTTACATTCCCCTCAACGGAACGAGTGTCCAGAATGCAGAGAGAGATGGCAGGGCTTTCCCAGGATCAACATCCTCCTACGGTGAGAGAACCATTGCTATACAACGAAATTACATTTAATAAATTTAGTTAGAAAACACTATAGGCTGTTCAGTCAAATTAAATCAGTATCAACAAAAACAGGTTTGCACTGCAGAAGTGGCACAGTAGCTAATCTCATAGCATAATCTTACTGTCTCATAACATCATTAATGCTTCAAGATTAATGTCCCAATATAACATTTTGAAAATAGAATTTTTGTTTCTGATCATTTACTCACCCTATGTCATCCAAGATATTCATGTCTTTATTTCAAGTGGATCAACGGGTAGAACATCCAAATTGCAGTTTCAATGTAGCTTCAAAGGGCTCTACATGATCCCAGCCGAGGAATAAGGGTCTTGTCTAGCCAAACGATCTGTAATTTTTTTTTTTTTTTTTTTTTTTGGAAAGGGTGTTTGATTTAGTTTTTGCATGTTTGCTTTGTAAACACTGGGTTGGTACTTCTGCTTACGTCAACTTTCCAATATGATTTTGTAATGTGAAGTTGTGGACAAAACTGGAACAAATGTCCTTTCAAGCTTGTGCCCTATGCAGCCCCACCAGCCATAACCAGGTTTTGCTGGACATGTAGCCACTCCAGAGCCTCTCCATAAGATGGCCGCCACTTCAAAGGCTCATCACGTTATGACTGCCACACCAGAGTTTTTCAACGACCACACCATGGTCATAGCTGCCAAGCCAGCACATGCTTACATCATGTCTGGGGATAATTATTGGGAAGCAATTTGCTGAGTCAATATTTATTTGTTAGTTTCCACAATTTTTCAAAATGTAATTTTTTTACAGTGTATCTCCATGCCAAAGCCTGCTCACATCATATCTGCTACACCAAGGCCTGCTCACCAAATGTAACGTGGGCTCAGTAGCTTGAGAATGCAAATGCAACTTTATTGAATAACTCATGGTCAAACAGGCAAGATCTGTACACAGCAGACAGGGAAATCGTAGGCAGAGCTAGCAAGTGGTCAATGTCCAAGCAAGAGGCCTAGACGGGCTGCTAGCAAACAAACGTAATCCAGTGAACAGGTGTGGGTCAATAGGCGAGCCGAGAACAATCAGAAAACAGGAAATAACAAGGTCAACAAAGGGAAAGAAAACGCGGGTAATAACGCTCAGAATTGTAGCCGGGGCAAAACGAGACTTCACAAAGTACTGAGTGAAATGTGGGTCTATTTATAGTCCAAGTGTAATGAGGAATAATGGCCGACACCTGTGCAAGAAGTCAGCCAGGAAAGGGGTTATGGGACATGGAGTTTGTGATGCAGTTCAGAGTTTCAGTGATGGCTCCCTCTGGTGGTGAAAGGAGGGAGCCGCAACAGCATGATTCGTGACACCAAACACTCCAAACAAAAGGAAAAGGCGCGCTTGACTTAAAAGTGCTGCTTTAAGTTGAACGCACCTAATTCCGGCTGCTGGACTAAGTGTGCTCATTGTTGCATGTATAAGATTTTATTTTCACCATAAAGAGCTCATAAAAAGCACTTTACCTCCTCGCTGCTCCATGTTTGCACTCTGCCCATTTGTTTTGGATACACTACTTGTTCCCTTAATAATTTTGCATAGGGTCGCATCTTGTCATTACTTCCTGTTTTTGATTTGTTTAGTAGTATTTGCTAAGTTTCATTTATATTTAATTCGAACCGCACCAGAGTTCGTCTAGAAGTGGACAGAGACCCATCTTTTTTTCAGTCTGCTTGTTTGATGTGCACCAGGGTTCAGATGGCGGCATTCACAGTTACTCTAATGAACTGCACTAACAGAGCAGTCGCACCAGAGTTTGTTTTAATCAAACCAAACATGATGTTTGATTAAACAGGTTTTTGAAGTTTAGTGGTCGTTTCTCTTAGAGACAAACTCTGCTGAGACTGGCACCATATTGTTTTGTCACATGACTTAATGATTTAGAATTTTAACACTTTGGGCCCTATTTTAATGATCTAAAAGCATGGTCTAAAAGTGTTGTCCCTATTCTCTTAACGAGTGAGAGCAGGACCGGTGCCAAGGGGGGCATTCGCGGGGTGTGTCCCCAAAACGAGTTACTATGCTCCCCCTTTCCATCCTCTCCCCTCCTTGCTGGACGTGGTTGTTTTCAAAAGCGAAAGTGAAAAAATGGCATGCATAAGAAAGCGATTGGCTATCGATTATGACATGTAGGCATTTTTATATTTATGTACACAATAATAATATTTTACATTGTAATCCTTTCATTTTTAATAATTATCATGTTTGTGTGCTGTCCCTGTGTGTGTAATAAGCATGTGTATGTGTGTTGTGCACCTGCCTATGGGCGCATATTACTAACGCTCTTTTTAAATAACAAAGAAAGTACTGCACCATTGACTATAGACCAGATTTTAGTTGGTCAATGCCGCAGTCTATTCTAGTTGCCTCAAAATAGCAATGCACCAACAATGTGCCTGAACACACTTAATTTTCAGACCAACACACCAGTGGGCCCACAAATGGGCCATATGCATTTGCTATTTAAACACTGTGGCGCAGGACATGAAAATTATAACTGCGTCATGCTGAAACTATCAAAAATAACTTGTGTTGTGCCTGGGGCCGCATTGCACCAGGTATGCAATAGGGCCCTTTGTGTTTCCTGGACTAAGACAAACTGGTTTGAAATTCAATTATGCATAGCCTATAGCTAAGCTGAAACACAATGTCAATGCACTTGGACACAGAGTAGGTATAGTATTGTTGCATACTTTTACTGAAAGGCATACATTTAGAAAGGAACCCTATCTTATTCTAAGTGTGCTTCTTTTTGGATTTGTGTACATGTCTGTCTTAGAGATGCAGTGGAGAAGAAGTATCCTGCTGAGATAAAAAGACGAAGGAGGGCTCTACAGACTGACCCAAGGTTCCATTATTTCCTCCAGATGTTCCAGCAGTATGGAGAGATTTTGACCCAACAAACACCTGTATCAGAAGGCCTACAGAGAGCTATGCAAAACAGCTTTGGTTTTGGGGTCATGACAGCATTGATCTGTATGGGGGTTAGATGCTCCTTCTGTTTGTGCTTTTTCTTGATGAGTTTGTGGACAGGACATAATGAACTCTCTATGAATGTTTCTAGATTGTGTTGCTACAGTATCACTGGATCAGCGGTGATTCTAATTATGACTTCTTGGTCCAGAAGCCATTTAACAGCTGGAAACCCCATGATGTCATTCTGTGGGTGGAGCATCTCGGTCCCTGGACCAATCAATATGGAGAAATATTCCACAGAGCACAAATTAATGGCAGGTGGGCACCAACCATACACAGAAACACAAGTACAAAAGTTATTACATTGTTTTTCATTGTTTGTTTTATTAATGGCTTTATTTGAAATTAAATGTGTCCAACACAATTTTAACGAAAAAAGGGTTTACCGCCATTAACTCTTTTCCCGCCATCACTGGGCTTTTCCAGCTTTCTGGGTTTTCATTGTTATATAGTAGGAAGCACTATTACACACCTTTAAAATGTATTTAACCCTTTAACTGTCACTGTCAAATATTAAAAAGCATATACATCAAAACTGCCTAATGATACTGAATGAAATGTTGACTCAGGAAGTGGTATAGGTTGTACAAGACAAGATTCTGTTTTCTTTTTGTTTATTATATTAATATCTTAACCCTTTAACACTAGCTCCCTCTATTCCATTTCTATTCTATCTGCTGTTTTTTTGGCATTTTGGGATCGGGAAAGGTCGACATGCCAGGACTCGAACTTGGGATGCCAGAAGGTGTGCTCCCCACAAAGCCATTGTCCCTGACTATTCTATCTACTGTTTATTTATTGAAGAAGAAAAAAAATAAAACACAACCTTGTGCTAAACTAATAGGTACTTGTCACAAAACTTAAATATTGTTGCTCTTTTATTGGTTTGATTGCTGTACCATCCTCATTATGTGAACATGTTTAAAGGGCTTTTATTATGCTTTTTTACATTTGCAGCTTACTTTAGTGCATAATGTTACTGTGAAAAGATCTGCTACAAAACGTAAAAAGCACAAAGTCCACTCCTGATATAATATTCTCTATATCAGTAAGCTCTGTGCCTGAACTCCATCAAATGCCTTGATTGTTGTCCTGGGTTTTCTTCCAGAACCATACACATCACAATATCCCTTGTTTAAAAAATTCCACAAAGCATACTCAAATAAATAAGAGGGGACACAGTCTGGTTGAGTTGCATTAGTAGTGTGCCTAAAGATACCAAATTAAATGTTAACCCAGTATAACGGTTGTTCCTCTGCATTGTGTTGTTTGTCATGTGAATAAAAAGCTTTCCATAAAACAAGTTTACCAAATAAGCAAGGCTTATTTTAGTTAGTCTGATTTTTATTACTTGACTTGGCTCAAAATATGTCAGACAAACTGAAATAAGCCTGGCTTATTTGGTAAACTTGTTTTATGGAACACCCCCCTGGTTTTCTTCACAGGTGATTTAGTCTTAGTGCCTGAGTAGCAAAACACAAAAACATTCAGGCACTATCAACGATGCTTGCTCTGCATCGCCTCTCTCCTCTAATGACGTCGTCGGGAAAGAGCATGAGCATAATTCACAACACATACCCAATTATGCAGTGTTTATGTGAACTTTGTGTTCAGAAGTTTAGCAAATGTTATCTGATCAATATCAGCCAGTGGATGGCCAAGAGTTAATAATTATTTGGTTGTTTAGATAGATAGATAGATAGATAGATAGATAGATAGATAAAGTTGATTGTAGCTCCATTGGTGACAGTTGTTCTACGATCAACTTAGGCTTAAGATGCAGCACTGTTCTTTACACTACATTGAATCAAAATTAGACACAAAAATTATATTTCTACAAACCAAAAATTACATTGTGTGACTAAAAAGTGGATATTTGGAGTGTTTGCAGTGTTCTGCTCTGGGATTGCTTCAGTTGGTCAGATACGTTAGCTCAACAATGTTATGCAGCGATAAAATAAAGTCAGATGAGTACCTAAGTGTACTGAATGTTACCCCATCAATAGAATTTTCCTTCCCTGGCGGTAGAAGACAGGTGCGTTCCATGTAAGTGGACTGCGAAGTGGACCTCACAGGGTATGGACTACTTCAGCATTGTACTTGTTACGGCTCGGTTGTTTCACATACATACTGAGATGAGAACGCAGATTATTACTACATTTTAGGACTGGCATTTCTTTAAAAAAAACTAACATTGCATGGCAAATAGAACAAAATAGAAATAATTTTTTTTACAATTATAAAATGCTGTTTATTTATCACATTAATCTGTGTGTTTGTCAGTTTGTTGGCTCATCTCAGAGATGAAGAACTGTCTGCTGCTCCATTCAAGATTAACAATCCATCACACAGACAGGTCATACTGGAGGAAATCCAGAAAATCAAAGAGCTCAAAGTCAAACTACCACAGAACATCTGGGAGTACAAGATATATTTTGTTTCTCTGATAATTCAAGTCAAGTCAAGTCAAGTTTATTTGTATAGCGCTTTTCACGAAACAAATCGTTTCAAAGCAGCTTAACAGCAAATTAAAGTTTGCACAATAATTAAAGTTTGTTAAATTAAAGTTTCTACAATAATTAAGGTTTGTTAAATTAAAGTTTGTACAATAATTAAAGTTTGTACAATAACGTTTGTTAAATTAGAGTTTGTACAATAATTAAAGTTTGTACAATAACGTTTGTTAAATTAGAGTTTGTGCAATAATTAAAGTTTGTACAATTTGTATAATGTTAACATTAATGATTATATGTTGCAATCAAATCACTGTAGTAAAATTCGGTAGTGATGTATGGTGTTTCAGGGCTGATATCATCTAAAGTCCTCCAAGGGGTTGGCATCATCATCTCTTCTTCGGTGCTCCTGATCCAGACTGTAGCTTGTGTTATTCCTAGTTACCACGGGATGTCAACCAAGCAAAAGGATTTGTTCAACCAAAGCTAAGGATTAATAATGTTCAATTGATCAGATATAACAGCAGTAAAAGATTATGAGATGCATTATGTGAATGCTTGGCTAAAAAGATGTGTCTTTAATCTAGATTTAAACAGAGAGAGTGTGTCTGAACCCCGAACATTATCAGGAAGGCTATTCCAGAGTTTGGGAGCCAAATGTGAAAAAGCTCTACCTCCTTTAGTGGACTTTGCTATTCTAGGTACTACCAAGAGTCCTGAGTTTTGCGACCTTAGGGAGCGTGATGGATTGTAGCGAGGTAGAAGACTAGTTAGGTACGCAGGAGCTGAACTATTTAGGGCCTTATAGGTAAGAAGTAGTATTTTATAGTTGATACGGAACCTAATAGGAAGCCAGTGCAGAGACTTTAAAATTGGGGTAATATGGTCATATTTTCTTGACCTGGTAAGGACTCTAGCAGCTGCATTTTGGACTAACTGTAGCTTGTTTATTGAAGATGCAGGACAACCACCTAGCAATGCATTACAATAGTCCAGCCTAGAGGTCATAAATGCATGAACTAACTTTTCTGCATCAGAAACAGGTAACATGTTTCGCAGCTTGGCAATGTTTCTAAGATGGAAGAATGCTGTTTTTGTAACATGGGAAATATGATTTTCAAAAGACAAGTTGCTGTCTAATATAACACCCAGACTTTTGACTGTAGAGGAAGCAGCAGTACATCCATCTAGTTGCAAATTGTAATCCAAGAGATTTTGTGTATTAATTTTTGGTCCGATAAGTAATATATCTGTCTTATCTGAATTTAATAGGAGAAAATTGTTGGTCATCCAGTCTTTTACATTTTTAACACACTCTGTTAACTTTGATAATTTAGAAGTTTCATCTGGTCTTGTTGAGATATATAGTTGAGTATCATCAGCATAACAATGGAAACTAATTCCATAATTCCTAATAATATTGCCAAGGGGCAACATGTATATTGAGAAAAGCAGAGGACCAATCCTTGTGGCACTCCATACTTTACTGGTGATAATTGAGACGACTCCCCGTTTAAGTAAACAAAGTGGTAGCGATCAGACAGGTAGGATCTAAACCATCTTAAAGCCTGCCCTTGAATACCTGCATAGTTTTGTAGTCGATCTATTAGTATGTCATGGTCTATAGTGTCAAACGCAGCACTAAGGTCAAGTAAAACTAGCAATGAGATGCAGTCTTGGTCTGATGCAAGAAGCAAGTCATTAGTGATTTTAACAAGTGCAGTTTCTGTGCTATGATGGGGCCTGAAACCTGATTGAAATTCTTCATAGATATCCTTTTTTTGCAAAAAGCAGCATAATTGAGCAGATACAACTTTTTCTAAAATTTTAGACATAAACGGAAGATTAGAAATGGGTCTGTAATTTCCTAGTTCATTAGGGTCTAGTTGTGGTTTCTTAATAAGAGGCCTAATAACCGCTAACTTGAATGGTTTTGGGACATGACCTAAAGATAACGATGAGTTAATAATATTGAGGAGCGGTTCTTCTGCTACAGGTAACAACTCTTTCAGTAATTTAGTGGGTACAGGATCTAATAGGCATGTTGTTGGTTTAGACGTACTGATAAATTTATTTAGCTCTTCCTGTCCTATAGAGGTAAAGCACTGCAGGTTTTCTTTGGGTGTGACAAAGGAAATTGACGTATTAGACGCTGTAGAATCTACGCTGGTTATTGTATTTCTGATGTTATCTATTTTATCAGTGAAAAAATTCATAAAGTCAATACTGTTAAACTGTAAAGGAATATTTCAGTCGGGCGGCATCTGATTATTTGTTAATCTGGCCACTGTGCTAAATAAAAACCTTGGATTGTTTTGGTTTTTTTCTATGAGTTTGCGGATGTGCTCGACCCTGGCAGCTTTTAGAGCCTGTCTATAGCTGGACATACTGTTTTTCCACGCAATTCTAAAAACTTCCAAATTAGTTTTTCTCCATTTGCGCTCAAGATTACGAGTTTCTTTCTTGAGAGAATGGGTAGTACTGTTGTACCATGGCGCAGTACATTTTTCTCTAACTTTTTTCAATTTGGTGGGGGCAACAGCTTCTAACGTATTAGAGAAGATAGTGTCCATGTTGCTAGTTAATTTGTCTAGATCCTGTGTATTACTGGGTGCACAGAGCAGTTGAGATAAATCAGGCAGGTTACTTGTGAATAAATGTTTAGTGGCTGGAACAATGGTTCTGCCCAAACGATAGCGCGGAGCGATAGAGTTAATATCAGTCATACGCAGCGTGCATGATACAAGGAAATGGTCAGTAACATCATCGCTTTGAGGTACGATATCTATATCAGTAAGATCAATTCCATGCGATATAATTAAATCTAGCGTATGATTGAAACGATGAGTGGGCCCGGTGACATTTTGCTTGACTCCAAAAGAATTTAATAGGTCAGTAAACGCAAGCCCTAAGGCATCACTTGTATTATCGACGTGAATGTTAAAGTCTCCGACAATTAGTGCTTTATCAAAATTAACCAACAGGTCAGAAAGGAAATCTGAAAATTCTTTTAGAAAGTCTGTATACGGCCCTGGTGGTCTATACACAGTAGCTAAAATAAGAGATAAGACAGATTTCTTTTGCAAATCTGACAGAGTAACTTTAAGCAAAAGTATTTCAAATGAATTAAACTTGTATCCTTTTTTCTGAATTACATTGAGAATATCACTATATATTGTTGCGACACCACCGCCACGACCAATCTGACGGGGCTCATGCTTATAACAGTAGCTTGGTGGAGTAGACTCATTTAGACCAATATAATCATTTGGTTTTAGCCAGGTTTCAGTCAAGCAGAGTACATCAAAACTATTATCTGTGATCATTTCATTTACAATAACTGCTTTGGGTGCGAGTGATCTAATGTTTAGAAGCCCAAACTTTAAAAATGGTTTTTGTTCGTTTATTTTGCATTTTTCCGGGTTAATCACGATCAGATTTTTTCTAGATCCTGCATTAACTGTATGTTTTGACCTCACTATTCGAAGAACAGACACAGTATTTATAGATTGGACAGCACTAGTGCTATCGTTTAAGTGTTCAGAGCAAAAACCATCATAGCAGTTATTTGGGAATCGGCTTACTAGTCAAATGGAGCGCAGCGTCCTGGAGATGTTGTCCGACAGCAGTTCTGCTCCGACTCTGCTGGGGTGCAGGCCATCAGCACGGAAAAGCCTAGGACGCTCCCAGAAAAGATTCCAATTATTAACAAAGAGCAGTTTCTGTTCTTTACACCATGTCAATAACCATTCATTTAGAGCAAAAAGTCTACTGAACCTTTCGTGCCCACGTCGATACGTGGGAAGCGGTCCTGACACGATGATCCTCGTCTCGGGCGCCGTGCTGCGAACCGTCTCGATCAGGCTGCCAAAGTCCCGCTTCAAGACCTCCGTCTGCCGCAGCCTGATGTCGTTCACCCCCGCGTGCAGGACGATCGCGCCGACGCTCTCATCCTTCAGGATTGCGGGTATCTGCGCAGAAACATCGAGAACACGAGCACCAGGAAAACAATGAGTTTGCACATTACTTTTAGCTAAAGTAGCACGAACGTACCTGACGATGGAATCTCCAACGATCACAGCGTCGCGTTCCGTCTCGCGGAGGGGAGCGAAGCGGTTCCGGGTGGAGATCTCGAAGACCGGGGGCGGCGGAGGGGGAGAGGTCATCGTCCGTGGTCTGGCTCACGTCTTCCGCTGCTGCTGCACCCAGGGTCCGTGGTGTCCCGGCGCCGGAGTGAAGGACATCTGGGAAGAGCGCATCCTGGGTGCAGAGGGCCTGCACAGAGAAGCACAAGGAGTGGAAGTGGTAGGAGTGTTAGTATCGCGCTGTATACTTACCCGAGAGGATTCCAAAGCTGTCCTCAGCTCGGCCTGCCTCTCCAGGAGCTGGCGGATCTGCTTCTCCACGGCCTCCAGCTCCACCTGCACCGAGTGCAGCTCGAACGTGTCATCACCTGTATTCAAAGGTAGACACAAATTTGCCATTAAAGCAAGTAACAGTTAGTAAACAATGGTAGTGTGTGTGTATAAACAACACAAGCAAGAGTAGCGGCAACCACGCTGGTGATGCTAACG
Source organism: Cirrhinus molitorella (assembly GCA_033026305.1). NCBI lineage: Eukaryota > Metazoa > Chordata > Actinopteri > Cypriniformes > Cyprinidae > Cirrhinus > Cirrhinus molitorella. Next base: position 8,481,036 of record CM065126.1, on the reverse strand, counting down.
GGCTATAAGCTAGCGGGCTCGGGAATTCAAAACAAAACTAGTGTTAACAAGGTACTCCGGTTGTTTTAGTTTTAAAACACTACAAGGGGTATATTCACACGTTATAAGAAACGTAAATGATGGTGTAAAAATTAGATTTTCGATTGTAAATTAGACAATATTAAATTGACTTGACGGAGCCCAAACTCAAAGTATAATTCCAACCGTTCTCTTTTGTTCAGACAGGACAGGAATTGTTTGTTTCTTTCAGCAAAGAGCTCTGTTAAATATAATTTTTCAATGAGAATTCTCAAAAGTCACAAAATAATACTATTCCTGTCACTCAATAATTTTGCCTGCCTCTGTTTGTTTATTTAACCTCATTTGATGATTAATGAACAGCTGTATATTATTTTCAGTGGTGTCCATCTCCAAATAAATTAAGTGTTGTGTATACTGATACTTGTGTCTATATAAATGTGTATATATAACTAGAGTGATATTGTAACAAGGACGGGATGAAGAGAGGTGGATCAAAATGCACGCATTATTGACTGTAATCGTAGTCGTACAGACAGGGTCAAACAGGGTCAAACTGGGACAACGGAGAACAAACACAGAGAAGCGTCAGTATCCGAGCGTGAAGGTCTGGGGCCGGCAGCGAGCAGAGTAATCCAAGGGCAGGCAAGGGGTCGATAGGTGGGCAGAGAACAGTCTCGGGAAACCAGGAACAAAGGGGCTCGGCAACGGGAGGGCAACCAGGAAACAACGCTCAAAATTGACAGTAACACTATACAAAACTTTGCAAATTAACAGTGAACAAACCAGTCCATTTATACTGTGAAAAGCAAGATGGCCGACAGGGGTGAGAGGTAAGAGGACACAGGAAGTGCACGAGAATGGGGTTATGGGAAATGTAGTGGGTAAATGTCCATAGTGAAATGAAGGCTCCCTCAAGGGGTGAAGGAGGGAGCCATAATGGCACAGTTCATGACAGAGCCCCCCCCCCAGGAGCGGCTTCCAGACGCTCAGAACAGTCCTATAACACCAAAGGGCGGGGGGGTGGGACAGAATGCAGAGCGGAGGACCAGGCCCATGTGGGCTGACAGAGTTAGGAGGGGCAAAAAGTCCAGGGAGTGCCAGAGAAACAGAGGACCAACAGAAAGGCAGGAGATGGACAGGAGGCCGCCAGGGAGGGGTAGACTGCCACCAAGGCGGAACAGACGAAACAGACTCCTTCCAGGGCGGTTCAGGCGGAGCAGGTACCCTCCAGGGCGGAGCAGACGAGTCAGACGCCCTCCAGGGCAAATCAGGCGAGTCAGACGCCCTCCAGGGCGGATCATGCGAATCAGACGCCCTCCAGGGCAGATCGGGCAGCACTAGAACCCTCCAGAGCAGCACGGAAGCCCCCCAGGGCGGAGCAGACAGGACAGGAACCCTCCAGGGCGGAATGGGATTCCCCGAGGGCGGAGCAGACAGGACAGGAGTCCTCCAGGGCAGAACGGAGTCCTCCCAGGGCAGAGCAGACAGGTCTGTAACATAGAGCATAGACGGACATACACACACAGAGAGAGAAAGTTCTGAGTCCAAGCTCCTGGCCAGGTTGGGCTGGATACCCAGCATAAAGAGGGCCTCAGCGGCCGAATTGGGACTGGGTGAGAGCTCAGAGTGGTGTGGGTTGCTGGGCGCTACCACCGTGCAGGGAGCAGGTGCGACCTCCCCCTCGGCCACCTCCTCAGGGGAGGCCACCCTCAGAGGCTCTGCGGAGAAAACCGCCACCTCTGAGGACTCGGTGGTGGTATACGCAGCCCAGACAACCCATAGAGCAGTTCTCAGGAGGAGCATGGCCTCAGTGAAGTTCTGAGACATCACTTAACTCTGGGGAAACAGCTGCGACGACTTGGCTTGACTCTGGAGGTGGAGGAGCTGCGACGACGACGCTTGACACTGAAGGCGGAGCAGCTGCGACAACAACACTTGACACTGGAGGTGGAGCAGCTGTGAAGACGCTTGACTCTGGAGGCGGAGGAGCTGCGAAGACGCTTGACTCTCGAGGCGGAGCGGCTGCGAAGGCACTAGAATCTGGAGGCAGAGCGGCTGCGATGGCGACGCTTGATTCTAGAGGCAGAGCAGCTGCGAAGACACTTGACTCTGGAGGCGGAGCAGCTGCGAAGGCACTAGACTCTGGAGGCGGAGCGGCTGCGAAGGCGCTAGACTCTGGAGGCGGAGCGGCTGCGAAGGCGCTAGACTCTGGAGGCGGAGCGACTGCGCCGGCGACGCTTGACTCGGGAGGCGGAGCTGCTGTGACGATGACGTTTAACTCAGGAGGTGGAGCAGCTGCGAAGACGACGCTTGACTCAGAGAGAGGAGCAGCTGCGATGACGACGCTTGACTCAGTGGGAGGAGCAGCTGCGACGACGATGCTTGACTCAGTGGGAGGAGCAGCTGTGATGACGACACTTGAATCAGGAGGGACAGCTGCTACATCACTTGACTCTGGAGTGGCAATTGCGACATCACTTGGCTCTAGAGGAGTGACTGCGACGACTTGGCTTGACTCTGGAGGAACCGCAGTGACTTGACTTGGCTTTGAGTGAACTGCTGTGACTTTACTTGACTCTGGAGGAACGGCTGTGACTTGACTTAGCACTGGGGGAATGGCTGTGGCTTGATTTGGCATTGAAGGAGCTGCTGTGAATTTACTTGGCTTTGGAGAAACAGCTGTAACTTGACTTGGGTCTGAAGGAACAGTTGTGACTTGACTTGGCTCCGGGGAAACCGCTGTGGCTTGACTTGGCTCTGAGAGGACTGCTGCGGCTTGTTGTAATTCGCTGAGTGCTGATAGGATGTTCTCCAACTGATCGAGTGTTGTGGTGACATAAGAGACTCGACTTGACTTGACTGTGGAGAAAGGGCTGTGACTGGACCTGACATTGGATTGGCAGTTGTGGATAGATATGACTCTTTACTTGGCTTTGGAACGACGGCTGTAACTTGACTAGCTGCCACTGGACTTGACACTGGAAAAACAGCTGGGCTTGACACTGGATGGACAGATATGTTCATGACATGTTCATATGTTCATATGTTCATATATGTTGTGGCGTGGTAAATGAAACTGACAAATACTGTACAGTTAGTATATAATATGACACCTAAATAATCTACTCATCAGCAAAATTCGATTCTAGCGATGAACTGAGCCATCTCTGGTTTCTGGCAGTGGGCCAGGTGACAGATTAAGTTCTATTCTTCCTTAATGTTTGGATGTGAATGTGCTTGTCTTCAATGCAACTTGATACACCTATTTCGACTGTGTTTTCTTCAAAAAAATCAAAGAATAAAGTTGCAACATTTTACAAAACTGTAATTTATTTTTGCATTAAACACAAGCAATCTTGTGGCAAGTTGTTGCCAACTAGTAGAAGTCGGTGATAATAATAGATTTATTTATTAAATTCATGCACTTGCAAACAAGAATGAATAAATAAATGGAGCCTACCAAACAGAGAGGACTAGGGAACATAAATGTGTTTATAATATAATTATTAATGTTATTATGTTAATGTTTATAATTATAATTTATTTTATTTTATTTTATTTTTGTGTATATTTGACTAGCATAGTATATGTAAAAAAAAACACGTTGCAGCTCAAAAAAATTGAATATCATGAAAAAGTAATTTTTTTTATTGTAACTTTCATATATCCTAGATTCATTACACATAACGTAAAATATTTCAAAAGTTGTTTTTTTTTTTTTTTTGATGTTTAGAGCTTCCAGCTCATGAAAGTCAAAAAATCCAGTATCTCAAAATATTAGAATATTTCCTAAGATCAATCAAAAAACGGATTTGTAAAACAGAGAAGTTCAAGTTCTTTAAAGTATGTTCATTTATGTACTCAATACTTGGTCAGCAGCACATATTACAGCAAATGACTTGCTCCTAGCACAAATTACAGCAACAGTGAAGTGTGGCATGGAAGTGATCAGCCTGTGGCACTGCTGAGGCACTACTGACCCTTTAGATCGACAGTATATTGTTGGATCGACTGTTTCTCATCTTTCTCTTGAAAATATACCATAGATTCTCAATGGGGTTCAGGTCAGGCATGTTGGCTGGCCAGTAAAGCGCAGTAATATCATGGTCAGCAAACCACTTGCAAATGGTTGTTGCACTGTGGGCAGGTGCTAAAGTCCTGTTGGAAAAGAAAATCAGCATCTCCATAAAGCTTGTCAGCAGATGGAAGCATAAAGTGCTCCTAAATATCCAGGTAGATGGCTGCATTGACTTTGCACTTGATAAAACACAATGGACCAATACCAGCAGACCTCACAGCACCCCAAATCATGACTGACTTCAGAAACTTCACACTGGACTTCAAGCAGCTTGGATTTTGTGCCTCTCCAGTCTTCCTTCAGACTCTGGGACCATGATTTCAACATGAAATGCAAAATTTACTTTTATCTGAAAAGAGGACTTCGGACCATTGAGCAACAGTCCAGTTATTTTTCTCCTTAACCCAGGTAAGATGCTTCTGACATTGTTTCTGTTTCAGAAGTGATAGTCCTTTTCCTGAAGACGTCTGAGTGTGTTGACTCTTGATGCGCTGGTGACTCCGGCTTCTTTCTACTCCTTGTGTAGCTCTCCCAAGTGATTGAATCTGCTTTACTTGACAGTATTCTCAAGCTTGCGGTCATCCCTGTTGCTTATGCACCTTTGCCTACCCAATTTCTTCCTTCCAGTCAACTTTGCATTTAATATGCTTTGATACATCACTCTGTAAACAGCATTGTTGTAAGTGACTTTGTGGAGGGTGTTAATGACTGTCTCCTGGACCATTGCCAAGTCAGCAGTCTTCCCCATTAGTGTGGTTTCAAAGAACAAGAGATATCTGGAATTTATACTGTAGGGATGGTCATTTAATGAAACTCAAATGTAAATATTCTAACAAAATTAAAACAAAAAACTTGAAATGTTTTACGGCATCTAGTGGTAAATTATTGTGATACTGTAAAACAGAAAGTGCTATGATAATCCATATATATAGCTCTGCTTACTTGTTGTGTGGTAAATTTATGTCATACTGCTGCAGTGCCACAGGATTACCACAGGAAATTTCTAATTAATTGCTCTAATGGGAAATCCCCAAAGAAAATCTAATTCTTGATGCGGAGCAGACGTAAATGGGCCCAATCATCTTCCCTGTCTGTCAACACTGCAAAGACCAGTGGAGCAACGTTACTCGTATTCGTATCGAACGGTTCACGGGTTAATTCCAATTGGAAGTGATCGTTTCCTATACCTTACTCCCTTCGAAGGACAGAGCCCTTGGAGTTTAGGCTTTGGAGTGAGCAGGGCACATGAGTGCCATTATGTAGACGTTTCCTCATTATCTTCAGCTGGTATCCGTCAACAGATGTCACTGTTTTAATGACATAAATATCTTTTTATTGTTGTTAGGACTGTTGTTAAAACATACATTTTGTGGTGGGGTTCTTCTGGTAAAATTAGCATTTCAGGTGCTAAATATTATGTTATTGGGGTCACTTCAACCCGCGGACATGAAAAACAATCCGCGAGTTCAGTATAAAAGTAGCCCAATTCTGCGGGAAAATCACAGACTTGGCAACACTGCACTGCATCACAAAATTATTCACTGTTTCGAAGTGCTCCAATCGGATTGCATATTGCGAGAATTCATAGCGTGTATCGCGAATCATTTGATTCAGAACAGGAATTCAAAGCACACATCGCAAATCATTTGATTCAGAACAGGAATTTATAGCGCATATCGCAAATCATTTGATTCAGAACAGGAATTCAAAGCATGTATCGTGAATCCTTTGATTCAGAACAGGAATTCAAAGCGCGTATCGCAAATCATTTCATTCAGAACAGGAATTCAAAGTGTCTATCGTGAATCATTTGATTCAGAACAGAAATTCTAAGCGTGTATCGTGAATCATTTGATTCAGATCAACAGGAATTCAAAGTGCATATTTATTTGTATTAAATATCTAATTATTTTAAAATAATTCAGCAGAGGCAGGGAAGCATAGACTAGAGGGGGAGGAATCCCCCCCCCCCCCATTATATCAGGGGGTGGAGTTCAAAAATACGTAAATGCTTTTTTATTTATGTTTCATGTTTTGTAGTGCATTCTGTTACGGAAGCAGACGGACAACCAAGGTAAGTGATGAGTAATAGGTATTTATTTCAACAGCAGAGCAAATAGAAGAACAATGACGTGCAGAGATAGGTGAGTATGGATAATTCAGAGAGAATGTTTGCTTGAGGATTGTCCGGGGTGATGACGTATCCGTATTCCTTTGCAGGATCGACAGGAGGAGAAGAGCTGACCAAATGCACACACCAGATGCAGACTTGAGCGGACGAACTGACGGCACACACACCGCTGACTGGAGACGTGGGAAACTGAGCAGACTGGAATCAAACGGAGATCAGGTAAGTAACAACAGGTAAGTATACAAAGGGAATAATGGTGAGTCCGCTTCGTAGAAACGAGCCCGGACAATGACTGGTGAGAGGTGTGTGTTTTTATGGTGTGCAGAGTAATTAGGTGCAGCTGTGCATGATTAGTATTCAGGTGATTGGGATCGCTGTGTGAGAGTGGTGGAAGAGCCTGGCCAATCCGTGACATCACCATGGAGCCTTCCTCCAGCATCAGTGGTGGAGGGGGTTCCTCTTCGTGGCCAGGCTCTGTGGAGGGAATCAGAGGGTCGTGAAAGGGTTTCAGGAGTGATACGTGAAATGTGGGATGGATTCTGTACTGAGATGGTAGCTGAAGTTTATAGGTGACAGGGTTGACTTGTTCAAGGATGGTGAAGGGGCCAACAAATCTGGGACTAAGTTTTCTGGAGGGCAGTCGCAAGCGGATGTCTCTGGTGGAGAGCCAAACCTTTTGTCCAGGAGCGTAGACGGGACCTGCGATCCTCCTCCGGTCTGACATATCTTTGGCTTTGCGAACTGCCCTCTGGAGATGGTGATGAGCCTCGTCCCAGACCCTCTCGCTCTCCCGAAACCAATGATCCACTGCAGGCACATCCGAGGGTTCCCCATCCCAAGGGAAGAGTGGAGGTTGGAATCCTAAGACGCACTGGAATGGCGCAAGTCTGGTGGTGGGTTGCCGCAGTGAATTCTGGGCGTATTCCGCCCAGCCCAGAAACTGGTTCCAGGAGTTTTGGTGGCCGTGACAGAAGGTCCTGAGGAACCGTCCCACTTCCTGGATCTTCCTCTCCGTCTGGCCGTTGGTCTGCGGATGATAGCCAGAGGAGAGGCTAACGGTCACACCTAGGAGTTTGAAGAAGGCTTTCCATAGTCTGGAGATAAATTGGGGCCCTCTATCCGAGACTATATCTTCAGGTAGGCCAAAACATCGGAAGACATGGTTGAAGAGATTCTCAGCTGTTTCCAGGGCCGTAGGCAGACCTTTCAAGGGAATCAGACGACAGAATTTAGAGAATCTATCTATGATTACAAGAATGCAGGTATTACCATCCGAAGAGGGAAGATCCGTCATGAAGTCTACTCCTAGGTGTGACCAGGGACGGTTCGGGATAGGCAAGGGATGGAGTTTACCCGCAGGTAGATGACGTGGACTCTTTGATATAGCACACTCTCTACAGCCTTGTACATACCTTCTCACATCCCTTGCCATGTCCGGCCACCAAAAGCGTTGGGATAGCAGCGAGAGAGTATTGTTGGCCCCGGGATGCCCAGTGCCCAGGGAGGTGTGCGTGGAGTGGATGAGATCTACCCGTTGATTTGTTGGAATAAACTGCCGATTAGGTGGACAGCCCGGCGGAGGTCTGGGTTCAGGAGTGGCGACGGCTGGAGGGGCAGACCATTCAATGGGACAGACAGTAATGTGATCTGGTAGAATCTTGGCTGGTGTTTCAATGGTTTCTTGATGATCGTGAAGTCTGGATAGTGCGTCTGCTCGGATATTCTTGGATCCTGGCCGGTAAGATATGGAGAAGTGAAATCTGGAAAAGAATAGGGACCAGCGGGCCTGTCGAGGGCAGAGTCGTTTAGCATCTCTGAGATATTGTAAATTTTTATGGTCTGTGATTACCTGGAAAGGATGTGTTGCACCCTCCAACCAATGTCGCCACTCCTCCAGGGCGAGCTTGATGGCCAAAAGTTCTCGATTCCCGATGTCATAATTCCTCTCCGCCGGGCTGAGCTTCCGGGAGAAATAGGCGCATGGATGGAGTAACTTGGGAGTGCCGTGGTATTGGGAGAGTACCGCGCCCACTCCGGTGGTCGAGGCATCCACTTCGACCACGAAAGGGATGTCTGGATCAGGGTGAGTCAGGAGTGGGGCTTGAGTGAATGCCTCTTTCAGGGCCTGGAAGGCTGCGACGGCTTCGGGAGACCAGGAAAGATCTTTGGGCTTGTTCTTGAGAAGGTTGGTGAGTGGAGCTGTGATGCTGCTGTAATCCTGAATGAAACGTCTGTAGAAATTTGCAAATCCGAGAAATCTTTGAAGCTCTTTGATAGTTGTGGGTTCTGGCCAGGAGACAACGGAAGTGACCTTCCCCTCGTCCATACGAACCCCATGATGATCAATGATGTAACCCAGGAACTGAACGGATGGAAGATGGAATGAGCATTTCTCAGCTTTGAGAAAGAGCTTATGTTTCCGGAGGGTTTGCAGGACCTCCGCAACGTGGTGGCGATGTTCGGCTTCACTCCGGGAGTAAATCAATATGTCATCAATGTAAACCATGACGAAGTGGTGGAGGAACTCCCGGAGTACTTCATGGATGAAGTTCTGAAATACGGAGGGGGCGTTGACCAGACCATAGGGCATCACCCGATATTCATAATGACCAGTAGGGGTCACAAAAGCAGTTTTCCATTCATCCCCCTCACGTATTCTCACCAGATTGTATGCGCTGCGGAGGTCCAGCTTCGTGAAGATGGTGGCGGATCGAAGTTGTTCCAGGGCCGCAGGGACGAGAGGAAGGGGATAACGGAATTTCACTGTTCCTTGGTTGAGAGTCCGATAATCAATGCACGGCCGCAGCCCTCCATCCTTCTTTGCCACGAAGAAGAAGCTGGATGCTGCGGGTGAAGTGGAAGGACGGATATACCCCTGACTCAGAGCCTCCTGAATGTACTCCTCCATGGCCTTAGTCTCCGGAAGCGACAACGGGTAGATTTTCCCTCTGGGCAATGGAGCATCCGGTAACAGGTCTATGGCACAGTCCCATGGCCGATGTGGAGGTAGCTGGGAAGCTCTCTTGGGGCAAAAGACGTCCTTGAAAGAAGTGTAGATGTCAGGTATCTGGACAGATCGTTTCTCGACGGGGCTTTCAACTGACGTGACGCAGACAGGTAGGGGCTTTCGAATCTGCAACGGAAGATCGGGAAAACAGTCTGGTGTGCATCCATCACCCCATTTCTTGATCTCTCCTGTGCCCCAAGAGAGGATGGGATCATGCTTCACCAGCCACGGGCGTCCTAAAATAATGTCCATATTGGCCCCCTCCAGAACCAGAAATTGAATCTCCTCTTTATGGAATAACCCGATCTGTAGCATAATGGATTCACATTTACGATGAATACGTGCCTGTGACTTGATGTTAAAGGTTATGGGTTGAATGTGGTAGATGTTCGACGAGGCTTCGGTGCGGAGATGGAGCTGGCGACAGAGGGCATGCGAGATGAAATTCCCTGCTGACCCGGAGTCGATAAGGGCGGTAGCTGAAACAGAGAGTGAGTGGGTAGTTAACTGAACATTGGTAGTGAGAGGAGGCATCTTCTCAATGTCCGAATTGAATACACTCACCGAGGAGGCCACTGGACGGAGCGGACAGTTCAGCCTGACATGTCCGCTTGCACCACAGTACATACAAAGACCCCGGGTCAGCCTCCTCTGTCGCTCATCAGCCGTGAGCCTGCCAGACTCGATGATCATGGGTTCTGGAGGGGTGACTGGCTCAGACGGGCGGAGGAGTGCTTGAGTGAATAGATCAGGATCCGACTGATAAGCCTTCATCCTATCCGAACAGCGAAGAGATTGCTGTATAAACTTTTCCAAACCAATGTTGTCGTCCAGGGTTGCCAACTGCAGACGGAGTTTGGGTTCCAAACCGAGCCGGTAGGTGGTAAGGAGGGATCGCTCATTCCATCCACTGGCAGCAGCTAACGTGCGGAAACGAAGAGCATAGTCCTGTGTGGACATCGTTCCTTGCTTGAGATGATATAGTTGCTCTCCAGCGGATACCCCTCCATCCGAACAACCAAACACCTCCTTAAAGTGATTTACAAATGTCTGCAGAGAGTGAGTTACCGGCCCGGCTTGCTGCCAGATGGTCTCAGCCCACCGGAGGGCCGATCCAGTAAGGAGCGATATGATGAAGGCAATCTTCGACTGATCTGTAGGATACAAAGCAGGTTGCATGGTGAATATGAGAAAACATTGTAACAGGAATCCGTTGCACTCCTCCGCCCCGCCAGAGTAGGGCGCCGGTCGAGCCATGGGACTGGAAGGAATGTTGGCCGAAGAAGTGCTCGGTGCTGGTGGTGCATCGGGAAGTGGTGCAGATGGTAGATTTGGTGAGGTAGATTGTAGCAAAACTTTCCGCAATGAATCCACCAGCTCCTGGAACGGATCGGGATTGCTCATGTTGGTACTGTAATGGTCCGGGCTTCTGTTACGGAAGCAGACGGACAACCAAGGTAAGTGATGAGTAATAGGTATTTATTTCAACAGCAGAGCAAATAGAAGAACAATGACGTGCAGAGATAGGTGAGTATGGATAATTCAGAGAGAATGTTTGCTTGAGGATTGTCCGGGGTGATGACGTATCCGTATTCCTTTGCAGGATCGACAGGAGGAGAAGAGCTGACCAAATGCACACACCAGATGCAGACTTGAGCGGACGAACTGACGGCACACACACCGCTGACTGGAGACGTGGGAAACTGAGCAGACTGGAATCAAATGGAGATCAGGTAAGTAACAACAGGTAAGTATACAAAGGGAATAATGGTGAGTCCGCTTCGTAGAAACGAGCCCGGACAATGACTGGTGAGAGGTGTGTGTTTTTATGGTGTGCAGAGTAATTAGGTGCAGCTGTGCATGATTAGTATTCAGGTGATTGGGATCGCTGTGTGAGAGTGGTGGAAGAGCCTGGCCAATCCGTGACACATTCTTTAGTAGCTGTTTTATTACTCTTCTGTTACAAACCTTTGTAATTCTCTCATTGCACGCTTCTAATTCTCTTTCCTGGTCTAGGCTATAAATTTAGGAAAATCACTGTTTCTCCAGTTTGGTCTGAGAGAATTTCCACGTTTTACTTTTCTCTATTTATACCTGTTTGATTACGAAGACACATTTCTACCCTTCATACACACCTGTTTCCCTGCACACGTGACCAACCCAATGCAGGATATCCCTCCTGACAACATGCTGGTTTGTGTCTGATAAGTCTTCCCATTGCATACATACAACAGTTGAAATATAAGAACAGGGAGTAACTGTGTGTTTGTAGCAGGATCCAAACCAGCTTCAGTGGGTGAAGTTTCGTTTGAAGGTTTGTCTGATGCCCTATTTGCTGCTGATTGACTTTGCGTGGCAATGGTTTAGTGTTCATTACTGGATATCATGGATTGTCATTGGTAATGCCATGGTAATGACAGTAATGGAGTACTTTCATGTCTGGACACTGTGGAGAAGAAAACAGATGAGGTACACACATACACTTACTCTATATACAGTACATAATATACATACATACAATGTGGATCGCAAATGTATATATTTGATCAAAAATGGTTTGAATTATATCACCTAAAACACAGTCTTAAGACTTCATTTACATGTGATATAGAGAAAATCACTTTACACGTCCACAAGTCAAATACTGTGTGTTTGTGTGTATTTTTCAGTGCTCTCCCTAAGATGATTTTGCGGAAGATGTTCGATATGTTCTTCTTTGTGCTGCTGTGGCCTCTGATCCCTCAGTTCTTCTGTGACTTTGAATTCTACTGCGGACTCTTTTTCAGCTCATTCATTTATATCTCAGTTCGGAGACAATTTTTCAACCTGGCACAGCAATAAAAACCTAAACATTTGTGATGCATTAGTTGCAGCTATGCACAATCTGTTGTCATTTTTCATTTAAATAATAATCTGTTTAAATGCCATAACAGGTACAAGGTACTAGAAGTTTCTCCTCTCAGTTTTATAACACAGTAATGCACTTTCGATCAATAACTTTGGTTTTAAATCTCTCTACATCTTTCAAAGAAGTTATGACCTATGTTGTGTTTTTAAATTATGGTATAATTGATTGCAATTTGCAGACCTGCTGTTGTAGCATTATTGTTTAGGATTTTTTATTAAGGCTGTAAAATAAAAAGCATCTCATATTAAACTAATCAGTCATGTGTTCCATGTAATATATTTATTAAATTACAAATAATGTGCAGTCACTTAAATAATTAGCAATGTATAACTCATCAATAACTAAACTATTTTTTATGATTATTACATCAGCAACTATTGAACATTGAGTATGAATCATAGATTAGGTAATAAATAAATTATTTTTAGTTAAATGTTAATTACCACAGTGGTCAAAGCTATGTACTTCAACTTCCAGTTGTCTGCTTTAGTTAATCATTAGCTAATATTTTGCAAAGGTATCATTATGTTATGACTTTACTTGCTGAGGCAATGAACTATTAACTAATCGTTAAGTCATATATATATATATATATATATCATAACATAATAATAACTTTGCAAATCATTAGCTAATGATTAACTAAAGCAGACAACTGGAAGTTGAAATGCAAGGCTTCAACCTATTGTGGTAATTAACACATGAATTTACACTATTAGTTAATGATCATAATAATTTAAAAGGCAGAAACTTATTTGTAGGTTGAAGACACAAATTAACATAGGATCTTTTAAAAAATCAGCATTGATTTATAAAAGTTTTTGTTAACCTTTGGTCCCCCCTTCCACTGTCTGTCCTACTTCTGCGCTCTTTGGACTCTATGGACTCTATGGACTGTCTCGAGTGTCTGGAATCCGCTCCTCTGTCACAAATCATCCCGCTGTGGCTCCCTTCTCTCTCCTCTAGAGGGAGCCTTCACTGCTTTTATGGACCATAACACACTCCATACCCCATAACCCCTTCTTATCACCCTTAACCTTTCACCCTAGTCAGCCATCTTAGTTCACCACTTGGACTTCTTGATTAGGTAACTCTGTCAATTCCGAGCATTATTTCCCGTGTTTTCCCGTTGCCGTCTTTGTCTGTGCCCTGGTTCCTGATTCTGTTCTGCCTCCCCCTCGACCCTTCGCCTGCCTTTGGATTACTCTACCCTGACCCACACGCTCGGACATCGACCATTCCCTGTTTGTTCTACATTGTTCCTGTTTGTTCCTGCCTGGCCCTGCCTGTCTGACCACGATTACTGTTAATAATAAAGTTTTGCGAATGGATCCTCCTGTGTCAGACCCCTTCGTTACAATATGTTTGTTTTATATTTATTAAGAAATTTTCTAACTTGATACCGAGTAGCTGTTAAGCACGTTTAACCAAACAAAAGTAAATTCTTTTATTTACATTTTTGTATTTGAGCATGTGATTTACTTTCTAGTTAATACAACTTTTACATATACCGTCAGCCACATGTGGGCCACATTAGGGCAGTTAGGTCTTAACAGAACTCAGCCTTACTCAAATGAAATACAAGGCCCATATACAGTGGGGTAAATAAGTATTTGATACACTGCTGATTTTTCAAGTTTTCCCACTTACAAAGAATGGAGAGATCTGTAATTTTCAGGTACACCTCAACTGTGAGAGACAGAATCTAAAAAAATCCAGAAAATCACATTGTATGATTTTTAAATAATTAATTTCCATTTTATTGCATGAAATAAGTATTTGATCACCTACCAACCAGCAAGAATTCTGGCTCTCACAGACCTGTTAGTTTGTCTTTAAGAAGCCCCCCTATCCTCCACTCATTACCTGTATTAATTGCACCTGTTTGAAGTTGTTAGCTGTATAAAAGACACCTGTCCACGCACTCAATAAGTCAGACTCTAACCTCTTCACTATGGGCAAGACCAAAGAGCTGTCTAACGACACTAGGGACAAAATTGTGGACTTGCACAAGGCTGGGATGGGCTACAGGACAATAGGCAAACAGCTTGGTGAGAAGGCAACAACTGTTGGTGCATTTATTAGAAAATGGAAGAAATTCAAGATGACTGTCAATCTCCCTCGGACTGGGGCTCCATGCAAGATCTCGCCTCATAGAGTATCAATGATCCTGAGAAAGGTGATGGATCAGCCTAGAACTACATGGGAGGACCTGGGGCCGGATTCACGAACATCTTCTTAAGAAATAAATTAAGAAATTTCTTAAGATAAATTCTAAGAAGTTTGTAAGAATGTTCTTAAGTGCAATTCTTGAAATTTTTTAAGAAGTTCTCAAATATGTTCTTAAGAACATCTTAATGTTTTCTTAAGAAGAAAATGACATGTCTTTATTTGTGTGAATCATCTAATAATCATAATAAGCACGCACAAGCCTGTTTTCGTCACAACCTTGATTGGCGCTCGGCTTCACGTTTTTAATGCGCTGTGTTTTTGAACAGTTACCTTTAAAGAGCCTATCTTAAGCTTCGGCGATCTGTTTTATTCATTTTCGTGTTGTGTTTTTGCACCCTCATCTGAATGAACACTTCCGGTAAAGTTATGTGTGTGCGCATTCATCTGCGCTAAAGACAGCCCAAGATTATGTCGTATTTATTAGGCTAAATAAAATAACAAATGTTCAACCAAACCAGTTGCTACTGAGTTTTGATGTCAGCAAAAAATAGGGTCACATCATGAGTGATCATTGTTTACATTATCAGTCATCGCTGTCACTTCAGAGAACTCGTGCACATCCCTATTAACAGTCCTAATATGTATTATATGTAGCTAGCAGTGTTGTAATGCTTAAATATAACAATTAATTTGAAATAACCCACTAAATCCTTTAAATAATTCATACTTTTTGTGATTTAAGACAGGTCTGGGGTTATCCTAACTTTAAGAAGTTATTTATGATGGTTTTTAGGAAGATTCTTTTCAAGAATTTGAATTCTTCTTAAATGTTGTCTTAAGAACAATCTTAGGTAAAAGGATAAGAATATTCTTAAGAAGAATTTTCGGGAATACAAAATATTCTTAACTTCTTACTTAACTTGGAAAATAAGAAGAAAATGGCAGTTAAGAAGAAATTTCTTCTTAAGAATGTTTCGTGAATCCGGCCCCTGGTCACTGACCTGAAGAGAGCTGGGACCACAGTCTCAACGGTTACCATTAGTAACACACTACACCGTCATGGATTAAAATCCTGCAGCACACGCACAGTCCCCTTGCTCAAGCCAGCACATGTCCAGGCCCATCTGAAGTTTGACAAAGACCATCTGGATGATCCAGAGAAGGCATGGGAGAAGGTCATGTGGTCAGATGAGTCCAAAATAGAACTTTTTCATATAAACTCCATTCGCCGTGTTTGGAGGAAGAAGGATGAGTACAATCCCAAGAACATTATCCTAACCGTGAAGCATGGGGGGGAAAACATCATGCTTTGAGGGTGCTTTTCTGCAAAGGGGACAGGACGACTGCGCCATATTGAGGGGGAGGATGGATGGGGCCATGTATCGCAAGATTTTGGGCAACAACCTTCTTCCCTCAGTAAGAGCATTGAAAATGGGTCGTGGCTGGGTCTTTCAGCATGACAATGACCCCGAACACACAGCCAGGGCAACTAAAAAGTGGAGCTGAAACTGTGCCCCAAAACCTGAAAGATCTGGAGAAGACCTGTATGGAGTGGGCCAAAATCCCTGCTGCAGTGTGTGCAAACCTGGTCAAGAACTACAGGAAACCTGTTTAATTGTTAACCTCTGTAATTGTAAACAAGGGTTTCTGTATACCAAATATTAAGTTTGGTACAGAATATATATATATATATATATATAAAATGGAATAAAATGCAATAAAATGGAAATTAATTATTTAAAAATCATACAATGTGATTTTTCTGGATTTTTTATTTTTTTTTTAGATTCTGTCTCTCACAGTTGAGGTGTACCTACAATGAAAATTACAGATCTCTCCATTCTTTGTAAGTGTAAGGGAAAACTTGAAAAATACCTATTTTCCCCACTGTATGAGCCACATAAAAAAAAAAAATATTACTTGGCTCGTGGTAGGTGGAATAATGGCAGTGGTTTGGTTCAGTTCTGGATAAAAACGTGTGGGCCGATTTTGGGCTGGGCCACACATACTAATTTGGGCCACACTTTAGCTTTAGCCAGATCTGTGCCAAAGAAAATTTGCTGACACAAAACAAGTACAACATTGCATGTTGGTTGAATGAATGAATGAATGAATGAATGAGGCATTTATATAGCACTTTATTGTGTATTGCCGTACACCCAAAGCAACCACCACCAGTCTTCAGCATCCACTTGGATGATGCGACAGCAGCCACAGTACAACGGCGCCAGTGCGTTCGCCATACACCAGCTAAAAGTGGAGAGGAGAAAGAGAGCAATAGAGCCAATTCAGTGAATGGGGATTATTAGGAGGCCATGAATGACAAAGGCCAGAGGAGGGAATTTAGCCAGGACACCAGGGATACACCCCTATTTTTTTACGAGAAGTGTCATGGGATTTTTAATGACCACAGAGAGTCAGGACCTCAGTTTAACGTCTCATCCAAAGGACGATCCTTTTTACAATACAGTCTCCCAATCACTATACTGGGGCATTAGGACCCACATAGACCACAGGGTAAGCACCCCCTAGTGGCCTCACTAACACCTCTTCCAACAGCAACCTAGCTTTCCCAAGAGGTCTCCCATTCAGGTACTAACCAGGCTCAGCCCTGCTTAGCTTCAGTGGGCAACCAGTCTTGGGCTGCTGGGTGATATTGCTGTGGCGGTTGTGCATGTTAATGTACATTGTCTACCTCTATGTTTTAGTTGTCCACATAATAATTTCTAGTGTTGAACTACTGAGGCTTGATTACAGTTTTGACAGTGCCAGTCATTCCCTGTTTTTTTTTTTTTTTTTTATTGAATGCTTAAAGAAATTTACATATGCATCAAGACATCCAAATAGACAACATAAGACATAATTGGGGTTATAAAACATACATGAAACATCACACACAAACAAACAAACGAAAAATAAATAAATAAAAAATAAAATAAAATAAAAAAAAGAGAGACAGCAATTACAGGTTATTTTCCAGGTTAACTTTTCAGCAAGCATAACTGTATACTTAGATTTTTTGTTATCAGTGCATTTAAGAGAATCAATAAACATAAAAAAAATCAGCTATAAAAGCTTTAAAACAAGGTTTAGCGTTACACCTTTTACTTTTATGTATATAAAATTTACCATAGAGAAGCATTGAAAATACTGAACACCTTGTAACATAGCAGCTTTTAGACATTGTTCTGTTTTTTGTTATAAGTCAGAAATGACAATGTGCTGTCCTCACGATGCATTGCTCTGCAAGGCTAGACAGTGAGCTTACATAAGGGATGAACTCCAATAAAGCTTCAAGGTTTAACTTTTCTTGAGTTTAAAGGGTACATAACATACACAGTTTCACCTAATCTCATGTTATTCCTGAGTACCTAGAGAGTAGTACTGTATCCTTATTATCTCCAAAAAAGTCTTTAGTTTTATCATATTTATAAAAGAAAAATACAGCTTTACAATTTTCTCTGGAAAAACCCAAGCTTCTGGAGGCACGCCATGGGTGGAGCTAAGTTCGACGATCACATGCGCTTTGATTGCCAATAAAACAGACATTTGATGCTGTTTCACTTACCATCTGCAGTTCTGAATCATGAGCGGGATCTTTTATAGCTGGGACCGCTCCATCTTTCAGTATCAAACAATGTGCAAATCCAGCATCGAACTGGTCCTTGCATATGAAACGTTCATCAGCAAACACACACTTGCTAAACTCCATTGCTGCCCCGGAAAAGGGAACTGCATCCCCTGTTCACGTAACGCTGGGTTCTTCTGGAAGCTGAGCAAAGTTATCTTTGCCTTGCAACCAAAACCACACTTTTTTAGAGACATTCTTCCCGAGTAAATCCCTTGTAGAAGTGCAGCAGAATGAATCGCGTTGATGACGCTTTTCCGGGAGAAATGCTCATATAAGGAGTTCCACTATTGTCTATGTCATTAAAGCCACGATCGAAAAAAAAACATCCGAAACTTGTACCAACCCAGAAGTAAGATTTTCGGCAAAGAAATTCTCTGTCATTCATCTAAATTTTTTTTTTTTTTACTTTGGCCATGTTTAGCATGAGAATCCAACTCAAGACAAATAGTGTCTTAGGAACAGCGTAAAGAGAAACTTAGATGCACCATCTAGCTAGCCGTGTGCTCTGACTACTCCTTGCTTTTAACTAAACAAAATGGCAGTGTTCCTCAAACAATAACCTCCGAATAAAAGTCCTGATAAAGTCATAAGGAAGGTGGCACAGACAAGAAGGCAGCTTCCCATAATGCAAAGTCAATGGAGAGCACTGAATTGTCTAAATGTGCTGTGTCTCTATATATGCTCCCTCTGGGATTAATTTGTCAAAAACATGGCCATTGTTATCCAGCTGATACCCGGTTGTATTTTCCTTTGAAATCTAATGACAACTGGAAATGGTCAGTTCTGCTGAACTGCTTGGACGAAATACAGTTATGGATGGCATCAAGTTTTCTTCAGTTGAACGAGTCTAAATCTGAAATGGTGATTTTTGGCCTATTGAAGTTAGCCAAACAGCTGTCACATGATCTGAGCCCTTTAGCCTCCAATGTTAATACTTAGGCGAGGAACCTTGGTGTGATTTTGGATTCCGAATTGAAATTCGATAAACAAATTAATGCTGTGGTAAAGGGTAGCTTTTTCCAGTTGAGGGGTATTGCCAAATTGAAAGGCATCCTGGTTTTTTAAAGATATGGAAACTGTGATCCATGTATTTATTTCATCTAGATTGGACTATTGTAATTTGGGGTTGTCTAAGAATTTGCTCACGTTTGCAGATGGTGCAGAATGCAGCAGCCGGACTGTTGACTGGCACCAGGAAATGTTCCAGTATCTCTCCGGTGCTGGCCTCTCTGCACTGGCTCCCTGTTGAGTATAGGGTTCAATACAGTGTCCTTTTAATGGTCTTTGAAAGCTAACATTGGCTTGTCCCTATATATATTTCAAGTTTGTTACAGCGTCATTGTTCTGCAAGACCCCTAAGATCATCTCATAGATTCCTTTTAAAAGTGCCAAATTCTCGATTAAAAACCAAGATCTATGTTGAAGACTCATCTGTTCTCTGCTGCTTTTACAGTTTTTGCCCATTGCTTACCCACTAAAATAAAATGCTTAGACCAAAGCCTCAGTACCTAAACTTCTTGTAGCATGAGCTGAAACACAGTGTAACCATAGCTTAAACACACTGTCAGCTTTGCACTTTGTTTACAATTCTGGAACACACTTATTGCAAAGCACTACACACATTTTCTTATGTTAGACACTTTGTTCAAAAATGAAATCACCTGTTATCATTGGGAAAACTCAAAAAGCAAAACTCATCTGGCAATAGTAGGCACTTACATACACACCTGAAAACACTTACACAGAAAATAGAACACCAATCGGTCTGAGCCTTAGCACTACAAATATGCCTCATGTAAGCCATTTTGAGAACTTTGGAAGATGCATGGGTGGATTCACAAGGCAATATTTTCCCTGATGCCCAGCCAGCGAGGACATCACCTGTGATGTTGACAAGGTCGTGTGGCCAGTCCCAAACAGAAGGTGGGATCCATAGGCCCCCACCACACACATACACACACACATACATACACCCCCCCCAAAACAAGTATATGTTTTTTCCCCAAATGGCAATCCAGTAATTATCCAGTACAGTTTTTTCCAATTGCTAACACACTAAAATGACATGCACAGCACAATTATTTAAACTGAAAAAGTCTCCAAAAGTCTAAACACATTTTATGCTTTACGCACATTTTGCATTTCAAAATCACACTTTTTAAATGCACTGAAAACAGTTCTCTGCATAAGACACAACAATCTGACATAAAGTCACATGTTTGCCATTTCAAAACACTGCCAGTCAAAATGACACTACATGAGCTAATTGGCCAATTACATGTGCCACCTGGCCAAACACCTCAATGGTTAATTGTTAACACTTCAATCAGGATGTAAGCACTATGAAAAGACCACAGGTGAGAACCTTTTTTTTTACAACAACAATGGAAGACATTGCAGAGAGAGGAAGAGGAAGAGGAAGAGGGAGGTTGAGAAAAAGAGGGGGAGGAAGAGTGAGAGGTAGGGGTAGAGCAGGTAGAGGACTTCATTTCCAAAGAAGACAAACACTTTCAAATGAAATCAGAGCAACCTTAGTAGATCATGTCATCAACCATGGGCTGACAATGCGTGAGGCTGGACAGAGATTGCAGCCAAACTTGAGCCGTTTTACTGTCGTATGTAACGTGTAAGGTATGTAACCAAAATTTCATGTAGTACACATGTAGTATACCCCATGCCATAGTGTATCAGTTGGGTGACACCTGTTTACTTAGTGTATGACATCAGCCTTTCATGAACTGTACAAGTTTCCTGTAAAATGTACTCTACTGTGGGGGAAAATATATTTAGCCTGCATTGTCCAAGCCCTATATATATTTTTATTTTATTTTTTCTAAAGGACTGAGAGACGACACCATGGTGGAGGAAGGGGCCAAATATTCACCGGGGTACAGACAGACTTCACAACATTCTCATACCACCAGAGCATGAATGATGCAGACCATCAAAGAAACCTGTACGTTGTAGTATGGGACAACGTGAGCTTTCATCGTGCAGCCCCAGTCCAAAACTGGTTTGCTGACCACCCAACATTTCTCGTGCAATACCTCCTACCATACTCACCATTTCTGAACCCCATAGAAGAGTTCTTTTCGGCATGGCGGTGGAAGGTATACGACCGGCAGCCCTTTGTGCGCATGCCTCTTGTGCAGGCCATGGAAGAGGCATGTGATGAGATTGATGTGGGTGCAATTCAGGAATGGATAAGGCACTCAAGGTGCTTCTTCCCTCGATGTCTGGCAAGGGAAGATATTGCCTGTGATGTTGACGAGGCGTTGTGGCCAGACCCGGCTGTGCGGCAAGATGCTGCCTAATTATTTTTCTTGCCTCTTTTTTTTTTTTTTTTTTTTTTTTTTTTTTTTCTGAAATTTTCTTTTTCAGTTTACTGTTTTTTGTAAGAATATTTTTGTTCAGTCCCATGTAAATATATGCTGTGCATATGTTGCACTGACTTGTTTACTGTAGTGAAAAAATAAAAAATAAAAAAAATGTTGCAACAGCATGTGTGTGTGTGTGTGTGTGTGTGTGTGTGTGTGTGTGTATCTGCAAATATTTCTGTGCATGTGAACAGTCTGATACATATTTTAGTATTATGGCAAAGTATACTAAAGATGGGGGTGCTTTTCATTATGCCTGTAGGCAAAAATCTGGTAATATGAATGAAGTGTGTGCCATTTCATGCAAAAGTTTGATTTTGATAATGCCATGTGTAGTTTTGGTTGCAGTACTTCATTTTGCAGGATATATGAGGTATTTTGCAGTTTGGGTGTGTGGTTTTGTGAATTGTGTTAAGTATTTTGATAAAACCAGACTAGTTTGAAAAATTGTGTGTTAGCAATTGGAAAAAAATGTTTTTTTTTTTGTTTTGTTTTTTTACTTTTTGTTGCTAAATTTGATGATTTGTGATTCAATTTTGAATGTTTGTTTTTTGTAAAAACTCTTGTTTGATTACTGCAGAAATTCTACTTTTGAGTTTTGCAGAAGACGGGCAAATGACAATAAAAATAGAAACACAAAGACTGCAGTGTTTTATATAAAGACCAACAGTGTGTTGCTGGTGATATGAAAGAGTAATTCAAATAGTGCTTGTGTGCATGGTTTTGTTGCAAGAATTTGTTGCAAGACTCCAAGACCTTAAATGAGTGTGTCAGACAAAGGAGAGATGCAAAATGTGCTGTGTTGGGGGGCCTCCAGGAACGTGGTTGGGAACCACTGTGCTATATAAATAAATGATTGATGAGGGATCCAAGCAAAACAAGTAAAATAAGTTATGAAAGTGACAGACAGATGTAGCCTGCATTCAGCTGTGGTTTGAATGTAGCCTTGATTTAACACAGCATTTTATTTTCTTCAACAAAGAACACAAATTGGGTCTCACATTTGCTTTTCAATGTAATGGCAAATAATGTTTTTATCACGCTGACTACAACTGAGTCTTCCAAAATGACCCAGGTAGCCGTTCGGCCTGATCATGGCCCAGATCTGGCAAGCCGGAAGAAATAACTCGGCCCAGTTGTGGTTGCCAGACTCAATATGAATGCGATATGAATGCCGGTAACCAGTATAATTTTTTAAAACAGACCTCTGAATAATTTGTTTTTCCCAAAAAAAATATTAAAATATTTCAAGAATATTTGATATAAGGTTTTGATCCCCTTCAAATGTTGACTCTAGGTTTCCAAAAAAAAACCAAAAAAAAACTGTTAACTGTGAAAAATGTTGAAGATTAGTGGACAGGGTCTCAATTCATTATGGCTCCTATAATTCTCAAGAGTATATCTAATGCTATGTCAGCCAACTCATGATTTTAGCTTCATTATAAATAAACATTAATTTGATATTACAGTTTTTCTTGATTGCTAACACACTATAACTGATTCATTTGGCCCAATTTTCCAAACCATTCATACAGTTCTCAAAACAAAGACATGTTTCTCAAAACTTTTAACACATTTCATCTGCTTTCACACACGTTCCAATTTGCTCAGTGTTTTCTGCAAAACTCTACACAAAACTGCCATAATTTTGCACAGGTTTAACCATGTTCTCATTCAGAAAACACAAACACATAATATAATTAACTCAAGCTGTCACAAGCTGAACACAATCAACACACAATTATGCATGTGTTAACACTAAGTAGCAAAATTGATGACACACCCATCAGAATCTCAGGTAATATAAAAAGGGCCGCAGCAGATCATTTGCTTTGGAAAATGGAACCTGAATGGAATACTAAAACACAGCAAACCTTATTCAAAACCGAGTCATTCAGTCAAAACTTTAGCACTAGTTTCTGTCCAACAGAAACATACAGGTCCTTCTCAAAAAATTAGCATATTGTGATAAAATTCATTATTTTCTGTAATGTACTGATAAACATTAGACTTTCATATATTTTAGATTCATTACACACAACTCGAAGTAGTTCAAGCTTTTTATTGTTTTAATATTGATGATTTTGGCATACAGCTCATGAAAACCCAAAATTCCTATCTCAAAAAATTAGCATATCATGAAAAGGTTCTCTAAACGAGCTATTAACCTAATCATCTGAATCAACTAATTAACTCTAAACACCTGCAAAAGATTCCTGAGGCTTTTAAAAACTCCCAGCCTGGTTCATTACTCAAAACCGCAATCATGGGTAAGACTGCCGACCTGACTGCTGTCCAGAAGGCCATCATTGACACCCTCAAGCAAGAGGTCTGTGGGAAGGAAAAAGTGCGGCAGAAAACGCTGCACAACGAGAAGAGGTGACCGGACCCTGAGGAAGATTGTGGAGAAGGACCGATTCCAGACCTTGGGGGACCTGCGGAAGCAGTGGACTGAGTCTGGAGTAGAAACATCCAGAGCCACCGTGTACAGGCGTGTGCAGGAAATGGGCTACAGGTGCCGCATTCCCCAGGTCAAGCCACTTTTGAACCAGAAACAGCGGCAGAAGCGCCTGACCTGGGCTACAGAGAAGTAGCACTGGACTGTTGCTCAGTGGTCCAAAGTACTTTTTTCGGATGAAAGCAAATTTTGCATGTCATTCGGAAATCAAGGTGCCAGAGTCTGGAGGAAGACTGGGGAGAGGGAAATGCCAAAATGCCTGAAGTCCAGTGTCAAGTACCCACAGTCAGTGATGGTCTGGGGTGCCATGTCAGCTACTGGTGTTGGTCCACTGTGTTTTATCAAGGGCAGGGTCAATGCAGCTAGCTATCAGGAGATTTTGGAGCACTTCATGCTTCCATCTGCTGAAAAGCTTTATGGAGATGAAGATTTCATTTTTCAGCACGACCTGGCACCTGCTCACAGTGCCAAAACCACTGATAAATGGTTTACTGACCATGTTATTACTGTGCTCAATTGGCCTGCCAACTCTCCTGACCTGAACCCCATAGAGAATCTGTGGGATATTGTGAAGAGAAAGTTGAGAGACGCAAGACCCAACACTCTGGATGAGCTTAAGGCCGCTATCGAAGCATCCTGGGCCTCCATAACACCTCAGCAGTGCCACAGGCTGATTGCCTCCATGCCACGCCGCATTGAAGCAGTCATTTCTGCAAAAGGATTCCCTACCAAGTATTGAGTGCATAACTGAACATAATTATTTGAAGGTTGACTTTTTTTGTATTAAAAACACTTTTCTTTTATTGGTCGGATGAAATATGCTAATTTTTTGAGATAGGAATTTTGGGTTTTCATGAGCTGTATGCCAAAATCATCAATATTAAAACAATAAAAGGCTTGAACTACTTCGAGTTGTGTGTAATGAATCTAAAATATATGAAAGTCTAATGTTTATCAGTACATTACAGAAAATAATGAACTTTATCACAATATGCTAATTTTTTGAGAAGGACCTGTATAGTCAGTCATAGCACATTGATCGTCAAAATACTAACAGCTGATGGCTTTACAAAAACTGCATTAAATTCTACCTGCATATAATTGATAATAGAAAACTGAATTAAAATTGAACCCGTTGTTGTTGTTTTTTTAATTTGGCCTTCAGTTTGCTTTCAAATGAAACCCATTTTACATTTTAAAGTGCTGAATGTGTTCTTTCTTGTCAACATATATCTAACACTTTGAGTTGACTCATTACTTTACAGAATGTACAATAGAAAAAGAACCTATGGGGTACCTATGCAGAAATTCAGTTGAAACCATGACTGAAATTGCTTTCCAGTGGGTGATGGTTGGATATAGATGGTGTCCCCATGTTAGCTGATGCCAGTGATCAATGAAAATTCCAACATACATAGTCTTTGGTTACAATTTTGCCACGGAATATAAAGGGCAAAGGGTATTCTTGGAATTTTGAGTTTACATCTTGCAATTTAGACTTTATCAGTATTGTGAGATAAAAAATAAAAAAAATTAAAAAAAAGTCACAATTACCCTTTATATTCCATGGCAGAAATAAGCTTTCATAGGTTCCACATGCAGGGAAAAAAACAAACATAAAACTGCAAAAGTTCAACACATATTCTTACTCCCCCTACCTCTTCTTCTCCCTTACCTCCTATAACCATTTCTCTCCCTGTCCCAGGCATTTTCTCTCTTTCTGATTCTTTGTGTTGTTCTGCATCCACAAAACCAATTTTGAGCTGTTGTTGTTGCAGAAATAGGCTTTATGCTGTATTTAAGGTTCGGAACATTAGGTTTCTGACATGGTGTGTTTAAGCATTTGCAAAAAAGACTAAAAAGATCCATGATTTTGGTTTTGGGTAAGCTTGTACAAAAAAAATGTGTGCATTTTAGAAACATGGTAATTGACTGGATATTGTGTGAAAACAACACAAATTGTGTTAATGGTGTGGTCACAACAGACAGATGTTGTGCTAATTGTGTTTAGAGTTTTGAAAATATAACTACAGATTGGACAAAAGTATGCTAGCAATTGAAAAAAACTGTAACATGAAGAGCTTCAATACCAGTGTTGCCAAGTCCGCAGTTTTCCAGTGGAATTGGGCTACTTTAACACTGTTGCCGCGGGTTGAATTTACTGGAGGAACTCCGATGAATAACATGTATTTACACCCTGAGAATGCGATTTTTAGCAGGGAACCCCCTCGAAACACGACTGGGCTAGTTTTAAGTAGCAATTGGGTGGGTTTTGTTGTAAAAACCTGACAACCCTGCTACTTTAGTCTTGATCCTTTTTTATGTGTTGGGAAGGGGTTGTGTCTTTGAAATGCCTATTTCTAGTTGTGTTACTGAAACCCCTGGGCTCTCATTTATGAACAGTGTGTATGCACAGATGTGTGTGAAATAAATGCGTAAGAACAGTTTCATTCAAAATGTGTGATCTACAACAAAAACAAAGTGTCGTCGCTTGTTTCCTGTGTTCTTTAATTGCAAACACTCAATTAATAATTTAATAGTTCAAGCTACACATTTGCAATTGGTGTGAAAAGCTATAAAAGAAGTCATTTAAAATGTATCTATATGGTCATGACTGATCTCACTTTGCTGGAAGATTTGACAAACCATGAGCTGCACAGAACACAACAGAAGATGATGAGTTATGAAAAAAAAAAAAAGACACTTTGCAAAGAGGTTTCCTACTCTTGAGTTCCTCCAATATAACCATGTTTGAGGACTCAGATAGATGCTGCTAAGTTTTTGAAAGGGGTATGCTCTAATCCTCTTCGGGAGTGTGTTTAGCATAATGATTCACATGCTTCACACTTTTAGTCAATCCTTCAATTTGTCTCAGGTTACTTTTCGGCAACGTGAAGGCTAGTTATCAGTCAACACACTCAGCTGGCCATGAGACACATTTTGTTCTATATAAATAAATATAAATATTTGTAAATATTTGTAAAATAATATATATGTTTAAATCCTTTATATAAATATTTAAATATGTATTTCACCAAGAATAAAACTCTGAATACCGTTGTCATATGTTATTATTCGTTTGTGTTTCCAATGTAAATATCTGCACTTTCGGGATTGTAGACACAGCAGTGTGAGAACAGGACTTTTATTTTAATCTGGTGGTATGACGTCATAAGGCTGCGCCGCGCTCCTGCAGCTGTGTTTCAGCTGAAGAAAGGTTTGTGGTCTTAAGTGTTTAAATTCAAACAACGCTTTCAGATCTTATATGATTTACAAGCGATGTAAACTGAATAATTATTGAATGTAATATATAATCAAATAATGAACGTTATTTTGTGTGAGTAAATTACATCCAAACAGCGTCTGATTTCGCTGCCTGTGTAGTGATTCAGATAATCGTAACACGAATTTGAACTCCGAGTCAATTGAGTCAGTTAGTTCACAAAATGATTCACTGCTTCGAATCGCCGCTCGCTGATGAGATCTGCTGCTCAAAACACTGTAAATGCAACGAGAACAACAAACATGTGCAATGACAACTTTTATAAACAATTGCAAATGTATTTTTGTTGTTGTTGTAATAGCATTTTTTAAATATATAGATTAAATGTAATATAATAATCATTAATTAAATACCTATGTTAATCTAGGTAGGTAGGTCTTTTTCTTTTTTATTTCTGTTAATTATTCTCATCTTAAACAGGGCAACATTTCCAAACACACAGAGAAAAAAAAAAAAAACCTAGTGGAGCAACTGAGATCCATGTGACACTATAAAGATGACACTTATTAAAGAGGAGAGTGAAGACATGAAGATTGAAGAAACATTCAGAGTCAAACAAGAAGATACTGAGGAACAAACAGGTTGGTTTTCATTCTCAAATCTGAACTATCCTATATATGTGATCTGTCCTGTACATTTCCTCAATTAATTTGCCTTTGGCAAGTGTTTTTCTACGCTGACTGCCCTCCTGCAGCTTTCTTTTTTTCAGCTTCATTTTTTTCTTAAAGTTCTCATAAATGCCATTTTCTACTCTTACAGTGCTCTAAAACAGTATTTAAAGATTTCTGTCTTTTAATATTTAAATCTTAATGTTCACTGCTAGGATTGAGTAACATTTTTCATATGAAATAAGTATCATATAGGTCATTCAGTGTAATGGATGACACTGGTGTAATAGAGAATTTGTATTATACCGAATGACAGAACCATCGCCCTGAATGACGAAGCTTCTACTTCAGCTAATACTGCAGGCAAACAAATGGACACCTATTTCAAACAGTGAATTTGACCAGTAAAGTTAATCACAATTGTTCACAACATCAAGGTGTGAATAATTGTGGTTATTTAAGGTGAAATTCTCAAATATTTAAGAGCAATAAACTCACATTTCTACAGCACCAATAAAGTCCTCCAGGTGCCATTTCATGATTTCACAGACTGCTGAATGACAATGAAAAATATATTTTTTTTAGCTTGGTATTTTATATATTTATTTAAAGATGTAATGGTAAAATCAAAGTCCGGACCATTCCTCTGAATGACAGTTTGACACTTTGGAACATTATTTCCCCCATATTTATGTTGTTATAGTTATTACATTTTTATATAGTTATTTGACATATTAAAGCAGACAGTTTACTTGCATTTAAAATGTTTTTTAATGTATTTAAAATCACTTTTATAAATGTAATTTGATGTAAACACCAAAATGGTGAGTTCTGATCTTTGATGCTAATGTAAATTCTTATTCTTTCTAAAGAAATTTGATGGAAACATATGAGGGTTTATCAGTATAACAAATAAATGGAGCAGCTGCAACTAAACTAATTGGTATATAAATATCTTTATGCTGAAGACAGGTTTTTATGTAGGGACCAAACATCCTTTTATGTTAAGTTTGTTTTACGATATAGTTTCATTAATCTTCCCCTCGCTGGTGAAATGCTGGGGTTATGTGATGTTCGCTTCAGAGAGTCATGTTAAGGGTGGGTTTTACAGTAGTGCTGGTCTGACAGTGGAAATGCGGCTTGATTTTCGGGCTTGAGGTGCAAAGCCATTGGCCCGGTCTGGCTCATTGTTAGCCCTAGTATACACTGGTCCAACAGTGGAAAAGTGGCTATTGTCAACAAGAAGTCTTATCCCCAGGACAAGAGTTCTCTCAGACTTGAGGCACAAGTCTGAGAGAAAATCAGCAAATTCAGGCATGAAATCTTCCTTTGTCTTAGGAGGTCTATAGAGTGTAGCAATGACAGTAGTGATGGGTGATGGGTGCAGAGACACTCAGAACAAGATATTCAAAATAATAAAAAATTTGACTCAGCATGAACTGAATTAGAGGGAAATGTTTTCTTCTTCTTTTTTTTTTTTTTGCTTCTACAATTCAAAAGCTATTAGCATTAACTTGAGTGCAAATTTGAACTGTTGGTGATATTAGAGGGTTTGAGTTAGAGACTACAAACTTGCTGTGGTTCATGTATGCCAAATTTCACAACTTTCCTGCAAACGGTTCTACAGGCTGCCATAGACTCAAACAAAAGAAGAATACCAATTATTACAATAGGTGCCTGCCTTCGATGCTTGGCTCCTAATTAATTAGATCTTCTGGGTCAAAATGTTGTATTTAATTGTTTATTTTTAAAAGAGAGGGTTTCAATGCAGTCTTAATAATGTTTGAGACACCCTAAATAAGAAAAGAGTTAGCAATATTTGGGAAGGGTTTCTCTGATTACATGCAACATCTCTTGCAGTTGCTTAGTGGATATAGGATGTAGTTGTCTGTTAGTTTTGACACTTTACATGTTTGAATGTTTTGATGTCTGTTATTTTGTGCCATTAAACTGGGGTTAACTTTTATTTGTCTTTTTTCACCTTAGACCTGATGGCATTGAAAGAGGAGAGTGAAATACTGAATGAAATGGAGGAGAAAGATCATAATTTAATAAATAGAGAAACATCTTTTAGTTGTTCACAGACTGAAAAGACTTCCTCAGTAAAAAAGGCTCAAAAGACAGGAGAGAAGCCATACACATGCCAGCAGTGTGAAAGGAGTTTCACTCGACCTGGAAACCTTGGCGCCCACATGAGAGTTCACGCTGGAGAGAAGTCTCATGCCTGCCAACAATGTGGAAAGCATTTCAGTCATAAAGGAAGTCTTAAAAGACATGTTTTAATGCACTCTGGAGAGAAGCCTTACACCTGTCAACAGTGTGGAAGAAGTTTCAACCAGAAAGGAAACCTTAATTACCACATGACAATTCACACTGGAGAGAGCCTTTTTACCTGCCAACAGTGTGGAGTAAGTTTCACTCAAAAAGGAAGCTTTAACAGACACATGAGAATTCACAGTGGAGACCAGCCTTACACATGTGATCAGTGTGGAAAGAGTTTTGAGCAACGTGAAAACCTTGTAATCCATATGAGAACTCATAAAGAGAAATCCTACACATGCTCTGAGTGTGGAAATTGTTTCCGTCAAAAACAGCACTTTGAAGATCATATGAGAATTCACTCTGGAGAGCAACCTTACACATGCCCTCAATGTGGAAAGAGTTTCAATTATAAACGACACTTTGAAGACCACACAAGAACTCACACTGGAGAGAAGCCTTTCACATGCCAACAATGTGGAAGAAGTTTCAGCCAAAAAGGAAACTTTAACAGGCACATGAACCTTCACACTGGAGAGAAGTCATTTACATGTGGTCACTGCGGAAAGAGTTTCAGAAATAAAGCAGCACTTAAATACCACATGAGATTTCACAAATGAGAGAACTGTATTTTTATGTTATCAGTGTGGCATAAGTCATGTAATAACACCAGAGAGAAGCCTTTGCTGTACCATCACTGTGAAAAGACTTGCAGAAACAAGACCATCTTGAGGTTCACAGTAACACCCCTGATATAATTCAGTATACCTGAGCGGCAGATTTGGGCTTTTTTTTTTTTTTTACACCTGAGTTTAAAATATGTTTTTGTTGATCAAATCACAAATAACCTGTCTCTGTA
Organism: Cirrhinus molitorella; assembly: GCA_033026305.1. Taxonomy (NCBI): domain Eukaryota; kingdom Metazoa; phylum Chordata; class Actinopteri; order Cypriniformes; family Cyprinidae; genus Cirrhinus; species Cirrhinus molitorella. The sequence continues at coordinate 8,450,244 of CM065126.1, read as the reverse complement.
TCACAGTCTATTGTCCACATTCAACCACTTCTCTCCCCATTTTGTCAAAGGGAGAGTAAATGTATGGGATCTTTCAGATCTTCCGATCGAATGAATAAAATGTCTTTGCCAAATTTACATATAATCATGAGTCTAGGGAATACTACTAAAGAAGGAATATATATATTTTCCTTTCTTGATGTATTCATATTTCAAAAAAGTTTGTAGCCATACGGAGAAAATAAACTGGTTTTAAAAGTGAAGCTGGTAATGCTGTTTCTGAATTTATTCATTATCTGCTGAGATCTTGAAAGATTTAGTGTTAAAAGTAACACTTAAATCACCTGCAAATAAAATACTACTAAGTAGTGCAGAATTTATAAATGGTAATGTTCATTTTATCGAGCCATTCAAATGGTTTGGTTTCATCTGGACACCAAGACAATGGAGGTCCTAGTAAAGAAATTGACAGAATTGGTAATGACAAAAAACTTTATGTATAAAGATGACTATTTTTTACAAACTGCAAAATCGAATGGGGAGCACAATGGCCCCTAATTATGCAAATTTGTATGTTGGTCATTTTGAGCATGAATGTGTATTTAATCCTATGGTCAATTATTTTTTACCTAACTTTTTTTTTATATATATCATCGATATATTGATGATATTTTTCTTATATGGTGTTGCTCAGAGAATGAACTACTTGACTTTCAACAATTTCTAAACCGTAGTAGTAAACATCTTAAATTCACCATTAAATATAATGCTTCTGTCGGCGCCGGTAGCCTAGTGGGCAGTGCGCCGACATACAGTGCTGTTGCACTTCGGGCGTCGCGAGTTCGAGTCCTGGCTCGCAGACCTTTCCCGATCCCATCCCCTCTCTCTCTCCCGCTTCACTTCCTGTCAGTTTGATCTGTCCTATCCAATTAAAGGCAAAAATGCCAAAAATAAATCTTTAAAAAAAAAATATATAATGCTTCTCATGTTAGCTTTCTTGATTTACTTATAAGAAAAGATAATAATCAATTGGTAACAGATTTGTATAGAAAGCCTACCCTGATAGCACACGTACATCTTGGAGACGTCTATTTGACATCTGCATTTACATCTGTAAGACATCTGCAAGACGTAGTTTGCTCATCTGCAATACGTCTATTGGACGTTTCCTATTAGATGTCAAATAGACATCTATCAGATATCTTTAAGATGTTTATGATTTAGAATGTATGTAAAACTTCTTACATCTTACAGATGTCTGCCAGATGTTTGTACACAGCAGATGCTTTCCAGATCAAGAGATCTTTAACAGACATCTTGCAGACGTACGTGTGCTATCTAGGTATGGATAAAAATACAATTTTACATGGACAGAATTTTCACCCTACCAACTTTAAGAAAAGTCTTCTGATTAGTCAGTTGAAAAAGGAAAGGTATGAAAAGCAATGTAAGGATTTACATTGATCAGAAAGAGTGCTCGAACATTGTCAAAACCGGCCAAAAATAGGATGTCTTGTATTATATTCTGCTTTAAGCAATGAGTTTGCAGACACAGTACGAAAAGGGGCGGCGCTAGGGGTGGGCTAAGGGGGCTGAAGCCCTGAATGTTTTTATTATATTATTATTTATTTTTTATTTTATTATGTCTTTTGCGCATCAATAGTTTTCATGCGCATTAAAATCATTTATAAACCAGCACTTAAACAGCAAAATGCTGCTGGTATCTTACTGTATACTTCATAATACCGATCTCATTATCTTGTCTAAATTCGGTTATTGTTACTGTAGCAACAAATCGCAGACTTTCTAGGACACACGCAGGCATTTAGAGTAATTATATGCATGGTTAGCATTTTGCATGGCCAGTGGCAGGATTTACTAAGTGTCAGGGGAACAATTCAGTAAAAATTAAGTTACTATTAAATGATTTAAATCGTAGATAAAATATTGTCTTTTTGCTCTAGTTCTAAGCAAAACCATGTTGTGGCTGCGGTGCTTCGATACTGAATGAATTTGCCCTTTTTTGAACGTGTTTTTAATCAATGATTCACTGACCCATTCATAAAAACAGTTTTTCTTACTTCGTTTTTAATAAATCAGCCGTTTTTAATCGATTGAATAAATGACAGCGACTCAGTCATTCATTTTAGTTACACATTTAAAAGTGTAATTCTATTGAATTGTGTTTAAACGAGCCCCCAATATACGACAAATGGTGGTGAGAGCTGACCAGGGGGTGGAACGATTAAGTAATTCCTTTTCAGTCCCTGAGGGTAATTATGGATGTGCCGGTTTTTGTTTTTTAACATTTTAGTGATCCTCATGAAGTTTTTTTTTTTGGGTGTTCTTCAACTTCTCAAATCACTTTATCATTATAAGAGTGAGTGCCACAGGATGGTAGTCATTAAGGCATGTTACTGTAGATTTTTTGGGCACTGGTATAAAAACATAGGTCTTAAAACATGATGGCCTGACAGCCTGATTCAAGGAGGTGTTGAAAATATCTGTGAGGACAGGAGCCAGTTGGTCAGCACATTCCTTAAGCACCTGTCCTGAGATATTATCAGGGCCCGCCACCTTCCCGGCATTGACTTTTTCCAAGGTCCTGTGTTGCTAAAGAAAATTGCAGTCTTGGTTAGAAAACATGACACAGCAGCACAAAATACTCAAGAAATCATATTTCTGGATCATCAGGTTTACCTACAACTGTGGACTATCTTACATGATAGCATTACAAAAACAAAATCTAAAGTAAAAAAAATAAATAAATAAAAATACAAGTGAAAACATTTAACTAGTTATTTGAGTAAATTCAAACACAATACTTACATTTATAAGTGTATTCATCAGCCGCAACAGAACTATCTCCCTTTATTTTGTTTGAATAAAAGTCCCGTTGTCACCGGTGCGCCATGAAGTCTGGGATAGGGTAGGCTGCGAAGGATCCATCTGTTGTATCCTTCATTTTCCATCGAAACAGAGGATGCATTTGAAGTCACACTTCTGAATATACACAGACACTGCATACTCCTCCATGTTAATATGTTCATTATCAGTTGCAGCCTCCTTGAACATATCCAAATCAGTACAGGCAAAACAGTCCTGCAATGCTGACATAGTGCTCTCTGGATCCTCGCCTGCTTCATGGTTGGTGCTCGAGGGAAACTCCACTGCTTCATGGGCCATTGTATCTGGCTGACAAAACAGTCCGAAGCTATGCAGAGCATCCAGAGTAATCGCATCTACAACCCCTAAACTACTAGCTTTGCATATTTGTAACATATAATAACAGTCATATATAAATTTAGAGCTGCTACACTGCCCATAAACTGCTAAACTCACTTGTCTATCGAGAGCCAGTGTGGCTGCAGCAGAGCACTGCCATCTTCTGACAGATCACTCTGTCAGGCTCTTCTGGAAGTTGTTCCATCCCTACTCTCAGGTAGGACCTGTCTCACAGACCCTTTCCATATGTAGTACTGCCCTAGGCCAGTCTATATCAGAGACTCCAAATGTGACCTCCCTACATGTAGGGTGTGGCCTCTGTATATGAAAATAGGCACTTATAGCAGTTTATTGTTCAGCAAAAAAGAGAAGGCAAATAGGAAATTTTAAAATCTTTACTTGAACAGGGTAAATTGTGTGAAAAGTTTACAAAACATTAACTTTTCAGAACGAACATTCAAACATTTTCAAAACTGAACAACAAAGACAAAGAACCTGGAACTATTTACATTGCAGATTTAGTGTGGCCCTGCAGTCTTTTTTTTTTGGGCAAGACCCACCAAATTTTGTGCCACCATTTTTTGTGGTGACATCATCAGTGAAAGGCGCACAACTGGCAACAACAAGCCTCTCCCCCTGGTATCTATTCTTTCTCTCTGTCTGAAATTCAACCGCTTTCCCTTTGGCCCGGTTGGTCCCTCCTGAAAAGAACAAGAAAGGCAATAAGTTAACGACTATGCCTACTTGTCAAAAATAGTTAAAGAAGATGGACTTACCAAATTGGACTCCGTTGTCCCTGGCCCTTCTCTGGCTTGTTGGCTGCTGGAGGTTGAAGGACTACTGGAGGGGGGTGAGCTGGCTGCCCGCTTGGTTGCCTTTCTGGCACGCACTGGCCTGGAGGTGGTGGGGTGCTCTGGGGTCTGGGGTCTCTTGACCTCATCGACCACAACCTTCTGCCTCAGGGAGCATATTAGCGACCTCACATCCTGTCGGATAGCCACCAGGGCTTTCTTCGACAGGCGGCAGGTAGGCGGCGGAGTATTGATGATGTAGTCTATGAATTGTGCTACATTTTTAACATAGTGGTTCACACTGGATTCCACTACCTTGGCCTGGGTTAACAATGTGGGCCAGGTCCGAATGCGCGCAGTCTGGTTGAGGAACATGAGGCTGGCCAGGTTTGACTGGCCCGCTGACATGTAACCAATGAACGACTTGATCCTATATATTTTAGAGGCCACATCTTTCTTTAGGTTGGGCGTGGGGTCACTTCCCTCTTGGTGACCACGGTACTCCTCCAAGAGCTTGTCTGTAAAACAAGAAAGCACACACAGGACAGTCTGGTGAGTCAGAGCGAGGGAACAGTACTGGTTAAGAACTGACAGAGCGCCGTACTTACTGAGTGCTGCCTCATGATCCGGGTAAGAGTGTTCCTCGGGAGTGGACAAGGGGGAAGGGGGGTGGACTGAGGGCTCCTGGCTCTCCGACTCCCCAGTTAACAAAGGCTTGGCAGTCAGCTCATTCTCCTCAGTGGAGCCCAGCACTGAAAGCATTGTGCTGGTGACACGGGCGACCCGGTCGGACGGTGTGGCCTGAGACCGTCTCCGCAGCAGACGGTAGCGGCGGGTCATGTTGCGTAAGGCGGTGCTGAGGGTATCCACCTGCTTATTAAGGTCTGCTACCTGCTCAGACAGTGCCTTGCAGGACTTCTGGCAGCAGAGGTTACTGCAGGCCTCTTGTTCCGCCTTCTTCTCTTGAGGGACCGTGGTGTCCCATACATCATGGACCTCCTCTAGGTCGAGGGAGGAGACCATGGGAATCACTAGTTTGGTTGCCCTGAGCTCTGCCAAGTCCAAGAGGATCTTCTTCCTCTTGGCGGTCTTCATGGCCTCTCTCTGGGCCTCCTTTGTCATCTCGGTATGAGATTTCAAGTGGCGGTCCAGTCTTGAGCACACCTTACCACATGCAGGCACTGGGCAGGTGCCCTTACGGACATTGACCCGCCCAGATGAGAGAGCAAGCAAAAGCTGTCGCTCCTTCTTGTTGGTCACCTTGTGGAATACCCTCAAATGCTGGCTAAGCCGGTGGTAAGCACAGTAGCACAATGGACAATCATCTAAATCCATTAGCACTGGAGAAACATGCAGAAACGCAGAATTTAAGTGATGTTGGGGGGTCATTTGTACTGTTTCTGAATAGTCTAATTACCAGGGTTTTTTTTGTGACATTCAAGGTATGTATATATATATATATATATATATATATATATATATATATATATATATAGCATTTTACTGCAATACGAGAGCAATGCAAAATCATAAGACGATGTCTGCTCTGCTCTCATGAATGTCACACAATGATCTGCCTGCACAGTGCAAACAGCCATAACCTGGATATTTTAGGCAATACAGAAATCCTGGCAAGGATGTGTCACGTAAAAATGGCCCGTATGGTCACCCTAGCTATTTCACATAATGGAATAAAATGGAAGTGGGATATTCAATTCTCAGTTCTGGAAAAGTTCAGACAGCTAGAACATGCATTCCTGCCTTAGCCTTAGTGCCCTCTATCAGAATCCAGAGTTTCAAAACTCAGTCAGATAAAAAGAAGAAAAAACTGTTTATGTAATCTGAAGGCTTTATTTCTCTCCAAAGCCACTTCCAGGTGAAGATGAGAGTCAGCACTGTGAATTTCATCTAGCAGCCATTAAGAAAACATTAGTTTATTAGTAAACAATTTAAAAGCCCTATTAACAAACTAGACGTATCTGTTAAAGTTTTTAAAGCATTTTATGCGCACTTCCATAGTCAGATAAATTTCGCTTTCGTAACAGTCATGTCCGTAATGGAGCGATGTCACGTCTATAACATTGATTTTTCCTCTGAAACACAAAAACAAAAATTTAAACAAAATTGATATTCTAGGTTTTGTAAATTGACAACCCTTCTCAATTTGGCAGATATGGTTGCTTCTGGTTTGTGCATTGTAAATCGTAGGAATTCTTCAAAATATGTTGTCTTGAAACTTGTGTCATTTTTGGTCACGTTTGTAACGCATGTGCATTTCCCCAATTTAAAATATAAAACAGTTTTATAGACTAAACTTTTCTGATGTCTGGACTCTGTGTTAAGGGGTTTTGAAAAATATATAAAGAGATCTTTACATCTAAACTTTACTTCAATGTTTATGCTTTTGTATTTATGCTATTTTGTACTGTTTTTCTGTATGTCCTACATTGTCTTGTTCTAAAAACAATAAAAACAAGATATTTCAGTAATGTAAATGATCTTATTACAAGATTTGCATGAAAAATATTGTCTGTTCCATTTGTATAGTTTCAGTGAGCTTTTATTAGGTTTTACACATGCACAGTAAGGCAAATGTAACGTTTTCTAACGCTTCAGTGTGGATGAGAAACTTTTGGAAAATGCTTGAAAACGCTAGTGTGGATAGACAAAATTTTAAAACAAAAATGCCATTTTCAATTGTATGCGGATTCATTTAGATGTAGGCTTAGTGTCCACTGGCTGTTTTATCTGCTTACCAAATACCTTTAAATGAACAAATGTAGACAGCATGCAGTACCCAAATGCGATTACACACATTTCAAGGTTTGCTTTGTGCAAAATGAATAATTTTCTTAGATACTTTAGCATAAATAAAAGAAAATAATTAAAAGTGCTATATTTTATTTTAAAAATATTCTATATATTTTAATATTAGAAGCAGATATTAGGTTTAATGTTACCCAAAAATGAATAGTTTTGTTTAGGCTAATTCCATATTATTGTTACAAAAATGCAGATGTCATAATAACAAATGCCCAGTGTGAACGCAGGATCTTCTCAGCTGCACTTGAAGGCAGCGTTAGTATTTGTCAAGTGATCTCAACACTTCTGTCGAATGTCTCAACATTTCTACACTTATTGACATTATTCATAAATATCATTGATTTCCACTTTGAGAATGAAAACTAACCTGCTTGTTCCTCAGTATCTTCATGTTCATCTCTGAATGCTTCTTCACACGTCTCTTTAATAAACCCCATCTTTGTTTGTGTCTCAGTATCTTTATGTTCGTCTCTGAATGCTTCTTCACTCTTCATGTCTTCACACTTCTCTTTAGTAAACCCCATCTTTGTTTGTGTCTCTGTATCTTCAAGTGTGACTCTGAATGCTTCTTCAATGTTCATGTCTTCTCTCTCCTCTTTATTACACACTATCTTTGTTTGTTCCTCAATAACTTCGTGTTTGACTTTGAATGTTTCTTCAATCTTCATGTCTTCACTCTCCTCTTTAATAAACACCATTTTTGTATGTTCCTCAATATCTTCATGTTTGACTTTGAATGTTTCTTCAATCTTCATGTCTTCACTCTCCTCTTTAATAAACGCCATATTTATAATAGTGTGTCACGTGGATCTCTGTTGATTCTCCGGAGTTTTTTTGTGTTTAAACACACTGTCCTGTTTAAGATTAAAATATTTAATAGAAAGAAAAATCAATGCAAACTAAATTTCTGGGTGCGTCCCAATCAGCTCCCTAGTTCAGTAGTCAGTGCACTGGTAATACATTCAGAGTAAGAGTTAATATCAGTGCTCAAACTGACGGGGGGCTGGGGGGATCCGGGACCCACCATAAGGCATTAGGGAAAAATAGATTTAGGGGGGGTCCCCCAGATATTTTATATTATTACTATCAACAAACAAATACACATCTGAAAAAAGGACAGTAAATTAGATTAAGGGACAAAGTCTGAGGGCGGCGTTTCACTTTCAACTGCTCTGAGACTTCACTTCCGCCAATAGAAATGCTTCTCTATCGTGAAAGCAGTCGCCGATGTAAATAATAGATTCAGTGTGCAGTTTAGAGAGCCTCATTAATTAAAATGGAAGTTTGTGAGATTGCGATGAACAAGTGGTAGTTTTTGCAATAGTGAAATTGAATTAATGCAACAGTTTTATTAATTTGGATTTTATACAAAAGTTAACATAAGGACTTACATTTCAGAAACACTGTTGTCTGATTGTGGCGTATTTATTCAACGAAAATAGTTTCAAACACAAGTCATTTACAGCTGATTTGCTGCGCATCTCCAAGCAAACATAATTATGTTTAGTTTTTGAGTGAATCTTCGTTTTTAAACAGCCATTTGAATGAATTCAGTGACAACACAATGACTTGCTGCCATCTACTGATGGTTTATTTCATTTTTAAGTAGCCTATAAATTGAGTCATTTAAAATGTTTAATATTTATATATTCAAAACTTTATATTTAAAACATTATAATTATGAAATGCATTAATGTCCTCTCTGATTCTTGTCAAAAAGTCTGTAAATAGTCCTTAATGCTACAGAAGAGTTCTGTGCATGCAAGGATGAATTGATGATGCTGACTTCCTTTGACTGGAAACTTTCACTTCTTATGAATGAATTAAATTTATTGATTAGTTTACAATTTTTTGATAAAAGTTTATAAATCTGAATGTTTTAAAATGTTTCAAATGTAAATCTAAAACTAAATCTAAATGTTTTGAGGGCTTAGCTAATCAGGCCAATTAGAGACAATTAGCCTACTAATCATTCATTTTATTTTATCGTTTTAATAAACACAAGGGGCCATTAATGTTGTTTACATTATAGCATGTGCAAATTCACACACAAATATCTTTAATTTGGCCAGAATTGCAGGTGCCTGTCTTTATATCCAAAAATAGCACAGCAATAAATTATGAAACAAAGTTAAAGTAATTATAGATTTTAAAGAGTTTTGTAATTAAATCCATCCGAAAGGTTATTACCTTTTATTATTATTTTTATATATGTTATATAAAGTATTTATGTGTATGTTATTTTATTGTTTTACCTCTTAATATCATTATTAACCACCCCTTCTAAAAAAAAAAAAAAAAAAAAGTGGGGAGCCCCCATATAAGACTTGATTCAATTCGAGCACTGGTTAATACTTGATTTAATACTTCTTGAGACTTGATTAAAATATATACAAATTACACAGAACGTTCATATTTAGGTAGGCTACTTTTGATTTATATTTGGTATTTAATTATTTGTACATCATATGTAATATATTATACTTTAATGAAAACATTGGCTGTTGTCACGTTTGTTGTCGTTTCTCGATTCGAGCGTTTCGAATCACTGAATCATTTCACAAATTGATTCATCAAATGATTCGGATTCTCAGTTTCTCTCATCACTTATCATCACACGCTTGATTCGTGATACAGGGAGCGAAATGGAACGCACCTTCTCTGTTACTAAAGGCTAGCGCTTTATTTAACTAGTACTAAATATTACAAGCATTACAACGTTATATTTAAGAATGATACATTTATTTTGCATAGCGTGTAAAAACGCTTTAATTGATGTAAAGTTCGCATTGATTTAAAAACTTAAAACCACAAACCTCTCTTCTGCTTGATCACAACAGATGAGGAGCAGGCGCATCTTTATGACGTCACACCACCAGACCAAAATAAAAGTCCCATTCGCACACTGCTCTCTAGAATCACATCATAGAAATGTTGTATACAGAATAGACTTTTGTACCCATATGATGCTGCATGATGCAAGTTGTTGACACCATAAATTTGTTTTTATACCTTGCCATAAATTTACATAAAACTAATCAATGCTGCTGCATAAATTTGATGCATCACTCTTTTGACTATTGTAATCAACCTCTTGTTATTTTGTTTGTTTGTGTATTTATTTATTCCTTTTTTGGAAAGTCATTGAAACCCTGTCAGGGATTTTTTTTTTCTTTTGCTATTGGTGCAAATGAGGACACAAACATATATTTGTCACAGTTTCCATTTACCACTATAGAAGTTTACAAAACTATGACTACTTCAATTTCTGAGAACCCCATAAATGTGAAAAGGATCTATATACAGACAAAGTCACATAAGAAAAAATTCTCCTCAATTTCTTTTATGTCCTTTCTGTAAAAATTTGAGTTAAGAGCTTCTGGGGTTTGCCAACTATTTTACTTTCCATTTACACAATTCTAGAAAGTTTATTCTTACGTCTACAGTTTGTGACTGTACCAGTCAGGGAGATGAAATTTAAAACACTGTCAACAATAGTTTCATACACAGGTTGAATTGTACACAATTTTGGGATCTGAAATAGATGAAAATTATAGCTGCACGCTTTGAGTTGGAGCTCCGTTGAGTTAATTATTGTCTATTTTTTAATCAAAAATGTTATACACCAGTATTCTTGTTTTTATAACATGTGATTATACTCCCTATTGTATTCTACAACAAAAACAATCAGAATGCCTTATCACTAGTTTTATTTTGATTTCCTGAGTCCGCTACTAGCTTATAGCCTGTAAGCTTCACCAGCATGGTTGCCACAAATCTTGCTTACAGTGTTTATACTCTATCTGGAGGGACATCTATCATCGCTGCACTTGTATCTTGCACAAGAGAGACGCTTCTTTATCAGTTGCCTTTGCATATACCCGCTTCTAAATCCCCTCTGATGCGCATCATTCAGTAGTGTCCTGCATTAGCCAAAATCATGACAGTCCACCATATGAATAGCTAATTCAAGGGCATGTGAATAAATGCAATTATCCCTAAAAACACCCAGTAAAGACAGTGATGCGGTCAGGACCGTGAGGCTGGGTTTCTTTGAAATATGTTTGATGATTGCTCCTGATGCAGGCATTCCTGGGTGGTAAAATAATAATAATTATTGATTACCAATTTGAATCAGTGCATTTTAACTAAAATAAAACCTTAAAAATAAAAAGAAGCAGGATTTTACAATCAGAAATTTCTTAAACCAGTGAACCTATAAACTTCATTCAAGGATCAAAACGGCTCTAATACAGTCACGTCCAGATGTCAGTAAGTTATTCTTTCCAACGTGTAACTGGGGCATATACCCACTTCTCCAGGCACCACTACACCACTGAGAAAGCCATGTAAAATAATGCAAGTTAAACTTAAAAAACAAAAAAAAACTTCTCAAGACTTTATAGCAGCTTTCCCCCATCCCACTGCATCTTGAAGTTTTAAATGAAAAAGTACTCTGTGTGATTAGCTTTCGGTCCTTTGTATTAAACTCATACATACTCTTTTGTTTATAGGTGTTTAAGCAACTTAATTAATTATAATCAGTTTAGAAACATTATTTGAAACATTTATTTTAAACATAAACCAGGAGATTATGCATATTAAATTTCAATATGATTTGAATTTAGATAATATTTAATTACAAAATTAAAAATTAGGTTTTCAGCCATTTTGACAGCCCTACAGTACAAAGCACATCATCCGCGACAAGGATCATCGTGGCCGTTTCCCACGTATCGACGTGGACACAAACATTTCAGTAGACTCTTTGCTTTAAATTAATGGTTGTTGTCATCGTGTAAAGAACAGAGACTGCTCTTTGTTAATAATTGGAATCTTTTCTGGGAGCGTCCTAGGCTTTTCCATGCTGATGGCCTGCACCCCAGCAGAGTCGGAGTAGAACTGCTGTCAGACAACATCTACAGGACGCTACGCTCCATATGACTAGTAAGCCACTGGCTTTTGATCCGAACACTTAAATGATAATACCTGCGCTGTCCAATCTATAAAGACTGTGTCTGTTCCTCGAATAGTGAGGTCAAAACATCAATTTAATGCAGGATCTAGAAAAAAAATTGATCTTGATTAAACCAGAAAAATGCTAAATAAATGAACAAAAACATTTTTAAAGCTTAGGCTCCTAAACATTATATCACTCGCACCCAAAGCAGTTATAAACCAAATTATTATATTGGTCTAAATGAGTCTACTCCACCAAGCTACTGTTATAAGCACGAGCCCTGTCAGATTGGTCGTGACGGTGGTGTTGCAACAGTATATAGTGACATTCTCAATGTTACTCAGAAAACAGGATACAGGTTTAATTCATTTGAAATACTTCCGCTTAATGTTACTCTGAGAGATATAAAAAATAAATCTCTTATATCCCTTGCTCTAGCTACTGTGCATAGACCGCCAGGGCCGTATACCGATTTCCTAAAAGAATTTGCAGATTTCCTCTCAGACCTATTGCACTAATTGTCAGAGATTTTAACATTCACGTTAATAATACAAATGATGCGTTAGCACTTGCGTTTACTGACCTAATAAACTCTTTTAGAGTAAAGCAAAATGTCACCTGGCCCCACTCATCGTTTTAATCATATGCTAGATTTAATTATATCACACTGAATTGATCTTACTGATATAGATATCGTACCTCAACGTGATGATGTTACTGACCATTTCCTTGTATTGTGCATGCTGCGTATTACTGATATTAAGTATAGGGCTCCACGTTATCGTCTGGGCAGAACTATTGTTCCAGCCACCACAAATAGATTCACAAATAACCTGCCTGATTTATCTCAACTACTCTGTGTATCCATAAATACACACAAACTAGACAAAATGACTAACAACATGGGCACTATCTTCTCTAATACATTAGAAGCTGTTTCAAATTGAAAATGATGGTATAACAGTAATACCCATTCTCTGAAGAAAGAAACTCGCAATCTTGAGCACAAACTAACTTGGTTTTTAAAATTGCGTGGAAAAAACTGTATGTCCAGCTATAGACAGGCTCTAAAAGCTGCCAGGGTCAAGCATATCTGCAAACTCATAGAAAATAACCAAAACAATCCAAGGTTTTTTATTTAGCACAGTGGCTAGATTAACAAATAACCAGACGCCACCCGACCTAAATATTCCTTTACAGTTCAATAGTAATGACTTTATGAATTTCTTCACTGATAAAATAGATAACATCAGCAATACAGTAACAGTAACTTCAACTTCATTCATCGCACCAGAAGAAAAACTGCAGTGCTTTACAACTACAGGACAGAAAGAGCTAAATAAACTTATCACTATGTCTAAACCAACAACATGCCTATTAGATCCTGTATATACTATATTACTGAAAGAGTTGTTACCTGTAGCAGAAGTCCTCAATATTATTAACTATTCGTTATCTTTAGTTCACGTCCCAAAACCATTCAAACTGGAGGTTATTAAGCCTCTTATTAAGAAACCACAACTAGACCCTAGTGAACTGGCAAATTACAGACCCATTTCTAATCTTCTGTTTATGTCTTTATTCTAGAAAATGTTGTCTGCTCAATTATGCTCCTTTTTGCAAAAAAAAAAAAAAAAAAGATCTCTATGAAGAATTTCAGTCAGGTTTCAGGCCCCACCATAGCACAGAAACTGCACTTGTTAAAATTACAAATGACTTGCTTCTTTCATCGGACCAAGGCTGCATCTCAGTGCTAGTTTTACTTGATCTTAGTGCTGTGTTTGACACTATAGATCATGACATACTCATAGATCGACTACAAAACTATATCGGTATTCAAGGGCAGGCTTTAAGTTGGTTTAGATCCTACCTGTCTGATTGCTACCACTTTGATGACCGGGAGTCAATTATCACCAGTAAAATATGGAATGCCACAAGGATCTGTCCTGGGTCCTCTGCTATTTTCAATATACATGTTGCCCCTTGGTGATATTATTAGAAAATAGAGGAATAGTTTCCATTGTTATGCTGATGATACTTGAACCACTATGGATGTAGTGTTGTCAAAAAGTACCCAATTCGGTACTTTAGGTATTGAAATTTTAAAAACTTGAATTTCCCACTCACATTTGAGCGCTGTTGAGCCAATGTTTAAACATCGCAGATTGGCTATAGCATGGGCCTAAATTTCATTTTACGGTAGGGGGGGACAATAAACATTAAATTTCTCACAAGCGATTTTTAAAGGGGGACACAAATAATACAGTCAAACTGAATATATTTCGTTCCTTCTTTTATTAAGTTAATTTAGAAAAACGTCTGGAGTATTTATTTATTTCTTTTTTTATTTCTTTTTTTTTAATGACGACGACGATGACCTAAAGCGCACGCGGCCGGCCGTCAATTTATACCACGTTTTTTTAGCCTCTTAAATCAACACTTGATTTGACTAAAATTCATAGTAATAAAACACTTCAAACATATCACAATGTTAGTTTAAAGGTATAGCACCACCATCAGATGAGCAGGCTGCTGCTGGCAACGGCATGGAAAAGATACAAATAGTCAAATAATAATAAAATGAAAATAAATAATTAAATAGGACTGTGCAATTAATCGAAATTCCTATAATACAATAATCGAGATAAAACGATTATTGCTCCCTGTTCCGCCCGTTTGGTGCTCTTTGCTCCTCCATAAAAGCCTAATTTCATATGCAAATCAGTGACTTGCATAAAATGGGAAGTGCTTGATTTATTAGTGTTTATTTTGTGTCTGTTTTTAAAAGCACCAAAGAGAATTCGCGCTGTTCTGTGTATGCATTCAGAGACAGAAATACAATAGCTAAAGTGATCGTTTAGCTATTTTTTCAGCTATTTCAGTTTCTGTATGTAATGGCAAAGTGATTAGGCATATATTTCGTTTCGGTTTTTTTATTAAGTTAATTTGGGAAGTTGTTGGGAGGATTTTTTTTGTTCGTTAAATATAAGTTTTATTTTTTTTTAAGTAGCGAACAGCCGCCAGCAGAAGACTGTTCATGTGTAACGAAAAATAATAGTCAAAAACACGTCTTTTAATAAACCGCAGGATGGTTGAACGCGCACGCAGCGCCCCCAGTGTAGCCGACCTTATGAACAAATGACTCTTATGAACCGGTTCAAACACACAAAATGCGGCTCAGTTCACTAGTGAATTGTTTTCATATGTTCGTGAATCAGGTAATTACTGCTTCTCGGCTAACTCAGAAGTCCTCTGAGAAATCTAATCCCGTCCGGATATGTCTGAGATTCATCGCGTTTGCTGATCCGATTCTCCGACCGCTTGCTCCACTGCCATATCCAACCCAATCACATAAAAATACGTACTTCTGGGTACTTTTTAGCAGGACCTTTTTACGTACCTTACACGTTTCCAACAAGAAGACGCCGACAACGGAAATTAATAGCAAAAATAGGTAAGAATCTAGTCGTATTGCAGTTTTCTAGATGATAAAATATAACTCTTTTTAGTTGGCCCATTTTCCCAAACAATGAATAAGTTAAATATTAGGTAGCAAAACTGATGACACACCAATTAGAAACTCTGCATTCTAACAATAGAGAGAGCTTGAACGAATCACACACGTTTTACTTACACATTACAGTACAGTACCAGTACATTAGATGATGGAAATGTCACTGTATGTAGGCTACAGTAAACTGTAGCACATGTTGTACACCTTCAAACGTGTTACAGACTGTTCAGTTTTATTTGTAAACATTTCCTATTTCAGAACTGAGAAATTACTGCCTAGAGATATAGCTAGTTGTGTAAGGAGACCAAGAAACTGCTATAGTAGCCTACGGTGTACTGCAATGAAATTTGGCCAAATGTGCAGAAGATGCTGCTGAATTTAATTTTTTTCCCCTTTCCTTTTTCCTTATTTTTGGTAGGCTATTTGAGGTATTAGTGCTGTTCATAAACTTCAAGATTACTTCACAGTAGTAAAATGAAAATTATTTTTGTTGCTCTTAAACTTCCAGTAAAACGTGATATATACCATCTAAGTATAGCCGGTGTAATTGTAATAGTAAAACGTAAAACGTGATATATACCATTTAGGTAAAAGCGGTGTAATTGTCATAGTTATTTAGTTATTTAATCTATAATTTATAACCTAAGTTTTTTTTTTTTATATTGTGTATTGACTTGTTGAAATGTTATTTATTTTTCATTTTAAACAGTATAGATTGCTTAATGGTAATGCAATATTGTATGTCAGACTATAAATCCCCAGAAACTATGCATGTGGGCTTGCTTTGGTGTTGCCACCCCTCATAGACCCCATGCCACCCCTTTGCCACCCTAAAAAATATTTTCTGGATCGCCCCTGAACACAGTTATTTTAGGTATACATACTACATATATTTTTAACCATACACAGTGTGCTTTTTAATGATTTTAGGGGGGGACAACCCTCGGATGGGGGGGACATGTCCCCTCCATCCCCCCCAGGATTTACGCCCATGGGCTATAGTGTACACGCGTTTAACAGATATGCCTGTGTTTTGTTGTGTTTGTGTGAGTGCTCGGTGAGGAGCGTGAAGCACTGATCATTGTAGCCAATCACAGGCATATCTGTTAAGCGCATGAGCACTATGGCCAATCAGTGATGTTTAAAAAAAATAAATGAAATAAATGAAAATGAAAATTTGATGTTTATCTGCTTACCCCCAGGGCATCCAAGATGTAGGTGACTTTGTTTTTTCAGTGTTTGACTTTGTTTTTACTGTTTTGGTCACATTGTTTTTTTAACCTTTTGAGGTGTGGCTGTTTACGTCCTCTCAGCCTTGATAGCAAACATACTGCTGTGCTACTAATGCAGCATCTCGTCAACAAAGTAATTACTAAGTAATGATATGAAAGATATGAAATAGTTTGTTGTCAATGTTTTAAATGTTTTAAATTCGTCCTTTTCTGTTCAGCGCGCAGTATCACATGTGTAAACAAACAGCACGTGTTGTCAGTGATTTCTGCCAAGTGATTGATAGTGAACTCAGGTTTTTCACAAATCATGCCGCTGCGGCTCCCTCCTTGCCATCACTGAGACTCTGAACTTTATCACGGACTCCATTTCCCACAACCCCTTTTCCTGCCAGATCACCTGCACAGGTGTTGGCCATTTGCCCTAATCACACACACACACTATAAAAAGCCATGCTCACTGTCAGTTCTTCGCGAAGTCTTGTATTGCCCTGGCTACAATTCCGAGTGTTATTTCCCATGTTTGTTTCCCATTGTTGATTTTTCTGTGCCTGCCTACCGTCCTATCCCTTTCTCTGGATTAACCCTTTGTTTGCTAGCTGCCTGCCTCGACCATTGCACAGACTCTGACCATTCTCCTGTCCATACTGTGTTGCTCCTGTTTGTTGTCTGCCGACCCCTGCCTGCTGTACTCTGTGTTTTATCAAATAAGCTGCAAATGGATCCCTACGCCTATGCCCCACTGTTACAAGGTTGATGAGAAATAATACTGTCTGCTTCATGGTTTTTATTTTATATATTTTAGAGTTTTGTAATGTATATTTTATCTTTTATCTGAAAAAAATTAGCTTGCAATAGTAATGTTTAAGTGTCAAAAGTGTCTTACAGCGTATTTTGGGGTTGATTAAATTAATGAAAGCTTGAACTATTTATTTGAGAGATTAAGATATTTACTGCTTTACAGCTCTTTTTTAAGAACATTTTTTTAAATAAAATTTTATGTTCATATTAATAAAAACATTATCTAAAAATGTATTTACTGAGTCTCATATCATTTTAAATGTGAATTTTCTGTTTTCTGGAATAAAACGTATGTTTATGTAATTTTTAATTTTTATTTGTTTTTAAATAAAAATTTATTTTATTTAAAGTTTTTTGTTTTGTTTTTTGCATTTGTGTAAGTAAATACTTCTTTCTTTTCAGGTTGCCATTGTCAGGGTGAAGGCAGTTCATGTTGGCTCTGTAAACAAAACTGTTGAAATCAGGGTAGTACCCATGGAAATGCAAATTTGTTACATAGCTGATCACATGGGTTGTATAAAGCTTTAGTTGTAGGAGACACAACTGGGAGCACTGGTCACTGGTACATTGTATGACATTACCAATCTCTCCACCAGAGAGTTCGGGGGTGATTTATATTTGATATCAACCTGATTTTCAGAAATGAAACCGGTGGCAGATTTGTCTCGTCCAGGCTTAGATTTGCCATTTACAATTGATGAAGGAGAAGTAACAACACTGACTGCTCACATTAATGGTGCTGAGGTTAGCATCCGTTGTTGCTGTGTCAAGTGTTATTCCTGGCAGAATGACGTTGATGCAAAAGCAAAGTATCAACACTGTATAAGATGTGGGCTGCTTCAAATTAATGCCAGTTTTCAGCCAAGTGTTACTGCCAAAATCTCTGGAGCAGGTGACTTTTGGGAAGATGACTTCAAACTGTCCAATTCAGTTTTGAAGAATCATTTAGAGGAAGAGAGACTGGTAAACTTGCACAGAATGTTTCCTGGATATGGGAATGTGTTCTTTCAAGATCCAAAACAATGTTGTGACAGCATTCAGCAAAGTGAAGGATGAAAACTGAAGGTGAACCTGAAAATGTTTTTGGAGAGGCAGCGAATTTGCTTGGAGAAGATCAGGAAGGTGAGATGGAAAGTTGGTTTGATGAGTGTGCAGAAAGGGGAATTGAGGTTTTATTGGCTGAAGCTGTGCCAACTGAAGTGAACAGTTAGGACAAACTTACTGAAGCTGGCAATTTGTTGGATAAACCTGCCAACTGAAAGCACTACTACATTGAGTGAGCATGTTGGTTTATTATTGTGCTGTTATTATGCCGATTACTGCTTTGCACACTCTTGGCATTCTCTTGATGAACTTCATGAGGTAGTCACCTGAAATGGTTTTCCAAGTCTTAAAGGAGTTCCCAGAGATGCTGAGCACTCGTTGGCCCTTTTGCCTTCACTCTGCAGTCCATCTCATCCCAAACCACCTCGATTGGGATCAAAGCACAGATTTGCACTTGTCTGATGTCCATTCCTTGTGTTCCTTGGCCCAAACAAGAAAACACGAAAACTCTTCTGCTCGTTGCCTTTCTTTAGTATTGTTTTTTTAGCAGCTATTTGAGCATAAAGGGTTGATTCACACAGTCTCCCCTTTCTGACAGCTGGTGATGGTCCCAACCCCATTAAGAAGGCAAGAAATTCAACAAATGAACCCTGACAAGGCACACCTGTGAAGTGAAAATCAATTCATTTTCATCATGAAGCTCATTGAGAGAAGGCCAAGGGTTTGCAGTGCTGTTAACAAAGCAAAGGGTGGCTTTGAGGAATATAAAATATGAAACATATCTAGAGTTATTTCACACTTTTTTGTTTACTACAAAATTCCATATTAATTTATAGAGTTGGGGTACTCGGACTTGTACTCGGACTCGAGTCCGGTCTCGAGTACAATTTTTAGTGGACTCGGACTTGTCACGGACTCGGACGCAGTTTTACTCGGACTTGACTCGGACTCGAGCCTTTCGGACTCGGAAAATATTGCCGAGTCCAACCGAGTCCAGGGACAGTATACGGAAATGTAATTGACTCATGCATTATTACAAATGTGACATTCAGTATTCTTTATTGTTTTTAAGTCTTGCCAGTACGTAAAAGCCGGCCAGAATCGGAATGCAAAAAAACAATTTATATAATACTGTCAGACGCCGTTTGAAGCTGAACGCAGACGCTTAAACGGACAGATTAATGGATGAACTTGCTGATTGCTTTTAAAACATAAATTTGATTTAAACAATAGGCATAATTTCCACATATGCAGTTCATAGGAAACGTATTTTATTAGCCCTGCAGCATGAAATATTATATCCTATAACATTTTACATTTAGGCCTACCTATTTTATCTCACAATTCCGATTTTTATTTATTTATTTTTCCCTCGCAAATGCAAGTTTTCGTCGTATTTCGGACTTTATATCTCAATTTAACTGAACAATATAAAGTTTGTCATTTCTGAGTGGAAAAAAGACAGAATTGTGGGATATAAACTCGATTTTTTTTTTAATGATTTAAGCCGAGGAGAAAAAAAGGAAAATTGCCCGTTGATTTTTCTTATCAAAATTGTGAGATAGCCTATAATCTCGGAACTGCGAAAATAAATTCAAAATATTGAAATACAAACTCAAATGTAGGCCTACCTTTTTTTAAATTATTCTTTTATTCTTGGGCTGTGCAATTAATCGAAATTTAATTCCGATTTCGGATTCTAACGATTCTGAAAATACCATAATCGAGATAAACCATTATTGCTCCCGATTCCGCCCCCTTTGTTGCGCATTTGCTCCTCAATAGAAGCCTACATGCAAATCAGTAGAATCATGTAAGGTGACTTGCATAAAAAGAGAATTAGAGAAAAGAGAATTTGCGCTGTTCTGTGTATGCATTCAGAGACAGAACAGAACACGGACAGCTATTTAAACAGTTCAGTTTTGTGTGTAATGGAAAATGTGATTAGGTATTTTGTTTCGTTAATTTGAAAAGTTGTTGTGAGGATTTTTGTTTGTTAAATATAAGCTAAGTTTAGTTTTTTAAGTACAAACATCCGCCAACGGAAGACTCTTCATATTCTGTTTAAGCAATTTGCCTTCAAATCATCCCGACTTGTCTAAAATAAAATCTATAGATATAAATCCGTTTATGTGGAGAGTGGATGCTAAAGCCATATTGCAGGTGGAGGCGCCAGCGTCATTGCTTGCATTTTTTTTCCAGTGGAAACAATTAAAAATTTTCCATGATAGACGTGATAATACAAAGCTTTAAATTATTGCTTAACGAAATAAACCAGATCAAAAACAAAAACTTTTTAATAATGTAGCTAATCCGGAAAGATTTATTTCTCTCTAAAGGCGGTCAAAGAGGAGATTTTGAGTCAGGATCTTTGCGACACTGATTCAGAATACACTAGTTTATTCATAAATAATTTGAAAAATCTCCTTACTATTTCCCTCCGACACATTCATTGTTATTTATTTTTGCCGGTGCTTTGTGGCAAGTTTCAGCCTATTGAATGCGAAGCTGCACTGAAGGCACTGCGGCTGGCTGAGGCACAAAACGCTATCCGAGCCGCTCCCGAAAGAGAAAGCGAAAGTGAAGTCTGACTATATTAAAGTGCCAATTTTTTTATCACCATAATTGATGGATGTCTAATTGATGGAAAATATAAAAATAAGGAGAAGCCTAAAACAGCGATGCCCGGCCCGAATCTGAACTATTGCGTGACTAAGCCCGGTCCTGTTCTGATTATGATTTTTTGACGTAATCGAGCAGCCCTATTTTATTCCATGGCTTTCATAGACTTCTACTTGAAAACTGTCAGATAAGCTCCGCCCACAAAATCTTCATCGTTTGCAAACACCAAATTGATATTCCTTACATAACAAACTTTATTAACTATACATGCATTAAAAATATAATGGTTTTATAAATATAAATAAAACGGTTGTGAGTTATGGAAAGAATGCAGGCCTCATTTTCATCCAAGAAAAAAAAAGTAAAATGCCATCTACTCTGTCTATGGTCTAACCATTCATTATATAAAACCTAAAACACACAGTCATAATCAGAGATATGAGGTGCATTTTTTGCTCTTTAGGTCCCATTCACCAAGTTACCTACCCAGCCCCCAGCCCCACCCTTAAATTTGTATATTCACTATATAACAACAACAACAACTAGGCTATATAACAAAAAAAAGTCCTGCCCTATAATTTTTCACATTCTGTAAGCTGTTTCTCTCTGAAAGATGTCACAATACATAAATCAAGTCACCCATAACTTCTGTTACATGCTTTTTTTCTAGTTATAAAGTTTAAACAATGTTAAGATGCCAAAAAAACAGTGTTTCATTGGACTCGGACTCGACTCGGACTCGGCCCTTTGGGACTCGGACTTGAGTCCGACTCGGCCCATTTTGGACTCGGACTCGTCTCGGACTCGACTGGTCAAGGACTCGGACTCGACTTGGACTCGACTTAGGTGGACTCGAACCCAACACTATTAATTTATAGTATTGATGTCTTCAGTGAGAATCTACAATGTAAATAGTCATGAAAATAAAGAAAAAACATTAAATGAGAGGGTGTGTGCAAACATTTGACTGGTAGTGTTTGTACAAATATATATATATCTATAGGATTGAAATGAAACATGTAAAACCATCTATGTCTCTACTGCGGACAAGCTGGACACATGAAATCCTCCTGTCCAGTTC
This sequence comes from Cirrhinus molitorella, assembly GCA_033026305.1. Lineage (NCBI taxonomy): Eukaryota > Metazoa > Chordata > Actinopteri > Cypriniformes > Cyprinidae > Cirrhinus > Cirrhinus molitorella. Next base: position 8,428,175 of record CM065126.1, on the reverse strand, counting down.
GACATTCCAGCGGCCCACAAGCGGTGAGTGTGAATGCTCTTTCAATCCTTTCCGGCTCTACCATTAAATTACCTGTCAAGATCACCACAGTTAATAAAAACATTTCAACCACCACATTGATAGACTCTGGAGCAGTCTGACATTTTGTCTCATGAATTCGCTCTTCATGCCCGGTACCACTCCTCCCAAGGCCAGAGTCCGAAGCCATGAATAATTATATCCAGGAGGAACTGGCCAAAGGATTCATTCTACCCTCTACTTCTCCAGTGTCAGCAGGCTTCTTCTTTGTAAAGAAAAAGGACGGTGGCCTTCGACCGTGTATTGATTATCGAGGCCTCACCGATGTAACCATCAAGTTTCGCTACCCACTGCCCCTAGTCCCAGCCGCACTAGAACAGCTCAGTCAGGCCAAGTTCTATATTAAATTGGACTTACGAAAGGCTTTCAACCTCATCTGCATTTGAGAGGGGGGATGAATGGAAGACCACCTTTCCACCACTAGTGGGCACTATGAATACTTGGTCATGCCCTTCGGCCTAGCAAACAGCCCTTCTGTCTTTCAATCCTTCATGAACGATGTCTTCCGGGACATGCTTGACAAGTGGGTATTTGTTTACATCGATGACATCTTGATCTATTCTAACACTCTGCAGGAGCACATACATCGTGTTCGGGCCTTCAACGGCTTATTCAGTACCAACTCTACGCCAAAGCTGAGAAGTGTGAGTTTCACCGCACCAGTACATCATTCCTGGGGTATCATCAGCCAGGAGGGAGTGGCTATGGATGAGAGGAAGGTAGAGGCAGTGTTGAAGTGGCTGCAACCTCAAACACTCAAAGAACTCCAACGTTTCTTAGGGTTCCCTAACTTCTACAGAAGGTTCATTAGAAACTTCAGTTTGGTCGCCACCCCTTTGACAGCCATGACTAAACGTCATAGTACCCGATTAAGCTGGGCATCTGAGGCACGACAGGCTTTCGACAAACTGAGGAAGCGATTTACCACCGCACCCATTCTCCACCATCCAGGTCCAGATCGCCCATTCATTGTGGAGGCTACCGCTTCCAGCACAGGGGTAGGCGCTGTTCTTTCTCAACGTCAGGGATCTCCAGCCAAAATGTTCCCCTGTGCCGCCTTCTCCCGTAAATTATCTGCTGCAGAACGTAACTATGATGTGGGGAACTGTGAGCTCCTTGCCATGAAACTGGCACTCAAGGAGTCGCGTCATTGGCTGGAGGGAGCTACACATCCATTCTTAATTCTCACTGATCACAAGAATTTGGAATATCTACGCTCAGCCAAACAACTAAACCCAAGGTCAAACCCCTCAGTCAAACCTGCTACTGGACTTACCCCCTTCAAGTGCATACTAGGCTATCAACCACCAATGTTCCCTTGGTCCGGCGAAGCCTCTGACCTCCCCTCAGTCATGGAGTGGCTTTAACGCAGCGAGGAAACCTGGGATCGAGCTCATACTCACCTCCTACATGCTGTGAGACAGCAGTCTCAGCAGGCCAACCGACATCGTCGTCCTGGCCCCTCGTATGCTCCTGGTCAATGGGTCTGGCTGTCCACCAGGGATCTATGCCTCCGACTTCCATGCTGTAAACACAGTCCCATATATGTTGGCCCCTTCAAAATCATTAGACAAATTACCCCAGTATCTTACCGATTAGGCATTACACAATGAAAGAAGTGTTGCTAGCTGTGTATTTTGACATCAGAAAGGCTTATGATATGATGTGGAAGGAAGGATTATTATTAAAGTTACAGAAAATCGGAATTGGGGGAAGACTCTATAATTGGGTGTTGATTTTTATGTTTGGTCGGTCTATCCAAGTGAGAGTTGGAGATATTTGATCAAGTATGGTCAATGTGGAAAATGGCTTTCCTCAAGGGAGTGTGATTAGCCCTATTTTATTTAACATCATGATTAATGTAAATTATGTTGTTCAAAATATTCAAAAAGCAATAGAGAGCGTTGAAAGGTGGTCGTTAAAATGGGCTTTTACATTTTAAATATCTAAATCATGTTGTCAGCTTTTCACTCGAAAGAAGATAGGACCAGAAGTACAGTTGTGCATGTATAAACAACCACTGGAAGAAATTATGAAATTCAAGTATTTAGGTTTATGGATGGATTGTAATTGACTTGGAAAATGCATATATATTATATTGTAAAGATTCCTTAACCTGATGAGGTGTTTAGTAGGACAAGATTGGGGTGCAGATAAACAATTAATGATGGAACTATACTATCCACTACTTCACTCCAAATTAGACTGTGGATGCACTGTATATGGGTCTGCATCAAAATCGTTGCATAAGAAATTAGACGTTATTCAGTATAGAGCATTTTAAAAAAGTTTAAAGTTACAATTATACAATTTGTTAAAATTATAACAGTTCACTGGTTTACAAAGCACACTAATCAAAGAAATAATAAACCCACGAAACTGAAGCTAAACAATCATTGTGTTGAATCTTTTTATAAACTGATTATGAATTTAGTGCCGTTACAAAAATTAACGTGTTTAATAGTTATGTTTGTTCCAACAAGTTAACAAGTCCAACAAGTCCCCATTATAGCAAAAGTTTTTTGGCTTTTATTATCAATATGTTAGCCTTACATTTATCAATAAACTACCTGTCTCCCATTGTCCCCATCTTTGGTTTTTATTTACTAGCTCTTTTTGTGTTATCCTCTCTGTATCAGTCCAAATCTTCTGGTTTCTGTCTCCAGCTACCCACAATGTGTGTTATCTATCAGTGTTTGCCAGTTTGTGGATTATTATTATCTGTATTTTTTTTAGTGTTGACTTTTGACACAGTGAAAATAGTACTTATCTCTGCAAAACAGGATCTCATCTTAATTGAAAATCACCAGACCGAGATCAGGCTAAGGATCTAACTTCCTATCCCTATCAAAGAGGCTGCAGGTCTGGCTTAATACTTGATTTGTGAATCGGCTGGGCTTCAGCACCACGGACAGCGGCTGATCCAGAGCTCAGAGCAGCAGTGGATGTGACGACTACCAAAGAAACAACAGGAATACATACATTACAGTCATGACTTTGTTTGGTTTACTGCTGCATTTTCAAAAATCTTGATATGGGAAAGTAAGATATGCCTGAATCAGAAAATGCGTTCATAAACAAAAAAATCCAGTGTTTAAGTGTAACTTAACCTATGTAACCTATGTTGCTTTAAGTTACCAAAAATTGAGATATGTGTGGTGTATTTGCTCTAAGGTTTAAGGATAGGCTGTGTAGTACTTCTAAAAGAAAAAAAAATAATAATAATAAAAAAATACTTTTGTCCAGCTGTCTGTCTGTCCACCACCTTGCTGTAATAAAAAAGAATCTGGCTCATTACCATGATTTCTGGCCAGAAATTACAAGCCTGTCATAAAATTGACTGTAACTTTGGTAAGTGCATTACCTTTTCTTCAGTGCAACCATCAGACTAACATGCCAATGATATGTGATGGGTGCATTAATACTCCCCAAAGAAAAATGTTTAGTCAAAATACATTACCAAACTAAACATCTGAATTTTTAACACATTTTTCAAGAAATATGTAAAAATGTAAGAGACACGTAAAAAGGTTAAACATTACATAAGAGCACTGTATCCTGAAGAAGTGGTGGATGCAACAAAAGCAAAGTAGGACATGAGTCTATGTTACCTCCGTCAACAAGCTATTCCATTAAAAAAAAACAAAAAAAACAGCGGTACCATGAAGCACATTTGGACACATTACTTTATCTTTAGATTTATAAACTGGGAAAACGGTGACCAACTTCCAAGCTGATGGAACTGCTTGTCTAAATGACACATTTACCATGTATGTAATTGGGCATGCTAAAGAATCTTTATTAGATTTTACAAAAACATTTGTGTCAATCCCATAGTCATCCTTTGCTTTAGAGTTTAACACATCAAAAATATTAGCTACTCTAATTCAGTCACTTTCTCTATTTGAAAAACAGGTTGAGTAAATTTAATAGGAATATAAGTAATAGGTAAAGAAAAAAAAAAGTATGAAAATCCCATTCATTTACCTGCCCCATTGGTCCCAAAAATGGGGACAGAAGTGGTCAACTGTGATACGAAGACAGTCCATTTGTGATCCGATCAAGCAAAACACATTATAAACACAGGCCCAAATCCACTGTTCAGGTGTTTTTAACTCTATCTGGGTTGCTTCTTTGAACCTCAAGATTGCTTCTCTCTGGTGTTATAACATGATTCATCAGATGTTTCCTGTCTGTAAAACTTTCCAAAATTCCACACTGACGACATAAAAATAATTCTTTCACATGTGAAATCTCATGTGGCATTTAAGGGCTGCTTTATATCTGAAACACCTTCCACAGTGACAACATTTAAACGGCTTCTCTCCAGTGTGAACTCTCATGTGCCTGTTAAGGGATCCTTTTTGGTTGAAACTTCTTCCACATTGCTGGCATGTGAAAGGCTTCTCTCCTGTGTGAATTCTTATGTGCTCTTCAAAGCGCCGTTTATGATTAAACCACTTTCCACACTGAGGGCATGTGTAGGGTTGCTTTCCAGAGTGGATTTTCATATGGCTTTCAAAGTGTTGTTTTCGATGGAAACTCTTTCCACACTGAGGACATATGTAGGAATTCTCTTTGTGAATTCTCATATGAACTTCAAGGTTTTCATGTTCATCAAAAGTCTTTCCACACTGATCACACATGTAAGGCTGCTCTCCATTGTGAATTTTCATGTGTCTATTAAAGCTTCCTTTTTGAGTGAAACTTATTCCGCACTGTTGGCAGGTGAAAAGGCTCTTTCCAGTGTGAGATGTCATGTGGGAGGTAAGGTTTCCTTTCCGGCTGAAACTTCTTCCACACTGTTGGCATGTGTAAGGCTTCTCTTCAGTGTGAACACTCATGTGGGCTCCAACGTTTCCATGATTAGTGAAACATTTTTCACACTGTTGGCAGGTGCAACTACTCCTCTCTGTCTTTTGATTCATTTTTCTTGAAGAAGTTATTTCAGTCTGTAAGCAACTAAAAGATTTTTGTCCAGTTATGAATTCGTGCTGATCCTTATATTGATTTTTCTCTTCCATTTTATTCAGTTCTTGACTCTCCACTTTCAGCACCATCAGGTCTAATGTTAAAAAAAATAAAAAATTAACCCCAATTTAATGGCACAAAGCAACAGATGTCAAAACAATAAAACATTCATTATTAAAACCAGTGGTGTAATGCAGGGTATACGCAGGTATATAGCGTATACCTACTTCTAAATCCCCTCTGATGTGCATTATTCAGTAGTGACCTGCATTAGGAAAAAATCATGACAGTGCACTACATGAATAACTAATTCATACATATGTGAATAAATGTAAACATTCCATTAAACATTCCAAACACCCAGGAAAGACAGTGATGTGGTCAGGACAGTGTTGCCAGCTTCCTTTGAAATATGTTTGATGATTGCACCTGATGCACCTCGCTCTGTCCCCCGACCGACCCCAGTCAGAGGATGCGGACAGTGACAGAGATGCTGCCTGTGCATATGTGAGAGCATGTCAGGGGAGGGGCGCAGAGTGGCGAAATGAGTCAGAAGTCACAAGTTCCATTTTGAGATATGGGCCGATAATGTTTTTCAGCTAATATCAAAGAACAGACATTGAAAAATAATCTCCCAAAGTTTCATAGTCCAGATAATTGAGTAAAGGTATTTAAATGACTATTAAATTTGACTTAAAGTTTTACTAAATTCGCTGGAAATGAACATTGCTTTTCTCAACTCCTCTTTTCACTTCTTCGTCTTTACTTCTTCGTCTTTCCCTAAATTCTGGGTATCCCCTGAAAGTCACTATCTCTGCTCTCCAAATATGGTGTTAAATATTGTATAAAACCAATCAAAAAGCTTAGAAATGTACACAAACAGTGACATAAACGCTGATCAAAACACACCTACAGAGTGCCCGCATAATGTTACATTACGTGATGAAATCTAGTAAGTACACATTTAGAGTGCATTTCACTGCATGATTCAGTCTAATAAAATGCATTTAGAATGATCACAGAATTCAAGATATAGGGGCAGAAAATGTAATAAATGTATATATTTATATCATTTCATTTAGTTAAACAATATCACACGAAGAGTGCTGTTTTTTTTCCTTCAAAATCAGCATGACTACAAATGTGATATTAATTTTATATACAAGAGTTCAAGTTTAATACTGTTATGTCATTGTGTTGTGTTACTGTCTTTTGATAATTCTTTCCCAGAGTCTTCCTTCTTTTTTACCTTCACTTTCCTAGTTACATCCCATTGGCCCACTCCGGACACCTGATCCCCACGTTACTGTGACGTCATTGACGTGTTTCCCGAAAGCATCGTTATCTAACTACAGTCATTACTTCCACTGAACTCTACTGGAAAGGACAGAACGTACGACCACAGTTGCTTTTGGTAAAAGCATCGCTAATTGTGCCCCCGTGGCATAACATTGGAGAGCAGATGCCACGCACGAGGCCCTAGATGGTTTGAAACTTTGTTCTTTGTGTTATCATATATTTTGCGTAATAGTGAATCTGTGTATCCTGTGTCTTTAGTAATTGCATGTACCAGCTTGTGTACTGTTCACATCTTCTTACATCCTGCCTCTCATTACTGTGCGAGGTTAGAGAAAGGGATAGGAGTCTAAACAAAAACTCACATGACAGGCCATTTCGTATGTGTGCAGTTAGAAAACCATATATCAGGAGTTCAAACTGACAAGGCTTTAAAACACATGGAGATGTTTTTATTTATTATTATTATTTTTGTTGTTGTTGTAAGCACAACCCTCTTCTGGAAAGGGGAGAAACTGCTTATTAAAGTTACCTACTTTTGCCATCTGATGGTGGCTACACCTCTCTTCTATTTCTATCAGATCAGTTTTGTAATCAGGCCTATATGCACATATACACTATATACTTATCCTTTCTCAGGGCTGTTTGTGTATTACAACTTCTTAGGATCAATATTTGCTTAGTTTCATAACCTCTCAACACTGTAAATCATATTCGGATGGTAATCGTTTTCCATGTCTGTAAAAATGTGGACTGGGAAGTGTGGCCAGGGGCGGTAATAGGGGTGAGCTAAGGGGGCTGAAGCCCCGATTGTTTTCAGTAAAGCCCCGAATGTTTTTATTACCATGTCTTTTGTGCATTAAGAGTTTTCATGCGCATTAAAATCATTTCTATTAAACCAGCACTTAAACAGCAAAATGCAGCTGCTTCAGGTATCTGTATAACTTCATAATACCGATTTCAAAATCTGTCTAAATTAGGTTATTGTAACTGTGGCAACAAATCGCAGAATTTCTAGGACACGTGCAAGCACGCACGTATTAGGAGCGATTATATTATTAGTTATATTATTATAGTGGTTAGCATTTCGCATGGTCAGTGTCAGACTTTATGAAGTGTCAGGACAACAATTCAATAAAAAATAAGTTATTATTAAGTCATTTAAATTATCTTTTTGCTCTAGTTCTAAGCAATGACATGTCATGACTCTCTGCACTGCGGTGTTTAGGTACTGAATGAATTTGTGTTTCTTCAATTTTGAATGAATCAGCGGTTTCAAATCAATTGAATAAATGACAGCTATCAGTCATTAAGACAGTGGCTTACTGCCACCTACTGGTGATTTTAGTCTCACATTTAAAAGTGTCATTCTATTTTTTCTATAATAATATAGTAAATATTCACGATGTTCTCCTCTCTGCTCTGTCCCCCTCCACTTCAAGAGTTTATAGTGATGTTATTAAGACTTTTCAGCCTTCATTCTTCACAAGCACAAAATGTTTGACGGAGCAAAGAAACATCTGAAATTGTTCATATTTTACAGGTACTAATAGCAGCATTGCCTCTTAGCATTCAGAATGGATAGTTCTTTATATATTTCCTTTTGTTGTAAGGAAACCTTCATCCTACAGCTCTTGTTATACAGTGGAAGGGTGTATGCCTATTAAGAGAAAGGTTTGGGCTTATTGAAGAAAGAAAGACTTCAGGAGACCAATTTAAATGATCAGTAACATTGTAAACTCTTACAAGAAAGAGGGGTTGGTCAAGTTTTTTTCTCAACCTTTTCTTCAAGGAGTAACCAAAAATGTTTTAATTTGTCAATTTATAATGTTATTAAAGACATTATTTAATCATGAAGGGGATCTTGCATGGGGACTAAGTTGCTTTAATGAATGTCTACTGGTAAATGCTCTTGCACGTCAACTAGTCAACTTATTGCACGTTTATATAATTGTATTACTTAAATCAAACACAAGTCATAGGCCTTCAACCCTGCTCCTAGGAACCCACTCTCCTGGAAAGTTTATTTGTGACCTGCTTCAGCACACCTGCCTGCAATTTTCAAGCAATCTTGAGGAGCTTGATTGACCGCTTCATGTGTGTTTGATTAGGGTTGTGCTAAACTCTAAACTCTTTAGGACAGTGGGTCCTCAGGAACAGGGATGAAGACCTATGTCTTGTATATTTGGGAAACCTTTAACTTAAAGTGTAAGGACCATTTTCAAAAGACTTCCACATGTAGTTATTTCATACACAAATATTTTGCTCATTCCTAACAGTGTACATTTACATTGAAGAATTAAATGAGACACGGCTCTTTAAATGTATAGTTAAATCAGAGCACTAAAATGAGAGCATTTGAAAAAAAATAATTGATAAAATGTACAGGACAAAATAATTCAGCTTTGGGAATGAAAACCCACCTGTTTGTTCCTCAGTATCTTCATGTTTGACTCTGAATGTTTCTTCAATCTTTATGTCTTCACTCTCCACTTTAATACATGCCATCTTTATAATAGTGTGTCACGTGTTCAGCAGGAGTTTTTCTGTGTTTAGACACTCTTTCCTGTTTAAGATGAGAATAATTAACAGAAAAAAAATAAACCCAAACTAAATCTCTGGGTGCATCTCAGTGCACTAATAAGTGATTAAGAGTTAATGGCCTTGAATCACCTGATTAACTAAAAACACTCAAAACTTCAACCATATAAATAATGATAATAATGATCACGATGATAACAAATGAATAAAATAACAAAACATACACAAACACTTCGTTTTTATTAATATTAGGTATTTAATGACTATAAAGTCCACCTTCAAAAAATGCTTCTGTTTGTAAAAGTTGTCATTAAACATCTTCCTTTTGACGAAACGTGTTTGTTTGTTCTCGTTGCATTTACACTATTATGAGCAGCAGAGTTGGTGATTCCAGCGATTCAAAACAGTGAATCACTTCGCGAAGCATTTGATTCAGTCGACTCGGAGTTTCGAAAAGCTCCGTTTATCCATCAGTACGTGCCAGTGACTGAATTCATGTTTATGATGAACTGATTCTCGATATAGGGAGCGAAACGGGACGCAGCCTTTCTGTTACTAATGTGTGGATGGGGTTTCTAACATTTATTAATGTTAGATAACGTAATACAATGCCATCAAATAATACTTTGGTAACTTTACATCGCTTGTAAAATCTATAAAGTATGCTGAACGCGTTGTACCGACTTAAACACTTTAGATAATTAAAAACACAAACCTTTTTTCAGCTGAAACAGGCGCAGGAGCGGGGCGCAGCTCTGTGACGTCAAATCACCAGATCAAGATAAAAGCCCTGTTCAGGCTCTGCTGCGTCTACAGTCACAAGAGTGTAAAAGATATTTCTATAAATAAAACACATGAATAATGAAATGCATGTCAGAAGTATTCAGAGTTTTATTATTGGTGAAGAACACATTTAAAACATTGTCTTTTGTGCACAAAAAATATACTTACACTATTACACCTCGGGTCTCTTGCAACCCTATACACTTTTTATATAAAAAAAAATATTTAGAAAACAGACATTCTTTTATATATTTTTAATTTTTTATTATTATTTTTTATTTATTTATTTATTTATTTATTTTGTTTGTTTGTTGTTGTTTATAATTAATAGATTGAGGAATACTAAAAAGTTGATGCCAAACTTGAAAAAATGAAGAAAGGAGAGGGTAGTGAATGACGTCCTGGGTCGCTAAAGACCTGAGGTATGCAATGGTTAATTTGATATTAATATATATTTATTAATATATATATTAATATATATATATAAATATATATTTGATTTGTCTGATACCAACATCTGCTGACATATTCCTTACAAAAAAAATCCTGCAAGACCTACACAGCTTTGTGACTCAAATTTTAATACAACAAAAAATTAAAAACAACTTCAGAAAATGGTAATTATTCATTATTTATTAGTCAAAAGAGCTTAAAGATAAAACAAGATAAGTATATGAAGAATATGAACAAGAAGAAACAAGATAAGTATATGAAGAATATGAACACTGAACAGAACGTGGCCCATCATGCTGCAGAAACCAATAACTCTGGAAAAAGGGAGACATTAATTTAGCTAATAAAAGTATAAATATAAATATAGCTACAAGCAGCGATTGCGGGGCCAAGCATCTGAAGGGCTGTAGTGCAGTGCAGAGCAGGAAGATCAAAACCGACAAAAAAAATTGAATGAATGTGGAAAAACAGCCGGTTCAGAATTTTTGGCGAGAACAAATTTAGAATAAACATAAGTTCATATGACAATGAATACAGCATGGATAAAAACATTTATTTCTAATCCAGGAGCAATGCATATTTGTACAATGGTGATCTGGATAATAAACAAACAGCACAACATTACACGCAATTGTATAAAGTTGCACCACGCAGGACTTGAACCCACAACATGAAAGGCTTCAGTACCAGTGGCTTAGCAAAGTGAGCCACTCGGTTGATACACATTCAAGTGTATCAATTAGCATGCTAAGCTAACTAACATAAATCAACAATCACAGGCACAATCTACTTTGGAGAGATATTTCTTGTGAAGGATAGTGAATATCAAAAATCTGTTCGGTCATTTCTGTGCGGCTTGATCCAAAAATCATCTGATCAGGTTTTGGACAAAATTAAACTTGTAGGAAGAGTAGCAAAAAAAAAAATGAAAAAAAACCTTTTTCATTTAATTCAAATATGGCTGACAGGCACATTCATGGAAAATGACAAATGAGACATAATCAGAATTGGCATAAACCAGGAAATAAAATTATATTAAAACAGTCATCATTTGGACAATGCTCTCAAAAGTTCTAAGCATTTTTGCAAAAACCTTTATATCACTTGTATGCTAGGTGGTGCTGTGTTCAAATTTCTCAGGTACCTCTGGGACGTGCTGTTGATGATCCCTACCAATTTTTGTGCAGGTATGTGAAAAGGTTCAAAAGATATTGCAAATTATGTAAAATTTCAAAATGGTGGACACATGGTTCAGTCAATTCTGGCAAAATTGATATCCTCAGATTCCGCATGACCCAAGGAATTCATAGACATGACATGATTTGACCAACAAGCAAGAATAGCCATTTTTCATATCTATGCTAATATACTATTAGCATGTATTACATTTTAGCAGGATTTGTTCATTTCAGACTATGATTGTTTTCTTTAAAGTAATACTCACAATTGCTGATCAAACTACAGCAATTGAGTTGACTGTATGGGGTGAAGAGAATTTCCACGGACCCTTAGAATTCTTTCAAATGTTTCAGTAATTAAATTTCAGGACAAATATATGTTTTTAATGACAAAGAACACTTTAATTAAACTGACCTGCTAGGACACCACATAGCATGTAGAGAACACCATAGCCCAGAGCTGCACAGCAGACATTGTCAGAACTGTACATATCTACAACCCAGTAAAGCAAATTGGTCAGCAATAGAAGATTAAGGTAATGTGTAATTCAACAAGTTACTGAAGTTTACTAGCTTTTCAGATATAAGCTTAAGTTTATGTAGTTCAAGTACCTTACAAAGCAACCCCAGTTCTATGCAAAAACACTGTTGAGCTATAAAGTAATTGTTACGGTCATGAACTCTTTGTGTTTTTGTTCCTGTTTTTTGTTGGTTTAGTCCTTTTGTGTTTTGGTTCCTTCCACTTCCTATATGCCCATAATTGGTTTTGTTCCTGCTCCACCCCGTTGTTACATCATCATCAATTAACTAACCACACCTGTCTGCCACCCTTTATAAGCCTGTACTGTTTCTTGTTTCACTGTTGGATCTACTTTCTAGATGAGTATGCGTGTTCTTGCTCTGTGTTCTATGGATTATCGTTTTGTGGATTTTATTAAAAACTCTTTATTGCATTCCTCCTCGTCTTGCACTCCTTCCTACACACGTAACGTGACAGAAGATCCGACCACAACAGTTTAGCGGCGTGTTTTCCCTTGTTTGTTTTTGGCATTTTTGTTCAGCATTTTTTGTTTCTTTTTCTCCCCTCTCCCGAAATGGACCTGCCAGGTGTCCAACTCCTGTGCCTGGAGCAACAGGACCGTTGGCTGGAGGACCACACCAGGGACTTTCTAGTTCTGGCGTTCCTTACCCACTTCACGGATCACTCGCTCCAGTGTTTTCTTTTACACCAGCCTGAGCAAGTGCTGTAAGGCATGACTAGCAGTGAACGTTCCTTGAGAGGATTTTGCTGCCTTTGTGGAGTGGGTGCTGGAGAATAATGGACTTTATTTCTCCGTCTCCCCTGCTAAGAAAGACATCTCCAGCCCCACTCCCGACCCAGAGCCCAGCCAAACACCACCCCAACTCACGGAGCATGAATCCGAGCCACTGACAGTGAGCAAATACTGGACTCTGTGGAAGTTTATAGACCTTTCTGCAGAGATCATCATAGACTTCAGCAAAGTGTATCTGCCATCTGCCCATCACCATTGGTGTCATGGCTGGAGGAGCCCTCACCATCGCCTCCAGCCTCTGAGTCCCAAATTCCACCCCGGTCCTCTTTCACTCCAGCTCCGCCGCGGACCTCTGGGTCTCCACTTCGGTCACCGGTGCCATCTGTTCCACCATTGGCCCTCCGGATCCTCGGCATTACCTCGGATCACTGGCTCTTCGTCTCTACCTCAGGCTCCACCTGCTCCGCCGCCGTTGGTTGGCCCCCTGGAGTCGTCAGCCTTTTCTACACCATGGCTCCTCCCTCTGTCGCCTCCTCCGTGGGGGTCCACCATGGCTGTGGCTTGGGTCTCACCTGGCTCCTCCTGCTCCAAATCCCTCCTGTCTCCTCCCTGGCTCCACCCTCAGTCAGATCCACCCTGGACATTTCGGTTTCATCCATGGCTCCTCCCTCCATCATATCCACCCTGGATTTGTTCCACCTTCTGAAAACTGTGTTCTATGGATTATTGTTTTGTGGAATTTATTAAAGACTCTTTATTGCATATAAAGACACATTTCTCAAAAATGCAACATTCACAATTGCAGACAAAACCTCAGCAATGGACTTGATGATATGGGGTGTGGATAAAGTTTTCACAGACTGTTGGTACTCCATCTCAAATGTTTTAGTATGTAAATTTCAGGACAAAACATTTTTGACCATAACCAAGCATACCATTTTCAGTAAGCTGACCTGCCAGAACAACATTTGCTGTAGAGAACACCACAGCCCTGAGCCTCACAGCAGACATCAGTGTACACATCATCCACATCGGTCCACAACGCCACAAAATATCAGGACGTAAATTCATCAGTTACTCCCGAAATACATGCAAGTAAGTGGCTGGTGAACTGGGAGAAGAATAGAGTGAACTTTATAGTTACTTACACTATGTGTATCTGATATGAATAAAACACGTCGGCAAATTATATTTGAATGGATTGTTATTGTTGCTTCAGTAGACTTTAGTGTGTGTTTTACAAACTCTAAATGTATTGTTTTACTTGTACTTGTATGTGTTTACATGTCTAAAACATAAAATAAGCATTAGGTGGTTAAAACACTGCATAATTGTGATAATATGACAAGTGCAGAGCAGGTCTCTCTGTGGCTCAGCCCCAGCCACTGTGCCAAAGCGCAGTTTGAATTTTCAGTTGTGTGACGTCACAGAACGTTCTAAATCCCATATGTGGGACCATACTCCCAGAGGCACAGAAATTAGAATCCCACCGTACCGCTTAAAGTGTTAAACATTGAGAACAACGTTGAGTCTATAATTAACCTTACACCCAGCACCACCACAGACAACATCATAGACCCTCAACTTGGCCTGCCCCTTGTCAGCATCAAAATTCACAAAAAAGGTCATAAGCATATTAGTTGAATACCACCCACAGAAATGTTAAATATTTATGAAAATAAATAGTCCTGCATCCAAAAAGTAGAAAGTCTACATATACACATTCGTCTACTCATTCATCCATCCATGGATGTACAGTGGGTACAGAAAGTGTCCAGACCCCCTTAATTTTTTCACTCTTTGTTATATTGCAGCCATTTGCTAAAATCATTTAAATTCTTTTTTTTTTTCCTCATGAATGTTCACACATATTGACAGAAAAACAGAATTGTTGACATTTTTGCAGATTTATTAAAAAAGAAAAACTGAAATATCACATGGTCCTAAGTATTCAGACCCTTTGCTCAGTATTTAGTAGAAGCACCTTTTGATCTAATACAGCCATGAGTCTTTTTGGGAAAGATGCAACAAGTTTTTCACACCTGGATTTGGGGATCCTCTGCCATTCCTCCTTCCTCTCCAGTTCTGTCAGGTTGGATGGTAAACGTTGGTGGACAGCCATTTTCAGGTCTCTCCAGAGATGCTCAATTGGGTGTAAGTCAGGGCTCTGGGTAGGCCATTCAAGAACAGTCACAGAGTTGTTGTGAAGCCACTCCTTCGTTATTTTAGCTGTGTGCTTAGGGTCATTGTCTTGTTGGAAGGTGAACCTTCAGCCCAGTCTAAGATCCTGAGCACTCTGGAGAAGGTTTTCGTCCAGGATATCCCTGTACTTGGCCGCATTCATCTTTCCCTCGATTGCAACCAGTCGTCCTGTCCCTGCAGCTGAAAAACACCCCCACAGCATGATGCTGCCACCACCATGCTTCACTTTTGGGACTGTATTGGACAGGTGATGAGCAGTGCCTGGTAACATACTGCTTAGAATTAAGGCCAAAAAGTTCTATCTTGGTCTCATCAGACCAGAGAATCTTATTTCTCACCATCTTGGAGTCCTTCAGGTGTTTTTTAGCAAACTCCATGCTGGCTTTCATGTGTCTTGCAATGAGGAGAGGTTTCCGTCGGGCCACTCTGCCATAAAGCCCGACTGGTGGAGGGCTGCAGTGATGGTTGACTGCTTAACTTTCTCCCATCTCCCGACTGCATCTCTGGAGCTCAGCCACAGTGATCTTTGGGTTCTTCTTTACCTCTCTCACCAAGGCTCTTCTCCCCCGATAGCTCAGTTTGGCCGGACGACCAGCTCTAGGAAGGGTTCTGGTCGTCCCAAACGTCTTCCATTTAAGGATTATGGAGGACACTGTGCTCTTAGGAACCTTAAGTGCAGCAGAAATTTTTTTGTAACCTTGGCCAGATCTTTTTTTTTTAAAGATTTATTTTTGGCCTTTTGGGCTATTATGATAGGACAGATCATTCCTGACAGGAAGCGAAGTGGGAGAGAGAGAAGGGGGTAGGGTCGGGAAAGGTCCTCGAGCCGGGATTCGAAGTCTGGACGCCCGTAGCACAACGGCACTGTATGTCGGCGCACTGCCCACATGGCTATCGGCGCCGACACCTTGGCCAGATCTGTGCCTTGCCACAATTCTGTCTCTGAGCTCTTCAGGCAGTTCCTTTGACCTCATGATTCTCATTTGCTCTGACATGCACTGTGAGCTGTAAGGTCTTATATAGACAGGTGTGTGGCTTTCCTAATCAAGCCCAATCAGTATAATCAAACACAGCTGGACTCAAATGAAGGTGTAGAACCATCTCAAGGAGTTAAATATATGAGTGTCAAAGCAAAGGGTCTGAATACTTAGGACCATGTGATATTTCAGTTTTTCTTTTTTAATAAATCTGCAAAAATGTCAACAATTCTGTGTTTTTCTGTCAATATGGGGTGCTGTGTGTACATTAATGAGAAAAAAAAAGAAAAATGATTATAGCAAATGGCTGCAATATAACAAAGAGTGAAAAATTTAAGGGGGTCTGAATACTTTCCATACCCACTGTATGTGTGCTGGCTTGAAATGGGACTAGTTTGAGTTCTGCAGAAATAAGTCAGACAGTAGGAAGTAAAGATTCATTTTCAAAAGCTAGTCAACTTCATTTATTTGTTGCATTAAATATTACCTTAAAAAGTTGGTCAATTTGCTTTGCTGGACTGGTTTTGTCTGGCTTGAAATGGTGCTGCTTTGAGTTCAGTAAATAAGTTGAAAAGTAGAAAGTTAAGATTAGAGTTGAAAAGGTAAAATGTAAGTGTAAGTGACTTGCAGAATTACACATTACTTTGATATGCTCAGGATGGCTAATTTGTTTTGCTGAAGTGGTTTTGCCTGGCTGAGCAAATAGTAGTTAATATTTTTCCTTGTTCTCCATTACAGGTGAGTGTGAAGGCAAAGGTGATCCAAATCCAAAAGCAGGGGACAATTTTGTTAGAGATGGCACCTTTGTCAAATGCAACATTCAGAATTAGAGACAAAACTGCAGCAACTGAGTTGACTCTGTGGGGTGAGGAGAAAATTCAAAGTCTTGGAACTCAATTTCAAATGTTGCAGTACATAAATTTCAGGACCACACACACACAAACACAGCTGTAGTGATTGTTGTTGTGTTATAAATGTTCTTGTGTTCAGATGCCTGTTTTCTCACACTGGATCCAAACACAGCACACACTGAACTTGTCTGAGGACAACAGAAAGGTGACACGTGAGGAGGAATCAGTTGTATCCTTATCATCCAGACAAATCTGATCATGTGTGTCAGGTGTTGTGTAGAGAGAGTGTGTGTGGACACTGTTACTGGGAGATTGAGTGGAGTGAAGGTATGTTTATATCAGTGTCAAATAAGAGCATCAGCAGGAAGGGAAGGGTGTTGAGTGTGTGTTTGGATCTAATGATCAGTCCTAAAATTTGTTCTGCTTTCGCTCCAGTTACTCATTCATATACAATAACATACGGACTGTTCTCCCTGTGAGGCCCATCATCAGTAGAATAGGAGTGAATGATTATATCAATAAAGTAGGAGTGTATGTGGATGACAGTGCAGAAACTCTGTCCTTCTACAGCATCTCTGACACAATGAGCCTCATCCACACAGTCCAGACCACATTCACTCAGATGCTCTATCCTAGGTTTACTTTTAGTTATAAATCATCAGTGAAACTGTGTTGATGAATCAGAATAGACTAATGAGAGATTCTACCCATAATGCTTTGAGCTGCTGATAAATCAGTAACAGTGAGACGTTATAGAGTCTCTTCATGACATTAATACTGCAGTTCAACTTTTGTCACTCAAAGAATAAATGTATGATAAATCCTCATATAGACAGTAAGATCAGTGTGTGTCTATATTTGTGTCGTGTTTCATCATGTTTTATTAAAATGTAAAAAAAAATAAAAATAAAAAAATAATAATAAAAATAATAAGTCACAAACATGATTTATTAAAAACATAATTAATTTCTCTCTTGGGGTGTTTTGGTGGTTTGAATGACCCCATACTGTCAAAGGTCCAGAATTTAAGTTTTATACATACATATATACAGGTCCTTCTCAAAAAATTAGCATATTGTGATAAAGTTCATTATTTTCTGTAATGTACTGATAAACATTAGACTTTCATATATTTTAGATTCATTACACACAACTCGAAGTAGTTCAAGCCTTTTCTTTGTTTTAATATTGATGATTTTGGCATACAGCTCATGAAAACCCAAAATTCCTATCTCAAAAAATTAGCATATCATGAAAAGGTTCTCTAAACGAGCTATTAACCTAATCATCTGAATCAACTAATTAACTCTAAACACCTGCAAAAGATTCCTGAGGCTTTTAAAAACTCCCAGCCTGGTTCATTACGCAAAACCGCAATCATGGGTAAGACTGCCGACCTGACTGCTGTCCAGAAGGCCATCATTGACACCCTCAAGCAAGAGGGTAAGACACAGAAAGAAATTTCTGAACGAATAGGCTGTTCCCAGAGTGCTGTATCAAGGCACCTCAGTGGGAAGTCTGTGGGAAGGAAAAAGTGTGGCAGAAAACGCTGCACAACGAGAGGGGGACCTGCGGAAGCAGTGGACTGAGTCTGGAGTAGAAACATCCAGAGCCACCGTGTACAGGCGTGTGCAGGAAATGGGCTACAGGTGCCGCATTCCCCAGGTCAAGCCACTTTTGAACCAGAAACAGCGGCAGAAGCGCCTGACCTGGGCTACAGAGAAGCAGCACTCGACTGTTGCTCAGTGGTCCAAAGTACTTTTTTCGGATGAAAGCAAATTTTGCATGTCATTCGGAAATCAAGGTGCCAGAGTCTGGAGGAAGACTGGGGAGAGGGAAATGCCAAAATGCCTGAAGTCCAGTGTCAAGTACCCACAGTCAGTGATGGTCTGGGGTGCCATGTCAGCTGCTGGTGTTGGTCCACTGTGTTTTATCAAGGGCAGGGTCAATGCAGCTAGCTATCAGGAGATTTTGGAGCACTTCATGCTTCCATCTGCTGAAAAGCTTTATGGAGATGAAGATTTCATTTTTCAGCACGACCTGGCACCTGCTCACAGTGCCAAAACCACTGGTAAATGGTTTACTGACCATGGTATTACTGTGCTCAATTGGCCTGCCAACTCTCCTGACCTGAACCCCATAGAGAATCTGTGGGATATTGTGAAGAGAAAGTTGAGAGACGCAAGACCCAACACTCTGGATGAGCTTAAGGCCGCTATCGAAGCATCCTGGGCCTCCATAACACCTCAGCAGTGCCACAGGCTGATTGCCTCCATGCCACGCCGCATTGAAGCAGTCATTTCTGCAAAAGGATTCCCGACCAAGTATTGAGTGCATAACTGAACATAATTATTTGAAGGCTGACTTTTTTTGTATTAAAAACACTTTTCTTTTATTGGTCGGATGAAATATGCTAATTTTTTGAGATAGGAATTTTGGGTTTCCATGAGCTGTATGCCAAAATCATCAATATTAAAACAAAAAAAAAGTCTTGAACTACTTCAGTTGTGTGTAATGAATCTAAAATATATGAAAGTCTAATGTTTATCAGTACATTACAGAAAATAATGAACTTTATCACAATATGCTAATTTTTTGAGAAGGACCTGTATATATATATATATATATATATATACTGTATATATACTGTGTGTATATATATATATATATATATATATATACATATACTGTATATATATATACTGTGTGTGTATATATATATATATATATATATATACTGTGTATATATACTGTGTGTGTGTGTGTGTGTGTATATATATATATATATATAAACAAGTGTTATTTTAAATAACAACAACATTTAAAGCCTTAAAAAGTATAGAATATCTTAGATAGTATAAGAAAAGTCTTAATTGTAATTTTAAGAGGTCTTAAATTTGGGGAAGAAATGACAAGAATCGCATTATGGAGGCACTAGTCTTTTGAAGCGTGCCACACGGACCATTTATCCACTCTGATCAAATCGCTTTAAATCAGCAAAAAACACAACTGCGATTTAAACAGATGAAACAGTGCTGACAAACAGAAGAAACTAGGGTAACCATCCGTCCCGCTTTGCGTTTGTGATGAAGCGTCAGAAGCGTTAGGATACATTTGCAACTTTATTAACAGATTCAGCGTCAAACAGGCAGGGTCAATCACCGGCGTCATGTACAAACAGGATAATCCAAAGAGTAAACAGTAACTAGCAAGAGTCGGGGCTGGCAGCAAGCAAATCGTAATCAGAGAATCAGCAAAACATCAATGGTAAATAGACAGTCCAGATCATACACAGGGGTAACAGGAATCACAGGAAAAACACTCAGAAATGTTAGCTGTGGCAAAACAAGAGTGATTGTCTGGAAGCAGCTTATATAGAGAGGTTAAGGGGCGGCATCTGGGGGTAATCAGTCCCAGGTACAGGGCATGTGGGTAATGGAGTCCAAAACAGCTAATAATACTAATATAATACTAATACTGCGATCAGAGGGAGCCACAGAGGCCTGACTTGTGACAGAGCCCCCTCCCTGCGACCGGCTCCTGAAGCGAGGAGGGGTTTGATGCCGAGGCCTACCACGAGGCCGAGGGGCTGGTCTATCCGGATGGGACTGATGTAATTCAGCAGTTAACATGGGGTCCAGAATATCCTGGGACTTAACCCAGGATCTCTCCTCCGAGCCGTACCCCTCCCAGTCAACCAGGTACTGTAGTACCCAGCCCCGGCATCTGGAGTCGAGAAGTTCTCTCTCGAAGTCCTCTCCTCTCTGCACACCAGCGGGCTTGAGCAAAGAAACATGAAAGGTGGGTGAGATACAATAATTTGAGCCAAACTATATGATACAGGAGTTACTTGTTTTAGAATTCTGAATGGACCCACGTACCTGGGACTGAGTTTTCTGCATGGGAGCCGCAGGTGAAGGTTCTGGGAAGAGAGCCAGACGCATTGTCCTGGGGTGTACACAGGACCAGGTCTCTGATGGCAATCGGCTTGTTCCCTGACTCTACGGATGGCATGCTGGAGGTGTACATGGGCTGCATTCCATGTCTCCTTACTCCTCTGAAGCCAGTCGTTAATGGCCGGTAGCTCTGTGGGCTCCCCAGACCACGGAAAGAGAGGTGGTTGAAATCTGACAGAAGGCCACCCAGACACGGGAGGTAAATTGAGGACCACGGTCAGACACAATCGCGTCAGATAGGCCATAGAAGCGGAAAACCTGTTCCAGGAGGGCTTCGGCCGTTTTGAGGGCTGTAGGGAGTTTAGTAAGGGGAATGAGTCTGCATGCCTTAGAGAAGTGGTCGATCACTGTGAGAATGGTGGTGTGGTTTCTAAGATCAGGATGTCGTCAATGTAGACAATGACCCAATGACTGAGCATGTCTCTGAACACGTCATTAATGAACACCTGAAAGACAGACAGACTGCTCACCAAACCAAAAGGGCATGACAGAATATATATAGTGGCCAGACGTGGTATAGAAGGCGGTCTTCCACTCATCTCCCTCCCGAATGCGGATCAGATTGTAAGCGCTGCAAAGGTCTAGCTTGGTGAAGAACTTGGCAGATCAAAGTTGTTCCAAAGCTGCCAGGACCAGGGGTAACGGATATCTAAATTTGATGGTGATTTCATTGAGGTTGTATTGAGGTTCTCCACAAAGAAGAAACCAGCCAACGCAGGAGAAGTAGATGGTTGGATGAACCCCTTCGCCAGTTCCTCCTCAATGTATGTCTTCATGGCCTCAGATTCAGGTTGGGATAGTGGAAAGATTCTGCCTCTAGGGGGGCTTGAACCAGGAACCAGGTCTATGGCACAGTCACTTGACAGTAAGGTTGAAGTTAGGAGGCCTTGACCTTGCTAAAAGCTTCAGCTAGATCATGGTATTTGCCCTGGATGTCAACACCTCCGATCTCGTAGTCACTTGAACTGATGCTCGGGTGTAGGAGGTTAAACAGGTTCTTTGACAGGTATCGGACCACTGGAGGATCTGCTTGGAGGTCCATGAATTGCAGGGGTTGTAGGTTTCCAGCCAGGGTAGTCCGAATATGACAGGTCTCTGGGGAGAATTAACGGTAAACAGGCGAATAGTCTTGGTGTGCAAAGTCCCCGTTATGAGTGTTAAATCCTCCGTGGTGAAGTAGATCCTCCAAGAGCCCAGCAGTCGGCCATCTAGGGCTGCCACAGCCACCGAGAAGTACATGGAACGAGAGGAAGACCATGCGTTTCAGCAAACTTAAAGTCAATAAAGTTACCTGCAGCCCCGGAATCAATCAGAGCTGAGGTAACAACAGATTTACCAGAAAACATCAATGTGACAGGAATTTCAAGTGAATAGTTCTGGTTAAGAATGGCACTCACCGCAGGAGAGCCTCTAGATGGTGGAGACGCTGGTGGATCCGTCTGTAACAAGGACGGGACGTGGACAGGTGGATCCAAGTGCTAGCTTTATTAACAGAACTCGTAGTCGCACAAACAGGGTCAGGCAAGAACAAACATGGGCAACGTAGGACAAAACAAAGAAGCGTCAGTATCCGAGCGTAGGTCTGGGGCCGGCAGCGAGCAGGGTAATCCAAGGGGCAGGCAAGGGGTCGATAGGCGGGTGGAGAACAGTCACGGGAACCAGGAACAAAGGAGCTCGGCAACGGGAGGGCAACCAGGAAATAGCGCTCGGAATTGACAGTATTAACTATTCAAAACTTTGCGAGGAAACAGTGGGAAAACTGGTCTATTTATACTGAGAGTAGGTGGACTAAGATGTCCGACTAAGGTGAAAGGTGACAACAGAGGGGTTATGGGAAATGTAGTTAAATGTCCATAGTGAAATGAAGGCTCCCTCAAGGGGTGAAGGAGGGAGCCATAATGGCACAGTTCAGGACCAGCTGCGACGGCGACGCTTGACTCTGGAGGTGGAGCAGCTGCGACGGCGCTTGACTCAGGAGGCGGAGCAGCTGCGAAGATGCTTGACTCGGGAGGAAGAGCAGCTGTGACAACATGACTTGGCTCAGCGGAAGGAGCAGCTGCAACGATGCCGGTGCTTGATTCTGGAGGCGGAGCAGCTGCGACGGGGCTTGACTCTGGAGGCGAAGCAGCTGCGACGGGGCTTGACTCTGGAGGCGGAGCAGCTGCGACGGGGCTTGAATCTGGAGGCGGAGCAGCTGTGACGGGGCTTGACTCAGAGGGAGGAGCAGCTGCGACGATGACACGTGACTCAGGGGGAGGAGCAGCTGTGATGACAATACTTGACTCTGGAGTGACAGCTGTGACATCACTTGGCTCTAGGGGAACAGCTGCTACATCACTTGACTCTGGAGTGACAGCACTTGACTCTGGAGTGACAGTTGCGACATCACTTGGCTCTGGAGAAGCAACTGCGACGACTTGGCTTGACTCTGGAGGAACAGCAGTGACTTGACTTGGCTTTGAGGGATCTGCTGTGACTTTACTTGACTCTGGAGAAACAGCAGTGACTTGACTTGGCTTTGAGGGATCTACTGTGACTTTACTTGACTCAGGAGGAACAGCTGTGACTTGACTTGGCTTTGAGGGAACTGTTATGACTTTACTTGGCTCTGGAGGAAAAACTGTGACTTGACTTGGCACTGGGGGAACGGCTGTGACTTGATTTGACTCTGACGGGACTGCTGTGGCTTGACTTGGCATGGGGGGAACTGCGGCTTGTTGTAATTCGCGGAGTGCTGCTAGAATGTTTTCCAAGCGGTCGAGCGTTGTAGTGACATAAGAGACTTGACTTGACTGTGGAGAGAGGGCTGTGACTGGACTTGACTCTGGATAGGCGGTTGTGGATAGACTTGACTCTTGACTTGGCTTTGGAACGACGGCTGTAACTTGACTTGGAACAACAGCTGTCACTGGATTAGACACTGGGACAACAGCTGGGCTTGACACTGGATGGACAGCTGTGACTGGACTTGACTCTGGATAAATGGTTGAGGCCGGACATGTCTCTTGATTTGGTTCTGGAATGGCTGCCATCTTGACTTGAGGAAGCTGTGGTTTCTCACGCTGGTCTTGGTGACATGTAGGCCGTGCAGCGACCTCACAATTTTTTTATTTTATTTATTCTTATTGCGGCGTAATTTGTCACCTATATTTAACAGCGCTTCTTCAGAAGTAACATCCCGCCTTACACAAATTTAACAGCTGTTTTTTAAATCCCATCCAATGGTTAAAAAAAAGAAGGGACCCAGACAGCATCTGACTCTGTGCCAGATTCGTTTTCAACCGGCAAATCCGCGTTACAGTCACATCCGTTTCAGTGCTGTATCACAGTCCTAGGCGGATCCGGCCCGTGTCTGGTTTCAGTGGGCACGGTCTACTATCGCAGAGCGGATCCAGGCCGAGTCTGGTACAGAGCTGGCCCAGTGCTGGCCCAGATGAGCGGAAAACCAGATGCGTGCCGGTATTGGCCCGTTGTGCCAAAAGACACTGGCCCAAGTCCGTTTTGCGGATTTGCAGGAGTGTGGGCCAGAATCAGGCCGGATGAAATTTGCTGTCAGGGGAGTAAACACATTTTTTTAGAATTAGCCATGTTTTCATTTGTGGAGGAAGATTATCAGGCTTTACTGAGACACGTACCAACAAGATATATACGTGTTCAGTATACAGCCTGTTGTCTCTAGGCTACATGATAGCTGGTCTGCAATCAAGGCTTTTTTATTGTCACTGGGGGAGGAACATTGTACGAAGATGATATGGAAACTGTTTAAACAGGATCAAGACAGTTACGGGCATCCTCTTGAGTTACAGGTCCTTCCTCAATAATGGACTGAAGATATTCCATGAGGTGGTACTGTTTTTGGAGGGAGATGGTCATACTGTCTGTGAGCTATATAAAATTATGTCCACTCTCAGAACAAAGCTTCAACAGCGACAAGTGGACAGCCTTTTTGGTGTAGAGACCACCCTGACAGCAAATTTCATCCGGCCTGATTCTGGCCCACACTCCTGCAAACCCGCAAAACGGACTTGGGCCAGTGTCTTTTGGCACAACGGGCCAATACCGGCACGCATCTGGTTTTCCGCTCATCTGGGCCAGCACTGGGCCAGCTCCGTACCAGACTCGGCCCGGATCCGCTCTGCGATAGTAGACCGTGCCCACTGAAACCAGACACGGGCCGGATCCGTCTAGGACTGTGATACAGCACTGAAACGGATGTGACTGTAACGCGGACTTGCCGGTTGAAAACGAATCTGGCACAGAGTCAGATGCTGTCTGGGCAGTGCTGTCCTCCAACGGTTCACAGACCAAAAGAGACAATCAAACAGGATTTTTTCAATTTTTGCACTTCTGAGAGTCTGCACTCCGCTACCTTGAAAAATGGTACGACAACAACTACCACAAGAATGTTGCAGCCTTGGGGCTGAAGAGAGAGTTCACATCCCAGACAGCAAAAATCATCTGGTCCAGATCCGGCCCATACCTCTGCAAATCCGCAAAACGGACTTGGGCCGGTGTCTTTTGGCACAACGGGCCAATACCGGCACACATCTGGTTTTTCCTCATCTGGACCAGCACTGGGCCAGCTCCGTACCAGACTCGGCCCGGATCCTTTCTGCGACAGTAGTCCGCGCCCACTGAAACCAGGCCCGGGCTGAATCCGTCTAAGACGGTGATACAGCACTGAAACGGATGTGACTGTAACAGGGATTTGCCGGTTTGAAAACGAATCCTGCACAGAGTCAGCTGCTGTCTGGGATTCTCCCATCTTTGTGATGTGGTGGAAATCCTTCAGACAAAGGAAAACCTGACATAGATGAACTATATAAAGAATACTGTGTTACATTGCCACGCCAAGGAAAATTGAAAATTGTAAAGACAACAGCTCCTGATGCTAAGAAGTTGTCAACCTTGCTCCAAGGCACAAATACACCAAATTTGACTGCAATTGCATCCTTTCTAATAAGTATCCCTGTTACCAATGCTTTTGTGGAGAGAATTTTTACCCTGATGACTGCAGCATGGACTGACCAACGAAACCGGTGCTCTGTAGATCTCATCAAGAGGTCAGGAACAACTTTGGATACAGCTGTACAGAGTTCTACACCTATGCTCATAAGCAGAAGGCCCAACTGGAAGCTGCACGTTCAAATAAAAAGTATAAATTCAAGAAGAAGTAAGGTAAAATGAATTGTTCACAATATAGAATATATCTATATCTTTACAGAATAGAATAATGTGAGCCTTCAGCATGTTTTTAATATTTGGTTGATATGGTGCTGTTTTATTGTGTTTCAGCCATGTGTGCTCTCTTGTTCTGGGGGAGAACAGAATTTATCAACTTGTTGCCTGCTGTGGTTGTTTTAATTCACATCCTTTCTAAAAATAGGGAAGTTTTTGGTTTAATATATTCTTAATAAATAAGACTGTCAATGAAATAATTTCATGTTGTTTTATATTTTTATTTGTTCATTATTTATTTTGTTGGATTTTAGTTAGACTTGGTCAGAACTGTTTCAAAAATAATAATCTGCATGATGTCTGCTGCCTGCTGCCTTTGGGCTCAGTGATGTTGAATTTAAATTACATAAAATAAAGACATGTTACTGTCATGAACTGTGCTGCTATGGCTCCCTCCGTTCACCCTTAGAGGGAGCCTTCAATGTATTATGGACCATTATTCACTACATTTCCCATAACCCCCTTCTCATGGACTTCCTGTTACCTCTCACCTCTCACCTTAGTCAGCCATCTTAGTTCACCCCATAGACTATAAATAGACCGGTTCTCCCTCAGTCACATCGCGAAGTCTTAACTAGCCCCTGCTAGCCCCTTTTATTTCCGAGCATTCTCCTAGTCCTGGTTTTCTTGTTATCGACCCCCGTAGCATTTAGATCCGCACGCCTCCTGTCTCTTCTCTGGGGCTATCGTTACAGTTACGTTACATTGTGATAATTTTTTTTTTTTTTTTTTTTGGAACTAAGCAATTAAGGAACTAATTGTCACGTTGTAGTGGCGTGATAATTGCTTTGTAGTGACATAGTGATGTTGTAGTGACGTTGTTGTTGCATTTTAGTGATGTTGCTTTATAGTGACATAATGATGTTGTCCCATCATAGTGACATTGTTGTCACATTGTAGAGACATTGTCCTGCTGTAATGATGTTGTTGTCGCATTATAGTGACGTTGTAGTCGCGTTGTAGTGATGTTGTTGTTGTGTTGTAGTGACATTGTCCCATTGTAGTCGCGTTGTTGTCCTGTTGTAGTGACGTTGTAGTGGCGTTGTTGTAGTGATGTAGTGACATTGTTGTCTCGTTGTAGTGACATTGTCCCATTGTAGTTGTGTTGTAGTAATGTGGTTATTGGGTAGTTTCATATCTCCGCCATCTTGTATTTCCGGTCTAGCGAGTGTGTGCACAGATGCTTCCAGTTTTGCTAAACGCAGGATTTGTAATATCATTTAAAATGTAAATAAGATCTACACTGCTATTATTACTATACTATATATGTTAATTTAGCCAGTGGCATTTGAAACTTATATATGCTTGGGTCCGGAGAATGAAATACATTAACATATCCATACCATTTACGAAATGAAAGCTGAATTCATGATGTGTACACACAGCTACACAATGTCATTTTCCGTTGGCAAATATGTGAATATACAAATGACTTATTTCTTGAAAATGTTTATATTATTATTATATATATATATATATATATATATATATATTTACTGGAATTCATTTACCTTGTGAGACACCGGCTGCTTGTCAATAATATCAGTTTATCAATTCTGCACATACATCAGTTTGTTCCATTTTCAACATTTTCACAACATATTTTAATATTGTACACATAGTTAACTTCGCATCAAACATATTTATTAATAAAAACACTAAATGTAAAAGGATACAACTAATAAATAGTTATGATTAAAGTGTTTTATTTGTTAACAAATGCAAAAAAAATAAATAAATAAAATAAAACGCAAAAATGTATGCTGCTGCTTATAGACAAATAATAATTTATGAAATGCAACATATTTCACAAAACAGATTGCCTAAATATTTATTTAAAAAAAAAAAATGATGAAAATGGTCTCATTTCACAGACAATACCCTACATTTTAACACACGGGTGGAATAATTAAAATTGGTTATTGTATTATTTCATAATTTTATGATAAACACAAATAAAAAAATCAAATTTTTATTTGAAAGTCCGTTATTTAAGATCTGTTTGGTCCAGCGCCCTGCAGGTGCACCAATTTATTGTGATAGTTATTTATTGTGATAGACCAAGTTTTTATTTGAATATGTCTACACAGGAAAAAAGAGGACGATGAAGGCTGTTAAACAGGCCAGTGCAACAGGTGTGATGAACCCCCTTGTGTCCAGCTGTCATGACTATGCTAACCCGGTCAGTCAGTTGTCTCTGATGCTGTCAGAAGAGGAATTTCCCTCATATCCAGCAACACCATGCAAGCCTCCTGCATCAAAAAAAAGCTCTCCTTAAAGATGAATGCGCAGTTTCCCCATCCAATTCGGACATTGTTGACACTCTATCAACACAAGATCAGATGCCATCGAAAATATGGCAGGTGAAAACTAACAACTGATTTTGCATGCAAAGAAATAAAAGATGCGAAGAAACAGATTGGGAAAATTGAGAAATGTTTGAGAAAAGTAGAGGAGGTGGTTGCTCAGCTTAAAGACAGAGTGACAGAGCTGGAAAATTACACAAGAAGGTGGAACTTGAAATTATACAGGTTACCAGAGTCAGTAGAAGATGTTAAAATGGAGACCATCAAGATCTGCCAAACCATTCTGCCTCAAGAACAGTGCAAGCTGACGGAGGTGACTGACATCGTACACCGTCTGGGAAAGAGAAAGCCAGGGGTCATGAGACCAAGAGGGATCATACTTCGTTTTCTGTCAAGAAGGATGCTGTTTGGGCTGCAGCGAAGAACAACCCGTTCCTATGTGAAAAGGGCCTAAGGTTGGTTGAAGACCTCCCTGAAGCTGTTAAGGAAATTAGAGCCAAGTTTTGGCCTATAATTCAAAAGGCACGTAGTGAGGGGAAATCGGCCTACTTCGTCGGGGCACAAGCCTTCCTCGGGGGCGTTGAGCTTCGTCTTCAACAGATTGAGGATGATCAGCGGGATGTTGAAATGAAATGACTTCAATTCTAGATCATTTGCGGCCTATTTTGATTATTCATGCCATAGGCTACAGCTAGGAAGACTCCTTTGCTCAGGATTTCTTTTTCTTTTCGACTCTACCTTTTCTAACGATATGGTGCTGCGTTCGGTCTTTTAATGGATATTTCTGCAGAAGTGATATTTGGTTCATTTTTTTTTTTTTTTTAAATTCAAGTTGACTATATATGTCTTTATCTATATTGTCTTTAAACACCAGGGAATTGCAGCTTAATTTAAAGTCTAAAGCACTTTTTTTTTCGTTTGTTAAACAATTTAAAACTGATTTTTGCTTTTTTTTTTCAAGAATCACACTCTGTACCTGAAGACTTTAAGTTTTGGAGATCCCAATGGGGGAATGATATTTGGTTTTAACATTGTTCTGAGCGTTCTGCTGGTGTTATTACTTTGTTAAACCGTTTAAATGGCAATGTCTTGCACTCAGAAGCTGATAGCAATGTCCACTTTCTCATTCATGTATTATCATTAACATAACGTTTTTGATTATCAATATTTATGGCTACAACTCCACTGCACAGAATGCCCGGCTGCTTGATTTGATAGAGCATAAAATTAAACACTGGTTGACTAAATTTCCCTAGTGCACATATTCTAATGAGATGAGATTTTAATATTGCTCTCAATAGTCAAATTGACCGCTGGACCCGGTAGAGATTCCTTGGTAACTACAAAGATAAAATCATTAATAGATAGGTATAGACTAGAAGATACTTTGAGGCACAAATTTCCAGATGATCTGGAATTTACTTGGTCTACCAAGAGTCTTAGTAACTATTTACGCATTGATTAGTGGTTAGTGTCAAAGGATTTAAATCAAGAGGACATTTCTATTTCTACTCATCCCAACCCGCTGACAGATCATAAAGCAATTTTAATAGAAATTAATATATGTGCACTTGAGAAAGAAATAGCCAGAACAACCTATTGGAAGCTTAATAGCTCAGATCTAAAAAACGAACATGTTAAAGCAGAAGTTAACCGTTTACTTAAATATTTTCTGAAGAAAGCCACTGAACAATCTTGCAAAAACTGGGAGTTATTTGAATACGAATCTGCAAAATGAGATCTTATAGTAGTATGTGTGTAGGAGGGTAGAGGAAGATATTATAGCGCAAATTTCCTTCATTATAGAGAAGGGCATAGATAATTGTACAGAAGAAGATCAGGTAAATTTAACAGAATTACAAGAATAATTACACTTACTTATAATTAGATTTACAGAAGGAAAGCTAAGGCTGCATTTGTTCGCTCTAGGAAGAAGTGGCTTGAGGAGGGCGAGCAAAATTCCTCAAGCCACTTCTTCCTAGAGCGAACAAATGCAGCCTTTCTACATTTTGTTCTGTGTTTTACAGTAAGTTATAATCTTCATATTACTCAGAACAATGAACATTCTCCTTTTTTCTTTTTTAAAAGATTCTAACAGAAGATATTTTTTTCTGACAAACCCATTACCATTAAAGAAATACTGGATTCCATTTACCATTTAAAAAAATAAATCCCCTGGAACAGATGGGCTAATAGCAGTGTTTTATAAGTGTTTTGCCTAGCAGATGGCGCCTTTCTTACTTAATGTATTTAATAAGAGTATTTTCAATGGTCAGCTGCCATCTAGTATGAATCAAGATCTCATCACACTTGTTCCAAAGTGAAAAAAAAGATCTGTTATTTATTGATAATTGGTGACCAATATGTCTATTAAATAATGATTACAAAATACTTGCTGCTTTTTTTGCAGAGATAATTCAAACTGTGCTAGACTCAATTATTGATCAAACACAATCAGGATTTATGAAGAATAGACACATTGCCAATAATATTAGACTAGTTTTGGATATTCTTGATAATTCAATTTGATTTCTGATCAAAGTTTTATTTTATTTCTGGATTTCTACAAATCATTTGATACTCTTGAACATAATTTTATTTTCCTCAGTCTTAAACCTTAAAAGGTTTGGTTTTGGTCCGTTTTTCTGTAATGCAGTTAGAACTTTATATTGTAATGCTAACAGCGCAATTAAACTGAAGCATCATCTAGATTTGATATTAATAGGGTATATGTCAAGGTCGTCCCATTTCTCCATTTATTTTTATTGGTTGCGCAGCTGTTAGCAGACCATATAAAGCAAAGTAATCTTACAGGTATCTCTATTGCTGACAGGGAAGTGATCATCAGTCAGTTGGCAGATGACACTACTTTCTTCTTAAAAGATAGTGATCAAGTGGCAGTAGCTTTAGGAGTAATAGATATGCTTTCCAAAGCCTGAATATCTCTAAGTGTGAACCACTGTCTATTATGGATTGTACTGCTTCTTTCAATTTGTAATATTCCGGTTAAGGAAAATGTAGTCTATTTAGGAATTGTTATAACTAAAAACTAGTCTACACACTGTACTGATCATTTTATTCCAATTATAGAAAAAAAAAACAGTAAAAAAACAGTGGCTTCAAAGGAATATTTCTTTAAAAGGAAGGGTATTACTTACTAAATCTGAAGGTTTATCTAGATTGACGTATGCTGCTTTGGCTTTACATTTGGAAAATAACATCTGTAAAATGATAGATAATTTGCTGTTTAACTTTGTTTGGAGGAATCTTACCCATTATATTATGAAATGAACACACATGAAAATGGACTAAATTTTCTTGATTTTAATACACTAAATTATCCTTTTAAAGTAAATTGGATGAAACGCTTCTTAAAATGAATTATATCCCTAATTATGTTTTTTCACAGCTGGGTGGCTTAATTTTTCTTTCTCTACGTAATTATAATATTGAAAAATTACCTGTTAAACTCTCCGCATTCCACATGCAAATGCTTCTTGCTTGGTCTCTTATTTATAAACACAATTTCTCTCCACACTCCTTTTTTATATGGAACAATCGTAATATACTTTATAAAAAAAAAGTCTTTATTTTTTCAGAGCTGGTATAATAACAAAATAATCTGAGTATGTGATCTTTTTGATGAAAGTGGTCTGCTGTCATATTATGAGTTTTTACAGAAGTTTGATTTTCCTGTTTCACCCAAAGAATTTGCAATTGTTTTTAATGCTGTTCCTTCAGGAGTCCTTACACTGTTCAAAGGTCTTGATAGAACTCTGTGTACCATACCACCTCTTTGTGATCCATTCCAAACACCAGTAGGTAAAGCTTGTCTCGTTTCACATTCAAGAAACAAACTGATTTGTGCTCTTTTTCAAAAAGAAGTTGTTCCCAAACTATATGTTATTACCTATTGGAGTAATTTAGCAAATATTGCAAACTGGAAAAATGTTTGGCTTTTGCCATATAAATACCTTATTATGAACAAAGTCAGAGAAGTAGCTTTCAAATTAATCCACAGATTTTACCCGGTGAATACTTACCTAAAAACCTGATATTGACACAATGTGCAACTTTTGTAATATACAAGATGAAACAGTTGTACATTTATTTTGGTACTGTACTTGTACTAAAGTATTCTGGAATAATTTCTGTTTTTAAGTTTATAATTTATTTTGTGTACTCTCAATTTTCTTTATTTTGGAAAAATGTTTTGTTTGGTTTTGTGGATACAGACAAAAACAATAAGAAATAATTTTATTTTGTAAATCTTTTATTTCTCTTAGCCAAGTACCATATCCACAAGTGTAAATTCTCCAATAATAAGCTGCATTTTAAGGTGTTTGTTAGAGAGTTGCAACAATATTTGGAACGCTCTCAGTATCGGAAAATACTAAGGCGAGGAGAACGCTAACTTGTTGTGCCTTTTCCAGGATTCCCCTGTAAAATTATTACTTTATATTTATTTATTTATGTTTCTTGATTTTATGTTTGTTTTTGTTTTCTTTCCCCTGACTATCATGTGTTTTCTGTGTTCTTTGGTATATCTCTTCTTGATTTGTTAATGTTATACTGTATTTCCATTTGGTGTATTACTGGTTAATAATAATAAAAAAAAAAAGTTGTGAGTGCCTAGCCCTGCCCATGTGTTAAGGTGAGACACTGCAGGCAAAAACACATTTTTTTTCACCTGTCAATTTTGAGATTTTGGGCTTTTTGGTTTTTCATAAAGTGTGTTTTCAGACTAGTGGAAGGAAAACATGCAAAAGACACTGTTAAGTGTTTCTTTTATAGCACTTTATCTATTTGTGTCAATAGATTTTAATTACAGTATTTTTTTTCTCCTACACTGAGCCATAAAACTCCACTTCAGCAGCATTTTTACAGAGGTTTTTACAGAGGGATTTGTTCATATATCATTTGCTTCATTATATATAACATTTAATTCCCCCCAAAATTGTAAAAAATAAAGATTTTTTGGTCTGTTGTATTTTCTGAACTATAGAGTGACAAAATAACATACCCCAAATTCCCTTTGTAAAAACATTTGACTCTAATATGACTAAAAAAATTAAGCAATAATTTCGAAACAGACTTAATCCAGTGTTTAGATTTTTGCACTAGAAATGTATGCAAATTAGTGCATATTTCAATAAACAATGCCTCATTTGCATATTTAAACCTAACATTTTAGAAAACTTGTAATACAAAAAATGTTTGCAGTTATCAGCGTAATAAATCAACTGAGTAATAATGTGATAACTTTTTTAACCCTAACTTTTTTACCCTATTCACCTGCAGTGTCTCGCCTTAATTGTGTTAAATATTTTTAACGCGTTAAAAAAAAATAAAAAAGTAAAAAAATAATAATAATAATTGTGCTAATTTTGACACACACACACATACACACACACACACACACACATATATATATATATATATATATATATATATATATAATTTTATTTTTTTCGTGCACGTGAATTGGGCTTCATTCACTTCCTCGTTCTCGCGTCATCACGTCGTCAGTTCCTTGTTATGAACTTCAGCATAGATCTGACTGCTGCTTATCAATCTTGCTGCCCTGCAGTTCATGCACAACTTTGCCCGTTCATTTCCAGCTATTTCATTACCAATACCTGTGGTTCACTCGCGATATTCGGTAATAGTATTGTTGGCTGTGTATTTCCGGTTTGTGCTAATGTGTAATAACGTGTTCTTGTGTTTGTAGTATGTGTAAAAGTGTTATTATGTACTCACTGTGCATGTATGAATGTTCAGTTTTCTAGCACAGAATGGCAGTGGACTGGTGGGGCTTTGCCTATGCAGCAGCTCTCGCTCTGGGCGGATTCATGGGCTATAAAAGAAAAGGTAACCGTTAACTGTGGTGTTGTTTTAATGCACCATTTAAATGGAACGTGCAGCTAATAGAAAATTATTTTTATGATAACACATTTTTAATACGTTTATAAATCTAAAATCGAAGTTTGTTTTTATTTTTTGGTCTGCTGCTTGTGGTTCTAATAGCGTTTTAAGCACTATGCATCTTTCACATTGGTCAAACTAACAGATATTATATTTTTGAGCATGCTACCATGCTAATTCTGTTTTGGACACATACAATATAATTGCAAAACCGTAATATTCTTTTAAATGCCTTGGTGTACTGTGTCTACAATCTATATGCGTCCATAACACAGTATCACTGTACTTGGTATCCCTTTACTATGGTAAAGGGATCGTTGGAGATATTTCATGTAATTACTGTCTTTTACAGGAAGCGTGGTGTCATTAATTGCTGGCCTCTTCTTTGGAAGTGTGTCTGCATATGGAGCATATAAAATAACAAATGATCCACATGATTACTGGACTTCTCTAAGTATGAAAACACAATCACTAATGTCTACTCTTTTGAAATACTTTACATATGTCAACTTTCAACTCACTTTCCTTGACTTTTTTCACACTAGTCGCTGCTGGTATTCTGACTGTTGTGATGGGAATGAGATTCAGGAAATCTGGAAAATTAATGCCTGCAGGCATCATGGCAGGACTTAGGTAAAACTGTTGTTCACACAGTCACACATGTAAAATATATAATTTCTTGTGTTAAGATTTATGAAGATATGTTAAGACTACAGTTAGCTGATAGAGCTAAAATGGCATCCGTGTTTTTCAGTCTTGATGATATTCAGTATTAATGTATTTGCTCTGGAACCATTTAAAAGGGGTGAATTCTTTTAAAATCAGACAAACATCATTTCAGCCAAACAGCCAAGCAGAGTCATGTATAATAGAATAAATAAAATGCAGTACAAGTCTAGTTAAAAATATTTCATTTTTATTGATATGCTCCAAGAAAGCAATTCATAGAAATAAGCAGCAACATTATTCCTTAAGCAGATACATGTTAAGTCACATTGACAGGTGCAGATGTGGCACCATGAACTGTTTATTCTGATGGTTTGGTGTAAAAGGCCAATCAGACTGTCTTCTGTTTTCAGCCTCGTGATGGTTTTGCGGCTTTTGATCTTCTAAAAGCCATGTCCATTAACAGAACACACTGGGACCTTTCTCACATCATCTACTGGACAGCTGCAATGTTCATTTCACCAATTTGTATCTTGTACATTCCAAATAAATCTGTCCATTTTAGAGTGTCAGCTTCAATCGTGTAACAAAATGGAAGCTTCTCAATTAATTAGTGATTAACAGTGATTGGATTAATTATCTATGTGATTATCTAATGGTTTTGAGTTCATTGTTAATTCATTTAAATGAATGTAAAACCTTGGTTTTCCTGTGGGCCTTCTACTTAAAAAAGTGGCTCAACACTTCCTTTACAGTTTTCAAATACGCCTCATCAGGTGGAGATTTTCTTGCACTGCCAGGCTGGAGGAACTTGCTGACTGTTGGCAAGGCCTTCATTTTCTCTTGAAATGCCTGCAAAACAAATGAATGGTTATACCAAATTCAAAATTATAATGCTCAAAAAAAGCATTATTTTTTGATTAGATAAATTACAGGTAATACAATAGCAAAGTGTCTTTTTAGATTACAGAAGTTCTCGATTTTTCAGTCAAGTGCTGAGCTGGTCAGACAACTCATTGATTCACAAAACTGAACCACTGTACTCTCTACTATATCTAAAAAAAACAGTACAGTGAGTTTTATTTTTATTAAATACACTAATTTGTATGGTCAGTGAAACTCTATTCTGGCTGTTTTTCATGTGCCAATGTTTAAGAATTGTTATGTAATAAACTCTAAAACACCAAATGTTGAAAAAAATGGTATTGCTAAGCAAGCTTTTAAAGTCCAACTTTGGGGTTGGGTGTCTGTGTGGGAAACTGTGAGACAGCAGCACCTGGATTTTGGGAAAGGTTGAGAGTATTGTTGGGAATAACTCCTGCAACATCAGAATGACTTCAAGAAGGTGAACGTCTGCACGGCTCAACTGGTTTCCCACAAGGAACTGAGAGTTTTTAAGACCCTAAAAACCAGAAACACAAACCATAATCGCATAGTTTTGTGCATCCAATGTGAATAATCATGCTTCAAAAAGAGAGAATAAATAGTCTTTCTTTTAAAGTGTCACTGTCAGAGCTATCAGTACCTTTTCAAATGCAGGTAAATAGCGATCTTTTGCCTTTTCCTCTATGTTACTGAGTTGTTTCTGTTTGTTTTCAGGTGGTGTAAAAGGAAGCGTTATAATCTGATCCATTAGATCGATGGCACCCTCTGTATACATGTCAATCCTTCAGGACAAAAACACATGCGTTCAGTGATAATTGCTTAGGTGTGGTGGAAAAGTCAGGACACTTTGAATTAGAACCTTGCTGAAAAAAAAAACAAAAACAGTTCAAAAAGCCAGCCTAGGCTGGTTGACTGGTTTTAGCTGGTCAGCAGGCTGGTTTTAGAGGGGTTTTGGCCACTTTCCCACCACTTTCCCTTTTACCACCAGCTAAAACCAGGCTGAAAGACCAGCTACTTCCAGTTTAAACCAGCCAACCCCACTGATACACTGATTAGCTGTTTTTTTTCAGCAGGGATTACAAAACACTTTCATAAAAAAGTTGACATTTACAGAGCCCTTTCTTTAAGGTCTTTTCCATATAGATTGTATTTTCCAGCAATGTAATTCAAGATAGCCTTTGACTGCACCAGCTGCATCCCGTCTATTTCAACAAAAGGCACCTGCTGAAACATCAGGACTCCATCTACATTAAACATAGGAATACATTATTACATACCGCCATAAAACAAAAGATGAATTAAATAATTCACTAAAAATGTTAACATACCATTTAGCAGTTTTTCGTACTGCTCCCTTTTGGTCAAAAACACCTCCTCAAACTGTAAAGACAACACAAAACCACATTATGACGTACACATACAATTCCTGAATCCATGGTAAGTTGTCATGCATAGGCTACTATTCGATATATATATATATATATATATATATATATATATATATATATATTAAGACGAGGTTACATATATGTAGCTTAAATCCTATTTAAATCTTTTCCAGACTTCACGCAACAAACCTCGACTCCAGCTACAGCCAGCAGCCATCGGACCGACTCCATTTTCCCTCTTCCATTGAAGTAATGCAACACGACTTTCTTAGACATTTTCTCCAAATAATGCGACAGTTCAAAACTTATTTTCTGCAATAGACAAAGTGCGCGGCAGGGAGTTTTAAGGTGAAGATGTTACGTAAATCGTGGGTGGTGCTAAAATCCAAGTGGGCATTGAGATAAAGAGCACACCCTGTGACCCTGTTTTCACCTACTAAAGCAAGAAACAATACACGCTGAAGTCAGTAATCCCAACAATAAGCAATGAAATAACACATAATCACATATTTTAATAAATAGTTTTAATAGCTCAAGCTTTTCAAACAAAAACGTCTATGAATGAAAAATAAAACAGTGAAAATGCTCCTGACTGTAAAACATTATTTTGTGCAAGGTCATTAAAGACTAATTTAGATAAAAATGGCAAGATCATGATGACAGCCGTCTATTATATGAAATAAGTGTATGGCAAAGGGTTTTATGACTAAATGCTCCAAGCGTCAGCACTCTAGTCAGTTTATTATCGTGACTGGTCAAAATACAGTCATACCTATCTAAAATATCATTTGATTTTGAAAAATGTTGTCTTTAATTTAAAAACTTCACAGAAACTAAATTGTCTTGATCCACGTAACCCTTACGTACGCCAGCGTAACCATTATGTATGCCAATGGTAGCTGTCCATGGAAGCAAAGCATTGTGGGAAATACCAACTGTTTTAGTTTTAAAAGAGCATAATAAACGAATTAATATACAGTTCGTATTCGTGTCGTGTTTCATACATCTAGGTTTGATCGCCTAAGTATAGCGAATGTGTGAAAACAGTAACCTAATGTCATGTTACCGTCGAAGAGAAACAACGCTCGTCTCCGAGGTATATATACTCTGTGAACGCGCGTGTAATGTCGGATGTGAGGGCGATCTGGCTGCGACATCTGTCACCCCATTGATCGCTAGGGTTGATTCGGCTGATCTGGCTGGCTAGGCGGGTGTCCCCTTCCTCCCTCACCGCTCCATGTGTGTCCCTCCCGAAGCTCCGCGCTCGGTGGAAGAGGACGAGTTCCCCCGGCGGACGATCGTTGGTATAGAAGTAGCTGCGCTCCCCTGCTAGAACCTCCAAACAAGCTCAAGGCCCATTTGTAGGAGAAACGTAGGGAAGTCGAGCTCCAAGACTTCAGACACATCCAAATGAGGCACTGCATGTGGCAGTCTGCCTTTCTTTTGGGATTAATTTTATTTCATTTTTAAATAATATATATTTTTGATGAATCACACTTGAGGTTGAGGTTTTGCATATGGAAGTCATAAAGGATTTTTTTTTTTATAGTAGGCTACAGATTTATATCGAAGTATCCAAATTACTCAAATGCTCAAAAATAATTTTACATGGTCACTTATCAGTCTAATCTAGACATACATGTGTAATAATAAAATAAAATGCGGTCTAATAAAATACGGATGCAGTTTGTTTTCCGGGGCAGAAACAGAGTTTTGCAAGCCTGTTTGTTGACGAACATTTTATAAATGAGGCCCAGTTCGACGCTGAATTTGCACATTGTTTGATACTGAGTGATGGAGCGGTCCCAGCTATAAAAGATCCCGGTCATGATTCAGAACAGAAGTGCTTAGCTCCACCTGCGGCATGCCTCCAGAAGCTTGGCTTTTTCCGGAGAAAATCAGAAAGCACTGGGAAAGTATTTTTCTTTTATAAATATGATCAAACTAAAGACTTTTTGGAGATATTTAGGATACAGTAGTACTGTATTAGGTACTCAAAATTAACATGAGATTATGTGAAACTGTGTATGTTATGTACCCTTTAACGCTTAGCTCACTACTGTTAACTACTAAGGAAGATGTGTTAACTAATCAGTATGTAATACAATTTTATGATTGTGTTAAGTAATAGCGATAACTTACCTTAGTTTTTATATTTTATATACAGTACTGTATGTGTACCTCTTCAGCATATACCATATTACCATTAATTCAATTCCTGTATGTAAGACCAGGAGTAGGGGAAAGTGAAAATACAGGTAACCCATTAGTAATTAATAAATAATTATCAAATAATTCTGGAGGACATATTTCAAACCTGAAACAGTAGGTCTATTCTAAAGTAAAAATATAGTGAAACCTTTAGTAATTAATAAAGAATTTTTAGATAATTCTGCAAGAATTACTTAGAAACTGAAACAGTATTCTAAAGCGAAAATATAGGGGACCTATTAGTAATTATTAAATGCTTAAGCGTTAACACAACACAAAAACTACAAATATGTAGTAAAAAAATAAAATAAATAACAAACTGACCCCAAAAATGACCCAGCAGCTTCATCCCAGTGTTTCAGTAAATAAATAAATAAATAAACAAACCACTTTTTTTCAGAGTGTATCTGCAGTAAGTTGGATGATTATGGCAAGACAGTGGAGTTGGGGTTCCTTTCCAAAGCAGATTTCCTACAGAACACAAAGCAATTATTTACCATAATCATGACAATGAGTGCTTTTGGATGTGCAGCTAACAAAACGCATATTTCATTTCCATTATAGGCTAATAATAGTAGTAGTGGACTGTAGCAAAGTTGCTACTGTAGTACTTTGTACTTGTCCATTTACTCAAGTAATTTTGAAAATGAATAGGCCTACCCCAGTAATATTTTATTGGGGTATCTGTATTTTTACTCAAGTACTTGATTTGTGGGCCACAACCTTACTACTTATGATTATTATAGTGACTTTTGCATATAATTGTTCAGTAGTAGTTATTTGATAGTTATTTTTCTTGAACCTTAACTACTAGATAATTAATGGTAGTTCTTCAGGAGGTATGACAGAATACATTAGTTATTGATTAGCTAACTGTTACTGTACACAATCATAAAATTGTATTACATACTCATTAGTTAGCACATCTTCCTTAGTAGTTAACAGTAGTGAGTTAAGTATTAATAAATAATTACCTGCTAGTTCTTCAATAATTCCTTATTAGTTATGCAGTAAGTAAGAAACAGTATTTATATGATTACATATTATTCAATAACTTTCACCGACTTCAAAAAACAAAAGCATGAAACATTGCTGATATCAATAATCCCCCACTCAAGGAATTAAATAAGGCATAATTACACAGTTTCATGTTCATTTTTTTAACAGCTTCAGCTTTTCAGGCAAGTGTCTATAAAAGAAAAACAAAACTGTAAAAAAGCTCCTGATGGTAAAACGTGCAGTTGTGCACGATCACTGTAGGCTAATTTAGATAAAAAATGGCTAAGTCATGATGAAAGCTGTCTAAAATATGAAGTAAGTGAATCGCAAGCCGTTTTATTACTAAATGCTCTAAGCGTCAGCACTCTGGCTAGCCAATCGTCTTTTTCATCTTTTACATTTTCCTTTCTAAAATAGCCTGCCACTTATATACACTCAGAAAGAACAGTTT
This sequence comes from Cirrhinus molitorella, assembly GCA_033026305.1. Taxonomy (NCBI): domain Eukaryota; kingdom Metazoa; phylum Chordata; class Actinopteri; order Cypriniformes; family Cyprinidae; genus Cirrhinus; species Cirrhinus molitorella. Next base: position 8,387,546 of record CM065126.1, on the reverse strand, counting down.
TATGAATCTCAAACTTTTTGTCATCTCAGCCTCTTTAAAGTAATATATTTACTTTAAGTACTCCTGAGATTTTAAAACAAATATTTAAAAAAATAAGTATCACATTTGCATGGTCACATTTTTTATTTTTTGCATGCAGGTAAAATATTTAATCTTTTTGAGTAAGTGTATTATTTTGATTGTTATTGTAAAATGATTTATTTTAATTGGACATGTTTATGATTTAGGTACATTTACATTATATTTAGTCATTTTGCAGATGCTTTTATCCAAATGAGGACAATGGAAGCAATCAAAATCAACAAAAAAGCAATGATATTAGGTGCTATGACAAGTCTCAGTTAGCTTATCTATAATAAAAAAAAGAAAAACAGAAGCAAGTAAAGCAAGCGTGTGTGTGTGTGTGTGTGTGTGTGTGTGTGTTTTTATTTTTTTATTTTTTTGTTAATTGTATAATTAATACAAATAAAACAGAAAACATAGAAGATTAAAGAGGCTTTTTTTTTTCTCTTTTAAGAATATAAATTGAATAGAGTGGTAGAGTTAGAGGGTAAAATAAAAGGTAATAATAATATTATATGAATTTGATACTTCCCCATTCAAAGAGATTAAACATTAAACATTGCACATTAAAATGCAAAAAAAAAAAAAAACTTGATGTAACATAATGTCTAATACACTTCATGTTGTTAATTACAATTTATTGTTAATTATTACAATTATTATTAATTATTATCATTATGGTACAAGATTACATATTTGAATCAATGTGATAAACGAGTTCAAAAAGTAATCAAAAAGTAGTCTGATTATGTTACCTAAAATGTGTCATGTAATGGATTACACTACTGACAACAATTTTTAGAATCAGCAATGGATTTCAATTAGTAAGTAATCTACCCAGCTCTGCTGGAATGTTTTAATGGTAAATCTTAAATTAATTAGATAATCTAAAAAGTAAACTAAAAAGCTGTCAGAACACATTACCTAAAACGAGTAACCTAGATTACTTTAAGAGTATGTTATCAGCAGAGCTAGATTACATACAAATTGTAATCTGTTACTGTGGGCAGTGGGCAGTCATATTGCTATCACTGTGGCGCCTGGGGAGCAGTTGGGGGTTCGGTGCCTTGCTCAAGGGTCTCACCTCAGTCAGGGTATTGAGGGTGGAGAGAGCACTGATCATTCACTCCCCCCACTGACAGTCCCTGCCGGACCTGGGACTCAAACTCAATATGCATGGTTAAATAACCTACAAAATGATCATTCAAATAATAATCAATGTGTTCATTAGAAGTTGATTAAATGTTGAAACACTTCTTAAACTTGAAATAATTATTATTTTTTATTTTATTTTTCATTTATTTATTTATTTTTATTTTTTATTTTTGTAAACCCAGTGGTCAAAAGCAGTGTCTTTCACAAAACTAGACTTTCGGAGTGTATATAAGAAATAGGCTATTTTAGAAAGGAACATTTAAAAGATGAATTAGGGAGAATCTATAAATTATGAATAATTTATTGATATTGTGTAAATAATATGTAATCCATTAAAAAAAATAAATGTAGTCTGATTGTGAGTATTTTAAAAATGGAATTTAGTCTGGTTAAGAGTACTTAATTTTTGGAACCTGATTACTTAATCCAGATGGTATGTAATTAGTTACTACCCAGCTGGTTATCAGAGACAGCATATTTGTAAGTAATCTGCCTGTATGTTTATATATCAAACCATATCAAACATGCATCGGCGTTTTGCTTATTGTGCTGAAGTCCACTAGAGGGCAGTGATAAAAGTGCTTTAAATAAGGAAGAAGTAGCTAGATCTTGCTGTTCCTTTAAGTAAAGGGGAAATTAAATCTGTTATTAAGCAAAATATTATTAAAGAATGGCAGGAGGCATGGAATACGGATAATAAGGGTCGACATTTGTGTAATATTAAGAAAATGGTAGATAGTAAGAAATGTATAATTGGTAGAAACAGGAAAGAAGAGGTCATTCTTACTAGGATGAGACTTGGACATACAAGATTGAACGCATCTTTGTTTTTAGTCAGTGCACATGAATCTGGTTTATGTGAGTATTGTGGGGAGAAAGAAACTGTGGATCATGTAATATTTGACTGTAAAAAGTATGATGAGGAAAGGAAGGAATTAATAGATTTTTTAAATAATAGAGGTAAGGTAAATAAAGATCTAGCTTATCTGCTAGGTTATGAATTTAATAGGGATAGTGCTGGGTATAGAGTGTTATTAAAATATATTTGTTCAACTGGGTTAAGTGAAAGGATTTAAATTTAGTAGGATGTTAAATCTCATTCCTGATTTGGGAGATCTGTCCTGGAGGAGCTGAACACGCAGCGCCAGGTGGTTCTGTTGAAGATGGAGTGGGAGGAAGCATCAAATTATAAAGTTACGAAAGGTTTTATGTGGTTAAGGGAAATAAATTAAGAGCTAAATTAAGGAGATTGAGATTAGAAGCATGACTGCACAACAGAACCTGTAGGTGGCGATATGCACAAAGTTTGCAAAGCGCCAAAAAACAGAAGAAGAAGAAGAAGAAGAAGAGGGCAGTGATCAGACTCAGCGCGCTATACTCAAAGGAAAGAAGAAGAGCGCGCACTAAGCCCGCGGTTGATACGCATAGTTTTACTGCCGTCTCTAGTAAGTGAGCTATAGTGATTGTGCTCATGGATTTTGGGAAAGAGAGAGTGGTCGCGCTGGTCGACATGGATTGCTTCTATGTGCAAGTGGAGCAAAGACTCAATCCCGAGCTCAAAAACAAACCCTGCGTGGTAGCGCAGTACAAGACATGGAAAGGCGGAGGGTGAGAGACGTTCAGTACGACTTTGTTTTCATCCATTACAGTGATGTAACAAACATACATTTATTGTAGAGCACTAAATCTGGCGAAGATAATACGAAGACAGTCAAGAAATCTAATCGTCATGTTCTGTTTATGTTGACTGTATGCTCATGTAAAAATATTTACATAGATGTTTTTTACTCCATTGTTATTTTAACAATACCTCAAAATACACGTACAAAATGCCACAAAACGGATTATAGTAAGCAAAAAAAAAAAAAAATTCCATTGCAGTTTTCCTTAGCTCATGTGTTTTGAGTCCCCAGAACTAATGTGACTTTTTCATGTTTAACTCTAACTGCTGTCACGCAGCCTGTCATAGCTGGTCAGCAGACTGGTTTTAAAGGGTTTTTGGCCACTTCCTTTGCTGGCCAGCTACTTCCATCTTCCATCCAGTTTAGGCTGGTTTAGCATTTTTTTTTCCCAGCAGGGATGTCTTATAAAATCAATTGTTAACAGTTATGTGTTCTCCTAGCATTATAGCAGTGAGTTATGAGGCCAGAGCTCATGGTGTCACCAGGAACATGTGGGCAGATGATGCCAGGAAACTCTGTCCTGATCTAAAGGTGGCACGAGTCAGAGAGTCTCATGGGAAGGCTGATCTCACCCTGTAAGTGCACGTTTCTTCTTTTTATGTTGTTCAGTTCCAATGTAGGGTGTTCAAAATGAGGAAAATGGACAAAAAGGCGGTCCTGGACCTCTCATAAGCATTAGGGGACCCCCCATAACATCCAAAAATATATACTTAGGAGGTCCCCTGGTTTTTCAATATTTTACTTCAAACATGAAACTAGTGAAAATTAAAATGAAATGCTAAGATTTAATTGCTGTATTAAATTTAGACCTGCTTACGTTTTATTTTTACACCTTTTTACAGCATTGTTCACTATAACCAATCACACACGACTGTTTAGAATGCAGTGACCAATCAGAGGCGTTTAGAGTAGTCATTGCTGAAACAGTTTTGTTTGGACTGAAACTTGCGAACTCCCTCGTCATAAGCAACAGTGCAGATGTCTAGAGATTAAGCAAGAGATTAATTTATCATAGTGTATGCACAGCTTTACTGATTAAAACACTAGCTACACTGAATGCTCAGTTAGAGTGTGTGTTCTTTCACTGTGTAATAAAATGCATTTTCAGAAAATTCAGGATATGGGGGCAGTAAAAAATGTATATTTACATTATCATGTGAAAAAATTAGGACCCCCTATTGAATTTCATGGTTTTCTGTATTAGGACTAGTGGTGTCAATCAATAAAAAAAAAAAAAAATTATATTTTATTTTTTTATTTACACTTTTTTTTCGTGAAATGAATCGTGATTAATCCTACCTGATGCTAATGTTTTTAATTATATTTTTATATTGCAATAATTTCACATTCATGCTTCAAATTAATGTAGAAACAACATAAAGAACATATATTTTTAATATTTGTTCAGTGCCATCTTTTTTTATAACTGAAGGCAAGTACCACTGTTTCCAACTGATGTCTCTATGATTTTTTTCTTTTTTCCTAATATATAATGTAAAATATCAATGGTTACATTGAATGTAACCATTCAACATTATAGTATAATTAAGAGCTATCACTTGAACATTTATTTGACTTAAAAAAAAAAAAAATTCTAAGTACATTTGAAACAATCTTCACATAAACCTATTATAATAAATGTCATATAGGCTAACTACCTGTGCCCTTCAGCAAGAAAATATAGCCTAAAGTTATCAAACACTAAATTCTGTAATGATTAAGCTTAAAACTACAGAAGTTCTTAATTTCCTCATTTAATTTTGTTTTTTGATTAACAGACATCACAGCAGGTTAAGATGATTATTTGGCTGTTACTTTAAAAGCTGCCGCTGCTAAACTTGATGCGAATCTGACACTGCTTCAAATGTGACCTATAAATAATAAATACATACACTAAATACTTAAGGCAGCTTTAATGGCCTTTTTTGTAAATTTGTGTCTTAACTGACGACATAACTATGACATTGCATACGCTCAGTTTCATTTTGTTTGAATATGATACTGCACTTTAATATAGGCCTAATACAGCGCACGCCTGCATATTTGTGCGTTAACTTGAAGAGCAATTTATTTTTAACGACATACGGCCTGACAGCATCTCATCTGACCGCATTGCACTGATGTTCAACTGAAGCTCCTCGTCACTGGTACTGTTTCCGCACTGGTTTGACTCGTGTCTGGTGCTGAAGTAAAGTTGGAGCGCGCATCTGAAAAGCCTCCCGTTTGATGTGCTCATAAAGACGCTCTGTGCATCTAAATAAATGCATTTTTATTAGCAGTTGTGAGTGTTAACATGCGTTAATTGCGTTAAACTTTTTAACGCATTAAAAAAAATAATAATTACCTGCGTTAACACGTTAATTTTGACACCACTAATCAGGACATAATAAAGTATTATCTGGTCTTTGGCAGGTCTTAAAATTCTGAAAATATAACCTGAACAACATCACATGACATATCACACCATGTTATTATTTAATGAACAAAAATAAATCCAAAATGGAAAAGCCATGTGTGACAAAGTTAGGACACCCTATGATTCAATTGTCTGTAGATCTACTTTTAGCAGCAATAACTTAAAGTAATCATTTTCTGTATGAATTTATCTGTCTCTCACATCATTCTGGAGGAGTTTTGGCCCATTCTTCTTTATAACATGCTCCAGTTTATTGAGATTTGTGGGCATTTGTTTATGCACAGCTTTTGCCACAGCATTACCGTCAGGATGAGGTCTGAACTTTGACTTTCAGCCGTTATGTTGCAGATTTGCTGATGTGCTTGGGATCATTGTCCTGTTGCATGATCCAGCTTTAGCTGTCGGACTGATGTCCTCACATTTGACTCTAGAATACTTTGTTGTACAGGAGTTCATGGTCGACTCAATGACTGTGAGGTGCCCCCGTGGCTACAAAACAAGCCCAAAATCATCAGCTCTCCACCAGCATGTATGACTTTTGGTATGAGATGGTTGTGCTGATATGCTCTTTAGGTTTTCAACAAACTTGGCATGAATAGGGTGAATAGGGTGTCCTAACCTTTTCACATGACTGTATATCATATAGTTAATCAATATCACACAAAGAGTGCCATTATTTTGGAAAAATCACATATGTGATATTGATTTTATACAGCAGTTCAATAAACCAGAAGTTAATATTAAGAGACTTACGTTTTAGACACCATATTGCCTATTTTTGCTCTATTTTGCAAATAAAAATGGTTCCAAACACAGCCACAGTACTGTTTTGCGTCTCTAAACAACATGACAGTGTTTCTTTCCTGAATTAATCAAACGTTTAAATGATTCGGTTCAAACGCAATTTCTCGTTTATTAACATTGACTTGGTGCCACCTACTGGCAGGTTTAATTTCACATTTAATATACCTTTTAATTTTTCATTCAACATTTTAGGATTAAAATATAATAACATTGAGGTTAGAGGGACCCCTCAAGAGCTTTGACACAATTCGAGCACTGGTTTCAGAGCTCTAAACTCATTCCACCCACTGGTCGCTCTTTTGCGACTAACTTTCTCCGTTGGTTGCAGGACCACATAATTTGGTTGCAATTTCTTTTTGCTACAACATAGTATTAATCATTGCATACTGGTGAACCTTTTGCTTCCATCTATACACCTTTCACTTTTTAAGACTAAAACAAATGCTTAAGAGATGGATTTATTGTTATTTTTAAAATAAAAAGTGCAACAACAATAAAACAGTAGGCTACAATGATAAACTAGCCACATAACGTTTATTAACAAAAACAAATAATATGAGACATGGCATACACCACATGCTGTATTCTATACTGACTAATACGTTTCAGAATGCATAGCAAACACTGAGGAATCAAAAAAATAAAATAATTAAATGAAAGCCTCCAAAGAGTAACATGAGGCTTTTCGAAAGAAAAGTAAAACTAAACTGGCTGACATTTTTTTATTTTTTTTTCACACAAGAATACCAACATGTTCACCTTCTTTGGTTTAAGAAGTGATCTTTTACTTTACTTTTATCTTGAAAACCAAATCCTCTGTCCACCATTGTTTCCTCGATATTCACATAATTTTTGACACGTGCGCTGCATGTTGACATAGCAAGTATAATCCAGGCAATTTTTGGCTTTGCTCATTTTATTTTATTTTTTATTTTTATTTTTTTTGTTTAAGAAATATAGACTTGTATAGACCAATTTAAATTGGTCTGTCACAGTTTTGTCACTTGCAGCTATATAATTATATCTCCTAACTCAGACTTTATAACTCGATTTAACAAAAATAGTGAGTTTTCTTCCACCAGATAGGTGGCATATATTTACTTAATAATTCACAATTTAGAGGGGGGTCAAAATAGCAATTTTCACCTGAGATTTAAAGCCAAGTTACAAAGGGGTAAAAATGACTTCAGAAAGATGGCAGCATCATCATCTTATTTTTACATTGAGATTGGTAGGTCTGTTAGTAAAATCAGATGAATTTAGCAATCTTTGTTACATTATGTACCAATGGTGACTATTCAAAAATGGGTAAAACACTTCAGATACTACTAGATCTATGACTATGCCTCTACGGTTTATAACAATAAAAAATTAATTCTAATAATTAATCCAGGTGAGGCAAATCTTGGTTGATTGATGTGAATGCAATTTGTGGTGAAAGCAACCAGTTTTCCCTATGAGGCCTGGGATTCGTTTTAAACATGTTACAATACTGCATGTTTGAACTCTTGGTTGCTTCAGAAGCTGTTAAAATGAACTAAATCCCTTCTTCCAAATATCCCTGAAACTGATTCAAATATAGAATCTTATGAACAGACTACTGAGAGAAAGGTAATGGTGCTTCAACTTGAGCATTTCAGTGCATTTTTAACACTCAGACAGGTATGTCCTATACTTATTCTTATGGGTCTTATATTTATTCTTCAGACATTGTTCTTTAAATTAAATTAAATGAGTATCAGCTGTATACAAAGTGACCAATATTTGGGTTTTAACCACTGAAAAGGTGTAACATTCAGCAATCTGGACATGGGGCCTCATTGAGATCCCCATATCTCTGTGACTGAATGATGTAGGGCCTTGAAAATTAAGATTCCAAAAGAAAAGTTCATTAAGAACTAGAATCTAAAATGATATTGCGATATTAATGATATTATCTTTAATACTTCTTAAGTTATAGGCATGCAAACTTTGGAAAAAGAATATTTATAGAACCCAGACAGGTATATCCAATGCAGTTCTGCATCTCTGGTTTTAATGTTATTTGTTCTTCAGACATTCCTCTTTAAAATAATAGAAGTATTATATTTTGCAAATCGACCTAGAATTGTTTTTTTGACCAATGAAAATGTATACAATTTAGCGATTTACTCCTGGAGCTAAATTGAAATTCCAGTGTCTCTGAAACCAAACCATATGGGGCTTAAAAATGAAGTTGCCAAAAAAAGAAAGTTTGTTAAGACCAAATGTCTAAACGGGCATTAAGATATATTTATTACCTACAGGCATGCAAACTTTGGAGAAAAAAATTAAAATGGTCACCATTTGCATATAATCAACAAAGATTACTAAAGTCTCTGTGTAAAAATAGCATTATGATGCTGCCATCTTTCTGAAGTTATTTTTACCCCCCTGTAACTTGACTCTGAATCCCAGGTGAAAATTGGCATTTTAACCCCCTCTCTACAAAATAGTGGATTACTCAGTGAATATTCATCCAATATTTTGGCCAGGGAAGTTATTGAAATTTGGTTGATTTGACACAGAATGACCCAACATGTTTTCAGATCACTGTCTTTCATTAAAGGAATGATTCACCTAAAATTAACATTTTGCTGAAAATGTCCTCACCCTCAGGTCATCCAAAATGTAGACGAGTTTGTTTCTTCATCAGATTTGGAGAAATGTAGCATTCCATCACTTGCTGACCAGTGGATCCTCTGCAGTGAATGGGTGCCGTCAGAATGAGAGTCTGATAACAACTGATAAAAACATCACAATAATCCAAGCTGCTTGTTTGTAAAAAAAAAAAAAAAAAACAGATCCACCAGGACAATTTTAACTTCAAACGAGTCCTCTATTCATAACACCGTTTTCAAGCCAAAACAGCTCTAAACAAATTCTAGAGATTAAACAAATTAAAGTTAACAATGGATTTGTTTCTTACAAACATGCAGCTTTTGGCTTTTTAAGATGCTAATTGATAGACTGGAGTGGAAAATTGTGATGTTTTTATCAGCTGTTTGGACTCTCATTCTAACGGCACCCATTACCTGCAGAGGATCCATTGGTGAGCAAGTGATGAAATGAGACATTTCTTCAAAATCTTAAACTCATTTTGGATGGCCTGAGGGTGATTGAACGTTCATTTTTGGGTGAGCTATTCCATAAATTGCATTTGCATTTTGGTTAAATGTTTTCTCTGTTTGCCTGGGTTTTTGTGCATCAGTTACAGGGAGGCCAGTGTGGAGGTGATCGAGGTGATGTCACGCTTTGCTGTCATAGAGAGAGCCAGTATCGATGAGGCGTACATGGACCTCACGGCCAGCGTGCAGGACAGACTGAAGCACATGACCATCCAAGACATTTCGCAGCACCAACTGAGAAGCACTTATATTCAAGGTTTTCCACAAACCAGCACCAGTGATCAGAATGAGAATGCGCTGCTAGACAAAGGTGTGTTTGACGGCTTGTTATTTTCATTGAAGCATACTCTTAAGGAAGCCTGCATTGAGCACTGAGTTGTCTGTGCAGAGGAGCGGCGACTAAGAGGCCTGCAGCAGTGGCTGGAGTGTCTGTCCTCCAGCGATCAGTCCTCGTGTGCGGAGCTGCATTTGACGGTCGGCGCTCTTATTGTGGAGGAGATGAGGGCCGCTGTGGTGGAGAACACTGGATTCCGCTGCTCTGCCGGCATCTCGCATAACAAGGTCTGCTAGATGGAAACAGTAAACCGCATTTTACCTATAAACTGAGGAATTGTTTACACCTGGTGTTCACTTTTCATTCAGATGATCTAGTCAACACTCAATAGCAGTAACTAGGGCTGGGTTTTGACACAGACTTCACAATTTAGTTCTGATTCACAAGCTTTTGATTTGATTCAGAGCACACACCACACACACACACAAGGTACAAAGTGTCGATTTTGATGGAAAGTATCATGGAAGTTGTTAAATATACAGGGGTCCCTGTCATTTGGTACAGTTTTATAATATTAAAGGAGCAGTAGGAGATCTTGGAGAATGCTAACTTTAGCCTGATAGCACTGAAAGCGAACGTCCCACCCTCCCTGCAAATCGCCGTCTAAAGCCACAACCCCTGAACACATCCGTTACACACACAGACCAGAGACAGCATTACTACAATACATTTTAACACCGAGTTGAAATGTTCAACAACTCAGACAGTGAAACTCTGTGGTGCCAATAATGCACAGCGTTTCATTTATCTGTAGTACAGATCACCGACACAGACACGTGCAGTTGTCAGTCTGCCACAAAACTACTGTGAATGCTCTAGTGGCCGTTACAACATCATATGTTCTTAACAGTGAGAACACTTTATGGTACAGTTAGTAAAAGTATTACAATACCAGGAAGGAAGATCAGGTTGTTGACATTTGCCTGCCATTCTTGCTCTGTCTGCACATCTTACATGAACGCGCTGATGACGTATCTGTCTGCGTGAACAGGTTGCACAGAGGTATGCAAATACACGTTGACAATCAGGTGGGAAAGTCAATTAAAAACGCTCGGACCGAGCATTTTAATTGGACGAACATTTCTTGGTCCTATGCATTCCACAGAATATATAAATACATACAAATACATTTAGACCACTTAACTTAATGATTGCTATTAAGATGTGAAGAGACTTTCAACCAGCATAACAAAAAATGTTTCTGAAGACAATCACCTATTGCACCTTTAAAGAATAAATTTAAAAGAGACCAAGTTAGGAGTGGGCGATATGGCAAAAATATCACACATACACACATATACATATACATACACACACATATATATATATATATATATATATATATATATATATATATATATATATATATATATATGTGTATGAAGAGCTCAGATGCAAAAGCCTCTAAATCTATCTGACATCTTTCTTTAAAAAATGCATTTTTATCAGGCTCCGATGTATAGGTTTCTATGGAAGTACTGGTAATTCTGTTTGTGAGTTTGAAGTAAAAGTATTTGATGGATGTATAATGTGTGTCGAGAGCATTCATTCAGTATCATGATCTCATTTTTGACCGAGATGGCTTTTAGCTGGTTTTGCATCTGAACTCTTCACATATATACATATATGTGTTAAAATATACAGGTGCTGGTCATATAATTAGAATATCATCAAAAAGTTGATTTATTTCACTAATTCCATTCAAAAAGTGAAACTTGTATAGTATATTCATTCATTACACACAGACTGATATATTTCAAATGTTTATTTCTTTTAATTTTGATGATTATAACTGACAACTAATGAAAATCCCAAATTCAGTATCTCAGAAAATTTGAATATTACTTAAGACCAATACAAAGAAAGGATTTTTAGAAATCTTGGCCAACTGAAAAGTATGAACATGAAAAGTATGAGCATGTACAGCACTCAATACTTAGTTGGGGCTCCTTTTGCCTGAATTACTGCAGCAATGCGGTGTGGCATGGAGGCGATTAGTCCGTGGCACTGTTTAGGTGTTATGAGAGCCAAAAGCAAACTTTAAAGCAGCCACAATTTACTGGGGGGACTCTAGGTTTTTGTTCCAAAAAAGGTGATTTATAAATTATCAAAAATTTTAATTAAACAATAAATACAATTAAAATAATAAGATACAATCAAGCTGAATAAGTTACCAATCAAATTAAATCAACAATTCATCTTTGCATGACACAGAAAAGCTCAAATGTGACAATATGGAATATTTACAGGATTTTTGACATGTTTCAGAGGTGGAATTAAAGCATTTCATAATAACAATGTTATGAGATTGTTTTAAACATAATGTTTTAAATATAGAAATTGTAATAATTTAAATGAATCAATCTATACTTAAAAAAAAAAAACTAAAACCACCAGTAGGTGGCAGTAAGTCATAATCTTTATGACTGAATAATTAATTATATCGATTTGTTCAAAAGCGCAGTTTCATTCACCCAGCTGTGGCTTTGTTTGGAACTATTTTTGTTGACGAAGTAGAGCACAATCAGACAACAGTGTTCCTAAAATGTAAGTCACTTAATATTAACTTTTGTATATAATCAAAAATGTATAAAACTATAAATGTATAAATTCAATCAAATCTCTCTACACCGCACACTGAATCTATTATTTACATCATCTCTACACTTGTTATAATGAATGGCAAAAACGACTTTCTGCTTTCAAGATCTGTGCTGTGAGGAGCTGGACATGCATCGATAGAGAAGCATTTCTATTGGCTGCAGTCTGCAAGTATTATGGCAAAAGACGGCACTACACTGCGAATATCCCAACTCGTATTGCACTGTTTATATGCAGAACTGGGATCGCTTTCATAGTATTTTGAATGGGTAAATATAGAAATGACTTTTAATATTCAAAAAAGCCAAAGCAGTTGGAAGTGAAACGCCATCCCTACTAGAAATTCATCCCCCAAACTCCGTCCCTCTGCAAACCCCTCCCCCCCCCCATTTCCAGCCCTGCATACCGGTAATCTTCATTCCGCGTTCACACACAGAAGCATTCCGCCAATTTACTGGTAATGTTACAACTACCCTTACTGGTAAATTGCCAGAACTAATTTACCAGTATTTTTAAAAAGGTCCAATTCACACATGATCTCGTAGCGGTAATTTACTGGTAATTTACCAGTAAAGACTGTATGTATGAAAGGGGCTTTTGTCATGTTGGTTTTATTATTTTTCAAGTTGTCTGAGCAGTACAGCCAAACTAATTTCCCTATTTTAAAACCAAAGCCTTACAAGGGCTACATGAAAAAATAGGCTACATGTTACAAATACACATACTATGCAAATAAAACAAACAGTGCTTTAATTTCCAGTTACAGTAGGTGTAGCAGTAGCATTCACAAAATTGAATTAACAAATATAAAAATAAAACACTATATACATAAATTATACATCGACTCTTAATAAAGTAACTGTATTAAAGTTCTTCAGTCAAGAGTGAGTGATATATGTTTTTTTTATTAGCCTACAATCACCCAAAAATTACAGTTCTGTCATTGTTTACTCACTCTCAAGCTTTCACAGAGAGTAAGGTACCAGAAAAATGTACTGTTGGGTTCCGGCACCGAATTTCAGGAACTGATACCAGTTAAAATGCAAACGGTACCCAACCCTAGTCCAGATGCATCCCAGAATGCAACAGTGAAGAATTTAACCAAAACATTGTCTGCTTCCTTGCTTGGTGAACTTTCACTGGCATTTTAAATCAAAATTGTTTTTTTTGTTTTTTGTTTTTCACAGGTGTTAGCCAAACTAGCATGTGGTTTAAACAAGCCCAATCGCCAAACAGTTTTGCCACTGGGATCTGTTCCAGAACTCTTCAGCACCCTTCCCATTGGTAAAATGTAAGTAGATTACCTGTACTATGATATTATACTTGATTCCCATAGTATCCCATGACAGTGATGATGGACCATAAATGGATGTGTGGTTGCTCTACAGTCGTAATCTGGGAGGAAAGCTGGGGACATCCATCACGGAGACTCTGGGAGTGGAAAACATCGGAGATCTCACTCAGTTCAGCAAGGTCCATCTGGAGCAGCACTTTGGAGAGAAGTCTGGGTGAGAACCAGCGTTTAGAAAAACCTGCCAATGAAAGTGATTCAGTCCTGAAAAATCATAGGAATCAATACAATCTTAAAGGGGTCATTTGATGCCCATTTTTTTTTTCCACAAGTTGATACAATTCTTTAGGGTCTTAATGAAAATCTGTAACATACTTGGGTAAAATTTCTCAATGGTAGTGTAAAACAACACCTTTTTACCTTGTCAAAATCAGCTCTTTCGTCAGCAAGCCATTTGGGTAAATGTCTCTTTAAATGCTAATGAGCTCTGCTCACCCCACCCCTCTCTTCTGTAAGGCTGTAAACTTTAGCTGCGAAAATCGCCTTTCACATTATTATGAAAGGCGATTTGCAAAGATTTATTAAACACCCTTTATGCTCACTACTTTTGTAGGTGAAGCTGGATCACAAATGATTTTCGCAATGCATTTAGGTAGACAAAAAAAAAAAGCTAAAGTAATCCTCTGCGTCTTCAGCGGCTCAGATGTCGGAAGTAAATGATTGTTATGTTCATTATTACATCCAACAACAGAACACCTCAATTGCTTAGGAAACATTCTTGTCTACACCTACTTAGGCGTCTAAACAGTGGCGGTCGAACTGTTCACAGCTAACTCAGGGAGGGACTAAGGTAAGACGGTCATGTAAATCAACTATCGTGGGAGGGGCCTGTACAGAACTACGAAATTCTGCCAAGAGTCTCAGAACAGCCTGATATGAACAAAGTGATTATTATTATTAGCACTGGGTGTGATTTTTATCATTATAGAGTGGATGTCTACATACACTGTCAACAAACCTTTTCTGTTCAAACAACATGCAAAAGTGATTTTTGCATCCGATGACCCACTCAAAAAGTTATGGAAAGTAAATGCATCTTTTTCCAGTTACACTGAGGTAAAGTTGCTCATTTCATCTCTGCTCCTTAGGTCGTGGCTGTACGACTTGTGCCGAGGGATTGAGTTTGAACCTGTGAAGCCTCGACAGCTCCCCAAATCCATAGGCTGCAGCAAGAACTTTCCAGGGAAAACCTCTTTGGCTACAAAACAGCAGGTACGTGGCAATTTTGAGACTGGTGTCATCACAGATTAGTGCTGGTAAAATATATTGATGCATCGCGAATCGAGAAATGATTGCGCTTTGATTCTGAGATTTCCTGAATGCACCGCAGTGCTTTCTCGAGTCGATACTGAGCTTAGTTTTGAACCGCAGATGACACTGCATGCTTTTAAAAACAGCCATTCTCTGCTTGTTTCCAAATTCTTACACACACTTGAAACTAAAATAATCACTTATACAATTCGAAAAGGTTGAAGCGAATTACAAGGGTGTTCACAGTGGGCTGTGTTTACATTAATCTTGTGTCATAAAAGCATTCTGAGCTGAGGTGAAATTACATGACTTACTCAGCCGAATGCACAAGTGCTCTTCTGCACTCTTCTTCATGAGCATTCAAGTGTGCAGATAAAAACTAGATTAGAGTGCCATCTGCTGTTAAATTCTTAGTTCAGAATCGATTCCAGAGAGAACTGTGATGCATTCGAAGATCTCAGAATTGATCCATAAATTGATTCTGCATCGATTTAACGTTGGAGCCCTATCAGATGTCTCTTGATACTCTTGCTCTGGTGTAACTCACTCTCTTTTGCAGGTGCAGCACTGGCTTCATCAACTGGCCCTCGAGTTACAGGAAAGACTAAACAAAGACAGAGAAATGGTGAGTTCATTGCACGAAAACAACATTACATAACACAAACAATGTAAATAATAGGGTGACATCTGGTGGAGAAGACCAATGATACGATTCACATTAATCAGATATTGTTTTAAAAGTTTGCTGAAATAAATATCGGAAAAGATTAATTTGTGGCTTTTGAGAATCAATATCAAATTGACATTATTTAGAAAAAGGATCAAAAATTAATCAAAAAATCTTTTTTTTTTTTTTTTTTTTTGCCCAGCCCTAGTTATGAGCACACTTTCTCTATTAATGCAGCAAGTTTCTATATTTCTTGACAACTCCAAACAGCCAGGAAGATTTGTTTAGAATTTTACAGGAACCATCATTCAGACTAAACATCCAAAATGTTTAGAGCAGCAAGTAAAATTTCAGTTTAAATTACTAATATTACAGCCTGCCCTATACTGTGACACAACATAATGATGGGAAGTTTGATTCTTTTTCGTGAACTGGTTCTTTCAGACAGTTTGTTTCAATGAACTGGGGTCAGTTGCATAAACTTAGCCACAATGTTAAGACCTTGTCTTAAGAACTAGTTTGACTTACTTTTTTAATTCAAATTGGGACAATCTACCTTTTTGTAACTGGCTTTAAAAAGTTATGACTAGGGCTGCACAATAAATTGCATGTGATTGTCATGCGCATTTTGTCAGTTCTATGATTAGTAGTAAATTTCCATCACGTGCATTCAGATGGAGTGACATTTTATACATAGAGCCGTAGATTGCTGACAAGCTTCGCAATATCACATTCATAATCGCAGATGATAGGGTATTGATGCACAATCAATCAAAGTGAATTCGTAATTGCGAATAATCAAAAACTGCGATTGTCGTGCATATCTTTCAGTGAAGCTTGGTTCTGTGATCATTAAATCTTCATCCGAAGCCCAGAGTGTGCTCTCATTCTCAGAAGAAAAAACATAGGAAATGCATCTTCGCTGTTGATGCACCTGAATAAACAAAATTTAACTGCTTTCATTGATTCAACGTGACTAATAAACCCACGACTACAACAATATGTGACCCTGGACCACGAAACCAGTCTTAAGTGTCAATTTTTCAAAATTGAGATTTATATATCTTCTGAAAGTTGAATAAATAAGCTTTCCATTGATGTATGGTTTGTTGAGATCGGACAATATTTGGCCGAGATACAGCTATTTGAAATCTGGAATCTGAGGGTGCAAAAAAAATAAAAATATTGAGAAAATCACCTTTAAAGTTGTCCAGCAATGCATATTATAAGTATATAAGTTCTTAGCAATGCATATTACTTATCAAAAATTAAGTTTTGATACCTTTACGGTATGAAATTTAAAAAAATATCTTAATGGAACATGATCTTTACTTAATATCCTAATGATCTTTGGCATACATTTTTTATTTTTTTTTTTTTGATAATTTTGACCCATACAATGTAGTTTTGGCTATTGCTACAAATATACCCCAGCGATTTAAGACTGGTTTTGTGGTCCAGGGTCACATATATGGTTTATCTGAGTTCGTATAATTATAATTTTACTTATAATACATTATATAATAATGCAATGCTTTATCACTGCTTCATATCACTTTATCACTTGCTATCACAATATTATGCGTGTCTTATTCTGTGTAAAAAGCTACACTATCTCAAAGAAGGATTTTTTTTCAAACACTCGACTGATGTTATGAAGTGAGTTTGGAGTAAAAACGTGTTATTAATTGTTTTTTTTTTTTTAACATGCTTTCAGATGTAGCAAGATGTCTGGACAGAGCCGTAGTTCACTGAGAAGCTATGCAAACAGCTGTCCTTATCGCAAACGATTTCTTTCAATTACATAATCACACGATTAACTCATCTATGATAATGAACGCGATTAATCGTAGCTTTTCTGTAGACTATGGCTCTGTGTACTACATGCTGCTCCATCTGAACGCAGGTGCTGGAGATTTACTACCGATTACACAACCGGGTTTACTGACAAAATGCGCATGACAGTCGCCTTCGATTGATCGTGCTACGCTAGCAGATGAATCACATTAGATTATGAACATATTGCGTAGCTTATCAGTGATCTACAGCTCTGTGTATTAAATAATCTCCATCACGTGCATTCAGATGAGTGGTAAGTCTATTGTTCTCTTAGGTCTATTTTTATTACAACAAAAAATGTATTCATAATTATCCGATTACTCGATTAATCATCAGAATAACTGACCGACTACACGATTACCAAAATAATTGTTAGTGACAGCCCAACTTGTGCATTTTCTGTTTCTTTGGTTTAGAGACTGTTGGAATGCTTAATGATTCATAATTTATGATTTATCATAGGATCTCATATGCTAGTGTTTTGACTGTCAGGCAACTGAAAGTGAGTTTTGATTGAGTAACTTGTAGGTCAGATGCTTCAGTCCAATTTGGTGAACCGCTTCATACAGTGATTTGCGAACTGGACATCATCACTGATATCACATGATGTGATGTTTCTTCTCTTAATATGTAATGTATGTGTTGTTTTGTCTACAGAATGGGCGGGTGGCCAAACAGCTGACGGTGGGCGTCCGGCAGGCTGGAGGTCAGAGTTTTTCGCGCTGCTGTGCTCTTGTTCGATATGAGGCTGTTAAGATCACATCAGACAGCCTGGCCATCATCAAGAGCCTCAACACTGCAGGAAACCACCAGGAGGCGTGGTAAGTATGAGTGACAAGCAGCCACTGCACCCAATGTCTGCCCTGATTAAAATAATCAGTTAGATTTAATGCCATCAAAATCTTAATTTTGCTATTCAGTTTATTTTTATTAAATTACATTATAAAAATGGGCAATTTAAATTTTCTTCAGATGCTTGTTGAGAAGAGATTCACAAGCAGTGTTTGTCAGCCAGACTATTTTAACCAAAAACATTTACTTGAAGTCCCTCTGAGATTGTAATATTTAATTTAACATCACATTTGCATGTTTATGGTTCTCTGGTGTTGGTTAGTGGTCATCTGGCATAGAAACAAAATCTTGTTTTGGTAATTATTGTGTCTGTTGGCGTTCATAATATTCTTCTTCTGTTTCCGTTTAGATAGAACCGCTTCCGGGAAAGTTGTTGTTTAATTTGGCGCACAAATAAAGAAGAGTCTGAACTGTCACCATAGCAAATTTGGAGTCTCTAAATAAGGGGTACCCAACCCTGTTCCTGGAGATCCACCCTTCCTGCAGAGTTCAGTTCTAACCCTGAACAAACACACCTGTCTGTAATTATAAAGAGCTCCTTCAGATTCTAATTAGTTGGTTCAGTTTTTTTTTTTTTTTTATCAGGGTTGGTGCTGAACTCAGGAAGGTAGAAGGTAGATCTCCACGAACAAGGTTGGACACCCCTGCTCTAAATCAATCCCTCTAGCGCAGTGGTTCTCAACCACGTTCCTGGAGCCCCCCCAACACTGCATGTTTTCCATGTCTCCTTAATCAAACACACCTGATTCAGATAATCATCTCATTAGTAGAGACTTCAAGACCTGAAATGGGTGTGTCAGACAAAGGAGAGATGCAAAATGTGCAGTGTTAGGGGTGCTCCAGGAACGTGGTTGAGAACCACTGTTCTAACGCTCTCACATTTATGCTAATAACTTTTTAACTGTAAGGTCTCTGAATCCTTTTGACACCAACATTTTAAAATTTGTAGATTGTCCTGGTTGGTTTGTCTGATTTTCACCAAATTGGCTCAGAACATTTTTAGACCTTGCTGGCAAAAAGTTATGGAATTCAAGTTAAGTCAAACCATTCTCAAATAATGCACAAACGAATTGAATGAAGAGCATGCAAAAATGGTTGTAAGGTTTGGCATATTAAGGTCAAACTTGGTGTGTGTTGTTATAACCATGACCTTTATTGCAGCGCCACCTTGTGGTCAGGAGATATGGAAAAAAAAAAATGTTTTTTTGCTTATAACTTATGGTTAAGTCAAAATCATTAAACTGGTCTCATTAGATTCGGTGTAGCATACCCAATTACCCCATGTCAGCCATTTTACCCCATGTCAACCATTCAAGAGCACATTGGCATACCATTACGAAACTTGGTATGTGTATTTGGAATTATGCTCTGACAGTGCTCAAAAAGTTGGGGGCAGCACCACTTTGTGGTCAAAAGTCATAATGAAATTTTAAAAACGCTAATAACATTTGATTAAATTGGCCTATTGCAGCTGGTCTCAATTCTTTGGGTCATGAACATCAGGGCTCGCAAAATGTCAAAATCTCTGGTAGCCCTTCGGGCAGGTACTCTTTAGATTTTGGTAGCCCGAAAATAATTTAACTAGCCCAAATAAAAAAACAAAAAGGATTTTTTTTTTTTTTTTAAATATAGAAAATCAGATAGGAGTCTAAATGTCAATAAAAAATATTTTAGACGGAGAAGGAATTTTATTTCACTATTTACAGGGTATCTGTAGAATTTTTAAATATCAATTTAAGGCAATTTATGACCCTTTTTAAGAGCTGCACAAGTAAAATGAACACGGTATGAGTAGGGCTGGACAATGTGTGGTAGCATATTGAGCCATGAAATTATGATTTACAGTTCCGATACAGGTTTTCACAAAAACAAATATGTTATACAACAGCATTTTAGCCTTTATACCATATTACTGTCTTAATTGTTTAGATTTTTAGAAAGCACATGAACTTTTCACATTTACAATTCTGTGTTTGCTGCATAAAAAACATGGGTCGATATTTGCAATAATCTGACCAAAAATGATTGGAAATGCAAATTCATTATCTGCCACGAGTTGGCGCTTTAGGAGTACTGAAATATTACGGTTTCCATAGAAATGGCTGTACACAAAGCAGCACCGCGCACATTAATGCTGTTTTATCAGGCATTATAGGTAAGATGAAATGACAATGCAAAGGACACGTTTCTAAAGACAGTCGTTTCCTTTCAAATACATTCATATAAAGACATCTGTGCCGCGTTTTGACTTTGAAATGGGCAGTGTGCATATTTATTCAGTTCAATCCAGCCCTATCACGATTCTTGTCTTTCCGTCCCCAACTGTAAGACTTAAAATTATGATTAAAAGACTTTTCTTATACTATTTAACGTATTGAAAACTTTTTATGGCCTTCAATTTAATACAACTAAATTGAGGAGTATTTAAGGATCTGCAGGAGCCCTTTACTTTAAGATAGCCCGTGAAAAATTTTGGTAGCCCGACTGGAAAACACAATAGCCCCGGGACGTCGGGCTAGCGATTTTTGCGAGCCCTGACATGGTTACCAATTTTGCCATAGTCAGCTGAACTTCCTGTCTGCCATTTTAATTTGTTGAATTTAAACCTACTTTTTCAAGCTCCTAGACCAGGGCTATTCAGTTACAAATTCAGTTAGGCCAGATTGTCAAACCAAGAAGGTTAGCTGGGCCAGTCATTTTGTCATCGTAATGACAAATTTTAAAACCAACACAAACAAATTTATTGAAAAACATAAGGTTTATTCATTGTTTCTCTTTTAACTTTGGTCAGTTTGCAGAGCAAAAGGTGCATAAAAAAAGAGCTAAATTAACAGAATCTGAGGTAGCCCCTATTTTTCCACTTACAAAAGAAAAAAAAACTGACCTAGGCTACATATCTGACCTATCTGATCACAAAGTGCATAAAACAAAATAGTGCATAGTAGTAGGCTATTAGAAATAACATTATTTCCTTTTGAAACAAAATAAACAACTTGCACACATTTGACCCAGGAACATCTCAAAGTGCATAAAATACAAAGTGCACAGTATTCACAACTATAACAACACTGAGGGAACATATTTTAAATCACGATGTGTGATTAGGCATGCCTTTGTTACGCATCCCACATTATATTGATGTATTGTAGGCTACAGTTACCCTGCTGACTTAGTGGGAGAAGTGACATTTTTTGTTTTGAACGAGAGCAGTGACTTTAGGCTCGTAAGTTGTCAATGCAATCCGAAGGCATTGGTGGAGAGTATGGTCAGTCAGGGAGCAACGAGAGTTGCTTTTTATGGAGTTCATGTGTGAAAAACTTGACTCACATGTATATGTTGATCCAAACATACTGAGCATGACGATCGCTACTTTCTTAATGTTAGGGAACTGATGTACGTTGACATCAGTCCAAAACATTGCAGGCCCGTTAGTGGAAAACTCCTGTGCCATGGTTACAAATGACTGCCTGTCAACAAGTTCAAGTGTTAATTTGCCCTCGTCAATGGAAGGGACCACTTTCTTAGCTCTGGCGGATAAGTCCCCTTCTATTGCAACAGTGAACGGGTCTCTGACAAAAACAGCCACCTCTGTGGGCAGATCAAGTCCATCCAATCGACCAGCAAAGTTATTTTTCAACATCGCAATGACATCTGTCATCACATCCGTGATTTGTGCGGGGGATGCGAAAAGGTCCAGTTTAACTTGGAATGCGCGCATCTGTTCCACAAGGTCGATGACAGTTTTGTCTCTGCCTTGTAGTCCCAAATTGAGATCATTCAGGTGTTTGAATATGTCGCTCAGAAAGCAGGCATCAGCCATGAAGTTGTCGTCCAGTATGCGACTCAAGTGCGTTTCTGCCTTTTTTTGCTTGCTGCCGCGGAGGAAAGTTATGATCTCCTCTCTGAGACCGCAGAAACGCTCCAGTGCTTTGCCTTTGGACAGCCACCTCACGTCATTGTGCAAAAGAAGGTTGTGGTGCTCAGCAGACATTTCTGACGGCAGCATGCGGAATAAGCGGTGTTGGAGGCTTGATGTGGAGCGAATAAAATTAATTGTAGCCATAACGCTGTCCATTGTTGTTTTGAGCGCCCCGCTTAGTTTTGCGCACAACACCGCCTGATGCACAATGCAGTGTAAGGAGATCAACTGAGGTGCAACAGCGGACCAGCGTGCTGCCAAACCATTCACTTTCCCTGTCATGGTTGGAGCCCCATCTGTCACAAGCATGCACACACGCTTTATATCCAGACCATTGTCTTTAAAAAGGCGGAAATTTTCCCAAAGTCTATATCGCCAGTTGTGTGTCCTTCTAACAGCAGTAGGCCGAGCAGCTCTTCTCGGAAGAATTTGCCATCAAAAAAAGGGACATATATGCACAACTGAGCAGTATCAGTTTTGTCTGTGGACTCATCTACTGCTATAGACATAGTATCAGCTTTCATCAGGTCTCCTAACAGCGTTTCATACACATCTGCAGCAAGAATTTCAACCCTACGAATGTTTGAAGTATCTGACAGGGGTACGTTTTTTTTATAGCAGATACCACGCTCATTTTAATTTTATCGTCATTTATCACCTCATCCACGACAGCCAGCATACAGTCCTTCACGGTTTCAGAGTCTGTGAATGGCCTTTTCTTTTTTGCCAGTATCCAGGAAACATGAAGGGATGCTGCAGTAGCTCTCTCTTGGGCTGTGAATGACTGCACCATGGTAGTACTGCTCCGGTTGTAAGATGCAATCAAACTCTGGAAAATTGGTGCGGAAAGTCTGGTGTTTCTCAACATGATGCCTCCGCACATTGTAATCTTTAGGTACTGCAACGCACTCATTACAAATTAAACACATCAGTTTGGCGTTTGGATGTGGCAGTAAAATAAACAAGTATTTGTCAGTCCAGGCAGGGTTAAACTTACGGTTTTCATTGGCAATTTTACGTTTCAGTGTTGAGAAAGACATATTGATAGTAATCTAAGCTACTACCGGCATGGTCTGCATTGTTTGCGTGTTGCTAGGCTACGTGGTATGAATTTACGTAGGAATGCGCGTTTTTGGTGGGACCATATACATAATAAATACTTTATATATATATGTATAATTATATTAAATTATATTAAAAAATAATTTATGAATAATATATATTAATATCTATGGGCGGGACCACAGGCTGGGCCACTCGGAGGTTGCTTCTGGGCCGCCAATTGAATAGCCCTGTCCTAGACCATTGGTCTGATTTTCACTAAAACTGCCAAAACTGCATCTGAGGCTGTATCTCTGCAAAGCTTTGACATATTGACACCAAACTTTGTATGTGTCATTGTCATCCATCACTGACTCACCAATTTGGTAACAGCGCCACCGATTGGTCAAAAGTGATAAAGCATTCATTAACATGTAAAAATGACATTTCCAAAAATGCTAATAGCTTTTGATTGCATTAGCTTATTGTAACTCCTGTAAACTCCTCCTAGACCATTAGTCTGATTTTCATCAAAATTTAATTAGATCTTCAGACCCTGCTAACATAAAGTTATGGACTTGCGTCGATAGATGAAACTATTTTTGTATAGTGTCAAAACAAATTTGAAGCGTGATGCCAAACTGCATCTAAGGCTATATCTCTGCAAAGCTTTGAAATATTGACACCTACCTTTGTGTGTGCCATTGTCACCACACACAGAGAACACCACATCGATTTGATAACAGTGCCACCTATTGTTCAATAACCCATTAAGTCATATTACTAGAGATTTTATTTATGATTTTTCAACCAAAAATGGCTTTAATTACTCGTTGTTGCAGTTTTTCTGATGCTTCATGCCATGCTTAGCTCCTCATTTTGCCTGTGTTGTGCTTGTTCCTGATTAGAAAATGCAGATTTTTTTTTTTTTTACTTTATTTTAAATGTTAAATTAGTTAATTTTGACTTTATCAACTCACAAACCCTTTCTGTTCCTTCACAAACCCTAAGAACCAAACTGAATAACAACCCTACTGAGCTGCTTATCGCTGAGTTAGACTTGTTTCATAATCGATGAACTTTACAGTTTATTACTGTGAAACTGCTTTGAAACAGTCTGTATTGTATAAAGCGCTATAAAAATAAAGGTGACCTAGTTTGCAAAACCCTGCTCTAATAGAAGCAGACTTTTCCTTCTAATTATAAAATGAGTGAAAAAAAAATTGACTTTAAAGGAGGGACCCAAGCAGACCGTGACAGGAGGGTTGAGCTCTTTTGACTTGAGCACAGTCTACAAAATGTTTTCATCATTATCATGAACTTGATGTTCCTATAACAGCTGAGTGGGTTTCTGCTCTAAGTCTTGATGATGTTTTTCTCGTAGGTCTCCTGCTTTGACCTGCCTTCATCTGTCAGCCAGTAAGTTTAACGACGTTCCTTCATCCTCATCAGGAGGAATAGCAGGCTTCCTGAGCAGTGACGCACCTTCAGCGCAGTCGCTTCTAGCCTCGACGCAGACACCCAAAACACAGCCGAGCCCCAAAAGCCCGGGGGCCATTCGCTCTCTGTTTGAGAAAGCCGCTGAAAAAAAAAAACAGCAAGTGGAGGAAGCTAGTAAAGATGAACATGTGTCATCCAGTCTTCCTCAGAAAGCCACTGGCATCTCCTCTTTCTTTCAAAGAAAGACTCTGGAGAAGAAGCTTCAGCAGGCAGACTTGCTCTCTGATGGCAGCGGGTCAGTACTGAATGAAGACCAGAGCGTTTCCGCTCAATCTGAGATGGCAAACAGAGCCGATGTGTCTCTGTCTGCTCCGTCAGACGTCAGTGCATCCAGTGAGGATCTTCACACGTGTGAGAGCTGTGGACTGAAGGTGCTGGTCTGGGAAATGCCTGAGCATATGGACTATCATTTTGCTCTGGACTTGCAGAAGTCATTCTCATCCTCCAGCGACCGGCCCGAGACAGTCGGAGCGCTGCAGTCATCCCGCGGAAAGTGCAGAACAAAGATTCAGAGCGGCCCGCAGGCCAAGAGAGCACGAGTGCAGGGAAACAGCGGCACACTGGACTCTTTCTTCAAAAAGACATGACCAGCACTGCACTTTGACCAGCTTTTTATATGATTAGGTTTTGATGAGAAATATTTGTGCTTTTCAGATTTTACTGTTTAATTTAAATAATAAATAAGTTGTTTTACAAAATATGTTCAGAAGCCATTTTCTTCTCTTAAATAGAGAAATATTGTCTGTCACGTTTTATGTTAAACATACAGATTATGAAATATGTGCTTGTGCAGTTTTCGGGTGGTTGGTAATTTTCTGACAACAGCCTCTTCTAGTTATGGCTTGCAGTGAATGGGTGCCGGCAGAATGACAGTCCAAAAAAAAAAATTATGATAACATAACGCCTTCCTCCAGGGAAAAAGTGGTCTGGTCTGAATCAGGAGAGAAATCTGCACAGGTCAAGCACTGTTTTTAAGTCAAAACAGCTTTAAATGAATGTGTAGGGGTAGATTTTTTATTTGCGAGACAAATAATTTCTCTCACTGGAGGAAGTGTTACTATGCACTCATATTTTAGTAAAACATCTTAATGATGGATTTGTTTCAGATTTTGTCTTCTTAAGATGTTAATTGATGGACTGGAGTGGTCTGGATTACTTGTGGGTTTTTATCGGCTATTTGGACTCTACATCTTGGATGCTGAAAGTGTGAGGACACTTACAGCAAATGTTCATATTTTTGGGATGAGCTATTTCTATAAACAACACTTGCAACATCCTCAATAGTTTTGGCATTGTTTCCTTCACACCACTAGAGGGCAACAAATCATGACTGAAACCTGAAACACTGGAACCTTTCAAGTGTGAAATGCCATGGTGTTTTGTTTAAATGTTTTGTCATGAGAAATGTTGATCAAATTCAAGATCTTCTTTGCAGTCACTTTAATAATAATTCATAATATTTTCCAATGGAAAATGAATGTGTATTAATAACAGAAGAACATTAATTTCATATGGAATGTGTCAATCTAAGCATTATATTTTGGCTAACGCTTTGCAGTATAAAAAATGCTGCATGTCATCTGTATTTCTTTAAGTACAAGCTGTGCTGTTCATGCACAGATGGATAGTTAAGCTCAAAATAATTATTGCCTTCCTTGGTAAATATGCACAAAGAAATAAATGTGAAAATAAATCCTTTATCTGGGTTTTCACTTATAATGCCTGGTTGGAGGAACACCTAATAAGAGATCAGAGATCCAAAGTCTTCATTTCTCAGCTGCATGCTGATGCTGCTTCTTTTCAATTCACCTCACTCATTCTCTATAGCAGGGGTCTCAAACTGCCGTCAAAAATATAACGCAATCCGGCCAGTTCACATGTCGCGTCTTTTGCGCACTCAAATTCGTTATTTCAAATGTAGACGCTCGGTATAGGCGCTCAACTTTTCAGAATGCCCCAAGCGCACCGCGGGTCATGTGACAAGAAACAACCAATCAATGCGCTTTATCCTTTCCCATAACAACAATTTTAAATACGTTTTAGATTTTCAGTGCTAGAAATTCATTTATTCCTTTGCCTAATCTTCTGCGCCTACATAGAGAGCATGGCTCATGATTGCTTAGCAACGGCAGACGCCACAGGAGCGCAAGCTACAGAGAAAGCGGCGCGTCTAGGGTTTTCCAGACAAGACGGAAAAGCATTTTGAATTTAGCAGTGAAAGTTTAAACACACCGGTGATCGTCCAAAACGAATTGTTAAAATAGACGCGTTTTGGTGGGTTGAAGTGGCTCAAATTGAATCTGAGGTGCAAATCAGATTGGAGTAGGGTGACCACCTGGCAATAGTTCTGTTGCGGGACATATTTGTGATTTTACGGGACAATGTGGGACACATGCAAGACAGATACATTTTCCATTGTAATGCTATATAAATACTGATATACATCCGTTGTCATATGCGCTTATTTATGTTTCTGAGCGTGCACATGTAACCGAGAGAAAACACGTCCGTTTTATGTGAAAGTGAAATCCACCTGCGAGAGAATTGTGCCCTGGCATTACAATAATGCGCTCTTGACATTTGTCATTACAATAACTCCACAGAACCGCCTCAAATGAACTATTAAAATAAGAATAAAGTAACATCTGACAGTTGCATCGATTTTTTTTTATTTGTTAAAATTGACAAAGAATATCGTGTTTTTCCTTCTGCGATCGACCATTTCTGTCGGTGGTGCTAGATCACATGAGGTCTGTACATCTTTTGCGTGGAAACTACGCTGCAATAAATAAATAAATAAATAAAATAAAAAGCTTTCTTAAAAAAGCATGCATACATGTTTTCTTAATATGATAATTTAAAAAATTAACTGACTCATGAAAATGCGGGGCATTTCTTCAGATTGTGACGTGCGGGACAAGGGGTGAACATGCTGTGCAGTACAACGCAAAGCGGGACAGGTGGTCACCCTAGATTGGAGGGGTGCCTTTTTAGAAGAAATTGAGGCAACATATTGTGATAAATATATAACAATGCACAGACACTGTTTACATTTTTAAGTATAACAAAACTATGTTCGTATAGTAATTTATAAGCAATGTGAGCTAACATCTCAGCAATTAAAGTAAATCTTCAGAAATTTTGTGCTTTCTTGTTGTGCTTTAATGTTAAAATGGCCCTCCTATGAGATGTCAGTCACAGCAATGGCCCCCAGCCAATTTAAGTTTGAGACCCCTGCTCTAGGGTTCAGGTTAGGGGTCTGGGCAGCCATGGCAGAAGCTTCATTTTCTGCTCAGTGACCTGTTTTGGTATTGATTTTAATGTTTGTTTTGAAACATCTGGAGGCATTCAGGTTTAGATTTTTTATCTGTTGGTAGATCTTTGCTAGAATCCATGATGCCATGTGTCTAAAGATGGAATATTAAAGATCCAGCCGTACACAAGCTCATTTTTTATTTTTCTTGAAACCCTGCTGTTTGGTGCATGCACTTGAACATACATGTATTTTCCTGTAGGGACATAGTTGTGTGTGGTTACTGTAGTAAACCCATTGTTGATTTTGTGAAGGGATGCCAGTGATGGCCGGTTTCCCCTTAAAGGTAAAACTTTTGCACTTTTTTTTTTCCTGACAGATCTGTAAAGCAACAATTTAAGAACATGACACAGCCCATCTGAGTTTTTAATTATCAACTTTTTTTTTGTGAATTTTGTCAGAATTATTTAATGACCCAAGTTAATAGAAACTTTAATTTCATAATGAGATTTCATTTAATTTACTTTGAGAAATGTTATGTTTTTGTACATTTCCTGAATGAAAGATTAAAAGAATAAACCAAGCAGATTTACTTTCATATTTACTTATATATATATATAAATATATACATATTTACCAAGGGGAACAAAGATTCTGAAGTGAAGTTGAGGTGAATTTCACTTCCTGTAACTATGTGGCAGAAAAAGTGTTATCACACAGGTGTAAATCATTAACTATCCCATTAGAGTTGATCAGCTTTCATTTCAGCGGGACAGTGTGTGTCAACAGAAAGTTGAGTTTCGATGGATTGCAGCGTCTTGCATCATCTGTCAGGTTATCGGTGAAAGCAAGATCACCTGTCCACTGAATCAGTGAGGGATGAGCTCAAACAATGCAGTCACAGTCTATCGAAAACTGTAATAAACTTTTATTTATGTACATCACAATATACAAACAAATTTGTACATAAATATTTCCAATTCACCAAAAAGTAAGGCTAAAATATTTAAAAATATCTAAAAAAAAAATAATAAAAAAAATCTAGCACATGAAAGCCAGAAAAGTGACATTCAGTGTAAAATGAGCCGTCACTCAAAAAAAATCCATAAGAATAGAAATGATTACAAATCTAAGTAACTAAAACATCCAGAATGCTCTATCACATTCTATATAAATTCTCTTTTTTGGTTCAAATACATTTTTTTTTCCATCTAAAATTGCACACAGAACAGTGATACAGCCGAAACTTGTGTGAACGTCACACAACGTGTGTCCTGGTATGTGATTCGGTACAGAGACATGCATACAATGGTTACAGGACAGCGCCGAGGCGAGAACTAGCTAACAAACCCACGTTCAACATCTAAAAAGGCGTTAGCACCAAACCAAGTGTTCAGAGAAACACTGAGGTATAGCACACTCTAAAAAGTAGAACACTACACTAGTCACTGCAGCCTAGAGACCTAAGAGAGAAACGTGACAGAACAGAACTGCTTTGCATAATTAGTGATGTGTGAATATAATGCTTTCCTGAGCTACTAAAGCACTCGAGTGCAGGCAGAAACAGACGCTAGCGTCAGGTCAAGGCAGATTCACTTCAGATGTGAAAGAACGCAAGAACACTTGGTGTACAGCAGCACATTTACGCCAGCCTTCGAGCAGAGATCTACAGCCTGTCCTGTTAAAGCTTGATGAGTAAAAACCTCATTACAAAACACTAAAATAAATAAAAAAGACATCAGAGAGACGTGGAGGTCAGTTTCTGGCATTTGGTACAGCAGAGCGAAGATTTCAAATTCTCACAACTGTAGCTGCCATGAGAAGAAATTATTCTTCATTGACATCAGTTATAAAAACATCCACTTAAAAAAAAAATGCTACCTAAAATAAAAACGGTTGTATTTAAATTTACAATCCTTTGGTTAGTGAATAATGAGTGCAGGATGGTGACATTATAAAGGCAGCATGAGTGCTATCTCTGACAGTGTTATTCAGTGCCGTCTGAATGCTAAAAACAAAGACGTTGCTATGCGGACGATGTTTGGATGACTGTAAACGGATTAAAAAGACATTTACGCTACGAGTGGACATCTGTGCAAGGCAGTCATCACTGATAAAACTCCACCGTGTTCAAGCTTCACAGGACTGACTCTCAATGACAACAGGAAGGCAATCCAGATCACATGAGAAGAGCTGCGTGTTCAGGCTGTGTTTGGTGAGTGAAGGCGTAAGCGTGAGGAGGCGGATGGGTGCCGCCTCATTAGGGCTGCTGCTGGTACTGGGATGCAGGTTGTAGTTTGGTGACCTGGCCGATGCCTTTGGTTACTCCCTCTCTGAAGAGCAGCTTGGCGCCCACCTTCAGGTACTCCGGGTGTTTGATGAACTTGAATCGTACCACTGCTTTCTCACCCGTACGGAGCTCATCCTGAAGGAGAAAGATTGAAGGAAAAGCTCACTGATACATACAGATCAAGGAAAAGCAGACAGAGCTAAGAGTCTTTCTATTAAACGTTTTATTCATCAGGGTTCGTACATAATACTTGAGTCCTTGAATTTAATTTTGCAGTTTACTTTTTTGGTTTTCAAGGACTGAATAGACACTATGGGTGTGACAATATGCTTAGTTTACGAGATGAAACAAAATACAGACACTTGATTCACTAGAACGAGACAATATCTCAATACTATTTTTGAGAAAATTTGCAAAGACAATATTTGTCTTTGAATCACAAAAAGCATAATGATGTTTAAATAATCTAGGGACATAACTAATGATTATTTTGGTAAAAAAATAATCAGGTTTATTTTTTTCTACTAAAAAAAAATATCAAAGTGTAAAACAGGCTTTAGTATAACAATATTTATATATAGACTAACGATGAGGCAATAAAAATGGGTTCAAATAAAGTATCAAAACAGAGTAATTATTACATGGTTTTATTAAACACTTTTTAAAGCTACAGTCCATAACTATTTTGGTTAAAAATTATACAATATACATTTCTGAACAAGTACATAAGCGGCCAGTGTTCAAAACGCCTTACTTTAGCCCGATTCACAGCGGTTAGCTTATAATAATGTTTTTTAAACTGAGTGGTACAGGTAGGTTTTCGCAGGAAATTCAAGCATGTCACTGCATCATGTTTACGTATGTTTGCGTCTGTAAAACATAAAGAAGGTGTCCTGGCTAGTAGGTTTATCACATGTGAGAATGCTGCAGGTGTTGGATAGTTTATAGCCTTTTCTCACAGCGGCTGAAATAATTCTTTTTTTTTTTAACTTTTTTTTTTGGTTGCGGATTGTAATCCAAAATGTTTATGTGTTTATGAAACACAAGTGACTGAAATTAGATTACTCCAGTTTTAAATATGCATCTGTTTGCAGATAGCCTATGTGGGATTACACAAGTTTTGTATTTTAAAGAGAACACCGGTCCTAAGGAAGAATTATTTGCTTTTTCAGCTAAAAGAATTTCTTGATATGAAATTCGAATTTTATGTCAATCAGAGATTAGACTGTACAGAAACAGAAACGCTAATAGGCCTACACACTACATACACGTAGTTACGCAATGCTGATGTTGTTAACATGAACAATTTGAGAACAAAGTATAACAGTAATAATAACTTGCTAGTTTGATGAGATGTGAGATAACAGATCGTTAGATTTAAACATCTGTAGCGTTTTTCCTCAGTTGGTCAGAACAAAAGTTTTCACTTGCTACTTACTCTTAGATGACAATATCCGGTGAAAATTAGATTAATCTGCGCTGGAGCCGTGTCGAAGCACAACCAACGCATAAAAGATAATTGCGCACTTAACTGCAAGTGCAGGTTTTCAGACAGAGATGGCAACAAAGAGGCAAAACTTACGGACTGCAGTTTTAAATGCACATAAGAAACTTAAAGGGACAGTTCACCCAAAAATGAAAATTTGATGTTTATCTGCTTACCCCCAGAGCATCCAAGATGTAGGTGACTTTGTTTCTTCAGTAGAACACAATCAAAGACTTTTAACTCAAACTGTTAGTCATATAATGGCAGTCAATGGCTACCAAATCTTTGAGAGAAAAAAAAAAAAAAAAAAACATACAAAACCAATACGATACACTGATGTCCTAAGACATGAAATGATCGGTTTGTGCGAGAAACTTAACAGTATTTATATCATTTTTTACCTCTGATTCTCCCTCTGCCCTGAGCGCATGCACATCTCAGGCTCGTGACATGTGAACGCACTCTGGCGTAGTACAAGCAAGCGTCGGAAGCGATCTGCGGTTATACATCACTCATTGTTTACACAGTGCACGGGGATTGCGGACGTGATCTAAAGATATTTAGAAGTACAGGTCATCGCAATGGAAGATTTTTATATATCATCAGACCATGCTCAGGGGCTCGAGCATCCACGGAAAAACACAATATTCTCGGTTCATTTTAACCAATTAGAAGTGTATTGTAGCTTGTACGACTTTATTCTCGTTTTCATAGTTTATATTTGAGGCAGGTTTTGGCGTTGTTTTAATGACAAATGTCAAGAGTGCATTATTGTAATACGAGAGAGGGTGCACGTATAACAATTTCTTGACTTTCAGCGCGCTCCCTCAGATATTGCGCCCTCAACTTTGTCCTGTGTATGGGCGATTAAGTGCTTATTGTAAACAGATATGCGATATGGTGTTGAGCACCCACCGGCAGAAATGTAAATCGGCGCCCTTGCAGACAATGTGGATTTTTCAAAGTGGATTCTACGCCAGAGCTCGTGCACATATCACCCGCCGGAAGCTGTGCATGCGCTCAGAAGAGATGGATGTTTTGGTAAATCAGAGGTAAAAAAATTATATAAATACTGTTCAGTTTCTTGCACAAACCAATCATTTCATGTCTTAGGACATCAGTGTATCGTCACGAGTCGCAGGGTTTAATTTGGTTTTGTGTACGTTTTTTTTATTCTCAAAGATTTAGCCATTTAGTCATTGACTGCCATTATATGACTGTCAGACTGCAACGGTTTGAGTTGAAAACCTTCGATTGTGTTCTACTGAAGACACAAAGTCACCTACATCTTGGATGCCCTGGGGGTAAGCAGATGAACATCACATTTTCATTTTTGCGTGAACTATCCCTTTAAATAAGTACATTATGTATTATAACAAATTCCTGCAGATGGTGCCAAAGACCTGATGAGGTTTTACTTTAAAACTATCCGGAATGCTGATTCCCTGACAAGCTTCAAGCGACAGCTTAAAACTCATCTCTTTCAACTCTATTTGCTGTTACCATAAAAAAAAAATTAATCTCTTTATTCCTTCCCTTTCTAGCTTGTACTTGTCTGAAGCACCACTTGAAATCTGGTATTATAGCACTGCCTGTGTCTGTTTGTCTCCTTAAGAAGAATCGCTCTATGTTCTCCCAACTGTATGTCGCTTTGGACAAAAGCGTCTGCCAAATGCCTAAATGTAAATGTAAAATGTAAATGTACTTTAAATGTTGAATCGCTATATAATTTATAATTTATAATTTTTTGACAACATGCAACCTCAGAGCGACGGTTGCTTTAATAGGAATCAATGTACAGTTGATGTATATAGTGTGTAAGTATATAGTGTTTCACTTTTTATATTTAATTCAATTTCAAAATAAATAAATCGCACAAACATCTAGTGATATAGACAGGGGTGCACATAAGTTGTTTAGCCTGGTTCTTATAAGAGTACCTAGAGAGTACATAGCGTGACCCATTAAACATAACTCTAAAATAATAAATTATTATTATTAGTGATGATCATTTCAATGGACTTGTTTATTTTTTAATAAAATAATAATATAGTGTGGAAATACTATTATATTTTAAAACAAAAGGGAGTATTAAATAAAAGTAAAATTATTTTATATTAAACTTAAAATAATATTTACTCTTTTTATATGAACTTTCATCATCATCAAGTGTACGCACTCTCTCCGGGTTTAGAGCTTCCGACTGAAGAGTGTTCAATGAAGAGTGTCAGTGAATGAAATGTCACATTTTTGCATTGTGCTTTGAAATCAGCAGCGAACAGTCTAGAATTATGCATTCAGTTTGGTTAGAAATCTTATACAGTATTACTGTTTGTCGATCTAAAAATGGTAATTGTGCATTAACAGCTGTCAACCATGTCGGTACGCAAATGCACGCTCTGAAATTATTAACAGCGCGTTTCTTATTTTGGTTGCGCATGCGGGCCTACGGACCACTTATGTGCACTCCTTGATATACACTACCAGACCAACAGATAGACAGTCAAAAACGTCTAATTAAGTCAAATATCGAAACTTATATTATCAATCAGCAATTTATTAAAGAATTACATTTTTAAGTCCCTACAAATTTTTCAAATTCAGTTTTATTGTTTACCAAATTCACTTTTTTATTAATTTTCTGTATTCTATTTTAATTATGTCATAAAAAAGAGTGTGTATATATTTTAATAAAATCAGTTTGAGATGCTTTGATTATTAGCATTTATTTATTTTCTTTTTCTTTTTTTTTTTTTTTTCTCAGAAATACTGTGTTGTGTACTTAATTTCTTTGCTAAATAATTTCTGGTAAAATATTCATTTAAAAACAGGTTTTAATAATAATTGTATTACTAGTAATAGTTCTAGTAATATTTCATCAAGTAAAATTTCTGTCATGGTTTCTTCAAGTTAAACCAAACTTTTATTTTGACAGCTTGCTGTTTCTGTTTGTAGATCATAAGGCGTTATAATTATTCTTAAATAAAATGGTAAAATGACTCTCAGAGCAGTTCCAGGGATTATTTTCTTGTACTCATATATTGAGGCAGCAGAGGCTGAAAACACGCATGAACTTTAGCATGTGTATGGTAAACGAAACTGCGGATCTGCACATTTCATTTACAAAAGAGAGACACAAAACATGCAGGATTCATATTTAAATAGTATTTTGTGGCTTAATATTTATAGACACTAGTCTATATCTCATTTTGATTTAGGTGTAATGACCTACTTTTGATGTATTCCTCCAAAATTTGGCAAATTCCATGGCATTGCTCGTTATACAGTAAAATCGTTTTTTATGACTAGATTATGCGATTACATCCGCATTTTCTGCATGGGGGAAATCTGCCGTTTTTCTAGTTACCTATTAATCAGACAGACAAAGACGACTCACCTTTCCTTGCAGAGCCTCAACTGTGGCAGTCTGTCTAACGTTGCCCACATGTACCGTAACCTGGAATCCCTTGTGGAAAGTTTTGGCATGGAAGAGTAAAACGATCTCAGCTTCAAAGCACCAGCAGATTGTGGGGTTCATCTCTGGGCTCACCATCACCATACCCTGCCAGAAAACAACAGCCTGTTCACACCAACACACTTTATACTGAATTGTAGTCATTCACTACAACCCTAGCTTAGATTGAAGGAGTTCAAAATCATGTCCATTTCATTGCATTTCACTATCTTCACTAGCACTTCACTATCTTGCATTTCACTGGCCTTCTGCGTACACCAATAGAAAATAATCACCTTTCGTAATAATGAACGGTCAAAATCGCCCAGTGCCAAAGTAGCGGCCTGTCCGGCTCTTAGCACCCTGCATCCAGAGCGATTCCTCTGGATACTGCACACCATCAGCTCCCGAAACTTCCCGTCATCCGTGGGTCCGACCACCAGCTGCTCGCCCTCGCGGCAGATGCCACTGCACATGCACACACTCATTAGACACTAATGTCATCTTATTGGATGCCACAGACAAGAGGGAAGAGAGGAAGACATACCTGTAAAGAGTCCCACCAACTACCGTCCCCACATCCGGCACTGTGTAGATCTCATCAATCTACAGGATCACAAGACACACAAATTCATGAACGAGACAGACACTAAACAGCAACAACAAAACACTGTGTTATTGATGGAACTCAAAACCTGAGACTTTGGACATGAAGGGACTACTTTTGTTTCTAGAAAAAAAATATACAGTTGAGGTCAAAAGTTTACATCCACCTTGAAGAATCTGCTGAATGTTAATTATTTTACAAAAATATGAGAGATCATACAAAATGTGCGTGTTTTTTTATTATTATTTAGTACTGACCTAAAGAAGATAATTCAAATAAAATACATTTACATATAGAATATAATAGCTGAAATTATATAAATGATGTAACATTTTATTTTATGGTCACTTAACTAGTTTCTTATAGCATGCATATTACTAGAATATTAGCCATTTATTAGTACTAATTAAGCACATATTAATGCCTTATTCTACATGATTTTTTAAAAGAAGCAAATTAGGAATTTATTGAGGGAAAAGTCAAAGTTAATAGTAAATAAATGCTCCCTATTCTAAAGTGTTACCAAATGACCCTGTTCAAAAGTTTACATGAAAGGATGGAACTCTAATCATACAAGATGGATCTTAAAATCTTGAAAAATTGTTGAAACTAAAGAATTTGTGGGACCTGAAGGATTTTTCTGAAGAACAGCGGGCAGTTTAACTGTTCAGGACAAACAAGGGACTCATGAACAACTATCACTAAACAAAAGCAACTGTGGGTCATTCAGGTAACAACACAGTATTAAGAATCAAGTGTATGCAAACTTTTGAAAGGGGTAATTTTTTATAAATTCAGCTATTATTTTGTCTTGTGGACTATTTATAAACGTCTTTTATGTGAAACATCTTATTCAGGTCAGTACTAAATAAAAAATAACATGCATTTTGTATGGTCCCTCTTATTCTGGTAAAATGATTAACAATTTTGCAGATTCTGCAAGGTGTATTTAAACTTTTGACCTCAACTCATACCAAAATAACTGGTCAAATTTGGTCTTAAATACAAGTTATTCAAGGTTTAGTGAACAACTCTGTTTAATGGTAGAACTGTTGGTTTGCTACTCTTATCCACATGTCAACCCTTTAAGAACAATTCAAGATCTTTAATGAAGACTAATCTAACCTTTTATGAAGTGTAAACCTGTACCTGAAACTCAGTGAGCTGCTGCATGAGCTCCTCCTGCTCCTTGCTGTTGCTGAGGGGAGGTAGAATGTTAAAGAAGACCTTCAGCAAATCAAGACTCTCCCCCGTTACGCTGGACAGGGTGAAGATGGGGGTGATGCTGCAGGAGAAGACATAGATTTTCATGAAGCAGTTCAAAGCCAAATCATGAAAACATAACAGCTATGTCTTCTTGTGTCACTGTTTATCTGTCTGGTTTGGATGTACCTGGGTGACTGTGCAAACTTCTGGGCGGCAGTGACGGCATCATCTGTCGAGGACACCAGCATGGGCACTTTGTTGCAGCCCGGCTGTTTGAGGATGCGCTCGAGCTGTCGGACAGTGCGCTCCACGGTGCCCTTGGCGCACAGGTCCACCTTACTCACCACGATGAAGATGGGCACCTTCAACGCCATGGCCAAACCCAAGTGCTCACGCGTCGTCCCCGCTAAGAAAAGAGCGAGATGGTATGCATCTTACATGGAGAAATGGGGCGAGTTTGTTTGGAAAACAAAAAAGGTTCAGAGAACAAGGAACGGGTCAAATTTTCAGTTGTAAATGCTGATCTGGTCAGTAATGCAAGTTTACATACTTTAAATCTCAACCTCAGATGGTACAGGGTAATTCCATGCAAACAGCAACCTTACCATGAATAAAATAAGGTTTTTACTATACTGATAGCACAGATGTCAACATTTGGTGGTTCAAATACCCATGTGAGGTCTCTCTTAAAGTTTTTAAAGCATTTTCTTTTTTATTTTTAGTGCATGATTTTCCATAATCTGGTAAGTGCTGGTTTTAGGCTTGTCACATCCATAACAGTACATATTCCTCATAAATAGACACATCAAAATTAAAATAAAGTAACAATTCCTTGAAGAGCCATCACTTCTCTGTAGGATTTCTAAGAATTTCAGATGCAACAATACCCAACAAACAAATTATGTAGTCTCTCAAAAACTAAGTCCTTTTTGTCACATCTATAACGCACAATTATTTCCCTTTTTTAACACGGAAAACTACTGATATTTTCTGAGGTTTAGACTTTATCAACAGGGGTTTATTAAAATATAAACAGATGGTTCAGTATAAGCATTTATGTGTCAAATCCAAAACGCAGGATTTGTACTACACC
The DNA here is from genome assembly GCA_033026305.1 of Cirrhinus molitorella. NCBI lineage: Eukaryota > Metazoa > Chordata > Actinopteri > Cypriniformes > Cyprinidae > Cirrhinus > Cirrhinus molitorella. Next base: position 8,349,536 of record CM065126.1, on the reverse strand, counting down.
TACTGACTGTCTGAACAAATTGGACACAAAAAAACAGTGAAAATCACCCAACATGTTAGTCAAACAAGTGAGAAATTCCTGATCAAAGAACTATTCAGTCTTTATGCAGACAAAGATTTTTGATGAAGTGTTTTAAAGCCAAATCATGAAAACATAACAGCTATGTCTTTTTGTGTCACTCTTTATCTGGTTGGGTAACACTTCCTAAGTCAATCTATGAAAATTAATTCTGGCAACTATAAACTAGTGTTGCAGGAACAGTTGCAGTGTTTTTCAGTCGGTGCATTGTGTTCGGGCTGTGAGGATATGATCATGAAAGAGTGTGCAGACAGGAGGTTGTGCTGAGTGTGGCTGGGCAACATGTAAACAAAGACAAAGGGTCAAGGCTGCTCTGCATTATCACACATAAACAGATGTTCCAAGACACAGTTTGACCAGGCCAAGGTGGAAGTGACACCATGTTATCATCTTGTTTGGAAAGTATTAATATTTAGGTAGTGCTTCATTCTACATGTACATAAAATGTGCTATGTTCAGTTTATTAAACTGAAGTGAATCCACTGACCTCCACTCATGCGGACGGAATCGCGGAATCCAAATTTCAAAGAATTAATCAAAAGTATGCCATCAAATTTAATCAAATGACGTGATATAAATTAGTATGTGTGAATATTAAGCAGCAAAAAGACCATTTAAATATGAATCCTGCATGTTCCACGGGTCTCTGTGTTTATGAATGGCGCAGATCCACGGCTTTGTTTACTACACATACTGACGCATGCATGACGCTCACTGTGATTTCAGCATCTGGCGTTTCAATAAATGAGGACATAAATACATGAACAGCATCTCCAGAACTGCTCTAAGAGTCACTTCATTCGCATTTGACCGTTCCATTTGAGTAACATTTACAGTTAGCCTCCAGTCGCAGCTGTATCCAATCTAGACACAACAAGCATCAGTTACAGGTACTCACAACAACACGTCAAAATAAAAGTTTGGTTTAACTTAAAGATGAAAGAAATATATATTTTTAATATTTACAATATACGTACTACTACTACTACTACTACTACTACTGTTAAAAAAAATAATAATAATAAAACTTTCTTTTTTAAAGAAATAATTACACAATAATTATTTAATGTTTTAATTTTAATAGTAAATCCCCTTTACTTGCCAAAAATGAAATGTATTTAATTTTCATTAATTTAAAGATAAATTAAAAAAATTGTATGCCTTCTGTTAATACTATTAAACTTTAAATAATTACACATGCTAAAACCAGAATTTGGTAACAATAAAATGCAAAATTTCATAGGGCCCTAAACATGTCATTTTTGTTAAACCTTTAATAAATTGATGTTAAATTGTATATGTTTCATGATTTTAATTAATTAGACATGCTTTTTTGATTAGTAAGATTTTATTTAACCATTAAAAAGGAGAAAACCAGAATCCAGAAAAATTAAAATGGAAAAAACGGAATTTGGGAAAAAATAAAATGGATTTCATAGGGCCCTACTTATAGAAGACTTGAGTCTTGCTACAGCTGCAACTTTGGATTTGGTTTTCATTTTAGAAGTTAACTGTGAAGCTGCTTTGAAACAATCTGTTGAATAAACCGCTATAGAAATTACTATAGTAATTACATGAACTAGGTGATATTTATGTACTACCCCTGAGACTACCCCTAAATGTACTCCTAGTTGCCTTATAATACCTAGTACTTTGAGTAAGTAAACTGCAAATTCATGTACTGTAAAATCAAATGCAACCTATATTTTAATTCTGTTCAGAGACACTATTTTATAATTTACACTTTTATACAAGGACAAAACATCTACACTGCCATTAAAAAGCTTTGGAACGGTAAGAAAAAAAATATATTGTGAAATGTTATGTACAAAAAAAATAAAAAAGAAAAGAAAAAACACATTTTTTATATTATATATATATATATATATATATATATATATATATATATATATATATATAGATAGATGGATAGATGGATATACATTAAAATCTAATTTATTCCACTGATCAAAGCTGAATTTTCAGCATAATTTCTCACATGATTGATCAGAAATCAGTGCTGGAAACAGTTGTGCTGCTTGATATTTTTTGGAACATGAGATACTTTTTTCTTCGATGAATACAAAGTTAAAAAGAACAGCATTTATTTAAAATAAAAATATTTTCTAACAATATACACTACATTCAGAAGTTCAGGGTCAGTACATTTTGATTCTTTTTTTTAAGAAATTAATACTTTTATTTAGCAAAGGATGCGTTAATATAATAAAAAGTGATAGCAAACTGTTAGAAAAGATTTCTATTTTGAATAAATGCTGTTCTTTTTTAAACTTTTTATTCAAAGAATCCTGAAAAAAGTATGACAGGTTCAAAAAAAAAAAAAAAATAATAATAATAATAATAATAACAATTGGCAGCACCAATATTTCCGACATTGATAATTCTGATAATAAATCTGCATATTAGAATGATTTCTGAAGGATCATGTGACACGTGACAAGATGAAATGGCTGATAAAAAATTCAGCTTTGAATCACAGGAATAAATTATGAGTATATTAAATAAGAAACCATTTTATTTTGTAATAACATTTTGGAATATTACTGTATTTCTGATCAAATAAATGCAGCCTTAATGAATATAAGAAACATGCATTAAAAATCATACTGATCTCTAACTTTTGAACAGCAGTGTAAGTGTAATTAATCATACCTCACTGAGTCAAGAATCCAAGCTATACACTAAAGTGAAAGTGAAACTATCATAACAGAGATAACAGCTTCATAGATAAAAAAAAAAAATTAAGTCCACAGTATGCAATTCTGAACAGAATGAGTTTGTTTGATCAGCTTGACTGGACACGACACAGCATCACCTCAATCAGCAGTGTTAGTTTGTGGTGGGACTGTTGTTTTCTCAAACAAAGTGAGGGAAGAAGTGCTTATGTTTCCTCTTCTGTCTGTCGGTGCTGGAATTACACACTTTACCTCTCAGCTGATTATTCAGGCCAGCGAAACCCTTATCAGAATGTGACTTATGTAGGCGTGTGATAAGCTTTAGAAGGTCATCTGACAGCCAAAGGCATTGAGCGTCACTGTTGACATGCCTTCCTCAAACTCCTATACAGCCCACATCAGCTGATTCACAAACTCAAAAGCATGAAAATAACAGCGGGTCATGTCCAGCTGCCTGTGTGGCTGGGCAGTAAAATCTGTCCAAAGTTCAGCCGTCTTCTGAGGTTAATGATTGGAGAACTGGACGTGCCTCTGTTTGCATGGATTTGCTTATGGAAAAGTCAAACTCTGAGAGGTGAAGCAGACACTGTACACTGCTGTCTCCGTCTGCTCTTGCATAATTTAAGCGCGCTGGTGTCACGTTGCGGACAGGGCGTCGTGTTCCCCTTCAAAGATGTGCACGACCCGCTTGCCTAAATATCTGCTCCTATTTCTGACACCACTTTCCCAAACCAAAACAACATAGTGGCATGTCAGCATATGTTCCAGGACCAGAAGGAACACCACCTGTAGTGGTTTAGCAGGATTTCAGCAAGAAATTTGCAAACCATCACTTATCAGGATTTGTTTTTCCAAACATTGTCTTCTCTCTCTTAAAGGGAATGCTCCTAATCTCAGCTTGTTATCTGTATAAAAGACACCTGTCCACAGAAACAATCAATCAATCAGATTCCAAACTCTCCAACATGCCCAAGACCAAAGAGCTGTCCAAGGATATCAGGGACAAGATTGTAGACCTGCACAAGGCTGGAATGGGCTACAAGACCATCGGCAAGCAGCTTGGTGAGAAGGTGACAACAGTTGGTGCGATTATTCACAAATGGAAGAAACACAAAATAACTGTCAATCTCCCTCTGTCTGGGGCTCCATGCAGGATCTCACCTTGCAGAGTTTCAATGATCATGAGAACGGTGAGGAATCAGCCCAAAACTAAACAGGAGGATCTTGTCAATGATCTCAAGGCAGCTGGGACCATAGTCACCAAGAAAAAAATTGGTAACACACTACACCGTGAAGGACTGAAATCCTGCAGCAGGTCCCCCTGCTCAAGAAAGCACATGTACAGACCCGTCTGAAATTTGCCAATGAACATCTGAATGATTCAGAGGAGAACTGGGTGAAAGTGTTGTAGTCAGATGAGACCAAAATCGAGCTCTTTGGCATCAATTCAACTCGCCATGTTTGGAGGAGGAGGAATGCTGCCTATGACCCCAAGAACACCATCCCCACTGTCAAACATGGAGGTGGGAACATTATGCTTTGGGGGTGTTTTTCTGCTAAGGAGACAGGACAACTGCACCACATCAAAGGAACGATGGACAGGGCCATGTACTGTCAGGACCAGGGCAATGAAGCCTGCCAGGGCATTAAAAATGGGTCGTGGATGGGTATGACTCAAAACAAACGGCCAAGGCAACAAGAAGCAGCACATTAAGGTCCTGGAGTGGCCTAGCCAGTCTCCAGACCTTAATCCCATAGAAAATCTGTGGAGGGAGCTGAAGGTTCGAGTTGCCAAATGTTAGCCTCGAAACCTTAATGACTTGGAGAGGATCTGCAAAGAGGAGTGGGACAAAATCCTTCCTGAGATGTGTGCAAACCTGTCATGTTTTGCGAAGGGATCAAATACTTATTTCACCCATTAAAATGAAAATCAATTTTTAACTTTTCTCAAATGTGTTTTTTTGTTGTTATTCTGTCTATTATTGTTCAAATAAACCTAGCATTAAAATTACAGACTGATCACTTCTTCATCAGTGGGCAAACATTAAAAATTAGCAAGGGATCAAATAATTTTTTCCTCACTATACATCTTGGATGGCCTGAGGGTGAACACATTTTTAGATGAAATGTTTCTTTAGGGTAATTAACCTCTAAATCGCTTACTTACAGCTAGTGGTCTCTTCATACTAAAGCAGGAAGAGAGTAAATTACAGTGTGTGGTTGGGTGGCCCTGTGGTCTGCAGTTGCAACTAGACTGCCACGTCTCAAGTTTCCCTATCCTTTCATTCAAAACCCCTTTGGTCCAGGACCAGAGAAGCCCTGAGATATTTCGGGGTATGGAAGATAGAAGGAATGGGGGCAACACTTAAGAGTGACGCTCTGCATTACATAAGATCATATGCTGGGATTATTGAGTAGCTAGAGAACAGCTGATTTACTGCTCAATGCCAAAATAGTACTGACATGTCCAAACATTATGAGGTTTGTTTGTGTCACTTGCCCTGCGTGATTTGACATTTATCAGAACGCGCTTCGCCAGCACTATCTGAGATAAATAGGTTCAAGCAAACAGCAGCCTAATGGCACAATGTCAAACATGCTGTAAATGCTTACCGATGCCCGTGTTGGCACTGACTACGAGCATGGCAAAGTCTGGACAGTAGCTGGTTAGGCCAAAGATGGTGGTTTTGAGATACTTGTGGTGGCCTGCCAGGTCTATGAAGGTGATCATTTTTGAGGCACTCTCGCAGATTTCCTCCGCTGTTCGGGACTCACTGTAGTTCACCACCTAAATACGAACAGACAAAAATGAATTCTAACATACACCACGCAAAGTGCCACCAATATACAATCATGTTTAATGCTGATGATAAGCCAGGGCTGCATGAAAATGGTTAAATGGTTAATCACCATTATATTGCTTAAAATATAATCACTATTATTAATCTTGATTAAAAAAAACTCAAATTTAATCAGAACAATTGCAGTTACACATAAGCACAAACTAAAAAAAGGTCAACTTGCATGGTTTGCTTGCAGATTTAGTAAATGACTGCCTGTATTACATTGTGGAGGCTTGTTACCAATGCAAGCTAACACAAATCTCAATGTAAAATTAAATGTTGTCAGGAATGTGATCGAAGAGAAGCAGAAATGGTGATTCATTGTGCAACCCTATGATAACCTTTATTAGTTACATGTGGCGGCTGGGCAGTATGCAAGTATGTAATGTGACAGTAGAAATCTAAGCCACAATGTAGCTGTAAATATTTTTGTGATTTGTGACTTTTGTGACTTGTGACGAAACGTGAGGCCAAGTATGGTGACCCATACTAGGAATTTGTGCTCTGCATTTAACCCATCCAAGTGCACACACACAGTAGTGAACACACACACACACACACACACACACACACACACACACACCGTGAACATACACCCGGAGCAGTGGGCAGCCATTGCATTGCTCAAGGGTCTCACCTCAGTCGTGGTATTGACGATGGAGAGAGCGCTGGATATTCACTCCCCCCACCGTCAATCCCTGCCGGACCTGGGACTCGAACTCGCAACCTCTTGGTTACAAGTCAGACTCCCTAACCATTAGGCCACGGCTGCCCCACAAATATATTGTGTGCCTCTTAGTGGACATTTATTAAAATGTGAAGAGTGAAGACAGGCAAGACCTACTGCAAAAATACAAACCAGGACACGTCCCAAACAAGTCCAAGCAAGTAAGAACTTGTTATAAAAAGGTGTTAGGCACATTTTGAGCTTAGTTAGTTTACAGTTGCCAAGCAACGCTGAAACTGAAACTTGACAACTTATAGAAATAAACTCATGTGTGATCACAGGAAAGCAAAACTCTTTACACTCTTCAGTCAGGCTGCAAACACTCGCTCACAGTTCTGTGAGGCACACAGTGCAGCCGTTCTCACCTCTCCTTTGCTGTCAAAGCCCAGGATCTCTATGCTGATACTTGAGGTTCGTCCTGTCTGGATTTCATGGAGGTGCCTGAAGAGGTTGAGTCGCGCTCTCCCTCTCCCGTTGTCCAGCTCTCCTTGTGTAAGTACACCAAGCAGAGTGGACTTCCCTGAGTCCACGTTACCCAGCACTGCTACCCGCAGGTCCAAGAACTGCAGACACATCACATAATGTCATTAACACATGCCTGAGACACAAACAAACAACAGGCGAATTCACATCTCAAGATGTTTACCTGCTGATCATCAGGCACTTTCCTGACAAGGACCTCTGCTATTCTGTGTGGCTCGTCAGAGTCGTAATCGACCTCTCTCTCTCTGAGAACTGTGATGTCTGCACCCACCCTGAACACAGCACACACAACAGCATTCACAAACAAAACTACACGCGTCCCGCTGCAACCAAAAATATGTCATCCCTTCCCGTGAAAACAAGTACACTTTAGCATACTTCAAAAGAGTGCTAATGACTGAAATAATACAGTTTAAAAGAATATACAGTGCAAACTGAATACAATGTTGTCTGACACTTAACTGCAATTAAATGAAGTTTAAATATATGTCAAATGCTGTTTCTCTTCATCAGTCCAAAACAAGTACGATAAAGCACATCCGTCCATAATAAAAAGTGCCTCACACAGCTCAGGCCTCCTGTAGCAAATCAATGAGTTTTTTGTAAGAAAAATATCCATATTTCAAATGCAATAATCACTTTAATCTAGTTTGTGCTTACTGTTATACACAGAAGCAGCTCTGGGCGAATAACGTAGGACGTTGTGCGCCACACAGAAGTGACGAACATGGACGCACAGGGGACAGACCAAAACAAAACAATGGTCACGAATTAGAAGCACAAAACAAGGATTTATAAAGAAGAATCTCGCAGGATTTCGATATAAGCCAAGAGGAGACTGGTTTTTGTTTGCTAAAGTAAGGAAGCTTCCTTCGTTCCTGTAAACAATGTTGGTTTTCATGAGACTCACAAGCGCATGCACAACGCTGACGTTATCCACCCGGACCGGCTTCTGTGCACAACAGTGAGCGCAAGATAGATTATAGTGATTATTGCATTTTAAATATGCAATAATTTTTCTTACAAAAAACACATCAATTCACTACAGGGGCCTTTACTCACCCCCCTGAGCCATGTGAGACGCTTTTTATTGTGGATGGATGCACTTTATCAGACTTATTTTGGACTGATGAAGAGAAAAACCCACCTACTGCAATGATAAAGCTTAAAAGAGCCAGGACATTTTTAATACATATAACTCCAATTGGATTTGTCTGGTAGAAGGAAGTCATATACACCTAGGATGCCTAGAAGGTGACTAAAGTAAGGGCTAATTTTTCTTTTTTGGGTGAACTAACCCTTTGAAATATGTGACCCTGGACCACAAAACCAGTCATAAGGGTAATTTTTTATTTTTTTTTAACAGTGATTTCTACATCATCTGAAAGCTGATAAATAAGCTTTCCAGCGATGTATGGTTTGTTAGGATAGGACAATATTTGGCTGAGATACAACTATTTGAAAATCTGGTGCACAAATAAAATCTAAATATTGAGAAAATCGCCTTTAACGTTGCCCAAATTAAGTTCTAGCTATGCATATTGCGAATCAAAAGGTGGGTGGACTCCCACAGAATAAATATTACGGGACATGCTGTAACTTAACTTGTTTATTCTTCCATCATGATTGACAGCCAAGTTTTTTTTTTTTTTTTTGGGGGGGGGGGGGGGGGGCGCTTGGGCGCTCGCGCTTCTGTAGCGTCTGCCGTTACTAGGCAACCATGAAGGCGCTGTCAGTTACAATAACATTTCTGCTTTGGATTTTGAACCACGCGGCTCCATTGAAAATAAAGAGCTTGCGCGCAAAAGGCGCTGCATTTGAACGGCCCCTAAGCCTTTCGTGACACATAAACACCACGAAATTAAATTGTGGATCTCTCCCCTGTCGTCTTCTTCCACGCAGATTGTCCCGCAGGAAGAAATAGCGCCCTGGATGTCAGTGGATGGTGCGCACGGTCTACAAACGCGGGACGCTCAGCTTTCACGATTTGAAATGGCTCAAATCCACTTTATATTAAGTTTTAATTAATCAATAAATACCATCCAAGACTGCTATTAAGAATGTAGAACACGACAGGGTTCATAACAATGTATTTTTTATTGAGAGGGTGGGTTACAGTAAAAATTCTCATCGAATCTACACGATTCACGTGGGTCACCTGTTTTGGCTTCAAAACGGCGAATTTCGCCGAAAGGTGAGGGATTTTCATGCCTGTATACTTTAATATCATTTGTATTAAAGCATGCATGTCATGCGTTTAAATATTTGTAATTACACATCTGTGACAATGAATTTGAAATTTAGGTCATTTAAAATATATTAACTTTTAATGAAAAACAACATACTACAGTTAAAATTGATATTAAGTCCTTTACATGTGCTTTAGTATGTTACTCAACACAAACTAAGCGTGCTTCTTTAAAACACAACAAAAGATTATTAAAACAAGGGTTTAAAATGTACTTAATTTAACATCATTACACAGTGCACTTTTTACATGTATATTCAGTCTCTTTAAATACACTCTTTAAAAGTCAGCTTTAATTTCATTAATGTTATCTGCAGGTGTGTTTCTTTTAAAAACACTTTTAAAAATTACTTTTAAGATTTGACGTACACTACTAGTGCACAATCAAAACAATTAAGTGCACTATGTTTTCAGGATTAAGGTCATATTTCAATCCAAAAACCACCCAAATATAAAGCTTGGATCTGATACATTTATGAGACAAAATGAATTGGCTGAGGCCGATGTGTGTTGTGTTCATACTTCTCAGCCATCCTGCGCAGTGTTTTGAGAGAGGCTTTCATGTCTTCCTCTGTCAGGCCCACCAGCAGCCCGTTGTCCTCCACCCCGATCTGATACACCGCCTCCCCGCGGCCCTCCTGTAAGCGCCACTTCATCTGTGTGGCCAGGTGCTCGAAGCGGTACTGCGTGGGGTTCACCAGCTTCAGCTAAAACACAACACAGACTACGCTAAAGATAATAATAACAACACTGTCTGGCTGAATGTAGAAATGGGAGTGTTTAGATGAGATCTGGGCATCAGTGTAAATGTAATGCTGTAATGATGGGCGAGTCAGTGCTGTTTGTTTGCCATCAGCTAAACACACAGCAGCTGTACTGTATAAAAAGCTCTGCTAATCTACTGCTGCATACATTTACACAGGAGACGCACAGACTGTGGCTTGATAGCTGTTTACAATGCATTGTGGGTAACCTATGCGTGAATAAAAAGCCATGCAAAATATTATCAGCCAAGTGTATCCTTTCAACAAACATTAATGTCCAAATCTGAAGCGCTCTATTGGGTTCAGTGACATATTTGGTGAATACTTCTGCAGATGTTAGCTTGTGAAGGGTTTACCTTGTACTCAATGTTTCCCTCTTCAGCCTGAAACAAAAGACAGGACAGAGTTAATGCTGAACAGAGCTCAGGATTCAAAAGCACAAAGACTTTAGCCTGCGTCAGAACAGAAAGAGAAAAGGTTGACACCGATAACAAAGTCAACAGGTTTGTCGGCTCATAGTCTTTTACTATACGTGTCTTGTTACTTTGAGATCAGGCACACTGCATTAAAACGTTTTACATTTCCATCATATTTTAACTGTATGTGAGATAAGTTAAAGCAAACTTTGCTATTGCCAACTTAAAACAAACCACAAATTAAGTACAGACGAAATGAAAAAGGAAAACAAAAATTTAGTGTTGAACACACGTCACAAAACCTAGGCATAACTCATTTGCTTTTATTAAAATGTTCAAAAATCTGGTTAAACAAGATCAGCCAATGACTACAGTAATCATCGGACTGACTTCTACTAGAGTAAAAGAGACAACACTGAATCAGCATTCATCACCTCTTCCCGCCTTTATTTCTGACATTCACAAACACAGCTGTTGCAGTGTGTCAATGTCACATTACAGCCAGTTGACTATGACGCAATGAAACAATATGGACACATAGTGATTCAACAAACTGGATGTCATAAAAACGGCCCAACCTCTCATTACATTGATTTTCTCTCATCTTTATTGATTGCTTGTTGTCCATGTCTTGTTTTTTGTTTTGTTTTTCCTATAGAAGCTCTCCTTTTGCTAACCAAACAAAAAAATGTAAACCGTGAATTTCTCTTAAATATTTTACATTGTGACATGCTATGAGCCAATTCTTATGTCATTATCATTATCATCCAAGCAGTTTTATAAGCTCAAATTAATGGACAGGCTATGTGGAATACATTTAAATTTGCCACACAACAGGTGTATTTAGAAAACAAATGTAAAAATATTATATTGAATACATACTCTAAAAATAGATTGTATAAGTAAACAATACGACTATTTATAGGGAAAGGTGCTCTTCCAGTATTTTTGTATGTTTAAGTGTCTGTGTATTTTATTTCATTCAGTTCATATTTATTAAAATGTTTATTGTGTAACAATGGGTTCAGCTATTTTTGAGTTGCTAGAAAGGCTAATTTTATCAAGTTCCTTTTATCATGTTCCACCTGTCTTATTATTAGCCCTAGCATATCTTCCTACCGCTAATAGGCTGGTATGTTGACATTATATAATGTAACGTTACTGTATACATTTCATTACAATTTCATCACGTAATGCTTAAAACATCATCGTTGTATTTGCAGTCACAAAAATCTGAAATATACTTAATATATATAATATTGTTAGAAGAAAATATAAATATATAACGTTAATGAAAGACGGAAGCACTGAGACAACAGTTCGCTGAAAAACAGACAGATGTGTTTGAGCACAGCTAAACCAGAGCAAACTCACCTCTGGAGGTAGATAAGGCGGATTATTGCTTGCTTTTGGATATCGGGCTGAGCGGTTTTTGCACTTTTTGCTGCCATTTTTGGCGGTTTTTCTGCTGGCAGCTCCATTAGTCCCCGCTGGAGAGCCGGACTTTTGTGCGGCAGCGGTCCCGAAGAGCTCGGACACCCGCGAATCCATCCCTGCCCCAAACCCTGAAATAATGACAGGCGACTGAAAAAGTAACGTGTCTTTCCTACGCCATTCACCCCACTGTTTCTAACAAATATAAACACAAAGAGAGGGAGCGAAGCATCCTATATAAGCTCGAGCCGGCAGGGCTCAACCCCCCACACACCACCACAACAACAACTCGACGTCCGGTTTAAGTTTGCGGAAGTGCGTCATGCAAACTTTGTATTCGTTACGTCAGGCGAAAGGGAATAAAGTATATTTTCTTATTTGGTACTGTATTGTATAATGTTATATTATAGTGTATAATTGCTCTTTGAAACGGTGTCATAAGAGTATACAGAATATAACAGAATCGATTCTGTGAGAACACTAGAAGTGGACCCACAACATTCAGATAAAAAGGAAGACGGAAGTATTGTCATAATTTGAGTGACTGATGAATATTCATTATTTCGGCATGCTGCAATCACCACGTAACCTTACATGAATAGCCCATATTGTCACATAACAAAAAGTGAAACACAACATTGCACTGCTTTTACATCAGTTTTGTTATGTTAAAAACTATGATCAATAACATAAACAAGTCAAAACTTTTTCTCTAGACATATTTGGCTTTCTGTCTACTTTGTAGATGGAAGATATTTTGATATACTGTCTACATTAGCATTTCTTTATATTTACCTTACTGCTAACATTTTGGCAACCTCTGATAACATTTTGACAACCTTTAAAGTTGTTTTAAAAACAGATTCCTAAGAGTAGGCCTAGAACAATTTGAATATAATTAAATACTGCGTGAAGAAGATCCCCAAACCTTTAATTTTCCTGTTGACCACAAAACTTACTTCAGCATATTTATAAATAGCCTGTACACTAATTTATGTTGACATTTTACTTGGTGAGAGTAATCTCAGAACAGTTTATTTAAATTAATCAAATTTTCTGATATATATTCATATTCTATGTTATTTATTTATTTTTTTTCTTAAGTGTAAAGGTAAAGTATTAGATCACTCGAAAATGTTAAAGATAAAGTGTTAAAGAGTGAGTGAGAGTGAATAGGAGGCACTGGCTTTACAATGTTTGTACAGTAGAAAAAACATTACGCCTATGGAAAGTCCACACAGACACACGCACAAAATGGAAAACAATGGTGGGGTAAGATCGGCCTCCTTTCATAATTTTTATTTCTGTGACATTAAATTGTTAATTGTTTCAATCATAATAGTATGTTGGACGGTGCATAACGATCCTCTACATGCTAAACTCCTGTGTAAATGTGTTACAGTTTATCAGTATTTGGACATTGTTCATGGGGGTTCTTCCCCATCATACCCTGTGTCCAAACTTGGTCCTGGGTGCACTGTCCTGCAGAGTTTAGCTCCAATCTCAGTTAAACACACCCAAAGCTAATCAAGGTAATCTAGGCATACTAGAAGAAACTTCCAGTCAGGTGTGTTGCGGCAAATTGGGAGTTAAACCCAGACACCCCAGCCCTATATAGAGTGCATATAAGTAAGTGATCACCAATCAAACGTGGCAACAGCGCCACCCCTCTGCAATAAAAGAAAAAGGAAACATTTAATTTTGTCCAAGTAGGAAATATAGATATGACTTATTAAATAGACCATTACAACTGTTTAAAAAATATAGTTTTGTTTGTTTGGCTTTTATTAAACATTATTACACGGCTTCGTTGAATACTCGATTCTGATTGGTCATTCACCACATTCCAAGGTTTGATATTCCCAGATGACAACCGGTAAAAACTAATAACACCGGCTCATCAGTGTAACTGCCTGCAGTCGGCGCTGTTCGCTTGGTGGGAACATTTTTTCTTCGTCGAAACTTTGTGTTTTGTTTGGCTAGTAAAATATTAAAACAATTCAATATTGAGTACAATTATTTAATTAATTATGCTTCGCGTCGGGCTGCCGATAAGCCGGGCTTTATTCTGCAATAACAACTTGTTGCATGTACAATAAGTTCTACAAAATGGTAAGTTATACAGTGTCAGTCCTCAAATTTGGTCAAGCATCACAGCTGCCACACTAGTATGGCAAGCCGTTTTGACTTTTATTCATTCACAGATATGAATTCTTGATATCAACTATTCAATTTTCACTAGTTAAAATTATAATTCTTGATATCAGAAATTTAATTTTTACTAGTAACAATTGCAATTTTTGATATCAAGAATTGAATTTCAACTAGTAAAAACTATTCTTGATATCAATAATTGCATTTTCACTAGTTAAATGTCACCATAGACTCCCATTCAAATTTAATTGTTGATATCAAGAATTGATTTCTTACTAGTTAAAATTCCAATTTCACATATCAGAAATACAATTCTCACAAGTAAAAACCTTTATTTTTGATATCAAAAATGACATTGTTACTAGTAAAAATGCCAATTCCTGATATCAAGATCACTAGTTGAAATGTTGTTGATATCTGTTAATGTATTTCAACATGTTGCATTTCTTATTTCTGATATCTGAAAATGTATTTCTGTTATCAATAATTAGGAGAGTAATTTCAGATATCTAAAATGGCATTCTTACTAGTGGCAATTGAATTGTTGATATCAAGAATGGACATTTGCACTAGTAACCACATAATTATTGATATCAAAAATAAAGGTTTTTACTAGTGAGAATTGTATTTCTGATTTGTGAAATTGGAATTTTAACTAGAAAGAAATCAATTCTTGATATCAACAATTAAATTTGAATGGGAGTCTATCGTGACATTTAACTAATGAAAATATCATTCTTGATATCAAGAATTATAGATTTTACTAGTAGCAATTGAATTGTTGATATCAAGAATGAACCTTTTTACTAGTGGAAATGTAATTCCTGATATCAAAAATTACCATTATTACTAGTAAAAATCCAATTTCTGATATCAAGAATTAGCATTTTAACTAGTGAAAACTGAATTGTTGATATCAAGAATTCATATTCTGCGAATGAATAAAAGTAAAAACGGCTTGCCATACACATGTCAGACTGCGGCATCCACAGTATATGCTACCATTACTATGTAATCAGAAAGAAAACCATTTAGTCTTCAGTGTTAATTACAAGTTACTGCAGTGCATTTACATCATAAGAAATTATAAGGATTTATGCTGCTATTAATCATTCTTGGAGGGCTTGTTACGTATGAAGCATTATGTAATGTTTGTTAATGACTTTTGTATAGAAGTTATTACAAAGTGTTCAGTCATGTTATTGGATTGCAGCTCATAATAAAGCAGGACTGCGAGTCACTGTTTGTCTAGAGAGTGAGTGTGAGTCCGGAAGGAGCTGTTTTTTTTTTTTTTTTTTTTAAGCTGGAATGTGTGGCTGGACTCTTCAGCAAACTCTCTCAGCGCTGTTCTTTACTGGGGAATGTGGCAGTGAGAAGTGATTCCTCTTTTACAATTATTTAAAGATGGACATATCACACGGCCTTATTTTCCTGTTGATTAGTGTGGGGTTTGTGTGTCATATGACACACTCTGCTCTCATGGAGAAACTAGCAGACTTCAAGATCTGTGCAGACAAGGAATGTTCATGTGAGTTACATCACAGTATACAACTAATATGGCAAAGCTGTTTTAATGACTTGAAAACAAGCTAGATATTAATTATAATTACTATTGTCCAAAGCTATTTCTGTGTTTCACAGATGTTTGTAGCTTACATTTTGTTGGGAGGCAGGTTTCTTACTGAAAACATACATCACAAGTTGGTCAACAAGTTTTCAACAATCTGCATCTTCTTTCCTGGGCAATAGTGGTGGGAATATTCAGTTGCTGTAGCTAAGATAACGGTGTTATAAGTACCCCTAATATCTGTAACGCTTTGTTTATCAAGTCCTGTGTTTCTGCCTAACAGATGTGATTTCAGTGGCTAAAGCTCTTGAAGACTATGTCGCTTCAGACTGCAGATACATAAACCTGAGACAAGGCCAGATGATCTATGTGTTTTCTAAACTCAAGCCTGCAGAGGGAGCCGGAGTCTTCTGGTCTGGAAGTGTGCGTCTCTTTATATTTGACATTTCCCTCAGCAGATCTGTCTGTAGACCCAGAAATCACAGCAGCAGCTTTTTTTTGCAGGTTTATGGTGAGCGCTATGTAGACCAGATGGGTGTGATTGGATATTTCCCCAGTAACTATGTCAATGAGACACATGTTTTTCAAAAGAAAACAGTTGAGATCCCAACCACCGTAAGTATTTAATCTACTGCTTTTCACTTGATACTTTTTGTTGTGATAAGGCATTACACATTACGTTTTCTTTCTCTCTGTAGGACATGGACTTCTTCTGTGCTTAAAGACAGCATCTTTATCAGCGCTTCTCAACCATTTAGACTCTAAGGCCATTTCACAACAATATTCAAGGGCTCCCTATAGGCCTAGTTTTGTCTTCAAAACTTATTTTTGAAGATTTGAAGTACCTATAGATTAAAATAAGTTATTCAGGGATCTCACTCTTTTAATCAATTAGTTTACACAAAATTTCCAGTCATCTATAATAAGAATTAAGTATAAAGATTTTAAATATATTCTTTCTCACAATTTCTACATACAATTCTTTGGAACTTTGCATAAGAAAATTGTACATTTAAAAAACAAAATGGCCCAAACTCTTGTAATTAGTCTACCTCATACATCAAGTGTCACATACAAAACACGAACACAGGAGATGGAGTGACAATGGAGTGGTTGATTTATTGATACAGATGATAATAGAGAGCGTAAACAGATGAATAGATGGCAGGGTAATCTTATCTGATATTTTGTAGAGAGAAATGGCGTGAATAGTCCAAACGAAGAAAATGTCCAGCAGAGTCCAACAGTTCCAATAATGCAGAGCATGAAAAGGTCGGGAGCTATCGTCAGGGGTGTGAACGGTAGAACCGACAAGTGTGAACTGAGGGAGAGTGTCTTATAAAGGGGAGGAGTGATTGGGAACAGGTGCAGATGATCAGTACTCTGGTGATTGGGCTCTGATGGGAGGTGCTTCTGAGGGAGGTGGCTGTGGTGAATGCCTGACATTACCCCCTCCTCCAAGGGCGGCTCCCGACGCCCTATTGCGGCGCCGAGGGCGACCGCGACTGCGAGGGGCCGGACGATCTGGGTGGCTGTGGTGGAATTCCAGCAGGAGAGTAGGATCTAAGACGTCTTCACGTGGCACCCAGGATCGTTCTTCCGGTCCGTACCCCTCCCAGTCCACCAGGTATTCCAGGCGGCCCCCTCGACGCCTGGAGTCCAGGATCTCATGGACGGTGTAAATCTCGGGTTGATCCAGGACTTCCGGAGGAGGGGGTCCAGCTTCAGCTCTGGTGGGATCTGTGGCAGAGGGAAAGAAGGGTTTTAGGAGGGATACGTGGAACGTGGGGTGAATGCGGTACCTGGGTGGGAGCTGAAGCTGGTAGGTGACATCATTGATCTGCCTCAGGATCTTGAAGGGACCAATATAGCGGGGACTCAGCTTCCTGCAGGGCAGTCGAAGGCGCATGTCGCGGGTGGAAAGCCATACCCTATCCCCTGGGTGGTATACGGGCGTCGTCCTACGTCGAGCGTCGGCGAAGATCTTATGACGACGGACTGCCCGCTGGAGGTGGTGATGAGCTGAGTCCCATGCTCTCTCGCTCTCTCGGAACCAGTGGTCTACAGCTGGAACATTCGAGGGTTCCTCCGTCCAGGGAAACAGCGGAGGCTGAAAACCGAGTACGCACTGGAAAGGTGTTAGTCCGGTGGTCTCCTGGCGAAGGGAATTCTGTGCGTACTCGGCCCACGGGAGGAACCTGCTCCAGCTGTGCTGATCTTCTGAGCAGTAGGACCGGAGGTAACGTCCAAGCTCCTGGATCTTCCTCTCAGTCTGGCCGTTGGTCTGTGGGTGATATCCTGATGAGAGAGAAACAGAAATGCCCAGTAGTTTGAAGAAAGCCTTCCATACATGTGAGATGAATTGAGGACCCCGGTCCGATACAATCTCCTCTGGGAGGCCGTAGTGACGAAATACCTGGTGGAACAGGACCTCCGCCGTCTCCATGGCTGTGGGTAAGCCCCTTAGAGGCACGAGTTTACAGGATTTAGAGAACCTGTCCACAGTGACCAGAATACAGGTGTTACCTTCTGAATTGGGGAGGTCCGTGACAAAATCCACACCCAGGTGGGACCAGGGCCTCTGGGGAATGGGTAGTGGAACCAGTTTGCCTGCGGGAAGTTGGCGGGGAGAGTTAGACCTGGCACAGACTGAGCAGCTTTGGACGTACCTGATGGTATCACGGTCCATACGGGGCCACCAGTAGCGAGATTGGAGGAGCGAGAGGGTCCGTCTGCTGCCCGGGTGTCCAGAGCCCGGAGACCGATGAGCTGTGTCCAGAAGGGGTAGACGTTGGGAGCGAGGCACGTAGGTTCTCCCTTCTGGACATTCCGGCGGAGCAGGTTCCTGGAGGGTGGCGTCGCGGATCTGCTGGTCCATATCCCAGATGATGGGGCTGATGATAAGGTGTGAGGGGATGATGGGTTCTGGTTCGAGTGAGAGGTCCTTGGCATATTGACGTGAGAGGGCATCAGCAGGAATGTTCTTGGAACCAGGTCGGTAGGTAATCTTGTAGTTAAATCGAGTGAGGAAGAGGGCCCAGCGTGCTTGACGGGGGTTGAGACGTTTGGCTTCGCGGATGTACTGGAGGTTCTTATGGTCCGTGATGATGGTGAATGGATGAACGGCTCCCTCTAGCCAATGACGCCACTCCTCCAGAGCCAATTTTATGGCCAGTAGTTCTCGATTACCTACATCGTAGTTCTGCTCCGCCGGAGACAGCTTGCGGGAGAAGAAGGCACAGGGATGGAGGAGCGTGGAGTCGCCGACCGCTTGGGACAGCACTGCCCCTACGCCGATGGTGGAGGCGTCCGCTTCCACGTAGAACGGGAGTTCGGGATCAGGATGGTGTAATAGAGGGGCAGTGCTGAAGATCTTCTTTAGCAGGTGGAATGCTTCGTGGGCTGAGGGGTTCCAGGTCAGATGTTTAGGTTTGCCCCTCAGGAGGGAGGTCAACGGGGCTGTGATGGTACTGTAGTCTTTGATGAAACGGCGGTAGAAATTAGCAAAACCTAGGAAGCGCTGGATCTCCTTGATGTTGGTGGGTTGTGGCCAGTTCACCACTGCATCGACCTTCCCCTGATCCATCTGCACCCCCTCGGCAGTGATGTGATATCCGAGAAACTGTACAGATGTTTGATGGAATTCGCACTTCTCTAGTTTGAGGAACAGCTGGTGTAGGCGGAGCTTGTGGAGGACCTGCTGGATGTGCTGGCGATGTTCGGCCTGGTTCCGGGAGTAGATCAGAATGTCGTCTATGTAAACCACGACAAATTTGTGGAGAAACTCCCGGAACACCTCGTTCATAAACGTTTGGAAGACGGATGGACTGATGGATAACCCATAGGGCATGACAAGGTACTCATAGTGACCTGCAGGTGTTATGAAGGCAGTCTTCCATTCGTCTCCCTCACGAATACGAACGAGGTTATACGCACTCCGCAGGTCCAGCTTCGTGAAGACCTGGGATCCACGAAGCTCTTCGAGGGTGGCAGGGACCAGGGGGAGCGGGTAGGGTTGTTGGATTACTTGAGAGTTCAGCTGCCGGTAGTCGATGCAGGGTCGAAGACCTCCATCCTTCTTGCCCACGAAGAAGAAGCTGGAAGCGGCCGGCGAGGTAGATGGACGAATGTAACCTTGCTTCAACGCCTCCGCAATATACTCCTCCATCGCCTGGCGCTCCGGGATGGACAAGGGATATATCCGTCCCTTAGGAAGTTTAGCATCGGGCAGCAGATCGATGGCGCAGTCCCATGGCCGGTGGGGTGGCAGTTGGGTGGCAGCTTTCTTACTAAAGACGTCCTGGAACGCCATGTACTCCGCTGGGATCTCTACCGAGACTGTGGGTTCTGGGCTCTCAACCTGGGTGGAGGCGAGGGAGATCGGGACACAACAGGGAAGAGGCAGGTTGGATAGACAATGTTGCTGGCAGTGTTCGCTCCAATGGCTGATGTCACAGGGATCCCAGCGGAGTTCCGGGTGATGTAACTGTAGCCAGGGGCGTCCCAGGATGATGTTGACCGTCGAGCCCTCCAGTACCAGAAATTGGATGTCCTCCTTATGAAAAAGACCAACTTGAAGAGTGATGGATGGAGATCGATGACGGATTTTCCCACGCCCCAGTGGTTTTCCCTGAATGGTTGACACGGAGTATGTAGTTGAATGGCGTTGACTTCTGAGCTGTAATTGTTTCAAACAGTCCGATGAGATGAAGTTTCCTGATGAGCCTGAGTCAACCAAAGCAGAGACAGATAGCGAGAGTTCAGCAGTATGAAGTGTTACAGGTAGAAGAGTCAGAGAAGTTGTATTAATTTCAGTATGAATGGTACTCACCACGGGGCGTGGGGGACGAACGGGGCAGTTGCGGATGATATGACCAGGGTTTCCACAGTATAGACAAAGTCCAGAAGATAAGCGTCGAGTTCGTTCCGTTTGTGTGAGGCGATTAGAATCCACTTGCATAGGTTCTGGTACTGGAGGCCTAGCTGCCACCGAGGTCGGCTGAGGAGCGGGATTTTGAGGCTGGCAGGCGGCCAGTCGCTGGGTAATGCGGGTGGTTTGCTGTAAAAACGCCTCCAGACCAATGGAATCGTCATAGAACGCCATGGCGGCTTTGATGTTGGAGTTTAGACCATGTCGGTACGCGCCCAGAAGCGCTACCTCATCCCAGCCACTAGCCGCCGCCAGCGTGCGGAAATGGAGAGTGTAATCCTGGATCGAGGAAGAACCCTGCTGTAAACGGAACAACTGATCGGAAATGGTTAGTGGGCCGGTAGCGGTAGAGAATACCTCGGAGAAATGACTGACGAATTGATCGAAGGAGTGAATGATGGGATTATTATTTGTCCATATGGCCTTCGCCCATTGCAACGCCTTGCCGGTGAGTAAGGAAATGAGGAAAGCTACCTTAGCATTCTCCGAGGTGAACTGGTGAGGCTGCATCTGAATGAAAAGTTTGACTTGTAGGAGGAACCCGCTACACTCAGCCGCCTCGCCTGCGAAGGAAGCAGGCATGGCCATGGGACATCCTGAGGCAGATGGCGGCGTCGGAGGTGGTCTTAACGCCGCCGTCAGGGCATTCACCAATTCGGTGACTGGGCTGGGTGAAGCGGTGTCTTCCGGGTTCATACTGTAAGTGGTCGGTTCTTCTGTCACATACAAAACACGAACACAGGAGATGGAGTGACAATGGAGTGGTTGATTTATTGATACAGATGATAATAGAGAGCGTAAACAGATGAATAGATGGCAGGGTAATCTTATCTGATATTTTGTAGAGAGAAATGGCGTGAATAGTCCAAACGAAGAAAATGTCCAGCAGAGTCCAACAGTTCCAATAATGCAGAGCATGAAAAGGTCGGGAGCTATCGTCAGGGGTGTGAACGGTAGAACCGACAAGTGTGAACTGAGGGAGAGTGTCTTATAAAGGGGAGGAGTGATTGGGAACAGGTGCAGATGATCAGTACTCTGGTGATTGGGCTCTGATGGGAGGTGCTTCTGAGGGAGGTGGCTGTGGTGAATGCCTGACATCAAGGTTTTCCAGGACATTCTTAGCTTATTTTAATGTCTTTTTATCTTATTTTAAATCACTTTAGGTTGTCTTGAGGCCTATTTGGAGGTTTGCTGAAGCCCCCTTGTGAACCCCAGACTCCTTGCTTTATGTATTTAAGTGTTTTTTTTTTTTTTTTTTTTTTTACTGCATTTCAACAAAATATTTACTTTGAATCTAAACCCAGCTAAGGGCTTTCTGAACTTTTAATTGCCTATTTTGAACCTTTCCATTTGCAATTGAGAATGAACTGAATGAGTTACCTGTTTTTGAAGTAGTTTATTATTTGCAGCAAATTTTAAATTAATTATTTGACTAAATGACTGCCTAGAATAGAAAATTAAAAGGAAGTATTTCATTACTTGTATATTACAGTGTATTTTTTGGCTATATGTACTTAACTTCTTGCCACAGTAAACAGGATGCATGAAAACTCTGGAGTAGATCTGAATTACTTCTTTAACTGACCAGTTATGTAAAGTCCACAGAGCTTCAAAATTATTCAAACTCATATAAGTGACACATTTTATAAACTTAACCTACTGCTGCAGAATATTTCACACAAAACTCATATCAAATTAGTTATTATTTTTCAAACGTTTCCCGTTTCAAGTTATTCACTAGATTATTAGCTCATAGAAATCTGCGTGTAATTAAACATTAGCAAATAAGGGTTGTTCCTGTCCGGATGCGGACGCAGCGGAGGCCAGCGCTCTCTGTCTGTGTGCGGATTCATCTCTGATATGTGCTCTGTCCATTCTGATGGAGTTTAATAGCAGAAAATTGAAGGTAATTACCTTGAAGAGCATTCTCCCTCTCTCCCTCTTGCTGTAGTGACATTAATGGATATTACCAAATTCAATTTGCAGTCTTGAATGGAGCTTTTGTTTTCCAGTGTCAAGCCTTTCAATTACTTACTGCTGTGTAGGCAACCATAACCTTATTTCATGTTTTGTATGTGGATCGTAATTTGTCCGTAGCAGAAAGAACAGAGAATAAGATGCTGTGAAAGACCAAAAGTGACCTCTATTCCTTTGATGCACTGTATCTGACAAATGAAATTGATAGTTTGACCAAAAATGGAAATTCTTCAATCATTTACTCCCCCTTGTGTTACTGACATTCAGAGTAACCACAATTTCTCAAAACCAAATTTCTAATTTATTTCATGATGCAGCAAAAACATAGATTATTATAGTGAAACTGTTCAGATGTTGTGCTGCAGTAAGTGCACAACACTGGAGAATTTAATGATAAATCCAACAGAATATAGGAGAAAACACAAATGAAACACAAACAATATCTGACAATGGGAACACAAGGCTTAAATACTAGAAGTGCAATTAAAGAAAAACAGAATAGGTGAGGGTGACTAACTAAAAACCAAGGAAACTAAGTAAAACTCATGTAGGCGAAAAGAGACTCAAGAGATGCAGGAAACACAGGGTTGGTTGGAGCCAGTGTAGACAAGAGAAACAGGGGATCAAATGTTCCATTTACCACAGAATCGCATGTTGGAGCTGGGAAAGATGTCACACCCTCATATTATAACTCATTAATAAATAGCTCACAAGTGTTCACTTTACATTAAGGTTTACTTTCACAGGTTATTAACATTTATAACTTATTAATAAATGGTTCACAGGTGTCCACTCTACATTAAGGTTCACTTTCACAGCTGATTAATGTTTATAACTCATTAATAAATAGTTCACATGCATTCACTTTACATTAAGGTTCATTTCCATAGGTTATTAATCATTAAAACTCATTAATAAATGGTTCACAGGTGTTCAATACATTTAGGTGCACTTTCACAGGTTATTAACATTTATAACTCATTATTAAATGGCTCACAGGCGTTCACTTTACATTAAGGTTAACTTTCACAGGTGATTAACGTTTATAACTCATTAATAAATGGTTCACAGGTGTTCACTACATTAAGGTTCATTTTCACAGGTTATTAACATTTATAACTTATTAATAAGTTGTTCACAGGTGTCCACTCTACATTAAGGTTCACTTTCACAGGTGATTAACATTTATAACTTATTAGTTAATAGTTCACATGCATTCACTTTACATTAAGGCTCACTTTCACAGGTTATTAATCATTAAAACTCATTAATAAATGGTTCACAGGTGTTCACTGCATTAAGGTTCACTTTCACAGGTTATTAACATTTATAACTCATTAATAAATGGTTCACAGTTGTTCACTACATTAAGGTTCACTTTCACAGGTTATTAATGTTTATAACTCATTAACAAATGGTTCACAGGCGTTCACTTTACATTAAGGTTCACTTTCACAGGTTATTAACATTTATAACTTATTAATAAGTTGTTCACAGGTGTCCACTACATTAAGGTTCACTTTCACAGGTGATTAACGTTTATAACTAATTAGTTAATAGTTCACATGCATTCACTTTACATTAAGGTTCACTTTCATAGGTTATTTATCATTATAACTCATTAATAAATGGTTCACGGGTGTTCAATACATTAAGGTTCACTTTCACAGGTGATTAATGTTTATAACTTATTAGTTAATAGTTCACATGCATTCACTTTACATTAAGGTTCACTTTAATAGGTTATTAATCATTATAACTTATTAATAAATGGTTCATAGGTGTTCAATACATTTAGGTGCACTTTCACAGGTTATTAACATTTATAAATCATTAATAAATGGTTCACAGGTGTTAACTTTAAGGTTTACTTTCACAGGTTAATAACGTTTATAATTCACTAATAAATGGTTCACATGCATTCACTTTACATTAAGGTTCACTTTCACAGCTTATTAACATTTATGACTCATTAATAAATGGTTCACAGGCGTTCACTTTACATTAAGTTTCACCTTCACAGGTGATTAACATTTATAACTCATTAATAAATGGTTCACATGCATTTAATTTACATTAAGGTTCACTTTCATAGGTTGTTAATCATTATAACTCATTAATAAATGGTTCACAGTTGTTCAATACATTTAGGTGCACCTTAACAGGTTATTAACATATATAACTCTTGAATAAATGGTTCACATGTGTTCACTTTACATTAAGGTTCATTTTCACAGGATCTTAATGGTTATAATTCATTAATAAATGGTTCACAGGTGCACATTTTACATTAAAAAATCAGAAAAATAAATAAATGGGGTTCCATACTATTCACTGTTATTAAATGCAAAAAGCAACCAGTATATTTCTAACATTGAAGTACTTTGAAGGTGAAAAAAATTATGACTGAATGTGAGCAGATCACATTCATCTAAAGTGCTGAATATGGATGAGGGATGGAGGAGCTGAGCTGTGTGTGAAGGCTGAAAGAGTTTGCATGAAGAGGTATGGTAATGTCCCATCTGTCAACAAGGACATGTCACCCTTGAAGCTATGCAAATCATTTCCAGCGATGAATAAAAATAGTTAATTGAATATCAAAACTCTCAAAGCCTTATTTCAATAAGGCAGTAAATCCATCATAGTGTCACTAATATTCAGGGCTCCCACATCTTTCCATGAATTTTCAAGTCATTTGTGATTACCAGATGAGGATTTTTCTAAATAATATGGATATTTACAGAATTTTCATGATGAAAATACAGAAGAACCACATGAAGCCAATACGAATGTTTCTTTAAGAATAATGATAAATATAAATCCTATTATCGGGTTCCTTTTTGGCAAATAAAATTAATCAAATGCAACTGAAAATACAGCCAGGCATTGTGTGAGAGGAGTAAACGTGGTGACGTAGCTTGTAAAAGCAATAACTTTTTCAGTAGCTGATTTTATGGGTGTCAAGTGACTAAAGATATGAGTCAGAAGCCGTTGCTTTCGCACACAGCAGAGATGAACGCAGGCGTGTATGGTCTGCCCTCCAGGCTGGTTATACATGGCCTGACATTTCCTGCTTCATTTAGGAGACCAACCGCAGGAGTGCACTGGATCATTACAGTTCTCCTCCATGTTGATTAACGCTGAATTTTCAATTTCCCTCCCGCGTCATTCATGCTGGGATGTTGCTGATGTCAGATCTTTGTCTGCTCGCCGCATATCATTAATAACATTGTCTTAATCTGCCTTAAGTCATTTTCAGCTGTGTCATTGTAATGAGGATTTTATGAGGATTTTAAGTGTGGAACACAAGGTTTGTCTGCATATTCTTGGCTGATTTTGAAATTCCAACACCCTGTTTTATGATGCTAGTGGGAGAGACTTACTTATCGTGTACTTATTGCTAAATTATATTCTCTATCATTTTTGGACCACTAGATGTGCATCTCTTTTCTTAAAATGGCAAACATCATCCAAACAAATTTGTTAAAATTTTGTGAGATGCTAATGCAGCTGGGTCAGACTAACAATACAAAATGGCTGCCGTCATGTAAATATGCATAAAAAAATACTCTGTTCTACACACACACACACACAAAGAAAATATACATTTTATTTTATTTGTATTTATTTTCATTAGAGGAAAAAAACAACAACACAAAAATAAAACCTAGAAATGTGTCTATATTCTGTCTACATACAGTATTTTAGTTTATAGCAGTATTTAAATGTCAGCTCTCTAACCATCAATTTATAGCAAACAACTCATTCAAAAGTGAACGTATGTTTAAACATCAGCATTACATTCGCTTAATATTAAATACCTTGGGCTTAAAATGCCTCTTCAGCCTCTAGAGGGAGCTAACTTGTTTAGTATTTAATGGTTTGCATCTACATGAGAAATGACTCTTTAAACCCACTTTAAAAAAGGACTTTTCAGTAACATTTTTGCATTTCTTTCTTTTTTTTTTTTTTTAATGTATAATTGGATACAGCCATAACAAGAATTATTGCCACAATTGTAAGTTACACATGTTTGGTTTGCAAATGCATTGCATCTTGTTGTTTGAGAGCTACTCTACCACTTATTGGGTTTTTAGTGGATTTCTCTGAAATGCCAACCATTGCATGTTCGCTTTCCGTGCGCTACAGCCCTTCCGTGCGTCCATGCATCTGAGTTGATTTAGCCAATATCCCATCACAGCATGCCACATCTCCTTCAAGCCAAAGTCGATCACCAGTTCGCCAGCATCAGCATTGAAGAGTTTCCATGGATACGGCGGGTCCGTCGAGCGGAGCGGAGCGACAGAGTGACGGTGAGACCACGATTTGTGTGTGTTTGTGAAAATGAGGGCAGCAGCTGCGCTCCTATAGCCCGCACAGTCCACAACTAAGGAGCTCACAAAGAAAATCAATCTCAATCTCATCAGAAAGCATCTGAATACAGTCAGCCTGATGTAAATATGCTGTTCACCAGACTCTGCTCTTTGGGTCCTTGATTGTTTGTGGGCTGTGGGAATTTGGCCATTCTGAAATGATCGCATTGGCTAATATCCATGGCCACTTGGCCAAATTATTTTTCAAAGTAGTCAGTGTTATATAACATATTGTAAAAGTACCATGGTGATACAATGTGTCTGCAGTTGGAAAGTAATTGACTGTTGTTTCTAGACCTGGAGAGTTTCTATCTAGGTCTGGCTTAATCTAGAGAGCCTCTGTGTTTCAGGTGAGCAGATGTCGCTGATAACAGCGGCCTAGCGGGAGTTTGGTTTGTCATGGTCTGTAGATTACACAAATAAACAGAAGGTCAGAAACAGGGTCGTAAATCCTGTTCTGGCAGGCATGGGAATCCAGTGAAGGAATCAGAGCAAGCGATGTGCAACTCTCTGGAGGACAGAGGTCAGAATGACAGACTCACCGGAGAAAAGTGAGGTGCACTAGTGGATCCAGCCTATTCTAAACATAGCGTCAGGTGTTTAAGACCAGACTCCAAGCGCAAGACCATATTATTATTTGGACTAGGTCTGGATCTTAACAGGACCTAAAACATGTTGGCACACCTGCCAATGGCTGGAAACTTCTGAAAATTTACCACACATAAATGTGTCTTACCAGCCAATAAATGCATGTGTATTACTTCATTAAAAACAAGCAGAATAAATTGAGGAAACACATCTAAAGTAGACTTTTACTCAGACTTGGATATTTTGGATTATAAATTATAAATAGCAGTTTAAAATTAAAACAAGAAGACATTGATACATGTCTTGGTCACTGGTTTAACATTCTTGCTATTAATAAACCATTATTTAAGACTTTTGCCTCAATAAACTCCTAATTTGCTGCTTAAGCCCACCGGCAACTATAGTTACCGCAGTTTATAGTTGTCATTTTTTCTTTTGTAAGTATTTTTCTAAATCTGATCCATGTTTTATTTCTCAATGACATGCAAGTAAACAACCAAATAAAAGATTTAAAAAAAAAAAAAAAAAAAAAGGTACTGACTGACTTCCTGTCACATGAGGCAGTCAGCTTCCTACCCCTACTTCCAGGAAGCATGGCGAGGGCAAACCCTCCCAAAGGAAGTTAATTAAAACAAGTATTTTTTGTTGACACACACACACACACACACATATATATATATATACATACGTAATCATGAAGGTCTCTAGAATCATCCAAACAAAACAAATCTTACAAGAGATCTATAGTTTTTTGTGTACTTAGTCAAAAGTACAAGTAGCAGATAGTTGCTGGTGGGCGAATGCCTTGTAAGTACATATAACATATATCATGGGGAAATGGAGCATACTGTTGCTAGCATTATGCTACTCATGTTACCTTCTTGTTAAAAACATGTTAGCATCATGCTAGCAACATGCTAATCATGCGAAGTTAACGTTAACAACATGTTAGTATGTTGCTAGCATAATGCTAAACACATTAATAGCTTGTTTAAAACATGTTAACATCATGCTACAACATTTAACTTGTTTTAACATGTTGTTAGCATAATGCTAACACAATTATGTTGTTAACATGATGCTAAAATGATTAGGGCTATTATTAGTGCCTAGTGCTGAGTTTTGTCACAGTAAGCACCACTTACATTTTCTTTAGAAAATGTACATATATATTTATTTGTATTTATTTGTATTATTATTTTTTTTTATTTATTCTTATTTAACTTTTTGAAACACAATGCCCTGTTGGGGCAACTTAATGGCTGCACTTTGTACTGCACTATATTCCACCACTTTAAGACAAATGGATTTGTTGTCTGTTGTTTTCATATTCAAGACATTATAAGCTAGATTTTTTTCGGTTCGCTTCGAACATTCTTCAACTTTTATACGTAATAAATATGTTTATGAATAAAGCTTGATCTTCCCTGCTGAAAAAAAAAAAAAAAACAGCTGAATCTGGTTTTAGCTGGTCATAGCTGGTCAGCAGGCTAGTTTTAGGGGGGGTTTGGTCACTTTCTTAGCTGATCAGACTGGTCTTATCTGGTCAGCAAGCTGGTTTTAGAGGGGTTTTGGTCACTTTGTCACTTTCTTAGCTGGTCAGGCTGGGAGACCAGCTAAAACCAGTTTAAACCAGCTTAGACCGGTTTTAGCTGTTTGTTTCAACAGGGTGTTATTTTGATTAGATGCCAAATGCTCTCCTCCTATTCAAATTTGACATTGAAGGGGTACATACAACACATTTGCCCACCGGCAACTATGGTTGCCGCACAATCAAACACAATTTTCAAGAAAAAAAAAAAAAAACCTGGGGAAAATAAATGCAGAACATGTTCACACAGGACACTACTAACATAACTATATGCATGAAACCATAAAAAAAAAAAAAGGGCACAAATGGGTTAATAGTTAGTAAGGTAGTTGTTAAGTTTAGGTATTAGATATGATTAGATATGTAGAAAATATGTAGAATATGGTCATGCAGAATATCTGCTTTATATGTGCTTAATAAACAGCCAATCGGTTAGTAATAGCACCCAGTTGAACATGGCAATTCACTATTAGCTAATCAGAAACTACAATTGTTTTCTCATATCCCGGAGAACTATTATATACATGTTAATATTTAATGTGAATAATGCAAAATGCATAATTAATTCTAAAGTGAATGACTCAAGAATCATCAAATCCGTCAGAAGGAATTTTTTTTTTACATTTGGATTAGTATTCTTAATTGAAGATCATGATAACGCCCCGGTAATGAATACAGTCATTAAAACTATTGAGGTTTTTATAAGGTTCTGGATAGTAATACTTCCGATGGCTTTGGTA
The DNA here is from genome assembly GCA_033026305.1 of Cirrhinus molitorella. Classification (NCBI taxonomy): domain Eukaryota; kingdom Metazoa; phylum Chordata; class Actinopteri; order Cypriniformes; family Cyprinidae; genus Cirrhinus; species Cirrhinus molitorella. Next base: position 8,319,927 of record CM065126.1, on the reverse strand, counting down.
ACACTCAAATCCATTATAGGATTATAAGCATGCATTAATTAGGTCAACCGGAACCGGAAACACTTCCCATTACACCTGATTGTTTCATCGTAAGAAGAATGGCATCTATGCTAATATTAGTCTGTTTCATTCTTATTCCGAGGTCACCCAGATCCAGACTGCATCCAGATTAGATGTTCACTGCAATCCCCCGGATCCAGTTCGCATCCAGCCCAGATGGTGGATGACCTCTAGCTCAGTGAAGACGTCATCACCTAAGATGGCCATTGGCACAAGACCACAGGAACCTGATGAGTCCTCTACACAATCTGAATTTGCGGCAACATGGAACAAACTGCTGGTTCGTCTGGCTGAGACTGAGTTTCTCCCAAGGTTTTTTCATCCATTTCTGTCACCGATGGAGTTTTGTTTCCTTGCCAGTGTCACCTCTGCCTTGCTTAGTTGGGGACACTTAATTTCCAGTGATATCGTCGACTTGATTGCACAGATACTATTTGAACTGAACAGAGCTGGATTATGACATCACTGAATTCAATGATGAACTACTTTTAACTAAAAAAATTGTGTGTTTACTGTTGTCCTTTTGCATTATTGACACACCATTTTCCTATTTAATACTGTAAAGCTGCTTTGACACAATCTGTATTTTTAAAGGCGCTAAATAAATGTGACTTGACTTGACTAGTAATATGCATGCTAACAAGCAGCTAGTTAACAATGTGAACTGGTCCCCCTATACTAGAGTGTTACCAATGTCTCCCACTAAAATTTGGTTAAGGACTTGGACTCAACTTGGACCCAAGTTAAATTTGATAATAATTTATATCATTATTATTATTATTATTTTTTTACAACAACAGTAAAATTAATACATATAATAATATATTATATAATAATACAAAATATTCTATAATTAGTATATATAATAATAACAAAATTATATTATTATTATATTATTAATTAAATTAACAACAACAATAATAACAGTACAATTACAATATTAATATTTATGTTTTTTTTTTTTTTCTTACTTTCAAAAGTAAACCATAGAGCTGTTATTTTGGTAAAAAAAACAACAACAACAGGTTCTCTCATAAAAACTCTTATAAAATGCTTCTCTTTTGTTGACAACAGATAATACCTTTCTCATTAAACTTGTGAAGATGTTTGGCACATGTTGCATTTTCAAATTATTCTCACAGCACTTGTAGAGATGGAGTTTGTGTGAAATATTTACTGTGAAAAGAACAAAGTGCTGCACTTCACTCTGAAACACGCAGCACATCAGATTACATGTTTATACCATTACAATGCAGTCTCTGTGATTAGTAATCACACTAAACTGTATCACATTCTCAGGCATTATTAGAATTTGCAAGTTACTGGCCAACTGGCCAATAACACTGTTTCATGTACTCACCAATTTTTTTTTTTGTACATTTGGAGCTTGGCGAGTGATAATTTTAGGCTTTGACTTTGACTCAACCTACTCAGGTCTCATGTGCAAATCACATCAGCAGTTCAGTAAACGAGCTCCGGACTGTCTGGGACTTAGAGGCTGATCCAGGAATATGTCCTGTTTGGCTAAATCAAAATACTAGGCAATTACAGCATTGTGATCAGGTCAACTACTCACAAGGTCTACTAATGCTCCGGGATGCAACAACTGTGTGACTTTCCACAGTGATGAGAATAAACTAGCTGAGGTGAAGAGTAGGTAGGGGGACATGATTGAACTCTGCACTAAGACACAAGTTGCTGATCAACACGGCTGTTTGAAGAAAGACATTAAAGCGATTGCTTGAACATCCAGTGCCAAAACGCTCCGGCTTGTTTGCAGGATGACAAGTGTGGGTGTTATGCCAGCAGGAACAGCTCATCTCTCCCAGCAGGCCAATCATCCGAGCCTTTGTCTCCGGATGGCAGGGATTTCCTCAGTGCTGAGGCTTGAGAAGGACCTCTTTCTTTGAGGTGGTAATCGCTGCCAACCCTAATCAACTTCCACCTGCTTACATGAGGCTCTGCATGTGACAGCCAGCCTGCCCAACTCTTGAAGACTGGAGAGAAATGCACTACTTCTGCAGCTTTGTTATCTATATGACAAAGCTGATACTTTGTTGAAACATAACAAGCTAATAAGGCTCTTTTTTCATTTTTTTATTTTTTTTTTTTTACAGTGTAGAGTCTCACATCAACCATCAGATCAGACTCAATAACATGTACTTCTGCTGCTGTTTACATGCCTTTTAAGGCTACAAAATACATTAAACACATTTATGGTACAGGGGCCTTGCGAAAGTTTGGGAACCCCTTGCAGAATCTGTGAAAATATAAATAATTTTAACAAAATAAAAGAGATCATACAAAATGCATGTTATTAGGGGCCAAGTACCGAAGAAGGCACCTATTGTATACGTTAGCGTTCTTTTTCTTCTGCCATTGAGTCTATGGCAGCCCATAGAACCACTTGCAGGAAAGTTGTTTTGATTTGGCAAACTGATAGAGGACAGTCTCAAAATTAACCATAGCAAGGAGTCTCTAACTCAAACTTTGTAGCGCCACCACTTGTGCAAAGTTTCACTTTTATTATGCTAATAACTGTTGATTCGTAAGGCACAGAAGAAAAAGTTTTCCTCTGATTCCGTGGCTCATGCAGAGTCGAATGGACACCAACATTTTTAAATCGTAAGGTTTACTTTTTTCGCTATTTTTAATAGTTCGTAAAACCTACTTTTTCAAACTCGTCCTAGACGGTTTGTCTGATTTTCACCAAAATTGGCTCAGATCATCTTTAGACCGTGCTGGCAAAAAGTTATGGAATTCAAATTGATTCATCCACCTGTTTTCAAATAATGTGCAAACGAATTCTACGAAAAGCGAGCAAAAATTGATGTGAGGCTATATCTCTACAATGGTTTGGCATATTGAGACCAAACTTGGTGTGTGTTATATCAAGCATGACTTAAGGCTACCTGCAGTGTTTCGGCACAGTGTCACCTAGTGGTCAGATACAAAAAATGGCTATTTTTGCTTATAACTTTTTAATGGTTTGGCTAAACTGCACCATGCTGAGTCGAACCATACCCAATTTTCCCATGTCGGCCATTTTGAATTTTGTTGTGAAATGCTATATTTTATGAACAGATTGACAGATTCTTGTTATGTGTCTTCAACACCATGCCCTGATGGTACTCAAAAAGTTTGGAGGCAGTGCCACACTGTGGTCAAAAGTTATAAAATTTTTTAAAAACATTCTAACTTTTAATAGTAAGTTTTGTTTACATTAGCCTATTGTAATAAAACTGGTCTTGATATATTCCTTGGGTCATGCCGAGAACATTGATACCAGTTATGCCATAATTGAATGAACTTCCTGTCCGCCATTTTGATTTATGTTGATAACTTACTTTTTCGAATTCATCCTAGACCATTACTCCGATTTTCACCAAATTTGACTCGGATCATCTTCAGACCATGCTGAAGAAAATCATTGATTTCGTGTCAATACCCCTTAGGAAACATTTTTTGTTTTGGGCATCATCAAATTTGCTGGAAAGATGCCAAATTTCATCTGAGGCTGTATTTCTGCAAAGCTTTGACATATTGACACCAAATATTTTATGTGCCATTGCCACCTCACACTGACCACACCACATGAATTTGGTAACAGTGCCACCTCTTGGTCAAGAGTACTAAATCATTAATTAATTTGGGTCAGACCAACAACATAGATACCAATTATGCCACTGTTGGCTGAACTTCCTGTCTGCCATTTAGATTAATGTTGAAAACCTACTGTTTCAAACTCCTCTGACACCGTTAGTCCGATTTCACAAAATTTGAATCAGATCATCTTCAGACTATGCTGGCAAAAAGTTACAGATTTCGTGTTGATATACAGAATGGTTTAGCACATCAACAAATTTAATAGAAAGATGCCAAACTGCATCTGAGGCTGTATCTCTGCAAAGCTTTGACATATTAACACCAAATTTTGTATGTGCAATTGTCACCTCACACTGACCACACCACATCATTTTGATTACAGCGCCACCTATTTGTCAAGAGTAGTAAACCACTCATTAACCATTAATTATGAAATTTACAAAAATGCTAATAATTTTAGATTGCATTAGTTTATTATAATGAATCTGGTCTCAAAATATTCCTTGGGTCATGCCGACAACATAGATACCAATTATGCCATAGTTGGTCAAACTTCCTGTCCACCATATTGGTTTATGTTAAAAATTTACTTTTTTAACTTCTTCGTAGACCATTGCTTTGATTTTCACCAAAATTGAATCAGATCGTCTTCAGACTTTGCTGACAAAAAAATTATGAATTTCATGATGATAGACAAAACCATTTTTGTATAGCGACGCAACAAATTTGAGGCATGATGCCAGACTACATCTGAGGCTGTATCTCTGCAAAGCTTTGACATATTGAAAAACTTTGTGTGCCATTCTCAACTCACACAGAACAAACCACACGGATTTCATAACAGCGCCACCAATTGGTCAAACGTGATAAACCAATAAATCATATTACTACAGGTTGTATTTATGATTTTTCAGCCATTTTGTCTAAAATCATCCTAAAATGGCTTTAATTACTTATTGCTGCAGTTGGTCTCATGCTTCCCTTGCCTAGTGCTTGGCCCTGTAACTGCTGCTTGCAGCTATATATTTTTTATTTAGTACTGTCCTGAGTAATTTTACATAAAAAGATGGTTGCATATAGTCCACAAGAGAAAACAAATAGCTGAATTTATTCAAATAAGGGGGGTGAAAACTTTGAAAACTCCCTGAATTGTCCTCAGTGTGAAAAGATGGATCTCAAAATCATACAATCACTGCTGGAAAGGGTTCGAAATATGCAAAAGATGTTGGAAAACAGAAGAATCTGCAGGACCTGTAGGACCACTGTTAAAACAGTGTTCAGTTTAACTGTTCAGAACAAACAAGGGACTCATGAACAACCATCACAAGAGAGAAAAAAACAAAAAACAAAACAAAAAACAAAAACAAACAAACAAACAACATTTGAATAAGGGTTATTTTAATAATTTCAGCTATTTTTTTTTATTTTATTTTTTTTGTCTTGTGGACTATATGTAAACATTTTTTTTTATGTAAAATATCTTACTCAAGACAGTACTAAATAAAAAAAAATAATGTGCATTTTGTATGATCTATCTTATTTTGTTAAAATTATTCACTGTATGCTTATTGCGAATAATGCAAAAGTGAAATTGAGAAAAAAAAAAAAACAATCATCAACATACAGCATCACATTATGTGAGAGCAAGCATCAAATGAGTCAGCCATCTCCATTAAAAAAGGAACAACAACGTTTTGGGTTTTGTGAAAGCCTACTAAAGCTTTTTATGACAGGAACAATGATACAAAATGAGTGTGCTTTTATAGCACAGACAGATATAGACACGGAAAAAAGGGTTTTATTGGACATATTACGGGTGTTATTTTCTAAAACAATGTTACTTACACCTGATGAAATCAGCCCTCATGAGCGTGGTGTGGTGGTCACCATAGTGACGGCTGTGTTTGAGGAAGCGTCATGGTCTAAATGCACTGTGCTCATTGCTTTTCCCCTTGAGAGAAATGGGCCAGAAACAGGTAATGGCAGGCTTCAGTACTTCCGAGACAGTGCCGTAACGCCACTTAACTGCTTTCCTCCACCAATGCAAAACAGCACGGTTGTCAAGGTAAAGTCATTACAGGCAGTTTTGTGAGTGAAATAATTTCTTCCGATTCGTTAAGTTACACGTCGTTTGGCCTTGGCCAAAATAAAGCATGTGGTCAGTGTGCATGTGGCAGGACCTGTAAAATCTGACAGGACTGCAAAACACTCATCCTTTCCCACTTCAAACGCCTCCTTAGTATTGATTTGTGGGTTTTGCCAGAGATTTGCATTGTAAACAGGGCTTGTTTGTTCCACAGTGACATGAACGAAAGGCCAAAACAACCATTGTGACACATAAGACTGATGTCTTGCACTGCTAATGACATCACTTGCGTCGGGCATGTGAATTAGATGCTGCAAACCAGCACAAAATCTTTCAGCATTGCTCCATTTTGGTTGCAGTTAAATCATGATGCAGTACAAAAGCATATTCTAAAATATGCTTAAAATATGCTTTAAACGCATATTCTAGAAACCATACATATAGCCTGAGCTGGGTAGTAGGTGACTGATTACATGTAATCTGGATTACGTTATCGGATTCCAAAAATTGAGTACTACTCGTATATTATATTATATTATAATATATTATATTGCAGTTACCTTTTTTTTTTTAACATGACTACATATTATTCAAAATTGACAGCAAATAATTTAGAATTTATTGATTTTACCTAATTCTTTCCTAATTCATCATTTATAAAGCATTAACACCTTATTAATAGACAGTAGTACGCAGTTTATACAGGCAGCTATAAATGTTTTGTTTCTGATTTATAAACATGAAGAGTTCAGATGCAAAACCCCCTAAAAACAAAAAAAGAGATAATGATATTGAGTGAATGCTCTCGACACATATTATACATCAAATACTTTTACTTCAAACTTGCTAAAATCCCAGCCTGAGCCCAATCAGGGCTGGTACTCACTTAAAAAAAACTATACATCGGAGGTGAATCCTAAAAAAAAAAAAAAAGGTAACACTTTAGAATAGGGGACACTTATTCACTATTAACTACAACTTTTCTCTCAGTAAATTCCTAATTTGCTGCTTATTAATACTTAGTAAGGTAGTTGTTACATTTAGGTATTGGGTAGGTTTAGGCATGTAGAATAAGGTCATGTACAATAAGGCATTAATATGTGCTTAATTAGTACTAATAAATGGCTAATATTCTAGTAATATGCATGCTAATAAGCAACTAATTAAGAAACCGTAAAATAAAGTGTTACCAAAAATGATGGATTTAGAGGCTTTTGCATCTGAACTCTTCATATCTACAATGTTTTCAATAATTGTATTTTCATAATTTATTAATGCTCAATTAATCATTTCTAAATTAAGTATTATATTATTAACAGACCAGTAATTTGGGAGTTGTCAGTGGTTCATAAGATCATTTAGAAAGTGTAACTAAATGATTAATAAACTTTAAATGTACATTTATACATATTATTTAGACATACAGTAATAGTTAGTCTGTTAGTAAATGCTTTATTAACACATGTTCTTACTTCATTATTAATTCAGGTAGTTATAAAACATTTAGTAGTTGTCAGTTATCAATTTTTGTGAGCTCATCTAAAGTGAAGACTATTTATGCCTCTTAAAACTTTTATAAAGAAGATTTAAAGGCTCAGCTATCTTCTAAACAAAAAAGGGAAACAAACAACAGAACATGAATCTAAGCTTCTGCAATCTGATATAAAAAATAATTTTAGATCCTTTGTTGATTATATTTATATTTATTTATATTTTCTAATTTAGCTAATTGTAAGTCATCTGTTTGAAATGTAGAATTTATTTGAAATGTGCCACACTTGCAACTTATTAGTGACTCACTGTTTGCCTTCATATATATATATATATACTTCTTACAGTGAGTGTCATGGCGAACACCCAAATCCACTGTGATTTTATAAATAATACTGTTTTTGTGTTACGGAATGTAGTTTTAAGGGGTTTTCAGGTGAGAATGTACATATTTTTAGTTGAAATATGCAGGTCCATTCTGAGCTCATGAACCCACACAAGAGTAGTTTCACCTCGGGCAGATCTTCTTGAATTTACCACTGGATCTGATGTCTCTATAGTGGTTAAACATGAGATATAATTTATTTTGGGTAAATCTAACGGGTAGTCTTTGGTTTTATTAAATTATTATTTGTTCCAGAGCAAATAGTTTGGGGAAAATCTCATCATGTTTATGTAAAATCAGTGCTGTATATTAGAGCACGGTTAACTTTTATGATGGCTGTTGTTGTTGTTTATTAAATATTATTATTCAATAAATAATATTTTATATAAAAATAGTAGTATTTAAAAGTGTTTCGTATTGAGAAACATTGTTTATGTTGTGATGGTGATTTTAGTTACTTTGTTCTGCCATTGGATGGCAACAAGAGACTTTTAGACTGAAAAATAAACGCCGGTAGAAAACTGAAGTTATGTTTAGTTTCAACAACAGCTTGACACAGCTAACAAATGCACTGAGCAGCACTGTCCTCAAAATTCACCTTTAACAGATGAAAGGATATTAATGTTACGACAAAGATAACGCTTTACTCAGCAGACACTGAAACTAATATTTCATTGTGAATATGAAGACTGAATGCTGCATCAGATGCAGGTAATCACGATCGCTCAGCCCATCTCTCTCTCATAATACTTGACTACATAATACAGTGAGCTGTTAATACAATAATACAATAAGCTTTCAATGAAGTAACTCAATGTTCCTTCGTTACTAGTTTTAAAGTGACATTTTTGAACTAGTAAGGAGGCTTGTGCTCAGCCGTTAAACTGTAAAACTGAGATTTGAGTCTGTGGTGGAAGGAAGTAGTTCTGCACAAAAGAGTGTTTTAAAAGATACTCTGTTGCTGTTTCTTATGTATTTACACACTTGTGCTGTCAAACTGTTGTATAAACCCAATATCACACACAGACATTAGATATGGCTTACAATATATATATGTGTATTTAAATATATCACATGGATTCATGAACTTAATGATTAAATTAACTAAGACGTAATTAAATTAATAATTACATGTACACATGCTCATAAATCTACATAAAGCATATGGATTTAGGTGAATTAATACAGTGAATATGTGGTATAATATACTTTTATGATACTTCTTTATGATGCTTATATGGTGCTAGCAGTTTTGGTATCTTTGGTATCTTTACTTTAAGTAAACATCAGAAGTCTGTCTGACATCTTTAAGACACATAGAGGCCTTCAGAAATGACAAGCAGCTACAAAATTAATAAAAGTTAATTAACATTTAGGATAAGCTGTTCAGTTGACACACTGTATGCTCATTTTATTGATAGTCAAGCATTAATTAAACTAAGCTGCTGCTTCTGTCCTCAAAAGACTTTCACATATAGTTTCTTTCTACTTTCTGTTCTGTCTTTTCACATTTCTTATTCTCTGTTCTGTGTATAAACGAATCCTGACTGGGGAGTTTGCATTAGCAGCACATGAATCTAAAGTATTGACATGCCATAATGTACAGAAGAGAAAAGAACAAGGATGAGTCATTCATTCGAAGGGTATTTCATGTGTCTCTGCAGCACTGCTAGGATAATTACATCACATTCATCTGTCTTTTCAGAATGCTTATGGAGACCCTGAATCTCACACAGATCCACATGAGGATTTCTCTCTCAATAAAACAAGTTCATTTAAAGCCCCTAAAGCATTATGTGTTCGCTGAATATGAAAACCTCAGGATTGATTCAAATCAAAATCTCTCATAATTTGCATTACAGCAACCAGCAGAGGTCATTTTTATTACATATAGACATTTTTCAAATTAAAAATACAATATATAAAAATATTAAAAAAATATATAAATATAATGTATAAAATTAGTATCTTTAATTCACTTAAATTGGGTCTCTCAATTTTCCTGCTGAGAAATGACCTGTAACCTTTTACGGAGTTTCAGATCTGTGAGATCAGCGGCAGTGATTCAGTCTGACGTGGATCTATCAATGTCTGCTTCCTGAACAAGTTGTTTTTAGCTGTTTTGAGTCCACTGCAGTAACAATAATGGACAAACTGTCCAAGCTTATGCAGCAGGTTTCCTTTCAGTTTGTTTGGGTTGATGTGGGTGGTTGACAAAACCAATAAAACATACTAATTCATACTATACTTTCTTACTAAACTAAGAAAGATAGGTCATTTTTTTTGTGTTTCAATATTACTTTCTCACAGCTAAATATTACAAAGAATACTTCTTATACTATTAAGCCTTATTTTGACACTGTGGTTAAACTCATGCTTTCGGACAGTTATTTATTTACAGTGAATGAGCAAGTTTTGTGGTCCTGTGAACCTGTGAAATGCGCTTCTCATGTGGTCAATCGTGTGATCAATGTTTCCCTTTTGAGGGAACATCGAACTGCATCCTCTAGGGGCTGCTATGGGGAACGTCTCCTTCGTGACCCATGTCTGAAGCATACATACAAAAACTATAACAGTATTGGCCGACGAAAACCTATGACGTGGCCGCATCCTCTGGTATAAAAGAGAACCAGTCGCACATCATCCTCTTCTTCTTTTTCAGTGATTGTTTTGTTTGAAGTCGTGCATCTTTGGTAAGCTTTGTCTTCTTACCTCATGTCAGCAAGGCATTGTTAGAGGTGTGTTTTCATCCGTGTCTTCTATCTCAGACACCTGGTGACACAAGAGTATGCACGCAATATCCCTGTTCTGCCTAGCAGGGCTTTATGGCACCTGCGCTAAGCTCAGTTGATCATGCACTCTTCTAAGTCAGAGCTTTATCGCTGCTGTGCAGTGGTGGTATCTACAGATAAACCATGCCGGGAGCCATGGTGGGTGAGTACGATCCATTATTTCTTTTTCCATAAAGAATTAGTATCTGAACCTGGCCGCAAGGTTTCTGCAGGGCATTGCTTAGGTAGTTTCCCTTCTTGCTGGGTCCCTGTTATGTTACTGCAACCCCAGGGCTGGTTACCAACCATGTGCTCGCCTGGGGGGCTTTTAGCTATCCACCCATCTTCATGTATTCATCGGAGTGGGGACATCCTCTCGTTCAAGGACAGAGCGGCTCTCCCCTAACCTTCTTCCTCTGGATAAAGGTGTTTCTGTGGAAACCCTTTTTTGAGTGTTGACTCTGAGGAACAACAGCTCTCCAGGCATGTTTGGGCCCCTCATCATTCTGGTCAGATCTGCGGGTCTGGCTGGAATAGGGTCCATGTTTTCTATTGTGATAGGGTATGGCGATGCACCCCCTAGCAGATTAGGTATTTCCTCCTGTTCCTCAGGAGTTAGAACCTGTCTCTAAGCACTACCCACTGAAGTGAGTATTGTTCAGATTTATTATGTAACGTCTGAGGTTGTCTGTCCATCCTGTGTTTCAGGTTTTTGGACCTCTTTGTCGGTGCGGAAACCCTCCATGACTGCCCTGAGGGCCAGTAGCTCCTTAGGTTGGACTTGTGGATCTAGCGCAACTGTTGGTTACCTGGAGGCCACCCTCCCTGGAGGGCTGGCCCAGGGGCTCGCCTCAGTTCCAAAACTGTTGGCGCTGGTGAACTCAATGTTTATCTCAGGACCTGACAGAGCTCCCCTCGCCGAGGCAGGGTCGTTAAGCACACCAGTTTTGGGCAGAATGGATAGATCCTCCTCTCTATGCAAGAGCTAGGTATCTTCGCTGCAGCTGCTAACATTTTGGATTAGTTGGTCGCTTGCTGCCACCCGATGTGTGCCTTTTACCACGCAGGCTGTGCGGAAGCTGCTCGGACCTCTCGGCCCTCTGGAGATCTATATGACAGCTGTCTAGGCCACCAGGCCTCTCTCTGCCCCTGTAATGTCCCTTCGGCATTGCATGTGCATGATAAGGATCCCTCACCGAGGGTCCTTTAAGAACATGCCACTCCTGGAGGGAGCGCATAGTACCTCTCTGACATCAGGGAAGGACCTTTGTGCCCAATGGCTCTGATTATTTCTGGGTTGTAGCCTCTGATGGAATGCTATTTATCAGCCTACTTGCTCCCCTTAAGGAATGAGGGTATCCCATGAGCATGCTGTTTCCTGTCGAGCAATTTATATTCCTTTCAGGATAGAATTTCTTTGCTCCAGGGCGTTCCACTAAAACCTTTAGTGCTCCCCTCTCTGGAGGGTCACATTGAGCATGGGCCTGGCTCCCTGAGGACTTAGAACCTCCCTCGAGAGGGATGTGCTCTTTGCTCAGAGCTTCCTCCTTGAACGGATGAGTGTCCACTCTAAATGGGAACGCCTTAAAATCCACATTGTGGTAAGAATGCACACTAACTTCCTGTGTTCTTTCTCAACTCCTGTATGGTGGGGATCATGCGCTCAGCTTCGTACCTATTATTGAGATGTTAGGCCCTGGGTTCCTTGGGCCACTCTCCACTTCTATCTGGGATCCGATAGCTTAATTGATCAGTGGCTGACCAAGGTCACGCAGGTCTGTAGGCAACCCCTAGCTACGAGCTAGGGTCTGACTACATCCCTTAAAGGAATCTCCTTCTGATTCCAAGCCTGAGCCCTGCCTTAATGTTAGGCTTCAAGTAGCCTTGATCTTGCAGGTAAGTCTAGGTATGTGGCTCGGGCCTTTGGCCGAATGGATTAAGTCACTGACAGCCGTCTGGACATAATTGGGGCTCCCTCACCTTGAGTGGAGCTTGTACTTAGCGCTCGCCTTGATGTTTAGCCTGCACTTCCCTCAGCATGGCAGCGTAGGGATCCCGTTCCCCATAGCGACCCCTAGAGGATGCAGTTCGATGTTCCCTCAAAAGTGAACGTCTCTAGGTTACGAATGTAACCATGGTTCCCTGAGAAAAGAATGCGTCCTCTAAGAATTGATGCCATGCTTCGTCATTTGCTTCAGACGAAGAAGCGGTGATGTGTGTGACTGGCTCTCTTATACTGTGCGGTCGCACCGGCAATGATGCACCGGCAGTGACGTCATAGGCTGTCGCTGGCTGATACTGTTGTAGTAGAAGGAGACATTCCCCATAGCGGCCCCTAGAGGGCGCAGTGTCTCGTTCCCTTCTCAGGGAACCATGGTTACATTCGTAACCTAGAGACGTTAAGTATCTTGTTTAATAACAGGAAAAATGACATGCTAGGGTTTACATGGTGTCCTGTCTTGCATTGACTCTCTCGGAAAAATAAATATTATTTTTAAAATGTGAAAATTAACAAAAAATAAGTAAACATTTGACCAATCTACTTGAAGTAACTGGTTTATGTAAATGTAGTTTGGTTTAAATATTAAGCAACAGATGCAACAGAGGCCAGTTATGTCGGGATGATGTGAGAGAATGCATTAAGGACCTATCATCATCCTGTGCCATCTACAGTTTCATGACTGAGAAATTTAAATTACCTAAACATTTAAAGCAAGTTTCAAAAGTTTGTGTGATTTTGTTCTTTTTTCTTCGTCTTCTTATGAAATGCAATAGTTACTGTACAGTGCTTGACAGTGGTCAAAAAGTATTTACAAAAACCGACTTCTGGATTGATCCCTTCTTGTAAACTCAGAGATGTGGATTCAGATAGCTATTAAAGTACCACAGAAAACTGTAGCCATTTTCGACATTTTCTTTTACGCAGGTGATCAGAGTAAAACACTGACATTCTGGATTTAGACAGCAATAAAATCAGACTAGACCCTGTATTGTTAAAATTACCTTCTGTTCCCATGAGAAGCAATTACCATAGATTGATTTTTTTTCTGAAAAATTGCAAGCCTCCCCTTCACCCAAAATCCCTAAATGAAACAAGTTAATTTTATCCAAATACTAAAAGTTCATGTTCACTTATTAGAAAAAAGTTTTGTGAAGTCAATAACTAATTATATTAAGCATCACACAAGTGAATTAGTTATAGCTGATATGATTTTCCCAGCATGTTTTGCTTCTACTTTTAAAGGAGCGCAGACGAGTTGAAATTAAGTGTTATTTTAAGTGTTTTTGCTAAAAATAATATCTACAATATATATCTGAATAAATCAATAAATATTTAAGATTACGAGATTAAAGTTGCAATATATTGAGAACAAAGTCATGGGAATTTGAATTATAAAGTTGTAGCATTTTGAGAATAATGTAAAAATTATGAGAATAAAGTCATAACAATATGACATCAATTGCTGTAATATTGTGAGATAAATGAGCTGGTGAGGTTGAAAATGGGTCAAAAACATGAAGACTATATGCTGCTGGATGAATTCCCAAAGCAACAAAATTGTCCCAGTTAATCTGAATTCACCTTATTTAAAGTAATGACACCACACTACAGTGCAACCTGTTAATCATACATGCATGTGTTCTTGTGCTATTGATAGCAACTTAACAGTATGAGATTTGAATTAAAGTTTCTGATTGGAATTGTTTTATGCAATTTATGAGTTTTAGCTACAAAAAAATAATTGATTCTCCTTCATTGTGGATTACTTCTCATGTGAGAGCCTGTTAGCTGTTAGCAGGCATAGCTGTTCACTGATCATTGGTAGACAGTTCTTGTGGTGACACTACTAGAGCAGAAATGACAATTACTTGCTCAGTGACAATCACCTCCACAGACATATAACAAAATCCCTAGTCAGCTGCCTTGCTGTCTACAGCCTATATAGACAGCTGCCTTCAAATGCAGCATCTTAATGAAAATGTGACTAATTTGAAAAGCTCTGCATAAACAGCAAATCATACATAATCAAAGTCATAATAATAATCATAATTGTTTTTAAATAAAGTATTATTAGCTATGCCTAGCACCGTTCTAAGTCTATAAGTACTATAATGATACATTTTGTATCAAACCCGGTCATTTTGTTTTTCAGAATTGCCTGGATATGTGCATCATAAATGATCAAATGCACTTTTGGCCATGGTAGCAATGTCTTAGCAAGTAAACAAAGTCAGATATGTTTTTAGTGACTGCAAATCAGATTTGTGTTAAAATATTAGATCTGTGCATCAGGTCTTGCAGTGCAAATGCAACATAATAGATGCATCTGCCCCTGTCTAATACTGCAAGAAAAAAAAAAAAAAAACACTCTTCTGCTCTTAATCTTTAGTTAATTTAGCATTCCATCATTTTATATTCATTTATATATTGTAGTTTTCTTTTTCTTTTTAATATTATTTATGATGTTCTAAAGCAGGCTATCTATATTCTGTTTTTGAAGTTTTTTGACTCTAAACTTCCCACACACTGCAGAAACATCAGGTGGCATCTGTCAGATGAAATCACAACTGTCCATCACAGCAGAAGGCCAGACACACAAATGGGAGCCATTTTTCACCACTGACAAGCGTCCGAACGACCACAAGCCCAGCTGCCTTGTGCTTGAGTTTAGCAGGACCAAAACACATAAAATCCTGGCACTGGTTGGCTGACGTGGCAAGTCTCGATGTGGAAGAGTCAGTACTCTTGGCTATTCTAGTCTTCTTTTGTCATGGTAGCTTTTGCGATTTCCCTCCCTCGCTGCTGCATGTGAAGTTCGTCATGACAACCAATTAAACATAGCAAGGAGAACAAGCCTAAGTAAAGCAATTAAGAGCTGATGCCGAATTGCGTGCTCACGGCTGTGACTGATATTTAATTTTTGCGCTTACTTGAAGAGGAGTAATTAGAGGAAAAGAATCCAGTGGAAAAATTGAGTGTGTTGAGTCAGACTCGGGTTAACACTTCACAAACATGACCCACACAAGCGCACTTTGTACGGATAGATGGCAGAAGCAATACAGTAAATTTCTTCCAAATAAGACTGTGATGTGGACAAAATTGTAGAGCTGATATGGGATGGGCACAAAAAGTTTTCTTGTAGCTTCATTTCATTATGGTTAACCACTGATTTTTAACGATGTTCTTATTACCTTTCTAGGCCTTGAACATGGGAGTTGAGTTGCTGTCTATGCATGGTCAGAAAGCTCTCAGATTTCATCAAAAATCTCTTAATTTGTCTTCCAAAGATGAACGAAGGTCTTATGGGTTTGGAATGACATGACAAAATTTAAATTTTTGGTCAACTATTCCTTTAAGAAAGATGCTTTGGCTAACCATTCTCATATGATAAAACTATGGTGTGAATTTGTTTGATCCTATATCTTTAACATCAGAAGTAAGGTATGAAGTCAGGGTGCTGAGGTCATTAGAGGTTCCATCTGAGTGCTCTTTGCCCCAAATTGAATGATTTGGGTTTTATCAGCATTAAGCAGCATGTTATGTTAAAAGTTATTTGTGAGCCACAGACTGAGTTTTTGCAGACAGTCGTCCAATCTCTTATATGCCCAGTACGACACCCCATAATTTACTCATAATTGATCCCAGAGGTAGCATAACAGAAATAATAATGGTGCTAAAAACGATCCCAGGTGTACTCCACAGGTAAGGTGAGCCAACGAGGATGAATGGACACCTAAACTGACAAAAAAAAAAATTAGAACCATACCAGTCCAGCGTTCAAGCCGAGAAAACAGAATCCTGTGATCCACAAAGTCAGAAGCTGAACTCAAATCTAAGAGCACTAAGGTCATGGTATTACCAGTGTCATTAAAATATAAAAATTTTCAATGAGCTGAAAAAAACACACGTCACACCCCTCTTCATCAGTTAGCCCTACTAATAGCTGCTCCCATAAAATTCAAGGCATTAATGTTTGCCTACAAAACCACCACTAGCTCTGCACCCCTTTACCTAAATTCATTACTTCAGACTTATGCGCTCTGTAGAAACGTCTTGGTTACGTATGGTAACCCTCGTTCCCTGATGGAGGGAACGGAGACGTTGTGTCGAAGTGACGACTAGGGGTCGCTCTTGAGAGCCCGAACACCTCTGACAGCTTTGAGAAAAGGCCAATGAAATTGGTACGCAGTATTTGCATAGCCCGCTCCGCCCCGGAGATCCGGGCATAAGAGGGGGGGGCTAGGCAACACTCATTGTTCTGATCTGAGGAGCCGAAGCACCCGGCTACACTCAGAGGCGGTCCGAGGTTGTGGCAAGGGGGACACAACGTCTCCGTTCCCTCCATCAGGGAACGAGGGTTACCATACGTAACCAAGACGTTCCCCGTCTGTCGTTCACGTTCGACGTTGTGTCGAAGTGACGACTAGGGGTCCCAGTTGAAAACGCCACAACCAGCGGACCGCGTCACGAGTGCATGGAGTGCAAATATTAACAGGTCTTGCGTGTTAGATAAATGTCACTCACCTCTACGTGACCTTCCAATGCCCAAGAGCTTCAGCCAGCCTTTCCTCACCTTTGGTTGAACATCTTGGAGAACATTGGGCCAGTGTCCGTCCTCCCCGGGGGGCGATGGGCACTACGGAGACCACACCCTGCCCGGAGGGAGGTATTTGTGTGGAGAATACACTTGAGGGCTCGCACTAGGGGAGCACAACAAGGGGACGATCCTGAGGCAGGCTCCGCATGAGGAGAGACTGCTGAGCTCAGGGTCGGAGACAAGTTTTGTCTTAAGGGAAACACCGCATCTCTGGGAGTATAGGTGGAGATACACACATGGGGCCGCATTAGGAGCCACTACATGTGGGGCACCAACCTAATATGAGAGTTCACAAGAGGCAACCTAACCTCATATTAGATTCTGATAGCTAGTTCCTCCGCTGAACATAGCTACGTTGCGGGTGCAACATGATGGAAATTGTCGTTCAGGGTTCACGCCAGGAAACTTACTGAACTGGGCAAGCGTCATCACCTGTGGGGAACGACGCTTCAGCAAGCTTCTACACCGTGTCAGCTTCAGGAGTTACTGGGCTTGCGTTCAGGACTCCCGAAGAGACTGGTTCTACACGCAGATTGTAGAACCTGGCAAACGTGTTAGGTGTAGCCCAACCTGCAGCTCTGCAAATGTCTGTTAAAGAGATCCCGTTCGCCAGCGCAACCGACGCTGCGACGCCCCTGGTGGAGTGGGCGTGCACCCCCAGCGGGCAGGGCACCCCTGTGGCCTGGTAGGCCAAACGAATCGCATCCACAATCCAGTGGGAAATTCTTTGTTTGGAGACAGCTTTCCCCTTCTGCTGTCCTCCAAAACAGACAAAGAGCTGACTCGACCGTCTGAAGCTTTCAGTACGTTCCAAGTAAATGCTCAGGGCACGGACTGGGCATAACAAGGAGAGGTTGGGGTCGCCTTCCTGAGAAGGGATAGCTTGCAGAGTGACCACCTGGTCCCTGAAGGGAGTGGTGGGCACTTTGGGCACATAACCGGGCCGGGGTCTCAGGATAACGTGAGAGTTAGCCGGCCCGAATTCGAGGCACGAGTCACTGACGGAGAGGGCTTGGAGGTCTCCCACTCTTTTGATCGATGTGAGCGCAGTCAGGAGAGCCGTCTTTTGGGAGAGAGCACTGAGTTCGACTGACTGGAGCGGCTCAAAGGGACCTGACTGTAGGCCCCGGAGGACCACAGACAGATCCCAAGAGGGGACAAGGCGCGGTCTGACGGGGTTCAGCCTGCGTGCACCTTTAAGGAATCGTATAACCAAATTGTGCTTCCCAACCGATCTACCTTCCACCAGGTCGTGGTTAGCGGCAATAGCGGCTACCTGGACCTTAAGTGTTGAAGCAGAAAGGTGTCTATCCAGTCCTCCTTGGAGGAAGGAAAGCACCGTTCGGATGCCACATCTCCGTGGGTTCTCCCCCCGGGAGGAACACCAGTTTGTGAATTTGCGTCAACTGAGGTCGTACAGCCGCCTCGTGGAGGGAGCTCTCGACTGCAACAGAGTGTTTACCACTGCCAGTGGGAGATCTCTGAAATCCTCCTGGTCGCGTCCAGGGACCATACGTGGAGGTTCCAGAGATCTGGGCGCGGGTGCCATATCGTGTCCTTCCCCTGTGAAAGGAGGTCCTTCCTCAGGGGAATGCGCCAGGGAGGAACGGGGGAGAGGAGCACCAGCTCTGAGAACCAAACCCTGTTGGGCCAGTAGGGGGCCACCAGCAGGATCTGTTCTCTGTCCTCCCTGACTTTGCACAGGGTCTGTGCAATTAGGCTCACTGGTGGAAACGCATACTTGAGGAGGCCCTGAGGCCAGCTGTGTGCCAGTGCATCTGTGCTGAGGGGCGCCTCGGACAGACCGTACCACAACTGGCAGTGAGTGTTCTCTATCGAGGCAAACAGGTCGACCTGGGCCTGACCGAAAAGACTCCAGATCAGCTGAACCGTCTGAGGGTGAAGTCTCCACTTGCCCCGAAGCGAAGTCTGTCGGGAGAGCGCGTCCGCTACCCAATTGAGTTCGCCCGGTATGTGGGTGGGTCGTAGAGACTTGACATTGTTTCGACACCAAAGGAGGAGATGGCGGGCTAGCTGTGACATGCGAAAGGAGCGTACACCGCCCTGGTGATTGATGTAGGCTACAGTCGCAGTGCTGTCTGTGCGGACCAGCACGTGTTTGCCCTGAACCAAAGGTCGGAACCTCTACAGGGCCAAAAACACTGTCAGCAGCTCGAGGCAATTGATATGCCAATGCAGCCGAGGGCCCGACCAGAGCCCTGCAGCTGCTTGCCCATTGCATACGGCGCCCCAGCCTGTGTTGGATGCATCTGTCGTAACCAAAATGCGCCTGGACACTTGTCCTAAGGGCACCCCGGCCCGTAGGAACGAAATGTCTTTCCAAGGACCGAGGGTTTTTAGACATACGGGTGTGACGTGCACCCGGTATGAACCCTGGCGCCATGGCCATCTCGGGACTCGGGAACGCAGCCAGTGTTGTAACGGTCTCATGTGCATCAGGCCCAGCGGCGTGACGGCGGCTGCGGATGCCATGTGACCCAGGAGCCTCTGAAATTGTTTGAGGGGGACCGTCGGGCTGCGTGAGAGCTTCTGGACGCAGCTCAGCACTGACTGTGCACGCACCGGGGAGAGCCGTGCACTCATGGCAACCGAGTCTAGTTGTATACCGAGAAAAGAGATGCTCCGTACCGGGGCGAGCTTGCTCTTTTCCCAGTTGACCCGAAACCCCAGATGGGCCAGATGGTTGAGAACCACATCCCTGTGTTTGCATACCAACTCCTGAGAGTGTGCTATGACCAGCCAGTCGTCGAGGTAATTGAGAATGCGGATGCCCCTCTCCCGGAGAGGGGCAAGGGCTGCCTCTGCGACTTTCGTAAAGACGCGGGGAGACAGGGAGAGCCCAAATGGAAGGACTTTGTACTGAAATGCTCGACCTTCGAAGGCAAACCGCAGGAAGGGCCTGTGTCTTGGAAGAATCGAGACATGAAAGTACGCGTCTTTCAGGTCTATCGCCACCAACCAATCCTGGAATCTGATGCACGTGAGAATGCGTTTGAGCGTTAGCATTCTGAAGGGGAGCTTGTGAAGGGCCCGATTCAGAATCCTCAGATCCAGGATTGGTCTTAAACCGCCACCTTTCTTGGGTACAATGAAGTAGGGGCTGTAGAACCCTTTCTTCATGTCGGCCGAGGGGACCGGCTCTATCGCGTCCTTCGCCAGAAGGGTCGCGATCTCCGCCCGAAGAACCGCAGCATTCTCGTCCCGAACCGCGGTAGAGAAGATGCCGCTGAACTTGGGCGGGTTGCGTGCGAATTGGATAGCATAGCCGAGTCGGATGGTTCTGAGAAGCCAGCGAGAGAGGTTGGGTATCTCGAGCCAAGCTGTAAAACTCTCTGCCAACGGTCTCAGGGGGACCACCGACGTACCTCGGGTGGGTACGGTGTGACTGAGTTGTGGTGAAAGCCCTTTGTTCGGGGGCGTGCTGTCCCGGAGGACACAAGGTGCTTTGATCGCCATAACCGACATACAAGGATCCGTGAGAAGATCGCCTGAGCTCAGGGGATCGACTGACGGATGCGCTTGTTTCTCTGTCAAAGTATGCAGAAGCGCAAGTTTTGCGGTTGAGCATGCTTTGATGTGTTTTGGTGGCTGGGTACCCCGGAGGGACCCAGCCATGGAAGGATCGACCATCGGAACCGACAGACAAGGATCCATCAGAAGATCGCCTGAGCTCAGGGGATCGACTGATGGATGCACTTGATTCGTCAAAGCATGCCGAAGCGCAGGCCCTGCGGTTGAGCATGCTTTGATGTGTTCTGGTGGCTGGGTACCCCGGAGGGACCCAACCATGGTGGGTGTACCGATCATCGTAACCGACAAGGATCCAACGGAGGACCGCCTGAGTTCAGGGGGTCGACTGAAGGATGCACTTGGTTTGTCAAAGCATGCAGAAGCGCCTGAGATGCGGTCGAGCATGCTTTGACGTGCTTCAGTGGCTGGGTACCCCGGAGGGACGCAGTCGCACTGGTTTTTACGCCCAGAGAAGAAAGAAATTGCTCTTAAATTGACCATGTGGTGGCTGTCCGCCGTGAGGCAGACAGCCAGGAAGGAGCCGAAGCCCACACTCGTCCCCTCGCCGAGTGTGGATCTAGACAGGTCAGCAGATCTCTCTCCCCTGGGCGGCTCACTTCAGGAGCGCTTCGAAGCCTGATGAGGGTTCCTAGCGGCCTGAAAATGAGCTAACGGCGCCACCTTCTTGCGAGAACTCGACGGCAAGGCTGGTTTGGGTGCAGGACCAGCCTGAGGCGGGCCCTGAACCAGTCTGGAGAAATGGGGGCGTCAAGAAAGCGAACTTTCTCAGTGTCCTTCATTTCCGCCAGATTTAGCCAAAGGTGGCGCTCCTGGACCACCGTAGTGGACATCGCTCTACCCAGAGCCTGCGTTGCGACATTTGATGCTCGGAAGCATACACAGAACTGAACGCAGTTCCTGCGACACTCTGAGGCGAGATCTCCCTCGTGCAGATCTTATAACACTTTGCCTGGCAGCCAGCAGGATGGCAAAAGTGTGCATGGTGGACACAGCCTGTCCAGAAGACGTGAACCCCTTCACGCTCTGGACGAGAGCCTACGTGGTCCCACCAGGGGGCAGGGCATCAGATATGCAGGCGCTGTACTGAAGCGCCCACCCGCCTGGAGAATCCACGAAGCCTCTCGCGCTGGACCGCCATCGAGGGAAATGAGGGAGGAGGACCTGATATATCGTGTTTCAGCCGAAAAAAAAGGCCTATCACGATATAGTCAATCTCGTACGTTACCGAAGCCATGAACACACAGGATGAGGCGGAGGGTTTTTTCTCACTCAAACCTGATGTGTTTCGGTTATCTTGTTCAAGCACGCCCACCACTTCAGCGTCTGCTCAAACTGAGACTCGCTCCCCAGCTTGCTCAGTCGAAGCATCAGCTTCCCATGGTTTAAGTCCTCCCTCCGATGCTGCAGCCAACCTCTCAACCAGCTTTTAAGGTTTTGAACAGAGTAAAGTTGTAAAAAGAACTAATAATCTGTCCAAAAACCTAAACGGGGGTCGCGAGGAACGAGCGATCCGCGGGGGGAAACCCGGCGGAACTAACTCATTTCCTATTGTTCGCCATCGACGCACATCGCAGCGGCCCTCGTACCCGGAAGTAGAAGGGCCGAACGGAAGCGGTCGCGGTGAGCCGCGGCTTCGCGGCTCGTGAGCAGCAACCCATAGTTATGTTCCCTTCCGCAAGCAGAACACAAACTATCAACGAAGCGATGTATCAGCGTGAGACTAGCTCAACCCTGAGCACAACGATCGTGCCGATTGTTATTGTTTACGAGGAAACCGCAACCAGGAAGACACGGACGGAAAGGCAAATGTAAACACAATCCATCCGTGTCGGCTCTTTCAGAGAAATTACTCCTTTTCAGGAGGAAAAGCTCTTTAGAGATCGTCGTCGAAGCACCCAGGGGTATTCTCGCTTATCAAGAGAAGGGTTAAAGGGAGAGACCGCTGCTCGTGCCATAGATCCAACGACGAAGAGGTGAGTAATGCTGTTTTCCCCTAAGAGAATACTGCATTCGGCTCCGAAGAAACAGAACAATGAGTGTTGCCTAGCCCCCCCCTCTTATGCCCGGATCTCCGGGGCGGAGCGGGCTATGCAAATACTGCGTACCAATTTCATTGGCCTTTTCTCAAAGCTGTCAGAGGTGTTCGGGCTCTCAAGAGCGACCCCTAGTCGTCACTTCGACACAACGTCGAACGTGAACGACAGACGGGGAACTTATGTTCTGCAAGTCAACAGCACATTATCATGCCTTTCCAAAGAGGCACAAAATCACTTTCACGGACTTTTACCTTAAATGCTCCCTCTTGGTGGAATGACCTACTCAATTAAATCCGAGCATCTTCAAGAATCGGCTAAAAACACATCTTTTCCATCCTAATTTGACCCTCTAAATCTAGCACTCTCTATTCTATTTCTATTCTTAAGAAAAGAAAAAAAATCTCTGTTATTTTTGTCATCTATCTTTTAGGGGTGTAACGGTTCACAAAATTCACGGTTCCGTTCGATACGACACAGTGGTGTCACGGTTCGGTACATTTTCGATACAGCAAAAAGAAAGAAATTTGTATACATTTTTTATTTATTAAAACTAACATCATGAAGTATGCATCTCAGATCAGTGGCAGGAGTCAGATTTCATTTAGCCTATCACATGAAGAGAGTGAGTCAGCTGACAAGTGAGGTGAGAAAAACAAGAAGTTAACTAAATATTTAGTTTCAAAAAGATATACATGTTTTGTTGTTGTCAATTCAATCAGCTGACGTGGAATTGGCGCTAATTCAAAAGTGAAACTAAAACAGGCATTTACAAGCTGTTTAAAAGTGAGGAAAAGAAGGAAAATTCTAACGAACTACCTCACCATCACAACCCTACTGGAGTAGGGCTGTGCCGATATTCGGACGCGATATCATGCGTATCTCTTCAGTAATGCCGGTTCTGTGATTAGTCGTAAATCTCATTCACGTGTTCATTCATACAGCCGCGTATACTACACAGAGCCGTAGTTCACTGATAAGCTACGCAAATATCGCCTTCATTATCGCATTGTTCATCTCTACATTGTAGAGTACAGTGGTACTGAGAACATTATATTTCACACACTGTCAGTTCTTTTATTTTCCAAATGTAATAGGATTAGTACAACGAATCGAGTCGTTCGGTCTGTAATGCATACCGAACGGAAAGCCTCGTACCGAACGGTTCAATACGAATACGTGTATCGTTACACCCCTACTATCTTTCTATCTTTCCTTTTCTAAAAAAAAAAAAAAAAAAAAATTCTTTTTTTGTCATCTATCTTTTATAACTTTCTATCTTTTTTCTTTTCTAAAAAAAAAAAACTATTATTTTTTGTCAAAAACAAAAAACAAACAAACAAACAAACAAACAAAAAATAAAACTAGTATGATCTATATGTTTCTTTTAATTTACTACATAATTAAAAAAAAAAAAAAAAACCTTGCTACATATACTGCATTAAGCTAATTTGAGACTTGACATAGCACTTGTCAGAACATTGCTCTTTTGTTGATTTGGATTGCTTCCATTGTCCTCATTTGTAAGTCGCTTTGGATAAAAGCGTCTGCTAAATAACTAAATGTAAATGTAATGTAAATGTAAAATATCATTGAAAACTTTTAAAAGAGCAGACTTAGTACTATGAAGGGTTTTAAAGCTGGACTGAAAATGCCAGAGATGGAACTGATTTGCAGGTAATTCTGCAACTGTATAAAAACAGCGTTTTCGAGAATTTTGGATGAATGTTAAAATGAAAGATGGGTCTATAATTTGCATATATTAGGGCATCAAATGAGGGTTTTTTGAGGATGGGAGTCACAGTGGCGAATTTAAAGCAGGCTGGAACCCTCCTAGCCACTAGACAGTTATTAACGTTGCGTAGAATGTCTGAGCTGAACAGATATCAAAAATCTGTTTTAGGTCATGAGGAGAAAAAGTAGGTTTCAACAGAAAAGTGATTTCTTTAAATGTCTAAATAGAGACTGGCTCAAACTCACTCCACTGTGAACAGGAGACAGAGGGATCAAGTACAGGCTGTATCAAGGTAAAAACTTGGGCTCAAGTAGTATTGATTTTGTCAGAAAAGAAGTTAGGAAAATTTTCACACTCAAAAGAAGTGGTCACAGATAAAGTCTTAACAGGAGGGTTTAGGACAAAATTACAGAATCATGTCGTTCCAGAACCAGAAATCACACAAATTAGAAATTTGGATTTGGTAGTTTATGAACTGTCACATCTAGGGTTGATTAAACTATACTGACAGGCTCAAACTGTCACACATATACGTATGAGTAAATGTTTCCTAGCCGTTACTCCAGCTGTGCTTTTATTTATTTTCAAGAGTCAATAGAGAGTTTATAGATCCTGCAGGTTTGTTAAGCTTAATGGCCTTTTCATTGATTGAGTTGCGTGCACAGCTACTTGCTGGACGAGAGCCAGCAATATTCTTTTAAATAAGGATATCTAGGCACCTTTTGCTCTCTGGTTTTTATAGCTCAGGTTGTGTTTAATGCACGGTTTGTTTTGAGTGCTGCAAAATAGCCTTTATGAGAGCGTTATTTATTCGGCAGATGTCTGATTAAGCCTGGTTTCTGAAGAGGGTATTGAACCAGCGTGTCTTTCATTGCCGTCGCTGAGCCTGCCAACAGGATTCAGCTCAATAATGAAATTGTCTTTCTCTGTGCTGCAGCTGATCTGTGTGTAGTATTAGTTTTAGTAACATCCAAGGCCATTTTTATTTCTTAAACACTCACAAATGAGGATCTGCTGACCAGAACGAGAAGGAGGATGCTGTTCATTCAGATTGGCATATGTGTCAAACTTGTTACAGATGACCACAGTTGTTGTCTTCCCTCTAGGTTGCTGTTGTTTTCCCTCTGGGTTAATAAAAGCCAACCCTAACTAAAAATGTCCTTCAGGAACATTTAGTTCTCTGGGAACTGTCCTAGTGCCTAGTTCCTAGAACTACCTCATGTCAAAACCCCTAGGGTCTGTGTATTAAAATCCCTGGTCTATCCATTCTGTTCATTGCCCATTTTAACGTCATATCTAAAGGATTATTTTGGGACTACGAGTTTCCTTTGTACAACAAAGTGTTTTAGACTACCTTGACTCCATGCTCCCTCAGCTCCAGCAAAACACAGGTCAGATGTCTGACGTTGCAGGTGATTTCTCATTAACATGAGCATTACTTCAAAATCTTATTTTCAGCAACACTAACAAATCAGGAAGCAAGTTTCATAATTGATGAATCCTGTAACACTGACCCTATTGAACCGAACTAAATTGAGCTGAATAATGACTACTGGCTTCTGATTGAAGATTTCATGATAAACACTGAATAAAACTGAGATAAATAAAAGTTTTTAGAGCTGCTTCACAGATGAAATGTATTTCATACTTGAAAGCACATATTTTTAAAATATTTAATTTATTCAGGTGATTGTTTTCCATTTAGATTAATAAAAGTCTAAACGTTGATTGTTCTGCACATTTAATGAATGCGTGTGTACGACAATATTTAGGATGAAATAGCGATGTCCTGCACTGTATGTTTGTGTTTGAGGATTTACTGAAATAAAACCAAAATCGCAATTTCTTCATATGCACTGCATGTTTGAGTCGCTTATAATATGCATTTGAAAACACATTTATAAAGGTGTTGTTCAACAGAAGAGAACATTTGTGTAACGAGGGGGACTGAGACAGGTGGATCCATTTGCAGACTTTTATTTATAACAATACTCATAGTAGACAGGCAGGGTCAACAGGGAGCGGACAGGAATGACACAGATAATCCAGAGAGAGAGGTCAGCATTCATGCAAGGGTCAGGGCCGGCAGCGAGCAACAGAGTAATCCAACAAACAATCCAAAGGTCAAGAGGCAGGCAGAGAAACAATCAGGAACGAGGAACAATCGGGGTCAGAAACGGGAAAGTAAACACGGGAAATAACGCTCAGAAATGCAAGAATACCTTAACAAGACTTCGCGAACGGCAGTGTGTGAGAATGGCTTTTATACTGTGGGTAATGAGGTGTAATGAGTGTCAGGTGTGTGCCGGTGAAGGCAAGATGGCCGACCGGGGTGAGAGGTGAGAGGTGAGAGGACACAGGAAGTTCATGGAAATGGGGTTATGGGAAATGGAGTTTGTGAACCAGTTCTGTGTGTGAGTGAATGCTCCCTCTGATGGTGAGAGGAGGGAGCAGCAGCGGCACAATTCGTGACAGAGCCCCCCCCTTAGGAGCGGCTTCCAGACGCTAAAGACAGTCCAATAGTACCAAAGGGTGGGGGGGTGGGACAGAGTGCAAAGAGGTGGACCAGGTCCATGCGGGCTGACTGAGTTCGGAGAGGCAGATAGTTCAGGAGCTGTGGGAATGGCAGCAGAGCAACAGAACTGCCAAAAATGTTCAGGGGACCACCAAGACAGAGCAGATATACTCCTGAGCAGTGTTGGCGGAGCGGAGAGCCTCCAGGGCGGAGCCGGCAAAGCAGACAGCCTCCAGGGCGGAGCAGACATTCTCCACAGCAGAGCAGATGAGTCAGAAGCCCACCAGGGCGGATTGGACAAGTCAGACGCCCTCCAGGGTGGATCGGGTGGAGCAGGCACCCTCCAGGGCAGAGCATAGACAGACATACACACACAGAGAGAGAAGGCTCGGAGCCCAAGCTCCTGGCCAGGTTGGGCTTCATTCCCAGCATATAGAGGAGCTCTGCGGCTAAATTGGGACTGGGCGAGAGCTCAGAGTGGCATGGGTTGCTGGGCGCTACCACCGTGCAGGGAGCAGGTGCGACCTCCCCCTCGGCTTGAGGATCCGTGGCCTCGGCCACCTCCTCGGGGAAGGCCACCCTCAGAGGTTCTGCGGAGAAAGCCGCCACCTCTGAGGACTCGGTGGTGGTATACGCGGCCCAGACAACCCACAGCGCAACTCCCATGAGGAGTGTGGCTTCTGAGTTATTCCAGCTCAGGAGTGGCTATCAGCAAGCTTGGCTCAGGTACAGTGGCTCTGGCTTGACTTGGCTCAGAAACAATGACAGAGTAGTCTCTTGGCTTGAGAGGGCCAGCTGTGTCTTGACCCTGTCCAAGGAGAGTGGCTGCGTCGTGACAGATGGAGCAGCTGTGACGGAGCTTGACTCATAGGGAGGAGCTGCGGCGACAGGGCTTGATTCTGAAGCGACATCACTTGACTCTGGAGCAACATCACTTGACTCTGGAGAAGCGACTGCGACGACTTGGCTTGACTCTGGAGGAACAGCAGTGACTTGACTTGGCTCTGGAGGAACAGCTGTGACTTGACTTGGCTCTGAGGAGACTGCTGTGACTACACTTGACTTGAGAACAACCACGATGCGACTTGGCTTGGGAGCAGCAGCTGCGACAGGATTTGGTTCTGGAGCAGAAGCCGTGACATCACTCGACTCTGGGGCAGAGGCAGCTTGACCTGGTTTGAGAGCCACTGCTGTAAGATGATCTGGTTCAGGAACAGTAGCAGAGACTTGACTGGACGTGAGAACTGCTGCTGTTATGTAACTAAGTTCAGGTGGAGCAGCTGCGAAGTGGCTTGACTCAGGCGGAGCAGTTGCGACGAGGCTTGACTCGGAAGCAACTGTAAAGATGTGACTTGGCTTGAGAGCAGCTGCTGAGATGTGACCTGACTCCGGAGCAGGAGCAGCATTGTCAATTGACTCTGTGGCGAAGCTTGACCCGGGAGAAGCAGCTGAAACTTGGCTTGACGTGGCAGCGGTAACTAGGCTCAACTCTGGAACGATTGCTGGGCCTTGGCTTGATTCGGGAATGACAGCCGTTGACTTGAAGTGTCGTGACTCAGGAGTGACTGCAGAGACGTGGCTTGACTCAGGTGTGACAGCTGAAACTTGACTTGACTTTGGGAAGACAGCTGTGATCAGACTTGACTCTGGAAGGGCGGCCATGACAGGTGCTGACTCTGGAAGGGCGGCCATGACAGGTGCTGACTCTGGAAGGGCGGCCATGACAGGTGCTGACTCTGGAAGGGCGGCCATGACAGGTGCTGACTCTGGAAGGGCGGCCATCTTGTCAGGTGCAGACTTTGGTTTGGCGACCATCTTGACACGGGCAGACTCTGGCGTGGCGGCCTTCTTGTCATTGGACAGCTGGGCTGATTTGGCAGGCTTGCATTTAGCGGATGTGGACTTGGTGTTAGTGGGCGTTGAGCTGGTAGACTTGTCGCTAGCGGGCGCAGATCTGGGTGGCGGGACATTAGTGATCACTGATCTGGCAGGTGTGGCGCTAGCGAGTGTTGGCTTATGGAGACCGGCTGCTTTGACTGATCGCAGTGGAGGATCATCTGTGCTCGATATCAGGCTTTGGTAGATGTTAGAACCGCGGAAAAGGGTAGTGGTAGCTGCCATCTTGTGATCATGCTCTGGTGCGGCAGCCCTCTCATGTGCAGACTGTGAGATCGGCTTGGCATCAAAGAAACTTCCATGCCCCGCGGCCGCCATTACTGTGGTGTCGCACTCCTCCTCCGCGACACCCACAGTGAATGACGAGCCCTCGCACCACAAAGCATAGTCCAGAAAATGAGTGAGAGATGTACGTGGGCCCTCAAGTCTCAGAAACGGGAAAGTAAACACGGGAAATAACGCTCAGAAATGCAAGAATACCTTAACAAGGCTTCGCGAACGGCAGTGTGTGAGAATGGCTTTTATACTGTGGGTAATGAGGTGTAATGAGTGTCAGGTGTGTGCGGGTGAAGGCAAGATGGCCGACCGGGGTGAGAGGTGAGAGGACACAGGAAGTTCATGGAAATGGGGTTATGGGAAATGGAGTTTGTGAACCAGTTCTGTGTGTGAGTGAATGCTCCCTCTGATGGTGAGAGGAGGGAGCAGCAGCGGCACAATTCGTGACAATTTGATAACAGTTTCACTGCAAATTCACTTTATAGCGTTAGTTGAAACGGTAATAAATACTATATTGATTAGCATTGGACTGAAATATACTTTATTCTTATGAAATCGAGTATGAATGAAGCATACGTTATTACTCACAGTATTGGGTAACAATAGATAAAGTATATTTCTCTCTAAAGCAATTTATAGTAAACATGTTATTATGTGTTATGTGTGTCCATATGTTGTTCTGCAGTATTCAGAATTTATTTTTCTGTGCTTTTATGATGCTGCTTTTGGCTGCCACTTTAGGGTTCCTATGCCCTCGCCACTCCAGCTCCGCCTATAGTACATTCACCAGAAAAGTAAATCTGGTAATTTTATGGTAATTTTCCAGGCTTAATGTGTGGAAGGGGCTAATGAGTCAGTAAAAGACTCATAAACACTACTAATTACTTGCTGTTCATTCATCACACTGGAAATGAAAGGTCAGTAATAGTGCATTGTTTGAAACTATTTCCCACAGTCTATACAGCATACTCAAAGTTTTGCTAGAGTCAAGCTGCAGTTTATTAAAGGGGTCCAAATTATGTCCTTTTACAAATTCTTAATTTAGAGTATTTATGGTTTTCATGCTTGATTGCTCCATAAATGCATTATTTTTCACACATTTTACATTGTTGCAGCACCTCTCTTTCTAGTCTTTCTCAAAAGAGCTTTCGATGAAGCCCCTTACC
Organism: Cirrhinus molitorella; assembly: GCA_033026305.1. Classification (NCBI taxonomy): domain Eukaryota; kingdom Metazoa; phylum Chordata; class Actinopteri; order Cypriniformes; family Cyprinidae; genus Cirrhinus; species Cirrhinus molitorella. The sequence continues at coordinate 8,289,756 of CM065126.1, read as the reverse complement.
ATACCTGCCAGTTTCATCTGCTCAGCTGTAAATATTAATGATGGCATTTTCTTCTTTCTTTCTTTCTTTCTTACACTTAGTAGAATGTCTAAAGTGGACTATCAAAATAAAGTGTAACCTTGTCTTCTAAGTTAAGTTTTGCTGCAAAGCTGTGTCTCAGACGTCTGTGCGTGCCTCAAAACTTCAACCCCGGTGACTCTGCACCATCCTTCAGCCAATGCCCAAGACATCACATCGAATGACCAGCCAATCAGCAACCTTGGGAAACCTTTTTCTGCAACGATAACAACCAAAGGAATCTGCTAAAACAGGCAACGCAAGTAAAACCTCCAGATTCTAACTAAACTAAAAAAGTTTAATAGCCTCATTGAGAAACTCAGTGTGAGGGTTAATTATATAATTGATGGTTGTTCAGGTATAAGCAGTCGCATAGATTGATATAAATTTAGGATTTTATATTTTTACTCTCCTAAACTCATTTGCCCCTCACTTTCTCTCTTTCGGCAACTTGTGTGAATGTATGAATGCATGTGTTTATGTGATAGATTAGTTTATATATTGTAGATCTGTCCAATAAAGTCTTATTAATATTGAAAATAGAATTATCTTGTGTTTAGTGCTTTATTATTATTATTAGGACCCGAGCACCGATGGTGTGAGGACCCTATTGGAGTTGCTCAGTTTCTTCTTCTTCTTCTTCTTCTTCTTCTTCTTCTTCTTCTTCTTCTTCTTCTCCAAAATGAATTGCATTTTTGAGGGACTAAACATGCTCAAAAATTCATGAAACTTTGCACACACATCAGAACTGGCGAAAATGTACATCTGATATGGGTTTCAAAAGTGGGTGTGGCAAATTGGCTCTTTAGCACCACCTATAAATGTTTAACAGAGTGTGCCTCGAGCTACGTTTCACGTATGTGTATGAAACTCGGTACATACATGTAACACACCAATACCTACAAAAAAGATCCAAAAACATCCAAAACCCAACAGGAAGTCCAAATTTAGAATTTCCTGTGTGATTTTTATGCAGCTTTGGCCATTTTCAGGCTTCGTACTTTAACAAACTCAGATTACAGTTTTAATCAGATTATCTTCAAATTTGGTGAGTGTGATCATAAGGTCTTTGCGATGCTAAATTGCGAAGATCTTGAGTTTTTGTCAAAGGGTGTGTCCTTAGTGGTTATAGCGGTTTAGTTATTTTCATAGCGCCACCTGCTGGCAACAGGAAGTAACATGTTTAACACTGTTATGATCTCCTACCAACATATTAAAAAGCATCAGCAAGTGTTAAACAGGCTAGCAACATGCTATCAGAGGTGTCAAGTAACGAAGTACAAATACCTTGTTACCTTACTTAAGTAGAAATTTTGGGTATCTATACTTTACTGGAGTAATTATTTTTCAGCCGACTTTTTACTTCTACTCCTAATTTTCAGTGGGCATGCTACTGAAAGAGGTAGCCTAGTGCAGGGTTTTTCAACCAGTGGGCCTCAGTGATCCTCCAGGGGGTCCGCGAGATAGCATAAAATTAATTTAAATATTAAATTGTTTAATTTCATTATTAATGTGTTAAATTAAAATGACATCAGGCATGCATTAGGACCCATTCACACGCCTAAAAACGAGTGGAAAATGCTAAACGCGCCTCGTTCCAAAGCGATCTGTAGCCTGCGCTGCCGTGGCATCTGCCGTTGCTAAGCAACCACGACCTGCGCTCTCTGCTCTCTATGCGTCTGGAAAAATTGAGCCCGTCGCACAGCGTGCGCATCGCGTCCGCGTCGCTCCGAATATGAGCGCGCATACCTAGCGTCTACATTTGAAATAAGACGTGACGTGAACGACCCCTAGTCCGCTATTGATTCACAAACTATGCGCTCTCTCGGGGCTCTGATCCCTATGGTGTGTAAGTTCAATATATTTGCATAGTTGTACAAATTAAATGTATTGTGAGTGTTTTATAATGGATGCTCACCGATAGAGGAGTATTTTGTGCGGCTTGGTGTTTATGAGCCTTCAGATCAATAATTAAACACATTTAAAACGTGTTTGATGTATTTTTTTTCATATGTATGCTATATACAAACAGTAGATATTCAGTCAGTCGAGTTTAAAGGGACAGGTTAGTGAGTTTTTTGGCATCTCCATGTACTGTTTGGTACACAGGTTCACTTATTTCAGAAAAAGTACTCTGAAGTTGTAAAGAATGTCTGAAGCAAAGAATTCAGAAGCTTTAAATCTGTATATGTTTATATTATTTTAAAAGGATGGAACTGAGCAGAGAGTTTTATTTTAAGTTGTAAAGTATTGCTTTAATTTAAAGTTTGTTTGAATTTTGAGGGTTTTTGTAACAACATGCAGCAGAAGAAGAATAAGGCAAAACAAATGTTTTGGTTAGTAAAAAAGGTTTAAAAATAAACACTTTTCTCTTTACTGCAGAAGTACAGTATAGGAGCAAATTTCAGGCATAGGGGGCCTTGCAAAATTGACTAAATAAGGAGGAGGGCCCCGGAGTAAAAAAAGGTTGAGAACCCCTGGCCTAGTGCATCCCAAATTTTTCAACATTAATATTTTAATATAACATTATAGTCATTATGGCCTTTAAAAATGTTTTTTTGAGGAGGTGGGGTAGTGCACAATAGGCCCCTGTGGCACGGCCTAAGCTTTTGTCCTTAATGCCATTTTTTTCCTTACATTACTTTTACTTTTATACTTTAAGTAGTTTTGAAACCAGTATTTTTACACTTTTACTTGAGTAAAAAGCTTGAGTTGATACTTCAACTTCTACAGAAATATTTTTAAACCCTAGTATCTATACTTCTACCTGAGTAATGAATGTGAATACTTTTGACACCAGTGCATGCTATACACATGCTAAAACATGTTAACAACACTTAGCTAAGTGCTAAAGCATGCTATCAATGCAATGAAACAGGAAGTTACTGTAACTCAGTCCGGCAGTGTCTGACCTGCCCCAAACTTCACGTTTGATAAGTCCTGGCCTAAATACTTCTATGTGCCAATATTCTGTTATAGTCATAGCACCACCTACTGTCAACAGGAAGTGATATTTTTAACACTGTGATGTGCTATTAGCAACACACTAAAATAAGCCACTGAGTGCTAAACATGCTGGAAACATACTCAAACAAGCATGTTTTTTAAAGCCATTATAAACTGTAATTCATGCAAACAATGTCCAATCTGCCCCAAATTTCACGTTTGATAAGAGTCCTGACATGAAGACATTTACATGCACATATTTGGTAATAGTCATAGTGCCACCTGCTGGCAACAGAAAGTGACAAACATGATAGCAAAACTTACTAAGTGCTAAAGCATGTTGTTAAAGCCATGAAACAGGAAGTTGTTGTAATTCATGCAAACAATATCCAATCTGCCCCAAACTTCACTTGTTCGATAAGAGCCCTGAACATGTCAACAGGAAATGTTAATGTTAACTTAAACATGCTATGTCTAATATGCCCCAAACTGCTCCATATTTGGTGTCCTGGCCTGAAGACACCTAAATGCCAATATTCAGATATAATCTTAGCGCCACCGGATATGTCATGTCTTACACTAACTCAAGCATACAATGTTCAATCTGCACCAAACTTCATATGTCTGATGACAGTGCCGGCTGAACACATCTACATGCCAATATTCAGTTATAGGTATAGCGCCACCAGCTGGCAGCAGGAAGTTTGGCACATATAAATGACTTATTCCTCCTATATTTACAATATGAAAACAATACTGCCCAGCGTTCACAGTTTTCCTAAAGCCAATGGTTGCCGGTGAGCCCGGGTGCGGGGGCCCTTTCATCGCTGCTTGCAGCTTTAATAATTATTATTTTTTTGCCTCAGGCACAGCTCAATCAGGCCTCATCCCCTTTTTTCTCTTCACAATAACCAGAAAAATGTGCTGTAGTTAGAACGACCTGTTTGTTGTGGTTCTTGAAAAGTGTTTTCTAGTAAATAGAATATATCCCTCTGGAGTGAATATTTTTTTGTGCTCAAACAGCAACATTACACTAAAGTTGAAAGAGTGAGAAAGTGTAACGTCAGAGCAAAAACTACAAACAAAACCAAAACACATGGAATACTAGAGACAAACAGAAAGCAAACATGAGGCAGTCCATTTAAATGAAGAAACACATGAAAGAAACAAAGAAGATAAAGTACTGAGGAAACCAAGGGCTAAAAATATAAAAGAAAATGAGGAGCTAAATTAGACACAAAAACAAAAGCAACAAAGAACAAGAGCTAAACAGACTACAAACTAAGAGCCCACATAAAAAAAAAAACAGGACAGGAAGAACACGCGACTCTTACAACTTCTCTCATATACAGTATGCATATTATGCATGCAAATGCATGCATTTGCGTATCTGAATGAAAAACTATGCATTGTAGTGCATATAAGCTATCACAAACGTAGCTGGGGTTGAACAGGGACACCATCCCTCCACGCGGACATTTTTTAATCTGACAGGGCTCGTTTTACCACCCTCACACCTCTCTGCTAAGAGCTCGTCCTGTCAGAAAGCCTCAGTGTCACTGTTGCTTCTTCACAGAGCTGCAGGCTTGACCTCACCTTACGCCGTCATCGTTCTGCTTTAATGACAGCAGGAGTCAGCATGGACTCCGCAGGTTTGCATAAAACCTGATGATCATGTTATCCAGCACAATGTGACAATCTGTACAAAGGAGTTCACATGATCGATGCTGCAAGTTTGCTTATTTACATAACATTTGTAAAAACATGCTTTCCATTTCTGGCTCGGTTCATTTTGTCCATTGTTTTGTCCAACAGGCTTATCATCGGTGGCTGAACAAACACCCAGTGTCTGTGTACCACGGTGGGGAAAAGTGGAAACCTACTTAAGCTTTGCGCCTTGGGTTGTCTGTAAAGACCCTGTTTGCTTTTCTAATGGAGTGTGCACTTGTGCTGGTCAGGTGTTGCCTCTGTGATAGCGTAAGTACCGCGAGCAGACAGAGAACAGTGAGGTACCATTACCGTTTCTGCTAATGTAATTTGGAGGTGGAAAAGAACATCAGCCCCACACAAACAAGCACACACGCGGCGCTGGTGATTTGTAGCGCTGCCGTGAAGATGATGATCATTGGCTTTGACCCAAACCGCAGGTCAGATGTCTGACTTTGCAGTTGATTCCTCTCATTAACCTGAGCATTAGTTCACTATCGTATTTTCAGCAACACTAGCGAATCAGGAAGCATGATTCATAATTGATGAACCCTATAACACTGACCCTACTGAACTGAACTGAATTAACAACTGAATTGAGCTAAATAATAACACTAAGTTTTCATGATAAACTGTGACACATTGACACTGTTATTGAATTATACTGGATTAGCACTGAGCTAAAGGCTCTATTGTCTTTTTAGAGCTGCTTCACAGCATACTTGAAAAGAAATAAACACATTAAACTATTTTCCTGTTTATTTCTGTGAAGCTGTTTTTGAAACAACCTGTATTGTATAAAGTGCTATAGAAATAAATGTGAATTCTGTGGATAACATCAGTGTTTACAATGAATAACAATTTTGAATGCTAGTAAATTTCATAAATAATTGCAAAGAACCACCAATAACACAATAATATTAATATGACGTTGGCTGGACATTTAGATGTATAAATACTGAAATACTATTTTCTTGTAACACCTACTCCAATAATCTGTTTTATTCACAACTTGCGCAGGCTGGTATGAAATATTTATAGCCAGTCCTAAGTTATAATCCAGTCGGTTAACATATTTTTTTAAGCAGCATTTCTGAAAAGCCTTGTCCCATAGCCTTCCTTTGTGATCGCATTACTGTAAACATGATTAAACGTGATTTGCTGAAATGCTTTCAGCATGTGAATTGTGGTGTAGGCTTGGGTGCTTTTATATTAAGGTGCTGTTATTTTGCCAAGCATCTTATCATGCACCTAACAGGATATTACTGTTTTGTGTTGCTCTGTTTTTATCTGGCTGCTGCAGAATGATTATTTTCCTGGAGCATATTCTCAGATGTCAGTTTGATCTTGACGGAGGGAACCTGTCCCTTGAGCTCACCTATCACTTTTACAGGAGTCATTTTCAAAGAGCAGCCCTAATGTGTCTTCTTCTTTCATCCGTGTACAACACAGATGGAGCTCGAAGGACGCTTTGCCTTTGAGTCGATCCACCCATGCTGTCTTAAGAGTTACGACCAGCACTTCCCTTCAGTCACTGCACTGAAGCCTCAGCTGAATGAGAGCACAATATAAAGCATGTGAAAGACTCCAGATTCATCTCACTTACAAAGACAACATACAATCCTGAGCTGTATTTTATAGCTGCAGACAAAGCAAGAGTGATTACTGGACATTCATCGTGATCAACTGATGTTCAGTGCCTTTTTTTTTTTTTTTTTTTAATTAATTTATTTTTTTTATTAATAATTACTGAAGCAATTAAATGGGCCAACAAAAATGGACACATTGTGCCTGTAGAATCCATTAGATGTCCAACACAGTAGTGTTTATAACCCCCCAACCACCCCAGCCCACACACACACACACACACACACAAATCCACACTACTTATAATCTTGGCAGTTTTTAAAAACCTTTACTCTGATTGTCTTATTTATTAAAACAATTTTCTTTGATTAGCACAAATTTCCCCCCTAAAATAATAATTGTGTCCTGTGAAACTCCAGCTGACTCTGAATCACACTTTTCCCTCTTTGTCCATAAGTGGTTCATTCATTCGAGCCACAAGTGCTAAAGAAAACAAGTACATGCTGGGAATTTGTCTGATTATTCATTACTCACCATTCCTGTTTTCTTTTCACCAATTATCCTAAATTCACATGCAGAGCATGCCAAGAATAACAGTGGGGCATCATTGTCTTGGAATTTGTCCTTTCTTTCTTTCTTTCTTTCTTTCTTTCTTTCTTATATAGGCCATTATACAGAACTGGTGCAACTGCTGTCCCACAACCAAAAAACATAACCAAAGTATTCAAATCTTAGATGTTTACTAAGATCATTTTATTATCTATTGAATCTCACATTAATATTTACAATTTCAGCAAGCTTAATATATATATATATATATATATATATATATATATAAAAAAATCATCATTTATTGGGTACTTACAATTAGGAAGTGGCTGTCCCAAACCCTGACCCCTAAATTTTAACCCTAACTCCATTGTTACACTACTGTGTCGAAAGGAATGACAGAGACGTAGATAAAAGGTTTATTATAGTCCAAAACACAGGGTAATCCACACAGGGAACAATGAAGACACACGTATAGGACGATAAAGACCCGACAGAGACAGAATGCAAAGACTTGAACTTAAGTAAATGGGTTAATTGAGAAACACAGGTGTACAGAATGACTAATTAGACTAAACTAGAACAGGAACAGGACCAAAATATAGCTGCAAGCAGCAATTACGGGGCCAAGCACACCAAAGACAAAATGAGTAGCTTAGCATGGCATGGAGCATCAGACCAACTGCAACAATGAGTAAAGTAAGCCATTTTAAGTTGATTTTAGTCAAAATGGCAGAAAAATAATATAGAACACCTAGTAATATGATTTAATGGTTTAGCACTTTTGACCAACAGGAGACGCTGTTGTCAAATCTATGTGGTGTGTTCTGTGTAAGGTGCCAATGACACACACAAAGTTTGGTGTCATTATGTCAAAGCTTTGCAGAGATAAAGCCTCAGAAAAGGAAAATGATAGGAGTCGATTTTGGTGAAAATCAGACGAACAGTCTCGGAGGAGTTTGGCTGACTATGGCAACATTGGTATCACTGTTCTCAGCATGACCCAAGGAGTCTGTTAATACCACTCTCATTACAATAGGCAAAATTCACAGAAACCTATTAGCATTTATTTGAAATTCCATTATAACTTTTGACCACAAGGTGGCACTGTCTCAAAACATTCTGAGTACTGGTCTTGATGGTACATACAACGTTTTGTAATGGTACACCAATGCATTGGTAAGAATGTAGCATTTTATATTATAATACTCTATTGTGGTCAATGGCAATTTCATGTCTTGTTCAATTACAGCACCACCTAGAGGCACAATCCCACCAAATTTGTTATGTGTCATTAGAGTGTGCCCACACATACGTGTCAAATTTGGCAAAAATATCTCATTTTGTTTTGAAGTTATAGGCATTTTTATATATGAGAAGAAAAAAAAAGAACGACTGCTGACTTTGTTTGCATTTTCATGGCACTTACTATCAAAATTGGGCATTGGCATATAGCCGGCACATGTTTGGCATATGTTTTCAAAGTTCCTACGGTAGCTTCATGTCGATCGGAGTAAAGGTTTCTAATATATTGGGAAATGTTTAAATGCAACGTTGCACAAACTATAAGGCAAAACCTGGCATGTTTGATATCGCTAGACTCGGGCAAGGATTCAGGAGTCTAAAAAGGTGACTCCTGTGAAAATAAGTCGACCACACCCAAATTTATAAGCATGTGAATATTTGATTGCGCAGCCTCAAAACTTGTCAGGCACCTTCAGGGCATCATGTCCCATACCGATTTTCAGAAAATATAGCATTTTACAACAAAGTTCAGAATGGCAGATGCCCAAAATGGCTGACATGGGAAAACTGGGTATCATTCGACTCAGCATGATGCACCGAATCTAAAGAGATTTGTGATTTTTGGCCAAAGCATTGAGAAGATATAAGCTAAAATAGCCATTTTTTTGTATCTACTGATCACGCGGAAACACTGCAGGTAGCTTCAGGTCATGCTTGTTATAACACACACCAAGTTTGGTCTCAATATGTCAAACCGTTGCGGAAATATTGCCTCACATCCATTTTTCCTGACATATCGCCCCGTCCTCACACCGTAGAAACAACTGAAGGAGGGCTGGGTGGGAACTTGGGAGGAGGACGGACACCCGGGAGGGGGCTGGCAGACAGAGTCAATGGAGGACTCCTAAAATAAATAAATGAGTAAAACGAAACTAAACGGTAAATGGCATTGTGCTCACAAGCCTGTCTCATCGACATCCAAATGTTTACATTTTTTTGCCATGTAACATTTGGTTGCTAAACTGTTATCCATGATGTAAACAAGTCTTTGAATTTTACTTGTGTCCCAATATCCACGTAAATCATCCTTCACATGCAATTTTTATATATATATATATATATATTTTTTTTTTTTATTTTGGGGCTACATGCTGATTTTACAGCAGATCTTTTAAATTGAGCAGTTTGTTTGTTTGACTGCATTTTAGTTTGAATAATGGCTGACATGTCAAGAAGAGAAAATTTGCCATGGAGAGGAATAACTTACATAAAGCATATCTTTAAATGCTGTTATTTCAGGACAGGCAGTCATGACATATTTGGAGAGACATGTGTGTGTCCTCACACTTGAACAACACAGGTTGTGATGGAAGTATATCTCAGCGGGTGCCGAACATGCAGCAAATCACTGCGTTAGCAATGCGAGGGCCTCATCTGTCATTCGATTCCTGACCTGGTGCGGAAAATATAAATAGCTCTGGCACGGTGGCAGGACAATTTAGTTTCCTGAGAGAGGGAAGCGAGACGGATGGATTTAATTTAATCAACCTCAGCCAGTGTTGTGTCACATGACAAATAGTCAGTCACCGTCTGCCACTACAAACTCAAGTTGAACAGGTGTTTTCTGAAGCCTGAAGGGTCCTGCAGTTGATATGGCTCTAGGTACAAAACCCAGAAGAGCCACGCAAAGCTGATTGACAGTTATGTTTTTAGAAAATACATAATATGCCAGTGGGGCGGATGATCAAATGCATGAATATATTGAGCTGGCTAATCTGATTTTCAAATACAAGCAATGATACTGGCATGTGATATAAGTTTGGATCTTTTTTAGCTCCACTTTTAACCTTCCCATTTCATCCGGGTCAGTTTTGACCTTGAAGAGCTACGTAAAAAATGTTTAAATTTTTGTACTATTTAAAAAACTGTAACACTTTTAGCACTGAATTTTAATGGCAAACATGAATATCATCTCAGGTTACGTATGTAACCATGGTTCTCTGAGATAGGAAATGAGACTCTGCATCTAGGCTCTTCGCCATGCTTCGGACGTAAGCTTCAGACAAAGAAGTGAATGTTGTGTTCTTTTACAAGTTGTGCCGGAAGTGACATCATAGGCTGTCGCCGACCACTGCGCCCTTTTGGGGGCGCTAAGGGGAACCCTGTCAGCGTGACTCGTGTCTTAAGCATACATACAAAAATGACAATAGCATTGGCCGATGACAGCTTATGACATCACTTCCAGCGTGACTTGTAAAAGGGCGCCAGTAGAACACAACATTTGATTCTTCGTTTGAGGCTTATGTCTGAAGCATGGCGAAGAGTCTAGAGGATGCTGCGTCTCATTCCCTGTCTCAGGGAACCACTGTTACATATATAACCTGAGATATTCCTTCTTGAGGAAACATCGAACTGTCCTCTAGGGAGCGCTTTTGGGAAAGGTTATACTCACACTGCCATGCTGAGAGGAGTGCATGCTATATAAGGCAAGCACTAAGTACCAACTCCCTTAAGCTTAAGGGGATTGCCTCTGAGACGTTAGTGACGGCTGTCAGTGACGTTATCCTCTTCGGCTAAAGGCCTGAGCTGACTTACCTGTAAGGGGTCAGAAACGTTTGATCCGGGGGAGAACTCAAGGCTTGGAATCAGGGAGATTCCTTCAAGGGGATATGGCTAAGTGCCTAGGGTAAACCGCCTCACAGAACACAGGTACCAGCACCCTATTCAAGGAAACATAGGTAGAGTTGGGCCCAAGGTGACCGGGGCTTTAAACCGACTCAAGAATGTGATTGAAGTCTAGCGCGTAACCCATACCATAAAGAATTTTAGAAAGTGCCCAGAGAATTACGTGTTTACTAACCACTATGTGGATTTTAGAAAAGTGCCCAGAGACTTTCATGTGCACTTACCACTTATTGTGGATTTTAGAATGAAAACCATTACTAAGGGGGCTAGCCTAGGAGTGTCTCGACAAGTCCTAGGAAGCAGATGGTCAAGAGGAGTGGAGTGGAGTGGGGCCCAAGGAGGCCGGAGCTTTCAACCAACTCAAAAATGGGAATGAAGTAGCGCATAACCCATAAAATACAGAAAGTGCCCAGAGACTTGCGTGTGCACTTACCACTATGTGGATTTTAGAAAAGTGCCCAGAGACTTGCATGTTGACATGCACTTACTTAATACCTAGGCTCAACCTCATGGTGAGGGGAGCATTGCTACGCCCAACAAGGACAGATAGCTCAAAGGTGCTAGTCGACTGATAGTACTGCCATGGAGCTAATACTTGACCAGAGTAAGTGGATGGTGGTTAGGGACAAGTTTCTAACTCCTGAGAGACAGGAAGGAACACCTGATCTGCCAGGGGTGGTGAGCTTGTAAGAGACCCTTCTGCAGAGAGGGGAGCATTGCCATGCCCTACCAAAGAGGCTTGGGAAATGAGATCAAACATTCCATTCAAAATGGCTGCATAGAATATAACAGCGTCCCCTGCCCTCGAGCTGATTGGGTGAGCTTCTGAGGGGTATTCGCCCAGCCAACCCAAGTGGATTATGCTTTCTATCTCGACAGAAGCATGGACCCTGCCCTTAGTCAGACCCGCAGAATCTGCAAGAGCAAGAAGCTCAGAGAAGTGTTGATCCTCAGAGCCAACACTCAAGAGGGTTTCCGCAAAAACCTGTCATAATCAAGCCCGCTCCGCAGAGGGGCGAGTACTAGGCCACTAGAGAAGGCTTGGGGAGAGCCACTCTGTTCCTACAAAAGGGATATCCAGGGGCATCCTGTGAAAAAAAAAAAGAAAAAGAAAAAAAAAAAAAACTTCTGGAAAGCTTACCTGGAAGAAGAACTTACAAGTCCTAACATATCATGCTGTAATGGGGGACCTGGAGGCCAAGAGGTTCAACAGGACCAACAGATCCAGGGGTTGCAGTCATGTACCAGCAACCAAGGAGGCTACCTCTGAAGCGCTCGGCTTAGGAAAGAAAGGTATATACTAACCCACCATGGCTCCCCTACAGCCATAAAGAGCTACCAGCTACTTAGCAGGGGAGACAACACTGTCTACGTAGATAAGGGCTCAAGGACACCACTACTTAAAAACCTTAAGAAGGAGAGCAATCACAGAGCCATCAACAGCCATGCACAGCTAGCCTGAAAACCCCCCAGTAAACCCTCCTAAGGAGCTGCCCAGATCACAAAATAGCACTGTCTAGGCAAGGGCTCAGGAAAATCACTACTTAAAAACCCCAGGAAGGGGAGCAGTCACTGAGCTAGCACATAGATATCTTCAGATAGCTATGTGTGTAGGAAGGGCTACCAGAGGTGGAACTGATTGAAATTCAACATGTCCTCCAATTTATACAACCGACTAAAGTCGTTTTCACAAATCCTCAAATACGTCTCTGTAAAGCGTATTCAACATTTGCTCCCTTATCAGTAACAGGTATCTAACTCAACCTTAGCATTATGTGTAGGTCAATTAGTAGCGCGTTGCACTGCGGAGTGGTATAATCATATGAACACAGGTTCGATTCCAGAGAACGCATATGTTTTCATTGTATCTTTTTTTTTTTTTTTAAATATGCACTAGAAATCATGATTTTGCACTATTTCTGTAAGGGGTAGGTTTAGGGTAGGGTTAGGTGTGGTCATATATACGAATTACACCTAGTAAAACACGTTTAAATTACCCTGAAATCGTATAAAAACTCATACGTCATTCGATGACGTCAGATCCAACGCGACACTGTCATTATTTTTACGACCGCTAGAGGGCGCTTAACTTTAAAACGTAAGAATGGATCGTATTTGGTCGATTCAAAAACGTACAACTGGGACGTATTTTCTTTGAGGACAGTCTCTTGAAATTACCCAGACCACAGAGAGTGGGCTGTCTACTTACACCCCCGGGAGGGAAGACAGCACTATCTAGGCAGGGCCTAAGGAGACTGCTACTTAAAACCCTAAGCAGGGGAACAATCCCTGAGCTAGCACATAGTTATCCTTAGAGAGCTATGCATCCAGTAAAGGGCTAGTTAACACACAGCTAGTCTAGATAGCTGTATTCAAGCGAGTCCGTCCCACCATAACAAAGGCTGAAGTATAATCACTCTGGCCCATGGTTATACTAAGGAGGTCCCCAATCAGAGTCAGTCTCACAGTAGGCTAGCAAGTGCTCCTCAGGGCCTGCTCACGAGAGAATCCCGCAGGAAAACCTCCTAAAGCCTCCCCTAGTCAAACTCATCAGTTAGGATCCCCGCAAATTCAACCCGCTCCGTGCCTCAGCAACGGCAAGTCGCGAATCGTGGGAGCAGATAGATGCTCTTCACCCAACGACATAACGTCAAAGAGAGTGTGTGTCATCAAGTGTCAAAAATGAGAAGAGGTCACAGATCAAAACACACTTCTAAAACGTCTGGCTAGTGTTTGCCAAAAAGAGGTAAGAACAGATAAGCTTACCAAAGATGCATGCTTCAAACAAAACAGTCACTAAAGACGAAGAAGAGAATGTTGCTCCCTTTTATACTATGGTTGCACCGGAAGTGACGTTATAGGCTTTCGACGGCCAGTGCTATTGTCGTTTTGTATGTATGCTTTAGACATGAGTCACGTTGACAGCGTTCCCCATAGTGCCCCCCTAGAGGACACAGTTCGATGTTCCCTCAAGAGGGAAGCAAAAACTACAGAGAAAAGATGTAGGTGGAGAATTTTACTCACCATATTTATACAATTTACTATTTATATGTTTCCATATTTGCACCTTCTTTTAATTATACTGCCACCTATTGATGAACCACTGCAGCATGAAACATTCATCATTGTTTTTGCCACGAACACTAAAGTTTCTGCAAGTAAAATGAATATATTTAATCTGAAATCATTCAAGCGTAATACTTTTGTTGTTTTGTTAAAAAAAGAATATGTAGATTTAACACATTTTGACCTTTTTTGAGCACTCATGAGTTATAAGTTCAAAGAAAAGGTTTAATTAAATCCAGTTGATATCGCTAATTCTCATTTTCCTATACATTTCCAATAGAATTTCTCATGAATATAATAATAATAATAATAATAATAATAATATTAATAATAATAATAATTCTTGCACCACAGGGGCTTTGCTGTAGTCCATGTAAAATCGTGAAATTTCTAATTATTTCTTAAATTTTAATTAAGAAACAGAGGAATAGTAATAACATAGTAATAACACAGTAATATCCAAAACTTTTACATTTGTGCACATAATTTCTTAATGAGAAGTTATTCATCAGATATAAGATGACTGTTTTATAACATTCTGATGGGTCAAAAAGATTTTCTGCTTTTTTTTTTAATGAAAGAGAAGGTGGGGGAGACAGTAGACCCACAGAAAGACGCAAAGTCTCTGAGCAGCAGTGAAGGCAATGGCGTGCACACAAACCTGCAATCAGTGTAGATGTGATGGCTATGATTAAGTGTGTACACAGAGATCAGTCTGAACCCTCACCTCTCACTTAATCTACCATTCAGAGTCAAAGAAAGAAGTCAACGCCTCCAAAGAAGAGTCTTCTCGCTCCTCTATGGAACCGCAGGTGACTAAACAAGCTTCTGTCTTTCAAGACGTTAAACTTCTGCTTGTTTCCCAGGCAACATCCAGCAATTATGTTTGCACAAGTTTTTATTTAGGTGCTGTTTGGCGATGTTGCTGTACATTTGACATTGGGCATCTTCTCAGGGATTCCTCTGCTTAAGATTTATTTGAAATGCATTCACAATAAAACAAAGCTCTGGATGATATCAAACAATGGCTGCTCAGTAAAAACAACAGATCAATATGTTGTTATGTTCCAAAGGTCAGAGTGAGCAGGTGAATGAGTCTGATAGAGTGAAAGGTCAGTGCTGACACGGCTCTTCCGCTTCACTTCCAGTTCCATCAGACTGCTCCATCTATTTCTTTGTCATGTGATCCTGACTGAGTTTTCCTGCGTCACTGAACTGCCTAAAGGCTTTCCACTGTGAGCTCCAGTTTCAACCCAAAATCAAAAGATTAAAATAAACTATAATATACTTATTAAAGAAGTCTACACAATACAAAGACAATATTGTTTATATTTTGTGTCTATAGGGCTGCCATCAACTAATGCTAATTTTTTTAGCTGACTAAACATAGGATTAGTTATATTAATTTAATGTATTAAATATATACTGGGGGAGTAGGGAACTAAACCATAATGAGCCTTTAATAGATTCCAATAGAGCCAATTCCGTGCTCATTGCATGTATGATGCTTACAGCAAAGCACCGGTAAAAGTAAATGAATGTGTTGGGAAAAATAGCAAGGAAATATTTTAATTATTTACAAATAAACTGGTGTTTTCTCAGTCAGTGAGTCAGCTGCAGAGATGAAGTGGATGCTGACATACCTTTAGAGGTAAATGCACCTTTAATGCATTTACATAATCAGAGAGTTTTTGGTTTGAATTGGTTCATGTTAAAGTAGACATTTCAAGCTTTTCTAACTCAAGCTTTCAAGCTTCAAATTGTGTGCCATGCTCCACTGCATGGAGAATGAGGCGGCACAAAGCACAAGCTGTTTGTTTTCGTCATTTTGCAAAAGCACAAGGTTTTGCTGACATTGTAAGCACACACAAATAAAGGTATGACCCAGTTTATAAATCTTCTGATAAAAGTAGGACCCAGTTTCTAATGATGTACAACTTTTATCTGTATGAGTAAAAATGATGGTGTACTTTGTTTTCACAAGAAAGATACAAAGATGATAATCGTTTTTTCCAAACACACAGCTTTTGTCTTTTCAAGATTTTAATGGATGCACTGGATTGATGTGGATTGTTGTGATGTTTTATCAGTTAATTGGACTCTCATTCTGACGGCACCCATTCACTTCAGAGGATCTACTGGTGAGCAAGTAATGGAATTACACATTTCTCCAAAACTGATGAAGAAACAAACTCATATACATTACAATTAAGTAAAGATGTTTTTTTTTTTTTTTTGCTGATGTATTCTGCCCTACAAAGGCAAAAGACCTTAACTCGCTAGAGTGTGAAACTGAGAAAAATGACTTTAAAGTCCAGCCAAATTAATTATAGGTAAGACACTAAAAATTTGGCAATTAGATGTTTTAGTAATTAAAATTATCTACATTAAAAAATTGTGAGCTCAGAGTTTATTTTTACCCCTATTTTGAAGTTACTGTACTTGTGTCTGAAAATCGTCATATGTGGTGTGCATGAATGTAAAAGTGGTCTCATACCTGACTGTTCATTGATTAACTTCCAAATTATCAATATTTGGTTGCTGATCACATTTACAAAATCGTTATAGTAACACCTGTATAAAACCTAGTGATCATGGGCAGTCTCATAGGCTATAGCAGTGGTTCTTAAATATTTTATACCAAGTACCACCTTAAAAAAATAGGATATAGATTTAATTGCAAACTCTTAGTGTCATGAACTGCGTCGTTGTGGCTCCCTCCCTTCACCCCTAGAGGGAGCCTTTATTTCATTATGGACTATCAACTTACTACATTTCCCATAACCCCGTTCTCATGGACTTCCTGTTACCTTTCATCTCTCACCCCAAGCAGCCATCTTGCTCATTACACTCACACTGTATAAATAGCCCGGTTTGTTCACTATTTGCTCGCGAAGTCTTGATTAGTTACTACTGGCAATTCTGAGCGTTTTCTCCGTGTTTGTTTTCCCGTTGCTGACTCCCCTTGTTCCCTGGCTCCTGTGATTGTTCTCCGCCCGCCTTGACCCTCTCCTGTTCCTAGTTTTCTCGATTGTTTGCTTGTGCCCCTTGTGACTGTTTTGCTCGGACTGACTACTCTTGGATTACCTTTGTTGCACCCGTCTGCTGTGTTTGACCTTGCCTATTCACTATGAGCTACTATAATAAAGTCTTGCGAATGGATCCACCCGTCTCAGCCAAGTTTGTTACACTTAGTCTAATTACATTTTGTCTAATGCTTCAGTGACAGATCAGATGTATGTAAGTATACAAGTTACACCGTAATTAAAATGCGGCAGACTTCAATGGACAGTAGAACACCGTATAACTCCAAGACGGCACCGTAACTTCATATTGACATGTGGCTAAACAAAGGCAGAATGCCCTAACTCAATTTGAACATTCCAAACAAAGCGATAGAGCGGTAACTGGTGCCATAAGGTGTTCTGCCTTGGTTTCTCCAGAGGTTTTTGGAGTTACTGTTAAGACAATCCATTATTTTCTCTGAAAAACAACTTAATGACTCAAGGTACTTAAAGGATGTTTTGAATGTCATTTTCAACCAAACTCAAAGTTAAGGTCTTTTGCCTTTGTAGGGCAGTATTGTTAAACAGAATTCCTACAAATAGCCCTATTTTTTCACTCTTTATGAACAAAAACAGAAGAGCTCAAACAGCACAGATGGTTCTCTCTCTGCTGTAAACTGCAGGTGTGTGAGTATTAGTTCAAGTGTGTTCAAACACACTCATCAAGATTACAGCCCCACCTTCCAGAGTGATTTACAATCGCTCGGTTGTTCCCACTGTTATTGTAATGCGAGGACACATGCATGATTTACTAACATAATATCTGGAGCAGCGGTGTACGGTAATGAACTGGAGCTGCATATGGAGTGAGAATGTGCGTGAGATGGGATCATTAGCAGAATGCCTCCTCATGCATTGAAAAATCAATGAACAGTCAGGTATGAGACCACTTTTACATTCATGCACACCACATATGTCGATTTTCAGACTATAAAGTCATTAAAAAGATTAAACTGCATGAAAACGATTATCAGTCTTCACGGCATATAAGCACAAGATATTATTTGATACTGTAAGCAAAAATGATTCTTTTGTGAAAGATCGGCTCTGATTGAAACCTTGTCTGAGGACCATGCATTTTTTGATCAAATTTGTATAAGGAAGAGTATGTTTTTAAGTGACTGGTCATCATTGCTTACACATTTTGCACCATTTTTTAATCAACTAATTTACATTGCATGTAGCATTTCAATTAATCTGAGGTCATGAAACCCCCCTTAAAACATGACAAATTGAATCAACAGTAGGAGGCAAAGCCCTCCTTCTTCCTAATGAGTAGGCTTGAAAATGTCTTATTTATTTTTTTGTTGGGTTTCTGATCAGCAATTTCATGGATCCCCAAGAGAGTGGCCTTTAGAAAGGGGTTTCATGAGTCATTCCATCAAACTCAATAATTGGTCAGAAAATTGCCCAATTTTGTCACTAACTGCCCAGAATTGTTTTTACATTTTAAATGTGAAAATTGCAAATTTATGACCAGTGAATAATCCAAGTGTATGTAGATGAATATTTTCCATTTAATTTTCATAGTTTTTTAAAAAAAAAAGAAAAAGAAAAAAAAATGACATTCCTAAAAAGTTCAGATATGCATTTCTCTGTCCAGACAAATAATTCAAATATAAAGAAGAACTAAACCACAGTTTCAACCACCTTATTTTATGTCAACTACCTCACCACTGTCCTAATTTTAACATGCTACAGTCATCCTCCAGCACGAAGCCACAGCTGATGTTCACATCACCATTCACTCGAGAGCCCATTCAGAGCCACAGATGGAAAAGGTCACTTTCAATAGAGACCCCAAATAAAGAATGACTATTCAACATCACATGCAGCCCACAGAAGACTGTCCATCTCTAACAGTATGATGGTGAGGTTTTGCCTGGGTCTGTACTCTCTTATGCATACCGTAGTCTTGGGATGAGCAACAGACGAGAGCTCAGTAAACAACATCTGTTTGTACACGCATCCCTCCCTGACCTCATGTTTGATTTTTAATCGGTGTTAGTTACGGGCGTTCTGTGAAAAGAAGCCTTCGGTGCTGAATAAATGACAGTGGAGTGGGTCAGTGAGGATGCTGGACATTCCCCTGTTGTGTAGTATGACAAAATAAAAGGAAATCTGAACATAAGCGTTCACAGAAGACACATTTGAAATGCATGATAATACTAGGCAAAAACATTAATATCCTGGCTGATCATTTGTGACCTGATCCAGCAAAATGAATCACAGTGACCCAATTTGCAAATTTGAGATTTTGATATCAATGGAAAGAGGAGATCATAAGCTTTAAAATGATATCCTATATCCTAGTGGTTTTAAAGATATACCCATTTGAGTTATGGTCGTCTACCCTCTTTTTCCAATTGAAAACCTGAGAAAAAGTTTTTTTTTTTGCCTATTTTTCGTTGATATCTTTAAAAAGCTGTTGCATTTAAAGGGTTAAACTATTTATTTTACAGCTTAATTTGACCAAAGACATTTGTATATATATATATATATATATATATATATATGCTCTTAAACCAGGCTGAAGCTCAAATTATTTTAAAATATTTATTTGAATAAATATTTTAAAAGGCACTTTTACAAAGATTTACTAAAATCAGAAAGATTGAACAGAGGTCCTACATTTTTGCTTGAGAGAGAGGGTGTGTCAGTGTGTGTCAGTGTGTGTGTGTGTGTGTGTGTAATAAAAATATTCTTTTCCTAAAAGTTGATTTGATCTAAACTTGATTTTTACCTTTTATGGGCATTTTTACTTTTATAAAGCCATTTTTTTTCCAAAAGTGGGCATCATCTTTTGGGTCTAATTCTTTCATTTAATCTGTTATTTATAATAATAATACATTTAGGCTGTTACTAAACAAATTAAATCAGTATCAACAAAATTTATCTTTGCAGAAATTTTTTTTTTTTTTATTATCACTTTTTTTGACGTGACATGTGGCCAAGTATGGTGACCCATACTCGGAATTTGTGCTCTGCATTTAACCCATCCAAGTGCACACACACAGTAGTGAACACACACACACACACCGTGAACATACACCCGGAGCAGTGGGCAGCCATATTGCTATCGCTGCGGCGCCAGGGGAGCAGTTTTTTTGGGGGTTCGGTGCCTTGCTCAAGGGTCTCACCTCAGTCGTGGTATTGAGGGTGGAGAGAGCGCTGATTAATCACTCACCCCACCGACAAAAGTATTTATATTATATTTAAAAGTATTTTACCGCCAGTAGGTGTCAGTAAGTCGCTGTTAATAAGTGAGTCATTGCGATTGAACCGAATCATTTAAACGGTTGATTCATTCAGAAATGAAACAACTTCATGTTGCTCAGAGACACAAAACAGTACTGTGGCTGTGTTTGGAATGATTTTTGTTGGCGAAATTACGCAAAAACAGGAAATATGCTGTCTAAAATGTAAGTCTTTTAATGTCAATTTCTTGTTTTTTAACTGTTGTATAAAATCAATATCACATTTGTAGTCATGCTGATTTTTGAAGGAAAAAACGTCACTCTTCGCGTGATATTGTTTAACTAAATGATATAAATATATACATTTTCTGCCCCTATATATTGAATTCTGTGATCATTCTAAATGCATTTTAATACACTGAATCACGCAGTTAATAAATGCACTCTTAATGAGTACTTACTATATTTCATCATGTAATGTAACGTTATGCGGGCACTCTGTAGGTGTGTTTTGATCAGCGTTTATGTTTATGTTTGGGTACATTTCTAAGCTTTTTGACTGGTTTTACACAATATTTAACACCATATTTGGACAGCAGAGTGACTTTTCAGGGGATACCCAGAATATAGGGACATGCTCAAAAGTGACGAGAGGAGTTGAGAAAAGCAATGTTCATCTCCAGCAAATTTAGTAAAACTTTATGTCAACTTTAACAGCCATTTAATTACCTTTACTTAATTATCTGGACTATAAAACTTTGGGAGATTATTGTTGTCTGTTCTTTGATATTAGCTAAAAAAAAAAAAAAGATTTTTTTTTTTTCATTGTTTTTCCACATTATCGGCCCGTATCTCAAAATAGAACGTTGCAACTTCTGACTCATTTCGCCATATCGGGTCACATTTGTGATCTTATCACTGAAAACACATCTTCATACCACAGGGATTCTCAGATCAAATATACAGTAGGACATTATCAGGAGACCTGTGAGATCCAGTGACATTTGATGTCATTGCCACAATGTAAGCTAAGTAATTTAGGCTACAAAGGCTAATTGATTTGAGAACATAAGTGGTTTTCAGTGAATAACGGAATCATGTGGCTTCAGAATATGATAAATCAAATTTCCCTTGATCTTTTGACATACAATAGGTCAATGTATTATATAGCTTTATGGTTAGTTCAAACACAGCTTTTATTGCAACACAGCTTATGACATCATAGTGTGACAATAGGCAAAGCTCTTAGCCAGTCATAGGAGAGGTGTTGACTTCAGAGTCTTGAATGTGCCCTGCCTATAAAAACAGAAAGAGAGAGAGGGAGAGTGTCAAAAACAGCATAAAAAAAAGCTTATTACTTCTAAATTATGTTTTTTTTTTTTTTATGTCAAATTCTTTGCTAACATCATAAGTGGACCTCAGAAAATATTAAAAATAAATAAATAAATAAATAAATAAATAATCAAAATGCAGTTCATGACCCCTTTAAATAGATTTTATAATAATTGAATACATCAGAAACAACTCTGGAGTCTTAGCTTTGGCCAAAATTGTGCTTTTGTTTCTCAAAGCAAAAACATTAACTATACATTGTTCATGGATTTTTTTTTTTTTTTTTCCTGAAACATTTTAGTTGGATGATTAGTTGGACTTTTTCAAGTGGTGGTTCACCGAAATGAAGTGATAAAAGCTTTTTCGCAACACTTTGGTATGCCCATTATAATGAATCAGAAATAATTACTGAATTTTAACAGTTTATAGCATGAATAAATATCTTATTTCTATCTTACACCAAGCATTTTGTCATGTCCCTGAGACACTTCACTGAATTAGATTTTTGTTATAAATAGAATATTTGCACTCTACGTAGGAAATTGCACCCATTAGCAGCAGAAAGACAATATGAGAGAGAAGTAAAACTGAAAATTATAATTGAATGCAATCTATCTCTTCAAATGTGTTACAGTCTTCAATCCTGTCAAACCTTGTCACATTAATATATTTGGAAAAAATATGGCAGACAATTAAGAATGAAAGCATTACCATCTGAGATGTAAAGGACTAAAACAAAATTGTGGTTTTAGTTAAACTTCTAAATTCAATTTTTTTTCACAAAAATAAAGAGACCATAGACACACAATTTGTCTATTTTTAACTTCAGTCCTATAAAAATGTAAAACTTTATAAATATTACATTTGTTATCATTCATTTGTTATAACCATGGTGTTACGAATTCGGTTCATGACCTTGCATCTGTCTGCCACCAGAGGTCACTGTCCTATTTCATTGACTTTCGCACCATGCAGACTGTTGCATGTCATACCAGACTACATCTCCCATCATCCATTGCACTAATTGAACTCACACAGCTGCAGCCTATCACACACACTAAATAAGCCTTGGACTTTCTCTTTCTGCTATTGTATTGTATGCACATATTTCTACCCCAGCCAATATCTATGTTCCTGTTTAGTCTTGGCTTGTCTGATTGACCCTTGTCTGGATTCTCACCTGTGTTTCTCGTCTCGTCTGTTTCGCTGCCAGCCCTGGAATTGACCTATCGCTAAGCCCGCCCATAGAATGCAGATGAGCCAATGGCAGTTGAGTATCAGTTGCACTGAGATGGAACTCGGACATCTGTAGGTTGCAGCGCCATAGAGAAACATTGGTAGATCCGAAGCTCTCGTCATTTTAATGGTGTTTATGCTACAAAAATAATAAAACGATGTGCCTGAGGTATCTGTAACACTGATTCCAGGTATCCTGAGAGGATTGGCAATGGAATTTGGAATTTATTTTATTATTTAACATTTATTTTATGGTTGTCATACTCTCATTAAGTGGCCTTTCATCTGCTCAAGCAGGTAATGTCTGTAAATATTGTTAATATCTCTGGCTAAAACTAGCTAACGTTAAAGTTAATGCTAACGTACACACCTCAGCTTACTATTCTCATGTCATGTACAGTGCAGGTCAAAAACACATAAACGAAAGGCTACATTTCAGTGCCTCTCCATATTAAACTGGTTAAATGTAAAATAATTAATCTTACACTGCGGTACATAAACAGTGTTGATCCTGGATGTTGTCATCTGCGATCGTGACAACCGTAACATGAGATTTCTTCCGTTTGCATTGCGATCTGTAAACCCTCAT
This sequence comes from Cirrhinus molitorella, assembly GCA_033026305.1. Taxonomy (NCBI): domain Eukaryota; kingdom Metazoa; phylum Chordata; class Actinopteri; order Cypriniformes; family Cyprinidae; genus Cirrhinus; species Cirrhinus molitorella. The sequence continues at coordinate 8,266,495 of CM065126.1, read as the reverse complement.
TTTCAAATTAATCATGTTACATACCATATTTATTTTAAAAATCATTTATATATCTCTCCATGGCATATTAAAGCCCTACTTGAATGCTCCTCAACGAGAGGTGGTCCTTCTGTGTTCAAAATTTATCAAAACATCTTCGGACAAGGTTTTCACACAGACAGCTGTCATTGTAATATAGTGGGAAATTCCGTTTGTTTGTCTGAGGCAGCAACAGTAACTAAGGGGGGCGGGGCTTAGCGATATGTCAGTTATTGCCTGTCCTGTGGATTACACTTTTGCCTTGCCCCTTGGATTACATTCACCACTGATCGCCTGTTTTTGGACTGCCTATGTGTCTTGCCCTCATTATACATGTTTTCCGGTGTTTGACCCTTCCTGTGTTTTGACCATGTATTCAAATAATATTTTTCACTTAGATCCACCCCCTTCACTCCTCTGTCATCCCGTTACACATAGTAGATGTTTGTTTTATAGCAAGTTCTGTGTAAAATCTTTTTTAACTTAATCCCTTTAACTGTCACTCCCATTTTCAAACACGGACGTGACAATTCAATATTTAAACTTACATTTTTATAATTTATGAACAAAAACATTTTGTAATATGATTTTGATGTACATGTTCCATTAATGCAATGTCTGATTTAAAAATGGTTTTCAAAGGATGAATTTTGAGATTTTAAGTTTTCAACTGATATATAATTTCTTGTGATTTCTAAAGCGTGATAAGGAAAAAGGCAATGAAGAAAGTCTTTTTGTGACAAAGGCCAAAACTCCTGTTATGATGTAGATTTTTGAGGTGCAATCATAAATAAATCTATTATTTTCCTACACTATCTGTAACACAAGACAGTGGTAAAATATCTATTTAGGAGTCTTAGACCTTTCCAACAATGTTAAATTTGTCATGATGAGATTAGGATTTAGTTGTATTATAGTGAAGTACACTTAGGCGTCCCACTGAGGGGATGGGTGACAGTTTTAAACAAGTTTCATTTTGTCCGTTATGGGGTTGAGAATAAAATGTGTCTAAATCAACAACAACAACAACAACAAAATAAAATAAATAAATAAATAAATAAATAAAAATTAAATACCTGGGGTGGCAAAATATGCCCAATAATGTGCAGTATTTAGAAAATGAATCATGTGTAGCTGAAAAAATATAGGCTATAAATCTCAGGAATCCCAGGAATTACCCTTCACATGGTTTAAAACATTCAAAAGTTCACATGTCTGCAAAATGGCAAAACAGAACATTTTTATTATTATTATTAACTGGACGTTTTGACTTGATTAATAAAAGTAATAAGAAAAGTAGCAAAACGTTTTTTAGAACATATTATTCTTAGCTGGGGTAAAGTTAAAAAAATGGAAGGTTTAGAACTTTGAAGTGTGTAGCTAAATGATAACCATATAACGCATATAACCTAAGCGTTAGCAAAACTACCCATAAATGGGCGATTTACAGCTCAAATGCATCCTTTAGTACGGCGAAAGGAGTATAAGCGCTTAAAAACAACAATTTTGAAGCTTCGTTTACAAACTGAGGAACGAGTCTAAATTTCTGTAGTAATCAGGCGCATCTGAACGAGTCTGGATTCCCTGTAAATTCGAGCTGGGTAAACTACCCGGAGTCGGATGGAGGAATTCTCCAGGGTGCTGAAAGTACACTACTTCATCCACACTACTGAGGGAGGGAGAGAGGCGATCAGCCACACCCGCTTCAGCTTATTGGGCATCTTTCCGTGGAACGTCACATGCAAAAGAGCCACACGTTTATGTCGATGAATTATAGATTAAAGGGAGGCTGAAAATGCAGATTCGGTCCCACACACAAACACGAAACTCGATCGACGCACGGTCCGACTGCCCGCGCCTCATCCACCGATGACTGAGGAGATGCGTCCTGACGAGCCCTGCTGAAGAGCTTCAGCGTTCAGAGCGATCTCCGTTTGACAGCGTTCACTCACAAACAGCACGGCGAAGACAGAAAACCACACGATGCTTGGATTCTGTAGAGATGGGACAGCGGTGGCTCTCGTACTGCTCAATGCACTGGCGCTCATAGCTGCAGCAGACGAGGAGGTCATCTTTACCGATCATTTTCTGGTCCAGTTGCACGAGGGGACGAATGAAGATGCTCATCAACTTGCCCTGGAGCATGGCTTTGGGAGTGCAAGGAAGGTAAGTAGCAGTATGCACTATGCAGAAACTGCCACTTTGATGCATGCATGTTTGTTTCAGACATTTATAATTATGCAAACACACACATATATATCAATCAGTCATGTAAATCTGAGTACAAGATGTTCTTGTGTACAACACAAACAAAGCAACTGGAATGGAGCAGTACAATTCATTTAGGAAAATACAAGTTTAGAAGTTGAGAGCTTGGTGAATAAAATTCTGTTGGAGTACATCAATTTACAAAGTCAAGTCTAAATGATTATTATTTATTTATTTTTTATAGTCAAATAGATTAGGCTTCCCTTGTCAGAATTCCTTTTTCATAAATACATTTTAAAGTAATGTTTACAGAATTCCTACTGGAAGTGCCAAATCCTACAGGGATAAATACGAACACTAAAAAAGTAAAATCCTTCTTACTATAATAATAAAAGTGAAAACAGGAATGTCAGTTTATCCAGTGGGATTTTTGCATGTTTTGATCTTGTAAGAATACATAGGATTGGTTTCAAATTATGATTCCAATAAAAATCCTGCACACAATGCTGTAAGACCTTTTGACTAGCGTGGAACTAGGAGATTGGAGATACACAGACATTCAGGTAATGATAAAATATAGTATCATTAGTATGTGCATTTTCAAAAGTCAACACAAAAGAGTCAGATTCTTGTTTGGATTGCAATAGAAATATTCACATAAAAACAAAACACTGACCCCTCAGAATTGCAGAAAAGAGCATGGCTTATGCCATTCTTTTCAGTTGCATAAGTGTTATGAGCAGTAAGAAAAGACTGAGAATGACTCCAGTGTAAATAGTAAACATGTCTTTTATCTGACATCCCAGTGTTTATTTATTCCATCTCCATGAAGGGCCGTTTATCACCGAACAGAGGACTTGATTAGCCTGACAAATCAGCCTTGTCAAATGTCAAAGCATGGCTGCTGCAGCTCTCTCTGGTGTGGAACAGAGCTTCACGTGTGGTCATGCTTAGGAATAACACCTGACTGATTATCATATGTATGGCTTATTGATTTTGACATGGTTTTTTGTTTTTGAGATGAATTTTGTCCTCCTAATTCACTCTCGCTTTTTCTGAGCCAGTATACGCTCCCCTTGAATTATGCAATTCTCTGCTTTCCTTGCACAAGAAAGACGCACCTTAATAAACACTGAACTCTGTGACGGAGCCTCCGTTAGCTTTTCTTTAGAGTCTGCAGCTTTTCACTCACATTATTTCACTTCAATTCTTCGAACAGAATTCTCTATTAGTGCCTCTCATTCAGGGATTTTCCTCTTCCTTTTTTCTTTTCTTTTATATGACAGATATTATAGAACAGGTTTCTTATTTACAATGGCAGCCTGTTGAAATGACATTGTCCTCCTGAAGTAACGATTAGGAATTAATAAAATAAATAAAATGAATTACAACCAAAAGTAAATTAAAATAGCGATTATTTCATGCAGACAACAAAACTGTAGTTTAATCTACTGAAAGACAGCTGAAAAATACAATACCGTTGCCAAAATATAGTTTATATGGTACAAAATAGTTTTTTACAAAAATAAAGACACCATAGACTAACAATTTGTCTGTTTTTATCTTTAGTCCTATAAAAATGTGAAAATTAAGATATTACATTGTTATGAGGGACACATGAGCAGTATGTAGATGTTTGTTTTAATGTGGGGTATTTAGAAAATGTAGAAAATATCATGTGTAGTTGAAATGTGTGTAGTGAAAATATATATTCCTATTCCAAGTTGAAAAGTACCCAAGTACCCAAAGGAATTACTCTTCACATAGTTCAGAGAACATTCAAAAGCAACGTTCACATAATGTTTGAAAAATGGTAAAACTGAACATTTTATTATTATTAACTGGACATTTTGACTTGCTTACTAAAACTTAAAGGACGAGATAAGACAAACATTTGAGGTTAAAACGTATATAAATTGTCAGTTTGTTTTGAAAATAACAGATCGTTTTGCCAGATAAGACCCTTGCTAGATAAGACCCTTCTTCCTCGACTGGGAGCCCTTTGAAGCTGCATTTAAACACCACCATAGAAGTCCATTATATGCAGAGAAATCCTGAAATGTTTTTCTCAAATAACAATTTCTTTACGACTGAAGAAAGAAAGACATGAACATCTTGGATGACAAGGGGCTGAGTACATTATCCGTAAATTTTTGTTCTGAAAGTGAACTGATCCTTTAATGAGAAAAGTAACACTCTTAGAACATATTTTTGTTAGCTGGAGCAAAGTTCAAAATGGAAGGGTTAAACTTTGAAGTGTGTAGCTAAATGATGACCATATCGCAGCTAACTTGAGTGTGATATGTAGAATGATATAAAAAAAAGGATTGTAACAAATAGAGAAACAAATCCAATGCAAAACTACCCCTGAATGGTCAATTTACAGCTCATATACATACTTTTGTACGGTGAAATAAGTATAAGAGCTTTAAAACAAAAATTTGAAGCATTGTGTATAAACTGAGGAACGAGTCTAAATTTTTGTAGCACTCAAGCACTGAACGAGTCTGGATTTCCTGTGAATCCGAGCTGGGTAAACTACCCGGAGTCAGATGGAGGAATTCTCCAGGGTGCTGAAAGTACACTACTTCATCCACACTACTGAGGGAGGGAGAGAGACAATCAGCCACACCTCAGACAACAAAATTATAGTTGAATCTACTGCACAAATAAAAATTCCAATACAGCTGCTAAAATATAGTTTATATGTAATGGTTTCAGCCATACAGAGCTGATTTTACATTCAGAAGGATGTAACTGGATGATCTGATTTGATTTGAGTGCCATTTCAGTATATTCTGCACTCAAACTGCATGAGTACTCAATATTTCAAGTTAAGTGTAGTGAATATTGTGTAGTGCAATATCTACTTGCTTAGTCTTGGAAATTATTCACTTTAAAATATATATATTACCTCAATTTTTTTGGAGTTCTGCTAACTTGCTATATTATTTGGTGTCAGACTAGGTCTTGGAGATAAATATAAAGCCAATGTTCAAAGTTCTTGTCTAATATTCAGACAGTGTCAGTTGATAATATAATACACATCAAAAGGATCATTCTGAGGTTATCAGAGGGACATTTAGACCCATAAATACTTTGCTTCAAATAACACACACATACATAATTTCAGCATGTGTTCTAGACACATTTCACAACATTTTCAAGCTAAGGAGTGTTTTAGTACATTAAAGAGTGTATGAATGCACACCGGGATGACATATAAACGGACACTCAAAATATTAAGATTATCAGGGGAAAAACATGCATCTATTGGGTTTCCATTATCATATTCTATGTTTCTTAAGAGGCCAAACTCTCTGCAGCTCTTCTGACAGAGGTGTGTTTAATTGCAGCTTCCTTTTGGTGAGGGACTATTTCATTTCTACCCACGGGAAATCCCTAAAACCAGGAGGAAACGCAGCCTTCAGCAGCACCGGCGCCTGGCGAAGGATCACCGGGTAAGACCAGAAACTCACCGTGTGTTTGTATCCATAGAAACTAGCCCAGCCACTAGAAAACAATCTGATGCCAGAGCCATTGTTTGTAGAAGTTAAAGGCTAATGTGTCAAACAGAATGACTATGTTTTGGCTCATACCTTGGCTTGATGTTGTGGTATTTTATCAGGTATTATGACTATACACAGTCTGAATGAGGTTATGTTAATATTTATGAAAACGCTTATTTGCTGATGGTGCTTTAGTTTTGCTAAAATATACAATTTAGTAACAGCTAGGATGTGAAACATCTGTTACAGTGTATATTTCTGCGCAGCACACGTTGAGGCTTACTATTGACATTAGATCACATGACAAGAACAACATCTTCACGCAGAAGGTGACATATAGACATATTTTCTCAATTAAAATTACATTTTGGAAAATTTGTCAAAGTAATGCTGTGCTGTGAATTCATGTCAGTATATATATATATCACACACAGCATGACCTCTTTTACATTATTAAATTTACAGCTCAATGTTTGCGTAATGTATTCACATTTCACATGGAATGAGATGAATAGCACTTTAAAAAGCTGATCAAAGTTGATTTATTTAGAATAAAGTCAGGTCATACATATTCTGACCAGCAGTTGCCATCTCTGACAGGAAGTTATGATATGCATGGATGGTCAAAAAGTATGTAGACTCCAAGTACTGATTATTTCACAGACACAAAAAGTGACATTTTCAGCTGTGCTCATGAATGTCAACCCACTACCACTTAAACACATCTTTGGGTTTTTTCGTTTTGCACAGTGAGTGAACAGACCTTTCAATCTGTCTGCAGCTCAGACTACTTGTTCATAAAAATAAATGAACCATAGATGGATTTTTGAGACAGAAAATTAGAAGATTTCACTCTGTGAGATTTAAGCCTATAATCAACCTCCATAATCCAGTGAGTCACTACAGTACCAATTTGCACTCACATGAGAGGATCTGTTCACTTTCTGCACTTTTAATAACTAAGCAGCTATTAATGTTCAATTGTGGTTTTCAGTCAGGCTTCAGGAGTTGAATTATTTATTAGTGTGTTCATCAGAGCTGAGTGTGTTAACGCGTCGTAAAATGTTTCCAAACCATCAAAGCATATTGAGCTGCAGTCATCATTTGCACTGATCTTCACAACATGATGCATTAAATTAAGTTCTGATGGTGTCTCAAACTAGTTAACTGATTTCAACTCGATTCACATAAACATAGTCACTTTAACTCTGAGAGAAGTCTGTCAGAGGGCACAATGTAGTGTGTTTTCACATTTATCTTACCTGTATTAAGAATTATGCACTGCATTATGTTATGTTTTAGAATTTAAAGTAAACTACCAGAACCTTTTCTTCTGGCAATACGTATAATCTCACTTGTCTCCAACCACCCGATAAACGCCAACATTTACTCATTTCCTGATGGATAAAATCAAGTCCGGCCCTGCATTATTACCTCCCAAAATACATCACATGACAGAATCGAAATCTCATGAAATCAGTGTAAAACAAGAAAGAAACTGTCTCCAATATCTAATGCCTCAAAAACAGTAGTTTTCAAACTCAGGAAATGTCAGGAAACGTTTTCCTACACCAGAATCACATAGTGACCTGGCCACTGTTCTATAAAAGGAATGGCTCAAAATCCCTCTGGCTACTTGACAAGTATTTGTCAATCCCAAAATGAAATAATGCTGTATTGGCCACAAAAGGAGGCCAACACCGTACTAATTAAACCAAGTGTTTCAGTTTCATTGTCCAACCCCTGTAATTATGTATGTATGTATCCAGCGTGTATTTTGCGCTCTTTTTTTGCAGTGTTGAACATTGTAACCAATCATAGACATATCTGTTGATTTCTGAAATGCAATGGCCAATCAGTTAGTCAATGGCATTTCAGTTAGTTAGAATCCACTCGCCAAATTTTTGTTCAGTTCTGGAAACTCGTGGATCCTCACATTATAACCAAGTGTAGACACAATGGAAATACAAGATTTCATTGTGTTGTGTAACGATATTCATGGATCATAGCAGAATTTTCTGAGATCACGATAAACTGAAATGAGTGTCCGCTTTTTAGTGATATAGTTCATTCAGAATTTGAATTCAAGATGTTTTTGATGCTGCTCAGAGGACCTAAGTGGCATACTTGCTGCAAGTTTCAGGAGTGTCGCATATATCCGCATATAAATGGGGGATTTGCTCGACATCTCTTTTTTTCTTTCTTTCAGGGTTGCGTCAACTTAAAAAGGAAAAGATAGGGTTTTTAAAACCACTGCTCTAAAATGATACATGCATTCACTCTAATGTAAAAAAAAAAAAAAAATCCCATTATTCCATCTCTGATAACTTCCCCAGTCTGAGTTTGGATTCAATTAAAGGCTGCTCCAACGGCCAAGGTAATAAATTCAGAAGTGACAGACCTATCACATTTAATCCATTCATCATCTTGACAAATGACACGCGCGTCTCATTAACAGACTGTGATGTGCTTTAGCTCAGCGCTTCTCACTGACGGGCCAAAACCTTAAAATGGACATCAGGTCATGGACAGCAGGGGGAAAGAAAATATAGCTAACTGTGGGTCTGATCAAACTTAAAAAATTGACAAAGAATGTGCACAGAATTTGTTAAACTAAAGAAATGTATAGAAAGTGAAATGGACAGCTTTGTTGCATTGATTTTGTATATTATGGAGCCTATGCATTTCATTGTTAAATAATTAAATTCCAATTTTTTACTTTATAGACATTTTTGTTTAACTTGTTGACACTTAATGTCCAATGCGCAAATCCAAATCCTGTGAAGTAGGAGCTGTGCTTTAGCTGTCTCTGATGGATTTACCTGCAGTGTGTCGGCTTCAGGCGATCGTTCATATTCACGTGAAGAGCCTTCGGTTTGACCCTGAAAGGCCCTTCAGAATCAGTGCTTAGGGATGAAGGGGAGGTTTCTCCATCGCCACAATCATTTCAGCTCAAGTGTTGTCACAGAGCGCAGCGTATTGATCCGTTTCTTGTTTTTGTGCTCTGCTTGTTCACACGCTCCTCTCTGGCTGTTTACATTGAGACTCTGCTAATGTTTGCTTTGCTCTTCATTTGGACAGTCTCTCCCTTTCAGTCCCATTTAGATGTTGTGTAACAGTGCTGCTGAACATCTCCTTGAAGTCACAATGACTGTCCACGATCTGGTTTACTTCCGTATTTTTGAATCAAGTTATTACATTTTTAATGAAAGATTGCATGAATGACGTGCACAATAAGACCAGGAATGTGTGTTGAGGGTCATTTCATTTTCTCTTCTGATTTAAAAGTAAGCCATTGGGTCCTCACTTTGATCTGGGTTTTGGTTCAAAATGCTAGTGTTACGCACTTCTCCTTTAAAGACACTTTAAATAACACATATCAAAAATCAGCTCTTGAGAACTTTATGGATAAAACTAGGGAAGACTTTTATCCAGCGCTAAGGATCACTGATCCTAGATCAGTAAAAATGCCACCACCACCACTAAACCTCGTAACGCCGTTGGCTACTCAAACTGTCAGTCAAACCTCATTATTTCTCCCGCCTTTCTCGTGAATGAAGTGCGATGCGCAAGCATCTCAGCTGGTTTGCAGTCTGAACTTGGTAAATAAAGAACTGTTGATTGAATAAGTACAGCATTTTCTTTACTCAAGAAATACTATATTTATATTAATGTTTTTTTTGTATTTGAGGAGCGGAGAAGAGTGTCATAGTTTAGCATTTGTTGTCGAGTCAAATACAGTAGCTTGTGCGAAGCGCTAAATCTTTTATAATATGATATTTTGGCCAAATAAGAGTGACAGAAAACTATATAACCTGCAAGTTCGTGAAAACGTAAAGCCTTACGTGAAAGTAATGCCTTTGCGGTAATGACGAAAAACTTTGTATTTTAACTAGTTTTTGGTGAAATGTTAATAATATAATGACACATGCAACGATGCAAATGAACATAGCCTAAGTTATCTGTATCTATGAAATAAAATTTCATTAGTTAATGTTAACTAATGTATTAACTAATATGAGCCTACAATGAATACATTTATTAATATTTGTTAATGTTATGAAAATACAGTCGTTCATAGTGTTGTATTAATGTTAACAAACACAACTTTTGATTTTAATAATGCATAATGCTGAAATTGACATTAATACATCGTCGCCTTAGAATTATTAGCCAAACATTTTTGCCAAAATTGAGTTATTTACATATTTTTATTCTGTGACAACATTTCTTTTGTAAGCTGTGTACATTTTGGGCCTTTTTTTTTTTTTTAGAAGTGCAGACGTCTATGGAACGCAAAAACTTTGAAGCTCAATATCTCAAAAGTGCTCAAAATGCAGATAGAACCGTATAATACTAAAGCGATGAAACGCTGCAGAAGTATTGTTTATTCTTAGTTCATGTTAACTACACTAGTTAACTAATAAAACTTGACGTGAAGTGTTACCATTTATTAAAATGTATCTATATGCAATAAAGCCACAATACCAACCACTAATAGGAGGTTTAAGGCTGACAGCAAAATCTTGTTTTGATACTCATTTTTGTTAAATAAACAATTAAACTGAACTACTATGCCTGTCTACCTGCCTGACAGTTTTATTGATCACTGAGAGAGCATTGACTTGGTATGATGTTGGTTCAATAGCTTAGATGTAGTAAACTACTTTTGCCATGTTGCTGTAGCTTAGCTTGCTACATTTCCCAGGGCTGTAGTTTTAGTGTGGTGAAGTTTAATTTATAGAAGAGTAACTACTGTTAGCTTAGCTCACTACATTGTCCAAGTAGCTTGCCCAACACTGCTTTTATACACTTACTGTTGCTACCTTGAAAACGCTTGTATTTCCTTTATGGAATACTTATGATACTTGATTAATTCTTCTCATTTGAAAGTTGCTTTGGGTGAAAGCTAATAACATGGAGATCTGGCTACAAAGAAAAAGAAAAGTACTCATGGTGATGCACATATAAAGTGTACGGTGCCATTTTGAGAAGCAGCATCATCTGAGTCATTAGCGTTTGAGACGTGAGGAGATGAGACGGGCTGTTCTGAGCGCAGTCTCACAGGAAACACCAGCACTTCAGGGTTAACTAACATATGTCTGAATGTGTCACTGCTGTTCTGCTCTTTCAGTCAGGAAACATCAGAAATCAATGTTAAAATCTGACTTTTTCTGAGATCACAGATGGTAAAACACAATGCAACTGATTGCTAAATGAAAGGTAATGTGTCCTTCATTACCGATATATACAGTAGTGTAGAAAGTGTTCTGCAAATTATGTGAATCTTTACAATAGACATAACAGACCCATACACCCATGAAGCCAATTTAATCCAGAGAACAGCACTTGTACCTGTCACTTTTTTCTCCTTTCAACTCAAATTCTTACAACTCAATTATCATGTCCTTGAATCCAGTGCCTGGCGGAGCTGGATTTTCCTCTTTTGCAGAAAGAAGCACATGCTCTGATTTAGACAGACATTTGCACTTTTCTTTTTCTTTTTTTTTTTTTAATCACAGTAATATCGTGATATATATATATATATATATATATATATATATATATCTCTCCTAGATATCTGAGAGAAAAAAAGGTTTATACCAGTGTTAAACTAAAACCAGTCTTGTTACTTGACATTAAATAAATGTTAGCTGAAAAAAGTGATTAAAATTGTAAAAACTGTCACATCAAAGCAGAAAATCTAAAATTAACATCTAATTCCAAATATGAACATGAATATGAAACTATAATAGTATCTCCATGATACTAAAATAACAATGTCTACTTTCTACGACCTGTCACATCACTGTCACAACTCTGGTTGCACAAAGCACACACAATGAGTCATATCTGTAATGCATTAGAAATAACAATTTCACTTTATTTTGATGGTCCATTTAACATATTCTGTTGACTATAGGTAACGTTGCACCTACATATCTACTAACTCTCTTTAGTGTGTTTGTGAGAGACTATTTGCCCAATATGCTTTCTGTATCTCAGCATGTCCCTTACCTGCGGAGACATCAAAAACAGGTTAAAGGCAACTGAATCACTGAATGTGAGAGACTCTGAATGAGTGTTTCATTTGTTGATTTACTCTTACACTGGATCAATGGGGTCATAGAAGTCTGACCTCTCCTGCGTCTCCAGCTGCTGTTGTTTATTTCCACTACTGAGAGTTATTTATAATCTCACAGAGAGCTTTGTGCATTTCATTGCTAGTGTTTTTGTTTTAGTAATGATATTTTAATGGATGTAAAGGTCCATAGTAATTACAATAATTTGGCACATATTGTGCTCAATGAATAGATTTATTCCGACATGAGTCGTAAAAATGATAAAATACTACAAATATGTGTCCCTATTTTTTTTTTCCTTGCTTTAAAACATTATTACACATTAGTTCTGAGTGTAGAAGTAAATGATTCATGGTTCATCCTTTTGCTAGAAAGGTTTAGTCTCTGTGGTGCTGTTCAGTGATGACAGTATATTATATACTTTATATTACACACCTAGAATGCTGCTGTATTGACCAATCAGAATGCAGGACCATAACTATATGTTTCATAATAGACTCTCACCTAAGATTGGGAATCCCATCTGCTCACAGTAATAATCACAACATCATCAGCTATCAGCGTTTTGAGCATTAAAATGCAACCAAGATCAAAATGGCTGTGAAAATTTTAAAAAGCGCATTTGATGCCAATATTTTGGTCATCTGGAGGGCCGGTTTGTGCCGCCTTCAAAGCGCTCTTTGAATGCGAGTGCAGACTTTGATCTGTTATCTGGAGCGGGTGCACATGCTAATGTGAGAGTGTCATTGGGGTTTTCATTGTCTGTGAGGAATGGCTGACGTCATGTTTTATAGTGGGGCTTCTACTGCCGCTGAGGTCAAAGGTTGTGCTGTGAAGCTTCTTTAAAGGACAGCCATCCAGCCATGAGTAATCCTGTACTCTGAGCCTCTACAGACTGTGAATATTGTGCTGTGCTGATGAGATCTCATGGCTGGTCACCAGCAGATGTTGTGTTTTGGATGCTGGTGTTCCCAACAGGCTTTTCAACTAGCTCGGGGACTATAGATTCTGCTTAATGAATTTGCTCAATAAAGTCATGTTTAAAGGCACAACAATACAGGCAAAGTCATTGTTTCTTCATGTACTGGCCAGTTTTGAGAGTTTGGGCTGTTTTATAACGTGCTGCTTCAGTCTGGTGAAAAGAAAACATCCCAAATACACTTTAAAGTGTTAATTTTATTGCACATATTTTCTTACATTTTTGCAAATAAGTGTATATTTAAAAAATCATAAATAGCTGCAAGCAGCGGGGTTCAAGCACTTAAGGCAGTTAAGTACATAAGGAAAAATACATTTTATTTAGCAAGCCTAATCACCTGAATCAATGATTAAAAAAACATTTTTTGGCATACCCAGGTAATTTATCATATAAATATGATGTTTTTAACATTTATGACTGTTATAGCGCCAGCTGTGGTCCGATCTCCCTAAAACTTTGCATGCTTGTTTAGAATCACCTGTCACATGTGCTGACCTGGTTTTGTGAAGTTTTGAGTTTTTGTTTAGGCTTTACAGGCTTTTGGGTGTATTTGGACAGGCCCCTATTCTAAATTTCAACAAAACCAGTCGTTAGTTAAAATTAAAATTTCTACATCGTCTGAAAGCTAAATAAACAAACTTTCCGTTCATGTATGGTTTGTTAGGTTAGGACAATATTTGACCGAGATACAACTATTTGAAAATCTGGAATCTGAGGTTGCAAAAAAATCTAAATATTGAGAAAATCACCTTTAAAGTTGTCCAAATTAAGTAGCAATGCATATTACTCAATTTAAAAAAAATAAGTTTTGATACATTTACGGTAGGAAATTTACAAAATATCTTCATGGAACATGATCTTTACTTAATATTCTAATGATTTTTGGCATAAAAGAAAAATCATTTTGACCCATACAATGTATTTTTGACTATTGCTACAAATATACCCTAGCGACTTAAGACTGGTTTTGTGGTCCAGGTCACATTTTTCATAATTTTTGACTTATAGAGTTTAGAGAATTGTGCGGTTGCACAGTTATGGCTGTTTTTATGTTTGTTCCCTCTTATAGTGTCACCAAGTGGCCAAGCTTCACAACTTTTTTCATGTGACCTCAGATACAGCTCTTACATACACTGAACAAAATAATAAATGCAACACTTTTGTTTTTGCACCCATTTTTCATGAGCTGAACTCAAAGATCTAAGACAGGGGTGCCCAAACTCGGTCCTAGAGGGCCGGTATCCTGCAGATTTTAGCTCCAACCCTAATTAAACACACCTGAACCAGCTAATCAAGGTCTTAACAGGCATGCTAAAACCTCCACGCAGGTGTGTTGAGGCAAGTTGGAGCTAAACTGTGCAGGACACCGGCCCTCCAGGACCGATTTTGGGCACCCCTGATCTAAGACTTTTTATATGTACACAAAAGGCCTATTTCTCTCAAATATTGTTCACAAATCTGTCTAAATCTGTGTTAGTGAGCACTTCTCCTTTGCCGAGATAATCCATCCACCTCACAGGTGTGGCATATCAAGATACTGATTAGACAGCATGATTATTGCACAGGTGTGCCTTAGGCTGGCCACAATAAAAGGCCACTCTAAAATGTGCAGCACAATGCCTCAGTTGTCACAAGTTTTGAGGGAGCATGCAATTGACAGGCTGACTGCAGGAATGTCCTCCAGAGCTGTTGCCCGTGAATTGAATGTTCATTTCACTACCATAAGCCGTCTCCAAAGGCGTTTCAGAGAATTTGGCAGTACATCCAACTGGCCTCACAATCGCAGACCATGTGTAACCACACCAGCCCAGGACCTCCACATCCAGCATCTTCACCTCCAAGATCGTCTGAGACCAGCCACCTGGTCTCACGGTTTTCACTGTACAGGGCAGATGGCAGACGGTGTGTATGGCGTCATGTGGGTAAGCGGTTTGCTGATGTCAACGTTGTGGATTGAGTGGCCCATGGTATGGACAAGCATATGTTAAGGACAACGAACACATGTGCATTTTATTGATGGCATTTTGAATGCACAGAGATACTGTGATAAGATCCTGAGACCCGTTGTTGTGCCATTTATCCACGACCATCACCTCATGTTGCAACATGGTAATACACAGCCCCAAGTTTCAAGGATCTGTACACAATTCCTGGAAGATACTGACTGGTTTTCTGAACCATGTATGTGTTGTGAGTTTGGTAAAGGCAGCCCTGACCCTTTTGAACATTTTAGTGTGCCTTTGCGACGGAGGGTAAAAAGTGCAAGGTTTATTTTGATAAGTATTGACATGTACTGTCCAGAGCATCTTCCTGTTCTGGTTTGGTTCCAGTCAGGTGAAAAACCTAGGACTAGTTTGCAAAAGTAGGTTTTTCAAAAAATGCAAAATCCCCGAAAATTTCACCCGCAATTTCGGGTGATGGACAAATCTGAGGCATGCGTTTTGTCTGGCGTGATGATTCCAACAACATAAGACACTTGAGCCTGCGACAAACCATTTAGTTATGAGCGATTTCATTTTGATCGCTGTAGCGATTTTATGTGAAGATGGCTGATCCTTGGCCACTCTAACAATTACAAAAGGCCTACGCGCTTTGAACCCGTAATTGAAAAAAAAAAAAAAAAACTTGTAATATAATATATTTGTAATTCATAATGAAAACAAGCAACTGGAGAATTATGGTGATAACCATTAGTTATATCTGCCTTAAACAAAATAACTTTTGAAAAAAGCAAACATGTACAGAGAAAAAAGCAAACATGCACAGAGATGTGTTATCTTATGACTTCAAGCTAAGAAGTATGATTCTGGAAGACTGAAATCCAATAAATGTTGCCTTTGCTTTGTTTTTCAGGTGAAAAATGTGTTTCCTCAGGAGGGTTTTGGCCGTCAAAAGAGGGGCTACAGAGAAATCAGTAACATTGACGTCAATATGAGTGACCCGCTTTTCACCAAGCAGTGGTATCTTGTAAGTAATTACAGTTTGTCATGTCTTCATTTGATTTGACCTTCAGCATTGGAACTGATTGCATTGGATTAGCCGGGATCGCTGATACTCTTCATTTGCACCATTTTTCTCATTAGCCATCATCGTCAACACTGGTGCGTGAGCCGACGTCAAAACGCGCTGATATCTTCCTTATTTCTCCAGGGCTTATCGTGACAGGCATCCCTGTCTGTTTTGCCAGGGAGAACGGTCTTTAATTTAGTTTGTCAGTTATAAACACTGCACAGCAGGCTTTCAGTGAAGTGTAATATCTGCGTGACATTTATTTTCCCTCCCGCGCCACCTCCCTCATAACATCTAATTTTCCACGTGATGGATGCTCAGCTTGTGTGACGCTTTGGTTTTGTTTGATTAGATAAATACAGGCCAAGCGGATGGGACTCCAGGGCTGGACCTCAATGTGGCAGAAGCCTGGAACATGGGCTTCACTGGTAAAGGTGTGACCATCGCCATCATGGACGACGGTGGGTGAAATCTGGCCACCAGGGAGCAGTTATTTAAGACTTAAAAGCTTGATGATGTGCAATAATGTAGACATTAAAAGCCCAGTAATGTTTTATTTTGCCATCACTTTGCAGGTATTGATTACCTACATCCAGATCTTGCCTCAAATTACGTAAGTGCTTCTTTTCTCCCGTATTTGATCCACGAGTGTAATATCATTCGAAGTAACCTTGTTGGATTGATGGATGGATGGATGCATGGATGGACAAATATCCAGTGATATAGTTCAGCGATTCTCAAGGAATAAATGAACAGGGGTTGATGGATGGACAGGATGGTTAACGCTTCCTATGAAAAGGATTCAAAGGTTGGGTGTCTATTCAAACACCCACCAATTAAAAAAAAAGAGGAAGAAATAGAGGTCTACTTATAGAGCTTGACCAAAGGAGTGTGGTTTCACAACATGATATTAAATTGCTTATATGCTCATGTGAAATTTCAGTTGCGCCACACTCACAAGTCTTGAGTTGTTCTTTCATGCGTCTGGACCTCGGCTAGTGGCAGATTTCCCTACCGGCTGTTTAAAAAAGAAAGTAGAGCGCTAAACAAGTGCAAAAAAGAAAGCATCATTCTCAACCTAATTAATGTTTAATGTTCATGTGGCATGAAGCATGTACGCAGTGGACTAAATCCAATGTATGGCAATGATCCCCGTTCTAATGGGTTGCAAAGACAGGCTTTCTTTTGCTCAAACAGATGACACATTTGCATCCTGTGTGCAATTAAATATGCAGCTAATGGTGGAGTTATCTTCTTCACTGAGATGGGAGTTTGCTGCACATCGGCAATTATGCTGCCACACATCAAACCATACATGCAGTAGATCCTTTTTTAATCTTTACTTCAGCCTGTGCCTCTAAAAACATGTTTTTGTCAGTCTGTCATGATTTTTCGTTGATGTGGACAGGCTAAAATACTCTTACAGTGTTCCTGCACATATATTGAGGGCAGTGTAACAGCAAAAGCATGTTTTGTGTAATGTTTTAGTTATGATGTTTTGAGTTGTGAGCTTGTAAGTCAGAATTGAATGAGATGAGAAAGAGTGACTCTGTGCCACAACGTCTATGAATAGTTAATGCATGTCTCTTTTGTGTTGTCCTCACTGGCTGCACGCAACAACAAACATACAGCACGAGCAGTGTAGTCCATTTCAGTAACCAATGACTATTATTAATTAATCTTAAAATAACTCAAAAATTATCCTCGAGTTATCAGTTTGAAATGTGTTATGTTTGAAACACAAATTAAGTCCTTACTATAGCTACAACTTATATTTATGCTACACTGGCATATCAGTCACTTGAATGTTCAACTGAAAGATCGAAATCTGATCCCTTATTGTGCTACAAAATGTCACTCATAAATGATCACGTCTGTCTTTTAATGCTCTTGATTGGCAAAAAGTGAGGTTTTTCTGCGTCAAAATCAACACCAGCCGACTCTGCAGTGTGCATGTGTGTGTTTAGTAAATGGAGTGCATGCAACTTGGCCAAACTGCTCCCAAACCAGCCCAAATGTTGTTCATCTGCCCAAACCAATTTTGACCTGCACAAACAAATGTAAAACCGGCAACACTGGTCACAGCAACATTGACTCACATTGCCAAGAGTGTGAGATTGGCTGCCTGTCCAGAGAAAGATAGGGAAAGTGTTGTTTTTGTGTTGATTTCTTGTTACAGTATTTACCAGGAGGTTGGAGGTTCTCCTTCCAAATCTAAAAGAAATCACAAGAGTCGGAAGCAGAATTGCGTCCTTGCAGAATATTCCACAAATGAAATGTGCTAGTTATCTGCCAGTGAAATAGAGCCATTATTGTTTTGAGACCCGCTGAGCTCTGTGAGCCGCAGGAGCCGTGAATGTGCACCACAGATGAGTTTTAACCCAAAAATAACCTGGCTTCGACTGCGGTGGGGGATGATGCTGACGTCTCCAGCCGGGCCCAGATGAGGCAGTAACTCAGCATGTCCTCCCCTGCTACTGTTTTATTTAGCACCAATTCCTCCCAGACTTCCCTCACCAGAATCGCTGTTTTTTTTAGCAGAGCTATACTCGCCGGAAGACAGAATGTAAACGTTTGTTTTTAGCGTGTGCGTGTGCCTGAAGTGTGTGGGGTTAAAAATAGATTCAGGATAATTTGCCTAATAAGGACTAATGCGGGATGAGGAGTGAATTAGCATAATCGTTTGAAGGATTTTTTTGACAGGGGACTGGATTTAATTCATCGCTCACTAACTGCAGTCTCCAGGCGGCAGCCAAATGGAGAGTTGCCAAAGAACAAAACTCATCACGCTCAGCTGCTATCGCTTCATATGTGTTTTTCAACATATGACTGCTTTCCTCGATGCTGTTCCATTGATTAAAATGCATACACAGTCATACACATGTAAGGTCCTCAGAGTGTTTTAAGCTTTGACCTCACCGATATAGTATAAGCGGAAATATTTAGTGTACATTAGTCTTATTGTTTTACAGAGATTTGACCATGGTACTACTTCACTTTAATTGTGGTAAAATTAAACCGTTTAGCTTTAATAAGTGATGTACAACTCAATTTATTGGGTATAATTTTGGAGGAATGACTAGCTGAGTGCACATTAGTTTCTCAGCCAAAAAATAAAAATAATAAAAATAAGTGAGCATTGCCGATTTAGATTATCGGTATCTTTGATGACGTTTGAAAGCGCTGATGCGGTTTCATGTTTTGGTCATGCTCTCCATTAATGAACTCTCCTGGGCAGCAGAGAGCAGAGGGAGCAGAAGAACGGCTGGATGTGAATGTTATGATTGCAATGTGATGGATTATGGAGACAGACGCGCTGCTGTACGGCACAGCAAACTGATGTGTCATTAGTTCCTGTGCTCTCACTGTGTGCAGGGGCTCCGGGGGCCGTTCGCTCGGGGACCGCTGGCCATTATCATGCTCTACTTTCTCTCAGCGCAGACTCACAGAAAAGATTGGCTTCTTTTTTTTATTCTGTGGCAGTGACATTGCTGGCAGAGTTTTACTGTTTTAATGTCATATCTGTCTCTTACAAACATGAAAATTCATATTCGCAACATATTTCAAACCCATTCAGCATTTTTTCTGTGAAACACTGAAGCAGAGACACCAGAATAAATAAATAAATAAATAAATAAATAACCATGGATGTAGCCATCATTTCAGAAGTGAGGGAGATAGAAATGTATTACATTTCTGCAAGGATGCTTTAAATTGATCAAAAGTGATGATAAAGACATTTCTAATGTTACAAAAAAAATTTAAATGCTGTTCTTCTGAACTTTCTATTCATCAAAAAAACCTGACAAAAATCTACTCAGCTGTTTTCAACATAAATAATAATAATAATAATAATAATAATAATATGTTTACTGAGCAGCAAATCAGAATATTAGAATGATTTCTGAAGGATCACGAAACACTGAAGACTGGAGTAATGATGCTAAAAATGTAGCTTTAAAATCACAGGAATACATTACATTTTAATATATATATTCAAATAGAAAACAGTTATTTTAAATAGTAAAAAAATATTTCACAATTTTACTGTTTTTGCTGTACTTTGAATCAAATAAATGCAGGCTTGGTGAGCAGAAGAGACTTCTTTAAAAACATTTAAAATCTTACTGTTGAAAAACTTGTGGCAGTGCATATATAGAAAGCTTTAATGTCTTCATTATTCCTAACGTTTTTGTTTTTCTCTTTTCATACAGTAATAGCTGGATGCTTTTGTCCATATTAGGGATTTCCTGGTACGACTTTCTGTGCAAAAGCACTCACTGGCTTCGAGTATGAATGAAACATAGACTGCATGGAGTGTTTAGTACTCAGCGCATAGTGTAGAATGTCATTTTTTTTTACTTAGGTGATCCTTATGATAAGGGAAAATGAAGCAGAAGTACAATGAAAGTATCTAAAGTAATTTCAGGATGTTTCCTGTCATTTAAATGATCAGAATGTATCTATGACAAGGGTTCTAAAAACATGGCTTCTTATAAAAGGAAGTGTTCCTGTGGCTCAGTTTGCCCCAGGTTAGTCAGGGGGTAAGATGAACCATCTGGGTGAAAACTGACCATCTGACTGAATCTAATTCAAACCCATGTCAAATTTTTAATAAAGATAAAAATATTTTACCCCATTTAAAAACTAACTTTAATCAAATTTCATTTTACAAACAGTCATATTTCTTTTCTTAAAGCTAACGTAAAATAAAACCAAATTAACTGTAATTTTCATTGTTTGCATTTCTGAAACAATGCGTTGAACACCAATATTTTTAACACAGACAGACTAAATAGAGAATTTGTTGAGTAAAATTAAATAAAAACAGAATTAAAAGTAAAGAATAAATATTAATAAATATTTAGTAACACTTGACAATAAGGTTCATTAGTTAACTACATTAGTTAACATGAATTAATAATGAACTGTACTTATACAGCATTTATTGATCTTTGTTATGTTAATTTTAACATTTACTAATACATTATTCAAATGTTGTTAACATTAGTTAATGCACTGTGAGCTAACATGAATAAACAATGAACAACTGTATTTTTTATTAACTAATGTTAATGAAGATTAGCAAATACAGTAACAAATGTATTGCTCATGGTTAGTTCATGTTACTTAATACATTAACTAATGTTTAACTAATGAACCTTATTGTAAAGTGTTACCAAATATTTTAATTAAATAAGTCTTGCCATAGTAGCTTTTCTGCAGTGTCGAAAAACACCATTAGAGACAGGTGGACAAATATATTTGATTATAATGTGATGAAAAGCATCTTCTGTCCCTTAGAAAATCAAATAATATCTATATATATATCTGTGTATCTATCTCTCTCTCTCTCTCTCTCTCTCTATATATATATATAATATACTACACCAGTTGCATAATGTCACATTAAAATACCAGTTTATACTTCAGAGATTCAGCTAAATCATCTATAAGCATCATAAAATATTTTTAGACCTGGATAAATTTATTTTGATGTAACAGCCATTTTCACAGCCACCTTTCCTCATATTTACCAAGGGTGCCAGTATTCGTGAGGGCAATCAAAAACCGTGGCTTTGTTTGACACTATTATTGATGGCAAAATTGAGTATGTTTGTAATTTTGCTGACATTCCAGAACTCGTATCATATATATATAAAGACAAAAACTTAAACAGTGGGCACCATTAATGATAAAATGTAATTTGATGTAACAGCCATTACATCTGTTATGCTAAAATTTTACTTTGACAATCCAAAAACAGTTTTTAGAGTAAATGGGTGCCTTCCACTCCGCCTATGTGCATCCCCTTTTTACAGTCTGGCAGAAATTATGTGTGATTCCAAAATACATGGTCACATGACAGTAAAAGTGCACAGTTGCCAAGCAGATAAACATCAAATTTTAATTTTTGAGTGAACTATCCCTTTAACATGCATGAAACAGCATTGGACCCCTCCTTTGAGTTTTTGTCTTTTATTTATATATATATGATAGAGAAATATCACAAGCAAGTGTGGCATTTTCTGGAATGTCAGCACAATTACAAACGTGACTGATTGTATGCAACACATGAATAAACAAGTACATTTTTTGAATTATATTTTAACCACAATATTGTTTGGTTTTGCTCAATTCTGCCATCAATAATAATGTCAAACAAAGCCACGGTTTCCGATAGTCCACTTTAGACATTCTACTGACTATAAGTAACTTTGCAACTACATTCCCCTCCACGAATATTGGGACACTTGGTAAATATGAGGAAAGGTGGCTGTGATAATAAATCTGCATTGTTTATCCTTTTGATCTTTAATTTAAAAAATGACAGAATTCTAAAAAAAAAAGGAAAAATAGCCCCACAACATTAAAGATCCTGCAGTATATTTAACCGTGGGCATGGGGTACTTTTTATTCCTGTTTGCACCAAACCCATCTGGTGGGTTTACAGCCTAAAAGCTCTTTTTAGTTTCATCTGACCATAGAAACCAGTCCCGTTTGAAGTTCCGGTTGTGTCTAAAAGCTGAATTTGGTGGAGTTTGCTTTTGGATGAGTGATGGGGATTTTTCTTGAAATCCTCCCAAACAAAATGTGGTGATGTAGTGGCTGTTTAATTTATTTTAGTTTTTTTTTTTTTTTTTAGGGTTTCTGGCCCTAAGACACAACTAATCTCAGCAATTCCCCAGCTGTGATCCTTGACGAGTCTTTGGCCACTTAAACTCTCCTCCTCACAGTGTGTTAGTACGATATAGACACATGTCCTGTTCCAGGCAGATCTGTAACATTTTCTGTCGATTGGAATTGGAATTTCTTAATTATTGCCCTGATGGTGGAAATGGTCATTTTTTGGTCAATGTCACACACTCCTAAGTCTGACATATGTCAACAGAGAGAAGTCTGAGCCAACAATTCTGATGATGCTTCATGTTCTTGGAAGCCAGTAATTAGAAGCACTAAACATTTGTGGTTGGATAAGGGCATAGTGTAGGTCATCACAAACTGAATTGTTGATTGCATGCATTTGGCTTTTCTAAATAGTTAACAGAACAATAACACATTGAAGAAATTCCTGTCACCTTGTCATAAATACATTACTCACGAATGGTTCCACTAGGAGACGGACTGAGTTTGGAGCAGTGCATCTCATTTTTGAGGGTCCAGCATCATCTCTAGACCAGTGGTACGAAAACCTCCCCCAAGCCATTCTGTCCTCCCAGTTACCTGTTCCAAACATGTCATTAAGCTGGGCCTCGGGAATGAAAGGCCTTCCTTTTGTTTCCTACTGAGTCATCCTGGTAAATGCCAGACTGCATCCTCATCAGCCTAGAGCCACTGACTACCCGAGTCAACCATCTTTTCAACTCTGGCCTAACGAAGGCCGTGCTCGGGGCTCTCTGGGTAATGAATGCTCCAGATAATGAAAGAGCATATGGTGGCCCGGACTCTGCTGAGAAAAGCTGTTAAGACCAGAGTGACAGAGCGAGCGACCACTGATGAGTAAGACCAGAGAAAGTTCTCCAGAGGTTTCTGCCTGCCTCTGCTGGATCCGCTCTAAAGATGAGCCCACTGGAGGAATTTATGAGAGATGTTTACGCCTCCTGCGTCTTTCCTCGTTTTAGGTCTGGGTTGTATATTTTGTGTGACAGTAGATAGAGAGATTTCACATCTTTTAGACTGTGGTAGATATATCTGAACAGCCATCAGGATATAAATTTACACCAGAATGTGATGAAGAAATATGGAGTGGTGCAACATTTTTGCACAGATGCCACAGATCCTTTTTTGATTAGCAAGATTCTTATGCTCATCAAGGCTGCATTTATTTGATCAAAAATGCAGTAAAAACAGTAATATTTAAATATTGTCATAAGTGTCACATGATCCTTCAAAAGATTATTATCACTGTTGGAAACAGTCGTGCTGCTTAATGTTTGAAACCTGTGATACATTTTCAAGATTATTTGATTAATAAAAAAGTAAAGAAGAAAAGCATTTTATTAAAATAGATGTTTTTTGTAACGATACTGTTCAAAGTCAGTAATTCTTTTTTTTTTTTTTTAATATATATATATATATATATATATATCTATGCTGCTGTAAGCATGTAAGAAATACTGCTGCTGCACATATAACATATATAATTAACCCCCATAGCATATATGAATCACCTCGTTGTAGATCTATACAGGTGGAGCTGGGGAAGGTGGAGGGTTTCTGAAGCATGCTGCAAACTGCTACATTTAGCACTAGTCATATATTTGAATGTTGAGCAGTGAGCTCATTGGCTATTGACACAGGAGAGAACCAATCAGCTGTGCCATGTGATTATGATGATATGTTGTCAGATGAGTTAGACCCATCAGACTGCATTCTAGAGTTTCTTTCCAGGACTCTGTATTTAAACATTTCTAATGTACTGGATTATATAAAAATAAGCCTTAACATTTGTTCATTGAATTTTCATGCATATCATTATATACACCATTACTGTGACACAGTGACTCATACCGTGGTATTAGATGTTGTCATCACCTTTTCCTTTGTACCTCATATCTCTGCTAGACCAGAATAAAGTTCCTCACATAATTTAGGTTTCAGTGTCGTGTTTCCCGTCGTGCTCGAATATATTACCTCTGAGAGCGGGTGGATAGTTAATTAACGAATAGCTAGATGAATGCTTAATGAGGGGCAACGGAAACACACAGGGGTGTGAGCACAATGGAAATTCCATAGTTGGTTTCAAAATAATGAATGACTAATTATTGAAATGAGGCTCATTGTTTGTTTTGACATAATTGGCACTAATTTCAAAGTCTGTAAAGCTTGATGATGGATACTTTATTTCTTGATGTTTCAGAATGCAGAAGCCAGCTTTGACTTCAGTAGCAACGACCCATACCCGTACCCGCGCTACACGGACGACTGGTTTAACAGGTAATGAGCTCAGCAGTGCTGTTTCCTGCGATGGTAGAGCGGGGCAGTGTGACAGCATGGACTGTGTGACTGTAGTCTTGTGTGCCATGTGTGTTTAATGGATATCAGTGAGCAGGACAGCTTTGTGGTTTTCATGTGGAAGTAGCAAGAAACATGTGAAAATATGGAGTGAGCACAATGCAAAGCTTATGCAGTGTTGCAGGTACAGTGTCTCACAAAAGTGACTACAACCCTCACATTTCAGCAACTATTTTAGTATATCTTCTCAAAGGACAATAGTCTAGAAATGAAACTCTGATATATTTTAGAATAGTCAATGTGCATCTTGTTTAGCATTATAGATTTACTGTCCCCTGAAAATAACTCAACATACAGCCATTATTGTCAAAATAGCTGGCAACAAAAGTCAGTACACCCTAAGTGATAACATCAGTATGTTGTTTAACCATGCCAAGCCACATGTCCTATTCATCATGTTTATGTTTTTATCTGCTTGACAGGACAATACAAAGTTGTGTATCTTGTATTAGAGCAGTTAAAATTTGGTGCTTTAAGTACAATTCTCTCATACTGACCACTGAATGTTCAACATGACACCTCATAACCTCACCCAACCCTAAAAACAAAGGTTGCAGAAGTAGAAGGTTAGCTTGTCAGTGTTCAGACCATATGCCACACGCAGTCCCAGAAGGAAGCCTCTTCTGAAGCTGGCTCACAAGAAAGCCCACAGACAGTTTGCTGAAGACAAACTGTGCAAGAGCATGATTTACTGGAACCATGTCCTGTGGTCTGATGAGACTAAGATAAACTTGTTTGGCTTAGATGGTGTTCAGCATGTATGGCGATGCCATGCTGAGGAGTACCAAGAAAATTGTGTCTTGCCTACAGTTAAGCATGGTGCTGGTAGCATGATGGTCTGGGGCTGCATGAGTGCTGCTGGTTCTGTGGAGCTGCAGTTCATTGAGGGGAACATGGATTCCATTATGAACTGTATATTCTGAAGCAGAACATGATGCCTTCCCTCCAGAAACAAGGCTGAACGGCAGTTTTCCAACATGATAACAACCACAAACACACCACCAAGATGACAACTGCCTTGCTGAGGAAGCTGAAGGTGAAGGTGATGGGGTGGCCAAGTATGACTCTAGACCAGAACCCTTTTGAACACCTGTAGGGCATCCTCAAATGGAAGGTTGAGAAGCACCATGTGACTAACGTCCAGCAGCTCCGTGATGTCATTATAGAGGAGTGGAAGAGGATCCCAGCAACAGCCTGTGCAGCTCTGGTCAATTCTATGCCCAGGATGATTAAGGCAGTGCCAGATAACAATGGTGCTAACACAAAATACTGACACTTTGGACAAGTTCACTTAGGGTGTACTCACTTTTGTTGCCAGTTATTCTGACAATTATGTCTGTATGTTGAGTAATTTTCAGGGGACAATAAATCTATACTGCTATACAAGCTGCACATTGACAACTCTAAAATATATCCAAGTTGTATTTCTATAGTATTGTCCCTTGAGAAGATGTGAGGAGTGTATTTTTTGTAAGATTTTGTAAGATTTTTAAATGTTTTTGAAAGATGTCTCTTAGCAGGCTTTGTTCAATAAGGCAAATTATTCCTGATTTCCTGTTTTCTATGTGAATATATGAAGAGTTCAGATTCAAAACCAGCTAAAAGCCATCTCGGTCAAAAATGAGATAATGATACTGAATGTATGCTCTCGACACATATTATACTTTCTTACTTTTACTTCAAACTCTATAAATCCCAGCCTCAGCCCAATCAGAAGTACCAGTGCCTATAGAATATAGAAACCTATACATCGGCCCCTGATAAAAAATGCATTTTTTAAAGAAAGATGTCAGATGGATTTAGAGGCTTTTGCATCTGAATTTTGAGCATCATTACTCCATCATTACTCCAGCATCATTACTCCATCATTTGAGCATCATTACTCCAGATCATGTGACTCAGTGTCACATGATCCTTCATAAATTATTTGAATTTGCTGAAGAAACATTCTTAATTATTGGCATTGTTATTTATTTATTTTATTTAGGGACAGTGCTTATTAATCAACAGTAAAATACTGTAAATAAGCCAGAATTAGAATCTAAAATGACAATCAGAAACAACCTTATGCTTTTCTCCTTTAACAAGTACATCAGGATGAGGAATTATTGTCGGTTTTTGTGAAAAGAACATTCAGACAGTTTTACTTATACTCAAATGTAAATGTGAGTTACGTAAACAATTTGAAACATGAACCAATGCCTCAGTTAGACAGTTTGCTGCTTGTTTGTTTTTAGCATGCACATATAAAACTGTGTGATCGGCATACATTTGAATACTAACAGATGGACAGACTAGCGGCAAGTCATTAATATACAAACTAAACAGGATAGCACCCAGAATTGATCCTTGAGGAACTCCAATATTACTGTTTCGGTACATTGATTGACTATTACCAAGATGCACACATTGCCTCCTATTTTCTAAGTAAGAAGTCATTCATTTAATAGCTTCAACAGAAAAATTAAAAAGTGTGAGCTTTGAAAGGAGTACCTTAATGGATCACAGTGTCGAACACCTTCTTTAAATCTAAAAACACTGCTCCCATTACTCCATCACCTTCATGTTTAGATTTCGTGTTCTCAAGAAGATAACAATTAGCAGTTTCAGTTGAATGATTAGAGAGAAATCCAAACTGTATTGAATGCAAGGGGGTATGTCCCTCATTCAAGTAAAATCAGCTGTTTTGCTACCCATTTCTCAGACACTTTGGCAGCTGTTGGCAATATGTTAATCAGTCTTTATGTTATGTGTCTTTAGTTAGTGTCCTTGCTGAATAACAGTATTATTTTAACTTTTAATTTTATAAAGTCTAAAGAGAGAGAGAGAGAGAGAGAGAGAGAGAGAATCTTACTGACACCAAACATTTGAACAGTAGAGTACACTACATGCCGTACAAGATATAAGATTACTAATAGCGTTCTTAAGGATTTTGAGCCGATCTCACCCCTCATGGGCTGGCAGTGCATTGACCTGCAACTGTGTTTCTCAGCAGTGGTTGGATGAAGGACTCCTTACCTCTCTGTATTGATTTTCCTTACACGTAGCCCCATTAAGTCATCTCTGACTGGCTTTCAGCCCTTCTGCACTCTTATCAGAGAAGTGAAGGCCTGACCAAAAATGCCCAGAGGTGAAGATTAAGAGCAAAAATGTGCCATCATTTCATGTCGTGTTTCAAACCCAGAGCCAGTGCTCACTCTGATGAGGACTCAGTATTCAGGAGATTTTACTTCGCAGTAAATGTTAATTGATGCTTTATGTGATGCAAATAGTTTTAATAGTTAAATCAATGCTTTCCTTCCACTCTCTCTGAATAAATCATTTGATCCTCCACTCTGCTGCGCACGCTGAAACTCAACAAATGAGAGATGTTTATGTGAGTGAGGGAGTATGGACAAGGAACAAAAAAACAAAAATCTCACCATAAAATGCTGTCCAGTTGAACATATACCTATTAGCTGATTATGTCTTCACCCTCATGCTGTTCAAGATGTAGATGAGTTTGTTTCTTTACAGATTTGGAGAAATGTATCATTCCATCACTTGCTCATCAATGGATCCTCTGAAGTGAATGAGTGCCATCGGAATCCAGATAGCTGATAAAATCATCACAATAATCCACAAGTAATCCAAACCACTCCAGTCCATCAGTTAACATTTTGAGAAGACAAAAGCTGCATGTTTGTAAGAAACAAATACATCATTAAGATGCTTTTAACTTCAAACGTTGGTAAAATATCAGTCTATAATAATAACGCTTCCTCCAGTGAAAAATTTGTCTCCTCTGAATCAGTAGAGAAATCTGCACAGATCAAGCACCATTTACAAGCCAAAAAGGTCCAAAGCAGCTCTAAACAAATATGAGGGTGGATTTTGCAGTGAAAGGCAACAGAAGATTGGGCTTTTTCACTGGAGGAAGCGTTATTATGGATTTTGGACTATTATGAATTTTAACGGTTTGAGGTTAAAAATATCTTAATGATAAATGTGTTTCTTACAAACACGCAGCTTTTGGCTTTCCAAGATGCTGATTGATGGACTGGAGTGGTGATTATTTTGATGTTTTTATCAGCTCTTTGGACTCTCATTCTGGCGGCACCCATTTAGTGCAGAGGATTCATTGGTGAGCAAGTGATGGAATGATACATTCTTCTCTGATGGCCTGAGGTGAGAACATCTTCAGCTAATTTTTATTGATGAACTGTTCCTTTAACTATTATCTTTAAACTGTTGACTGCAAGTAGGTAATATAAGCAGATAAATACATACATTCAGTAGTGATGCAGAGACAGTTATACTTTTCACAGGAATCAACCTACTAAGGATGGTTTGTAGTTATCTCTGTATGTTAATGAGACTGGAAAATGACATTTAATGGATTGAAAATGACATCACCTGAGAACAATCTCTTCTGCTCTTGTAAAGACATATATCATGCTGCATTCACTACGCTAGCCTGATTAAACCTAGTTAAAAAGCAATATATTCTCAAGAGTGCCAGAATTCCCAGCTATGAGCCTGTTCAAAACTGAAATATATCCAAAACCACAGGGTAGATGTTTTCTTGGCTTGGTTGCAGAGCTGTGTATTGTGGAGGCTTGTGCAGCAGGCAGCCTACGCTTTGTGAGATATTTCTCCTGCATACAGTATGGTGGACAGAAGGTGCCCTACGGGAGGAAGGTCAGTGAAGATTGGCATGCCTTCTGTCAGCGTGCCGCACTGCTCAAACAGCACACTATCACACCTTCAGAGACGTCGCTGTGCCAAAGACACACGGGAATAAATGCTAATAGTTGCTGTGCTTTTATGGGAAATTCTTACAGTTGTAGTTAAATGGCGGTGCATGCTTTGTTTTGCATTGATATCTGTGCTTTCTGGTTGAAAATCTGTGCTATTATAAAAACCTCAGATACAAGATGATAAAAAACTGAATGAGGTGACCAGCCTTATTATACAAGGCTTTCTTAGTACTGTTTAGTCTTTCTCAGAGCAGGTGATTTTGAAAATATTTGCACACAAAAATGACATAACCTGATTTCTGAATACAAATCTGAATACAGTATTTTGTAGGAAGATACTACAGATAAACCTTGGCATAACTGATATTTTGTACAGTGCACATCAAGGACAGACACAATCTAATAGAAGGAAGACAAGTGGCCCTTGTGTTTTTCCAGCGCCAGTTGCGGGTGTGAAGCATGCTGGGGCGTGTGCTGAGAGCAGCAGTAATATCATCTGAGCTGCAGACTCACAGCATAATCAGACGCTTATATATAAATAGAAACGCTGTCTGTCTGAGTGCAGGGGAGGAGGATGCATTGCTGTGGCACTTCCGGAGAAGTCTCTGTTCTTCAGACCATTTTAGCAGCTTGTCTCGAGCGTTTGCTGGTTGTTGTTTTTTAAGCAGTGCAAGGGTCAGAATGAATGACTTCATTTACATGCACATGAATTCCGATTAATATTTTCATATAGTAACATTCTGATCACAAAAGTGCCATAAACATATTGACCCTATTACTATTTCCCAGTTAAGCCAATCAGCTTCATTTAAAAAATATGTTAGCAAAAATCTTATTAAATCTTAAAAATCTTATTGCCATTGTAATGGAGTCTTAAATTATATGTCCATTAAGTGTGTAACGGTTCACAAAATTCACTCATTCGCTTTGATACGACACAGTGGTGTCACAGTTCAGTATGTTTTTGATACAGCTAAAAAGAAAGAAATGCCAGAGAATGTTTTTTTTTTTTTTTTTTTTACACGTTTTTTATTTATTAAAACTAACATCATAAAGTATGCATCTAAGATCAGTGTCAGGAGTCTGATTTTATTTATCACATGAGGAGAGTGAGTCGAGCTGACCAGTGAGGTGAGAAAAACAAGTTGCTGGTGAAATATTTTGTTTTGAAACAAAATACAAAAGTGCCTGCTTTAAAAATATTTTAGACTTTTGCTGTTTATCTAAGATGATTTTGGAAGCTTCCACTGTTTGCCGATCTCCAATGTTGTATATTTAAACTTTGTGTAAGTTCTGTCATGACAACTCTCGGAGGGATTGATATGGTA
Source organism: Cirrhinus molitorella (assembly GCA_033026305.1). Taxonomy (NCBI): domain Eukaryota; kingdom Metazoa; phylum Chordata; class Actinopteri; order Cypriniformes; family Cyprinidae; genus Cirrhinus; species Cirrhinus molitorella. The sequence goes on along the minus strand of CM065126.1, from coordinate 8,235,607 downwards.
ATGTACATTGACAATATTTGGTCTTGGCAGAATAGATCTGCTGCGGCAGACCAAGTACTGAGACTTGCTACTGCCAATACATCCACAACATGCTGCTGTAAGCATGTAAGAAATACTGCTGCTGCACATACAACATAATTAACCCCCATAGTATATATGAGTCACCTCGTAGCAGATCTATACAGGTGGAGCTGGGGAAGGTGGAGGGTTTCTGAAGTGTGCTGCAACTGCTACATCGAGCACCAGTCATATATTTGAATGTTAAGCAGTGAGCTCATTGGCTACTGATACAGGAGAGAACCAATCAGCTGTGCCATGTGATTATGATGTCATGTTGTCATATTGAGTTAGACCCATCGGACTGCATTCTAGAGTTTCATGCCAGAACACTGTATTTATTTGTTATTTTATATTAGGCCTATAGCCTATAGCCTATATTTGTATTTGTTTTGTTAATCCATTAATCATTCTATGTTTAATAGAAGTGAGTTTGCCGTAGTGTTTTGTTGTTGTTAGTTAAATCAATTGACGCTGAATTTGCACAAACTCAAAAGTAAAAGTTAAATACGCACAGGCATTTACAAGCTATTTAAAAGCGAGGAAAAGAAGGAAAATTCTAACGAACTTCCTCACCGTCACAACCCTCCTGGAGTATTGTGTTTTTCTTTGGGAGTGGGAGCACTTTAAAAAACAATTTGTTGAGTCAACTTAAAATAACTTGTTACCTGGCTGCCTTAAAATTGTAAGTTCAGTCAAATTGAAAAAATATTAGCCAACTTGAAATGTTACATTTTACTATGTGACAACTTAGATATTTGAGTTGATTCAACTTAAAATTTTAAGGCAGCCAAGTAACAAACACAGCTGTTAAGTTTAACAATTTTTTTTTTTTTTTAGTTTAGTCAACTCGAATATCTAAGTTATCAGTACTCAGGGTGAGCAAACGTAACATTTCAACTCGAAAAACTTATTTGAGTTGACTGAACTTAAAATTTTAAAGCTGAAGGGTAACACATTATTTTAAGTTGACTCAGCAAATTTTTTTTTTTTTTTTTTTGTTTGTTTGTTTTTTACAGGGAGGGGCAGACATCAATTTGTCTGTTTGGGCTGCCTTGTTGAGTATACAGTGGCAATGAGAACACTATATTTCACACACTCTAAGTTATTTTATTTTTCAAATGTAATAGGATTTGTCCAACAAATCGAATCATTCGGTTTGTAATGCGTACAGAACCAAAAGCCTCTTACCAAACGGTTCAATGTGAATATGTATATCGTTACACTACTAATGTCCATAAAAAGTCTTTGTGGATGATACAGACAATTTTTGGCAGATTCTGAATGTGACACATATAAACAAATATGCATATTTATCAGAATAATGGCCTCAATTAACCCTAATATATTGTTTTGGTGAAGAAAAGAACAAAATTGTGGTTATTTGCTGAAAGTTTTGCCCTCCATTCTCATTTTGTAATTATATTTATGCATTTGTAATATGTGCGTTTTCAAAGCAGTTTACATTACTTTCATGGTGCACATTTGAACCTTCTTGGGATTGCTAGTAGACATTTTTAATAATGCATTTGTAGTTAATAGTCTCTTAATAACCTGTTTAGTCATGCCCTCCATAAAGCAAAGAAAAACACACACAGCGTGTCAATAAAAAACATATGTAGACAGTTTGTATTTAATGATATTAAAATATTTGTTGATTGCATTTAATAATTACCCATTTAATAAAATATTTGCAATTGGTTTGTAAATGCTGTTTTTATGCATGTTTGGCCTGAGTTTTTTGACCGGCAGACATGTGTTGTTTCAGAAATATTTTGTACAGCAATTGGTTGAGTGAATTCAGAGGTTAGAATAGGTTTGTTTCTCTCGTCACTAGTTTGAGATACAGGAATATTGATATCAGCAATTGGGCTTGTGTGTGTATTTACCACATAGATGCTTCACAAATATGTTTTGATTTATCATATGAAACCATTGTGAAATATGTGATCTCCAACTGGTGTTTTTCAGTCATGGAACCAGGTGTGCTGGAGAGGTGTCTGCGGTTTCAAACAACAACATCTGTGGGGTGGGCGTGGCCTACAACTCCAAGGTAGCAGGTACGTTTCTGATAGGTTCTAACAGTGATGACCTCATGATAACCAGTGTTGTGCAAGTTACTTCCAAATTGTAATACATTACATATTACTTGTTACTGTTATTTAAAAGTAATCCCTTACATTACAATATTACTGTCTTAGAATTGTAATACGTTACATTACTCCTGTATTACTTTTGAGTTACTTTCACCAAAATAACTACAGAAGTAAAAGTTAACATCCTAAAATGACAAAATGTACCTCAGATCATTTTACATCCAGTAGAAAGAGATATGATGTACACTAATGACTTTGGCCTATCCAAGCTACTAACAATATAGTTTATAATTGGCAAAGTGAAAGTTCAAGACAATGCAAGAAAGGATGACAGCCAAAATCACATGATCCAGTCTGTCTGTTGTATGGTAGAGGTAAAGTGATTATCTGGCAATATCTGTGAATACTGGGCATATTCATATTAGATACAACAGGACTATGTAAACTCCAGTGCCATTTCATTCATTTTGAATTCAAATCGCTCACAACACAAAACTGTCATGCACAAAGTGAGCATGATGAACAGCTTATGCTTTCCAGGTATAAAGTGCAAACAGAAAACCAACCCCTCAGTCATTTTAGTCCATAGAAATTAACATAAAGGCTAAACAAAACTGCTTAGAAAGAAAATAGATCAAACAGAGACCTGTGCATAATGTGCATACGTCCATCTCGCGAATATACTGTCGCCTGCCATTTCTATCCATTTGCCGCTGTTCCACTGGCCAGTGCGCGCTATAGGGCTTACAGCGAACCAGACGGGTCCAATAGCCGCGGACCTCGAGCTCAGAGTGTGAAATCATGCCGCGTTACAAAATACAACGCTCCACAAGCGAAAAGGAGATGAATGACACCACACGTGTCTATTCACGAACAGGAAATAGAACTTGTGGGATTTTTGATTTGTTAATGTCTCGCAGGCGAAAAGTTTGTTGTAACGCAAGCGTTACTGAACATGTAACGAGTAAAATATTACTGAAAATTGATTAGTAGTGCCTTACACTACATCGTTACAGCAAAAAGTGATACATTACTGTAATACATTACTTTTGTAATGCATTACTCCTAACACTGATGATAACATTAACATACCTAACAATATATGAGGTGTCAAGCGAATTGTCTTGAAAGTAGATGGAGAGTAGGCGTCGCTGACATGGGAGAAACTAGAAAAGAGCTGTCAAGCCAGACAATAGGCACTTGTCATAGCACACCAGCAATGGCAAAGATTGCATTTGGTACTTGCTGATAAATTATCAGTGGCTGCAGTTGAAATACTGCTGCTTTTATTTGAAGATGAATTCAAAAGTAATCCAATGTCCAAGGCATTGTGCTAGTTTCCTGTCAGTGTTGCTAAGTTTTCAGACCACTTTAGTGACTTTTTCAAACAAATTACTTCTTGGACAAACCTTTTCACCAGTATGACATCATCTAGCGACATTTAGCAGGCAGCCTTTAGCTTTTTTTTTCCCATTGTAAGTTGTTGGTAATAGTGTTTCCTGTCTCCTGCTTTTTCGAGATTGGGCTATTTGTACTGACTATTGGATTATTAGGCTTGCTTGCGTCAACATGACATCACAACAACTGCTTCTAAAATGAACCTAATCATATCAAAAACATATATTCCATTGCATATGGTGCAGACGAATTCAGCATGCAATTCAGTTCAATGTTTATTTGTATAGCACTTTTCTAAATGCATAATGTTTAAAAGCAGCTTTACAGAAAATGTATGTTTTAAATGTTAGAATCAAGAAGCAGATTCAATTGAGAAACAATATTCATATTAATGCGTTTGGATGCTACCAAGACAGTGCTTTATTTAAAATGCTTGCATGGTTTATCGGGCTTGTTCTGTGAAGTCAGTAAATATGATGAATGACTTGTCTCCCTTTGAGACATCGTTTTGTTTCTTAGCCTAATGGAATATCAGCTCAATTGATAATTTCTACCCTTCCCCTCTTCCACAACATTCAGCAGCCAGCAGCAACGGCAGCATCAATAAAAACATCATTTACGCTCTGCAGCACATTGATTTTTTTTTTTCTTTTCAAAAGGCCACAAAAGAAAAGGAGAGTAACTAATAGCCAGTGAAAGTCTTTTGTCCCTCACAAAGGGACACACACATGACTCTAGCTTTACCTCTTCAGCTCACAGAAGGTTTTCTTCTTGGAAGAGGTCAGTATGATGAGTCTCAATCAAACAATTGCTGATGTCTCATGGCACACAGCAGTGATATTCCTGGAGTGCCTTCATGCATGGATTTAAGCTTAAACATGCAGTATCCACCTTATTTTTCAGTTCGGAGGTAAGTTGTTTTCTGTGAATGTGTGAGACTTCCACTTCATTCGCTGCAGTGGGGAAAAACATGGAGGTAGAACATATCAAAAAAACAATATATATGAAAAAAGGGTACTCTATTAAAATATTAAACACAGCTACAAGCCAAGTATTCACTGTAAAAATAAATAGTGTTCGTGCTGCCTCAAAATGTTAAGTTTACTCAACTCAAATATCTAAGTTTTCTTGTAGTACAACTTAACATTTCATGTTGACTAAACTTAAAATTTTAAGGCAGCACGAACACTTACTTTTTTAAAGTTGAAACAACTTTTTAAGTTGTTGTTTTTTTTACAGTGTACTTAAAATACTAATTTATACTTTTCTTAGGTATATCTCGATCAAAATTAAAGTTAAATCTCGTTTGTGCTTGATGAAGCTCCAAAGCCATCATCTTCAGGCTTTGCAAGTAAATCTCAACCCCTCTCACCCCTTCGCTCAGTATCTCAGAGCGTGAATAGAGTAACATCAAGGGTTTTCCTGCTGTTCCCTTCTTCGCAGGCATTCGTATGCTGGACCAGCCCTTCATGACGGACATCATCGAGGCCTCATCCATCAGCCACATGCCACAGGTTATTGACATCTACAGCGCCAGCTGGGGTCCCACCGATGACGGCAAAACGGTGGACGGCCCACGTGAGCTCACCCTGCAGGCCATGGCGGACGGAGTCAATAAGGTACCTCAGATGAAGCAGTCCTGTTTAAAAGCCACAGAGGTTTCCCACAGGATAGGCATAGCTAAATTGATTCCCTTGTGAATCACCTGAGAGAAGAAGAGAGGAAAAACTGAATTGTAACATCTGGTCCAATCAAATAAAACCTGCCACTTTAGATCAACTTTAACACCAGACAAGCCTAGCAGCTGTGGATATCCTCGCCACTAATATATAGAGAAAATACCATTAGCTAATTAACTGATTTTTACAATAACATTTTTACATTCTTCAAAATTTCAATCTTTTTTTTTTTTTTTTTTTTGTATTCAGACCACCTGCATTCAAAGGCATCTACGCATTGCATGCATGAATCCTCATTTCAAAATAGCTTTGGTTCCCCAAGACTATCCAGAAGTTCTCCAACATATGTCAACCTTGCATAGCCTCGTCGCTTCACACTGAACGTGTCATTTAGCTGCACATTCTCTGTCTGTGACTGCTGCCTTCACAAATTGCCTTGGCTAATGGGTATAAATGGTGCTGAGCGCTCCTCTGCTGAGCAGGATTTATGAGGGCGCTCCACTTGTCAAGCCGAGGCATCGTACAAAGTAATCGCCGTGTGTTTTGAACAGCCCTTTGCAATTGAAATCAGATTGGACAAGAATAGCAGTGATGGGTGAAGACTCCCTCTCTCTCCCTGTCTGTCCCTTAGGCTTCCTCACTGCAGTTTGAGAGGGAAGAGGTTGAGCCTGGGAGTAATACTGAGCACTGTTTAATCATTATGAGGGTCAGATGACAAACACTTCTCTGCTTCATTTATTTATTTGTAGGATACCATACATATTGCTAATGAAACTAAAGATACAGCTCAGCATTGCTGTTTGGCTGCTGGTGACAGCATGTTTGGCACAATGTCAGTCACCACAGAAAAACTTGACATGTCAGATTAGACATGTCAGAGAAAAAAAAAACAGAATCCAGTATTTGGTAATAATCTAGCATAATAAAATATTTGCAAGCAATTAAAACAAAGTATAAGAAGGTAGGGGAAAAAAAAATCTTTAGAAAATACAAAAAGTATTACATTTGTTATACCTTGTGTGAGCAAAGTCCACTGTGAGCCACTAACTAGCATTTCCAAGAATAAAACAAACAAACAAGCAAACAAACAACTAAAAACATGAGGGTTAAATATGTCAGAAGAAGGTAAGCTTCCACAGCTGAATCTTGCTCTTCCCAAATGTTCTTCCTCCTCTAATCAAATGAAGTTTTCTCCCTTGCCACAGTCACCTTTGTCTTGCTCCATGGGGGATTTGAAGGGGACTTCTCTGTAAAGCTGCTTTAAAAGAGCGCCAAAAAAAGCAACCGTACAAATGCAACCATAAAAATTTTATGGCTTTTGACTGACCTCAAATCATGCAGCTTATTGAGTAGAGCTGTGCTTTTACTGTTCCTTGCAATCAGGATTTTCACCTGCCAGTTGATAAAAATGGGCGAACGATTCCACAAACTTGTGTTGGAGGATGGGCCCTGAATCATATCTAGAGACTAGAATATCACAGGGACTTGGGGCACTAAGCAATCAGGTACTATAGCAATGTGATAGAAACTACCCATAATTATATTTCATACTGAAGCCAATGTCATGACACTGCATTGTGTGAATAGCTGCAGAGACGCTTCTGTTCCTGCTCTTTGACCAATTGTTCCTTCGTTTGCCTGGAAGAAATTTTCTCCCTCCTACGCTAAACAAAGCTTGTTACAAAACCAGCAGTGCTTAAAGCGCAGTCGTTTGTTTTAGCTAATTGTTCCAGAGTTCAGCTGTTAGGTCTCCATTCATAAAGAGCAAGAGAGGAAGAGAAACGGACTGAAATTGAAAGTTTAATCAGTTTAATCAGAATTGAATCAGTCAAGTGAAATGTAAAAAAGGTTGGATCATGGTTCAGGCCAATGGGGACAGTACTCTGAGAGGTCTGACACCCAAAAACAAGGCAGTACAAATGTCAAATTAATATTAATAGACAATGAAGTAAACTTGCTTGGTAGCGCACCTGGTGAAGTGTGATAAAAGAGATCAGTTAAAGAGTTGAAGCAAACTAAAATGTCATGGTTGCTTCAGCAGATGTGTTTTTATCTTGTGTTTGCTTTTGTTAAGACTATTGGTCATGTTTAGTGTATGTGACAAAGCTTTAACTATTTAGTGCCACTTACTAGATCCAATCTGCTGTGATATGTACAACAACCAGTGTATTGAAACAAACCCAGATTAGCATTCATTTGTGTCTGATGAACTAAATACACTTTTAGGGTCACTCACTGGACATTTGAACGTGTTGCGAAACGTGTGCAAAGCAACTTCATATCATTTCGCAGAAATGTCACAACAAGCACGTTTTTCCAGTGAGCCAGGGTTGAAGAAATAAGATGTGTTATTTGTCCCTGCAGTCCTTCAGCTCTCATAATGGCTTCTGAACACCTTAGCATAGTTTTGATGTCAGTGAAATCTAAATTGTTTTCATCCTTGCAATGTATTAAAAACATGGTGTGTAATTGTGACTTTATTATATTACACAGTTGAGACTTTATTTCTCATATTAGCAGACAAACTATATCAAGTTTTATTAGCCCCTTGACATGGTACATTTGCCAAACATAACATCGGAGTTATTAGATGCTAAATGAGTCATTTTGATATAAAATCTAAACGACGTGAAGTCATAAAGTTTCTGTGGCCATTGCAGAATATAAAGACACCTTCTTATTTTCTTATTTGTTTACTCCAAAGAGGCTGGTGCCCAGGGGTCTGGAAGCACCATAATCGCTCCTCGATGTGTTAGCATGGTAAATCACCACGTACTGTTAAAATAACAATAATCAAACAGCCTTTTAAGATCACAATTGCACTGTACACATTTCCTCCTGTCAGGTGCCTGCCACTAGAAAACACAAAGCCTAAAGAAACGAGTGTTCTTGCATTCAGCTAAAAGCATCAAAATTATATGTTCAGACAAGAACTTTAAACACAATGCCTGTGCCTGAATCATCGACACTCAGAGGAGAGCTTGTAGTCTTTAAAAGGTCTTGAAACGCCTCTCTGATGTCTCTGTTGAATTACTTGTGGTTATGCGAGTGTAATTTGTATGATAAATGGAGTAAATCTCAAAGGCTCTTAAAGAGAAATATCAAAGAGAGTCGACTACTGCTTATTGAGTGGTGTGCGTGAGTGCCGCTCGTAATCGTGCCGCTTTGCGTGTCCAACAGGGCCGAGGTGGGAAAGGCAGCATCTATGTGTGGGCCTCCGGAGACGGTGGTAGCTATGACGACTGTAACTGCGACGGATACGCCTCCAGCATGTGGACCATCTCTATTAACTCGGCCATCAATGACGGACGCACTGCACTCTATGATGAAAGCTGCTCCTCCACCCTCGCCTCCACCTTCAGCAACGGCCGGAAACGAAACCCTGAAGCAGGCGTGGTGAGTGTGTGTTCTGGTATATATGGTTCATGAGGGCACAAATAAAGATGTTGTGAAAGGGAACCATCTGTGGGATATACAGTGGGGAAATTAGTCATTTAATCCCTGGTTGATTTTGTACGTTTGCCCACTGACATAGAAATGGTCAGTCTATAATTTTAATGGTAGGTTTATTTTAACAGTGAGAGACAGAATAACAAAAAAAAAAAAAAAACGCATTTCAAAAAAGTTGCAAATTGATTTGCATTTTAATGAGTGAAACTATTTGATCTCTTATCAATCACTAACATTTCAGCCTCCCAGGTGTCTTTTATACAGGTAAGGAGCTGAGATTAGGAGCACTCTCTTAAAGGGAGTGCTCCTAATCACAGCTTGTTACCTGTATTAAAGACACCTGTCCACAGAAGCAATCAATCACAGGGTTCCCACGGGACATGAATTTCTGGATGTCTATTCCAAACATTGAAAGTCAGGGAATTTGTCATGGAATATCAGGGATTTTTGTTTGTTGCTTTAAATTTTAGTTTCCATTTATCAGTTTTTCTATACCGTATTTTTTAAAATTGCGTTGTTTCACACGTTTTGCCTATTTTTATGGTTAGGCTATTTTTCAGCATCAAATGGCAATCACTTTAAGTCAAATGCAATCACCAGGCTGTACCTGATAACTATGGCAAATATGCCAGGAAAATGTAAATTTCAAGATCTTTGGCTACAAAATGACCACTGGGTGTTAAAAGTACATGATAGAAAAGCAAAAGACTGAATGATGAACTTGATTGCAAACAGAAAATCCTTCAGAGCGTTCATAAAAAACAAAAATGTATTTCTGTAGAAATAGTACAAAAAATATCAAAGTGCATTTAACAGGTAAAAGCAAAAAGAAATAAAATAAAAAAAAATAAAGTGTGTATGTGTGTAAGTAAATAAAGCTGGCAAATGGATCGATCTGTTAATTATAGGTCATGGAAATTCAGCTTTTTAGTCAGTGAAAGTCAGGGAAAAGTCAGGGAATTTGACATTTCACTTAGAGTAGGAACCCTGCAATCAATCAGATTCCCAACTCTCCAGCATGGCCAAGACCAAAGAGCTGTCTAAGGATGTCAGGGACAAGGTTGTAGATCTACACAAGGCTGGAATGGTCTACAAGACCATCGCCAAGCAGCTTGGTGAGAATATGACAACAGTTGGTGCAATTATTGGCGAATGGAAGAAACACAAAATAACTGTCAATCTCCCTTGATCTGGGGCTCCATGCAAGATCTAAAATATTTTATTGATCAATGAGAATGGTGAGGAATCAGCCAGAACTACACCAGAGGATATTGTCAATGATCTCAAGGCAGCTGGGAACATAGTCACCTAGAAAACAATTGGTAACACTATGCCATGAAGGACTGGAATCCTGCAGCACCCGCAAGGTCCCCCTGCTCAAGAAAGCACATGTACAGGCCCGTCTAAAGTTTGCCAATGAACATCTGAATGATTCAAAGGAGAACTGGGTGAAAGTGTTGTGGTCAGATGAGACCAAAATCAAGCTGTTTGGCATCAACTTAACTTTTTTTGTTATTCTGTCTCTCACAGTTCAAATAAACCTACCATTAAAATTATAGACTGATCATTTCTTTGTCACTGGTCAAACATACAAAATCAGCAGGGGATCAAATTATTATTGTCTCCACTGTACCTGTCCTTAATTTTCTGAGGTGAAATGCGGTAAAGGACGGTTCCAGCTGTGCGACATTGAGTCTGAACATTTTTACAGAAAGATTCAATTTGGTGTGCAAGAGTGTGCATAGGTGTCAGAGGTGCTTTAAAACAATCCTTTTGAAACACTATCTCTTATTCTGCAGTGTGATAATACAGAGTTTGACAGTGATAAAGTGATGTGGAGTTAATTGTCTCATCCTTTTAGTGTTTGAACAATGACTCTCAGATGGAATCGGAGGGATGCATTCAACTAGGAACTTAATCAGAGCGTATCTCCAGACTCAAAGAAAGCATCTGAGATGAAGACTGTGGTTAGTCTGTCAGAGATCATCCTTGTCAATGGAAAGGCAGGAATTGCCTTGTGTCAGTCCGCAGCTTGGGTTCGGTGTCGTGAGATACCAGTTTATTGCCTTTCTCTGATTGAGCACTGAACGGAGGAAATGAAACCTAAAGACAATTGGCAAATTATTACCTTTTTCTTTTTAGACTATTTAAATACTTTTAATAGTATCAATATTGTACAGCAGACTGGTTTGGAACAACATGAAGATGAAAAAATAACAAAATAAGCATTTTCATCAGTGGATGATTTCTTTAAAAACAGAAAATATAGTATGTCTCACTATTAATGTTTAGTGTTAGTGTTTTACTCACAGGTGTTTCATACTGGGGATTCAGTGATTACATTGTGAAGCAATTGACTTGATAGATGCCATCTGGATTTCTTATATAGATGTTTCTTCATTGCTAACATGATCTGCAACAGCTTTTAAAAACACATACACCAGACTTATTTACCATTATTTTCGACCACAGACAGTGGTATTCATTGAACTATATTCACACAGATTCGGCCTACATCAAATAAAACAAAGCACTAAATAATTAATTTTTTTGGCTTTAATCTCATTGCTCTTAGTGAGGTTTGCTTACATCAGTCAAAATTGGTCACAAGTACAAACATCTATTCCTGGAGGGTAAATATTAATGTTTCTTTCATCTCCTGCCTTTGATAGATCATGAAATGCCAGGCAACTCCAAAGTCAACATTAGCTCAAAGTGTTGTGATGACGAACAAAGCTTTGGGATTTTGTAGGGTTTTCCTCATTGCGCTCAAACAAACCAAGTGCTTCATTACAAGCTCTATTAATGATATACAAAGTTCATAATTTAAGATTTAACTTCCATTCCATTGATGAGCTGGAGTGTCAATTGGCAACAAACAGGACATGAGGCGTAATTTACTGAATTGCATTTAAACAAATTCAACACAGTCACACAGCAGAGGAATTTCATTAGTCTAACAGAACAAAATGAGCAAGAACAAATAAATTCTTTAGCTGTACACTAAAAAAAGGTATAGAAACGATTTTCACTTCAATTTCGCAATAACAAAGAAACAGCAAGAAACACATTGAATTAAATTGAAAAAAAAAAAAAAAAACTGAAACGCAATTAAAAAAAAAAAAAAGGTAACATTTCATTTTATTTTATGTCCATAATACCATGTAACTATGTTATAGAACAGCCTGTACTTACAGTTTGTAATTATGTAGATTTACACTGTAAAAAAACAATTTGTCGAGTCAACTTCAAATAATTTGTTACCTGGCTGCCTTAAAATTTTTAAGTTCAGTCAACTCGAAAAATGTTACTTTTTTACTAAGTGACGACTTAGATATTTGAGTTGATTCAACTTAAAATTTTAAGGCAGCCGAGTAACAGCTGTTAAGTTCTACAAACAATTTTTAGTCAACTCGAAAATCTAAGATGTCACTTAGTACAACTAACATTTCAACTTGAATTAACTTATTTGAGTTGACTGAATAACAAAAAGGGTAACAAATTATTTTAAGTTGACTTGACTTAAGTTGAAATTGTGTTTTTTACTGTTTTATAGACAGCTATTGTGACACATCTGTAACAGCTGAGACGTAATTATAAATGTACATAGACATAAGCTACTTAAACTAAAGTGTATCAAGATTGTACTTAAGTGTACTTCACGTGTGTACATTTTATTTTATGTAAGTGCAATGACTACTGCTAAGTACTTAATTAGGTAATTACTCTGTATTATATACCAAAAGATACATTTATTACAATTAAATATCTTTTGAGTTTGCTCAGAATTCAGAATTCAGTCTCTAGTCACATTCTTAAATTTAAATTTCACCTAGAATTCTGCGTCCTGTTTGTTGCCTCTTAAGTCAACTCAGATCTGAATTTGAATTTCAAAGGCATTTTTACCTGGTGTTTACTGAAGTGAAATCTAGATATCATTGGCACTAATGCTTAATTAAAGTTTTTTTTTGTCTGCGTCTGTCTCCAGGCCACCACGGATCTGTATGGAAACTGCACTCTGCGTCATTCGGGCACATCTGCTGCAGCCCCCGAGGCCGCTGGCGTGTTTGCTCTGGCATTGGAGGCCAAGTATGTACACTTTTGTTTTCTGATGAGTAGTGAGCCTCTATCAAAGATTTATGAAACAGTAAGGCAGCGGCGCTGGCAGACGACACCTGAGATCGTAGATTACTGCTGATGAGGGTTGTGTCAGAGCGCAGCACCGCAAGCACAACCTGGCTCTAAAAAGCCTCCCTCATGTATGATTGATACCTCTTCAACACTGAAACGGTGCTGATGCCAGAGCCAAAGCTGCGTTCCCAGTGATTAGAGAGTTGAATGATGATGTTACTGCATGACCTGCCAAAAAATAAACACGCTGCATCACATTCCTTTACTTATAAGTCTTACTCCTCGATTTGAAAACATACAGTACATTCCACCCAAAGTCATTTGATTTTGCATCTTTATTTCTTAATAAACAGCTTTTGTTTGTTGTTTTGTTGTTCAACTCAAAATGACCATAAAAGAAAATCCATCCAGATCAAACTAAAGAAAAAAAAAAAAAAATCACTTTTTAAATCAAGTCAAAAAAAAAAAAAAAAAAAAAAAAAAAAAAAATCCTAATTATATACAAATCCTGAATGGGAGGATGAGGAGCAATTTACAAGTACAAATGAAGAAGGACTTTTACACACAGTCAGAAAAGCATGATCTCGAGGTGGAGGAACAAATCAGACCGGCAACCGTGTTCATTACACTTGAATGAGAAATCTTTGTAAGGACTGACTTGGTGGGAAAAGGCAGTTTTGCCACATCAATTCTGCCTCCCTTCACACATTTCAGTAGGACGTTGCGGTGTCAGGATTGGTGTTAATAACTGTTGACATGGCCTTTCCTGTGTAAAGTCTTTGTGTTTGCTCAGTACTAAATAATGATGTAGGTGGTGAGAGAGCAGGTCTCTTTGTTCAGCCAAATGTAAATACACATCATAAACTGCTGCTTTGTTTGCATGTGTTTGTATATTTAAGCAGTACTCAAAGAGTACAGTGCAGTACAGCTTAGGGCTGGACTGGGTCCAAGCGGCCCACCACTATGATCAGACATATACACACGTTCCAATTATACACACATTAACACTGTGTGTTTATGTGTATGTTTACAGTCTGATTCTGATTGCCTTTTTTCTTTAAAGTGCCCCTATTATGCCATTTTTAAGGTTGCTAATATTGTTGTATGAGTCTCCTAAAACAAGTTTACATGTATGCAAGGTCAAAAAACACTTTAGTTTTCTCCAAATATAGATTTAATTTTACCTAATTTCTAAATGATTCGTAAACGACTTGTGCAAAGCAGTTTAAACAATCAGTCTCTCTAAACCCCTCCTTTCTGTGAGCCTGCTACATAGAAAATATGGTATTGATTTTACCTTACCAATACGAGCCGGAGTCTGATGATGAAACAGTTGAATTGGCTTACTTTTACCCCAAAAATTTAATCTTCGACATTACTAGGGGTGCTTTCAGAAAAAAAAAAAAAAAAGTTAATACTTACTTAAATACTTACTTACCATGGACAGTGCTCGTGATTTGCTCATGTAAGTGAACCAGGCACACACTGTAAAAAAATAAGTAGTTGAGAAAACGTAAAGTAGGGCAACTTGATGCATTAAGGCTTTTGAGTTTTCTCAACAGTAGTTTTTTAGTTTTTCTTAGTAAAGATACTTTGTTTAGCCAACATAAATTAGTTTGTTCATGCAATGCTGATTGTCTTGTTTTGCTAATAGAAAAAGTCTTGTCACAGCAACTGGAACAACAATTACTGTCATTGGAGTATTTATTTTTTTTATGTATCAGTATTTTAGTGTATGTGTCAATTTGTTTATTTACAAATGACAAACAGTGAATTGTTATATAATCCTTCATAGATAACTTAGTCTAATATGCAGACAACATTGTTTTTGTCTGTAAAACATCTTACAAGGCTAAGATATCCAGCAAACAGAAGTAAGTGGTTGAACATACTCTAGGCCTCAAAACTAGACACAAAAACGGTTGCAATTAACAAATGTTAAAAAGATGAGTGACTTTAGATCACAGTACAACAAATAACTAACAATAATGACAAAATGACAACAAAAAGTTTAAATTAAGTCAGTAAACAGCAAAACAATAATCCTATAACAGTAACGTCTTGGTTACGTATGGTAACCCTCGTTCCCTGATGGAGGGAACGGAGACGTTGTGTCGAAGTGACGACTAGGGGTCGCTCTTGAGAGCCCGAACACCTCTGACAGCTTTGAGAAAAGGCCAATGAAATTGGTACGCAGTATTTGCATAGCCCGCTCCGCCCCGGAGATCCGGGCATAAGAGGGGGGGGCTAGGCAACACTCATTGTTCTGATCTGAGGAGCCGAAGCACCCGGCTACACTCAGAGGCGGTCCGAGGTTGTGGCAAGGGGGACACAACGTCTCCGTTCCCTCCATCAGGGAACGAGGGTTACCATACGTAACCAAGACGTTCCCCGTCTGTCGTTCACGTTCGACGTTGTGTCGAAGTGACGACTAGGGGTCCCAGTTGAAAACGCCACAACCAGCGGACCGCGTCACGAGTGCATGGAGTGCAAATATTAACAGGTCTTGCGTGTTAGATAAATGTCACTCACCTCTACGTGACCTTCCAATGCCCAAGAGCTTCAGCCAGCCTTTCCTCACCTTTGGTTGAACATCTTGGAGAACATTGGGCCAGTGTCCGTCCTCCCCGGGGGGGATGGGCGCTACGGAGACCACACCCTGCCCGGAGGGAGGTATTTGTGTGGAGAATACACTTGAGGGCTCGCACTAGGGGAGCACAACAAGGGGACGATCCTGAGGCAGGCTCCGCATGAGGAGAGACTGCTGAGCTCAGGGTCGGAGACAAATTTTGTCTTAAGGGAAACACCGCATCCCTGGGAGTATAGGTGGAGATACACACATGGGGCCGCATTAGGAGCCACTACATGTGGGGCACCAACCTAATATGAGAGTTCACAAGAGGCAACCTAACCTCATATTAGATTCTGATAGCTAGTTCCTCCGCTGAACATAGCTACGTTGCGGGTGCAACATGATGGAAATTGTCGTTCAGGGTTCACGCCAGGAAACTTACTGAACTGGGGAAGCGTCATCACCCGTGGGGAACGACGCTTCAGCAAGCTTCTACACCGTGTCAGCTTCAGGAGTTACTGGGCTTGCGTTCAGGACTCCCCGAAGAGACTGGTTCTACACGCAGATTGTAGAACCTGGCAAACGTGTTAGGTGTAGCCCAACCTGCAGCTCTGCAAATGTCTGTTAAAGAGATCCCGTTCGCCAGCGCAACCGACGCTGCGACGCCCCTGGTGGAGTGGGCGTGCACCCCCAGCGGGCAGGGCACCCCTGTGGCCTGGTAGGCCAAACGAATCGCATCCACAATCCAGTGGGAAATTCTTTGTTTGGAGACAGCTTTCCCCTTCTGCTGTCCTCCAAAACAGACAAAGAGCTGACTCGACCGTCTGAAACTTTCAGTACGTTCCAAGTAAATGCTCAGGGCACGGACTGGGCATAACAAGGAGAGGTTGGGGTCGCCTTCCTGAGAAGGGGTAGCTTGCAGAGTGACCACCTGGTCCCTGAAGGGAGTGGTGGGCACTTTGGGCACATAACCGGGCCGGGGTCTCAGGATAACGTGAGAGTTAGCCGGCCCGAATTCGAGGCACGAGTCACTGACGGAGAGGGCTTGGAGGTCTCCCACTCTTTTGATCGATGTGAGTGCAGTCAGGAGAGCCGTCTTTTGGGAGAGAGCACTGAGTTCGACTGACTGGAGCGGCTCAAAGGGATCTGACTGTAGGCCCCGGAGGACCACAGACAGATCCCAAGAGGGGACAAGGCGCGGTCTGACAGGGTTCAGCCTGCGTGCACCTTTAAGGAATCGTATAACCAAATTGTGCTTCCCAACCGATCTACCTTCCACCAGGTCGTGGTTAGCGGCAAAAGCGGCTACCTGGACCTTAAGTGTTGAAGCAGAAAGGTGTCTATCCAGTCCTCCTTGGAGGAAGGAAAGCACCGTTTGGATGCCACATCTCCGTGGGTTCTCCCCCTGGGAGGAACACCAGTTTGTGAATTTGCGCCATCTGAGGTCGTACAGCCGCCTCGTGGAGGGAGCTCTCGACTGCAACAGAGTGTTTACCACTGCCAGTGGGAGATCTCTGAAATCCTCCTGGTCGCGTCCAGGGACCATGCGTGGAGGTTCCAGAGATCTGGCGCGGGTGCCATATCGTGCCCTTCCCCTGTGAAAGGAGGTCCTTCCTCAGGGGAATGCGCCAGGGAGGAACGGGGGAGAGGAGCACCAGCTCTGAGAACCAAACCCTGTTGGGCCAGTAGGGGGCCACCAGCAGGATCTGTTCTCTGTCCTCCCTGACTTTGCACAGGGTCTGTGCAATTAGGCTCACTGGTGGAAACGCATACTTGAGGAGGCCCTGAGGCCAGCTGTGTGCCAGTGCATCTGTGCCGAGGGCGCCTCGGACAGACCGTACCACAACTGGCAGTGAGTGTTCTCTATCGAGGCAAACAGGTCGACCTGGGCCTGACCGAAAAGACTCCAGATCAGCTGAACCGTCTGAGGGTGAAGTCTCCACTCGCCCCGAAGCGAAGTCTGTCGGGAGAGCGCGTCCGCTACCCAGTTGAGTTCGCCCGGTATGTGGGTAGCTCGTAGAGACTTGACATTGTTTCGACACCAAAGGAGGAGATGGCGGGCTAGCTGTGACATGCGAAAGGAGCGTACACCGCCCTGGTGATTGATGTAGGCTACAGTCGCAGTGCTGTCTGTGCGGACCAGCACGTGTTTGCCCTGAACCAAAGGTCGGAACCTCTTCAGGGCCAAAAACACTGTCAGCAGCTCGAGGCAATTGATATGCCAATGCAGCCAAGGGCCCGACCAGAGCCCTGCAGCTGCTTGCCCATTGCATACGGCGCCCCAGCCTGTGTTGGATGCATCTGTCGTAACCAAAATGCGCCTGGACACTTGTTCTAAGGGCACCCCGGCCCGTAGGAACAAAATGTCTTTCCAAGGACCGAGGGTTTTTAGACATACGGGTGTGACGTGCACCCGGTATGAACCCTGGCGCCATGCCCATCTCGGGACTCGGGAACGCAGCCAGTGTTGTAACGGTCTCATGTGCATCAGGCCCAGCGGCGTGACGGCGGTTGAGGATGCCATGTGACCCAGGAGCCTCTGAAATTGTTTGAGGGGGACCGTTGGGCTGCGTGAGAGCTTCTGGATGCAGCTCAGCACTGACTGTGCACGCTCCGGGGAGAGCCGTGCATTCATGGCAATCGAGTCTAGTTGTAAACCGAGAAAAGAGATGCTCCGTACCGGGGCGAGCTTGCTCTTTTCCCAGTTGACCCGAAACCCCAGATGGGCCAGATGGTTGAGAACCACATCCCTGTGTTTGCATACCAACTCCTGAGAGTGTGCTATGACCAGCCAGTCATCGAGGTAATTGAGAATGCGGATGCCCCTCTCCCGGAGAGGGGCAAGGGCTGCTTCTGCGACTTTCGTAAAGACGCGGGGAGACAGGGAGAGCCCAAATGGAAGGACTTTGTACTGAAATGCTCGACCTTCGAAGGCAAACCGCAGGAAGGGCCTGTGTCTTGGAAGAATCGAGACATGAAAGTACGCGTCTTTCAGGTCTATCGCCACAAACCAATCCTGGAATCTGATACACATGAGAATGCGTTTGAGCGTTAGCATTCTGAAGGGGAGCTTGTGAAGGGCCCGATTCAGAATCCTCAGATCCAGGATTGGTCTTAAACCGCCACCTTTCTTGGGTACAATGAAGTAGGGGCTGTAGAACCCTTTCTTCATGTCGGCCGAGGGGACCGGCTCTATCGCGTCCTTCGCCAGAAGGGTCGCGATCTCCGCCCGAAGAACCGCAGCATTCTCGTCCCGAACCGCGGTAGAGAAGATGCCGCTGAACTAGGGCGGGTTGCGTGCGAATTGGATAGCATAGCCGAGTCGGATGGTTCTGAGAAGCCAGCGAGAGAGGTTGGGTATCTCGAGCCAAGCTGTAAAACTCTCTGCTAATGGTCTCGGGGGGACCACCGACGTACCTCGGGTGGGTACAGTGTGACTGAGTTGCGGTGAAAGCCCTTTGTTCGGGGGCGTGCTGTCCCGGAGGACACAAGGCCATAACCGACATACAAGGATCCGTGAGAAGATCGCCTGAGCTCAGGGGATCGACTGACGGATGTGTTTGTTTCTCTGTCAAAGTATGCAGAAGTGCAAGTTTTGCGGTTGAGCATGCTTTGATGTGTTTTGGTGGCTGGGTACCCCGGAGGGACCCAGCCATGGGAGGATCGACCATCGGAATCGACAGACAAGGATCCATCAGAAGATCGCCTGAGCTCAGGGGATCGACTGATTGATGCGCTTGATTGGTCAAAGCATGCAGAAGCGTAGGTTTTGCGGTTGAGCATGCTTTGCAGTGTTTTGGTGGCTGGGTACCCCGGAGGGACCCAACCATGGTGGGTGTACCGATCATCGTAACCGACAAGGATCCAACGGAGGACCGCCTGAGTTCAGGGGGTCGACTGAAGGATGCACTTGGTTTGTCAAAGTAAGCAGAAGCACCTGAGATGCGGTCGAGCATGCTTTGACGTGCTTCAGTGGCTGGGTACCCCGGAGGGACGCAGTCGCACTGGTTTTTACGCCCAGAGAAGAAAGAAATTGCTCTTAAATTGACCATGTGGTGGCTGTCCGCCGTGAGGCAGACAGCCAGGATGGAGCCGAAGCCCACACTCGTCCCCTCGCCGAGTGTGGATCTAGACAGGTCAGCAGATCTCTCTCCCCTGGGCGGCTCACTTCAGGAGTGCTTCGAAGCCTGATGAGGGTTCCTAGCGGCCTGAAAATGAGCTAACGGCGCCACCTTCTTGCGAGAACTCGACGGCAAGGCTGGTTTGGGTGCAGGACCAGCCTGAGGCGGGCCCTGAACCAGTCTGGAGAAATGGGGGCGTCAAGAAAGCGAACTTTCTCAGTGTCCTTCATTTCCGCCAGATTTAGCCAAAGGTGGCGCTCCTGGACCACCGTAGTGGACATCGCTCTACCCAGAGCCTGCGTTGCGACATTTGATGCTCGGAAGCATACACAGAACTGAACGCAGTTCCTGCGACACTCTGAGGCGAGATCTCCCTCGTGCAGATCTTATAACACTTTGCCTGGTAAGCCAGCAGGATGGCAAAAGTGTGCATGGTGGACACAGCCTGTCCAGAAGACGTGAACCCCTTCACGCTCTGGACGAGAGCCTACGTGGTCCCACCAGGGGGCAGGGCATCAGATATGCAGGCGCTGTACTGAAGCGCCCACCCGCCTGGAGAATCCACGAAGCCTCTCGCGCTGGACCGCCATCGAGGGAAATGAGGGAGGAGGACCTGATATATCGTGTTTCAGCCGAAAAAAGGCCTATCACGATATAGTCAATCTCGTACGTTACCGAAGCCATGAACACACAGGATGAGGCGGAGGGTTTTTTCTCACTCAAACCTGATGTGTTTCGGTTATCTTGTTCAAGCACGCCCACCACTTCAGCGTCTGCTCAAACTGAGACTCGCTCCCCAGCTTGCTCAGTCGAAGCATCAGCTTCCCATGGTTTAAGCCCTCCTTCCGATGCTGCAGCCAACCTCTCAACCAGCTTTTAAGGTTTTGAACAGAGTAAAGTTGTAAAAAGAACTAATAATCTGTCCAAAAACCTAAACGGGGGTCGCGAGGAACGAGCGATCCGCGGGGGGAAACCCGGCGGAACTAACTCATTTCCTATTGCTCGCCATCGACGCACATCGCAGCGGCCCTCGTACCCGGAAGTAGAAGGGCCGAACGGAAGCGGTCGCGGTGAGCCGTGGCTTCGCGGCTCGTGAGCAGCAACCCATAGTTATGTTCCCTTCCGCAAGCAGAACACAAACTATCAACGAAGCGATGTATCAGCGTGAGACTAGCTCAACCCTGAGCACAACGATCGTGCCGATTGTTATTGTTTACGAGGAAACCGCAACCAGGAAGACACGGACGGAAAGGCAAATGTAAACACAATCCATCCGTGTCGGCTCTTTCAGAGAAATTACTCCTTTTCAGGAGGAAAAGCTCTTTAGAGATCGTCGTCGAAGCACCCAGGGGTATTCTCGCTTACCAAGAGAAGGGTTAAAGGGAGAGACCGCTGCTCGTGCCATAGATCCAACGACGAAGAGGTGAGTAATGCTGTTTTCCCCTAAGAGAATACTGCATTCGGCTCCGAAGAAACAGAACAATGAGTGTTGCCTAGCCCCCCCCTCTTATGCCCGGATCTCCGGGGCGGAGCGGGCTATGCAAATACTGCGTACCAATTTCATTGGCCTTTTCTCAAAGCTGTCAGAGGTGTTCGGGCTCTCAAGAGCGACCCCTAGTCGTCACTTCGACACAACGTCGAACGTGAACGACAGACGGGGAACTGCTTAATTTATTCATGCTGCAATGTATGCTGGGAAACCACAAAGCCTTAACATTTTAACAATACGAAATTCTTTGTTCAGACAACTGTGTTTGACTAGTTAGAACAACATTTGGGGCAATTTTGTTGGTCTGACAGGGGGTTTTATGTTGTTTCAAGAAAAGAGCATTTTTTAGTATTTGACAAAATGTTTTGTAAAGTGGAAAACATGCATTTGCATTTTTTACAGTGCACCTCTATGTTGTAAATTTCAACATTATATAATGCATTACACTTTGTAAACCAAAGTCGTGTAGCATCCTTTATCATTACTCCAACTAATAAAACAGACAGACAGTCAAGCTGAATCAGTTGACATTTTTTTTGACTACAGTGAGCCCACAGCTGAACAACAGAACTACAGAAGCATTAGCTGGTTAGCAAGACAAGTGCAGGGTTTACATAACTACGTATTTTGAACGATCGCTAGAAAATACAATCATTAATCATATTTACAGGTAGAGGTTCATATGAGCAAGCAGGTCCAAATAGACTGGGCACAGATCCAACTTTTAAAAGCAAGCATTTGGTGAATCCAGCATTGAACTCCACAAGATTGGAAAAGCAGTCGTCAGTAAAATTACATGCACACAACACAATATTGGAATTGTACTGCTGAGGTGTTGTTGAAAAAATGAATGTTAAGCACTCATGCAGCTTCACCTTAGGAAGTGAAAATAAAACGAATTTACTCTCACAGCGTTGAATACAGCATCTTCTCGACATGATGTGAACCATACGAAAATTTGACTATGTTTGTGGGCGGGCAAGTTGTTCACAAAGTAGAACGTGGTGGACATTATGCAAATGTGTTACTTTGCGACGTCCGGCTGTAACAGAAAAAGATTCAAATTCCTGAATACTTGTTTAGCCATTTTGAGCAGACTCTTTTTTTGATAGACAGTCACTTTATTTATCGTGCACTGTCCGCTTCACAACTTTGCAGGTAGTTTATGTTCACATACAGCTACATGACACACAGCATGAAAGGTAATATTTGTATAATATTTGGCATAATAGGGGCACTTTAACCAAAAGACAAGAAAAATATTAGAGTACATGAACAAGATGTGTATTTGCAGGCAAAACTGGCCTTAAAAAAATCTGTAGACATTTGAAATAATAGGCAAACACTGCATTTTATTCACAATCCAAATCATAATACAGCCGCAATACAACATTTCCTTGATTACCGTTATATATCATATTATATAGGTTTGATATAGGTTTAATCATGATAAACACACAATTTAACTGCAGTGATACACAACATGCCTTAATATTTAAATTAAATCAAACCACTTCTCATAAAGAACATGGTCTCCTTTCAATGAAATAGCAATGGTTATACAGGCTAATTATGCATTCTTTATAGTAACTTTACCATATTCTTCATTCTTTCAAACAGACATGTTTATTTCTATAAATGAATTTAGATTCATCGTTAGGGCTATGTAAGTGATTCAGTCAAGAAGTGTGTGGTTTTCTGTCTTTCTTTTGTTGCTTGATTAACATCAGTGACTTGGACAATAGCAACTAAATATGGCTGCTATCCCTTTAAAACCGAATGCACGAATGCAATACACTTTCTCTCTACTGTTTACGTTCATTTAAGATAGGCTGTGTTTACGTGAATACTCGTCAAAACGGACAATTCGAGATCATTTTGTGTTTATTTCTCAGTTCATGCAACGCAAAAGAGTGTGAGACGTGCTTTCTGTATGAATGCTTCGGTGTCTGCGCTCAGAAAACAAGACCGAATTGAGTTCTCTCTTGCGTCGCCAATTTATCCGTATGTCTGCACTTCTCCCACATATTGACATTTTTTAATGTTTTTGAACGTTTTATAAGACATGCAGCAAGTGTATTTTAGCTTGTGTCCCACTGGTTTGTACACATCTAACCTCCTACTACGCAGCAGATTTTTCTGAATGAATCTTTTATATCTTCCCTCCCTAACATTTTCGTTTCGTTTCGTTTTTATTAGTTCATGAAAATGGTAGTAGACTTTTGTCATTGTTTTTGTCATTCAAAAATAATTTTAGTTTTCGTCTGTGAAAAAAATTATGTTGACCAAAATTATGACAAATTATTCGTCAACAAAATTAACACTGGTGTAGTAGGAAAGTTTTCTTGTTTAATGTGGAAATTCGGTGCAAAACAGTGACTCACAAAAAGTGCCAAGTGTGGCAAATTTCAAATAATTCTACGTTTCAAACTGAAGACTCACAATTAGCTGAAATAGAAAATCAGCATAACGTATTTCAACATACGATCTAAAATGTAGGTTTATATCAGATTGCAGAGGCTTAGATTAATATTACTGCTTAGTTATGTTTTCTGGAGGTGTACAGGTATTTTTATTTTTCTATGACATTGTAGAGGTTTATTGTTTACTTTATAACAAGTGTGCAGTTGTACAGTTTTTTTTTGCGTCTTGAAATAAATCTTATGTTCTTTATCACTCCTTTGTAAAAGTTTTATGAGGCATAAATAGTCTTCACTTTAGATGAGCTCACAAAAATAGACAACTGACAACTACTAAATGTTTATAACTACTAATGAATTATAGTACAAATATGTGTTAATAAAGCATTTACTAACACACTGAGTAACTATTACTGAATGTATAAATAATATGTATAAATGTGCATTTAAAGTTTATTAGTCATTTAGTTACACTTTCTAAACACTTTCTACCCCTTTGTGTTTGTGGGGGTAGTTTGCTAGAGTTTTCCCTCTATTCCTTGCTTTTCAATTGCTTGTAAATGCATGTGCGCATTTTACTTTCACTTTCAAATTAGGGGCAATTCGGGGCATCTATTGACTGAATGGACAACAACAAAGTCACTTATATTATACATAGAATGATTAATTTATTAACAAAATGAATAAAAATACACTATGCTATATATAGGCCTAATATAAAATAACAAATAAAAAAAAATTTAAAAAAACTAAAAATACAAACAAAACCTGGTGGAACCAAATACATTTAAAAAAATCACCTTACATAAACTGCAAATTTGGCAGGGATTGTCATTGGGGGGAGTAAATTACCAGCACCAGCACATTCAATAACACGACTGAGGTGAGACCCCTGAGCAAAGCACTGCTCCACACAATATCAATATGGCTGCCCACTGCTCTGGGTGTGTGTTCACTACTGTGTGTGTGCACTTGGATGGGTTAAATTTAAATGCAGAGCACAAATTCTCGGTATGGGTCACCGTACTTGGCCACACGTCCCTTCCTTTCCTTTCCTTTCCTTTCCTTTCTTTTCCTTTCCTATTGCATTTCATTTTGAAACTAAATCTACTGCCATCGTCTTGTCTGTCTCACCTCACTCTTCTTGTCAGCTCAACTGACTAAATTAAATCTGACTACTGCTGCTGATCTGTGATGCACGACTGTCGCTCGGCACCCTGCATTGAGCAGAGACGTTCAGTTTTTAATTGTAGTGTCTGTTCTCTAACTGAACTAAATTATTTTTGTCCCTATAAAAAATCAACGGTGGTGGGGGGGGGGGGGGGGGGGGTTACTTGTCAGGGCGGTTCCACAGTGGGCAAGTGACGATGTTGTGGCTTAACACCGGTATCACCACCAACACAGACTATCACAACATGCCCAGTTAAGGCAATACAATTCAAACCAATGGGCCACAGTCCCTGCATGATTGTCAGATTACCAGTCCAGCCCTGATAAAAGTCATAGTACAGGAGGTAAAAGTGCACAGCTACTTTCTAAAGAAATAAATACATAGATATGAAATAAGAGTTGAAATAGTAAGAGTCAAATTATCATACTTGTAGCATAAAGCTATCCTAAAAGCAATATTGAAGACAACCAAGCCCATTACTACTACTATTGGAAAGGATCTTCGGCATGGGTTGCTCATGTAAAAAAATGTTTGCTGCTGAATGCTGTGATTGATTGCAGTGAAGTATTCCAGAGAGCTTTGTATTAATAAAATATAAACCTCATGCTTCATATGAGTTTAGTCTTCCTGCCAATCTCTAGGATTAATAGTCATAGTGTGGTCAAAAAAAGGTACATAGTCAACATCCACTTCCTTCTTTGCTCTGTGCAAATTGCTCCTCATCTTCAGTCGAGCGCTCTTGAGGAACCATGTGCAACTATAAGGGTTTCGTTGTTCCGATGCTGTGTGCTCTTTGCAGGAAGTCAATCGCTCAATAGAGTACATTTTATATTGAATTGATATGATAACTATTAGGATTGGAAGCTTGAAGGAGGCTTGAGTGATTCAAGTTTATGACAAACAGCAGTCATGCCAGAGATTTTTTTCCTAGGCCTGACTTCATTTCCTTTATTGTGTTTGTCTGCAGTCCAAACCTGACGTGGAGAGACCTGCAGCACCTGACTGTCCTCACCTCTAAGAGGAACAAGCTGCATGATGAGGTGCACCAGTGGAGGAGAAACGGAGTGGGCCTGGAGTTCAACCATCTGTTCGGATACGGTGTGCTGGATGCCGGAGGGATGGTCAAACTGGCCCGAGAGTGGAAGACCGTCCCGGAACGATTCCACTGTGTGGCTGGATCCGTGCAGGAGATACAGTGAGTACAGAAAACACACCGGAAAAAACAACAACTACGACTGCAGCCATGAGGTTAACACGTAATGGTGCAGAAACCATTTTAGTGTAGAAATCTGACAGTAATATGTGATGTTCACTAAGACAGGGTGTTTACTAAGACTAATGTAGAGTGTGACTTTAATGGATCGATTAGATCGATTGACTCTATAAATGATCCTGTGGCATTCGCTTCAGTGGCCACCACAACTTCCAGTGCAGAAATTGTGAGAATATTAAGCACAAAATTAAATCCTGAGAAACACAAAGCAGTATGATCCACCTTCACATTAAAGGTATTTAAAGCTTCTAGAACTACTAAAACGTTACGGTTTAATATAATATAGTAAAATGTTAAGTTTACTATGGCGACTGAAGTAAATGATATACTATATTTTAATATAATTAAATCATTTGTGGCCAACAGTTATATGACAGGAAACGTAGCACTGACAGTTTTAGCAGAAACACAAAGACAGTCGGCGAGCATAGAGTCAGTTGACTGGATTGTGAGCAGCAAATGGTTGAAAACTAAAAGTTACTTGTCAGCCAAAAAGAAAAGTCATTACAAGGTCACAACGTCAGAGTAATTACATTATAATAAACAACATGAAGACAAACATTTTATACTAATATAAGAACACACAATATAAGTCAGTTTAGTGAACCCTGACCTGCAAACTCTTAAAGCAAAAAAAGATGTTTGATCAATCAAGGGTTGAGCTCTTGGCTTACTATAATGAACACAAACTTTAAAACTAGTGTCTGATGGTTTGTAGGGAAAGTATTACTTATTTAAAAAATAAGCACTGTGACATCATATCCTGTTGGTCATCGTGGGGTCATAAATGCACATTTTAAATACTATTTGCAGCAGTGCTTGGCAATCATTATTATCCAAACCCTGTACAAATTTTTTTTTTTTTTTTTTTTCCCAGAAGTTTTAAATAAAACAACTAAAAAACAATGATTAAAATACATTTGAAGGATTACCTCCGTTTCAAAATCATTTCAGATTTTCTTGTTTTTCGTTATAAAGCCTACTGAACACATCACCATTTTTCTCAGTAAATATATTTCTAAAGGTGCTGCTGACATTGAATTTTCACCCGATGTCCAGTACATACAAATAAAACAAAACAAATAAGTTCAAAAATAAAATAATGTGTAGTAAAATGGAATAAAACAGGGAAAAGGTATTGAACATGCATACTGAAAAAACCTTTGTTTAGTAATGACAGCTTCAAGAGGCCTCCTGAATGGAGAAACTAGTCGCACACATTGCTCAGGTGTGATTTTGGCCCATTCTTCCACATAAACAGTCTTCAAATCATGAAGGTTCCATGGGCCTCTTTTATGAACTCTGGTCTTTAGTTCTGTCCATAGATTTTCTGTTGGATTCAAGTCAGACAAGGGACAAGATTGCTTTCTACTTACTGATAGATTTCAGCTGGTGTCTTGGTTTTCTGTGCCTTTTTGCACCAGCCTTTCTTCATGTGTTCAATACTTTTTCCCTATTTTCGAACTTAATTTCTGAAATTATTTGTTTTAAATAAAAATAAAAAATACTAAGATAGATTTAATTTCAGATTTCACTGTGGTGTTTTAAATACCTCCATTAGTTTTGATATGCATTACCTGTGTGTGATTGTGGTGTTCTCCAGGCCACTCTGATCCCCTCTGTGCTCTGTGTGAAGGCATATTGCATGTGTCGCCCTCCTGACTCTCCACACTCAGTCTGCTGCTCTCGGCCGCTCGTTCTCACATCTGCTATAATTAGTCCACTCCCACTCACTGCTGGGCACTGCATGCTATGGCAACAGCCGCAATTACACTGAGAGTGTGTGTTTGTGTGCATGCTCTTGTTTGTGTAGGTGTCCTTGTGAAAACCTCCTTCGACAAAGTGTCACCCCTCGTATCATACCTCACACAGGGTTGGTGGGAGTTCTGGTGAGGCACAATTCAAGAACAGCAATTAAGCAGCGGTGGAGAAAAGATGTGAGTGAAGTGTAATGAGTGGAAGCACGCAGAGCGCTTGCCATGTGATAAGACTGACTAATGAATGCCTCCACACGGACATGAAACTAACTACAGAACACATCACAAAGGGTCACTGGAGCCAGGAAAAATCAGGGTTTCATTGATTTTGCAGGAGTTTCCTGAATGTACAGCTGTCTGAGCTATCACAGGACACCAAAGGATGAAAAAGAATACATGATCATTTCTGTACTTTTTAAACACTTTACAGTACTTTTTGAGCTCTGTAAGTTTGTGCTTTCAGAACTTTTAAAGATATGCTCTAGTCAAGCTCAAGCACTCCTTAAAGGATTAGTTCACTTTCAGAACAAATATTTATAGAAAATGTACTCACCCCCTTGTCATCCAAGATGTTCATGTCTTTCTTTCTTCAGTTGTAAAGAAATTAAGTTTCTTGAGGAAAACATTTTAGGATTTCTCTCCATATAATGGACTTCTATGGTGCCCCTGAGTTTGAACTTCCAAAAGGGTCTTATCTAGCTAAACCATCAGTTATTTTCTAAACAAATTGACAATTTATATACTTTTTAACCTCAAATGCTCATCTTGTCTCGTCTCTGCGATGCGCATATGTAGTCTGTGTGATACGGGTCAATACAGTTAGGGTATGTCAAAAAACTCCCATCTCGTTTTCGTCTTCAACTTCAAAGTGACTTCAAAGTGAACATACAAAGATCATCAAACAACCTTTACAAAAAAAGGTAAAATGGCGTTGTACAACGATTTTACCTTTTTTTGTAAAGGTTGTTTGATGATCTTTGTATGTTCACTTTGTAAACACTGGGTTGGTACTTCTGCAGCCGTTGTAAGACGATTTTGAAGTTGGGGAAGAAAACAAGACGGGAGTTTTTTGACATACCCTAAAAGTATTGACCTGGATCATAAAGGCTACGCGTGCGCATCACAGAGACGAGACAAGATGAGCATTTGAGGTTAAAAAGTATATAAATTGTCAATTTGATTTTTGAAAATAATCGATTGTATTGCTAGATAAGACCCTTCTTCCTCGGCTGGGATCATTTAGAGGCCCCGAAGCGTCATTTAAACAGCATTTTGGAAGATCAAACTCAGGGGCACTATAGATATCCATTATATGGAGAGAATTTCTTTATGACTGAAGAAAGAAAGACATGAACATCTTGGATGAGAAGGAGGTAACTACATTATCTGTAAATGTTTGTTCTGAAAGTGAACTAATCCTTTAAGTAATTTTAGATAGATCAGCAAATGACACGCAGTGGCCCACCTTTTGTTCCAGAACATTAATTAAAACAAAAGCATGAGCTCACGTTCCTCCTTGTTGGCTAGTGGTTTTATCAAAAACAGCACTCATTAATCTCCACTAAAGTCCCACAGTGTCAACTCCCTACCAACAGCACTTGTCTTTATAACTCCCGCTGGTTTCAGGTCAGGGCTCAGTTTGTTTCTCTAAGTTCGCTGTTCACTGATGTGTTTTAAGCAAAGCTGTTAATTACATTTGCATAATATCAGATCACTGCAGTTTCAGGTACTCTAAATTTTAAAGTCAATCCAGATTTGGCACTCACACCCTTTTCATATTTCTCCTGAGCATCATCAACCTCGATATACTGTGTTCAGTGTTCTTTTTTACGTGGGTTGTAATTAAATAACATAACAATGGTTTTCTAAATTTAATTTTTTATTCTTAGATTTGACAAATGACGCCCATTACTATGGAACAATGGAATTACACCTTATTTCATGATGTAAACGTACCTGTGGGAACTTTTTCATGAGACACTAAATGCGTACCAATACGTTTTTAACAGAAATGTCCACTAGAGGCGTAAAACAGCAAGTACTTGTAATCATTTCCGTACACAGTTATGATTACAGCACCATAAGTTTCACTTTCCGGACATAACAAGCTTGCTCGGTAGCTCAGCCGGCACGAATTTGGACTTTGGATGTGGAATCCTTGGGTACGAATCACATGAAAAACATGACTTGTGATAAAAGAGCTGAAAGATTCTAGATCGAAAGAAAAGCTAAACTAGAATGCTTGCAATTGCGTTTTTACGTCACATATGCTTTTGTTCATATTATTGGGTAGGTTTAGGTGTAATGCAGATGGTACGTTATTTTAAAACATCACAGAGCATTACAGTTAAAGCGCCACTCAACGGACATTTAAAGTCAGAGCTGCAGTGACATGTACAAAACCAACATGGTTATATAAATCCGATCTTCATTTCCTGCACTATATGTAAATTTAACCCTTTAAGACAATTCACATCAACAAAAGCAAGATATGTGCTGCAGTTTATTCATCATCACATAATTTCAAGATCAAAATCCGCAACAGGAGAGAGCAGCATTAGCACTTGAAAGAAATGATTGTGTGTTGAGCATCTGCGATTTACTTTTAGTTTCATTTGTAACAGTTTGTGCAAGCATCTCTTTAGGCACGACAATGCTTGTTGCATTAGCGCTGTCATATCTGACTATAACTCTCTATAGCTCTATATATCTCTATAGCCTGTAAAACACCCTCACATGTTTATGTTTTAATATTTTGGGAGGAGTAATATTTACATGTGAGGTTTCAACAACAGGTGCATTTACACTTGTCCAGTCTTGAATGCGTGCGTCCCAGGCCACCTTCTGAAGTGGTTTGAGCGATCGGATTTAAATCAGTCTTGAAAGTGTTTCAAAGGGCATTTACCCAAGGTTTGATTTTTACGCATAAAGTGACCAGGTATAAACATGCCCAACAATAAGGTAGTTGCAAGATATAGGGCCCTATCATACACCCGGCGCAATGTGGCGCAAGGCGCAGCGCAAGTGTTTGCTAGTCTAAGTCCGACGCAGTTCCCATTTTCCCATCCAGCGCCGTGTTGTTTAATTAGCAAATGCATTTGCGCCTGTTTGTGCGCCCATGGATGTGCTGGTCTAAAAAAGAGGTGTGTTCGGGCGCATTGTTGGTGCGTTGCTATTTTGAGGAACTGAAAATAGACTGCGCCATAGACCAACTCAAAGTCAATGGCGCAATATATATATATTTTTTTTTGTTATTTAAAGAGCGCATTGGTAGATAATGCGCCTCTGGGCAGGTCCACAATGTGCGTTCACTTTGCTTATTACACACAGGGATGCGCATCACACAAACATGCCAAATATTAAACACAAAGGGATTACAGTGTAAAACAATAGTATTGTGTAGGCTACATAAATATAAAAATGTAATAATGGATAGCCACTGCGTGTAGTAGAATTAGGCTACCTATTTGCAGTTCAGCCTGTTAGTACTTATAATGATGAATGAAATTGGCTAATTAATCACAATCGTGATCAACACGATCGAACAATTGTGCCAATACACACACATATATATTAACTGACTCCTCGCACGGAGCTATTTGAAAGCCTGCATCCAACGCAGACGAATGAAATATTGACTAGCCACTTAACAGGTAATTTCAGCAAAACATCACTTGTTGAACTCCTCAGTTTACTGAGGAGCGCAACTCGCTCTTAAAGGGAATGGGAGATGAGACTCTGATTGGTTTATTGCACGTTACGCCCCAAAAATACCCCTTACTTATTAAGAGAATAGGGACAACCCATTTCGAATATGCGCCTGGCGCACGGACCGTTTTCCCGTCGTTAAATTAGCAAAAGTGGATCTGGACACGCCCTGAGCACACCTGCGCCGTGTGCTTTGCACTTTGCATTTAGATCGTTAAAATAGGGCCCATAAACTCAAAATTGTGAGATATAAACCCAGAATTGTGAGATAAGCTCAAAATCTGAATTGCAAGATATAATCAGAATTGCTATTGTGAAAAAGTCTTTTCCCCCTTGAATTCTGAGTTTACATCTCACAAATGTGTTCTCATAATTTGTGGTTACCACCATGGAATAAAAAATAAGAAGGGTAATTGTGACTTTTATCCCACAATTTAGACCTTAGAATTGCAAGAAAATAAAAATTGAGGGATCAAAGTTGCCTTTATGTTTTTGAATTTTTATTCCATGGTGGTAATAGGCTTTCGTACATTACACTTTAAATAGTTGCCAACATTTTTAAGTAGGTTTTTGCAAAAACAGACAACAGATCTTACATTTTTTTTCGAGGTTTTGCATGGCTCTTTTAATAGCTGTTTTTCTCATCACATCCACACCCTTGTGTCCTCTTGTGTGGCCTTTGGATATTTCTATCAACTAGTTTCCCGGGAAACACTAGCCTCTCAAAGACTGATGTGCACACAAACACACCCACTAATCTGAGCACGTAATGGGCCAGGCTGGGAGACCTGCCTCTGATAATGCCATTACATCCACTTTACGCTCGCTCACTCAAGTCCTGCGCCGTTATCATCGCAGCAGCACAAAACAGGCCGTCAGCAGCGGTGGGCCTTTGTGCTCGCACCACAACAAAGCAGCCTTATGGAGGGGGAAAAAACGTCTTGGTTACGTATGGTAACCCTCGTTCCCTGATGGAGGGAACGGAGACGTTGTGTCGAAGTGACGACTAGGGGTCGCTCTTGAGAGCCCGAACACCTCTGACAGCTTTGAGAAAAGGCCAATGAAATTGGTACGCAGTATTTGCATAGCCCGCTCCGCCCCGGAGATCCGGGCATAAGAGGGGGGGGCTAGGCAACACTCATTGTTCTGATCTGAGGAGCCGAAGCACCCGGCTACACTCAGAGGCGGTCCGAGGTTGTGGCAAGGGGGACACAACGTCTCCGTTCCCTCCATCAGGGAACGAGGGTTACCATACGTAACCAAGACGTTCCCCGTCTGTCGTTCACGTTCGACGTTGTGTCGAAGTGACGACTAGGGGTCCCAGTTGAAAACGCCACAACCAGCGGACCGCGTCACGAGTGCATGGAGTGCAAATATTAACAGGTCTTGCGTGTTAGATAAATGTCACTCACCTCTACGTGACCTTCCAATGCCCAAGAGCTTCAGCCAGCCTTTCCTCACCTTTGGTTGAACATCTTGGAGAACATTGGGCCAGTGTCCGTCCTCCCCGGGGGGGGGATGGGCACTACGGAGACCACACCCTGCCCGGAGGGAGGTATTTGTGTGGAGAATACACTTGAGGGCTCGCACTAGGGGAGCACAACAAGGGGACGATCCTGAGGCAGGCTCCGCATGAGGAGAGACTGCTGAGCTCAGGGTCGGAGACAAGTTTTGTCTTAAGGGAAACACCGCATCTCTGGGAGTATAGGTGGAGATACACACATGGGGCCGCATTAGGAGCCACTACATGTGGGGCACCAACCTAATATGAGAGTTCACAAGAGGCAACCTAACCTCATATTAGATTCTGATAGCTAGTTCCTCCGCTGAACATAGCTACGTTGCGGGTGCAACATGATGGAAATTGTCGTTCAGGGTTCACGCCAGGAAACTT
Source organism: Cirrhinus molitorella (assembly GCA_033026305.1). Lineage (NCBI taxonomy): Eukaryota > Metazoa > Chordata > Actinopteri > Cypriniformes > Cyprinidae > Cirrhinus > Cirrhinus molitorella. The sequence goes on along the minus strand of CM065126.1, from coordinate 8,202,391 downwards.
ACTGAACTGGGGAAGCGTCATCACCCGTGGGGAACGACGCTTCAGCAAGCTTCTACACCGTGTCAGCTTCAGGAGTTACTGGGCTTGCGTTCAGGACTCCCGAAGAGACTGGTTCTACACGCAGATTGTAGAACCTGGCAAACGTGTTAGGTGTAGCCCAACCTGCAGCTCTGCAAATGTCTGTTAAAGAGATCCCGTTCGCCAGCGCAACCGACGCTGCGACGCCCCTGGTGGAGTGGGCGTGCACCCCCAGCGGGCAGGGCACCCCTGTGGCCTGGTAGGCCAAACGAATCGCATCCACAATCCAGTGGGAAATTCTTTGTTTGGAGACAGCTTTCCCCTTCTGCTGTCCTCCAAAACAGACAAAGAGCTGACTCGACCGTCTGAAGCTTTCAGTACGTTCCAAGTAAATGCTCAGGGCACGGACTGGGCATAACAAGGAGAGGTTGGGGTCGCCTTCCTGAGAAGGGATAGCTTGCAGAGTGACCACCTGGTCCCTGAAGGGAGTGGTGGGCACTTTGGGCACATAACCGGGCCGGGGTCTCAGGATAACGTGAGAGTTAGCCGGCCCGAATTCGAGGCACGAGTCACTGACGGAGAGGGCTTGGAGGTCTCCCACTCTTTTGATCGATGTGAGCGCAGTCAGGAGAGCCGTCTTTTGGGAGAGAGCACTGAGTTCGACTGACTGGAGCGGCTCAAAGGGATCTAACTGTAGGCCCCGGAGGACCACAGACAGATCCCAAGAGGGGACAAGGCGCGGTCTGACGGGGTTCAGCCTGCGTGCACCTTTAAGGAATCGTATAACCAAATTGTGCTTCCCAACCGATCTACCTTCCACCAGGTCGTGGTTAGCGGCAATAGCGGCTACCTGGACCTTAAGTGTTGAAGCAGAAAGGTGTCTATCCAGTCCTCCTTGGAGGAAGGAAAGCACCGTTCGGATGCCACATCTCCGTGGGTTCTCCCCCCGGGAGGAACACCAGTTTGTGAATTTGCGCCATCTGAGGTCGTACAGCCGCCTCGTGGAAGGAGCTCTCGACTGCAACAGAGTGTTTACCACTGCCAGTGGGAGATCTCTGAAATCCTCCTGGTCGCGTCCAGGGACCATACGTGGAGGTTCCAGAGATCTGGGCGCGGGTGCCATATCGTGCCCTTCCCCTGTGAAAGGAGGTCCTTCCTCAGGGGAATGCGCCAGGGAGGAACGGGGGAGAGGAGCACCAGCTCTGAGAACCAAACCCTGTTGGGCCAGTAGGGGGCCACCAGCAGGATCTGTTCTCTGTCCTCCCTGACTTTGCACAGGGTCTGTGCAATTAGGCTCACTGGTGGAAACGCATACTTGAGGAGGCCCTGAGGCCAGCTGTGTGCCAGTGCATCTGTGCCGAGGGGCGCCTCGGACAGACCGTACCACAACTGGCAGTGAGTGTTCTCTATCGAGGCAAACAGGTCGACCTGGGCCTGACCGAAAAGACTCCAGATCAGCTGAACCGTCTGAGGGTGAAGTCTCCACTCGCCCCGAAGCGAAGTCTGTCGGGAGAGCGCGTCCGCTACCCAATTGAGTTCGCCCGGTATGTGGGTGGCTCGTAGAGACTTGACATTGTTTCGACACCAAAGGAGGAGATGGCGGGCTAGCTGTGACATGCGAAAGGAGCGTACACCGCCCTGGTGATTGATGTAGGCTACAGTCGCAGTGCTGTCTGTGCGGACCAGCACGTGTTTGCCCTGAACCAAAGGTCGGAACCTCTTCAGGGCCAAAAACACTGTCAGCAGTTCGAGGCAATTGATATGCCAATGCAGCCGAGGGCCCGACCAGAGCCCTGCAGCTGCTTGCCCATTGCATACGGCGCCCCAGCTTGTGTTGGATGCATCTGTCGTAACCAAAATGCGCCTGGACACTTGTCCTAAGGGCACCCCGGCCCGTAGGAACGAAATGTCTTTCCAAGGACCGAGGGTTTTTAGACATACGGGTGTGACGTGCACCCGGTATGAACCCTGGCGCCATGGCCATCTCGGGACTCGGGAACGCAGCCAGTGTTGTAACGGTCTCATGTGCATCAGGCCCAGCAGCGTGACGGCGGCTGCGGATGCCATGTGACCCAGGAGCCTCTGAAATTGTTTGAGGGGGACCGTCGGGCTGCGTGAGAGCTTCTGGACGCAGCTCAGCACTGACTCTGCACGCTCCGGGGAGAGCCGTGCACTCATGGCAACCGAGTCTAGTTGTATACCGAGAAAAGAGATGCTCCGTACCGGGGCGAGCTTGCTCTTTTCCCAGTTGACCCGAAACCCCAGATGGGCCAGATGGTTGAGAACCACATCCCTGTGTTTGCATACCAACTCCTGAGAGTGTGCTATGACCAGCCAGTCGTCGAGGTAATTGAGAATGCGGATGCCCCTCTCCCGGAGAGGGGCAAGGGCTGCCTCTGCGACTTTCGTAAAGACGCGGGGAGACAGGGAGAGCCCAAATGGAAGGACTTTGTACTGAAATGCTCGACCTTCGAAGGCAAACCGCAGGAAGGGCCTGAGTCTTGGAAGAATCGAGACATGAAAGTACGCGTCTTTCAGGTCTATCGCCACAAACCAATCCTGGAATCTGATGCACGTGAGAATGCGTTTGAGCGTTAGCATTCTGAAGGGGAGCTTGTGAAGGGCCCGATTCAGAATCCTCAGATCCAGGATTGGTCTTAAACCGCCACCTTTCTTGGGTACAATGAAGTAGGGGCTGTAGAACCCTTTCTTCATGTCGGCCGAGGGGACCGGCTCTATCGCGTCCTTCGCCAGAAGGGTCGCGATCTCCGCCCGAAGAACCGCAGCATTCTCGTCCCGAACCTCGGTAGAGAAGATGCTGCTGAACTTGGGCGGATTGCGTGCGAATTGGATAGCATAGCCGAGTCGGATGGTTCTGAGAAGCCAGCGAGAGAGGTTGGGTATCTCGAGCCAAGCTGTAAAACTCTCTGCCAACGGTCTCAGGGGGACCACCGACGTACCTCGGGTGGGTACGGTGTGACTGAGTTGTGGTGAAAGCCCTTTGTTCGGGGGCGTGCTGTCCCGGAGGACACAAGGTGCTTTGATCGCCATAACCGACATACAAGGATCCGTGAGAAGATCGCCTGAGCTCAGGGGATCGACTGACGGATGCGCTTGTTTCTCTGTCAAAGTATGCAGAAGCGCAAGTTTTGCGGTTGAGCATGCTTTGGTGTGTTTTGGTGGCTGGGTACCCCGGAGGGACCCAGCCATGGAAGGATCGACCATCGGAACCGACAGACAAGGATTCATCAGAAGATCGCCTGAGCTCAGGGGATCGACTGATGGATGCACTTGATTCGTCAAAGCATGCCAAAGCGCAGGCCCTGCGGTTGAGCATGCTTTGATGTGTTCTGGTGGCTGGGTACCCCGGAGGGACCCAACCATGGTGGGTGTACCGATCATCGTAACCGACAAGGATCCAACGGAGGACCGCCTGAGTTCAGGGGGTCGACTGAAGGATGCACTTGGTTTGTCAAAGCATGCAGAAGCGCCTGAGATGCGGTCGAGCATGCTTTGACGTGCTTCAGTGGCTGGGTACCCCGGAGGGACGCAGTCGCACTGGTTTTTACGCCCAGAGAAGAAAGAAATTGCTCTCAAATTGACCATGTGGTGGCTGTCCGCCGTGAGGCAGACAGCCAGGATGGAGCCGAAGCCCACACTCGTCCCCTCGCCGAGTGTGGATCTAGACAGGTCAGCAGATCTCTCTCCCCTGGGCGGCTCACTTCAGGAGCGCTTCGAAGCCTGATGAGGGTTCCTAGCGGCCTGAAAATGAGCTAACGGCGCCACCTTCTTGCGAGAACTCGACGGCAAGGCTGGTTTGGGTGCAGGACCAGCCTGAGGCGGGCCCTGAACCAGTCTGGAGAAATGGGGGCATCAAGAAAGCGAACTTTCTCAGTGTCCTTCATTTCCGCCAGATTTAGCCAAAGGTGGCGCTCCTGGACCACCGTAGTGGACATCGCTCTACCCAGAGCCTGCGTTGCGACATTTGATGCTCGGAAGCATACACAGAACTGAACGCAGTTCCTGCGACACTCTGAGGCGAGATCTCCCTCGTGCAGATCTTATAACACTTTGCCTGGCAGCCAGCAGGATGGCAAAAGTGTGCATGGTGGACACAGCCTGTCCAGAAGACGTGAACCCCTTCACGCTCTGGACGAGAGCCTATGTGGTCCCACCAGGGGGCAGGGCATCAGATATGCAGGTGCTGTACTGAAGCGCCCACCCGCCTGGAGAATCCACGAAGCCTCTCGCGCTGGACCGCCATCGAGGGAAATGAGGGAGGAGGATCTGATATATCGTGTTTCAGCCGAAAAAAAAAGGCCTATCACGATATAGTCAATCTCGTACGTTACCGAAGCCATGAACACACAGGATGAGGCGGAGGGTTTTTTCTCACTCAAACCTGATGTGTTTCGGTTATCTTGTTCAAGCACGCCCACCACTTCAGCGTCTGCTCAAACTGAGACTCGCTCCCCAGCTTGCTCAGTCGAAGCATCAGCTTCCCATGGTTTAAGTCCTCCCTCCGATGCTGCAGCCAACCTCTCAACCAGCTTTTAAGGTTTTGAACAGAGTAAAGTTGTAAAAAGAACTAATAATCTGTCCAAAAACCTAAACGGGGGTCGCGAGGAACGAGCGATCCGTGGGGGGAAACCCGGCGGAACTAACTCATTTCCTATTGCTCGCCATCGACGCACATCGCAGCGGCCCTCGTACCCGGAAGTAGAAGGGCCGAACGGAAGCGGTCGCGGTGAGCCGCGGCTTCGCGGCTCGTGAGCAGCAACCCATAGTTAAGTTCCCTTCCGCAAGCAGAACACAAACTATCAACGAAGCGATGTATCAGCGTGAGACTAGCTCAACCCTGAGCACAACGATCGTGCCGATTGTTATTGTTTACGAGGAAACCGCAACCAGGAAGACACGGACGGAAAGGCAAATGTAAACACAATCCATCCGTGTCGGCTCTTTCAGAGAAATTACTCCTTTTCAGGAGGAAAAGCTCTTTAGAGATCGTCGTCGAAGCACCCAGGGGTATTCTCGCTTACCAAGAGAAGGGTTAAAGGGAGAAACCGCTGCTCGTGCCATAGATCCAACGACGAAGAGGTGAGTAATGCTGTTTTCCCCTAAGAGAATACTGCATTCGGCTCCGAAGAAACAGAACAATGAGTGTTGCCTAGCCCCCCCCTCTTATGCCCGGATCTCCGGGGCGGAGCGGGCTATGCAAATACTGCGTACCAATTTCATTGGCCTTTTCTCAAAGCTGTCAGAGGTGTTCGGGCTCTCAAGAGCGACCCCTAGTCGTCACTTCGACACAACGTCGAACGTGAACGACAGACGGGGAACCCATCATCTGGCCAAAGCAATTGTTGGCACCAGGATGGTGCGCCATTGAAAAGAGGAACATGTAATCATTTTTTTTTTCCATGGCCCAGTTTTGCTGCTTGTTTTGAAAAGGCAGTAGCTCAGAATGGCAAAAGTGTGGGGTTATTTCTGAAATGAAAGGACAAGCTTTGTATTAGAGCTCCAGCTCTTGCACACATGCACATTTGGATAATTATTTTGTTGGCATTTTTGTAGTTGTACATTATAGCCAGAGAGATTTTCACATTTATACTGGTTTATTAGCTAATGTTGCTGAATTAATATGAACTCTGTAAATGTCACCGGGAACAGATTCATCTGATCTAATAGTCAAGCCCTCGTAGACTTTTTTATGCGCTGTTTTAGGTCTGCAGGGCTTAAAATCAGTGTGAAATATTAATCAACACTATTTTCCTTTTTAACCTTTGTGAAAAAAAAGAAGAAGCCTGTGCTTTAGCATTCTTTTGAGTAAAAACTGCATTTAAAATTGAAAATGAAAATGTATCATAGTTTAAATTGATTTTAAATACTATTAACCTTTTAAGAGGCTTCAGTACATTTACCTCTGTTGCCTTTGAAATGTGGTTGAAATGCACTGAATGTACTGACAAACATTTATGATCATTTAAAATAGATTGCAATGCATGACATACAAGTTTCAATATAAATGACATACGTATAATTATATTTGCACATTTGTAAGTCAAAATGTAGTACATTTAAACTGTACTAATGTTAAATGTTATATCAAATAAGTGCACTTCTTAAAATAAATTATTATTATTATTATTATTATTATTATTATTATTTATATTATTATATTATATTATATTATATTATATTATATTATCAATTTAATAGTACTTTGTAAATGTGCACTTTTTAGAAAAGTGTGTTAAGAAACATTAAGAATATTTAGGATACATTTTATTTTAGTATTATCTCCAAGTACAGCTTTTTAAATATACTTTAAAGACTTGAAGTACACTAAGTGCACATATAATAGAATTAAACAAACTTCTTTAAGATGTTTTCTCACGTTCCTAGTGTTATTGTAGTGACTCGACTTGTACACAAGCTATTAAATATGTTAATTTCTGCTCTTTTTTATATTATTTTATTTAAACTGTGCTCTGCAACAAATTTCCTATCAGTTTTAAACCCTTCCTATTCCTGTATGTAACACCAGCCTTTCAGTAAAAAAAAAAAAAAAAAAATCCTTATGCATTCAAACAAGTCCTATCCCACATTTTTACTCATTCAATATCCATTTACATTCTGAAATATGTCAGTTGCACATGTCACTGAGAGCTGAGAGCACTGCACTCTTATTGAGAGCTGAAAGCATCAAATCAAAATGAATATTTTCAAATATAAAATGAGTATTGACATTTTTGCGAATGATTGCTGTTCTCAGCATAGCCTTTTTTTCCCCAATGACATGTTGATCAGAATGTTATGTATATCTCCATTGCTCCAGAGAGGTGATTATGGAAGAACATGACATTTGTCTCGGTTGAGATGCTTAGAGCTCGCCTAAGGCTTATTCGTGAAGTTTAGCGTCTATGTCAACCTCTGTTAGCTGCAGACACGGCAGTGGTTAAAATATAGCACACCTGATAAAATGTCATCTGTTGTCTTTATGTGAGCCAGTAAGACTGTATCTTCCATTGTTAGTCACAGCTTACATGTTTTCCTTTTGCCCTTGGCTCTTTAGCAGTATTAAATGCAAGTTTTATACTATCTCAATCACTTGCTCTCTTTCTTTGTGCAGCAAAATACAGTCGGGCAACAAACTGGTGCTGAGCATAACGGCCGATGCCTGCCAGGGCAAGGACAACTTTGTGCGCTATCTGGAACACGTGCAGGCCGTCATCACCGTCAACGCCAGCCGCCGCGGGGACCTCAACGTCAACATGACTTCACCGATGGGGACCAAGTCCATCCTGCTAAGCCGCCGACCCCGGGACGACGATGCCAAGGTGGGCTTCGACAAGTGGCCCTTCATGACCACCCACACATGGGGCGAGGACCCTCGAGGAACCTGGCTGCTGGAGGTGGGTTTCCAGGGCGAAGCCCCGCAGAGCGGCGTACTGAAGGAGTGGACCCTCATGCTGCACGGAACACAAAGTGCCCCTTACATAGACCAAGTGGTGCGGGACTACCAGTCCAAACTGGCCATGTCCAAAAAAGAAGAGCTTGAGGAGGAATTAGACGAAGCTGTGGAGAGAAGCTTGAAAAGCCTTTTGAGTAAAAATAACTAGCCATGTGCATGATAATATCCTCTCTGTATTAACGTATATTCCTAGCCCGTTCTCTCTCGGCTTTCTCTTTTTTCTTGTGATTATTTGATGAATGTCTGACGTGACTCTCTCATATTAAAATTTATTCTCTGAATGATACAGGTGCCACAAAAAAAGACACATTTAGACACTTAAGGCACAATTGTAGCAAATATCAAAGCAAGTGGCATTTACATTAATGAAGACAGCACAAACACACTTTACAAGCAAGCTTCACAATCAGGTTTCAAATAAATATACTGAGTTCATACTTCGACTAAAAATAAGTTAGTTAAAAGTCATTTCTGAGAAAACTTCTAGCATCATTTGTTTCTATTTTTTTTTTTTAATGAAGTGACATTCAGACTATAAAGTGTGACTTGACTGTCCAAATGTGTGTTTTGGCACAACTGTATGTCCAACCTAGAAAATATTAAAATATCTTACTTTCGATGTTCCTTTTTTACTCTTTACAGAAATGTATATAAACCAAATATATCTATACTTTATTATGTTCTTGCTTTCCCTGCTGTCCCTCACCACTGCTGTACAGTTTGTGACTGTAAATCATTTTGTGTGATTCTCCTTTAAAGTTTAGTATCTTGCAAACAGAGCGGTGATATATATATTTTTTTTTTCTTTCTTTTTTTTCTTTTTTTTATGAAGAGATGTGCTTCATTCTACTGCTTGTGGCCAAACAAAGCATATTTCATAGCATTGTCTATATATAATAAATCTATTTAGCTGTTTGTTAAAGCACTTGAGTGATTAAGACAGTAATTTCCCCGGTGGGTTGGGTGATATGGGGTACAGCTGAAGTTTAACTTGAAAACTAATCTCTATGATAAACTGATTTACAGATACCAAAAAGCTTGGCAACTAGTAATTTTACAGGTTTGAACATGACTCATCCAATTACAATTAAAAGTGGTATACAATAAATAGATATATTAGGTACACATAAACAGGTATATTCAATGTTAATAATAATCAGCATAAACATAAGTGTTATCCTAGGTAATATATTTTGTTTTCTTTACTCAAGGCTGTTTTTGGTAGCCAATCAATGTAGCAACTCTGTGTTAATATTTGTAGTTTCAGGTGTGATTAGGACATTGTAGCTGGCTTGTCTAAATGTAAAATTAGTATAAGCAAATACATCTTTAGACAAAAAAAAACAAAACAAAAAACAAAACGTGTGCCCAAGTCAGAGCCCTCTACTGAAAACTGAATGTGAGATTTCAGTATTTTCTCTTCGCTTTGGACCTTGCATAGTAGATTATGCAAAGGATACATCTGTATCCTGCAAGGTCAGTTTCATGAAAAATGGATGAGTTTCTTTTTTGCATCTGGCTTATGCAGAAAAATGAAAGAAATAGCCGATTTTTTGTGTAAAGGTCAAACTAACTGAACCCCACAAGGGTCTGTTGTTAATGGTTTACTTAAGGTTCTGATTTAACATATTTGTCATATGTTTCAAGCCTTATTGTAATTTTTAAAGCCTCCTAGCCATCTACGTAATCAGTCAATACAATAGTGGTTTTGGACTTGGATTTATACTGTCATCTGTTGGTGTGGATGCTCTGCCATACAAAGTTATCAATGGCACTGGAGAAATACCTTTTTTAAAGACTAAAGTAGGGGATTTACTTTGGGAGTTACCGAAAGTAAGCATAACACAGCTGATCATGTGATCTCAGCATGGTAGCAACATGGTAACATGGAATGAAACAGCTTTCCTTAGAATGTTCAGATCTTGTCCGAGTGAATATCATTTTCAACATCTTTTTTCGGCTTGTAAGACCGTTGTGACAGCACACAGTCAACACAAATTGAGATTTATTTGATTTCGATGTTTATTTGTGGTGCAGTTAATACACATCAAGACTGTGGTGGGCAATGCTGGTATCTTTAATTGAACAAAATAGTAGCAAATAAAACTTTAGTTTGACCTGAGGGTAAGGGCGAGAGAGGGTGATACCATATGTGTTGATTGGGGTAGCTGTATGGCTCTATTCCACAACCTAGGGGCAGCATTTTAAGTCATCATAGGCTCCTGATGATAAGGTTGTTCCAAAAGGCAGCTTTTCGTTCACTGCCTCCTTACGATACTGAGACATGGAAAAATGATAAGGCAGCATTGCAAGTATCTTTTGCAGAGAAGGCAATCCCAGAGTAAAAATATCCATCCAAGATGGCAGATGAAGCAAGAGAATATGCACAATATAAAATATAAAACTGAAAATGTACCATTTTTTTTAATGATTATAAATTTATTAGCATACTTCATTAGCTTAGCAACATGGTAACACCAAACTCTTTTGAAACCATTTGTTGAACAGAGATCCCCCTGTGAACTTTGTAAGTAGCTCTAGGTAGAATGTTTCAAATCAGTTGCTTAAGAAGTTCTGTTGCAGTAAGAATAGAAGGCTAACTAGGTTGTGGAATAGAGCCTGTGAATTCAATTGAAACTGGCAATTAATGTTTTCTGTGTCACGGTTCTTAGTTATCGGAATTTCTCTTTGAGTGATGGGGGATATGGGGCGTTTTATTTTTGGCTTCCCAAGTTTTCAGACAGTAAAGGCCAAAGGCAATGGTGTAGTAGTGCAGGAAGTTAACAGCGCAGCACTAGGAATCTCGTCAACAGCAGGCAGGAGGCACAACTGGAGCAGCTCCAAGGCAGGAATGGATGGAAAGTGCAGAATGTTCGAGTGGTTTCAAGAAGATCTATCTGTGTGTTTCTTTCTGCTGGTCTTCTCGATCATGGTCTCCACCACTGTGGTTGTCTCTTGATAGCCCTTCAGTTTTTTGTCAGGTGAGAGTTTCTCCACTGACTCCACTACTTCTACCTTCTCATAACTCATGGAGTCAGGGGGGATGGAACTGGGTGATGGCATTGGTGGAGGACCTTGGAAGTTGCTGGGATCGTCCGAGGGCTGACTGGGGCCTGGAGGAGGGCTGGGGCGTTTGTCGTCATGGGGACCTGGTGGTGGACTGGGGACCTTTGGATGAGGCTCTTCATTTTCTGACTTTCCCCTCTCCCCATTTCCACCCCCCTTTCTACCTCCATCGTCTTTTCCCGTTTTTGGTTCTGAAGGTGTGGAAGGGGTTAAGGGTGTTGGTCCAGACAGGGGGCTCGGGACAGGTGAGGGTGTACCTCCCCAGTACGGATCATGAGGCATCATGCCGTCTTGGATTGTAACGTAGACATGACCAGCAGAAGGGGTGGTTGAAAAGAAGCAGGGGTCCAGGTAGCTAGAGTCGCCTGTCACTAGTACGTAGCGTCCCTTGGTGAAGAAGTCAGCGATCGGCTCTGGTCTCCTTACCCGTCTCATGCGATCGCGTATGATGTTACAGAGCGTGTCAAAGGCTTTGCTGATCTGGGCGCCATCGGGCACGTCCTCACGAGGAACATTCTCTTCGATTCCCATCCCCTGCTCCTCCATCACCTGTTCTTTCTCTTCCTCTTCAAATTCTTCTGCTGGCTTCTCCTCAAGTCCACTAGGTCCTTTGGATATGATCTCTTTCTTTTTAATCACTTTCTTAGCCAAGTTCTTCTGACGAGGCTTTACATGTGTGATGTCTTGGATGACTTGGGTGATATCTAAAAAGCAGATAACAGACATGCTTTTAAAGAAATGTGAGTATAATCTTAGGGTCAGTCCTGTTAAGCAGAACACTGTGAACTCTGAAAAAATTACTATGGTTGTGTTGTAATTAAAGAAGTATTTCAGTAAATGCACATGCCAGACTTTCAGAAATATGCTCTGGCCAAGCTGAGGGATGAAACAAACTTGAAAATGATTGTAGCTGCATTACATATTTTTGCAGCATATGGTTTGCAGCATATTTTTGCAGCATCAATGTATTCTCAGCGGCCTAAAGGGGCAACTATAGTGGGCATTCATGTTAACTTCTATGGCCAGATTTTAGCAAAGATATTTGTAGATGATTGTGTAGATTGGTTATCACTGCAACACAAAGGGCACACAAGTATGGCACTATGTGCTTGCAATGCATTAGTGAAATGTCATTTCCTTTTACTAGTTAAGGGGTGTACTCATTATCAGACACCACACCCATGGACCACCCACTCTCTTTTCACTGAACGTCAGGCCCTGTCCCAAATGACCCCTTCATGTGAACTTGCAGTCTTGTGAACGTACAATGGCTACCATGTGTAACGGAGGCCAGCGGTAGGTGCTGTGCAGGTAAACCTCGCTCCCCTAATCTCGAGACGTGCACTAGCGACTGATGCTAGAGGCTACAGTCTTTAGCCTCCATGTTAGTGCACCCATCTCCCATGCTGGAGACCCAGGTTCGAGACCCGCTTGGAGGGGTGCAAGTAGGACCTGGGTGGAAGGAGTTACATTGGTGCCGTGACCCAGATGGGAATGAGATTTAGGGGGGTGAGTGAGCCAGCAGTAGGTGCTGTGCAGGTAAACCTCACTCCCCTGACCCGGGTGAAGGGGTTACACGTGTGCATGTACATTAAGTTCACAAAATTGTAAGGTGATTTGTCATTTTAGGTTTCAGATGGGTGCTCATGAGTGCCCCCTTTGGAGCTGCTATGCTCCGTTGATGTGCACTTCTGTTAAAATGCAGTGAGCCAAGCCCACAGTGGACTACTACCCAACTGTTAAAGCAGCACAATGCAAAAATGTGAACTTAGTGGAAGATTGCAATGGTTCAGGGTGCTATTTGGGACACTAAACTGGAAATACTTTCACAAAAGCAAAATTCTCAGTCGGGGTCTTAAAACTTGATCCAGTTCAAACTTGCCTCAACACACCAGCCAGGAAGTTTCTAGTATGCCTAGTAAGACCTAAGAATAATAGCTGGTTCAGGTGTGTTTAATTAGGGTTAAAGCTAAACTCTGCAGGACACTGGCCCTCCAGAGCCTTTGGAGACCCCTGCTCTACATCTAACTAGCTGACTTCTACAGGTTTTCCAGGAAGCTACTGTGTGGCGAACGGTCCAGTGGGAAACACAAGCTGTGTTTACAAGTTCCAGTACTGCAGCAATGAGAGCTTTAGAGCAGTGGTTTTCAAACTTTTTTAAGAGCGACCCTATTTTTTCTTTTTTAAATTGACGCGACCCATATATATAAATATATATAGAAAGAAAGAAAGAAAGAAAAAGATATTTAAAGCGAATCCCCCATTCATATGTGGATATATGCGTCACTCCTGAAACTTGCAGCAAGTATGCCACTTTGGTCCTAAAACATCTTGTATTCAAATTCCGAATGGATTAAATGTAGACGGGAAAGCGCAGAAAGCTTAATCACTAAAAATCTGACACTCATTTCAGTTTATCGCGATCTCAGAAAATTCTGCTATGATCCATGAATCTCATTACACAGGACAATGAAATCTCTTGTTTACATTGTGTCTACACTTGGTTACAATGTGAGGATCCGTGAGTTTCCAGAACTCAGGACTGAACAAAAGTTTGGCAAGTGGATTCTGACTGAAACGCCATTGACTGATTGGCCATTGTGTTTCAGAAATAAACAGATATGTCTGTAATTAGCTACAGTGTTCAACACTGCAAAACAGGGCTCAAAATACATGTTGGATTCTGTATGAGCTGCCGCTTACTTTCATTTTGTTGTTTATGTTTATTTAGTTATTAAAGTTAAAGTATTAAAGTAAAACTTTTGCCGGTTCCGCTTCCTCCCTCCTCGAATCTTGAACTTTGCACACACATACATACATACATAGGCTATATAATTTTCTCAGATCATCCTGGCGATTCATTTTTAAAGTTTTGGCAATCGGTCAGAGGGTCGCGACCCAGGGTTTGAAAACCACTGCTTTAGAGGAGCAACAAAATGCTGCATTTAAAAAAAGTGTTTGATGTCCACAGCTTAAATTCTTTAAAAGGTTTGAGGTACTTTTAATTAAAATGTGTAATAAATGTTTACATTTACCCACAGTATACAGGAAAAGTATTATTTTCCAAGCTTGGTTGACGAAAGTGATTTGATTTTAGTCATCTTACATCTATAATGGAAAATGAGGTAAGGTACCTAAGTGAACATCTGTAGCATATGCAAGTAAACAAGAAAGTACTGATGTCTGTATAGCATGCCAGTCTAATTTTTTTTTTTTTTTTTTTTTTTTTTTTATCCTGCCTTGTGTCAACAGGCAAGGTCTGGCTACCATTAGACCTTTACAGTGTGCTAACAGGATGAAAATTTATATGGATGATGAAAGGCAAATCTACAATTCATTACCAAATTGTTTTAAAAATCTCATTAGAGAAAAGAAAAATTTTAGAAACATGAAATATTTCTTTTTTTTTTTTTTTTCTATTTTAGAACATTACAAAAACAAATAGTAAATAAGCCTTATTTACATACTTATGTTCACTTAATTATTTTTAGGGAGGGTGTGATGTTACCATCTTTTTCTTTATTTTTTATATTTAAGCCAATATAAAAAGAAAAAAAAAAATGCACTGGACAAAGTGTAACCTAAACCATTTTCTTTCTTCTTAGGAAACGTTTTGTGGCTCTCAACAAACAGCAATTACTTGCTACGGTACAGTGAACGTAGACATAAAGGTCATAGTCATTTATCATTGTTAACAGGTCCAGTGCATGGATCTTATAGGCAATTTTATTATGTTTCTACATTCAAGTAGCTGGAGAGAGAATGAGCGAGACAGTGTGGGCATGATTGACAGCTGAGTGGGCGTAAATCTTCATTCTGTCCAGCAGCTGCTGGCTGCTGATTTGATGCCTGTTAAGACTATCACAATGATGCAGTCAGGTTACATAACACCCCACCCCCAGCCCAGACGCTCACCTTTTCCTTTCCTGGGCATGCTAGGACTATGGCTGTATTTATAATTGGGTGTGAGCAAAATAATGGGAGTCCCAATTATCGCCGAGTTCAATCTGTGACAGTGAGAGGGAGAAAGAAAATTAAGCAGCCGTATTAAAGACATGAGAATGATACCAGAGAAAACAATGTCAAATAATATAAATATACAAAGCTTTTAAACACAGAGAGTGTTAATGAATGTTGTTGGAATAAATGTATGCTTAAATATCTGCAAAAAGGATTTAATAACAGTAGATGTCAAAAAAGAGAGAAAAAAAAAATAAAGCTGGGTTAATCAGGTAAGATTATACTGCCACTGTGTGGCCGCGGTAGTCCTAAACCAATTTTTTTTTTTTTATAAGCCATAAGTGAAATAAACATATAGGGGCCACATATAAAACTATGTGGAGCATGACATTTCCGAATGTCATAATACTTGTATAAAGGAGGAGAAGACTACCCACTTGTCCCTTTGTCCCTTTGTCTCACCTGTTGTCTTCACTTTCGATGATTCTCTTGTACCGCTCCAGCTCGCTCTCCAGAGAGGTCTGGTACATGGCCAACTGTCGACACTTATTGGTGTATTTCTCCAGTGACCTCTCGGACTCTTCGATCTCTTTCCTGAGGGTCTCAATTTGTTCATTGTACAGCTGAATCTCGTCATCGTAGCTCTCTTGTGTGGTCTTGATGGTTTGTTCCAACACAGAGGTCTAGAAAACAAGATACATTATAGCCAATTACATTATACATACATTACACATATACATTCCAGGTATGCATTACAGATCAGTTAGATTTGTATGTCTTTGAACACTGCAAAAAATGTTTTTCTTACTTAGATTTTTTGTCTTGTTTCCAGCCAAATTATCTAAAAATTCTTAAATCAAGAAGGGTTTACTAGTCAGGTAAAATGATTGTCTTGTTTTCAGAAAAAATATGTTAAAATTAATTGAAACAAGCTAAATAATCTGCCAATAGGGTAAGAAAAATAATCTAGTTTTCTGCTTGAAATAAGATTATTTTTCTTACACCATTGGCAGATTATTATTATTTTTTTTAATTTTTTATTAAAACAAGACAATCATTTTTACTTGTCAAGAAAATCCTTCTTGATTTAATAATTTTTAGATATTTTGGCTGGAAACAAGACAAAAAATCTAAGAAAAGCATTTTTTGCAGTGAAAGAAGTCTCTTCTGCTCACCAAGGCTGCATTTATTTGAACAGTAACACAGTAAAAACTGAAATATTATAACAGTTCCAAATAGGTGTCTTCTACTGTAATATTGTAATTTATTGATCAAAGCTGAATTTTTAGCGTCACTGCTCCAGGCTTTAGTGTCATGTGACTCTAATGTGCTGATTTGCTGTTTACAAAACATTTCTGATTATTATCAATACTGAAAATACTGCTTGAAACTGTGGAAACTGTGATCATTTTTTTCTGGATTCTTTGATGAATATAAAGTTCAAAAGAACAGCATTTATTTGTAATAGAAATCTTTTGTAACATATACATTTTACTTTCATATTTGATCAATATAATGCATCCTTGCTGAATAAAAGTATTAATTTATCAGTATACTAACATATTGTCAGTAAGGAATAGAACCAGTAAGTCTTATTTGCTCTCATCTATTTTTGTGGTGATAATAAAATCCAAATTCTGTCCATCATTAATCTGGTCATTTTGGCTATTGCATCACAGACCACTGACCTAAGCATTGCGTCTTTGTTAGGTTCACGTCATATTTAGAACATTCTGAACTGGTGGTATTATGGTTATTGATCTGTTTCTGAGTGTAAGAGATTATCCAGCTTCTTGGTCACTCACCTCTGTCTGCAGCCGCTGCTTCTGCGCCTGTAGCTGGCAGATGGCGCTCTTGCACTCCTCCAGGTGACTGTGCAGCGCTGGAACGCGCCTCTGGGCGATCAGCCTCTCCTGTTCCTGCGCAAGAAGAGCAGGTGAAACTGCTGTGTAGTTATGACTGAAGATCGTTTGTAATCTGGTCACACTTGGGTCGAACATGCTTCACTTTCACTCATGTCGCAAACATGTCTTTATTAAGAGAGAACGTCCATATGCAAGACTAAACTCAACAGTCCAGTTTAACAACTTAGACTCCACTTTTTATGGCTCTTACTCATACTAAAATACAGATGTAGGCTAAACCACAAGTAGCCTAATAAATCTGCAGAATCCAGATTTAATTTTCTTTCTAAAGCTATTACATGTTTTATGAGTTGCGTCTGTTCTTTTAAAGCAAATAATGTCATGGACATGAAAGAAAGATTTAATCTGATAGTTTGTCACCCAGTCACAGCACCCATTACCACATAGGCACAAAGATTGAAGTGTTAGTAATTTTGAACAAACACCTAAAAGTAAATATTAAAGGTATAATTTCACCCAGAAATGAAAAGTATGTCTTTAATTACTCACCCTCACATAGGCGCCGATCCCGTATTGTAGCTTGTACGACTTTATTCTTGTTTTCATAGTTTATTTTGAGGCAGGTTTTGGCGTTATTTTAATGGCAAATGTCAAGATCATTTGAGCACCCACCGGCTGAAAGATAAATCGGCGCCTATGCACCCTCATGTTGTTTTTATACCTGTAAGACCTTCGTTCATCTTTGTAATTTTTTGTAAAGTTATTTAACAATTATTCTCTTCTGCGTCAGCCTGGCACTCTTTTAGAGAATATAATTTCCTCTAAACGTAAACAAAAAGAGGCGCACATGTGTGCTACGTCAGCCAAAATAGCAAATTGTTCAATAAAGTTTTTTTTTTTTTTTTTTTTTTTTGTTTTGTTTTTTTGCGCACCTTTTTTTCTCGCAGCTTCATAAAATTACAAGTGAACGATGTCACATGGACTACTTTATCAATGTCCTTACTACCTTTCTTGGCCTTGAATGTGGTGTGACTCATGCTGTCTATGGAGGGTCAGAAAGCTCTTGGATTTCATCCAAAATATCTTAATTTGTGTTTTGAAGATGAATGAAGGTCTTATCTGTTTGGAACCACATGAAAGCGAGTAATTAATGATCCAATCCAGTCAGAATCTTTCCTGTCTTAAAGATATTAGTATTTAAAATTATTTTGAAACTGCTCGTTTTCATGCATGGTGTGGACGTTAATATAGTTATCATTGTTTTATATTTCATAAATCACTCCACATCATCTGTGCAACATATATAAATGTTACCTCAACATGTTTTTTTCCTTAGCAGACTCAGATTTTCCATAAACCATAACAGCCACACATCATCACACTAAAAACCACACTTAGCAACCACATAGCTGGGCATTGACAACCCATTTTAGCAATGTACTTTTGAGTTTCACAAAGGCATGCGCCACTCACACTTTTGTGAGAAAATGTCATCATGTATAACATTTCTGATCAGTGTTTTCCTTCCTCACTAATAATACTGGACTGGTCCTTGAATTATCCATATCTGCTAATTACTAATAGCAATGATCTTTCTTTCAGGTCCCTGCAGTACAACTGTAAAGTATGCACTTCATACAGTGTGTTTGTGAGGAAGTGTGTGAGAAGCCCTGCTGCTGTAGAGCGCACAAGAGCGGCGATACAAGAAGATAAAGGGTGTCATCGCTCAGGGAGACTGATCACTCAGGGCACATTCAGAGCGCCGCGCTAATTTCACTGGCACCGCCGCCACACAATTCTTATTGCATGTGACACCCAGAGAGTCAGCAAGGGCCCGAGGCGCTGTGAGCCACAAGGTCACCCTACCTCTGAGACAGACGTGCTCGCTATGAAGGGAATAGTCTGGTTGATCTGGTGCAGAATGTTAAGATACGTCTGGATTTCAGCAAGGTTCTGTGGAGAAAACAAACACAAGAGACAGGAATCAATGGAGGTGGACATGATGAGCACCGGAGACTGTTGAAAGGTCAATTTCATTACAGAGGAGACTTGCACACTAGGACGATCCTTCCCTTGCTTCACTGCAATTCTGGGAACAATAAAAAGTAAAATAGTATGCCCTAGTAGATGGTTCTATATATACAGTGAGAAAAAAAAATAAATTATTTGATCCTGTGCTGATTTTGTATGCCCACTAACAAAGAAGTGATGAGGCTATACTTTTAATTGTAGGTTCATTTGAACAGTGAGAGACAGAATAAACAATCCAGAAAAAATGCATTTCAAAAAAAGTTATACATCGATTTGCCTTTTAATGAGTGAAATAAGTATTTGCAATATTTCTGGTTCCAATATGTCTTTTATACAGGTAAGGAGCTGAGATCTCTCTTAAATGGAGTGCTTAAATGGAACTCTCTTAAATGCTCCTAATCTCAACTTGTTACCTATATAAAAGACACCTGTCCAGAGAAGCTATCAATCAATCAGATTCCAAACTATCCACCATGGCCAAGACCAAAGAGCTGTCCAAGGACGTCTTTGGTACAACAAGCTCTATCCATGAGTACCAAAGACGTCACTTCCGCTATGCTTGCCGCCATATTTGTGTCCGATATGACAACAGACACGGCACATCTAAATGAGATTTAAAAATATATTGAAATATAAAAGTCACACTGAGACTTTGACTTGATTGCAAGTTTAGGGCAGTAAGTGTAAATGATTGTGAACATAGTCGCTCGATGAAGGCTTCAAGACCTTGAAGAATCCTATGCCGGCTGGCGATACTGGCGCTGACGGCACTAATTCCCTTACAGTCTGCGCTTTGATTTCGGCAAATTCGTTTTGGTGAATGTATATATATATATATATATATATATATATATATATATATATATATATATATTTGAGCATGAGCCCAACATCCAGCAAGGCAAGAAAACATGGATATATACCTGAGAGAAGACGTCTTTCACTTCTTGTGTAAAGCACAAATTTAAACACCAAAAGCATGCAATTTCTTTATTTAAAAATATGCATTTTCATTCATTCATAGGCTATTTGGCTGCAATAACATTTTAGTTAAATTTTGCCATTATTTAAAAAAAATGCTTTACTGATGTTTCAGACTTTCTTTGATATGCTTTCAAGTTTTATGCCATACATGTGTTTGTAGGTTATGTAATTTCACAGTATATCCACCTTCTAAATTATTACACCACTTGTGCAGCCAGTCACAATTCACAAAGGTACATTTTGCTCAGAACGATGGTTTGTGTGTAACTTGTGTGCCATTTTTTGCATGACAAATTATTATTATTATTATTTTATTTGAGTAATTATACATAAATAGTTTTAGTAATAGTAATACATTATAATACATTAGTAATACATTAAACAGTAATAGTTTGACAACCTTTGTACATATCTACTGTACTGCAGACATGGCAATGACATTCATTATACAACACGTTTGCTCTTAAGCCAAATACTCATTAAAACGAATAATTTACCCACATCTAGATGTACTGTAAGTCGCTATTCTCCGCATTAACACTGTTTTAAACTTACTGTTTGAAGGCTTTCTCTTTTAAACGGATCAGCTTGGACATAGGAGTTGACCGTTTTAAAATGATGTGATCGCAAATAACAGCTTCTTTTCATTTTTAGGACATTGTCTTTGTTATAATGTACTGATTCATATTAGCAGTCAATAATTATTATTCGACTATTCTGCCTCTCCTGACATGCTCTCGCACCCCAGACCGACTCCGGTTGCATTCATTCACGTGAATTGGCGAGATGAGAGGTGACTCTTCCTGGTAGTGTGATATATTTAACGTTAGTGTAATTTCTATTCACCCAGACACTGACGGTAACATGTCAGAAGTGCCGGTACACTAAAGGCTATACCGGCCCACTTCAAGCACTGATTGGGATCGAATAAAATTGTAGTTGGGTATTTTTCTGATGGCAGTTGTTACAGCTATCAGAACAATGTATCCCTTTCATATTATAACCTTGTTGTGAACCTTCTGGGAGTGTTTCTCTGATCTTCTTGTAGTTGTGGCTGCTGTGACCATAGACTGAAACAGGTAGCGCGGACACAAACATGGCAGCGATAAACTATAGTGACGTCACATGGAACTTATGGATTGAACAAATAATGTTTAGTTTTGGCCGTTAATTCTTTGCCAGCAGGTGGTGCTTTTCGCCATGAATATAGATGTTTCCTCGGTAACCGCAGAAAACAAAGCAGAGCACCTGACTTTGAAACTGGCAAACAATGGCTGTTTCTCAATTCCAAGAATGCATAGAACGGACTTGTGTTCTTGTAAAGACCGGTCTTGCCAGGCTGCCTTGAAAGAACGAACTCGGAAGGATGCGAGAACACATAACGACTCCTTGTGAGAAATGAGATGCGCTGTGATCTTGCTGCTCAACTCTGACATGAGCTGGACAGCAGAACGCGATACACAATAAAAAAAAAAAACACCTTTAAAACCTTTATTTCATTTCATATTTGGGAAAATATTAGACTATTTAGGCTATAAAGTTATTCTTTGCTAATGTTAAAATTCGTTTTAATATGCCAATAAAACGTACAACAGGCTTTCTCACATCATTAAAATGATGCTAAACAAAACGCTAAATGTTTACTTTAACGAGCCGTCACTTATACGATCTTGCAGCGGTAATCTCTCAAACGAAAATGAGAAGTTTAAAGTTTACAGGCTTCCGTACGTTGTGCGCCCGCGGTGTCTTCTGGGATTTCTAAAGATTCAATTCTCTCAAGTCTGCATTCGATGCATCCTCGGTATCAAGAACACATCCGGGTTCTTTCATACGTCCTCTGTACTTGCGTCCTTGAGTATTGGAATTGAACTTTTGCAGTTGGTGATGACGTACTTCGAGAACACAAGGACGCAAGATCGCTGAAGAACGCATATTGAGAAACAGCCAATATTCAGCCTTGAAATATGTTGACGTGATTATTCATATAATGAGTTTTGTGCCATACAAATTACGGGAGTTTTACCAATGGTGAATGTAATTAACATATAAAATACGGCCAGCTGGATTTTTTTTATAGAAAGATTAAAAAATACAGGAGAAATACAAGAAAATATTTAAACGGGATGATAACAGGATAGAGCGGTAAAATACGGGAGAATTCCGGAAAAAACGGGCGGGTTGACAGGTATGAATATACAAAAAGAGATGAGCAAAGAAGACTGGTCTCAGAACTGGTATTTGCACAGTTATTGCTCATTGCATAAATCAAGAAGTCCATGAAGCTGCTGTCACCCTAAGCATAAGCACTACTCTTCTGTACAGTGGTAACCTCAAAGCTTTTTCTAATCTCCAAACCTCTTCTAAATCTCAAACATAACTCACCATTACATGTATAAGAAATCTAACATGTAATTTTCCTTCATTAAAAAAGACTTAAAATGACCATTTTTGTAAACATATTTCCCTCTTATTGTGACCTGAATTTTTACAAATTGAAGTGGATTGAACATAATGGAATTAGATTAGGTAAGAACGTTTCAAGAATTTAGTTGTTTCTGTTTTCCATTTTAACCAAGTAATCTGAACAAGCATTAATTATTATTATTATTATTATTATTATTATTATTATTATCCTTATTGGTAACACTTTATAATAACGTTCAGCTGTAAGTCATTTATATGTGATTAGTTAATGATGAAATAATATTTTACAAAACATTCACAAATGATTAATAACTGATATGCTAACAATTTGTGTATGTTTTGTTAATTCATTTGCAAGTCAATTACAAGTTAATTTACAAGTAATTACTTAATGATAAACTAATCGTTTACAAAACATGACTATGTGTTTATAAATGATTAGTAAGTGCTATGTTAAAAAGTGCAAAAATGCAATTATTCTAAAACTATTTTCTTTTTTAAATAATAATAATAAATTATTTGCTGTCAAGTGAATAAACATGTAAACCCTTTCTCTCATCAGCACAGACTTTCTGTGTGGAGTGTGTTGGATCTAGTGATTATGTAAACCAGTTTACCCTCCAATGAAGATCACACCAGGTGCACAGTGCTAAATGTGTGTCACAGAAGACATCTTTACTTTCACCAGTCAGCCCTTACATTGCATTACACACTACAAATTATTCAAAACCTGTTGTGTAAATGCATGAGTAAATAATTTACAAATCTTTCTGCGTCCCCTAATCTAAAGTGTAAACAATTCATCACTTGTAAATGTGTTACACATCATTTGTAGATCTTTCTTACATGTTAAAAATGATCTGGTGGATACAAGGCATTTACAACACTTTCTGCATCCCCTAATCTAAAGTGTAAACTACTCATTAGTTGTAAATGCTTTATAAACCTGCTGGTTACAGGTTGTGTGGGTATACACACTGGGGGGAAAGATCTACAAATGATGAGTAAAACATTTACAACTGATGAATTGTTTACACTTTAGAATAGGGGATGCAGAAATATGTGTAAATGATTTATTCATTATGTGATCTTCAATGGAGGATAAACATTTCAATAACTGACATTTCAATTATTTATAATTGTTTAATAATATATTGACTAGTAACTTATTAACCATTTACTAAGGATCTGTTTGATTATTTCATGATATGTTATTTTTTAAGATAACATGACAGATTTGTAAATTGTTAGCATATAATTTATTAATCATTTATGAATGCAGTCATGTTTTGTAAATAACTGGTTCATCATTAACTAATCACTTATAAATGACTTACAACTGAACGTTATTATAAAGTGTTACCAATATATTAATGATACACAATGATCCTATTTAAATCAATGTGATAAATAGGTTAATTCAAAAGTAGTAAGCTAGTATTACCTAAAATCTGTAATGTAATGGATTATGTTACTAACTCAAATTTTTGTCTTGTAATTTGAAATCAGTAACAGACTACAATTTGCAAGTAATGTACCCAGCACTGATTCAACCCATTAACTCACTGAGATTCCAAGACCTGAAATGGATGTATCATACAAAGAAGACATGCATAGTGTCAGTGTGCCTCCAGGAACAGGGTTGGAAAACACTGCTTAAAGCTACCAACAGGCACCCTCTAGGGGTAAATAAGCTACAAAGGTGTTGGGGATGTAATGGCACACGAAGCTTGCAATATTGTCTTGATCTGCATCCAAACACACATTTTACTTAATCTCTTCATATATGTGATATCCTTTTCGCTGTAAACAGTGAATGATTAACTGAGCCAGTGCCTTTAGACACAGTGTATGCATGACTGCATAAAAAGCATCTGTTCTCTGAGGTGCCCCATGAGATGTCATAGCAGACATAAGCAGAAGAACAGCTTTAGTTTTCTGTCTTCTCTCTCTGAGAAGCTTACAGTACATCGTCACCACTGCGACTGATAAACTGGATATTAGCAACACTGAGGACAACAGATCTGAATTCATTAACTACATGATGACAACGCAAAGTGTCAGTTCTGCAGTCAGTCTAATAAAAAGCAGATTAGTCAAAGATCCCATCAGTGTTGTCAATATCTGGTAGCTTTTTTTGTGCATTTTAGTCTGCCTATTAGCTTTGAGGCTTAGATAGTTTAGAAAGGTTTAGTAGAAAACATAAAATTCACACACACACACACACACACACACACACACACACACACACACGCACGCACAAATAATAAATAAATAAATAAAAAGCAAACCTAGAACAGTACTTTTTGTACTTCTAAGTAACTAGCGCTGCTATGTTCCACTCAAACTTCCTGTTTAAATCCACTTAAGTTGGGTCCAAGCCTCTATCTTTATCAGAGTGTTTTTCTTTGGAAAACTTTACTTCGCTACATTCCAAAGCATAATGTCATAATTTTTATTTCACTACATTTCATAAATAAAAGTTATTTGTTTTACCTTTTAATACTTAATAATATTACAAATGTATTACTTTCTTGTGCTTAAGTGATTCTTTGAATTACTTTTACTTGAGTAAAAGTAATAAAGTAATAGATTTCTAATGTAATTAAGTATTAAATTATATTTTATATGAAATGTAGTGCAGTAAAAAGTGCAATATCATGCTTTGGAATGTTGTGAAGTAAAGTTTTCTAAAGAAAAACACTCAAAGTACAGACAGTTGAAAAGTACTTTTACAGCAGAGTAAATACTACTGTCTGGCTCTGTTTATGAGCACTATTTATTCATATCACACATTTAAGCTAAGCTTTAAAACACTGAGGTTTCACAGGCAAGGCTTAGACTAAGTAAGGATTAAGCCAAAACATTACTGGTGTGCATCTTAAGACAAAACAAAGGCACTGGTATATTTTGAGATCAGTCTGTGCAAGTTTATTTCAGTTGAAACAGCTCAGACTTACATTTTAGTCTAGGACTAGGCTTAAGTCTTGTCTGTGAAACCAGTGGTCAGTGTACGCTATAGACTTACAACAATGACCACTGTCTTCAGAGATAGCAAAATCTCAGGGATAGGATCATGTCTTTGGTAGTATTACAACTATTCTTTTCAAGTATAATGTCAGTACTTTAGACTTTATCTGAAAATTATTTTGAATACTCTATGAAAATGGCTTGACAACTGAAGGGCCCTATCATACACCCAGCGCAATGTGGCACAAGGCGCAGCGCAAGTGTGTTTGCTAGTTTAAGTCTGACGCAGTTCGCATTTTCCTGTCCAGCGCCGAGTCGTTTAATTAGCAAATGCATTTGCGCCCGTTTGTGTGCCCATGGGCGTGCTGGTCTAAAAAAGAGGTGTGTTCGGGCGCATTGTTGGCGCGTTGCTATTTTGAGGAACTGAAAATAGGTTAGACCAACTCAAACATGGTCTAAAGTCTAAAGTCAATGGCGCAATATTTTTTATTTTTATTTATTTATTATTATTATTTTTTTAAAGAGCGCATTGGTAGATCATGCGCCTCTGGGCATGTCCACAACGCGCGTTCACTTTACTTATTACACACAGGGATGCGCATCACAAAAACATGCCAAATATGGCACACAACGATATTATTGTGTAGGCGACATAAATATAAAAATGTAATGATGGATAGCCACTGCGTGTAGTAGAATTAGGCTACCTATTTGCAGTTCAGCCTATTAGTACTTATAATGATGAATGAAATTGGCTAATTAATTGAACAATCGTGCCAATACACACACACATATTAACTGACTCCTCGCACAGAGCTATTTGAAAGCCTGCATCCAACGCAGACGAATGAAATATTGACTGGCCACTTAACAGGTAATTTCAGCAAAACATCATTCGTTGAACTCCTCAGTTTACTGAGGAGCGCAACTCGCTATTAAAGGGAATGGGAGATGAGACTCTGATTGGTTTATTGCACGTTACGCCCAAAAAACACCCCTTACTTATTAAGAGAATAGGGACAACCCATTTCGACTATGCGCCCGGACCGTTTTCCCGTCGTTAAATTAGCAAAAGTGGATCTGGACACGCCCTGAGCACACCTGCGCCGTGCGCTTTGCACTTTGCGTTTAGATCGTTAAAATAGGGCCCGAAGTTTTCTTTCTTGGGTTGCAAATTTACTATTATCTTGTTATGTCATGTCACAGTTTGTAGGAGTCTATCAGATGAAGCCAGAAGCATTTAATACCCTCTTCGTTTGGGAGTCACACTTACTTTCTTCGCGGTTTTTCCATTGGAATTAATATGTATTTATATATTATTTTTCAATAAATACAACATTCCATATTAAAATAGAGTAAAACCATTTAAAATATCTGTTATTTTATTTTATTTATTTATTTATTTTTTTTTCTTAAACTGAGAATTATGCCATTGGTTGTAAAAAATATAAAACTTGTGTAATGTCATGTATTTTATTTTATTTATTTATTTATTTTTTTTATTTTTTTAACTGAGAATTATGCCATTGGTTGTAAAAAATATAAAACTTGTGTAATGTCATGTAACCTGTATAGCTCCCTATATACATATATACAGAGGCTTTTGGATTCCCATTGGATTCCCATTTTTAGATATTTTTGGTTAGATTAATATCAAGTTTTGTAATGTAATTACAACCAGAAACCAGGCCTGTTGCAGTCTTAGCAGTTCATCTCTCTCTGTCTCTCTCTCTGTGTGTGTGTGGGGGGGGGGTCTTACCCATTCATTTCAATGGTCTCTCTCTCTCTCTCTGTGTGTGTGTGTGTGTGTGTGTGCACGTGGGTGTCAATTTTGCACTGTTTATATTTTAGAGTGTCACCACTTGATTGCTGTGCACTTTTTTCTGCATAGTGGCTGATTTGTAGTTTGTACCACAAAAAGATTCTCTGAGTTTTCATATTTTTTTGTATTTCCCATCCATTTCCCATGTCGCCATTTTTGACCGCGAAGAAGGCAAGTGTGACTATTTTTGTTTTTTTGACCCTTTAAGATACCCAAATCATGTCCATGATTTTTTGTGTGTTCCCATTGCTAAGATAACAAAAGTCACCAAGTGTCATCTCATTCCGATGAAGCTACGATTTTTTATATTTTTAAAAAATTTTCAGTCAAAAGTGACCGAATAGGGCCAGAGGGTTAAAATAGTCATCTTAGTGATAGATTTGTTCTTACAAACACAGATTTTGGCTTCACACAATAACTGAAAACAAGATGAACTGATGGACTGGAGTGGTATGAATTACTTGTGGATTATTGAGACGGATTATTGTGATGTTTTTATCAGCTGTTTGGGCTCTCATTCTGACGGCATCCATTCACTGCAGAGGCTGTCTAATGGTGAGCAAGTGATGCAATGCTACATTTCTTCAAATCTGATGAAGAAACAAACTCATCTGCATCTTAGATGGACTGAGAGCATTTTCAATGCATTTTCAGCAAATTTATTTTAACAACTACGGTAACACTTTACAATGCGTGTGTACAAATATGCATTATTTCATGTTTAACTAATGCAGAGATAATCATGAGTTATAACTCATGAAGAACTAAACCATTTATTAATATTTACTGCATTACCAAGAAATTAACATTCTATATGATTCATAGATTAAGTAATCAATAAATTGTTATTATTGTTAACATAAGGATATATTTGCAAATCATTAGCTAATTATTAATTAAAGCAGACAACTGGAAGTTGAAGTACATAGCATTGACCACTGTGGTAATTAACATATGAATTTACATAATTAGTTAATAAAATAAGTTATTAGGGAATTAATATATTATGACACATTTGACTAATAACAATTTATTGATGACTTAATCTATGAATCATATAGAATGTTTTTCATGAATTATACATTCATTTGTGATTATCTGCGCATTAATTAAGCATGAATAAATGCATATTTGTGCACCCGTATTGTAAAGTGTTACCACTACTCATTTAAGTGTGTCTTAAGTGTCTATTATTTGGGACCACTGGAAAGCATTATTGACAAAGATGTTGTGCCTACCAAGTTATACTTTCATATTTAACAATAATAACAGCAAGACATCAATCACTCTTAAAAATATAAATGCCAAAACCAAAATTTTGGCTGCTGTGTGTGGATGTGTTTTTCTGCTTCTGGCAGCTGTTCTAACTTCTGAAATAATGCACATGTTGATGAGAAAATTCTGGCATTCAGACATTGAATGTGATGTACAGCAGTGCTGATGAAACATAATGCAGGGCCACACAATGGCCTGTCACTGTACAGTTTAGAAAAACACTGCTGACATCACATTTAAAAGATGGTCCAGTGCCAAATTTCTGTCCTCTGAATGAACAAATGTAAGCTCAGCACAAAAACACACCTCTCAACAGCAGCCATAATATAGCCAATTGCATTTCTGAGAAGATATTACAAAATGAGGAATATGAGGACATTCAATGGGAAAATAAAGGCATCACTTTAGTTTGTTGACCAGCTATTATTTGGATTAATTGTTGCGATAAATCATAAGAAATAAAAACAAAAACATGCAGTAAAGGTTAAATAGGGACATTTTTTACTTTCTGTTGGCTCCAGTTGTGCAAGGGAGATATGATCTTTTGTAAAAGTGTAATTGCTGTCATTTCAATTTGAAGTCCTATGCGAGAAGCATCCACAAGTGTACGCTTTAAAACATAATTTGTGTCAAATGCTTTTGGTAAAGTGGATTTACAGTGGTTTGTCATTCAATGGACACTGCCAATTGACAATTTTGCAGAAGAGCTTTCGAGATGCAATTTAGAAAGATAGAAGTGCAAATAGGAGTTGTGGTCGCCTCCTACCTTTTTGTGCCTCTCTTTGGTGGCGTTGACGTCATCTTGCAGGAACTGCAGCTGGATTTGATACTCAAGGTTTCTCAGTAGCACTGTGTCGGCTTCCTGCGAACACAAGAGCAAATGGACTCGTAATCATGTTGCTGTAAGAGACTTTCTTTGGATAAGTGAACAGTGGTGGTGCATTTTCCTTTCTCAGACTCCTGTTAGTCCTGTTACATTGCTCTCGAACAGATAAACAGAAGGGAATTTTAAAGCAATGATGCATTCCAGGTTATGCATTACAGACTTTACCACAGGTAAGAGTTGATCTTAAAACAGAAACATAAAGTACCTGCCTGGCCAGCCCATTTATAAGCTTTTGGTCATACATGTCTGATCATGCTAGCAGTCCCCAAAACTCAAGTTACCTTTAAATGTCTGTGCAATAAAATGTTATTATCTGGGTAGCTACCAGTTTCACTAACTTGCTCAAAATTGACATTACAGTAGTTGACCTGAAAGCCAAAAAAAAGTTGCGTAGGGTATGTTTCTTGCCTTGATGCATGATGCAAAAGTAGTAACTTACAGTACAGAAGGCCTTGAGTAGCTTACAGTATTGCTTTTATAAAAGAATGCTAAGTCACTTGAGTCTGTGTTAAGTTTATTTTAACACTTCTAAGGTGGTTTGAGGCGGTCCACCTGGTGCTGAGCTTAAGAGCAGCCCTTGCCTGTAGATATATTACTGAAAAGCATCATCTCTTGTGGATTATTGCTTTATAATCGCCTGCGAAATTGCAGGTCAGAGAATGGCAGAGTTCATTTGTACCTTATTGAGCTGTTCCAACGTGTGCCTCAGCTTCTCTTGATATTCACATTCATTTCTGTATCTGTGGACAACAGAGAGTGTTTCAAGCGCAGTTCATCATGTATGTTCATGGATTTCTAACCATTAGTTATGTGGAGGATTATTGATCTGCTCTATGTTGCTTCGATCAGTGGAGTCTGCTGTGATTTCTTTTGACCGTAGTTCAATGGTTTCTTGGGTGTTTTGATACATGTAAACATGACTCATTTACTATACCCTTGACTTGTGAAAAAGTTAGCAGCTTTCATCAGGAGAGCCACACTGGAGAAACCCAAAGCAAACGGTTTAAATAAACCCATGTAAATATTGGATAAAATGTAACAAATCCAACTTAAACCCCACCATCCATTTATTGACCATCTGAAGCATATTACACATAAACTTTTAGTGCTCAGGCTGACTGACCTTACATAACTAACATTTTTTAAATTGGTCCATCTGGAACATTTTCTCAACTCCTGTAAGACTAATAGTTTCTCACTGCATCACTGAGCTCCTTTGAAGAAGAACTAAATACAGGATTTGCCAAAGTTTGCCAGGTTAGTGGCATCAAATCTTAGGAATTCAGTGTTTAAGGCAATTAGTAGTCTGCAAACAAGCAGAAGTTTTATGTTCTATGTCTGTGTCTTTACTTCACCATTATTTAAACAGCTCTTTTTCTGTTGTCTGTTAATATGGTATAATCTATTTCAGGTCAACCGGACACTAAATGGTACTTAAAATCATCTTTACATGCATATGTCATCAGATGCTTGATGCAAGTAGATGCTTTAAATAGATGCTTGATATAATGGCTATATGTTTGCATTATTTAGACCACCCTGCTCTCTGGTTATATAGTGAGTCATTAGTGATTAACTACAACCTTCTGGTGCATTTTCTAACCTGCTGTTGTACTCATCCAGCATGCGTTCGGCATCTTTGAGCTCCCTCTCTAGCTTGGCTCGGTCTAACAGCAGTTCCCGGATGCGCTGTCTGTTGACACTGATCTGCTCGGTGAAGGCCTCCTCCAGTCCTGTTGCTTCCTCCATACGCTGAAGAGTCTCCAGCTGTTTGCGGAACACAGCATTGCGTTGCTCCAGCACGCGAGCCCGGTTGATGTAACGCGCAAAGCGGCTGTTCAGCTCCTGTAGGCTCTCCAAGCCCTGGACGGCCACTGTCGAGGGCCCGCTGGCTGGATCAAACTGTGTTTCTGGGCTGCTGGGCTCCTCAAAGACATCGGTGCACTCGTACTTCTTCTTGTGCACCTCATGCCGGACGCTGGTCCTGAACATACCGCGTACGTGATGGTTTCCACCTCCGCAATGTTCGTCTTAGTGCTTTAGTGCCCCTCAGCACCTTTAGTGTGTGAAAACTAGGGTGCTCACCCTCCGCTGTCTCATGCTAGACTAAACTCTGCCCGTTCGGGTCGCGGGGACAAATAGCTAAAAAACTTTTCATCCAGGTGTTTCACATGGTGTCCTCTATGGATTCTTCCAGTGGAGTCCTGTGCACAAGCCCAGCAAAAGCACCACCATTGTCGAGGGCTTTGTTGTGCTGAATGATCTTTTGAGATCTGCTTTTGTTCCCAGCTCAGCAGCTCTGTCTGTGATCACAATGATGCGCTTCCACAGCCGTCTGTTCGACAATGAAAAGTTGCAGGGCATGCTGTTTCAGAGCACATGAAACAACAGCAACTTCTCGACTGCAGTCTGGCAATGGCATAATCACTGCCAATACTACCGTTAAGTGCCACATAAATACATCCACTGGTGCGATAAACCTCTTTATATGGCTATCATGGAATATCACACTTTGTGCATGGAAATAGGATTGCAAAGGATTTTTTTCAAGAAATCTGTACAGTCACACTTTATATTAGGTATCTTAACTACTATGTACTAAAACTGAACTGGATTTACTGTGTAACTAGATGTTGTTCTGGACAATAGGGTAATGATTAAAGGGGTTACAGGGTAAGGGTTGGGTTACAGTTAGGTGTAAAGTACTTGCATTAAATGTTTATTTAATTGCAATGCGCCAACATATATGTTTATAATAAGTATATGAAGAGTTCAGATGCAAAACCAGCTAAAAGCCATCTCGGTCAAAGTATCAGTATTTACATAGAAACGTATATATCGGAGCCTGAAAAAATTCATTTTTTAAAAAAAGATATCAGATGGATTTGGAGGCTTTTGGATCTGATATACTATCAAATGGTTAAGGCTGCATAAAGTGTGACCAAGAAGTTTAGTGATTATGTGTTAATAATAATCATAAAACAGTCTGATGTAAATATAAAAGATCAAAATGGTGACCAGTAGAAAGTGAACTTTGTGGAAGCTTTAAAAGTGTGTTAAAGTAATGAGTGAAGGGTTATTCTTAATTGACCTTGCCCATGGTAAAATTTAGTTAAAATAGATTATTGTTGTTAATAATTGTTTATTTGTTAGTTTTTTTGCTTTATTAAATGGCATCAACAGAAAAATAAGACATCAGTGGTCAACTAGTCAAGTTAAAAAGCAAAGTTTATAAGGATGTTGTCGTGCCTGTATTTTTAAAATAGTTTTAAAGTAAGTTTGAAGATGGAACGCTTTTATGTAGTTTAAATGCTTGGTAGGTTGGAAGAGAAGTTTTAAGCCTAAAGGATATACAGTAAACCTTCTTTTGCAGTTTTAAAAGGGATTTGAAGTTTAAATGGATGTACAGTACAGGCCTTTCTAAGTAACTTCTAAGCCCATAAACATACTGCATTTGACCGGAGAGCATTATAAAAAATAATCTATGATGTATATTTTGTGGAGTAGATTTTTGTAGAAAATTATTTACAGAACTACATTTATTTATATAGCTGCTACCGGACTGATAAAAATAAATAAATAAATAAATAAATAAATAAATAAATTTATCTATATTGTTGATACAACAACATTGTAATTGTTTAATATATAGAAGCAAAGTTTGCCGAAAGAAAATAAATCCATCCATCCGTCTATTCCATCTCAGGCCATAGGCAGGGAAACAGCCTGTATGCATGGCCAGTCCATCACAGACTCTCATCACGCACTCTCTCCTGTGTGCAATTTATTGTTTTACTTGCAAATTAATGCATATCTTTGGACTGAGGAAGTAACCGGAGAATAGGTGAACAACATGAAACCTCCACACCCAAAGGCATCCTGGAGTTATTTATTTCCAGTTTAGTGATTACAAGCTTTGTGGTTCATAATAGATATATATAAAAAAATATTATGATATAATAACAACATTATGATCTGAATAAACAAATGTGTCACGGATTTTTAGAATTGCTAGAATCATTTAGGGATTTCTGTATCCAGTCCAGTGTATTTATGGTCACTGCTTTCTATTTAAAAATGTTTTCAGATCCAGTTTATTTGATGCAAAGATTCATTTTTCAGTAGCCATCAGTGTCACGTGATCCTTCAGGAATCCTTCTAATATGGTGATTTGCTGCTCTGTTATTAGTTATTATAGGTGCTCAGTTATTAATGTTTCATATTATCAATGTTGAAAACTTTTGATCAATTTAATGCATCTTGCTGAATAAAAAAGTATGCATTCTATTTCATTACATTTTCTTTTTTATTTTAACTTACACCAAACTTTTGAATGGTAGTGTATGTATCTTGGTTGCCACAAAAATATGAAGCAGCAGAACTGTTTTTTTTTTTTTATTCAATTTGTAATACAAAATGTTTCTTGAGCAGCAAATCAGCATATTAGAAGGATTTCTGAAGGATCATGTGACACTGAAGACTGGAGTAAGTGTCTATTATCAGCTTTTGCTTTATAAACAAACAAAACAAAACCAAACAGGACCAGGAGTTTTGAAAACTGAGGACATATAAATACAAAGATAAACAATGAATGTAACAGGAGAGAGGTGATACTAATCAATTAACATGAAAACAAAATAGCAAAGGAAAGCTACGGGAACAAAGGATACAACAATAGAAACCAAAACCTAAGGTTACATTAGGAGCCGGTGACAAAGGAGGTAACCGTAGAGGAACTGATGAAGGAATTGCCCATGGCGGAGCCAACAGAGGTGAGTCCAGGGAACCAGGAGGACAGCCGACTGAGGTAGACACCCTGGCAGAGCCAAGGAGTTGAAGACCCAGAGTGATGCCAATGGTCTGAATGGCCAAAGCATAGTAGACGGCTCACAGGACTGAGGTGAGGCCAGGTGCGATCCAGAGCGAGGACTGGTGGAGCTGAAGGAATGGAGGGCTAAGGTGCAGCTGAAAGCCTGGAAGTCTGCAGTGGAACTATAGGGTGATGTCTGACCAAGGCAGAGCTAGAGGCATGACGATCCACAGAGAAGACATAGGAGAGAAGAGCAAATGTAGAGTCAAAATGGACAACAGGCCGAGGTGGAGTCCTGCCTTAGAGTCCAGGGATGGGCAAACTCAGTCCAGGAGGGTGACTGTCCTACACAGTACAACTACAACTACAACCCTGATAGAACTCACATGCCTGTGGTTTTCTATTAATCCTGAAGACAGTTATTAGCTGGATTGTGTGTGTTTCATTAGGGAGTTTGCCTGGTCCAATATGAGTCCAAAAACTGCTAATTAGTTCTCCTTTCAGGACAGAAAGGGTGGCGAACTCTAGCTCTGGGAAAGACTTATCATCAGGCTTGGGCTGTGGGAAGAATGGGGCTTCAGGTTCTAGCTCTATTATGGAACTTTTCACAGGCAGGTGGTCCTGGCACACATGGGCTCTAGCTCTGGGTCCATGGTGGACATTGGCTCAGTCTCTAGGTCCATGATTGGCAGTCAAAATTCTCCTCCACAGTGAAAGAGGAGACACTCGTTATGAGCATCAACCCAACAAAAGCAATGAATTTTCCTTGGGGGGTATCGATAGGGAAATGGATTTTGGTTGTAAATGTTTATTGAGTCCAGTGTAATTGGCCTGGTACCAAAAGTTTCTAGTGTTCTTGATGGAGTGATCTTTCTGGGTGAGGAGGAGGAAACAAACGGCTGATGCATTCTTCATATCTGGGTCTGGTATTCTGTTTCAGCTAGGAAGACAAAAAGTAAGATCTATTAACAGCTTTCACTTTATTAACCAAACATGCAGGAAGTTCACAAAAGAAAACCAACATAACAGCTTTGCAGGTGAAACAAAGATAATACATTTACATTACATTTACATTTAGGCATTTGGCAGATGCTTTTGTCCAAAGCGACATAGAGTTGGGAGAACATAGAGCGATTCTTCTTAAGGAGACAAACAGACACAGGCAGTGCTATAATACCAGATTTCAAGTGCTGCTTCAGACTAGGACCAGGAACTAAGGAAAATAAGAGCATATATACATACACAGGTAAATGATAAACTCAACAAGACACATGTGATACTAATTAGTAGCCATTGAAACAAACTAGCAAAAGAAACCAAGGGAGCAAAGGAACACGGGACCGGAAACCAAAGCAGAATGTAATGTACAGGAATACATTTTAAATATATTACAATAGAAACAGTTCTTTTGAATTATAATAATAGTTCACAATATTACTGTTTGCACTGGATTTTAATCAAATAAGTGCAGGCTTGGTGAGCATAAGAGACTTTCAAAAGCATAAAAAAAATACTTTTTTAGATTTTAGAGTCCACTTTTGTTGAAAGCAGTTTGGAGCTAATCAGCTGTGTGTCTGGCACACTGGGGGCTCTGTGGCTCTGCTCAGGTGAAGCAGTGCATGGGTGAGTCATCTGCATCAGGGCTT
Organism: Cirrhinus molitorella; assembly: GCA_033026305.1. Lineage (NCBI taxonomy): Eukaryota > Metazoa > Chordata > Actinopteri > Cypriniformes > Cyprinidae > Cirrhinus > Cirrhinus molitorella. The sequence continues at coordinate 8,167,160 of CM065126.1, read as the reverse complement.
TGGGGGTCTCTGCCATGCTCTGATTGGAGATGGAGCTCCTCTCTGTCATTATGAATTATTATCACACTGGAGCATCCTCAAGTGATTGCTCATAGGCAGGCTGAGCTCCCCTCTCCTTTACTTTATGGGCTTTCTAAATGAGCACGCTCTCTTCTGACATTGTGAGAGACATAGCTGGCTAGAAGCAAATGGGAGGATGGTGTACGAGGGTGTGGAGTGAACAGAACTGTGTTCAATGAGGGTACATTCTCTTCCTTGTGCATACTGTGTGTTTGTGCCTGTCTATTGAATCCTCACTGAGAGATCAATGGGGTTTTTGTCATTTGGAATTGATATTCCACAATGCTGCATATTCTAGTGTCAGCTGCGGTTAGCTTTCACAGTGATACACAAAACTTTGCTGAAACATGACAGCTGAACAGACAACATTTTTCAAAGAGGGAACAAACACATTCAGAGCACTTGCAGCACGTCCACAGAGCAATATTACTGTACATGCTTTTGTAAAGAGTTGCACTGAATAGCACATTAAGCTCTATAATGGTCAGACTCTGGTTTAATAACACCTTAAATAAAGAGTATGACATCTTTAACTTAGCAACATGTTAGTTGAGTCTTCCTCTTTTTAGGGGTCCAATCACCCCAAAAGGGGGCAGAGATCTAGACTTGGCATGACGGTAATATGATCTGGCTACATATAGAGGGAAAAAAAAGGCTGCTGACAACCAATTAAATTTCAACAGATAATAACAATAAATCCAAATGATTTACTGTTATGGAAATTCATATATTTGTACATATTTTCAAATTGAGCATATGTACCAATTTTTGTGAAAATTGGCCACCAGGTGCTGCTATAATAAGTAACTTTATGTCTTTGCCAAAAACTCCACAACTATGTACAACAGAATCAAAATTCTTATTTACGTTTGTCTGCTATTCAAATTTTCTGAAAAAACTACTTTTTCAAACTCCTCAACAAAAACAATTACAAGTGCTCTCTGTTTTATCGCCACTAATGGACATTTTTGTTAGAAACTGATTTGTACCTATTAGTATGTATTTTGCATCTCGTGAAAACATTCCCTCAGGCTTACTGTATGTCATGAGATCAGGTAGGCTGTAATACTAATGTTGTCCACTTGAGAGAGAATAAGAATGTTCCTGTGTCCACTGTGCGCAATATCATCAAGAGGTTTACAGCTCATGGTACTGTAGCTAACCTCCCTGGATGTGGACGGAAGAGCAAAATTAATGAAAATTTACAATTAAGGATTGTTTGAATGGTGAATAAAGAACCCAGATTAACTACCAAATAAATTCATCTGATCTGCAGACAAAGGGTACAACAGTGTCAGCTCACACTTTCGGTCGCCATCTGAATGAAAAGGGACGCTATGGTAGGATACCACTGCTGACACAAAGGCATAAAAAAGCAAGACTGGAGTTTGCCAACACTTATGTAATAAAACCACAATCCTTCTGGGAGAAATTACTGTGGAGAGATGAGACAAAGTAGAGCTATTTGGTAAAGGACATCATGGCACTCTTTACAGAAAAAGAAATGAGGCCTTCAAAAAAAAGAACACAGTCCCTACAGTCATACATGGTGGAGGTTTAAATATGTTTTGGGGTTGCTTTGCTGCGTCTGGCACTGGATGCTTTAACTGTGTGAATGGTATCATGAAATCTGATGAGTACCAAAGAATTTTGGGGTGCAACGTAGTGGCCAGTGTCAGAAAACTGCGTCTCCATCAGAGGTCATGGGTCTTCCAGCAGGACAATGACCTGAAACACTTCAAAAAGCACTCAGAAATGGTTACAAACAAAGCACTGAAGAGTTCTGAAATGGCCAGCAATGAGTTCAGATCTGAATCCAATAGAACACATATGGAGAGATCTCAAAACAGCAGTTGGGAGAAAGCATCCTTCAAATCTGAATAACCTGGAGCAAAAAGAAGAGTGGTCCAAAATTCCAGTAGAGTGGTGTAAGAAACTCATTCATGGTTAAAGAAAGTGATTGATATCAGTTACCCCCTAAAGGGGGTGCTACCAATTAAGTTATAGGTGTCAATAATTTTGTCCAGTGGATTTTTTTGGGTTCTGTGTGGAATTGTTTCAGATTTGACTTTCTTTTTGTTCCAATGCAAACAAACTATATATAATAATAATAATAATAATGTCATGAACTGTGCCATTATGGCTCTCTCTTTTTACCTTTAGAGGGAGCCTTCTATGCTCTATGGACCATTAATCACTACATTACCCATAAACCCTGTGTTGTCACCCTTCACCTTTCACCTTTGTTTTGCCATCTTGCTCATTACCCCCACAGTATAAATAGACCGGTTTTACCCCTGTGTATTCGTGAAGTCTTGATTAAGTTCTACTTGTCAATTCAGAGGGGTTTTTTTTTCCATGTTTGTTTTCCCGTTGCCATCTCTGTGTGTTCTCTGGTTCCTGATCCTGATCCTGATCCTGCTCCGTCCGCCTATCGACCCCTTGCCTGCCTTTGGATTACTCTGTTTGCTTGCTGCCGGCCTCTGTTTGCTTGCTGCGTTGTTCCTGTTTGTTCCTGCCTGACCCTGCCTGCCTGACCACGATTATTGTTAAAATAAAGTTTTGCAAATGGATCCATCTGTCTCAGTCCCCTTCGTTACAGAAGACTTCGCTGCCCTCGATCCAGCAACTTTATTTTCCCCAGCTCAACCATGGACCCTTTCGACCAGCTACTCCATCTCAAACAAGAGGTATGTCCATTGAGGATTATGTACGGAGGTTCTGTGGCCTTATGTATCAGGTCCCGTTTTATGATGAAAACTACTTTAAGGACATTTTCCGTTATGGTCTCGATGAGCCTCCCAAGTCTAGGCTGTGACTTGAGGGCCCACGTTCATGTTTATCAGATTTTTTGGACTATGCATTGTGGTGCGGGGATTCGTCATTTTCTGTGGGTTTCGCGGAGGAGGATCGCGACACCACCGAAATGGTGGCCGCACCGGTGCACGATCACAACATGGTGGCCGCGCCGGCGCGCAATCACAAAATGGTGGCCGCACCAGCGTGCAACCACATAATGGCGGCCACGGCGATGCACGATCACAAAATGGCGGCTGTACCGAAGGGCGCTTTTGAGTTCATGGACTCCCTCAGCCTACAAGCTACAATAGACTTATATCTTGTCTGGAAGATCGTCCAATGCTATCAGTTAAGTCAGTGCTCGCTATCTTCCAGTCTCCCAAGTCTGTCAAGATGTCCGCCCATCTTGATTCCGTGTCAATCATGGCCTCCCTTCCAGAGTCCATTCCCATCATTCCCGTTTCAAGTCAAGCTACAACTGTTGCTCCAAGGTCAAGTCAAACTACAGCTGTCGATCCAGAATCAAGTAGAGTAACAGCTGTTCCGCCAATGCCAAGTCACAGCAGTTCCTTCAGAGCCAAGTCAGGTCACAGCTGTTCCGCCAATGCCAAGTCAAGTCACAACTGTTCTTCCAGAGCCAAGGCAAGTCACAGCAGTTCCCCCAGAGCCAAGTCAAGCTACAGCTGTCGTTCCAGAGTCAAGTCAAACTACAGCTGTCTTTCCAAAATCAAGTCAATGTACAGCTGTTGTTCCAGAACCAAGCCAAGTTACAACCAGTGTTCCTGTTTCCAGTCAAGTGGCAGCTGCTGTTCTCAAGTCAAGTGCAGTCACAGCTGTCGTTCCAGTACCAATTCAAGTCACAGCTGTTCCTCCAGTATCAAGTCGAGTCACAGCTGTTCCTCCAGAGCCAGGTCAAGTCACAGCTGTTTCTCCAAATCCAAATCACGCAGCCATTCCCCTCGTGTCAAGTGTCGCAGCTGTCACTCCAGAGTCAAGTGATGTCGCAGCAGCCACTCCAGGGTCAAGTGATGTCACAGCCATCGCTCCAGAGTCAAGAGATGTCGCAGCTGCTCCTGTGTCAAGCCCCGTCGCAGCTGCTCCGCCCCCTGAGTCAAGCTCCATTTCAGCTGTTCCGCCTCCTGAGTCAAGCTCCGTTGCAGCTGCTCCGCCTCCTGAGTCAAGCTCCATCGCAGCTGCTCCGCCTCCTGAGTCAAGCCCTCGCTGTCGGCAGTGCTGCGCCTGCTCCCTGCACGGTGGTAGCGCCCAGCAATCCACACCACTCCAAAGAGCTCACACCCTGTCTCAATTCGGCTGCTGAGGCCCTTTACGTGCTGGATCCAGCCCGACCTGGCCAGGAGCTTGGGCTCTGAGCTCTCTCTCTCTCTCTGTGTGTGTGTCTGTCTATGCTCTATGTTACAGACCTGTCTGTTCCGCCCTGGGGGGATTCCATTCCACCTTGGAGGATTCCTGCCCTGTCTGCTCCACCCTGGGGGGATTATGATTCACCCTGGAGGGTTCCTGTCCTGCCTGCTCTGCCCTGGGGGGATTCCCTTACACTCTGGAGGGCTCCTGTCTCGCCTGCTCCGCCCTGGAGGGTATCTGATTCGCCCTGGAGTGCGTTTGCTCCACCTGCTCTGCCCTGGAGGGTGCCTGCTCCGCCTGACCCACCCTGGAGAGCAACAGCTCCGCCTGCTCTGCCCTGGAGGGTGCCTGCTCCGCCTGATCCACCCTGGAGGGCGTCTGATTCTCCTGCTCCGCCCTGGAGGGTGCACGCTCTGCCTGACTCGCCCTGGATGGTGTCTGCTCTGCCCTGGAGGGTACCTACTCTCCCCTCTGCTCTTTGCTGTTATTGGTGGGGGGGGCTCTGTCATGAACTGTGCCATTATGGCTCTCTCTTTTTACCTTTAGAGGGAGCCTTCTATGCTCTATGGACCATTAATCACTACATTACCCATAAACCCTGCGTTGTCACCCTTCACCTTTCACCTTTGTCAGCCATCTTGCTCATTATCCCCACAGTATAAATACACCAGTTTTACCCCGTGTATTCGCAAAGTCTTGATTAAGTTCTCCTTGTCAATTCCGAGCGTTTTTTCCCGTGTTTGTTTTTCCGTTGCCATCTCTGTCTGTTCCCTGGTTCCTTATCCTGTTCCGCTCGCCTATCGACCCCTTGCCTGCCTTTGGATTACTCTGTTTGCTCGCTGCCGGCCCTAGACCCCCCTTGCTTGGACTTTGACTACTCTATGGTATTGTTCTGCGTTGTTCCTGTTTGTTCCTGCCTGACCCTGCCTGCCTGACCACGATTACTGTTAAAATAAAATTTAGCAAATGGATCCATCTGTCTCAGTCCCCTTCGTTACAAATAATAATAATAATAATAACAACATTCAACTCTAACTCCAACAATTTTCTGAGAGAAGGGTTGCATTTTCTGACAGAACTGAAAGGGTGCTGATATTTTTGGCCATGACTGTATATAAATAATCTAGATTGAGTAATTTCTTTGGAAGGTAGTTGTTCCTTTTGACACCAGTGTGTATTTATGTATCAATCCCTAGCTATCACAGAAGATGGGCATTGCCTTGCAAACCATAAAAAAAAGACACATCAGTTGGAGCACTAATCATTCACATGGGTCACTGGTGCGTGTCTGCTGATTGCTCCTTGCAGCTGTATCTTCACTGTTTTTGTCATTTATGCCGCTTTGAAAGCAGCTGCCGATGTACGCAGTAGACAGCAAGGCAGTTCGATAGGTCTTTGAACATGGTCTCAAAGTGCCTATTTTGTCACAATGACAGCAGAAGATCAAATAAATATCAGCCTATGATATTACACTGCAGATGCAGTTTCCATTTCGGAAATGATGTTCAGGATTGATAAATCCCTTTGTTGGTGCATTTTAATCCATTTGTTTCGACACCACCATATATTTTGCACACCTCAAATTACATATTTGATGAGGAGAAACTGCAAACATAATCATGACACATTAGGGCCTTATATCCTGCTATTACTAGGGCATTGGCAGCTCTAGCTGAAAATGAATGATGTCTGCTGACATTGGCTCTATATATGCGAATACACTTAGACTACTACAGTCTTTCCAGCATTAATCACACGACTACTCAGGCAGAATGATATATCATTATTAAAGTAATAATTGGTCTTAATGCAATTTAAGATGGAATGAGCAGCACATGTGGCATAATGTTGATTTTTCAACTTGACCAATGGGGCCAATAAAATAATAAAACAATACACAGGTGTTTTATTAAATTATAATTACATTTGTAATCAATTATACTCTCACATGAGATTTATCATATTAACCACTTGCCAAAATAATTGAAAAGGTTTCTATGAGAATGCAAAGTCCCATGGAAACTTTGAAATGAAAACCCAAAACCTTGTTTAAAAAAAAAAAAATTGACAGGATACATCTACTGCTCAATACTCAGAAGAGAAGGATCAATACAAACATCGAAAATCAAAGCAAAACTCACCTCTCCATGTTCAACTGCATCTCCGGAAAACACAAATTACTTTACTAAACAGAACATCATACCCCAGAGACACTCTGGTGCTACATGTGCTTGATTGCTACCTGACAAAACCTCACTCAACTCTTTGTTTTCAAAAGAATATATATATATATATATATATATTTAGAATATTTCCCAAGTGATGTTTAACAGAGCAAGATAATGTTTTCACATTATGTCCTATTATTTTTTTTTTCTTTTAGAGAAAGTCTGATTTCTTATAGTTGCTTGAATAAAATAATTAAAAAAAAAAAAAAAAAAAACTGCTAAGGTCAATATTATTAGCCCCCTTTAAGGAATTATTAGCTTGATTACCTATAGAACAAACCACTGTTGTCCAATGACTTGCCAAATTAACCTAATTTGCCTGATTAACATAATTAACCTAGTTAAGCCTTTAAATTGCTCTTTAAGCTGAGGATTAGTATCTTGCGAAACAACTAGTAAAATAATATGCACTGTCATCATGGCAAAGACAAAATAAATTAGTTTGGATTTGAGAGAAAGAATTGTTAATGCTAATAAAGATGGAGAAGGGATACACACGTTTCTCAAAATGTTTTCAAGTGTCAAGAACTGCAGTGAGATGCATTATCAAGAAGTTTGAAGAGACCAACACAGTGGAGAACAAGACGGGCAGATGCAGGAAGCGAAAGATTTCAAAAACCTTGGAAAGAAAACTAGTGAGAGAGGTTTCTAAAGACCCAAGAACAAGTGAATGACCTAGCCAAGTCTGGAATTGATGTCTCAACGAAGACAGTCACTAGAGCCCTGCACAGGAATGAACTGCGAGGTTGCCAACAAAGAAAGACCAAGAAAGTTTGCTAAGGACAACCTGGGGGAATGTGATGCATACTGGAAACGTGTCTTTTGGTCAGATGAGACAAAACTAGAGCTTTTTGGCTATAGAGATGTTGCTTATGTTTGGAGAAAGAAGGGAGAGGCATTCAACCCCAAGAACACTGTTCCCACAGTGAAACATGGTGGTGGGAGTATAATGCTGTGGGGATGTTTCAGTGCGTTTGGAACTGGGAATCTCGTCAGGGTTGAAGGAAACATGAAAAGGGAAGACTATAAGAAGATTTATTTATTATTATTATTATTATTTTTTTTTTCTTATAAGAAGATTTTGAAAGACAACCTCAGACAGTCTGCAAGAAAACTTGGTTTGGGTTGACATTTTGTCATCCAGCATGATAACAACCCAAAGCACACCTCACTTCTGGTGAAGAAAAACCTCCAAATGAGCAAAGTGTGTGTTCTTGACTGGCCTACACAAAGCCCAGACTTGAATCCAATAGAAAATCTGTGGGGCACACTAAAGTCCAGAGTTTGTGCCAGAAGACCAACAAATCTGGAGGAGCTTGAGAGACTTGCTAAGGAAGAATGGGCTGCCATTCCTCAGGAGACTTGAAACTTGGCATTCCTCAGGAGACTTGAAACTTGTTGAGAACTATAGCAAACAACTAAAGGCTCTTATCAAGCCAAAGGGATACACTATTGACTATTAACATCAGAGGGCTAATAATTTTGACCAGTAGACTTTTTAAAATTCTTAGTCCTACATTTATTTCTATTTGTATTACAAACCCTAAAAGCTTCCTGAATAAAGTATTCTGTTTAAAAATGCTGTGTTGATAAAATCGTCTTTCTGTTAAACAACACTTGGGAGTTATTTGAAAAATAATTAAATATTTTATAAGGGGCTAATAATTTTGTCCTCAACTGTATATATACTACCAGTCAAAAGTCTGAACGCACTCTCTCATTTAATGTTTTTTTTAAAAAGTTTCTTATGCTTATCAAGGCTGCTTTCACTTGATCAAAAATACTGAAGAAAATATGTAATATTATTACGATGTAAATCAAAGTTTTTCCATATTAATATACATTAAAATTTAATTTAAATCTGTAATTAGATGTATTATCAGTGCTGGAAACAGTTACGCTGCTTAATATATATATATATATATATATATATATATATATATATATATATATATATATTATTATTATTTTATTTTTTTTTTTTTTGGAACCTGTGATACTTTTTTCAGCATTTATTTAAAATAGAAAGGTTTTCTAACAAAATACACTACTGTTCAAAAGCTTGGGGTCAGTACATTCAGTACAGTACATTATTCTTTAATTTTTTTTTAAGCAATTAACACTTTTATTCACCAAGGATGTGTTAAATTAATAAAAAGTGATAACATAGATTTATATTGTTAGAAACAGTTTATATTTTGAATAAATGCTGTTCTATTTAACTTGTTATTCATCAAAGAATCCTGAAAAAAAGAATCACAGGTTGCAAAAATATTTGGCAGCACAACTGTTTCCAGCATTGAAATATCTAATAATAAATCAGCATATTATAATGATTTCTGAAGGATCATGTGACACTTAAGACTGGAGTAACAGCTGATGAAAACTCAGCTTTCTAAAGTATATTAACATAAAAAACATTATTTTATATTGTAATAACATTTTTTTTCTGTATTTTTGATCAAATAAATGCAGCCTTAATGAGCATAAGAGACTTCTTAAAAAAAAAAAAAAAAAAAACATTAAATGAGAGGGTCGCCATGATTTTGCCGAGTAAGACATCTTTGTTGATCCTGGATCAACATTATTTCCCAAAAAATAGACTTAACCCAATCCCTAGCCCTAAACCTAACCCTACCCATATTTCTTTCCTAAAATCAGAGGGAAATGATAGCTGATTAACAAGTGTGTAGAAGCACATAATCCTGATCGTAAGCCTGAAACTGACATTTCCTGAAAAGTTATCCCTCAATTCTGATTGGTTGAATGGAATGTTGTTCTAGGATCAACAAGGATGTTGATCCAGGAACATGTTGTACTTGGTGAAATCACGTTCACCATTGTCTTTACATCCATTGCAATGGTTTACTCTAGCAACAACAGCACAAAGTCTGTTCATTCTGGGTTTCATTTGCTCTGTGTAGCTCACATTGGCCTCTGAAGGTACTTGATCTTTGATCTGACCCTGTAAGAGTAATGCCTGCTGACATTCTAGCACTCACCCACTGGGTTATGGCGCTGCCATTTAGGTCATGCCATCTACCTCAATCCACAAGGCTGAAAGCAAAACACAGTCTGCAGGGTTTCCCACATGGATACACATACTCAGAAAGAGATGAGAAGATTGTAGCATTGGTTTATTCCTGTTTTGGTAAATGCTGGAAAAATAAATATTCTTGTGCAAAAATACAATGTTTGTCAATAGTGATGGAGAGATATTTTTACTTGATTTATGAGATGTCAGCTTAAAATGTTTTTTTTTTTTTTTTTTTGTATTATGATTTTTTGGAGTGACTCCTGCACAACAGCTCCTTGGAGTCCTATTGATAGAATCCCACTGAACTGTCAAATCCAGCTGAGAGAATTGGAGAGGTGGAGCTCAGTTGTAATGAAATTTTCCTGCCAGAAATACCTTTTATACTCTGTTTCTCTGCTCTGTGTGTAATTTCCATGCAAGAATTTAGAACAGCACACGAGGAAGAAAAATTTAAGCCAACATACTAACATTATTTCAAATGTACCTCTACAGAGGCAAAACGAATTGTGCTTAATTGTACTGAATGAGCACCTGTAGTGTGCTTCAAATTTAACAAGTATATTATATACAGCTGAAGACAAAATTATTAGCCCCTTATAAAATATTTAATTACTTTTCAAATAACTCCCAAGTGTTGTTTAAAAAGAAAGACAATTTTATTAACAGAGCATTTTTAAACATAATACTTTATTCAGGAAGCTTTTAAGTTTTTTTTTTAATACAAACAGAAATACATGTATAACCAAGAATTAAAAAAAAGTCTTACTGGTCAAAATTATTAGCCCTCTGATGTTAATAGTCAATAGTGTGTCCCTTTTGCTTGATAACAGACTTTAGTCGTTTGCTGTAGTTCTCAACAAGTTTCAAGCATGTCTCCTGAGGAATGACAGCCCATTCTTCCTTAGCAAGTCTCTCATGCTCCTCCAGATTTGTTGGTCTTCTGGCACAAACTTTGGACTTTAGTGTGCCCCACAGATTTTCTATTGGATTTAAGTCTGGGCTTTGTGCAGGCCAGTCAAGTACACTCACTTTGCTCACTTGGAGGTATTTCTTCACCAGAAGTGAGGTGTGCTTTAGATCGTTATCATGCTGGAAGACAAAATGTCGACCCAAACCAAGTTTTCTTGCAGACTGTCTGAGGTTGTCTTTCAAAATCTTCTTATAGTCTTCCTATTTTCTTTCATGTTTTCTTCAACCCTGACGAGATTCCCAGTTGCAAACGCACTGAAACATCCCCACAGCATTATACTCCCACCACCATGTTTCACTGTAGGAATGGTGTTCTTGGGGTTGAATGCCTCTCCCTTCTTTTTCCAAACATAGGCAACATCTCTATGGCCAAAATGCTCTAGTTTTGTCTCATCTGACCAAAGGACACATTGCCAGTATGCATCACATTACCCCAGGTTGTCCTTAGCAAACTTCATTCTAGCTTGGAGGTGTCTCTTCTTCGGAAGTGGAGTCTTTCTTGGTTGGCAACCTCGCAGTTCATTCCTGTGCAGGGCACTAGTGACTGTCTTCGTTGAGACATCAATTCCAGACTTGGCCAGGTCATTCACTAGTGTCTTGGCAGTTGTTCTTGGGTCTTTAGAAACCTCTCTCACTAGTTTTCTTTCCAAAGTTTTTGAAATCTTTGGCTTCCTGCCTCTGCCGTCTTGTTCTCCACTGTGTTGGTCTTGATAATGCATCTCACTGTAGTTCTTGACACTTGAAAATGCTTTGATAAACGTGTGTATCCTTTTCCATCTTTATGAGCATTAACAATTCTTTCTCTCAAGTCCAAACTAATTTCTTTGCCATGATGACAGTTCATATTATTTTACTAGTTGTTTTGCAAGATACTAATCCTCAGCTTAAAGAGCAATTTAAAGGCTTAACTAGGTTAATTAGGTTAATCAGGCAAGTTAGTTAATCTGGCAAGTCATTGGACATCAGTGGTTTGTTCTATAGCTAATCAAACTAATAATATCTTAAGGGGGCTAATAATATTGACCTTAGCAGTTTTTTATTTATTTGTTTTTTAATTCTTTTATTCAAGCAACTATAAGAAATCAGACTTTCTCTAGTAGAAAAAAATATATAGAAAATAATGTGAAAACATTCTCTTGTTCTGTTAAACATCACTTTAAAAATGTAAAATTTAACAGGGGGGCTAATAATTTGTCTTCAACTGTATATAGTCAGCAGAGTTCTTGGTCTGGTACCCAAACCCAACAAGTGTTTTTACACCAAATTATTTCACATCAACATCCTATCACAAATAACCCTGCAATATTCTTTCTGCGATATGTCTTATTAATGCAGACAAACATTTCATGAAAAACAATGACAACATTACACGACAATAGCAAGCATTGAAAGAGCGAGGAAAATAATAAGTAATATGAAATACAAAAACAATAAAAATGATGAATATTTAAATGAGAAATTATGAAATTTTAATGAAGATCTGCATAAATGAATTATGATTATAAATGATCATAGATCCAAGGTGGAGCTGAAGACTACCAAGGTGGAACTGAGAACCACCTTGGTGAATCAGACCAAACAAAATATCATCACGGTAAAGTAGATGGAGAAGCAGACCACCACAGTAAAAACAGAAGCACACCATGGCAGAACCAGTGGAACTGCATCAGAGAGAACAGAGAGGTTAAAAAGGGACATGCAAGAGAGTTCAGAAACAGCCAAAACAGATGACGTCTCTAATTACATGACAGGCACAGAGTTTGAGAATGGCCTTCTTGGCTATGGCAGAGGGTTCAGGGTAGCGTCCTTCTCTGTAGGAGCTGCAGTGGATGCCACTGTCTCTGGAGAAATGTACGCAGCCACGACAGAGGGATGAAACTCAGGAGTTGGGGTTAATGTGGGAGTGCTGTGTTCATAAATGCATAAATGCAGAGCTGCTGCATTTGCTGCAATGCCAAGTTGATGTAGAATTCTAATGTCCAGAAGGTTTGCTCACAGCATCATGTTTGAGGCACATAACTTTCTCTTATTCCCCATGACTCCAGCTAAACAATCTTTGCTGTTTCAATGTGCTCAGCTGTATGGGTTGCAGGGAACTTCAAAACTCCTAGCACAACAGTAGACAACTTGGAATTATTGATTTATGGCATGTCACTGCAAGATATGGATTCATATTCATGAATGTCCGCGAGTCAGATTGACAGTGTTGGCTCTTTTCACCTCCTCCACCACATTCTCTTTTGTCACTTTGTATCTTGCAGAAACCATGTCCTTCAGTCCATGTCTTGTAGGAAACACATATGTTAGGTCAGTGTTCTTTACAAACATACTATAATGGCAGTGAATTGATGTGTTATATATATATATATATATATATATATATTGATGTGAATAGATGTGTTTATTATATATATATATATATATATATATATATATATATATATATATATATATATATATATATATATATAACCTTATAAACTGTAATATATGTAATATATATGTACTTAACTGTAAAACACAAAATTAAACATGGTTTTATGTGTGCTGACAATGTCATGACCTTAAAATAATGTAAAATGTTTTTGTAGATTTTGTAGAAGTTTTTTTTTTTCTCTCCCAAATTAAAATAATGTCTTTTATTGTCACTGTACAGTCAAACTAGTTATTATAACTCAGCAATAAATTATTGTTTATACCCCTCTGTTTGGGACGCTCATGCATGATCCATTATGTTATTATTGTATTATACTAGGGGGCCGTTGAATGCTTGAATCTGACTGGCTGATGAAAGTTCTAAATGTGTGCATTATTTTCAGGGAAACACTCTTGACCGTATTACATGTCTACATCACTTTGCCACACTTCAACACTTCGATCACTTCGATTTCAAAGGTCCTTACAGCCTAAAAAAGCTAAATAACCCAAACCCACAACGACACTGGCCACACAGGATATCTTCATGTTTTTGCCCCAAATTATGTTTCTTTTTTTTTATTATTTACGGAAAGCACATACTCTATTTCTCCCACTCTCTCTCTCTTTAGTTTTTTAACTTAAAAACTACATGACATTTCTCACAAGCAAGGAAACAATGCTGCTGTTCCTGAAGAAAATTAACACACAGCCAAGGTGTAACAGCCAGCGTTTTACAATGCGAGTTACGTAAATCAATTACTTTTTTGAAGTAACTAGTAAAGTAATACATTACTTTTTCATTTACAAGAAAATATCTGTTACTTTTTCAAAAAGTAATGCCAGTTACTTTTTGTTTTCTTTATGTATTTAATCTCATTTTATTAACTTTGCTGCTGACCTTTGTTGATCCAATTCAACCATACTAACATGCAAAACTTACTTTAGATTAACTAACATTTGAGCTTCCTTTTACATTTACATTTAGACATTTAGCAGATGCTTTACAAAAGAGGACAATGAAAGCAATCAAAATCAACAAAAGAACAATAACATGCAAAGTCTCATATAGCCTAACGCACTACACACAGCAAGGGATTTTTTAAATTATATAATAAATAAAAAGAAAATAGATCGAATAAAAAAGAAAAAGCAAGCTAGTGTTAGAGGCCTTCTTTCTGCTTTTTTGCTAACTGTATAGAAAGAAGATAATGTTAGCATGTTTTAGTGTTAGTATGTGAATTTACTTTTTCCTTCCTTATTTATTTCATTTTTTGGTGTGAAAGGGCTTTTACATTTGCTAAAAAATTAACTTTTTATATTAAAAACAAACAAGCAAGCTCTGCCCAGATTTAAAAAAGTAACTTTCCATAACACTAGTAACATCGTGGCTGCATCACCACCTCGGGTGTGCATTATTTTCTAGGAATTCAACGGCCCGTTGTCAATTATTCTTTAGTCATTACAAAAGGCTTGCGTCAGTTCCAGTTTCCACTTTAGCATTGAGTATTTTTATTTATTTATTTATTTATTGTTAAGAAAATAATGTTTATCCTGCTGGCCACGATGGCCTTTTAAGACCAAAAATTCCAGTGTCTCAATAAAAATGTATGAATAGAATTTGTCTTTTAACACTATAAAGAGTCCAGAAACAGCAGTTGACTGCTACCTAATACAGTAAATGAGATAATGAAAGAACAATGCAGTGCCGATATTCACAGATCAATTCTTCATTACCAGGAAGAACATCCTCAGTCCCTCTGGCCATTAGACAGTCCACGGTCTCAGCGTTCAACTTCAGCGGCTGATGGACTGACTGCTGTCTCATACATGGCACTGGGCTTTGAGCTAAAGTGTTTAACACAAAGTAAGAGGAGAAACGTGACTTGAGACACTGTTTGTCTACTTCAGTGTAATGTCAGAAGATCTGGCTGAAGTGGCTCTGACTGTTCACTGTTTGGTCTCACAAGAACTGATTGGTTTGTAACAGCCTTTCTTTGTTCAGCCTTTAAATATTATTAGAAAATGTTGAATAGGCAGGTTACATTGTCTAGGTTTCCAGCTGAGTACTAAAAACATAGTGGATATTTGCAATCTTGCTGCTTCAAAAACCACAATTTGCTTTTGAACGTCAGATGGCAGGGGAAAATAAGGGAACATACAAACTACTTAATAGTGAAGAACGAACTAATAAATAAACACACTAACAGTAAGGGAGACAATTTGTACATTTTTTTTTTTTTTTTTTTTTACAATTTATTTATTTATTTGTAAGACATAAGCCAAACTGAGCCTTAAACTTAATAGATTTGAACTTCCAAAATGCAGTTTAAATGCAGCTTCAAAAGGCTCTAAACCAATCCCAGCCGAGGAAGAAGGGTCTTCTTTAGCGAAACAATGTTATTTTTGGAACAAATTCACAATTTATATACTTTTTACCTCAAATGCTTGTCTTGTCTTGTCTCTGTGTGATACAGGTCAATACAATTAGGGTATGTTGAAAAACTCCCATCTCGTTTTTCTTCAACTTCAACTACAAAATCGTCCTATCACTGCAGAAATACCAGTCTAGTGTTTACAAAGTGGACATACAAAGAAGATCAAACGAAACAAAACAAAAAAAGGTAAAACAGTGTTGTAGGACAATTTTGAAGTTGAAGATGAAAACAAGATGGGAGTTTTTCAACTGTATTGACCTGGATCACATAGACTACGCCTGCACACCGTAGAGACGAGACAAGACGAGCATTTGAGGTTAAAAAGTATATAAATTGTCAATTTGTTTTGAAAATAACCAATTATTTCATTAGATAAGACCCTTCTTTCTCGGCTGGGATCAATTAGAGCCCTTTAAAGCTATATTTAAACTGCATTTTAGAAGTTCAGTCTTGGGGGCACCATAGAAGTCCATTATATGGAGAGAAATCCTGAAATGTTTTCCTCCAAAAACATTATTTCTTTACGACTGAAGAAATAAAGACATGAACATCTTGGATGACAAGGGGGTGATTACATTATCTGTACATTTTTGTTCTAAAAGTGAAACCAGCCTAGGTTGATTGGCTGGTTAGCTGGTCAGCAGGCTGGTTTTAGAGGGGATTTGGCCACTTTCCCAGCCTGGCCAGCTAAAACTAGCTACTTCCAGCCTAGGATGGTTTTAGCTATTTTTTTTATTTTTATTATTATTTTTTTTTTCAACAGGGTTGAAATTTTGGGCTTTTTGATTTTTCATAAAGTGTTTTTTTCAGACTAGTCAAAACACTGTTAAGTGTTTCTTTTATAGCACTTTATCTAATCTATTTGTGAAAAATATTTTGTTTTCTGTCTGTCCTAAGTATGGAGTGACACAATGAGATACCCAAAATTACCTCAAGACAAACATTTGTTTTAATAATTTATATCATTTGTATAATTTGCCCTATTGAAACTCTTAGATTTGCGCGCGTAGTTTAGTAAAAGCATCGCGTCACACCTGCACCACAAACAGGTGGGAGGATTCGCGCTCGAGGACTGAAGACGTCAATGATCAGACTTTCACAGTTGCCACAAGAGGGAGAGAGAAGATACTGATGTGTGTTGAAGGACTGGCGCGCTGAACGCATCTTCATGTGAATTACACAGATGAGACAGATGAAACGGCACACACCAGCGACAATGACACGCGTCTCTCAACTCCTGAAAGTCGGTAAGTTTATTGGCAACACGAGATGAGAAAACTTCACAGGCTCATTTGTATATTCAGCATGCGGTGACAGCGCGAATCATGTCGGATAAAGTGTTAAATGTTTAGTCGTAACTTACAGCTCAAACAGTGTAATATTTCAAATGTCTGTAATTATTTATGTCTGTTAGTGCTATTCCAATTCATGAACTGTTTGGAGCATTAACTGCTCTACCGCAAATAAGTAAAAGGTCAGTAGACAGAATTATTGATTTTTAATTTCAAGAAAACAAACAATAATTGTAAGAACAGTTACAATACATTACAATACCTCTTCTGATTGTTATCATGACAAAATAATGATCAACATCTAGCTCCATTTATCATGTGTTATAATACGTCATACTATTTATCATTTATGCTATGAAAAACCAATGTATTATGATTTATGAAAATATGTAAAGCATTACATTATGTATTATAAGGTAGTATTAATACCTTTTTAATGCAATGTTTATGCATGTTTCATATAGAGTGAAAACAGAATCTTTATATCACATACATATCACAGTAACATTTTTTTTTTAAATTTACAATCCAAATTATTTTGCTTTGCAAAGATGCATCATTTTATTACTGCTTAGTTGACTTGTTTTTTTTTTTACCTAATTTTTATTTAATTTATTTTTTTTTATTTTTTTATTTTTTTTTATTTAAATAATGATTTGTTCATTTAACTGTTGGCAAAAAAAAAAAAAAAAAAGAAACTGTGAATAATACTTTGGTCACTCTTTTCTATGCAGTTATAGTTAAAGGGAAATTATATTAGCATAATATATTATGGTTTCAAGAAACTAAAAGCACCGTAGAATATTTATAAAATGTATACTGCAAGTCTTCGGAATAAATAATGTGAAAAACAGAAATCATAGTTATTAACTGATAATTTACTTGAGTGCTACAGTGAGTCAGTGAGTTGATGAGTTAATTCATATGCTTTTTGAAGAGATTTACTCTTGAAAAATATTCTCTATCAGTGTCAAAGGTTTCATTTTTGAGGAACTGCTTTTTAAACTCAGATAGAGATAATATTATTTCAATTATAATTAAATAATGTCAGTGTTTGTTTTGTGTTTCATGCGTGGCTTGTCTTCTGCTTTCTACTACTGGGAATGAAATCTGAACCCATTTCAAAAGACAAGAACATTCCTGGATCTTGACCACTGACTACTAGAAAAAAGTCTTTACAACTGTACAATACCAGAAACCCATCAGAAATCAGCAGAGTTCACTGGCTCCTCTCGATTCTCGGCCATGGAGGACGCAAACATCACTCACTTGGCAGCCGTGTTCGTGAACCCTCATAGTCAGGTGCCTGTTCTGGACGTTCACGACACTTACACAGACTTTTATGACATGGACTATGGTGTTCCTGCAGATGAGATGCCAGACACCACACAGGGACTGGCTTACTTCGTGGCCACCATCGTCATCGGAGCCGTGCTCGTCTGCATTATGCTGGTGTGTGGCTTTGGCAACTTCCTCTTTATAGCCACTCTGGCCCGATACAAAAAACTCAGGAACCTCACCAACCTGCTGATCGCCAACTTGGCCATCTCCGACTTCATAGTGGCTGTGGTCTGCTGCCCTTTCTTGGTGGATTATTACGTGGTCAAGCAGCTCTCCTGGGATCATGGGAAAGTGTTGTGTGCCTCTGTCAACTACCTCAGGACTGTGTCTCTCTATGTGTCCACCAATGCCTTATTGGCCATCGCTGTTGACAGGTTGGTGTGATTTAGATGCCGTACCTCAGTCCCGCTAGACAGTTGAAAGGAAAATGAAAGCCCGGGGCTGGGTTCAGCTGTCGCTTATTCAGCGGCAAAATATGGGTGCCTTTCAGATTCATGCATTATGCATTGAGCTTCTGAACAAAGCATTTCACGCCCTGCTTAAATAGGTGGTTGTGAAAAATCACATTCTTCAACAAAAGCTTTACAGTTATTCAGTACAGGATTTAATAATCTGTTGTGTTTTGCTTTCCTGGCAACAAATCAAGTAAAAACCTCTTTACTAGGAAAAATATAGAGCTACACTTCAAAACAAATAGAAAGGCAATAAAGTTTCAGTCCAAAAGCAGTGAATTACAGCAATAAGCCATGAGGGGCAATTCAAAATAAATCATTAGCATAACTGAAAGGGCTTTCATTGTTTACTCACACCTTTTTCTCAAACCATGTGCTTAAAAATTGATTTTTTGAACAATCATTATGCAGCTGTTTTACAAGGTGCAGTACTTCATAAGAACAGCACTTCAGAATATAATAAAAACGTATGTGTAGTCTGCATGAGATGCTGTATTCCCAGACTTCTGATGTAAATTATGTCATGAAGAAGCAAAAATTGAAGCTGTTATTTGCTCATAATCTTCCCTTCTGCCAAACTCTAAAATCTCATTCACATCCATATTCATTAAAATTCACAATTCCATGCTTAAAGTCAGATAAAAAATAAAAAAATACAAATAAACAAATAACAGTGTATGGAACATCATGAAAGTGAGTAAACAATGATGCAATTTTACATTTTAGATTAACTTTGCGTAACAGTTTCTGTGAAGCCTGTATTTATAATACATTATATGGGTATTCTTAAAGGATTAGTTCACTTTCAGAACAACAATTTACAGATAATGTACTCACCCCCTTGTCATCCAAGATGTCCATGTCTGTTTTTCTTCAGTCGTAAAGAAATTATGTTCTTTGAGGAAAACATTTCAGGATTTCTCTCCATATAATGGACTACTATGGTGCCCCCAAGTTTGAACTTCCAAAATGCAGCTTCAAACAGCTCTAAACGATCCCAGTTGACGAAGAAGGGTCTTGTCTAGTGAAATTTATTTTATTTTTAACCTCAAATGCTCGTCTTGTCTTGTCTCTCCGATGCACATGCGTAGTCTGTGTGATCCGGGATAATACAGTTAGGGTGTTGAAAAACTCCCATCTCGTTTTCATCTTCAATTTCAAAATTATCCTACAACACAGTTTTACCTTTGTAAAGGGCATTTGATCTTCTTTGTATGTTCACTTTGTAAACACTGGTTGGTATTTCTGCAGCATTGTAAGACGATTTTGAAGTTGGGGAAGAAAACGAGATGGGAGTTTTTGGACATACCCTAACTGTATTGACCCAGATCACACAGACTACGCATCGCAGAGACAAGGCAAGATGAGCATTTGAGGTTAAAAAGTATAGAAATTGGCAATTTGTTTTGAAAATGACCAATCATTTCGCTAGATAAGACCCTTCTTCATCAGCTGAGATTATTTAGAGCCCTTTGAAGCTGCATTTAATCTGCATTTTGGAAGTTCAAATTTGGGGGCACCATAGAAGTCCATTATATGGAGAGAAATATTAAAATGTTTTCTTCAAAAAATAATTTCTTTACGACTGAAGAAAGAAAGACCTGAACATCTTGGATGACAAGGGGGTAAGTACATTATCTGTAAATTTTTGTTCTGAAAGTGAACTATTCCATTAAGACATTATAAGCCTTAAATATTGAAACTGTTGAAAATCTGCACAGTATCTCACTGCTATGAACATTTCTAAATTTAATATCAACGAAACCACTATACATTGTTTTGGTTGGTAAAATGGTTACCAGTAAACTCACATTGAAATTCACATTACCTTCACAGGTATGTAGAAACATTCCTAACCACTCATAAGATGAAGCAACTATGCATATCTCAAATTCAAGATATGAGACTTATAATACATTTATCAATAACTTAAATAATAATAAGCATACTCTTAAAAGTCATAACCACAAATAAATAATCAGATCCTTCATAGTGTACTACTATAATTGTTGTTATGATGTCTTCATTAAGGCAGGCATTTTTATAAGGAATTATGCATTTATTATAATGTCTTAAGAATCTTCCTAATACATTATAAATACAGGCTTCATAGAAAGTGTGACCAAACTTTTCTTTGAAAATCAAATGTGCAGATGTGCAGTCACAGCTGTGTTTATTAGCCTTGAACACATCTCATCCATTCAGAATTTTGAGTCTGAACTATGTTTTATTCAATAAAATCTCCAGACCATGTCAGAATGTGGAGACGGTTCTAATGGTGACATATGGAGAACTGCTAGGAATATTTATTTAATAATCTGAGCCCTCGGGCACTCAAGAGACTGTTTAAAATGCTGTCTCTGTGTGGGCTTACTTAATCATAATATCCTCTGAATGTAGAAAATATGGCTTGAGGAAACAACAATTATGTGCTCTTTACATAAGCCTGCTCAAACAGCTTGAAATGGAATAAAATATGTGGAAATATTGACAATATTAATGACTAATTTTGTCTAATACCTAGCTACAGTTTTGCTAAAAGAAGAGAATGAAGAGTACATTATGGATCCCGTACTATTTCTACAGCAGTTAGACGTCAGAAGCATTTCATTTTTCCAAAGCCAAACTGCTTTTGAAGTTTCCCCAGACACTTCATCTAAATAAGTCATTTTACACAGTTCAAATTTGACAGGACCCAGTTTGTTTAAACATTATCACAGTCTTTTTTTAATTCTGATAATGGCCATGTGAGGACCACTTATAATTAAATCTGCCTCGTTGTTTGACTTGACTCTAATTGACAGTCCATAATCAGGCAAAATTCAATTATGGATGGCTTTCATGTGAAGATTCTGATCTACTTATACAAATCCTTATATAAGTCAAATGGAACACACTGAACTAGATTTGCATTTCCTGAGGGAAACATGTAGAAGAAGAAATGTATTGAAGTGTTAGGAAACTCAAAGTTTCACATAAGACTCAAAAACACTGTCACTGTGCAATGCAAATCTGGCAATAATGTTAAAATAAGTTAGCATCACTCTACCCCTTACATATACCCATGGATGGGAAACAAAATTACCATTTAACATTTATTGAAATGTAATAAAACGTTACTCCAATAAAAGTACTATTTTTTTCTTTTGTCAGGGTT
The DNA here is from genome assembly GCA_033026305.1 of Cirrhinus molitorella. NCBI lineage: Eukaryota > Metazoa > Chordata > Actinopteri > Cypriniformes > Cyprinidae > Cirrhinus > Cirrhinus molitorella. The sequence continues at coordinate 8,145,610 of CM065126.1, read as the reverse complement.
TTGGACTTTGTTTGCCTTGTTTGCCCCTGTCTTTGTTCCTGGTTTTCCTTATTTGCACTTGTTTTGCGTTTGTGGTCTGCTCGTGACTTCTCTGTTTGTATTACCTTGGATTTACTATTAAAGACTGTTTTTGAATTACCCCTTATACTAGCACTACACATGACAGAATAACCGGCCCTCAAATTGAGTATAGCTTGGTGGCGTTTTTCTTTCTTTACTTTTGTTTAGTTTCTTTTACCTCCACTCTCCCGGAATACACCTGCCAGCCATCTAGCTCCTTTGCCTGGAGCAGATGGGCCGTTCGCTGGAGGACTACACCAGGAACTTTCTCGATCTGGCGTGCCTTACCCACTTCCCGGATCACTTGCTCAGCATTTTCTATCAGCCTGAGCGAGAAGCGTAGGCACGCCTGCCAGTGAACGGTCCTAGAGAGGATTTTGCCACATTTGTGGAGTGGGTGCTGGTGAATAATGGCTCTCAATTCACTCCCAACCCAGAGCCCAGCCAGCCTTCACCATTATACAGCACAGAGTATGTGCCAGAGCCCACCGCAGTTGCAGAGGCAGAACCCACTGTGATTAAAGCACCAGCACCAGATAGAACTACAGAGCAGAACACCGCTCTGGAGCCTGAGCTCGACAACGTGACTGACCAGGTGTGTGAGCCAGCGACATCATGTATCATTGTGGGACTTTTGGTGGAGACTGAGGGCTTGGAAGGAAACCACGCCCATACTCCCACCGCTGAGGGTGAGCTGCAACTGGCCTCTGGGAGCTATTATGAGGAACTTTTGGACATTTTCAAGGAGGATTTGATGGACTCTTCTGCGTCTCCTAAGCTCTCACCCAGCCTCCCTCTCCCACCTCCTTTTAAACCAACCAGTTTCTCAGCACTTTTTCTGCTGGTGCCTGTCAGTCCTTCAGCTCACCCTCAGTCTGCACCATCTCTACCTTGACTCCTAGTTCCCTCATCTCCACCGTGGACCGTCATTCCACCAGCTCCACCAGGCTCCCTCATCTCTCCGGCTCCACCTTGGTTAGTCGTCGACCATCCGCCACCTCGTCACTCCGTCCCTCTGGCTATGTCAGGATCCTCCTTTCCTTCCGGCTCCACTTTCATCCTCTGTCACTCCGACTCTGCCGCAGCCTTCCAGATCCATGCCTCCACCGTGGTCGCCTGAACCTTCAGCTTTCCCTCCGGATCTTCGGAGTCACCCTGGCTCTGCAGCTGGGCTCCTCTTACAATGGCTCTGTCTCTGTCGCCTGCCATCGCTACATCATAGCTCCTCCCTTCGTCGACTCCACTGTGGAACGCTATCCTGGCTGGTCTCTGGTTCCCCATCTGGCTTCTCCTGCTCTGGCCTCCTCCCTGGCTTCTTCCTCCATCTCCTCCGCCCTGACCTAATGAACAATCCCCCTTGCTCATTGCCTGCCTTTGTTTCCATGGTTTTGGATGAATTACTCCACACCTGTTTCAGTTTTCCCTATTTACCCTTCTAGTATTTATAGTCATGTGTTCTCCCCTGTTGCTTTGTCTGCTATTAGTTGTTTCTATGTGTTGTGATACCCCTTGCTCCTAAATTCCCTGTATTTTCACTGTGGATTGTATTAAAAACACAGTCTTTAATAGTAAATCCAAGGGAATACAAACAAAGAACTCAGGGGCAGACCACAAACACAAAACAAGTCCAAATAAGGAAAACCAGGCACAAAGACAGGGAAACACAAGGAAAACAAAGTCCAAAACCCAGACACCTTTTTACTTGAGTAAAAGTACAAAAGTACTTGATTTTCACATACATAAGTATTAATAGTAAAACATACTGAACAGTGAACCATGTGTATTATTTTATTGCAAACATACTAGTTTCACACCATCAGTCACATGCACATTCAAGCTCCACCAAGATTCTGATTCTTGGCCATTTTGACTAAATCATTGAATCAAGAAAAGCTGCAATCAGATCAGTTCACAAATGAAATTATGTTTTATTAACAAAGTTCGGGAGGAGCACGATCAGATAATCAGCATGGCCCAGGTGAATCTCATCAGCTAATCACCTAACAAGCTCAACATGTGTATATATACAGCCATCTCACTGTTCCATGACAGTTTTCTAGCATCCCTCCTCCACCCCAACTCCTCACTCCAACATCTTCATTCTTGGGATGGGGATGGGGGTTCTCTGGGTTCGGGCTCCTCCCCGAGCTCGGAGCCCTCCCCCTGGACAGCACGCAAAATATGCTTATCAATTGCCCTATCTCATTATATGTTCATGCAAACTCGTGAATCATTCAGTGCAGTTTGTGAACCAATTCAACTGATTCATTGGAAAGAATCAGCTCGTTCATGAATCATACATCACTCTTGTGTTGCAGAGGGGGTGGTGAAAAAAGTATGATATCATGCTTTGGAACATAGTGAATGAAAAATAAAAATTTCCCAAAATGACTCCATTACTGTCCACCACTGCTACTAGGCTAATACGACATCTAGAATTATCTAAATTCCAATATAGAAAAAAAAGTGTTTCCAACCCAAATGTCGAATTTAACTTATTCACAAATGTTTATGATATACTCCAATTTTATGCAAAAAGCACGCCCAGCAGGCACCAGACATCAATATAACGTCAATTTGATGTTGGACCCCAATTTTTGGTTGAGAATGAAAATCAGTTTGACGTTGACTTAACGTTGGATTTTGGTTACACAACCTAAAAACAATGTCAACTGACATCGGTATTGGACATCAAATTAACGTTGACAGTAGACGTTGAATTGATATTGAATTTTGGTCACCCAACATCACAGCCAGAATTTAACCAAATATCAATGTCTTCGTATCAACGTTTTCATATATAATAAATTACATGCACCTCAGAGTGAGCAGACGAATCACAATGAATGTGGTCACTGCTTTCAGAGGTGGATGCTGCTGTTTGGGAATGCAGTCATGTAAGACAGTTCTGGGAGGCAATTATACTGAAATACTTTGTTGACTTTGATACTTTATGCAAAACAACATTTCAGATGCTGTGCAACAAGATCAGTCCCCTGGTTAGTCAAGTTATCCCATCCTTTCGCACATGACTTTGATGCAAATGGAGAAATTTATTGGGCAAATGCGTTTCCATCTCCCACCATTTGCATTAAGGCGAGACACTGCAGGCAAAAACACAGTTTTTTCAGTCACCTCTCAAATTTGAGATTTTGGGCTTTTTGGTTTTTCATAAAGTGTGTTTTCAGACTAGTGGAAGGAAGGCATCCAAAATACACTGTTATGCGTTTCTTTCATAGCACTTTATGTATTTGTGTCAATAGATTTCAATTACAATACATATTTTTAAAGGCCGTTTTCTCAAAATAAATACTCAGTGTTTCTCCTACACTGAGTATTTATAGAAGTATTTTCTGAATTATGGTGTGACAAAATGACATACCCAAAATTCCCTCTGTAAAAACATTTGACTCTAATATGGCAAAAAAAAGAAACAAATTTTGAAACGGACTTCATCCAGTGTTTAGATATTTCTACTAGAAATGTATGCAAATTAGTGCATATTTCAATAAACAATGGCTCATTTGCATATTTAAACCTAACATTTTAGAAAACTTGTAATACAAAAAATGTTTGCAATTATCAATGTAATCAATCAACTGGGTATACAAGGCGATAACTATTAGTTAATTTTTTTACCCTATTCACCTGCAGTGTCTCGCCTTAATAACCACCTCAAGAAAATGCTAATTAAGTGCAGACTGTGAAACAGAACCTAATTCAAAAGGTCTGTAAGTGTTTAAAATGGATATAGAGAATGAAAATTGATAATTGCTAATCATTATTGTTTTGTTTAGGTATATGGCCATCGTTCACCCCTTGAGGCCCAGAATGAAGCACCAGACAGCATACTGTCTCATAACTGGGGTGTGGATCGTCCCGGTGCTCATTTCCATTCCCTCTGCATACTTTGCGTCTGCAAACAAAGTCCCGCACGGAGCCAACCGCAGCAAGACTTTCTGCGCCCTGATCTGGACGGTGGACCAGCAGCTGTACTACCGCTCGTACTACCTGTTCATCTTCGCCGTGGAGTTTGTGGGTCCGGTGATCACCATGGCCCTGTGCTACCTACGCATCTCTAGAGAGCTGTGGTTCAAAAGTGTGCCGGGTTTCCAAACGGAGCAGATCCGCAAACGCCTGCGCTGCCGGAGGAAGACGGTCATGGTGTTGATCGGCATTCTCACAGCGTACATCCTTTGCTGGGCTCCGTACTATGGCTATGCCATCCTGCGCGATTTCCACCCCACGCTCATCTCCAGAGAGAGGAACTCCCTGGTGGCTTTTTACATTATTGAGTGCATCGCCATGAGCAACAGCATGATCAACACGTTCTGCTTTGTCAGTGTAAAGAACAACACTGTCAAATATTTCAAAAGGATCGTTCTCCTCCGCTGGAAATCCACCTACACCTCCAGGAAGAGCACAGATGAGACAGACATCAATCCCCAGCTCACCGAATGTAGAAAGGGAGCCGAGCTAAGTTTACATGTCACCCATATTACAGATGATTAAAGAGTACTGTTGTTCTGCAGATGAATATCGCCTGACTGATGATATGTTTTAATGTGTTTTTTTCCCCCTGTGATATGTGCCATTTTCATATTTTTGATGTATATGTGTTTATGATACAGCACAAATGATAATTTCAGTTGTTTTGCACAGATTTTATTTCATTTTTTTTTCATGAGTGAATTAACTACTCATCACTTAAAGCATTGTGAATGACAAAGCAATGGTACACTGCAGAAATACTGACTTATTGTTAATGATTATAAGTATAGAAACTTTTTTTTTCTAGTTTATTGCAAAATATTTAGATACAATTATACAAGCATGTGTGAGGAGACTCAACTCCATTGGCAGTGCTTTGTGAGAGTATCTCAGTATACTGACCTTTTTAATTGCAAATCTATGTTGTAAACACTTTCATATGGTATTGTTAAAAAATGTCTCTATGAAGAAAATGAGTGGGATTTTTACTTCAGAACTGTTGTGTTCAATTGATGAAAAACCTAAAGTACAATCTTTTTCAGCAGTATTTGTAAAAATACATTAGTGGCTGAATTGAGCTGCCACTCATTAGTTTACTGTTACATAATATAGATGATTTAAAATCCAGTCTGATTAGCGATGTCCTTTATCAGTGAATGTTTTATATATAAAAGTTTATGTTTCCTTGGTTCTGAAAATGTGGTCGTTTGCTGTCTTTTGTGTTGGTTAACACAGTATCTGCATGCATTCTAGCCAAATAAAGTAAAACCTGTGAACCAAGCCATGTGTCATGTAGAGTCCTCGAATTTTAGAGTCATAATTCAAGAAGCAATATCGATCAGTTTAGAGGTAATGTCGGGAAGATCGATCTCACATAACCTGCGAGTTATATTTCTGCTAGCTCTTTAAAGCAGGGTCTATTAATCTACGGTCCAAGGACAGTTCATACATAATTTACAGATTCTGTCAATACTCAAACTCATAACTTGAATTTTTTAATCACAATATGAATTGTGGTCATGTACCAGTGTAATAATTGCTCCTGATATCCAAATCTGGATCAGATCTGTTTTTTTTTTTTTAGTTTTACCCAAAATTAAAATTAGCCTATAATTTACTCAGCCTTAAGGCATCCTAGGTGTATATCGTCGCTGTCGGGCGGAATCCTCGTATCTCCAAAACCGTCATTTTTCAGGAAATGAAAAAAACTGCATATTTTTTGAGTTATTAAATATTTTATCGTTAAAGTTGGTATTATACCATATTGCTATCATACACTGTTGTGTACCAAAATCATGTTTTATCGGAGATACGAGGTTTTATGACTTGGGAGCAGGGAGATACGAGATTACGCCGTCATTGATAAGAATGGTACAGACACAGACTTCGCTGCTGCCAGCAGTGTTCATCAAAGTCTGCGGTCGCGTTGAGCCTTTTGACAAGAGAAAAGGCTTCAATAGTTAACCAAAGCTAACGACTGTGGTTACATACATCTTCCTAAACTTTATTTTAAACGTTAGAGCTATGAGTGATGCAATACCAAAATAAAGCGATAAACTGTCTAATAGGCGGAAATTAATCTGCAGGCAAACAAAGTCTGCGGTCGCATTGAGCCTTTTGACAAGAGAAAAGGCTTCAATAGTTAACCAAAGCTAACGACTGTGGTTACATACATCTTCCTAAACTTTATTTTAAAGGTTTAAGAGCTATGATGCAATACAAAAAAACTGAGTCCGTCTTTTTTCCCCTTAATTCTTCCAGAACAGTTTATACTACTGTTTCAGCTATTAACAGTTACGTTTTGTATGTAATGCCAAAGTGGTTATATTTCGTTTCGTTTTCTTATTAAGTTAATTTAGAAAAACTTTTGGAGCATTTTTTTGTTCGTTAAATATCAGTTTGTTTGTTTGTTTGTTTGTTTGTTTTTTACGAACAGCGGCCAGCGGAAGACTTTTGCCTTTTAAATCATTACGACTTGCATAAAATAAAATCTATAGATCTAAAACAGTTAAAGTAGCTATAGAACAATTTTAGTTTAAACATTAAACCTAGATAAATGTGCGCTATTATGTGAATATTGTTTTTGAAGAGGAGAAGCTGAAAACGCTTTGCAGGACATGAGGAGTCAGCGCGATCACATTTTTCAGCGAAAAGGCTACATGCCTCACAAACATGACAAATAAATAAATAAATAAATAAATAAATAAATAAATAGAAAGCTTTAAATTATTACTTAACGAAATAAAACAAATCAGAAAAAAACGCTTTCATTATGTAATCCGGAAAGATGCTTTCCGTCCAAAGAAGAGATTGCGAGTCAGGGTCTTTGCGACATTATCTCAGAATACACTAGTTTATTAATGGATCATTCAAATATCTCCTTACTGTTTCCACCGACACATTCAATGCTGATTATTTTTGCCGGTGCTTTGTGACAAGAAGATGGAAGGGGACATATGCCCCGACGCTCCAGCGGAGTGAAGAAAAGGTGGAGATACCAGCTCTTCTTTACAGGAAGCATTTAAATATCCTGTGAATACACTTAAATACTCAAATTGTTAATCGAATCGCATCAAATTTTTATAATGAATCGTCTCAAATCGAATTATTCTGAATTTGCAAGAATCAATCTTGAATCAAATCAAAACTATTGAATCATGAACTGAATCAATTCTAAAGAGTCACAGCCCTAGTAAACAGGCTACTAGATGTAGGAGACTGGTTTCCTTTGCTAAAGTAAGGATACTTTGCTTCCTTTGTTGTTGGTTTTAGACTATTCTCACTGGTGCTTATGCTACGCCAATGTCCTACATCATCCGCCCGGAATGGCCTGCGCATATGACATTTTGGACTTTTGAACACACACTCACTGCCATCATAAAACTTGAAGAAGCCAAGACTTTTTTTTTTTTTAATATAACTCTGATTGGATTTGTCAGAAAGAAGAAATTCATATGCACCTAGGATGCTTTGATTGTGAGTAAATCCTGGGCTAATTACATTTTTGGGTGAACTAACCCTTTAATATTTACTTTGCAATATACTTGTGAACTTTAATGCAACTTCCACAAAACAACTGTAACTTTACTTATTTGTATTTTATATAGTAGTTAAATCTATAATTTATTCTCTTGGCTATATTACAGTCCAATCAAGTCAAGCCTTCAACATTTTGTCCATTTACCCAGCATGTAGCTTCCATCTATCCCAACTGTATTCCTTTAAAACTTAAAAAGAGCCATTATTAAAATGTCAGCGCTGATGTTGAAATTGCATGCTGATTACTGCCTGTCAAGTTCTGCTGCATTTCTTTATTTTTTTCCTATTGCCTCATGCTAGGACTTCCACTGGTGGTCTCAGTGAGGTAAAAGGTATATGGGACATTCCACCGAATGGGTAACATTTGCTTTAGTAATTTTTAAAAATTAAACTTTTTTTTTTTAATTTTTATTTATTTTTTTTTTTATCTTTTTTTTTCAATACTGTATCTAACAACAGCCTTTGTTTTATTTTTTTTTCCTGTTACCAAAAATCAAGTTTCTTTTAAAAAGGATGTTTTAAAAAATGTCAACTAATTATTTTGTGTTCCACTCACAAAAGTGTTTAACCTAAAGAAATAAAAATGTTTGAAAAATGTTTTAATAATTTATATTTGTCACTAAAAATGCACTAAATATGCACACAAGGTGAAAAAAAAAAAAAATGCAAAGCCATGTTTTTATTTTACAGAAGACCCAAACTACAAGATTATATATTTTTAAGTCATGTAATTAAGTAAACTATTGGATAAATGATGAACATATCACAGTTTGGACCAGATTTCCCTGTCAATTTCCATGTGAGAATCTGTGACTGGCTTTGGGGGTGGAATGATACAACAAGTACCAAAGGACTTCTTCATGGGCTGGCCTGAAAAACCTGTTGAATCCAATCCTTTGCTTGCAACGGACCTCAACATATGTCTCACTTGTATCTGTGATGACACCAGGGTATAGATCACCATCATACTTCAGCACACACCATTTGCCAACAACTTCAAGGCTTTGCCACTGAACTTCTGTCATTGTGGCAGCCATGGAAGCTGTCTGCTGAATGTGGAACCTGAAATGCTTTGCATTAAAGCACAAACAGTTCAGATTTTGAACTGCTTTTGAAGCAGCTGACATCCCTGTATATAAGTTCTCCATGGGCTAGGGACACTACGTCATTCACGATAAAGTCGCTGCTTTTCTGCAGCAGTTAGTGGTGGATTGGCACTCTGCAAGTATGGTAAATTGATAAATACAGGGTACATATGATACATTTACAATTTAAGTAATGGTAACTGTGAAACCTAAAAAGATCAAGTAAATCATCTTACATTAACTAATATTCGCATTATTGCATCAATGCACCAGAGAATGCAACTCAGTCCTTTTACTATTACTCAGTCCTGATATGGCTTATATGAGTAACAGGACTGAGGGCAACAGGACTGAGTTTTTAGCATAGTATTAGCATGCATCAGCTGCTATTTTTTTAGTGTTCTACATAGTTTTTATAAATTATTTTAATTATACATTCTACATTTTGCAGTTAGCTAAATGTTAAGACAATATGATTAATGATAAAATGTATTTTAGAGTTCATTTTTATACATTTAATAATCTGGGGACATAAATGTTACCCATTCAGTGGAATGTCCCATATGATGACCCTAAATCTAGTCTACTACAACAGACACAGTATGTTTTTTGATAATAGCTGGTAACCTTTTGCTTAAGGGGGAGACACTGCAGGTTGAATAGGGTGTAAAAAAAAAAAAAAAAAAAAACTAATAGTTATCACCTTACTTATCAAGTTGATTGATTACATTGATAATTGCAAACATTTTTTTGTAATACAAATTTTCTAAAATGTTATGTTTAAATATGCAAATTAGGCATTGTTTATTGAAATATGTACTAATTTGCATACATTTCTAATACAAAAATCTAAACACTGGATGAAGTCAGTTTCAAACTTCTTGTTTAATTGGTTTGACATATTAGAGTCAAATGTTTTTTACAGAGGGAATTTTGTGTATGTCATTTTGTTACTCTGTAATTCAGAAAATACTTAGAACAGACAAAAAACAGTATATTTTTTACAATCTTGGGGGGAATGAAATGTTGTATATAATCAAGCAAACTATTTATGAACAAATCCCTCCGTAAAACCTTCAGGATTTAGACAGGAATAAAAATGTAAAGTTTGGTGTGTGTAAATGCTACTGAAGTGGAGATTTATGGCTCAGTGTAGGAGAAAAAACTCATTTTGAGAAAACAGGCTTTAAAAAATATGCATTGTAATTTAAATCTATTGACACAAATAGATAAAGTGCTATAAAAGAATCACTTAAAAGTGTCTTTTGAATGTTTTCCTTCCACTAGTCTGAAAACACACTTTATGAAAAACCAAAAAGCCCAAAATCTCAAATTTGACAGGTGACTGAAAAAACTGTTTTTGCCTGCAATGTCTCTCCTTAAAGGAATAATCCATTTTTTTTTTTTAAATAGGCTCATATTCCAACTCCCCTAGAGTTAAACAGATGCGTTTGACCGTTTTCGAATCCATTCAGCCGATCTCTGGGTCTGGCGATAACACTTTTAGCATAGCTTAGCATAAATCATTGAAATCATTGCGCCTGCTGCACCCATGGTACAAGAGCAAAGTTCCTTGATTATATAGCTGGAATGAGAGTATAGTTCCTATCCATATCAGCCTAGAAAATCACAACATTTCATTTTCTGTCGGTCTTAGTACATGATGTAACTACAGAAGAGTCAAATTTTAAAGCTGCAGTTCATAACTTTTTTTGGTTAAAAATTAGCAAGTACATAACCAGCCAGTGTTCAAAACTATCGCCTTACTTTAGCCTGATTCACAATGGTTAGTTTATAATAATGTTTTTTTAAATTGAGTGGTACGGGTAGGTTTTCGCAGGCAATACAAGCATGCCACTGTGTCATTATGTCACGTCTGTAAACAAAGAAGGCGTCCCAGCTAGTAGCTTTATCGCATGTGAGAATGCTGCAGGTGCCGGATAGTTTATTGCCTTTTCTCACAGCAGCTGAAATAATTAAACTTATCATTTTGATTGCGGAATGTAATCCAAAAAGTTTGTGTTTATGAAACATAAGTGACTGAAATGAGATTACTTCAGTTTTAAATGTGCATTTCATTGCAGATAGCCTATGTGGGATTACACAAGTTTTGTATTTTAAAGAGAACCGGTCCTAAGGAAGAATGATTTGCTTTTTCGGCTAAAAGAATTTCTTCATATGAAATTTAAATTTTGTGTCAATCAGAGATTAGACTGTACAGAAACATAATAATAATAATAATAATAATAATAATAATAATAATAGGCCTACACACTACACACACATAGTTATGCAATGCTGATGTTGTTAACATGAACAATTTGAGAACAAAGTATAACAGTAATAATAACTTGCTAGTTTGATGTGATATGAGAGCCGATCGTTAGATACGGTGCGGTGACTGACAGCTACCAAAACGTTAGATTCATCCGCGCTGGAGCCATGCCGGAGCACAACCCATGCATGGAAGATAATTCTGCACTTAACTGCAATTGCAGCTTTTCAGACAGAGATGGCGACAAAGAGGCAAAACTTATGGACTGCAGCTTTAAATAGGAAAAATATTGAAACTCTTTAGTCATTTTGAGCGAGGTGCTAACGGTCTAATCAGATTCAATGATTTATGCGAAGCTATCTTAAAAGTGCTACTGCCAGTCCCGGAGATCGTCTGAATGGATTCGAAAACGGTAAAACTCATCTTTTTATCTCTAGGGGAGTTGGAAAATGAGTCTAGTTTCAAAAAAGTGGAGTGTTCCTTTAGCCTTTTGAAATAATTTTATGGTAACACTTTAGTTTGGGGACCAATCCTCACTAATCTATTAATTTACGTCTTTTGTCTCAATTAACTCCTAATTTGCTGCTCATTTAAGTATGGGTTGGATTAAGGGATCTAGAATATGCTCATGCAGAATAAGGCATTAATATGTGATTTATAAGTACTAATAAACAGTCCCTGTGCTAGTAATATAAATGCTAACAAACAACTAGTTACTAGTGAGAATTGGTCTCTAAACTAAAGTGTTGCCCATTTACCCTGTGTGCTGTCTTGGCAAATGCTTACACTATTGCAGGGAATATTTATTTTCACATCAAGGCCAGAATTCAGAATTCAGAAGAAGAAGAAGAAGAAGAAGAAGAAGAAGAAGAAGAACAACAACAACAACAACAACAACAACAACAACAACAACAACAACAACAACAAATCACATCACAATATGCTTATTATAAATTTGCAGAGACATATACACTGGTCTAAACCTGTCTGAACCTGTCTCAGGATTATGCAAAGCAGCTGTCAAAAAAAGTCTTCGAACCAGCAGTCACAGACCCCTTTAAAAACTTTCTCATTATCCTAAAATCCTTGAACTAAACAGCCTTAAATAGATTTTATGTTTGTGCTATTTCACTTCTGTGCACAGTATGACTGGATTAATTTGATCAATTATAGCATAAATGGTCCTCTTTTACCTCCCTAATAACATTTAAACAGCAAGGAAATGACTCTAAATTGTGATTGAATTAGCCAAGTTCAAAGCAGTTAGAAATAAATAAACACCTTCATTAAAGAGCCAGGATGTACATTGCCTGGTAACCTTCAAATGCATACATGTATAAAAAGCCTGTTCACACCAAGAATGATAACTTAAAACATTCACTGTAAAAAATTGCACTGTAAAATAACAGTAATCTACTGGCAGCTGTGGTGCCAGCATTGTACTGTTAATTTACAGCTCTCTACTGTTAAGTTACGGCTCTTCATTGTTACAGTATGTTACTGTTATTATACCATGTGGTAACTCAGTTCATTTTGGAAACCGATTGAACTACTGTTTCAAAAACACTCAAAAATAGACATCAAGAATTAGCATATGAATCTCAACAATGGTGACAATCAAAAGCTGCATGCTGGGTACCAGCACATTACAATGCTCATTCATGACTCCCAGCATGCATTGCGGCATGAATAAATTATGCTGCTGAATTGTCTATTTATTTTCTTGTATTCTTACTATGTGTTTTTTCTTTTGCGTTGCATTTTAGTAATTTTCAGAAAATATCAGTTTATTTATTTTGAGGATTATCACCATCTTTGAGATTCATACATTGATTCTTGGTGTGTGTGTTCAAATCACAATAGAGCTTTTTTTTTTTCCTCATAAGTTTTGTTTTTATGGTTTTTCAGAACAGTTCTCAGGTTATTTTGCTTTTATTATCGCTATTCAATAAAAGACAAGATGCTGATAAGAACCAGTGAATCAAGAGTAAGGTTGTTAAAACAAACTCATAAACAGCAGAATCAGACTTTCCTTTTCTTTGGCTTTTTAAACCATGTATTATTAAATCACATTGTTACAGCAGCCAACAATAAGTTAATGCTAAAATGTTAAGGTCCAAGAGCCTGACTAAAGTAAACACTGATCTCCATCATGGTAGTGGCAATAAGATCTTCTGTAGACTTCTGACAGAAATAAAGTCAGTCTAGTAATAAGTGAAACTGGTAATGCTGTTTTAGGAGTTGTTTATTGAGATCTTGAGAGATTTCATTACTTCTTTTATTTCAGTTGATTTCATCTAAGTCTGTGGCTAAAGTCAGTTGTAGTTCTTGTGTTTCTCTTTCATTCAGTGATTCTGCTTGTTAACAGCAGGTGTTCATCATTAATGCTCAACCTTCATTTAATTAATCACAGAATTATCTCATTAACTTCAGTGTTACTCAAACACTCTGTAGTGTGGACACATTATTTGTTCACTTAAAACTGAGGATTTTGCTGTGGAATTTTAAGGGTTAAAGATGTAAGATGGAAGAAAAACAGCATTAAATGTAATTTAACAGTAATAAACGGTAATTAATTTACGACAAAGCGCTGTAGAAAAACAGTATCTTGCTGGCAACCGAGCTGCCAGTAGATTACTGTTAATTCAAGGAAAAAACAGTGATATACTGTAAACTGTATCAGTCAGATTTAGCCAACAAAACAAGTTAATTTCACTAAAATATTATTGAATGTTAATAGAAAAACAGTTATGCAAAGTCTTTAACTGGTAAGGAGAGTACATATTTAACTATACTGTATTGATATGTTTTTGCACAAGAGAGACCTGTTAGTTTAATTTAGTTTTGTGGGTCACCATTGTGCTGGAGAGTAGAGTCTGTGCTTCAGTCAATGATGAGCCACAAACACTGATGTTTTGCTGCTTTATTTAAAGACAGTAACTGTGTGTTTTCTGATGCAGTGATAGTCACTTTAGTACATGTGTGCTAATGATGATCAACAAAGATTTCAGTAAAAGTCATGTCATGGTTGGTTTTCTTATTACACTTTAAGTGTTTGCTCTTTTAAATTAAGATTTATTTATTTTATAATGGACTCAAATGAAATAAATTCACTGTACTAACACCATATAAACACTACTTCTTTAAAAACTCATGGTTTGAAGCAATCGGTTTCCAAAATGAAATGAGTTACCACATGGTATAATAACAGTAACATACTGTAACAATGAAGAGCTGTAAATTAACGGTAGAAAGCTGTAAATTAACAGTACAATGCTGACACCACAGCTGCCAGTAGATTACTGTTATTTTACAGTGCAATTTTTTACAGCGTTGGCTTACAACGGTACCTTTATGAACATCTACACCAGCAGATAATGATGCGTTTAAGCACACAGCATTTATGTTGTCATTTAAAGCATTAAATGCTTGATCGCTTTAAAGTAGGATGGATTTTGATTAGCTGATAACGTTTTAAATGTTCATAAGATGGAAAAAAAATGTTGTTCAATATTGTTCCCCTCTTTTGAGATCATTAGTTATTGTTGTGGAAGATTATTAAAGGGGTCATTTCACATTATTTTTATTTATTTTTTTTATTTTTTATTTTTTTTGTATTTGGTGTTTTCAATGTGTTTACACAGTTTGAGGATCAAAAAACACATTATTTTCCTGTATATTATTGTTGCTTCTCTCTGCCCCGCCTTTCAGAAACGTGTCAACTTTTACAAAGCTCATTTTTTCTGAAAAGGGGTATGTTCTCTGATTGCCCAGCTATTCAGTGCGTTGTGATTAGTTGAATGCCTCAAGCGTGTGATGGAAACAGCAAGCACTGTACACTGCTCATAACTTGTGTTTGATTCTTTTTTTTTTTTCTACCTCTGAGACCCCTGGAAAAATAAGCTTTTTAAATGCTATTTGAGCATAAGAAACAACATTCATGGGACAATTCATTTCAGATTTGTGTTGCTGATTTGACATATGTAATTTAATTGTGAGTTCAGCAAGCAGTTTTTGAGATTTCAGGATTCACCCATTTATTAAGGCTTGGTTGTGTATGAGCTGCCCGAAGGTATTGCAAATATGGCTGCTGAGTGTACAGACTATCTTTGAAGGGGACTTTGTTTTAAAATGATTTATTTTAATTACAATTTTATATGATTTGATTAATTGTTAGCTTTTCATAAACCCCCTACAGTTCCTTTACAAACCCTAATTTGAGAAACCTTGATATAATATAAGGTTTAATGCATTTCATGTTGTAAACTACAATGAATGAATGGAACATATTTTCTTACTCTTTGCATTTTTTACATCATTATGGTACAATATTATCCTATTTAAATCAATGTGATAAATTAGTTAAGCTAAAAGTAATCCAAAAGTAATCTGATTATATTACCTAAAATGTGTAATGTACGTTATTGACTACAATTTTTGTCATGTAATCTGGAATCAGTAAGCTCGGGAAACAGTCCTCTGTAAAATGTGCTGCACACACTCGAATACTTGTGTTGTACTGTTTCTT
This sequence comes from Cirrhinus molitorella, assembly GCA_033026305.1. NCBI lineage: Eukaryota > Metazoa > Chordata > Actinopteri > Cypriniformes > Cyprinidae > Cirrhinus > Cirrhinus molitorella. The sequence continues at coordinate 8,130,132 of CM065126.1, read as the reverse complement.
GTTGTGTACTACTCATTCAGAAGGCCAAACAAAGTACTTCTGCTTTTGCAATGAAAAACACGGCATCTCCATAACCAGAGGTGTAAAAAGTACTCAAAATGTTTACTCAAGTGAAAGTACAGATACTCAGTTAAAGTATCTTGCTAAAAAAATACTTGAGTATAAGTAAAAAAAGTACAACTTTAAATTTTACTCAAGTATTAAAAAAGTAGAAGTACTTTTTTTTCCTGACAGACATACAGAACTATGGTTAAAGGGAGAGAACAGGGAAAAATGCAATGGCACAGGTCAAACACATATTTAGTTCAACAACAACTATTAAAATGAAGCAATTAAAAGGAAACTCCAACCTTTCCACCATTATGCCATCCCATACGACTTACACAAACTAAAAGTAAAAAAAAAAAAAAAAAAAACATCTCTCTTTATAGAACGCAAGTGTTTGGGACATCCAAAAATGACATTTCTAAAACTATATATGAATATGACAGTAATTCATACAACCAACTGAAGTAACTGAAGTAGAAATGTGTTTGATGCATGAAAACGTTCACTGACACGCACATTTGAGCTTGCGTTTACCATATTTAATGTGCATAGGATAAAATAAAATTATAATGTACTTTTCAAGATGAAATAAAATTGTAAGGAGTAAAAAGTACTGTTTTTTCTTCAAAAATGTAATCAAGTAAAAGTACAAGTAGTCAGTTTAAATTGTACTTGAGTAAAGTACAAATCCCCCCAAATAATACTTAAGTACAGTAATCAAGTAAAATTACTCAAGTATTTTACACCTCTGTCCATAACATGGCGGCTGCAACAATACTACAGTGAGAATAATGTGATGTAGATTTGTGGGGGCGTGTTTAAATGAGCCGTTTTCTGAAGGTGTGGCTGAGTCTTTAACTTTTAAAGAATATCTCTTTGGGTTTGAGACTTTAATCTTTGCAACTTCACTGATCTTATATATGTATCAACAGCTTGTAACACTCCAAAGACAAAGAAAATCATATGACCCCTTTAAAACTTGTTTTAGTTTGTTGTTTATTGTTTTAGTATTCAATAAAGTTATCATTCTGGTGTGATCAGACACTTTAAACTGAAAAGGTATATTACTAGAAAAATGTCTTCTCATCATCCAGAACAATAATCCCACAGTAAAATCATTGCTTGTCGTGGCTTATTGCTTTAGTAATTCACTTCTGCCGTAGACAAAAGTATGAATGCTAAAGAGACATGATCATTATTTTTACCCGTATATTTTAAGCTAACAAGGATTGACCTTTTCAAGAACTGTCTGGCGGTGAATGTGCTAATGTCCCTGATTCATTTAGAGATGCTCATTTCGTGTTCTTAGTCTAATGGAATTTGCAGCTTGTTATGCTAGTCTTGTCTAAGATAATTGTGTAAAACTCATCGATGATAATTTATTACTGGCGTAAGTAGCTCTTACCGCTTCTGTTAGGCTTTCGTGCTTTTAGTCAAACTGCTAATTAACACAAAAATAAGGCTGATTTGTTTTCATGCAGATCTAACTGCCGTGATTCAGTCATGCACTGGCTCACACAGCAACACAATGACAGGGGTCACAGAAAGCTGCAAAAATTATGAATTATGTATGTATGAGTCTTGTCTTAATTATCTAACTTGCTCTTTCTAGATCCTCTATCTGAGTAAGTTCCCACTAAATAAAGTTACAGCTCTCACAGAGAGATAAGAAAAATGGGTGAATTTTATATTAAGGATGATAGTCTGGGGTTTGGAACTAAAAATACTCTCAATTTCTTTAAAAAAAAAACAAAAAAAAAAACAGTTTTTATCAAAATTGTGTCGTGACCTATTAGGAAACATGATTGTTAAGCCAAGTTTAATTGCTGAATTCCACGTGAAGAACTGCGCCACACATAATCCTGAGACGATATTTGCCAAGTTACTGTTACCATGGAAATGGCCAAAGAACTGGTTACAAATGAAGTAATTGCTCCTATTCACATTTCTGACTTGGTCATCACAGGTCTAGTACCTTACAGGCAGATTCATTAAGGTTTCATAGACAGAAGAGTGTGTGATTCACATCAGCTAATCACTGAGGTGCCTCAAGTTTCAGCGCTTGGTCCGCTCCTTTTCTCCATTTACACCACCTCACCTTCAGCTCAACCTTGTGTAGATAGAGCCCCTTCTACTTTGTCACAGACTGTGTGAGTAATTTCATCATGAAGGGATGAAATTTAAATAGTAGTATTATCTATAATGAGATTTTTTTAAACAATTATGTCAATGAACAATGGAAAGTCCCCTGGACCAGATGGCATTATTGTTGAGATGCTGAAAGCAGCATCACATATGTTATGTCCTATAATGCTCTCTTTATATAACAAAAAATTAGATACAGGGAACTTCCCAGAGGTTTGGTCTGAGGCTGTGGTTTGTCCGTTATATAAGATTGGTGATTAAAATGATTAGGAAATTATAGAGGGATTTCAATGCTTAATGTATTTGGTAAAATTTTACAAAGATTTTGAACAGGAGATATGATAGTATCTTATGTAGAAGTAAATTATAAGTTTTATGAAGAACAAGCAGGGAATAGGTCATGTTATTCTACAATAGATAATATTTTTATTTTACAGTCAGTGGTTCAGAAATATATTACAAAGCGAAAGGGAAGGATGTACTGTATGTTTATTGATTTTTCTAAAGCCTTTGACAGTGTCCAGCATAATACTTCACTCAAGTTTATAGCATATTGAGATCTATGTATTCTATCAATTTCAAACTTACATCATGTGTGAAAGGAATTGATGGTCTAATATTTTAGCTGCACCATTTGTGTAAGACATGCAGGGCTGCATGGTGAGTCCACTTTTGTTTATTCTCTTTTTAAATGAATATACAATAATGTTGAAGAAAAACTGTAAAGGTATTCAGATTGAAAGTATCAGAGAAGTGCAGAACTTTGCTAAATGCTGGTGATATGGCTAATATAGCAGATACAATTGGAGGGCTACAGAAAAAGATCGAACAGCTGGAAAAATGTTGTAATCTTTATGGCATGAGAGTAAATTTGAGTAAAACAAAAATTATGTTTTTCAGAAGGGGGATAAGTATGAAAAATGGTATTTTGCTAGTGAACAGATTGAAGTGGTTAATTGTTATAAATATTTGGGCATGTGTTTTACACCAAAATTGTCATGGTGGAAAACAACTTTTAGCAAGTCAAGGCAAGAAAACAATGCTTTCCTTGCTAAGGTTTGTTTGTAAACACAAAATTAGCTGCAATCAATCTTTGCATTTGTTTGATCGCATGGTTGCACCTGTACTGTATTATAGATCTGAAATATGGGGTTTTGAACCAGTGAAGTGTATCGGAAATGTTCAGGTATCTTTTTTTGTAAAAAAAACAAGTACAAGTGTGAGCTATGTAGCTGTCTTAGGTGATCTGGGGCCTGTCACTCAAGTGGCCACGCCCTTAATTATGCAGAATTTTAATGCTTAATATAATTTAAAGGGTGAGTTAGAAAAAAATTCACCCCCTCAGAGTTGTCATGAAGGGCAAAACTAGTTGTAAAAACCAAAACCACTTTTTGTACCAGGCTGTAAACATGTTTTTATCTGTTATAAAGTTGAACATTTTAACATGAGAGTCTATGGGGATTTGCTCCCTTTTGGAGCCAGCCGATGAACTGCAGCTTCAGTCACTTCCGTATTGTTTCAAGAGCGAGAGCGGGAGGTTGCCGCTTGGTAAGAACCGGGAGATTTTGTGAACGCACGCACGCATGCACGCACGCACGCACGCACGCACGACTGAAGCTGCGGAAAGTAAGTTACTAATGTTGAATTTTAAGATTAGTTATTGTAACTGTCAGTTGTTTGTTAACTAAATCTGTTGTATAGGGTGATCTATTTAAGCCCACTGAAATGCTTGAATGCAGACAGATCAACATCAGTGATTCTGTGTTTTAGGTCAAAACCCGAAACTTTAAAATAACACAGATTAAATAAAATAACTCATGCACGTTCATATTTCCTAGATGTTGTAACGTTAGTAGTTTTATTAAAATGCCACGCATTTAGCCCTACAGTATAGTATATAGTGTGTTTTTATTATTGTTTATAGGTATTAATGTTTACATTGTTTCAATCAACTAGCTGAGTAGACAGATTAATGTTTATTCATAACCATACTGAAAATAAGGAAATATTGTTAGCTAATGCTAACTGTCTAGCTAAGCTTGCTGTTGCTAAGTTGAGGTAATTTTTGGATCTAAAGTCCAAAAATCTTTATTCAACCACCTAGACAGATTACATATGGGGAAAAAAGAAAGGACATGGTAGAACATGGTAACTACAGTAATTATCAAGTGATGCCCTCTGGGGGCATTTGGCAGGGGTGTTTTTACATCACAGACAAGGTATGAGAAGAAAAAAAAAAAAAAAAAACATCTCATATCATAAATAATTGTGACATTCTGCAAAACAACAAGCTTTAAACACTTTTTTCTTACTGCTGAAAGTTAGATCAATCAGTAATTATACGTCAAATCTGTTTTCTCTGAGGTACATTGCAGTGTAAGCATTACTAAATCACTCTCGTCAATGTAGTCCATATCAACAACAAAAATATATCTAGACTCCATATAGGCTAGTGGTTATTTTGGGAAAATTGCAGTTTTTTTTTGAGCAGTATGATTATAAAAATAAAAATATATATGCTAATATAAAATTAAGTAGCCTATATAAAAGTGCAAAATAAATACTTTTTTTTACTTAAGCACATAAAAAATCTAGTTCTTTTATACTTTCACTTATTACTTTCACACTTTACTTTTACTTTTACTGAAGTGATATTTTATTATACGTACCTGTACATTTACTCAAGTACTTGATTTGGTTACTTCATCCACCACTGTTTAATAGAGACATCAGAAGCAGTATCAATATTACTGGTCTTCAATGATAATAGACTACTTAATAAAAAGATGTCATTAAACACATATTTAAAATATACCATCTTTATGTTGGTTCTACCTTAATTTATGTGTTCAATGTGAAATTATGACAATACAAATATATTAATATACGATTAATTACAGAAAAAATGTGATCAGGTGATGGCCCCCATCCCTTGGCCCCCTTCAAATTTTTAATTTCAGAATCCATCCTTGGATATTATTATAATTTTGCATTACTCCCTAAAAAGAGTGACTAATTACATTGCTTGGATTAAATACATAATTGATATTTGTTTTATTCAACATATTTAATTATTGCAGGTTTGTGTTGTATTCTTAGTTTGAATTTTGAGCAGTTGACAGGAAAGCTGTCAGTCAATACAAGAGAAAACAAAGTAACTGCTGTTGCTTATTTGAAAAAAAAAAAGGCTCTGACATTTTCTTGCAAATTAAAAAAGTTAATGTGTTTATTAGTTAATTGAAAAAAGTAATCTGAATGCATAACTTGTGTTACTTGTAATGTGTTACCCCAACACTGTTGAGAACCCTTGTTTTAATTGTAATAAATGCTAAATCAATCAGCATTGCATTCTAAATATGACTTTACCTTCTCCTGCCACAGATATAATGAGATAGCAACATTGACTTATTTTTATGTATGTTTTCGTAAAGTGTAGTTCTAGCAAATGTACATTTACCTACATTTGCATAAACCAGGGGTCTTCAGCCCTGCTCCTGGAGAGCCACCAGCTTGCAGATTTTGGCTCCAACCCCATTCAAATACACCTGAAGGTGTTAGGGTTACTTAATAATTACAGACAGGAGCTGGAACTGAAGTCTGCAGGACTTACAGTAACTCTCCAGGATCAGGGCTGAAGATCACTGGCATAGACACTAAAACGTACAATACTGATATACTGACAGCATCTAAAATGTAAAATATTTACATACAGATAACTTTACAGATGTACTAATGAATCTTTATGAATATTGAAATCATTGCATTACCATTTTCAATCTGTAATATTCAGTTGTCATATCAATGGCATTATGTTTTCAGTTTAATTTAATAAACAGTATATTCATTTGCTTAACATGAAATTATAACATTTAGTTCAGTTCTGTCTGCATAGGCCTACATTTGTTGTTCTTTAGTTTAAATTGTTGTACGACTGATTTAATTGCAGTGGTTAACATTTTATTTACTTTGTGTGTGTGTTTTGTAAGGGATAATGTACATCCAGTTGATTGCTATCGCAGAATAAAGCCCGACTGGCTTATCAGCAGCCCGGCGCAAGCAGAGGGCTGGATATACATTACCCTGCTTATTACATGGCTTCTTGTCACAAAAGTAAATAATTAGACATGAAACATTAATCTAAGTTGAAATATTTGAACGTAAAGCTTCCGTAAAGAAAGCAGTTAGCTAGGAAGCAGCAAGTTCAAACTAGACGGACATTTAAGGTGTTGCGATGGAGTCATACCACAATATTTCACCACATAAATAATTATGGCGATAAAATATATTGACTTAAGATAAAAATGTTTTAAAATCTTACCAGTTTGTTTGTTATCTTACAATCCATTGCAGTGTACAAAACAACCGTCGCAAAATGACAGCAGCTGCATTTGTATCAAATGAGAGAGCTAGTCGAATTGAGTTTATTAGCCAACCAAACTCAAAGTTTCCACGAGGTAAAAAATGTTCCCAGTAAGCAAACAGAGCCGACTGCTGGCAGTTACCCGGATGAGCCTGTGTTATAGCTTTTACTGGTTGTTATTTGGGAATATCAAACCTTGAAATGTGGTGACTGACTAATCAGAATCGAGTATTCCATGATGCGGTGAAATAAATGTACTTAATATTTCAGTCATTCTTGAGAAGTGGGACAAAACAGGATGCAAAATTGTAAAAATAAAACCATGTACTCAGACAAATGAAACCACATTTATGTATCTTATATGTACTAAGCTACTGAGCTATGCTTTGATACAACCTCCCAACTTTTCTCTTTTTTAACAAAATGTGCTTTTTAACTGGGACTGTGTAATATAATTTTAACTTTATCTTTAACAGCATTCTATATGTGTTTAACATTTCAAAACACATTCACAAGTTAGCAGACAGATTACACTTTCACATGTGACCAACAATTCAACAACAAATATAAAATATCATAATGAAATATTATTAAAATATTCATCTGACGGAGGTGACAAATCTGACGGAGTTGACAGTGGTCACCAAAACCTGAATTTGTAGTAATTTTAACTATCAAATGCATTGAATCAATCAATTACTGTATTAAAACAAACACAACAAACAGTGAGTATGTTATTGTTTATAAAGCTTCTATTCAAGAGTCACATTTAAGTAGTTTGATATATCATTGGAACCCAAAATCTTATGGTGGTGCTCTGACGGTGTTGACAAATTTGCCATTTGTTTTTTACAAAACAAATGGAGTTCGTGTAGTAGCCATTTTGTTTTTTTTTCTGTTCATGCAGAGGCTAATGGAACCTGCTTCAAGAGAATAAAATTAAACATGCATGCGTCATTGAACAACAACCTTGCTTTGATCTGATATATTATTAAGTGTTGTTTTTGATAAAACAAGCTCTTTTTCATCATTAAAAAAACATTTTTATCCATTTTATAGCATATGATTGAATGAACCCTTCTCTGTGGACACACTGTTTTAGACGTAGTGAGAAGACAAGAAGTGTCATAGATTTCACATAATAATGATAAAATTAAACTGAAGGGTATAATTGTGTTAAATACATTCTATTATTAATCCCCATAACATTTACATTTATTTTTAAAACTAATAACAGTTATAATTGCTGGACATGTTTTGTCCCACTTCTCAAGAATGACCGATTTATCTGCTATGTTTTCTTAAGTATGCCATCATGGTGTATTCAGTTGCATGAGTGAAGGAGTTGATGTGTTCAGTCAGTAATGACGAGTGTCTTTTTCCTCCATGTATGCTGCAAATCAATTTTCTTGCCAAGAGAGGGAATAAAAGTCTATGGCACAAATACATAGGGTCCAGATTAGACACTTAGACGCGACGGGTGATTTGTGAGGGATCTGCTCATCTCCAGCTGAATGCCAAACACTGTGTGTGCCAGTGCAGTTTCTTACAAGCATCTGAAGCAGCAAATAAGTGTCAGCCAGGTCTAATAAGCAGATAAATCGGTATATCAGTGCTGGTACTACTAGATCTTAGTGCTGCGTTTGACACTGTCGATCATAACATTCTTTTAGAGAGACTGGAAAACTGGGTCGGGCTTTCTGGGATGGTCCTTAAATGGTTCAGATCATACTTAGAAGGGAGAGGCTATTATGTGAGTATAGGAGAGCATAAGTCTAAGTGGACGTCCATGACATGCGGAGTCCCACAAGGCTCAATTCTTGCACCGCTCTTGTTTAGCCTGTATATGCTCCCTCTAAGTCAAATAATGAGAAAGAACCAAATTGCATATCACAGCTATGCAGATGATACCCAGATTTACCTAGCCTTATCGCCAAATGACTACAGCCCCATTGACTCCCTCTGCCAATGCATTGATGAAATTAACAGTTGGATGTGCCAGAACTTTCTTCAGTTAAACAAGGAGAAAACTGAAGTCATTGCATTTGGAAACAAATGCAATGACTCCTAAGAAGACCATTAGACAGCTGCAGCTCATCCAGAACGCTGCTGCCAGGATTCTGACTAGAACCAGAAAATCAGAGCATATCACACCAGTCCTCAGGTCCTTACACTGGCTTCCGGTTACATTTAGGATTGATTTTAAAGTACTTTTACTCGTTTATAAATCACTCAATGGCCTAGGACCTAAATACATTGCAGATATGCTCACTGAATACAAACCTAACAGGCCACTCAGATCACTAGGATTGAGTCAGTTAGAATTACCAAGGGTTCACACAAAACAAGGGGAATCCGCCTTTAGCTTTTATGCTACCCACGGTTGGAATCGGCTTCCAGAAGAGATCAGATGTGCTAAAACACTAGCCACATTTAAATCCAGACTAAAAACTCATTTGTTCAGTTGTGCATTTAATGAATGAGCACTGTGCTACGTCCGAACTTATTGCATTATATTTTATGTATAATCATTTTTATTCCTGTTTTAAATTCATTTTAAATCATTTTTTTAAAAAATCATTTTAATTGTTTTATTGTTGTGATTATTACTTTTTATGATTATTTTAATTCATATTCTTATGATTTTATTATTTCCTTTTATGTAAAGCACTTTGAATTACCATTGTGTATGAAATGTGCTATATAAATAAACTTGCCTTGCCTTGCCTTGCCTTGCCTAATAAAAACACTCTTGATTTCTTGTAGCCAGTGTGCCCAGATGAGCATATGTTATCTGACAGAGCTGTGGACCTCTGTGCTCTGTCTGTTTGGATCACTGTTGGCAGGTTTTACTTTGAGGCCGGAGCATGTAGTTTTTATTAAACGCAGGTGACTCGCACACACTATACTGTATCCTGCTCATTACATGGATGCTTATAAAGTGAATACATGGAAATTAAATATTTAATTGGTGTTCAGTTATTTGATCATGCTTGAACCAGTAACCCACTCATAGAAAGGGACGTGAAAGAAAGACAGGTTTTAAGTGACGTGTCAGTAAATGATTTTATGTTTCTTTGCAAGCATTCAGTGGTGGATACCTGTGCTGGTTCATTTATTGTTCATTTTATAGTGGACAAAGCTGTGGTGAGGTGTTTCTTATAGGCCTTGTTGACTGCGAGTGTGTCTGGAATGAAAAGCAGTCTTTTGATGCTAATATGTCAATTTAATGCAAACAGCACAGAGAGGAGCAAAGTAACAATAAATTTGTAAACTTTACCATTTTACTGACACACTGTGCACGCAAAGGGTTTCATAACGTTTTCTGCTGCTTCTGTTCGTAAACATTACATTTTTATTAACACCAAGTGCACAAGCAAAATCAGGTAACCACTAGTCAGTGGACAATGATGTGGACAATGACGAGCAGACATGCTGCATTTATTAAGTTCACAGTCCTATAAGGAGAGATTAAATAAAAAAATGCCGCGTCATGTTTACGGCCGTGGAAATGTCGCCACAATAATAGACCAATGTGTGAAACTCTCGGACATATTTTAAAGATTCTATGCCGTGAACTTGACATTTTTCGCATTCTTTTGAAAGTCTAGCCTTTAGTTGATCCTATTAGGCGCTCGTCACAGTTGTAAACACGACGACTTTCTCATTTGTGAGGGAGCTGGGCGCCACGGAATTTTTGTTTCCAGGCGGAACGTTAAAGAACGCGACACACATGTCTCCCGGAAATCCCGTATAATCTAACCAATCCTGTGACGACTTCAAAACTCCTGAAGTGTTTCCAAATAAGTGTGCCATATGCATCAGATGTTTAGCCAACGTTCCATGGGCGTGACATCTGAGGCTGAGACTAGTGTCTGTGCAACAAGATAATAGCACACAATGGCATTTAATGGCTTAAAACTTAATTAGTGCTCACTGGAGAACATTTCCCTGAGAGCCAGTCAAAACAGTTTCATTAACTGAAATGATATGTCTTTAATTAATTGTTTGATGAACGGTGGCAATAAACACCCCCCAAAAAGTTAGAACTTGCCATGTCAGCTGTTGCAGTGAAAGCTGTTGTGTGCAATGCATTTTTGTAAGGATGTAATTTTAACATGTAGTTTTGTGTATAACGTGGAAATTAATACATGAACGGTAAAATAATGAATCATTAAAAAGAACAATGGTGAAGATAAAAGCAGTTTAAATATTTTGACATTATCTCATTAGGGACCGTTTTCTAAACAGATTGGTCATACTGGTCATAGGATACAGCTGACGGCAATCCATCTCACTGTATTATGCAAGCATCATGTAAATGGAAAAATATTTCTTTATATTATAGTAAATGCTTTACCAGCTAGTGACATTTTTATAGGGCTCTTAAAAGCTTGTAATAGACTTGTATAGACCAATTATCAGTTTGTAAACATTTGGGATGTGCGTGCAGCATGGCTGCAGAAAAACCCGGAAGAGTCTTTATGGCTAGAGAATTACACTAGTCAGTGTAATTCTCAAAATACTTAGATTTAAAATGAAAATTGATTATATTGATTATATGTCATTTTCAAAATGTTCTCTGGATTTTACAAGAACGTGTCACCCAATGATAAGCACTGTTATTCAGTGAAATTGACGTTAGATAGTGGGATAGTCTAAACAAGGATGATGTTTTTTTGTGGGTGGTTCAGTGGCAGTCAATGGAGCCATGGATTAAAAGGTAAATTTTGATTTTATATTTCAAAACTTTATTTTCGCAATTCTGAAATTGTATCTCACAGCTCTAACAAGGAAAAACAACTCGTCATTCTCTCTTTTCCTCTCGGTTCAGAGTTTATATCTCACACTTCTGGCTTTTACTCCCTCAGAATTAACAGATTCACTAGTTTTGTTAAATCGAGTTATAAAGTCTGAATTAGGAGATATAAACTTGCATTTGTGAGAAAAAAAAGTCAGAATTGTGAGAAAAAATAAATGTTATATAAAAATGTTAATAGTAATAGGTTTAAATATTTTTTCATGCTGTAACTGTAGGGCTAATACAATATATCTTCTATGAACAGCATATGTATATAATATGTAGACCTATTGTTTAAATCAAATTTATGCTTTAAAGTAATCATAGCAGTTTTCATCAATAGTATGTCCGTTTAAACGTCTGCGTTTAGCTTCAAATGGCATCTTTGACTACAGTATTCTATAAAAATGAACTGCATTCTGATTTTGACATCAATAGGCACAAAAATCTTTTTTTTTTTCTCTTATTCCATGGATTTTACCCATTTACTCCACTTGTTACCAGTGTTTTCCTGCAACCACTATGCATGCACAGCTACAATTGACATAACTGTGACGTCTACTGATAATTGGTCTATTTTTGCCTATTCACTGCAAGCTAGTCACTAGACCAGGGATCTCCAACCCTGCTCCTGGAGAGCTACCATCCTGCAGATTTCAGCTCCAAACTCAATCAAACACACCTGAACCAGCCAATCAAGCTGTTCAGGATTACTTAATTACAGGCAGGTGTGTTGGAGCAGGGTTGGAAGTGAAGTTTGCAGGATAGTAGCTTTCCAGAAACAGGGTTGGAGACCCCTGCACTAGACACTCCAACACTATTTTGATGGTCAATTTTATACATTCTACAAACTGCAAGTACTATAACTTTGCATCTACATGTCAACTAACAGTCATTAGCATATTAGTAGACTGTCTACTTAATTTCTGCTTATACTTTATTTTGATAGTTGCCCAACACACATTCTACTACATATGCATCTATTTAATTATATTTTCAGCACTTTTCATGATGATTTTTAAAAATGAGTGCTGGGTGATACAGCCAGAAATATGTTATTATAATATATTTTTATGCAAATAAATACATTTTATAAAATGTAAATTTTATGATCATACATTTTCATTATAATATTTTTTTCCATATATGATATTGATATTTATCATGGTATTCATTTATACCTATTTCATACCTAACACTAACCCTAATCTGTTTTATTTCCCCCTAAATGTTTTCCATTTTATTGTGTTATAATATAGTACAAATGTATCATCAAAAAATAGTGTCTAATTAGAACTAATTAATAAAACTTTAACAATTTAACCAATCATTTTCAGCGTAATCAAATGTAAATGTAACTATTAATTTACAACAAAACATTGCATTATTGTTTTTATCTAATAAGATGCTGCATAACATAAATGTATATTTGATATTAAAACATGGATAAAATATGACTTACATATAATAGTATTTTTTTTTTTATATTAATATCACTTTATTTTACAGTATGTGCACTTACATGTACTTAAAGTGTGCTTACAGTGTACGTACTGGTAATATAAGGTAACTACATGGGGTAGGGTTGGGTTTAGGGGTAGGTTCAGGGTTAGTATCTAGTTTTTACCAAGTGATTGTAATTACTATGATATGTACATACACAGAGGCGTATCTACATGAAGTGGGGGCCCTAGGCAAAATTAGTCAGTGAGGCCCTTCTAAAAGATTTTTTTATTTTTTTTTTTGTTAATGTATCTGTGTTACCTGATACATTACTATTATAAATATTACTACTTACCTATAAGGCACTTAATGGTTTAGCTCCTGCATACCTAACTAGTCTTTTATCACAAAGCTTTTGGTAGTACCTAGGATAGCAAAGTCCACTAAAAGAGGCAAAGCTTTTTCATATTTGGCTCCCCAATTCTGGAATAGCCTTCCTGATAACATTTGAGGTTCAGACACACTCTCTCTGTTTAAATCTAGATTAAAGACACATCTCCTTAGCCACGCATTCACATAATGTATCTCATAACCTTGTACTTCAGTTACATCTGATCAAATGCACATTAACATCTTTTAGCTTAGGTTGAACACCGTATTTGCTTGGTTGGATAAGCAGCTATGCTAATTAATTCTCTGTTTGTTTCTCCGTTTCTGCCACTGGATTGACATCCCGTGGTAACTAGGAATTACACAAGCTTCATTCTGGATCCAGAGGACCTCAGATGGTGCCATCCCTGAAACAACATACAGCACTACCAAATTTTGCAGAATTTTTTTGACATAGCACCACTAGCAAGCTACTACTAAATTTTTTGTAGAATCTTTCATTTTTTGTAAAGCTGCTTTGCAATGATTTGTATCGTGAAAAGCGCTATACAAATGCACTTGAATTTAATTGATATAATTATACAACATATGAAATTGTGTAGAAAAACACATCTAACAGTATATAATGGACACGCACTCTCTCTTACTCACTCAGACCTGTGCACTCAAATCTACAGAATTGTCTTCTGTCCTGTTTCCAGAAGCTTATCAACCGCCAGGCTTCCATGACTGACTGATGAAATAACACCAAATAGTACCTTTGAATTGTTAAGAAATTACGAATCCATTTTTGTTAGCATTTTCAAGCTGATATTGGTCAGTGAATTCTTGTTATTTATTTTATTATTTAGTCTAATATTCCTATTTATTTTATTATTGCCTATTCTAAATGGGTATTTATTGAATTATTTTATGTATATCAGCAAGTGAACGAGTTGCGGCAAAGCTCATGAAAAGAATGTTTTGTTTAGTATTTTCAGTCTGTGCATTTCTATTGGCGAGACACAAATTATATATTTTGTGGAGCCTAGCAAATTCAAGCACAATATCGAACAGAGAAAAATATATTTCTCATTTTTAATTAATTAGGCTGTAAAAAAATGGGAATGTTAAAATATTTAAGTCACAGTTATCTAGCTATTATCTAGTTAACTAGCCATTATCATTTGCTCATGGTGGATAAAAGGATGAATAAAATGTTTTATATTTGGTTTGGAGTGGAATAGAGTGTGGGCAGAAACGTCTCCGGTTACGCATGTAACCTCAGGTTCTCTGAAGGGAACAAGATGCCTGGTCGAAGTGCTAGGGGAACGCCTACAGTGAGACCTCTCTCTAAAATCACGTTCAATCCGTCCAATGGAAGGGCAAGACGTCATGGGTGGGTGACGTAAACAACCAGGAAGCTTAAAAGCAACGGAAACGCTGTCAGCTTTGAGAATGAAGCAAGGATGCCGGAAGTATGAAAATGAGATGCAGTGTCTTATTCCCCTCAGGGAACCGAGGTTACATACGTAACCAGAGACGTTCACGTCCAGGAACTTTGAGCTGTGTCGAAACGCTAGTGGAACGAGATGCGCACGCCACCAGACTTACAAATCCCTACCTAGGAATAGCTAGGGCAAGAGAACGGAGGAGCCTGGAGTGGCTCGAAGGTCAAGGTCACAGAACCTGACGAAGGTGAGGGGCGCGGACCATCCTGCAGCGTTGCAGAAGTCTGCATAAAAACACCTGGCAAAAAGGCCTTGGAGGTTGCCATATTCCTGTTGGAATGAGCCTTGACCCCAAGGAGAGAGGGGAGGCCAGAGGACTCATATGCCACAGAGATGGCATCCAAAATCCACCGGATGAGGGTCTGCTTAGAAGCAGGGAGACCCCTCTTAGGAAGACAATAGCAAACAAGCAATTGGTCAATTGGTTTTTCTCCAGAGGGTAGCTCTGTTGACGTATGTGTCCAGTGCTCTCTTCCTTGGTGGTACGGAGAGACAAATCATTGGTTTGGCAAAGTTCTGCAAAGTCAACGTCCTCGCCATTATCTGACTCCTTTAGCAGGTCAGCTTGGTATGCCTGTAGCACAGACATTGTGTGCAAACTCGCACCAGCTTGACCCGCCGCCTTGTACCCCTTGCCCACCAGTGCTGATGTTGTTTGCAATGGCTTAGAGGGCAAGGTCAGAGCCTTCAAGGACGTTGTCGTGCCGGGAGACAGATAGCTGGCAAGCGTCTGTTCTACTCAAGTCACCTTCTTATAAACTCGCTCACCCAGCCCTGCCACATTGCCGTAGTAATCTGAGGTGGGAATTAATAAGCAGGCCGAGAATGGTCTAGCTCACAACCTTGACACCTCAGAGTGGAGGTTGAGGAAGAAAAGAATGCTCCTGGCTTGGAGGTGGCGGCTTAGTACGCAGAACAAGTTCATCAAGCTTGCTTTTCTGCAGTTCAGCCTGCTTGGAGGTGGACCAGATGATGCTTAACTTGGAGACCGCAGAGCAGGCTTCTAATCCCAGAAAGTGGGTGATGGATCTAGCGGGTGAGGGAGGAGATAGGGGATCACCCGTCTCCATACCCTCCAGCAGATCCAGCTGTGAAACCCACGAGTAAAGCCAGGGAACGCTGGTAAAGGCTCCCTCCTCAAAGAGAGCCTTCTGGGAGCAGAGCGAACACAGTGGGAGATGCTCGCAATGCAGGCAGTCGCCCCCCGCTCGGCTCCCAAGCAGACCACACACAGACTGTGTGTATCCCCACCTGTGATGAAACATTGACAAGGAGGAACACACAGCCTGTAACATGATCCATTTTCACCCCTCACAAACTTGCCCTTGGACTTAGACAAAATAGAGAACACTTTCAAACAAAAGACGTGCAAACTGGCACAGAAAAACAGAGTGAACACACAAACACAGAGTGCTTCGCTGAAGACAGAAAGCTAACATTGTTTCCGCCGCACATGCTTTTAAGCTTCCTGGTCGCTTATGTCACCCGCCTGTGACGTCTCACCCATCTATTGGACAGATTGCACATGTGATTCAGAGCATGGTCTCGCTGTAGGCATTCCCCTAAGTGTTTTGACGCAGCTCGAAGTTCCTAGAAGTGTAACGATCGGCCTTATTGGTCGATGTACAAGGGTTTAAAATGGGGTCAGGCTGTACTGTGTGAGGTAAAATGAGGTGTTTTTTAAAAGATGAGACAACATGTACAGAATGAATAAATAAAGTGTATTTACACAATGCACATCTTAAAACAAACAAACAAAAAAAAAAAAATAACTTAGGCTGTTAAAAGCAGATTGTGCTTTTAAATCATACCCTAAAACAGTCCTGAAGAATCCTATAGGTTGAAGTGCCAAGTTAAAAATGTCCACCGGTGTATATACAGTCCAATGAAAGTGATGTTCCAAGATGAGTGAGAACCTGGAATGGTAAGTCCATAAAAGAAACTCCACAATCCAACGTGTTTGGTCAATGACCCTGTTTGTTTGCCATGCTGCTTGCTTTATACTGGTCTGCTTCCTGATTCCTGTCATGTGATTATTCAGGCAGACCCATGAACATTTAAAGACATACACGCATAAAAATGATTAAGAGGATTAAAATAGCTAAGACAACATGTAAAACCATTCAAATTCAAATACATATATAAAATCATCTTTATATATATTGAGCGGTATATGAAACGTGTCTTTGTGTGACAGTGTCACAGAAGGGAACATAAATTGCCTATGCTTACCATTGTCCTGTCCTCTTTTTCTCCTCTTTTTTTTCCACTTCAGGTTATCTGACAGATTTGTCCACTTTGTTTTGTTTAAAGTGCAGTTACGTGTGTGTGAACCTTTTTCGTTCATTGCGCAAGCTCAGCTTCCATAGGAAATGATTAAAAATGCTCAGGTCCCACACTCTGCTCCGCTCCAGATCATGCATTTTCTAATCTACAGCATTGCAAGGGCGCGCTACACCTGTTTGAAAAAGGTGGCCGAAGCCTCAAAAGCATAACCCTGGTAAAGAAACAGGGGGCCCCATAGGGGAATGGAGAGATGTCACTTAGGGCTGCATGATCTATCGAAGGTGATTGTCATGCACATTTTGTCAGCAAACCCCGTTGCGTAATCAGTAGTAAATCTTCAGCACCTGCATTCAGATGGAGCAGCACATACTACACAGCCGTAGTTCACAGAAAAGCTACGCCTAATCGCGTTCATTATCGCAGACGATTTAATCGCACGATTATGAAATCGAAAGAAATCATTTGCGATAATGACAGCTGTTTGCATAGCTTCTCAGTAAACTATGGCTCTGTCCAGACATCTTGCTACATCTGAAAGCATGTAAAAAAAATCACATTTAATAACATGTTTTTGCTCCAAACTCACTTCATAACATCAGTCATAAAATCCTTCTGTGAGATGGTGTACAATAGCTTTTTACACAGAATAAGGCCTGCATAGTATTCTAAGCAGTGATAAAGGCATTGCATTATTATATAATGTATTATAAGCAAAATTATAATAATAAGAATTCAGATTAACCATATATTGTTGTAGTTGTGCGTTTATTATTCACGTTGAATCAACAAAAGCATTTACATCTTGTTTATTCATGTGCAGCGATAACAAAGATGCATTTCCTATGTTTCTTCTTCTGGTGTATTTGGAGTTTCTGCATGAGAATGAGAGCACACTCTGGCCTTCGGATGAAGATTTACTGATCACAGAACCATGCTTCACTGTAAGATACGCGTGACAATCACAGTTTTTGATTAATCCCGATTACAATTTCACTTCAATTGATCGTGGAGCCCTAACGTCACTGCATGTTATAGCTATAACATTCCTGTTGGTTTAAATGATCAGCCATCAGGGGCCCCCTTAAAATACAGGGCCCCAGGTATTTGCCTGCCCCAATGCTACGCCTCTGCATGAGTAAAACGACTGTAACATACCATTGGTAAGTATGTTTTATTATACCATACTAAAAAAATGCTGTTAAAATGTCTTTTAAGCCAAACTTTTATTTTTGGTTAAGATCTTTGAGTTTCAGAGTGTACTTGATCATAGTTTTTTTTTTTTTTTTTTTTCTCAAATGAGATGACAAAAGCTGTTGATGTGACTCAGAGCAGCACTGGACATGAAGTACATATAGTGAGATGGCAAATGCTGAAAACACTGTGAGCGTCACATGTGTACATGCACATGTGTTTGTGTAGTAGACAAAACTACATCCATTCACACAGAGACATGCAGAACATACAGACTTATAGTGGCATGCACCAACTGACTGTTGTTATAATAAATAATTTATTTATTTATTATGTATATCTGTTTATAAATATATGTATGTATCACTGAGGTTCCTGGTTCGAGTCCCAGCTGAATCAGGCGTTTTATGTCGAGTTTGCATGTTGTTACCATGTTGGTGTGGGTTTCCTCTGGGTGCTCCAGTTTCCCCTAATCCAAATATATGCACCAGAGATGATTTGGAGACACTAAACTGTCTGCAGGTGTGAATGTGTGTGTGTGTGTGTGTGTGTGTGTGTGTGTGTTAACCAAGTGATGACTCAAACTACTACTTGTCAACTACCCGAATTTCTCAACAGATTCCTGCTGCTAAGAGTGGTTTTACCAGCACAGATGGAGACTGAACCCAATTTCTTTTCAAATTGATACTGATTACCGGCTGAGTGGACTGAGTTATTTCAGATTGCTCTGATTGAAGTGCTTTTCTAACTCATTTGGAATCACATACTGACAGGGACTCAGAGTTTCAAGGTTAAATAGCAAATGGTCATTGTGACAGTACAAGTTCAGAGTCGCATAAACTTCTTTGCGGCACATTGCTGAATATGTATAGGCTGTATGTTGTTTGTACTTGAGAAGAGCGGTGCATTCATTGCACAGATGGTCTCCATGAGTTTCAAAGCTTCCTGTCTCAAGTATATTCACACTTGTCAGAAAACACTGGCAGCCATGAAATCAGACAGGCACTCTGCTGTCTGCTTTTATTTATGCATTGCTCTACAGTCCTTTCAAATAAACTCAATGGCTGGAGACAGATGGGCAGAGTTTTCATATAGGTCATTTAGGAGAGTTGGAGGTATACAAATAATCAGACATATAAGAGCATTTCTTTCATATTCTGTCAAAGATTTTCTGAGAGAATTTTACTTCGATTGCTTAGATTGTACCTGTTATCTTATTCCACAGGAGCTGGTGTCATATTTTAGGGGCTGACCCTGGTAATAATGATAGAGCTTTCAGTTCTCTGGCCTCCTGGAAAATGATCTGAAACTCCTCAGTAGTCCATCAGTGAAACTTACTTGACTGAACTGGTGTAAACATGAATTCATGTTCAAGTTCAAGCATACCTTTATCTTTTTTCAGAAAGATAAAGATCTGTACATACAAAGTGATCCATCTTTCTTCAGCTAATTCACATGCAAATCCTATGATTGTGAAAACTAAACTGTCTCATTAACCCTTTCACCTCACTCATCATTTTTATCTCCAGCAATCCGGGTCCTGAAAGCAATTTAAGGTGACAGAGAGAATGGTAGAGAGCAATACAATTATTTTACCGCATCAAAAGTATGAGATAACGCATTGGCCATAATGTTGTCAACCCCTCTGATATGTTTAATTTTCAAGTTATGATGTTGTAAAAATAAAACCCACTACATCAAACGCTGATTAGGACTTAGGTAATGAGGTACACTCACACTTTGTAAAACATCGGTCCATGGAGAAACAGTGGAAAAATTCAGAAAAAAGCTTATATAGTAATCAACAAGCTCTAAGAAACTCATTAGAAGGAGAAAATACTTCAGTAGTCAGTACTATACCTTGAAGTGGACCCACCTTATCCCGTCTCACCTCACTTACACAAATACTTCCCACACTGGTTTATTAATGTCATTGGTTCCTTTGTAGCTACTTGAATATTTTAAGTATGCGTCACTGTCATGGTTTACGCTGGTGCGAGGGAATGAGGAGATGAGGAGTTCTTCAAAATACAACTTTAATAAATCCAACGGAACACAGAGACATGAAACGAAAGCATAAACACAATAACATAATTAACAGCGGACGCCAGACACAGGGATACATGGGGTATAAATACTCTGGCAAACAGGAAACAAGTGGGATCAAATTAACAAGACAGGAAACAAGACCATAGAAGGAAAAACGGGAACTAAGGCTGGGGCAAAAACACGGAACATACATACATAATCCTGACATTACTCCCCCCTCCCGGAAGGCGCGTCCCACCCCGTAACATCAACTGGGGAGGAGGGGTGGGCACCCTGGAGGTCAGTGACACAGAAGGCCTCCAGTGTGGATCAGACAGTTCAGGCGGCCATGACGGTACAGCAGAGGTGGTCGAAGTACACAAATCAAGGACTTGAGTAAAAGTACAGATACATATAATAAAATATTACTCCAGTAAAAGTACTCCTTTGTCAATTTTACTCGAGTTAAAGTACAAAAGTACTCGATTTTATATGTACTTAAGTCAAAAAGTACAGATTTATTTTGCAATAAATATGATTTTCATTTACAATAATCTTAAAATTCGACATTAGTAACTTACTTTTCGCAGCATCAGTCGCGTGCACGCTCTCCCGGTTCAGTTCACTGGAGACTCGCTCTAAACTGCTCATTTGAATCAGTGCATTGTCGACTCGAGAACAGTTGCAATTGGATCATTTCCAGTTCGTAAATGAATAGTTTGGTTAGATTTGTGAAACAATTTAACAGGTTCATTGAAAAGAATCAGTTTGTTCTGCGTCTCAGAGCATGTGATATATTATAAGGAGTAACGATATGTTTTTTTTGTAATGTAGTGAAGTAAAAAGTACGATCTTATGTTTTGGAATGTAGTGAAGTAAAAGTTGCTCAAAATAAAACTACTCCAGTAAAGTACAGATACTTGAAAAATGTACTTAAGTACAGTAATGAATTACAACTACCTCGTTACTATCCACCACTGCGGTACAGTTCAAGAGTCCATGGCGGGTCAGCCTCCATGGCCTTGGCCTCAGTACTCGGCCCGGCCACTTTGGCTAAGGGCATACAGTTGAAGACTAAATTATTTGGCCCTTATAAAATATTTCATTATTTTTCAAATAACTCCAGAGTGTTGTTTAAAGGAAAGATGATTTTATCAACACAGCATTTTTAAACATAATACTTTATTCAGGAAGTTTTTGGGTTTGTTATACAAATAGAAATAAATGTATAACCAAGAATTTTAAAAAGTCTACTGGTCAAAATTATTAGCCCTCTGATGTTAATAGTCAATAGTGTATCCCTTTTGCTTGATAACAGCCTTTATTCGTTTGCTATAGTTCTCAACAAGTTTTAAACATGTCTCCTGAGGAATGACATCCCATTCTTCCTTAGCAAATCTCTCAAGCTCCTTCAGATTTGTTGGTCTTCTTGCACAAACTCTGGACTTTAGTGTGGCCCACAGATTTTCTATTGGATTCAAGTCTGGGCTTTGTGCATGCCAGTCAAGTACACTCACTTTGCTCATTTGGAGGTATTTCTTCACCAGAAGTGAGGTATGCTTTGGGTCGTTACCATGCTGGAAGACAAAATGTCGACCCAAACCAAGTTTTCTTGTGGAATGTCTGAGGTTGTCTTTCAAAATCTTCTTATAGTCTTCCTTTTTCATGTTTCCTTCAACCCTGACGAGATTCCCAGTTCCAAACGCACTGAAACATCCCCACAGCATTATACTCCCACCACCATGTTTTACTGTGGGAACGGTGTTCTTGGGGTTGAATGCCTCTCCCTTCTTTCTCCAAACATAGGCAGCATCTCTATGGCAACATCTCAGTTTTGTCTCATCTGACCAAAGGACACGTTTCCAATATGCATCACATTCCCCCAGGTTGTCCTTAGCAAACTTCATTCTAGCTTGGAAGTGTCTCTTCTTCAGAAGTGGAGTCTTTCTTGGTCGGCAACCTCGCAGTTCATTCCTATGCAGGGCTCTAGTGACTGTCTTCATTGAGACATCAATTACAGACTTGGCCAGGTCATTCACTAGTGTCTTGGCAGTTGTTCTTGGGACTTTAGAAGCCTCTCTCACTAGGTTTCTTTCCAAAGTTTTTGAAATCTTTTGCTTCCTGCCTCTGCCCGTCTTGTTCTCATCTGTTGGTCTTTTTAAACTTCTTTATAATGCATTTCACTGCAGTTCTTGACACTTGAAAACACTTGGATAAACGTGTGTATCCTTCTCCATCTTTATGAGCATTAACAATTCTTTCTCAAGTCCAAACTAATTTCTTTTGTCTTTGCCATGATGACAGTGCATATTATTTTACTAGTTGTTTCGAAAGATACTAATCCTCAACTTAAAGAGCAATTTAAAGGGTTAACTAGGTTAATTAGGTTAATCAGGCAAATTAGGTTAATTTGGCAAGTCATTAGACAACAGTGGTTTGTTCTATAGCTAATCAAACTAATAATTTCTTAAGGGGGCTAATAATATTGACCTTAGCAGTTTTTTATTTATTTATTTTTTAATTATTTTATTCAAGCAACTATAAGAGAAATCAGACTGTCTCTAGAAGAAAAAAAATAACAGGAAATAATGTGAAAACATTCTCTTGCTCTGTTAAACATCATATGGGAAATATTTTTAAAATAAATTAAATTTCACGGGGGGCTGATAATTTTGTCTTTAACTGTATGCCCCCCAGAAACATGCATTTATCACAGGATCACTCCATCTCACCTGATAAAACATGCTCAGGAATTCCTTCACATAGTCCTCCAGTCAGTGTTCCCCCTGCTGAATGTCCAGGATAAAATCGTCAGCCCAGTTCATCTATAATGGTCCGCTGTTCTGTCACAGTTTATGCTGGTGCGAGGGAACGAGGAGATGAGGAGGTCTTCACGATACAACTTTAATAAATCCAATGGAACACAGAGACATGAAACGTAAGCATAAACACAATAACATAATTAACCGAGGACTCCAGACACAGTGAAACATGGGGTATAAATACTCTGACAAACAGGAAACACGTGGGATCAAATTAACAAGACAGGATACAAGTCCATATTAAGAACAAACGGAACTAAGGCTGGGGCAAAAACACGGAACAGACATACATAATCCTGACAGTCACTCAAAACAGTAAGTATTTTATTATTACTATTATTATTTATTTTATTTTATTTTATTATTATTATTATTATTATTATTATTATTATTATTTTTTGCCTTGAAAGTAGCTGTAACTAAGTACGGTAAACTACTGGATTTTACACTGCAGATGAAAAGGAAATATATTAAAATAGTGCTTTTTTGGACATACTTAATATATTTAAATTACACTGTACTAAATTCATTTAAAATTCACTTTTAATACTTTATTTTAATGTGCTTCAAGAATATGTAGCATATGAACCAATCAGACAATGGTTCATTTGATTTACCCAAATCAGTTAATCACTGTTAATCACTGAATTAACAAATGAGCACAGAATACCTCACCCCAATCCACAACACTGGGTGCTGCAAAGTCTAAGATGGGCCTGGTTACCATGGCAACCAGAACACGTCTGGCAGACCAGATAAACTTTACGACCCAAAAGTATGTATAGAGATGCTCCCCCATTCTGTCTCTAAAGCAGACACATACTACCATTGAAAGTGACTTATTGGGTTAATTCTTAGACAAACCTTTTTGTGAACAAACACACATATCCACATATATCATTGTGTATATTATGACTGTTCAGGTATTTTGTCTTTTGTTTTTATAACTGTTTTATGCATGTTTTATGGTAGATTACTATGTAGTATAACCACATATATTGTGTTTGGTCTCTTTGGATTCGTATTTTGATTATCTAAAAGATTACGTGTATTAGATGTAGATACCTGTGTTCTAAGAATCCTTAGTAGTTTTGCCTGAACACCCTATTGATTTACATATGCAAAATAGCATGGAGTTAGACAAAGAGTCGTAAAACTTTCTCTCCAAAAGTCCAAGACACCATTGGCTCTTTGAACTTCTAGAGGTGTGACCACCGTAGGAGATAAAAGACTCACACCAGTCAGTTCTCAATGCTTTTTGCTTCTCAATGCTTTTTGGTGATTTCACCCTCTTCATACACGTCTCATCAGCCTCCCGTTTCTGGTTGCCAAGTCCCGAAGCCAGCACATCGGCGCCAGGCAAGACTTGAGCATGATCCGTCTGTGGTTCTTTGGGAACATAAGAGGATGATGAGCTAGAACTCTTCTGGACCTTTAAGTCTGTGCCAGGCTCTGTGGCCTTGACTGTCCATTGCCCAAGGGTTATTAGATTTCAGCTGGGTCTATCACTCTCAGCCCTTTTGCTTTTCTTCACTTGGGAAGGAACTTCTAATTACCACCAAGTCAGGACATCTTTGGAGAACATCACTCTTCAAACCCGAAAGAACGTGATCGCAAATCCAAAACCTTGAAACCATCAAGACCTTCATACAAGACTGCATTTGGACCATCGTCCAAAACCAAGGCAACGCAAGTATTGTACGTTTAACTAAACAGAGGTTCATTATAAGCTATAGAGCTGTTGAAAAATGGCACTGATGGTTTCACTAAAGGTTACTTTCTGTGGCCAAGAAAATATCTTTTCTTTGAATACATATAAAGTTACCCTGAATGTTCGCTGGACGAACTGGTAAATTGATAGTAATGGACATTCTGCTTTATCAAGCTAATTCTATTAAATTATCTTAAATATTATAATTAATTATAATGAGTTATGATTAATTATTAATATTTCCCCTTGAGCTATAATTCCTAATATTTTAATAGCATTTCAACGCATTAGAAATGCATTAGCATTACACTACTAATTTATTATAAAGCATTTTTTAAAATACTCTAAATGGTAATAAAGGTGCAAAAAAGGTTCTCCTCTGACAAGACGAACTGGGACCAGACGAACCAGCAGTTTGTTGCATCAAAGTCATATTGACTAAAGGGTTCATCAAGTTCCCGTGGTCTTGTGCCGATGGCCGTCTAGGTGACGAGGTCTTCACTGGGGATCTGCCTCTGGGCTCATCTAGTAGACATGGTCTCCGCTGACATTCAGGGCTGTAGAGGTCATCTCTAGGTGCTGATCCACCATCTGGGCTGGATACGAACTGGAACCGGGGGACTGCAGTGACCATCTGATCTGGATACAGACTGGATCATGTTGCTACGAAGACCTTGGAATAAGAAAGAGACAGACTAATATTAGCGTAGAAGCCATTTTTCTTATGATGCAACAAGTACATCAGGTGTTATGGGAAGTGTTCCCGGTTCCAGTCAACCTAATTAATGCAGCCTAATAATGTACAGTTTAATGGATTTGAATTATAGAAATGTGTTATGTGTAAGCCAGGTTAAAGAGATAGGTCTTTAGTCTAGATTTAAACTGACAGAGTCTGTCTGTCTCCTGAACAGTGTTAGGTTTGGGCACTAAATAATATGTTTTTATCATATTGCCTGTTGTCACCAGATCAGTAGGGAGTGGAGGAGACCAGCAGGTCTTAAATGACTTGGATTGGGTGCACAATGAGAAGTTTTTCACGAATGTGGTCACATCCTAGGTGAGAGGGCCACCAGAACTTGTTGAACTGAGCTCCTTCCAGCCAGTGCCTCTACTCTTTAAAAGCTAGAAACCAGGAGGAGGGGTTCGCAAGATGATTTCCAGAAATCAAATAATTTTTAAAGCATTAGAAATAACATATTTTACCCATAAATAAAAAATATATAAGTTGGATAAAAAATAAAAATCCAGCATGTTGCCCACCCAACTCATTAGGTAAGATTAATGTTCAAATGTAAATAATGAGTAAATTACTATAAAATAATATTATGGTTGTTAGACTGTTGTGTTCCTTTGTGTTGTCATTATGCTTCTGCCCCATTTTGCAAAACGTTCGTATACTTTAACCCCCTCAGAGGAAAGTGGGGGTACTGAGGTACTGGCACTGTTATTTTGGGGGTCGTGTTATTTTTTGGTCGATCTGGGTGAGATTGGTGGAATTCAGCGGTAAGGTTGGGGTCCAGGATGTCGTCAGCTGCGACCCATGACCGCTCCTCAGGGCCGTAACCCTCCCAGTCGACCAAGTACTGTAGTAGACCTCCCCGGCGTCGGGAATCCAGGATTTCGTGGACCTGGTAGGCCTCCTAGCCGTCAATGAGGATGGGAGGAGGGCCTGTGGAGCCGGTTCCATCTAGGTTCCCCTCTTGTCTCGGCGCGTCAGCGGGCTTAAACAGAGAAACGTGAAAGGTGGGTGAGATACGGTAATTGGGGGGTAAACTGAGTCTGAAAGAGACTGGGGTGATCTGTCTAATGATTTTGAAAGGACCCACGTACCTGGGACTGAGTTTCCTGCAGGGTAGACGGAGGCGCAGGTCCCGGGTGGACAGCCAAACCCATTGTCCAGGGGCATGGGGGGATTTCTGGTGCGAAGACGATCAGCCTGCCTCTGGGTGCGCCTGACGGCATGTTGAAGGTGGACGTGGGCCGAGTTCCAGGTTTCCTCACTCCGGCGCATCCAGGTATCTACTGCGGGGAGGTCACTGGGTTCACCCGACCAGGGGAACAGTGGTGGTTGATATCCTAGGATACATTGGAAAGGGGTTAGTTTGGTTGAGGGTTTACGGAGTGAGTTCTGTGCATACTCGGCCCACATGAGATAGCGACTCCAATCGTGCTGGTGGTCGTGGCAATAGGTACGCAGGTAACGGGACAGTTCCTGATTGAGGCGTTCACACTGTCCGTTGGATTGTGGATGGTACCCAGAGGTCAGGCTGATGTTGATTCCTAGATGTTTACAGAAGGAAGACCACACACGAGAAGTGAACTGAGGTCCACGATCCGAGACTATGTCCTCTGGCAGGCCGTAGAGACGGAAGACTGAGTTGCAGAGGGCCTCCGCAGTCTCGAAGGCGGTGGGAAGCTTGGTTAGAGGGATCAGTCGACAGGCCTTGGAGAACCGATCCACGACGGTGAGGATGGTGGTGTAGTGTTGCGAGGGAGGTAAATCCGTGAGAAAGTCTATGGCAATGTGTGACCAGGGGCGCCGCGGGATGGGTAAAGGAAGAAGCAGTCCGGCCGGATGTTGGTGAGGGACCTTGGACATATTACAACTGGCCCATCTCTTGATGAAGTCGATGGTGTCTGATTGCATGGTGGGCCACCAGAAACGGTTGGAAAGAAGGTCGTGTGTGGCATTGATGCCAGGATGGCCAGAGCTGGGGGCCGAGTGGACCTGGGCCAGTACCCGTGGTCTGAGGGTCAGCGGCACGTAGGTGCGATCCTGAGGGCATTCCGGAGGGGAAGGTTCACGCATTTGGGCCTCTGCTATCTCCGTCATGAGATCCCATTGCACGGGGGCAACTATGACTGAGTCGGGGAGAATGAAATGGTCCTGGCGTGGCTCTGGGGCGGCTTCGGAGAGTCTGGAGAGAGCATCGGCCTTGGTATTCTGGGAACCAGGCCGGTAGGTGACGTGGAAATTAAAGCGTGTGAAGAAGAGCGCCCACCGGGCTTGACGATGGTTAAGGCGACGGGCCAAGCGGAGGTACTCTAAGTTTCGGTGGTCGGTGAGCACGACGAATGGGTAGCGAGCGCCCTCGAGCCAGTGGCGCCATTCTTCCAGGGCAGACTTGATGGCTAGAAGCTCTCTGTTGCCGACATCGTAGTTAACCTCGGCTGGGCTAAGCTTGTGCGAGTAAAAGGCGCATGGGAAGAGCTTGGGGGGATTACAGTGACGTTGTGAGAGGACGGCCCCAATTCCAGAGCTAGAAGCATCGACCTCGACCACGAACTCTTTCTCTGGGTCTGGATGATGGAGTATGGGTGCGGTGGTGAAGCGGTTCTTAAGGTCTTGAAAGGCTTGAAGAGCTGCTTGGTTCCAGGTTAAACGATGGCTGCCGAGCTTGACTAAGGAGGTGAGTGGTGATGCTACAGAGCTGAACCCTCTGATGAAGCGTCTGTAGAAGTTAGCAAATCCCAAGAAGCGTTGCAGCTCCTTCAACGTGTTGGGACGGGGCCAGTTGCGCACCGCTTCCACCTTTTGATCCTCCATGGCGATCCCCTCTTGACTGATGACGTAGCCGAGGAAGGAGATACTAGTTTTGTGGAACTCGCACTTCTCCATTTTGGCAAACAATTTGTGGTGAATTAGTCTTTGCAGTACCTTTCTGACGTGGTTGACATGTTCTTCGTAGGAGTTAGAGTATATTAAGATGTTGTCAATGTAGACTATCACCCAGCGGTTGAGCATCTCACGGAGGGCGTCATTAATGAAGGCCTGAAAACAAGACGGACTGTTGGAGAGCCCGAAGGGCATAACGAGGTATTCGTAGTGCCCCGAGGTGGTGGAGAATGCAGTCTTCCATTCGTCGCCCTCCCGGATGCGAATGAGGTTGTAGGCGCTGCGTAAATCCAGCTTGGTGAACATCTTAGCACTGCGAAGTTGTTCCAGAGCGGAGGGGACGAGTGGTAGTGGATACCGATATTTCACGGTAACGTCGTTGAGGGGCAGGTAGTCTATGCAGGGCCTGAGACCGCCATCTTTCTTTTTGACGAAGAAAAACCCTGCCGAGGCCGGAGAGGTTGAGGGACGGATGAACCCCTTTTCAAGTTCCTCGCTGATGTAGTTCTTCATGGCCTCAGACTCGGGCTGTGAAAGGGGGAAGATCCTACCCATGGGAGGTTCTGCGCCGGGCAGAAGGTCGATGGCGCAATCTCCAGGGCGGTGTGGAGGTAGCTGGGTGGCCTTGGTCTTGCTAAAGGCTTCCTGGAGGTCCTGGTACTCGCTGGGTAGGCCCTCAGTTCGTGTGTGTGGTTGGGTCTCGAGCGGAGAGGTGGTAAGAGTGGAGGCTGGTGCTTGGTGAGCCCTGGAGGAGAGGCAGTGATCCTGACAGTAGGGTGACCATTGTGAGATGGCGTGGTCAGACCAGGAGATGATGGGGCTGTGTTGGTTGAGCCAGGGGTAACCCAAGATGACGGGTGTAAGTGGTGTGGCGATGATGAAAAACTGGATGACTTCAGTGTGACGGTTGTCGATCCGGAGTGTCAAATCCGTGGTGGTGTGTTGTATCTGGCCGGATCCAAGAGGTCTTCCGTCTAGGGCTGCCACTGCAATATGATTGAGACAAGAGAGCTGAGGGATGCCATGCTGCTCAACAAACTTATTGTCTATGAAATTTCCAGCCGCCCCTGAGTCAATTAAGGCGGTGGTATGGATGATAGTGGAGTCAAAACTTAATTCAATGGGAACGGTAAGACTGGTATGGGAAACAGGATGAGAACTCACCGAGCTGGGCCTGCGTGGCGGACGGGTCGGACAGGTGGAGCGGATGTGGCCGGGCTGGCCGCAGTACAGGCAGAGGTTACCCCTAAGTCGGCGCTCTCTCTCCTCCAGGGTCAGACGAGTTGAGCCCACCTGCATGGGTTCCACTTCGACGGTGGCAGATGAAGCAGCGGCGGCAGAGCCCAGAGGGAAGGATGAGGACACGAAGGGCTGGCGAGGAGGCCTACGGGAGCGGATCATATTGTCGAAACGGATGGACAATTCGATTTAGCGATCAAGGCTGAGGTCCTCGTCGCGACACGCCAGCTCCGCTTGAAGCTCTGGATTGAGACCCTTGCGGTAGAATAGCTTCAATGGACCCTCGTTCCAATCCGTCTGCGCCGCTAGGGTACGGAAAGTGAGAGCGTAGTCCGCCGCCGTGCTCCTTCCCTGTTTATGGCGAAGCAGTTGCTCCTCCGCATCCCTGCCATCAGGTGAGTGCTGGAACACCTCCTTAAAACGTTGAATGAATGCCACATAGGAAGTGAAAGCGGGGCGTTCGGGGTTCCAGACGGCAGTGGCCCAATCCAGCGCCCGACCAGTCAACAGGGAACAAACAAAAGCTACTTTGCTATTATCAGTAGGGTATAGTAACGGCTGTTGTACCAAAAAGAGAGTTCATTGAAGTAAAAACCCCTTACATTTGGCTGTAGCACCGTCAAACTTCTCTGGGTAAGCTAGACGGGGGCCGGAGGCTGCGATGGTCGGGGCCGGGCTGATGGATGGCGTGGGGGGAGCAGACTGAGCTGGGCCCGGAGTGAGGGCGGCCTGGAATGACTGCAGCGACTTCACTAGTTCCTCAGTCAGAGCGGTGAGGCGAGTGATCTGCTGGTGATGTGCTGCTAGCATGGTAGCCTGTGCTGTGAGCTCCGTGCTGAGTTGATGAACGGTCGCTGGATCCGTGTTTGGCGAAGTTTTCTGTGACGACGCTGAGTCGGCAGAATTGGGATCCATTTGCGATCGTTTATTCACAATAATCGTGGTGAGACAGGCAAAACAATCAGGGGTAAACAACAGTAACGTAGGCAAAGTCAAACCGTAAACAAAGTCCATGCAAAGTCCAGGGCTGGCAGCTAGCGAGAGTAATCCGTTCAACAGGGGAGAGGTCGGGGTAATCCAGAGAAACATCAATAATAGAAAACAGTCCAGGTCGGTAACAATAAGGGAATCACAGGGAAAAAACGCTCAGAGTTGCAGGCCGGGGCAATACAAAACTTCGCGGGGATCTAAGGGAAATGGCCACTATTTATCCGGAACCGCGATCCAAAATGGCCGCAGGAAGGAAGTCAGCCCAGGCAGGGGGTTGCTGGGAAATGGAGTTCGGGCGGATTAAAACTCGGGAGAGAGCTCCCGCTGACGGCGATCGGAGAGGACCACAGGAACCGGGTTAAGACAAGGACTATTCAGTGTGCGTTTTATGGCCTTATTTCAGCTACATGTTGTTTCCCAAAATGTACAATTCCGGATACAGCACCTTCATGTGTGTGAGCGGATATAACAATGTGTACAAATAAATGCAGTGTGTTTTTCTAAAAAGTTTACGTTCTGAGGCAGATTGCTGGCAACAGTCATTTTAGGCCTGCTGAAAAAAACAATAGAAAAACATCACAGAATTTGTAATGTTTTACTGGTTATAATGGGAATTGTACTGGTTTTAATGGTAACTGTAATTTGGTGCCTGTTGGTCTCTACTGGTAATTGGTCGTCTTCTATTAGTGGCCTGTTAAAACCACTAAATCCTAATGGAACATGTCCCAAAACACACTACAGGAAGCCATTTTTTAATGGTTTAAATGGTTTGTAATCAGGGATTGAAATTAACTTTTTCACTCAAGTTGGTTACATTGCCGGACATTTATAACTTTTACTAGTCAAAAAATAAATAAATAAACCAACAGCTTGAGGCTGTCTACAGTGTTATTGTTATTGTGAGTGTGTTATTGTGCTGATATCTCAAGGACTAGTGTGGACAGCTGACTCCAAAAGTGTTTGATATTCTTCATATGCTGTGTGGTCAGTTCACAGCCGTGATAGAAATTAATCTTTTCCAATAAGTTCAAACTGATTTTTACCTTTGTAACACCAATTTTTCTGAAGGTTTGCATGTTATTTTGTGTCAAATTCTTACATTTAATCAGTCAATTATAATAATTATACATCTAGGGTGTTACTAAACAAATGACATCAGTATTAACAAAATTTATCGTTGCAGAAGTTGCATATGAAGTGGCATTTAGTTGTATTTACACGTTAATGCAGCTTAGAGGGACATGTAATTCTTCAGTCCACAGTTAAAGTGTGTGCTCGTGTGTATGCGTCTACTGTGGTCTTGCTAACATGCACTCTTCACCACCATTGCAGGGATTTAAGGAAATTAAAAGTTGTGCAAAATAGCATATGCCAGGAAGACTATGACAAGTGCCCTGCAGCTTTACCAAAAAAAAAAAAAACGAAATAGATTTTTGCATGAATGACTAACAGCAATCAGCTATCTGGAATGGACACTTAGCTAACGTTGTCCTTCGAAGACTGACCGAATCATCCTCTGTTGATCTGATTCCAAAATCACTACAGTGGTGATGACATTAAAACAAACGTACTACTCTTCTATTTGCTCGTCTCTGCACTCTTTGATTTCAGTCTGTTCTCTATAGCTTCAGACCTGAAAAAAACAAAAACAATTTGTAATTAATATTTCACAATAAATAAATAAACAGCTAGGCAAATGATGTTTAATGATTTGTGTTCTTTTTGAGAATGACAGTACACTGAGTACTATATACCTAGTGGGTAAACTGCAATCTGTAATTAAAAGATAACAAGGTTGAAAAAGGTAAAAACAAGGTAAAAACTGAGCACCATCTTCTACAAGGCAGCATCTTCATCTGTTTGAATTGAAAAGCTTGGCTCTGAGTAGTCAAATTAAATGTAGCTGCGCTGAAAAAAACAGAGAGGAAGCCTTACGCTTTGTGTCAAAAATATGACTGACACTAACAAATAACAAAAATTAAATAACTTTATATTATAATCTTCACTATAGTTAAAAAGAATGAGGTTCCAAAAGCCACACACGTTTGAAGAAGCTTGGTAAAAATAAAGACATAATACCAGTACTAATATTTCTATTTAATATAATAATTCACCAAAAAAAATAAAAATAAAAAAAGGTCAATCAATTAACAGAGAAATTTATTTCCCTCTGATGATGAAAGTCGATTCACCAAAATGGTTCATGTTTCAACCGTTCAATGTTGCGGTCACGGGTTGTGAGGATGAAGGAGCAGAAAATGAAGATTGTGTGCAAAAACAAGTCTTTAATAAATACACAACAGGTAATCCAAGAAAGCAGGCAAAAACACACGTACACATAGACAAGAATGGACAACCAAACACTGAACTGAATACAACTTAAGAAGGGTAGTTAATGAGACACAGACAGGTGATGGTGATTAACTAATAATTATATAACGAGGGGAGGAACATAACCAAATATGGGCAAATGGGAAGTGGAAGGAACCAAACTGAAAAAGGACTAAACCAATATAAAAAAACACAAAAGAGTTCATGATTGTGACAGTTCGCCCCCCTCCCGGAAGGCGCGAACTCGCGCCGTAAACCACAGCCGAGCCGCAGTGTTATTGTGCTGATATCTTATCTTAAGGACTACTGTGGACAGCTGACTCAAAGTTTTTGATATGCTTCATATTCTCTGAGGTCAGTTCACAGCAGTGAGAGAAATCTTTTCCAATAAGTTTAAATTATTTTTACCTTTATAAAGCCATTTTTTCTGAAAGTGTTTCTCATCCTTTGAATCAAATTCTAAAATGTAAGCCGTTAATAATAATAATAATAATAATAATAATAATAATACATTTAGGCTATTAAATAAAATCAGTATCAGCAAAATTCATATTTGTTGTATATGAAGTGGCATTTAGATGTATTTACATATGGTAATGCCGCTTAGAGGGACATGGAATGCTTTAACCTGCAGTTACAAATGCATATATAATGTTTTGATATTTTAAACATGTAACGTTGAATAGGCCTACTGATATTTGAAATTATTTAAAAAAAATTAAAAGATCAAATGTGAAATTAAAACCGCCAGGCAGCAGTAAATCGATGTTAATAAGTGAGTTGCGACTGAACCAAATCATTTTAACGGTTGATTCATTCAGGAACAAAACATTGTCATATTGCTCAAAGACGCAAAACAGTGCTGTGGCTGTGTTTGGAATGATTTTTGTTGGCGAAATAGAGCAAAAACAGCCAATACATTGTCTAAAATGTAAGTCTCTTGATAATAACTTATTGTTTATTTTTTAAGAAAGAAATGTCACTCTTCATGTGATATTGATTAACTATATAATGCTATAATTACATACATTTTCTGTCCCCTTATCTTGAATTATGTGATCATTCTTAATTAAAAGGCTATTATTAGACTGAATCATGCAGTGAAAGAACGCACTACGTACAAGCACTAAAAGTTAGTCTAAGACTTCATCACGTAGTCGCCTTCCTATGCCTGCACTCTATTAAGTTTGTTTTGTTTGGTTTTTGCAATATACTCGATCATGTCATTATGTCTCACAAGTTCAGAATTTGCGCTAAACCTGTGCAAATCTGGCTTGCATGAACTTCCCCAAGAAATTCACGATTGAACAAAACTGAAAAGTAACTTCACAGCATTACCTGCCACAGCTGATTTTTACCCGCATTTGGCGGGTTGGCGGGTGTTAATTTCAAACCCTGAATATAACATAATATAACAGCTTTACATAGTAAATGTAGTTTATAAAATGACACTGAAAAAAAAAAAAACATTGATTACTATAAGGCATGAATATATCTTTTTGTACACATATTTACAAAACGCATGTATGTTTTATGCTTTTTATACATATTCAAAATATATTTTCATATATTTAAGTGCTTCAGATATAAAACATAACATTTCTGTAAGGTATCAGAAGACTGTGGTATGAAGACTATATATTTACAACTCCTGATTGAAAGCAATCTGAACTGGTTGTCATGCTAATCTGCTTAAACTGTATTTTCCCCATAGCACTGACGTAAAAGGCCCATTTCAGTTGCTGCCACGGTACTTGAGAAGCCTCCTCATTCTCCTTTTGAGGCTGAGGAGGTCAAGGCACCAGGGGACAGGGAGCTGAGAAAATTGTGTGAGAAATTCTGAAACGATTGGGAAAGTCTGTTAAGTGAATTGGGGATGTATTGTTGCATACTCATCTGATCTGGGCATTGTTGATGTGCAGCCATTACAGCAATGGTTTTATCAGGTCCCTTTTGAAAAATGAAAAAAAAAAATTATCTGAGGTACATGCTTGACAATGGCATAGCCCAACTTTCATTTTCTAGCTGGCCTTGCTTGTTAGTAAAAAAAAAAAAAAGCGATAGTACTGTACATATGGCTTCTGCACTGTTTACCAGAAGTTTAATAACATATCTAAGCCCAAAGCACTTCTCTTCTCTGTCTGGTCCAAGTTAGTGCGTCCATGTCTGCAAGTAAGATGGATCTCTTAAAAGGATATTGGCAAGTGCTCTTAATAACACGTGCCCAAGAGGTAACTGCTTTTATTACACCATCACGGTTATATTCTAACATCATATTTTAAAATCATATTCTGAAGGTGTACTTCTTAACATTCCTATGCATTTTATAGTGTTTCGATTCAAACAACACACGTAACACATATGACTAAACCTGATTGGTTCTAGAGCCGTTGAAAGACTCGCCAAGTTAACTTCACATGTCCAGCTAACCATCACCCTGCTTTGTGGAGCTACCCGAGCCCACCGCAGATGGAGAGCCAGAGCCTGCCGCGGTCATCGAGCCATCACCATCAGGAGTGACAGAGCAGACGATTGCCACGGAGCCAGAGCCCCTAACGTCTGACCAGGTGCGAGAGCCGACAGCTGTGGAGATCGCGGGAGCTATGGAAAGCCCCGCCCATGCCGCCACTGCTGGGGGTGAGCTACCGCTGGACTCAGGAGATTTAATTGACTTTGATTGTGAATTATCTATTAATTATTATTTCTTAATATAGCTTAATGTATTAGATGCATTAAGTGCAATTAAAAGATCAAATTCAATATAGCCTACAGTTTATTAATATCATGTGTACGTATATAGTGTTCTCCATTAGTGATGGGAAGTTCGGATCATTTTACAGACTCTGACCTTTGAGTCTCGTTCAGCAAAATGAACAAATCTTTTTTCGAGTCATTTTGTTCATTCTGTTTATTTTAGCAAAATATATTTAAAATTTTACGTGTTACTTCCCTAACACATCTACTGCTTGCACAAATGTTGATCACACTACAAACAAAAAAACTATAAGGCTATAAGAAACAGAAAAAGATGAATTAATTGTTTACCTGGGTCTTTTGCCTATGCTTAGCTCACCTCACCTCTTATCAGAGGGTTTGAACATAAGCTTAACCTATGCAGTCTGAGCCGGAAAGAGAATTGATTAGCTCATCTTTGGAGTTCGGGTTCGAGTCGTTTGTTCATCACGAGACAGCCTGATAAGCTTAACCTATGCAGTCTGAGCCGGAAAGAGAATTGATTAGCTCATCTTTGGAGTTCGGGTTTGAGTCGTTTGTTCATCACGAGACAGCCCGATAAGCTTAACCTATGCAGTCTGAGCCAGAAAGAGAATTGATTAGTTCATCTCTCGAGTTTGGCATTCATCACGTGACAGCCCCATAAGATGAACGAACGACTCTAAAACCCAGAACTAACAGGTGAACAACAGAACCTATAGGATGTTGTGCATGCGCAACTGAAATAATCACTCCCGAGACGACTCGTTCTTCTCGAGTCACATAAAAGATTTGTTCAAAATGAACAAATCGTTCAAAATGAATGAATCATTCAAGAACGACCCATCACTATTCTCCATACCGCAAACACATTTTCCCATATAGAATAAACTGTCTACATAGTCTACAGCCCTTTATATCATTGTCTTTGTCCATTAAGCTACATTTTATTTATAATACATTTTTTACTTTTTATAATACATTTTATTTAGGCTATAATGATTTTCTACGGGAGAAACGTTTAACATACAATTTAGCACATTGCGTTCTGGGATTGGCCTGAGTATTCCTTAGAGGAAGAACCCATGCTTGTGTGTTCCCTAGAGGATGAACCCATGCTTGTGTGTTCTCCACAGGAAGCACCCATGCCTGAATATTCCTTAGAGGAAGAACCCATGCTTGTGTGTTCTCCACAGGAAGCACCCATGCCTGAATATTCCTTAGAGGAAGAACCCATGCTCGTGTGTTTCCTAGAGGAAGAACCCATGCTTGTGTGTTACTCAGACGACAAATCCATGCTCTCGCTGCGAAGGCTTACAACGCTGCGTGCCAGGCTGCCTCAGCCTTGCATGCGATGGCCACCCTGCAGGTCTATCAGGCCAAAGCACTCAAAGAACTGCACGAGTTTCGTTCCTGAGCGACGCCCTGCCTCCTCGGACTCGCCAACACGGGATCCAGGGAATTTAAATGCTGCCCAGTGCAGCCCAACTCTCCTCCAGAACGCCCCACTTTCTGGGTTGAGTCCCAGTTCTCCTGGCGAAGGACGCAATCGAGCCTGTCCCTCCAGCCAAGATGAAATCGGGATTTTCCTTATTTCATCGTGCCCAAGAAAGGAGGTGGGTTACGACCGATTCTGGATCTTCGAGTGCAGAGCATCTCTTTTCTCGGAATGGAGCTGGACTCGGTCACCATGACAGCACGCCTCACCAACGAGCGCATCCAGTCGGTGCTGAACTGTCTGAAGTTTTTCAGGCACAAGACAGAGGTCCCTCTCAAAAATTTTCAGAGGCTCCTGGGGCATATGACAGCCGCAGCCGCAGTTACGACGCTCGGGTTGCTTCATCTGAGACCGCTTCAGCGCTGGCTACACGACTGAGTCCCGAGATGGTCATGGCACCGTGGCACATTCCGGGTGGGCGTTACTCCGGAATGTCGCCGCCTGTTCAGCCCATGGTCAGACCCTGCTTTCCTGCGGGCAGGAGTGCCCCTAGGACAGGTGTCGAGGCATGTTGTAGTCAACACAGATGCCTCCATGATGGGCTGGGGTGCCTTGTGCAACGGGCAGACAGCCTCGGGCTCCTGGACAGGACCTCGACTGCAGTGGCATATCAATTGCCTCGAGTTGCTTGCCGTGTTTCTGGCGCTCCGGCGGTTTCTTCCGCTGCTGCGCCACAAACACGTGCTTGTCCGCACAAACAACACAGCGACTGTAGCGTACATCAACCATCAGGGTGGTCTACGTTCCCGTCGCCTGTCGCAACTCGCCCGCCATCTCCTCCTCTGGAGTCAGACGCGGCTCAGGTCGCTGCGGGCCGTTCATGTTCCAGGAGATATGAATCGTGCAGCCGACGTGCTCTCACGACAGCTCACCCTTCCTGGAGAATGGCGACTCCACCCCCAGACGGTTCAGCTCATTTGGAGTCGATTCGGGGAAGCTCAGGTAGACCTGTTTTCTTCCCCAGAGTCCTCCCACTGCCAGCTCTTTTTCTCCCTGACCCAGGCCCCCCTCGGTAGGGACGCTCTGGCACACAGCTGGCCTCGGGGTCTTCTCAAGTACGCCTTTCCCCCAGTGAGCCTCCTTGCACAGACCCTGTGCAAGATCAGGGAGGACGAGGAGCAGGTCCTGTTGGTTGCGCCATTTTGGCCCACCCGGACCTGGTTTGCCGACCTCATGCTCCTCGCGACAATCAAGGAAGATTCCCTTGAGGAAGGACCTTCTTTCTCAGGGGGATGGCACGATTTGGCACCTGCGTCCCGACCTTTGGAACCTACATGTGTGGCTTCTGGACGGGACACGGAAGACCTCACTGGCCTCCCCCAGGCCGTGATAGACACTATCACTTAGGCTAGAGCCCCCTCTACGAGGCAGGCCTACGCCCTGAGGTGGGGTCTGTTCGTTGACTGGTGTTCCTCTCACCAAGAGGACCCAAGGAAGTGCTCGGTTGGAGTGGTGCTTTCCTTCCTGCAGGAGAAGTTGGAGCGGAGACTGTCCCCCTCCACTTTGAAAGCGTATGTCGCAGCTATTACGGCATATCACGATGCAGTTGATGGGTCATCCCTAGGGAAGCATCACCTGATCGTCCGTTTAACCCTCCTAGATCGCACCTCGTACCCTCTTGGGATCTCTCTGTGGTCCTCCAGGGCCTTCAGGGAGCTCCCTTCGAGCCGCTCAGTTCAGTCAAGCTGAAGTTCTTGTCTCTCAAGACTGCGCTCCTGGTTGCGCTGGCCTCCATCAAGAGGGTTGGGGACCTACATGCATTTTCGGTCAACGAAGAGTGATTAGAGTTCGGACCAGGTAACTCTCACGTTATCTTGAGACCCCGGCCCGGTTACGTGCCCAAGGTTCCCACCACTCCTTTTCGAGATCAGGTGGTGAACCTGCAAGCTCTGCCCCAGGAGGAGGCAGACCCAGCCTTAGCGTTGCTGTGTCCCGTTCGTGCCTTGAACATCTACGTGGACCGCACCCGGAGCTTCAGACACTCCGAGCAGCTCTTTGTCTGCTTCGGGGGACAGTTGAAGGGGAATGCTGTCTCCAAACAGAGGTTGGCTCACTGGGTAGCTGATGCCATCACCTTGGCGTATGAAGCCCAAGGTGAGCCGTGCCCCCTAGGAGTTCGAGCCCACTCCACCCGGAGTGTTGCCTCCTCCTACGCGTTGGCGCATGGCGCCTCTTTAGCAGACATCTGTAGAGCTGCGGGCTGGGCAACACCCAATACCTTTGCGCGGTTCTACAATCTCCGCGTTGAGCCAGTGTCCTCCCGTGTGTTGGGTAACATCAGGTAATTTGCGGGAGGACGGCTCAGGTGTCGGCTTGCTGCGCCATTCCTCATGGATCCGTGCACTATTTTCCCAGTTGTTCCCATGGTTGAACTCTGGGTCCTCCATGCCCCGCAGTCTGGACTAAGCGGAGTAGTCCATACTGTGCTCCGGAGCGGGGCCTCCTTCACCCCCCTCCGGTTGTGGCATCATGTCTCAGTATCTCCACGGAACCTTCCGTGTTTCCCCAGTCTATCTAGACTTTTTACTTTCCACATGACTTAACCGTCATTGTGCTCCGCCCCCCAAAGGCTGCTTCAGAATCTGGCACCCCTGGTGGGCCACCACGTGGTCTGCAGGGCGTTGGGATGGTTACGCATTGAGCCCCTTGTTCCGACGCGCTTGGTCCCCGAGAGGTCCCCATTATTACGTCATTGACGTAACGTCGTAGAGAACGACTGAGGGGGAACGTCTCGGTTACGAAGGTAACCCTCGTTCCCCGAAGGAGGGAACGGAGACGTTACGTCCTCTTGCCTCAATCCTGGACTGCGTTGAAGCCGGGTTGCGGCTCGGCTCCTCAGCAAATCTGAATGAGTGGATGCACGCCGCCATCTTATATACCCGTATGTCCGGGGGAGTGGCGCGGCATGCAAATTCCACTCGCCAATTCTCATTGGTTTTTTCTCTTAAGCTCAGAGGTGATAGGGTCTCGTAGCCGATCCCCATTATTACGTCATTGACGTAACGTCTCCGTTCCCTCCTTCGGGGAACCAGGGTTACCTTCGTAACCGAGACATTTCTGAAAGATGTGGAGTGATGAAATGTATTTCTGTCATGACAACTCTGAGGGATTGGCACCGTAATGTACATGACAATGTTAATGTATTTGGTCACAATGAAACATTCATACACAAGAATGCTTATTTCGTTTAAACTTGTTTTCATGTTCATTACTATTAATGTGCTCTCAGAGCAATTTAGAGCTCTAAAATGTCTTTTGCTGCAGCTGTATAAACACAGATAATAAATGCTGCTGCTAATATGCTTAATATTTCGCTGCTGCATACAATGCAAACTGCTAACATAACACTTAGTTTGAAACTGTTTAAGGTTGTTCATTTTGTATTCAAATAAGCCGACCACGCAAATATACACACCGATATGGATTAAAAGAGCATCCACTTATCTTTAGATGTTGTTTTATGCTGCATCTAGCACGAGTCATATATTTGAATGTTGAGCATTGAGCTCACTGGCTACTGATACAGGAGAGAACCAATCGGCTGTGCCATGTGATTATGCTGCATTCTAGAGTTTCATGCCAGAACTCTGTATTGACTTTTATATTTATCCTCGATCTACAAAACATGATAGTTCCCTGAGAGACGTATTATTTCTTGGAAAAAAATAAGGGGAATCAGACTGACTCTAAATGCAAAACTTTTTTTCCTTGGACACTGATAGTTTCTACATGAATAATTAGAAACAATTATACATTAACATCATACAATTATGCAATTTTGCATGCATGAACAATTATAAAAACTACAATTATAAAATAAAGACCATAATTATAAATGTGAATACAGGTTCTGCTGATTTAATTGTTTTTCCACATCAGTCTAAAAAATAGTTTATAGTGGCATCAGCTCTTTCAGTTCAAATCAGCACTAAACCTAACATTTAAAAACAATGCAAACTGAGGCTGTTCAGTTGGTTGGACGCAAAGTGAATATCTCTTTGTGCCATCAAAAATTGCACAAGACAAACAGGTAGACATGTCTTGTTTAAATAAATCCAAAAAATGATCTCTCCTTGCGGGATGCGAATCCTTATGAATGCAGGCAGCTTGCCCACTGCTGTTGTTCTAACAACATGATGGCCATTCTCAATCTGCTACAGACATTTGATGCCACAGCACTCTCAGTCCATCAGCAGTGACTCAGTCGGTGGTCCGGTGTGCGGATGAGAACACAGCGTGCCAGTAATAACCTCCAGAGTCATTGAACATGCAGCACTCTGGTCTGCCGCCTCGGCTTTTAACACAATAAATCAGACCGCTGCTGTCACAAACTCCCTGAAGAACACCTGAATGCTCCTCATCCCTGCATTGCTCTTCATGTCAGGGAATTCCTAAGAGAACATCAGAACATGCTGTAATTTTCCATCTGCTGTCGCGCTCATAGAACCGAATGACCCTATGAAATCAGAACAAATGTGTTGTGGTTTCTAGTCCTATTTAGGAAAACAGATCAAAACATTGACGCCTCATCTTTAGCTGTGTAACTTTTATCTAAAAAAAATGTTATATTGAATGGAAATGTAAAAAAACAACTCCCTTTTAAAAACCTGCCATGGATGTTAATGCATTCCTATTTAAATTGAATTCAATACAACTTGTGCAATCATTGGAAATACTTTGTCACATAAATCAATTGATGCGTGGGTTTAATTCTCAAACAAACTCAAATATATTTTGCCTGAAACTTGCTACAAAAAATAAATAAATAAACGTCTTTTTATTAGAAGTTTAAAGCAGTCATACAGTGTTTTGATGGACAGTATTATTTAAAAGAGTGTATTTATAATATTGTATGTAATATGCAGTGTCTGTCTGAGGTTGACGAGCCAAATCTTGTGAAAATCATGTGGAAATACTGTTGCTGCCTAATGCACACTGCATCTGTCAATTCACTTTCATGTGTTTATGGGCGCAATTTTGTGACGTAGAAATGAGGAAGGAAGCAATAGCAGTGAATTAAATGAATGTTTATTGAAATGATGGAATGTGCACAAAGTCCTTGGTGAAATCTCTCGGCTGGGTGAGGCAGGGGTTAGATGACAGACGGTGCAGTGGCGT
This sequence comes from Cirrhinus molitorella, assembly GCA_033026305.1. NCBI lineage: Eukaryota > Metazoa > Chordata > Actinopteri > Cypriniformes > Cyprinidae > Cirrhinus > Cirrhinus molitorella. The sequence goes on along the minus strand of CM065126.1, from coordinate 8,087,913 downwards.
GAGTCCCGTGGTGGTTGAAATCCAGGTGAAGATGAAGAGACACGACGAAATCCAGACACGAAGCAACTCCACACAGACGATCCACACACACGAAGACAAGACCAAACACCGCGACATCCAGAAGAACTATCGGACGAGGGGGAGAGAGAGAGGTGAGTATATATAGGCTGAAGGTAACGGGGAACACCTGTGCCGGACTGATTAGCAGCTCAGCTGAGTGAGCACAGATCACATGACAAACCAACAGATCACGAGACTTGAGAACACAACAGATCCGTGAACCGTGACAGTACCCCCCCCCTAGGAACGTCCCCTGACGTTCCCAGAGCCCCTTACCTGTTGATTGTAATCATCAATAAGAGAGTGATCCAGGATGTCCCTGGCAGGTACCCAACTTCTCTCCTCCGGACCGTAACCTTCCCAGTCCACCAAGTACTGGTATCCGCGTCCCCTCCGCCTAGAGTCCAGAATGCGATTGACCGAATAGGTGGTCTCCCCGTCTACGAGTCGCGGCGGTGGGGGAACCGGGACTGGCGGATTAATACGTGCGAAAAACACGGGTTTAATTTTGGAAACATGGAAGACGGGATGGATCCTCCTGTATACTGGAGGAAGTTTGAGGCGGACTGCCACCGGACTAATGATCTTGGTGACAGGGAACGGGCCAATGAATTTAGGCGCAAGTTTATTCGAGACGGATCGGAGCGGAATGTTCTTGGTAGAAAGCCACACTTTAGAACCGACGACGTATACGGGAGGCTTCGACCGGTGGCGATCAGCCTTGGCCTTGGTGCGCGCTCCCACCTGGAGTAGAGTCTCGCGGGCTCTAGTCCAAGTGCGAAGACACCTCTGAACAAAGGCGTGGGCAGAGGGGACCGCGACTTCGGATTCCAGACTAGGAAAAATTGGTGGCTGGTACCCTAAACTACATTCAAATGGTGATAGGCCCGTAGCTGATACTGGTAATGAATTGTGGGCATACTCCACCATTGAGAGTTGTTGGCTCCAGGAGGAAGGATTTCTGGTAACCATACATCGCAACGCTCTCTCCAAATCTTGGTTGGCTCTCTCAGTTTGACCATTGGTCTGAGGGTGGAATCCTGAAGAAAGACTAACAGTTGCCCCCAATAATTTACAAAATTCTTGCCAAAATTTGGACACAAATTGGGGTCCCCTATCTGAGACCACGTCCTTCGGGAGGCCATGTAACCGAAAGACGTGGTCAACGACAGTCACCGCTGTCTCCTTGGCTGAAGGTAATTTGGGCAAGGGAATAAAGTGGGCCGCCTTCGAGAATCGGTCCACCACGGTCAAAACTACCGTGTTGCCCTGGGAGGGCGGGAGGGCGGTGACAAAATCTAGCGCGATGTGGGACCAGGGTCTCGAAGGAACCGACAGCGGTTGAAGGAGCCCATCAGGGGGTCTGTTAGAAGTCTTACCCATGGCACAAACTGAGCAAGCCAAGACAAAACTGCGAACGTCGCGAGCCATGAGAGGCCACCAGAATCGTTGCTTAACCATAAATAGGGTACGATTAACTCCTGGGTGACAAGCCACATTAGAACAATGTCCCCACTGAATAACCTCGGACCGTAATTCCTCTGGCACAAATAAGCGATTCGGTGGACAAGCGACCGGAGGCGTTACCCCTTCTAAGGCTGTCTTAACCCTCGTTTCGACCTCCCAAGTGACAGCTGAAACGATAAGCGTCTCCGGAAAAATGCTCTCGGGAGTAGACGGGCGATCGGAATGGTCAAAAATTCGCGATAAAGAATCGGGTTTGACATTTTTGGAACCCGGGCGGTACGAAAGTGTAAAGTTAAAACGTCCGAAAAACAATGCCCACCGAGCCTGCCTAGAGTTCAATCTTTTAGCAGTTCTGATATATTCGAGGTTCTTATGATCGGTCCATACAATGAAAGGTACCCCCGACCCCTCTAACCAGTGACGCCATTCTTCCAATGCCAACTTGACTGCCAACAACTCTCGATTACCAATATCATAATTAGACTCTGCAGGTGACAGACGATGAGAGTAAAATGCGCATGGGTGCATCTTGTCGTCCGTGGCCGAACGCTGGGACAGGACTGCTCCTACCCCCACCTCTGACGCATCAACCTCCACCACGAACTGACGTGATGGATCAGGGGTCACTAGAATGGGGGCCGAAACAAAGCGGCCTTTTAGTTTGGCAAACGCAGCTTCCGCTGCGTCTGACCACCTGAACGTAGTTCTGGGGGAGGTCAAGGCGGTCAGAGGTGAGGCTAGTTGGCTGAAATTGCGAACAAAGCGCCGATAGAAGTTGGCAAACCCCAGAAACCGCTGTAGGGCCTTACGGGAATCTGGAGTTGGCCAATCCACCACAGCCTTAACCTTCTCTGGATCCACGCGAACTCCCTCAGCCGACAAGATATACCCTAAAAAAGGAATAGACTGTGCATGAAAAACGCATTTCTCCGCCTTGACAAAAAGCCCATTCTCTAGCAGCCTCTGAAGCACTCGCCTAACGTGCTGCACATGTTCCTGGAGAGATGAGGAAAAAAATCAATATGTCATCCAGGTAGACATATATGAACTGATCGACCATGTCTCGCAGCACGTCATTGACGAGTGCCTGAAAGACCCCTGGGGAGTTGGACAAGCCGAAGGGCATGACCAAGTATTCAAAGTGCCCCCTGGGGGTATTAAAGGCGGTCTTCCATTCATCTCCCCTCCTGATGCGGACCAAATGATATGCATTTCTTAAGTCCAATTTAGTGAAGACTGACGCTCCCTGCAACCTCTCAAAAGCTGAAGATATCAACGGCAAAGGATAGGTATTCTTTACCGTGATATTATTCAGCCCTCGGTAATCAATACAAGGTCGCAGAGACCCGTCTTTCTTCCCCACAAAAAAGAACCCCGCCCCCGCTGGAGAAGAGGAGGGTCGAATGAACCCGGCTGCTAGAGAATCAGAAATGTATTTCTCCATAGCCTCTCTCTCAGGAATTGAGAGCGAATATAATTTGCCCTTAGGCGGAGACGTACCTGGCAATAAGTCTATCGCACAGTCATAGGGACGATGAGGAGGAAGAGAAGCAGCCCGAGACTTACTGAACACTTCCTTCAGGTCGAGATACTCTACGGGCACGTTACACAGATCCACTGCCTTCTCCTGAAACATAGAAGTAGAAACAGAGGGACAGGCAGACACAAGACAAGACTCATGACATTTAATGCTCCACCCAGACACAGACTTAAGCTGCCAATCAATCCGGGGATTGTGTTTGATGAGCCACGGGTGTCCCAAAACGACGGGTGCATGAGGGGAGTCCAGAATGAAAAAAGGGATACTCTCACTGTGATTGCCAGACACCGTGAGAGTGATGGGAACAGTAGTGAAAGTGATCTTGGGTAGAGTCTGGCCATTGAGTGCGGAGACGGCGATGGTGTTAGTGAGGGGAGAGAGAGGAACATGATGGTGTAACGCAAAACTGTAGTCCATAAAGTTACCTTCAGCCCCAGAGTCCAGAAGTGCAGAACAGTGATGATCATGATTCTGCCATCTTAACCTAACCGGGAGGAGCGTGGAGGTCGAGCTGGATGAGGTCTTCGTAGCGGAGATCCCACCCGACAGTAGCCTCAGATTTACTGCCGGGCTGGCCCTTTTACCGGGCAGTTAAAGGCAAAATGTCCCCCAGCACCACAGTACAAGCAAAGGCCCTGGGACCTCCGCCTCTCCTTCTCCTCCCGAGAAAGCCGAGCTCGACCCACCTGCATGGGCTCGTGTTCGTCGTACTGACTGATCGCGTCACCGCCGCTGGCTCGAGGTGGAGCTCCCTCCCCAGGGGGAAGCCGAGCGGATAATCCCCGCCGCTCAGCTCGGGAGAGACGAGCGTCTACCCGCAAGGCAAGGTCGATGAGTCCATTAAGGTTGGCGGGTAGATCCAGGGCGTAGATTTCCTTTTGGACGCGATCAGCCAACCCATGCAGGAACCTATCCCACTGCGCCTCCTCGTTCCACTGGCACTCTGCCGCCAGGGTGCGAAACTCGATCGAGTAATCAGAGACGGACCTCCCCCCCTGACGGAGATCCATCAATGTCCGCGCGGCCTCCCTCCCTGAAGCCGCGCGGTCGAACACCCTCTTCATCTCGGCGGAGAGAGCCGTGAACGAGGCACAACAGGGATCTTGATTCTCCCACACCGCCGTACCCCAAAGTGCCGCCCTCCCCGTCAATAGGGTGAGCACGAACGCCACCTTGCTTTCCTCACTAGAGAATGTGCGCGGTTGGAGCGAAAAATGCATAGAGCATTTAGTGAGGAAAGCTCGGCAAAAGTTCGGCTCACCACTATAAACCTCCGGTGGGGGAAGGCGGGGCTCGTGCTGTAGAGCCGCAGCAGATGATCCGACGGCAGCGAGAGGGGCGGGCAGCGTGGGTGGCGTGACTGGCGCAGCGGGAAGTTGCAGCTGTTGCATGCGCTGGGTCAGCTCGGACACCTGCCCCACAAGAGCACGGATCGCGGAACCAACCTCGCTCGTGCTCTTCTCCTGTTTCTCCAGCCGAGAGATGCAGTCCTGTACATAATCCTCCAGGGTGGGTTGTGGGGTGCCTGCTGCTTCCATGATGGTCCGATAGTTCTGTGACGTAGAAATGAGGAAGGAAGCAATAGCAGTGAATTAAATGAATGTTTATTGAAATGATGGAATGTGCACAAAGTCCTTGGTGAAATCTCTCGGCTGGGTGAGGCAGGGGTTAGATGACAGACGGTGCAGTGGCGTGAGTCCCGTGGTGGTTGAAATCCAGGTGAAGATGAAGAGACACGACGAAATCCAGACACGAAGCAACTCCACACAGACGATCCACACACACGAAGACAAGACCAAACACCGCGACATCCAGAAGAACTATCGGACGAGGGGGAGAGAGAGAGGTGAGTATATATAGGCTGAAGGTAACGGGGAACACCTGTGCCGGACTGATTAGCAGCTCAGCTGAGTGAGCACAGATCACATGACAAACCAACAGATCACGAGACTTGAGAACACAACAGATCCGTGAACCGTGACAAATTTGACCTTTCTGAAATGGCAAAGGCACTAACATTGCAGCAACAAACAATTCCTAGCAATTCCTGTTTTTATTATTTATTATTTTGTTTATTATTATTATTATTATTATTATTTTAAAAAAGTCCACATAGCAAGTAAATTGTACTTCAGAAACTATTACTGTATTAATAGGGTTATTACTGAATTTATTGTATACTGTAGTCCTCAACGATGTGAACTGTGCTCATATTAGTCAAGATATCAAGGTCTACAGTACAAATTATTAATCTCTTATTAATCTCTTATTATTAAACTGAAAAATTCTCGTCAAATTCTTCCAAGATCAAATGATATATGGCACAGTTAGCCAACAGTCAAGCAGAAGGAAACATTTCAGTCACATCTGACATGCTGAAAAATGTCTGCCGAAGGTTTCATAAAAGGGGCAAAATGTATGTTTCTGATGTATTTCCTAAAAAAGTATAACAAATAAAATGTATTGGAAATCTTGATCCAGTCAACAGCAGTATACTCATACTGACTCTCTCTTTCATGCTTACAACAGTCACTAATTCAGAAAATGTCTGCAGAGAACCAGTGAGCTATGTGCATGCATAAAGCCAGGAAATTATTGAGGGATTAAAAGTTTGTTTGGTTTCTCATTATGTAAAAAGATTAGTGGGCACAGTATTGTCTTTTAGATTCAATCTTCCTGAACATCCTGCAAAAAATTGTGCCTTATTTGTAAATAAATCTGCAGTAAAATGAAGTGAACAAAGGACCAAGTTCTTACTGATACACTCTGTTACTACATTAAAAAAAAAAAAAAAAAAAGTTAATCCACTCTTTCCTAATGTTAGATCAGAAGGAATGCATTGCATTGCCGACTGTATTTAATGTATTGTGCCCAAGATTTAATGTCATGGTTGTAAGATAAAAACATTTTAACATGGTTTCTACTTGCACATTCAGTTGATCAGCAGTTTGCATGTAGACTTTCTCTCTGGTTTTATGACAGTGTACCTTTTATGGTAATCAGTAGAATAGTAAAATGTTACAAAATTGCTCTTTAAAGCATTCAAATCACTAAGCTGAACATTTAAATAAATAATAAAAACAAGCATTTTAACTGGTAAGAGGAACACACATTAACTCATTTGAGCTTAGTAATTATGACTGTATTAGCCTACATTTGATTTACCCATTACAATACACTTACTGTTATCATAAGAATACATATATAGGCTATGTAGGTATAAAATTCTACATGAGGCACATTCGATGTCCAACAACAATTTCAATTAGCAAAATGTATATTTTATAATTATTGTTCTCCGTCTGTTAAGCCTCAACCACTCCAGACAGCAAAATGGATATACAGTATATCAGAAATTTAGCACACCCCTCACATTTCAGCAAACATTTTAATATATCTTCTCAAGGGACAATACTATAGAAATAAAACTTGTACATATTTTAGAATAGTCAATGTGCAGCTTGTATAGCAGTATGCATCTACTGTGTTCTGAAAATAACAGAACATAGAGCCATTATTGTCAAAATAGGTGCCAACAAAAGTGAGTACATTCTAAGTGATAACAGCAGTATGTTGTTTAGCCATGCAAAATCACATGTCCTTTTCTTCATGTTTCATCATTTGTCTGCTTGACAGGACCATACAAAGTTGTGTATCTTGTATTAGAACAGTTTAAATTTGGTGCGTTGAGTAGAATTCTCTCATACTGACCACTGGATGTTCAACATGGCACCTCATGGCAAAGAACTCTCTGAGGATTTGAGAATTAGAATTGTAGCCAAGGCTATAAGAGGTTCAGTAACACCCTGAAACTGAGTTACACAACAGCACTCAGGGTCATACAGAGGTTTTCCAAGATGGTTATCAATTAGAACAGGCCTTGCAAGGGTCAATCAACGAAGTTGAGTACTCGTTCTGTGCGTCAGGTGCAGAACCTGGCTTCAAAAAACAGATGCATGAGTGCGGCCAGTATTGTTGCAGAAGTAGAAGGTCAGCTTGTCAGTGCTCAGACCATACACTGCAACATGTTGATTTGCATGAGTGCCATCCCAGAAGGAAGACTCTTCCGAAGCTGGCTCACAAGAAATCCCTGATTAGACAGCATGATTATTGCACAGGTGTAACTTAGGCTGGCCACAATAAAAGGCCACTCTAAAATGTGCAATTATTTCACACAGTACAATGCCACAGATTTTGCAAGTTTTGAGTAAGCGTGCAATTGACAGGCTGACTGCAGGAATGTCCACCAGAGCTATTGCTCTACCATTTCTCTACCATAAGCTGTCTCCAAAGGCGTTTTAAAGAATTTGGCAGTACATCCAACTGGCCTCACAAACGCAGACCACGTGTAACCACACCAGCCCAGGACCTCCACATTCACCATCTTCACCTCCAAGATCATCTGAGACCAGCCACTCAGACAGCTGCTGCAACAATCAGTTTGCATAACCAAAGAATTTCTGCACAAACTGTAAGATACCGTCTCAAGAAAGCTCATCTGCATGCTTGTCGTCCTCATCATGGTCTCGACCGGACTGCAGTTCGTCATTGTAACCAACTTAAGTGGGCAAATGCTCAAATTTTATGGCATCTAGTACTTTGGAGAGGTGTTCTCTTCACAAATTAATCCCGGTTTTCACTGTACAGGGCAGATGGCAGACGTTGTGTGGGTGAGCGGTTTGCTGATGTCAACGTTGTGGATCGAGAGGTCTGTGGTGGCGGTGGGGTTATGGTATGGGCAGGGGTATGTTAAGAACAACAAACACAGGTGCATTTTATTTATGTAATTTTGAATGCACAGAGATACCGTGATGAGATCCTGAGGCCCATTGTTGTGCCATTCATCCATGACCATCACCTCATGTTGCAGCATGATAATGCACGGCCCCATGTTGCAAGGATCCGTACACATCCCTGGAAGCTGAACACATCCCAGTTCTTGCATGGCCAGCATACTCACCGGACATGTCACCCATTGAGCATGTTTGGGATCGGCGTATACAACAGCGTGTTCTAGTTCCTGCCAATATCAAGCACCTTCACACAGCCATTGAAGAGGAGTGGACCAACATTCCACAGGCCACAATCACAATCAATTTGATCAATGATTGACATTAAGGACTGCTTAAGAATAATCGTGCACATCAAATTATCTTGACTCATTGAACCTGCAACAAATTAGTGAGATTTTGTGGACTTAAAGTGAAAGTGAAAAAAAAAGTGACGAGACGTGAGGCCAAGTATGGTGACCCATACTAGGAATTTGTGCTCTGCATTTAACCCATCCAAGTGCACACACACAGTAGTGAACACACACACACACACACACCGTGAACACACACCCGGAGCAGTGGGCAGCCATTGCATTGCTGCGGCGCCCGGGGAGCAGTTGGGGGTTCGGTGCCTTGCTCAAGGGTCTCACCTCAGTCGTGGTATTGACGATGGAGAGAGCGCTGATTATTCACTCCCTCCACCGACAATCCCTGCCGGACCTGGGACTCGAACCTGGGACTCGAACCTTTAAAACCTTTTGATTACAAGCCCGACTCCCTAACCATTAGGCCACGGCTGCCCCGTGGCCTAAATAGTCCTCTATGGAACCCCTTTAGTTCAGATTGATTTGTTAGGTTTTTTTAAGTCAGGTTTTGGACTTTAATCCCTGTTTTTCTTAGAATCAGAATCAGAAAGAGCTTTATTGCCAAGTATGCTTGCGCATACAAGGAATTTGTTTTTGTGACATTAGCTTCCAGTGTACATAGACAACAACAACACAGACAATAAAAAATAAGGATAATATGAGAATAGAAAATACACATATGTTAATATAAGTAGACAAAAAATATATAGAAAAATAGATTAAGAAATAAGTGGCATATACAGTTGTGCTATTGATGATTGATGAAGGTTATTGCACATATTTTTATTGCACAATGGGGTGAACATTTAGCTGTTCATAGGTGGATTGCCTGGGGGAAAAAAACTGTTCTTGTGCCTGGTTGTTCTGGTGTTAGGGGCTCTGTAGCGCCGGCCAGATGGCAAAAGTTCAAAGAGGGGATGGCTTGGATGTGAGGGATCCAGGGTGATTTTCTGAGCTCTTTTCCTCACCCTGGATGTATACAGTTCTTGAAGGGTGGGCAGGGGAGCACCAATAATCCTCTCTGCAGTCCGAACTGTTCTCTGTAATCTTCTGATGTCTGATTTTGTAGCTGAGACAAACCAGACAGTTATTGATGTGCACAGAACAGACTCAATGACAGCTGAGTAGAACTGTTTTAGCAACTCCTGTGGTAGGTTGAACTTCTTCAGCTGGCGAAGGAAGTACAACCTTTGTTGGGCCTGTTTTTTTACAATGGAGTCAACGTGAGTGTCCCACTTCAGGTCCTGGGAGATGAAAGATCCAAGGAACTTAAATGTCTCCACTGTAGCCACAGTGCTGTCCATGATGGTAAGTGGGGAAAGTGCAGGGGGATTTCTCCTGAAGTCCACTATCATCTCTACGGTTTTGAGCGTGTTGAGCTCCAAGTTGTTATGACTGCACCAGACAGCCAGCTCTGTAGGCAGACTCGTCACCGTCCTGAATGAGGCAGATGAGAGTGGTGTCATCTGCAAACTTCAGGAGCTTGACAGAGGAGTCTTTAGAGGTGCAATCGTTGGTGTAGTGGCAGAAGAGCAGAGGGGAAAGAACACAACCCTGAGGGACGCCAGTGTTGGTGGTGCGGCTGCTTGACATGAATTTCCCCATTCTCACCAGCTGCTGCCTATCTGTCAGAAAGCTGTCTTTAATGAAACAGTCCTCCTTTGACTCACTCGTTATTTACACTACATGATGTAGAAACAGTTGCACATTCCACAACATGTCATTTTGGCAGATTGGCTTCAACATAAGCTGTTATAAGCTTCTAAAACTATGAGAAAGTCTTGAGCTCTAAAATGTACAGGGTGTTTTTACAGTACAGTGACCTCTCATACTGTATGTCAAAATATCAAGGGAATTTAGATTTTCTTAATTCATGACCTTTTTAATAATATAATTGCTTATATGTGACATCACTGCATGATTACGTAAACTGATTAATTGTTTGTTTGAACCATTCATTAAAGGGAAATATCCCAAAGAACCAACTCACGAAAAAAAGAACTGGAATTCTCATCGCTATACTGTATAGAATCTTCCCCATGGTTTTAAAATCGAATTCAACAGATATGTGTGTTTTGTGCATGCACATAATTTTCTATCTAAAGTTTAGTGACCATGCGGCTAACTGTCTGTTAAAATGTTTGAATAGAGAAATAAAGTGTTTCTTTTCAAAAGGTCTTTGGGATTAAGGTCATTTAGAGGATGATCTAACTAGAGTCTGACTTCAGCTTGTTCTTGCAGTCATACCAAACACACTGCGACTGTCAAAGTCATCCTATGATTAGAATAACGATGAAGCGACACTTTCATTTAATCTCCATCTAAATGTCAGGCATTCATATCATTTGCACATACATTTCCACAAACATGTTGCCAAGGTAACTGTACATATAAAGTAGCTCATATGATTTCCATACAAAGCCTCTTGGAAAACAGCTGCCATCATTTTGCATTAAATCAATTTTGAATATAAGCACTGACAGGCATGAAACAACCTAAACAATCAGCCAAATTAAAGCCTCAAAAATAGCTATACTCATCTCAGATGGAAAATGTAACTTTGATGTGCAAAAGCTTTCATCATTAGTGAGTCTGGGAACTGAATTTGTACTGGATCAGAAATGCATGTTCTCCAAAGCTACAGTGTATGACTAACAAGGCCTGTTCTCAAGGCTATCTGAACAACGTTTGTATGGGTTCAAGAATAAACAATGAAGGCCTACCCATTAGCAAAATCACTGTACTTATACTGCTCAGATGTTGCTCTTTTATTGCTCAGAAGACTTCTCAGTTATTTGTCAATTCTAAGCATTAGCTTTGGCTCAAATATCTCCTTAAATGCATTTAGGTGCAATAAAAATGTAAGCAAATATTTGAGAGTACGAGAGTAGCCCTATGAAATTAATATCTCATGAGTGTCTAGGAAAAAACAATTAAAATATTAAATCTCATCTCAACTGTGATTTGTCTTGGAGCCATACAAATATATTATATGAATATATGCTACTACTGAACTTAAATTAAATGTTTTACTTACATTTTTTTTCAGTAAAGTTCAAGTCAAATATTTCTGTTGTTGTTTTCTCTCTCTCTCTCTCTCTCTCTCTCTCTCTCTCTCTCTCTCTCTCTCTCAAATTCAAATTCAAATGAGCTTTATTGGCATGACAATTGTTACAATGTATTGCCAAAGCATAGTGATTACATTGGATTTAACACAGACATGTATACAAAATAAATAAATAAATATATATGTAGATAATTAGCAAAGAATATAACAAATTAGTTCCATGAATTATAGAATTCTGCAAACAATTTAAAGTCAATTTAACTCTCTCTCTCGCTCTCTCTCACTGTTTAGTTTGATCCTTGAAATGCTCACTGTGAGTTTGTAAGAGTTTGCAGTCAAGGTTATATCAATGTTCTCATGCTTAATGGCAACTTTGATATTTTAAGGCCTGCTCCTGTGACAGAATAGACTTGGCTGCTGTCCAATATAAAGTTTGTAAAAGCACTGCGTGACCTACAGCACTGCATTAACCTTTATACATACTGTATGTTCTACAGTGCTAAACAGAGTGACAACATCAATAAAACTGACAAGCAGTCAGAGCCACAGTTGAGCTTGGGGTGATCGGAGTTCAGATCCTTTCCAAGGCTGTAACCATGTCTTTAACTTTGGAGGGACTTTTTATTTGTTTATGTGTTATAAGTGATCCACAGCATGAGGTTACCTTAATATCAAGTTAGCTCAGCAATAGCATGTTTATAATTGTTCAATATTTAGGCAATATAACATGAGAGTAGGTGGTGGTGCTGCTGTTGTTCCAAACATTAGCAAGCCAGCACTGATATCCTGAATAATAACATGATTAAATATATTGAGTAATAAACATATTGTTAACTATCAGTGGGCTGGGTTTTTAGGAGCAGCAAGTTGTAGAAGCAGGGTTTAATTACAAGCAGTGCAAGAGTAGGAACATGGGATAATGACAGTAAAGTTATATGTAGCAAACCAACTTAGCAATGAGAAAAGACAATGAACTCACAGACAGCTTTCTGGAGATTGCAGAGAAAAGCCCAAAATATGAGGCAAATCGGTGCTCGTTCACTAATATGACAATAGTATAGTGTGAATGCTAAATATCTGGACGTGTCTGCGACTCAATGTCTTCCAGTGTGAAATGTGTTTGACTGAAAATTACATTGGCAACAACCTACAGCGTGCAATTAATATCTGAGAGTTGTCTGGGATTCTTCCTAGTGAAATAGTGTGTAATGTGTCATCCTCAGTTACTGATCCGTTGTGTAGTGTGCAAACCAAATCAACTTCATGATAACCAAAACAGTTGCACAGAAAAACTGGCTTATAAACCCACGGTCACACTAGATTTTGAGCTTACGAAATTTCTTTGGACACTGCGATGGTTATAATATGACATGTCTTTTTACAAACGTAAATTTAATGTATAACAAATAATATAAATAATAATAATAATCCAAAAATGTAAAATCAGACAATCTACTCCACTCTCCTGCAGCACTGTGTAACGGTAAGTCCACTGGAGGCGAGTTGAATGGTGAACCCAAGTGCAGTTTATTATTAATATTTATTATTATGTATTATTATACTGAACAGACAGGGTCACATGACACAAACCAACCAATGAGAAACACAGAGATACACATGGCAACCAATCAGAACAAGACACATGGACAAGCAGGAGAACAAGAGGAAGCAAGGAAGCTAGACAAGACAACAACCAAGCCTAGACCTCAAAATAAAAGACATGAAAACATGGACATCGAACAGAAACCCAAAACAAAACCCAAGCACCCACGTGACACACTGCTGTTTTAAATTTGTATGTTTGCTACGAGGTCATGCTGTGCCATATAGAGCTTCTATTGGTGCCATCTTCACGTGGTACACATTTAAAGGTCAGAGTTCAATTTAAACTTTGGGATGCAGCAAAACTGCAAAACTATTAGCTTGTCAAAACTATGCACTCTCGCGCATTTACATGTGTATCAGTGGAAGTGGAACGGAACAAAAAGGGGTGTGTGACTCTCTTTTAGGAATAATTTATTTGTGAATCAGAAAATTCTTGTAAGTATGACTCAGTTGAACCAGTAGTGGGATCCATGTGCAGCTTTAAAATCAGTAGCAAAGAGAGTAAACAAAGAGGTCTACGGTAGGCTGTATAGCAGCATAGGTGAGACAAGATCTGTGGTCAGAAACTGGCACAGGTTCAAGGCAGGCAGCAGACTAACAGGATAAATCCAGGTAAACAGGGCAAGGTCAAAGGCAGGCAGCAATAATTGTAAATGGTAAACAGTCCAAAGGTCAGGGAAAATAAACAGAAAGAAACGCTTCGAAATACCTGCCAAGACTTTGAAAAGAGTCTTAGGAAATGGGGGTAAAATAGCCCCGGGAAAATGGGAAACCAAACTTGAAAAAATAATGGGCTTTAGAACTGACATTGTCCCATTAGGGTACATGTTTTTTTGGCAAATTGTCAGAAACTTTACACACAATCAAATGCTTTTTCACTATCTGAAAAGAAGTGAAAAGGTCTTGTTGTTTCAAAAAAAAAATCATTAAAAATCTTATGAACATTCAATTTCATATATAGTGCTGCTATATACTGCTGTTATACTGCCTCCCAATGCTGGTCAATAGTGCCATCTACACCAAATATACATCCCATAATAGGACTTTGTCAGTTATGCATGACGCTCAGATCTTTTGATCTCAGAGTTATTGTTTTTATAAAAGTTCATTAAAAATGACAAAAAACTTTAGAAAACACATTTGGATGTACAATTATATTTTTTTATAACTTGGTATCTATTTTCTAGTCTAAAATTAGCACAGTATGGAGCCTAGAGAGCATGTGACCTAACATGTGCTCACGCCTCCTTTACGGCATTGTTACCAAAAATGTGAAGCACATGGCAAATAAATTTTTATTTTACTGGTTGAAAGGGAAGTCATTTGACATCACTAAAATAATTTGTTGTTGATATTGTAATTAGTATTGTATTTTAAATGCAATTTTCTTAGTGTCATTTATGACGATATCCTATAGAGGGTTAAATCTGTTTTTGGTGGCAGTACATCCTGAGAAAGTATATGAGTTCCTGGTTTAAGCTCTTTGTCCGTTTGACTGGACGATACCAAGTGGTTTCCTTAGGCAGCCCATAGTATCAAAGTACATAATTGAGAAGGTGTTCAGCCATATCGAAGTCAGTAGGAGCCTTAGGCAAAGTGATGAGATGACAGGCTTTGGAGAAGCGGTCAATCACAGTTGGTATGGTTGTGTTACCTTGGGAAACTGAAAGATCAGTGACAAAAGCCCTTTTGTCACTGAGAGCTGACGTCACTTCCTGCTCGTTGTTGCCGTATGCTTTGAGTTTGGGCTCCGTCAAGTCAATTTAATATTGTCTAATTTACAAACGAAAATCTAATTTTTACACCATCATTTACGTTTCTTATAACGTGTGAATATATCCCTTGTAGTGTTTTAAAACTAAAACAACCAGAGTACCTTGTTAACACTAGTTTTGTTTTGAATTCCCGATCCCGCTAGCTTATAGCCCATTAGCATCACCAGCGTGGTTGCCGCTACTCTTGCTTGCGTTGTTTATACACACACACACTACCATTGTTTACTAACTGTTACTTGCTTTAATGGCAAATTTGTGTCTACCTTTGAATACAGGTGATGACACGTTCGAGCTGCACTCGGTGCAGGTGGAGCTGGAAGCCGTGGAGAAGCAGATCCGCCAGCTTCTGGAAAGGCAGGCCGAGCTGAGGGCAGCTCTGGAATCCTCTCGGGTAAGTATACAGTGCGATACTAACACTCCTACCACTTCCACTCCTTGTGCTTCTCTGTGCAGGCCCTCTGCACCCAGGACGCGCTCTTCCCAGATGTCCTTCACTCCGGCGCCGGGACACCACGGACCCTGGGTGCAGCAGCAGCGGAAGACGCGAGCCAGGCCACGGACGATGACCTCTCCCCCTCCGCCGCCCCCGGTCTTCGAGATCTCCACCCGGAACCGCTTCGCTCCCCTCCGCGAGACGGAACGCGACGCTGTGATCGTCGGAGATTCCATCGTCAGGTACGTTCGTGCTACTTTAGCTAAAGGTAATGTGCAAACTCATTGTTTCCCTGGTGCTTGTGTTCTCGATGTTTCTGCGCAGATACCTGCAATCCTGAAGGACGAGAGCGTCGGCGCGATCGTCCTGCACGTGGGGGTGAACGACATCAGGCTGCGGCAGACGGAGGTCTTGAAGCGGGACTTCGGCAGCCTGATCGAGACGGTTCGCAGCACGGCGCCCGAGACGAGGATCATCGTGTCAGGACCGCTTCCCACGTATCGACGTGGGCACGAAAGGTTCAGTAGACTTTTTGCTCTAAATGAATGGTTATTGACATGGTGTAAAGAACAGAAACTGCTTTTTGTTAATAATTGGAATCTTTTCTGGGAGCGTCCTAGGCTTTTCCGTGCTGATGGCCTGCACCCCAGCAGAGTCGGCGCAGAACTGCTGTCGGACAACATCTCCAGGACGCTGCGCTCCATTTGACTAGTAAGCCGATTCCCAAATAACTGCTATGATGGTTTTTGCTCTGAACACTTAAATGATAGCACTAGTGCTGTCCAATCTATAAATACTGTGTCTGCTCGAATAGTGAGGTCAAAACATACAGTTAATGCAGGATCTAGAAAAAATCTGATCGTGATTAACCCGGAAAAATGCAAAATAAACGAACAAAAACCATTTTTAAAGTTTGGGCTTCTAAACATTAGATCACTCGCACCCAAAGCAGTTATTGTAAATGAAATGATCACAGATAATAGTTTTGATGTACTCTGCTTGACTGAAACCTGGCTAAAACCAAATGATTATATTGGTCTAAATGAGTCTACTCCACCAAGCTACTGTTATAAGCATGAGCCCCGTCAGATTGGTCGTGGCGGTGGTGTCGCAACAATATATAGTGATATTCTCAATGTAACTCAGAAAAAAGGATACAAGTTTAATTCCTTTGAAATACTTTTGCTTAAAGTTACTCTGTCAGATTTGCAAAATAAATCTGTCTTATCTCTTATTTTAGCTACTGTGTATAGACCACCAGGGCCGTATACAGACTTTCTAAAAGAATTTTCAGATTTCCTTTCCGACCTGCTGGTTAATTTTGATAAAGCACTAATTGTCGGAGACTTTAACATTCACGTCGATAATACAAATGATGCCTTAGGGCTTGCGTTTACTGACCTATTAAATTCTTTTGGAGTCAAGCAAAATGTCACCGGGCCCACTCATCGTTTCAATCATACGCTAGATTTAATTATATCGCATGGAATTGATCTTACTGACATAGATATCGTACCTCAAAGCGATGATGTTACTGACCATTTCCTTGTATCATGCACGCTGCGTATGACTGATATTAACTATATCGCTCCGCGCTATCGTTTGGGCAGAACCATTGTTCCAGCCACCAAACATTTATTTACAAGTAACCTGCCCGATTTATCTCAACTGCTCTGTGCACCCAGTAATACACAGGATCTAGACAAATTAACTAGCAACATGGACACTATCTTCTCTAATACGTTAGAAGCTGTTGCCCCCATCAAATTGAAAAAAGTTAGAGAAAAATGTACTGCGCCATGGTACAACAGTACTACCCATTCTCTCAAGAAAGAAACTCGTAATCTTGAGCGCAAATGGAGAAAAACTAATTTGGAAGTTTTTAGAATTGCGTGGAAAAACAGCATGTCCAGCTATAGACAGGCTCTAAAAGCTGCCAGGGTTGAGCACATACGCAAACTCATAGAAAATAACCAAAACAATCCAAGGTTTTTATTTAGCACAGTGGCCAGATTAACAAATAATCAGATGCCGCCCGACCGAAATATTCCTTTACAGTTTAATAGTAATGACTTTATGAATTTTTTCACTGATAAAATAGATAACATCAGAAATACAATAACCAGCGTAGATTCTACAGCGTCTAATACGTCAATTTCCTTTGTCACACCCAAAGAAAACCTGCAGTGCTTTACCACTATAGGACAGGAAGAGCTAAATAAATTTATCAGTACGTCTAAACCAACAACATGCCTATTAGATCCTGTACCCACTAAATTACTGAAAGAGTTGTTACCTGTAGCAGAAGAACCGCTCCTCAATATTATTAACTCATCGTTATCTTTAGGTCATGTCCCAAAATCATTCAAGTTAGCGGTTATTAAGCCTCTTATTAAGAAACCACAACTAGACCCTAATGAACTAGGAAATTACAGACCCATTTCTAATCTTCCGTTTATGTCAAAAATTTTAGAAAAAGTTGTATCTGCTCAATTATGCTGCTTTTTGCAAAAAAATGATATCTATGAAGAATTTCAATCAGGTTTCAGGCCCCATCATAGCACAGAAACTGCACTTGTAAAAATCACTAATGACTTGCTTCTTGCATCAGACCAAGGCTGCATCTCATTGCTAGTTTTACTTGACCTTAGTGCTGCGTTTGACACTATAGACCATGACATACTAATAGATCGACTACAAAACTATGCAGGTATTCAAGGGCAGGCTTTAAGATGGTTTAGATCCTACCTGTCTGATTGCTACCACTTTGTTTACTTAAACGGGGAGTCTTCTCAATTATCACCAGTAAAGTATGGAGTGCCACAAGGATCTGTCCTAGGTCCTCTGCTTTTCTCAATATACATGTTGCCCCTTGGCAATATTATTAGGAATTATGGAATTAGTTTCCATTGTTATGCTGATGATACTCAACTATATATCTCAACAAGACCAGATGAAACTTCTAAATTATCAAAGTTAACAGAGTGTGTTAAAAATGTAAAAGACTGGATGACCAATAATTTTCTCCTATTAAATTCAGATAAGACAGAGATATTACTTATCGGACCAAAAATTAATACACAAAATCTCTTGGATTACAATTTGCAACTAGATGGATGTACTGCTGCTTCCTCTACAGTCAAAAGTCTGGGTGTTATATTAGACAGCAACTTGTCTTTTGAAAATCATATTTCCCATGTTACAAAAACAGCATTCTTCCATCTTAGAAACATTGCCAAGCTGCGAAACATGTTACCTGTTTCTGATGCAGAAAAGTTAGTTCATGCATTTATGACCTCTAGGCTGGACTATTGTAATGCATTGCTAGGTGGTTGTCCTGCATCTTCAATAAACAAGCTGCAGTTAGTCCAAAATGCAGCTGCTAGAGTCCTTACCAGGTCAAGAAAATATGACCATATTACCCCAATTTTAAAGTCTCTGCACTGGCTTCCTATTAGGTTCCGTATCAACTATAAAATACTACTTCTTACCTATAAGGCCCTAAATGGTTCAGCTCCTGCGTACCTAACTAGTCTTCTACCTCGCTACAATCCATCACGCTCCCTAAGGTCGCAAAACTCAGGACTCTTGGTAGTACCTAGAATAGCAAAGTCCACTAAAGGAGGTAGAGCTTTTTCACATTTGGCTCCCAAACTCTGGAATAGCCTTCCTGATAATGTTCGGGGTTCAGACACACTCTCTCTGTTTAAATCTAGATTAAAGACACATCTTTTTAGCCAAGCATTCACATAACGCATCTCATAATCTTTTACTGCTGTTATATCTGATCAATTGCACATTATGAATCCTTACCTTTGGTTGAACAAATCCTTTTGCTTGGTTTGAACAGCAGCTACGCTAATTATGTTCCTATTGTTCTCTGTTTCTGCCACGGGATTGACATCCCGTGGTAACTAGGAATAACACAAGCTACAGTCTGGATCAGGAGCACCGAAGAAGAGATGATGATGCCAACCCCTTGGAGGACTTTAGATGATATCAGCCCTGAAACACCATACATCACTACCGAATTTTACTACAGTGATTTGATTGCAACATATAATCATTAATGTTAACATTATACAAATTGTACAAACTTTAATTATTGTACAAATTCTAATTTAACAAACGTTATTGTACAAACTTTAATTATTGTACAAACTTTAATTTAACAAACTTTAATTATTGTACAAACTTTTAATTTGCTGTTAAGCTGCTTTGAAACGATTTGTTTCGTGAAAAGCGCTATACAAATAAACTTGACTTGACTTGACTTGACTTTTCACACAGCAATCCCGGTAAACTGATGTAAAATACCACCCAGTACCACCCGCATCATACTAGCGCGACCTCACAGTATAAGAGGGTGCCGGTTGAACACAACATCCTCTTCTTCTTCTTCAGCGACTGCTTTGTTTGAAGTTAAAGTGCAATCTACAACGGTAAGCAATTTATTTCTTGTCTTATCATGGCTGGCACTAGCAAGGCGTTTAAGAAGTGTGTGGACCCGTGCCCTCGTTTTCTGGCACCTGGTGACACACACGATCTTTGCGTCATTTGTTTGGGCGAAGAGCACGCACGCGATGTCCTCGAGGGGGGCGGTCTGTGTGCATTGTGAGCTTCTTCCTATGAGGCAGCTCCACTCTCGTCTGTCTATCTTTTCGAGGAAAGATGGACAGCCATCTGCCCCCCGTGGCTCAGGACCCGCCGCTGCTGAGGCACGGAGGAAAATGAGCTCATGGGGATCGCAGATGGAACTCGCTGATAAATTAGATAAGGGTCTTTCCCTTTCTCATTCATCAGTTGGGGATGAGAGTGTGCAGTGCTCTGCTGGGTTCCCCCCAGCAAGAACAGGAGATGTTAGATGAGGAAGAACTTTTTCATACTGAATCATCTCATTCCTCCTGTCCTGCGTATGAAGAGCTGTTGGAGGTTATGGATCGCGCCACGGTGAGGTTGGATCTCCCATGGAAGCAAACAAGGAAGGTGACGCCGCTGGGTCGTCTCGATGAGTGTTACCTTTCTGACCATAGCCCCCCAGCTCAAGTGAGCCTTCCATTTCTTCCCGATCTCCACACGGAGGTCGCAAAGACATGGAACAAGCCATTTTCTGCACGCATTCACAGGTTTCCACAAACCAGTTATTCAAATATTGAAGGGATGCGTGAAAATGGCTATGAGATGATGCCTCCAATAGAAGAGACGCTGGCTAGCTATCTCTCTGTTGGTGAGACATCATCTCTTAAAGCTCCCTTCCTGCCATCTGAGCTCCTTCAAAAAACATCTAGCTTTAATGGCAGGGCATATGCAGCAGCAGGTCAGGCTGTGGCTTCACTGCACACTATGGCAGTGCTCCAGGCCTATCAGGCTGATCTGCTGAAGGACCTGGATAAAGGCCAGGGGCTTTCCCCTGATGATATGGCAGAACTCCGCCGGACCACGGATTTGGCTCTCCGTGCTACCAAGCAGGCCGCCACTGCTATGGGCAGGTCTATGGCGGCCATGGTGGTTACGGAGCACCATCTCTGGGTGAATCTGGCGGATATCGGGAAGAAAGAGAAGGGCTTTCTCCTCGATGCGCCGATTTCGCCTTCTGAGCTTTTCGGTACTTCCGTTGAGACGGTTATCGAGAAGTTTAAGGAGGTGAAGGCGCATTCTGCTGCCTTCAAAACCTTCATTCCACGAAGGACCAGGTCTGAGCCCGAACAACAAAGGGGTCCTGGCCCGTCCCGGTCTGAGGATCGAAGACGGGCACAGAAGGCTAGTGTCACGACCCGTGCCGCTTCCCGGAACCACCCACAGGTGGGGGAGGGGCGCGGGTCGTGACACTAGCCTTGGGGGCCAAGAAGAGGACGTCAAGGTCGTCAAGATCTGAGGGAGGTGATCCAGACGAGGCGTTTCCAACGCTCTCGTCCGGGCCAGAGTAATAATTAACATCTACTCGCCTCCCTCTGGGTTTTTTTTACATCTACCCCCACCTTTCCTTCCTAATTCCCCTGTGCCTTCTCACTCGCAGTCTCTCTTCTGGACCTATGATGCATGGGTTATGTTCCGTTATTCTAGAACAACCCAACTGATGGTCCGGCATTTATTTTACTTACTACCAAAGACTGCTACTGCGATCTGTGGGATATGGTTCAACTGACATGGAGGCTCTGGGTGAGTACGATCCTTTATATTTATATATGGATATCTGTAATTAACCCAGCCATTGGCTGGGTCGCAGTGTGGGACCCTCTTTTTGTGTCGGGCCCCCGGTTGCTTCTTGGTGATTACCGCTCGTGGATTCGGTCGCCAGTCTTTGCAACTAGATCAAGTGGCACTACAGGAGTATCTCCTACGTTGGGCTTCCCGTACATCACTGCATTCCCAGGGCCTGTTGGTCCCCTTGTGCAGGTAACCTGTTTCTCTCCAGGTCTTTTGGACTCCTTAGTCCCTTCTCCAGGTGAGCCCTCTGAGGTTTTCACTTCACTGGATGCCCCTGGACATCCCTGGTAGACACCTGGCTATACAACCCAGTCTCTCAAGCTAGTGGTCTGGTGAATCGCTCTTCTGCGGACTGAGCTTGATTTCACCCTCGCCACTGAAAACTGGATTTAGGTGTTTCTGTGGAAACCCTTTCTGAGCATTGACTCCGAGGAGCAATAGCTCTCCAGTCGTGATTGAGCCTTATACTCTTCCATGATCTGTGGATCTGGTTAGAGTGAGGCCTGTGCTTCTTTCGAGAAAAAAGCACAGATCTTTGGGTTTGTTATGGTTAGATGCCTCGGGGCGCGGCACAGCTCCCTTCTGTGGAGGGTGTTTGAAGGAGCTAGTGGCTGGTGGCCCCTTGGGTGCAGCTGCCCAGGCCTTTCTAGGCCTGCGCTGTACATCTCCCCTGACACTGGGTGAGCAAGGCAGTGCTCCCCTCACTAAGGTGAGGTAGCTGAAGCACGCCGTCAGATTACAGCACTGAGTAGATCCTCCTCCCCATTGAAGGTTTGGTACCAGCACTATGGCCACGGGATACCCATACCAGTCGCATTGGATAAGCTGGCCGCTTGCTGCCACCCGATGTGCTTTCTCCCTGCCATACTAAAGCCATAGGCGGAGGTCACACTACCCTCTTCTGAGGTTTTAAAGGGCCTTATAAGCCCCTTGGGTATGGCGGCCTAGACCTTTATGCCTTCCCTGTGATACCTTTCCCAGCTTCGAATGAGTATGGCAGTGCTCCCCTCGCTCAAGCAGGGTCACTTGAAGCACGCCACCTATGGGAAGTATGGGTGGATCCTTCCTGTCTATGATGGCTAGGCATTCACCTTGCAGCCATTGAATTCAGCAGCTTAGGTCATCAGACCTCTTTTCTTGCTATTACATCTCTCTGGCCTTGGAGAGGCTTGGCAGTGCTCCCCTCGCTAAGGCAGGGTTGCTTGATCATCCTTTCTTGAATGATCGGACACCTACTCCGTGGCTGCTACATACTTGCCCTGGCTAATATATTGAGAGTTGCTGAGACAGGGTCATTTGAGCACGTCTGCCTGGGCAGAGTGGATATATCCTCCCCTTTGTTAATGGTTAGGTATCCACCCCATGGCTGCTGAATGCTCGCCATTCTTTAACAGAGCTCGCATCAAATTCAAGGTACTGGTGCTTGCCTACAAGACAACCACTGGTATTGCGCCAGAATACCTAAACTGTCTAATCCAACCTTATGTCCCCTCCAGAAGCTTGCGTTCTGCAAATGAACGATGCCTTGTGGTGCCATCCCAAAGAGGCTCAAAATCACTTTCACGTACCTTTTTGTGGACTGTTCCCAGCTGGTGGAATGACCTACCCATCTCAATTCGATCAGCTGAGTCATTGGCCATCTTCAAAAAACGTCTGAAAACCCATCTTTTTCGGCAGAACTTGACCAATTAACACTAGCTCTTTCCTACTCTTTTCAGTTTTCTATATTTATATAAAAAAAAAAAAACCCTTGCAAGACTTATCGTGTTTATCTAACTGAAATTTGCCACAGCACTTATACACTGTCGCTCTCTTGTTGCTCTGATTGCTTCTATTGTAAGTCGCTTTGGATAAAAGCGTCTGCTAAATGACTAAATGTAAATGTAAATGTTTGAGTTCTCTGTTTCCAGAGCCTCCTTCCATGAACGGTATTTGGTGACCTGGCCTTCCAGGCACATTCTAAAATCCACAAGGTGGTAAGAATGCACACTAGTTTCTGTGTTCTTTCTAAAAACCATTATGGTGGGGATTACGCGCTCAGCTCCGTACCCCTTCTTGAGATGTTGAGCCCCAGTTTCTTGGGCTACACTCAGCCTTGTATCTTATTTGATACTTCTATCGAGGTACCAATACCTGCCTTGCCAGCTCTTGAGCAAGGTCACACAGGACTTGGTAACCCCTTGGTGACGTACCAGTGTCTAGACTCTGTTCTAGACAGATGGTTATATCCCTGAAGGAATCCCCTTCTCTGATTCCAGATCTGAGCTCTGCTCCAGGGTTAGGCTTCTGTAAGCCCTGCCCTTACAGGTAAGTTCTTGCGATAGGCAGCTCAGGCCTTGGCCGGAGGGATGGAGTCACTGACAGCCGCGGACGTCATTGGGGCAGCTCTCTCACTGAGTGTAGAGCTGGTACTTAGTGCTTGCCTTTATTATGTAGCTTGCACTCCCCTCAGCATGGGTATAACCATTCCCCAAAGTGACCTCTAGAGGACGCAGTTCGAGTTCCCTCGGAAGGGAACGTCTCAGGTTATGTATGTAACCATGGTTCCCTGAGAAGGGAACGAGACACTGCGTCCTCTAGACTTACCGCCATGCTTCGGACATATGCTTCAGAAGAAGAAGTGGATGTTGTGTTCGACCGGCGCCCTCTTATATTGTGAGGTCGCTCTAGTATGACGCACCGGCCACGACGAGTCGCGCCGGCAGTGACGTCATAGGCTGCCGCCGGCCGGTACTGTTGTAGTTTTTGCATAAAAGCTTCAGCCACGGGTCACAAAGGAGTCGTTCCCCAAAGCGACCTCTAGAGGACGCAGTGTCTCGTTCTCTTCTCAGGGAACCATGGTTACATACGTAACCTGAGATGTTTTCTGTTATAAACAAAGGTAGGAATATCTGTAATCACCCACAACACACTATATCAATCATTTACCCTAGCTATATCTCTAGGCAGTCATTTCTCAGTTCTGCAAAAATGCAGTACACATGGTTACAAATAAAATTTGACAGTCACAAGTGTACAACGTGCTACAGTTTATAGAATAGTGACATTTCCATCATCTAATGTACTGGTACTGTAGGCCTACTGTAATTATACTGTATGTATAAAACCCATGTAGATGATTCATTTAAGCTCTCTCCTCTTTCTGTTTTGCTACCTAATGTTTAACTTACTCATTGTTAAACTTTTTGAGAAATGTACCTTTGTTTTGAGAACTGAATTAATGGTTTGGGAAAATGGGCCAACTAAAATTACAGTTATATTATGTTAACAATCGAGAGAACTGCAATACGACTAGATTCTTATCTATGCTATTAGTTTCCTTTTCATCTTCTTGTTTATTTCATATTATTGTTTTCTTCGGATATGGCAATATTCATGATAAAAGTTGAGTGAGTGGTTGGAGAATCAAATCACCAAACAATTACACGTGCCACCCCTGTAGATCCGCCCCTGGTGACCGGGATAATGGGATGATCAAAAAGAATGCTTTATTGCTCTTATAAACACGAGAAGCACATAATAGTATCCAATACATAGCCACAGCACTGATGAATGAGAAGGAAGGCTGGGTCTTGAGCACAACACTTGAAATTGCTGCGAGACGAGGTGCAATGGTCAAAGATATCCATCAAGCGCATATTTACATAGAAAAATTAATTTAAAAAAGCTGCAGAGCTTTGTAAACAGGACAGAGTAATAACATCATCTCCATAAGAATGCTACGAATGGCTAATTTTGACCAAAGCAGACTTTATTCGCCAGCACGTTTATACCAGTAATCTTCATTCTACATTCACACAGAGCAGCATTCCGGCAATTTACTGGTAATGTTACAACTACCCTTACTGGTAAATTGCTGGAACAAATGTACTGGTATTTTTGAAAAGGTCCTATTCACACATGATCTCTTAATGGTAATTTACCGATAATTACCAGTAAATACTGTATGTGTGAAAAGGGCTAAAGTCAATGGCAATATGGGACCATGAATGTTCAGGAATGGGAAGAGGTTGAATAAGATGGGGGATTTAGATATAACACACATGAAGCAATTGTTAATATAGTTTATTGTGTCTACCTGCATAGAGTGCCATCAAAAACTATTTCAGAGCAGTTGAAGGCTGTAACACTTAGGTGGACAGATGTAAGGGAGGTATGGAGCCATTGGACTACCTTCTTTTGAAGGGGTGGTGGCACACAGGTGAACAATCTGGAGGTGTAGGGTCCTTGGTTTGGGCTTGAGCGATTTCAAAGGAAAATCTACCACATAGAAGTGTTGAGCAAGGTAGAAGTTCAATAGCACAGTCATATGATCGGTATGGTGGAAGCTGTGTAGATTTGGTCTTACTGAAGTGTTCTTGGGGTTGAATGCCTCTCCCTTCTTTCTCCAAACATAGGCAACATCCCTATGGCCTAAAAGCTCTAGTTTTGTCTCATCTGACCAAAGGACACGTTTCCAGTATGCATCAAATTTCCCCAGGTTGTCCTTAGCAAACTAAGGACAACACCTCCAGATTGTTCACCTGTGTGCCACCACCCCTTCAAAAGAAGGTAGTCCAATGGCTCCATACCTCCCTTACATCTGTCCACCTAAGTGTTACAGCCTTCAACTGCTCTGAAATAGTTTTTGATGGCACTCTATGCAGGTAGACACAATAAACTATATTAACAATTGCTTCATGTGTGTTATATCTAAATCCCCCATCTTATTCAACCTCTTCCCATTCCTGAACATTCATAGGCAACCTCGCAGTTCATTCCTGTGCAGGGCTCTAGTGACTGTCTTCATTGAGACATCAATTCCAGACTTGGTTAGGTCATTCACTAGTGTCTTGGCAGTTGTTCTTGGGTCTTTAGAAACCTCTCTCACTAGTTTTCTTTCCAAAGTTTTTGAAATCTTTCGCTTCCTGCCTCTGCCCTTCTTGTTCTCCACTGTGTTGGTCTCTTTAAACTTCTTGATAATGCAGTTCTCACTGCAGTTCTTGACACTTGAAAATGCTTTGATAAACGTGTATCCTTCTCCATCTTTATGAGCATTAACAATTCTTTCCCTCAAGACGGTGCATATTATTTTACTAGTTGTTTCGCAAGATACTAATCCTCAGCTTAAAGAGCAATGTAAAGTCTTAACTAAGTTAATTATGTTAATCAGGCAAATTAGGTTAATTTGGCAAGTCATTGGACAACAGTGGTTTGTCCTATAGCTAATCAAACTAATAATTTCTTAAGGGGGCTAATAATATTGACCTTAGCAGTTTTTTATTTATTTATTTTTTTAATTATTTTATTCAAGCAACTATAAGAAATCAGACTTTCTCTAGAAGAAAAAAGATAATAGGAAATAATGTGAAAACATTCTCTTGCTCTGTTAAACATCACTTGGGAAATATTCTAAAAAAATGTACAATTTCACAGGGGGGCTAATAATTTTGTCTTCAACTGTACATCTTTATCTTTAAAATTGCCTGCTGCTCCAGAATCAAACACGGCTTTAGTGTTGATCTTCTTAGTAGAAAACATAATTGTTACAGGTATTTCAAAACATGAGGATAGATGAACAAAAGCAATACCGGCAGTCACCATCAGAGAATGTCAAACAGGATAGGAAGATTGTAGATGTCCCGCTTGCCAGCAGTACAAACATAGATGTTGTCTAATGTGATGCTCTCTCTCCAGTGAAATGGGCATGACAGATTTGTATGAGTTCCATGTCCTCTGTGCTGAGCATAGTTTGAGGTGTCGTGATGGTGAATCTGTTAGATCTCTGAGCACAAATGAGATTATCGATTTAGCCTGAGTAATAAAAGTACAGAAAGAGAAAGTGTGTAATTGGCTGTGGTGTTCCATCCTTGCCAAAACGAAAGCAGTTGATCCCTGACATCTCTAACACCCTCAGGGTGTTCAAAAACTTCAAAAATGCTGAAGGAAGTCATCAAAGGACGTGAAAGATGAATCATCAAGGTCGCCCAACGTCAAGAATTGCATCAAGAAGTCCTTACATCTAGAAAAGGTGCCATAAAACTTTTCTGGGAAAGCTAGCCATGGATTAGCGGTTATAATATGATGAGATAAGATGTCAAGCTTGGTAGAAGAATTTACAGATTCTGTCTTCACAAGCTCTTCATTTGGTAATGTTAGCCAGTTAAGCTGTTGTTGATGTGCAGTTAACACGCTTTCTTGTGCAGGTACCTCGGTTGATAGCTGCTTAAAAACTGCTGAATTGGTTGTTGGCAAAGTCTCATGTAAGGATGACTCGGTTAAACCAGGAGTGGGATCCATGTGGTATATAAGCAGCAAAGAGAGTAAACAAATAGGAAGGGGTCAATTACCGGTAGTATACAGCAGCATAGTAAGACAAGACTTGTGGTCAGAAACAGGCACAGGTTCAGGGCAGGGAGCAGACTAACAGGGTAAATCCAGGCAAACAATGTAAGGACAATTGCAGGCAGCAAGAATTGTAAATGGTATCAAACTGCCCAAGGGTCAAAACAAAGTCAGGAAAAATAATCAGGAAGAAATGTTTAGAAATGTCCACTATGGCAAAGATAATTTGCAGTGTTAGGAAAGGGAAATAAATGGGGGAAATGGGAAACAGGTGCAGGTGAAATCAGTTCCAGGTACAGGGTTATGGGTTATGGGTAACATAGTCCAGAATGGGGAGACAAATACTCTGGCAAAGGTGCCCTCAGGTGGTAAAAGGAGAGAGGGGTGATGTTCCTAACAATACTGATCATCTTTTGTTCTTCTGATTTACTAAAATAACTGGCTAATTTGAGTCATTTGCTTATAAATCAGACTGTATTGGTGCAATCTGATTAGATCTGTCCATTTTAACTGTAATGAAAGGCATTGATATTATACTATCGCATTCACATTGGTCATTATTGCTATTGTGTTAATTTTTTGGCTGTGGTTTTATACAGTAACAAATACTGTGGGACCTCAACATCTTTGTTGACCCTGGAACAACACTGTGATTAACCAATCAGATTTGAAAAAACAGTTTATAGTTTTTGTGACATTTAGGCTTATAATCAGTGTTTGGTGCTTGTACATCAGTGTCATTAATCTATCATTTCCTCTGATTTTAGGGATTACTCATGGGTAAAGTTAGGTTTAGGTGTCGGGATGACTTAATTTTTGGATTAAAATGTTGTTCCAGGGTCAACAAAATATGAAGAGTTGAGATGCAAAAGCCTCTAAATCCATCTGACTTCTTTCTTTAAAAAAAATGCATTTTTATCAGGCTCCAATGTATAGGTTTCTATGTAAGTACTGGTACTTCTTGGGCTGAGGGTGGGATTTTAGCGAGTTTGAAGTAAAAGTATTTGATGGATGTATAATATGTGTTGAGAGCATTCATTCACTATCATTATCTCATTTTTGACCAAGATGGCTTTTAGCTGGTTTTGCATCTGAACTCTTCATATGTTCAACCACAACATATAACACAGCAAACTTAGCAAAATCAGAACGTGCTAGGACAAGAACGGGTATTGTTTCGGTTTTAGGACAACTTTGGTTTTTTGATCCACTTCAAATGTTGACTACTGTATCAGTTGTATTGTATTGTATGTAACTGTATTTCTGGTCCTAATCCAAGTTTCTGTCTTTTCAAACAGACAGTAAAGTTTGCTGGCTGACAGATATGGGGCAAGTATTTATGTGTTGTGATTTCATTTGACATGCATTTATTTTTATTTCCCTGATAAAATATTTGAAAGGATTTAGAAGTATCAGCACAGCTTCATTTGAAGCGGACATTCTGGCACAAAGCAATAGTGTCCATTCGTATATTTTATGGCCATATGGGCAGATTTAATCTAGATAATCTTCTCCCCCAGAGAGCACTACTTTCATCTCTAAATTCAAAGTAAGAACAACAGTAAATTTGTATATGAACTGCCACATCTCAATTCAAATCTTCTGCTGTAAACTGGGTGCACACTAGACAATTTTAAGGCCGATTTTAAATCAGATTTGCACCCCCGATTGATTGGCCTGATTCAAGGCTTGTTGCAAACAATTTTGTGTCTAAAAAATACTCTGTTGTGTGGTGTCATTACGATTATTTAACTGCTCCCAATCA
The DNA here is from genome assembly GCA_033026305.1 of Cirrhinus molitorella. Lineage (NCBI taxonomy): Eukaryota > Metazoa > Chordata > Actinopteri > Cypriniformes > Cyprinidae > Cirrhinus > Cirrhinus molitorella. Next base: position 8,058,533 of record CM065126.1, on the reverse strand, counting down.
AGACAGAGCGTCCCCCTAACTCAAATTCTAAATATCAAACATGTTAATCAGGCTGCCTCTGTGCAACAGCCAATGAGAGCGAGTAAGTGTCACTTACCAGATGTTGCGTGCTTCTATAGCTGAAACTTGACAGCCACAAAAATGCCACGAAAGCAGAATACATCCCCCAAATTCTTTTTTATACTTTGTTTTCACTGTGAAACAGAACACACACCGGGAGAACCAGCTGACAAAGTTAATTGTTCCAATTTAGTCCCGTTTAGTCACGTTTGATCGCACGAGTCTCTATGAGATCTCGTGTCACTGTAAAATCATTCCTAGTCAACCAGTGTGTGGTCTCACGGTCTGATTAAATCGTGTAGTGTGCGTATTCAGAATTATCAGCTATCAGAATTTTAACTCTAAACGCTACGCTACGCTAAACTAGAGTACTATGCCATCATTGTCCTGCATTGCAGCGTGTGTGAATGGATCAAAACAACCTGTAGAATTGAGCACCAATTAAATACCATGAGCAGTTTGGCAGGTTTGTACATCTGTGTCCTGATTTGTAGATGGATTATAGATTTCTCTATAAATATAGATTTCTCCTGGTATTATAGACCTCATTAAGCACAATGATTTCACACATGAAATCAAAACTGACCTTATCCACCCTATGTATGTGTGTTCCTTATTTGGAAGGATTATTGTGCATGTTATAGCAAAGTCATTAAATGTCTATCAAAAAATACATGAATACCTTCTACTTTTAATCCCTTTCCACTAATTACATGCCTCCCCCCTTTCAAGATCTGATATATTCCCTTTGGATGAAATTAAATCTCACCCTGCATACATCTTTATTGTTTTACTTATGTTGGATTGTTGTATCGGTTAGGAAGGCCGTTTAATGACTTTAAATTCACAGTGGACATGCTGACCTGCAGGTGTGTTTGTTGCATGTGGTTTAATATACAGACATTCTCTTTGATTTTAAGTTTGATAGTCATGACTAGGGCTGTGAATCTTTGGGTAAACAACAAATCGATTCGATTTCAAGGGTTTCGATTCGATTCAAGAGCGTTTTTTTTTTTTTTTTTTTCAAATTCAGAAAGATTCGATTCGAGGTGATTCACAATCAAATTTGATGCGATTTAATTAATACCGATTCAATTATGCATACTTCAAGTGTATTTCACAGAATTATTTAAATGTTTTCCCTACATTTTTTATATGCTTAGTCAGGGGGCAAATTACACTTCTGCCTTTATGGAGTCAAAAAAAAAAAAAAAAAAAATATATATATATATATATATATATATATATATATATATATATATATAATAATAAAACACTTTTCACTGTTTCACTGTTAGATGTTAGTTCAATGATGCTATGGCATGACATAGCATATGTAGACATTTGCCCTAGTGAAAAGTAATATATTTAAAATACATTTATTTCAAACTAAGTATAGTTCAAATCTATTAACATATTTACTAATACATCCCTCCAGACTTTGACATAAAAATTATAATTAAACTTTGAATTTCTTAATATTAAGCCTAAAATGTGTTTTAATGTCACTTATTGCTGAGGATTGTATTCTCTTTGAATAAAAAGGTCTTTAAATGCAAGATATTTGAAGTATATACTTGAAATAGTTCCACTTTAGCACAATCAAATATACTTCAGTTGATCTTAAGTTTGACTTCAGCACTATACTTCCAATTTAGCACACTTTATGCCAGTTAACTGTAAATATGTAAATTTATACTTTAAATTTATAATTTGTACTTAGCATGAAATAAATATATTTCAAATACATTTTAGTATATTTATTTCTCTTTATTTTTTATTAGCCTATGTAAGCCAAGATAAAAAGGCTTTTATTAAAGTAGGCATTTTATGTCACACCTTTGCATGATGTGAGCTTCTTTACCTTATTTTCATATAATAAAATGCTACAGCATTTAAATTATTACATTCTATCAGCAAATGATGATTTTAATGATGTAGTAACGAATGCAACTTTCATGCATGATGTGACAGAAAACGTTAAACCTCGCACTTTTATTTTAAGGTTGCTGTTAATGCTGCGGTTATTTGAACCATTTCCTTCATACTTTCGTTTTAATGACATTAAGTTAAAACGTCATTTATGTTTACAATGGAATTGTGCGTATGATTTTAGACACATTGTAACAGGTAATGTTAATGGTATGATTGAGAGCCACTGAAAAACTACAGAAATGTAAAACTACTTTAAAAGCAAAACTACTTCTAGCAGTACTGGCCACGAATACTATTCGAAATTCGAAAACGTGTCAGTGAGAGCCAAGCGGCAACCTCCCGCTCTCACTCTTGAAACAATACAGAAGTGACTGAAGCTGCAGTTCATCGGCTGGCCGCTTGAGGCTGGCTCCAAAAGGGAGCAAATCCCCATAGACTCTCATGTTAAAATGTTCAACTTTATAACAGATAAAAACATGTTTACAGCCTGGTACAAAAAGTGGTTTTGGTTTTTACAGCTAGTTTTGCCCTTCATGACAACTTTGAGGGGGGTGAATTTTTTTCTAACTCACCAATTTAAATTATATTAAGCATTAAAATTCTGCATAATTAAGGGCATGGCAATTTGAGTGACAGGTGTCAGGCAGTGTCACATTACCTCAGCTTATTCCAGCAGTTGAACTTGGCATCTCAGCCGTGTTATTGCGTTTGTTTTTCTTAGGGTGTTACTTTATCAGGATTATGTTAATACATTTAAAAACCAGACATCTTAGCTCCACCCACGTCCCGCCTCTTTGTCCATTTTCTATTTTCCTGGAGCGACACGCGGTGACGCGCTTCCAAAATGGCGACGACAGGCCCCGCCCAACTTTTGCTTCAAAAACGCTCTTCAGAAACCTACGGGTGACGTCACTGACACTACGTTCATGTTTTTTACAGTCTATGGTGAGAGCGCACGCGCAATCCAGTGGCAGGCAGTGAATTAAGCGTGTGAACGAGATGTGAGGAAACGAACAACACTGTTCAAGGTTAATTTGTGCTTGTTGTAATTAAAGCACTGAATTGCTATAGAAATCGCAATACGCATTTAGGACTTCACTCCTGATTGCACTCGCCTCTTTCAAGAGGGTGGGGGACCTGTACGCATTCTTAGTCAACAAAGCATGCCTTAAGTTCAGTCTGGCTGATTCTCAGGTGACCTTGAGACCCCGGCCCGGATATGCGCCCAAGGTTCCCACCACTCCTTTTTGAGACCAGGTGGTGAACCTGCAAGCTCTGCCCTCAGAGGAGGCAGACCCAGTGTTGCCTTCTTCTGCCCGTTGGCGCCTCTTTAGCAGACATATGAAGAGCTGTGGGCTGGGTGACACAAAACACCTTGCAAGATTCTATAATCTTCGGGTGGAGCCCATGTCCTGCCGTGTGTTAAGATAGCATCATCAACATCGGTGTCGGCTTGCTGCATCATTCCTTACAGATTTGTGCACCGTATCCCCAGCTGTTCCCCTTAGGTGAACTCTGGACAGAGTAGAGTAGTTTGCGACTGTGCTCCGGCAGGGGGTCTCCTTCGCCCCCTCTGGTTGTAGCATCATGTCTCAGTATTCTTCACGGTTATTCACCGTGTTTTCCCTTCACATATCTACAACCTAGATATATCTATCTCTACTTTTCCCACATGACTTAAGTTCTCGTCAGTTCTCTGCCCCCTAACAACTGCTTCAGGTGTCTGGAACCCCTGGTGGGCCCCTTATTTGGCCTACAAGGGGTTGAGAAGGTTACGTATTGAGCTCCATTTGCCCTGACACACTTGCCTATCAGCATTTGTACGTCAATTACATAACGCAGTTCAGGATTGTGGCGCTTTCCAGAGGAGACTCCAAATATGCCACTCAGACGTGACCGACTGTTACATCTGTAATCCTCATTCCCTGAAGAAGGGAACGGAGACGTCGCGTCCTCTTGCCACAGTCCTGAACTGCACTGAATGCTGGGTTGCAGTTCAGCTCCTCAGCACAAATCTGAATGAGTGGATGCACAACGCCATCTTATATACCAGAAGGCATGCAAAATCCACTTGCCAATGTTTGGCCTTTTCGTTTTAGCTCAGAGGTGATAGGGCTCTCAAGTATGATCCCCAAATACGTCACTCGACACATTGTTTCCATTCCCTCTTTCAGGGAGTGAGGGTTACAGATGTAACTTTCTGCTGATATTGGCTATACAGACCGTAGTTTAGCAAAATTAATGCAAATCAACACACAACAGTAGTTCCACATGTTATTTAATATTCGGACATGGGAGTTATCAGTTCCTATTCTATTCTATTCTATTCTATTCTATTCTATTCTATTCTATTCTATTCTATTCTATTCTATTCATCAGCCCTGTTTCCCAAATAAAATAAAAGAAAGCTTTACTATTTACTTTTTTATTATTATTATTGTTCCATGCACTTCCAGAATAATAATTTCTGATTTCTTCAATGGAACTTGTATGTCTATTAATTGATTAAGTTTGACGTTTTTATTTTATTTTTTGCATTTATTTAATAGAAGTTTATTTAAAAATGTAAAACTAATTGCAGGTAGTTCAATAATGGCCACACTGTACTAATTCATCCTCTTATTTTAGTATAATTAAATCATGGCCATGACTTAAGTACAATGAGGGAATTAATTAGTATAATATTGTCATGATTTACCTAAAATGATTTACCTTTTTTTTTATTTATTTTTGGCAGAATGAATAGAGGCAGTGGGTAGATAGGGGACCTAAATTATAACCTAAATGTTTGTCAAAGTATTCATCCATTACCTTAGCAACAAGCTAATTCATGCTGGTTTAATCTGGTCTCACAGTCCAAATGTTCATTTTTCTGACATTATTCAGACTCATATGTTCAGCGTTTTTTTGCTTGGTTGTTAAATCGAGTTGTTGTTTATTTGCTTGCTCTGAATTTGAGGAAAACCACTGGAGCCCAGATGCTGTCCCCCAGTGGCTATATTAATATATCAATCACGTAAATGACAAACCATATTTGATTTATTCTACCTAACTGGGATGTGCCTTCTGGGTCTGAGTTGCAAAACAAACTGCTTAGACTCCAGTAATGCAAAGACAGTAAGATTACCCATCAGTTTATCCCAAGAGAAACAGGATAGCAACTTGCATGATGCAAACGACTTTGCCCATTGAATATTTTATTGCTGGACCACATTTATTCAATCAAGAAATAACAAGTACCATGGAGCATTTCACTGGCTAGCCATCTTGTATGTGACGATAAACTGGGTGCCATTTGCAAGATGTTTTTATTTGGAAAGATTCAGCACAAAGCTTTTTATAATGTGTGGAGGATGCAGTCTTGTAAAGTTGTCAGGTTTTATGTCTCCTGCTTGCCAGCGTTAATAGTGCCGTTCCTCTTCACAGAATAAAACTGTCTGTTGTGACACTGTCTCAATTTGTGTGTACCTGAAGGAGAGTGTTATACAGTATGGTGATGGGCTAGGTTTCCATCAGTAGCCGACGGGAAATAAATGACCACTATTCTACAGCTATTTCCTTACGGGAGCGTTTCTTATTAGGACATTTATTTCTGAACAGGGAGCTTGTGGAAAGAAAGGCTGTCACTTAAGACTCGTAAATGAAGGAAAGGTCTTATGCTGTTTTGATTTCAGCAGGATCCCTCAAGGTGTCTTGGGTGGATGAGATGAGGCAGAGAGGGTTAGCCAGGCGAATGTTTGCAAAGACCTTCTCCTGTGTCGTCCATTAATAACTACAATATGGCCCTTGAGTGAGGATTAGCTGTGTGTGAGTTTGTGGGGTGTGTGTGAGTGAGTCTGCTTTGCCATTATCTGAAGCTGCCGCGCAGCACATTCATTACGACCAGATAAGGTTAAGTACCTTTAATGCTCGTGTCCGTGGACCTACAGGCTGTGTCTCTTAAATGTCACTTAGGTAGTCGCTAAAGACGCCTAAATAACATTTGAAGAAAAGAGAAAGCCACCCACATGATGACTCGCTATTGTTTGTGCTTCATACCATGTGATACATGACATTTTAAAAAGCACAAATGCCTCAGTCACCTTCTAAAACTACAAGCAGAAATTAGAGGAATCCAGCGGGGTGTAGAAGCTACTGTAAAGAAGCAGATGAAATGCACTTATAGTCACAACTGTTCATCATCTTAAAAAGTGTCTCTTTAATACCTGGTTTTACTTTTGAACTTTCACCTATAATACTGCAGAGACAAGTGTTTGAGTCTCCAAAACAGGATACAAAATGAACACCTGTCAAGCGTTAAATGCTAGTAAATGTTCGGTTTGGCAATCCACTAAGGTGGGTCATCATTGTATTGTTGATTATTTGAATGTGTGCTGTGGCACGGAAATCACTTGTCTGTAACATCAGCTACAGCCAAAGAAAACAACTGTGTATTGCTACGAAAATCGGCACAATGATTCAGACTAAAAAATATGTATTTTAATGCAACATTAAATTTACACAAAAAGTAAGAACAATATCTGTAATATCTTAATAAATTAGCACTGTAAAGAAAAAAAAAAAATCTGTAAAATGTATCCCAGTGGGCACCTTGACATCAGTATGATGTCAAATATTAATCAAGATTTGATCAGTTTGATATATAATATTATTTAAAATTCACCTTGGATGGCAATTTCTTCCAGTGGTTGTTGGGAGACAATAAGAAGTTAATCCCACACTGAAAATGGATTATTGTATATGTAGGTCAGTATGTTTGACATTCAATTGACATCAGATCGATGTCATGTTTTAGGCGTCAAATTGATGTCATATTGACATCAAATTGACATAAATGGTTTTGGTCATTTAGCTTTTTTTTTTTTTTACTTTACATAGGTCTAATTTTTTAAACTGAAAAAAAAAAAAAACATTTACATTTCTAGTCTGAAGAAAATTATTCAGAATTCCTTTCAATATCTAGATCACAGACTGTAAAAAGATGCAATAAAATAAAATAAAATAAATATGCAATACCCTAAACGTTCGCTGCTGTTTAACGCCACACCTGTAGATGGCGCTATGCTAATAGTGATGGGAGGGCGTCTTGTTCTGTCAATCAATTCAAAGCCAGTGGATGGTCAGTATAGATCGTGTATTCTTGTTTTTCTGCAGCTTTCATCATCACTCATCACAGCAAAATGCAGTACTATTTGTATACATGAGATCCATATGTGAAATTTTCATGCTCGTGTTATTTCCATGCAGTGTAGTAGTGGTGCAACGGATCACAAAACTCACGGTTCGGATCACATTACGGTTTTTGAGTCACGGATCGGACCATTTTTCGGATCAGCAAAAAGGGGAGGAGACAAATGTAATTTGCTTTCCATTTATTACAAGTAGGGCTGCTCGATTATGGCAAAAATCATAATCACAATTATTTTTGGGCAATATTGCAATCACGATTTAACACGATTATGAGTGGGTCCGGAACTTTATATAATTGGTTAATTTAAAGATAGCAATACAACAGAAAAAAAAGATGGTGAAAGAATGAATGAAAGTTTTTTTTTTTTTTTTTTTTTTGAATTTTATGTAGCCTAATTGAATGGAAAATAAAACAGCATAGTCTGTAAGAATTAAACATGTTTGTTTCTTATAAAAACTACAAAAGTCCATCCGTCAAGAGCAGTGAGTGATTTTGTCTTTTGTTGTTTGATTAACATTAACCGCAAAGACGGCAGAAGGAATATTGCTTGTGGCCGCTTTAAGAAAAAATTGTGCCATAACCCAACCCAAAATGAGCCCTGTAAAGGGCTGATGGCCCTTATGTGGCCAGTATGTGGCCGATAGACCAAAAGCCATTATTTAACAATATTTATGCCACACCTATTTTTTATTTAAAATACACATTAGGCTACACAGTAAATCTTAAACACATCTTAAACACAAAATTGATTCACAGACATTTTTCTTATAATCAAATTTTAATAACAGAAGTACAGTACAGAGGATTACAGAAGTGAGCTATATGTATATGTCAAATGAGTAAATGTAATGGAATGGATACTTTTTAGTAGGTCTCACCAGCCTTTCTCTCGCACAGTCTGTCAGGGAAAAGGAGAGGGAAAAAAAACATTAGCATATCATAATTAATATCATACATTAGATATTATTTGAATATTAAGACGTGTTTAATTCGCGTTATAACTAGAAAAGAGAAAATGATGATCGCATTCACTTGCTCTCCACACTGCTACTTGTAGCCTTGAGATTTTCGTTCATGTTTAATTTGCGTTATAACTAGTAGAATGAGAAAGGGATATCGCATTCACGCGCTCTCCGCTTGTTCTTAGAGCGGTCTGTCACGCCACATCAAAGAGCGTCAAAACGGCATTTATCATTTAAATTTCCTGATATAATAGACACAGTTTTAAAGATTATACATTGTTTCTAATCAAACATAGAAAAACGCAAAGCTTATTGCGATTACTGGACAGGAGATCATGTAATAATGTGTACGTGCAGTTACATTCACGGATATCAACTGAAATTCATCAAATGTGGAGATCAAAACGACTCTGTATTTCTTTATGAATAACATTACACCGCTAGAAAACATTTAATACACCAAAATTGCACGTACCTGAATAAGAGTGTGTCTGGGCAAAGGCTGTTTTTGTAAAGACGGAGCAGAGCAGGAAATAACGGACATATTTTCAAATTTTCAGTAATAATGAATAAAAGGGTGAGATGTGGACTGTCACACACCAGCCACATGTTATATATGTTTTTCCAAGTAAAAGCCAAATGTAAACCATAAGTTAACATATCCCATGGTGTGCCATACCCAAGCCAAATATGGCCCTCATTTGTGTGCTGTCATCTGGGCCATATACCTCCATACAGTCAGTCACCCAAAATAAAATTCCCTCCAATTCTAAAGCCATGGCAAAATGTATATGGTAATGATTTGGCCCATATGTGTTCAGCCATGCCATACCTATAGGCCAAACGTGACAGCTATCAGCCACATTTGGCCCGAAGGTTCTTGCTATCTAGGTGTTACAGATGTTTTTTCGTTCTCAACTGTTTGCGTTAATTTGAGACAACAATTGCACGAATAATCACCAAACGCCGCATTTTGACATATTTTTGCATGTACTTGACCGTTTAGGTAACATCTTAAGCTAAACGTTCACTTTACTTGTCCGTGTTCTGTTCTGTCTCTTGAGTGCATACACAGAACAGCGCACATGCTCAATGTATTGCCGCTTTCATACGGCTTTCTCGTGCCACCTACACACTGTAAAAGTTTTGCCCACCACCCTTCTTCCATCATCATTATATTTTCATTATATTTTATTTATAACGAAGCCAAAATGCTCCCATACATGCGATTTGAATGACGCGGGAGGCTTTTCGAGTTCTTCTGTTCCTCCACTAGCCATTGTTGACTGATTAACATGCCCTGTTCACGTGAACACAACTTCTCTGTGTAATTAATCACTTAAAAAACTGTCTTTTTCTCTGCAATTGTTAAAAATTTAGGATTAAATTTAGCATTATCTACAAGTTGAAAAAATTAGTTATTAATCCGCGGGCCACATGCGTGCCGAACCATGGGTCGTGATCCGCACGGATCATGGATCAACTGCGATCCGTTGCACCCCTACCAGACATAGTGAATTGTTTGCCATACCATGCACTACTAACAGTGGAATCTTCAAGAAACAGCTTGTTTTATTCTGAAGTAATCAACACCACTAATATTGATGTCAGGTGGGGCAACTAGCCTGGTGTTTAATCTGGAAGTTAATTGCTTGCACCTGAACAAATTCATAATGGTATACTCCAAGGTGCTGATCATATTACCAAACCAGGCATTTGACTAGTGGTGCAACGGATGACAAAACTCATGGTTCGGATCACATTATGGTTTTTGAGTCACAGATCGGACCATTTTTCGGATCAGCAAAAAGGGGAGGAGACAAATGTAATTTGCTTTCCATTTATTACAAGTAGGGCTGCTCGATTATGGCAAAAATCATATATATATATATATATATATATATATATATATTGGAAATGTAATGTAATTAACTGAATGGAAAATAAAACAGCATAGTCTTCATTGTAAGAATTAAACGTTTGTTTCTTATAAAAAACTACATAAGTCCGTCTGTCAAGAGCAGTGAGTGATTTTGTCTTTTGTTGTTTGATTAACATTAACCGCAAAGATGGCAGAAGGAATATTACTTGTGGCCACTTTAAGAGCTGCACAGATCCAATTTACTGTTACAGATAGTCTCAGCCTCAGACGTCACGCCCACGGAATGTTGGCTAAACGTCTGATGCATATGGCACACTTATCTGGAAACACTTCGGGAGTTTCGAAGTCGTCACAGGATTGGTTAGATTATACGGGATTTCCGGGAGACGTGTGTTGCGTTCTTTAACGTTCCGTCTGGAAACAAAAATGCCGTGGCGCCCAGCTCCCTCACAAATGAGAAAGTCGTCGTGTTTACAACTGTGATGACGAGCGCCTGTTAGGATCAACTTAAGGCTAGAGTTTGAAAAGAAAGTGAAAAATGTCAAGTTCACGGCATAGAATCTTTAAAATATGTCCGAGAGTTTCACACATCGGTCTGTTATTGTGGCAACATTTCCACGCCCATAAACATGACGTGGAACAAAACGAAACGCGATTGGTTGTTTTACCTGTCAGTCATATGGCCCAATGGGCGGGCCTTGGCCATTCAAAGCGGCCAAAGATTCCAGACCTTCAGCCGTCAGTCTGAAGGTCTGGCTACGCGAGACTATGTTACAGATGTATTTTTATTCTCAACTGTTTACATTAATTTGAGACAACTGACGAAGGATTACACGAATAATCATCAAACGCCGCATTTTGACGCATATTTGCATGTATTTGACCGTTTAGGTAACATCTTAAGCTAAACGTTCACTTTACTTGTCCGTGTCCTGTTCCGTCTCTGAGCGCATACACAAAACAGCGCACAAGCTCAATGTATTGCCGCATTCATACAGCTTTCTCGTGCCACAGTGCCTACACACTGTAACAGTTTTGTCCACCATCCTTCTTCCATCATCATTATATTTTACAGGGAAGACAAAATGCTCCCATACATGCGATTTGAATGACGCGGGAGGCTTTTCGAGTGAAATGTATTAAACATACACTTAATAAAACAAAAAATGTATGCCAATATTTTCTGTAAAATAAGTAAATTAGCCAATTTTGTTTAAATGAAGGATTGCATAAATGAGTACACCCTACATTTAATTCAGCAAAATTATAATATTCCATTACTTAGTATGTCCCCAGGACTTTAAATATACTGCTCTGACCTTTCTTGGCACTGAGTGTCCAAGTTCATGACAAATGCCACATCTGTCCTGTTTAACTCCTGGAGGATGACCTCCTTAAATGCCCTGGTCTTTAATGGAAAGTGTTGCTCAGCTTGTCTCTACAGAATCCTCCACAACTGCTCAAAAGTCTTAAGAGTATAATGCATGTCCATTGAAGGATTTGGAATGAGGAGAGGGTACCATCTTCTGTTTCAAGTTTTTGTGTTACATCACACAGTGGTGTGAGAATTGATGCCAGCATTCATAAAGCACAACTCCCGCACCCATACTGTCACCGACTCGGGCTCTGTGGCTCCTCCCGACGACCGTCAGCGCAAGCTTTCACCTGAGTATTAGGCCCTTTCGAACTCCATTTCCCAGGATCCCGTGCCTGGGTTAACCCCGCCTCGGTCAGCCATCTTAGGGCGATTAACCCGGATATAAATAGCGGCCATTTTCTAACTATCCTTGCGAAGTTTTGTCTTGCCCATGGCCTACAATCCCGAGCGTTTCTCTTACGGACTGACTACCTGTGTACCGATTTGGATTGTTACATCGATTACGACGTCTCTCTGTGTGTCCCGACCATTGTGTTTGTTTCTGGATTACCCCTGCTTGCTGCCAGCCCCGAACTCTTGTAAGAACTCTGATTAAGCTGTGGATTTTCCTACGCTGTACTCGTCTGCTGTTGTTGACCCTGCTTGCTTGTTTACTCTGTGTTCAATAAACCGTCAGCTCATGGATCCTACGACTCCTGACTCGTCGTTACAGAAAACTTTGCCGCCATCGGATCCAGCGACGGTTTATCAACTCAGCTCCGAACTCAGCGCCCAGGCCAGTATGCTAGCGACCCATCAGCATCAGATTTCACGGCTAAACACTCTCACGGAGGAATTGGTCAAGACCCTCCAGTCATTCCAGGCCGCTATCGCACCCGGCCCGGCCCAGCCTGCTGCCGTGCCCCCACCTGTCTTCACCGCCACTGCTGCCACCCCGGGACCACGCCTCGCCCTTCCCGAAAAGTTTGACGGGACTCCATCCAAATGTAAGGGCTTTCTGCTTCAATGTTCACTGTTTATGGAGCAACAACCAGTCATGTACCCTACAGATAACAGCCGTATAGCCTTTGTTTGTTCGTTGCTGTCTGGCAGGGCTCTGGAGTGGGCCACTGCTGTTTGGGATCCTAATCAGCCCTCTTTTGCCTCTTTCGCGGCCTTCTTACAACGATATCGAACTGTATTTCAACATTCTGCCGACGGCCGCGACCCAGAGGAACTTTTGATGGCCCTCAAACAGGGAAGGAACACAGCGGCGGATTACGCCCTTTCATTTCGCACCCTTGCCGCACAGACGAACTGGAATGATGGACCTCTTAAGGTACACTATCGAGTCGGACTGAACCCGGATCTTCAGGCTGAGCTGGCTTGCCGTGACAACAACCTATCCCTTGATCAATACATTGAGTTGTCAATCAGATACGACAATATGATGCGAGCCAGGAAACCATCCCGTTACGGTTCCACCAATCTCCGTGCTCCATCAACCATCCCGGCTTCCTCTGCCTCTCCACCTGCTGAACCCATGCAACTCGGTTCTACCCGACTCACTGTGGAGGAGAGAGATCGTCGTTATCGGGAACATCTCTGCCTCTACTGCGGCCAGCCGGGTCATGTCCGACTCACCTGCCCCACTCGTCCACCCCGACGACCTGATTCGGTGAGTTCTTCCGAATTACCTCTCTCTGATTTTACAGTGCCCATTGAATTGTCGTTAAAAAATTCTAAAATTCACACCATGGCCCTTATTGACTCTGGGGCCGCTGGCAACTTCATGGATGTTGAATTCGCCAGGGTTCACAGTATTCCTCGGCTCTTGTGTTCTCCTAATGTTTCAGTGGCAGCCATAGATGGAAGACCTATCGGATCAGGCCAGGTTCTCCACACCACCGCCGACCTGACCTTATGCATCCAACATCACACAGAGACCATCCGCTTGTACCTCATTGCCTCTCCCCGAACACCCGTGATCCTGGGCTACCCCTGGCTGTCACTTCACAACCCCACAATCTCCTGGACATTGCACAAGATTTCTCGCTGGTCTCCTCACTGCCGTCAACACTGTAACTCCTCTACGGAACCTTCACCAGCCTCCTTTCCTGCTGACTCAACTCCTCATCTATCGGACCACACTCGGAGGAGGGGGTTCTTCCCACAGAATATCAGGATCTGAGGGCCGCCTTCAGTAAATCTCTCGCCACTCACCTACCTCCTCATCGGCCAGGGGATTGCGCCATCGACTTGATCCCAGGCTCTACACCACCCAGGGGCCGGATCTTCCCACTCTCTCAGCCAGAATCCGACGCAATGAAAACCTATATACAGGAGGAACTGGGTAAGGGTTTCATTAGGCCATCTACATCCCCAACCTCAGCAGGGTTTTTCTTTGTCAAGAAGAAGGACGGGGGGCTCCGGCCATGTATCGACTACAGATCCCTCAATGACATTACCATTAAGTACCGATATCCACTTCCCCTGGTTCCCACAGCCCTGGAACAGTTACGATTTGCCGAGGTTTTCACCAAGCTGGACTTAAGGAGTGCTTATAACCTGATCCGTATCAAGGAGGGAGACGAATGGAAGACGGCTTTCTCCACCACCTCCGGCCACTACGAATATCTGGTGATGCCCTTCGGCCTGGCCAACAGTCCGTCCTACTTTCAGGCCTACGTTAATGAGGTGTTCCGCGATATGCTCAACCGGTGGGTCATCATTTACATTGATGATATACTCATCTATTCTAACTCCCTCACTGAACACATTCAGCACGTCCGAGCAGTTCTCCAAAGACTCCTCACTAATCACCTGTATGCCAAACTTGAGAAGTGTGAGTTTCATCAGACCAAAACATCCTTCCTGGGCTATAGTGCAGAGGGAGTCGCCATGGATGACCAGAAAGTACGTGCAGTTACCAGCTGGCCTCAGCCTGTCACACTACGCGAACTGCAGCGTTTCCTAGGCTTCGCCAACTTCTATCGCAGATTCATCCGCAATTTCAGTTCTCTCGCTGCTCCTCTCACCTCTCTTGTCAGGTCCGGCAACTACCGTCTCTCCTGGTCTACCCCAGCACTGGAGGCCTTCCAAGCTCTAAAGGACCGCTTCACCAGCGCGCCGATTCTACATCACCCTGACCCCGACAAGGAATTCATTGTTAAGGTAGACGCCTCCAGCACGGGTGTTGGAGCTATCCTGTCCCAACGTCAGGGAGATCCACCTAAGTTGTTCCCCTGCGCCTACTACTCCCATAAACTGAGCCCAGCGGAACGCAACTACGATGTTGGTAACCGGGAATTATTGGCCATCAAACTGGCCCTAGAGGAGTGGTGCCATTGGCTGGAGGGAGCTTGTCATCCTTTCACAGTGCTTACTGATCATCGCAATCTCGAATATCTATGATCAGGCAAGAGGCTCAACCATCGACAGGCTCGTTGGGCCCTGTTTTTCACCCGCTTCGAGTTCAGGGTCACCTACAGGCCCAGCTCGCAGAACACTAAGGCTGACGCGCTCTCTCGGCTCGCCGAACTCGATCCTGAACCACCACCCACAGAACCCATCCTTGCCCCATCTCGTATAATTGCCCCGGTGCAATGGGACCTCCTGACCGAGATATTAGAAGCCCAAACCCTCGAACCTCCACCTCCTGACTGTCCGCAGAACCTCACGTACGTGCCCCAGGCTCTTCGGTCTCGGGTCCTGGCTCATGTCCACAACTCTCCCAGCTCCGGGCATCCAGGTATCAACGCCACCATACATCTGTTGTCCAGCCGTTTCTGGTGGCCTTCCATACGAACTGATACCATCAATTATATCCGGTCACGCACTAATTGCAACATCGCCAAGGTTCCTCATCGATGTCCAGCAGGCCTTCTCCAGCCACTGCCCATACCACAACGACCCTGGTCCCATCTGTCAATCGATTTTGTCACTGATCTACCTCTTTCGCAGGGCAACACCGCCATACTTACTGTTGTCGACAGGTTCTCCAAGTCTTGCCGTCTCATTCCCCTACCCAAGTTACCCACCGCCATGCAGACCGCCGAATCACTGTGCAATGCTGTTTTCCGCTTTTATGGACTCCCTGAGGATATTGTTTCTGACCGGGGTCCCCAATTTACCTCCCGAGTGTGGTCCTCCTTCTGCCGGCTTCTGGGCATTAATGTCAGCCTAACATCAGGGTACCACCCTCTGTCCAACGGCCAGTGCGAACGCCTTAACCAGGAGCTCTCCCGGTACCTCCGAACATACTGAGTCGCTTCCTCCTGTGGGCCGAGTATGCTCAAAATTCCATTCAGAAACCCTCCACAGGACTCCCCCCTTTTCAGTGCGTGTTAGGCTTCCAACCGCCACTGTTCTCATGGTCCGGTGAACCTTCCACCTTACCTGCTGTCAATGCCTGGATGCAACGCAGTGAGGAGACATGTAACTCGGCTCACCTACACCTCCAACGAGCCGTTCGACGCACCCAGCGTCAGGCTGATCGCCGTCGCTCCCAACATCCTCCTTATGTCCCAGGACAGTGGGTATGGCTGTCCACTCGGGACCTGCGCCTCAGGCTGCCGAGCAAGAAACTTAGCCCAAGGTACGTGGTTCCTTTCCAAATTACTAGACAAATTTGTCCCGTATCATTTAGACTCAGGTTGCCTGCTAATTACAGAATTTCTCCCACGTTTCATGTTTCCCTGTTAAAGCCCGCTGACGGTCCAGGCGATCCGGAGATCCTAGACGAGCCCGGTCCCGCTGGCCCCCCTCCGATCATGGTGGACGGCGAGGAGGCCTACCAGGTTCGTGAAATCCTGGACTCCAGGCGCCGGGGTGCACGTATCCAGTACTTGGTCGACTGGGAGGGGTACGGACCCGAGGAAAGATCTTGGGTTCCCGCTAAGGACATCCTGGACCCATTTCTCACCACTGAGTTTCACCAGGCCCACCCAGATCGACCGGCCCCTAGGCCTCGGGGCAGGCCCCGGCGTAACAGGCTTCCTCGCGCCGGGAGTCGCTCCCAGGAGGGAGGCTATGTCACCGACTCGGGCTCTGTGGCTCCTCCCGACGACCGTCAGCGCAAGCTTTCACCTGAGTATTAGGCCCTTTCGAACTCCATTTCCCAGGATCCCGTGCCTGGGTTAACCCCGCCTCGGTCAGCCATCTTAGGGCGATTAACCCGGATATAAATAGCGTCCATTTTCTAACTATCCTTGCGAAGTTTTGTCTTGCCCATGGCCTGCAATCCCGAGCGTTTCTCTTACGGACTGACTACCTGTGTACCGATTTGGATTGTTACATCGATTACGACGTCTCTCTGTGTGTCCCGACCATTGTGTTTGTTTCTGGATTACCCCTGCTTGCTGCCAGCCCCGAACTCTTGTAAGAAGTCTGATTACGTTGTGGATTTGCCTACGCTGTACTCGTCTGCTGTTGTTGACCCTGCTTGCTTGTTTACTCTGTGTTCAATAAACCGTCAGCTCATGGATCCTACGACTCCTGACTCGTCATTACACATACATCCATATATAATAGCTTTACTACCACTGAACATCACTGTGAGAAGCAGGCACTTCTCACTGTACTCCTTCTTTAGCAACACCAGAACATTTTGGATGCTGTTAGATCTGAAATTATTGACTTGGCCTTGTGAGACCAAAGCATGGATTCCCAGAAATCAATAGTTTGTAAAAATTTGTTAAATTAATTTATTGTGCTTTGGCTACAGTATGTAATTCTAGTGCTGACAACAACCATGCATGTCACTTCTGCAGGCTGCGTCGTACTGTGTAAGATAAAGTGTCACTCTTTTCATAACTTTTGCCGGCTCTGAGACACTTGCATGGTATTTATACGACTCTTTTTCTAGCAAAAATTCACTCATCACTTAATGAAAACATAAAGTGAAGACCTGATTATTTCAGGAGCCTTTTCACAAGTGCATTGTTTTTGAATATTGGTGTTACTTCTGCTATATTTTCACACATAAAACAATTATTTAGTATTCCTCTTGTACCGTTGTCCTCTTTTATGCTAAGAAATAAGTCACCTGGCAGTTATCTCTCAAGTGGTTCCATTGTTACCATCATAAAGTCTATGATGAAAACATTTTTTTCAGGAAATTACTTGTCTTTAAAAGTTTTGGTTCAATATACATATCTGTTCTTACTATTTTTTAGAGGGGATGTATTCATTTATGCACTGTACATGTATGTATGTGATGCATATTGCATGTATTTTACAGTTTATTTGACCAAGATTCCAGAATCATCAGCAAGCTGACTAGAATTGTACAGGTAATGGGATGCTATATTTTCTTTAAAAAACAATTGGCTATTGACTAAACATATTGATTTCAGTAAGATTTTCCCAAGAAATAGGCAAAAATAAACCTGGTGTCCTGAATGATTTCTATTATTTCTGACAACAAAGCACTTGAATGTGATAAATGTATAATTACATCTTAAGAGGTAGGAAGTAGGAAATTTCCAATAGCACATGAAGGCACTATAACCAATGTAGATGACATTGAAAGTTTCCTAAAAAGGAATCAAAATCTAATTTCAGCCAGGCAACCAAAGTTGGTAACATTCATTTGAAAGAAACAAGTGTGTTCTTAGTTTGGAATTGTGTATACTATAAATTGTTTTGGATTGACTTTTGTGAAAAGGAATTTATCTCTGAAATTCTGTATTTGGCAAAATAATAGTCTTTGAAAATAAACCCTTGCTATTTTAGTATTGTTTCTTGCACAATTTATATTCATAAATTAACATTTTAAAGATGTTATTTAAATAACTTTAAAAATCTATCACTTCTACTATGGTATAACACTTATAATATAGTTAATTTCAGAATTGTATGTATTGTAGCCCTCTTAGAATATTCTGTTTATTGTTTTTATTCTTATGCATGTTGTGTTCTCTCTTTTTTGTTTCAAAAGTAGGAAATACAGTTTTTAAAGTCACTTATATGTTACAACACCAACTAAAAAAAGCTACAGGATTATGAAAGGAAAAAGAGAAGGATGAGGAATGTTTTAATTCTAAATAAATTACTTATTTTTGATTACAGGCTTTAGTAATAGGGCATATCTACGCACGCTTTGAAACACTGTTGAGAATTCTTGCAAGTAAAATTGCATGACAGACTGTCTAGGTCTTTTTCTCAGCTCAATCTCATTGCAATCTAAAAAAAAAAAATAGCTGAGATAGTAAAACAATCTCATTTGTGATCTTCCGTATGTAGGTTGTGCTGGATTTAGAGGGCTAACGGTGAAGTAGTGATTAAAAGATGGCAGCGAACAAGTGTAAGACCTGCTAGACAACACTCCCTCACAACACTTCTTGATACAACAGCCCAATGTCAATGGCCTGAGGAGTTTATAGAAACACGCACACATGAACATACAAAAAGAGAAGGGCAGGCCTGAGGCCATGATGCACTGAGGCAGAGGTCGATTGTGGCTCAGATTAAAGGCTCATCGAGGTCTGTGTTGATGCTAAGATGTTCTGATATGTGGAAACCTGATAGAAAAGTACCACTTCACCACACTCTTTGCCAATACAAAGAGAGAGCAAAAGCTACAGTCTTCACTTTCATTTGAGACATTTGAGGAAAATTTAATTTATTACAGAAAAATGTTATACTGTAAAACACAATGTTGACAAAATGCTGTGCTAAATTAATCTGTTAAAGGGGTCCTATTATGCTCTTTTACAAAGTCTTGATTTTGTTTTGGGGGTGTACTAGAACAGTGGTTTTCAAACCCTGGGTCACGAGACTTAAAAAATGGGTTGCCAGAATGATCTGAGGAAATTGTATAGCCTATATGTGTGTATATATGTGTGTGCAAAGTTCAAGAAGGAAGCGGGAACCGGCAAAATTAACTTTAATAACTAAATAAACATAAACAACAAAACAAAAGTAAGCGGCAGCTGCCTCACACGTTATCCAACGTGTATTTTCCGCTCTGTTTTGCCGTGTTGAACACTGTTTTTAATATGACTTAAGTTGTATTTAACATGACAACAATTGAATAAAGACATTGTAAGTTACTAATTATAATTAGGGCTGGGTATCGAATTCGATACTTTTTAGAAACCGACCGAATTTCCTCGATACAATTGAGTATCGAAAAACGGCTTGTCGTTCGGTACCAAATTTCGATACCTAAGGGGTTAATCTCGCCAACGTCAGTGAGCCATAAGCCTGCAGCACTCGGTGTGTTTGACTAGAAGCGCTGCCACGCAGATCGATTCGAAAGCATACAAAACAGCCTAGTCTCTCTAGCTCTCTCAGACCTGCGCAGAGCCCCGTCAAGAAGAACATACCTACATATTATTTATTTTTTTCTACAAAATGGGATTAATCAATGCATGCTGATGAACTTTTATGATCATTTATATTTCTATGGTAAGGAAAGTGGTTAACATCCAACCCGTTCTTTTTCATCAGTAGTATAGTTTGTGTATGTGTATTTTGTGAACGGGAGTTCCTCTTTTGCATGTTATAAACCTAGCTTCAGATGTTTTTGCTTTCAAATTCACAATCTTGTTGTCATTGTTGTTTTTCTTAATTAAAAAGCAACAACAATATAACAATGACATCTTTCGTAAGTTTATTAACAGAAACGAATACGACAAGACATGGCATAGGCCTACACCACATGCTGTATTAAATACCAACTAATAAATTACAGAACGTTTAGAAAACGCTGAGGAATCAAATAAATTAAAAAAGTAGAAGCGTAACGTGAGGTAAACAGCAAAGATGACAAGCTTTTCAAAATGATACAAAAAGAAAAGTGAAACTAAACTGACTGTCGGTGACAGTGCTTGGATGTCTTTTCACCCCACAAGAATACCAACATGTTCACCTTCTCTGTTTTAAGAAGCAGTCTTTTACTTTACTTTAGCTTGAACCAAATCCTCGATCCGCCATCGTTTTCTCAATATTCAGCATTAAGCCAGGTTTTACCTGAAGCGCTCGCACTGAAAGCACCTCTCTTCGCGTGATCAGTCAATTCTGACTCCTGCCGAAAATGCAACCACATCAAATTTTAACTAGCAGATCCTCAAAAAAAAATTGTCACATATGCGACCATTTTTGGTTGCAGTCTAGTGGGTCTCTGGGTCAGAATGTTACAGAGCTAGAGACAACTACACAACCTATTATAGCCTACATAGTAATAACAGCCTAGATACGTTATATAGCCTAATTTGCACGCATCAGGGAGTCGCTCTCTATGCGTCACAGACTGGATTTTGAAAAGTGGGGGGACATGTCCCCCCTGTCCCCAGTGGAAATTACGCCCCTGCTAGTGCTTGTCAGTAAATTAGTGGAAAATGAATAGAAATTATGATTCTGTCTGAGCTATGCATTTTAAAATAAACATGCACTAGCATAAACGTAGCCTAACAGATGTGTAAACTGAAAAACTTTTTGAGGTGTATTAAAATTATTTTCACTGATTTATTGCGTTGGATATACACTGGAGATCAAAATTAGAGAACAATTTATAAACAATTGAACAATTCTGAAATAATGTCATCTTCACTGCTCAACAGTTGAAGGAGTTTTTGTCCTGTCTATACCATGCTACCAGAACACCTTTTCCACAAAATAACTAAGACATTTCAACAAAAAACATTATTTTGCAGAAAACACACTGATCAAAATTAGAGAACAACAATGACTGTAGCATGGAAAAAGATTACAACAAAATTTTCTGAAGGTTACAACAGTCAGCAATTAGTAGGAAGTGTACAGGCCTCTGCTCTGAATGACTTAAGCACATCTGCGGCCACAGGACAGCACTAGTCTCTCACACTGCTCTGGTGTGATTTTGGTCCACTCTTCTTCCAGTCTCCTCCACAGTTCAGTGACTGTAGTGGGTTTCTTGGCCATAACTTTGTCGCCAAGGATTTTCCAGAGGTTCTCTATTGGGTTGAAATCAGGACTCTGGGCAGGCCATGTCATTATTTCAATGTTTTCAGTTTCAAGGAACTGCTTTACCCGTTTTGCTGTGTGACATGGAGCGTTGTCCTGCATGAACACTGCGGGCTGATTGGGTGATGAACGCAGGAAAGGAACCATATATTGTTGAAGAAGGTTCTGATAAACATTTGCATTCACTCTGCCATGTAGCTGTATAAGAGGCCCAACTCCTGCTGCAGAAAACACGCCCCAAACCATGACACTTCCTCCCCCACTTTTCACTGACTTCTTTACACACTTTGTGTTCAGTCTTTCTCCAGTTTGTCGCTGAACATAATGTTTCCCATCGGACCCAAATAAATTAAACTTGCTTTCATCACTGAAGTGAACTTTGGACCAGTTCTCCTCTGTCCACACAACATGCTCCTCAGCAAAGCTTAGTCTAGCCTTTTGATTCTTTCTGCTAATGAGAGGTTTGGTCACTGCAGAGTGGGCTTTCAGTCCAAATGCTCTTAAACGTTGAGACACTGTATGACGAGACAGATCCTTACCCTGTTCAGCGCTGAACTGGTGAGCAATTCCAGCTGCAGTGTGGAAACGATTGCCCACTGAGATCCTCCGCAGTGTCCTGTCCTCTCTTGTATTTGTGGACGACCAGCCTTCTTGGGGGACTTGAATGAGTTTGTGATGTTGTAAAGATTCAATATTCTTGAAATCACAGATTTGGAACGACCAACTTGTCTTGTTATGGCTGATAGGGTCATCCCTTTGGCCTTCATCTGGACAACCTGCTGCTGGAGGCTTTCAGTCACTTTAGAATGGCCCACCATCTTGCAGAGTCAGTGAAACTGGAAGTTAGGCTGCCAATTAAATAGGGGTTGACAGATAATCAAGGAAATTAGCACCAGGTGTCAGATTAACACCAATAACTGGAAGGTATCTGAAAGTGTTCTCTAATTTTGATCAGTGTGTTTTCTGCAAAATAATGTTTTTTGTTGAAATGCCTTAGTTATTTTGTGGAAAAGGTGTTCTGGTAGCATGGTATAGACAGGACAAAAACTCCTTCAACTGTTGAGCAGTGAAGATGACATTATTTCAGAATTGTTCAATTGTTTATAAATTGTTCTCTAATTTTGATCTCCAGTGTATTTTGTTCCTTTGTGCAGTGGCTCATGAGTCTTTGAGTCTGTGTAAATGTCAAGAAGCTGAAAAAATAAAACCAACATTTTAACCGGTATCGAAAATTATGGAACGATACACAGCCCTAATTATAATGCTTACATTTCCTTAGTTATTCAAAAAGCAGCTACAGAAAACCAGCAAAGAACATTAACATTATCAAATAGCATCACTGATTAGCCTAACCTAGTCTAGTGTAAGTATATACATTTTTAAAAAACACTTGCATTATAAGTGAAGCTATCTACATCTCTTACCACACACTGCACAAGTCTGTGGTTACGGCTTTGATGCGGCCACCCTAGTCAATGCTTGTGTTTATATCAGCCTGGCCTAAGCATGTGTTTTGCCCCCAAATACTACACATGTCTGCGGCACATGTCCACCTGAGGAGATCGCGATCACTGTGGCCAGCGCTTGAAGCGCTGTGGCTCACTGAAGCATCCCAAAAGCGGCTCTCCACGCTGCATCACAACCATTTGAATTTCAGTAGGCGGGGTTTATGTTAACATATTCTAATGGACCACGTTATGACATCATAATATCCAGAAAACAAAGCTTGTAGTACAAATGAGCCATTTCGTTGTAGTTCTTGAAAGGGGATTTTTTTAAAAAACAAAATATCTCCCTTTGGAGTGGACTTTGAGATTTGTAACTTTATAGATCTTTTTTAAGCACAAACATACAAACCACACACTGACTAAAGTTCAAAAAGTGAAAATGCATAATAGGACCCCTTTAAAAACATGTACAGGTGTCAAGTTAAACAATTATGAAACAAGTTTAGTTTATCAATAAGTGGCTCTACAGTAGCCAACATTGGCTACGTTTACATGCACCCAAATAATCCATTTGTAATCGGATTGACGGCTCAACTGGATAGAAAAACGTTCATGTAAACACCTTAATTGATCCGATTGAGCTCGATCAGAATGTAATTTCGATCAGATTGAAAGGGGTGGTTTATTCCTTTTCTAATTGATCCAACAGCAAAAAATGACCATGTAAACGCTTGAATCCGACTACTTTCTCAATCGTATTCAGAAGTCTCTGGGGCACATGCGCAGTGCAATGTTGACTCGCATTACATAGTGCGCAAGTTCACGTCTTCTTTAGATCACAAAAAAAAGGTTGCTGATTTATGAATGTGTATGCCAACATGGCAAAAATAATGATGAGCTCTGTCACGTCCATGGTTGTCTCCACAAGTGTGACTGATATGACATCACAGGCAGAGCGTGTGCGCAAAAGTTTTAATAGGAATGTATATAAAACACATATAAACTGATATTTGAATCAGATTACAATGTTAAGAGTACATGTAAACAGATCTGCAATCGGATTCAATTCATTCGGACTGACGAAAATTGGTGCATGTAAATGTAGCCAGTGTTGTTATTCAGCTCGAGTCAGTTCAATGTTCAATTATGAAACAAATTTGACTCAGCTATAATGCAGAAGATGACATGAAGTGTCTTTTAAATGGCAAACAAACAAATCGAAGGCGACAGTGGCAAGAAACCCAAACTCTATGAGGTGACAAACCTTGGGAGAAACCAACTCAGCTGGAGGACCAGTTGTCCTTAGATACCTAAAGAGATGTGACGTCAACAGCACAGTGGATTGTGGGATTTTAGGACACAGAAGTTATGCTAGAGACTGTATAGTAGCATATAGTATAGTATAATAGTAGTGAATGTAGACATTTAGTATTATATTATGCTTTGGAATGTAAGAATATCATCCACTGCATTAGACATTCTCATAACCAATGTAAAAAAAACCGAAGATTTTTCAGCTTTAAAACGTAAAAGCAACACAATAGAATGAATGAAATATAATACACAATTTGGCTTTCTAATTCATGTTTATAGATTTAATATATTATAGATATATAGATTCATAATTTCTGAACTGCTTGAATTTGTAAATGCTCACACCACAAATTAGGTAGGAAAAAGCAAAATGTTACTTGCAGTAGCTCATCAATATCATCCAGCCACCCTCTCTCTTTGTACGACTCAAGCACATCGGTTTCCTTTATTTTGTTGAATTATTGCTCCTCTGCTTTCTTGTTTAGCATGTCTTAGTAAGGAATATTGCACCTCAAGTCAAATTTATTTAGTTAGTTCTTTTGACAATACACATGGTTTCAAAGCAGCTTTCCCGAAAAGCATGCTGTTATGCTTAAAGTCAGCAAATTTCCTTTGGCATGTATCTAGCCTCGACAGCCGATAATCTGGCCTTGAACAGCTAAAGTGTTTTTGCTGGCCTAAAACTGGTTTACACCTTTTTAGTCAGAACTGTATCAAAAAAAGACCCATAATCCAACCTGGAGTGAACCAAATAATAAAATGAGATATGGCCCATATATGAACCTTATGTTATTTTGAACATGGTAACATTAGAATACTGTTCCATCATTAATGAATAACTACACAGGAACAAATGACTAATACACTATTATCATTTTAGTAACTATCATTAACTAACAAGAAACTCTGATTAATGAATCAGTAACTGCACTCAGTTGAAAGTGGTAATTCACTATTTGCTAATCAGTAACTATAATTTATATATATATATATATATATATATATATATATATTTCCCGGAGAACTACTAAGAACTACGATGCAGGTTCATAATTAATGTGAATTATTATGAACCCGAGACTCGGAATATAAATGTCAGGAAGCAACCTCAGATCCTTGCGTTCCAGAAGTTTGTTGAGGAGCACAACTAAACCACTTGGCTCTAAAGTGAAAAGCTGCCTGTCCTATACACACACACATTGCACGCTGCCTACCCTGACCTATTGCTTGGACACTGACTATCCTCTGATTATCTGTGTTGTTCCTGTTTGCTCCCTACCGACCCTGTCTGTCTAACTACGAGTGTTGTTATTAATAAAGTCTGCAAATGGATCCCCTTGCATCTGACTCCTGCGTTACAGTAAGATGGTTTACATTTCATGTATAAATCTACTTTTTAATTTTTCAAATCTACTTTTTTGTCCTTGTTTTTCATGACAGATTTATTCAAACAAACTAATTACACATCACAAACAGGTTAGGTAAAAAATTATGTTAAAAGTGAAGTTATGAATGTTGCTGATAATCTGAATCTGATAATACCCAGAATATCAAAATCAACTGCGGGCGGTAGATCATTTTCTTAATTAGCGCCAAAAATATAAAACAATCTACCTAATTCTGTTCGGGAGGCAGACACACTCAGTTTAAATCCAGATTAAAGACCCATCTCTTTAACCTGGCTTACACATAACATATTAACACATTTCTATAATTCAAATCCATTAAAGGATTGTTAGGCTGCATTAATTAGGTCAACCGGAACCGGGAACACTTCCCATAACACCTGATGCACTCACTGCATCTTAAGAAGAATGGAATCTATGCTAATATTGTCTGTCTCCTGCTTATTCTGAGGTCAGATCCAGTATGAATTCTGAACAGTTGGCCACTGCAGTTCCCTGATCCAGTTCGTATCCAGATGGTGGGTCAGTACATATAGACCACCTCTACAGGTCTGTATGGGAGTATAAACTACTTGTTTATTGGTCAGAGGAGAACTAACCCCCCGAGCCTGGTTTCTCCCAAGGTTTTTTTTTTTTCTCCATCTGTGTAACAAATGGAGTTTTAGTTCCTTGCCACTGTCGCCTATGGCTTGCTCAGTTGGGGATAACTAAATTGGGGACAATCAGTTTATTAATTTGGAACTATTGATTAATTTCCTCTAAGTAAAATTGTTTAATTGTTTCTTTTTGCATTATTGATATATTACTTTCCTATTTGATACTGTAAAGTTGCTTTGACACAATTTGTATTGTAAAAAGCGCTATATAAGTGAAGCTGACTTGACTTGACTGACTTGTTGCCACAGCTGTAGCATGATCAATTCAAATCAGATCATTCAGAAGAGAAAGAGTTTTTAAAGACTGTTCAAACTCACTCAAAGTCCTTTGTGAAAAAGAACTGCAGGAAAAGAGATCAAAATCCCTCTACCGGTAAGTATATCTGGCGCTACTCTTATTTTTTTTAAAGGCAGCTGCAGACTTAATTACACAAGTCTACAGCATCAAGAGTCATTCATAGAGTTTCTTGTGTGCTATCAGGCAGACTTCCACATTTCTTCCACATTTTTTTCCACATTGCTGGATTTCCAAAAGTAATAGGAGCTATTAATGGAACATACATTAGGATTCAATCACCTTCCACTCATGAGCCATTGTCTGTCAACAGGAAAGACCACCAAAAATTACTGAAAGAGTTGTTACCTGTAGCAGAAGAACCGCTCCTCAATATTATTAACTCATCGTTATCTTTAGGTCATGTCCCAAAATCATTTAAGTTAGCGGTTATTTAGCCTCTTATTAAGAAACCACAACTAGACCCTAATGAACTAGGAAATTACAGACCCATTTCTAATCTTCCGTTTATGTCTAAAATTTTAGAAAAAGTTGTATCTGCTCAACTATGCTGCTTTTTGCAAAAAAATGATATCTATGAAGAATTTCAATCAGGTTTCAGGCCCTATCA
The DNA here is from genome assembly GCA_033026305.1 of Cirrhinus molitorella. Lineage (NCBI taxonomy): Eukaryota > Metazoa > Chordata > Actinopteri > Cypriniformes > Cyprinidae > Cirrhinus > Cirrhinus molitorella. The sequence continues at coordinate 8,031,469 of CM065126.1, read as the reverse complement.
CAGCACAGAAACTGTACTTGTTAAAATCACTAATGACTTGCTTCTTGCATCAGACCAAGGCTGCATCTCATTGCTAGTTTTACTTGACCATAGTGCTGCTTTTGACACTATAGACCATGACATACTAATAGATCGACTACAAAACTATGCAGGTATTCAAGGGCAGGCTTTAAGATGGTTTAGATCCTACCTGTCTGATCGCTACCACTTTGTTTACTTAAATGGGGAGTCGTCTCAATTATCACCAGTAAAGTATGGAGTGCCACAAGGATCTGTCCTAGGTCCTCTGCTTTTCTCAATATACATGTTGCCCCTTGGCAATATTATTAGGAAATATGGAATTAGTTTCCATTGTTATGCTGATGATACTCAACTATATATCTTAACAAGACCAGATGAAACTTCTAAATTATCAAAGTTAACAGAGTGTGTTAAAAATGTAAAAGACTGGATGACCAATAATTTTCTCCTATTAAATTCAGATAAGACAGAGATATTACTTATCGGACCAAAATTTAATACACAAAATCTCTTGGATTACAATTTGCAACTACACTCAAAAAAATGAACTTTCACTATTGTTATTTTTACTACACCCACCTTTGTTCACAGTACATAAAAAATGAAAGTAACTAAATTAACACAAGTTAACTATGTTATTTCTACAAAAATGCAGAACTGTAGGCTTTACTTAATAAGGGTTTGATTGGCTAACTTAACATTGTTGAGTAAAACGCAAAATCCCATGAAATGTGATCTTTGCGGTTACCGTAGCTGGTTATTTGGAGGCGGAGCAACGGAACAGATCGGAAGACAGAAAGCGCGAAGTACAAACGTTGAGGAACGGAAGATGGTGACTTTGTCAGGTATGAATATTTCATAATTCTTTACCATCCTGTTAACTACCACAAGGAATAAGTGATGTAGGTGCTCACAGAGTTATGTTAGTTATAGGTGTATTTCGAAATCATTTGAGTTTTAGCGTTTTTTTAGGCAGTTATGTTAACTCGTGTTTCTAAAGGCACGCATGTAGCAATGCAAGAACTGCAAAATAACAGTCTCGACTAGATCAAAGTTGTTAAAACAACATTTATAGCAAGAAATATACATTACAAGCTTTTATAGCAAGAAAGTTCTAGGTACAAACGAACACTATCGATCTTTTGAACTGGAACCGCATCCAAGGCATGTTTCGTTTATAGACCTGGGTGAATTGGCAGATCGTTATCCTCTCTGCGATTATAAAGTTGGTGCTATCCGTGTACGTGCTGCTTAACCATTCTCTCTCTCTCTCTCTCTCTCTCTCTCTCTCTCTCTCTCTCTCTCTCTCTCTCTCTCTCTCTCTCTCTCTCTCTCTCTCTCTTCGTGTGACTATTCAAACAGAAAATGGCTGCTTGATTGGCCAGCTTAACATTGAGTAAAATGCAAATTACATTGGAGGAGAAGATGGTTACTTTGTCAGGTATGAATATTTCATACTTATTTACAATACTTTAAATATTGTATATATATATTTTTTTTAAATACTGTAGCTGTTGAGTTATGTTATTCTTTTGAGTTTAAGGCAGTTATACTAACACGTGTTTCTCAAATTTTGGTTATTGTCTATACTTAATGTCTTTACTCTTCTACAGAACGATACAATCTCAACTCGGAGAGCCTGCATTCTCAGAGCACTTTCTGTGCATCTTTCTGAAGACTGTGAAAACCTCATGAAGGAGTATGCGGTAAGTGTTCTCTGTTCTCAGTCTTTTGTGAACCCTTCCAAATAATTAGACAATACAATACAGGGCTCATATATGGGCAAAATTCACATAATATAGCCAAAACTTGATGTTTCACTTGGGGTTGTCAAAAGTACTGACTTCAGTACCAGTCAGTGCTGAAATGAAAAAACTGTGATGATACCAGCATTTCATGTGGGAATTGAGCAGATTCTCAAACAACGTTGATTGGCAATAGTGTTCACATGCTCGACAGATGACTGATTGGCTACAATGATCATTGCTGCATTGCAGATATATTAATGAACCGGCGCTGACTGATTCACAGATAGATGTGGCTTTTAAATACTCTGTTGTGCTAATCTGTGTGAGCGCTCAGTCAAGAGCATGAAGCGATAATCATTGTAGCCGATCACAGTCATATCTGTTGAGCACATGAACACTATGGCCAATCAGCGATATTTGAGAATTTACACAAATTCTTGCAGAAAATGCTGGTTCGTCACATTTTTAAATTTTAGCACCAAAGCCTGTGCTTTTGACAACCATAACAAGCACAGTAGAGTAGTCTTGAAATGGAAAAACTTAAACTGAATTGCTTGGTAAGTAAGGTTTAGTTGTGGTAGCATCAGTGGAGCTGGTGGTTTTATTGTACCTTGAAATCTAGATTTGTTTTTTCTTGAGCAAGTTGGTGATGTGAAACATTTAAGGGAATGGACAGTTGATACTGAATTCATAGATTACTTGCTTTTTATGGCCTGTGTTTTTGATGCAATTAAAGAGACTGAACAGTGTTACTTTTTTGTGTTTTTGTAGGATACAGACTTTGATCATTCCAAGAGAGACATGGCCAATACTGCAACTGAAATTTACATCATCAGACCTGAAGATGTAGAAGCCTTTCACCCACCATCGGATTTTGGACTGATTGTTGAGGGAGTGAATGTTCTTCAGAATCTTGGTCACCGTGTCACCAAAGCTTGTGCTCTTCTTTTAGGAGTCATATACAGTTTGAATCTCAGTTATCCATCAGACCTGAAGAACACTTTTGCATTTTTCCAGAAAGTGTTGCTGGGACTTGACGCACAGAAACTGTCACACAAAATACAGGTTCTCAAGAACCTACCTTTCTTGACCAGACTGTTTTATTGTTTGTAAGAACTGTGAAGTTGTAAGAACTGAAGTTAAAATTGTTTGCGGTTGTTTACAAAAATTAGAGGCCAGTTTCAATCTTTTCTTTACCAGTGGCTCAAACGATTTGAAATATCAATTTTAGCACTGTAACATTTTGTGACATGCTGCCTGTCTTGAACAAACTTTCTTTTAACTTTTCTAAGTTAAATTGGGTTACAATATTTAAAGGCAGTTGCACATAATAAAATAACAACATTTTAGTAAACATTCTTAGTTCTTTTTTGTGGTTGTTTAAAACTGGCCTCTATTATTATTTTTTTTTTTTATATAAAAGTATTCTTTATCAATGGCTTAAACCAGGGGTCACCAAACTTGATCCTGGGCCGGTGTCCTGCAGAGTTTAGCTCTAACTTGCCTCAACACACCTGCCTGGAAGTTTCAAGTATACCTATCAGGACCTTGATTAGCTGGTACGGGTGTGTTTGATTAGAGGTGGAGCTAAACTCTGTAGGACACCGGCCTTTCAGGACCAAGTATGGTGACCCCTGGCTTAAACGATTTGAAATATGATAAATTGAGCACTGTTGACATCCCGTGGTAACTAGGAATTACACAAGCTACAGTCTGGATCAGGAGCACCGAAGAAGAGATGATGATGCCAACCCCTCAGAGGACTTTAGATGATATCAGCCCTGAAACACCATACATCAATACCGAATTTTACTACAGTGATTTGATTGCAACATATAATCATTAATGTTAACATTATACAAATTGTACAAACTCTAATTTAACAAACGTTATTGTACAAACTTTAATTTAACAAACCTTAATCATTGTAGAAACTTTAATTTACCAAACTTTAATTATTATACAAACTTTAATTTGCTGTTAAGCTGCTTTGAAACGATTTGTTTCGTGAAAAGCGCTATACAAATAAACTTGACTTGACTTGACTTGACTTGACTTGACCACCACAGTATTAATCTGTGCCAGCTGGACAGGATCAACCCATGATCTTAAGCATTTTGGTAAATTCCTAAATTCATGATGCATTTGAGAGAAGACACACCTGCCAGGTGTGTATTTGGTTGACTCTGATTACTACAATCTTGATCCACTACAATCTTGGCTTCTCAAACCCTTCTTAAGCCCAGTGACTGTACCTCAAACTTGAACTCAGTAACACAGTCCAAGCCAAAACAAGAAATCTGATTGAAAGGTGTTTTGGAATCCTGAAACAAAGATTTAATTGTCTTCACAGAGAGCTCAAAATGAAACATAATCTGTGCATGTGTTATTTTACACAACATGGTAATGTAGCAAATATGACTTTTACTGCAATTTAACTCCTAGCTACATTTTCCCCAATTATTTTATTTTAAATTATATGAGTGAAGGATCACTTTGCTTTTAAAAATGTTCTTACACCTACACAGGAGATGATGGTCTTCAAGGAGAGCTTTAAGACTGCTCTGTCTCAAAGAACTGAGGTTACACTGGGTCCTTTTTTTAGCGGAGTATTTAATTTAGGATTATATTATAACATTTCATTTGGATAGTTATACATGTTAAATGACATTTTCCTCTTAGGTAGCAACATGTAATTACAAAACGAACTTCTAATACTTTCAGTGTCAGTTCACAAATTAAAAAAAAAAATTAAAAAACAGACTAAAAGCAGATGGAAGAGGAAGAGGACTATAAAGTTATTTTCCAAACACGACTGGAACGTGTTCAAAACTAAAGTGCAACACTGTAAAGATGAATGTAGAAAGCAAATATCGACTCATAGTTTCAGTGTTTAATGGCACACAAAGTTTTACTCAGACCTTATGTCCTCTCCAATAATGTTATAAACATTTGTTTTCTTATACCATCTGGACTTACTAAAGGAGCTTTTCTCAGTATTCTACTAATGGTGCATCAGTGTGATTGACTGTTATGCATTTCAAAAAGGTTATAAAAAGATTTGCGTTTTAATGAGTGAAATAAGTATTTGATCCCCTATCAATCAGCAAGATTTCTGGCTCCCGTGTGTCTTTTATACAGGTCATGTGCTGAGGGAGTGCTCCTAATCTCAGCTTGTTACCTGTATAAAAGATACCTGTCCACAGAAGCAATCAATCAAATAGATCTCCTTCAGTCTGGGGCGCCATGCAAGATCTCACCCCGTGGAGTTTCAATGATCATGAGAACAGTGAGGAATCAGCCCAGAACTATACAGGTTGATCTGGTCAATGATCTCAAGGCAGCTGGGATCATAGTCATAGTCAGAGGAAGAATTGGGTAAAAGTGCTGTGGTCAGATGAGATCAAATTGGGGCTCTGTGGCATCAACTCAACTCGCCATGGAGGAGGAAGAATACTGCCTATGACCCCAAACATGGAGGTGGAAACATTATGCTTTGGGGGTGTTTTTCTGCTAAGGGGACAGGGCAACTGCACCGCATCAAAGGGACGATGGACAGGGTCATGTACCGTCAAAACTTGGGTGAGAACCTCCTTTTCTCATTGAAAATGGGTTGTGGAAGGGTATTCCAGCATGGCAATGACCCAAAACACGGCCAAGGCAACAAGAGTGGCTCAAGAAGAAGCACATTAAGGTCCTGAAGTGGCCTAGTCAGTCTCCAGACCTTAATCCCATAGAAAATCTGTGGATGGAGCTGAAGATTTGAGCTGCCAAACATCAGCCTCAAAACATTTATGATTTGGATAAGATCTGCAAAGTGGAGTGGGACAAAATCCCTCCTGAGATGTGTGCAAGCTGGAGGCCAAAGACAAGAAACCAAGACAAGACTGACCTCTGTGATTGCCAACAAGGGTTTTGAGACCAAGTCATGTTTTGTGAAGGAGACAAATACTTATTTCACTCATTAAAATGCTAATCAATTTATAACTTTTTTTAAAATGTGTTTTTTTTGTTTTTTGTTGTTGTTATTGCTATTGTTCTGTCTCTCGTTGTTCAAATAAACCTACCATTAAAATTATAGACTGATTTCTTTGTCAGTGGGCAAACGTACAAAATCAGCAGGGGATCATTTTTTTTTCCCCTCACTGATATTAAAATAAATTATATTAAGTATACACAACATTAGAGTATCAACAGTAGAACAATATTCAATTCAATAGGGTGCTGACTACGTAAACATAGTCAACACAATGAAACTAGCGAATAAAGAAAAGTACATATGAATGTTTTTAAAAAGAGCTATCTCACAAAGCAGTGATACCGGGATATATTCTTATGAATGATTGTACAGAGACCTTTAGCGACAATCCAGTGATTGTCTTATCATCACAATACAACAACTAACTAACAATAATGATAAAACAAAAATAAAGTCAGTAAAGAGCAAGATGATATTCCTATAAAAATAACCACATCATTTATTCATTCTGCAAGGCATGCTGGGAACACAAACCTTTAACATATCTGCATTCTTTAATATGAAATTCTTCATTTAATTAGTATTTGGGGATCCAACATGGGTTTTGTAAGTATTTCTTAGTATTCATGACTCAAAGGGTCCATTAACTGTAAAAAAAATAAAATAAAAAAATAAAAAGATGACCTTGTTTTTGTAATTTATCAGAAAGTAAGTATAGATCTATTAAAACTTTTAAAGTGGAAATCAGAAGTGGACTGTGAATGTGTCTGAAAGGAAACAGAGCTAGCAAGATTTGATCTGAGAAGTTTGTTGAAGTTTAATCTAATGATGAATAAGCTGCAATAAGCTAGGAAAGTAACCTGACATAAGTGAGGTTACTAAATGCATTCTGTCTACACTTTAGATCAAGGCTCAACTTCACTATTATTGTCCAATATAAAAACTCTTGAATGCAGTCTGTCTGTTCCTTTTGCATTTTAATTCTGTGCATGAATCTTAGTAGCAGAGAGAGACTATTTACAAGCAAACACTTTCACTTACCTTTCATCTCACTGAGAACGCTTGCTGAGAGGCGTCTGCTGTGTTAAGCCAATTCATCAGAATCCTTTCATAAGAAATAAACAGCTGACCTGTATGTATGTATGTATGTATGTATGCACACTGCATGTGAAACAGCACAAAACTTCTAAGAACTTCTAAGTTTTTCTACTATATGCATTTTATATAATATATATTTTTTATAAAATATATATATATATATATATATATATATGTGTGTGTGTGTGTATATAAAATATATTTTTTTTTAGGTAACATGTTCTTAAAAGAAAACAACAAACAGGTGTTCAGCATTATATATAAAATTTGTGTGTGTGTGTGTGTGTGTGTGTGTGTGTGTGTGTGTGTAGTGTGATCATCGCAATATTCGCATACTAAAGTCTGGTGCTCTTTTATTAATTGGTCTCTTTTTCATGCATCAGTTTCAGCAGGAAATGTTAATATTTCAACTTTGTTTTTGCTGATGCTTTATTGCACCATTTCAAATGTAAAAGTTCACATACACCCACACAAACAAACTCAATAAAGAAAGAAAAGACATCAAGGCTTGTCTCTAGTGGTCTGTTTTGCTGTGGTAAATGCACGCTAGTAGCAGCAAAGTTGCACAACATTCCCACCACATCTATTTTTCATCACACCACAGCTTATACATATCTCAGGCTGCTCAGCAAACATCAATATATTATCCACATAAACAGAGTCAAAAAAAAAGGAAAAAAAAAAATCATCATGAACAATCCTGTGATTCATCACCAGCAGAATATGAGGTTACTCCTGTCTCGCAGACATGCAAGTGAAAATCAATACTTTGCTAGCGTAATTCTGTATTGACATGCACATTTTTAGAGTGCTTTAGCCATTTAATTTAGACCATGTCAAATGGCACTGATGATGAATGCTCAACCATAGCAGGGCAGTTCATCCCCATCAAACAACAGCAGAGCAAACATGCACTGAAGATCAAGAAACGCACTGTCTTCATAACAGTGAGGTGAAAGGTGCTTTCAGTTTCTGAATCGAAATTGTGAATTACAATGCCTGCACATAACTCAAGATACAGAGCCATGGTAAAATCTATTGACAAGCAAAATGTCAGTGAGGTGTTTGAAACATACATTACTAGTCAAGGTAATTTTTCAACATCACCATGTCAATTCAAATAGATGTTTTGAAGATATCTGTTTCTAGCTGTTTCTGCCATAATGATTGTGCCACTGGGGAACACAGAAATAAGACTGGATCCAAGTGCAGTATTAACATTAATAAGGAGAAACCAAAAACATATTTAAAAAAAACTGACCAAACAACAATGAATCACTATGACCTCACAAAGTATATAGAAGAAGCTACGTAACACCAGGTCTGCATCTGTTAGCTGAAAATGCTGCCTTCGGAGGATACGTTCCAATATAGGAAGACATCAAGACACATTTGAATCCAATGTGTGCGTTTCCCAAAAGCATTGTTAGCCAACTATGGATGCAAGTCCGTTGCTACCAAAATAGTTAAACAATTCGGTGTTTCCCGAAATTATATTTCAAATAAACATTCTTATACAGCATCGCAAACTTACGTGGTTAGAACCACAGCTCTCAACCTGTGGTTAGAAGCATAGTTTCTTGCTAGTAAGACATATGGGCTTAATGAATTATGCTTATGGGCACGGTAAGTAAGCTAACATGCAGTACAATTTATATCTTCCATTTTATATAAATATAAATGCATTTTAATATATATGTTTAAGCATTGTTTTTGAATAGTGCGCATGTGCATTAATGCCTAAGGAAACCCAGGAGTATGATGTAAGAGGGAACCCACGATGAATCAAACGTCACATAAAGCGAAATGACAGGGAACAAAAAAATTTAGTCATCAGATGTCATGTTCAATATACACTGAAAAAAATTATAAATGCAACACTTTTGTTTTTGCCCCCATTTTTCATGAGCTGAACTCAAAGATCTTAGACCTTTTCTATGCACACAAAAGACCTATTTCTCTCAAATATTGTTCACAAATCTGTCTAAATCTGTGAGCACTTCTCCTTTGTCAAGATAATCCATCCACCTCACAGGTGTGGCATGTCCAGTGAGTATGCTGGCTATCATCCCAGGCAAAAACTGGGATGTTTTCAATCAATAAAATGCACCGTGTCCATAACATACGCCTGTCCATACCATAACCCCACCGCCACCATGGGCCACTCAATCCACAACGCTGACATCAGCAAACCACTCACCCACACAACGCCATACACACTGTCTACCATCTGCCCTGTACAGTGAGAACCGGGATTCATCCGTGAAGAGAACACCTCTCCAAAGTGCCAGACGGCATTGAATGTGAGCATTTGCCCACTCAAGTCGGTTACGATGATGAACTGCAGTCAGGTCCAGACCCCGATGAGGACGACGAGCATGCAGATGAGCTTCCCTGAGACAGTTTTTGCAGAAATACTTTGGTTACACTGCAAAAAATGCTTTTCTTACTTGTCTTTCTAGACAAGTCACATTTTTTGTCTTGTTTTCAGAAAAAAAGAAGTCAAAATTAAGTGAGTTTTTGCTTAAAACAAGCAAAATAATCTGCCAATCCTTATTTCAAGCAGAAAACTAGATTATTTTTCTTTCCCTGTTGGGAGATTATTTTGTTGTTTTTGACTTCTTTTTTCTGAAAACAAGACGATAATTTTTACTTGTCTAGAAAATCCTTCTTGATTAAGAATTTTTAGATATTTTGACTGGAAACAAGACAAAAAATCCAAGCAAGAAAAACATTTTTTGCAGTTTATGCAAATGGATTGTTGCAGCAACTGTCCAGGTGGCTGGTCTCAGACGATCTTGGAGGTGAAGATGCTGGATGTGGAGGTCCTGGGCTGGTGTGGTTACATGCAGTCTGCGGTTGTAAGGCCGGTTGGATAAACTGCCAAATTCTCTAAAACACCATTGGAGACTGCTTTTGGTAGAGAAATGAATATTCAATTCATGGGCAACAGCTCTGGTGAACATTCCTGCAGTCAGCCTGTCAATTGCACACTCCCTTAAAACTTGTGACATCTGTGGCACTGTGCTGTGTGATAAAACTGCACATTTTAGACTGACCTTTTATTGTGGCCAGCCTAAGGCACACCTGTGCAATAATCATGCTGTCTAATTAGCATCTTGATATGCCACACCTGTGAGGTGGATGGATTATTTCGGCAAAGGAGAAGTGCTCACTAACACACAGATTTAGACAGATTTGTGAACAAATATTTGAGATAAATAGGTCTTTTGTGTATATAGAAAAAGTCTTAGATCTTTGAGTTCAGCTCATGAAAAGTGGGGGGAAAAACAGAACACAAATTAGGATATTTTTGATGAAATCTGAGAGCTCTCTAAACCTCCATAGACAGCAAGGGTACTCTCTGTAATGATGAAGGACTGTCAGAATAAAGTGGTTATTTTTGTTTTCTTCATGCACAAAAAGTATTATTGTAGCTTCATAAAATTACGGTTGATCCCCTGATGTCACATGCCAACATGCACTATTTACTGACATTTCTGTCCCTTGCTGTCTATGGAGGGTCAGAGAGCTCTCGGATTTCATCAAAAATATCTTAATTTGTGTTCAGAAAATGAACAAAGGTCTTACGGGTTTGGATCAACGTGAGGGTGAGTAATTAATGACTAATTTTTGGGTGAATAATTATTTTAAAATAATCAATTTTTATTTTTGTGTGAACTAACCCTTCAAGTTCAGAAAAAAGATACAAAATGGGGAACATGTGACAATGACTCTAGATGGCACAGATTCATGTGTCAATGTACATATGTGGCATGTTTTATCATCCCTGATGTGAAATGTCTTATCACTTAGACTGTTTAGCACAGGGGTTTTCAGTAGTGATGGGAGCAACAAACCTTTTAAGGGGAGACGCTACAGGCAAAAAATGCAGTTTTTTCATGTACCTGTCAAGTTTGAGATTTGGGCCTTTTTGGTTTTTCATAAAGTGTTTTTTTCAGACTAGTGGAAAGAAAATATCCAAAAGACACTGTTAAGTGCTTTTATGGAACTTTATCTATTTGTGTCAACATATTTCAATTACAATACATATTTTTAAAGGGAAAAGTTTTCTCAATTTTTTTTTTTTTTTTTCCTCCTACACTGAGCCATAAATCTCCACTTCAGTAGCACTTACACACAACAAACTTGACATTTTTATTCCTGTCTATATCCTGAAGGTGTTTACAGAGAGATTTGTTCATATATAATTTACTTGATTATACATTTTATTTCCAAAATATAAGTATTTTCTAAATTATGGAGTGAAAAAGTGAGATACCCAAAATTCCCTCTGTAAAAACATTTGACTCGAATATGTCAAAAATATTAAACAAGAATTTTGAAACTGACTTCATCCAGTGTTTAGATTTTTGAACTAGAAATGTATGCAAATTAGAGCATATTTCATTAAATAATGTCTCATTTGCATATTTAAACCTAACGTTTTAGAAAACTTGTAATACAAAAAATGTTTGCAATTATCAATGTAATCAATCAACTTGGTAAGTAAAGCAATAACTATTAGTTTTTTTTGTTTGTTTGTTTGTTTTTTACCCTATTCACCATAGTGTCTTGTCTTAAAGCTTTGAATCAGTTCAACCAATTTCTTTGCAAAATAATCCACTGCTTCAAAGCACTCATAAAACCACATGCTGGTGACGCTTGCTGGTCAAAAAAAAAAAAAAAAAACATGCATAAAAATGTTTTTCACAAACCCATTGCAAATATTTTATTGAAAGTGTAATCCAATAAATAATGTATAATATGTGATCCTGGACCACAAAACCAGTCATAAGGGTTTTTTTTTTTTTTTTTTTTTTTCAATTGAGATTTATACATTGTTAGAATACATTGTTTGAACAACTTTAAAGGAATAGGACAATATTTGGCAGAGATACAACTATTTAAAATCTGGAATCTGAGAGTCCAAAAAAATAAATAAATAAAATTCTGAATACTGAGAAAATCACCTTTGAAGTTGTCCAAATGGAGTTCTTACCCATGCATATTACTAATGAAAAATTATGTTTTGATATATTTACGGTAGAAAATTTACAAAATGTCTTCATAGAACATAATATTTACTTAATATCTTCATGATTGTTGGTATAAAATCCATAATTGAGACCCACACAATGTATTTTTGCTGTTGCTACAATATACCCATGATACTTAAGATTAGTTTTGTGGTCCAGGTTCACATATGGGTTCTTTTTATTAATTTGCAGAATTTATTTTGTTTGATTATGAAGGGGCTTGACTAAACAGCCCAATAAGAGACTATTAATCACCACTCATCTTTTTAATTACACAAATGTCTTATTAAAAATGATCATGGTTGCCAATGGGTGGAGATGAAATCAATAGCACCCTCAGGAAAAACTGTAATAATGTAATGTAATAAGTTTCTATTTCATTGTGTTTTTGGAGCATTGAGCAATGTAGCCAATCACAGACATATCTGTTGATTTCTTGAATGCAACAGCCAATCATTTGCATTTAAGTTAGAATTCTCTCACCACTAAAATTGTTTGTCCAGGTGATGTGTTCAGACACAAATCATATTCTAACTGCGTATACACAATATTAAGGTTTGAGCACCCTCACTAATTCAAGAAGCAAAATTGGGATTTTGCATAAAACAAGCACTGTTTCCATTCAACAAGTCAAAGAGAACAAAATCATCTGTTCCTGATAAACTGCCACTAAATATCACTAAGAAAAGTAGGAGAAGAATAATTTTCTTTTACTTCCCCCTCAGAGCGAGCAGACAAAACAATAAATGCGGTCACTGCTTTCAGCGGTAGATACCAGCTGTTTGGGAACGCAATATTGTAAGACAGTTTTGGGAGGCAATTATACAGAAATACTTTGATGACAGACTCAGGCATTTCAGAATGACCATAACAACATTTCAGATGCTATAAAATGAGATCAGCCTGTTCGTCAAGTTTCCTGTCCCATAGTTTAAAGTCACATGATTTTTTTGGTGCGCATGGATGAATTTATTTGCAGAATGCATTTTCGTTTCCCATTATTCATATTAACCCTTTTTCGCACAATTCAAAAACTACCTTAAAGGAACACTCCACTTTTTTTTGCAAATAGGCTCATTTTCCAACTCCCCCATGAGTTAAGCAGATGAGTTTTACCGTTTTCGAATCCATTCAGCTGATCTCTGGTTCTCCCGGTAGCCCTTTTAGCATAGCTTAGCATAAATCATTGAATTGGATTAGACCATAAGCATTGACCTCAAAAATAAAACCAAAGACTTTCGATATTTGTCCTATTTAAAACTTGACTCTTCTGTAGTTGCATCATGTACTAAGACCAGCAGAAAATGAAAAGTTGCAATTTTCTAGGCTGAAATGACTAGGAACTCTCGTTCTGGCATAATAATCAAGAAATTTTGCTGCTGTACTATGGGTGCACAGGCGCAGCACCTGAATATAGTCCCCAGCTAGGTAACTTGCAACTTTTTGCACATTAAGGGTTTTTATTTAAAATTTTAGCATTTCCATTACTTGCTCCTGATACGATACTTCAAAATGTGTATAAAACCAGAGTGATGGAAACATAGCTAGTGATTCATAGGTTCAGAGATATTTGCCCCCAACAGCGAACCACTGCAACTTTTTAAAACAGTTGTTATGTAACAAAGCCTTATACTCAAATTACAGGACTTTTGCAGTTTGATACATGCTCTGAACAACTAGCTCCAAACAAAGGTTTTGAGGCATTTTGAAGCAGTGCTTTGAAAGCACCCTTCACTCATTTTCAGACTTTTTGAAGCCACAGACAACATGCACTAAGTGTGGACTAAGTGCCAGCAGTCTTCTTGATGAAGGCTATTTACACTAACTCTGACCACCATTGCCTGGTCTAGCCATACAAAATGACAGAAGAAACCCATTTAATAACACTAGCACTGGCGTGCAGAGTAAGGATCAAAAGTTCAAATGTCTGACCAGTCCCATTTCTCACCCTATTCCCATCCCATAACAACTTGGAGAGGCATTTATTTTCAATAACAATGAAGAAAACATCTTAGTGTAGCTCATAGTCACCAGACTCAAAAGTGTGGCTCATTATCAGCAGGCTCTATATGATTAGGGCTATGGGTAAGTGATTCATCTCATGATTTCTGACATTTACAATGAAGGATCATTTTAACTTATGTTTTTTTTTTTTTTTTACTATAATTTATTACACTATTTTTGATGTTACTTTTCTGTTTCATTTGCTGATTTGCTTTCTTGCTTTTCAAATCTTTATATTCCTGGACAGTCTTATTTTCAGAGTTTCTAGGACAAACACCTGGGTGTGATTTATAATTAAAGCCACTGAAATGAAAAATGAAGATGTAATCACAGAGGGCAGCTTCTGTTCAAGACTTCAAACATTTAGATGCAATTTCATAACCAGATGAAAACAATGTCACAATGGCGAGTATTTGCGAGTAACAGTTTTAGAAGACATTCAGTAATACATCCATAAAATATTCCCTATGGGTGTGCAGTGAAAGAAAGAAAGTCATACAGGGTTAGAACTCTGAGTGTTTTTTGGGTGAATGCTTCTATTAAACTAAAAATAAAACAAGGTAAGCTACAACTAAAGAAAAAAACATTTAAACATACAGGCCGTCATTGGTAAATCCAGCAGAGGTCTGGGTCAGTCAGCTCTGGTTGAGCACACTTCAGCGGCAGCAGTCCATGTGATCTCTATCCTTACATACTGCATGAGACCTCGGATTTCTAAGCAGCTGCAGACACTACAGAGCATTTCTGAAGCATGCTCATGGTGTGTGGGTGATACATACACAAGGTAACAATGTTCCCTTGTGAGAAAGAAGTCAGCAAATACATTCTCTCAGAGTGTTCAGAGGTTATGATGGTATAATGATGGTGCTACATCTCAGCCTTACCTTTCAACTGAACGCTGCTCACACAGAGTTCTTTAATGTGAGCATTCTGTATTGTCTGTGTGCTTGAGACTTTAAAAACCTCTGGGTGAAACAATCCGCTGATCCTGAGCAATAGGCAGCATACATGAAAGACATTCTTGCAGATGTCGTGTTGTGCATGAAGAAAATAACCACTTTTTAAATGGCCACATGTTTCGCAGTTTTTTAACTCACATGTTGCATCAGCTCACGGCCAGCTCCAGTTTCTCACTGTGCGTGGGCTTTCATCTTTACACTTGATGTTTAGCACTTAATTGGATATGCTGGAGCTGTATGATGCTAGTCTGAAAACCAAAACATGGTTGGCAAATGCTTTCTGAGGGTTGCAGACAGCTATTTTATTGTAATCCTAGCCGTATACAAGCAAAATAAAAAAAGCAGCAGTGTGATATGGCTCTATATCAGCATCTCGTGCAGCATCCTTGAGCCTACAGAGAGATAGATGGACAGAGCAATATAGTGTAATAAGTGAAATAATTCAGAAGTCTAATTCTTCCTCATGTCGGTTAGATCCTGCACTCACATTTATTTTGAAACACTGCATTTCATACTTTGTAATTATGTCATTTCTCTTTGCCACTGTCCCAATTTTCACTCAAATCTGCTGCCATTACATCCATTCTTTAAAAAAAAACAAACCTAGATCCAGCAGATTTCAGTAATTATCGCCCAATTTCCAATTTACCTCTGATTTAAAAAAATTTGGAAAAGTTTGTTGCCACTTAGCTAGTCTTTCTAGCTCTCAATAAAGAGTTTGAAATAAATAGTTTCTGCTCCCATCACAGCACTAAAACTGCTAAAACTACCATAACTGTCAATGATGTCTTATTTTCTGGTGGCTCTGGTAATCTTTCCATTCTCCTATTACTCAACCTCATCTCAGAATCTGATACTGTCTGTCACAAGTTATCGCTCTCTCGCCTTTTAGAGATAGGTGTCTTAGGTGCTGCATTATCCTGGTTTTCTTCCTACAGAAGAATACTACATTGCTATGCACAATTATAAATTCCCCAATGCTTTACTGACAGGGTGTTCACCAGGGCTCTGTTCTCTGCCCATTACTGTTTATTATTTATACTGATGATATTCAGATATATACTGCTTGTCATGCAGATTCTATCCACAAGACCACATTACTATCTCTGCTTGTAATAAGTTAAAGACATGGTTAAGTCCAATTTTGTAAGTTTGAATTTGAGAAAGACAACAATTTTAATTATTGGACCCCAAACCTGAAAATTAATATAACTAATATAACAACTTTTTTTTTTTTTTTTGTGCTTGTCTTTGTTTTTTGAAACAACTTAATTTAGCTGCAGTGTGTACGTGGGCAGTGAAGTGTGAGGGGGCTATGGAAAGCTCTGCCCACTGCACTGCCGCTGAGGGTGAACAAGCACAGGACTTAATTAACAATGTGGATATATATGCGGTCTGCCCTGAACTACTTGCCTGCCTGGATATCTCACTCAGCCTCCCTCTATTACCTCCACTTATCAGCCCTGCTGCCTCAGTTCTGCCACCACTGTCATCTAACTGCCCCTCAGCCCACCATCTGTGCGGTGGGCACACCGCGGGTCTGCCAGTTTCCATCGGGCGTCAAGGCTGGAGGATCCCTCATCTCCACCCCCAGCTTCTGAGTCCAGGATTCCGCCTCTGCCCTCTGACCCAGCAGCTCCACCATGGCACTTATCTCCCTTGTCTCCACCTTCACCCATTGGTCCACCAGCTCCACCGGGCTCCCTCGTCCCTCTGGCTCTGGCCTGTTTGGGCATCGACCCACCATCGCCTCAGGACTCCGTTCCTCCGGCTGCACCTTGTCACTCCGTCCCACTGACTCCATTGGGCTCCTCCCTCCCTCCAGCTTCACCTCAGTCCTCTGTTACTCCATTTTCGCCTCCGCCTCGGTCATCGGCACCATCTGCTCTGCTTTGGCCCTCCGGATCCTCGGTGTCGCCCTGGCTCATCAGCTCTCCGTCTTCGCCTCGGGCTCCACCTTGACTTGCTCCAGTGCCATCGTCCAGGCCCCCTAGAGTCATCAGCCCTTCCTCTACCATGGCTCCTCCCTCCGTCGGCTCCATCGTGGGTCACCATCATGGCTGCGGCCTGGGTCTCACCTGGCTCCTCCTGCTCCGGGACTCTTCTGTATCCTCCTTGGCTCTTTCCTCCATCTGATCTGCCCTGGACCCTTCTGTCTCCTCCCTGGCTCCACCCTCCGTCGTCCTGATCCTGGATCCTCCACCACAGCCTCCACCAACATGGACTTCCTGTTTCCATCTCACATCAACTCCTTTGTCCGCCTCCTATGTCCCCTCCGTCCATACCTTCTTTGTTCTACGGCGTGAAGTCACACCTACCGGGAGGGGGGCGAACTGTCACATCCCAGGACTGTTTGTATTGGTTCTTCCCTCATGTGCCCATATTTGTTTCTTCCTGTTCCTGTCCTCATTATGTGTCATCATTAATCACTTTCACCTATCTGTGTCTCATTAGCTACCCTTCATAAGTTGATTCAGTCCTATGTTTGATTGTCTGGTCTCAAGGTTATGGACGTGTGTGTCTGCCAAAGTTGATTCAGTCTATGTTTGATTGTTCGGTATGCAGGTTATGTACGTGTGTGTCTGCCCTCCTATTGTGGATTTGCCTGTTATGGAAGTTAACCTGTGGATTAAATTAAAGATCTCATCTCTTCATATTCGTGTTGCACTCATTCCGCACACGTACTGTGACAGGGACAGAAATGTCAAATGTAACACCATTTTTTTTTTCCTTAACTCTTTTAATTGGCTTAGAAATTAAATACACTGATGGACAATTACCAATAAACTATATATATTCCTAATGGCAATTTTATGATTTGTTTATATACTATTTTTAATTTTATTTTAATTTTTTAATTTCATTTTTATGACAGATTAAGACAGAAAATATATTGTATAGTTTCTATAGGCTTCTGTTATAAGCAGTTCTGTCATTTTGCATTCTGCATTATTCAGATACTTTATTTGTCATCTGGAGATAACTTGAAAAATGCTTTGTTTTATTTGGTTGTTGTCAAAGGCTGTGTTTTTGATAAAATGGTTATTCTGGTGCAGATTCATCTGTTGCTTAGTATAAGCTAAACAAATGGACAAAAGCCAACACTGTGGGGCAATGGCATCACCCTCAAAAAACATCAACAAACTTACTTTTCTGAACTCAATCAGAATCTTACAGCAAAAACAGCTGAGAATCACTGCTGTGCTGAAAGCCATTGTTAAAATATTTGCCTATCATAAATCTTTTATTTTTCCCATCTTTTGTCACATATTAAAAATTAAATAAACAATAATAACCAAATAAGTTCTTTAGTATTCAGATAGGAATAGCAGACACTGAGCTTATTCAGTTTGAAGTCACTGTTGGATACGGATCATCATGTAGATTCTGAGTTAATGTTGTGCTTTTCTCCAGTCTCTCTGATCCTTTCCAGTCTTTTGTTTGTTGTGATCTTATGACAACATCTAATTTTACATTCATATCACATTTAACAAGCTACTAGATGTTGGCGGTGCTGAGGTTAGAACTGAATGTACTTGTGCTGCACTTTTCTTGTTGTGAGCTTCTTTATGTGGCTTCTGTGATTGTATGTGCTTACAATGCTGGTAATACGGCCTCAAATACTGCCTCTTCATTTAAAACTGTTTTAAACTATTAGTTTTTCGTATTGCCAGATGTTCAAAGGTCTTTATTCTTGCTGTACACCATTCTGTTAACCAGAGTGACCTTCAATAATTCAAAAATGCTCTTGATGTCACAGTATAGGCACTTTAATCATTTGATGCATGAATTATTAAAAACTGAGATCAAAACTGAACTTGCTATGTGCCCATATGTGTCATCTATACACTACCATTCAAAGTTTCGGTAAGATTTTTTTAAGAAGTCTCTTATGCTCATTAAGGCTGATTTTATTTGTGTAAAGCAGAGTAAAAACAGTAATACTGTGAATTATTATTATTATTATTATTATTATTATTATTATTATTATTATTATTCTGTTGTGAATATATGTTAAAATGTAATTGATTGCTGTGATCAAAGTTGAATTTTCAGCATCATTACTCCAGTCTTCGGTGTCACATGAAACTTCAGAAATCATTCTAATTTGTTTAAGAAACATTTCTGATCACTATCAATTTTGAAAACATTTGTTCTGTTGAATATTTTATATTCAACAGAATATAAAAATATGTTATTTATTTATGTTATTTATCAGGATTATTTGATGAGCATAAAGTTCAAAGTACATAATTTGTTTGATCAATATTTTGCATTTATTCAGCATTATTATTTTTTTAATTTAATGTGTCTTTACTGAATAAAATATGCATTTTAAATGAATAAATAAATGAATAAATGTACCAAATAAATTTAAGTAAATAAAAAACATATTTTTTATTTAATATAAATATAAATATAATGTATTATTTAATATATATATTTAATTAAATATAATATATCTAAATATTTTTTATTATTATTTAATATAAATAAATAAATAAAACTCTTTATATATTGTATATATGTAACTTATTAAGATAAATACATAAATACAATTTAATCGAATATATTTAGAAAAATGACATATGTAGTTATCTATAAATTAAATAAATATTTAAAATAGGTATATATACAATTAAATAAAGTTAAGTAAATTTAAATTCTGAACTTAATTTAACTGAATACAATTATTTTATATCATATTTTATAACATTTTATTTAATATAAATGTATTTTATTATTTAATAAAATACAGGTCCTTCTCAAAAAATTAGCATATTGTGATAAAGTTCATTATTTTCTGTAATGTACTGATAAACATTAGACTTTCATATATTTTAGATTCATTACACACAACTCGAAGTAGTTCAAGCCTTTTATTGTTTTAATATTGATGATTTTGGCATACAGCTCATGAAAACCCAAAATTCCTATCTCAAAAAATTAGCATATTTCATCCGACCAATAAAAGAAAAGTGTTTTTAATACAAAAAAAGTCAACCTTCAAATAATTATGTTCAGTTATGCACTCAATACTTGGTCGGGAATCCTTTTGCAGAAATGACTGCTTCAATGCGGCGTGGCATGGAGGCAATCAGCCTGTGGCACTGCTGAGGTGTTATGGAGGCCCAGGATGCTTCGATAGCGGCCTTAAGCTCATCCAGAGTGTTGGGTCTTGCGTCTCTCAACTTTCTCTTCACAATATCCCACAGATTCTCTATGGGGTTCAGGTCAGGAGAGTTGGCAGGCCAATTGAGCACAGTAATACCATGGTCAGTAAACCATTTACCAGTGGTTTTGGCACTGTGAGCAGGTGCCAGGTCGTGCTGAAAAATGAAATCTTCATCTCCATTAAGCTTTTCAGCAGATGGAAGCATGAAGTGCTCCAAAATCTCCTGATAGCTAGCTGCATTGACCCTGCCCTTGATAAAACACAGTGGACCAACACCAGCAGCTGACATGGCACCCCAGACCATCACTGACTGTGGGTACTTGACACTGGACTTCAGGCATTTTGGCATTTCCCTCTCCCCAGTCTTCCTCCAGACTCTGGCACCTTGATTTCCGAATGACATGCAAAATTTGCTTTCATCCAAAAAAAGTACTTTGGACCACTGAGCAACAGTCCAGTGCTGCTTCTCTGTAGCCCAGGTCAGGCGCTTCTGCCGCTGTTTCTGGTTCAAAAGTGGCTTGACCTGGGGAATGCGGCACCTGTAGCCCATTTCCTGCACACGCCTGTACACGGTGGCTCTGGATGTTTCTACTCCAGACTCAGTCCACTGCTTCCGCAGGTCCCCCTCTCGTTGTGCAGCGTTTTCTGCCACACTTTTTCCTTCCCACTGAGGTGCCTTGATACAGCACTCTGGGAACAGCCTATTCGTTCAGAAATTTCTTTCTGTGTCTTACCCTCTTGCTTGAGGGTGTCAGTGATGGCCTTCTGGACAGCAGTCAGGTCGGCAGTCTTACCCATGATTGCGGTTTTGAGTAATGAACCAGGCTGGGAGTTTTTAAAAGCCTCAGGAATCTTTTGCAGGTGTTTAGAGTTAATTAGTTGATTCAGATGATTAGGTTAATAGCTCGTTTAGAGAACCTTTTCATGATATGCTAATTTTTTGAGATAGGAATTTTGGGTTTTCATGAGCTGTATGCCAAAATCATCAATATTAAAACAATAAAAGGCTTGAACTACTTCGAGTTGTGTGTAATGAATCTAAAATATATGAAAGTCTAATGTTTATCAGTACATTACAGAAAATAATGAACTTTATCACAATATGCTAATTTTTTGAGAAGGACCTGTATACATTTAATTAAATATAATAAATATAAATAATTTTGTATTATTATTTAACATAACATTTACATTTACATTTAGGCATTTGGCAGACGCTTTTGTCCAAAGCGACATACAGTTGGGAGAACATAGAGCGATTCTTCTTAAGGAGACAAACAGACACAGGCAGTGCTATAATACCAGATTTCAAGTGGTGCTTCAGACAAGTACAAGCTAGAAAGGGAAGGAATAAAGAGATTAATTTTTTTTTTTTTTTTTTTTTTATGGTAACAGCAAATAGAGTTGAAAGAGATGAGTTTTAAGCTGTCGCTTGAAGCTTGTCAGGGAATCAGCATTCCGGATAGGGGTAGGAAGATCGTTCCACCAGCCAGTAGCAGTAAAAGAAAATGTTCTGGATAGTGATTTCGCACCTCTCTGTGATGGTACCACAAGGCGTCGCTCACTAGCAGATCTCAGAGTTCTGGAGGGGGTGTAGATTTGCAATAGCGAGTGCAGATAAGCAGGTGCAGTAGCTGTGGTTGTCCTATATGCAAGCATCAGAGTCTTGAACTTGATACGAGCCGCAATTGGGAGCCAGTGCAAGGAGATAAAGAGAGGTGTAACATGGGCTCTTTTGGGCTCGTTGAAGACCAGCCGTGCTGCTGCATTCTGAATCATTTGTAGAGGTTTGATTGTGCATGATGGAAGACCAGTCAAAAGAGCATTGCAGTAGTCCAGTCTGGAGATGACAAGGGCCTGGACAAGAAGTTGTGTAGCCTGCACTGTTAGAAAGGGCCTGATCTTTCTGATGTTGTGCAAAGCAAACCTGCAAGATCAAGTAGTCTTTGCAATACGATCTTTGAAAGACAACTGGTCATCAAAGATGACACCGAGATTCCTGATTGAGTTTGAAGAAGTGATTGTGGAAGAGCCCAGCTGGATGGTGAACCCATGCTGTAAGTTTGGAGTGCAAGGAAAAACAAGAAGCTCAGTTTTTGCCAAGTTAAGCTGGAGGTGATGTTCTTTCATCCACGTTGAGATGTCCGCCAAGCAGCCTGAGATCCGTGCAGGTACTGTTGGATCATCTGGTTGAAATGAAAGATGGAGTTGTGTGTCATCAGCGTAGCAATGGTAGGAGAAGCCATGTGACTCTATGATGGGACCCAGTGATGTTGTGTATATGGAGAAATGAAAAAATGAAACAAAATTTTTACAGATTTTATATGTATATGGAACTTATTAAAATAAATACATAAATACAAGAGAGAGAGAGAGAGAGCTACACTGTCCACTGCAGCAGAACAAATGTACAGTATATTAATATTTCAGAAGTGCTTGGTGCATTGTGTCAGCCATGTTAAATTTACGTTTTCATACAGGCACAAAAAAAAAAAAAAAGTAGCATCACACCCTGAATGTCTGAAAATTTTAACTATTTTAAGGGAAACATGAATCTGAATGTCCAGTATAAACTACAAATAAAACCCAGATCTTATAATATCACATTTCTAAAAAGTAGTCATCAGCAGTGTTTGCTAAATATATTCTGTCTAAATATGTTATTAAAAAATTGCAATTAAAAACAACAACATATACACAGCATCTGTTGAGGCAACGCTGCACTGTTGTCGTTTTTTGGACATTTACTGCCCTCTTGTGTCCTAATCATCTATCTGCAAGAACAAACACACAGTGTACTCAGAGGGTAGATCTTCTTTTTTTATATATATATATTATTTATTTTGCTCCATAAATGCCTCCACTCGTTGCACGTATATTATTGCTACTTTTTGCATGTGTATTATTGTACCATTCAGCTTGGAACAGCAGTAAATATTCAAAATGCAGAAAACTAGAAAACACTTCATAGAGTATTAAATCAAGCCATTCTTCCAAAACATAAACATGCAGCATAACACAATGTTTTATTTTATAAATTGTATTTACAAAACAAGAATGACACTTTCTGTTCACTGCAGTAAATGTTGACATTATTTGATCACTTTTCGATGTAATGAAGCTGAAAGACTTTTGAAAAGAGTAAACATGCAAATTGGCCTGAAGGTACATAGAGCTTTGGTGATGTTTGTGTCTGAGAGAGAAATTAATTTATGTACTGTGAAATAATTTAGTCACTGAATCCATTTTGTACCAAAGCAATGATAATAGCTAAATATGTAGGTAGATATATACACTCTTAAAAATAAAGGTTCACTGAAATGTTCTTTGGGGAACCAAAAATGGTTCTTTTATGGCATCATGCAAAAACACCCATTTGATGTATATTATGTAGATATTTGACTGTGGGTTGAAACAAGCATCTCTGATCAGGAAATGTAGGTGTATATACGGCTTGGCTCATGTGAAGGTGTGATAACATGTTTCTACACAAGTTTGCCAACACCTCAGAAAACTGTTAGCGCTCACACTTGACCTTTGTTAAATAGCAGTACTCAGTATGCTGTGAGTGTATTGAAAACAGCCTATATCAGAATCACAGGGTCACTGTGAGCTCTGCCTTTCACAGATATTAACATTAAACCAGCTTTTAAACAACACTCTTTTCTCTGTTTTCAAAACAAGTCTAGCATCATCTGTGGCATAATTTCTCAATGCATCCCTCAGTTATACTAAAACAGTTCAGTACAGTATCCAACTTACAATAAAAGTATATTGGTCTAGCATTTCAGAGGGTTTTACGGTAGAAATGAAAAGCTTGTATTTTGTTACAACACTGACGTGACTTATTTAGTTAATACTTGAGTGGTGTAGGCCTACTGTTTTGTACATGTTCCTGTATATGAAGAGAGCAGATGCAAAAGCCCCTAAATGCATCTGACGTCTTTCTTTAAAAAGTAAATTTTATCAGGCTCCGATGTTTATATGTAAGTGCTTGTATTTCTGATTGGGCTGAGGCTGGTATTTTAGCGATTTTGAAGTAAAAGTATTTGATGGACATATAATATGTGTCGAAAGCATTCACACAGTATCATTATCTCATTTTTGACCTGAGATTTTAGCTGGTTTTGCATCTGAACTCTTTGTATGTTTTTTTGGTCATTTTCTGGTTATCTTTGCACATGTCATAAAAAGTTAACATATCTAGTGCTTACATTTTTAAAAAAATTACCAATTTTGGTGCTTAAAATGTTACAAAGTTACCAATTTTGGTGTTAAAAATGTTGAAATGTCATTACTAAACGTTCACTAAACATTGACGCTCATTGTAAATAAGCGTCTGTAAATACGGTAATAGAGCAGTGTTGTTTGGTGACGTGAAAAGCGGTAATGAAGCGAAATGGAGTTTCGAATGAAACCTCTGAAGCCCTGCTTTCCTAATAGTGTTAGAAAAACATTACAAGTATCCTCAGACTATTAACAACAGCTCCATCTGCTGGCTCAGAAAAAAAAAAAAACAGCTTTTGGGTGGATAAAGTTTGGAAGTGCACATTATATCAACTTTACGTTTCTATCCACCTTTTTCTTCCCGTAAGCATAGGTGCGGCCATTTGTAAATTATATGGGTCTGACTTCCGGTCTCATCCGCATCCAGCTATTTTTAGCTGTACAAAACTGCTTTGATATTGCAAACTGATTTGTCTCACCATGCTATTTTAATGTATTATCTTAATTATGAACACACTTTGTAGTGCAAACAGTTTTATGGCTTGCTGCACATTGTTATTTCCCTACAGCGGATAATGAACCGGAAGGCTTACTTCTGCATTGAAGAAAAAGGTGGATAGCAAATGTAATTTCTTCCCTGAGTAAAAGCTTTTGTAACGACAAACAAACAAATAAAAATCACCCCCTCTCTAAACAGCAAAACAAAACCATACACAAAAAATCATTCAAAAGTACAAAAATTTAGTATGAAAAAAAAACCTCTCTATTGATTAAAAGAAAACAAGAAACTTTTCAAGTACACTACACTCCTAAAAATAAAGGTGCTTCACGATGCCACCTTTTTTTTTTTTTTTTTTTTTTTGTCTAAATAGTCCATTAATAACCTCTAACGTCTGAAGAACCTTTCTGTTTCTTTGTGGTGAAAGAAAGTTCTTCAGATTATAAAAAGATAAGAGATGGTTCTTTTAAAAACCTTTGACTGAATGGTTCTTTGTGGAACCAAAAATGTTTTTTCTATGGCATCACTGTGAAGAACCTTTTAAAGCACCTTTATTTTTAAAAGTGTACACTCTTTACATTTCAACCAACCAGACTGCGCACCTTCAACGTACAGTCAGGTCCATAAATATTGGGACATCAACACAATTCTAACATTTTTGGCTCTATAAACCACCACAATGGATTTCAAATGAAACGAACAAGTTGGAGGCACATATGCAAACTGTTGTAATTCCTACACCGTTCACCTGATTTGGATGTAAATACCCTCAAATTAAAGCTGACAGTCTGCAGTTAAAGCACATCTTGTTTGTGGTGGTGTATAGAGCCAAAAATGTTAGAATTGTGTCGATGACCCAAAATTTATGGACCTGACTGTATATAAAACGCTTGAAAGTGTTATTTCATTTCTATTGTGTTGCCCCAAGTACTTCCATTGTGAATGTGTGTAAAACTATATTAGCAATCATAGATGGTTACTATATATGAATAGTGAGCAGAGTAGAGCTGTGATATCCTGAGACAGTTTTGTGTTATACCATCTCACCCTCAGACATCTCTATGTCTAGACCCACTCAAGATGAGAAACAGGAAGTGGTGCTACTTGCAATGAAAACAGGAAAACGCTGGACACTGAAGATTCCCTTGACATGCTCTCCACTGTGTTGACAGTTCTTGACGGGCAGATCAATGCCATTTACTATCAGTTTCTGGTGAAACAACACATTTGCCCACATCCTGTCTCTAACTTAGTGTGAGTTGTGAGGTTTTAGTTTTTTTGTTTTTTTTTACATGAGAAATTGTGTCACATGTTCGTTTTTAAGCCTCTTGTTTTGTGCAAATGCGGAAGGTAATTTAAAAAAAACAACAAACTGGAATCTTTATTTTTAGAAAATGCTGAAGAGGAGATATATTTGGTGCGTAGACAAAACTTCAGACAGATTCTCACCCTTAACTCTGCATGTCTTTAAATAGTGAATTTGCTGTTCTTCAGACCACAGGATGAATCTAATACAGTTATTTTCCCATCTTTGCGACACTCTGTATGGCTTTGATCCAGTCCTTGCGCTCGTCCACTGTTGCTGCCTGCAGGTAGTAGTGTATCTCGTCTGATGTGATGATCTCAAAGAGATTCCCGTCCACCTCGTGTTTCTTGGCTGCAGAAGTTTACAAGAGAGGTAATAAATAAATTCCATATTGTATAAATGCTTTTCAATTTAAACATCTTTATCATTATTGTTAGGGGCCAAGTTGCTAGTTTTCTGTATTATATGAATAGGAGTCTACGGCAGCTCTATCAACCACACAAAGGAAAAGGGCGAAATTTGGTACACTGGTAGAGGTGGTCCTGAATAGTAATCAGACAAACTCTTGGGTCTCTATAGCGCCACCACCAGTTCAAAAATTCACTTTTCTTTTTGCCATAACTTCTTAACACTTTGTTCCAAAAACACACACAATTCCTAGTTGAAGCTGAAACTTCTCATGCTTATCAAAACCAGTCTCTTGCATTTAGACTCCAGTCATTACAGTAGTCACCATTTTGAAATGCACTCTTTTCTGTTTTTTTTTTTTTCATTTATTTTATTTTTTTTTTGCTACTCCTTCAAATCTTGTTAAAAAAATCGTTCTCGTTATTATTGAAGTGAAGCATGTTCTTGATGGGTTTTCCAATATTCATTAGCCTCATTAGGATTTATAGAAGGGCATATTTTAGGGGTGTGACAAGACACTTATCCCACGAGACATGACACGAGACTGGGTCCACGAGAACGAGACGAGATTTTTAAACTTCCTCAAGAAATCCTCAATTATGTAATATATAGGGGAAAATAGTATTTTATTAAACTGAAAAACACAAAATAAAAAAAAATAAATAAAAAAAAAAAAAATATATATATATATATATAGGTGCATTTTGATATGAACTTGTACTTTATGAAATTAAACATATTTTAATGAATTATATGCAGTAATACACATGTAAACTAAAGCTGCATGATTCTGGATAAATTGAAAATCACTATTTTTTTATAAATTGGAGATCACAATTCTCTCACGATTATGAAGAAAAAAAAATAGAAATCTAAACAAAATAACGTAATTTACAAGTGATTCTGATACATTGTTCATTGTCTTTTAAAAAATATATTTGATCAAAAGTTAAAAGAAATGAAGTCAGTGTCTCAAATAATAAAGAGTTGTTTCACTATTGAAATCTCCTGAATGAATGATTCAATGATAAATACGTATTTCAACGTGCAGTTTAAGCCTTACAATACATGCAAGTGTTAAGATACTTTAGTTTTGATCGCTACTGTAGACAATAATTGTTTATACCCAAACTATAAGCTTTTATCTCAGTACTGCTGTTATTTAAATGTCTGTAACACAGAAATAATGACCATTATGTGGTTGAAAAGACTTTTTGAAATGATCTTTCTGGATCAGCAGCAACATGAATGCAGATTTGAATGTCTTTAATACCTGTTTTACATTGTATATATAACGTGAGCAGCGATGTGAAACAGTCGTAATAGACACCGCTGAATCGTTGTCATTCAAGAATAAGATCCCTTAGGTGTTTGAACAGAGATTGCAATCTTTTAAGGACTAAACTTGCAGCTCTAATGTAAACCCTTCAAAATGTTTTGCAAGGATATGGTAACGTTATCCGACTAGTCTCGCCCTAGTCTCATCCCTAGCATATTTTTAAAACACAGGATGGCAAAATGTGTTTAGCTGTAT
This sequence comes from Cirrhinus molitorella, assembly GCA_033026305.1. Taxonomy (NCBI): domain Eukaryota; kingdom Metazoa; phylum Chordata; class Actinopteri; order Cypriniformes; family Cyprinidae; genus Cirrhinus; species Cirrhinus molitorella. The sequence continues at coordinate 8,003,471 of CM065126.1, read as the reverse complement.
TATTTCGATTTCGATTTAGATCAATCGTCATACCATCAGGCACGTATTCCACCGCAGTCACAACTGAGCCACGCAGGTGAATGGAGCCGAGAGGATCATCCTCACCCTTACAGAGACACACAGATGATATTTTAATATTACATGAAAAACTGATTTTTAGAGATGACAGGAACACCCTTACTTTGGTGGGATCATAGTAGTGAATATAAGCAGGATCATCTCTCAGGATAAACTTTCTGACTTTCCAATTCTTTCGCCGGTGACCCTGTGAAGGACAAAGGAATGATGAAGAAATGTGTGAGAGTATCTAATATCTTACATGCTTATAAATATTTATAAATGATCAGGACTGTTAAAATGCTATGCTTGTTAAATATATTGATCTTTTTTTATTTTGTGTTGAAACATATGCTTGATATCAGAGGTTTTGTGGGATTCACTCATCTGATCACACATTCACACATTCAACCACCTACCAAGACGTTCATTCATCATGTGTCTGTTCAGCGCTTACCTGCTTGAGCAAACAGCCCTGTTTGACTATGGCCCCTCTGAACTCCTCCTTCCTAATCACGTCCTCATCACTGGAGTAACCCTCACAAAAGAAGCCACTATCTGCCTGGAGATCAACACAAATGCACACCTTCAACAACAGCTCTTGCTTCACAGACACGCAATTTGTTCCTGCACACACCTTATACACATCCTGCAATGCACAGTAAAGAGTCTGCATTATTGAAAGTCTTCAGTGATATCTTTTTAGCCCTAGATAAGGGAGACTGTGTTATTTTAGCACTATTGAATCTTAACGCGGCCTTCGACATGACAGACCACGAAATTCTTATCTCTCACCTTGAAAACCTGGTAGGCCTCAAAGGCATGGTTTTGAATTGGTTTCGACCTTTTCTAAGTGACAGATTTTTTTTTTAGTTAAATACGGGAAAAGGGGTCCCACAGGGACCATTCTTTCCCCTACACTGTTTTCCTTATATCTGCTCCCTTTAGCTAACATTTTTTAGAATGCATGGAGTATCATTTCATTGCTTTGCAGATGATACCCAACACAACTTGTCACTAAAACACCCAACGAAATCCTTGGATTCCCTTCTAGCATGTTTAAATGATATTTAAAATTGGATGGCAATTTTTTTTTATTTTTTTTTATGCTAAATGAAGAAAAGACTGAGGTCATTGTTTTTGGCCAGCCAAAAGATACACTGCAAAAAAGGCTTTTCTTATCCTTCTTGATTTTTTTTTTTTTTTTTTAGATATTTTGGCTGGAAACAAGACACAAAATCTAAGTAAGAAAGGCTTTGTTTTTTTTTTTTCTTTTTTTTTTTTTGCAGTGTGGTCCATTGGCTCCTTATTTTAACCCCTTAACTGTTACCTGTTCCTCTCAGCGGGACGCCTAAGTTTACTTCACCATTTTACAAATAAATACTTATCTAATCATGACTATATATTGTTGGAAAGGTCTAAGACTCATGACCATTTTTTGTGTGGTACAGATTATGTAGGAAAAGTAATAGATTCATTTATGACAAGAGTGCACCTCAAAAATCTACTTCATAACAGGAGTTCTGACCTTAGAAAAAAAATTCTTCGTTGCCTTTTTTCCCTATCACACTTTAGAAATCATAAGATATTATATATCAAGTGAAAACTTAAAATCTCAGAATGAATCCTTTGAAAACCATTTTAAAATCAGGCATTGCATTACCATGGAAAATGTACATCAAAATCATATTACAAAATGTTTTCATTCATGAATTATAAAAAAAAAAAGTATATATTTTGTTTTGGTTTGGTTTTTTATGCAAAGCACTGTGGGTAACCCTTGGGGTTATTTTAGTAGTGCTATATAAATAAATAAATAAATAAACCAAACCAAACCAATGCCACCAGTACAGCTCTACTTTAAAATTGCTTTTTCATTTCAGCTTCACTTTAGCATACTGCTTAGAAAGAATTTATTATAATTACATTTTGAATTAATGGTTATATTTTTGCAATATACTTTACATTTATAATTATTTTCCTGCAAAGGATAGGACCTTTTAAAATAGGCCATTGTGTCACAAGGAGTGCTCACTATGTACCGTATCCTGACCTACATATTTGAATAATATCAGTCCACAAATCTTACTTGTCATGCATCGTGTTCATTGCCTTGGCTTGTGTTTCTTTGCCACTGTCGCCTTTAGCTTTCTTAGCTGTGGTTTAAGAGATGCTTAATATTCAGTAACATCATTCATTTGACGGCACTAAATGAAAACAAAACTTGAATTGAGCCGAGTTAAATTGTCTTCTGAAGAGCTGCTTTATAGCATAATCAGATTTGGTTTATTGACACTGTTATCAAATTGAATTGAACCAACACTGTACAGACTCGGGCTGAATAGTGACAAAAATGTCTTTGTAGAGCTGCTTTTTAAACATATTTGATGTTATAGAAGATATAGAGTGCTCTAGAAATAAAGGGGATTTGGCTTTTGGAACAGAGCCAACAATTAACGATTTATTAACTCACAAAGTAATAAAGAGCCTCGATTTGGTCCAGGAAAACACACTCTGCTCCTTTTTCTGCCCCGTCTTTGGACACGTCTCCGGCGGGCAGCAGGAATCCCTCGTTCAGCAGTCCGGTGGCCAGCATCAGTCCCTCTGGTCTGTTTCTGGCCTTCCCCTCAGAAATCAACCAGTCGATCACTGCGTTTCCTGCCAGCAGATCCAAGAGATGACATTTAAAGGTCAAAAAACTGACAGGAAGATTAAAGAGATTAAATAGAGATGTTCCTCTAGAAAAAAAAAAAAAAAAAAAACACCTTGGTAATCATCGTTCTCATTTCTAGTAGTAGTTGTAGTAGTAAGACAGGTTTGGTCTAGTTCTTTTTTTTTACCACTGGAGCTGAAGTGAATATTTTACCTGTGAAACAGTGATTGAACAGCCTTTTATCCTTCTCTACCTTCAGCTCTTTAACCCCCTTGTCTTGATCTTTCATTAAAACATACAGCTCGCTAAAAACAGACAGAAGAAAGGCAATATTTTAACAGTGTCACAGCAGGGTCAGATAAAATGCAGAATGCACACTCTCTCTTATAGAAAAACAGCTAGATGCCAGTGAGATCAGAAATATTTCAAATCTGATCCAGTTTGATAACTGAAATCACAGTGTAATACCTCAGGTTAACATTTTCCGGTAACCGAATGGATCGGCGCGTTGACTTCCTTGCAAACTTCTTGCCGCCCTGTAAACAAGTTATGGCCCTCTTGATATCTTTAACCCAAAACTCCCTCTCCTCTAGGTGGGTCGCTTGGAAGAAATGGTCCTGGTTCTTAGCTGTACTGATCTTAAACACTAGCTGTTGAAGAAAACCATATGAAAGACATTCATGAAAAACTCTAGATGCGTCACCAGTATACTGGTATTAAAGACATGTGATTCCTTCACCGTTCTTTTACTAAAATCCTGGCATGGGCTGGTCAGAGTCGCACCCTTTAGAGGGATCATTCCCTTCGGACTGTTGTCTGTTTTCTTCTTGTAAAACTCAATGGCATCATCGGCTAACACAACCCACACCACCTTCCACGAATTCAGCACAGTCCCCTGCAAAACAAGAACAGTTCACTGCTGTAGCTTCCTAAAATGACTGACACAAATACTGAATACAAATGCAGTAGTTGTGTTGAACTATGAGCAAACAGCTTGAAACCCACAGATAAAGAAAACATATCGCTTGATATAAAGGATTACATCAGCACTGTTTGAATTTCAGAATTTCAGTGAAGTGCAAATGTTCAGTGAAGTGCAAATGTTCAATTACGGTCATTTTCAGTTCTGTATTTTAGCTCACGCACACAGTTGTGGGTGGAATTGTACTATGTTTTCAGCTGCCAGATCCTCGTGCACAAAGTAGTTATATTAGTATTACAATATTTCGCAAAGACAAGAATATTATGAAATGCTATTCCAAAACTAAATAAGTCAAAAGTCACTGGGGTATATCTGCAGCAATAGCTAAAAATACATTGTATGGGTCAAAATGATTGATTGTTCTTTTATGACAAAAATCATTAGAATATTATGTAAAGATCATGTTCCATGAAGAAATTTTGTAAATTTCCTACCGTAAATATATCAAAACTTAATTTTTGATTAGTAATATGCATTGCAAAGAACTTCATTTGGACAACTTTTTTCTGAATATTTTTGCACCTTCAGATTCCAGATTTTCAAATAGTTGTATCTCGGCTAAATATCCTAACAAACCATACATCAATGGAAAGCAGGTTTCAGATTATGTATAAATCTCAATTTTGAAAAATTGACCCTTATGACTGGTTTTGTGGTCTAGGGTCACAATTGTGTATACAAAATGAAATGTATGTTGCAATGATTGTGTTTTTGGAAAAAGAAGGAGGATGTTTCCACTCATAATTCCCAAAATAGAGCAACTTCACGGAAAAACATGACAAAACATCAGCACATGACATCAGTATTGTCATACATGATATTGTCATGGTGCATGTTCAAAAACCAAAAGCGTAAAGCCTGCCATGGTACTTTTATTCTAATATTGCCAGCACTGCAAAATCTTACTTATCATCAAAATCTTAAAACTCTTAACAAGATTATCAGTTAGCCAGATACACAAATGATGTATTGGGTTAATCTGAATTAATTCTGAATTCTCAGATGCAAAAGTATCTTTCATTTTATCGGCTGTATGCAGATTTGTGACTTTCTAAAACATCCAGTTTGAATGAACACTGAAATGTTTATTTTTATGAATTCAAGTGATTAAAGAATATCTTTACTTTTACTTGTCAGTAAAATTTCCTTTTAAGGTCACCAGTGATACTGAAACTGACACAAAACATAATGCTCCATAACCCTAAAGCACATCTTAGAAAAGCTATTATTGTACTACAGAATCACAGAGAATGAAAGATAAAACCCTAGTCTTACCTTTTTCACTAGATATCCTTCTCTGATTGTGGTTGGCTCCATAGCTATGAAGTGAAGCAGCGAGTTTCAGTCTTCAGGGAGTGGTGAATGTCAGACCCATGTAGTTCAGCTGAATTTGTGTCTGACGTGTAACCTCAGTTGACAGTTATAGGCACATTTTGATGAAAGGGAAGTTGCACACTGCCTGACAGGCAACTTCATGGTCAGCTAGTTTCCTCTGTGTTTTCAACCCACAGCGAATGAGTCAGTGGGCGAATGATACTACTTGTGTTTAGTGATAATAAAACCGGTGGCTTGTCAATGATAGTGAAAGAGTTTTTTAGTTATATTTTTAAAAAAACATGTGTCCATGCTGGCCTTAATATGAATGTGAAAAATGTATAATATCATTGTATTTAATTGCTTGAACAGACATTTAACATCTGCTATTATAGTACAGCAATGAAACATTTATCTTTAAGCCTGCAGCCTTCAGTGGAAAATAATACTTCAACAAACTATTCACATTAGAGAAACAATACTCTCACAGGAAGCTGAATAAGATAGTTCAAGACGTGTTACAGAAGACCGGTGCGTTGCATGTTTGTGGTAACTGAAGAGGGACCCGGCCCAGGCTGTGTTTTCAGTTCATCAACAATAATGTTGTAACACCCATTTGAGAATTTTAAACATCATTCAGTTGTTTACTGAATTATTTACTGATATATATAATAAAAACAAAAATCAACAAAATAAAAGGTGTTTTCACACATGGTTTTGAAAGGAAGTGAGAGAGTTGTTCCTCAGGATATGAGATATTACAAAGCGTATTATCTCATATACTGAGGTACAACTCTCTCACTATCTGATTACCTCATCTGTGTCTTCAGGTGCTGCCAAAAGTTATTGTCATAAGTCTACCATGTCATTTACAGCCGGTTTTGGGGAAAGTTACTTTTAAAAGTAATGCATTACAATATTCAAGTTGATTCAGGCATCATCTGAGGTCCTCTGAGGGGCTGGCATCATCTCTTCTCAGGTGTTCTGGATCCAGACTGAAGCTTGTGTAGTTACCCCTGGATGTATGAATAAACAAATAGAGAAATAATTAGCTGCAGTTCCAACCAAGCAAAAATGGCATTCAACCCAAGCTAAAGAATGTTAATGTGCATTTGATCAGATGTAAATGAAGTACAAGTTTATGAGATGCATTATGTGAATGCTTGGCTAAAGAGATGTGTCTTTAATCTAGATTTAAACAGAAAGAGTCCCGTACGTTATCAGGAAGGACATTCCAGAGTTTGGGACCCAAATATGAAAAAGCTCTACCTCTGTTAGTGGACTCTGCTAACCTAGGTACTACCAAATGTCCAGAGTTTTGCAACCTTAGAGAGCATGATGGACTGTAGCGTGGTAGAAGACTAGTTAGGTACGCAGGAGCTAAACCATTTAGAGCCTTATAGGTAAGTAGTAATATTTTGTAACTGATTCGGAATTAACCTAATAGTTAGCCAGTGTAGAGACTGTAAAATTGGGGTGATATGATCATATTTTCTTGACCTGGTAAGGACTCTAGCAGCTGCATTTTGGACTACCTGTAGCTTGTTTATTGAAGATACAGGAAATCCACCTAGCAATGCATTACAATAGTCCAGTCTAGAGCTCATGAATACATGAACTAACCTTTCTGCATCAGAAACAGGCAAGATGTTCCATAGCTTGCCAATGTTTCTAAGATGGAAGAATGCTGTTTTTGTAAAACGGGAAATATGATTTTCAAAATACAAGTTGCTGTCTAATATAACACCCAGATTTTTGACTGTAGTGGAAGTAACAGTACATCCATCTAGTTGCAAAAATTGTAATCCAAGAGATTCTGTGTACTGTTTTTTGGTCCAATAAGTAATGTCTCTGTCTGAATGTAATAGGAGAAAATGATTGGTCATCTAATGTTTTACATTTTTAACACACTCCGTTAGCTTAGATCATTTAGAAGTTTCATCTGGTCTTGTTGAGATATATAGTTGAATATCATCAGCATAACAATGGTTGACAATGGTAATGTAATAATATTACCAAGGGGCAACATGTATACTGAAAATAGCAGAGGATCCAGGACAGATCCTTGTGGCACTCCATACTTGATAATTGAGATGACTCCCCATTTAAATAAACAAAGTGGTAGCGATTGGATCAATATCGTAATAATATTTCCTATAATATAATATTTATATATAATATATAATATTTAATACATTAAATAAATAAGCCTAAGGGTTGAAGAAAAAATTAATTAATGTCTGTACAGTAGAACTGAAGGGAAAATGAAGCACAGAAGTAAGTTATCTAAAGCAGGGGTTCCCAAAGTAGGGGTCGGGACCCCCCAGGGGCTCGCGAAACCAGGAGGAGGGGTCGCAAGATAATTTCCAGAAATCAAATAATTTTTAAAGCTTTAGAAATGGCATATTTTACCCATAAATAAAAAAATAAAAGTTGAATTAAAAATAAAAATCCAGCATGTTGCCCACCCAACCCATTAGGTAAGATTAATGTTCTAATGTAAATAATGAGTAAATAACTATACAATATTATGGTTGTTAGACTGTTGTGTTCCTTTGTGTTGTCATTATGATTGTGCACGTTTTGTAAAATGTTTGTATACTTTAGGAAAGTGGGGATATTTTGGGGGTTGTGAGCTGAAAAGTTTAGGAACCCCTGATCTAAAGTAAGTTTTGCTTAATAGTATGGTTGAATTGGATCAACAAAGGTCAGCAGCAAAGACATTGGTTAATAAAATGGGATTAAATACATAAAGGAAACAAAAAGTAACTGTAAAAGTAAGTGTTTCTTGTACATGAAAAAGTAATGCGTTACTTACTTGAAAGAAGTAATTTGATTATGTAATTTGCATTACTTGTAATGCGTTACGCCCAACACTGTTTACAGCACATGGTCCAAGGAAATTGAAGAAATACTATTACTACTAACTACTACTACTATTTGATGACCAAAACCACATGGTATTCCAGAGTACAATAGCCAGATAGTCCTGCCATGGTATATTGCTCAGTGGCAGACTTGCTGTCGTTGAGCAACAGAAGCCTGGGGTACTGGAAGTCACTCATTTTGGCAGAAGCATATTTAAATGATAAATTAGGCAAACACACAAATGCTGTATCGGGTTAATCTGGAGAGGGATCCACCGCCTCTCTCTTGATCTCATTAGGTCACATAGACACGCGCTTGTTCGGATTACTGTTCGGGATTATGGACAGGAACAGCAGACATGACTTTGGACGTGCTTTCTGCGATGCGTTTTTCACGCGTTACGGCGTAACGATTTAGTTCAGGCTGAAATATCTTGACCTGTTTTCTCGCACCTGACTGCCTTTCCGCATCATTTGGCGTCATGGCTGACATACCACAACTGATTAAAATCGGCGTTTCGCTGAAAACCACTCCGAATAACGGACCCGTATACTTTAAATCGGACGGGACGAGATTCGGTCAGACCCGAACCATCAAATTGTTGACGGGAACTAAATACAAGATCGACGTGGTCGTTAAACCGGGAGCGGTTGAGGCGACGTGAGTAGATCATTGGAAATTTCTTGTTTTGAATAAGGCTTCGTTTTCATTGAGAGATAAGATGCACTCGTGGATATCAAGGTCTGAAAAATTATTTTTAATGATTAGGGAAACAAATAAACGACATGTTTATTTTGTGATGTCAAATTACAAATGACCAATGGTACCATTTTACAACACAGTAAAATACAATTGTTAACTGATTGTAGTAAATATAAATGAAAATAACTGAAAGAAACAAACAATTTCGTATGTAACATGTGACGATACATATGGGATGTCATGATTGTGGGGCTTATCCTACAGGATTGTGTCTCATGCACTGACAGAGGGAGCTGACAGATTGCTTCCTTTGGCAGTCAAATCCAGACGATTAAGGCATCAGCCATGTCTGACTGGCTGCATGTTGTAATGCATGTAGTATTCTTTGTTACATGTAGGCCTACAAATATCTAAGCAAAGGTGTCAGACAATAAGAAAATCTGAATTTCTATTTAACTTAGAAGAGGTATTCGTTATACTTTATCACATGCTTTCCCTCAATACATATATGCGCAGTGAAACTCAGTTTGTTAAATAGGTTTTTGACATGCTAAATCATGATAAGGAAATCATATATACATTAAATATATAAACTCTCAAATTTAGCTGCTGTAGTTTTTTTGGTTGTTGTTGTGACAGTCTCTCCCTGTCTCACCTACACGTCTCATTCCTCAGATCCATGACTATTGGCGGAGTGACTTTTGCTCTGGAGCAGCAGTCTAAAGACCCTCAGTCTGTAGTGTACACCGGGATGTATGACACTGAGGGAGTAACACACACTAAAAGCGGAGAGAGGCAACCTGTTCAGGTCAACATACAGGTAAGAATTGACAACCTACACTCTTAAAAAGTAAAGATAAAGGTTCTTTATTGGCATCAGTTCCGTGAAGAACCTTGAACATCCATGGAACCTTTCAAATGCTGAAAAGGTTTTTTAGATTTTAAAATATTTTTTAAAATGGTTCTTCACTGAAAGGTTCTTTTGGGAGCCAAAAATGGTTCTTCTATGGCATCACTGCAAAAACACCCTTTTGGAACCTTTATTTTTAAGAGTGTAAGGAGCTGATGGCTTTTCTGATGGGTTTATGAAGTTTCACTTTGAAGGTACTCTTAGAAATATGAAGTACAGTAATGCAGCTCACTAGGATTATAACAGCCTGAAAAAAGATAAGAGTTTCACCTGATGTGCCATTTCTGTGCTTGACAGTTCACTCAGGCAGGGCTTTTCGAGACCGTCTGGCAGGTCAAGTTCTACAACTACAACAAGAGAGACCACTGCCAATGGGGGAACAGCTTCAACAGTATCGAGTACGAGTGTAAACCCAACGACACGCGCACCCTCATGTGGATCAATAAAGAACTGTTTCTGTAAAAGAGTCTATGGTCAACTGTGAGAGAAGACAATCTTATGAAGAAACACACAGTGAGCTAAGCAACAAACTCATTCTCATTGAAATATGAGTCGGCGGTTCCTGATAGTGTAGGGGTGTAGCTTTTCCTGTTAACGTGTGTCTAAGACGTTTTGTTATGAAATGGGAGTTTTGTTGGATTTGTCTTGGTGCTGGTTGAAAATCAAAGCATTGTATCTGATGCAAAATAGTCGCACTTTACCCAGGTTGTTGTAGTGTTGTCTCTTTTTTGGTTGCAGTTTTCCTTCCTGTTGTCTACCTCTGAAGAACCCAGTGAGGATGAAGTTTACTTTTATATAAGTTTACAGATTTTATATAGATTTTATGTTAGACTTGTTATCATACAGTAAATGTAGCATTTTCATAGTAAATTTTACCCACATCTTTATATTTCTAGTGTGTATTTTTATCAGTATTTTGTAATGGTGCATTGTGATTTATGTGCAATAATTGTAACTTGGGTGTATTTTTCCATATTTTTGCATTTTTCAAAATGGTAATACTCTTTAAAAGAAAAATAAAGTATACCAAAAATGGGATGTAGTGTGCTTTAACATAATAGTCTTGAACTGACATGTATTGGCATGCGCACAGCACCACAAAGAGGTTTTCAGGCTCCAGTCTCACTATGGAAATACACGTATTTTGCATTTTTTTTTTTTTTTTTTTTAATTCATGACTGATTATCTCACAAGTGGAAATAACTGACAACAGAGGGTTACCAAGATAAAGTAGCACTTGGCTGTTCAAATGATCAAAACATGCATCCAGCAGGTGGCGCGGCAGCACAGTTTTTAAAGTATATCAAGCGTTGGCGTGTTCATAAAACATATACCTAAACATAAAACTAAAACATAAAACCTTAACATCTTAAATGAGGTAAGACCCTAAGACCACGATAAGACCTTAAAAAATGTTGTATAAAAATTCTACAGAGAGAAGAATAAAACAGTAGTAATAATAGTTTTTTTTTTCTAAAATGTTTAACATTTATTACGTTAGGCTAAGTTAATAATTATCTTAAGAAACGTCATTTTTCGAAGGATATTGTCATTAATATCCACAAAAATTAACTAACTAACAGGTGATATTTATGAAATTGGAAGAACGTACACATTCATCTTTTCGTATTGAGACATATACTGATGAAAATGAACTGAACTAAACGCAGCAAGAATTGCTCAACTTCAGTGTGTCCATTAGCAGCTCGTATGCAAATAGAGTGAGGGTGAGGGCAGTGGGTGGAGCTAAGGTTTCCCGTATGTGGTGTACGGAAGGACCGCCCATCAGCGCTTCTTCGCCCCGCCTCTGTCGTGTCTCGCCCAATAGCAGCGAGCCCCCTCCGCTCCTCCCTCCCTCCCCGCCCTGCGGCTCTTCCTCGCGTCGCTGCTGCAGTGAAACCCACGGAAACGGACGGAAAATAGGTTACGCTGCCGCTGTGTCAAAACCAGCCTTTTCTTTACAAAACAACAAGACAAAGAGCAGAATTTTCCTCTTATTTTTGTCCTGTCATTTACTGCTGTTCATTTCCGAGGGGGAATTCCGTCGCACAGGCAGCAAAATGGTAAGAAGCACAACACATTTGCAGCACTGTAAACAAATAGCACATATCGTAGTTGCAAATGCATTCTCTAAACACTGGGCAACAAATTCAACGTTTGGCTAAGCTGTCATAACACAATATTTGTGGGTTTCCTATTGTGCATCTGCAAGGTTGAGTATCTGTTCTTAGTATATTTCATGCAAAGTGGTTGCAAAATGAATGCTTACCTGAGTGCTGAATGTGCCTGGTGCCTCGTGTGATGCTGTTTGGCATTTAAAGTTATAGCCAGAGCTATTAAGTGTGACATTAGTCAGTCATTACAAGAAGCAGACATGTCCATTTCTATTATTGTGTCAACAGTTTGATAAATAAGAGAACTGGATGCCGTAAGACTCTTATTCAGATTGTTTTTACGGTTTAATCTCACCTATAACCTATTTTATAGTTAGTCTTTTTATTACACACTTATCCATACAATGTAGCCTGCAGTACTACAACTCTACTTTCAGCCCTTTCAATAATTAGTACTGAAGTGCTTCTTGCCCAAATTACAAAAAAACAGTGTTGTGTTAAAACCGGAATGGTAATATGATATTGAACAATTAGCCTACACTATTAATGTAGTATTTATGTTGTACTTAAAAGAAAACCATGGATAATATCTAGATCCACAGCATTGTCCAGATGTGCCATCATCATCACAAATGTTGTAAATGTCTGTTGCACTAGAAATTCAGTAGTAATAGTCATACACCAGAAACTCATTACATTTGGTGGTTAATGTCATGATTTACAGATTCCAGTGCAAGCTGACAAGAAGATGCCATTCAAGATCCCTCACCTATCCTACCTTAGAAAACAGCAAGCTTCTAGCTGATTGTTTTCATTAAAGTTAACTGGAACAAAAACTAGGTCTGCCCTGCTACGTTCTGTTCCAGGTCCTTAGGGCTTCGGCATTTTAATAAAACTGTGCGCCACAGTCGATGTCTTTTTCTGGAAGAGTCTTGTGACAGACTGACAGCAGTCGGGAGCGGTGTCATGTCAAACACACTGCCATGCTGTCAACTCGAGGTCAAACTGTAACCCTGAAACGCTGAGTTTGTGTTGTGACATGTTGCAAACGAAAACTAAATAACAATGAAGACTGTGGTGCTGATTATTCAGTGCCTTGCAAAATATTCCAGATCCATGACAAATTCTTTTACTGACTATATTACAGATATTGCATTGGTATGCCTGTCGAAGAACCAGTAGGCAGTTTCTATCTTGCATTTGTTTTATACAAATGCACTGCCCGCAAGGCTAGGGCTCTGACAGATTTCAATATTTTTGAAATCCTTTAAAGATGAACCTTCTTCCAAGTGTGAGATCAAAGCAGGTTGATGAGGTGCTGCCACCACCATAGTTGGCCACACTTTGGTGTAAATATCTAGGGTCTGTCTCAGTTTCTGGTGATGATATTGCAGATAGAGAACTGCTTTACTTCTGTGTTTTATCTGCTAAAGCCCTGGGCAAACCTCTTCTGCAGTAATGGGTTTTTGTTGCACCTTTCCTTACAGAACGGTGTCATGCAGAGCTCTTGATGTGTTCATTGGGATCTGCATGTCAAAGAGCTGGGTAAACCTTTGCAAGGCACTCTGCATAGATATGAGATATCTATGAAGCAGTTTATAATTTGTCTGGATTTCCTTTTTAATGGTTAAATTATTTTTTGCATTCAAAAGGCATGTCAAATTAATTAAACATTATATGATATAACAATAGTTTATTAAAAGTGCCTAATCAGTTGAATTAATAAAGCTTATTTTTTTTATTCTATTTATTTATTTTTCAGAAATGTTGTGTTGTTTAATTTTTCTGAGTTTAAGATTAAATTTAAATTTATAATCAAAAATGGCTGTATTGACATAAAGGCAAAAAACAATAACAATTTAATTCGTTTTTGAAATGTAATTTTGTTTTGCAAACCTATATATATATATATATATATATATATATATATATATATATATATATAATTCTATTTTATTTATTTATTTATTTATTTTTTTGCGCTTAACCCAATAAGATTACTCTGTAACATTCTGCATTTTACAGTAATTTCTATTACTATGACTGGATTCCATATAATTCTGATGTTCTCTGCATTGTGGAAATCATAGAAGCCATAGATTTACTTCAGGCACTAAGCCATTTTATTAGTATGCTTGAGGGGTCAAGGTTTTTTAGAGTTTTTGCTGGACTTCATATAAGGTCAGATACATACTATACTGCTGTTTATTCCGTCCAGAGCCACCCACCTAGACAGGAAGAGCCGCCTGTCTGACATGTAAAGTTAGTGTTGTTCCTGTATGGAGTTTAGATCAATAGAAATGCTAGCGGCTGGCTTTCTCAGGTATTACACACACACATTAGTCAAGCGGAGGCCTGCTATCAGGCAGTGTTCAACTCTTTGTGAGCATTAGTCATTTTTTGTGGGCATCATGAAAGAGAATGAAGAACGATCATATCAGTTTTCTCCCCCTTATTACTCATGCTTGCAATTTTACCTTCTGTAGAAAATAATAATCTTTAGTTTAAGGGCTGATATTTTCATCACCATGTTATTAGGATATGACAATATATTTTTCTAGATTTTTCTTTTATGCCAAAAATTAGGATGTCAAGTGAAGATCATGTTCAATGACGATATTGTCAATTTCCTACCATAAATGTATAACGTAATTTTTGATTAGTAATATGTATTGCTAAGAAGTTCATTTGGACAACTTTAAAGGCGATTTTCTGAGTTTTTTTTTTTTTTTTGTTCACCCTTTTTTGCAGATTCTAGATTTTCAAACAGTTGTATCTCGACCAAATATTGTCCTATCCTAACAAACCCAGCCTAATCTAATTTGAACTTTATAAAGCATGAATCTCACAGAACCCATGCACATATCTATTCAAGGGTATAATTTGTTTTGTAAATTTTCAGGAATAAATAGCAAGCAGGGGTGTAGCCATCATTTCAGAAGTGAGGGAGACAGAAATTAAACTATATATATATATATATATATATATATATATATATATATATTTAGTAAGCCGTTATACTGTGATCGTAGCGCGCATTCTTCAAGTGCATGCACAAATGTGCCGGCACACACTGTTTTAGGCCTATATTAAAGCGCTGTATCATATTCAAACCCAAATGAAACTGCGAGTATGTAATGTCGTAGTTATGTCGTCAGTTAAGAAAAAAGGCAATTAAAGCTGCCTTAAAACTGTGAATGTAGCCTAAAGTTCAATAGCGGCAGCTTTTAAAGTAACAGCAGCCAAAATATTCTAATAACCATCTGCTGTGATGTCTGTTAATCTTTATATAATTTAGAATTGTATATAAATTTAGTGTTTGATAATTTGACATTTATTATAATGGGTTTATGTGAAGATTGTTTCAAGTTCACTTAAATTAGAAGTTATTTTAAAAGTCTAATAAATGCTAAAGTGATAGATTTCAATTATACTGTAATGTTGAATGGTTATATTCAATGGTTAAATATTAGGGGAAAAAATCAGTTGGAATCAGTGATATTTGCCTTCAGTTATAAAAAAAAGCGTTCTTTATGTTGTTTCTACATTAATTTGAATCATGAATGTGAAATTATTGCAATAAAAAAGTATAATTAAAAACTTTAATGTCAGGTAGGATTAATCGCGATTAATTCTTTTTTTTTTTAATCAATTGATACTACCTGTAATATATTCTACCAGTCCAAAAGTTGTTTTTTAAAGAATTCTCTACTGCTCACCAAGCCTGCATTTATTTGATCCAAAATACAGCAAATTTATAGAAAGTAATACTCAAGGATGCTTTAAATTGATCAAAAGTGTTGATAAATACATTTGTAATGTTACTTCTGAACTTTCTATTCATCAAATAAACTTAAAAAAAAAATTGTATTTAGCTTTCACCTAGTAATAATAGATGTTTTTTGAGCAGAACATTGGAATGATTTCTACACTCAAGACTGGAGTAATGATACTAAAAATTTTGCTTTGTAATCACAGGAATAAATTACATTTTAAAATAGGATATTCGGTAACACTTTAGAATAGGTAACACTTATTCACTACTAGCTATGATTTTTCCCTCAGTAAATTCCTAATTTGCTGATTATTAATAGTAAGGTTGATGTTAAGTTTAGGTATTGGGATTAGGGATATAGAATAAGGTCATGCAGAATAAGGCATTACTATGTGCTTAACTTGTACTAATAAATAGCTAAAATTCTAGCAATATGCATGCTAATAAGCAACTAGTTAGTAGTAATGTTACCTATTCTAAAGTGTTACTGGATTTTTTAATAGTAAATAGGCCTACATTTTACAATATTACTGCTTTTGCTGTACTTTGGATCACATAAATGCTAGCTTGGTGAGCAGAAGATATTACTATTAAAAAAAAAAAAATGGTATACAGGGAACTTTCATTTTTCTCTTATTTCTAGCTTTTAATTGGCTAAGAAATCAGATACACTACTGGACAATAACCAGTAATAATGATTTGTTTATATACTACAAACACTTTTTTAAAATTTCACATAATAAGGCAAAATATTTTTTTATACTGTAATAAATGCAATGTCAGTTAGCACTGCATTGTTTATATTTTTATTTATTACCTGAAGATGACTTGAAAAACACAAATAAACCATATATTGTCACAGTTGTGTTTTTAATGTCTTCATGTTTACAAACATTTCTGTTTTTCTGTGAAAACAACTGTTTTCATACAGCAATACCTGTATGCTTTTGTATATATTAGGGATTTCCTTGTATGACTTTGAGTATGAATTAAACACACACTGCATGGAGTGTTTAGCACTCTGTGATGTTCATATCGTGTCATTCTGGGTACGACTGAAACAACAGGTTATGCACAGAGTGTCCAGACTTTTTCAATTTAAAAGTATATTTATTCACACCGGCCCTTGAAAGCCTCTATACGAACACATTTGCGCGAAAAAGTGCGGGGGATGAATTTGCGTGATATTAAAAGGGGGGGACACATCCCCCGCGTAATCTACGCCCATGATAGCAAGCCATATGAAAAAGTGATAGTGTGTTTGTTGTTTCCTCTGTATTATATGTCTATATATATATGTCTCCATCACAAACCACTTCTCTGGCCTCAAAGCATATTGCTAAAATGTAATTGGCATAAACAAAATGTACATCAGAGACAGACGGTTATGATTCTGACCCGCGATACGCAGCATCTCCAGCCTTGCAACATTTGTCATTCTCTCTGTCTGTTTTACACTGTGTTATTGAAGATGTTTCAGCGAGTTTTGTTTGCATATATTTATGTTTGCTCTGCAGCAAGCAGGGTGTGCGTTCACTGTGCAGGGCATGTTTTGTGCGGTCTAATTGACTCTGAATGGTGAATGCATTATTTATGAACTGTGCTGAGTGTTTGCCTCTTAGGTCTTCCAGACCATGTTCAGCCCACTAAAGAGTTCATTTACATCTCAGAGGAGCTCAGTAATGATTTAGGATTTCATTTAAAATACCATCTTTTCCTGTCCATGTTCTTTTTTTTGAGCTGCGAGGCTTCATTTTCTCTTATCTACTCTTGGATAGTAAGGTCTGCTGTGAATAATCATTGCTCTAATTCATGTTTATTTAGCACTCTGGGTTAGATCTGATATTAATAACCCGGACCCACTCTTCAAGAACACTTCAGATGCCATTTGATGCTGTGCATTTGCATTTACTGCATCTGCTTTTCACAGTTGGTTTCGTAGGTTTGTGATGTTTCATCTCTAAGGATGCAAGACAAAACCACAAAGAGTCCTGCAGAAACTGTAGTGTGATTCAGGCTAAAAAAACCTCCAGATCAAATCTCTCCAAATTCAAGACCAAAAATAATATTTTAATAATAAGATAATTCATTGCATTTACTTTTGGCAAGTTGCCATAAATCTCTTTTTTATTTTTTGCAGTTTCTGTGCTTCTCATAAAGTAATGCAGTATTTATTTGATTATTTATTTATTTACAGTTAAAATTACTCTAATTAATAATACATTTATAAAATACATTTTAACATCATGATTAAATGTTATGCGCTCTGTTTAGATTTGAAAACGGCACTTGATATGTGCAGATTTCTCTCCTGATTCAGACCAGACCACTTTTCCACTGAAGAAAACTCATTTGAAGTGAAAAACATCTTAATGATGGATTTGTTTCTTACAAACACTCAGGAACATTTCTACGTAAACTATTGTTTTCAGTAAAAAGAGGGTACAGTTTACTTTTTCACCTGAGCTGACACTAATCCAGACCACTTTATACAAGTTTACTTTCTGTCCAGAAGTCATGAGTGGATTGAGAACAAGCCAACAGCCAAAACATTTCTGTAAACCTAACAGCAGTGGGGCTCTGACCTGTATCCACAGCATTCACACCACCTGCCTCACTTCAGTATAAACACTTTCTGAATCACTGAAGCCTTTCTGCTTTGTGAAAACAAACAAATATCTTCAGGAGTTGTGCCTGTGCAACTCACCCAGATTTTATGCATTAGAAAATCTAGACTTTGCATTGATTATTTCAGTTAATCAAAACTGGGAATGAATAATATAACATTTTCCATTAGTGAAGCAGCTCATTGACTTCAGTTCAGCACGAGTTCTGCACTCTGACTGATTGCTTGTCCCTCTCAGATCTTTACATGGATGTCCTTTGTATCTAAATTCATTTCGATAGCCAGCCCAGCTGTAGATTTTTCCAAGTCCTAGCTGCACCGTCACTCAGGGTCTCCCATGGCAGATGTGGTGTCTCTTTGTAGTGCCGCTGTGGGGCTTCAGCTCTCGCTGCTGATCACATGGTACGTTCACAAAGCCCACGCTGCTGCACAACACCAGGCCCAGATACACCAACACATCACACATTCACTGTGACAGAGCGCTAATGTGCAAACAGCTGCTGTTTATGCAAAACATACAAAGAATCTAGACCTCAAGTGTTTAAAACTAAGCAAAGCTGCTCCTGGTGGCAGACTACCTGTATGTGGAGTTGAATCAGTCAGATTAGACCAAGCTCTCATCTGTCTCTCACTGCTGTGACAGATACAGAATATCGGCCTTTGAGCCCTTGAACTGAATGGGACTTTATAAATAATAAATCAAAGCAGATGGAGATACAGAGAGTGGAGCCATTTAGTATTTCATCTTCTAGAGCAGAGCAGCAACAGCAGTGTTCGGTTTGTTTCACATGAAACAGAGGAATTCAGTGTCTCTGTGTCACAGCCATCACAGCTTCTGCAAGAGTTTTGTTTTGTATTTTGAAAGGGTAATAGAAGTATCAAAATAATCTACATAGGAACAGATTGGCATATAAATATACAACATATTGCCAAAAGTATTGGGACACCCCTTTCTAATGAACAGTTTGACTACTTTAGTAATTTCCATGAGTACTATCTTAATGTTTAAAGGGTACATAACATACACAGTTTTACCAAATCTCATGTTAATCTTGAGTACCTATAGAGTAGTACTGTATCCGTAATATCTCCAAAAAGTCTTTAGTTTTATCACATTTATAAAAGAAAAATGCAGCTTTCAGATTTTCTCCGGAAAAAGCCGAGCTTTTGGAGGCAGGCCGCGGGCGGAGCTAAGTTCGACGAACACTCACGTTAGGATTGCCAATACAAAAGACATTTGATGTCCACCATCTGCAGTTCTGAGTCATGACCGGGATCTTTTATAGCTGGGACCGCTCCATCTTTCAGTATCAAACAATTTGCAAATCCAGCTTTGAACTGGGCCTTGTATATGAAACGTTCGTCAACAAACACACTTGCAAAACTCCATTGCTGCCCGGAAAAAGGAACTGCATCCACTGTTTACATAACCCTGGGTTCTTCGGGGAGCTGAGCAAAGTTATCTTTGCCTTGCAACCAAAACCACACTTCTTTAGAGACATTCTTTCCGAGTAAATCCCTTGCAGCAGTGCAGCCGAATGAAGCGTGTTGATGGGCGCACACTTTCTCGCGCTCTAGTCTACGTGTGCACGGGTGCGCTTTTCAGGGAAAAAATGCTCATATAAGGAGTTCCACCACCAATTACGTCATTAAAGCCACGAGCGAAAAAAAAAAGTTATTTTTTTAAACTTTGGCCATTTTTAGCATGAGAATCCAACTCTTTAACACTGTAAACAACTCTGAATACACAAAACACCATTGTACCCCCCTTTAAGCATATCATGATATTCTAGGGGATTGTGTGCTTCTAATTTTATAGCAACAGTTTGGACAGGACCATTTTTTATTCTAACATGACAGTGCCTCTGTGTATAAGGCAAGGCTAATTGAGAAATGTTTGATTCAGTCAGTGTGGAAGAACTTGACTAGTCTGCAGAAAGAAAAGTCCTAATCCCAGCTGAACACCTCTGGTGTGACTTTAAATGCAGACCTTGAGCTAAAAACTCATCACCAAACACCAATGACTTGGGTACAGTCATTTTAGACACTTGCAACAGAGATAGAAATACAATTTTTACATACATAAATTGTTTCCATTTTTGTTGCCACAGTTTTGGAAGTGCCTTTGTCTGTTCTAAAAGAGGGGGTGTCCCAATAATTTTGTCCATATAGTATATGTATAAGTCATTGGTGTTCGGTGATGAGTTTTTGGCTCAAGGTCCGCAAGGTCCGGCTGGGATTAGAACTTTTCTTTCTGCAGACTTATCAAGTTTTTCACACTGACTGAATCAATAATTTTTTTTTGAAACTTGCCGTATACACAGAGGCATTGTCATGTTAGAATAGTAAAGTATGGGGGTAGAATTGTTTCATATTTCCAAATAAATACATTATGATCCACAAATAAATGTAAAGAGATAAACAAAAATTAAAATAAATCTGGAGTCCACGCATTTGTGGATCGTCAGTTTCTTGACACTAGAAATGTTTCAAAATCTACAAATGCTCACAGCGATCCACAAATGCACAGCGACCAATCCAAAAATGCACACAGTGATCCACAAATTCACAGGAAGCAATTCCCAAATGAATGCTAGCCAAAGTGAGCTATGAGTGAATGTTTTTTATAGGGGTGCAACGGATCGCAGTTGATCCGTGCGGATCACGACCCATGGTTCGGCAATCACGTGACCCCTGGATTAATAACAAATTTTTTAAACTTGTAGATAATCCTAAATTAAATCCTAAATTGTTAACAATCGCATAGAAAAAGACAGCTTTTTCTGCCAATATTGCTTTTTAAGTAATTAAATACACAGAGAAGTCATGTTCACGTGAACAGGGCATGTTAATCAGTCAACGATGGCTAGCGGAGGAACAGAAGAACTCAAAAAGCGTCATTCAAATCACATGTATGGGAGCATTTTGGCGTCCCTGTAAAACAATGATGATGGAAGAAGGGTGGTGGACAAAACTGTTACAGCGTGTAGGCACTGTGGCACGAGAAAGCTGTATGAAAGCGGCAATACATAGAGCATATGCACTGTTCTGTGTATGCGCTCAGAGACGGAGCAGAACACGGACAGGTAAAGTGAACGTTTAGCTTAAGATGTTACCTAAATGGTCAAATACATGCAAATGTATATGCCAAAATGCGGCGTTTGGTGATTATTCATGTAATCCTTCATCAGTTGTCTCAAATTAACGTAAACAGTTGAGAATCAAAATACGTCTGTAACAGTAAATTGGATCCGTGCAGCTCTTAAAGCGGCCACAAGTAATATTCCTTCTGCTGTCTTTGCGGTTAATGTTAATCAAACAGCAAAAGACAAAATCACTCACTGCTTTAACTGCATTCAGTTAATCACATTAAATCCCCCCCCCCACACCCAAAAAAAACAACTTTCATTCCATTCTTTCATCTTTTTTTTCCCTATTGTATTGCTATCTTTCAATTAACCAATCATATAAAGTTCCAGACCCACTCATAATTGTGTTAAATAATCGTGATTACAATATTGACCAAAAATAATCGTGATTATGATTTTTGCCATAATCAAGCAGCCCTACTTGTAATAAATGGAAAGCAAATTACTTTTGTCTCCTCCTCTTTTTACTGATCTGAAAAATGGTCTGATCCGTGACTCAAAAACCATAATGTGATCTGAACCGTGAGTTTTGTGATCCATTGCACCACTAGTTAATTTGCAAATCTCATTTTATTTTTTGTGTGAACTTAATTCAAGTTTGTCAAACTCTATTTATTTATTTGTGGATCTCATTCTATTTATTTGTCAATACATTTTATTTTTGTTCATCTCTTTACATTTATTTGTGGATCATAATGTATTTATTTGGAAATATGCAACAATGCTACCCCCATAGAAAAGGGTCATGTCCAAACTTTACTCATGGAAATTACTAAAGTGGTCAGACTTGTTAATTAGAAGGGGGTGTCCCAATACTTTTGGCAATATAGTGTATATTAGACCTCAACATATTTTAAAAATTCCTCATTCAGATACTAAATTTAATTTACATTTACATTCACAATACATATCCTTTCAAAGCAGCTTTACAGAAGTCTGTTTTTGCTGCAATACAAATGAGTGATCTCTTATAAGAGATGATTGTGACATTAAAGCAATGATTAGGTTGTGTTCATGGTAATTACAATAAAAAGGTAAATCTGGCGGTTTTGTATGTTGATTCAGAGATGGTTTCTTCACAGGAGTTGTGGTCATCTAAAATTTTCCTAATGTTTTACTGACTTTGAATGTTTCCCATATTACACAGTGTTTTTGAGCTCTAACATATGACACTTCTCATATCACTCTCGTTTGGTCTAATCTAATGTCTGTATGAAAGGTCATTTGTAATACATTCAGATAATAAAAGTTCATGAAATTTGCATGTTAATGTTGTTGTTTTTTTGTTTTTTTTTTCTATTGTAGGGAAATGAGGCAAGTTATCCCCTGGAAATGTGCTCGCATTGTAAGTATCATTGCATTTCTACCTAAATTACATACACAATTTGCTATGTTCATTTTCTAAAATGCTGATTAAACCTCAGTGGTGACTGAATCACTCTTACCTGAATTTCTAATCTTGAAACAGATATGAAACAAGCTAAATATGTTGAAGTAAAGCTCATCTTCAGAGATGCCAATGCTTATTTTTAGCTCTGAAACTTCTTAATTAGTTTTGGCTTCCCTTTGATGTGTGCAAAAGTTTAACACATGCAAAACTAACTGAGAGATCAGGACTGTCTGACACACTCCAGAGTTAGTTAATCTTTGTTAAATCTAACCATTGTTGTGCCATATTAAAGATGACTAATGCAACGACACACAACATTCAGGCACCATATCTCTCACAGAGCAGAACAGAGAAAGAAATGAGACACTTAGAGCCATAGTTGGGAATCAGCAGCTCTGTGTGCTTGAGCTCCAGTTTGGCTGTTAATGAGCTGTGAGGGATCTGGCGCCCGTGGGGCTTGACCCAACATCAGCACATGCTCACAGTCTTACCTCACTTTTACCACTTTGCCATGTGAGGAGCTGTGCTAGGACAGGGATTCATACACCACAGCTTGGGTAACTGCACACATGTGTGTGTGCGTGTGTAATGACACCAGGTAAACGTGTGTGAGCCTGACCTGCAACAGCTTTGGCAACTTCAGCGATCTGGCACACACACACACACACACACACACACACACACACATGGGACAGCTGTTCACTACATCCACAAACACATGTCTGCTTATATGGGTCTGTCCATCTGGGTGAATCTCAAAAAAAAATACCAGTCAAAAGTTTTTGAACTGTAAGATTTTTGATATTTTAAATGCCTGAAAGTACTGCGAAAATAGGGTGAATTTTAAAATATTTTTACTGTTTAAAATAACTTTTTTAATTTGTATATTTTAAAATCTAATGTATTTCTGTGATCAAAGCTGAATTTTCAACATCATTACTCCAGTCTTCAGTGTCACGTGATCCTTTAAAAATCACTCTACTATGCTAATTTTCTGCTCAAGAAACACTTTATTATTATTAGTAGTATTATTATTTAAAACAGTTTAGTACCTATTTTTAGCATTTATCTGAAATAAAAAGCTTTTGTAACACTATATACTGTGTATATGTGTGTGTGTGTGTGTGTGTGTGTGTGTGTGTGTCTGTCTGTGTATTAGTAATATTATGTAAAGTAATACTTTTATTTAGCAAGGATGATTTAATGATTTAAATTGAACAAAAGTGATGATAAAACATTTATAATGTTATAAAAGATTTATATTTCAGATAAATGCTCTTCTTCTGACCTTTCTATTCATCAAAGAAACCTGGAAAAAAAATCTACTCAGCAGTTTTCAACATAATAATAATAACTACTGTTTTTTGAGCAGCAAATCAGAATGGTAGAATTATTTCATGTGACTGGAGTAATGATGCTAAAACTTCAGCTTTGAAATCACAGGAATAAATTATTATTATTTTTTTTAAATATATTTAAATAGAAAAGAGTTATTTTAAATAGTAAAAATATAAAAAAATAAAGTTTTTGGTGATCAAAATTGTTAATAATTTTTTTTTTTTTTTTTTTTTAAGTAAAACAAATTAGGCAAAAGGTTGTGTAGATTAGATTTGTTACATTAAGGCCACCAAAAAGTGCACTTCTTTGTAGCCTCAATGGACTAAATCTACATGAGCTTCATCCAATATTTTTTTTTTTTCTCTCTCTTCTTTTTCTTGCTTTGCATTTGGTTTGTATCCACACACCTGCATAGATTTTGTCTTGGTGTTAGGTGCCATGCTTTTTTTAATCACATTTTTTTAAGCTAAAGTGTTATCATGAACAAGTTTTGATTGATTTGTACATGAAACTAATAGGACTAGAAGAGAGTCTGCTATAGTACAGTTCACAAAAATGCATGTCTTCAACAAGTAATCTCTTCAATTCTTTATACTTGTGATAGTAGTTATTTTTTGAGATCTGGCAGCTTGCTCATGCAAATGACCTACTTACAAGAGCATGGAGTAATGTGTGTCATACTAGCATGTGGCAGAGGCCGTGAGCATCTCAAACGTTCTGTGAGCACTCAAAATAAACCCGGCCTGTGTGCTGGAGTCCCGTGTTGCTGGGGGTTTCCCTCAGGCCACTTATGGGGGCTTCTTATGACCTCATGGCTAAAAATAAGAGCTCTTCAGGTCTTGCCCAGCAGTCATTAATAGGGTGATGTCAGGCTTTGGCCATCAGCAAGGAGAGTAATGGTGATGGATCTGAAACAAGCTGTCGTACATGAGGAGAAGCTCAGTGAGCAGCAGATTCCAGCATTCAGACTTTATTTATACGTCCGTCCATCTGCAGTCTGCACATGATGAAACTGAGTTATTATTAAAGAGTATGAAATACCACCTTTGGGCAAAACTAATTTTAATTTTCTAATACTCATGAGTTAATCTTTAGTTGGCTTTCATTTTAATTAGTCATTTTTGTGACAAACTAATCATCTGGAAAAAAAGACTTGGAATTGGAAATGCTTATTTAAATAAAAAAAAAAAAATTCTAGTACCATTATACAAAGCCATTAAATAAAATATATGAATACTGTTGATACTATTGAGTGCTCGACTATATTTCTCACAGTTGCAAGTTTATATCTTAAAATTCAGAGAAAAGTTAGAAGTTAGAATTGCAAGAAAAATAGAACTTCACAGAATTACAGTTCTTGCAAGTTTATGTCCAATTCTGACTTTATAACTCGTCATTGAACAGCTTGTGGGAAAGTTGTAGTGATGGGAAGTTCGGATCATTTTACCGACTCGGACCTTTGAGTCTCGTTCAGCAAAATGAACAAATTTTTTTTCGAGTCATTTCGTTCATTTTAGCAAAATATAATTAAAATCTTATGTGTTATTTTCCTAACACATCTACTGCTTACACAAATGTACATCACACTACAAACGAGACAAAACTATAATGCTATAAGAAACAGAAAAGATTAATTCATTGTTTACCTGGGTCTTTAGTCTTTGGTTAGCTCACCTCACCTCTTATCTGACAAGTTTCACATCACGTGACAGCCCCATAAGCTTAACTAATGCAGTCTGAGCCAGAAAGAGAATTGATTAGTTCATCTCTCGAGTCCTTGGGTTTGCGCCATTCGTTCATCACGTGAAAGACCCCATAAGATGAACGAACGACTCGGAAAACCCGAAGACTCAAAACAGGTGAACTAATTCCAGTACAGAACCTATAGGACGTTGCGCACGCGAGACGACTCATTCTTCCTGAGTCACATTAAAGATTTGTTCAAAATGAACAAATCGTTCAAGAAGGACCCATCACTAGAAAGATGCGAAATTTGACACACAAATAGAGGACAGTCTCAATATTAAGCAAGTTTGGAGTCTCTAACTTGAACCCTGTAGCACCACTAAAGCTCCGTTCACACTACAAGCGACAAAGCGACGCGACCCCATTCATTTCAACGGAGAGTTAGCGACTTCCGGCGACAAGAGCGACAGCGGCCGGATGGGCCATGTCCAGCGACGCAACAAAGTTGAGAATCCTTCAACTTTATGCAAATGAAGAGCGACTTTCGGGAGCGACAGCCAATAGGAAGGAAGACGGTAGAGCTTGTGTGATCGTTCTCCTCTCAACAGTAGATAAACATATGCAACAGAACAAAAGTAGCCTCTGCTTCTCACTCATTTTTGTTTGTATGTACGGATTTAGTTTATATTTATATTATAATTAGTATTTTGCCTCCAAAATGTTTGTATTTAGAGACACGAAACCTGATTCACTGTCAAGGCAACCAGTAGTGGGAACGCCCACTAGCAACCTCATCGCCAGCCCCAGGCGACTTAGTCGCTGGTAGTGTGAACGGGGCTTAACAGCTCAAATTTGTCATGTTTGTGCTGATAACTTTTGAACACAGGGTTTCCACGGGTCATGGAATTTCTGGAATATCATGGAATTTTAAAAGGTCTATTCCAGACATTACAAGTCAGGGAATATTTGTCCAAGTCATGGAATATCAGAGATTTTTGTTTGTTGCTGTAAATTTTAGTTTCCATTTATGAAAATGTAATTTTTCTATATCATATTACTAATTTTTTTTGTCATGTTGTTTCACACATTTTGCCTATTGTTATGGTTAGGCTATTTTTCAGTGACATTTTATTCCCCTCCCTTGTCAACTGGCAGTTACTTAAAGGGTTAGTTCATCCAAAAATTACTCGCCCTCTTGTTGTTCCAATCCCGTAAGAACTATTTTCATTTTCAGAACACAATGTAAAGCCTCGCTCACACTGTGCGATTTTGGCCACGATTTGGTCATCTGAGACAAATTTTGAAAATGCTAAAAGATTCCTATAATCCTAGACTAAAATCTGTAGTCTTTGATCGCTGGTTTGACATGTTCACCGACAGCCGATTAATGGCAGTTGCGATCAAATTTTACCTCCAACGAAGTACTTTGGACGATGCAGCAACAAACCGTCCTCGCGCCACCCAAGCCATTGAAATTAATAGTCATTGAACATGTATGGTAAAACTCCGGACAGGTTTTCTTGCGCACACCCGTTTTGAACGCGTCTTGACTGTCGTACAGTCTGATATTAATGACACTGAGATCCCACAGTGTGACATGGTCATCATATTCGTACAGTCTGACAAGCAACAATCGTAAAGGACTATTAAAAATCGCACAGTGTTAGCCCGGCTTAAGATATTTTTGATGAAATCCGAGCACTCTCTGACCCTCCGACAGACAGCAAGGGTTTTTACGAAGCTATGAGAATACTTTATTGTGCAATTTTTTTTATTTCACAATTTCACATTTTCGTCTTTACTGTGTCACTTGTGGATGTGCGTTCACAAGAGTACCACAGAGATGAAAATGTGAAATAAAGTCGTTAAAGTCGTTTTGTTTTCTCGTAGCTTTGTAAAATTACAGTTGAAACACTGATGTCACATGGACTACTTTGTCGATCATCTCAGTACTTTTCCGGGCCTTGAACGTGGTAGGACCCTTGCTGTCTGTGGAAGATCAGAGAGCACTCAGATTTCATAAAAATGTGTTCCGAAGATGAAAGAAGGTCTTAGGGGCTGAAACAACATGAGGGTAAGAAATTAATGACAATTTCAATTTTGAGGTAAACTAATCCTTTAAATCAAATGTAATCACTAGGCTGCACCTGTTAATTAAAGTAAACATGCCAGGAAAATGTACATTTCAAGAGCTTTGGCCACAAAATGACCACCTCAAAGACTGGGTGTTAAAAGTAGACGATAGAAAAGCAAAAACTAAATGTGAAGAAATAGACTGAATGATGAACTTGATGAAAAACAGAAAATCCTTCAGAACGTTTAACCCCTAAAAGCATAAAAAAACTAATTAATTTCTGTAGCAATAGTACAGAAAAATATCAAAGTGCATTTAATGGGTAAAAAAGAAAGAAAGGAAAAAATAGTCTGTATGTGTTTTCTGTACTAAAAAGTCTGAAGTAAATAAAGCTGGCAAATGGGCAAGACCGGCAAGACTTTAAAGCACATGCAAATAATGTACTATTGTGATTGCGAATCAGTGCAGTGTTCCGTGAGTGAATGTATGTTTTGTTCAGTAAGTTATGTTAAGCAGGTCGTGGAGACATTTTAATCGTCCACGATCAAAAATCATCATATCGCACACCCCTAATAGCAATATTATTTTTTCCTGATTCCTTTGCTCATGCTGTATCGAATGCACATGAAAATGGAAAATTCTACAGGTCAAGATTTTTTTTTGCAATTTTGAAGTATTCAGAAATTTACTTTTTAAAATTTTTCCTAGCGGTTTCATCTGTTTTTCACCAAAATTGACTTCAATCATCTTCAAACCATGCTGGCAAAAAGCTATCAAAACCTTTTTGATAAACCCAACCGTTCATTAATAGTATATACGCAAACTAGTTTGACTGTATCACTAATGAAGCTGTATCTCCACAACACTTTGGCATATTCTGACCAAACTTGGTACATGTCACAATGACCATCACCTGAGGCTACTTGGCAGTATTTTGGCACAGCCCCACCTACTGGTCAGGATATATGACACATTGATATTTTTGCTTATAACTTCTAAAATCCAAGGTGGCCATTGTGAATTTTGTCATAAAATGCTATTTTTTACAGACACATTAGCATGTAATTATGAAACTAGGTGTGTTTCATAGACCAATTTTCAGTAGACGTCACAGAGACATCACTTGTAGCTGCGCATGCATAGGTTGCAGAAAAACACTGGTAACAAGAGGAGGTAAAGGGGTAAAATCCATGGAATAAGAGAAAAATATATATTTTTGTGCATTTTAATGTCAAAATCGGAATGCAAATAATTTTTATAGAATACTGTAGTCAAAGACACCATTTGAAGCTAAACTCAGGCGTTTAAACGGACATACTATGGATGAAAACTGCTGTGATTACTTTTTGTGAGCATACATTTGATTTAAACAATAATATTCACATATGCTGTTCATAGAGGGACACATTGTATTAGCCCTACAGTTACAGCATGACATATATTTTAAACCTATTACTATTAACATTTTTACATTACGTTTACTTATTTTATTTCACACTTTAGACCTTTTGTTTCTCACAAATGTTTATATCTCCTAATTCTGACTTTATAGCTCGATTTTGTTTAATTCTGAAGGAGTAAAAGCCAGAAGTGTGGGATATAAACTGAATCGAGAGGAAAAGAGAAAATGACGAGTTGTTTTTCCATATTAGAGTTGTGAGATATAATCTCGAATTGTGAAAAAAAAACAAAAAAAATGCCCACAAAAACGTCATCCCTGTTTCAGATCTGTAAGACCATCCCACTATCTACCGTCAATTTCGTTGAATATCAGTGCTTATCGCCGGGTACAAGGTGTTGTAATATGCTGAGAACATTTTGAAAATGACATCTAACAAATATAATCTATAATCTTTTTAAATCAAACAATTTTGTACTGTATCTGTGTAATTCTCTAGCCGTAAAGGCTATCTCTCCCTGGTTTTCTGCAACCATGCTGCACGCACATCCCGAATGTTTACTCTAAAGGTACACCAAAAGTATCAGAATGGTGCCACCTTCTGGTCAAAATTTATAATAAAATTTTGAAAAATGCTAATAGCTTTTGATTAATTTTGACTATTTGAAACTGGTTTTGATAGATTCTTTAAATCATGGCAAAAAACTTTGATATCAATTTTGATGTATTTGGTTGAATTTACAGTCCGCCAATTTGAATTTCTTTTTTTTCTATGACTTTTACCAAAATTGGCTCAGATCATGTTCACACCATGCTGGCAAAAAGTTATCAAAAGCTTTTTGATAGATCAAACCGTTCTCGAATAATGCATAAACAAAACTGATGTCAAGCTGATTCTGAGGCTGCACTTTAATTATTGACACCATATTGACTTTTTATGCGTCATTGTCATCTCACACTATCCACACCATAATTATTTGATAACAGCTCTATCTATTGGTCAAAAGTGCTAAGCAATTAAATTGTATTACTAGTAATTGTATTGGTCATTTTTCATTCATTTCGACTATAACAACCTAAAAATGTCTTTAACCACTCATTGTTGCAGTTGGTCTGATGCTCCCAGCCATGCTTAGCTCCTCATTCTGCCTCTGTTGTACTTGGCCTCTTAACTGCTGCTTGCAGCTATATCTTTATTTTTTATTCAGTGGCAGAAATGGGCTTCCACATTCTTGTATTTCCTGATGAGGACAGTTGTGTTGGTTTATTATATTTTAAATTAATGCCTTGTGTGAATTTTTTTTTTTTTTTCTTCATTAGTTTTGCATTCAGTATGTATGTACGGCTAAAGGCAAATGTGCTCTCTCACATCAGACGCTCAAGTGAAGGTTATTGTACTAATGGATTCATAGTTTGACCTCCTGACATTGTCACGCTTTTAACAGAGTCCTCACAATCATCTCAGTGGCTGTAATTGCGTTAATTATAATCTAGCTAAATGCTGGTGATTCATCATGGATGTGCATGTATAAGTGTAATTAGCACCGTTGTTATATGTGCATGCAGCACTTATGAACACATATCATGTTCTTTATGATCCATGCACCTGTAGTTGCTTGGCAACACAAGTCTGTTAAACTCGAATAACTAATGAAAATGGGCAAGATCATCTCACAGCTGATATTAACATCCATCAGCGGTGCAATCAGATGCAATCAGAAATAAAAAAGTGTTTTTAATGATTTTACAGTTTCTTGAAATGTTTCTTGAGCAGCACATCAGCATATTAGAATGATTTCTGAAGGATCTTGTGACGCTGAAGACTGGAGTAATGATGCTGAAAATTCATCGTAGATCACAGTGATCAATTACATTACAGCAACTATTTTAAATTGTAGTAATATATTGCAATCTTACTGTATGTTTGATCAAATAAATGCAGCCTTAGTAACTTGTTTTGAAGCAATTAAAATACTTTTAAAAGTAATGCATTACAATAT
The DNA here is from genome assembly GCA_033026305.1 of Cirrhinus molitorella. NCBI lineage: Eukaryota > Metazoa > Chordata > Actinopteri > Cypriniformes > Cyprinidae > Cirrhinus > Cirrhinus molitorella. The sequence continues at coordinate 7,972,434 of CM065126.1, read as the reverse complement.
TGCGTTACTCCCTAAAAAAGTAACTAATTACGTTAGTTACTTTTTATGTAAAGTAATGTGTTACATTACTTTTGCGTTACTCTTTATATCTGGGCAGGGCTTGCTCATTTGTTTTTAATATAAAAACATTTGATTCTTAGCAAATGTAAAAGCCCTTTTACATCAAAATGAAATTAAGTGAAAAAGCCTAAGGTTAAAGTAAAATTAAATTCACGCCTGTACAGTAGAACTGTAGGAAAAGAAAGCAATGGGGGAAAAAAAAGCACAAATGTTAGTTAATATAAAGTTTTGCTTATTAGTACACTGCAAAAAATGCTTTTCTTACTTAGATTTTTTGTCTTGTTTCCAGCCAAAATATCTAAAAATCCTTAAATCAAGAATGATTTTCTAGACAAGTAAAAATTATTGTCTTGTTTTTTTCTGAAAACAAGTCAAAATTAAGTGTGTTTTTGCTTGAAACACTTTGCTTGAAAAAATCTCCCAATGGGGTAAGCAAAATAATCTTGTTTTCTGTTTAAAATGTAATTTTTTGCTTACCCCATTGGCAGATTATTTAGCTTGTTCTAAGCAAAAACTCACTTAATTTTTTTTTTTTTTTCTGAAAACAAGAAAATAATTATTTACTTGTCTAGAAAATCCTTGATTTAAGATTTTTTTTTAAATATTTTGGCTGGAAACAAGACAAAAAATTTAATTAAAGTATTTTTGCAGTGTATGGTTGAATTGGATCAACAAAGGTCAGTAGGAAAGTCATTGGTTAATAAAATGGGACTAAATACATAAAGGAAACAAAAAGTAATTGGCGCTACTTTTTTGAAAAAGTAACTCGGATATTTTCTTGGAAATTAAAAAGTAATGTGTTACTTTACTAGTTACTTGAAAAAAGTAATATTATTACGTAACTCGCGTTACTTGTGATGCTTTACGCCCAACACTGATAAAAATCCAGATATGTTTATGTCAGTGATATTTTGTAGTTTTCAGTGGTGTCCAGAGCGCAAGGTTTGGCTGACCAGCCCACTGAAGGGTCATGTGACTGAATCTGAAGGAGCTTATAGTAAGTGAGTGAGATTGATATTCAAAGCTTAGCAGTGGTATTAAGCAGTAAGGTGGGATCCGCATGGCTCTTCGGTACAGTGCAATGGGCAAACCTCTGTGTGTAGTGACCCGTGTGATGCCAGCGGCAGCAAAGGATCCCGCCACGGGATGTGAGTGTGTCAGGCTTCATTCATTTGTTAGCATTTGATGGTATTTGTAGTGTTGTTTGGCTGAAGCACAGATAGTGGCTGGATTGGGTGAACCTGCTGCTCAGACAGACGGATGAGCATTTGTAACGTGCGTTGGAATGTTTGCTAATGTTGTCCATTTCTGTGTTTATTTTGTGTCTCTGACGTTTTCTCTCTGTCCACACCAGTCGATGCTGATGAGATTAAAAGGCTGGGAAAGAGGTTTAAGAAACTCGACCTAGATAACTCAGGATCCCTCAGCGTGGAGGAGTTCATGTCCTTGCCCGAGTTACAGCAGAATCCACTGGTGCAGAGAGTCATCGATATATTCGACACGGACGGCAATGGAGAGGTGGATTTCAAAGGTGAGGCATGCAAGACATAGTTTGACTGCACAAGAAACCAAATGCATGGTCAGCCCATTTCACCCCAGAATCACCATTACGCGGTGCCCATAAATTAAGCCTATTATTTATTTGCAATGTGACATTATTTTCATGACAAGTAAGCACATTTGATCTATTTCTTTATGATTGTCTGTATTCTCAAAGTTGATTCTCATCTAAATGCAGTGCAAAAAATAATACCATGACATATTCAATTAAAATATATTGCATTAAAATAGAAAGAACTGGGAATTTGGAAGGCTGTTGTTTTTATTTTATATTGTCATGAAATATGGTATGTTGCAAACAAACCAAATTTGAATGCTTGTTTAAATAGGCTTCTTTTTTGTCAATATAAATTTTTGATTGTTAGGTGAAATGGGGCCTACACGTTTATCATTTTAGTGAAATTCATGTATGATGCCATATAACGATTTAAATGCATTGCACATTAAATCTAAGAAATTGCCTTTATTAAATGTTTTCTCTGAGAGCACTGCAAACACACATTATGTGTGAAGGAACTCAAACTCAAGCTTGCAGCTGTGAAATACCTTAACAAATGAGCTTAAAGTAGCTCAGACCTGTTGCATCACATCATGAAAAGAAGTCCATTGTGTCGTTTGCCAAGAACATTCACATTCTCTTACGCTGATTCTGTATTGTTTAAAAGATCTCTATATTTTGTCAGAAGGGTTTTATAGTTTGACATTCTAAGTCTGGATGCAAAGGAGGAAAGTTTGCATCGTGCTAGCAACCCGTTCCCATAAAAATCTAATTTGCTACTGAAACAACGAGAGAGAATACATTGAATGAAATTGGACGTAGGACCTCAGATCCTCGGTACCTGGATCCAAATATGAAGATGTGGGGCCAAACCCATCATGGAGTCCAACGCCTGATGACGGATGCAATGTTAACTGCAAAGTAGATCACCCCAATGGTAACTTGGAACATATGCATGCTTCATCATAAAGCGGCTGGCTAAATCTGCTATTTAAGGAATTTGAGCGACATCGATTGGACCTACCGGACAAATCCGACGGACATGGTAAAATGAAAAGCGATGGAAAAAAGATGTACTCCTGCAATGACCGCAACATATCAGTGGGGTAGAACTGATCCTCGGAAAAAAATAAACAATACATGCCCTAGTTGGGTGGAAGCCAGTTTGCAATTGGATCATCGCTTTGCATCGGCACTATATACAAACAATGTTTATTTAGGTTAATGCACCAACTGAGGAACCAGATGACACTAAAAAGGATGAATTGTATGATGTGCTACAGACCATAATTTACAAAGTTCTGAGACGTGACCTCAAAATTATTATTAGCGACATAAATGCTTTACAAAGTTCAGCCGTGACCACCATAGACACCAATGGACCTTTCACTTCCTCAGAACGCCTGTAGGGCAATGCTGAGCGGTTGATGACGTTTTGCATATATAACAACATCTGCATAAGAAATACCTTTTTCCAATAGTCACAAGATCACAAGTCACAACATGACATGGTGTTTGCAGAACGGACTCACATTTAATGAGACATGCATTGGTTGATGGGGAGGACAGTTCTATTAGATGTGAGGGTCTTCCCCGCAGCTGATGTGGGTTTAGATCATTATCTGGGATGTATAAATCTTCAACTGTGGCGCCATAAAGGAAGATCTGAAACGGTACAATTGAGAAGCTTAAAGACTGAAATATTGCAGATGTCCTCACCCTTCAGCTTCTCAATCGGTTCCAGGCTTTAGCTGATGAGGCAGAGACAGAGCCGAAATGGCACAACTTCAAGGAAACTTTGACCACTGAAACTGTGTGTAAGAAGTGATCGGCCGAAAGAGAATGCAGAAGGAGATCATTGGACTTGGAAGAAGGAAGAAGGTCGAACAGAAACATGACCAAACCTGAAATGTTGAGGATTAAGAAACAACGTTGCGTGCATGCTCTGACCTTGACAGGGCTGTGAAATAGAGTTGTTGACGAGTTACAAAAGACTGGTTGTAGAAGAAATCCAAAGAAACCCAGGTGGCTGCCGATCAAAATGATATCCACACCTTGTACTGAATCACTAAAGACCTACTAGGAGTTCGGGGGAACTTCTCCATTCCAATCGAAGACAAGAATGGCAAGTTGCTCCTCACTAGGGAGAAATAAAACACCCAATAGGTTGAACACTTCTGAGAAACATTAAAAATCAGCCACTTCCCTTAAACAGCGTTGACTTTTGTCGGGAGGCAACACAAACAGAAGTTGTTCAAATCATCATTAGGATGAAGAAATCAAACAAGATAGGATGAAATTCAGGTGGAACTTCTGAAGCATGGTGGCCCCACTGTAGTAACTAAGACCACAGATCTTTTTATTGTTTGTTGGCATGGGTCCCACTTGACGTGGCGAAACCCTTCTGTCCATATCAGGAAGAGTGTTCTCCACAGTGCTCCACAATGATTGCAGGCAGCTGTTGACAAACATATCTGAGAAGAACAGGCTGGTGTCCGGAAAGGAAGATCATGTAGCGTCCAGATCTTTGCTTTATGTAGCAGCATTAACGGTGCATGGAGTATAAACGGATGCTTTCCATTAACTTTATTAACTTCATGAATCCTTCTGGAATATCTTACAAATATAGGGTGTGCCAAAGAAATTCATGACTGATTCCAGTCCTTGTATTATAATTCCAGCTGCTGTGTCAGGGCACACTAGCTGCGATTCCATTACCCTTCAAATTGCGCAAATTGAATTGCGAATTGAAAACCCGTAAATTTTGCGAAAACTTTTGCGTAATTTACGTCTCTATGATGATTTGTTGATATACCAATAGGGAGGCTAGCCTCCCCTGCGAGGTGTCTTTTCTCAACACTCCTCAGCGCTGAAAGTGAACACTCGATGGTGACAAGAGCTCAGCTCTCCCCCGGCCTTCCCCTCCCTTCTCTATCATTTAGCGGTTGTAATGACATCAGCAGATTTGGCACATTTGCGATAGAAAAGCTGCGCTTTCCAACTTTAGTAACATGTTATAGTATTACAGCTGTGAAATTGCAAACAAAAAAATGCACATTCTGAGACACAAACTTAATGACAAGCCGCCACTGCTCATAAGTGGCCGCTTAAACAAGCATTGACTACTCAATGCTTGAATAAGGGGCTTTCCTTGCCATTAAAGCTTGGATAATTCTTGTATTTATACCAGGCGCCCTGCAGCTTGTTTCAGTGTCAGAAGCGGCTGTCCATGCTGCTTCTGTAAAGATAGATGCCTATGTCTCCTACAGTTAAAATGAATGGCTAGTGTGGTGGCTTAAACATGTAAACCCACCAACATTCATCACCATGACTTAGGATGAGAGTAAAAAAGTTTAGCCACATAACATTGGTAAATGGAAATTCCGTCAGTTTTTTATTAGCATTTCTAAAACAAATCTGTAATGGAAACGCACCTACTGACTTCTTCACCATTGAGACTGTCATCAGACAAGGATCTTGTTGCCATTCTTATTCATGGTGGCCTTCCATTTTGTCATGAGGAAGACTGGGATGGACAGAGCCGCCTCACTGATCTCATCCTGCTTGCTGAAAATGGTTACCACTTACAAGAAATAACATCAAGTTTGCATGAAGAAGGTCGGATTACGCTTTAGTACCAAAAAGTCCAAAGTCATTATTATGGCATGCCAAGGATTAAGGATGATGGAGGCATTGAGGAGTTCAATAGGTTTATGTACCTTAGAACCACTACTGGACGAGACGAAGACGCAAAGATAGACGTCAAATGCCAGATTGGAAAGGCATCAGCAGTCAAATATGCAAAATCTGGTCATCTTCATCAGTCTCACTCAACATCAAGCTCGGCTTATATGCATCTGTCATCCTCCCGAAGGCAACTTATGCAGCAGAAATGTGGAAGGTAGATGTCTTCCATCAGCGCTGCCTGTGAAGAATATTGCGAATTTAATACCTCGACCACATTACAGATTAAGTCCTGCGATAAAGCAATATGCCAAGCCTTACTACAACGAATGCATTATGCGGATGGAAAGCAGCCACATCCTAAATCCTGGAGGACAGCGTTGCAAGACCATGACTGACCTGCCACTGAACCTTTATCAATGACTTTAGTTCCCTTAACATCTCATTAGAAAAAGCCATAATCACTGGAGAGCTCTCGTCACCCAATGCACTTACTAGCATGGGTGGAGAAGAACTGAAATAAACATAAACTGAAAGAAAGAAGTGTTTCAGCTAGTTGTCATAACATTTCTCATTTTAATTTAGGTTAACTTTCAACTGGAACTAAAACTGAAACAATAAATTAGTAATGCTAGTGATGACAAAAACACAACAGTACTAAAACTGTCATTTTTAGTTGAGTTTTCAGAGTAATGATCAGTTGTTTTTGTGTTTGTAGAGTTCATAGAGGGCGTCTCACAGTTCAGTGTGAAGGGTGACAAGGAGCAAAAACTGCGCTGTGAGTACAACACACTTCAACCTCTGATATCACATCAGACAACATCTGACTGTCATAATTTGCTGTTTTTTTCTGGATCCAGTCGCTTTTAGGATCTATGACATGGACAAGGATGGCTACATTTCCAATGGAGAGCTGTTTCAGGTGTTGAAGATGATGGTGGGCAACAATCTGAAGGACACTCAGCTGCAGCAGATAGTGGACAAGACCATCATCAACGCAGACAAGGATGGCGATGGGAGAATATCTTTTGAGGAATTCTGTGCCGTAAGATGATTCAAAAGAGCCCAAATAACTTTTTTATTCTATGTTTTCACGAGTTCATGCTTTTCTTGTTTTTGTCTTCAGGTTGTCGGAGGTCTCGATATACACAAGAAGATGGTGGTGGACGTGTGAGCGAGTCCACCTCCAGCAGATCCGCTTTCCTCTCCATCTCTGACGACCTGCTCAAGATATCCAGCAAATGCTCTCTGTGTGTTTCAATGGAAGTATTTAAGCCACCTTTGTCAAATAGAAGCCTTGTCAAGCCAGCGTGTAAGTGTTACTGAACTCCAGTCTGCTCGATAACCTGGTGTAGCACTTTATGGGCTTACGGACACTGAAAGAGCATCTCAGTTCAAGAGGAAAGAGCATTGGCTTGTCCATATTTATTTAGGTTTTTTTAATGCTTCTTTTTTTAATATTTATTTCATTTTGTCTTTTTTTTTTTTTTAATATTAAGTATGATATAATAAGTATACATGTAGGGTATGATGTGCCAAGCAGAACATTCAGAACAAAGCGCTCACCACCATCCTGTGCAGAAGCTTGTTCGACTGCATGACGTAAAGATGCAATGTTGGCTTTCTTCTGTTACACTTTGTGATATACACTATTTCTATCATTCTAGCATTTAACCATGTTTAATAACTGTTTTTGTATCGATCGTGATATAATGTTTGTATTGTTGGAAAGTGCATCTCCAGGTCTGAAGCGTTGAGACAGTCCAGCAGAAAGTGACCAAGATGAATACGATTTGGTTTACTTCACTAACAACTAAATGACAATCGCAGGTGGAACACACGGCGATCACAAAATCGATTTGGACACTGAAGTCACACTTATAATCAGACTCTGAATGTCAAAGCGAGTCTCATCTGTAAGGTGCTGCTGCAGGATCTCAGAAATTCACTTTTATAAACTAATGACTTTTGAGCAAACATTTAACAACTACAGTTTTCACTTTTGAAACAGTTGAAACTCTAACAAACCTGTATTGTGCCATCTTTCTTCCAATAGAAAGATACCTGCTTTGATAGTTCGCCTCGTGTCCAAAGCGTTTTGTGAGCGCCGTGTGTCTGATCATCTATAATACATGGATTATTTTCACGTCCATCTTTTGTAATTGCAGCAGGATACACGTATGTATGACATCCACAGCTGAGCTTTCAAGCATCTAAACGCTAGTAAAGATGAATAGAGTATAATCATTTCAACAAGACTAACACTTCAAATCAAAAACTGAATGTTTACATGCATGACACGAGCAGCATAACCAAATTCATCACTTTTTCTTCTGATCTCAGCATATCAATAATATACTTCAGTAATATTGACACATACAAGGCTTCTGCTGTGCTTGCTTTAACTAGTTCCTTTCTGCATGTTTAGTTTCATCTATTCCAATGGTTTACATTTAAGCTGTGAAATTTATATCAGATATCAAAAGAACCATGAAATGCATTACGCAAGTTGCCAAATTAAAAACAAACACATTCTTTTCAGATTCACTCTGGCATTCAGTCAAAGCAGATTCAGCTTACTTCATTTGCCCCGTTGTTTTGTAAATACAGATCTAACAGGTTACTGTCGCTTTAAGAAAATCTTTTTCTGCAGCTTTTGGTGAATGAAATGGTGTCTCATCTGTATGAAGGCACATGAAGCTCGTCATTTATGGGATGTCTATTCTGCATGCTGCATCAAATGAACTATTATGGGATATATGGACTACTTGATACTGTATGAAACAATAAACATGTACAACTTGACATTACTTAATGGATCCACACGAGTCTCATTTCTATTGATGAAGTGTTTATTATCTGAAGATCCGCTGCTTGAGGAGTCAGCCCTCCACCGGTGCTCACATCGCTCACTGTATCATTCATACACATATTCAGACCAATATGGTACTAATAATGTAAATCATTATTTCTGCATCAGTCCATGAGCTGTGTTTCTTCATGTGTTAAAACCTCTCTGCTGTGCGGCTTGCCACCGCCCGAATGTTGCCATATACCTTTGATGGAGGACTTCCTGTAAAAGTTAGATAAAGCAGGGGGAAAAAAAAAAAAAACTTCCTCTTAGTATGATTTTTTTTTTTTTAATTCAGATGCATAAATGAAGAGTTATATATCCACTTACCGAGAATGAGGTTGCATATTGCTGTTCGAGCCATTTTGATATTCTGGAAAGATCCCAAAATGTGAATCTTCCTATATAGAAAATATATTGAAACAAAATAATCAGCTCTGCATTCAGTTGTAAAGTGTACATACAGTGTGGTCACTAAAGAATTGGTGCAAACTGTTGTCCCACAACCAAAAAACACATTTAAAAAACATTTACCAACCTTGCGCACCTTACTAAGATCTTTTGAAACCCACAATGACATAAAAAAAAAAAAAAAAAAATCCATTGTTATTTTTAAAAAAGTAAAAAAAAAATTTTTTTGATTTTCTTTGTAAATTGTGTGAAACTATGTTAAAAAAAAGTGTGTCCCATTTTTCATGTTACTACCGAAACTGTATTGGCTGAGAGATTTTAACTTCATTTAAGACGTCACTGCCGAACACAATTTTTCTATAACTGAACACTTTTTTTGGGAGTTATTCCATAATATTTAGTTTTTTTATGTGTACATGTAAGTTCAGAACTGTGTTAGCTGACTATGTGCTGATAAACATCTTTAAGCTAGCTTCAAAAGTATGTCAAATTGTCACTACCAAAACAGTAACCAAAACATTTGGTGGCGTTTCATTTTTTGTTGGGGTGCTGTTGGGGTGTTGTAACACTCACGTCTGTCATCATTTCGTTAATGACAAAAGGGAACACATAATCCTTTATTTGGGGGAAATAGACAATTTTGTACAGTTATGCAATTGTTTTGTATTTCAGTATGTTTTAGTATGCAATGCATAATGTGATTGCTACCAAAGTGAAAATGTGCAGTCACAACAGAAACATGGGATGTTTTGTCAAAAAAAAAAAAAAGTATACTGAATTATCAACTAAAATGTTATGACAGTGTTTGGTTCAATGTACATTCAAACCAATGAATCCTTAATTAATTAGTTCACTTTCAGAACAAAAATTTACAGATAATGTACGCGCCCCCTTGTCATCCAAGATGTTCATGTCTGTCTTTCTTTAGTCGTAAAGAAATTATGTTTTGAGGAAAATATTTCAGGATTTCTTTCCATATAATGGACTTCTATGGTGGCCCTAAGTTTGAACTTCCAAAATGCAGTTTAAATACAGCTCCAAAAAGCTCTAAACGATCCCAGCCAAGGAAGAAGCATCTTATCTAGCTAAATGATCGGTTATTTTATTATTCCACAGAAGAAACAAGTAAATGTAACAAGGTCAAGGTAACCCTTCCTATTAAATTATGTATTACTGTTTTGGTAGTGACAAATTTGGGGAGATAACAAATTTCATATTCCAAAACCTTCTGAAAATACTGCACAATTACAAGAAATGTGTACCTTGGACAATTTGCAAATATACAAAATTTGTGAAAAATGTTAAAAAAAAAAAAAAAGAATAAAATAAAATTTTAAGATGCTTCCAATTCTGACTTTGAACTGAATGGCTGACTTTCTGAACGGCTCATATATAACATAACTTATGGCTTGGTGGCATTGTGTTGATTCTGTTGCATTTATATATTTTCAATGAAAAAAAAAAAAAAATAAAAAGTATGGCCAGTCAAAAAGTCCATAAAATATTGTAATATATTTCATACCTGTAAATAAATTTATATTGCGAATATTCACCATATCCTCAGCCCAAACTAAATGCCAAGAATTCATGAAATTCATCAAGAAATATTCAATGTTATGCATTTGCAGTGCACTCACGTGTCCGCAAGCACAATTCTGGTTTTTGTCACGTTCTCGATGGTGAACTTGGTTTTTCCTCCTTTCCCTGCTATCCGACCGATGGCTCTGGATAAGTGATCTCCTTTCAGCGGTTTAACTGCAAACACACAAAGAATTCAGCAACTGGACAAAACTCGCTCTTGTGAATTGGCTGCGATTAAAGACTCACCGTCTGTGACATCAAATGATTCCAGAAACAGCTCGTCTAATCTGATCAGAGCAAGAGCATCCTGTGGAGTGACATATCATAAAACTGTGAATCTGTGAATAATAAGACCATTTAATAATAATAAGAAGAATATATATATATATATATATATATATATATATATATATATATATATATATATATATTTTTTTTTTTTTTTTACAACAGTCAATATATCTTTACATTTATGTACACTAATTTACAAAATCTTGGGATTACTTTTTTGGGAATACTTTTATTCATGTAAGATGATCAAAAGCAAGCAATAAATATTCACACAGAACACAGCTTCACAGTACTTCTATTTTTACTGTATTTTTTAATGATAAAAAAAAGCTCTGTTGAACAGAAGACACTTTTTTTACCAATCAAAGTCATCAACCAATAATTAGAGGAACCAATGAAATCTAAAATTGTAACCTACCATTTTTGAGTGTTATGAAAAAAAAATGAATAAGCGTGTACCATTGATTTGCTAAAGTGACAGTAAGAACAGATCACAGAATCAATAATTCCATAACTAGTAATTAAATCAGAACTTTTACAACATCTGTCTTAATGCTTTCAAACTCGCAAATATTTTTTTCAAGCCACATTCAATCACAGGATCTTCTGGAAATGTGCATACACAAATATAGAAAAATCAGTTATAAACTAGTTATTATAAATTAATTATAAATTAGTTATTTAGTTGTTCTAAACAGAAATAACCTCTGTCACACTCACCTCCACCTCAAAGCCCAAAACAAACGCCTTCACAAAGTCCGCAGCTCTGGTCAGGGCGCCGATGTCTTTTGTGTCTTTGCATGTCTGCAAAAGTACAGCACTTCATTCAAACTGCACATCATTTGCTGGAAATAATCTGACTTTACTACAGATGAAAAACACTTACTCTAATCTCCACATTTCTGCTCTTGAGATTGAACCGCACTTGGAGTTGCAGATGTTCTACGATGGGTGTGAAAATCTTCATCCAGTTTTCTTTCAGAGGAGAGTAACGGTTAGAAGGAACAGGCACCTTCCTCATTTCAACTGTGCCTCCCTGAAACACACAACAACACCAGTTTCATTTCTAAGCTTCGCTGCCTTTGTTAAAAGGACATTAAACATCAGGTAGAGAATAAGAGAGGGAGAGAGAGACTCAGATTTAACAATCACAACACGTTTGGGACCATTTTGTCTTGGAGGAGATTCAAAGAGATTTAAAAAAATAATAATAATAATTAAAAAAAAATAAAATGGCATAGTCTTTAGTAATGGATAAAATTTTATTTTAAGAAACAAAACAAACACATTCTCCCCCATGCCCCCCACCCCAGTTATTACAATTATTTTTACATATTTATGGTGTTTTCATGTTATTTTGTTAGAAATAAATAAATGTAGGTACCATACATTTGGACTAAATTTATATTTAGGCTAATACCGGCAATATGTTCTTATAAATTGGATGAAGGACCATCATCTTCAGCTAAACCTTGCCAAGACTGAATTGCTTGTGGTTCCATCAAACCCATTGTTTCATCACAATTTCACCATTCAGTTGGGCACATCAACCATAACTCCTTCAAAAACAGCCAGTAACCTTGGAGTTGCGATTGATGATCAACTGACTTTCTCAGAACGCATAGCTAAAACTGCCCGGTCCTGCAGATTAGCTTTATTTAACATCAAGAAGATCCCTTTCTTTCGGAACATACTTCACAACTCCTGGTGCTCTTATTCTGTCCAGGCTGGACTATTGCAATGCTCTTTTGGCAGGTCTTCCAGCCAGCTCTATGAAACCTTTACAATTAATCCAGAATGCAGTGGCAAGACTAGTTTTTAACAAGCCAAGAAGGACGCACGTCACTCCTTTCTTCATCAGTCTGCATTGGCTACCAGTAGCTGCTCACATTAAATTCAAGGCATTAATGCTTGCCTACAGAACCACCACTGGATCTACTACCCTTTACCTGAATTCATAACTTCAGACTTACGTGCCCTCTAGAAGCTTGCATTCTGCAAGTGAATGGCGCATTATTGTTCATCCCAAAGAGGCACAAAATCACTTTCACAGACTTTCTCATTAAATGTACCCTCCTGGTGGAATGACCTGCCCAACTCACTCCGAACAGCTGAGTCCTTAGCTATCTTCAAGAATCAGCTAAAAACTAATCTTTTCCATCTTTATTTAACCCTCTAACTCTACCATAGTCTTTTCTAATTCTATTCTTTAATTTATGCTCTTTTAGATTTGTACTCTATCCATTTACTTACTGCTTGTTTTCTCAAATAAAAAAAAAAAAAAAAAAAAAAAAAACAACTCTAACACTACTAACACTGTCTCTCTTTACAATTAACAAAGCTAACACTAGCTTTCTTTTATTTATTATGTACTTTAAAAATCCTTGCTACATGTACTGCTATATAACACGTCATAGCACTTGCATGTTTTTGTTGCTCTTTTGATATATATGCACACACACATACACACACAGTCAGGTCCATAAATATTGGGACATCGACACAATTCTAACATTTTTGGCTCTATACACCACCAAAATGGATTTCAAATGAAACGAAAAAGATGTGCTTTAACTGCAGACTGTCAGCTTTAATTTGAGGTTGGTATTTACATCCAAATCAGGTGAACGGTGTAGGAATTACAACAGTTTGCATATGTGCCTCCCACTTGTTAAGGGACCAAAAGTAATGGGACAATTGGCTTCTCAGCTGTTCCATGGCCAGGTGTGTGTTATTCCCTCATTATCCCAATTACAATGAGCAGATAAAAGGTCCAGAGTTCATTTCAAATGTACTATTTGCTGTCAACTCTCAAGATAAGATCCAAAGAGCTGTCACTATCAGTGAAGCAAGCCATCATTAGGCTGAAAAAAAACAAAACAAACCCATTAGAAAGATAGCAAAAACATTAGACGTGGCCAAAACAACTGTTTGGAACATTCTTAAAAAGAAGGAAAGCACCGGTGGGCTCAGCAACACCAAAAGGCTCGGAAGACCACGGAAAACAACTGTGGTGGATGATCAAAGATTTCTTTCCCTGGTGAAGAATACACCCTTCACAACAGTTGGCCAGATCAAGAACACTCTCCAGGAGGTAGGTGTATGTGTGTCAAAGTCAACAATCAAGAGAAGACTTCACCAGAGTGAATACAGAGGGTTCACCACAAGATGTAAACCATTGGTGAGCCTCAAAAACAGGAAGGCCAGATTAGAGTTTGCCAAACGACATCTAAAAAAGCCTTCACAGTTCTGGAACAACATCCTATGGACAGATGAGACCAAGATCAACTTGTACCAGAGTGATGGGAAGAGTATGGAGAAGGAAAGGAACTGCATACCACCTCATCAGTAAAGCATGGTGCTGGTAGTGTCATGGCGTGGGCATGTATGGCTGCCAATGGAACTGGTTCTCTTGTATTTATTGATGATGTGACTGCTGACAAAAGCAGCAGGATGAATTCTGAAGTGTTTTGGGCAATATTATCTGCTCATATTCAGCCAAATGCTTCATAACTCATTGGACGGCGCTTCACAGTACAGATGGACAATGACCCAAAGCATACTGCAAAAGCAACCAAAGAGTTTTTGAAGGGAAAGTAGTGGACTGTTATGCAATGGCCACGACAATCACCTGACTTGAATCCAATTGAGCATGCATTTCACTTGCCGAAGACAAAACTGAAGGGAAAATTCCCCAAGAACAAGCAGGAACTGGCAGAGCATCACCAGGGATGAAACCCAGCGTCTGGTGATGTCTATGCGTTCCAGACTTTAGGCTGTAATTGACTGCAAAGGATTTGCCACCAAGTATTAAAAAGTTAAAGTTTGATTTATGATTATTATTCTGTCTCATTACTTTTGGTCCCTTAACAAGTAGGAGGCACATATGCAAACTGTTGTAATTCCTACACCGTTCACCTGATTTGGATGTAAATACCAACCTCAAATTAAAGCTGACAGTCTGCAGTTAACGCTAGGGCTGTGCCGATATTCGAACGCGATTCTCATGCGCATCTCGTCAGTAATGCCGGTTCTATGATTAGACGTAAATTTCATTCACCTGTTCATTCATGCCGCCGCGTTTACTACACAGAGCCGTAGTTCACTGACAAGCCACGCAATATCGCGTGCATTATCGATATGTATCGCCTGCGATAATGAAGGGGATATTGCGTGGCTTTTCAGTAAACTACGGCTCTGTGTAGTAAACGCGGCGGCATGAATGAACAGGTGAATGATATTTACGTCTAATCATAGAACCGGCATTACTGACGAGATACGCATGAGAATCGCGTTCAAATATCGGCACAGCCCTAGTTAACGCACATCTTGTTCGTTTCATTTGAAATCCATTGTGGTGGTGTATAGAGCCAAAAATGTTAGAATTGTGTCGATGTCCCAATATTTATGGACCTATATATATATATATATATATGTCTCTCTCTCTCGCATTTTACACAAAATGCAATTTCCGCAGTGTTATTCTGTCATGTTTTCTCCCTTTTTTCAAACCGCGACCCCGCCAGTCTACTTTCTCCGCAAAATGCGATACCAATCACAGCGTGTCATTCCGCGCATTGTAAGCAGACGGCGCTTTGAATACACCCGGCATCCTAGTTTTCCTCATCTACTCTGTACTTTGGGATCAAACAAACAAAAAATTTACAATTTTGACTGCATTGATGAACCTATGGTGGTCTCTGCGGTGGGGAATAAAATAAGCCATAGCTTTGTGAGATTGAGATGAATTAAAATGAGTGACTAGCTTTTAATGATTTTTAAGGGAGTCTGTAAATAAGATATTGATTTTGACAACAGTTAAATAAACAAAAAGGTAATATTGAGTGATTTACATTGTCTGACTCTAACACTCTTGCCCAATTTTGTTCAATTTCTTTGTGAAATAGTTTGAAAAAGACACAACTGAGCCGCTGCGCATCTCCATTCAAACACAGCGGTGTTTCATTTATGAATGAACGTGCGTTTTTACGTTAACCTAGTGAGTCAATTTCCCATTCATAAAGACACTCACTTGCTTTAGTCCTCAATGAATTAGCCATTCAAACGAATATGATGACGAATGAATATGATTCAGTAATTAAATAAGTGACTTGATGCCACCTACTGGCTTGTAGTTTCATTTTCAGTTCATTTAATATTCACATAATAATAGTTCAAATCATTTCATATTTCTATATTCAAAATTTTATATTTAAAACATTACTCTCAACATTAATTTATGAATTTGACTGCACGCATGCCACCTCTGAGCCTCATTAAACATATGAAAATACACCTGCAAGCCACTTTGGGGTTCTTCTGTGCCACCTCCGTAGAACAAATTAATTTTGTTTATGCTTATTTCATTTGATTGGTAACTTAATCTTATTCTATTGTTTTAATTAGAAAGATTAAAATGCTTATAAAATATAATTTTAAAAAAAGTGACATAAAAGATAATAAAGTTAGAAAAAAATGCATTACAAAGGTAAAAACCAAATTCACCAATATTTATTTCACTTTAAGGAGTAAAATGTCACCTCATAATGGGAAGGCTAATTTTTGATCAGATTGTTTGATTACTGAATAAAAGGTGCTTCTAAAATGTTGACTGTGCCCCTAATTTAGTTTTTAATGAAAAGCAAGCATAGAGCCCTGCTGGATTTATTGCATTTGGGGGGAAAATATTCAGTTTTTAATAATAAATCTTGATGAAAATCAAAATCTGGATTTGAATTTTAATGTAATTATAACCCTAAAGATACTATGTGAAAGTATGAAACAGAAAATATTGGTTTCTTGGTCAAGAAAACACATTTTTTCTCAAATTAACCAAAATGGATATGAGAGAGAGAGAGAGAGAGAGAGAGAGAGAGAGAGAGAGAGAGAGAGAGAGAGAGAGAGAGAGAGAGAGAGAGAGAGAGAGAGAGAGAGTGAGTGTGTGTGTGTGTATCTATTTGTATCATAGTTTTGGATGTGGTTTGTATTAAATTTGTAATTTCAAATAATTTCGCATTTTTTTTAATGAATCAGCAGATAAAAACATGGTAATAACATGGTAACTTAACACACGTAACTTTTTTCACGTTCACTTATTAATGAGAAGTTGCTGAACAGATACAATGTAGCTTTAGTAGAAAAACTATGACTATTATAATGCAGGGCTTCTCCGATATCGTACACAAGTTTAAAATGCATTCATGAGAGTTAAAGGGCGAGTTTCTGACTCGAGAACCGCTTTGTTGAGAGAACCGATTCAAAGTGACTGGTTAAAGAATCGTTTCTAACCGGTTTGAACTTCGAACACTTAATTAAAACGACAGCTTCCAGCGTTTAACATCCCACACAGAACATAATACTGTATACAGAGCGCTGGACAAGAGAAGTACCGTGAGCATGTCTCCTGATAGGGCTGGGAACTGCGGTCTCTTGGCCGCTACTGCCTCCTCGGTCTGCATGCCCACTTCAGCCGCGTCCCGTTTACGTTTCTGGCGCTTCCTTGATTTGACTGTTTGAAACGTCTCCGTGTTACAGTCCGCGTTACAGTCCATAGTGGCGCTCACCTCCGCTGGCGTGTTTGATTCAGACTCCATCGTGAAAAGAGATTTTGGACACTACAGCTGAGCAGAGATGTTTACCACGAGCATGTGGCTTCTGCCATGTTACGGAAAGGACCTTATTGCTGCCCAACCGGTGCCAAATGCTACTACGCATTAAACGAATCTTATGTTTCCATGCTAGCTGGCTAAATTTTACATGAAATATTCTTGTTTAAAAATATTAAATAAACTATTATTAAGTAAATTAAGTAAGTAGTATTAAGTAAATTATTATAGTCGATCTGCATGGTAAAGTTTTCCCGTTGATTTTGGTCAGGCTAGGAGTAAGCCAGCTATGTGTTGTGGGAGGGTCTTCATCGCAGTAGGAAACACACGTTCGAGCAACAGTACTGAAATCTCGTGTTCTGCCTAAACTGACAGGATTCTGCTTTTCAGTTGAACGTTAAAACAACATGTCATCAACGCTCGAGAAGCCACAAATCATCGCGCACATCCAGAAGAGTCTGAACTACACGGTGTTTGACAGCAGATGGATTCCCTGCAGCGCCAAGTTTGTTTGTATGGGAAACTTCGCCAGAGGAACAGGAGTCATCCAGATCTATGAGATCCAACAAGGGGAGCTGCAGCTGGTCAAAGAGGTTTGATTATTTATTACTAGTTCTGTTATTTAGCTAGACAACAAACATGCGTAGACTGAGGCACATTTATTAGCAAAAGCAGATTTTCTAGAAAACTTGTAACCCCTGGTTGTCATGGCAACAGCGAAGCCGTTTGTTTATACGGCCTCATTAAGTCACCCCGTCACGACAAATGTGACCATGGCCAACAAAACTAGCCATAATGGTCAATTTTATTACACTTACATCTACATCTACACTTACACCATCTGAAAGCTGAATAAATAAGTTTTCCATTGATATATGGTTTGTTATTATTGGACAATATTTGGCCGAGATACAACTATTTGACTGGCGTCTGAGGGTGCAAAAAAATCTAAATATTAAGAAAATCGCCAAAGTAAGTTCTGAGCAATGCATATTACTAATACAAAATCAATTTTTTATATGTTTATGGTGGGAAAATATCCTAATGATTTTTGGCATAAAAGAAAAACGACAATTCTGACCCATACAGTGTATGTTTGGCTATTGCTACAAATATACATGTGCTACTTAAGATAGGCTTTGTGGTCCAGGGTCACAAATAATATACACTTTTTGAAGTAGCATCATGTAGTTATGAAAAACCCGTTCATAGACACGTAATATAAAGTTTAACGCAAATTCTACTTTCGCTGACTTGGGGGGTACTTTTTTTTTTCAGAGTAAAGACCAGAATTATCTTTGTTGCTTTATCATTATCATTTTAGCAGTTGTAATGTGCAAGTAGTCTTTATGGTGTATATCTGAAATTACAATTTATCTGAAACTACTTCTATATTTGTTTATTGAGTCCTGTGGTGTGATATCTTGTGTTTGATGAATATATGTTTTATGAACATGCTTTTTTTGTCCTTTATTCTAGATAGAAAAAGCCAAGCCGATCAAATGCGGGACGTTTGGAGCCACATCTCTCCAGCAGAGGCATCTGGCCACGGGAGACTTTGACGGCAGTCTTAATGTTTGGTAGGATAACGTTTGGTTGTTTTGTGGTTTTCGTCCATATTTCAAGCTGAGGCGGCGAACTGAGATGGAAACCATGTTTTGCAGGAATCTGGAGATGCCGGAGTGCCCCGTGTACTCGGTAAAAGCCCACAAGGAGATCATTAACAGCATCGATGGAGTGGGGGGACTTGGCATCGGTGACGGGGCCCCTGAGATCGTCACTGGGAGCAGAGATGGTGACTAGACTTACTTTGCAAATCACTTTTTGAAAATGGGACCACTTTTGATCACGAATGCATGGACATGTTAGCTGTAAGCAGCTCTTCAGAAGACAGTAATGTCATCATCCAGTGCAGGTCAAGTTTTGTTTGTTCTCATCTGATAATATAATTTGATAATCATGTGTTTGTGGTTTTGTTAACAGGCACAGTCAAGGTGTGGGACTCCAGACAGAAAGACACGCCTGTGGTGAACATGGAGCCCATGGAGGGAGAAACCAAGAGAGACTGCTGGACTGTTGCTTTTGGTGGGTGTATTGTACAGTAGGTGTCCCAAACTTTAGGAACCTTAGGTTTTGATGGTTTACTCTCATTATGAGTTCATATGGTAATGCAGAACCTAAAAATATCATGATGGCTTTTTACACTGTGCTTAACCCTAAGTTATCATTCGTCGAAACCCTTTTTTCCTTTATAGTCTGAAAAGTCAAGAGCCATTATTAACGCTTGTCCGCTTGTCTAGGACAAATGGATTTTGTAAAAGGGCGAGTGAAACAGAATTTTACTTGCCCAACTGGACAAGTAATCCGATTAAAACATCAATAACAAACAATTACTAGCGCAGCACCGAAACTTTGGTGAAAATGATTCTGATTGTATTACTTACAGTGTAAACGGACAGTATCAAGGTTGTGTCAGTTGAGGCTCGTGCAGCCTATCTGACTCACGGAAAATCAAAACTAACAGGTGCAATAGCACACACAAAGAAACAAACATGAACAAACATATTGCGGTAGAAAAAAAATGTAAAAATACTGTATAAAAAATATGATACAGGTAAGCAACATCACACGAACAAGCACCATTACATTTGCAAAAGTGATATTATACAACAGTAGTCCAGTAAACTAGTAGTTAATATTTATTGACTTACATTTTAGATACATGACAGTTTGCTAACGGAAATAGTTCTACGCAAAGCCACAGCAGAACAGTTGCGAATCTCTGAGCAACACACTGCAATGTTTCATTACTGAATGATTCAACATTTTTTTAATAAATCCATGTGATTCACTGAGCCATTCATAAAGACAGTCAATTGCTTTATTTATTGAATGAATAACCGTTTGAATGAACTGGTTGAATCCGTGACACATTTATTAAGACTTACCGCCACCTACTGGTGGTTCAGGTTTCATATTTTAAAAATTACTTCATTTTTCCAACATTTCAGATTTGTATGTTAAAAAAGTCGAACATTAATCTTATAAAATTATTTATGCATTTGCAATTTTACTGTTTAAATGCATTTTTGGAACCTCTTATCTTCATTAAACAGAATAAATACATATGGCACTTTCGATGCAGGCTTGATTCAGTGGAAAGATGGAGTTTGTTGATACTGATATATTTTGAATGGTAACAACTATACAGAGTCTAATTATTCTAACTGAATGTATTGATAAAATGTAAGAATATGACATAAATGATGACACATACATTTAGTAAGGTTAGGAAAATATTGCCTTTCATAAAGTTAAAAAAGTGTCCTAGAAATCAATTTAAAGCAAATATCACAAATATGCAGATTAAAATAAGACCTCATAGAGAAGTGATGAGACTATTGCTTCAGAATGGATTACATTTACAGTTGAAGACAAAATTACTAGCCCCCCTGTGATATTTTACATTTTTTTAATAATATTTCCCAAGTGATGTTTAATAGAGCAAGAGAATGTTGTCACATTATTTCCTATTATTTGTTTTCTTCTAGAGAAAGTCTGACTTCTTATAGTTGCTTGAATAAAATAATTAAAATAAATAAATAACAAATAACAGCTACGTCAATATTATTAGCCCCTTAAGAAATTATTAGTTTGATTAGCTATAGAACAAACCACTGTTGTCCAATGACTTGCCAAATTAACATAATTTGCTTGATTAACCTAATTAACCTAGTTAAGCCTTTAAATTGCTCTTTAAGCTGAGGATTAGAATCTTGTGTCATCATGGCAAAGACAAAAAAAATTAGTTTGGACTTGAGAGAAAGAATTGTTAATGCTCATAAAGATGGAGAAGGATATACACGTTTATCAAAGCGTTTTCAGGAGTCAAGAACTGCAGTGAGATGCATTATCAAGAAGTTTAAAAAGACCAACACAGTGGAGAACAAGACGGGCAGAGGCAGGAAGCCAAAGATTTCAAAAACTTTGGAAAGAAAACTAGTGAGAGAGGTTTCTAAAGACCCAAGAACAACTGCCAAGACACTAGTGAATGACCTGGCCAAGTCTGGAATTGATGTCTCAACGAAGACAGTCACTAGAGCCCTGCACAGAAATGAACTGCGAGGTTGCCGACCAAGAAAGACTCCACTTCTGAAGAAGAGACACCTCCAAGCTAGAATGAAGTTTGCTAAGGACAACTTGGGGTAATGTGATGCATACTGGAAACGTGTCCTTTGGACAGATGAGACAAAACTAGAGCTTTTTGGCCATAAAGATGTTGCCTATGTTGGGAGAAAGAAGGGAGAGGCATTCAACCCCAAGAACACCGTTCCCACAGTGAAACATGGTGGTTGGAGTATAATGCTGTGGGGATGTTTCAGTGTGTTTGGAACTGGGAATCTCATCAGGATTGAAGGAAACATGAAAAAGGAAGACTATAAGAAGATTTTGAAAGACAACCTCAGACAGTCTGCAAGAAAACTTGGTTTGGGTCGACATTTTGTCTTCCAGCATGATAATGACCCAAAGCATACCTCACTTCTGGTGAAGAAATACCTCCAAATGAGCAAAGTGAGTGTACTTGACTGACCTGCACAAAGCCCAGACTTGAATCCAATAGAAAATCTGTGGGGCACACTAAAGTCCAGAGTTTGTGCCAGAAGACCAACAAATCTGGAGGAGCTTGAGAGATTTGCTAAGAAAGAATGGGCTGTCATTCCTCAGGAGACATGCTTGAAACTTGTTGAGAACCACAGCAAACGACTAAAGGCTGTTATCAAGCAAAAAGGATACACTATTGACTATTAACATCAGAGGGCTAATAATTTTGACCATTAGACTTTTTAAAATTCTTGGTTATACATTTATTTCTATTTGTATTACAAAACCTAAAAGCTTCCTGAATAAAGTATTATGTTTAAAAATGCTGTATTGATAAAATCGTCTTTCTGTTAAACAACACTTAACAACAGTTATTTGAAAAAATAATGAAATATTTTATAAGGGGCTAATAATTTTGTCTTCAACTGTACGCCAAAGAAAAGAAAGACATTTTTTGCCCCGGACAAGTACATTTTTACTCGGACAAGTGAATGACTGATTTACTTTGCCGAAGAACAAGCACGTCAAAGCTTAATTTTAAGCCCTGCGTTAAAGAAGTCGATTGCTACATTCATCCAATTAATGACACTGACACAGCAAATATGCAAATAAGAATGTTAACCCAGGGTTTGTACAGTCAGAACCGTCAATTTATGAATGCACAGGATCAGTTGTTTAGGTTTAGAGTTTAGCGTGACCCAGAGTTAACAATTTGTATTTTAAAATGGTCATTTCCAGGCCTGGAAACATCATGAAAAATAATAAAACATTTGCATTTAATGCCTTTTGTGACTGTAGATTTTATAATCACGATTTGAAAAAAAGTCAGTCACAAACAACTGGAATATCAGAAATTCACTGGTCAGAAGAAGTAGAAATTAGCTCAATAAGGCTGCAGTCTGTATCTTTTTTTTTTTTTTTTTCACAGACATAAACAAAGAGAAGTAGCTCCGGCCACATTGTTCTTTTGCAAGATGCATGCAGTTCTGTTTATTAACCACTAGAGCTCCAAAAGTTATGGACTGATGTTTAAAGCCCTTATTTACTTCAAAGGAAATCAAGAATGTCATTTCAAATTAAATCTGTCTGTGTTTATAAAGTTAGAAATACAAGCATGTTTTCATCTTCAGGTCACGCTTTCAATGACCAGGACCGCTGTGTGTGTGCTGGATATGACAATGGTGACATCAAGTTATTTGATCTCAGAAATATGTCTTTACGATGGGAGACAAACATCAGAAACGGGGTAAGTGGGCAAGAAATATTTTATTTGGATGCACTTTGATTAGGGATGTAATTATTCACTCAGCTCACGATGCGATACAATTAACGATATTGATTTCACGAGTAAGATTTAAGACAAATTATAAATGAAATGGTGTCCTTTTATTCTTTCTCAGGCAAAATGCTGCACATTTCCTTGTGAAATTTAAATATGTCAAAAAACACAACTAAACTGAACAAATCCCAAATCAAATGAATAAATAATGCAAATAACAGAATGTATTTCATATAAAATGCATGGTGCAAGGCTTTGTCTGTGCTTTTTCTGTTTAAAATTAGATGCAACCACTGTATTTTAATCACGCTCCAAACAAAGATGCTATGTACATGCAACATAAGTAGTTTTTTTTAAATTACACTACTGATCAGAAGTTTTTGAACAGTATGATTTTTAAATGTTTTTTTTTCTCTTCTGCTTACCAAACCTACATTTATTTGATCCAACATACAGCAAAAACAGATACAATTTGAAATATTTTTACTAGTTAAAATAACATTTTATTATTTTAATATATTTTAAAATGTAATTTATTCCAGTGATTTCAAAGCTGATTTTTTACTCCGTCATATTCTAATATTCTGATTTGCTGCAAAAAAAAAAGAATGTTATTATTTTAGTATTATGTTGAAAACAGGTTTTTTCAGGTTTATTGATGAATAGAAAATTTAGAAGAACAGCATTTATCTGAAATAGAAATGTTGTAATATTATAAATGTTCTTTTATCTTCACATTTGATTCAAAGTGATTTCAATTATTTATTTCAATTTGATTTCAATTTAAAGAAATCTTGCTAAATAAAAAGTATTAATTTCTATAATTTCTCCCTCACGGAACCACTGGTATAGTGTATAATGTTACAAGCTTTTTATTTCCGATAAATGCTGATCTATGGATCTTTCTAGTCATCAAATCATTCTGAAAAAAATAATTATCCGTTTTAAATATTGATAATAGTAAATGTTTCTTGACCAGCAAATCAGCATATTAGAATGATTTCTGAAAGATCATGTGACACTGAAGACTGGAGTAATGATGCTGAAAATTCAGCTTTGATCACAGAAATCAATTACATTTTAAAATATATTCACATAGAAAGCAGTTATTTTAAATAGTACAAATATTTAACAATATTATTGCTTTGTCTATATGTTGAATCAAATAAATGCAGGCTTGGTGAGCAGAAGAGAAGTCTTTAAAAAACAGTACAAATCTTACTGTTCAAAAACAGAATGGACTAGTTTTGTGAAACTGAACTGTACACGGGTACACATAAGTTGTTCAGTCTAATTCCCATAAGGCATGGTTCACCCAAAAATGAAAAGTCTGTCATTAATTACTCACTGTCATGTTCCAAATCCATAAGACAGTAGTTCTCAGCTCCAGCCTTCAGGGCCCACTGCTCTGCACATTTTGTATTCTGAATCTGACACACTCAGTTCAGTTCATTGATCTATCTCCTAATGAGCTGATGATCTGAATCAGGTGCGTTAAATGAGGGAGACATACAAAATGTGCAGAACAGTGGGCCCCAAGGACTGGAGTTGAGAATCACTGCTGGTTTGTTTGGTTCATTTGGTCGGGCCAAAAGGAAAATGATACATTTGGTGCTGGTCCGCGTAGCGTTCACACTGGCATTTTTGATTTTCAAAACTAAAGGCATAGTGATACGTTTACAACCTGATTGGACGTATAGTTTGTGACAGAACTCATCTCCCACTCCAAACAAAAGAAAAAGGTGCGTTCGACTTAAAGCAACGCTGCGGGTATATGACATCAAAGTACCCATTCACTGATCGGTCTGCTGATCGCCGCTTTAAGTCGAATACACGCGAAAGGTAGTAAGGACATTGATAAAATAGTCCATGTGACATCAGTGGTTCAACTGTAATTTTATGAAGTTTCAAGATTTCTTTGTGTGCTATGGACTATTTTAACGATGTCCTTACTACCTTTCTGGGTCTTGAACATGTCACTTTCTTTGCTGTCTATGGAGGGTCAGAAAGCTCTCAGATTCCATCTGAAATATCTTGTGTTCCGATTCCGAAGATGAGCTTATGGGTTTGGAATGACATGAGGGTGAGTAATTGATAACAGAATTGTCATTGATCCTCAACTGGCTAAGGGTTCATCGTTACATTCTTAGCTTTGATTTCTGCATGTTTGTTAAAAACTATTTCGTTATGCATTATTTAACGCGTCCCGACACTTAAATCAGTGCTGTCTAGCTGCCTGTGTAGACAGTGAGTGTTCACTAACCACAGACCCATCAGCTGTGTGCTCAAGTACACTTCAACTGTGGCAACATAAAAATAACATCTGATCTATGTCATTCACTCTCATCTGAATTGCATTTGAACATTGGCTGTGTATAAATATGGTTAAAAATAAGGGATGATTTAAATTAGAAGACCATAAATATAACAAACTGGCTTTGGTGTAACCATCAGATATGATTTAGATTTCAAATGGCCTGAGATCGTAAAGTGGCTGAGCAGCACATCAGGAATAGAAATAGGGTTTCCACTAAGTGAAGGTGTGTCACGACACAGCGGGGGCGTCTGGTGTTGAGAGCTGCTTCATTATAGTGGGAGCAATCTAGTTTTGAGTAGATGTAGTGTAACGGGTAAAAACTTTTGTGTGTATGTGTGTTTTTTTTTTTTTCTTTGGCAGGTGTGCTCTGTTGAATTTGACAGAAAAGACATCAACATGAACAAACTAGTGGCAACATCTTTAGAGGGCAAATTTCACGTGTTTGACATGAGGACCCAGCACCCCACCAACGGCTTTGCTTCAGTGTCTGAAAAGGTATGCAGGACTCAGCTCAGCTTAAACAGCATGCTATCAGTAATGGATAGGAAAGGTATATACAGTGAACAGCATAAATGAGTACACCCCCTCTGACACTTAACACATTCAGGCAATTACCTTTTACTTAGAAGACATGTTAGGGTTCTTTAGAGATATAATATTCCAGCAAGTCCTGTTGTGTTGCAAAAGTGAGTACACCCTCCTGAAAGTTACTAAATAAAAGTAAATAAAAAATTCTGGTGTAACTTTAAGGCAAGTATGTTGAACCAAAACCGTTAAAGATAAGTAATTCCTTGACAATTAAAATGTGATATAGCCCACTGAATCATACTCAGACTTAATACTGACAACAATGAAACCATGAAAGTGAGAACTGTCAGGAGATTTCTTAGCATAAAAGAGAACAGTGGTATAAGTGGAATACCAAATTATTGTTATAAGTGTGAAAATATAGCAAAAGTAAAACAGAAATTCAAAAATAATGACTTGTGAAAAGTCCCCTGAAATAATTAGGTCTTCACTTTAAGCTTTTAATTAGTGATGAGTGAGTTTTTACTAGGAAAAGTGCAGGAGAAACACCAAGAAAGTTTCTCAGAGCCGACAAAAGCTATGAAAAGAGTGACACCTTATCTGACAGAGTAAGATGCAGCCTGCAGAAGTGACATGCATGGTTGTTTTTTTCCCCACAACAGAACTACCTACTGTAGCCAAAACACAATAAACTCATTTAGCCTCTTCCAAGGCCCATATTTACAAAATATAGACTTCTGGGAATCCAGACTCTGGATCTATCAGCATCCAAAATGTTATGGTGTTGCTAGAGGAGGAGTACAGTGAGAAGTGTCTGGTTCCCACAGTGATGTTCAGCGATAGTAAAGCACTTCTATAGGGATAAATGAGCTCTGAAGGTGTGAGGGAGTTGTGCTTTATCAATGCTGTCATGAATTCACACACCACTGTGTAGTATAATACAAAAACCTAAAACTAAAGATGCTATCCTGTCCTCATTTTGCATTGTTGGGCATTTTTTCAACATGACAATGAAGCTATTCATTCTCCCAAAGTGAAAATCCTTCAGTGGACATGTATTACACCAAATCTTAACACTCTGGAGCAGCTGTGGGGAATTCTGTAGAGACAAGCTGGGCAACACTCCCCGTTAAATACCATGGCATTTAAGGAGTTCATCCTTTAGGAGTTAAACAGGACAGATGTGAAAAATTGTCATGAACTAGAGTTATTACACTTTGTTGAATTAAATATAGGGTGTATTCATTTTTGTAATGCCTCATTTAAACAAAATTGGCTCAAAGTTACTTATTTTACAGATTTTAATTGCATACATTTCTCTGTTTGTCTTAAGAATATGTTCAATGCATTTCTATGAATTATATTAGGGATCATTAAGAAAATGCATTATATTTAATCAGAGGGGGTGTATGTATATATATATATATATGTGTATATGTGTGTGTATATATATGTATATGTGTGTGTGTGTGTGTGTGTGTGTGTGTGTGTGTGTATTATGCCAAATGACAATTCCATTTGCCTATGCAGTTACAACAATTTGAGCCCTGAAGATTTTAAGCTTCAAAATGATAGAAAAGCAGCAACATTTGTGCACTATATTAGTTCTTCTAAAACCATTACATAAACTATAAGGTTTCACACAAAGGCTTCAGAAGACTTTGTAGTACATAAGTCACCAGGGACACTATTATGATACTCATGTAGTGCTTTTGCTCCCTAAATTTTAGTTTTGCACATTTACTGTTAAAAAGGTTACTCTTTATTCTCTTTTGAGAGTGTTCAGCATTTGATTTCTGTATTTCAGGCTCACAAGTCTACAGTTTGGCAAGTGAGGCATTTGCCTCAAAACCGTGACGTCTTCATGACAGCTGGTGGAGCCGGTAATCTGCATCTGTGGAAATAGTAAGTGATTTCTATGAGACAATATTGTTAACATCTGAAGAGCACTTCATATGATTGCCCTTTTTGATTGATCATTGTTTCTCTATTGTCACAGTGAGTATCCAGCCCAGAGGACTAAAAAGGATGCAGACAATGTTGACATGGGTGTCGCAGGGTCTGTGAATCTCTTACAGAACGTCACTCTATCCACGCAACCCATTTCCAGTCTTGACTGGAGCCCAGACAAACAGGGTCTCTGTGTTTGCTCTTCATTTGACCAGTCTGTACGAGTCCTCATTGTGACCAAACTCAACACAGTCTGACTATTATTCCCTAACAAATTGGAATATCTGTTTACATGCCACATGCTAAATCTTAAGTTCATATGTGCAATTATACTTGTTTTTTTTTTTTTTTTTTTTTAATTCATTGAGATATTAGCTGGTGTTCTTATGCACAATGTGTGAAGGCATATAACACCATGGTGAAGCTATTTTACAACAAAAAAGAATCTAATTAACAAATATACATTTTGTCTTTGCAGTCTTTTATCAGATTGTAATAATTAGCTCTGCCTCTTAAGTGGCATGTTTTTCAGGCTCATGTCACACATTCTTCTCTCTCTGTACTGCCCACTTCTTAAGATCCAGTCAGTTCTCTGTTGTCCCACCTGACTTCTGACTTTTTGGGTGAATATCTTGTTTCACACTGACTAAAAAGATATGCCAGACAATGCCAGAATGGGTTTTGACCAAAACATCTGTTTAATGGTGGATTTAAAAGGAATGTGAAGGACATTCCCACACTGAAGAGATCATATCCAACACTTGAATCTGAAGAAGTCTTGCAGCTCCTCATCGTCCTCTGATTTGTCATGAATTCCAGCGTAAACTCTCCTCAGAAGATTGGTCATGAGCCTCCCTTCAAGTGCTCCAATATATTTTTCAAGGCATCCTTTTAACAAAAGCAGAATGTTTTTATTTCAGCAATAACAGTTTGAAGCAAAAAAAAAAAAAAAAAATGTTTTCAATAGGGCTGCTCTCGACTAAAGATTTTGCTGGTCGACTAGTAGTCATTAATTTTAATTAATTAAATTTTAATTAGTCGACTATTAATTCCATGTTTAATAAACCATAATAATGAGCCTTTAATTGCCTATACAGTGGGTACGGAAAGTATTCAGACCCCCTTAAATTTTTCATTTGCTAAAATCATGCAGCAGAATTTTTTTTGTAACCTTGGCCAGATCTGTGCCTTGCCACAATTCTGTCTCTGAGCTCTTCAGGCAGTTCCTTTGACCTCATGATTCTCATTTGCTCTGACATGCACTGTGAGCTGTAAGGTCTTATATAGACAGGTGTGTGGCTTTCCTAATCAAGTCCAATCAGTATAATCAAACACAGCTGGACTCAATGAAGGTGTAGAACCATCTCAAGCATGATCAGAAGAAATGGACAGCACCTGAGTTAAATATATGAGTGTCACAGCAAAGGGTCTGAATACTTAGGACCATGTGATATTTCAGTTTTTCTTTTTTAATAAATCTGCAAAAATGTCAACAATTCTGTGTTCTTCTGTCAATATGGGGTGCTGTGTATACATTAATGAGGAATAAAAATGAACTTAAATGATTTTAGCAAATGGCTGCAATATAACAAAGAGTGAAAAATTTAAAGGGGTCTGAATACTTTCCTTACCCACTGTATGTCTGTGTATACTGTCTGTGAGACAAGTATACACAGAGTTTTGAAGACAGAGGTGGCAGGAAGGAATCCTGTTTTCTTCCACTATTTTACAAAAGCACAGGGTTTGGTTATTATTCTGAGTGCACACAAATAAACGTAGAGTCTTTACAGATTCGAAAGATATATTACTTTTATCTGTATGACCAAAAATGACAGATTATTTTAAGAGCAAGTGACCACACCGGCGCCTCCATTTGTCATACAGTGAGCGCGCTACTAATTAGCTTTCAAACTCCGCACAGACACTTCAATAGCGCACATTTTTCTATATTAACATTAAATTGAGTGGCCGTACAAAGTTGCTACTACTTATTTCAAATGAAAAGCCATATCTGAGTTTAATGAATGATATGAGCTTTTGGATGTCCTGCCCAATGTACTTTAGTTGACTATTAGGGGGCATCCCTAGTTTTCAAAGATTTCTCTGAGAGTTGATTGTGTAAAAATCTCACACATAAATGGATAGATAGAAATTTCTGAAACATACCGAGCCCCATGACTTTCCCATGTGCGACGAGGTTGGGCAGTAGCTGAGGATGCTCATACAGTTCATGTTTCATCAGAATATGCACAATCTCTCCTGTTATGAAGGCATCATCAAATGTTTGTTCGCAGACAGGCTTCAGTGGGAACCTACTGTAAACGTCCACAGCAGCCAGAGCATCGTCCTTCAACAACAGACTGGCCAGCTCAATGTACGCATCATGCACCTAAAACACATGTAATAGTAGTGAAATGGACTATTATACTGTGAAATTAGTATCATTACTTGCTGATCAAGAGTCTCACCTCCGGAGCCATGTCAATGACCTCCTGGTAAAAATGACACGCTTGTTTCTGTGAGTCTGTGGTTCGCACCAGAGCTCTGGCTAAGCCAAGCCTGGGCACATAGGACTTCTCATTCAGAGCTGTTAAGACTGTGCTGTCATTATCCTGCTTGCCAACCTTCACTGAAAAGAACGGTGATTGTCATAACATGACTTCATAACAGAAAACAATACAGGCTGTCATGTTTTTGGCCATTTAAGTTGAACCTAGATTTGGAGCAAACCTTCTGAGGTTGGTTTATCTTGAAGAGGGCTTTGCTGCTGCCTAGATTTACAAGGAGATGTTTGAGCTTTAATGCTTGAGTTGCCTGCTGCCTTTCCAGCTCCATCACTCTTGGTGACCAAATGCCCTCCGGCCCTGCTTCTGATGAGAGAAATATCGAAGTACCAATTATTTGTGAATAAGAGAACCACTAGTTGTAAAGGTACAATAAGCTGAACTGTATGTGAATGTAAAAGCAATGGTTTCTCTGTCGTTCTCAAGAACAATAAAGAGTGAAAGGAAAGTAATCTTTGGTCTTCTCAGTATTCACAGATATTTTGAGGGCTGGTGCAGTGAGATGTGCTGCGCTCACCGAGCAAGTTGAGGCATATGTTTGGCTGCTGTGGCTGTCCTGTTGACTCGTGTAGGAGCAGAGGTCTTTGCTATGGATGTAGCGATGCCTCTGGCTGGAGCTCCTCTGCTTCTCGCCAGCTTCTTCCCGTCTGCAGGAGCCTCAGATGACTCAACCGCTGGTTTGGGCTCAGGAGTTTCATGCTTGACCTTTTTGTCCTTTTCTGCATCTAAATGATCCTTCCACCATGTTTGCTCTAATTTAGATGCAAAACATTCTCAAATTTAAAGTGAAGGAATTCACTGTCTAAATAGTCATATATGAACCCTGTTGAAAAAAAACAGCATATGCTGGTTAGGTATGTTCTGAAGCATGGCTGCTGGTTTGAGCTTGTTTAAGATGGTCCTTAGCTGATCATTAACTGGTTTAAGCAGGTCATGTGCTGGTTCTAAGCTGGTCCTGAACAGGAGCTAGTTGCTTAGGACCAGCTAAGGACCATCTTAAACCAGCAGCCATGCTTCAAAACATACCTAACCAGCCAGAGCTGGGTAGTAACTGATTACATGCAATCTGGATTACGTAATCAGATTCCAAAAATGAAGTACTTGTAATCAGAGTAAGTTACATTTTAAAGTACTTGTAATCAGACTACAGTTACTTTTTCATGGATTACATGATTACATATTATTCACACAATAGGAATAATCATCAATTCATAATTCATTGATTCCCCCTAATTTCTCTTTTATATCTTTTCTATTTTCATTACAGCCTACCAATTATATACATTCAGAAAGTCCAGTTTTGTGGACATTCACACATTCACAGGTGGTGACAGCATTTGACCACTGAGGTTTTACAAAAATCTTTTCAGGTTTAAGAAGTTAAAAAATTTTCAACATTACAGCAATACTGGTGAACACATTCATTTTTAACAGTTTTTTTAACTATGTATTATTATGTCTTTGGAAGGCTTTTGTCTTTCCAACTCATTAAAAAGCACATATTCGCATTATTTCTTATTTACATGTCATGCAGGCTTTCCAAAACTGTTTGTCATCTAAACCTTATATGCCAAATATACAGGTGCATCTCAATAAATTAGAATGTCATGGAAAAGTTCATTTATTTCAGTAATTCAACTCTAATTGTGATGATTTTGGCTCACATTTAACAAATTACTAAAATTAATGAACTTTTCCATGACATTCTAATTTATTGAGATGCATCTGTATTTACTATAACTAGTACTACCCCTGAACTTTTTTACCCCGAGACCCCTGAAAAATAAGCTTTTTAATAGCTATTTGAGCATAAGAAACTACATTCATGGTGCAATTAATTTCAGTTTTTGGTTGCTGATTTGATATATGTAATTAAATTGTGAGTTCAGCAAGCAGTTTTTGAGACTTGGTCGTGTATGAGCTGCTCTGAGGCATTGCAAATATGGCCACCAAGTGTACAGACTATCTTTGAAAGGGACTTTGTTTTAAAATGATTTATTTTAATTTAACTTTTTTATAATGTAATTAATTGTTAGCTTTCATTAAACTCGCAAACCCCCTGCAGTTTCTTTACGAACCCTAGTTTGGGAAACCTTGATGTAATATAATGTTTAATGCACTTCATGTTGTAAATGACAAAGAATGGAACATATTTTCTTACTCTTTGCATTTCTACATCATTAGGCTACAAGATAATCCTATTTAAATCAATGTGATAAACAAGTTTAGTTAAAAGTAAACCAAAAGTAATCTGATTAGATTACCTAAAATATGTAATGTAACTGATTACACTACTGACTACATTTTTTTTAGTAAAATCCCTCTCTAAAAAGAGAATAAACTATCCTAAGACTGGTCATGAACTTTCCTTCAAAATTATATTTGCTTAACATTGCATTTACTTATGAGTTACCAACAAGTGGCTTAGTCTTGGTATTGCACCCACAGAAGAAGGTTTACAGCTGCTTCTAGACCTCTAAGACCAGCATCATCACCTTCAAATTAGACACCATGTCCCGTAAAGTACACATCAGCGAAACAGAAAACTTAAAGGCTGCGAATGAACTGATACCAGACAAAGCACAAAGAGCTTCTTCTGCTCTTAAAGGGAAAGTTCACCCAAAAATGAAACTTCTGACAATAATTACTCACCCTTGTTTCGTTACAAACCTGTAAGACCTTTGTTCATTTTCAGAACGCAAATTAAGATATTGATGAAATCCAAGAGCTCTCGGACCCTGCATAGACAACAACGCAACTGACAAGGCCCAGAAAGGTAGTAAGGGCATCATTAAAATAGTCCATGTTAAATCAGTGGTTATGAAGCTGCGAGAATACTTTTTGTATGCAAAGAAAACAAAAAATAACAACTTCATTCAACAGTTTCTTCATGAACAACGGTTGTAATTCAATGCTTTGGCAATGTAAAGCCATTTAACCATGCAAAAAAGCCAAGTGAATCCTGAAACTGTCAAGGATTTGCTAATGGATGACCCGAGTGTCAGGATGGCTGTATGGACAACAATACAGGTCTGTACTGACATGAGGGTGAGTAAATAATTACATAATTTTCTTTTTGGCTGAATTAGTGTCGGGACTTACTGGTCAGTTGCTCGGGTGGCTCTCCGGTCTGATGGGAACCTTCTAACTCAATGCTGGCCTGGAAACTAAGGCAGGCATTTGCAAGTGCCGCCTGACCTCGTTCAGCTGCAGAGTGGCTGTCACTCTGAGCTAGCTGTGCCAATCCCAGCAGACACAGAGCACGACTGCAGCGGGGCACCACCAGCACTCCCATCTGACAGACCTATACACAGGCATGCAGACTGCTTCTGTTAATGGACATTGTGTATATACAGTCAAATTGTAACACTATACTGTCTGTCTTGTTTAAATCAGGGGGGCAACAAATGTCATTATAATTTAGGCATTGATGCATGAAGTAGTATTTCATTTTGCCATATACAGTTGAGGTCAAAAGTTTACATCCCCCTTTCAGAATTTGGAAAACGTTAACTATCATGCAAAAGGCATGTTACTTTTTATTTAGTACTGACCTGAATAAGATATTATTTCAAATAAATAAATTAGATTTTTTTTTTGTTGTTTAGTGATAGTTGTTCATGAGTCCCTTGTTTGTCCTGAACAGTTAAACTGCCTGCTGTTCTTCAGAAAAATCCTTCAAGTCCAACAAATTCTTCTGGCATTAAGAGCCGGGGGTGAAAACTTTTGAACAGAATGGAGATGTGTACATTTTTCTTATTTTGCCTAAATATCATACTGTTTTTCATTTAGTACTGCCCTTCAGAGGCTACAGAAGATAATGTGTTTCCCAGAAGACAAATTAAGTTACATTTATTATGATCTTCAAATTCCACATTTTTTTTTTCTTCTTCTTCTGTAGCATCAGTGAGCATTTGAGCCTTCTGTAATAGTTGAATATGAGTCCCTCAGATTTCCTCAGTGTGAGGAAATCAGTCATTGTTAGAAAGGGTTCAGATACACAAAAATGCTGGAAAACCAAATAATTTATCTGAAGAACTGCAGGCAGTTTAACTGTTCAGGACAAACAAGGGACTCACAAACAACTATCACTAAACAAAACAAAACAAAAAAACAGCTATAGATCATTCAGTATTAAGAATTAAGTGTATGTAAACTTTTGAACAGGGTCATTTTTATAAATTCAACTATTATTTTCTCTTGTTGACTATATGTAAAAGTCTTATTAATCTTATTCAGGTCAGTGCTAAATAAAAAAAATAACATGCATTTTGTATGATCCCTCTTATTTTGGTAAAACAACATTTTGCAGATTCTGAAAGGGGGGTGTAAACTTTTGACCTCAACTGTATGTTTTCACCACAAATACAAATTAATTCTTACTAGAACAGTAAAAGAACCATAATCAAAATTGTTGGATTTTACGATTCCAGAACATACAGTCTACCTTCTCCTGCAGGTCCAGAAGCTCCCTACAGGGGCCGATAGACGAGAGCCGTATCAAAGCTGTAATAGCCTGACATCTCTTCACTATCCAGGGCTGTTTGCCATCTCCTTCCTGCTGAATGAGGCCTTGTAGGAGGGCAAAATGAGCATCCAGCAGCACCCACTCCAGCTGCTGAAGCACCTCACCCTGATTCACACACCTGCTGATGCCCTGCGCCGCAAGCCCAGAGACGCTGTGGGAATACCAGAGACTGATGCACATACAGACTGTTGTATTTATTTTGAGAGATTAATTAAAGGAGTTATATGTTGAAGATTCAAACTGAAATCCTTGATCCTGAGATACGAGTTCAATGTACTAAAAATATACTAAAGAAAGTCAGTTTAGAAGAGCATGAACTCTTCATAGTAACATGTCTTATATGCTTTCAAGGGATTTCAAGGGCAGGCAAGAAACTACACACCTAATTTACTACATCAGTCATATAATAAAAGGGGAAAAAAAAAAAAAAAAAATTTGCTGAAAATATACTCCATACAAATCCATCAAGATGTTTTTAACTTCGAACTACCGCTCCCAGCTAAAATCCATAATAACACTTTGTCCAGTGAAAAAGGTGCCACATATTTGTTTAGGGTTGTTTTGGCTCCTGATTTAGACCAGACCACCTTTCACTGGAGGACTATTGATTATGGTTTTGTATTTTAGTTAAAAACGTCTTAATGATGGATTTTGTTTTTTACAAACACGCAGCCTTTGGCTTCACAAGACATTAACTTACTGTATGTACTGGAGTGGTGTGGATTACTTGTGGCTTATTGTGATGTTTTTATTAGATGTTTGGACTCTCATTCTGACGGCACCCATTCACTACAAGAGCATCCATTGGTGAGCAAGTGATGGAATGCTACATTTCTACTTATCTGATGAAGGAACAAACTCATCTACATCTTCTTGGACGGTCTAAGCGTGAGAACATTTTCAGCAAATGTTCATTTTTAGGTGAACTATTCCTTTAAGACTCAACTGTTGCAAAGGTTTAAAGTGTTTGTCTGTGTAACATACATGTGATAAACTTGCTCTGGACTCATGGTGAGGTCAGAGAATGAGTTCTTTGAAAGCAAAGCCGCCAAACTGAGACAACCACGTAGAAACTGAGCATTCATGACAGACCAATCGTGTCCAGTGTCCAACTGCTCTCGCCTGCAAAAAAGAAAAAAGAAATAAAAAAAAGTATCTGGATTAAAACTTTAAAAGTGACTAAATGTGAATGTGAATTCTCCTTTTACATACTCCTTGTAATAATGTGAGGCAAAGAATTGAGCCATGATGTTTTCCAGGCCTTGTTGTAGCCACAACACAACCTCATGCTCACAGGTCACAGTCATCTCTTTCTGCTGCAGCAGGGCCAAACCAGTATAAAACCTAAAATAAAAACACAGTAACCTAATGCACAGTAACACTCTAAAGTAAAAAAAAAATGCCATTAGTATAAAAAGTCGGACCTGATAGCTGGCTGACAGGGCTGAAGGCCCAGCGCAGTCTGAAGGTGTTGCAGCGCCTCATTGCTCGTCCCCTGTAGTAGCAGCAAACGGCCCAAGTGTAGGTTATATTCCCAACTGTCTGCATTCAATGAGCATGCGTCCAGATACTTCAGCAGGGCTCGAAAGAGCCAACACTTCTCATCAGACACAACACTACTGCCGTCCTGCTGAGACAACCACTGCAATGAAAGGAAGCCATATGCTTTCTGTGATCTCAACTACACTTTGCATTAAATTTCTGTCAGAATATATTGCAATAGTTCTATCAGTAATCATCTCTAGCAATCTGCTTGATGCTGATATAGTATGTGGCAGTACTACAAAGTATTCCTGGTTGTCACCTGCCATGAAATGGAAAAAGAATAAGGAGCACGTGCCAATCAACATGGAAGTTCTTTTGTATGCCTTTTTATGCTTACAAACTTGGAGTGTGATTCACTGGCCAGTAAAAAAAGGCAGCATAAGCACCTTTCCAGCTTTTTTTGACAGCCAGAGAAACAGTGTCTGGACATAATCAGCCTTTGCTGACTGGCCCTGCTGTTTGAGATCTTGTATCTCCATGTCAAGGGCTTTGAGTTGGTTCTCGGTTGTCAGTGTTCCAGGAAAGCCATGAAGCCTGCAGATGGCCAAGATCTCTTCCTGCCTCCCAGCATACTTGGCCTGGCCAAGATCCTGGTCATCTTCCTGAGTCTGTGGGAATTCAGACAGTCAGTTACCGCACTATAACATACGGCTCTTTCATATGAGAAGGATATTAATATATATATACACACTGTTGAGTAAAATCTGGTGTTATGATTTTACACTTATGTCAACTAGGGTTTCAAGGTGTTCAGACAGTGGCAGATACACATGCTGCTCTAGCACTTTTGAGCTTAGACTGAAATTGTGTTTCACTTTGGCATTTACTATGATCATATGACCATATGTCTTTTATTTCAGATTTAAAAGTTTAGAGTAGGGCTGTCAAAAACAATGCATTACTTGCAAATAATAGTTTCTGATTAACGGTTGTGCTCACCTCCATGTGCTTGAGAGCACCGATACATAAAAATACTGACACAAAATGCTTAAAATAGTGATTTTCTGTTCTTCTGTTTTTTTTTTTTTTGTTTGTTTGTTTTTTTTTATTATTATTTTATTAATGCGAAAAATAAACTTGTGGGTGAAAAAAAAAACCTGCAGCTGTCATTCAAACAGAGAGAGCTGGTACTGACAGATACAGAAACATCCCTTTATTACTATTTACAACACATTATATTAAAGGAACAGCTAAATTACCCTACCAATCAAAAAAAAAAAAAAACAGTAAGGTTTTTTTTTTTTTTTTCATGTTTTTAAAGAAGCCTCTTCTGCTTACCAAGTGTGCATTTGTTTGATCACAGAAAAAAACTATACAATTTTGAAATATTTTTACTATTTAAAATAATGTTTTTTCTATTTGAATATATTTTAAAATGTAAGAAATTATATATCACTTGAAAACTCAAAATTCATCCTTTGTAAACCATTTTAAAAACAGACAATGCATTACCATGGAAAATGTACATCAAAATCATATTACAAAATGTTTTCGTTCATGAATTATAAAACATTTAAGTTTGAATACTGCATTTTCACGTCTATGTTCAAAAATGGGAGTGACAGTTAAAGGGTTAAATTGATCAAAAATGATAAAGACATGATAAAGACATATCAAATTGCTAAAAATGCTAAAATGCTAAAATTCAGCTTTGAAATCACAAGAATAAATTACATTTTAAAATATATTCAAATCAAGCTATTTTAAATAGTACAAATATTTTAAAATTGTACTGTTTTTGCTGTAGGATCAAGTAAATAACAAATAAATGCAGGCTTGGTGAGCAAAAGAGACTTCTTTTTAAAAAAAAAAACATTACAAATATTTAAAAAAAAAAAAACGTTGAATGGTAGTATACATTAACTTTTAATAAAATTATATTATAGAAGATTGTATTCAGATTTTACTGTCATGTTGAATGACTATATTTCCCAGAAATTGATTTTAAAAATCCATCCTTCCATCCATGTTCTTCCATAAGTCTTTGTTATTTCTACATTAATCTGGAAATTTAGTGGGAACATATATTTATAATTACAAGTTTGTGATTAATTACAGAAAAATGTGAATTTAGTAAATTTATCAATTTAGACTAACTTCTCATTTAAAAGCAGAATACCCCCTTTTTGATCTGGTGCTCAGTTCAGTGAACTTCCAATGCTTCCATAGCATGGAAAAAATACTATGGAAATCAACAGCTACCAGCAATTGTTTGGTTACATTCATACAGGTTTGGAACAGAACTATCCCTTTCAGTTACTAGTTTGGCATTAACTCTATACCCTATTTCCTACCTCCTTTTTCAGGCCGTACATCTCTGTTGCGTAGTAGTGCTCCTCTAGTGTCTGCCCAAGACGAAAGTGCAGTTCAGCATCATGAGGTTTAACCTTAATAGCAGTAGCGTAGTGAATGGCAGCCTGCTCCAGATCATCCAGAGGTGACTGTCCTGGATCATACTGCATCATGTCACCTGAAGAAACAAAAACACATGATAATTATTTACATGTTTGCTAGAGAATATGTACCAGTTTCATTAGACAGCTATTAAAATCAATTTACAACCTGAATTTTTGGTAAATGTTTAACTTGTTTTTAGTTGAACTAAAGTTCTGTCAGGACCACTATATTGTCACTATTGTCAAAGATAACTTACAATTATTTGTATTTTAGGCATGTATTTTAGGTTGGGGGTATGGTTCTGTTCTGGGCAAACACTCCCTGACCAACCATGCAGCCTAGCATGGATAGGAGCAGGGAGAGCATGAATAACCCCCCAGGGTAAACAGAACAGAACCAACATTAATGATTAATGTAGCAGATATCATTAATGTCGTAAGTGATTATTTATGTAACAACAATTCAGTGAGCTGACTCAATGAGAAATATCCAATGCCAAGTCCTTACTGGACGAGAGGAGGAGTTGGGGATAGAGGTTGTTGATTAGCTCCTGAGCAAAGCGATAGCTGCTGAATAATGACTGAATGGACCTTTTAAAGGGAATTATGATTGGCGTTGCATTCCTATAGGTAGACGTGGATCAGCTGATGCAAGCTTGACTAACATAACCTGCCAGAACTAACGCTGCGCTCCATTTTTGGTAAACTTGCTTCTGATGATTATGGATCTAAATTTTTGCTAAGACGTCATAAACCATTTGACACAGAGTTAATTCAGACCACTAACCCTCGTGTTTCACTCTTTCCCTCAGTGCGTCCAGCAGTTATATGTACAATGTTTAGGCACCCGTTCAGTCATTATAAAGTGATCGCATGCATTTCTGACTGCCAAATGTGGTTTCAAGGAATGTTTTGGACCCACAGTTGTGTAGATCAATCTCAGACTGTACATAAAAGTCTTATTTTTGTGCACTCAACGATTCTGAAAGGTCTACCTGGATTAGGAAGCCTTTTCTTGTAGAGTTTGAAGTGTTCCTCTGCATGGGCAATCAGACTATCTACATCATGTTCTCCAAATGCCGTCTGCAATCTTTTCTCCCAGTTTCGAATCTGTTTGAACAAGAAGAACCAGGAGCGGTTTTATATATTTTGTATGGCCACACATCCAGAACACAATGTCCCATCCATACCTCAAGTGTGTGATCAGTCATTATTTCCAAGTTACTTGAGGATGCAACATATTTTCTGTACCAGTTTGTTTCTGTAACTTCCTGCAGTGATACAAAAGATTTCATAAACGACAAAGAGCGAAAGCAGTCTACCAGTGTGTAAAACAGGACAGAAACAAACATCACTGACGAGAAACAAACTTGGATGCAGTGAACCTGTTACACTGACCACAGAATCTAGATCTGATGATGGTTTGTAACGGCAGTCTTTTGCATGTGCTCCAATCTCTGCATATCTCATCTGCTTCCTGCATCCTATTAAAATAATCATTGTACATTTTTTTTAACAATAATTACTTTAAATCTGAAATTCACTTTTAAAATAACAAAGTCAATTTAATCAAGACAGTAAATTAAAAACTTAAGGTCTGAATGTTATTTAGGAGTTGCTGAAGAGAGTTTGGTAACACTTTATAATAACGTTCAGCTGTAAGTCATTTATATGTGATTAGTTAAGATGAAATAATCTTTTACAAAACATTCACAAATGATTAATAACTGATATGCTAACAATTTGTGTATGTTTTGTTAATTCATTTGCAAGTCAATTACAAGTTCATTTACAAGTAATTACTTAATGATAAACTAATCATTTACAAAACATGACTATGTGTTTATAAATGATTAATAAGTGCTATGTTAAAAAGTGCAAAAATGCAATTATTCTAAAACAATTTTCTTTTTTAAATAATAATAAATGATTTGCTGTCAAGTGAATAAACATGTAAACCCTTTCTCTCATCAGCACAGACTTTCTGTGTGGAGTGTGTTGGATCTAGTGATAATGTAAACCAGTTTACCCTCCAATGAAGATCACACCAGGTGCACAGTGCTAAATGTGTGTCACAGAAGACATCTTTACTTTCACCAGTCACCAGTTATTCAAAACCTGTTGTGTAAATGCATGAGTAAATAATTTACAAATCTTAACAATTCATCACTTGTAAATGTGTTACACATCATTTGTAGATCTTTCTTACATGTTAAAAATGATCTGGTGGATACAAGGCATTTACAACACTTTCTGCATCTGCATTCAGTGTAAACTACTCATTAGTTGTAAATGTTTTATAAACCCGCCGGTTACAGGTTGTGCGGGTATACACACTGGGGGGGAAGATCTACAAATGATGAGTAAAACATTTACAACTGATGAATTGTTTACACTTTAGAATAGGGGATGCAGAAAGATGTGTAAATGATTTATTCATTATGTGATCTTCAATGGAGGATAAACATTTCAATAACTGACATTTCAATTATTTATAATTGTTTAATAATATATTGACTAGTAACTTATTAACCATTTACTAAGGATCTGTTTGATTATTTCATGATATGTTATTTTTTAAGATAACATGACAGATTTGTAAATTGTTAGCATATAATTTATTAATCATTTATGAATAGTCATGTTTTGTAAATAATTGGTTCATCATTAACTAATTACTTGTAAATGAATTAACAAAACATACATAAATTGTTAGCATATCACATATTAATGGTTTCTAAATGTTTTGTAAATGATTATTTCATCATTAACTAATCACTTATAAATGACTTACAACTGAACGTTATTTTAAAGTGTTACCGAGAGTTTAGATGTGATTGCTAGGGTGTTACTAGTGTGTTGTTTTCTGGCTGTAGTGGTGTTCATACCACGATATGAGAAAAAACATTTGACAGGAGCGTTAGACATTCTCCTGTCGAGCTCTGACTCCAGGACTTTCCAGCCCTCTCCCAAGGGACGCTCAGTAAACGGATCGACTTTTGACCTCCGCGTCAGCATGTCAATATATGGGGCTGAAAATATTATCTTTGGTTCACTGCATATAAACATGACAGACACACATACACTAATGGGAATGTCAGAATGTATAATGGGGTTTGACCACAGAAACATTTCTCTCACCTCTGATGTATTGACACTGGTTTGTACAGAGCACTTAAGGATATAGGACACTCATACTCCATCTGGTCTCTCACATCACAGAACATCACAGCTAGAGGAACTGGCTCTCTAGTGACATTTATAGTGTACACCTGAAAAAAAAAAAAGTAATGTTTTGTTAAACGTATCTGTACTTTTACTCAAGTACTTGATTTGTGTACTTTGTCTACCACTGATGGTCACATGACATAAACATAAAATATTTCATATTTTTTTTAGTGTTTTATTTTTATTTATTTAGATTTTATATTTTTATGATTTAATTAAGCTTTTCATCAAAATCACAAACCCCAGTTTGGGAAACCTTGATATAATCTAATGTTTAATGGACGAATGGAATATATTTTCTTTCTCTTTGCATTTTGATATCAATATGGGTACATGTGGTATCCTATTTAAACGTGATAAATGAGTTAGGTCATGAGTAATCTAAAAGTAATCAAAAAGTAGTCTATTACATAATATAAAATACTAACGTAACATTTTTGTTATGTAATTTGGAACCATAACAGACTACAGTTTGTAAGTGATCCACCCAGCTGCTAAACTGCTAAACCATTAGAAAAAAGACTCCTTACATCAGAAGATAATTTAATGGTGGAAGAATGTAACCCAAAAATAACTTGGGAATACACACTTTGAAAAGCTTTTACTCAAGACACTGCTTGTAAATTTCACAAATATGAAGAAATGGCAAGTAACATTTAATTCAACATGACAATTTACAGTAAAAAGGCTGGGGAGAAAAAACGAATTCGTGTAAATATTTATGGTATATATGTATGCATTCGTGTATTTTACCATGGTAGTGGCAGATTTTAGTTCTTACTTGAGTGTTGGCGCCATCTGCCGACGTCACCTTTATAATTACTACTGTTTCTCCCACATTTAACATGACGGGTTCAGAGAAAGAAGCGTCATTCACAGCAGTCTGCATGCTTTTATCTGGTGTTTGAGGATAAACTCTCACCTCACAACAGTCAAAATGTACATAACCTAAATCACAGAAACACAATGACTTAAAATTAACAGCCATGAGAACGACAATCCTCACAGAGTGTAGTTCTTAAATTACTCACATGAGTAATCGTAGGTGGTTGGAGAGAAGTCAGGGTAAAGTTCATGTCCTGTCTGTATGGTCAGATCACTCAGCTGCGCTGCATTGGCGGACATTCTGGTCACAGCAACGCTATACACTTTTGATGTGCCATCTTCAGACACAACCTCAACCTCTACTTTATTTAACCCATCTTCTAGATTAATAGTTTTTGATCCATCACCAGTTAACTGGGAGAATTTGATATGTAAAAATATCAATATTCTATTGCTCATATATAGACATATCTACCTAGAGATATCAAGTAATTGGCATTTATTTTAAAGAAAGACAGTACAATTTTCAAACAAAACATATTGTTCAGTATGTGTTTTTGGTTATCAAACATGTTCACAACTAATGACGAACTCGCGTGGTTAAGACAACTGTGGGAACTAATTATATACAGTACATTAGTCTTAATTTAACATATATTTGTAGTGCTGTACAAAGACATGTATTTTTCATACTTACGATATTACAAGAAGCACCAAAGTCACTGGTTTGCAGATGTAGTGTTGTAATTTTGACACTGCTCTCCACTATTGCTGTGTATTGTGTTATATTGGATCTGAACGCAGGGTTTAATTTCCCCTCAGACAGTGATAAATTGTCTAAATCACAATTATCCATCTTTCACAACTGACGTATATCGAAGGTAGGAGGTGGAATTCAGATTTGTAAGTTTTGTTGTTGGCTACGTTATTTTGGCTCGACTGAAAACTGGTGGTTGAGGAGTTTAGGTGCGACCTTGTTGCCATGGGAGCAGAACAGATTAATCTCTATGGAAATGTACACTGTGTATTGTTTAATGAATGATATGAAGACGTGTTCATTCCTTATGTTAAACACGTCGAAACTGTAACTTTTTAAATAAGTGCTTTGCAAATGACGCTCTAGGAAGTTCGCAAGCTTTGGCTGAAGCTTTTCCGAAATCCACTGGCTGGTGGCTAGGCTGTTTATTACGTTTTTCAGAAGTTTTGTGATGTCCGTGAAAAATATATTGATAAAAGTTTCTGTAAACATATTACAACAAAATGAAGTCTAGAAAAGCTTTCAGCTTTTCTCCATAAAAACCTCCAAATCTCTCTACAATGTTCTCGACCTGAAGTACTACAGTAGCATTTTTCTAAGTGACATCTGAGCTATAAATAAGATATTTAACTCTTAGAGCCTGTAAAGTAACAAAATCAAACTAATAAATAAATAAAATTAATTTTAATATTTTTGGTCATCTTCTAAAATAAGAGTGCGAGTGAGGCGTCATCAGTTCTCTCTATGCTGCTCCCCGGTGGACGAATCCAGAACTGCCTGGAAAGTTCATGAACTTGCTGGTGCTAATTAACACGCAGTATAAAGCTAAGAGACTCACAGAACTGGAGTCATATCTAAAAGCCTTACGACGCCACTAGAGAGACAACGCCACTGGGGAGCAAAACAAGACCACAAAAGGCACTGAAAATGTTGAGCCTGAATGAATTCCAGCCTTCCCTCAGCTCTTTCA
The DNA here is from genome assembly GCA_033026305.1 of Cirrhinus molitorella. Taxonomy (NCBI): domain Eukaryota; kingdom Metazoa; phylum Chordata; class Actinopteri; order Cypriniformes; family Cyprinidae; genus Cirrhinus; species Cirrhinus molitorella. The sequence goes on along the minus strand of CM065126.1, from coordinate 7,927,904 downwards.
TGGGAACTGACTGGCCAGTGCACAGTCTCTGTCCGGAGATCACACCTCTTTACAGACACTCAGAGATACTGCAGGAGCTGAAGAGCAGCCTGGAGCAGCTGGAGAAACTTCAGCACAAGATCTTTGAGGATATCCAGCAGGAGATCTACCCAGTTGCCTCTACAATGGAGAAAGAGGGAAGCGGCTTTGCTTTGACGCTAGACACTGAAGACTTTTCCCCTGAAGAGCTGTCAGTCAGACAGGTGGGCAGGAAGCTGCATGTCAGTGGAAAGAGCGAGAAGAAGCAGGAGGATGGGAAAGGCCCGTATTCTTACAAAATCCAGGAGTTCAGACGGGTGTTTGATCTGCCTCAAGGAGTGAATCCTGAGGCAGTGACCTGCTCCATGGCTGATGGAAAGCTCTACATACAGGCACCAGTAAATCAACCATCTGAAGCAGCTGAGAGGATGCTGCCCATTGACTGTCAAACTGTGAAGACGACGCAGCCAGAGACAACCAAGACACAACACCATGCCAGTGTAGCACAGAAGACACTCAACAATCCTGTTCAACCCTCTGATGAACAATCTTAGATGTTCATATATATATCTTTTTTTTTTTTTAAAGATTGTGTCATAGTTAATTTTCTAGTCTTTATGTAATATACATGAACAACAAGGTAAATGTTTTTTATATATATTCTCCGTTGAATTGAATAAAAAATAACTACATAAAATGACAATATGCTTTGTTTTTGTTTTTTTGTTTTTTTTCTCAACATAATAAAGAAATGTAGAATACAATCTCCAAAATTAATTAATCAAAAAAGTAAATACCCACCTAAAACAAGTGAAAGAGCTACAAAGACAATCACAATAAAAATGTTCATGAATTTGCTAATATTGGAAAGAAATAAAGTATCAAAGACCAGCATCTCTAAGGCCAGTTGTATGAACATAGCTACTACTGTATATTATATTAAGACTGTCTTAAAGGGGTCCTATTATGCTTTTTCACTTTTTGAATTTTAGGCAGTGTGTGGTGTGTATGTTTGGGGCATAAAAAAGGTCTACAAAGTTACAAATCTCAAAATCCACTCCAAAGGGAGATATTTCATTTAAAAAAAAAATCCCTTTTCAAGAACTACAATGAACAGTGTCAAAGTGTATGTCAACAACAACAAATGTCAAAGCATAATGTGCCACAGACATGTGCGGTGTGTGGTAAGACATTTATTCATCAAACAGTGTAGATAGCTTCACTTATAACTAGAGATATTATAACTAAATCATCTTTCACATGCTCAAAAATGTTTATTTAGGCAATGACAATTCAAATTCAGTAGTGATAGTTCAGGTTTAGACAGGCAATTACTCAGTGGATGCAGATCTTGTTTGTGTTGTTGAAGCTCATTAAAAGTCTCTAAAGTCTTTATCAGACTTTGTCGATTTCTCCTGAGCACTTGACCAGTTTCTGTTTGCACTATGCCCACAAGTTTCCGGGGGGCGCTACTGTAAAAAAGAATGTGGGTACAACTTCCAGTGATGCAGTGGAAGTAGTATACCAATGTATTTTGTGTGCTAATTAGCGAAGAGGCCATGTGTTTTTCGGATTATTGTTTACTTTGTAAAGGTGCAAACCTTTATGAGAGATGTCATTGCGGTGCTCAGGGACAACATGTGCTGTTCAAAGTTATGTTCACACATCGTTAACAAGTTTGTATCGCTAAATCTTGAATGACTGTCAACTAGTGATGTGATTTGAACCGAGGCATCAGAGCTTGTGTTATGGAGTGTGCCAGATGAAGCCTTGATTCAAGGCTTGTGTTATTAACGTAGAAATAACAAATCCAGTGACAAACGAAGCCTCACTTTATGTCCAGTCCCATGCACGATTCACTTTGAGTGTCTGAATGTTCAAACCCCTTGATCTTATTCAGATTTATTTCATTACTTTTTCAAATACCCAGTCATACATGTTATTTCAGGAAAATAAATATTTGCCATATGCAATGTATATATGTGTACATTATTCTTCTATTACATCATATTGATATTCGTACTGGCATTTAATGGCACAGTTTAATTGGTAAATTAATTCATCAGAGACATAAATTCAACAAACACACACCCTGTTAAACTTTTATTATTGCTTTATTGTTTATAACCACCAGAAAGCACTGTTTTCGACACTTAAAGCTTTGAATATCCCAGGTTTGACGCAAGGCCTCATGGGGCGTAAGAAACTTGTGGATAAGATCTTGGTTGAATTTCTTCCAGTACGGTTGCTTTCTTGCTCAATTTATTTGCATCTTGTAATCTCACCACATCTTGCTAGAACAAAGAAGTGTCAGGTCGCAGGTTTGATCTGCCATTTCTCCTGCACGTCTTTTGTTTTGTCTTTTGCAATCAGTGCGGCTGTGCACATAGCTGATTCTAATTCTTTCATTTAGTTTCTTCCTGTTTATACTGCTTGTTTTAATTTTTTTAATTGCTGGTGTGTTTTGTCACTTTGACTTTTCATTTTTTCAGTTGTCCTTGGTTATGTTTTTTTTTTTTTTTTTACCCAGTTATTCCTTCTGATGACTACTCCGCAATCTGTGGCCTGCTGCTTATGGACTTTGTGTTCACTTGTTCCTGTGTAAGAACTTCATTAACCAGTGTGGAGAGACTGTTTACCTGGAATCTTATTCTGTTCTGGAGGATTGTTCTTCGTGAGAGTTGGCTTTTGGCTTGGATTTCAACCTCAGCCCATTCCTACCTGTGCAAGCTGTTTTGTGTGGTGTAATCATCTGTTTGGATCTTGATTTTTGCCGGCACTCTGATCGTCTGATAATACTGAATACATTTGTAAGAGTCGCACTTCTGCATTTGAGTCCTTTATCTCTGAGAACCCGACATCACACACTAGTCAGGACTCGAGGAAGAGACCCTGCTTTGTGCGGCTTTCGAATTCCAGGCTATGTTGTTGGGCCGTCAATCGGAAGAACTTGCCCAGGTTCACCATACAATTGATGCTTTGGCCATACGGGTTAAGGGGCTTACAAAGCAGCTGCGTCTCCTTCAACCGGTGCAGCACCGCACTTTTTCGCTAACGTCTCATCACATCACCAGCAATGAGCCTCATATTAATAACCCTCCTGTCTATGCAGGTGAACCAGCTGACTGTCGTTCTTTCCTCATTCAGTGTAAGGTAGTATTTTCACTCCAGACTCAGACTTATGTCTCCGATAGATCAAAGGTGGCTTATGTTATTTCCCTGTAGATGGGACGGGTTCGTGATTGGTTTCAGTCTTTTTAAAGCTAATATGATTAAGGTATTTGACAAATCTGCATTTGGTAAGGAGGCTGCTAGGTTATTAGCTGCTTTGCGTCAAGGCAAGAGGTCTGCAGCAGATTTTGCTATTGAGTTCAAGACTCTTGCAGCTACAAGTGAATGGCACAGGAGGTCGAGGCTGCTATTCCCTCAGTCCAGGTATTTATCCAGCGTTGCCGCCGTACCTGGAGGAGGACCAGGGAGGCGCTGAACCAGTCTGGGGGATATACCAAAAGAGCGGCTGACTGCTATGGGACTGCGGCCCCTAATTATGTTTGTGGGCAAAGGGTATGGCTCTGTATGATTTGTATGTTTCTCGTATTAAACCTGTCTTGTGTTCTTCCCATTCCCCTCATATTTCTATTTTTCTCCCCACCCCATTTGATAATGTTTTATATTCTCATTCAAGTCCTTTGGATCCATACATACTCTAATCTCACCATTCTTTTTCTTTACGCAGACCATTGAATTGACCAGTCAGTCGGCTCTTCTTTTTATGGATCACATCCAGTGCTGTCATCCTATCCAGTTCCTTCCTTAACTGCTCATGGAGGGGCACTGGAACTCTCCTTGAGCTACAGGCCTTTCATCTGCTTTCAGCTGAATTTGGTAAGTATGTGGAAGAACACCAAATCCTATAAAGATATCTGAGAACCTTTGCAGTATTAGATCAACTGATTGGTCAGCACCAAGGTTATTATAGTTTTGCATTTTTAAAATAGTTTTTATTATAATTTCGTTTTCAAATTTGCAATACAATTTAGTTTAGTTTTAGTTAGTTTCATTAATGGTTTTGTTAGTTTTAGTCTAGTTTTTATTTTGTGAAAACATTTCTATTTCGTTTTTATATATTTAGTTTCAGTTTTAGTAATTATAGTTTAGCATAGTTAACATAACACTTCCAGAGCACACACAAAAAAGATATTTCAGCAACATTAATTGTTTGCACAGTTGGCATTTATCTTTATGCTTAACTCTGAATAACAAAAATAACATAAGGGTTTGAGATACAAATAGGGCTGTGACGGTCGCAATGACAAGTCGTGATGATCTGAGAAGGCAAAATTGATCAAACAGGCTGTAATCAACTCACTGACTGCCGCTGGCCACTTGGTTGTTACTTTAAATAACAAAAGCTTTAATTTAACAAACAAAAAATGTTCCAAACATATTTCTAAATTAACTTTATGAAGAACCGAAACGAAAAATAACCATGTTCCTATTAAAAACAAAAATGAGCAATTGTAATGGATGCAACAGTGTAATGAGGAAGAGAGAAAAGACATAGACTCTGTAATTTTGATGAGCCGTCGGACAAGGGCTGGGCAAAGTTGTTACCAATTTATGACACAAATGTTTGTTTAATATTAACCATTCTTATTTTGGTTACTTTCTTATATAATTTCTCTGACCATTATTTTAGTGTTTTGTAGGCTGCTTGTTCACTGACTGAAATAAAACAAACACGCACCTTTGTTAATTTTCGAGCCTCATTTTTTTATGTTTCAAACTGTGTGTAGGCTATATATTCGTGATGGCTGGTTTGGAGATGTACTTTAAGGTTCGTGGTGTCTTCCCCTTAATTTCAACACCACAATGTGTGTTACTGAGCATAACAATACATTTACTTTTTCCAGTTTCAGAATTAAATTCGAAATAGTCCCAAACAGGGCTCTGTCGTTTCCTGCTGGCAGCCATCATTTATGTCCGTCTTCTTTATTACTTAACTGATATTTGTTTCGCGCTGTCAGCCTCAGCTGCATCATCATTCGCCACAGGTGATGCGCGATTAAACACCTACATGTCAAACTTTCCGCAGTTGGATGAATGCTTATTAATTACTAACACCATAATATATTTTTGCCAATTATTATTTTATTTTAGTTTATTTTTCACTAGTTGCTGCTAGTTTAGTTTAGTTTTAGTTTTTCATTTATTATGATTTTTTTTATTTTATTTCAGTTTACGAAAATGTTTTTTAACCAATCGTTTTCGTCTTAGTTTCAGTTTTCGTTTACGATAATAACCTTGGTCAGCACTGTTACATTCTGTACTCTTTTGACCAATTTCAAATGCTCACATGATCTCCAAGAATGTCTGAATGTCTTTATATGCTGCTGTGCCAGCTCACTTGCATGACACATTTTTACTTCATTACTTAAAAACAATTCTGTCTCTCTGAGAAGTCTCTCTCTGACCTTTACATCATGAATCCCAAAAACAATTTGATCGTGAATCTTGGACTCTTGTAAGTAACCAAAATTACATGTTTGGGATTTTAACTTTAAATCGGTCAGAAAACAGTCAAATGCTTCACCTTGTAGCTGAACTTGAGAACGGAAAACATACCTCTCATATGTCTCGTTCTTTTTAGGTGAACCATGTTCGTCGAACTTCTGGAGAATCACATCAAACTTTCCTTTGTCAACCTCATTTGCAAAAACAAATGTGTTTAAAAAACTTAAATTGCTTGTGGACCCTCAACAGTCAAAAACAATGCTATCTTTCTTGCATCTGGCTTGCTTTCCAGCTTTCCAGCAGGTCAACCGATATTGGATTTTACCGATACGATAGGTTGGACCACACTGGCTGATACCGATTAATCGACTGATAGTTTTTAAAATGGACAGTGAATGGAAACTAAAAGAGTGGTCTACTATTTAAAGAACCATACTTTGTAAAAGAATAAATGTATTAATATTAATTATATATTTAAAAATATAAGCAAATGTTAAATTTAACACACTAAGGAGCAATACTTACATTCTACAGCTTTTATTAGTCTTAGTTAATGCTACAAATGGACTCTTATTGTGAAGGGTTACCATTTCATACCAACATCTACATTTCATCAACGTCTTTAACATCTACACAAAAGCCATAGTATTGAAATTACATCATATAGATATTCTATGTATAGTCTCACAGTTTACCTACAAGGTTTATGGCTTGGGAGCAGGGAGATACGAGCTTACGCTGTCATTGATAAGAATGGTACGGACACAGACGTCGTTGCTGCCAGCAGTGTTCATCAACGTCTGCGGTCACGTTGAGCCTTTTGACAAGAGACAAGGCTTTACGAGCTAACCAAAGCTAACGATTGTGGTTACATACATCTTCCTAAACTCTACTTTAAAGGTTTAAGAGCTATAAGTGATGCAATACACAAAAACCTGAGTCCTTTTTCCCCTTCTCCCAGAACAGCTTATAGCCTACTACTGTTTCAGCTATTAAAATAGTTACATTTTGTATTTAATGCCAAAGTGGTTATATTTTGTTTCGTTTTCTTATTAAGTTAATTTAGAAAAACTTTTGGAGCATTTTTTTTGTTCGTTAAATATAAGTTTTTGTTTTTTAAAGTAAATAGTAAGTATATAGCGGCCAGCGGAAGACTGTTCATAGTTGGATCAATTGGCCTTTTCAAATCATCACGACTGGCATAAAATAAAACCTATAGATCTAAAACAGTTAAAGTAGCTATAGAACAATCTCAGTTTAAACATTAAACCTAGATAAATGTGCGCTATATGCTCTTCTCAGACAGTTGAAGTTAAGAGATTTGCTCTCAAGCTATTTTCTGTATTTTTTGTCTCTAGAGGCTGCTCTCATCATACATATTTAAGGTTCTCATACTGTATAATGACAGCGGAGCCTTCTCAGCCGCTTCAGCAATGGACGCAACCCGGAAAAACTATCGGCATGGATTTTTGCAGATGACCGATAGTTCGCTTTGGGAACATCTCCGGTGTGACGAATGTCTGAAGCCCTTATACCATCACGCCAATTCATTGGCCAGTAGCGCTTAGCACCGCCCTGAGCATGCATACGTATGCTCATATAAGCGTGCTGCGCGCCATTTCATCAGATTTCAATTCCTTCAGGAAGCGAATTTTCTGTTGCCCATCGGAAAGTGATTCTTGTGTTCTAAGCCAACTAATTATAGAGCAGTTTACTCCTCTGAGGCGGACACAATGAGTTTTCCGACATGTATAATGTTACACGGACTCACGGCGAAACAGGTAGGAAGTCCGCTTTGCGGCATATATCTATGTATGGTGAAATCTGTGTTAGTAGTAATTGCACTCTGGGCTCGCTCTCTTTTTTGAGGAAGGAGAGGTGTTCGTTCAACCCCCGCTGTTCCAGTTCTGCGGTTGCCGAGGCGCCGCACGAGCTCGACGCTTGGGGCAACGGCGATGAGCCCGAGTGTACAGAGAGTGAAAGCGAACGGTCGTTAACTCCTGCTGTATCCGGTTCTGTGGTTGCCGAGGCGCCGCACGAGCTTGACGCTTGGGTAACGGCTTGAGTTCAACGAGTAGCGAACGGGAAATCCCTTCTATCTCGCTTTTTCCTCAGACCGCCTGTGAATCCGGTGGTTTAGTCAAATCTGATTCCTGCTCCGAAAGCTTGCAATCGATTATTTTGGGGCGGATTAGTTGATTCATAACTCTACAGCGGCATCAGACTCACTGAGCTCGTAGGTGTCACGCTGGGGATATAAGTTCTACCAGTAAGACTCGGGAGATGAAATTAAGGCTCAAAAGAATTTATAAATGCCGGTATAAAATGATAAAGTTTGGCGTAGGCCCCGTCTGAAGCTTGAATCCGACGTAGTGGATTCCGGCTAGCACTGCCGAGACGAAAGCAGGAGAGGAGCCTACCCCCCCGTAGATAGGGCCAACCTGGTGGTGGTGGGGAGGATGGAGGAGAATGTCAGAGTCGGTTTCTGCAAACACAAAGGAGGATGAGTAGAGAGCTTATATATACACACGTGAAGGATAGTTATTGGCTGGATCTGATTGTTCTATGTGACGTGGCATTGAGTCTTCCGGGTAGAACCTGCGCTAGAGCTTCCATATCCCCGTTTGCTCTTCCCGCACCCGTGCAAGTGTTTCTCGATATTTTATTGAGGCACTAATTTAGGATTCTACCTGCTGCGCTGCACTTATGAGACCCGTTCATTTGATTGGCGCTTATGCTTCCAACTTTTGTTCAGGTGCTGTTTAGGCACAGACTCTTAGGAATCCTGCAGCAGATGTTTGTCGTGAACTAAAATTTTTGGCGCTTCATGCTACCAAACTTTAGCTGCGCGATTAAATGATCTTATTCAGCTCCGCTGCTGCTTCGAGCTGAAACATATACGTGGATGGCCTATGTACTGCAGATTATTCTATAACATTGAGTTTCTCTACCTGCTGCGCTGCGCTAAAGAGACCCGTTCATTTGATTGGCGCTTATGCTTCCAACTCTTGTTCAGGTGCTGTTTAGGCGCAGACTCTTAGGAATCCTGCAGTAGATGTTTGTCGTGCACTACAATTTTTGGCGCTTCGTGCTACCAAACGTTAGTTGCGTGATTAAATGATCTTATTCAGCTCCGCTGCTGCCTCGAGCTGAAACCGATAAATGGATCTCATGCTTCGTTTTACCAAGCCTTAGTTTGCCTGACTAATTGCTATCTATTTCAGCTCCGCTGCTGCCTCGAGCTGAAACAAATACGTGGATAGCCCATGTACTGCAGATTATTCTATAGAGCTATTGCATGAGTTTCTCTACCTGCTGTGCTGCACTAATGAGATACGATCATTTGATTTGGCGCTTATGCTTCCAACTCTTGTTCATGTGCTGTTTTAGGTGCAGACTCTGAGGAATCCTGCAGCAGGGAGTATTTTTTGTGCGCTAAAATTTTTGGCGCTTCGTGCTACCAAAGGATAGTTGCGCGATTAAATTATCTTTTCAGCTCCGCTGCTGCCTCGAGCTGAAACCGATAAATGGATCTCACGTATAAGAGTATTCTTATAGCAAGCCTTCTTACTGAAAGCTATAAATGGTGGACGGGCTGTAGAGGGAGCAGACGGTTTTTACCATCTTTCTTTCTACTTGCTGCGCAGCACTAACGCAGCCGCGTTCATTTGAATTGCCGCTTTCAACTCTTGTTTTGTGTACCGTAATAGGTGCAGACTCTGAGGAGATGTTTGTCGTGCACCATGGTCCCGGCGCTTCATGCTACCGAGCATTGGTCTGCTGACTGATATAATATTCTTTCAGCTCCGCTGCTGCGTTGAGCTTGCAGTATATGTGGCAAGCTGTTTTTACATTTAATGCCATAATGGCTCGGGGCTGTAGAGCTGAGTAGACGGTTTTCCTATCTACCTCTCTCTGTCTCTCTCTCTACTTTGCGATACACTATACAGGCATGTGCATTTTAGTTGATGCTTATGCTTTCAACTTTCGTGTCACATACTGCATTGAGGCACAGACTTTAGGTGTCCTGCAGTAGATGTTATCATGTACTATGGGGTCTTGGCACTTCATGTTACCAAGCTTTAGTCTGCCCAGTTGTCAATCTTTCTTTCAGCTCCACTGCTGCTCAGAGCTGGAACAAATAAGTGGGTGAGCTCTCATTTGAAGAGTAATTTCCTATGGCAATCTGTCTTACACCTAATGCCATATAGTGATCTAGGCTGCATAGTAAGCAAGGGTTTTTCCTATCTCTCTCTACTCCTGCATTGCATTAATGAAGGCATGTTCAAGTATTTGGTGCTTACGCTTCCAACTCTTGTTCATGTGAATGTTTAACATGCGGACTCCACAGTTGACATGTTGTGCACTATGATTTTGACGCTTCATGCTACCTAACCCTAGTCTGGTGGGTAAAATTACTATTCTGTCTGCCGCTGCTGCTTGTCCCAACTAGATACGAGCTGAGCTACTGTGTGAATGAGTTCACATGTATGACAAGCTATTATGCTCACCTTGGTCAGCCTACTTTATGTGATTGATTGCGGCGCTTTTTCTACCAACACTCATTTCACATGACTGGCTGCATTATGTGACTACAACATACATTATTGTGTCTAGAAATGTTGGGTGCTTCATGCTACCAAGCAGTGGTTTCATTGCATTGACAACTAATTACTGTTTCCATCAGCTCCGCTGTTGCATTGAGCTGTAATTTTTTACATTAATGTAGGTAACCTATAAGTGTGGTTGCCTCCCTGTTAGCTGTCACACCGCACGTCATGTTTCGGTCTGACCCTTAGCTCTTGGACAGCAAGAGGATAGCCCTAAGTCCACTGTGCAGGGTCTATTGACTTCCAAGCCCCCCACTTTTGTGGTTTGTGCTGGCTTGCTTGATTAATATCAATTTCTGATTTCAGAGGTTTTTCCCGCAACTCAGGTGTTTCGGGGCCTCCGGTGGAAGGACAAGTCTGTCCTATGGTTACACCATCCAGCTTTTAACACCCATTTTTGGAAGTAATCTTGTCACTTCCTGTGGGACTGGTTTGTGTTGATTTGGATTTGCGTCACCTATTCTTGTGCATTGAGTAAGCAATTTAAGATGCTGACGCAGAAGCTCATCCTCTCTCTGTTTACCAGAGGTTGGTTTTGTGACCATCAGTCTAGGATGCATACTTCTACATCCAGATCGTAAGGGACACAGGGAGCTCTGCAAGGCTTGCTTTTGGATAAAACTTTCCAATACTGAATTCTTTAAGGATTACATGTAACGGTACAAGTACGGTTGGTAGCATGTTGCACTACAAAGTGGTGCAATCATACAAGCACAGGTTCGATACCAGAGAACGCACATGTTCTCTTAGCATGTACATTGAACTGGCTCTTCAAACAAAAGGTGAATTGATGTGTCTCTGGCCCAGTTTTGGCTCCAGGGTTATCCAAGTTTGAGAGTTACCTGATGATTGGCTGGTTTAGCTCAATCACATAATCTGTTGGGGATGTTGACAGTGTTTCTGGCTGTAGTCTTGTACTGGAACTGTCAAGAGAGTATTACGCTCTTGCCCCGGTCAGGTTGGTGAGATGTGTTCTTCTTAAGACACAAATCAAGTTCCTGTCAGTCAGAGCAATCATGCCCTGGTTACCTGAACTCAGGAGATCAGAGGTTCGGCTGAGTGAAAATGGACTTGTATGCTTTAAGCATTCCCGTTGCCCACTCTGGTTTCCTTGTCTCCTCCGTCACTTCTGGGTGCGGATGCTCTCTAGCTCAGGACCAATCTTTATGCTGATTTGGTTGCTGCTCCCAAGTGGTGATACAGACATGGTCTTCGGATTTGGTTAGTCCATTAACCAGTCGTCTTGGGAGTTTCCCCTCAGAATTGACCTGCTAACTCAGGCTGGCATGATGTGTCGTCCCCTCTGATTTTGTTGTGGGTGTGGCCCCTGAGCAGAGTGTGTATGTGTTCTGGTCTCTCAACAGAAATTACCGACACTATTCTTAATTTTAGGGCTCCCTCTATGAGATGCTGCATGTACTTATGTGGAAGCTTTTGCCTCTTGGTGTAATCTATGCAATCTGGACCTTGTCCATTGTTCTGTAGAGTCCTGCTGCTTAAGGTTATGTGGCAGCAATATTTGCTGAGCACTATCCATAGGAGATGTTTCAGCAGAATGTTACCCAGTAGTTTCCCGTGTCATGCAGGGGTCGAGACGGTCAGGCCTTTCTACCCTGCAAGGATGCCATCTTGGGACTTTTCTATTGTTGGAAGGCTTGCAAGGCTATCCATTTGAGCCATTGAAGTCTGTGTCAGATAAACTTTGGCCCTAAGGCAATTTTTTTGTGGCCCTATGCTCTCTCAGGAGAATTGGGGATCTGCAGGCTATAAGCCCCTTCTGTTGGACTTTGCCCAGGGGCTGGTTTACTGCGACTCAGGCTTGAGTATATAAGGCAGCTAATCAACTTTCCTCAGTCTTCCAGTTATCTTAGGTACGTCAGGCGTTATGGTATAGCGTTCCCAAAGCGATGACGTCATTGCAGCATCGAAGTGAACCTATGAAAGGGAACATCTCGGTTACGTATGTAACCTTGGTTCCCTGAATAGGGAACGAGATGCTGCGACGTTGGCCATCCGTACCTTCGATAGTGCTTCCTTCGTCATGTGGAATCTGAAGAAATGGCGCGCAGCACGCTTATATGAGCATACGTATGCATGCTCAGGGCGGTGCTAAGCGCTACTGGCCAATGAATTGGCGTGATGGTATAAGGGCTTCAGACATTCGTCACACCGGAGGTGTTCCCAAAGCGATGACGTCATCGCAGCATCTCGTTCCCTATTCAGGGAACCAAGGTTACATACGTAACCGAGATGTTTTCTTTGGTTGATTCTGCATGCTACTCAGTTTATTGTCTTGATTGTTCACAGGTGTACCAGGTTAGTCATTAGTCTTTTTTATAAAAATAACTTGTTCCCATTGTTTCATGTCTGTTTTGCTTCCTTGTTGATGCTCATTCCTAGTCGTTAATTTTTAGCTTGTATTTATTTTTGTATTCACATTTTCTCTAAAAAAAAAGAAAGTGCACATGGCTTCTACGGATGCAATGTAATGCTTTTTATAGTAAATAATCAGCTTTACAGTGATGTTTTAATCTCAGCAGGTTTAAATAAATTAAATGTGTGTCCCTAAACAACATGAGGAGAGAACAGTGAAGAGTGTTGGGCAGTAACTAGTTACGTGAAAGAAATGTAATCAGTAGTGTAACTAATTACTGTTGGCAGAAAGTAATAAGTAATGTAATAATATTACTTTTGAAAGGAGTAACTAGTAAACAGTAATACATTAATATTTTTGAGTAATGAGCCCAACACTGCTGTTGAATGGTAAGATCCTCAGAGGAAAACTTCCATAACAACAGAAGAATGGATACACTGTGTCAGTGAAGGTGGTTCTGAATGTATGTAGGTGTGTGTTAGTTACAGGATCAGAGAATGACACGGTTCCTCTGTCATAGTCCAGATCAACTCTCACCCTTTCAAGCCTTTGCTCAACAGGAAAACCAGCTGCTTCAAACAGTCTGTACTGCCAGTACACCAGTCCTAAAGAAAACAAACCCCTTTCTTTGGTTTGATGCAGTAGTTATCCCAAGACACCAGTATGGACACTCATTAACCTCCACATCCCAGCAGTGTGTTCCTAAATTAAAACCTTCTGAACCCAGAATACATGGATAGATGTCAAATCTCTCTGCATTATCAGGAAAAGGTTGACTGATCCAGCTGCCACTCACACTGGTCAGATCTTCAGACAGGATGTGCCATGGATGAGCAGTGTTTGGATCCAGAATCACAGGAGCTGATAAATGAAAACAATCAACGTTAATATACTGATCAGTAGTAAACTGTACACATATTATTCTGGATTATTGCATCGCTAAAGATTTGTGTGTATAAAAACAAGCAAACCTGATAGCAAGGACTTCAAATGTGTTTAGCAGTCATGACAGACATCTCAGAAAAGTGCATGATCAAAATAATCTAAATGTATTATATGTAATATGTATTATATATAAATGTAGAGGCAGGTGTTCATATGATTCCTGCTTTGCATCATGCTGTCATAGTGGCAAAACTAAAATTTTGAGATCAGAATATAAAGCACATTCAAATGACGTGTCACAAATCATGCCGCTACGGCTCCTTCCTTTCACCACCAGAGGGAGCCATCACTGTACCTCTGGACATTATTACAAACTCATTCCGCAACCACCTTCGTCAGGATCACCGGCACAGGTGTCGGCCATTAGACCTCATCACACTCAGACTATAAATAGACCCATCATGCTTTGTTATTCGCAATGTCTTGATTTGCCTCTGCTGTCAATTCTGAGCGTTATTTCCCTATCTTGTATTTTCATTGCTGACCTTGTCTAGTTTCCCATTCCTGATTGTTGCTCTGCCTGCCTACCAACCCCCTCGCATGTTTACTGGATTACCCTTGTTTGCTAGCTGCCCGCCCCGATCCCTTTCTTGGACATTTACTATTCTCTGGTTCTTCTACATTCCTGTTTGCTCCTCTCTAACTTGCCTGCTGTACCACGATTATTGCTATTAATAAAGTTGTGCATGGATCTCTACACCGCTGACTCCCGTTACAGAAGACTTCGCCACCTTCAGATCCAACGACTTTATTTCACCCCCCGGCTTTGACATAGACCCGGTGGATCAACTACTACATCTCACAAGAGGGCGGCACCCGCTAACGTCAAGTCTGCCAAGTCAGTGCCCGCTAACACCAAGTCTGCCAAATCAGTGCCCGCTAACGCCAAGTCTGCCAAATCAGCGCCCGCTAACACCAAGTCGACCAAGTCAGCACCCGTTAACCCCAAGGTGACCAAGCCAATGCCAGCTAAGGACATGGCTGTCCTTACAGAGTCGAGTCACAGCTGTCCCTGAGTCAAGTCAAGGTACAGCTGTCGTTTCTGTGTCAAGTCAAGTCACAGCTGCCGTTCCCGTGTCAAGTCAAGGCACGACTGTCCTCTCAGAGTCAAGTCAGGGTACAGCTGTTGTTCCAGAGTCAAGTCAAGTGAAGGTACAGCTGTCACACCTGACTTCACGTCACGTCACTTCAAGTCTGCTGCTCCCAAGCCTAATCACGTTGTGGCTGTTGCCCCAGGACCAAGTCACAGCTGTCCTGAGTCCAACCAGGACACAAAGACACCTCCTGAGCCAAGTCAAAAGATACGTCACTTCACATCTGACCGTCTAAGGACACTACGCATCACAGCTGCAGCTCCTGAATCTCGCCACATTGCAGCTGCCGCCCTCCCGATTCAAGTCACGTCGCTGTTCCTGAACCAAGTCTAGTTTCCCATTCCTGATTGTTACTCTGCCTGCCTATGACTGTGTTAACAATGGAACTTTAACTCACTACTTAATGCATACTGTACAGTATTCACTGTATACTGCCTACTGTATTTACCTTTGGGATGCAGTATTTCACATTTCAGAAATTATGAGTTGTATAATAGAGCACATTAGTTCTCATTATCAATACTTAAAGGGATAGTTCACCCAAAAATGAAAATGTTGTCATTAATCACTTACTAAAAGGTTCGATCATCTCTGGAACACAATTTAAGATATTTTGGATGAAATCCGGTAGCTTTTTGACTGTCCCATTGATTGTCAAGTACATTACACTGTCAAGGCCCAGAAACATATGAAAGACATTGTCAAAATAGTCCATCTGCCATCAGTTGTTCAACCATAATTTTACGAAGCTATGAAGATACTTTTTCATCCAAAATATCTTAAATTGTGTTCCGAAGCTGATCAAACCTTTTACAGGTTTGGAACGACATGGGGGTAAGTGATTAATGACAACATTTTCATTTTTGGGTGGAGTAACCCTATAAGCTTAATTTAAGCATTGGGACTTTAAGAACTCTTTCATAGAACTTGTATACCCTTTGGATCCATTTGTAAGGTCTAAATTAGGAAAACAAGCTTTTCAAGCATGCTCATCATGGACAGGACACTTAAGAAAAATAGATTCTTCCTCTCAGAAAGTTTATTTCCTGGAAAATAAAGGACATATTACTCTATTTATATGTATGAATTTGGTAGATAGTCCTTTATTCAAAGCAACATACATTGCGTTGACAGGTTTACGTTTTATCAGTTAATGCATTTTTACTGGGAGTCAAACCCATGACCTTGGTCCTGCTACGCTTGAGATACAGAGATGCTTAAGAAGAAGTGTAAACTCTGTTGTACACTACTTATTTTTATATGCATATAATGTTAAAATCTGTAAATATTCCTCTGTCATTTTTTATAGTAAGAGTGAGAGCTCACTGTTTTGAACAATGTCCTGCATCTTCTTCCAGACTCTGAATGGCAGGTTGTCCAAGTAACGTGACACATGAATCAAAGCTCCAGAAGGTGTCTGTGGATCAGGCTGTGACATCTGGACTCTTGAAGAACATTCAGGAGTCAGAACTGCAGCGGCTTTTCATCAGAAGCAGAGTGAGCAGAGACACCAGCAGATCACTTACCTTTCCATCAAGACTGGAAACTCCTGCAGAACAAACACACCATCTATCACTGTGAACTCAATCAATTATCAGTCAATCAATCATCAAAAAATCAGACCTTTAGAAAGCAGATGTCATTGGCTTTCATCATTTCCTCTGTGTCTTTGATTGTGTGTAAAAGATCTGTGATGTGTCTGTTCATCTCCTCCAGTTTCTTCCTCATCATCTGCTTCTTTTGCTCCTCTTCCTCTCTCAGTGCAGTGAATTGTAGCTTCTTCCTCATCTCTGAGAAACTGATGAAGCTTCTCAAACTCCTGTTTTATCTGCTGCTCTGTGTGCTTAGCTTGAGACTGAAATTAAATCACATTCACTTCAGTTATCTTTGCATGTTTCTCAGAAACATTTCAATCTAAAGCCTTACAGTAAATGTGTTGCAATTAAATGCTTAAATTAGTTCTACTTCCTTTTGTTGATGATTCTACTAACATTCTACAATGTCTTGAAAAGTCACAATGTTACATACTAATGAGTTGTGAATCTTTATAACAAAACATTAGAGTTCCATTAAGGATTTTTACAGCCAAAACAATCACCAATGATTGTGATTTATACTGAGGTCTGTCAGATGCAGTTGTATAAGCTCTCTGCTCACTGTTTAAATGTAGAAGTAATGATAAAAGTAGACTACTCCCTGACAGCACACGTACATCTCGGAGACGTCTATATGACGTCTGCATTTACATCTGCAAGATGTAGTTTGCTCATCTGCATTACATCTATTGGATGTTTCCTATTAGATATCAAATAGATGTCTATTAGATGTCTTTAAGATGTTTATGATTTAGAATGTATGTAAAACTGACATCTCACAGATGTCTGCCAGACGTTTGTACATAGCAGATGCTTTCCAAATCTTGCAAATGTATGTGTGCTATCTGGGCTGTAGGTTTCTTATTTGATATTCAGATTAACTCAAAAAATACCTATTTTAACTCTAAATAACTATGTTCTCTGTCTCATTATGGTGATATTTTGTTCCTTTGATATTTCAGTTGCGAAGATGCAGTGAGAGCATTTGTATGGACTGTCAACTGGCAATCCACACTGAAATGAATATGATTTATTTATTTATTTATTTATTGAATGTGTGAGACCTCTACTCTGTATCTGGCAGTATCTGGCACTTGCAGATGTTCAAATGTTGACTTATGTCTTGCCAAGATGCAACTCAAATTTTGTTTAAAGTTTACACTTGTGTACATAAATGGAAGCAGAATAGCAGCAGAATATGGTTGTCCTGTGTTTGAGCCCTGGTTAAATTTATCACAGTACAATTATTTAAGGGAGTGACAACCGCATTCTATAACCGAACTCACAAAACCACATTCTCATTCTCAACTGAACTATTGTTGTGTCAAAAAGTAATAAGATGTATTATTTTAGTCACTCTCGCTTTGGTTACTTGTAAGGAATACGGGCTTGACTCCCATTGCATGTTCAGACAGTGTTTGAGATGTTACTGTAAGCTACTGTAAGCATGTGGATTGGTTTCAGACACAACCTAAGAATTTTATTATCATGTTTATCATGGCTGATGAATCGCAACAGGTTTAAATTTGAAATATTGAAATGAGATTCTATAGCACTCAGTTTGGGAACCACTAGTGTTGATCAAAACTGCTCACCTTAATTTGTTGAAGTGTCTTCACACACTCTTCTTTAACATTTTCTCTGAGAATTAACTTCCTTTGTAAGGACTTGAGTTCTATACTGAGCTCATCCTAGACATTAACAAAGTGACAATACAATTACATTTACACTGTATGAGAGAAACTGTGAATAAATATTGTTTAAATATGGTAATATTTCTCGAGTAAACATTATAAATCGATGTTAAACAGGTTTGGTGGGTTTTGTGCAGACTGTATTGTGTGTTATGTGTATTCTCACATGACAAGCGTTGAGAGCCAGTTTAGAAACAAAGATAAAAGACAATCAAATCCATTTACCTTATATGATGAAACAACCTCACTAGTGGGTCTGACTGTGTGATTGATGTGTTTCTGTGAAGTAAAGCACACTACACATGCAGGCTGTTTGTCCTCCAGACAGAAGAGTTTGAGTTCCTCACCATGTAAACTGCAGACCTCCTCAGACCCTGATAAATGTCTCTGAGTCTGATGTCTTTCCTTCGGGATCGACTCACACAAGTTTTTTAGCACAAGGTTACACGGCGGATCATCTCTTGAGGATCTTCTCCTGCAGACAGGACACTCCTGAGTTGTCTTGATTTTCCAGAACTGTTGAAGACACTCTTTACAGACACTGTGACTACATGATAAAATAACAGGAGCCTTGAAGGTTTCATAGCAAACGGGACAATAAAGTTCTTCTACAGATGAATCCATTTTAACGGTTTGAGCTCCAGCATCTAAACTTTACTTTCACTTTCGGAATGACGGCTTTAACAAGAACCACAAGAATCACAAACATCTGTTGTCTGTTCAGAAACAAACATCTCAAACATCCTTCCTGTGTTTCACTCCACTGATCACTGATTCTTTATTGCTTTTGTCCAGAAATTTGCTAAACTTCAGCACATGGATGCCATATCATCCTTTTTATAGTCTCTTATATTTGTCGTCAGAATAAAGAGAAATTGATCTTACATCTTGCCAGATGGTCCTAAAAAGAACTAAGTACCAAGAGTCTCAGTAGAAACCATCTACTGAAGGAAAGCTTAAGCGAACCTAAGCACAGGTTTTTATTAACAAATGTGAACTAAAATACACAACAAACAAAGACTTGGCTTGACTACACTTTACTAGAAACATGAACTAAACATAAGCAAATTTGCCAACAGCACTTACAGTGAACAAAGGCAATAGAAACATGAGACATGTTTTTTCATGTTTTTAGCATTCTACCAAAATAGTGGCATGTTTAACTATTAGGAATACATATTGGCCTAGCTCAGGGACTCAAAAAAATAATAATTATAGGTAGATTGTTCAGACACTGACTGTGAAGATATTCCACCCTGTTAGGGACATATACATAGTTATCACAAAATGTTAATAATGCAAATGCCAATAAACAATTATTGATGAAACAGAATATGTCTGGATTATTAAGAACAGGTACTTCTTCTGTGCCTATTTTTGCCAATAGGATGGTAAATAATAAAAAAATGTTGCTCAAAATGTGTGACCCTGGACCACAAAACCAGTCTTAAGTAGCACAGGTTTATTTGTAGCAATAGCCAAAAAATACATTGTATAAGTGAAAAATTGATTTTACTTTTATGCCAAAAATTATTAGGATATTAAATAAAGATCATGTTCCATGAAGATATTTTGTAAATTTCCTACCGTAAATATATCAAAACTTAATTTTTGATAAGTAATATGGATTGCTAAGAACTTAATTTGGAAAACTTTAAAGGGAATTTTCTCAGTATTTAGATTTTTAAATAGTTGTACTAATCTCATCCAAATATTCTCATATCCTAACAAACCATACATCAACCGAAAACTTATTTATTCAAATTTCAGGTGATGTATAAATCATTTATTTATTTATTTATTTATTTATTTTAAATGGCCCTTATGACTGGTTTTGTGGTCCAGGGTCACATATTTAACTTTGCTGTCAAATTATAATTTAAAATGGCATGTCTAACAGGGTGGAATGGAGCATAACAGTGTGGAACACCAGTGTTAACGTTGATAAGCTAACAGTGGATGAGCTTTTCTGTCATTGTCCTGCGTGGAACTGCACCTATATAATATTGATTTAAAACAATACAAAACAATCCAGTTCCCTTTCGAGGGAACATCGAACTGCGCCCTCTAGGGGTTGCAATGGGGCACATCTTCTTTGTGAACTGTGTCTGAAGCCTATACATACAAAAACAATAGTACAATAGACAATACAATAGTACTGGGACTGAGAACTGACTGCTGATTGTTGTAGTTTTGTCTGTGAAGAATGTGGCTGTTAGAAGTGGTTGGAGGTAGTAGAGGGGGACAGAGGAGAGAGTTGAACGTTTTGAAGAGATTACATGTGTCTGGAGCGCTGTTGATTTTGGAACATCGGATAACTAGGGGTTAGAAGAGGTTGCCTGTGCTGGCCTGGAGAAGAGAAGACAAAGATTGTCTAGGCAAGAGGTTAAAATGGAGCATAAAGTGATGAGCAGACCAGTGCAGACGTCAAGTTGGGTGGGGTGGGGGCACTGGTTTACCCATTTCTCCATCATTACTTTGTCTTCAACTTCATCAAGTTGAGAGGGGTGAAGAGAAAATATACACAGACAAAAGACAGAATGCTAAGACATCTGACATAGAGGTCAGAGATCAAGTGCTTCAGAGGCAAGACAAAACAGACAAGTTTACAACAACATTTCATAATACACCTTACAAAGTCATGCACAGAGAAGGTAACAGTGTTATTGTTCAGTCACCCACCAGAGTGAAATATGCTCGCAACACAAAATTTGTCAAGAAGCTTAATTCAATGGAAACGCCAACAGTGAATCGTAAAATGAAATGTGCTTAAGAGCCAAGTTCAGATGGGGAACAAAAAGTAATCGCAGAGGAATGCAAAATGAACTGTGAAACAATTCAGAGAGAGGAACAAACTTCCAAAACGTTCAGGCCTCAGCGACAAGTCTTAGAGACTGTTATTGAGTCAACTAATGAGATTCAAATGGAGTGACGGGAGAGAAGAGAGAGAGCTGGAAAAAGAGGACATTTAAGTTCAATGAGTTCCAAGGACATTAAAAGTTATGTTAGTTAAATAGCAAAAAGTCCCAAATGAGTTATGTCATGGTTCAGTGTATTTGTTTTAAAACCAATGGGGATGTTCTATGAAGTTGATAAAAAAAGAGCTGATAAAAAAGAAGGCTGTTGCATATCTTGAATGTTATGAAATCTGTTGTAAGAAAATGTGAATGAGAATGTGTTAGATAGTTCATATTCAAGTAGAGGGGGGATGTAGTGTATTGATGTGACGTCATCACATTGGATGTGAAGAGTAAAGATGAATGGCAAGTTCAATTGGGTGTCTGTGTGGCTTGATCCGATATAAACAGTGAGGTTAACAGTAAGTACAATGAATGTTTTGCTATATAGATTGGTTCCAAAAATACTGCATTTTGTGGAGGAGGTTGTCCCTCTATACAGTCCCAGAATTTCGAAATCATTTCAGGCTTTCCAAACAACAAAGTGGAGTGTGTACTAGATATTGTAAAATTAATTTAACTATTACAAGTGTTGGTATGTTGTCTTGGTAATCTATGTTCTACCTGTGCAGGATGTCATTACCACCCTTGGTCCAGTTTATATGAATTTACAGCAAACCAAACTGCCACTTGAGTGTTCTCGTCTGCCTTTGGACATTGGCCAGTCAGTCATACCGTGGGGTAGCAGACAGATTCAGCATCTCAAAATCCACCCTTGCCAAACATCTCCATGAGTTTTGTTGTCATGTTAATACATACATGGCCCACCACATCTCCTGGCCCAGCAGGCTTCCCCAACACTGTATGTGCAGTGAATGGGTGTCACATTCCTATAAGGAGACCCCACTGTGATAATCCCCTAGCATACCTGAATAGGAAACAGTCTATTTACTCATTTTAACTAGGTTTTGTGACAATGAGCGACGCTTTTGTCACATCAGTGTCGGTCACCCTGGGAGTTGGCATTTCACCTCACAGAGGTTGCCCGTGTGCTAGAAGATGATCCCCATTCCCTTGTTCCACAGGCAATGCATATGATTGGAGATTCTGCCTATCCTCTGTTGCCTCAACTTATGAGGCCTTACAGAGACATTGAACACTTGACTGCTAGGCAAAGACGCTTTGCAGAAAGCTCAGTTCTGCCTGTGTATAGTCATTGAACATGCATTTGGCATTCTGAAGTCCAAGTTCAGGAGGGAGGCTCCAATGCCTGCAAATGCAAATAATTTCAAATATAATTTCTGTCTCAGCATGCTGCATTTTGCATAATGTTTGTTTACAGCCATGTGACAAAGATGTTGAGATAAATGATCATTTTGATGATGAGCCACACCTCCCATAACCCCACAACCTTGATGCATGCCATTACAGAGACCTTTGCAACATCTAACTTGAACAAAGAGTATTTTTTCTGGACTAAAACGTTGTACTTGTTGTTTTTAATAAGGACATTTAAATATTTGACAAATCATACTAACTGGTATGCACTGCTTTGGCTAATCTTTTTTGAAAAGTTTTGACAAATTCATTTTTTTTTTTTTTTTTTTTTTTTTTCCAAGACCTGGTGACTTTGCCTTTACTGGCTGAACACACAAAGAAAATTGGACTTCATTTGATAAGTCTGAGTGGTGAAGTTGTGTAAAAAAACATGTCATATGAATACATCATAGACAACTGTTATATAGAATTTTATTATTTAGAGTTAGTAAGAGATGGAGTTGGGTGTATGGAGTAAAATGCTTACATGCAACAATACACAACAATACACAGCCAAGACAATGCAACAATACACAATCAAGACACACCTGTATCTTTGCAGATTTTCATTTACAACTTTATAGATTGCATGTTACAGTACTAACTAGTAATAACATGCAGTTGTTTCAGATCAAGCGTACTAGTCAGTAACTAGTTAAAAAAGTGCATCAAAGATAAAAGGCAAGAGCTGCTAAGTCACTTCAATAAAGCAGATATTTTTAATTGTTTCCCCCACATTAGAAATTGTGTAACTTGGTGAAAAAAAGACAATCCATGACAACAAACAATAAATGTTTTGGGAATTATGCTAATCAAAATGGAGACTTTTTATAAAAACATTTTATTGTGGTTCAAGTGGGTTTTGCAGTAAGTGTATAATTTGCTCTTGTTGTTTTCCAATCTTCTTAGCTCCTCCACAATCATTCCCAAGCTGGTCAACAGTTTTTTTTTTTTTTTTTTTTCAAATGATCGTCTGCCCACTTCAGTTGTCCTTAACTCTCTTGTAAGTTGTTAACGTGTATATGTGTGTGTGTGTGTGTGTGTGTCACTTTATATTTATATAGCACTTTTAACAATACTGGTTGTGTCAAAGCAACTTTACAGTATTAAATAGGACAATAGTGTGTCAATGCAAAACAACAGTAAACAATCAATTTCCAGTGCAGTTTCACGTTGTAGCCAGTCAGATTGTGTAGAAGACTCATCTGGTTCCCGTGATCTTGTGTCGATGGCCGTCGTGGTCTTCACTGGGATCCGTCTCTGGGACTCATCTAATAAACGTGGTATCTGCTGACATTCAGGGCTGTAGAGGTCATCTCTAGGAGCTGATCCACCATCTGGGCTGGATATAGACTGGATCCGCTATGACCTCAGAATAAGAATGAAACAGACTAATATTAACGTAGATGCCATTATTCTTACGATGCAATGAGTACATCAGGTGTTATGGGTGTTCCCAGTTCCAGTTGACCTAATTAATGCAGCTGTAACAAAAGTTATTTAATTTAAGCACAATAAACTATGTATAATTAATGGTTATTAATTACACATACTTTATACACTTCTCTGAAACAGCCGAGTCAAAAATAAACCGAACTAATGCCCTCGTCCAACGAGTATTAGCCGCTTTTATTCTAACTCTAAGAAAAATCAACTTCCTAGCCTTGAAAATTAATCTTTCCCACTGTAATTGGCTAAGTTACAGGACTGGATCAGTTTTGTAACGAAATCAAAGCAGTTTAAGTGACGTGATGTTTGTGAGCAAGGAACACAGTAAGAAATTCATTTGTGAATACAAAATGCGGGTTTATTGAATACGTAAAAGGGGAAAATAAACACTAGCTAGCAAATAAACGAACACTAAACAGACAACACATAAAACAAAGCAAGAGAGAGGGAGAGAGAGAGAGTGAGGAGGAGAGAGAGAGAAGACTGGCCATCTTTTTCATCAGCACAACCAAATCATCAGGAAAACCTGAATCTCCTTGACCTACAAGGGGCACAGCTTCCTTATTGCATCTAATAGTTAAATGGTTACTTGCATAATGGTTTCCTTTTGTGTGGTGCTTACGCAAGGGTCCAGATGCCAGCTCAAAGGTAGTCCTGATGATGTAATGGAGATGGAGCCTTCGTTGTTCCATTGATCGGCTGATCGGATGGTTACCAAGGGGCTGAGGTGTAGATGCCAGGATAGAAAGAGAGAGTCCGGCCTCATGTTGGGGGGAAACCGCATGTGGCTGGGCCACGGGTTTGCCCCACGGCCTTTCCGTGGAGGACCTCCACGATAACTCTGAAGATCTTTCAGAAGAAGAGGAGAAGAGAAGAGAGGGCCGGAACGGGGTGTGAGCCCCTTTAAAGTCTGGACAGAGTCACACCTTCCCAAGTAGTTCCGACCAATGAGAAGGCTGGCTTTCTCAGTGGGAGGTTTGAAACTGGGTCTTCGTTTTATGGCCCTTTGTTTCAGAGAAATGTCAGTTTGCATATTTAAATCAATAGGGGTTCAGACCAGAAATACTAAAGATTATTAGAACGTTAATATGTTGCACCGGTATCAGTCTCTAATACACAGCATCTTTCAGGAAATCTACATACGAGTCAAAAGAGACCAAACATGGCATATACTGTATGTGGTTACATTAGCATCCTATCAAGACACAAGCATAAAATGGTTATAAAGTAAGAAATTTAAAGTAAGGAAGACAAAGGACATGGACAGTCGTAATATACACACACTGATATATGGGCTATGTGTCTTCGTTCACAGAAACGTTTGTCTATGAATGAAATAGGGAAGAGTCCATTTCTATGAGCATTGTGTCTTTCCTATGGGGGGAGGTGAGTGAAGAAAAACAGTCTGCCTGCATAGTTGCAGATTCTCCTGCATAGTTTTACGTCGTAAACTGACATTATCAGTGGTTGCTAGAAGCGTCCTGGTTGAGACTTTGTCACCCACTGTTGGGTTGAGGTGAGGGGAAGTCTGCTTCTTTGTTAACTGAATAAACCACTGATTTGGTTAAATCTAATGAACCATTGTCTGATTGGTCCCTACCCTACATATCCCCCCCCGTCGAACGTTGTTGTCCATCCAATAGACAACAGCGATCGACGTTAAAGGGGTAGAGCGATCAGACATGCACCTGCCATTCATGGCTGGAAGAGAACGTCAGGCATCGTGGTGATGTAAGTTGTAGCAAGGTGTGGGTCCTTGAGCGGGTGCAGCAGTTGTCGGGGCCGTGTCACCTGTCATCCTGATGTGGGTCTAGGTCAGGTGGTTGGTTCAGGTGCTGTTATCTAGTAGGCTGTCTGTAGTGCCTGCGGTTTGGAATAGCTGGTTGGACTCTCACTTGTGAGAGGGCAGGCGGTTCCTGGGGTCGCAGGGAATTTTTAGGGAGATTTGTAGTGTGAAGAGAGTTCAGGCTGCGCTAGTGAAGGTGGTAGGAGGGCAGCAGGTGTTTGTTAGCCCTCTGTTCTGCTCGAAACTTCACCACAAATCTGATGTTAACAGTGTCACTTCTGTCTTGTAGCGTCACTGACTTGAGTTTGCCTGATTTGTGTTGGTAGGAGTTTTGTTGCTGGGCATGTGAGCTGTTGCTCGGTCCAACATTGTCTGGCTGCTCCTGGGGTGTCGACTGCTTTGCAGGATGCTCCTCCCTTGGAGGAGTCTGATGCTGTGTTGCATTGTGCAAGGAGTCAGCAGTTTGTCCCTTTCAATATTTCTCACTTGAGTTTGGTCAAGGAGGTCCTTTGCTAGTGTTAGCAGCTCCTGTAACTAGGTGTGTCCAGCTGTCCACATGCAGCCTCCATTTGGCACCTGTGTGAAGGTTGTGGGGGGAGGATGTTGTGGTGGACTGCTGTAGGACATACCATGGGGTACATAGGATGAGTGGTGTTTTGTACCTGGGCTGTCGCAATGGCAACAGTGTCTCAATCTCTAGCCGATCTGTGGGGCATTGAGCATGTGCCTGCTCCTTGCGGGATTTTGTTTGGTGACCAGTGAAGTGAAGTTGTTTTACCCTTTGGTTGAGACCCATAAGGTGGCTAAGGTGGTGATAGCCTTGTTCGGCCCAAGGTAGCTGTAACTCTGGGTCAGGTGTCATTGGTCCCCTTCTCTCCTTGTTCGGTGGCATTTTCCTCAGGTGCTGTGGGGGGACAGTGTTCCTCGCACTGGCTAGTCAGTGTTCAGGTCGCCCATCTGGGAGGATAGGCTGAGCCTCTGTGAAGTGTTGCCATTTTCACAGTGAGGGTAGAAGTAAGAGACTAATGCACCACCCTGAAGAGTCCGGAGTTATAGGCTTAATGGTTCAGCTAGCGATATAACATACAGCTTGTTGTTTCAGGCATGGTTTGCTAGTGAAGTGTCTCCTATGATTAATGCATTAACTGTGGATGTTAGGGTGCATGTTCAAGACCATTCTATGGGTGTGTCCTTCCATAAAGTTTAGACAAAATGCTATTAACGGTTCCCTATATCTATAAAATTCTTCTCTCCTTAAGCAGTTTACATGTGATTAAATTTAGATTTAATTAAGTAACTGCAGATTTAGTTGAAGCACGAGGGGATACAACTAAAATAGTGAAGGTGACTTAGCTGAGAAGACTTAAAGTGAGGGACTAAGTAGTAAGGGTTCAGGAACAGTATATATATAAATATATTCCAAAATATATTTATATATACATATAGAACACTTTGCACTGCATGCCTACAAGCTGTAGTTAAAGCTTCAAGTGAATGATGATAACTGCTAGCTGTTGACGCTATTGGTTAACTTAGCCTAAGCTAAAACTGGTCCTTGTTAGCTTGACCGGCTCAGGTGGTGTGCTTACAATCTGGTGTCATGACGTGTGCATTCTCTGGAGTTTTTGTGTCCTTTGACAAGTCTTTGTCATGGGAAACAATGCACATTAATGTCAATTTGAACAGAGTGTAGCAAATGTCTGTAGGCTTTGGAAGGCTAGTCTGTTAGCAATTGAGTCTTCTGTTTAAGATTTCAATTCAAGTGGCCAAATCATAAATTCACTGTCACACACTTGCTTCTTTCCAGCATGTGTTTCCACCTACTTAAAATGTGAGTCCTGTGCTGACTTGCGCTGAGGCCCTACCGGGGCCTTCAGGTGCTAACTTGATCCTTTGAGTTTGGTAGATCGGTGTCATTGAGATCTTATGAACCCCTTTCTGAGGTGGCCTTGTGGTCGCGAAAGGCTCTCGGTGTCAGGTCACACAGTTGTTGCACAGGCATGAGTGGGGCAGGCCAGAATGCCTAAACCGGTGACTTACAGACGGAAGGCTGTTTGGAGGAAAAGCTTGCAAAGCCGGTGTCCTCCTCCTTCGCAGGTTCTTTATGAGCTCTGAAGTAAGCTTGTTGAGGTCTGTGATGGGGAAGTTTCATGCCGGCCCTGTTTGGTGGCTAGGGCAGCAAAAAGTTCTAAAGTTCAGACTGTAGGTCTGCAGTTTCCTTCGTGCTGGCTTGTCTTAGCAGCTGGCAGTCCTACTGGATGTGTCCTGGCTGTCAACCCAGGAAGTGTTGCACCTCTAGGCGAGAAGTGACCCAGAGCAGACAGTCTATCTTGGTAGTTCAGGACTGCAATGTCTCAAATGTCTCACCAGTAGGCATGGACAACAATGTCTCCTGCAGGTTTTGTTGTGAATGCAGGGACGTCTCATTTGGTTGAGATCTTTGAGTGTCACTTCATGTGCTGTTTCCGGGCTCATCTGAATGAATCCTTTTCCTTCTGTCACTGCTGAAGTTTTCAGGAAGTTGACTTGTCTTGGGTGTCAGGTAGAAGGGTTTGACTCCCCCCTTTTGTGTCTTGTACGGGGGTGAGTTGGACTGCACTGCTGGATCTGTGACGGCAGCAGGGTGTCTTTTACTTGAGTCCATGCACAGTCTGTAAGACTGTTTCAGTTCTCTCTGGACCATGTTGAGCTCCTTCTGAAGGTTGCAGAATTGCTGAGACCAGGTTTGGACTTCAGCTCTGGCTGCATGCAGAGGGTTTCTATGGCCGTAGCTCTAATGTCTCTCACATTAAAATGTAGATATATATATACATATGTGCTATTTTGACACCGATTCGTGTGGAACTGTTCTCTTTCCAAGTCTTTTCCGGTGACCTTTTCAAACTGTTTCCTGTGTCCGGTAGCTGTTAGAGCCTCCTGAAGACTGGCGATTTCTTCCTGTTTCTCCATCTTGTCTGGTGAATCTGTTCTGTTCCTTCTCGTGCTGGGCAGGTGTCAGTTCCTGGTTGTCCCGGCTGGGCGTGAAGTGTCCATTTGTGTCGCCGTTCTGCTGTTCCTTTCTTGACTGTTGCAGGACTTTGGCTGCTGTAGGCTGAGGGATGTCCATTGCAGTGCTCTGCCAGGTCTACAAGGTGGTACTGGCAGATGGCAGTGTTAGCTGTCTGACACACTGGGTCACTGGTGGAGACACAGGAGAGAGAGGCAGAGGGCAAATGCAAGTACAGACAGAGGTGGTAAGCTATCCATTTGAATAAGGGTTCTGTAAGCCAGATAGTGTGTGAATAGCCGGTGAGGGACAGCTAGTCTTGAGATTTGTGCAGGTGACCACCAAGTGGTTTGAGTAATTTTGCATGGGTCAGCTGAATGACTGTGCTGTACGTGTGGTACGTTATTACTCAGCGCACTGATGGTTCTTAGTGTTGGTCATTATGAGAGTATCAAAAATAAAATGAAATAAAGGCAGGAAGAGAAAGAAAGAGAAAGAAAGGCTTTCCTTATTTATTTTGAGCTAGGAAATATGATTAAAGCAGTGGTCACTTGTGGGTGAGGCTGCATTAGGCTCATAAACCTAGGGTTAGATTATTAGCTAAACTAACACACACTAAATACTCCGAGGTCAGAAAGACAAAAGAAACAAGGGGAAGCGTTTCCCGTTCTGTCTGGCACCTCCATTGTGTTCGGCAATCAATGCCTTTTCAGCATACAAGGCCTGGCCTTGAAGATTGCGAAGGGGCAGAGAGGTAACACAGATTTAGGGCTGCTAATATCCTGCATACTCTTTAGGGGAACAACAGCGGCTACACTGCTGTAATCCCACGCAAGGAGGGAAATAAGTGATGGTAAACATAACTAAAGTAAGGTGAAAGTCGAGGTTAGAAATGTCCTTATAGCTCCAGAAGACTGAAGGAAAGTTAAATAGGCAGCCTGATTTAATTACATTTCTAATGTAATTCAATTCAGGGTAGCTGAATAGGAAAATTCAGTCGGAAACAAAGTTAAATCAATGACTAAAAATAGAGGAATAAAGTCCAAATAAAAGTAAAAGTAGGGTGTCCTTATAGCTATAGGAACCTAAAGGAGAGTGTTTATAAGCCCGCTAATTCAATTAAATTTAAAAATTTAATTAACTTTGTCCTGGCTAAATGAAACACATCTAGATGAAATAAGGAATGACCAAAAATCTAATTTTAGACAACACTCCTCCCAAAAGGAAAAGGGTATATGGTTTCTGCGGAGGGTGAAACCAAGTGTGAGGGAGTGTTCGTTTGACTGGTTGTATCGTGCCCGGGTCAATGTGTGTCAGGTTGGAGATGGGCTCCATGTGTTGGTAGTCCAGACACCTTCTACCTTCTCACATCATGTCATGCTGCATGCTGGCCATGGATGCCGCCTGTTTAGGTGGCTTGGGTGTCATGGTGTGTTGTGGGCATGCTATGCTTTCACCCCCCTTGTCAGTGGGGGCAACACAAGCTGTGGCGCTGTGGTGCCTTCAGGGACATATTGAAGCATGATGAGTCCCACATTAGCATGTATGTGAAGTCCTTTGGCATTGTAAGGCATGGAGCATAAGTGAGCTTGAAAGTTAGGATCGGGTGGCTGGAGGGGTTTGAGAGGTGGTTTGTTTTGAAACCTTAGTCTGGTGTTAGAGGCTTACAGTCCATTTATGCCACTCAGGCCTTAGGTGTCTGACGTGAGAGCATGATAGCAACAGTCTTTGGCTGGTCCGTGGTGACCTTGAGTCCTGGTGGAAGTTGAGACTGTGTTCTAGTTTTAGATGGGATGTCACTTGTGTTGGGCCCGTGATGCTGTGGGCCCAGTCGACGGTGATCTCTGCAGACTGACAAGTGTCTGTGACTCTGGTCTGAATCATGTGTCAGGAGATCTTTTCCCCTGTGGTCCAGCTGCTTTAGGCTGTGGTTACATCAGGGGAATCTGAATGTGGGAAAAATCAATAGCACTAGTGATCACTGTGGCGTTCCCACACTCTGGTTGGTCGTGGCTGCTGCGTGTTCAGCTCCTTCCTCGGCCAAGCCATGTGTGGGGCCCCGCGTGAAGTGTAGTCAGAGTGCTATTGAATATTTTCCTCAACTATGAGTTCTTGTGTTGAGCTCCACAATCCCTTCTATCTGCGTGCACATGGCTGTATTTTGTTCCTAACTATCTCCTGTTGAAGTTGTGAGGTAGTTTGGATGGAACTAGAGTGCTGCTTTAACATTGTCAGACTGTTGGTTGGCATCATCGCTGAGGGTGGTCGTAAGCAGGTACAGCCAGTCTTGTGTGGTTGCTTCAGCTGCAGATGTGTTGCGGGTAATCACTACATTGTGGCCCCCCCGTGGGGTTTGCAGTGAGTGTGGAGATGTTTCTAGCCAGCTTATCAAAGTCTTTGAGTCATGCCATGGCTGGTGGCCAGGGTCCTTTGAATGGGCTCCCCCCTCCCTTGTTGCTGATGGGGGCTATTGGGGTGCTGGCTGGTGCAGTCCTTAGCAGAGGGCTCTCACCTCTGTTTCCTTTGAAGAGCCTTTTCAGTCTATGCTCTCATTTAAGCTTGTTGCAGCTTATCGTACGGTCCATCTCAGGTTTCTTTTCAGTCGTTCTCTGCTCACTGTTTACGTGGATGTCCGTGAACTTGAAGTCCTATGCATCCTCCTGTAGCTCTTTTGGTCTTGTGCTGGTCCTTGGTCTCCTGTGTTGTGGGCTGGTGTAGCTGGCTTTGAGCTTGTCTGGCTCCGCCGAGCCACCTTGGCCTGGAGCTTTAGCTCTGCTGCTGCTTGCTCCAGATTAGCGATGTCTTTTCCACTCAACCTTGCTTGGATGATGACGTTGTAGACCAGTTCCCTGGTGATCATGGCCAGCTCCTTGTAGCTGTAGCTCTGGATCAGGTTGAGGCTATCGGCCGATTCTGTTGATCATCCCGCTGTGCTGGCTGAGGTACTGTGGATCGCATTGGTCATGGTGCTCGGCCAGGCATCCAGGTGGTCCCAGTGGTCTGCAGGGCTGGATGCTTGGGCATACTGTCTCACTGGTGGCGAGAGAAAAAACAGCACAACACAAAAGGACACCAATGCAAGTATAGATGTATTTAACAAGCTACGCTACCATAAGGTTTAATTGGCTGTGCAATTTGCTTAACTGATGCAGTCAGTAAGGGAGGATGCGTGGGGTAGACATGCGTCATCTTGTCTACAGTGTGCAGGTGGCAGTGTACTGCAGGAAGGTAAACTGAATAATGATTGTGGCGGGTGTGGTAGCCGAGGGGGTCACTTCCTGACTCTATGGCTGCACCGTTTGCAAGTCTATTATTCAGTTTCTCTGATGATTCTCACTGGTTTGGTATCTATGCATAGGGAAAACAAACAGAAGAAAATGAAAGAACAAAACAAAAGAAGTAAAAATAAAATAAAATAAAATAAAATAAAAACAAAATAAAAACAAAATAAAAAATTTGACCAGGAGAGGCCGCAAAGGTCGAACCAGGGTTAACATAGAGGGAAAATTTGGGAAAAGCAGGGGTTAGACTTTCTACCATGGTTTTGTCAGGTCCTTCAGAGAGGGGGCGCTGTTGAGGTATAGTGCCTAGGGATGTGGAAAGGGAGATAGCAGGGCCTATCGGACACATCTGAAGCATAGAGGCTCTCTAGTACTCTTTGGGAGCTTAGATTGAGTAAATAGGGCTTAGGTGCTATGTCCTGACAAGGTGGTGATTTGAGGTCAACCTGGTGAAATCCTGCGACCAGGCCATTCCCCAGACCCCCCCGACACACAACTGCAGGGACCTCAGATCACTCCCGCTCACAGCACTCGGCAGCGATCGCTCAAACAGCCTTGACCTTTTGCACAATGGGCAGCACTCAAGTGAGGGAAGGTCAACGACCAGCTGACACAGCCAACGTTGGGTTTTGCCTGGGGGATCTGGAATTGCATAGGCCGGCAGAGTGGGGGCGCGCTCCCCACTAAGATGGGCACATGATGCATGGAACCACCACAGGGTAATTAACCAAAGTTGCCCTAGTGTGTCAGTTGATATGGTTGATACAACACTTGAGGTACCGCATTGCTGATGTCGGCTGCGGGTCGCTATCCGGAGTGCAGGGGCAGGAGGTATCCAGGGCACCCCCCAGAGGGCATCGGGTGCGTCCGGCAGATGACTACGGTCCCCGGGTTTCACCAGCCGACACTTCACCACCTAGGCACAAAGTGCTTCCTAATAGGACACAATTGAGAGAAGGAACAAGGGTTAAATGATAAGATAAGTAGCTTGATGCTAAGTGTTGAGGGGGTAAGAGATTTCATTCAAAGGCCACTAGTGAACTAGCTACTTTGAGGAGCAACATTATTTGAGCTACTGTAATCCTACATCCTAGAAATGGGAACTGAGAGGGAAGTAAAATTAAAGTTGACTTTAAAATTAACTTCATGAGGGGTAAATCAAAATGAATAGAGGTAAAAGTAAATGAGAGATGTCCTAATTGCTTAGGGAGCATCAATGGAAATAGAAAATAAACAAAAGGGTTTGGATTAGATTTAGATTTTTTTCTAAATGGAATCCATTGTGCCAAATGATTATTCAGGCTAAACCAATTAAAATAGAAAAACAACATCCCAAAAGCAAAATAAATGCCTAAATTAAACTTAAATAAATGAATGAGGGGGTAACAATAAAGAAAACAAAACAAAAAAAAAAAAATAAAAATAGAATAACACAGATAGGCCAGTAGTGGAACAACAGTGTTGAGAACAGACAGAGAGTGAAACTGAGAACGGAGGTGTGGCTAGAGAAGACTGGTTACATCTTACACTCACACTCTCTAAATTAGCCGGATGCTAATAGCTATCAGTTGAGGAAAAAAAAGGCTTAGCTTATCGGCGTGTGGATATGCTAATGAGTTAGCCTATGCTACACGCATGGGTCTGTTTACATGCAGGTCTGTGACGTGGGCGCTGACGTGAGTTTGACTGGGGAAAGAAAAAAAAACAACAACAATGGTTTTCCATGTGGCTAAGGAGACAGATGTAATCTCACCCCCCAGTGTGCACAAGGCTTGTGGGTGAAGGGTGCGAGCACATTTCTAGAATCTTGTCAGCAGTCAGTCCTGACGCGTCACACACAACTTTTAATTCCAAAACTTCAACAGCAGGCTCCCGTCACAGACCGTGGTGGAAGGCTGATTCTGTCGAACCAGTGTTCCACCAGTCAAGCAATGTTCATATTCATCACGTCAATGACTTTGACTACAATGAGACACGTCTGTAAACGGAATATCTTACTGGAAAAATGAGCACGTTCATTTTTCAAACACAGTTTTGCGCTGGGATTTCTTTGTCAGCGAAATACATTTTTAAAACGCTGTTCTGATTACAACGGTCTTATGCAATGTAGAGAACGTGAAGATTGGAGTTTCCTCGCCCAATCTCAGGCATGTACTTCCATGCCTCACAACACACTGTGATTAAGGCTTAAATTTATCGTGAGAGCGCTCTCGCTTTAACAAAGACTTAAATAATCACTGTTGACAATAATTGATATCCAAAGTGACGTCAATGCCCAAATCGAATATGGTAATTCAACTGGATTCACCAGAACCTGATGTTTACAACATTTGACGTCAATTTGATACCAGTTCTAATCACATCGCGGGTGGCAAAACTATTGATCTCAGCAGATCTCACAAGCAGCACGCGAGCTTTGCCTTGCGCGGCGTGCGGTCGGATTAATTTTCTGCGCGGACACAGAGTTACATACTATAATACATAAAACAAACACACGACGGGGTTTCACCGTCATACCTTTAACTTGATCAAGATTTGATATCACATTTCCATTTACATCGTCATCTGTCGTCTGATTAATTTTACATTAAAGTACACAAAACCAGAAACAACATCCTCAGCCTCGTATCACTCGGAACAGTTTGTCATCTATTGTGTGCTAGCCTATTAAAGTTAATAAAGCAAGAACAACATCCTTCCTGCTCACGGAGGAAACGAGAAAGTTATACATTAGGTAGCAAAGCTAATGTTTTAACTTGGGAAATGGGTATAGCCAGCGAAAACATTGGGCGTGCAATGCATCAACATATTGGGCTATACAATTTTTTTTTTTTTATTCGGCCGATATAAGGTCGTTCAGTCTAACGTTACCTTCTTCGCATTATGGCGGTATCAAATTAAAATTACTTAGCTGTCATTAACAGTGGGTCTGTCTCAGCACCGTAATTCTCATGACGCTCGCTGCAAGGAATTTTTTCATCTTGCGGGGTCATGTAGATTGCAGTTACTTAACTTCATCAACAGGTTTCTGAATAGAAAAACTCAGGTACTGTCTCAGCGCTGTAATGCTGGTGAAACTCACTATAAGGAATTTTTTCATCTCATAGGGTCACATAAATTACAGTTAATTTTAGCCGTCATTAACAGTGACTGATTTTCTGGATAGAAAGACTCAGTCTGTCTCAGCACAGATTAACTGCACCAATATAAAACAAAACAAAAGGCGCGCATTACACACAGATGTACACACAAAATGAACATATGCTGGGTTTGCTCACAAACACGTTTAAAACTGCCCGCGCAATCCTCCACCAAATATGTAACAAAAGTTATTTAATTTAAGCACAATAAACTATGTATAATTAATGGTTATTAATTACACATACTTTATACACTTCTCTGAAACAGCCGAGTCAAAAATAAACCGAACTAATGCCCTCGTCCAACGAGTATTAGCCGCTTTTATTCTAACTCTAAGAAAAATCAACTTCCTAGCCTTGAAAATTAATCTTTCCCACTGTAATTGGCTAAGTTACAGGACTGGATCAGTTTTGTAACGAAATCAAAGCAGTTTAAGTGACGTGATGTTTGTGAGCAAGGAACACAGTAAGAAATTCATTTGTGAATACAAAATGCGGGTTTATTGAATACGTAAAAGGGGAAAATAAACACTAGCTAGCAAATAAACGAACACTAAACAGACAACACATAAAACAAAGCAAGAGAGAGGGAGAGAGAGAGAGTGAGGAGGAGAGAGAGAGAAGACTGGCCATCTTTTTCATCAGCACAACCAAATCATCAGGAAAACCTGAATCTCCTTGACCTACAAGGGGCACAGCTTCCTTATTGCATCTAATAGTTAAATGGTTACTTGCATAATGGTTTCCTTTTGTGTGGTGCTTACGCAAGGGTCCAGATGCCAGCTCAAAGGTAGTCCTGATGATGTAATGGAGATGGAGCCTTCGTTGTTCCATTGATCGGCTGATCGGATGGTTACCAAGGGGCTGAGGTGTAGATGCCAGGATAGAAAGAGAGAGAGTCCGGCCTCATGTTGGGGGGAAACCGCATGTGGCTGGGCCACGGGTTTGCCCCACGGCCTTTCCGTGGAGGACCTCCACGATAACTCTGAAGATCTTTCAGAAGAAGAGGAGAAGAGAAGAGAGGGCCGGAACGGGGTGTGAGCCCCTTTAAAGTCTGGACAGAGTCACACCTTCCCAAGTAGTTCCGACCAATGAGAAGGCTGGCTTTCTCAGTGGGAGGTTTGAAACTGGGTCTTCGTTTTATGGCCCTTTGTTTCAGAGAAATGTCAGTTTGCATATTTAAATCAATAGGGGTTCAGACCAGAAATACTAAAGATTATTAGAACGTTAATATGTTGCACCGGTATCAGTCTCTAATACACAGCATCTTTCAGGAAATCTACATACGAGTCAAAAGAGACCAAACATGGCATATACTGTATGTGGTTACATTAGCATCCTATCAAGACACAAGCATAAAATGGTTATAAAGTAAGAAATTTAAAGTAAGGAAGACAAAGGACATGGACAGTCGTAATATACACACACTGATATATGGGCTATGTGTCTTCGTTCACAGAAACGTTTGTCTGTGAATGAAATAGGGAAGAGTCCATTTCTATGAGCATTGTGTCTTTCCTATGGGGGGAGGTGAGTGAAGAAAAACAGTCTGCCTGCATAGTTGCAGATTCTCCTGCATAGTTTTACGTCGTAAACTGACATTATCAGTGGTTGCTAGAAGCGTCCTGGTTGAGACTTTGTCACCCACTGTTGGGTTGAGGTGAGGGGAAGTCTGCTTCTTTGTTAACTGAATAAACCACTGATTTGGTTAAATCTAATGAACCATTGTCTGATTGGTCCCTACCCTACACAGCCTAACAATTCTTTAACGGATTTGAATTATAGAAATGTGTTAATGTGTTATGTGTAAGCCAGGTTAAAGAGATGGGCCTTAGATTTAAACTGACAGAGTGTGTCTGTCTCCCAAACTGTGTTGGGCAGATTGTTTTAGAGTTTGGGTGCTAAATAAGAAAATGATCTGCCGCCTGCAGTTAATTTGATATTCTAGGTATTATCAAATTGCAAGAGTTTTTAGAACGCAGCGGACCTGAGGAACTATAATGTCATAAGAGCTTGCTCAAGTACTGAGGAGCTAAACCATTGTCTCATCAGCATAACAGTGAAAGCTAACAACATGTTTCCTGATGATATCTCCCAAGGGTAACATATAAAGCGTAAAAAGTAATGGCCCTAGTACTGAGCCTTCCCATACTGCATTTGTGATCGGTATGATACCTCTTCATTCAGTGCCACGAATTGATGGCGGTCAGAAAAGTAAGTTTTGAACCATGCCTACGCACATCCACTAATGCCAAAATAATTTTCGAGTCTATTCAAAAGAATGTTGTGGTCAGTAGTGTCAAACGCAGTTCTAAGATCCAGTAGCACTAATAGAGAGATAGAACCACAATCGGATGATAAGAGTAGGTCATTTGCTACTGTAATAAAAGCAGTCTCAGTACTATGATACGGTTTAAATCCTGACTGGAAATCCTCACAGATACCATTTTTCTGTAAGAAGGAACATAATTGTGAGGATACTACCTTTTCTAGTATTTTTGACAGAAAAGGGAGATTTGAGATTGGTCTGTAATTAATTAATTTGTTGGGGTCTAGTTGTTTTTTTGTTTTTTTGTTTTTTTATGAGAGGCTTAATAACAGCCATTTTGAAGGTTTTGGGGACATATCCTAATGATATTGACGCATTTATAACAGGTCTAGTGCGCTATTTTATGTGATACTGTAGCTGACGGCTGCATGGTTACAATCTTCTCTCTAATATTATTGATCTTGGAAGTAAAGTAGCTCATAAGTCATTACTGTTGTGCTGTTGGGACAAGTCAACGCCTGTTGGTGCTTGATTTTTTGTTAATTTAGCCACTGTATTGAATAAATACCTAACTGCATCTAAAGTGCAAGAAAAGAGAGAGTCCATAGTTTCAGTTACATCAAGTTTTTCTGAACTATTGGATATGCTGAGGAATTCAGATAAGTCAGGAAGATTACTTACAAAGCAGTCTTTTGTGGAAGAAGTGATGGTTTTACTATACTAACAAGGAGTAGAATTTACAGTTTTAACTATCTCTAAACAACTCCATATGTTTGCTCTACAGTAGCTCAACAAACATGAAAACAGGTGTCTCTGGTTTGCAATACTCACATTTTAAAAACCCTCGTCGCTGTTCTCAATCACATTCGATGACTACATATCTGTGAAAAGTGTTCATTGGATCCCCACTCCAGAATCTGGGCTGAAGCAGGACATCCGGGGATTTATCGCCTACTCTTTTATGAATGGACCCTTTTAGTGGCGACAGGTTGACCAAGGTTCTCATATATTTGATTCTGCCATCAAGAACCATTACCCTTTATGTTGTCAACTCCCCTCAAAATGAAATTATCCTTTGACACCCCTGGCTATCAGTACACTACCCTGACATATCCTGGCATCATGGTGAGCTACTTCAATGGTCCTCATTTTGCATTAGTCAGTGTTTTACCACATGCCCCCAACCTTGCCTTACAACCAGCTTAGAAAGTCTAGAGACCCATAAGACTGTAAACATCTCCTCTTGCTACAATGATCTATCTGAAGTATTCAGCAAGACCAGTGTCACGCATCTGCCACCCCACCGGCTGTGGGACTGTGCTATTGATCTTCTTTCCAATGCTATGCTACCCAAAAGTAAAGTCTATCCTCTGTCCAAAACAGAAAGGTTGGTCATGGATCAGGAATACACTGAAGAAGCCTAGAACTTCACCAGCCATGGCAGGCTTTTTCTTTGTAGAGAAGAAAGATGGCAGACTAAGACCCTGCATCAACTACAGAGGACTCACAGTTAAATTCCGCTACCCACTTCTCTTAGTTCCCTCTACCCTGGAACAACTTTGTGAGGCCACCATTTACACTAAACTTGATTTAAGGAGTGCTTATAATCTGATCAGGATTAAGGAGAGGGACGGGTGGAAAATGGCCTTCCTCATCACTAGGGGGCAATATGAATATCAGGTTATGCCCTATGGACTCGCTAACTCACGTGCTGTCTTCCAATTCTTCATAAATGAAGTAGCCTACATAGATGACATTCTAATCTACTCCAAATTCAAGTGAAAAAGTCAATCATGTAAGAACTGTTCTCTCCCGATTATTAGAAAAGCAGCTGTACTTCAAGGCAGAAAAATGTGAATTCCATGTGAAGCAGACATTATTCTTGGGTTACAATATCAGTCAATTTGTGGCCTGATGGTGGATACAGCTACTCGCAAATCATCTTTGACATCAAGACGTGATCGGTATTTATTTTTTATATATGTAACAGCGGCAAAAGACTGCTCACACAAATATGTAGATCCAAATCGAAGCAGTACATCCATTGCTGCAAATTTATTTATTTTTAACCACTCTAATCAGTAATATCTTTAAAAATCAGAAAATATTTATTTATAGCATTTACTTGTAATATTGAAAAGTGTGTATTATAATCACAAAAAAGGACTTAATTTTTTAATCCCTCTCGTGACCCCTTGAAATTATTCCGCGACTCCTAGTTTGAGAACCACTGCCTTTGACTACCCTCCTCAAGGGCAAACCCTCACGATTAATGTGGACAGAAGAGGCTAACAAAGCTTTCGCCACCTTCAAGGAAAGATTCACCACTGCACTGATCCTGAAACATCCTGACTGTGAGGGACCGAGCAGTAAAATAATGAGGGGCATGAAAAAGAGTTTCCAGAAAAAATGCTTACTTTAATAAATCCACAAAAAAAGGTTCACACCTGAAAAGTCAAAATTTACAAACAATCAAAAAGAATCATCGAAACAAAACCAAACTTAAATAACTAAGACATGTCGTCGCCTTAGAATTATAAGGTTACATCTGACATTTTTGTCAAAATTGAGTTATTCACATATTCTTATTCTGTGACATATTTGCATTATGTGATGTTTCTTTTGTAAGCTGTGTGCAGTTTGGGCCTTTTTTTTTAGAAACAAGAGTGGTTATATCTACAGATGTCTATGGAATGCAAAAACTTTGAAGCTCAATATCTCAAAAGTGCTCAGAATGCAGATAGAACCTTATGACGATGTGCTAACCAAACTGAACTCACTCCAAATGACACACCAGGACACATTTATACAATTGGACCAGTCCAAAATATCACAAACACAAACTACAAAGTATAACAACAAACATATAACAAATGATTTAAATGCCTGAAACCAAGAATAATACAAGTTATAATAAATCCAGACAAAATACAAAAAAAAGAAATGAAAAAAATAAACACAGTCCTCAGTTAAACCATCTCAGGTTTCCCTGTGATTGATCTGTCCATTGGTGCTAGCGGGCGGAACTAAAGATCAGCGGAGGCGGCTCGCCAGTCAGGAACCTCTGCATCTCCCAACACAGCCCACAGCACGGTAACTTAAACTCAAAGAAACCCATATTAACAAAAATAAACAGCACAGTGAATTGAATTGTGTGCACTCCAACTAGCTAATATGTACTGTGAGTTAATAAAGGATTCCAAAAGGACAAATAAACTGAGTTTGCATCTTAATGAAATACATTAAACCAATATAAAAATGAATCCAAACAATAATAAAATGTGTGTGCGTGTGTGTGTGTGTGTGTGTGTGTGTGTGTGTGAAAAAAACTTGAAAAATCAAAATTCACAAACAATCAAATCAAATAACTAGGCCTATAAAGAAACAAACAAAGAATCAACAAAAACAAAACCAAACTTAAATAAGAGACAAAGACGCTGTGGTGGTTAAACAATTAAAACTAATTGAATACCATAAAATACAGGGTCCTGCAACTCGTCTGTAGGAGAAAGTGTTTTCCTATCGTAGAAAACCATTAACACTTAATATGACTTAATTAATTAAGATAGTGCTATTAAAAGATCAAATTTGATGTACTGTTTTTTTTTATATATATATATATATATATATATATATATATAACGTATATGCACTGGTGTAGTGGTGCCTGGAGAAGTGGGTATACGCTTCATCCCCGACGTGACTGCAAAAAAAAAAAAAAACGTGACTCTCCGCAATCCTTCATGAAATCGGGTCGAGTTTTCTCTGTGTTAGAGCCAGGGGTTTATCGGTTTAAGAAATTATTGATCGTAAAAACCTACTTATTTTTATTTATAAGGTATTGTTTTCATAATTATAAACTGATTCAATTCAGTAATTAATAATAATTAGTACTTTTCCACATGCACGCCTTCCCTGACATGCTCTCGCTTATCAGAATCAGAATCAGAATCAGAATGAGCTTTATTGCCAGGTATGTTTGCACATACTAGGAATTTGTTTTAGTGACAGAAGCTCCACAGTGCAACAGAATGACAATGACAAGAAAAGACACACAGATAATAAAAGAACAATATACAAATATACAGAAAATATACAGAAAAAAGTGCAAAAAAGCAAATACTCAATATACAATTTAAATAAACTAAAAATAGACAAATGTAAACAATTTATTATGTACAGGTGCAAATTAGAAATGAGAAATGTAAACAAGTATGTGTTTTAAATAAATGAATGAGTGTATAATAGTGTTATTGTTCTGTGTTATTATTATTTTTTTTTTTTATTTTTTTTTTTAAGTGTTCATGAGATGGACTGCTTGAGGGAAGAAACTGTTCCTGTGCCTGGTCGTTCTAGTGCTCAGGGCTCTGTAGCGTCGACCAGATGGCAACAGTTCAAAAAGCGAGTGTGCGGGATGTGAGGGGTCCAGAGTGATTTTACTAGCCCTTTTGCGCACTCTGGACAGGTACAGATCTTGAAGAGTGGGGAGGGTTGTACCAATGATCCGCTCAGCACACCGGACTATCCGGCGTAGTCTTCTGAGGTCAGAACTGGTAGCTGAGCTGAACCAGACAGTAATTGAAGTGCACAGGACGGATTCGATGATGGCAGAGTAGAACTGTTTCAGCAGATCTTGTGGCAGGTTGAACTTCCTCAGTTGACGGAGGAAGTACAGTCTCTGCTGGGCCTTTTTCACAATGGAGTCAATGTGAATGTCCCACTTC
This sequence comes from Cirrhinus molitorella, assembly GCA_033026305.1. Classification (NCBI taxonomy): domain Eukaryota; kingdom Metazoa; phylum Chordata; class Actinopteri; order Cypriniformes; family Cyprinidae; genus Cirrhinus; species Cirrhinus molitorella. The sequence goes on along the minus strand of CM065126.1, from coordinate 7,886,211 downwards.
AGGTCCTGAGAAATGTTGTTGCCTAGGAACCTGAATGACTCCACTGTTTTTACGGTGCTGTTCATGATGGTGAGTGGGGGGAGAGCAGGAGGCTTCCTTATGAACAGGCAGCATTTCAGATGCGGGAGACAGAGCGGGTGCATCAGGCCCAATCATCAAACCTATTTGAAATCAAGCTGGCTCCACGGTCCTGAGCGCATCATCACTGTCTTTACTGGGTGTTTTTAGTGAATATTTGCATTTATTCACATATGACTGGATGTGGTGGACAGTCATGATTTAGAAGTGGGTATACGCAAAGCCAAATTCTAATATCGATTTAACCTACACATTGGGACTCTATATCTTCTACTAGAAGGAAACAGTTCATACTGTAAATGCAAAAAAAAAATGAGTCTGATCACTGAGAATCCTTTCTACCTGACTTGGTTAAACTGTCTGTCATGCCCAACAGTTCTCCATGCTGTCAATAACAGGTGCATCAACTTAGATTTAAACTGTGTGGACAGGTTGCCAAACCATACTGTTATACCATACCTAACAATGCTTTCTAAGACAGTTTTATAAAAAAACATCATAAGATTCTTGTTTACTCCATAGAGACGTAACCTACGCAAGAAATACAATCCCTGTTGTAGACGAATACAAACCCATTCAATGTGTGCTTTCTGTGTGAGTGAACTATGTAAATGCCCAAATACTTATAGGTCTGTGACTGGATAATATGATGGTCATGTATAACCACTTGATGATGGTCCCCTATACATTTTGGGTGAAATATAATCTCTTCTGGTTTCTATTGTATTTATTATTAACTCATTTTTAACACACCAGTCAACAAACCGGCTTACTTCTGACTGGTAGATGGTGCCAATATTGTCATGTACATAGAGTAAGCTTAGTATGGCGGTGTCATCTGAATATTTAAAAATATAATTTTGTGAATGCCTGCTTAAGCATTCATTTGTAAAAAGTGTAAAAAGAATGGGTGAGCTCGTGCAGCCTTGTGGAACACCTGTAGTACTGCTCTTTTGATGTGAAAGAAAATTGTTTACCTTTCCACACTGAGTTCTATTTGTTAAAAAAGAATCGTCTGTCATGGAATGGCTTCTGCAATCACCCAACCTCAACCCAATTGAGCTACTATGGGAGGAACTGGTCTGTGATGTTCGTAAGAAGTGTCCAACCAGTGTGAATCATCTTTGGGCAATCCTACAGGAGGCTTAGAGTAATATATCAAGTCAATGTTTGAATAAACTGACAGCTCGGATGCTAAGATTATGCAGAGCTGTAATAGCTGCTAATGGTGGATTTTCTGATGAATCGAAAATTTAAGTTTTTTTTTTTTTTTATGTATAAACTCTTTAAAATGTTTTTTTGTAATTTGTGTTGTCCCTTATCAGTGCAAAATAATCACAAATTAAAAAGGATTCATACCAATAGTGTCCAAAACCCCACTTTTCTAGGCATTTCCAAACTTTTGGAGGGCAGTGTATTTAGATGCGTGTTTTTAAGGTGATTTTGATTCTCTGACGATTCTCATTAGGTTGTGGTTAATTGATGCTAAATACCAATGCCATTCTTTGTTTATCTCTCAGTCTTTCTTCGCTTTCTTTCTTTATGTATATGTGTGCTTTGCTTAGTTGTATGTTAGCTGCAGTTTCATTTACTACATTCCTTTTATTCACAATTGATTGTCTCAGTGTGCTGCTCACAATTGGAAGTCCCTGAATATTGATCTTGCTACGTGTTGATTTTACTACAAGCTAAGCTGCTGCTAGTACTGACTAAAGTAGGAAAGTTACTCTTTCTTGGCCAGAAAGATAATCTTTCCTAGAATTGATAAATGATTATACCGTCTATTCGGTGGGCAAAAAGATCAAATAATTGTAATATTGATTCTGCTACAGTTAATTCTGAGATCTGATCTAAATATCAATAATTAATTATAACCAGTTATAATTAATCATATATATTTCTTTTTTGAGCCAATTAGCTACATCATTCTTTTTGCAAGCAGGACTCATGTTAACGACAATTCCCTTTATTGTCCGCATTTTGACTTCAGCAAATCTATAGCATAAAGAGCATTTGTCACTAATCAGTCCTTGGCCAGGGCACAGCTGCTTCATAATCTGTCCATGACTGAAAGTGCTATTTGCATGCGTTTTAAAACATTCAAGCGATTTTACACAATAGAAGCATGAGAATGTTATATTGGATCTGTTCATTGAAGCGACCAGGGCTAACACATTCACTGTGAGACAAGTATTTCAATTAGTTCACACATTCACGTGCTACATCTTGTATTTTTCACACTGAGAAATTACAGATAACTTATCTCGCTGTATTCAACTAATGGATGACGCGCAGGCATATGGAGGGAAAGTTGTCTGCTGAGTTCATAGATGTCTTGGGTTAAGCTGGGCATATACTGTGATTTTATTGCTATTTGCACTTACTGTAAATATAATCTATTGCTATTTGTACTTAATGTAACAGACTGTCTATACACACACCCACACACTATAAGTGCAAATAGCCTGCCTTGTTGACAGAGGCCATTTTCACCCACCAATGTGTGATGGGGCTTGTCAACACTATAAAAGATGGCTTTTGATCATTAGCTCCAGTGCAGAATAATAAAAAAAAAAAAAGGAGCGATTTATTGCAGCAAGCAGAAATGACGGTCTTTCGCTATGTTATGTTAAGAATGCGCTGCGGAGGTACTTTCTCTTAACACTACAAAAACAGTTTTCACTTAGTGTAAATAGCATCTGTTGCTATTTGCACTTAGTGTAAACTGTAACAAACAGGTCAAGAGTCAGACAAGGTAGATTCAGTTTAGGCTTCTTTATTAAATGCAACTGTATATAATTTCTCAACGTCAAACATCAACAAAGGTAATTAGTATAAATTTTAATGTATGAGAGGATAATCAGTCTTATCTGAATCACTTTAAGAATTCCTTGAAGGAGCGTCAGATCCTTAGCGCAAGTTTCAGGCAGGTAAGTCAGAGCATGAAGAAACATATGCAACCTTGAGAAGTGAGGTGACTATTTATAGTGTAAAGGTAAGTGGATACAGGTGTGGGCAATCAGTAGTCGAGTGATTGTAAGTGTGTGTAGGCTGGCGTGGTAGATGAGGTGGCTGTGGCTGGTGACTCTGTTACATAAATAGCTTCTACTGCTATTTACACTTAGTGCAAATAGCCACTGCCCTTAGTGTAAATAACCTCTATCACTAAGAAAATAGAAATAGAATCTATTTGTATTTCGCTATTTGCACTTAGTGTAAATGTTATTAGATCTGGGAAAACCCCAGATAGCAAGAACCTTTGGGCCAAATGTGGCTGATAGCTTTCACATGCCAAACTTTCACCATATATGTTTTGCCATGGCTTTAGAATAGGAGGGAATTTTCTTTTGGCTGACTATTTGTATTGCGGTATATGGCCCAGATGACAGCACACAACTGAAAGCCTTGGTTATGGCATCCCGTGGAATATGCTATCTTATGGTTAACATCCGGCTTTTACTTGGAAAAACACACGTAACCTGCTATAGTCATGTGTGGCTGGTTTGTGGCAATTTGGTTTTCATTAAATTATTATTCTATAAAATCTTGTCTGTCATCTCTCAAAACTATCTTGGCAGATTTTACTTGTTTAGTGCAGAAAAATAGTGATTTACTGCAGCAAGTAGAAACACCACAAAAACAGTTAACCTATCAAAATAATCCATGTAACATATATAAAAAATTATTGTTTTTTTATATATATTGTTTTTTTTTATATATATATTCGTCATCCTTGATACAGATGTGAAAATGCAGAAAATCAAACCTGATCCAAACTTTTTATGACGAACAGAAGTTTTGGAGGTAGTGTGCAAACGTGATTGACAACCTGAGCTCATATTCATTTTTTAACGTGCGAAGAATTCGGACAAATTTTCAGACTCGTTGTGCAACAAGTCTTTAAATGATCCTACTTGTCTCAGTCTGCTCAATGTGATGTCTTGGTGATGTCAGTTCCCTAAACGATGTTATAATGAATGATTTCACACCCAAATGGAAGTAGATGGGTAACAAAATTCAATTTGAAATGTAATATGTAAAATGGCAAGGCAATATGCAAAACGGCAATGTATTTCTGTATTTACATTTTGCCATAGCTACATATGTGCAATATTTAATTCAAAATGTAAATGAAAATTTAATTATATAATTTACATTTGCCATTTCCACTAGTTTTAATATGCAAATCAAAAATATATTTTAACGCTTCATAAGTTGCAAAATTAAAATTTAAATGTTTTACATGTCCAAGCAAAAACTGTAGCAAATTGATCATTTAAGTGCTATTTTCCTAAATGCATTTAGACTTGTGGAAAGGACACTTGGGATTGCATTTTCATCATAATACTGCATGATAACTGTAGCAAAATGCAGTGAGAATTCCAGAATGCTTTCTGAGCCAAAGGTGCAGCAAAAGGTAGCAAAATGGTGATTTAAATGTCTTATATTTTTCTTAAATGCATTGACACTTACATATAAGATGTTTTAATTGCATTTTCATTAAGAACCCCGCAATAAATATAGTTTAAGTCAATGTGCATTTGAAAATGCATTTCAAGCCGATCATGCCCCAATCTCTCAGTCATTACATCAAGGCGAAACTTGGCAACAGGACGCACAACAGGTCAATATTCACTGTTAAGCAAACACTTGGGACTGGGTGTGGTGGGCAGCTCTGTGCCATAAAGTGCAGGGCCTTTTTTTTTTTAAGCCCCAGTCCGCCACTGGCATGAAAGGACAGTAAAACCTGTATGGCTTTAAACCCGTCTTTGTCAAAATTCCATTCCTGAAAATCATAGCAATCAGCCAACTTAAGATAGCTATTTTGTTTAAGATGTTTTGGGGTTGCTTTGCTGTTTCTGGCACTGGATGCACTGTGTGAACAGTATGAAATCTGATTATTACCAAAGAATTTTGGGGCGCAACGTAGTGCAATGTCAGGACAATGACCTGAAACACTTCAAAAAACACTCAGAAATGGTTTCAAACAAAGCGCTCGAGAGTTCTGAAATGGCCAGCAATGAGTCCAGATCTGAATCTCATTGAACACCTGTGGAGAGATCTCAAAACAGCAGTTGGGAGAAGGCATTCTTCAAATCTGAATGACCTGGAGCAGTTTGCAAAAGAAGAGTGGTCCAAAATTCCAGTAGAGAGGTGTAAGAAACTCATTCATGGGAAAAGATTGATTTCAGATATTTTTTTCCAAAGGGGTGCTACCAAGTATTAGGTTAAGAGTGACAATAATTTTGTCCAGTGCATTTTTTTGGGTTCTGTGTGGAATTGTATCAGATTTGACTTTTCTTTTCTTTTCTTTTTTTGTGTATTGTTAAAAAGGAAATAAAAAAATAATAATAAACATGTGAATACCATTTGAAACTGCAACCATTTTCTGAGAGAATTTTCTGAGGGTATTGATATTTTTGGCCATGACTGTAATTTCTATTTGCACTTAGTGTAAATAGCCTTTATTGCTATTTACAAAGCTGGCTTTTTTTAAAAAAAGGTTTGAAATATTGCATAAATTAGTACATTGGACATTTTATCATGTAGAATGCAAAATGTTTTGTTTCAGCTTGCATAACAGTGACTATAAAACAAATATTTTAGGTTGGCCTATAGAAATGACACACCATGTTGCCACAGTTGCGCAGTGAGGGGAAAAAACACTGCGTTTAGGGCAGTCGGTTCATAGTTATGCTTCAACTGTCCATAGTTATGCTTCAGCAAAATTTCTGGCATGTCAGAGATTCATCTGACCATCCAGTTGTGTCTCGGGAAAGACTAATTACCTCTCGTTACCTCATGTATAGTGCACGTCAAAAGATGCACGACAAAGCTTAAATTCAGCCCGACACACACAAAAAATTGAAAATAAAATAAAAATAAATAAATAAATAAATAGTCACACTAGTAAGAATTCAGCTTAAAATTGGGCTTTATTTTATACCTGGGCTAATACAGCAATCAGAAGTCAGAATTCGTTGCTTCCGGGTAAATTGCATGATCTCCAAACCACATTCGTTTCTGGGCAACACCGATGGGCACACACATGAAGTGGAAGTTCACTTGAAATCACGAAATCACTTGCCGGAGATCAAAAATAGTGAGAGCTGATGTTGGTTATTTTATTTGGATACATTTGTCTGTCTTTTATCATATTTGTTATCATTTCTGTTTGCGCTTGTCAATTATGAACAATAGGTAAAAACTGAATTGCAAGCAACTTAAGAGAATTGGATGGGGTTGAGGGGCAGCTGCTGCAAATATTTAAGCGGCTCCTCCTCTAACAGGTATAATCTCATTCCAAACTAGAGCCCTGCTGACTGCATTTAGCAGCTGCTGCCTGTCTTTAATGTTAATCCATCGAAAAAGAGAAAATCAATTATTGCTCATGGCTGAATGAGATTTGTGTCTTTCACAATGATCACTGTTTTTGATGAAGACTATGCAAATATCATTCAATATCTGCACATGAACATCTACAAACCTGCTTTGTGTTATTGCTTTTTAATTTGCTTATTGTGAAATGTATATGGTATTGACCATTTTGCTGTTATAATAACCTTATTTAATAGAATACAAAATAGCAAGTGTCTATAGAAAAATATTATAAAAGCAACTTTTTGCTTTGTGGCGGGGTCAACTCAAGAACACAGAACAGACTGTTTACCAGCGTATAGCCTCTAGTTACAACATTTCATTACCTTTTAGAAAACAGATCTATCAGTGTGATAATGAAGGAACTGTAATTCTGAACACAGTTTTTAGTCCTACAGAACAAGTGTAGTAATTAGTATGCAGTATCACTGAAGTTTTTTAGGCTGTTGCCCTGCTTTTCTGTAACTTGTAATCTTTAAGTGTTGTCTAAGACTGATAGCTAGTCAACATTTAATTATCAGTGTTCCCCATTCCTAGTCTGAAGAGTCACTTTTAGTTTAGTTTCATTTTTAATTAAAGACACCTGAATCAACAAGCCAATGTCCTTGCATTTACTTTAATAACAGCTAGGTGTGTCGAAACTAAACTCCACAGGAGCAGGAATGAGGACCTGGTTTACAGATTCACAGACACACCTGTTTTACACACGTCACTCAAACACAGAAACAGAAAACAGGAATCAACTGAGTTCAGGGAAATAGAAACTGAAGTGTAGTGATCTGGTGTGTGTTTTTGTCTCTGTATTCACACAGTAAAATGGAAGAAGCCAGAAGTTTGCAGGCTGAGTTCACATGTTCAGTGTGTCTGGATCTCCTGAAGGATCCGGTGGCCATTCCCTGTGGACACAGTTACTGTAAGAGCTGTATTACAGGTTTCTGGGATAAGGAGGATCAGAAGAGTCTCTACAGCTGCCCTCAGTGCAGACAGACCTTCAGTCCAAGACCTGCTTTAGCTAAAATCACTGTGTTGGCTGAAGTGGTGGAGAAACTGAAGAAGATCAAACTTCCTGCTGACTGTTATGCTGAAGCTGGAGATGTAAAGTGTGACGTTTGTACTGGAAGAAAATACAAAGCTGTCAAGTCCTGTCTGGTGTGTCTGAACTCTTACTGTCAGAATCACCTTGAACAACATGAGCGCTGGTTTAAAGGAAAGAGACACAATTTGTCTGATGCCACTGGAAGACTGCAGGAGATGATCTGCCAGAAACATGAGAAGCTCCTTGAGGTTTTCTGTTGCACTGACCAGAAATGTATATGTGTGCTGTGTGCGATGGATGAACATAAAAACCACAGCACTGTATCAGCTGTGGCACAGATGACAAAGACACAGGTATTTAAAACTAGACACTGCTGCAATATTGTTAACACTTGGCTTGTTTATATTGGCACCCATATTAACAGCATTCACTTTGCACAGGTCAACAGAAATGAACCACAGTTGCAAGAAGTCTGCTAAGTCTAAAAATGCACTGTAAACCTTTGCCAATACAATCTTTTATAAAATTGGCCTTGATTAAGCAACATAAAATAATGGAGTGAAAATATACAAACATTGTTTGACAACTTATATACTTTTATCTGTTAAAATGCAAGTTAAATGCAGGCTTTCTATATCTGACTGAATACTTATGCTTGCAGTGTGAAACAGTCCTTATGCTCCATGTTAATTCATTTATGATGATTGTAAACGATCGTCCCTGCTGGAGTGAACCTATAGCCATTGGTTATCAGTTCAGATAAAGTGCCTCACCCTACTTTTACTCTAATTAATTGTTCATAGTCTTTTCTGTGACATTTACTATCATCTGTTTCTCCAGCACAAGCTGAAGGAGATGCAGAAGACGTTCCAGCAGAGAGTCCAGCAGAAAGAGAAAGATATTCAGCAGCTGAGAGAGGCTGTGGAGTCTCATATAGTGAGTCTTCAAAAGAAGAGAAGTTTGTCTCAGTCTCAGTTCAGACTCTCTTGTCTCTTTCAGTCCCACTGAAGCCTGAATCACTGTGTGTCCTAACAGCGCTCTGCACAGACAGCAGTGGAGGACAGTGAGAGGATCTTTACTGAGCTCATCCACTTCATTGAGAGAAGCCGCTCTGAGCTGATACGGATGTTTAGAGATCAGGAAAAGGCTGCAGTGAGTCGAGCTGAAGGGCGACTGGAGCGACTAGAGGAGGAGATCAATGATCTGAGGAGGAGAGACGCTGAACTGGAGCAGATTTCATACACACAGGGTCACATCCAGTTCCTGCAGGTAACTAAGATCTAGAAGAACAGAATCATTTAGTAAGAGCAGAATGAGACAAAACTTTACTAACATTTCGCCTTTTTAAGTAATACTTTTTTCTGATTTAAAACCAAACAAAACCTGACCGGGTTTTAAGAATTCTTGTGAATTTTCAGTGTCACTAACAGGTCTAAAGTTATAAAGAATGGTTTGTGTACGCATACCCTTTGAGCTACTTTTTGTGAGCAAATCTATACAATGAGACTCCATTGATGTGCTTGAGCTGTTAGGTGGACATTTATGTTCTGAGAAGATGTTCTCTTCTTGAAGATCATAAAAGCTATTTCCCAGAAAATTCATATGTAGTATAAGCAGCAAATACTTGAATCTGTAGCTCTAGTGTAATTTAATAAATATGAGAAGAATAAGTGTTGAGCTGATGAGTCTTCATTTCTGTTTTCTTTAGAGTTTCCATTCCCTCTCGGCACCTCCTGAATCTACAGACACAAATGACGATCCCTTTAGTTCTCTCTTCTCTTTTAATGACCTGAGAGAATCTGTTCATCATCTGAGAGACAAACTGGAGAATTTCTGCAAAAAGGAGCTCAAAAATATCTCTGACCGAGGTAAAGTCCTGGAGATTCATCTGCTCTCAGAAATGAGTCCTCCATCATCTTATAGCATGTTAATCATTTAAGAAATGTCTTGACATAATACATATGTATTTATTATGCAGTTTTCTTATAAATTACCTCATTTTTTTATTCTTATACATTTTTTAACATATGTATATCTTTATATTTACATATATAATATCAACATAGTGACAGGTTTTAGGATATATGTGAAAGGAACATGAAAGTAACAAGTTTGCCAAAAAAAAAAAAAAAAAAATCCTGTCATGTACTCCCTATCATTTTTGTTTGTTTGTTTGTTTGCTTGCTTGTTTGTGTATTGTAGGGCAACATTTTATTTATTCATACACTTCATTTATTCAGTTTTTTCAACACTTAAGAAAAAAAGATTTATTAATTTATGACAATGACTATTTTTTCATTATTAAAAATCAGGGTTTCTGTGGGTCTTAAAAAGTCTTTTAAAATTATTTTTTTTTTAAATTAAAGTCTTTAAAAACACAATTTAAGGCCTTTAAAAAGTTTTAAATCAGAGCAGAACATCTAAAATTTAAAGTAAGATAGAGAGTCTTAAAGTACCCAGACAGAATCACAGTATCCAGTGACAGAAATGGAATTAACTTTGAAATGCAAAATCTCACTGAATTTTTTAATGGCAATATACACTATGTATATATGATATGAAATCATGTGTGTCTCTGTGTGGATTAATTGTGCAGTTTTGTTTATTGCTCATATTGAAGCAAGACCTTAGTGTTTCAGCATATGTCGTCTCATGATATAGTAACATCAAATGTACGCCCATGATTGTGCCAGGATTCAGGCAATCCCACCTCATTTCTAAAACACAGCCTGCTGCACTAAATGAGCATTCGCTCACACCGCTTGTTGCAAAAGCAAGGTGCTGCAACCGTGGGAATAAGTGATCTTGTTTCTCCCAAAACGAAAGTTCATTTTCATGATGACTCATCAAACATCATTCTGGGTGTTTCATCTTCCCATTCTGTGAAGTCTACCTTCTGCTTTTTCACTTGTCTGCTACTGTGTTCTGCTACAACAAGTATATTAAGTTTTAAAAGCCAGAATAACACCAAGTGAATTGTTTGGTATATCTTTCTCCTTCAAGCTTGTTAATGGCTAATTTGAAGAGAGTGAGGAATTCAGTCAATTGCATGAGCTGGTCTTGAAAGATGCCATTCATTTGATGCAGCTGGCCTTTGGCTTCCAAGAGCTGTCTGATGTCACTATACTCTTTTAGTATAGATTTCAGCATGTGGACTGTACTGTTCCATCAAAATTCACATTCTTGAAAAACAGTGTGCACTAAACTTGCAACAGCACATTATCTTCAGAAATGACACCAGGCTTTTGCACTTATCTAACATTTCCAACATGTCTTTGATGACTCCTGGTGAATTCCTGAATGCTTGGCTCAACACAGATGCTGAACACATGTGCAGTATAGTGACATGTATGGACTGTATATGTCCTATTGCTATTTTTGTTGTTAAATCCATAAATTTAATACAGCTGTAAATTTTCTTGTTAAATCTGTCAAAATATCGGTTGGTAACGGCAATCCCACTGCATTCCATAACTTTGCGGATCTATGAAATCTATGTTTTTCTTTATGAACAAACAGTTTGGTTATGGGGTATGATAGCTCCATGGAGCTTTCCGAATAATGTGCTAGTTAGCAAGTTTACAGTCTGCTTGTCATCCATTGGCAGAGAGGGGTGGGGTGAGCAGAGCTCATTAGCATTTAAAGAGACATGCAACAAAACTGTTTGCTCTGAACAGGGCGGATTTTGACAAGATGAAAAAGGGTGTTGTTTTACACTGCCATTGAGAAATTTTAACCAATGTTAAAGACTTTTCATTAAGACCCTAAAGAATCATAACAACTTGTATGTATATATGAAATTTTTGTTTTGTCTTTTTGTTTATTTTTTTTTAAGAATTGGTTTTAACAAGGTCATACAGAAGTTTTCAATTTACCTTAAACCTTCAGAAACCCTGACAATGGAAAATGACTTGTGCCATAAAAAGCAAACCGCATTTTTATACAATAATTAAGACCCGCTTAAAACCATTCTTTATATTTGTCTCAGTTGCTACTACTACAGGTCCCTCTGTCTGCAGCAGTGCAGCTCCTTCTACAGCAAAGTTAAAACCTGTAGAGGACCTTAAAGGCTCTGTCCCTCTGGCTCCTCCTCCCAAATTGCTTTCTTTTGGACTTTCTGGAGATTCTGCTAAGAACATCGCCAGCACTGATGTCAGCTTGAAGGGCTTCATATTTGGATCTCAAAAATTGAAGGATGCTGCTGTGACATCTGCTAGCTTTGGAGCTCAGGCTGAAAGGAAAACAATTCAGGCAGATGCACCACAACATAAGAAAGTGTCAGCAGCTCCAGCTGCCCCATCTGATACTGCCCCCTGTAGCACTGAAAAAAGTAATGCAACATCACAAGGAGGGTTAAAAAAGCTGGCTAAAAAAGTCAACCAACCTGCTGTAACAGCATTTGAAGCCAGTTTCAAACCAGGCGCTGCTTTTCAGTTCGGTACAAGAAATGTTAAAGCATCCTTAGAAGGCTTCAAGATTGAGTCCTCTACAACTGAAGCTGAAAAGTCATCAAGCAGTTCAAAGTTGTCATGTTCCATACCAATGCCTGTTGATGTATTTAAGTCTGGTATTTCAAAATCTGAGGCGAAAGCATCAGGCAAACAGTCACAAAATGGATCTACATCAAACCTCCTCAAAAATGTTGCTGAACATCACAAAAAGGAAGAAAAAGAGGGAGCTCCAAGTTCCTCAAATCAGTCTGTAGATACTTGTGGTCACAATAATAATCTCCTCAACTCTGGTAAGCCAAAATCCTTTAGTTTTGCCATTCCCTTTGTTATTAAGTCACTATCTTAGGCTTGTTTGAATGCTAACAGCTAGAAAGCATCAATTTAAATGTAACAAAAGCAAAGTTCTACTGCATCTTGCCTTATATATATATATATATTTTTTTTTTTTTTTTTTTTTTGATGTTACATCTTATGATTTGTATCTTGTTAGTGTAGACTTGATTTCTGTGTTCTGCCATATTTTTTAGCGACACAGCTTTAAGAATGTGAACAAAATATGGGGCGGTACTTTATCCATTAATACAAATATATACATTTAAGCCAGATAGTGACTGTCATAATCGAATGTTCTGGTGAACTGTTAATCATATGCAAGAATTCCCCAGTCATTTAATACAATTAAACTGCTGAAAGCTCATGCTCATTTGCATACACTTTTACATTTTGCATACACATTGCCATGCCTACACTGCAAAAATAAATAAATAAATAAATATATATATATATATATATATTTTTTTTTTTCTTCTTTTTTTTTTCTTACTTTTCAGCCAAAATATCAAAAAAATTCTTAAATCAAAATGGATTTTCTAGACAAGTAAAAATTATTGTCTTGTTTTCAGGAAAAAAAAAGAAGTTAAAATTAAAGGAATAGTTCACCCAAAAATGAAAATTATCCCATGATTTACTCATCCTCAAGCCATCCTAGGTGTATGACTTTCTTCTTTCAGACAAACAGTCAGAGTTGTTTAAAAATTTATCCTGGCTCTTCCAAACTTTATAATGGTGGTGAATAGTAGCTGTTATTTTGAAGCTCCAAAAAGTGCATATATCCATTGTAAAACTAACTCATATGCCACTGGGGGGTTAACACATGTCTTTTGAAGTGGATTCATGGGTTTTTGTAACCAAAATATTTCTCTGTTTTATGACAGATATATATGCTTTTTGGAGCTTCAAAATAACAGCCACTATCCACCATCATTATAAAGCTTAGAAGAACCAGGATACATTTTAAAACAACTCTTGACTGTGTTCATCTGGAAGAAGAAAGTCTTAAACAACTAGAATGGCTTGAGGGTGAATAAATCATGGGGAAATTTTAATTTTTGAGTGAACTATTTATACTTTAAATGACTTTTTACTTGAAACAAGTTAAGTAATCTGCAATTGGGGTAAGCAAAATAATCTAGTTTTCTGCTTGAAATTTTGCTTACCCCTTTGGCAGATTATTTAGCTTGTTTTAAGCAAAAACAACTTAATTTTGACATATTTTTTTTCTGAAAACAAGGCAATCATTTTTACTTGTCTAGAAATTTTTTAAATATTTTAACTGGAAACAAGACAACAAATCTAAGTAAGAAATATTTTTTTTTTTTTTTGCAGTGTAGTATCCACAGCTTCTAGCTAAATTAAAACGGTCTGTGTCATTATGAGAAATTATTCACTTCAGACATATACCAGCGTGTTTTCACTCTGTTGCACAGTTGAAGATTCTGAAAGTGCAGTGAGGAATCTGAAGGATAAGCCATATGTGGATGGAGCTGATAAAGCATCTGATCATGGTAGGTTGCTCTTGTGAAATGCATTACTGAGACTTGTTCAGGTATCAGGGCTCATCTGGTCATTGGCTGGGACAGCTGACTGAACTATCAGTGGCCCAGTCGGGTTTAGCATTTGCATATGTTTTTTTTTTTTTTTTTAGTCTTGCCAGTTTAAACATTCAGGCACAGGCATAGCTTGACATTTGAGGTCTAAGCGCTTTGGAAAAAAAATGAACTGTGAAATTGAACTGCTATTTAAAATGTTGGTGTCATTATAAGCTGATTTATTAGAATGCAAGGTTACATGGGTCAAAAACAACACAAAACAATCACTTTTTAATTTAATTTAATTAATTAATTTTTTTTTTTATGGCAAGGCAGTCAAAGTTTTATGAGAGCAGTTATATATAAATATAATATATATAGCGTGTGTTCAAATGGTTGCCAGGTTGGGAAGATGAAGTAAACCACTGGTCAGAAAATCAATTTAAGAGAAAAGCTCTGATTGGGGGATTTAAACTCTTGACATCTGGCAGCCACAACCATCTTGCAACAATGCAAGATAATGGCAATGTCAAACTAAGTAAAATGTTTTAGGATAAATAACCTGCAGGCCAACACTGCAAATATTAGAATTTTTTTAGCACATTAACAAAAAATAAATAAATAAATAAATAATGTTTTATAAAAAAAGCTAAACAGAAGTTAAGTGTTTGTAACTAAATACAGGTATGATTTGTAACCGTGGTGGTACTGGATGTTGTATTTTCTTCTCCCAACATAAAAAGTCCAGAACAGCACTGAAACCATATCTTTAAATATATGACTGTCTGTAGGCCCTATTCAGACAGGACAGGATAAAAAGTAAAATTAAAAGATAATAAAAATGATGAGTGAGGTTCAGGGTCAGAGTAAAGTACAGGGGCACTCAAACAAGCTATGCCTTTTGCCTGCTGATTGTTGTTTAGCGTGTGATGTGTGTTTGCTCCACTCCAGCAGATCCTTCTTTTGAATTTGCATCTGCGAGTTTGTTTACATTTGCCGAATTGAAAAAGGATACAGAGGAATTTGCATTTGCCAAATACGGTGAGTGCCTTATAAATGTCTTGTGATAATAAAGAGGTGTTTTTTATTGCATACATTAAATGAAGTTAATGCTGCCTAAATCATACAGGTCAATTTTATTTGTATTCTAATCTAATCTTTTTGGTTGTTTTTAAAGACCTACACATTTCATCATTACATTTTCATGACCTGAAAGTGCTAAAGTTGTATTAAAAGCTAGTATTAAAGTTGTCAGTGTGATGTTTTCAGCCTGTTTTTTTCTGCAGATGCTAATTTTACATGGTCAAACGCTGGAGCAAAAGTTTTTGGAAGTGCAGTGACACAACATGAAGAAAAAGAGGAGGGCAGTGGTGATGAGGCGCCCCATAATGGTGAGATCGACTTTGAGCCGATCGTGTCTCTGCCTGAGGTGAGCATTTGCTGTGATGCTGTTAGCTGTGGTCTTCACTTCTACAGAGAAGTGTGACATGTGTTGATGGGGCTCCTGCAGGTGGAGGTGAGGTCTGGTGAGGAGGACGAAGAGATCCTGTTTAAAGAAAGAGCCAAACTGTACCGCTGGGACCGTGACCTCAATCAGTGGAAGGAACGTGGTGTGGGAGATATCAAAATCCTCTTCCACCCTGTGAAAAAACGCTACCGTGTGGTGATGAGACGTGAGCAGGTGCTGAAAGTCTGTGCCAACCACACCATCAGCCAGAGCATTGAGCTCAAGCCCATGAACACCTCGGCTAATGCGCTAGTGTGGACTGCCACAGACTACTCAGGTACAGACCTTGCTCCTCACCTCATACACATCACCTTGCTGCCGGTGTCTTCACATCTCTATGTTTGTTCACACACACAGAGGGAGATGGGAAAGTTGAGCAGCTGGCAGCCAAGTTCAAGACTCCAGAGCTGGCCGAGTCCTTCAGACGAGCGTTCACCGACTGCCAGAGCCGCATGTTGCAGGCTGACAATGTTCAGATGTCTGCCGCTGAGGCGCTTTCACGAGAGTCCAACCCTGTGGTGTTCTTCGACATCACCATAGATGATGAGGATGCTGGGAGAATCGTCATGGAGCTCTTCGCTCACATTGTCCCCAAAACAGCGGAAAACTTCCGGGCTCTGTGTACGGGAGAGAAGGGCTTCGGTTACCGCCAGTCTGTCTTCCACAGGATCATCCCAGACTTGATGTGTCAGGTGAGAATCCACTGTTAATATGGTATTATGAAAACACAGCATGGATCAGCAATTGAATGAGAATGAGACTCTCAGTGTCAAAACAATTATTGCAATATCTGTAAAATCAACAAATAATGCACATCTGTCAATAATGGGCAAGGTATTTTGCTGCATTTGTTCATTTAACATATGTGCGATTGACAGCTAGCGGTTGAAATTGAGTACTGCAGTCCAAATTCAAAATATTGGAGAGAACCGTTTCTCTCGCTTCCTCCTGCTTAGACTTGACGTGCACATAGGTTTGATTGAGGACACGCGACGAGCTTTGCACTGTAATTTGCTAAGTTGATTTACTGTGTTTTAATGTTCCTCTGCTCATAGATCATTGTGCAGTATGTAATATTGCCAGCTAGTGGTTGAAATGAGTACTGCAATTCCGTCCCGCAATCTGCCCGAAACGCACAGTGTAGAATTACTGGCTATAGCATTATTTTTCAGAGAAACAGCTATATAGACTTAACATGTTTCCTAAATACCTACAAACATATTATGTTATTTTTTTGGCTTAAGAAGAGTTAAAAACATACAGCACATTTAACACAATGGTACTCAAACATTTTTAGTCACTTCCGCCTTTTAGAATATATATATATATATATAATATTTGTATTTTTTTTTTTAATTAAAAACACTGCAATTGTTATGCTTTTGCTGTAGCTGTAGCTGCAACGCAATCCAAGCTACACAATGTAGCTAAAGACAGCAGTCCTCATCTACACTGGATGTGGTGCGCAACAACAAGTATCTGGCAGTAAAGGCCAATTCCCACTCACATACTTAACACACGCAAACAAACTGAAACAGACTATATATATATATATATATATATATATAGTATAATAGTGAGATTTTGCCCTCATTCAAAACTATTTTCTCTGGAACAAATAAAAGATTAATGAGTTTTGCCTATTAGATTTACCTAAGATTTACCACTACAGAGACATCAGAGCCAGCAGCAAATTCCAGAAGAGCTGGCCGAGGTGAGGCTGCTATCAGCGGGTTCATGAGCACTGAATGGCCACCGACACTCTGGAGCTCACATGTCCGAAAACGTCAAAACTAATTTTCAATTAGGCACTATATTATTAAGAACTCTCTTTATAATAAACAAACTGCATATCTGAAATCTAAATAACTACAGTCTTTCCTAAACATATTTAACTTTTAGTGCGTTTTATTGTCCACCATGACACTTGCTTTGAGAATTGCTG
The DNA here is from genome assembly GCA_033026305.1 of Cirrhinus molitorella. Lineage (NCBI taxonomy): Eukaryota > Metazoa > Chordata > Actinopteri > Cypriniformes > Cyprinidae > Cirrhinus > Cirrhinus molitorella. The sequence continues at coordinate 7,868,948 of CM065126.1, read as the reverse complement.
CAAGCGGAGTGATAGAAATGGTGAAATGGTTCCAGTGGAGATACTCGTTTTACACCAAGAACTATAACGACAACTATAACTATATTTGCGTTCACACTAGCAAATATAGTTATATATTGTAATATAATTGTAATGTTTTTAATGGTTTTTTTTAACACCAATTACATATAATCTGAAGTAGACAAAGTTAAAAATAAACATGAATGAAAATGATGTAAAACACAAAACAACAAAATGGCTAAAAATGTCAAATTAATATGAAAACTGAAAATATAAAAATTCTAAATATTAACAAAAAAAATAAAATAAAATAATAATAATCAAACAAATTAAAAGATCTGCTAAACATCTTGAGCATGAGGGGTCAATATTGAACATTATGAACTAAATATATCACTATATATAACCAGAGCCATTCGTGGCGACGGTCTGAAATACCTGGGGTGTTTTGCTTCTAGTTTTGATTTCTAATGGCTACTTAATTAAGTCTTTGTGTTTCATCCTGCTGTCACTCAGGGTGGTGATATTACCAACCAAGATGGGACAGGAGGAAAATCCATCTATGGAAAGAAGTTTGATGATGAGAGCTTCGAGGTGAGGCACACAGGGCCGGGGCTGCTGTCCATGGCCAACCGTGGCAGAGATACCAACAACTCACAGTTCTTTATCACCCTCAAGAAAGCAGAGCACCTGGACTTCAAGCACATGGCCTTTGGCTTCATTAAAAAGGGCATGGCTGTGGTGAGGAGAATCGGAGAGCTGGGCACTAGAGATGGAAAACCTACGAAAACCATCACCATCTCAAACTGCGGACAGATTAAGTGAACATTTCTATTCAAACTACTGTTCATCAAGTTTGAGATTGTGTTCTCCTTGTGTAACTCAGAACTTGTATATGCAGTGGTTTTATAGTGTGTTAATAAAGTGCAAAAAAGAAGAAAATTTTTTTATTAAACTTTATTATTTCCTCACGTTTACAGGGGCTTAACTGAACAGAATGTACTTTGTTAAATGTGTGTATTTGATTTAAAGGTCACTTCACTAGTATAGGGTCCCACACAAACACTTTTCAATCTCCTTAACATAAAATAAAAATCTGAGTTAAGCGTGTCATTATTGAAGAGAAAATGTAAGTGCAGTAAAATCCTTTTGAATAAAGTGAAATGAAGCTACTTCATTTATCCTTTTGTTTTGACAAATGTTTCATGACTTCGCCTGCCCATCCAGTCCTGATGGTTAAACTTGACTTGCGGTCTTCAACAGAGGCTTGAATCAGATGCTTGGCTTGAGTTTAACTCCCATCAGTGATGCGCGGGTTGATCCAAAATGAGCGGTCACCCGCGGTTAAGAGTCATCCAAAAATATTTTTAATGATATTCGGGTCGTGGTCGGTCGGGTCGTTTGAAATAAAGATGTCAATTAAACCAGGGGTCGCCAACCTGTTTTGCTCCACGGACCGGTTTAATGTCAGACAATATTTTCACGGACCGGACTTTGGTGTGGCGGATGAATACAACAAAATAAAATCATACGACCATTAGAGCCGGTTACCGCAAAACTTGATGGGCTAGTTCGGGTGCGGGCGGGTAGAGACTCGTGTGTGTGCGGGATGCGGGAAAATAAAATGTTTCGCGGGACTCCCGCAAAATAGAAATATCTGAAAATTAAATATCTAAAAACAAAGACATTTTTATTCATCTATTGCACAAAAGCAGCAAGAACAACTAATATAACATGAAGATGATTAGCAAGTGCAAGGCAGTTTCAATTAAGTTTCATCTATTAAAATAGTTACATTTTGTATGCAGTGCCAAATTGCTTTTATTTCGTTTTTTTTTTTTTTATAAGTTAATTTAGTAAAAACGTTTGGAGCATTTATTTTATTCGCTAAATATACGTTTTTGTTTTTAGGAATATCGGGTAGCGGATGAGTGTTCTGTTCGATCAGTTTACCTTCTCAAATCATCACAACTTGTCTAAAATAAAATCTATATATATAAAACAGTTCAAGTAAAACAAATTTAGTTTAAATGTTAAACAAATAAATGTGTGCTGTTAGGCCCATAGGCCTATCCAATCTTTTTTGCGGAGAGGGGAAGCTGAGGCCATGAAGGCGCCAGCGCAATCATTCGCATTTTTTCCGTAGAAACAATTTAAAATTATCCGTCATTTTTGCTTACAAAGGTAAGAGTAATATATCATTCGGAAATGTTAAGGGTTTACTTTTATTTGTGTGTACTCACAATTTCAACAAATCTCTACAAAGAGTGGTTTTATAAAATAAATAAAACAAACATGCGCTTTCTGCCCTCTCGTGCTTAAATAGCAGTGCTTCACAAAAATACCAAAACTCAGCGCACACAAACATAAATATATAAATATAAAGCTTTTAATTATTACTTAACGAAATAAAACAAATAGAGAAAAAAAAATCTTTCATTAGCCTATGTAATTTGTAAAGATGCATTTCTCTCCGTGCATCGACAGGAGATTGCAACTTCTTTGCAACACTATTTACACTAGTTTATTAATGAATCATTCAAATATCTCCTTATCATTTCCCCCGACACATTCATTGTAATTACTTTTGCCGGTGTTGACAAGATGATGTTGTGTCGCGTCTTTCAGAAGTGCGGTGTGGCAGATGTAGGCAAGGCATATGACCGAGGCAAGCATCTTGACATGCATCAAGAGTGAGTTATACACAGATGTGGCAGAGAGAATCCGGTAATTTTCCAAAATAAAACATCTTTCATCGTATTTATCAGATAATACGGAAATAATGTACATTATGTATATTTTCTTTACGGTCCTGTACTAATTGACCCACGGACCCGTGCCGGTCCGCGGCCCGGGGGTTGGGGACAACTGAATTAAACCTTTGTAATTTAGTACTAGACACACCCCTGCACCCCTAGTTCATCTATGGCCCAATGATGCTACGCATTTACTACTTTTAAAAAATGCGGGAATCAGGAAGCGGGTCAGGTACAATATTTTCTCTTTTTTTTTTTTTTTTTTACGGTCCGAGTTGCGGGCGGGTTAGTTGAAAACGTCGGTCGGGTGCGGGTTGTTTATACATTGACCCGTGCATCACTGACTCCCATTGCGGTAGGGCCTACTGTAGAAGGAGAATATCAGAAATGAGAAGATAGGGAGGTGGAGGGTTTGCAGAGGAACTGTTGCTGGGATGGTACAATGAGTGCAGCCTATATAAGCTTGTAATGATGATTGTCAGGACTGAATGATTAAGCTCCTTACAAAACTATGTTTGGAACTTCATTTCAGGAAAACTGTTAAGTATTTAATCTACAGTATCTCTGACCATCCAGAAATAAGATCAGGTGTAAAGGTGCTCTTTAGGGCTAGTTTTTAACCCTGTTTTTCTCTTTACTGCATATGTCTGACCTACATGAAACTGATCTTACGTTTAGATAAATATATAAAAAAGAGAGATTTTTTTTTTATTATTATTATTTTTATTTTAAGGTGTCTTTGTTAAACATGTTACCTGTACTTACTATTATAATAACAATAAATTATCCATAATTACATGCAAGTAACCCTAACCATACAGTAAGTACATGTATTTAATTAATATCACTCAGTACTTAAGACAGATTATAAATGAAAAGTGTTCTTGTATTATTTCTCAGACAAAATGCTGCACATTTTTTTGTGAAATTAAAATGTCCAATAACAAAAATAATAAATTGCTTAAATTAGAAGAAAATGCATATGACATGAAATCCTATAGTGGCTGACTGGTGTTTGAGGATACAGAATATTAATATAACATGCATTTACTTTTGCAGCTGACTCTGTGCCGGATTTGTTTTCAAACCGGCAAATCCGCGTTACAGTCACATCCGTTTCAGTCTTACTACTTTCAGTGTAAGTAGTCCATTAGCATAATAAATAAAATCACAATTGCATGATATAAACTAGCAATTGCGAGAAAACAAAAATAAAAATCAGAATTGCGAGATATAAACTACTGATGCGGTCAGGACCGTGGCGGCCGGCTTCCTTTGAAATATATTCAAAGTCAAAGTCAAAGTCAAAGTCTGCTTTATTGTCAATTCTGCCATATATACAGCATGTACATACAGAGAATTGAAATTGCGTTACTCTCAAACCCTAGATGCATACAGGTAACATTAACAATAACATAAGAAGTAAAATACACTAACGTACAAAATAAATAATATATATATATAAATACAAATATTACAGTAAAAGAGTCAATTTAAAAAATAAAGTGGCATTTATGATAGAGATGTATGAGATATAAAGTGACTTATGAAAATAAAGTGGCAAAGGCAGAAAGTAGTGCAAACCAGACAAATAGTCAGTGCAATGTTGGTGTTGTGCAAGAGTTTAATAGTCTGAGTATGTAAGACCAATGCTCAGAGAGTCAATGTCTATGAGGTAGGTGGATGAGGTAGTGAACCGTGGGGGGGGTGATGTCTCAGAGGTTAGGTAAATGGGGCAGAAAGAGGGGAGAGGGGGCAGAGTCGGAGGGAGTTCCGCATCCTGACAGCCTGATGGATGAAGCTGTCTTTCAATCTGCTGGTCCTGGCCTGAAGACTGCGCAGTCTCCTCCCTGATGGCAGCAGACTGAAGAGGCTGTGTGACGGGTGGGTGGGGTCACCAGCAATGCTGAGGGCTTTTCGGGTGAGACGGGTGTCGTAGATGTCCTGGAGGGAGGGGAGAGGGACACCAACGATCTTCTCAGCTGCTCTCACTATGCGCTGAAGTGTCATACGGCAGGATGCGTTGCAGGTGCCATACCACACAGTGATGCAGCTGGTCAGGATGCTCTCGATGGTGCCTCTGTAGAAGGTGCACATGATGGGGGCTGGGGCTCTGGCTCTTCTCAGTTTGCGAAGAAAGTAGAGTCGCTGCTGTGCTTTCATGGTCAGTGCTGTGGTGTTGGCAGTCCAGGAGAGGTCTTCTGTGATGTGCACACCCAGGAACTTAGTGCTACTCCAGGGAGGGGGGGAGGACAGACTTGATGTGCTGCATGACTAGTCGCTCAAAGCACTTCATGAGGATGGGAGTAAGTGCGACTGGGCGATAGTCGTTGAAGCAGGATGGAGATGATTTCTTCGGGACTGGGATGATTGTGGTAGCTTTGAAGTATGTGGGAACAACAGCCTGACTCAGGGAGATGTTGAAGATGTCTGTGAAGACATCAGTGAGTTCCGCTGCACAGTCTCTCAGAACACGTCCAGGGATGTTGTCAGGACCAGGAGCTTTGCGTGCATTGATCCTGCTGAGGGATCTTCTCACGCTGTCCGTGGACAGAGTCAACATCCGGTCATCGGGAGGAGGTGGAGTCTTCTGTGCAGTGGTGCTGTTGTGTGCTTCAAAGCGAGCAAAGAAAGCGTTCAGCTCGTTCAGCATTGGGGTGGTGCTGTCACAGGTCCGCGGCGGGGGCTTGTAGTCCGTGATGGTCTGAATCCCCTGCCACAGGCTCCTGGTGTCTCTGCTGTCAGTGAAACGATGGGCTATCCTCCTGGAGTACTGTCTCTTAGCCTTTCTGATGCCGCGTGACAGGTTGGCTCTAGCTTTCCTCAGGCCCACCTCATCTCCAGCTCTGAAGGCAGCGTTGCAAGTCATCAGAAGTCTGTAGACTTCCCCTGTCAGCCACGGTTTTTGGTTGGGCCGGACGGTGATGGTTTTTCTGACTGTTACATCCTCAATGCACTTGGTGATGTAGGCAGTGACAGTCTCTGAGTACTCCTGGAGGTCTGTTGTGTTGTGGTATGTAGCAGCCTGTTTGAACATGTCCCAGTCAGTGGTGTCAAAGCAGTCTTGAAGTGCCTCTGACGACCCTTCTGGCCACACTTGAATTTGTTTCTGAACTGGTTTGGTGACTTTAATGAGCGGTCTGTATGCTGGCATTAGCATAACAGTGATGTGGTCTGAAGCACCAAGGTGGGGGAGGGGTAGGGCTTTGTAAGCTCCTCTCTGTGTGGTGTAAACAAAGTCCAGTGTGTTGTTTCCACGTGTTGGAAAGTCTATGTGTTGGTGTATTTTAGGAAACACACTTTTTAAGTCTGCATGATTGAAATCCCCAGCCAAGATGAGAAAAGCACCTGGGTGGGCTGTCTGCTGCTCACTGATGTGCTGGTAAAGTTAATTCAGTGCCTCACTCCTGTTGTTGTTATTGGAGCTGGGAGGGATGTATACTGCAGCAAGTATTATGGCTGTATATTCCCGCGGTAGATAGAACGGCCGGCACTTAATAATCATAAACTCCACCAGGGGTGAGCAGTGTTTGCAGACCACAACAGTATCACGGCACCACGCATCATTGGTGTAAACACAAAGTCCGCCGCCGCGGGTCTTACCTCCCTCGACGAGCACTCTGTCCGCTCGATAGCATGTTAGCTGGTCGAGCTGAATGGCGCAGTCTGGAACACTGTTGTTGAGCCATGTTTCCGTAAACACAAAAACAAAACAGTCTCTTACAGTCCTCTGAGTTGAGCGCAGAAGTCGGAGATCATCCAGTTTATTATCCAACGAGCGTACGTTAGCCAGAACGATGGTTGGAATAGCTGGCTTGTGTGGGTTAGCCACTAGCCTAGCCCGGATACCTCCGCGCTTCCCCCTCTTCTGTTTCCTCTCACACCGCTTGTGGCGCCTCCACTGTGGGTGAGGTGCAGTAGTGGGGGTCGATGATGGAGTAGGTCTCCGGAGAAGACAATGGTCCCGCAGCTCTTGTACGAGCGTTGAGCTTGGATCCAAAACTGTGGTCTTTCCGACATCCAGCAGAAACTCACGACTGTAGGTGCGTTTGCAGACAGATGGACGCGACAAATGCGTACAAAAACACTGTGACTCACAACATAAAAAACACAAAAACACCGATCCGTCGGGAGAGAGAGAAGCCGCCGCGTGTGCACGCGCCGCCATCATTGGATCAATGGATATTGGATCAATGGATTGGATATTGTGCTCCGTCCCGCACTCCGTCCCGCACCCTAGTCAGAGAGGATGCAGACAGTGACAGAAATTACGCAAAATTACGTAACTGTTACGTAACTGCAACGTAATCTGGTGACCAAAGTTTCATCGTGGCCACGTTGCCAGTAACCCAGCAAACATGCCCGCGCGGGCCCACTGCGGGTTTTCTGTGGGGCAGTGTGGGCAGAATAAACCCACACTAAACCCAAATGGGCCCCATGTGGGTTAGCCCATGTGGGGCCAACAGCAGTTTTGCCCATTGGGGGCCCTATGTGGATTTTGTGTGGGCAAGCCCACAGTGGGCTTGCCCACAGTAAACCCACTCGGGCTCCCTTTGGGTTAGCCCATGTGGGCCCACAGTGGGATTGCCCTTTTGGGCCCCTATGATGGCTTACTGTGGGCAAACCCACTGTGGGCTTGCCCACACAAAACCCACTTAGGGCCCACAGTGGGTTTGCCCTTTTGGGCCCACATGATGGTTTTCTGTGGGCAATATATGCACTTCCGCTCAAAAGTTTAAGATCAGCAAGGTTTTAATGGTTTTAAGGGTTTTCAAATACCTTTCTTATGCTCATCAAGGCTGCATTTATTTGATCAAAAATCCAGAAAAAAACTATAATATGAATATATTTTAAAATGTAATTGATTCCTGTGATACAAAGCTAAATTTTTAGCATCATACTGCAGTCTTTATCTTTCATCTTTATGAGCATTAACAATTCTTTCTCTCAAGTCCAAACTAATTTCTTTTGTCTTGGCCATGATGACAGTGCATATTATTTTACTAGTTGTTTTGCAAGATACTAATCCTCAGCTTAAAGAGCAATTTAAATGCTTATCTAGGTTAATTAGGTTAATCAGGCAAATTTGGTTAATTTGGCAAGTCATTGGACAACAGTGGTTTCTATAGCTAATAAAACTAATACTTTCTTAAGGGAGCTAACAATATTGACTTAGCAGTTATTTATTTATTAATTTATTTATTATTTTATTCAAGCAACTATAAGAAATCAGACTTTCTCTAGAAGAAAAAAAAAATTGATGGTTGGAGACCAATGAACTGATACCATATTTAGATTTTTAAATTTAGCTTTTATATTTATTACATATCTATGAAACTGTATGCATATGCATATGTTTGAATTAAATTTCAGTAAAAAAAAAAAAATCTGAATTAAAGGTAAATAAAATAAAAATCACCAAAAAATATGTAAAACCTAAATAAATAATTAGAAAAAAAAAAACATTGAGGGCTTTCGGGTCATTTTGTCAAGCAAGGGACACTTTTGTTATAAGGTTGGGAGGGAGGGATGAATGAGGGTTAATAAAGTTTGTCTTTAATATATATTTTAAACTTGTCTTTAAAAATGTCTAATAATGTTAAGCTAGAAGTTTGGAATTGTGAATTACATAACATGGTGATATATTACAGTCAAAATTGAACAGTGAATATTTTTAAATAAGTCTATTCTGCTCAAAATGCCTGCATTTATTTGATCCAAAGTACAGCTAAAGTAAATATAATTTTTTTGTACTATTGAAACTGCTTTATATTTTAATATATTTTAAAATTTAATTTATTCTTGATTTCAAAGCTTTTTTTAGCATTATTGCTCCAGTCATGATCCTTGAAAAATCATTCTAATATTCTGATTTGCTGCTCAGAAACATTTATTATTTTCATTATTATTATTAGTAGTAGTAGTACTATGTTGAAAACCGTAGTAGATTTTAATATAATATAATATAATATAATATAATATAATATAATATTATATATATATATATATATATATATATATTTACATTGTAAACAGGGTGTAGAAATAACATTTAAACATTAATTAAAAACTATAAGGAATGAGATGTCACGCCGAATTTACGTAAATGTATAAAATAAATAAATATATTATTTCATTTTATATATTTACGTAAATTTGGCGTGACGTCTACGTGCGCGCGCTGAACATTCAAATCTGCAGCGGAGGGAGTTACCATGGAAACGGGGCGGTTACTCAAATGTCAAGCAGCAAAACTGCGTCTCTCACTGTTGTTTTCACTAATTTCAGGTAAGTTTAGTTTCTAAAATTACATAAATAGTACATACGAGTGTTCCTGACACTTTCTTTCATGTAAATGACACGCTTCCTTTGAATATTTACTTTACAGAAATGGTTTATTGTCGTCGGAAAAAGTCCGTTAGCATCACAACAGTAAGGCTAACTATGAGGTAATTATAGACTTGAGCTCTTGTTTATGAAAGTTTGGGTTTAAATGACATCTTATGTGTAACGATGAGTGTAACGATGATTTGTTATATATATATATATATATATATATATATATATATATATATATATATGTGGCAGAGCACTAAGCAGAGAAAGATTTAGCACGACTACGCCACCCTGGATCTCGGCCAGGGACCTTTATTATTTAAATTTGTTTTGCTTTCTTTTAGGCAACACAGGTCAGCTCACAATAAAGTTAGCAGGAGACGTGGATATATCAAAGATACGTTTTATTACAATAAAAAGAAGGTTATTGCAAGAATAGAAAAATGGAAAAAAAAAACAAGTCACTGGGCACAATGATCAATTAACAAATTCCATTACACACTTCACAAACACGAGGATGGTGACCGGGGTTGTCTAAGACATCCACAAATACAAGTACAGGAACTGAGGCGTGACAGCAGGGCTTAAGGGCACTATAGGCCTCCACAGCAAACACCCCACACTTATACCTGTGACACACGCACACCGACACAGTCACTCCAGCCAACACTCGTGAAAGCACCAACACCAGAAATCTGCCACTGCCTTCTGCACTCAGCTCCTGTAACAAATCAAAAATCAGGTTATACACTTAAAAATGACACACTAAATCACATAAGTGACAATAACAAAAACTAGCCAATACTTGAATTCACCAAAAACAAACAAAACAAAATGATACAATAATAATAAAGAAAAATTATAATAAGGTTTTAAATGACAATAACAAGTTATTGCTATACTGCAAACACAAATTTAAACAAACTCACAACATTACAAAAGCTTTATAAAGAATCAAAAAGTAGATCAAGGTAAACCAACACACACACAAAATAATCCCAAAAAAATCTATAGAGCACGATTAAACTTCTCACACGCCACACTCACAACGATGATCACGTTTCGCAAAGGCGATCAAACACACGAAAGGACAAGATTTATAAAGTCTCACACACACACACACACACACACACACACACGGCAAATCGACTTTAACCAAAGCGAAGCAGCAGCATCTCCAGATAACAGTTCCCACGCAGCCCGAGCAACAGGGAAACTTTACGAACGAAAATTGTCAGTATCGACGCCTCAGATGTGTCGTAGAGACAAGGTCTGACTCCCAAATCATTTAGAAAAGCAAATATACCAGGAACATGAGAGCTCGTTCAGTCTGTCTATAAACAGCAGGGCTCGACGGGAGGACAACCGCGTCCACAACCGGGCAGACACTTGGGCCAACTCAGTCTCGCCTGAACTTCTAACTGTAGAGGGGCAACCTCAGACCAATATCAGCCACGGGATTTCCTTCAGTATGCTTTTTCTGAACGGTGAGTGAAAGTGACGTAGGGGGGGGTAAGGGGCGGAACCCATAACACCCGACTACTTCACACACGCCTTTATATGTACCTCACTGCCGAATGATAGGACCACTGGGGAACAACGAACAAACCAATCAGCTAAGCGTATGAAGAACCGTATCACCACAATCTACCCCCCCTTCCCGCATCGTCGCCCCGACGATGACAAAAAGCCTTCTTTGACCGACCTCTCGCGCCAAACTCACGGAGATGAACCAGTTGACCCTCCCCCAGTGGTGCATCTCTCACATGGGCGTCATGCTGTACCTTCCGGCGTTCAGCAGCGACTCTCAGGTGCTCCCGTGCCCCTTCAAAAGCCACCTGCAGTCGGGTTTGATGTTCTATCACCCACTCATGTATGTTTCCTGCAGCTGTGTCTTCCACTCTGCCTAACAAAAAGTCAACCGGTAAGCGAGGCTCTTGTCCAAACATCAAATAGTGGGGTGACTCACCCGTTGATTGGTGGGGGGTTGTATTATAGCTGAACAAGACCTGTGGAAGACACAAAGCCCAGTCTCGCTTTCTAGAGGGGGGCAAAGTGCGCAAAAGGTTGTGCAAAGTCCTATTAAACCTCTCACACTGACCATTCCCAGCTGGATGATAAGGTGTGGTTCGAGACTTTTCCACCTTATACAAGCTACAAAGCTGCTGTATAAGTAAAGATTCGAAGTTGCGGCCTTGGTCCGAGTGTATCCGACCAGGGACCCCAAACTTACAGAACCATTCCACCACAAGCACTTGAGCCACTGTCTCTGCCCGCTGATCTTGCGTTGGAACCGCCAGGGTGTACTTGGTAAAGACATCAGTCATCACAAGCACGTTCTCCAATCCTGAACTGGACGGCTCCAACATGGTGAAATCAATGGCCAAGATTTCGTTAGGCCTAGAGGCCAGCAAATGCCCCATAAAACTGGAAGAGACTGGTTGTACATCTTTTGCAGACTGACAACGTTCGCACTCCCTACACCAACGGGCTACATCTCCGGCCATACCAGGCGGTGCCGCTGACGAACCAGCTCAGTTGTGCGTTCAACACCCTGGTGTCCGTGTTCTTCATGCAGCCACCGCAAAATATCCTTCCTTAAAACAGCAGGCAAAAGTACTTGAAAAATTTCCTCTCTCCCATCAGGACAGAAAATTCGACGGTGCAACACACCCTCACGTTCTACCAGGCGGTCCCACTGACGGAGCACAGTTAAGCTGCTCTTCGCCAACAATCGACGCTCCTCGAAGCTGGGAAAGCTCTTACGCCGCCAAAACAACAGGACCCTACCAATATCCGGGTCAGCTTCTTGTAAGCCCTTCAAATCGGCTGCAGAATGGCTTGGAAAGACCTGGAGTACGGCTTGGGTAACCTGATACACAGGCTCCCTTTCTACGGCCTGTTGTACAGATGCAGGAACCACAGTGGCTGGTAGAAGCTGTCCAACCTCAACACTATCCACTGGAGGCTGTCTGGAAAGGGCATCAGCGTTACCATTACTCTTACCTGGCCTATACCGAATCTCAAAGTCGAAACCTGCAAGCTGAGCAGCCCAGCGCTGTTCAGTGGCCCCCAGCTTCGCTGACCCCAAATGACTCAGAGGGTTATTGTCAGTAAAGACAATACATTTATGTCCCAACAAATACTCCCTGAATTCTTCTGTCATCGCCCACTTGAGTGCCAAAAATTCTAATTTCATTGAGCTATAATTTACCGGATTGCGCTCTGTGGGCCGCAGGCTACGACTGGCAAAAGCAATGGGACGAACCTTTCCCTCCTGTTCCTGCGAAAGGACTGCTCCCAGGCCCCGATGACTTGCATCCACTTCCAGGATGAAGGGCAACGAGAAATCCGCATAGGCAAGAATGGGCGAAGTTGTGAGCTTCTCCTTTAAGGTGTCAAAACTCTTTTGACACTGCCCGGACCAAGCACCAACAAAGCTTGGTCCTGCTGACTTTTTAGGCCTACCCCCAACAAACTCAGCAACCAGCTTATGTAGAGGGGCTGCCAACTTGGCAAACCCCTCCACAAAACGCCGATAATAACTGGCAAACCCTAAGAATGACCGGAGTTCTGTCACATTACCTGGTCGACCCCAATTCGCCACTACCTCTACTTTACTCGGATCTGTAGCAACCCCCTGGGAAGACACCACATGACCCAAATACTTAACCTGCTGTTTGAAGAACGCACACTTTTCAAGCTTTGCTTTAAGCCCCTCACGCTTCAGCCGACCCAAGACTACTTCCAACCGTTCCAGATGTTGAGTCACTGAGGAGGAAAACACCACAATGTCATCTAAATACAACAGCAACGACTGATGTCGCTGGTCCCCAAACAATCTCTCCATTAACCGCTGGAAAGTGCTGGGCGCATTACAAAGCCCAAACGGCATTCTGTTCCATTCAAACAACCCAAACGGAGTACAGAACGCAGTTTTGGGCCGATCCCCCTCAGTGACTGGAACTTGATTGTACCCGCTGGCCAAATCCAAAGTGGAAAACCAGCGGGCACCTGTCAACGCATCTAACGTTTCCTCTATACGAGGCAATGGAAATGCATCCTTTCTGGTTTTTGAATTTAGCTGACGGTAATCTACGCACATGCGTAGGCTACCGTCTTTCTTTTTCACCAGGACAATAGGAGATGCGTAAGGGCTACAACTCTCTCGAATGACCTGAGCCTCCAACAGCAGGTTAATGTGTGTCTTCACTACGTCATACTCCGAAGGCGGCAAGCGCCTATACCGCTGCCGAACTGGAACATCGTCTGTAAGGGGAATGTCATGAGAAATCAGGTTAGTACATCCTAAATCGTTGTCGTGAGCCGAAAACACTGACTGATAGCTTCGTAACAAAGTCCTAACCATATGCTGCTCCTCTATTCCCAAAGCAGATAAGTCAACCGATTCAATCCGCTCCTGTAAAGAGGAGTCTACCACACACCCTTGGGAACTTACTGTAGCAACTACCTCTTTTACTTCAGTCACTCCTGGAGGTAAGCTCACAACATATACACCATGCAGGGTACCCAGCAATGTATTTGGATAGAGTACCGCATCTGTCATTCCCACATTCACAACTGGGATATAAGCTGTACCCCGGACTACTTGTACTAATGCAGGTGAGGCCAACAGGCCAGCCGGAAGTCCAAACTCAGGTGGCTCAAATAGCACTGTTCCCCCTGAACACTGTTCAGAGCAGGTAGCAGAGATTATCTTCATTGAGCCACCTGGAACACGGCACTGATGAGGCCCTCGCACCCTTGCCTTACCTACCTGTCCGACTACTAGCTGGGATTTAATTTCATGACAGTGCTGTAATGCTTGCATGACAAAGCCAGGAACCTCTACTACTGGTGGAAAATCAAACAAGGCCTGGCCATGTTGGCCAAAGAGTTCCCGGTAGCACCGGCCCAGCACGTTCATCCCCAGTACCCCAGGGACCTGAGTACACATGTCACCGGGAGGATCCTTGACCACCAGTATTCCACATTCTGGCACTATTTTACCACACAACTCCACATCCAACTCCATATACCCAATATATGGAATGGCAAGACCATTAGCAGCACGTAACTGGAGCCACTGGCACACTTTTAAACGTTCTTGGCCCCAGGGTTTAAAACTTTTCAAAAAGCAGCTCTCTGTTATGGTAGATACCATGGAGCCCGTATCAATTAAACAAACAACGGAAACTCCACCGATACTGGCCACCAACTGTGGGCAACCAGACATCAAACGAGACATTGAGCTACCACTAACTGGCACATTGGAGCCCCCAATTCCCCCATCCGAGCTGTGGCTCAACAGCCCGGCGGGTATCCGTTTCCCGACGGCTGACTTGATCGATGCTGCCCCTCTACTGGCAACAGTGCTGTAGAGGCGGGAGACGAAGGGCCAGGCAGTAGTGCTTTACATTCCCTGGCAAAATGGCCAGGTTGGTAGCACCGTCTACAAATCCCCGGGCCATAACGTGGAGAACGACTTTGTGAACGTACGCCCTGAAACTGAGCAAAACTTTGAGTAAGCTGATTTAACTGGTTTTGTTGCGCTTTTAGCATCTCCCTCAATTCACTCAACTCTGAAGGTGAGGACCCCCCCGTGCCCGAAAGCTGTCCCCCCTGAACACCATACTGGATCCCATATGACAAGGGAACTGACTGACTACGGGCCCGCACACCCCCAGGCATACCTTCCTGTTCCCACCTAATCGCCTCGCTACGGACGTCTAAGAGCGTGGCGGTTGGTTGCCGGCGAACTAATTGTTTAAGCTCACGCCGAAGCGCATTATCCGAAACATGTTCAACAAATTGATCACATAATAATACTGGAGCATTTGGAACAGCCCCAGAAAACCGCTGTTTAACTCTCTCCATTAGGTTCATTAAAGCAAGGGAGAACTCCAATAGGCTTTCCCCTTCCAACTGCCTTCTGGAGAAAAACGCCTCCTGTAATGCTACGTGGGACTGAGAACATCCAAAAACCTCACGTAACGCAAGAAAAATCTTATCGGGATCCCCTCTCTCAACCTCAGAACGATACCTAATCTCCTCCCGTGCCTCCCCCTCTAGATGGTCAAATAAGAAGAACGCCTGGTCGGAGACCGACAGATGACGAGCTCGAATACAGGCCTGTGCCTCCTCAATCCACTCGCTGAGGCCAATCCCTGATTTACCATTAAACTTGGGACACTTCCGGTCCCTAGGTACAAACACAAATCTTTCAGTCTGGCTGGCACTTGCACCGACTGGATGAGGGGCAACAGGCTCTGCATCAGACGCATTAGAAGAGGCTGTGCTGGAACCAGGCAACACAAGTGCCCGCTCTTGGCGCAGCCTCTCGTTGTCTGCCTTCAGCTGTGCCACAAGTTCTTTAAGTTCTCTAAGTTCCTCCTCCATTTTTAATTTTTGACTTACCGCCCAAGGGAGCCACGGACAGGGGACCCGAATGAATTAAGGAAAGACGTGCTCCACAATCCAGACAGACGCTGCCGCTTCGCTTTAATCCTAAAGACACAAACACTTTGAAGAAAAAACAAAAAAAAAAAAAAAAAAATCACAACTGAAAACCAAATTCCAAATGAAAAACAAAATCTAAATAACCACGTCTCCGCCTAACTACCGTGAGACCCTGCCGACTACGCCAAAATGTGGCAGAGCACTAAGCAGAGAAAGATTTAGCACGACTACGCCACCCTGGATCTCGGCCAGGGACCTTTATTATTTAAATTTGTTTTGCTTTCTTTTAGGCAACACAGGTCAGCTCACAATAAAGTTAGCAGGAGACGTGGATATATCAAAGATACGTTTTATTACAATAAAAAGAAGGTTATTGCAAGAATAGAAAAATGGAAAAAAAAAACAAGTCACTGGGCACAATGATCAATTAACAAATTCCATTACACACTTCACAAACACGAGGATGGTGACCGGGGTTGTCTAAGACATCCACAAATACAAGTACAGGAACTGAGGCGTGACAGCAGGGCTTAAGGGCACTATAGGCCTCCACAGCAAACACCCCACACTTATACCTGTGACACACGCACACCGACACAGTCACTCCAGCCAACACTCGTGAAAGCACCAACACCAGAAATCTGCCACTGCCTTCTGCACTCAGCTCCTGTAACAAATCAAAAATCAGGTTATACACTTAAAAATGACACACTAAATCACATAAGTGACAATAACAAAAACTAGCCAATACTTGAATTCACCAAAAACAAACAAAACAAAATGATACAATAATAATAAAGAAAAATTATAATAAGGTTTTAAATGACAATAACAAGTTATTGCTATACTGCAAACACAAATTTAAACAAACTAACAACATTACAAAAGCTTTATAAAGAATCAAAAAGTAGATCAAGGTAAACCAACACACACACAAAATAATCCCAAAAAAATCTATAGAGCACGATTAAACTTCTCACACGCCACACTCACAACGATGATCACGTTTCGCAAAGGCGATCAAACACACGAAAGGACAAGATTTATAAAGTCTCACACACACACACACACACACACACACACACACACACACACACACACGGCAAATCGACTTTAACCAAAGCGAAGCAGCAGCATCTCCAGATAACAGTTCCCACGCAGCCCGAGCAACAGGGAAACTTTACGAACGAAAATTGTCAGTATCGACGCCTCAGATGTGTCGTAGAGACAAGGTCTGACTCCCAAATCATTTAGAAAAGCAAATATACCAGGAACATGAGAGCTCGTTCAGTCTGTCTATAAACAGCAGGGCTCGATGGGAGGACAACCGCGTCCACAACAGCGGGCAGACACTTGGGCCAACTCAGTCTCGCCTGAACTTCTAACTGTAGAGGGGCAACCTCAGACCAATATCAGCCACGGGATTTCCTTCAGTATGCTTTTTCTGAACGGTGAGTGAAAGAGACGTAGGGGGGGTAAGGGGCGGAACCCATAACACCCGACTACTTCACACACGCCTTTATATGTACCTCACTGCCGAATGATAGGACCACTGGGGAACAACGAACAAACCAATCAGCTAAGCGTATGAAGAACCGTATCACCACATATATATATATATATATATATATAAAGGTTTTGCTGGCAATTTGTCAGTGGATGAATGGAAGTAAGCTAATATATTTAACCTAAAAGTATGCACTGTAATGGTACAGCTAATGAATCTGAGCTGAAAGTAACGTTTCCTCAAACACGTTTTGAACTTTCATGGTAAACAAAAAAAAAAAAAAAAAAAAAAAATGATAGCACTTGTTCTGTGATTTCAGAAGTGTCAGAAAGGAGACGTTCCTGATTTTATTTTAATTTCTGAAGGGAGCTGCTGACAGAGATACAGAAAACACAGGTGATCTGAGAAAGCTTATAAAATAACTTTATATTCATCTTTCACAATATATTTAGCCTATATCCTATATCACCATGCATGTGTTTGTTTGCTTGTTAGTTATTTTAAAAGGGCTTTCCAAACATAAGTAACACTGTAAGAGCATTGCTAAATAAGTAAACCTAAAAACTATTAATTATTATTATTATTATTATTATTAATATTCTTATTTTTGTATGTTATTCTTTTTTTCTCTCTCTCTTCTGCATTTACCTGTGCTGTAGTTTATTTCTAATAAACCTGGTATTGTATAATAAATATTGTTGGGTCTGTGACAAATTGTTTATGTTCCTTCCTAGATCCTTCAATGCTGATGGCAGTGCATTAGAGCTGGAGTGTATCTCCTGTTGAAGAACATTTTTAGACATTATGAACTATGAGACTAGTAAGTAATACATCAAACACTACCATTCAAAAGTTTAAGGGTCAGATTTGTCATGTATTTAAAAGACGTTTTTTATGGCAACCCCTGCTACATTTATTTGATTAAAATACACACATCATCCACGTCATATCATCCTTCAGAAATCATACTTTGTGAAAACAGAAATAAATTACATTTTACAATGTATTCACATAGAAAACAATTATTCTATATTGCAATAAAATTTCACAACATTGCTGTTTTTTATGTATGATCAAATGAATGCATTTTTTGGTGAACATAAGAGACTTATTTAAAAAGCATAAGAAACAGGAATAATCATAATATGAGTTTACCTAGTGGTATGAACCCAGAGTCTTCACTGGTTCAGTAATAAAACGAGCATCTTCCATACGAAACTTGTGGTTTCAATTAGGGCAAAAAGCATTGTTGAACAACAAAATAAAATATTGGGAACTAGTAATTGGTTATTCTAAGTATCCTGTACTACAAATTATACAAAAATTATAAAATACTATATTGATCAACTGTTTGGTGTGATGACGTTTAATGTCTCCGACAGCGCCTGTAGCCCCATTTAGCAACTTGTTAGCAACTGTATTTTTAAAGGAACAGTTTTAAAAAATCACGAGTGTGGTGTAAATGGTGTGTTTTATGTCGTAGAATAAAACTTGAAAGTATCTTGAGCTTGTGTTAACCACAAACTTATTTAAGGGAGTTAACCAAAATCCCATTCAAAAAACCCATTGACTTTGGGACGATGGAACCGGAAGTGCTAAAATGCTCTGCAACTGTGCTGGAAGGGCTCGGGCCAAAAGTTGCCCTTTGGGAATATGCTGGTCTGCAGAGCAGTCATGGGTACAGTATGTAATGTTTTTTTGAGATAAGCCCTTCTAACAGAAATGAAAAAATAATTAGAAGTAAAAATGGTAACACTTTTTTTTGACCAATTCTCACTATTAACCAGTGGCTTATTATTGACGTGGGCTGTTTATTAGAACTTCTAAAGCACATATTCTACGTGACCTTATTATACTTCAATAATCCTATCCAAGTAGCAAATTAGGAGTTTATTAGGGCAAAAACAAACAAACAAACAAACAATAATAATAATAAATGGTTTGCTAATCGTGGGAATTTAACTAAAATAATGTGTGTCTGGTAAAAAATATTGTTAGTATGTTAATGAACAATGTTTAATCTACCTCAGTGTTACCTTTTCTCAGATATCCCTGTTTATTTGTCATTTTACTTAGATGCTGTGACAAAATGCAGCCGAGCCACAGCAAGTGAGGTTGAAGGCTAAAACATGGCTCCGTAATGCCAGGGACAGAGATGGAGGGGTCAGAACTGCACTGGAAAAACACACCGGTGCCCCTGAAAGGAATTATTTTTAATTTAAGTTTTGTGTTATGTGTTCTGTAGTTCTTGGTGGTTACTGCTCTTTATAATTGACTTTTTTATTGCTGCTTTAAAATACATTTCTGTATTGTTATTATTATTAGTTTTACCATTAATACTATTATTAATTGCTGTAAATAAATGATTTGAAAAACATGACCTTCAGTTTATTACTGCTACAGTTAACATGTGCAATTTTCCTGCATATTCAGTAATTTGGTGGTATTCTGCAGGTTTCCCCACACTTTCCCCGTTGCGCCCGCACCCAGCCCACACTTCCCCCACTGCGCCCGTACCCAACCCACGCTTCCCCCGCTGTGCCCGCACCCAGCCCACAGCGTGCCCACACTTCCCCCACTGCGCCCATACCCAGCCCACAGCGTGCCCACACTTCCCCCACTGTGCCCGCACCCAGCCCACAGCGTGCCCACACTTCCCCCACTGCGCCCGCACCCAACCCACGCTTCCCCCGCTGTGCCCGCACCCAGCCCACACGTGCCCACACTTCCCCCACTGCGCCCGCACCCAGCCCACGCTTCCCCCGCTGTGCCTGCACCCAACCCACGCTTCCCCCGCTGTGCCCGCACCCAGCCCACACGTGCCCACACTTCCCCCGCTGCGCCCGCACCCAGCCCACAGCGTGCCCACACTTCCCCCACTGTGCCCGCACCCAGCCCACAGCGTGCCCACACTTCCCCCGCTGCGCCCGCACCCAGCCCACACTGTGGGCATGTTTATGGACCCACCATTGGCCCCATTGGGGGCCCACACTGCTTTGTTTGGGCCAGCCCACACCTAACCCACACTTTTGGGCTATCCCACTCTGGCCCCACACGGGCCCCATAGTGTGGGGCCCACACGTGCCCCGCATTTCACGCCGGTATTGGGGCCCACAGTGGGCTGCCCGCGCGGGCTAGATTTTTTGCCCACAGTGGGCCCACACGGGCCCCAAACGGGCATGTTTGCTGGGAAGTAACTGCGACGTCGTGGCAACATCGTGGATCAATAGTTGTGTGCTGGTAACCAGTTGGTAATTTTTCGTAATTATTTATTTTCTATGGGCGGACATGCAGTAGTTTAACCCTAATTTATGTCCTCATATGCCCAAACTAACCTAAAGGCTGTTCAAACAGCTGTGAATGATGAATACAGACTCAAAATAAATTCAGTTGATTTATTTTGAAAAACACACAAATATGAACAGTAAAATACACTCAAATTATTAATAAAAACATAGGATATACAGCAAAGTATGAATGAAAGAATTCAAGATGTTCCGTGCTCAGCATAATTATAAACAAAGTCCCTTTAAGGTAAGTCATTCCACTCGGCGGCCATCTTTGAAACGCCTCTCGGGCATGCAAGTGCAGCTCCTATCTCTTTGAATGGGGAAACATCAAATTCTCCAAAACTGTTTAGCAAGTTTATGATTAAATTTCATATTTGAAATCACCAGTGAAATCTGACAAGAACCGCCTCATAAATATGGTTCATTGTGCTTTAATAGCGTTAAAAAACGCTTATTTTTCAGACTAGATTAGCCAGTGCGCATGCGCAGTACTGAGCGCACGTCTTAGAACGCCAACTGTTTCTATAGCAACCGGGACTTCTAACGGCAGCTGCAGTGACTCGCTGACTTTACTAATCAACCATTGGCTCTTTCATTAAGAAGGCGGGGCTTCGCGGCCATAATGAGCGTTGCATTTTTCCCCATTCAAAACTATACGAGTGACAGGTCTTGGGTATTCTATAGTCTTTGTTATAAAAAGATATGCTATGCTAGCGTAACATTTGCTAGCGGACATTTCAGATAATTAAGGAAAGATACCATAATTACAGAGGTATAAATATTAACAAAAGTACAGTTTGCAGTAATGCAGTAATGCAGTTTTTTGGTATAATTAAGTTACAAGAAACGGAGAGAAATGTCGGACGCCGTCTTCTCCTCTTCAGCAGCTGATGTGCCCGCGGTTGCCATGGTAACTCTCAACCGTCACCAGTACTATACATAATAATAAAAAGGGGGTTTAGCGTCTTTCTAGAGTATCGAACTGTATTTTATATATTTATAAACCTATATATTTGTTATAAATTGTAAGACTCACCTCAGAAAAACGAATTATTCTGTCAGACACAGTTGATGTTAGCTAAAAAGTGCCTCAGACAAACGCGCTGTCCTTATTCAGTATCTGCGGTAGATGAGATGGTGTAGCCTGGCCTGTGTCATTATTTCAACGTTATCTTAATAACTCGTTAAAAAATAAAAAGTTTCACGACTTGTGAAATGTACTTTCCTTTCTTGTAGCTTGTAAAAAATTCTGTGCGCGTGAGTCAGTTGTGGAGACGCGCGCGCTCTGTCACGTGACATTGTCACATTTTAAATAACAAACAGGCATCTTTCCATTGCTAAACACATTACCAATATATCCAAGCAGCATATAGGCTAGTAAACAAAATAATATTAAAATAAAAAATAAAATAAACATTTAAATAATACAAAACGCAAATTATAACACACGTTTTAAGGCACTTTTTAAATGTTTTATAGATTTAAATAAAATTATAAAATAATTTTTAAATGCCGTAAAGCAAAGAGAAACTTTACTACATTTGTGTATTTATAAAACACTCAACATATTATAATTAACTTTGTTTTGCACTATATGGGCAATCGCCCATATTCTGGCTTGGTGAAAATAATATTTTATCTTAAGGGAACTTTCAGTCTTGTGTCTGACGTTTAATTAGACTTTTTAAATAGCAAATTCTGGTAATCAGAGCACATATAGAACGTGTAAATGATGGTCATAAAATTAGGCTACGTGCATGTGACGTTGCAGTTACGATGCCAGGAAGTCATGAAATGACCAGGGTCCAGTTGCATAAACTTAGCCTCTATGTTAAGACAGTGTCTTAATTACTAGTTTGACCAACTATCAGTTAATCAAAGGGTAATCAGTCTTATTTTTTGGATTCAACTTAGACTAATCTACATTTTTCTGTAAATGAATAAAAAAAATATATGACCAGTGTTAAAGAAAAAAAATAGCTGACTAACTTTTTAAGACTGGTCTAAACCTTTTATGCAACTGGCCCCAGTAGGCTATATTACCAATAGAGTAGCTACGTATCTGGGACGTCCTTGGTAATATTGCAACGTTAGGAGGACGTACTGAGGATGTTGTGACTTGGTAATTTGATGGTAATAAAATTACGGACATGCGACGTCATAGTTATGTTGTCAGCTGGTAAGTCATGAAATGACCAAAAAATGATGTAACTGTTACGCCGTGTGTTAGCAGGGTACGTATGTAAAGTAGCTAACATGCGTGATTTCTGTCACTGTCGGCATCCTCTCTGACTGCGGTGCGGCAAGCGGGTGCGCAATCATAATTCAAAGGAAGCCGGCTCAACTGTCCTGACCGCATCAGTAAAGCCGTAGCCTATACCCACCGTATAAAATGCTGTATGAAATGTCCCAACCAATAGGCCTACATTTAATGATGACGCCATTTCATTTCGTTTTATAAACCGTCACACCTTTACGAAAATTAGCCTAACCATGGTTTTATTATAGTGAAAGTGTTGTAAACAAGTAAACAATAAAGTTTCTCATTATTATGATATGTTAAGTAATAATTATAAGATGTTAAGTCATTATTACGAGAAACTTTGAAAATTGAAGAGAAAAGAAACTTAGAATTGCTTGGTATAAACTCACAATTGCGAAGTCACAATACCCGGGAGATACAAGTCAGAATTCTGACATTATAATGCAATTGCTACTTTATATCACGTCATTCGGACTTAATAACTTGCAATTGCGAGTTTATATCTCACAATTCTGACGTTTGTGGTTTTTCAGCGATAAAAAGTCGCAATAACCTTTTTTATTTTTTAATTCAGTGGCGGAAACGGGCTTTCATAGAAATCACTTATGCATAGCCTAATTGTGCATTTCATTTTTTATGTTTGCGCGAGTCTTTCATGGATGTGTATATGCGCATCGAGTTTGTATGTATGTGTGAGTGTTTTCAGGTGTATATCAAATGTGTATATGCGAGTATGTATAGGTGTGTCTGCATGCAGTGAGTTTATATGTAGGCTATGTGCGAGTGTTTATAGTTGTACATGGATCAATTTATACGTACAAGCGAGTGTCTATAGTTGTATGCATGCGTCAAGTTTATATGTAAACGCAAGTCATTCTCAAGTGTGTATGCATCTGACAAAAGATGTATTGGTATGGATTTTATAGCTATTAGTGTGGACGTGTATTTCATATATATATATATATATATATATATATATTAAACATCCAATAGTACACATGTATATGTGAGTAATTTATAGGTGTATATGCACGTGTTTTATGTATGTATTGATATGCGAAGTTTGATTTAAATCTTACGTGGCGCCTCATATAAAACAGTTACTTAACAGTTTTCCTGAAATGAAGTTCCAAACATAGTTTTGGAAAGAGCCTAATCATTCAGTCCTGACAGTCATCATTACAAGCTTATATAAGCAGCACTCATTCATGGTGCTGTCCCAGCAACAGTTTCTCTGCAATCCCTTCACCACCCCATCTTCTCTTTCATTTCTCATTCTATGTCTATATAGTACCGCAATGGGGATTGAACTTGGAGCTCAAGCCGAGCATCTGATTCGAGCCTCTGTTGAAGACAGCATATCGTCGCTGTCGGGCGGAATCGTCGCATCTCCAAAACCGTCATTTTTCAGGAAATGAAAAAACAAAACAAAAAAAAAAACACTGAAAAACTGCATATTTTTTGAGTTATTCAATATTTTATCGTTATAGTTGGTATTATACTATATATTGCTATCATACACTGTTGTGTACCAACAATAAGACAACATTTCCCCAAAATCATGTTTTATCGGAGATACAAGGTTTATGACTTGGGAGCAGGGAGATACGAGATAAGAATGATACAGACACAGACTTCGCTGCTGCCAGCAGTTCATCAAAGTCTGCGGTCGCGTTGAGCCTTTTGACAAGAGAAAAGGCTTCAATAGTTAACCAAATCTAACGACTGTGGTTACATAAATTTTCCTAAACTCTATTTTAAACGTTAGAGCTATGAGTGATGCAACAGGCCTACCAAAATAAAACGATAAGATGATGGGCTGTCTAACAGGCGGAAATTAATCTGCACGCAAACAAAGTCTGCGGTCGCATTGAGCCTTTTGACAAGAAAAAGGGCTTCAATAGTTAACCAAAGCTAACGACTGTGGTTACATACATCTTCCTAAACTCTATTTTAAAGGTTTAAGAGCTATGCTGCAATACAAAAAAAGACAGAGTCCGTCTTTTTTCCCCTTAATTCTTCCAGAACAGCTTATACTACTGTTTCAGCTATTAAAATAGTTACGTTTTGTATGTAATGCCAAAGTGGTTATATTTCGTTTCGTTTTCTTATTAAGTTAATTTAGAAAAACTTTTGGAGCATTTTTTGTTCGTTAAATATCGTTTCGTGTTATCTCACGTTTTTTTTTTTTTTAAGTAACGAACAGCGGCCAGCGGAAGACTGTTCATAGTTTGCTCAATTTGCCTTTTAAATCATCACGACTTGAATAAAATAAAATCTATAGATCTAAAACAGTTGAAGTAGCTATAGAACAATGTTGGTTTAAACATTAAACCTAGATAAATGTGCGCTATTAGGTGAATATCGTTTTTGAAGAGGAGAAGCTGAAATCGCTTTGCAGGACATGAGGAGCCAGCGCGATCACATTTTTTCAGCGAATAGGCTACATGCCTTACAAACATGATAAATAAATAAATAAATATAAAGCTTTAAATTATTACTTAACGAAATAAAACAAATCAGAAAAAAGCGCTTTCATTATGTAATCCGGAAAGATGCTTTCCTTCAAAAGTTGCGTCCAAAGAAGAGATTGAGAGTCAGGGTCTTTGCGACATTATCTCAGAATATACTAGTTTATTAATGGATCATTCAAATATCTCCTTACTGTTTCCACCGACACATTCAATGCTAATTATTTTTGCTGGTGGTATGTGACAAGATGATGGAAGCGGACATATGCCCCGACGCTCCAGCGGAGTGAAGAAAAGGTGGAGATACGAGCTCTTCTCAGACAGTTGAAGTGTTCAAATGAGTTAAGAGATTTGCTCTCAAGCTATTTTCAACACTGTAGATTGGTTAATAATTTGTAAAAATGACAGATCCACGTGGGCACTGACCAATAGCATCGATCTGTGAAAAAAATATGAAATTGACAAAATTTGGACATACGAGGTTTCCGACAGCGACGATATCAGTTTAACCATCCGGACTGGATGGGCAGGTGAAGTCATGAAACATTTATGATTCAAAAGTATTTTACTGCACTTACATTTTCTCATCAATAATGACACACTTAACCTTTATTCAGATTTTTATTTTTTTTGTTTAGGAGATTGAAAACGACAAGTGTTTGTTTGGGACCTCATAGTAGTGAAGTGACCTTTCAACCAAATACACACATTTAGCAAAGAAAGTATTCAAGGACTTTACATTGTATTCAATTAAGCCCCTGTAAACGTGAGGAAATAATAAAGTTTAATAAAGTTTTTTTCTTCTTTTTTGCCAAGCATAAATTTCATTGTCAACTAGTGCTGTGCACTTTATTAGCACACTAAAAGGACAAAAATAAAATCACTGCATATATAAGTTCTGATTTACACAGGAGTTCAGGGAACACAATCTCAAACTTGATGAACAGTAGTTTGAACAGAAAGGCTCACTTAATCTGTCCACAGTTTGAGATGGTAATGGTTTTTGAGGGTTTTCCATCTCTAGTGCCCAGCTCTCCGATTCTCCTCACCACAACCATGCCCTCTTTAATGAATCCGAAGGCCATGTGCTTGAAATCCAAGTGCTCTGCTTTCTTGAGGGTGATAAAGAACTGTGAGTTGTTGGTATCTCTGCCACGGTTGGCCATGGACAGCAGCCCTGGCCCTGTGTGCCTCACCTCGAAGCTCTCATCATCAAACTCCTTTCCATAGATGGATTTTCCTCCCGTCCCATCTTGGTTGGTAATATCACCACCCTGAGTGACAGCAGAACAAAACACAAAGACTTATTTAAGTAGCCATCAGAAATCAAAACTAGAAGCAAAACACCCCAGGTATTTCAGACCGTCACCATGAACGGCTCTGTTTGTATCTAATGATATGTTTAGTTCATAATGTTGCAGTGGACAACACATTCCAGGGCCCAGTTTATGGCAGCCCCTATCTGACCACTATAGTGGACAAAGGTTTGCTACATTTTGATCGGATCTTGGTGGACTAACATAAGCAAACTGTCCAACACCATCAGAAAAAGATGCCAGGACAACTGCTAGACACCTCTTAGAGGGCAAGAAGAAGACTTTTGGTAAAAAGCCTGGGAAGGACAGAACTTCCTATTGGTCAAAATGCAGTTACTGCCCTCCACCCACCTTGAGACTGATTTCTAAGGTTTGGCCCTGTGACAGTCATAAAAATTCCTTAGGATCTCCAGACGCAGCAGCAGTGGGTGAAACAAAGAGAGATCATGGAGATTGATCCAGATCCATTCAAAACTATGTTGTCAAGCCTTGAACTGATGCAAACCACATTTCAGAGAAATAAGTATTCCTACTGACAGCGATGTGTAGTGCAACATCTTACACAAACTCAGCTGTTACTGGACAAATTAATGCATGCATGACAGTTTGATTTTTTTCTCTTCTTTCTTAACTTTCTGTTTGCACTATGCAAATAAATTCCACAAGAGGAAAGAAGGGTGGGTACTGAGTCTGAGTCCCGTAAGGGAAGAGGCAATAACAACTACACATTCTGAGTCTGCGGCTCATTACAAGGAAGGCAGCAACAGCTAACTATTCGGAGTCTCCGAATACAAAAAATATTCAATTTTCATAATTTCAAAATTTAAAATAGATTTTAAGTAGATTTTTTTAAGGTTCTAAAGGGGGAAGTGACTAAAAATGTTTGAAAACCATTATGTTAAGGCAAAAAATAACATAATATGTTTGTATGTATTTAGGAAACATGTTACGTCTACATAGCTGATTCTCTGAAAAATAATGCTATAGCCAGTAATTCTACTCTGAAATGTGTGTTTTGGGCAGATTCCGGAACTGATTTGAAGTATTCATTTCACCAACTAGCTGTCAATATTACATACTGCACAATGATCTATGAGCAGAGGAACATTAAAACACAGTAAATCAACTTAATTTACAACGTTAAATTACAGTGCAAATCTTGTCGCGTGTCCTCAATCTGGCACTTGAGCGTCAAGTCCGAGTAGGAAGAAGCGGGAGAAACCCTTCTCTCCAATATTTTGAATTTGGACTGCAGTGCCCATTTCAACCGCTAGCTGTCAATCTTACATACGGCACCTTTGAATAAACAATTTAACTAAATATGCAGAAAACTCTGCAGCATTATTGACATATGTGCATTATTTGTTGATTTTACAGATAACACCAGAATAATGATTGTTTTGACACTAAGAATATCTTTAAATTGCTGATCCATGCTGTGTTTTCATAATACCATATTAACAGTGGGCTCTCACCTGACACATCAAGTCTGGGATGATCCTGTGGAAGACAGACTGGCGGTAACCGAAGCCCTTCTCTCCCGTACACAGAGCCCGGAAGTTTTCCGCTGTTTTGGGGACAATGTGAGCGAAGAGCTCCATGACGATTCTCCCAGCATCCTCACCATCTATGGTGATGTCGAAGAACACCACAGGGTTGGACTCTCGTGAAAGCGCCTCAGCGGCGGACATCTGAACATTGTCAGCCTGCAAAATGTGGCTCTGGCAGTCAGTGAACGCTCGTCTGAAGGACTCGGCCAGCTCTGGAGTCTTGAACTTGGCCGCCAGCTGCTCAACTATCCCATCTCCCTCTGTGTGTGTGAACAAACATACAGATGTGAAGACACCGGAAGCAAGGTGATGTGTATGAGGTGAGGAGCAAGGTCTGTACCTGAGTAGTCTGTGGCGGTCCACACTAGCGCATTAGCCGAGGTGTTCATGGGCTTGAGCTCGATGCTCTGGCTGATGGTGTGGTTGGCGCAGACTTTCAGCACCTGCTCACGTCTCATCACCACACGGTAGCGTTTTTTTAGAGGGTGGCAAAGGATTTTGATGTCTCCCACACCACGCTCCTTCCACTGATTGAGGTCACGGTCCCAGCGGTACAGTTTGGCTCTTTCTTTAAACAGGATCTCTTCATCCTCCTCACCAGACTTCACCTCCACCTGCAGGAGCCCCATCAACACATGTTACACTTCTCTGTAGACATGAAGACCACAGCTAACAGCATCACAGCAAATGCTCACCTCAGGCAGAGACACGATCGGCTCAAAGTCGATCTCAACATTATGGGGCTCCTCATCACCACTGCCCTCCTCTTTTTCTTCATTTTGTGTCACTGTACTTCCAAAAACTCTGGCTCCAGCATTTGACCATGTAAAATTTGCATCTGCAGAAAAAAACAGGCTGAAAACATCACGCTAACAACTTTAATACTGACAGCAGCAGTATGCTAACATACTAGCATGAAAATTTAATGATGAAATGTGTAGGTCTTTAAAAACAACCAAAAAGATCTTATGACCTGCTAAAGGACATCATTTTGCAAAGTCAAACAAAGATTACATTAGATTAGAATACAAATAAAATTGAATACAAATAAAATAAAATTTATTAGGTACTTACCTTTTTTGGCAAATGTGAATTCCTCTGTACCCTTTTTCAATTCTGTAAATGTAAACAAACTCGTAGATGCAAATCCAAAAGAAAGACCTGCTGGAGTGGAGCAAACACACATCACACGCAACAACTTTCAGCAGGCAAATTATTTACAGCTTGTTTGAATGTCCCTGTATTTTACCCTCTGACTCTGATTCTCACTCATCATGCTTTTCATTTTTTTTATTATACTTTTGTCCAAATAGGACCTACAGACAATCACATGTTGAAAGATTAACTGTTGAAATGTCTCACGGATGGGTTGGTATATGGTTTCCGTGTTGTTCCGGACTTTTTGTGTTGAGGGAAAAAAATGCAACATCCAGTACCACTATGGTTACAAATCATAGGCTGCCTGTATTTAGTTATTTTTTCTAAAAAGTTTTATTTTTTGTTAGTGTGCTAAAAGTGTGCGGTAATACAACAACATGTTCAACACCAAAATCTGTTGGTGATTAAATGATTCCCTTGACTATTTAAAAAAAAATATTTGCAGTGTTGGCCAGCTGGTAATTTATCCTGAAAACATTTTTCTTTGATTGACATTGCCATTATCTTGTATTGGTAACAAGCCTCCACAAGTGTTCATGGTTGCGGTTGCCAGATGTCAAAAGTTTAAAACCCCCAATCAGAGCTTTTGTCTTAAATTGATACATTTTCTGAACAGTGTTTCACTTCATACTTCATCTTCCCATCCTGGCAACTATTTGAACACACTCCATATTATATTTATTTATGTATCTATTATATTTATTTCTATACATTTATATAACTGCTCTCATAAAACTTTGATTGCCTTGCCAAAAAAAATAAAGTATAATAAAAAAAAAAAAAAATAATAAAATAAAAAAGTGATCGTTATAATGACACCAATATTTTAGAAAGCAGTTAAATTTCATAGTTCTTCATTTTATTTTTTTTTTTCAAATTGTTTATTGCTAAGTTTATTACAGCAAATATATATAGTACAACCTCACATGTTTGCTGCAGATCTATGTAATCATCACCATCAAATCATCATATCAGTAAAATCACTTCAGTATTAAGTAAGACTGAGTATAAATTTGCAGGTATAGCCCTAGGAGCTCAAATGTCAAGCTACTGTATGCCTGTGCCTGAATGTTTAAACTGGCAAGACTGAAAAACATGTCAGATGAAAAATATGCAAATGCCTCACTTTTTAGCCCTGATACCTAAACTAGTTTGAGTAATGCATTTCACATGAGCAACCTACCATGATCAGATGCTCCATCAGCTCCATCCACATACGGCTTTCCCTTCAGATTCCTCACTTCACTTTCAGAATCTTCATCTGAACAGAGTGAAAACACACTGGTGTATCTGAAGTCAATAATTTCTCGTTATGACACAGACCGTTTTATTTAGTTAGAAGCTGTGGGTACTAGGCACACCAATCAAAAGTGTATGCAAATGACTGTGAACTTTCACTTTCAGGGAAATCTCACATATGTCACCAGAGAGAAGAATGACACTTCACCAGAGCATCCAATTATGACATTGTTATCACTACCTAGCTTGAATTTATATATTTATATTGTGGGATAAAGACAAGTCCCACCCTATAGTTCCCTATGATACTTGCAAGACTGCGTCTGCTAAGACGCTATGGGGAAAACAAATTTTTCTCGATGACTGAAGTCTATTCAATAACGCAGTGTAACTGCACGGCCATTGGTTCGTGCAGTGAATAAAAAACGAACCAATGGCTCGCCAGTTGAGCTTCACGAGCCTATAGCGATGAATCCCACCAGATCTCCACAGGATCTCAGATTTCTTCTCCTTCAGTGACGACTCTGCATCTTGTGCTTCACTCACCTAGAGAGGCTTCCCTCTTATTCATACCTCTGCATCTGCGAGCGATCTGGTCTCTTTCGGTAGAAGCAAGTGTCTTTGGTGGATGTCTTTGGTGGCCTCAGACACAGAGGAGCTCTGAACAACCCCACCAGACTGCCACTTGCACAGCCCAGCGCAGCCAGTACGGGCATGGATGCAGAGATATTCTGCGCCCTGTCTAAAGCTGAAGAGGAACTGGGTTTGGAGTGATCCCCGCCTGAGGAGCCCACTCGCAGCCACCTTGATGAGGCCCCTCGTCAACATGCTTCAACATTCTTACCTGAGGTCCTTGACGAGATCTCACCCTTGTAAAATTTGAAATTATTTCCTCATGAAATTAAAATCCAGGAACTCTCACAAAAACAGATTCCATGCAACAGAACAATAAAACTAATCTCTAAAGAGAGCAAACAACACCACCCCCATTGCTCATTTATGACCCCCTTCTCCCCTCTGCCTTCTCCGCCTCTTCCTTTCACACTTTTCCCCTAAAAGGTTCCACTGAAAGTTCACCAAGAATATCCACATACCACATGTGTTATATCTTGTGAATATATTGTTTTTCTCCTTCATGTTTAATATCATTCTACCGTATCATCATACCGTAATATAACTGCATATTTAGCAAGAATTCATATTTAAACATATTTAGCTACTGTAGCTTGATAGAGATGGGTCACATAAATTAGAAAGAATGTGAAAGCTATGAAGGCTGTGGCCTATCCTCAATCTCAGACACCTAAACCGCCCCCTTATGAGACAGCCGTTCAGGGGTGCGTTTCCCAAAAGCATCGTTAGCCAACTATGATCGCAAGTTCCGTCGTTGCCATCATAGTTCAACGATTCTGCGTTTCCCGAAACCATAGTTCAAACGAACATTCGCAAACAGCATCGCAAACTTACGTGGTTGGAACTACAGCTCTCGACCTGTAGTTAGAAGCATAGTTTCTTGTTAGTTAGACGTATGGGTTCAATAAATTATGCTCTTGGGCACAATAAGCAAGCTAACATGCAGTACAATCAATATCTTCCATTCAACCTACATATAAATGCATTTTAATCGATGTATTAATGTGCATCCTCTATATGTGCCGTTTTTTAATAGTGCGCATGTGCGTAAATGCCTAAAGGGAACCCCAGAGTATGACGTAAGAGGGAACCCGAGATCAATCAAACGTCAAATAAAGCGAAATGACAAGGAACAAAAAAATAGTTAATTAGTCATCAGGTGGTATGTTTAATGTAGCGGCATTCTAAGATTTATAATCCGTTAAATAGCAGAAGTTATTGCTCTGTGACGTCATTAACAACGGCCCTACATTGTTGAACTAATGTAGTTCAAACGACGGAGATGCGACCGTGTTCGGGAAACAGTCGTGACTATCTAGTTTGTTTCCACAACAATGCATCGTGTTATGGAGGTTAATCAGTGAGTTACATCGTTGTACGGGAAACGCACCCCAGGATGATTACATTGAGGCAAATCCTCTCGCAAGTGCACCCAGGGGACTGGTTCCATTCGATGGAACGGAAAGACGCTTACTTTCAAATCCTGATTGCCCCCATCACAGGCAATTCTTGAGATTTGCCTTTGAGGGAGTGGCATATCAGTACACGGTCCTTCCCTTTGGACTATTTCTAACTCCCTGCACTTTTACAAAGTTTTCTTTGCCCTCTGAGACAGATGGGAGTCTGCTTAAGTTGGACTCGCTTTTGACAAATCCAGTACTTTGGCAGCTGCCCTCTTCCTGAACACTCTTAGCCCTCAGCACGAGTTCCGAGGCTGTACAAATTCCTTGAAACGATCACTTAGGTGGGGCTGACCTCTGTGAGTTTGCCTGTATTGTTCCTGCTGGGTTCCCTACAAATACTCGGCTCCTCTTAGCCCCTATGGTGCTTAGGGCGAGATCTGTATTAGTCATTAATTTTAGCATAACACAGCAGGATTGTACTGGTTCCCCATAGCGTCTTAGCAGATGCAGTACGAGTGAAGTATCGATAGCTCCGCTGCCAAGCCATTGGTTAGTTTTTTAGTCACTGCATGAAAAAATGGCCATGCAGTTATACTGCGTTATTGAAAAGGTTTCATTCATCTGAGAAAAATGTATAGTGCAGTACTTAGTCCGTATTTCAGGCAACTGAAGTTATGTTAGTAACCAAGTATGTTTTTTACAAAAATTGAAAAGCTGTTTCACTAGGAAATATGTCAGAATGCAGAAATCAGGTTGCCCATAACTACTCTAACAGAACCCAAATGGCAAGATTGCTTTTGTTACATTTAACCTGATGTTGCTTTTTCTAGTTGTTAAGATTAAAACAAGCTTAAGATACTGATTTAATAACAAAGAGAATGGCAAAACTAAAGAGTTTCGGCTTACCAGTTTTGAGGACTTTATTATCATGACCACAAGCATCTACAGACTGATCTGAGGAACTTGGGGCTGCCTCTTTTTTTTCTTCATTTTTGTGAAGTTCAGCAACATTTTTGAGGAGGTCAGATGCAGATCCATTCTGTGACTGATTGTCTGATGCTTCAGATTTTGCAATATCAAACTTAAAAACAGGCACTGGCATGGAAAATGAAAATTTTGAACCGCTTGATGACTTTTCAGCCTCAGTTGTAGAGGACTTAATCTTGAGGCCTTCTAAGGGCGCTTTATTATTACTTGTACTTGTACCTGGATTGAAATTGGCTTTAAATCCTGTTGCAGCAGGTTGGTAGATAGAACTACCAAATCTGAAGGGAACAGAGGAACTTGATGGTGCAGCAGAGGTTTTGTTTTTTACATTTGGATTTGTTGTCTGACACAAAACACAATGGCTACATGTAGCTTCATTTCTTACCAAGCAAGTGTCACAATTCCACTGTCCATCTTTTTTAGCAAAAAAGGTAGCTAATACCTCTACTTGTGATGTTGCATTACTTTCTTCAGTGCTGCAGGGGTTGCAGTTCTTCTGACCCTCTTTCTTAGCAAATTGAATGCCAATTCCAGTGCCAAATGGGACTGTTGACACTTTCTCATGTTGTGGTGCATCTGCCTGAATACCTTTCTTCTCAGCCTGAGCTCCAAAGCCAGCAGATGTCCTAGCAGCATTCTTCAGTCCAAACCTAAAAGAAACTGGTATTTGAGATCCAAAGGTGAAGCCCTTCGAGCTGACATTAGTGCTGGCAGTGTTCTTGGCAGAATCTCCAGAAAGTCCAAAAGAAAACAAATTGGCAGGATAAGCCACAGGGGCAGAGACTTTGAGTTCCTCTACAGGTTTCACCTTTTCTGCAGTAGGAGCTGGACTGCTGCAGGCAACACATACTGCAGATGTGAAAGTGTTTCTTACACAGCACACATTGCAGTCCCAATGACCCTCCTTCTTTGAAAATAGGGGCTCTAGATCCACTGTTTTGGATGAAATCTGAGAATATGCAACTGGAACAAATAAAAGGAATAGTTTTTAGTTTTAAGTTTATGTCTTATTATTACATTCAAAAGTAGTTTTATTTATTATTATTATTTTTTTTTTTTTTTTGGTCATTCTCCATTTTCAAGGTTTCTGCAGGTTGTATTAAGGTACATCTATAAGACCTTTATATGAATTTGTTAAAACCAATAAAAAAGAGGAATAAACTGACATACATCTTTCAAACTGAATATGTCAAAATGTTGTCAGTTTGTTCAAATGTTTAACAAAATCTACATATTTAGAGCCCTATGAAATACATTAGATTTTCTTCTCTCTTAATGGAATAAAAAACTTACTAAAATTCAGTAATTAATTTAGAATAACACACACACACAAACAAATATACATACATAAATTATTACTCTTAA
This sequence comes from Cirrhinus molitorella, assembly GCA_033026305.1. Taxonomy (NCBI): domain Eukaryota; kingdom Metazoa; phylum Chordata; class Actinopteri; order Cypriniformes; family Cyprinidae; genus Cirrhinus; species Cirrhinus molitorella. The sequence continues at coordinate 7,834,215 of CM065126.1, read as the reverse complement.
CACCACAAAAACTGTTAACCTATCAAAATAAACCACTTAACATATTTAATAAATGCGTATCAATGCACATTTCCCACCAGTCCTGTGTAAACTACGGCACGCAAAGTTGTATTTATTTATTTATTTATTTTATACGCAAGAGATCAACGCAATCGGAAGAAGCTGCTCACTCAAACGATTTTACTCGTCTCAGTCTGCACAATCCTGGTGATGTCAGTGCCCTAAACCATGTTTTAATGGACTATTTCACATCCAGAGATGAAGGATCGGATGATGAAGTTACTAAAGAGGAGGAGTACGATGACAGTCAGTCAACAGTGTGTGAACAGTTGTGCTGTGCTCGCGTTTTTACATGTAAACTACAGCTACAAGGTACATTATTTGTGCTATTTAAACATACAAGGGGTGATCAAAAGTTCGGAGACCATACCCAGTGCCGGCCTGTAGGTTTGTGGGGCCCTAGGCAAGATAATGAAAATGGGCCTCACTAGTGTAAAAAACTGTTATATAAATTTTACGAATGAAGAGAAAGCACATAAAATGACTATTTAAATATTTACAAAGTCTAAATATTTACAAACAAATGTATGTAAAAATATTTAAACAAAAAAGGCATGCAAGTGAGATTGAGTAAATAGATACACATGAAACACAACTATATAAAATATAAATGAAGTATGCACAAAACCTAAATAAAATAAACAAGAGCATAAACAAAATAAATAAAGGCCTACTAATATTCGTAAATAATAAGAAATGCAGGCTATTCTGCTTGTTTTTAAGAATTAATTGATGATCACAAGGGGGAAAACAAAAAAAAAAAATCTTTAATTGCATTAGACATTGGATCCGGGTCTGTTATTATTTAACGTAACATGCTACAAGCACTACATCAATAAATATGTATATAGCAGTCAAAAAAAAAAAAAAAAATAAAAATAAAAATTATAAAATAAAATAAAATAAAATAAAATAAAAAAATTCAAGCTCTGGAAAGATTCCATTTCTACCACAACTTTATTTTCTCTATTATTCATTTTAAATAATTTAAAAATAGCATTAATGTGTAACATATTTCGAGAGACTATAGAGGCAATATTAACCCTTTCACACGTGAGTTTAAAATATTCTAGCTGAGCCCCCCAAGGTGAGTTTTTTTAGGCGACCGTTATTTTAGAACGTATTGCTTTATTGTTTCCATGGCGACGCGTCGTGCTTGTCACGTGGCACACCGCAGCCACAATAGAGCTATAAGACACATTGATCGCGTTTATTTCGTTTTTCTTTTTTTATTATTCATATTCACAAACATGCTCACTATATTATGAAACATCTGATATTCCGATTCTGAAATATGTGCCGGTAAATGTATTTGGAAGTTTAAATAGTTCTATAATGAATCTATGCCGGGTGATGGGCGCCGCCATGTTAGTTCACGCTGAATCCGAGCGGCAACACGCAAATTCATCCTCTCCTCCCGAAATACATTAAAGTAAGTCTCCGGTGAGCAGGGGGAAGAGCGGAGTAAACTTTACAGTTACCTACACAATGTTGATATGATATTAATAAAACATGTCGTCAGATTATATTGCCGCTTCTATAGACATAAGCGTGTGTTTTAACAAACTATAAATGTATGGTTTTGCTAGTACTTATGTGCATTTAAATGTGTGGAACCTAAAATAAGCATTATATGGTTGAAAACACTTAATAGTTGTGATAATATGACAAGAGCTCAGCGCCAGTCAAAGCGCCAAATCGGATTTGAATTCAGGAGCTGATCACGTGATGCGCTCAACGTTCGAATCACACCAGTGTGATCGTACGCTTCAGGGACCAGCCAAGACTGATCACACCGGTATGATCGTACGCGTCAAAGGGTTAAGTGAATTCCAAAATCTAAACTGTAATAACAAAATCTGAACTGTAACAAGAAAGATTTTCAGACTTTTTTATACCAAAAAATTATAAAGAACACAGAATTTGTAGGGCTGCACAGTTTGGCCAAAATGTTGTTTTTTATCAATATGACTAAAAGTCAGAAAATCGAGATGAAAAACTCAGAGACAAGTATTATTCCTATTTTTACCCAGAATAAGGTGTTATGAGATTTATACAGGAAATCCCTATTATGGACAAAGGTATACACTTTCATGTAGCTGAAAAAAACAGCTAGAGAGTACAGATAGAGACATATCTGTACGATTGCGACTAAATGGTTTATCTCTGCTCTTCAAGCTATATCGGGAATTTTTATATGAATAAACTATAGATGCAATGCAATGCTAATCAACAGCCTTTATCAACTTTGTAGAATACTATATAAGATAACGATTTTGCCTCATTCTGTGATGTGAAACCACATCAGATCATAAAAAGTTATTTAGTTATTATTTCAAAAACTTGACTAATGTTATTAAATGAATTTGGAGCAAAACATGTCATTAAAATGTTCTCAAATAGACAACAGGTTTGTAAACAGACTCAAACCTTTACTGAAGTAAATTTGAACGTGATTTTTCGACACATATGCCCCACTGTACAGCCCTGATGCATCACCTTAGTTATGTAGTCAGAAGGTGCGCACATTGGTTGGTATATGACATTAAAGTACCATAGAGCGATTTGAAAGCATGCAGAGCCGTCTACGGTCTATAGCTCTTGCGGTACTTTGATTTTAAACAGATCAAGTCAAATACGCCTAAAAATTCATTTGACAACCTCGCGGCCACAGAGCCCTCCCCTTAAGGTGGGGCCCTAGGCGACCGCCTGCATCGCCTGTTGGACGGGCCGACATTGACTATACCCATGATAAACAACAGAAAACAGACGTAAGTCTGTGTAATAATGCTGTATAGCGCTTGTGACAGCTCTCCTTAAACCCGTAAAGTGAAAGCAAAACACGTCCCACTTTAAATCCATTTTTTCTCAAAATTCCATTCCTGAAAATCATAGCTATCAGCCAATTTCAGATAGCCATAATGTTTGTTACGTTCAAGCTATGGACAAAATAAAAACAAACAAAAGTTTTGGAAAGGGCTTGAACCCAAGTTTCATATGGTATCAAAAAAAAATATGTATATAAGGATGAATGATTTCAGAATTTTTTTAAGTCAACATTTATGTGAGGAAAGTCGAGTCGACGTCGACTAGTCGCTGATGATGTCATTGCTGAACTAATACGCCTGAATCTTGAGCACAGACTCGTTAAATTTTGCTCATTCTTAATCAGATAAACAGATTAAGATTAATGAGAAATAATGTTCTTCTGAATTGTCTATTCATCAAATAAACCTGAAGAACTTCTACAGCTGTTTTCAACATAGTAATAATAATAATAATAATAATAGTTTATTGAGCAGCAAACCAGAATATTAGAATGATTTCTGATCTACTGTTGTTGCTGTACTTTGGATCAAATTAATGCAGGCTTTGTGATCAGAAAAGACTTCTTTAAAAAAAACATTAAAAATCTTACTGTTCAAAAATGTTTGACTAGTACTACTACAATACAAAACCATGCTAAACCTTGACAAAAAAAGTTTTGTTTTAAATGTTATAATAGTGATTTTATAATGTCCAAATATAAATATAAAAATAAAACTTGAAAAGATATATATTATGGAGTGGAAATGGTACGCTAAATAAGACGCATTCTGCGCCCCGTCACACTTCACGCTTTAAGATAGCGCAAATTTGAGAATGAATGTTCCAAAGTGAAGTAAACTTCAATGGATTTCCCGTGCTCAGGGAGTAGGGAGTATAAATTTATTTGACTGCCCTAATATATCTATATAAGGGCAGTCGAATAAATTTGTGTGAAGTTGAATAAATATATCAGTCGAAAAAATGATCTAATTAATTACATGATGTTTCGATAATTAATCTAATTTATTGCACATTAAACTTGGCAGAAAAAATACTCCCAAAAGATCAATTAAAATCATTGTTGTGTAAAGTATCAAACATATCCATGACCAAATAACCAAAAATTAACCAGCGTTCTAATGAGCCCAAATATAAAGGGTGACCTTCCATGAGTTCTATTCACTGTACACACACTGAATATGATGGCAGAAGGCATCAAAGATAGAAACAAGATGGGACTGCCTGAATCCTGGTACAGTCATGGGCGTAAATTTCATGTGACATGTGACATACTGTAAGCAGCGGGACTCGATGACAGTGTTTGTAGATCCAAATGCGAGCTTTATTGTACAAATCATGGTCAGGGCAGACAGTGTCGAACACCAGCAAACAACAATGTCCAGGGCAATAGCAGAAGAGTAATCCGTAAACACAGGAAAGGGTCCAAATCCAAGAGAGCAGTCTGAAGTAATGAATGAAACAAGGCAAGAACTATGGCAATGGAAATAACTGTGGCAATGACAAAACAAAGAAACAAGGCAATGAAACCAGGGAAAATGCTTGGTAGAGTCCGCTATGGCAAAACAATACTTCGCAACCTCCTGTTTGGCATGGCCCTCCTTTTATGGCTTCCAAACAGGAACTCACCATAGAGGCAGCAGAGGGAGTGGAGAGAGACAGCTCAATGGCAAGGGCTCCCTCCAGGGATTAGGCGAATCAGACGCCCTCCAGGGAGGATCAGGTGAATCTGACGCCTTCCAGGGCGGATCAGGCGAGTCAGACGGCCTGCAGGAGCCCTCCAGGGTGGATCGAGATCCCCCCCAGGGCGGAGCGGATGGGTCTGTAACACAGAACAAAGACAAACACACAGAGAGAGAGAGAGCAAGCTCGGAACCCAAGAACCAGGCCTGAGTTAACTGAACGCTCGGCATACTGAAGTCCTCTGCGGCCAAATTGGCACCGGGTGAGGGCTCTTTGGCAGCGCAACTCCCATGAGGAGTGTGGCTTCTGAGAAAGCCAGCTCAGGAAGAGTGGCTGAGAGCTTACTTGGCACAGAAACCGTGGCTCTGGCTTGACTTGGCTCAGGAACAACGACAGTGAGGTTTCTTGGCTTGAGAACGGCAGCTGTGACATCACTTGGCTCTGAAGAAACAGCTGTGACTTGACTTGGCTCGGGAGGAACAGCTGTGACTTGACTTGGCTCGGGAGGAACAGCTGTGACTTGACTTTGCTTCAGAGCGGCTGTTGTGAGGTGACTAGGGTCAGGAACAGCGGCTGTGATGTGGCTTGGCTTAGAAAGAACAGCTGTGACTTGACTTAACCTCAAAGGAACAGCTGTGACATGACTTGGCTTTGGAAGAACATCTGTGTCATGACTTGTTTCAGGAACAGCAGCTGTCACTTCAGGCAGAGCAGCTGCGAGGGGCCTTGACTCTGGAGGCGGAGCAGCTGCGACAAGGCTTGACGCAGGAGGCGGAGCAGCTGCGACAGGGCTTGACTCTGCAGGAGCTGTCATGCTTAAACTTGACATGGGGACAGCTGAACTTGACACTGGAGTTACAGCTGGGACTGGGCTGGCTTGACACCGGATGGGTGGCCATGACAGGTGCTGTCTCTGGAAGGGCGGCCATCTTGACCCGTGCAGGCTTGGCTGGCTTGGTGTTTTCGGGTGTTGGCTTGATGGTCGTGACACTAGGGGGCACAGGCTTGACGAAACCTGCTGCATAGACTGAAAGTAGCGGTGGGTCATACAGGTTGGAAATGCGTCCAGGATAAGTGTCAGAGGTGTGGGAAAGGGTTGTGGTATCCGCCATCTTGAGAAGTGCAGACACTGGTGTGGCAGCCATCTTGTGTTCAGGCTTTGGGATGGCAGCCATCTTGTGAGCTGTAGACTCTGGCGTGGTGGCCATCTTGACAGCTGCAGACTCTGGTGTGGCGGCCATCTTGACAGCTGCAGACTCTGGTGTGGCGGCCATCTTGACAGCTGCAGACTCTGGTGTGGCGGCCATCTTGACAAGTGGCGTGGCAGGCTTGATGCGAGTAGGCCCAGGAGCAGCAGGCTTGACGTGGGTAGGCCCTGGAACGACGTGAGCAGGCCCTGAAACAGCAGGCTTGGCTTGAGCAAGCCCTGGAACAGCAGACATGACGTGAACAGGCCTGGATGCAGCAGACGTGACGTGAACAGGCCCGGATGCAGCAGACGTGACGTGAACAGGCCCGGATGCAGCAGACGTGACGTGAACAGGCCCGGATGCAGCAGACGTGACGTGAACAGGCCCGGATGCAGCAGACGTGACGTGAACAGGCCTTGAAGTAGCAGGCTTGACATGAGCAGGTTTAGGTTTGGCAGTCGTAACATGAATAATTCCAGACATGAAGGTGGGTTTGTGCGAGTACTGTGGTGTTGTGGATGCTTTGGGATTGCAGGGTTCTTCATCTGCAATCCTGATGGTAAAAGCAGAGCCACTTAAATGTAGTGCAAAGTCTATATATTGTTCCAGAGTCCAGTGTGGGGTATTGCGTGGCATGAGTCGTAAAATTTCAGGTGATAGACCATGACGAAAAATGTCCTTGAATGCTACACCATTAAAGTCCACAAGATGACATACCTGGCAAAAGTCTGCTACATAATCCTCTATAGCCCGGTCCGCTTGACGTAGGCAGAGGAGACGAGAAACTGCTGGGTTCATGGTTTGGTGGTCAATATCTGTACTCAGTAAAGCTGCTGGATCTGTGGGTGGCAAAGTATTCTGTAAGCAGCGGGACTCGATGACAGCATTTGTAGATCCAAATGCGAGCTTTATTGTACAAATCGTGGTCAGGGCAGACAGGGTCAAACACCAGCAAACAACAATGTCCAGGGCAATAGCAGAAGAGTAATCCGTAAACACAGGCAAGGGTCCAAATCCAAGAGAGCAGTCCGAAGTAACAAATGAAACAAGGCAAGAACTATGGCAATGGAAATAACTGTGGCAATGACAAAACAAAGAAACAAGTCAAATGAAAACAGGGAAACCGCTTGGTAGAGTCCACTATGGCAAAACAATACTTCGTAACCTCCTGTTTGGCATGGCCCTCCTTTTATGGCTGCCAAACAGGAAGTCACCATTGAGGCAGCAGAGGGAGTGGAGAGAGACAGTTCAATGGCAAGGGCTCCCTCTGCTGGTGTGGCGTTACACATACTCTGAAAACACTACAAATGTCTTGCTGCAATATGAGTAGTAAACAAAACTGCACAATTCATTCACACAGAGACACACAGAACATGACTCCATATCATATATAAATAGTCTTTACGGAGCTTAATATTCAGAGACACTAGTGCATATTGCCATTCAAAAATTGAAGATTTCTTGTTTCACAGTTAATTCTATTTCTGTCACTGGATACTGCGATTCTGTCTGTGTACTTTAAGACTCTCTGTCTTACTTTAAATTTAAGATGTTCTGCTCTAATTTAAAATGGCCTTAAATTGTAGAAGGGCAAATTAAGATTTTTAAATACTTTTTTAAGCCCACAGAAACCCTGATTTTTAATAATTTAATAATTATTTAAAAATTAAAAATTAGTTAAAAAAGGGTCTACTCTACATTAATACATATTTTTTCTTAAGCGGGCCTACATAGTAGTTTTTTTTGTTTTTGTTTTTTTTCTGTGTTGAATAAATGAAGTATAAAATATTGCCCTACAATACACAAACAAACAAATAAATAAATAAATGATAGTGAGTACATGACAGGATTTTTATTTTCGCAAACTTGCTTACATATTCCTTACACATATGTCCTAAAACCTGTCACTATGTTGATAGTATATATGTAAATATAAAGCTATACATGTAAAAAATGTATAAGAATGAAAAATTAGAGGAATTTAAGAAAACTGTATAATAAATACAAATGTATTATTTCAAGAGATTTCTTAAATTATTCACATATTATAAGATGATGGAGGACTCATTTCTGAGAGCAGATGAATCTCCAGGACATTACCTCTGTCAGAGATATTTTTTAGCTCCTTTTTGCAGATATTCTCCAGTTTGCCTCTGAGCTGACGGACAGATTCTCTCAGGTCATCAAAAGAGAAGAGAGAACTGAAGGGATCGTCATTTACATCTGTAGATTCAGGAGGTGCTGAGAGAAACTGGAAACTCTACAGAAAACAGAAATCAAGACTCATCAGCTCAACACTTCACCCAATAACCTTCTCCAACATCAGCTTAATTTTTCTCATATTCATTAAATTACATTAGAGCTACAGATTCAAGCATTTGATGCTTAAGATACATATGAGTTTTGGATCATAAAACATCTTCTCAGAACATAAATGTCCATAACAGCTCAAGCACATCAGTGGAGTCTCATTGTATAGATTTGCTCAGAAAAAGTAGCTCAAAGGGTATGAGTACACAAACCATTCTTTATAACTTTAGTGCTGTTAGTGACACTGAAAATTCAGTAGAACCCTTAAAACCTGGTCAGGTTTTGTTTGGTTTTAAATCAGAAAGAAATATTACTTAAAAAGGTGAAATGTTAGTAAAGTTTTGTCTCATTTCTGCTCTTACTAAATGATTCTGTTCTTCTTGATCTCTGTTACCTGCAGGAACTGGATGTGATCCTGTGTGTGTGAAAGCTGCTGCAGCTCAGCGTCTCTCCTCCTCAGATTATTGATCTCCTTCTCCAGTCGCTCCAGTCGTCCTTCAGCTCGACTCACTGCAGCCTTTTCCTGATCTCTGATCAGCCGTATCAGCTCAGAGCGGCTTCTCTCAATGGAGTGGATGAGCACAGTAAAGATCCTCTCACTGTCCTCCACTGCTGTCTGTGCAGAGCGCTGTTAGGACACACAGTGATTCAGGCTTCACTGGGACTGAAAGAGACACGAGAGTCTAAACTGAGACTGAGACAAACTTCTTTTCTAGACTCACCTTATAAGACTCCACAGCCTCTCTCAGCTGCAGAATATCTTTCTCTCTCTGCTGGACTCTCTGCTGGAACGTCTTCTGCATCTCCTTCACCTTGTTCTGGAGAAACAGATGATAGTAAATGTCACAGAAAACTATGATGAACAATTGAATCGAGTAAACATAGGGTGAGGCAGTTTATCTGAACTGATAACCAATGGCTGTAGGTTCAAACTCCAGTAGGGAAGATCAGTTACAATCATTGTACCTGAATTAACATGGAGCACAAAAAGTTTCAGTCAGATATAGAAAGCTTGCATTTAGCTTGCATTTTAACAGAAATATATAAGTTGTCAAACAATGTTTGATTATTTCACTTCATTATTTTATGTTGCTTAATCAAGGCCAATTTTATGAAAGATTGTACTGATAAAGGTTTACAGTACATTTTCAGAAATGCAGTTCATTTCTGCTGACGTGTGCAGAGTGAATGCTATAAACTGTTAATGTGGGTGCCACATAAACAAGCCAAGTGTTAACAATATTTCAGCAGTGTCTAGTTTTTAAATACCTGTGTCTTTGTCATCTGTGCCACAGCTGATACAGTGCTGTGGTTTTTATGTTCATCCATTGCACACAGCACACATATACATTTCTGGTCAGTGCAACAGAAAACCTCAAGGAGCTTCACATGTTTCTGGCAGATCATCTCCTGCAGTCTTCCAGTGGCATCAGACAAATTGTGTCTCTTTCCTTTAAACCAACGCTCATGTTGTTCAAGGTGATTCTGACAGTAAGAGTTCAGACACACCAGACAGGACTTGACAGCTTTGTATTTTCTTCCAGTACAAACGTCACACTTTACATCTCCAGCTTCAGCATAACAGTCAGCAGGAAGTTTGTTCTTCTTCAGTTTCTCCACCACTTCAGCCAACACAGTGATTTTAGCTAAAGCAGGTCTTGGACTGAAGGTCTGTCTACACTGAGGGCAGCTGTAGAGACTCTTCTGATCCTCCTTATCCCAGAAACCTGTAATACAGCTCTTACAGTAACTGTGTCCACAGGGAATGGCCACCGGATCCTTCAGGAAATCCAGACACACTGAACATGTGAACTCAGCCTGCAAACTTCTGGCTTCTTCCATTTTACTGTGTGAATACAGAGACACAAACACACACCAGCTCAACTACACTTCAGTTTTTCTTTCCCTGAACTCAAGTGATTCCTGTTTTCTGCTTCTGTGTTTGAGTGACGTGTGTAAAACAGGTGTGTCTGTGAATCTGTAAACCAGGTCCTCATTCCTGCTCCTGTGGAGTTTAGTTTTGACACACCTAGCTGTTATTGAAGTAAATGCAAGGACTTGTTGATTCAGGTGTCTTTAACCCTTTAACTGTCACTCCCTATTGTGAACATAGACATGAAAATGCACTATCCAAATGTAATTTTTTGTAATTCATGAACAAAAACATTTTGTAATATGATTTTCATGTACAATTTCCATGATAATGCAATGTCTGATTTTAAAATGTTTCCAAAGGATGAATTTAGAAATTTTAAGTCTTCAAGTGATATATAATTTCTTATGATTTCTAAAGCGTGATAGAAAAAAAGGCAACAAAGAAAGTCATTTTGTGAAAAAGGTCTGAACTCCTGTTATGAAGTAAATTTTTTTTAGGTGCACTCTTGTCATAAATTAATCTATTACTTTTCCTACATAATTTTTAACACAAAACAGTGGTAAAATATCAGTTTAGGAGTCTTAGACCTTTCCAACGATATATAGTTTGTCATGATTAGATTAGGATTTATTTGAAATATGGGGAAGTAAACGTAGGCGTCCCGGTGACGGGACGGTGACAGTTAAAGGGTTAATTAAAAATGAAACTAAACTAAAAGTGACTCTCCTAGACTAGGAATGGGGAACACTGATAATTAAATGTTGACTAGCTATCAGTCTTAGACAAACACTTAAAGATACAGAAAAGCAGGACAACAGCCTAAAAAAATGCATTTATACTGCATTATACTTGTTCTGTAGGACTAAAAAATGTGTTCAGAATTACAGTTCCTTCATTATCACACTGATAGATCTGTTTTCTAAAAGGTAATGCAATGTTGTAACTAGAGGCTAGACGCTGGTAAACAGTCTGTTCTGTGTTCTTGAGCTGCTTTTCTAATATTTTAGACACTTGCTATTTTGTATTCTCTTAAATATTATATTATTATAACAGCAAAATTGCCAATACCATATATATTTCACAATAAGCTAAGTAAAAAGCAATAACACAACAAAGCAAGTTTGTAGATGTTCATGTGCAGATATTGAATAATCTTTGCATAGTCATCAAAATCAGTCATCACTGTGAAAGACACAAATCTCATTCAGCCATGAGCAATAAGGGATTTTCTCTTTTTCAATGGATTAACAATAAAGACAGGGAGCTGCTAAATGCGGTCGGCAGGGCACATCAGCACCCTTGCAATTCTGTCAGAAAATGCAACTTTTCTCTCAGAAAATTGTTGCAGTTTCAAATGTTTTGGTTCTCACGTTTATTTTATTTTATTTTGCTTTCCCTTTTAACAACACACACACACACACACACACACACACACACACACACAAAAAAAACAGAAAAGAAAAGAAAAGTCAAATCTGATACAATTTTACACAAACCTAAAAAATGCACTGGACAAAATTATTGGCACCCTTATCTTGACATTTGTTAGCATCCCTTTGGAAAAAATAACTGAAAATAAATCTTTTTTTACACATTTATACTGGAATTTTGGACCACTCTTCTTTTGCAAACTGCTCCAGGTCATTCAGATTTGAAGGATGCCTTCTCCCAACTGCTGTTTTGAGTAATTCTTTGGTAATTCAATGGGATTCAGATCTGGACTCATTGCTGGTAATTTTAGAACTCTCCAGCACTTTGTTTGTAACCATTTCTGAGTGCTTTTTGAAGTGTTTCGGGTCATTGCCCTGGAAAACCCATGACCTCTGGTGGAGATGCAGCTTTCTGACACTGGCCACTACGTTGCGCCTCAGAATTCTTTGGTAATAATCAGATTTCATACCGTTCACACAGTCAAGGCATCCAGTGCCAGAAACAGTAAAGCAACCCCAAAACATCTTTGAGCAAAAGTTATAGCTGTCTCAAGTTGGCTGATTGTTATGATTTTTTTGCTATTTTATTTTGCTCCTGCACCTCCGTCTCCTTCTCCTTCTCCGGCTCCCATCTACACCACCCCCCTGAGTTCCACGTTTTCCACTCATCTGTTCCCCAGCTTCTGCACCTCCGTCTCCTTCTCCGGCTCCCATCTACACCGCCAGTCCCCTGGTCAATCCACCGCCCTGCTCTGGCTCGGCAGAGGAATAGAAAAAGAATTTCTCCTCCAGTGTTCGCTCGCCCTTGACATGCAGCCGCATCGTTTCCCCGCTGACAAGGCTAAAATCTCCTTTATTCTATCGTTGTCAACAGGTCGAGTACTCCAATGGGCGGAATCTCTCTGGCAGCAGAACGGGCCAGCCATTTACTCCATGGACGCATTCATCACTCGCTTCAAAGAAGTTTTCGGATGTCCCATCGGAGATTCTAGCATAAGTGATCAACTATATCACCTCCAACAAGGAAAGGATTCCATCCAGGATTATGATCTCCGCTTCCGCACATTGGCTGCTGCTAGCGGTTGGAACGAACGCTCCCTGTTAACAACTTTCCATCAAGGCATTGAGCCCTCTCTGCGGCTGCATCTCACCTCCTATGATGACACCTACGGGTGAGCGCTTCATTCAGCTCGCTTTCAGAGTGGCAAACTGCATTCAGGGATTTATGGAATCAAGTGAAGCTAAATCAATTCCAAAATGCCACTCTGACCCTCCCCCAGCCAGAGCGTCCCAGCACTCCAGAACCAGTCAGCGAACCCATGCAGGTCGACTTTGTACGCCTGACCCCCATCGAACGCCAACGCCGGCTGACCTAAGGACTATATTTGTACTGCGGTCAACAGGGGCACGTTATTCAACGATGCCCCGTCCGTCCTACAAAACCCCTGGTGAGTGTGCGGAGTTACGCTTCCACATCCGGGGTGGGGGACGTCCTGTCACAGCAGCAGGGGAATCCTCCTCGACTCCATCCATGTGCCTTCTTCTCCAAAAAGTTATCCCCGGCGGAGCAGAACTATGACATCGGGAATCGAGAGCTCCTCGCCATCAAGCTCGCCCTGGAGGAATGGAGGCACTGGCTGGAGGGGGCCCACCATCCATTCCACGTCCTCACTGACCATCGGAACCTGGAATACCTCCAAAATGCCAAGATTTAACTTCTTCACCCGATTTAACTTCACCATCTCTTTCCGTCCAGGGACCAAAAACTCTAACACCATGTCCTAACTACACGCGACGCGACAAGATTCCAGCGACAAACAATTTGGGTGTCCACACCAGACGCGACGTGACAATGCGACGCGACAGAATCAATCAAATATCACAGCCAATCAGAAGCGCGTGTGGGTGGGCTCTCCCTGGAAGCACTGCACTCGCAACGAAATTTGAATACGTTTATAACTTCTAACATTATTAAATCTACATACTGAGTGACTAATACCGCCTTTTTATGGAATACACTTGTTGGTTCATATTGAGTTCACAGTTTGAACGTGCATTTTTGCTTTCATTTATTTTCCAGATCTGAGGTAAACTATCTGTTGTTGCTTTCAGTATGGCTATAAAGGTCACACAAAATGATATTCAGAGTCACATTAGACACATTTAACTTTGAATAAAGCACATAATCAGTATCTGAGATTATCACTGTCATTAGTTTGAATGCTGTTGTTCCAGCCGCGACATCACGGAAATAGAAACAGTTTAGAAATAGAAATTTTGCATATCGCCGTCACGGCTAGTTAGGACAAAAACTCTAAGTAACATGGAAAAGATACCTTTTATCGCGTGTCGCGGCGTTGCGTGGCGTGTAGTTAGGACACGGTGTAAGGCAGATGCTCTGTCCCGTCTTCATGCTCCTGACGAACTCCCTGAAAAAACAGAAACCATCATCCAACCCGAACTCATCGTAAGTCCTATCCAGTGGTCCCTGGACAAGGAATTAACGGCCGCCAGTGCCTCCAATCCCGCTCCTCCGGGGTGCTCCTCCGGGGCTCCCTCCGGACCGCACCTTCATCCCAAGACCTCAATGCAGACAACTCATCCACTCCTGTCACACATCTCTGGGCACTGGGCATCCTGGGGCCAATCAAACCCTCTCACTGCTACAAGAACGCTTCTGGTGGCCCGACATGGCACAGGACATCAGAAGGTACGTGAGAGGATGCCAGGAATGCACGATGTCCAAGACATCTTCCATCCGGCAAGCTCCTCCCGCTTCCCATTCCTCCGCGTCCTTGGTCACACCAAGGAGTGGATTTTGTCACGGACCTCCCTTCCTCAGATGGTCACACCTGTATCCTGGTTACAGTTGACAGATTCTCGAAAGCATGTCGTCTAGTACCCCTCAAGGGTCTTCTTACGGCCATGGAAACAGCAGAGGTCCTCTTCAATCATGTCTTCCACAACTTTGGAATCCCTGAAGACATTGTGTCTGACCGAGGACCCCAGTTCATCTCCCGAGTGTGGTGTTCCTTCTTCTCCCTCCTAGGTGTGACTGTGAGCCTATCTTCTGGATATCATCCTCAGACAAATGGACAGACGGATCGAAAGATCCAGGAGATAGGCTGCTACCTCCCTACCTTCTGCCACAGCCACCAGAATTCCTGGAACAGGTACCCTGGTTCCAGGAGAGTGAGAGGGTCTGGGACTCAGCCCATCAACACCTCCAGCGGGCAGTCCGACGTCAACAACATCATGCGGATGCTCGGAGAAACGACACTCCTACCACCGGACCAGAAGGTTTGGCTCTCCACCCGAGACATCTGCCTACGACTGCCCTGCAAGAAGCAGATTCATTGGCCCCTTTCCCATCATACGTGAGATCAATCCAGTCACTTACCAACTCCAATTACCTCCTCACTACACGATTCACCCGACTTTCCACGTATCACTCCTCAAACCTTACCACTCACCTGTTTCTTCTCTCCCCACAGAGCCTGGTCCCATCAATGAACCCCCTCTCCTGATGGTGCTCGAGGATGGTACCATCTACTCCGTCAAGGACATCCTGAACTCCTCGCGTCATTTCAGTCGGTTCTGTCACAGAAACACTAGGTTCCTCCCTCACTCAAGCAAGTCAGTCACCTAAGTACTAATCAGCCACACCTGTTCCTCATCAACTCACCTCCATATAAGCAGACTCTCTGCACTTCCTCATTGTCTGGTATCCCACATGGCAAACAGACTCACGTTCATGCTCTCCCAAGAAACCTTTACCTGTGTCTACTCCTCATGTCTCTGTGTCTCCAAAGCCCTTCTGAGTTCCACGTTCTCCACTCATCTGTTCCCCAGCTCCTGGAAACCTCTTCAACCATCTCAACTGTGCAGTGTGTGCATATCAACTCTGGTAACCTCTCCATTCAATCTCTATTGACTGCCTTCACCCATTCACGTTCTCATTCCATTGACTGTTTCAATAAATACACCTGTTGAGTTAAACTCTCCATCTTTGTCCGAGTCTGTGTTCCGTGACACATGGAGTCGACTCCATTTATCATGACTGTCCGAATTAGTCTAATTTAGCAGTGACATATGAAGGTAAAACGGTATCAAAACTCGAGAGCTTGTTGATCTGATGTGGGAACTTGACATTTACACTCACAGCTTTGATGTGAAAAGCTGAATCTTTTGATTTGCACCCATGGACAATGATCAAAACACCCGTGTTTTTAAGTCGAAGTTGCAGATTAATAGCTACAACTGTGTAGAATGATATTCACATAAAGAAAATGACACACATATGTGTACAACATATTTACTTTTGCACTTTTCTTCAGTTTTGCTGTACAACATCAAGTTGTCACTTGGCAGTACCTCTCAGATCTGGCAGTACAACTTCAAATCCTAGTGCTTCGACTTTTGCTACTCCTTTTGCGCTATTCCTGTTGCAACACTTACAGGTCCTTCTCAAAAAATTAGCATATTGTGATAAAGTTCATTATTTTCTGTAATGTACTGATAAACATTAGACTTTCATATATTTTAGATTCATTACACACAACTCGAAGTAGTTCAAGCCTTTTATTGTTTTAATATTGATGATTTTGGCATACAGCTCATGAAAACCCAAAATTCCTATCTCAAAAAATTAGCATATTTCATCCGACCAATAAAAGAAAAGTGTTTTTAATACAAAAAAAGTCAACCTTCAAATAATTATGTTCAGTTATGCACTCAATACTTGGTCGGGAATCCTTTTGCAGAAATGACTGCTTCAATGCGGCGTGGCATGGAGGCAATCAGCCTGTGGCACTGCTGAGGTGTTAAGGAGGCCCAGGATGCTTCGATAGCGGCCTTAAGCTCATCCAGAGTGTTGGGTCTTGCGTCTCTCAACTTTCTCTTCACAATATCCCACAGATTCTCTATGGGGTTCAGGTCAGGAGAGTTGGCAGGCCAATTGAGCACAGTAATACCATGGTCAGTAAACCATTTACCAGTGGTTTTGGCACTGTGAGCAGGTGCCAGGTCGTGCTGAAAAATGAAATCTTCATCTCCATAAAGCTTTTCAGCAGATGGAAGCATGAAGTGCTCCAAAATCTCCTGATAGCTAGCTGCATTGACCCTGCCCTTGATAAAACACAGTGGACCAACACCAGCAGCTGACATGGCACCCCAGACCATCACTGACTGTGGGTACTTGACACTGGACTTCAGGCATTTTGGCATTTCTCTCTCCCCAGTCTTCCTCCAGACTCTGGCACCTTGATTTCCGAATGACATGCAAAATTTGCTTTCATCCGAAAAAAGTACTTTGGACCACTGAGCAACAGTCCAGTGCTGCTTCTCTGTAGCCCAGGTCAGACGCTTCTGCCGCTGTTTCAAAAGTGGCTTGACCTGGGGAATGCGGCACCTGTAGCCCATTTCCTGCACACGCCTGTACACGGTGGCTCTGGATGTTTCTACTCCAGACTCAGTCCACTGCTTCCGCAGGTCCTTCGGTCCTTCTTCACAATCTTCCTCAGGGTCCGGTCACCTCTTCTCGTTGTGCAGCGTTTTCTGCCACACTTTTTCCTTCCCACAGACCTCTTGCTTGAGGGTGTCAATGATGGCCTTCTGGACAGCAGTCAGGTCGGCAGTCTTACCCATGATTGCGGTTTTGAGTAATGAACCAGGCTGGGAGTTTTTAAAAGCCTCAGGAATCTTTTGCAGGTGTTCAGAGTTAATTAGTTGATTCAGATGATTAGGTTAATAGCTCGTTTAGAGAACCTTTTCATGATATGCTAATTTTTTGAGATAGGAATTTTGGGTTTTCATGAGCTGTATGCCAAAATCATCAATATTAAAACAATAAAAGGCTTGAACTACTTCGAGTTGTGTGTAATGAATCTAAAATATATGAAAGTCTAATGTTTATCAGTACATTACAGAAAATAATGAACTTTATCACAATATGCTAATTTTTTGAGAAGGACCTGTACTTGTGCACTAAATGCAAAGGTGAGAGAGTGGGGCTAGTGGGGCGGGGCTAGTGTGCGAATTAGGTCATTTTATTGGTCGATGCCTGACCAATGAACAACGCCAGCCATGGCGAATTGACATCAAATCGATGTCACTATGCAGTAAGATAAAATAAAATAAATATGCAATACCCAAAACGTTTGCTGCTGTTTAACACCACACCTGTAGATGGCGCTATGCTAATAGTGATGGGGGGACGTCTTGTTCTGTCAATCAAGTCAAAGCCACTGCAGTCTTAAAGGGATTTGAAATTAAATTTTGATATGTTTTAGCTTACCCCAAGGGCATCCAAGATGTAGGTGTCTTTGTTTCTGCAGTAGTTTCAATTTTGATGTTTTTAGGTCCAACCGTTCTTGTCTGTCAGTCATATAATGCATGCCTATGGTCACCTCATAAAAGAAAATGCACAGATTCAAATTAAACAGTCCAAATTAAACAATTCCACATCGTAAGTACACATTGATGACCTAAGACATGAAACGAGCGGTTTGTGTGAGAAAACGAACAGTATTTATATAGTTTTTTACCTCTTGAAAAACATCATATCCATGTTGAGGGCACGAGCTTCTTGGTGTGTGAGCACGTTCTGGCTTATTGATGCGCTTGGGTAAGCTAAAACATATCAAAATTTAATAGTGAACTATCCCTTTAAGACGAACAGCTTCATTATATCAGGTGGGTAAATGTGCTGACATTAAAATGTAAAACATATATATTGGGCAACATGTTGTCTTGTGTAATTTTGAACACTTAGAGGAACACGTATTTTAATGAAATATTAATTAGTGCACTGTTTTTGGTACTTTTTGTGTTTTATAATTTCCCGCCAGAGAACAGTAATGTAATTTGAAGCTAGTTGAAGCTAGCTATAGCTATGTGAATAGTATTTTAGATGTCATTATAAGCATGTTGTTAATGTTACCTTTTGTGTTTGATTTGATGTAGTATATGCCATTTTAGATTAACGTATATCTGTCAGACATCTTATATTATTATTAAATTTTTATTATTATTATAATATATAATAATTTTTATATATTATATATTTTATTAGGCTATATATATATATATATATATATATATATATATATATATATATATATATATATATTATTTTATATATATTTTTTGCCTGTTTTTGTTGTTTTGTTTTTTTTACACGTTTAAATAGGACTTTTATTTCGGATTGTTTATGTGACGACATTAGGACGCGCCGCGATTCTGGGTCTGTTGTGACCAGGCTGAAGATAGGTTTGAGGTTTTTAACTATTTAAAGTATTTAAATCGATGCAAATTGTTCAGTCTATGTATCGTTTTAACAAGCGATCTATAATTAATTATTTATTACAAGATTGTAATGTTTTAGCGAACATTAATGAACGTTATATACTTGTAAGTAGCAGCTTACTAAACCATGAATCAGTTTGTTATAAGCACAAATTCGGCCACTGGCATGTAGTGATGTGAGAAACGGAGCTTTTCGAATCCCCAAGTCAACTGAACTAGCTGCTTTACTAAAACGATACCCTTGATTTAAAGCGTTAGAATCACGACACCCGCTGGTCAGAACAGTGTACACAAGCATGTGCAATGAGAACTTTTATAGAATGTACTAAAAAAGGAAAGTGTCTGCATAATTAATATTCGTTTATTGCTCTGTATAAAAAATGTTTTATAACCATTTAGAGCCATTAACTATTTAATTAAATTCAGGTTTATTTGTATAGCGCTTTTCACCATACAAATCGTTGCAAAGCGGCTTTACAGAAAATTAAAGTTTCTACAATATATTTAGCAGTAGCTTACTAGTGGTGACTGTGTCAAGTTTATGTACATATGGCAGAGATGTATGGTAAAATCAGTTAATGATGTAATCAAACAGATGATGAACACTGTCAGCAGTAATGATTATATGTTGCAGTCAACCTAGTACAGTTTGGTAGTGCTGTAATGTTGTTTCAGGGTTGGCATCATCTGAGGTCCAGACTGAAGCTGAAGTGTAATTCCTAGTGTAATCCTGTGGCAGAAACAGAGAAACAAATAGAGAAATAATTAGCATAGCTGCTGTTCCAACCAAGCAAAAATTTTGTGTTCAACCCAAGCTAAAGAATGTTAATGTGCATTTTGATCACATGTAACTGAAGTACAGGGTTATGAGATGCATTATGTGAATGCTTGGCTAAAGACATATGTCTTTATTCTAGATTTAAGCAGAGAGCGTGTCTGAACCCTGAAAGTTATCAGGAAGGCTAATCCAGAGTTTGGGAGCAAAAATGCTAAAAAGCTCTATCTCCTTTAGTGGACTTAGTTTGGGTTTATTTTTTTTTCTGTTAATTATTCTTATTTCTATCATGGCAGAGTCCAAAATCACAGAAAAACTTCTGGTGAAGCAACTGAGATGCGCATGACATCCTATTATGAAGATGCCACTTATTAAAGAGGAGAGTGAAGACATGAAGATTGAAGAAACATTCAAGGTAAAACAAGAAGATACTGAGGAACAGACAGGTTGGTTTCCATTCTCTAAGCTGAACTCAGTCATGTGATTCTTATTATCAGAAATAATTATTTTTGAAGAATGTCATATAAGTGAAAAAGCTTTTATTTTAGATTGGAGATCCACAGATAGTACTTTTTTTAGATCGTTTTTGCTGATACAATATTGATTTTAATAAACATCTATTGACTAATTCTGATATGGATACCAATATTTGTCATTTGCTCACTTATTTAAACTTTAATCATTAAAATATATTACTGTTTTGATCATGTTTTAAATTAGCAAGAACACATGCATTAAGGTATATTAGTTAGTTTGTTGCTGAATCATCAAATTATTTTCACTGAACATGGATTGGATCTATTTAACATTCAACAGGCCAACATTATAGAGACCCAAAGAAAAAATAAATGCAACAACATTATACAAATATTTATTAATATTTATTTAGAATTATACAAATATTTATTTTCGACAACATTTAACTCATTTTTGATGTATTATAGAATATTACATATTTCTTTAATAAGCACAACAAAAAATTCGAAGTATTGTTGCTTTATATATCAAGTATAAATTTTGTGACTTAAGAAAAACACTGGATGCTTTTTCCCCAAGTGCATTCTCACTAATTATACAGGGCTCAACACTAAGAAATATATCGATCACAAACAAATATACAAAAATATTTACAAATAGAACAAATATACATATATATAACACTGCATATTCTTCACTGTATTAATTAAATATTAGGGGTGTATCGATACGTCCAGGTAACAATACGATACGTATCTCGATACTTGTTTCATGCCTAAGCCTAAGTCAGAACTTCTTAAAGCAGTAAAAACTTCTTAAAAAAGAAAAAGAAAAAAAAAGGTTTTCTTTTCAAGTATGTTCAACATAAACACTAGGGTTTGTTTCGGTTACCTACAGTAAAAAAAAAACAGCATATCTACATTTTCAGGCAGAAGCTGGGATCTTTGGGCACTCACAATATCCCCTGCTGTAGAAAAAACATGTTCACTGGGAACAGAAGTTGCTGGAACTGTTAGGTAAACCTTGGAAAGACAGGAAAGAAGTGGGTACATTTGAGCATTTTCTTTCCACCATTTCAGTTGACAGCTAGTGACGGGAAAAGAAGTGTCCTTTTTGTACATATCAATCTCTACTTCTGTCCTTCTACATTTGGACTGAGTGACTGTTGGTTTAGCAAAAGTTGCACCAAGGAGCTGATCTTGCTCAACTCTTTGTGTTGTCTCTCTCTTTTCTGCTGCATCAGAGGTGTTTTCATCACAGGCACCTCCCTCCCTCATTTCTGCTTGCTCCACAGTGGCAGCCTTAATAAAATATTAAAACAAACTATTAAGGACTGGGGAGGTATTGTATAGTTGCATTTGTAGTTGCAGCTGGGGTCCAGTGCTGTACTCTCTAGCAGATAATCCTGTACTCCTGTGTATCTGCCTGAGAGGTTTTGCAGGATGGCTGCTTTCATGTTAGCTATAGTTGTGGAGTCTTTCTCGTCCAGTGTCATGCTCTGCTTGATCATAGATCATGGATCTCAAGGGCACAATGAGTGACAGGGTGGCGCTCTTCTCATCAGATAGAGGTTTAAGAAGGTTTACTATATCTTCTGCACCAACGATGTCTCTGCTATCCAGGGTATCAAGCTGACGGGCATTTTTGCGCACCTGTTTTCAAAAGAGCTGGCGTTACAGGGGCTTGTTGCTCGAGATAGCGTTCCAGCATATCCATGGAGCTGTTCCATCGTGTAACCATATCCATGATAAGCTTATGTGATGCGATCTCAAGCATCTTTTGCTTTTCCACGAGCACCGCAGTTGCCGTGGCACTTGACTGACTGAGACCATGTTGCAGAAAAACTACTTTGTATAGATGTTTGGCCTGCTTTCACCCTTTTTGTCACAGGAGTTTGTTGTTGTGATGTCGTTTTAAATGGAACATCATATTTGAAGTGTTTGACATTGTGTATGGCAGCCTTGTTTTACAGTGTTTACAGTTTGTGTTTTGTCTGTAATTCTTTTACCGTCGTCCTGTCACGTGACTAGAAAACCAAAATGCTACCAGACGTCGGACTTATAAGATGACGGGGCATCTTCAATTTCAGTTTCAGCCGAGCTCATTTTACCCTACTAATGTTCAGTTCAAGCGATTTCTGCAACTGCAATGAAAGCATGCACAACGCTGTTGCAGAGTAGGTCACGTCGGCAGCTCAACCAATAGCATTAGACTATCGTAATAGTCATTCATATCGTAAAAGTATCGCCATCACTCAACGATACATATCGTAACATTTTTGCATTGCGAAATATTGTACTGCGATATATCGTTACACCCCTATTAAATATATATTAAAACATAAAGCCTCTGGGATGCGGCTATGTTCATACTGCAAGCCTTAGTGCTTAGTTCTGATTTATTGCTCAGATTTTTTTGTTTGGCTGTTCACAGTATTTTTTTTTTTTTTTTATGTAAATTATGTAAACTGGGAACAAATGGGGTGAGGTCAGGTAGAGTGTGATGTAGGTTGTCCTGGGCTGACTGAAGATCTGGCATACTGCAGGCAGGTAACACCTCTGAAAACAGTAAGTTCAGATGTCTGAACAGTTAGTTTCTTGTTCACATCAGATTAGAATTTCTTATTGTTTTAAGCAAATTGCTTGTGTTTTGGCATAATATGTGCAAATGATACGAACAATTGTCTACAATTTGCTCAATAACTCTGCATATGCCTTGTTCATCAAAACTAATTTGCAACCCAACTTGCCATTGTAACGAAATAGGAATCACACTTTTGCCAGTCAACCAAGTTTAGAAGTATAAATATGGAGTTTGTCCAGGACAATCACTACTGTTTTTAAAGGAGAAACAACCCTAAACAGCGGCAGCTTCAGCAGTACTGTATACATACATATATACATTAGCACAGTACAATTATCTGTAGAATTGCGTTACATGTAAACTTAATATTCACAGTTGCTTGTTGTGGGAGACGATGGGAACACTTTAAGGTCGTTCAAGACATGTAAGAATGTGTGGTGGTGTTACGGGAAGACAATAAAGCAAGGCTATTCAATCGCCAGCCTGCCAATCATTTTCATCCGGCCTGAGGGAAAAGTACTCTCAGATTACACATATGGCTAAAATTGTTTTTGCACTAATTAGTTTGTTCACAAGGTGGCAACTCTGGCCCGGGCCAGCTGAAAAAGAAAAGAAAAAGATGCAAGAAAAACAACAATCTACTGGAGACCACAATATCAATAGACTAAAACATTGACAAGAGCTTCAATGAGAGAGTTACAAGATATCCACAACTCTAGTTTAACCGAGTATGAAGGCAGTGTTATGAGTCATATTGTCTGGCGAGAAATAGTGGACGGACACTGGACGGAAAGTATGATCAAATTAAGTTGAAAGGCTGCGTTCGGCTGTACGCATACGCTGAGCCGGTGTTCATACAGAGCGCTGAAATGTTTGCACGGTTTGGGTTACCTCGTAAACGTATTCTTAAATTAGTTTTGAGAAGTCTTGAACGACCTTAAAGAGTTGGGAGAAAAACGATTACAGGTGCTGGTCATATAATTAGAATAAGTTCATATGAAAAAGTTCATTTTTTTATTGTAACTTATTTAAAAAAAATAAACTTTCATATATTCTAGATTCCCTACATGTAAAGTAATACATTTCAAAAGTTTTTTTTTTTAATTTTGATGATTAGAGCATACAGCTCATGAAAGTCCAAAATCCAGCATCTCAAAATATTAGAATATTTCCTAAGATCAATCAAAAAACGGATTTGCAAAACAGAAAAGTTCAAGTTCTTTAAAGTATGTTCATTTGTGCACCCAGTACTTGGTCGGCAGCACATATTACAGCAAATGACTTGCTCCTAGCTCAAATTACAGCATCAGTGAAGTGTGACATGGAAGTGATCAGCCTGTGGGACTGTTGAGGTGCTATTGAGCCTTCAGATCATCTGTATATTGTTGGATCGACTGTTTCTCATCTTTCTCTTAAAAATATCCCATGGATTCAGGTCAGGCATTTTGGCTGGCCAATAAACCACAGTAATATCATGGTCACCAAATCTGTGGGCAGGTGCTAAAGTCCTGCTGGAAAAGGAAATCAGCATCTCCATAAAGCTTGTCAGCAGATGGAAGCATAAGTGCTCCAAAATCTCCTGGTAGATGGCTGCATTGACTTTGCACTTGATAAAACACAATGGACCAACACCAGCAGACGTCACGGCACCCCAAATCATCACTGACTTTAGAAACTTCACACTGGACATCAAGCAGCTTGGATTCTGTGCCTCTCCAGTCTTCCTTCAGACTTTGGGACCATGATTTCAACATGAAATGCAAAATGTACTTTTATCTAAAAAGAGGACTTTCGACCACTGTTCACTGTCCAGTTCTTTTTCTCCTTAGCCCAGGTAAGATGCTTCTGACATTTTTTCTGTTTCAGAAGTGGCTTTGTAGTCCTTTTCCTGAAGATGTCTGAGTGTGGTGACTCTTGATGCGCTGACTACGGCTTCATTCTACTCCTTGTGAAGCTCTCCCAAGTGTTTGAATTTGCTTTACTTGACAGTATTCTCAAGCTTGTGGTCATCCCTGTTGCTTGTACTCCTTTGCCTACCCAGTTTCTTCCTTCCAGTCAACTTTGCATTTAATATTCTTTGATACATCACTCTGTAAACAGCCACCCCATTCAGTAATGACCATCTGTGACTTACTGTCTTTGTGGAGGGTGTCAATGATTATCTCATGGACCATTGACAAGCCAGCAGTCTTCCCCATTAGTGTGGTTTCAAAGAACAAGAGATAGTCATTGATGGTCATTTAATGAAACTCAGATGTAAATATTCTAATATTTTGAAATGCTGGATTTTGGACTTTCATGAGCTGTACGCTCTAATCATCAAAATTAAAAAAAAAAAAAAACTTTTGAAATGTATTACTTGTAGGGAATCTGGAATATATGAAAGTTTAATTTTTTTTTTAAAATAAGTTACAATAAAAAAATTAACTTTTTCACAATATTCTAATTATATGACCAGCACCTGTATGTGTCAGATCTGCGTTATGTACATCAGGGTTTAAAGAGACAGCTGTAATGTTAAAGTGAAACCAGCTGAAGTGCGTCATTGATGAAAATCAAAGAACAAAAGAAAAAGAGAAATCTCTCGACTCTAGTCGCTCATTAACTTTTGTAGCTTGAATAAAGAATAATCTATATAGTTTATATGAAAATTGTTTTAAAATAACAAATTAAAAGTTACATATTTCAGAGCCTATTAAATGTAAAAAAAAAATGGCTTTCAATTATATTGTAATGGTTATAATTAACAGGTAAAACTGAGGGAAAATGCATTTAATAGAGACACCAGTAGCAGCATTGGTATCAATACTTCATTAATAATTGGCTACTTGGTAAAAATATGCAATTAAACACATTTAAAATGTACTCTTTATGTTGTCTCTGTATTAATTTGGAGGTTCAGTGTGAAATTATGACAATATAAATATATAAAAAAAGAGATCGGGACAGCTCCCACCCCCTTGGCACCCTTCAGATTTTCAGTTCGATAATCCGGCCCTCAAATGAATAGCCCTGCAATAGGGTGTGTAAAACTAAACAAGCAATGCTGAATTTCCAGTTTACATGCAACACATTTATACAAAAATAAATGTACTGTATAAATATAAATGTTCCCTTTCTTTTTGTGTGCTACAGTATTGGCTTTTACCAATACATTTTAGCTACTGTTGAAATCTGTATCTGAAATGCGGAGTGTGATACACAGACAAAACATTATTGTATAGTATAGAAAGCAGTCTGCCAAAAAAAAGAGAAAAAAAAAATGCATGTAACAAATATGAAATGAAATAGCATAATAACACAATGAAATATAACATATAACAAATATTCCCATGGTGAAAAAACATCCAAACATTTTTTTTTTTGTTGTTGGTGGTGGTGGTGGTGGTATTGGCCAAGTCACTGACACAGTAACTAGACTTTGAAGCTTGAGTTAAATGTTTTGGGTGAGTTACATTTTGCAGACATGCAAGAGAGTTCTGATGCTCCTGCAAACAGTTATGACAATTTAACTTATTGTTTAGAGAATGTTAAGACTGTTTCGAAAAATGTGCCAAAGTGATTGAGCTAAACTCTGCCGGACACCGTCCCTCCAGGACTGAGTTGAAGACCCCTGGCTTAGTGAATACAAGTTCTAGATGTATGTTGTTAGTTTTGATGTCTTTTGCTTTGTGCCATTAAACTGGAGTTCATGTTTTTGTGCTTCTTTTTTCACTTTAGAACTGACGCCACTGAAGGAGGAGAGTGATGCACTGAATGATATGAAAGAGAAATATCAATATGACAAACATCATGATTTCATAACTGTAGATGAATCTTTTAGTTGCTCACAAACTGAAAATGCTTCCTTACGAAAGATGGGTGCAAGAAGTTATTTCGCCTGCTTTCAGTGTGGGAAAAGTTTCAATCAACATGGAAACCTTCAGGTCCACCTAAAACTTCACACTGAAGATAAGCCTTACCCATACCCTCAATGTGGAAAGCATGATGGAAACCTTAAAGTCCACATGAGAATTCACACTGGAGAGAGCTCTTTTACCTGCCAACAGTGTGGAAACATATTCACTCAAAAAGGAAGCCTTAATAGGCACATGAAAATTCATATTGGAGAGAAGCCTTACACGTGTCCTCAGTGTGGAAAGAGTTTTAATCAACATGGAAACCTTGAAGTCCACATGAGGGTTCACACTGGAGAGAGCCCTTTCACCTGTCAACAGTGTGGAAAAAGTTTCAATCGAAAAGGAAACCTTAATTATCACATGAGAGTTCACACTGGGGAGAGCCCTTTCACCTGCCAACAGTGTGGAATGAGTTTCACTGCAAAAGGAAGCCTTACCAGACACACAAGAATTCACACTGGAGAGAAGCCTTACACATGCCCTCAGTGTGGAGAGAGTTTCGAACAACATGTAAACCTTAAAGTCCACATGAGAATTCACACTGGAGAAAAGCCTTACACATGCCCACAGTGTGGAAAGAGTTTCGATCAACATGGGAACCTTAAAGTCCACATGAGAGTTCACACTGGAGAGAAGCCTTACAGATGCACTCAGTGTGAAAAAAGTTTTGATCAACATGGAAACCTTAAAGCCCACATGAGAGTTCACACTGGAGAAAAGCCTTACACATGCACTCAGTGTGGTAAGAGCTTCACTCAAAAAGGACACCTTGAAGTTCACATGAGAATTCACACTGGAGAGAAACCTTTTACCTGCCAACAATGTGGAAAAAGTTTCAGTCGAAATGGAATCCTTAACAAGCACATGAAAATTCACACTGGAGAGGAGGAGTTTATCAACATGGACCCCTTGAAATCCACATGAGAATTCACACTGGAGAGAAGCCATTTATATTTGGTCAGTGTGGGAGTTTCAGATGCAATGTAGCCCTTAATTAATACATGCGGATTCACTTAAGCAAGAACTGTTTTATATATCATCAGTGTGGAATAAGTTTCACTGTGTAAAAAATTGCAGAAACAAAGCAAGAGACAAGAAAGTATTTAATTATTGACCGTATGTAATGCTGATGCCACACAGATATAATAGAAAACATGCAATTTATTTCCCAGCTGTTTATCTTCAGACATAACTGACTGTTTTGTAAATCTTGTGTGTTTGACAGTTTAAGTGCAATAAGACATGAAAGACAACTAGCATTCTCATGGATGTGTGAGCTCAGAAAGCCCCATATCAGAAGTTTAAACTAATATGTTTTAAAATGGATGATTTTAGTGTGGTAGACATGATAATCAAAACCCAACAGTTGTTATTACGAGCTGTAAAGGCACAGCCTTAGTCTGGAAAAGGGGGCAGGGAGCAGCAACTCACTTGCATTTAAAGAGACATGCATGAAAACAGTGTGTTTTTGCCTCAAAATATTATAATAAATGATCTGGGGCGTATTTTGAGCTGAAACTTTACAGACACATTCCAGGGACACCTGAGACTTATATTACATATTGTAATATGGCATAATAGGCCTCCTTTAAGGTTCACAAAACCTTACAAGAGACATGAAATGCAGTTTTCAGATGTTTCTTGAGGTTAGTTTATGAACTTCTATGAAGTATTTTTTGTTTTTTTGTTGTTGTTGTTTTTTGCACCAATAAAGGTCCAGTATTTGTAAAAATGATATTTTCCCATCCTCATTTTTACTCTCTGTGAAACAGTCACTGCTGTGATAGGTTAACTTCATCACATCATGTCCATGCTCTCCTTTACAGTATGTTGTTTGTTTTGATACTCAAAATGGTAAGTACTGTACCCATATATGTTTGAGCTCAGTCGGAAGAAGTGGAAACAATGCAACCATAATGATATCAACTGTTTCAACATGATAATTGGTTTTGTTTGCTTAATTTTCAATAACTTGTCATATTACAAAGGACATTACATGTACGCAAATATGTACAGATACTCGAACAACGATTTACAGTAATTCACAATAATGCAGTCAGTTTTAAAATGTTAAAAACAAACACAAGTGTTATCTTGTGGTTGCTCAGGCACATCATTAAAAATAAAAAAAAAATCAGCCATGCATTTCTAATGCTCGAGGGTGTGTTTCCCAATAACATTCTATTATGTACTCTTAGCATGCTACAGAGACTCTAAAGATACCTTAACTAGATTTCTCACTGTTCACTTTGGATTTTGAGATCATACATACTTCAGCACTTATCAGGAGAGAAAAAAAATAGAGTTATCTAATCCAGAACTGTTTAAGAGTACCCCAGGTTATAACATGCTTATTTAGCACCAAGTTTGTGTTAAATTTAATGCAGGAGAAGGACATTGTGGAGCCTACTCAAAGTGAATGGTGTTTTTGTTCTGTATTGATTTCCGTTACTTAAATGAAGTATCCAAATTTGGCTCCTTTCCTATGCCATGTATTGAGGAGCTTATTGAGAAGTTAAGGAAAAACAAATTCATCAGTACAGTAGACTTGTGCAGGGCAGGTGCCTTTGGTTTCCAAATCTCAAGGACTGCTTTTCATACCCTGCGTAAGTGTGTAAACAACAGTACAGCAACAGGTTTCCTGGGGCAGGCCATTATGAAGTTCACCTCACTAGAATGAATCTCACTTCTGAGAATCATTTAGAAAAAATCTTTTTTTTTTTTTTTTTTTTTTTCTTAGATTTTCATACTCCTTCAAGTATTATGCAATTTCAAGTCCTTCTTTTCGGGCTGCACAGGGTTCCCCCTTTCAGAGGTTAATGCATGCTGTTTTGCAAGAATACAGATAAGTCACAGGATGCAACTAACCTCCCTGCTCTTGTTTTATTAAAAAAAAAAAAAAAGTGTTTGTTGGCATTGAAATGGGCCTTTAATTCTTTTAAATACTATCTGTTGGGACAAGAAATTGTAGTTGAAATGGATCAACTTAAATGAAAGATACCAATGCTCATATACCTTAGAGTTTGGCTAGGTTTACTCCCCTTGATCTCAAGAGGTGCACCACCTCCTATGCTGGAAATGCTGGTTTGAATCCCGCTAAAAAGAGGTGAGTAGAACCTATACGGGGTCTAGATATGCAATCTTTCCATTTAATTGCAAAACATTGGCTAGGGTCTATAAATAGTGTGGCAGAAGGAGCAAACAACAGACACAGTGGGTGTGGCGTCAACATATGCTACAAAAGACTAAAATATTTTAACTGAAAGCAAAATAAAACATCACAAGTGTTTTGTTATTAACATGGAAGGACACTAGTTTCTTTAAGAAATACAGTCTCTGCTGAACTTTGGTGATAATGCAGTCAACCCAGGGGCCCCATCTCAGATTACAGTCCAAAACTATACCAAGATACTTATAAGTTACAACTGACTGCATCTGTTCTCCATTGATAAAAGTGGGAATGAATGAAGGCTTCTTTTTTTAAATCTACTGACATTTCTTTTGTTTTATAAGCTTAGATTCTTTACACCAGTTTAGGAAATAATCCAAAACAGGTCCATACTCCTCCTACTCATCAAATAAGAGGCTCACCAAGGCTGTATCATTAGCGTATTTAATGAGGTGTCTGTCTGAAAAGGTACTTGTGCATGAATTTGTATACAGAATAAATAAGAGCAATAATAAGAAGGAGTACCAGTGTTAGCTATTATTTGTCAGACAGTCATGAACCCATTCTGACCTGCGGCACTCTTTTAAAAAGTACCAGACCAGAGTTTAGAATCATAGTAAACAGACCAATCATGCACCATATGATAAAATCCATCTTTCCTATTAATAAGATACAGTGCAGTGCCACCCAAAGTAAGCTGCATAAAGTGCTTTACAATCAAAGACAAACCAACACATTCAAAACAAAATAGCTAAAACAATATATGAAACATAAATCACTTAGCCATACACAAAGTAGGAATCAAGACCCATCACAAAAACATGAAAAAACGTTCCAGAAAACACTGCTGTTATAACAAATCTATCTGTAATAACAAAATAAATATAAAATAAAATATAAATATAAATAAATGGTTACACTTTATTTTGATAGTCCACTTTAGACATTCTACTAACTGTAAGTAAGTTTGTAGCTACATGTCAACTACTTGTCAATTACATATCAACTAAATCTCATTATTTGCAACTACATGTCCACTAACTCTCAGAGTAGACTTTAGGGTTAGTTTAGGGTAGGTTTAGGGTTAGTTGAATAAAGTTGACAAAGAAAGTGTTAGAAGATATTAAGCAGACTGTCTACTAATACTCTACTAACTGCTAGTTGACATTTTGTTGCAAAGTTAATTACTGTTAGTAGAATATCTAAAGTGGACTATCAAAATAAAGTGTTACCAAATAAATAAATAAATAACTAAAACAACTGAAACATTGTGTATTTCTGTGTGTGAATTATTTTCAACCAATGCTAACAACTAATCTGTAGCATGGAACACAACATACCTCTTTCGTTCGGGAGATGGAAAAGACCGCTAAAAGAGTCTACCTGGCACTTTGTTGTAAAAACACACCTTCCGGAAGGGGGCATGATGTTACTCCCAAGGACTGTTCTGTGTGTTTTGTTTAGTTTCCTACATTTACCTTGTGCCTTTAGATCTAGTATTCCCTCGTGTTTTTACATGCATTTATTTGGTCTTCCTGTTCCCTGATTATGTTCAATTTGATTACAGGTGTGTTTAGTCTTCCCACCATTAGGTTGTGTTAAGTGTTTTGTTCAGAGTTTCTTTGTCTGCCATCTAATGTCATACCCTGTTTCTGTGTTTTCCTTTGTTTATTATTACAGTCTGTTTATTTTGAAGTTTAACTCCTTGTTTCCCTCTTATGCACTGTGACAGACAGGAAGCAGCAACTTGTGTTTAAATTTGCATTTAAAGATACATGGACTAAAACAGCCTGTTTCTGCTTCCACTCAAAATAGGAATTTTCAAAACGATATAATAAATGATATGCGGGGTATTTTGAGTTAAAACTTCAAAGACCCATTCTGGGGACACCTGAGATTTATAATGCATCTTGTTAAAAGGGGCATAAGTTTCATTTGAAATACAACACTTGGAAATTTGTTGTTCTCCAGTCAGAATCAATTATTATCATAAAGAAAATGGTTGTAAAGGGCTTTAATATATAGTAAGGTTTGTAGAAATGCATTTTAATGACATATTTTTATGACCAAAAAAAAAAAAAAAAAAAGAAATTCACCTTGTGGTTATAGATGCCATTAAACAGAATATTGGTTGTGTTGACAGAAAAAGAATGATTAGTGATGGTCACAGTGAGAATAATACCATGCTTTTTTTGTCTTCCAAGTCATATGTTATTTAAATCAATTCAATATCAATAGACATTGTGAATAACACATGCAAGTAGCCTATTTAATATTCTTTATTTTGTCAGTTGCTCTCCTAAGAGCTGCGCTCTGTATGCTTTGGATGACAACAAGTTTAAAAGTAATTTCTTAGTCTGGTCTGCCTCAGTGGTCTAATAACAGTATCGCCAATGTCAAAATGATTGAGAGGGAAAATTTTATGAAATTAATTTGAATGAAAGTGAGTAGTCTAATATTAATTAAAATTTTTGCCAAATTTTTATTTTAAGGAAATTAATTTCATTTAAACCTTGATAAGTGAGGGCTTCCATCATCTTTGGCATTTTTGTGCTAGTTAGATGTGGTTGTTAAATTGCAGGACTTATGTGGGCTGTGTAGGGTGGTGACGCCATTGTTTAGTACAATTATGACCACATTTAATTTACAAGCATTTGTTCTCAATCCCAGCTGAGAAGTGTAGGAAGGATGAGTTCAGAAAATCAGATTGCTGTTGGAAAGCAGACTTTGATAAGGGAGTTTAATACTCTTGCTGTGGGACACTTGGTGGAGCTAAAAGTTTTGGAGGAGTTTGGAGGTGATGGCGGTTTGGTCTTGAGACACCCTCCCAGGGACTGGAGTGCTGTTTATCAGATTATCATGCCTGTTGTGTATCAACAGCAGGTGGAGTGTCTTTTGTCAATGACCACCACTTGTTTGGTCATTGGATACTTAGCCATTTTTTTCTAGCCGAGTTTTGAAATATAAGTAGTTGAATACTGTCACACTTGCTAGTTGGCTGGAAAGCAGAAGCAGGTGATTCCTATTCCTGTGAATGATGAACCATTTGAATATGGTATTGTTGATTGTGTTGGTTCTTTGCCTAAAATGAAATCTGAAAACAATTTTCTTCTTACCATTATGTGTGTTGTTACCCATTTTCCTGAAGCTATACCACTTCGTAAAATTACAGCTGTTTTTTTTTTTTCCAAACTGTTTTTCCAAAGGGTAAGGGAACATTTTAAAAGAAAAATGATTGATCACTGATTCAAATACGAAGTGTAACATATCAGATTTTGTAAGGCGTTTTCAAAAGTGTTTGCATAGTGCGTGCTCTCTTGCCAGAGAATCTCTCGCTGTGACACAAAAGGGCATGAAAAGATGGTATGATGCAAACGTGCTCTCTTACTGTTTTGAACTAGGTGACAAGGTTTTGGTTCTGTTGCCTGTCTCTGACTCAACGCTTTCTGCTAATTTTTCTGGTCCTTATAGAGTTCTGAAAAATATAAGTGAAACTTCTCCTGACAGAAAACTCCTTGAAAATGGTCTAGCGGTGCACAGATGTAGTCCATGGAGCAGTCCATGCTTACTAGTACCGAAACCTGACAGGACATATTGCTTCTGCACCGAATACAGAAAAGCAAATGCTGTCCCATTCACCTCTCAAGCCTAAGAAATGTAGACATTTCATACCCCTGATCACTTCCTTCAATATTTGGTCATGACATTTGGTATGCGGAATGCCCCCGCAACATTCCAAAGACTCATGAATATAGCATTAGCCGGTGTTCCTAATTGCAACGTGTACCTCGATGACCTTGTTGTATATTTATCTAAATGGGCAGACCATACTGGTCTTTTAAGGACAGTATTTGAAAGACTTGCAAGAGCATCATAGACACTGGCAAAATCTGGCAAAATGTGAATTTTGGCCAGGCTACTGTCACATACCTGGGAAATAAGGTTAGTAAATGTCAGGTCCACCTCGCTGAGACCAAGGTCACTGTCATAAGCAGGTTTCTCGGCATGGCAGGCTTATTTTGCAGAAACTTTTCTTCTGTGGTCTACCCCCTTACTTATCCTCTCAGCTCATCCTTTTCTTACATTTGGACAGAACGAGTACCAACATGCGCTTGATAATACCAAAGCTCTCTTATGTAGCAAGCCTATATTAGCAGCGCCGTACGTGTCTCTGGCTTCTGAGATAGAAATTGATGCCAGCGCTGTAAGCATATTGATCACGTAATCTGCTGTTTCTCCAGAAAATTCAATAAACATCAACATTTAGCCTTTCTTCTTGCTCTGCAATATTTTGATGTTTACATTGGCTCCACTAGCATTTACATGGCTGTTTTTATGGATCATAACTTACTTGTGTTTTTGTCCCGCATATACAACCAAAATCAACACCTTATGTTTTAGTCGCTGGTTCTGCGAGATTAGGGTAACTTGAAGAAGGGTGCAGAAATGTAGCAGGCTCTCTTTCACAAGTGTGATAAGTTGACTGTATTTTTCTTTTATTGTGTTTGTTAACTGATGTGTTTGTTGATGTTGTGTATAACATTCATAATATATGTTTAATCTTTAATGTGGGGGTGTTACGTCCATGCATTGTGTTTTAATTGTTTCCCAGAGTCTCTCATTTTTTATTTTCACTTGTCTATTGTTCCCATCTCCATTTGTTTTACCTCTCGTTACTGTGCACTGGTCACATGCAAAGTTAAAGAAAGGGACTGGCGACATACATTGAGCACAATATGCATTTCGCTATTGTGTTAGACACACTAGTTTAGTGGCGAGCTTCACCCGCTGTATATTTTGCCTTTTTGATATTATAGGACAGGTAATGCGTCACAAATACTCTTTTGATTTTGTGCTTTTCTTTTGGCAGTGTTTGTTTTTGTTTATTTCTTTGATTGGATGCCGCCCATGCCCCTTCTCCAGTTCTTTTCCAGTTACCCATTTGTATTAAGTGTTTTCTTTTGTGCCCATACTTCACTACTATCTATGTGAAACACCCCTCCCCCTTCCTTAGATCCTCTTCAGGCCATTCTGGCAAAAAGATATTAAAACCATTCTTGAGTAACGCATGAACAAATTAAACGAACAGCATGCCAAATTGAAAATGAGGCTATATCACCACAATGCTTTTGCCTATTCTGACCGAACTTGGTACGTCATTATAAGCATTAGCTCTAAGGCCCTGTTTACACTGTTTTTGTTTTAAACGGCATCTACACTGGCGTTTTCACTGTGTTTCAGAAACGTTCTCAATCTACAAACTGAAAACACATGTCACATGACCATTCATGCACATTGGGCATGCATATTTGTAGGCTGCATATGCAATCAAGGTTGTTTTATTAAAAGTAACCATATTAAAATTGACTGTTATTTCTTGTGATGTAAAAATTCTAATTTATTTTTTTACTTTTTCCAATTTAATAGTTACTTTTCTTAAATGAGACTAGCCTGATAAAAATGCGACCTCTGGAGGACGCAGCTTCTGAAATGAGATGGAGCAAATGAGCATGAGGTTATGGTTTACACAGTAATCAAGGATATACAGAGCGAATGTGGGCAAAGTTTTGGTCCGTTTACACTAAAACGCAACCACAGAGTTTTAAAACTAAAAACTGGATCTGCAGTATATTCAAAACCCAGCAAGCAATTTTTAGTTTAAAAGATGTCTATTAGACGTTGAAACACAGCCCTGACGTCTAGGCTAAAACATGGCAAAAAATGGGCTGTCAGTGAAAAGTTAATAGACATCTAACCATAGCCCAATAATAGACTAGACATCAGGTAGACCACTATTGAACAACTACATGTATACGTCTAATAGACAGTGAATATGGGTCTAGGCTAAAACAAGACTGAATTTGGGCTGTCAGTGAAAAGTTAATAGACGTCTAACCATAGCCAAAGACTAAATCAAATAGACAGCTAATGAACGCCTACATATATACATCTAATAGACAACAAAATGACAATCCATTTGTATAAACAAATATACAGCTTTTATTAAGAAAAATAATTTTAACAACTTTAAACAATACAAATGCATAAAAATTCTAAAGAATTATTGACAAAATAAAATGTTATAAAAATAATACACTTAAATATAAATATTATGATAGGGAATTTACCAACTAATGTTAGCAAAAACATAAAAAAAATAAAATAAAAAAAATAAAAATATATATATATATATATATATATATTTTAAATAATTTAAGATGTTTAAAAGAAATAAATCTAATACAAATCAAGAGCATATTATCACACTTAACATTAAAACATTATGGATAAATGACAATGTAAAAAAATAACCCTTTTGTTGGTTTATTTAACAAATAAAACAACCATAGTGAACAGAAATTATTAATTATTGTTTTTATATCTTTTATAAAATGCTTCCCAACTGCATTCCTCAAATCCAACTCTGTTGCTGCCGGGAAGTTGGTCATCACAGCATCTGCCAAATAAGAAAAAAATAACATAAGAAAAGCTTTTTTGACATAATTTTTGATGCATTTATTAACACTAATTGTGACAGAAAACAAAATTAAATGTTTTACTTTACATGTGGGGAATCTAGAATATATGAAACTTTTGCAATAAGTTACAATAAAATAATAAACCTTTTCATGATGTTCAAACTTCTTGAGCTGCACCTGTATATTGTTCAGTGTGTAAAAATGAGAGAAGCTCTCCGGTAAATGTTGTGTGTTGTATATACATACCTCTAATGACTGAGAACAGTGCAGTCTTTTCAAATGCCTCCTTCTGCAGCAGACCACCCTCCTTCATGTTGAATTGAAAACCCTCAAATACAATACAGATTGAGGTGGTTAATAATTGCAGACAAAGTTTGACATTTCCAAATGACCAGTAAAGGATTTATTTTTAAATTTCTGAATTGCATTGTAGCTTATTAAGTATTGACACCACAATATTTGATTAATGTGGCACGTTTTGAAGACTTTACCTGTCCAGAATCCTTCTGGTGCTGTCTTTGAGGTTTCTCCCTTCAATTCTGCACAACTGTGACACCTGAATAACAAATGTCAGGAAGGTAGTATTACATGCGTCAGTGAACAAGTGTCCAAAATTGTCTGGTATAACTGATTTCATAACAACACAGTGATAGCTGCTGTAAATAAAAAGTAGCCCAGTACACACATTAAACTCCATTATACATGGAATAATAAATTCACCCCTGCAGTTTTTAATTATGTTTTCTGATTGAACTGCTTAGTTTTTAATGCTGCATTGCACATCTTAGATATCTGCATTACTTTAATACTGCTGCAAACTTTTTAGAATTGATAATTATTTTAAATCATTCATATTTTTAAGCTTTAGTATCAATTTGGCTTCAAACTAAATCTTTTTGTACTTGTAGAATGACAGATATTCAGTTAGCTCATGCTCTCTGTATGTAACAAGCCATTGTTCAGTCATAAATTCAATTCAATACAGTTAAAATAAATGATTGACTTTGTCAGAGATGAGAGCTTTTGTGAGGATTTTTTTTTTTTTTTTTTTTAACCATTGCTGCCTGGATCTCCTCATTTTCTATCCACTTTTCCAGATGTTGAAACTCCTATTCAGTTTCTTCCTATTGATTCAGTGTGTTCACTGTATAAATGAATAGATTAATCTTTGTCAACGCTGTGTTTGTTCTATTGTTTGCCCTTTCACCTCTTTTTGCACTGTTTTACAACGATTGAGTTTGTAAACACGGACGAATTCTAAACTTTAAATTTATTATGTTACATTTTGCAATTCTCTGATCACATGAAAACTGAACCGTGGGCCTAGTCAAGGATCACTATCAACTACAATCTTCCTGCACATGATAGCAAATAATATAGGCTAGATAAACAATGAACACATGTCAAAATGAAAACACGGATACTTACAAGACCACGTAGGAATGTCCTTTATCGTTTGTCCCGTTGCTATCCGACAAGTAAACTTAGTGCTGTCTCGTACAAAAACAAAATTCAAAAAGCTGAAATCGCGAGATCTCGCAGCGGTGATTCCTACTAACTGTCAAGTCTCGCGTTGCCAGCAGTCATGTCTCAGTAGGGCTAAAATTGTAATTGCATTTTTCTTTGTAAAATGAAAGAGTCAAATAATATCGTTTGTGTATGAATGTTACACTTAACAGCTTGTGGGATGCATGACATAATATTATGAAATGCAAGTAAACTTTTGAAACATTTAAATTAGCATTATTTTGGCATAAATAATAATGCTATATTTAATAATGCTATAAAATATAAAACCATGCTAATTTAAATGTTTCAGAAGTTTACTTGGATTTGATAATAAGAGTAAATTTCATGTAAACGATTGTAAGACTATTTTGGCCGTGCTCATCGCTGTCCTGATATTGGTCTATTCCAAACCGTTACAAATAGACCACCGATCGCCTCGATTTCACCAGGTGGGCTAAAAGCAGACTACATATAGCCCATCCAATTCAGAGCTAAATCATGTCTATATAGACCATGTCATGAAATTACACTTATATCTTTACAGATGTCATTGACACTGCAAACATTACAGTATATCAATCATCTCATGCGCTGTCTGGCCAAAAGCTACAATGAATCAGATTTGACTATCAGTGGGCTACAATTAGACCATCTGACTACGAGCTAAATCTCGGCTACGCACAGGCTATGAATAGAACATGTCAAAGAAATCAAACCAACACATTCTAAATGCTGCTGACTTTGCTTACATGATGGAATATAATACAACTCACAAGTTAGTTTGCCAAAAAACAACATGTATCCAAATTCAAGGTTATTTGGGCTAGAAGGGGGTTACACATAGCCGGACTATATTGGGTCTATAGGTAACCGAGACGGTGAAATGACGGCTATTGCTTGCTGGGAAGTCTCCATTTTCAAGGGTCAAAAACAATGGCGTAGTGTAAAAGACAGGCGTATCCATAGCAAAAGTTATGAAACGTTTTAAAATGGAAATGAGCTGAGCACTGCTTTGTGTTACTGAGAAAACCACAGTTTCTGCCACCCAAGAGTGCCTCCTGTTACATAGTTTTTATTGGAGGTTTTATAGACTTTGTAAGTTTGTTAGTACAGGCTTTTTAAAATATGTTTATATCAACATCAAAATTATATCGTATCGACTGAAATTAAGAAATATATTGTGATATCAGCTTTGGCCATATCGTCCAGCCCTAGTCAGGACATATGAACAATGGCTATTCTTGCTTATAACTTCTGAACAGTCATTAAATCAGCATACCCAGTTTTCCCATATTGGCCATTTTGAATTGTATCATAAAATGCTGTATTTTATGGATGCATCATTATAAAGCCAGGTATGTGCCATTGGGGCCATTCTCTGAAGATACTCAAAGTTTTGGAATGGCACCACCTTTGCTAAAATTTATAATGCAGTTAAAATAAATGCTAATAGCTTTTGATTCATATAACCTATTTTAATGAAACTATTAAACCGGGATATTTATAATATTTAATCAACATTATAACATTTCATAGGAAGACAGAAGTTTAATATTTCCATTCCTAGATACCAGTATATGAACCAATGAAATGGAGTGACACTGAAATGACTGTATTGACTGAAACTACAGCAAAGGAGACGGTTGAGTCAGTTCAGATGGCCACAGGAGTTCATATGTTCATGACAATAGAAACTAAAAAGCCACAGGACAAAGTATAAAGAGGTGATGGATGCAAACAAAATAAGTTTTCATGAACTTGGACAACTCGATTTGGTCCACATTCATCTGTGATGTGAATGTAGCTTTCTTTTCACACAGATACAGATATTTTTTGCTGCCATTTTAAACTGCAGAGCCATTTAAAATGCTTTACACACAAAGAAGACAAATAGCGTCTCACATCTGGATGAGTGTGGCAAATGAAAGTTTTTGTTACATTTTTCACAACTAGATTGACTTCTTCTAGAGTGAATGCGCAAGCAGTTATTGAAATTATTGAAATTGCCTTTTTGTCACACTCGCAATTTATTTTCAGAATGAGTTTGCAAATGACGTTTTAGGTCTCTCTGATATGTGAAACTTATCTTGCACTGAAGACACGTGAAAGGCTTTTCTCCAGTGTGAAGCCGCATGTGAGTCTTAAGGTTTCCTTTAAGTGTGAAACACTTTCCACACTGAGGGCAGCTGAAAGGCTTCTCTCCAGTGTGAATTATAATGTGAGTGTTGAGGCTTCTTTTATGACTGAAACTCTTTCCGCACTGATGACATATGAGACAGTTCTCTCCTGAGTGAATCCTCATGTGGCAATTAAGAGTTTCTTTACATCTTAAACCTTTTCCACACTGACTACATATGAAGGGCTTCTCTCCAGTGTGACTTCTCATGTGGGCATTGAGACTTTCTTTTCGAGAGAAGCTCTTCCCACACAGTTTGCAGCTATAAGGGTTCTCTCCTTTGTGAATTCTCATGTGGGCATTAAGATTTCCTTTATGTGTAAATCCTTGACCACACTGAGTGCATGTGTAAGGCTTCTCTCCAGTGTGAACTCTTAAGTGGACTATAAGGTTTTGTTTTTGAGTGAAACCTTTTCCACACTGTTGGCAGATAAAAGGCTTCTCTCCATTGTGTATTCTCATGTGGACGTCAAGGTTTTGTTTATTAGTGAGTCTCTTTCCACAATGACGGCAGGTGAAATAACCGTTAGATTCGATCTTCTGACCTCTTTTTCGTGAGAAAGTTCTCTTTGTCTTTGTGCATTTTTTCCCAATCATGCAGCCATGCTTCTGGGCTTTCTCTTCCATTTCATTCAGTTCTTCACTCTCCTCTTTCAGTATCACCAGGTCTTAAGCAAAAAAAAAAAAAGACAAATTCGAGTTAACCCCAGTTTAATTGCCCAAAGCAACAGGTATCAAAAACAGCATTAAATATTATAGGATGTGTACTAGATCCTAGATGCACTAAGCTGATGAAAGAGGTGTTACCTTTTTTTTCTCATTTTTAACATGCCCAAGCATTATCACAGTTTTAGTCCTAATTATCTGACTGCTACAGCTTTGTGGAAATAAAGAGATGTCTCCTCAAGTATTGAGTGCCACAGGGCTCAGTATTAGGTCTTCTACTTTTCCCTTTGTACACGCTTCCCTGGAGGTATTTGAATAGATTTAGAAGTAGGACCAATGGCAATAATTAATAAAATCATCAGACAAAAAGGTCCTGTTTTTTACATCATATGAGAAAGAATTGTTTTTCTTGAAGAGCATGATTGCAATTAAAGAAAATTGAGGTTTTAGACACAATATTGACTTTTTGCTCCATTTCAGCAATGACAATAACTCCCAACAAAGCCACAGTAGAACCAGTTGCATGTCTGCGAGAAACACAGTGGTGTTTTATTCCAGAATGATTCAGTTACTTTTGAATTAATCGGGTGAGTCAATGATTCAAATATCTATTTATAAAGCCTTTTTGAACAAATCTCTTGAATGAATGATTCAAATTACTTGCTCAAGATAAGAATTTGCCACCACCTGGTGGTGTTAGTTACACATTCAACTGATACAGATTTGATTTTACAATGTTTAGGACTTAATATTGACGCCAACAAAATATGTGATTATTTTGCAATATATACATCTGTTTCATCCACAAAATAAATTGTTTTAAGTGTATTATTGTGATAATGTACACATAATATTATTTAATACTATTTGTTATTTTCATTAAATATATATATATATATATATTTGTCATTATGACAATATTATTTAGCTATAAGTAACAAATAGCACTCACTTGCAGCATCTGAGCTAGTCCTAATCGCCCTGTAAAAATTCACCGGTTACAAAAGATCTATTGCAGTGTTGCCAAGTCTGCGGTTTTCCTGCCGAATTGGGCTACTTTACCAGTGTTGCTGCGGGTTGTTTTTTATGTCCGCGGGTTGAAGCGACCCCAATAATGTAATATTTAGTCCCTGGAATGCTCATTTTACCAGGGGAACCCCGCCAATAAAACATGTATTTTACCCCCGTAACGCTATTTTTAATGAGGGCCCCCCTCAAAACGCGATTGGGCTACTTTTGGGCTAGTTTTGAGTAGCAATTGGCAGGTTTCATTGTGAAACCTGGCAACCCTGATCCATTGAGAGTTTGTTTCTCACACTGACGTGGTGGGGCTTAAGATGTGAAAGTTTAGTGCAGAATGTCTTTGAATTGAACTGTTTATGCTGCTTACTAACGTTTTAACAGTATGATTTAATCCACGTCTTCCTTTAAATGAAGATCGAATGCTGACAGGATGTTGATTATTATGTTTAATTATTTAGTTAGTAGACTTGTGATTTTGTTTTAGGTTACTTCTGTATTGTTTTTCCTAATGTACAGGGTCGTAACAAAAGTATGTCCAGTTTGGAAGTAGGTTCTTCTTAAAAGCAACATTAGTGTTGGTCTGGTCATGATGTGATATCAACATGTCTGTCCACACAAGGCAAAGCTTTAATTATGACATTCTTATCATTCAGTTACGTACAATATTTTAATAAGGATCGAATGTCCATGTTCAGTTTTGAGAATTGAAACCAACCTGTTTGTTCCTCAGTTTCTTTTTGTTTCACTCTGAGTGCCTCTTCAATCATCATATCTTCATTCTCCTCTTTAATAAGCGCCATCTTTATAATTGTACGTCACGTAGATCTCGTAGTTGCTTCACCAGGAGTGTTACTGTGTGTTTGAGAACAATTAACAGAAAGAAGAAAATAAATCCAATCTAAATCTCTGGGTAGTTCAGTGGTCAGTGCACTGGAAAGGGGTTTAGTCAGAGTGACAGTTAATGGCCCTAAATAATCTTATCAGCCGTAAAACACGCAAAGCTAGAACTACAAATTAATAAAAGAACACAAAATAAACATAACGTCGATATCTATGTATTTATATTTGTATATCGCATTTCGTAAAAACATTGTCAGTTTGAGTAGTCATTACACGTTTGTGTTCTTGTTGCATTTACGCTGTGTTGACCAGCAGATGTCGTCAGCGTGCGGTGATTCGAGCGCTTCCAAACAGTGAACAATTTAGCTAAGTATTTAGTTCTCGGAGTTTCAAAAAAAAGCTCATTTTCTCCCATTACTACTTGCCAGAGACCGAATTCGTGTTGATTCAAATATAAGGAAAGAAATGAGAGCATTTCTGTCATTCATGTGCTGATGGGTTTTACTCACAAAATATGGTTCAATGTTAAATAAAGCATTGGAATGTTGTATTCAATAATAAATAAATAATTTAACATCACTTGTAAAAAACTATAAATAGAGTACGCTTTGTATTAATTTAAACATTTTAAATGCTTAAAAAACAAACCTTTCTTCAGCCGAATCACAGGCACAGGAGCGCTGCGCAGCGTTATGACGTCACATCGCCAGACCAAAATAAGAGTCCTGTATGGTGCATAGAAATGTATAGGTTGTTAGTTATTCAGTGTTTTATTCGTGGTGAAATCAGAAGAAATTAAATGTAACACATCTGTTATGAGGAGAGAGGGGGGGAGAGCAGGACAGAGATAATATGTGAGCTCCTGTATGAAGTGATTGAGTGCAGCAACCATTTATGGTTTATTTAAGGGTCAGGAATTATTTTTCAATTACAACACAATAATAATAAAATAAATAAATAAATAAAAATATTACAGCTTCATCCCTTTACAGAGCAATGTCTACTCCAGGTAGCTAACAGCAGCCCTTCATTTGATAGCACCGGAGCTGTAGAGTGTAGCACAAAATAAATAAACAAAAGGGCATTGATAAATACAGGACAACTAGAGATAATCTTCTTTTTTATACATATAATTATAAAAGGACTGTAAAAATGTTGCTTAAAGTAACAACACAATTGTGATTAATAATAATAATAATAA
This sequence comes from Cirrhinus molitorella, assembly GCA_033026305.1. Taxonomy (NCBI): domain Eukaryota; kingdom Metazoa; phylum Chordata; class Actinopteri; order Cypriniformes; family Cyprinidae; genus Cirrhinus; species Cirrhinus molitorella. Next base: position 7,790,738 of record CM065126.1, on the reverse strand, counting down.
TAATAATAATAATAATACCTTATAGTCAGAGCAGCATAGTTCCTTTGATAACCTGATGTCACACGGTAGTTCTTATCCATGAAAAAGGCTTGATCATTGTTCTCACTGAATGTTATTCTTAGCATACATGTTCAAATGTTTGAAATGTTCAAATGTGCTCACAGCTTCCTTCAGGGTGCAGGGATACCTACGAAGATGAGGTGACAGCGGGCAATGTATCCATATTAAATTAATTATCAGTAGTTAAAAAAAGTATTATTTGTTGTATCTTTTAAACAAATGTGTGTGCATGTGCTTGTTAAGCTAAACCTGTGGGCCAAATGACCTAATTTGTAAACATTATCTGACTAGATAACTATTATGATATTTCTGTGTCCTCACTGGTTAATAAGTCTCATAAATCAGCCAAATCACATTTATATTTAACCCCTGCAGACCTGAACTGCAAATGTGTGAAAAATATTCCAAGTTTCTAAAAAAAACATAAAAGTACATTTTCCTTGTTCAGTGGGTCATGACATGAAAAATCTAATTTGCTCTGAACTTATGGCACCATTAAAACATCCTGCAAGTTTTATAGCCTAAAATGCCCTCCTCACTATAAACAAAGCATGTATTTAATTAAACTCCAAAAATGGCTTGTTTGGGTCTGAGGTGCAAGGTGATGTCACCTGGGCACCAGTGGTGTATAAAGTACCTGAAAGCCATACTTAAGTAAAAGTACAGATATCTTACCAGAAAATGACTTTGGGAGAAGTCACATTTAGAATATTATTTGAGTAAAAGGCTTAAAGTATGTGATATGATGTGATATAATGCTTAAAGTATTTTTTAATCTTAAATGTACTTAAGTATTGAAAGTAAAAGTACAAGTAACTGCAAAATGGAAAAGAAGCATGCATATATATATATATGTGTGTGTGTGTGTGTGTGTGTGTGTGTGTGTGTGTGTGTGTGTGTGTGTGTGTGTGTGACCCTTGTCCAAATTAAGTTATTAGCAATGCATATTACTTATCAAAAATTAAGTTTTGATGTTTATGGTAGGAAATTTACAAAACATCTTAATGAAACATGATTTTTTATTTTGACCCATACAATGTATTTTTGGCTATTACTACAAATATACACCAGCAACTTAAGACTGGTTTTGTGGTCCAGGTTCACATATATAAAATGTTACACAGCTTGAGTAGCAAGATTGTGTTCAGTTTTAACTCTTTGTTTTATTTAGTATTTTTGGGTAAGAATAAGAAGCAATTTATCTGATACTTAGTGACTTTCATTCCAAAATAAGAAAACATTTATGGAATTTGCACGTGAAATAGCATTTAGATGTATTTACACAGTTTAATATATCTCAGAGGGGACATGGATGTAGTTAAACAGCAGTTCCAACAGATTCATAAATAGGCCTAATGTTTTTATTTGGACATAAAACATTGAAATGTGCGAAATTTAAACCGCCAGTTGGTGGCAACAAGTGACTGTTAATGAGTCATTGAGATTCAGCTGATTCATTCAAACGGCTGAATCAAGTCAACTATATTAAATTATATAAGTATAATAATAAATCACTAATAAATCATAATAACTAATAAATCAACATGCATGCACTGTGTGTGATTTGTTGATATAGCCTACTTGATAATGTCAGATCGCACATTACAATACTTACCATATCATCGCAGGAAATATACTATATATCACACACCCCACACTTGAGTGGAAACTGGTTGTGCACGCACTTGTTTGCATATAAGCAAAGGTGTTTTCTAACTTGCACTGCTGCTATCTTGTTCACATTTGATACAGTATACAGATCAGGTTTCACTTTCTGACAATGTCCACGCACTTGAGTCTGTCATCAGTAGGACAAATGGAGTGAAAGAACGTTCGCTTTGACGCTTTTGGTTTAAACAGCTTGTCTGCATCTTTGTACAGATATCAGAAGTATCCCAGATCATGTCAGAGGATTGTTCAGACTTTGAAGCATGTTGTTTTGTAATCGAGGCACAGTGTCATGGAGAGTTCACAAAGAAACATTTGTTGAAAAATGAAGCGGTACTACATCTGACTGCAGCTACATCACAAACCGTAAGTAAATGATTTTATAATGCTTTGTCTGGAAATGACAGTTTTTTATCATGTTGACTAAATTGAGGGAGTGTTGAGGCATTTTCTATGCAATGATGTTAGCCAATACTGAGAAGCCTTAAAGGACCTGCCCCTTTAAACAGGTAGTTTTAGACAGAAGGTCAGAATGAGGATTGAAAATAACATTTTTTCCACATATTTGTTTTATTGACATTATAAGTAAACCTCAAAGAACATATTAAAATAATAATAATAATAACTCCTTGTCATGACCCCCTTTAATATAGCTATAAATGAGACTAAATAATAGTAATAATTTCTCTTTTTAATTCTTAATCAGGTGTAAACAGTTGTACTTCACAAACAATATACCAACACAAAATAATTATAATAATAATAATAATAATAATTTAAAAAAAAATGTTGGTGTATACTTTCTTTTCAAGGTCACAAACATAAATATTATAACATTTTTCTCATGATTCTGAGGTTTTTGTTTTATAGATTACATTTATAACAAACAAAACATCTCTGGAATTAATCAATTAGGTCATGTTAGACATTTACTGTGTGTATCTTTTTCTGTCAAACTTAACAGTAAAACATTTAAACTTTAAGTTTAAGGTTTTGGCTTACTAGATAGCACATTTGTTTATTCGTAACAAACTAAACTTCTTGGGAATCAATGTGGTCATGTTGCAGTAATTTTTGTTGTGATTCTTCTAAAAAGTTTCTCTTTGACATAAAGCAGTAGTGAACCTTGCACTTAGGGTTAGACATCATATTTTAGCATGTGGTCCAGCATATGTTTTTTTTTTCCATTGCCCCTCTATTTTGTCCAGCTACATCATGTAGAGTTGGACTAGTACTGGTTGTGTTAGAAGTGCTTGGCAACCCTCATTGTTTTGAATCACATGACTTCCCAGCACACACAAGCACATTCATTTTGAATTCAAAGCCAAGGTGATCTATGATCCCCTGCTTTTATTGTTTATTGTCTTTTATTGTAACACTCAATCCAGCGGTTCACCACAGTAAAATCAAAGGCATGAGAAATCATGTGCAGTGGCCATTTGTGGGACATGATATTAGTCCTATAAAGGCTGATTGGTTGATCAAGCCAATTCATTCATCCCATGGCCTTGTTGAGTTTCAGGGGTTCACTCAGAGAGCTCTGTTGTGGCACCTTGATAGATGAGGAAATCATAAGCAAGCCCAGTTTTCCGACAGAGGAAATCTTTATCACATCTTGACTTCCCATGGTGTAGGTTTTCTTTACTGGAGCATATAGAGTTTTATCCTGAAAGCCACAATCTGCTCATCAACTCAGAGGTCTTCCCCGCAAACTGTGTGTGGATCAACTGATATAGCGAAACAAACTACAGACTGGATCAACAAATATATATACACGTTTATAACACGTTTGTAATACTAGGATGCACACCTAGTAATACACATTTTGTATGTGTCCCTCATCTAACACATCTGATACAACTATAAGCACAGACATGAATTGGGTGTGTTAGATGAGAGAGACATACAAAATGTGCTGTGCTGAGGTGCTCCAGGACCGGTTTGAAAACACCTGGTGTTTGCCATGCACATGTTTGCCTAATGCCAGTGGCTAACCAAAGTTAATGAGGCATTCTTTTACTCACTTTTATTTTGTCTCTTTCAATATGTTAAAAGAGATAAAAGTGGTCTGAGTTTTTGTTCATCATCAATGCTTCATCTTTTGTGATGACTGGAAGTGAAAGGAAGGTGTAACAGAAACCACTGTCAATGTAACTCGCGACATATGCGCCTCTTTTGTTGCACAGCTTGGAAGTAAGCCTCCACTCATGTCATGATTTTACGAGAGGTCTGCTTCTAATAAAAGGTGCCTAAATGAGTGCAAAAAATGTATAAGAGCTAATTCATTAGACTGACATGTGAATGCATTATAATTTAGCTGCAAAAGTTTGATTCTGCTTATGGTTGTAGTTTGAAATGTGAGACTTTCATAATTGTTGAAGCAATGCAAAACAAACCAAAATATTTGCAACGCAATTGTGAAACAACATAAAAGTCCATGCTGTACACTTTCAAGGCACATAGTTACCTAAAGTTGTTCAAATGAAGCACCTATTGTTCCTTCTTAGTCAAAAAATTTCCAGCATGGGCTCTGCAAGGACATGTTTGCAGGGTTGTTCCTTCCTAAGCCAAGTTTACTTTGGATGGGACACTGGCCTCCTGTTCAGTGAATCTCACTACCACCATTCTGCTGTTCACAAGCTTCCCACTGTGTAACTCTCCCAGGCTGACCGTCCTGGAATATAGAACAACTGCATATAGGGTCATCAATAATAATGACTATGTAAGATTAAATGTAAAAAGCCTCAACAGTATGATCATTCTGGAAGATGCAGTTTGTAGTGTTACTCAACTGCACTGCTCAGGTGTTTCTGTGATTGAACCATAAAAGGCCTAATATCACATGATTTTGTCATTGTTTCTTGTGGTTAGGTCCAGAATGCAGTTTTTAAGTATGATAAGGATGATAAGTAAACTACTGAAGCTGTACTTTTTCTAACTGCAAGTTGTGTTTCTCGTTTTATGTGTCACAGTAATGATCAACCTACAGGTTATTCAGTGCTGATGTTTATTCTAAACTTTTTCATTCCAACAATGGCCACAAATCTGTGTTTTTAGAACAGTAAGCTTTCTTTACTGTAGTTGCAATGTTATATTGAGTCACGTTTATCATAAAACACTGATAAAAGCATATACACCCCCACTTTATTAGTATTTAAATAGTATGTGTTTATGCTGAACTATATTCTTAAACAGATGGCGCTATATTAAGCCGTATATAAAAAGTGTTTCTGTTGCTCATGAAAACGTTTCTGAAACATCTGTGTATTTGACAAATATTGCATTTTATTCACTTCATCTGTGTTAGAGTACTCAAACACAGCATGAGAGTCGCTACCCAGAGCAGAAAGTGTCCGACTTGACGTGTACGTTTTCAACTCCGCCCCCGACTGCAACTGGCTGATCTTGTTCCAAGATGTCTGTTAAAGACCTCTTGATCAGGAAAGCATCTGCTGTGTACAAACATCCGGCAGACATCTTACATACATCTGGCAGTTTTACATACATTCTAAATCATAAACATCTTAAAGACATCTAATAGACGTCTATTTGACATTCGATAGGAAATGTCCAACAGAAGTATTGCAGATGTCTTGCAGATGTAAATGCAGACGTCAAATAGACATCTCCGAGGCGTATGTGTGCTGTCAGGGTATGCACCGCAGATACTGCTTACCCGTTTTTTGCGCCACTGGATGTGAATTTGAATATCATGTTGCATGACATTTATAGACATACTGAAAGCAACAACAGATAGTTTACCTCAGATCTTGAAAAAAAATACACATATGTTAAAACTGCAAAACAAGAAGTGTTTTCCATGACAAAGATGGAATCAGTCACTCAATATTTATTTTTAAAAATATTAAAAAGGTTTAATATTTATTAATTTGATTATAAGCTTGCCCATTTCATTGAGAGTGCAGTGCAATTCTGCACTTCTGAATGACTGTGATATTTCAGTGATTTTGTCACGTCGCACTGTGACGTTACATCTGGTGCGGACAGTTAAATTGCTTGCGTTACAGGACGTGGTGTATGCTTTTTGGACAATGAGCTCCGGATCTTTTGAGCAGCAATTTTCATCAGCTTAAGTTGCCTATGTAACCAGTTTTAAAACTTAAAGTGGCGATGAGGTCTTAAAATGTATAGAAAGAGTCCCCGTGTCCTTTCCTTTTTAATTTATTATCATATGTCACACCCTCTCCCCTGTCAAGCCCGCCGGCCGCTACACTCTCCAACCCAGAGAAGGCTCCTGTTCCCTTGTTTAGACCAGTGAGGGCCACAGATCCCAAGTCTAGCCCAGACAGGGCTCCTATTCCCATGTCCAGCTCAGAGGGGGCTTCAGTTCTTAGGTACAGCCCAGGGAGGACTTCTGAATCCAGCCCGGAGCCCTGTTGGGAAATTTCCCCCAATCATATTTTTGGGGGGCCTATATGTCTCCGGTCGTATATGCCCGCTCCTCCATGGTGCCTGGGTCTGGAACCACCCTGGAGGATTCATGTCCCGTCCGGTGTTAACATCGAAACGCTGAGTTGTGCTACGTGTATGTTCCTGCCTGCCCTGTGTTACCCCTTCTGAAGATTGGTTAAAAACTGTTGTTTGTGTTTATCCTATGTCTCCTTGTTCCTCGCCCCTCGCAGTAGGCAACCCTGACATCTTATTTTTTATAAAATTTACGAAAAATCTAAACAATTCAAATTTTTACTGTCAGGTTACTTTAGAAACTTTTGATGAACTAAAATTTAAAATAAGAAATGTAATTTAATTTCTTCCTTTTTTTGTCAAAAAATAAAGGACAAAATATGTTTACAGTTACATATTGCGATTGGTGTTGAAGGTGATACAGCACGGGTTTAGTCACTTGTTCACCGCGGCACGGCCCCTACCATCGTTTTGATTTTTTATAGTAATACAAAACATTTAGTTCAGTTAGAGAACAATACAATTAAAACTGAACGCGGCTGCTCAATGCAGTGTGCGAACAACAGTCACAGATCAGATTTCATTTATCACGTGAAGAGTGTGAGTCCAGCTGAATAATATGAGAAGAACAAGACGGATTTAAAAATATTTTGGATTTTGAAAAGCCTCTTGACTTCTGTCATTTATCTAAGTGATAGTGGAATTTTCATATTTATATAGATCCACAGTGTTTGCTGATTTTTATTTAGCCTATTAAAACGGTGTATTTTTTTTTTTTTTTTTTTATTACATCAAGGTGTATGCCGTGCCTCCAAGCTTTATTTGTTTGCTAATAAACATTCTGCTTTGTATACTTATTTAAACTTTGTGTAAGTTATTTTTATTTTATATTAGGCGGCATAACATGGTGTATTCGTTTTTTTAAATAAAAGTGTGTTTTGTTACGTTAATGCCGTTAATTACTTTCACATTTCAAAGTGAAAGTAAAATGCTATGGCGCTTTTACAAGCTATTTCAAACCGAAGGAAAGTGATAGCCTACCGGTATTAGGCTACCGGTTGTTACACGTCGATTATCCGGTTGAAAAATTTCCTCACTGTCACAATCCTAAATAACAAGGTCATAGTCCGGTATAATTAGTAATAAAAACAAGAGTAGCACACAATCTAGCTTTTATTGTATTACTTTTGACCCATCTGTGTTATTTTCGTCCCAAATTACAGGGTTGATGTTCAAAGTGAAAATATACTGTTGTAAATATAAAGTTACATTTGTACCTGGTGTTAATATACCACACTTGTGAGTTATTGACCACAGCTAAAATATATCTATGTATAAAACATTATCTTTTAAATGTATTTATTTATTTATTTATTTATTTCAGACAAATGGTAGGCCTACTGTCGCCCCGCTGTTCCCTTTCTAACCAGAATCACTGATTCCAGAGTCTCCGCCTCTTAAGCTGGTGCTCATTCAGTGAAGTCGGTAAACTTTACACAGACTCGCTGTCAGGACTAGCCTGTAGGCAAAATAGCAATAATCGTGTGAATTTCTAACATTTATTTATCATAACATTTATCTAACATTTATTATCGAGAGTTCGGAGAAACTTAATTTCGTTCTGCTGTACACACTTGTTGAAGGTTAGAATGACATTGAACTTTGATTTACTGATAATGATAGACCTGTGCAAGTTATGCACTGAGGAAAACAAGTTTTACATTCTTTAAACAGCATTCCTGTCTCTTAGTAAATGGTCTTTGTGAAACATAAGCGGAACTTTCTCACCTGAATCTCATTACCTACTGCCACGGACCAAGTGGAAGACGTGTCATAATAGCACACGAAAGTGGGGGAAACAGTTTCGTAGTTCTTTTTAATATAATTTTAATAATAGCCTATATGAAAGTCTGCTGTTTGCTACTATCTCAGCCGGAGAAAACATCTGCGACATTAGGACTTGGAATCAATCAGTCTGAGATTTGACGGTGGCTGGACAGGAGCCAAAAGAAGTAAGCAGAAGTGATTGTTTTTTATTTTATTTATTTATTTATTTATTTTTATGGTTTTGTGGTATAACGAAGTGTCAGATCTGTAGAGATTTTCGTTTATATCAGGTTATATCGGCAGAGCTGTTGGCAATACTGTTTAAAGTTATAAAGAAGTTATTGCAGTTAAGAAACACGAATGAATGACAAAATGATAAATTGCGAATTGTGTTATCTTATTATTCCGTTATTATTCCTTAAGTGTCCGTCGTGGTCAGTGTTCATGTAAACACAATCGGTAAACACTGTTTTGGGGAGGAATCAATGTTAGTCAAACTAAAATACTAAAATCGCATTTAATCTAATCACATAATTATAGCCTAACAAAAGCTGGTCTTTAAATCTAAACATTTGAGCAATGTTAGCAGATTACATTTATATTAAGTATATTTTAGTGGATTCAACTGAAATAAGTTGAAATAAGTTTCTTTTTTACATTGTAAAGTATATACTGAAAAATGATTGAGAATGCAGAAATAGAAAATAAATATTAATGAAATATAAAACATTTTTCAAAAACTAATGATTAGGCCACAAGCCCAACATAAAATATTGCTAAATAAAATGCATAATGTAAACACTGTATTTCAGGTTTAAAATGTAGAAGCAATATAAGGCTCACAACATAAATAAAATCAACAAGAAGACAAACCACACCTTTAAGTATAAATTATCGAATAAAGGCCCAACATACAAAATTAGTGCATAAAGTACTAAATGTAAACATTGTACTTTCAAGTTTAAACTATAGCAACTGTGTAAGTCTTACAACACAAATATAATAAATATAACAAGAAAACAAACCACACCTTTAAGTATAAATGATCAGATAAAGGCCCAACATACAAAATTAGTGTATAAAATACTAAATGTAAACATTGTACTTTCAAGTTTAAACTATAGCAACTGTGTAAGTCTTACAACACAAATATAATAAATACAGGTCCTTCTCAAAAAATTAGCATATTGTGATAAAGTTCATTATTTTCTGTAATGTACTGATAAACATTAGACTTTCATATATTTTAGATTCATTACACACAACTGAAGTAGTTCAAGCTTTTTTTTGTTTTAATATTGATGATTTTGTTATACAGCTCATGAAAACCCCAAATTCCTATCTCAAAAAATTAGCATATCATGAAAAGGTTCTCTAAACGAGCTATTAACCTAATCATCTGAATCAACTAATTAACTCTAAACACCTGCAAAAGCTTCCTGAGGCTTTTAAAAACTCCCAGCCTGGTTCATTACTCAAAACCGCAATCATGGGTAAGACTGCCAACCTGACTGCTGTCCAGAAGGCCATCATTGACACCCTCAAGCAAGAGGGTAAGACACAGAAAGAAATTTCTGAACGAATAGGCTGTTCCCAGAGTGCTGTATCAAGGCACCTCAGTGGGAAGTCTGTGGGAAGGAAAAAGTGTGGCAGAAAACGATGCACAACGAGAGGGGGACCTGCGGAAGCAGTGGACTGAGTCTGGAGTAGAAACATCCAGAGCCACCGTGTACAGGCGTGTGCAGGAAATGGGCTACAGGTGCCGCATTCCCCAGGTCAAGCCACTTTTGAACCAGAAACAGCGGCAGAAGCGCCTGACCTGGGCTACAGAGAAGCAGCACTGGACTGTTGCTCAGTGGTCCAAAGTACTTTTTTCGGATGAAAGCAAATTTTGCATGTCATTCGGAAATCAAGGTGCCAGAGTCTGGAGGAAGACTGGGGAGAGGAAAATGCCAAAATGCCTGAAGTCCAGTGTCAAGTACCCACAGTCAGTGATGGTCTGGGGTGCCATGTCAGCTGCTGGTGTTGGTCCACTGTGTTTTATCAAGGGCAGGGTCAATGCAGCTAGCTATCAGGAGATTTTGGAGCACTTCATGCTTCCATCTGCTGAAAAGCTTTATGGAGATGAAGATTTCATTTTTCAGCACGACCTGGCACCTGCTCACAGTGCCAAAACCACTGGTAAATGGTTTACTGACCATGGTATTACTGTGCTCAATTGGCCTGCCAACTCTCCTGACCTGAACCCCATAGAGAATCTGTGGGATATTGTGAAGAGAAAGTTGAGAGATGCAAGACCCAACACTCTGGATGAGCTTAAGGCCGCTACCGAAGCATCCTGGGCCTCCATAACACCTCAGCAGTGCCACAGGCTGATTGCCTCCATGCCACGCTGCATTGAAGCAGTCATTTCTGCAAAAGGATTCCCGACCAAGTATTGAGTGCATAACTGAACATAATTATTTGAAGGTTGACTTTTTTGTATTAAAAACACTTTTCTTTTATTGGTCGGATGAAATATGCTAATTTTTTGAGATAGGAATTTTGGGTTTTCATGAGCTGTATGCCAAAATCATCAATATTAAAACAATAAAAGGCTTGAACTACTTCAGTTGTGTGTAATGAATCTAAAATATATGAAAGTCTAATGTTTATCAGTACATTACAGAAAATAATGAACTTTATCACAATATGCTAATATTTTGAGAAAGACCTGTATAACAAGAAAACAAGCCACACCTTTAAGTGTAAATTATCGGATAAAGGCCCAACATACAAAATTGGTGTATAAAATACTAAATGTAAACATTGTACTTTCAAGTTTAAGTAAACAATACAATCCAGGTTGGAATCATATAACTAAATTTCCACAACCAATATCGATATTTGACAACAATGCTTCAACATGTTTGGTCTGTCTTGCCGAATCTCAAGGAGCTATTTTTTATAGGTTGAGAGCCAGGAATTAGGACTGTGCGATATTGAAGAAAAATGTGATATTCGATATGCGATACGATAATGCTTAAAGTGCCACATGCTCAGATGAGTTACTGAGTAACTCAGCTGTTACTGAGTCAGTTCTGTGAACTTCTATAACTATTTTGTGTCGTATATATATGGTTATTTTTATGTATGTATCAAAAGGTCTTGTAAAACCACAACAAATTCCTTGTGTTTGCGCACACTTGGTGAATAAAGCTCATTCTGATTCTGATTCTAATATAACAAGCGTACATTTTTTTTTATTTTTTTGTGAGAATAAATCACCCCTACAACAACTTCTGAAAATGAACAGTAGTGTTTCACTCTAGCGTTACATAAAAATGTAACATTAGTGTAATGATTTTAACATCAGTTTAGGAACTGAATAATAAAAAGAAAAAATACAACACAGCTTAGTCTTCACTCTATGAATTCAATATGCATCAAAAATTATAGTATATATTATATAGGCAAGGGCAGTGAGTGTTTTTTTCTGTCTTTTGTTCATGGCCCCAAATATTGCAAGCTGTAGTGATATGCATATTGCGATATGTACATAGCCCTACCAGGAATACAAGTTGGTCAACTCTTTCAGGTTTAAGTGCTGACCTTTGGTAAGTTACAATGTGCCCACTAAATTGCTACTCTGAGGGTGCACTTGTGGCAGGGATGCACAAGTGTATTTATTTATTTATTTTTTTAATTGCTGGAATATATTTTTATATAAATGAAGACACTCACCAACCGATGACTAGATGGAGACGGTGTCCAGTGGCATTGCGTACTTGACGTACTTGAGTTTTTTCATCAGTGCACGAAACCACTGTTTCTCGACTGTTTAACCCTCTGGGGTTCTTCATTTGAGCAGTCACACTCAGGACCTTCGCGGTCAAAAGTGACCGGACCCCTGAAATTAAATATTTTTTCCCCCCAGTAAAATCAATGTAATATATTTTTATTCAATAATATTTTTTCTTTTGAATTTTGAGATAATTTTATGGTAATAATTAATATTTATGCAATAATTATGATCTATTTTTCCCCATTGAAAATAATATTTTTTATATATATATATATATATATATATATAATTTTCATAATTTTTCAATTAGTGCTGTATTTCAGGATAAAATAGAGACTAGGCCTTTAAAATCCATTTTTTTAAGTCAGATTGGTGCCACCTGGCGGGAGTAGTGAGCAGTAATTTCATGCAATACCATAGTTAACCACTAGATTGATGTACAGCTCTCTATAGAAAGGCTTGTGAATTCCCTAGTTGTTTTTGCACATATTTTCTCCTTTTTTTTAGGTTGTTGATTTGAATATATATTTAAAGATTCTCAAAGACTACTTTTGTTAAGTTTTTTGTTTGTTTGTTTGGTTTAAATGGTAATTTGAAGTGCCAGTTTTACTTTATAATCCATGCTGTGATTGGTGTTTTGTTTTTATAAACAGGTGCTGCAATAGACCCAATGTCTCCCCTTTATTTGATCCATTGATTTCATTTCACATATTCTCAATTTTCCCTGTTATAGTCTCATGTTTTTCTCTGTGTGTGTGTGTGTGTGTGTGTGTGTGTGTGTGTGCGTGTGCGTGTGTGTGTGTGTGTGTGTTTCTATTTTGCAATCTTGATGGCTTACAGTCTCATGCTTTCATTGCTGTGTGCTTTTTTCTTACTTTGTGGTTAAATAATTGATTTTATTTCACACGTTTTCCAAAATTAGCTTTTACAGTGATACACGTTTATTTGTGTGTATGTTTATGTGTGTATAAGTGTGTGTGTGTGTGTGTGTGTGTGTGTGTGAGAGTGTGTTTGTCTGTTTTGCACTCTTGATGTTTTAGAGATTCACCCCTTCACTGTTGAGTACTTTTTTTAGGAATCGTGGCTGATTTGTAGATTGCCGTGGGTAAAAGCCTGTTCTATCGTTGTAATCTGTGGTTTATTTTATGCACTTTTTTTGTGCCTCTCTGTAAACTTTCTCTTTACTCTTTCACATGGTTCTTGTGTAGGTGGTAGAAGAGGTTAGTTGTGTTTAAGCCTGTTGTGGGAACAGGTGTCTGACATAATTTGCAAAGTACAGTTTTTTGGTCCATGTTAGACTTTCCACAATCAAACTATGTTCATGCTACAGAGGTAGCTCTTCGTTTAGGAACAAGCTCTTTGATTTGTCCTGGCTGGTCCTTCTCCTGCACGGAGCTACCCGGTTCTGTCTCCCCTTCATTCAGCATGCTGTTATTCACATTTCTGCCTGTGGTGACATGTAAGTCAAGTCAAGTCAAGTCAAGTTTATTTGTATAGCGCTTTTCACGAAACAAATCGTTTCAAAGCAGCTTAACAGCAAATTAAAAGTTTGTACAATAATTAAAGTTTGTTAAATTAAAGTTTGTACAGTAATTAAAGTTTGTACAATAACGTTTGTTAAATTAGAATTTGTACAATAATTAAAGTTTGTACAATTTGTATAATGTTAACATTAATGATTATATGTTGCAATCAAATCACTGTAGTAAAATTCGGTAGTGATGTATGGTGTTTCAGGGCTGATATCATCTAAAGTCCTCCAAGGGGTTGGCATCATCATCTCTTCTTCGGTGCTCCTGATCCAGACTGTAGCTTGTGTTATTCCTAGTTACCACGGGATGTCAATCCCGTGGCAGAAACAGAAACAATAGGAACATAATTAGCGTAGCTGCTGTTCAAACCAAGCAAAAGGATTTGTTCAACCAAAGCTAAGGATTCATAATGTGCAATTGATCAGATATAACAGCAGTAAAAGATTATGAGATGCGTTATGTGAATGCTTGGCTAAAAAGATGTGTCTTTAATCTAGATTTAAACAGAGAGAGTGTGTCTGAACCCCGAACATTATCAGGAAGGCTATTCCAGAGTTTGGGAGCCAAATGTGAAAAAGCTCTACCTCCTTTAGTGGACTTTGCTATTCTAGGTACTACCAAGAGTCCTGAGTTTTGCGACCTTAGGGAGCGCGATGGATTGTAGCGAGGTAGAAGACTAGTTAGGTACGCAGGAGCTGAACCATTTAGGGCCTTATAGGTAAGAAGTAGTATTTTATAGTTGATACGGAACCTAATAGGAAGCCAGTGCAGAGACTTTAAAATTGGGGTAATATGGTCATATTTTCTTGACCTGGTAAGGACTCTAGCAGCTGCATTTTGGACTAACTGCAGCTTGTTTATTGAAGATGCAGGACAACCACCTAGCAATGCATTACAATAGTCCAGCCTAGAGGTCATAAATGCATGAACTAACTTTTCTGCATCAGAAACAGGTAACATGTTTCGCAGCTTGGCAATGTTTCTAAGATGGAAGAATGCTGTTTTTGTAACATGGGAAATATGATTTTCAAAAGACAAGTTGCTGTCTAATATAACACCCAGACTTTTGACTGTAGAGGAAGCAGCAGTACATCCATCTAGTTGCAAATTGTAATCCAAGAGATTTTGTGTATTAATTTTTGGTCCGATAAGTAATATCTCTGTCTTATCTGAATTTAATAGGAGAAAATTATTGGTCATCCAGTCTTTTACATTTTTAACACACTCTGTTAACTTTGATAATTTAGAAGTTTCATCTGGTCTTGTTGAGATATATAGTTGAGTATCATCAGCATAACAATGGAAACTAATTCCATAATTCCTAATAATATTGCCAAGGGGCAACATGTATATTGAGAAAAGCAGAGGACCTAGGACAGATCCTTGTGGCACTCCATACTTTACTGGTGATAATTGAGAAGACTCCCCGTTTAAGTAAACAAAGTGGTAGCGATCAGACAGGTAGGATCTAAACCATCTTAAAGCCTGCCCTTGAATACCTGCATAGTTTTGTAGTCGATCTATTAGTATGTCATGGTCTATAGTGTCAAACGCAGCACTAAGGTCAAGTAAAACTAGCAATGAGATGCAGCCTTGGTCTGATGCAAGAAGCAAGTCATTAGTGATTTTTACAAGTGCAGTTTCTGTGCTATGATGGGGCCTGAAACCTGATTGAAATTCTTCATAGATATCATTTTTTTGCAAAAAGCAACATAATTGAGCAGATACAACTTTTTCTAAAATTTTAGACATAAACGGAAGATTAGAAATGGGTCTGTAATTTCCTAGTTCATTAGGGTCTAGTTGTGGTTTCTTAATAAGAGGCTTAATAACCGCTAACTTGAATGATTTTGGGACATGACCTAAAGATAACGATGAGTTAATAATATTGAGGAGCGGTTCTTCTGCTACAGGTAACAACTCTTTCAGTAATTTAGTGGGTACAGGATCTAATAGGCATGTTGTTGGTTTAGACGTACTGATAAATTTATTTAGCTCTTCCTGTCCTATAGTGGTAAAGCACTGCAGGTTTTCTTTGGGTGTGACAAAGGAAATTGACGTATTAGACGCTGTAGAATCTACGCTGGTTATTGTATTTCTGATGTTATCTATTTTATCAGTGAAAAAATTTATAAAGTCATTACTATTAAACTGTAAAGGAATATTTCGGTCGGGCGGCATCTGATTATTTGTTAATCTGGCCACTGTGCTAAATAAAAACCTTGGATTGTTTTGGTTATTTTCTATGAGTTTGCGTATGTGCTCGACCCTGGCAGCTTTTAGAGCCTGTCTATAGCTGGACATGCTGTTTTTCCACGCAATTCTAAAAACTTCCAAATTAGTTTTTCTCCATTTGCGCTCAAGATTACGAGTTTCTTTCTTGAGAGAATGGGTAGTACTGTTGTACCATGGCGCAGTACATTTTTCTCTAACTTTTTTCAATTTGATGGGGGCAACAGCTTCTAACGTATTAGAGAAGATAGTGTCCATGTTGCTAGTTAATTTGTCTAGATCCTGTGTATTACTGGGTGCACAGAGCAGTTGAGATAAATCGGGCAGGTTACTTGTAAATAAATGTTTGGTGGCTGGAACAATGGTTCTGCCCAAACAATAGCGCGGAGCGATATAGTTAATATCAGTCATACGCAGCGTGCATGATACAAGGAAATGGTCAGTAACATCATCGCTTTGAGGTACGATATCTATGTCAGTAAGATCAATTCCATGCGATATAATTAAATCTAGCGTATGATTGAAACGATGAGTGGGCCCGGTGACATTTTGCTTGACTCCAAAAGAATTTAATAGGTCAGTAAACGCAAGCCCTAAGGCATCATTTGTATTATCGACGTGAATGTTAAAGTCTCCGACAATTAGTGCTTTATCAAAATTAACCAGCAGGTCGGAAAGGAAATCTGAAAATTCTTTTAGAAAGTCTGTATACGGCCCTGGTGGTCTATACACAGTAGCTAAAATAAGAGATAAGACAGATTTCTTTTGCAAATCTGACAGAGTAACTTTAAGCAAAAGTATTTCAAAGGAATTAAACTTGTATCCTTTTTTCTGAGTTACATTGAGAAAATCACTATATATTGTTGCGACACCACCGCCACGACCAATCTGACGGGGCTCATGCTTATAACAGTAGCTTGGTGGAGTAGACTCATTTAGACCAATATAATCATTTGGTTTTAGCCAGGTTTCAGTCAAGCAGAGTACATCAAAACTATTATCTGTGATCATTTCATTTACAATAACTGCTTTGGGTGCGAGTGATCTAATGTTCAGAAGCCCAAACTTTAAAAATGGTTTTTGTTCGTTTATTTTGCATTTTTCCGGGTTAATCACGATCAGATTTTTTCTAGATCCTGCATTAACTGTATGTTTTGACCTCACTATTCGAGGAACAGACACAGTATTTATAGATTGGACAGCACTAGTGCTATCATTTAAGTGTTCAGAGCAAAAACCATCATAGCAGTTATTTGGGAATCGGCTTACTAGTCAAATGGAGCGCAGCGTCCTGGAGATGTTGTCCGACAGCAGTTCTGCTCCGACTCTGCTGGGGTGCAGGCCATCAGCACGGAAAAGCCTAGGACGCTCCCAGAAAAGATTCCAATTATTAACAAAAAGCAGTTTCTGTTCTTTACACCATGTCGATAACCATTCATTTAGAGCAAAAAGTCTACTGAACCTTTCGTGCCCACGTCGATACGTGGGAAGCGGTCCTGACACGATGATCTTCGTCTCGGGCGCCGTGCTGCGAACCGTCTCGATCAGGCTGCCGAAGTCCCGCTTCAAGACCTCCGTCTGCCGCAGCCTGATGTCGTTTACCCCCGCGTGCAGGACGATCGCGCCAACGCTCTTGTCCTTCAGGATTACGGGTATCTGCGCAGAAACATCGAGAACACGAGCACCAGGGAAACAATGAGTTTGCACATTACCTTTAGCTAAAGTAGCACGAACGTACCTGACGATGGAATCTCCGACGATCACAGCGTCGCGTTCCGTCTCGCGGAGGGGAGCGAAGCGGTTCCGGGTGGAGATCTCGAAGACCGGGGGCGGCGGAGGGGGAGAGGTCATCGTCCGTGGCCTGGCTCGCGTCTTCCGCTGCTGCTGCACCCAGGGTCCGTGGTGTCCCGGCGCCGGAGTGAAGGACATCTGGGAAGAGCGCGTCCTGGGTGCAGAGGGCCTGCACAGAGAAGCACAAGGAGTGGAAGTGGTAGGAGTGTTAGTATCGCGCTGTATACTTACCCGAGAGGATTCCAGAGCTGCCCTCAGCTCGGCCTGCCTCTCCAGAAGCTGGTGGATCTGCTTCTCCACGGCTTCCAGCTCCACCTGCACCGAGTGCAGCTCGAACGTGTCATCACCTGTATTCAAAGGTAGACACAAATTTGCCATTAAAGCAAGTAACAGTTAGTAAACAATGGTAGTGTGTGTGTGTGTGTGTGTGTGTGTGTGTATAAACAACGCAAGCAAGAGTAGCGGCAACCACGCTGGTGATGCTAATGGGCTATAAGCTAGCGGGATCGGGAATTCAAAACAAAACTAGTGTTAACAAGGTACTCTGGTTGTTTTAGTTTTAAAACACTACAAGGGATATATTCACACGTTATAAGAAACGTAAATGATGGTGTAAAAATTAGATTTTCGTTTGTAAATTAGACAATATTAAATTGACTTGACGGAGCCCAAACTCAAAGCATACGGCAACAACGAGCAGGAAGTGACGTATCCGCCCCTGTGAACTGTGTAAGATTGCGGTCATCCAAATGATGAAAAAGTATTACCGTAAACAATGTATTTTGTGACTCCCCAAAATAAGCGATAGAGCATAATACGGAATAATAGACTTTTTATGTCTATTATCCATGTCATATCACACAACCCTAAAATGAAAACAGTAAAGCTTTTTCTACATATATATATTTTTATTTTCAACATTGTATGTCAATACTCAAGATATCCAACAAACACATGAAATTATAATTCAAGTCAAGTCAAGTCACCTTTATTTATATAGTGCTTTTTACAATACAGATTGTGTCAAAGCAACTTTACAGTATCAAATAGGAAAGTAGTGTGTCAATAATGCAAAAGAAAATGGTTACCATTTTTCAGTTAAAGCGAGTTAATCATTGAATTCAGTGATGCTATCATCCAGCTCAGTTCAATTAGTATACAATATAGCTGGAAATTAAGTGTCCCCAACTGAGCAAGCCAGAGGCGACAGTGGCAAGGAACCAAAACTCCATCGGTGACAGAAATGGAGAAAAAAACCTTGGGAGAAACCAGGCTCAGTTGGGGGGTCAGTTCTCCTCTGACCAACAAACAAGCAATTTGTAACTGTAGAGGTCATCTATAGGTGCTGATCCACCATCCGGATACAGACTCGATCAGGGGACTGCAGTGACCATCTGATCAGGATACAGGCTGGATCTGAATGGCAACGATGACCTCGGAATAAGCAAGAGACACACTAATATTAGCGTAGGTGCCATTCTTCTTATGATGCAATGAGTACATCAGGTGTTATGGGAAGTGTTCCCAGTTCCGGCTGACCTAATTAATGCAGCCTAACAATCCTTTAGCGATTTTAATTATAGAAATGTGTTAATGTGTAAGCCAGGTTAAAGAGATGGATCTTTAGTCTAGATTTAAACTGACAGAATGTGTCTCCCTCCCGAACAAAGTTAGGTAGATTGTTCCAGAGTTTGGGCACTAAATAAGAAGGGACTATAATGTGATAAAAGCTCGCTCAAGTACTGAGGAGCTAAACCATTGAGGGCTTTATAAGTAATTAGCAAGATTTTAAAATCAATACGATGTTTAATATGGAGCCAGTGCAGTGTTGACAGAACCGGGCTAATATGGTCATACTTTCTATAATTACCCCACATTAGTTAAACATACCATAACTTCAAATGTTCGGCTGGTGATACACAGGACAACTTTTTTGCTTGGGCACTTTCCTATTGAGAATGGGTAACAAGTTTCTTCCTGGATAATTTAGATCGGTCATAGGCCCTGCATCACATCTGGTTGCCTGTTGACAGCAACATTGGTAAAAAAGTTTCCCCCGTGTATCATCAGCCTAAGTCTAGTGGAACTTATTTGTCTTATTTAATCAGTGGTTGGAGCAAAAAATCTTATATCACCTTGCAGGCTACAGTGAATTTTGTAAATTTTGTCCAGGAAACCTAAAACTTTAACTTACTTCAAAGAGGGCTGCCAAGTTCAGCCTAGAATGAGAATTATTCAGGAATAATTAACAAGCTTGCAATAAACCCAGTAAACCAGTTACCATAACAAAATACAATTTAATTCTGTTCAATCTGTCTGTTTGTAAGAGTTTTTTAGTATTGTATTGTTATTATATAGCTGGCTGCTGTAACATTGAAATTTCCCCATTGTGGGACGAATAAAGGTTTATCTAATCTATTTAAGTATGTTATTTTCTCTCAGTTTTTCTAAACTAAACTATACAGAGAACCCCATACAGGAACCCTGTTTTGGTTAAGTAACAATTGATTTGTATACAAGTATTATACCTGTTTTATAATAATGTTATCTACATTATTCAAAAAGAGCAATTATATGAGTAAATATATAATAAATGTAATTTTTGCTAAATTATCCTGTCTAATGTACTTTTTTTCTTGCTAGTTTATGGACACTGAATTAATTTTCTCCTGTTATGTGACAGTGTTTTCTAGCTGCTGTCTTAACGCAATTGAAACCTTGAGGTGATTACATGACACTATACATATACAGTATCTCACAAGTGAAAACACCCCTTACATTTTTGTAAATATTTTATTATATCTTTTCATGGGACAACACTGAAGAAATGACACTTTGCTACAGTGTAAAGTAGTGAGTGTACAGCTTGTATAACAGTGTAAATTTGCTGTCCCCCCAAAATAACACAACACACAGCCATTCATGTCTAAACCGCTGGCCACAAAAGTAAGTACTACAGGGAAAATGTCCAATTTGGGCCCAATTAGCCATTTTCTCTCCCCGGTGTCATGTGACTCGTTAGTGTTACAAGGTCTCAGGTGTGTTAAATTTGGTGTTATCGCTCTCACTCTCTCATAAGAATTGTTGCTCTACATAAAGATTCCATAGGCTATAAGAAGATTGCCAATACCTTGAAACTGAGCTGCAGCACTGTTTAACAGGACAGGTTCCGGTCACACTTTACTTGAAGTCGTATTCATTAGACTGACATGACACATGTTATGAATATAAAGGAGGTTTTAAGCATGTTTATGACAACTGTCTTTAAGAGTCATTCACTCAGTTATGTAGTTTTTAATGCAAAAATGTCATTGTTTGTAATGGGCTAGGGTAAGGGTAGGGTTAGGTTAGGGTTAGGTCAGATAATGTCATCTTTGCATTAAAAACTACATAACTGAGTGAATGACACTTAATGACAGTTGTTATAAACATGCATGTGTCATGTCATGATTATGAAGGTGTCATGCCAGTCTTATACACACCCCTTCAAGTAAAGTGTTAGCCAGGTTCCACTCAGAACAGGCCTCGTCATGGTCAATCAAAGAAGTTGAGTGCTCATGCTCAGCGTCATATCTAGAGGTTTTGTTTTGGGAAATAGGCGTATGAGTGCTGCCAGCATTGCTGCAGAGGTTGAAAGGCCTCAGCTCCAAAACTGTAGGTGCTGATGCGTTCAGTGCTCATCTCATGACCTGGCAGTGCTCCCCTTGCTGAAGCAGAGTTTCGTAGCACACCGTCACACATAAAAGGAGACACTGGGGACTGAAATTGCATCTAAGTATGTAATTGCATCTAATGTTACAAAAAATGTAATACTTTTTATCAGTATTTCTCTGAGAATTAATTTTAAACCATTTAATTTTCAAGGTACTATTTATGAAATCAAAAGCATTGGCTTATAGACCTCAATCTTTGGACATCTCTATTCTCTATTCTCTAGGATAGATACCCCTTGATATACTTTCCATAGTTTTTAGTTTTAAAAGATTTGGGGACTTCCATTAGCTGCTTCATAAAGATGGTAGTAACAGCCAACTGGCTGATGATTACTGGGTTCCCAAAAACCTTTAATGGAGCCATGCTGGAATTTTTGGTTATAAACATGTAATATGACTGTTGTGCAGAGTCATTATAGTGATCTCAGAAGTGGAAAATGATTGACTCACATTGATTTTGTTCTGACAAATTAAGAAATTACTGCAAATGAGTTTTATGAAACACAAATATCAAAGGTGGAGTCTTAAATGTTTCTAACGATACACAGTTTGTCAAGATCAAGTAAGAGTGTTTCATTTCTTTCTTTTCTTCATCTGTTCTCATTAGGGGTCACCACAGCGGAATTATCCACATACTGTATATATCCACAGCTGTTGTCACCGTGAAGACTCTCTACTTGGTGCTTGAGGTGCTGATATTTCTACTACCAGTTTGAGGGCCAATCCGTGCAAAATAGATCCCAGTTCGTTTAAAAAATAGGAAACGTCTACATCATCAATTTTCATGGATAGTAAGTACTCATATGACACAAATAGATTTAAAGTTGTCAAGTGTCCATTCTCATTGATTTAAGACTTATCAAATAGCATTAACGCTGTTGAAAAAAATGTGTATGCTGCTTAGGTATGTTTTGAAGCATGGCAGCTGGTTTGAGCTGGTTTAAGATGGTCATGTGCTGGTCTTAAGGCCCTGTCCCAAACATTTCTTGTGCACTTGCAGTCTTATGGACTTATAATGAACGCCGTATGTGTGTGTCCATTAAGCAGGGGTGTGAAGTAACAAATTACAGATACTCATGTTACAGTAATTAAGTCGTTTTTATCAGTAATTGTACTTTTCTGAGTAGTTTAAAAATTGTGTACTTTTACTTGAGTACATTTTAAGTGATGTATCAGTACTTTTACTCTGCTCTTTTCCCTCCTTTTGTGGTCGTTACATTCTTAATTTAGCTTTATTTTTATCCATCAATGTGATTGGATAGATGGAGAGTGATCAGTCCCGTGACTCTAGACAAATCAGCTTGTGCATAGAAAACTTTAAGCACCAACTGCTTTTAATCATGGCTAATCATGGTGTGTGATGCTGGGGTGTGTGATGCTGAACTCTTTTGTATTCTTTGCATTGTTCTAAACATTAATATGTTATGTGCAACAATAGCATGCTGTCTCAGTGGCCTTACGCTTTATTTTAAATCTATTTTTTTTTAACTACATAATTTAAATGATGATTGTGCTGAGAATAACTTTCAACTGTTCATCACTTTAATAGTTTTCTTTCCGTGTTGCTTTGATGCATTTTAAAACTGCTGGATGATAGATATTCTTAATTTTTTCTGACAAACAATATAATGTGAATTAGTATGTACAACGTTTTCTAAATTTGTTAATTGCAGTGTACCGCATGTATTTATACATGAATCCACAGCTCAGTACTCATTACTCAATACTCACGAGTACTTTTAAATAGGCTACTCTTTTACTCTTACTCAAGTAGTTTTCAGAGGACGATTGCGAGGGTTTAGGGTGCCATTTGAGACAGGGCCTATGAAGGTCCTAAGCAACTAGCTCCTGCTCAGGACCAGCTCATAACCAGATTATAAACAGTTTAGGACCACCTTAAACCAGCTCAATCCAGCTGCCATGCTTTCAAAACATACCATTATAACAAGTTTAATTTATTTATCTAACTAAAACAGTATAAATCATTATAGCACATTTGCACAACACAACTTTCTGAACCTTCATACAGTACATGTCTGAAGTTTGGAAACATTACTATTTTTAAATGTTTTCCATTAAAACTCTTATGATCACCAAGGCTGCATTTATGTGCTCAAACATACAACAAAAAATAATATTGTGAAATAGTATTACAGTTTAAAATAAGGTTTCTACTGTATTAGAATACAGAACAGTTTTCTGAAGGGTCATGTGACACTGAAGCTTGGAGCAATGATACAGAAATTCCACCCAAGCAAAACAGGGAATAGGGAACAGTTGAGGTGGCAGTTAGTTCCAGGTAGAGGAATTATGAGAAATGGAGTCCTAGATTTTTGACATACTGTTATTCTTTTGAGAATGCAGTGGGTGAGTATAGGAAACTTCATTTAAAACATTTAAAAATCACAATGTTTCCAAACTTGATCAATCACTATCTGTTTCTCAACTGCATCTCTGTCTGCTCTTCACAAACACAAACACACACACACACACACACACACACACACACATTCATCTCACACCCTTTATTTCAACTAATTCATTTCAATTGTGAATGTGTATATTCAGAATACAGCCTGTCCACAGTAACCAAATAAGTTTTCAAACATTAACCAAATGAATTTGAATGAGTTGCCTCTGAGAGATCTGATCTGATCACAGCTTCAATTCATAATCCAAGTAACATTTGAGCGCCATTTTTTGTCTTGCAGAAATGAATCGAGCATTTGTTAAAAAGCTGCTCCTGAACTCACTGGAGGACCTGTTCAATACTGATCTAAAGGAATTTCAGTGGTATTTAAAGAATAAAAATGACTCCATATCAAATTGTGAAATAGAGAATGCAGACCGCTTACATACAGTTGAATTGATGGTAAAAAGTTTTGGTCTAAAAGAAGCTGTTAAGGTCACAGTGGACATCCTGAGGGACATGAATCAGAATGATCTGGCTGAACGGTTGGAGAACAAACACAAGACAGGTAACATTTACAGTATTTCACTATGACTGTTATGTAAGTGACTGTTTTTCAGTGTGATTATTTTACATTAACTCAGGCTGACGGCAATGTGAAGACATCTGCATGTATTAGAGCTGATTCAAAACAGATGTACGGTAAATATCTATAACTGCCTTAACATAGAAACAAGAGAAAATACAACAGCAAGCAGCAATTACAAGCAAGACGTCAAAACGTCATACTTAATAAAATAGACTGTAGTTCCAAATATTGTGTAATATCTCATTTGTATTCCCTACCACTAGATGGTAGACATGTAATACTAGATTCTAAACTAAATTTATATCATCTTCCTATTCAAAGTGTTTGAGGAAATAGTAGAGCAAGTGAGCTATTGTGTCATTGATGCGGAATCAGTTCAGTTCATAGCGTGTGAGTAAACTGTGAGATTTGTGAGAGAAAATCGCCAAATGGTTGATATAAAGTTGTACCATGGGGATGTGTTGCAAATGTTATTCATGATTCTGACTCTGAAGGGGAATATTTCCCATCTTTGCAGCGCAATGGTGCCACCGTGCAAGGCGAGAGCGTTCACATAGCACAAACAAGTGATTATTTTGTCCCATTGCCCAACAGGGATGGGGGGTGGCAGGGGTGAATGTGGTCATAGTGTTTGCTAGAGGTAGAGGCAGCAGGGGTCGAAGAAATAGGACTGGAAGTAGCACTAGCTCATGCGTTTTACTACTATATAGTATAGTAATATAGTAATAATTTAGTACTTTCTCCTGTTTTTTTTTTTTTTTTTTGGTTTCCTCTTTTCTGGTAATTTGGTGTGAGGATAAAAAATATCTTTCAATATCTATTATTTCCTGAATATTGCTGATGAACTGATCAAAAAGCATTTTTCCAAAAAATCCCTGCTGCCTAAAGGGTTATGAGCATGATGTTATTGTTTTCACAGTCGTCAAGTATACACAGAGTGAATACACCGTCATTTTCAAAAGTCTCTGTTTTGGGTTTTGGTCCATTTCCACTGAAACGAAACCCTGAAGTCAAAAGTCTCTGTTTTCGAGGGTCAAAATTGCTGCACTAAAAGTTCTAATTAAAACATTTTAAACTATGATATAATTGTTTAGTAAGCCTGAAACAATGGGTGGCATTTTAATCAAATTTATTTGCCATTTTCAGGCCATGATCACAATCACGCACACCTAGGTTCAAGCCTTGTTTGCTATGCTATGCTAGGTGGTTTGATTATATCAGTAAGATTTTAATGACTGTGATCAGCATGGCCTAAAAATGATCTGAGTCAAATGGTGACAATCCAATGAACACTTATTTGGATGAGAAAAAAAAATGTATTCATATCTGTACTATATTTCCACATAGACTAGCCATTAATGGTTTGTCACAGACTGTGTGACTTTGACACTTTGTTAGTCTACTGTTAGGGGGCGGCCTTATATATTTTATTACAAATCTGATCAGTTAGTTTTTCCTGTCTTTTTCCTTTTTCTTACAGGTCCAACTGCAGAGCACAGTCAAGCTTCTGATTATGGTTTCACAGAATTCAGCCTCAGACTGAAGAACAAATTAAAACAAGATTATGAGAAGATATTAGTTGGTAATTCTGAGAGAGGTTGTCGGAAAAACCTGACAGATATTTACACTAATTTATATGTGGTGGAGAATGAGACTGGAGGAATAGTGAATGAGCATGAGGTGAGACAGATCGAAATGAGTGGCAACCAATTTGCAGCAACAGACACACCAATCCAGTGCAATGACATATTCAAAGCCCAGTGGGATAAGGCTCAACAAAATAGAAAAGTGCTGACGTTGGGAATTGCAGGAGTGGGAAAGACCATCTCTGTCAATAAATTCATCCTTGACTGGGCTGAAGAAAAAGAAAATCAGGATATAGTATTCATATTTCCAATCCCATTCCGTAGACTGAATTTGATCAAACAAGTATGGAGCCTCATGGAACTGCTTAACAATTGCTTCTTTAGTGGTCCTGATAAACTTCCATCTCTTCCGGAAGGTGATGGTAAAGTCATGTTCATCTTTGATGGGCTGGATGAATGTCGTTTCCCGTTGAGATTTGATGAGAATGATGGATTTACGGATGTTGACCAAAAAACAACAGTGAGTAGCATAGTCACAAACCTAATCGAGAGACATCTGGTTTCCTCTGCTCTCATCTGGATCACATCTAGACCAGCAGCAGCCAGTCTGATACCTAGAGACTACATTGATCTAGTGACAGAGGTGCGAGGATTCAACGAAGAGCAGAGAGAGCAGTACTTCAAAAAAAATAACGATAGCCTTGAGGGTGCTGAAAACATTATCTGTCACATCAGGAAATACAGAAGCCTTTACATCATGTGCCACATCCCTGTTTTCTGCTGGATCTCTCTCACTGTTCTTCAGCCTCTGCTGGCTCAAGACAGCAGTGAGAAAAAACCAACAACTCTCACAGGGATGTACACAAATTTCTTACTTTTTCAGCAGCAACAGATGAAAAAAAAATACAGTGATGATCCTAAACCTAAAGTCAATGCTAAGTCTTTTGATAATTTTTTTCTGAAGCTTGGGAAGCTGGCCTTTCAACAATTGGAGAAAGGAAATCTGATTTTCTACAAAGAAGATCTTGAGGAATGTAGATTAGATATCAATGAAGGGTCTGTGCACTGTGGGTTATGTACTCAGATCTTTCAGGAGGAAAAGGCTGTTACTGCAAGAAGTGCTTACAGCTTCATACATCTCAGCGTCCAGGAATTTCTCGCTGCACTCTATGTGTTTTATAATAACAAAGACAAAAAAGAAAACCCATTTTGTGAATCCTGGAAAAAACTGACAGTACCTTTTAGAAATTCCATGTTTCAGCTTCATAAGGATGCAATCAAAAAGGCATTACAAAGCAAGAATGGACACCTGGACCTTTTCCTTCGGTTCCTTCTGGGTCTCTCACTAGAGTCCAATCACAGTTACCTGAAGGAACTACTGCCAACACTGCAACTGAAAACAGAGAATGTCAAAGACACCGCTGACTATATAAAAAAGAAAATAGAGGAACAGAAATCAGTGGAGAAAACCATCAATCTCTTCCACTGTCTGAGTGAACTGAAGGATGATTTTGTTGAAGAAATCCAGAAAAGTCTGAGCTCAGGAAATCTTTCAGCACAGAATCTCTCCTCTGCTCAGTGGTCGGGTCTGGTGTTTGTGCTCCTGATGTCAGAAGAGACTCAAAAAAAGTTTGAACTCCAGAAATACGGACGATCTGTAGAAGCACTCATGAGACTGATGTTAGTGATCAAAAACACCAGAAGAGCACTGTAAGAGCATTCTTTACATTTATTTATATACAATGTTTGTCATTTTAATTGGTCCTTAAATTTACACAGGTGACACATATGAATATATACTGGCAATATTGTATTATGAAAAAATGAATTATTAGAAATGTATCATTGCATGTGATAATATTAAATGCCAATGTATCTCCACCATCAAGCAAGCTGTACTCAAGTTGTATCCATTTTATTACTTGTAATTTCAGGAAACTGAAAATATTTTTAATAATTAATTTTATTTTTATAGTTGACTTATCTGATGGTATTCATTTTGCTTACATACCTACAAAGATTTCCCCAGGTTATCTGTGCTCCTGGTTATAAACCATACATAAAGACAAATATATTATATACATATAGACATATAGACAAATACATATTGACAAATTCATTTTGCTGTCTGTTTTGTTCTTCACACAGGCTACATAGCTGTAATCTCACTGCTCAGTCCTGTGGAAGTTTGTCTTCAGTTTTGCAATCCGCAGACTCTGTCCTGAGAGAGCTGGACCTGAGTAACAATGACCTGGGGGTTTCTGGAGTAAAGCTGCTTTCTGATGGGCTGAAGAATGCAAACTGTCAACTGGAGATACTGAGGTTTGGGTTTTATATACCTTCTTTACTTTTTTGTGCAATATTATTAAAAAAATACACTGCCAAGATGTATTCTGTTATAAGCCTGATAGAGTCTAGGGGTGCAGGGGTTTCACATTTAGAATGGACAGTAAAAGAGAAACACAAGTTGCATATTGTATGAAGGACAGACATGTAGGATGATGTTGAACTTAAAAATAAAGCAAGCAACACAAACAAATGGGTATGCGCAAGTTAGACAAGGTGTGTGTGCCAGAACAGCTGCAAAAACAAACAAACAAAAAAAAAAAAAAGCATGAATACAAACAATAAAATTATGAAATAGTTTAGCCTGTTCAGATTTTAATTAAATAGATAATTTTAATTGATTAATTATAATTTTGCAGATTATAAATCATATCTAATAACCATATTAATGTTGGTGTTTGTTTTGTTCTCTGCACAGGCTGCATAGCTGTAATCTTACTGCTGAGTCTTGTGATAGTTTCTTATCAGCTCTACAGTCTTCAAGCTCTGTCCTGAGAGAGCTGGATCTAAGTAGCAATTACCTAAAGGATTCTGGAGTGAAGCTTCTTTCTGATGGACTGAAGAGTCCAAACTGTCAGCTGGAGATATTGAGGTAAATATATTTGGATAAAATAATTAAGAACATGCTATTGCAGTAAATAGCCATTAAAATGTGATCACCAAATGTGGCATCTGTGCTTAATGGAATGCCAGAACAACAGACAAAAACAACAATTGTCTGGAAATGTTGTGATGGAAAAATGCTATATTTATTAAATAGATTTATTTAATACATTGGTAGCTTCTGAGCTAGTAACATCATCGAGCGGCACCCTCGCAACCACCCTTAGCATCTCAACCAGGGTCCGAAACACATCCCAAATGTGAGTAAAAGCCCCAAATGCAATTAAAAATCTGTCTTGGCATGAAAAAGTGTTTCATATACTCACAGTTGTACAGTAAGAATGCAATATGGATTGGTGTGATGATTATTATTATTATTATTATTATTATTTTGAGTAAAGTGAAGTGTTCATTTACCAGTGGACAGTAACAAAGTATTTTTACAAGTATGTGTACATTTTTCAAGTATTTTATCTGAATATTTTTATTTTGTGAAACTTTCGTTTCACTACATTCCAAAGCATAATATTGTACATTCTACTCCACTGCATTTCTTAAAAACATGACATTCCTCATTATTTTGAACTGAAGAAACCAGCATCTGCCCTGAGATGTGATAGCAGTGTCCGATTTGTTAACAAGCAGATTATTTTTAATTAACCAGTTCACAGTTCACACTGAATAGTTAATTCACAAATTGGACTGAGTGGGATTGCAGCTGAGTCAACAACTCACTGATTCATATGATCTTGTCAGAGCACAGTTAACAATTCAGTCAATCACAAGTCTGCCTCAAAATGAGTCAAGATAAGGAGGTTGTGCTTGTGGCACAAAAAGTAAGTTACTAATGCTGAGATTTAGGATTTATTATTGTAAAAGAAAATCATATTTGTGACTGTCAAAATCATATTTGTAACGCTTGGTCAGAGAAGGGGCGAAAGGCAGAAGGTAAGTTTGTGAATGTTTATTTACAGTGCTTCCAAGAAACATGAACAACTTAATTCATAGCCATACAAACTGCTGGAGTCCCGAACTGTGAGACGAGCACAGGAATGTAAGTCCATCCATAGACATTAGAATTACGGTTCACAAAGTCACTTCCCTCAAATCCTCTTGTTTCCATCCACAGTGCCGAAGTCCACAATTCACAAGTCCGAAGGAATCCGAAAGGAGAGTATCCAAAGAAGAAGAGCAACAACCAGGCATGTTACTTCGATCCCGAGTGGTGAGTATGAGAGAGAGGTGGGTATAAATACACTGGGTAATCAGGGCAGCACAGGTGTTCCGGATTAGTATTCGGGGGATGGTTCACGGGTGCTGGTGCTCAGGGACCGGGGTGAAAGTGCAGGATTGAGTTGAGACGTGACAATATTCATGTGAACTAAATCTTTGCGAACTAAATCTGCTGTAAAAGGATGAGGTCTTTAAGCTCACTGTATGAAATGCTGGAATGCAAATATGTCCACATTTGTGTAGCACCATATGAATGGAGGTTTTAGGTAAAAATTAAACATAAAATTAAAATATTGCAAGTTGATGGATGTCTTTTTCCTTCATTTTCAAATACTGTAGGTTATATAGCCTTACATTTGTGTCACTTGTTCAGTGACATAAATTGATACTTTAATTATTTAAAGTTTTGATAGTGTGTGACAAGTTTTGGTAAAAAAAAAATATTTTCTTACTTGCAAATCAATACATATTTATCTGACTGCATCCATTAATGTTCCTTAAAGACTTGTGCTGGCTACTTGACAATATGTAATAATTCATAATGATCCTGCTAATTTGACAATATATAAGGTATTATTTAAAATATAAAGTAAAAAAAAATTCAAATGACAAAATAAATATTCATTGATCAGTACTTCTTACTTATAAAAAGTACATGAAGAATCAAATACTTTACTTGAGTAAAACTGAATCTAGTGTTGTAGTGATCTAGGATTGATCTAGTGTTTTAGAGTCTCAGAGCTGCTTGGTTTGCAGTAAAATTAGCTGTTCCTTCTGAATACCCATTGCAATAGTCCAGCCTAGAAATTACAATGCCTGTGGACCTGTGGCTTCAAATTGGTCTTCTGCGGTTTATGTTTCCTGTGTCATTATATTCAATTAAAAAAATCACATGAATTGCGTAAATTCAAAATAGTGAAACTTGAAAAGCAGTGTAGCTTTTTTTACTGGAATTTGGTGCAAATCCAATTTCCATTCGGCAGGATTCAGTTTGACCTTGCATGCACTGCTTTAACATGGCCCTGCATTGCCAGTCATATGTAATGTGTGGGGCAAACTACAGGCTCCATGCCTACTACTGTCATCGAGGACGTGATTGGGAGTTCATTGGTGAACAAGTCTTTGTATTCTTTGAGGATTTGTTCAGTGCTGCTCTCCACACTGGCCAGATGAACATGTGTGCAGATTGTGACAGTATGCATGTTTAAACATGCACAAAACCCTAACCGCGGTGGACATCTTGGTCCTCCAAAAAAAAATGTGAGTGATTTTGTCATATAAACCTACTGAACAGTGTAAACTTTTTTTAATTCTGCCTTCACCACAAGCCAGAAGTGTGCTCTTTTGCTTCACTGGTCATTTATTGTTGCCAATTCGTTTGAGGAAATGTTGTATTCTGTTTTTTTGGTAGTTTGTTTTCTTTGCACTTCCAATGCATACATGAATGAATGCTATAGTTATATGGCCTCAGGCCCTGCGAGCCTGCCAAGGATATAAGTACTTATCATGGCAGACTTATTTTGCTGCACCACTGCAGTAAAAATGTCATGCTCCTGTTTGAAGATCCACTAGTTGTTGGCAATATTTCATTTCAGATTGGAGACAGTAGATCACACATTACACAAATTTTCAAAAGGAAGAAACAACAACAACTCCTGTCTACAGGCTATGTTTCACAAGCAAACACATGCAAGAATTGATATGGGAAATAACATAAGACATAGTTTTATGTTTACATAGTATCATCCCTGCGGCGCGGCATGACACAACGCATAGACAGTATAAGTCATTGTAATCAATAATTATGTCCCCACTGGATGCAAAACATGCCTTGTTTATAATGGGTGTCAGTATTGCTTAGGATAATGTATGGTATGTAGATACTAATGTGTTTTTTTTAACCTTAAACTGCCTAAACATTCTGTTACACCAAATACACAAAATTATGTCCTTTTTAGCAACATCATATAACCCCTTTAAAAAAAAAAAAAAAAGTCAACCACGAATCAAACTGAAGTGTAATGCATTGAAGTGGGGAGCAAGCCAAAATAATAAACAAAAATGTTGTAACTGAGTTTTACATTTTTAATCACCTGCAAAAAAAAAAGAAAGAAAGATAAATCACAAAGACAATGACAACAACCTCCCTTTGGGGTTTGAATAACAGAAAATAATTAACAAAATAAAACTGATAACATATATCAATATACAGAGATCAAAATTAGAGAACAATTTATGATCACTTGATTTTTTTCAGGAATAATGCAATCTTTATCATTGAAAGGATTTTTAATTGTGATTTTTAATCTATACCATGCTAGTAGAGCAGTGTTTTACAAAATAACCAAGGCACTTCAACAAAAACACAGTGATCAAAATTAAGAGAACAGCAGTGATTATAGCATGAAAAAAATAACTACAAATTTTGAAGGTACAGCAGTCAAAAATTAGTACGAAGTGTAGATGCCCTTGCTTTGAATTACTTCAGTGCATCTGTGACTGCAGGACATCACTAGTTTCTCAGACTGTGCTGATGTAATCTGGGTCCACTCTTTTCCCACTTTCTTCCATAGTCTGGTAACTGTAGTGGGTTTCTTAGTCTTTATCACCAAATGATGTTTACTAAACAAACTTCAGGAGGAGCATGTTCAGATAATCAACACAACCAATTCACCATCAGTGATCACATCACACATCCTTCCAGCTCGAGAGAAAACCTCTATAAATAGCTTATGCTTTCTTACCTTCATTCTCTGCAGTTTCAACATATCGGTGGCATGTCAGAGACAAACAAGGCTTGCCCGCGCCTCATCCATCTAGGCGCCCACCACCTTCTCGGGCATCCTCCTACACCTCGGTCCTTCGCTCCGTCCCAGCCATCCAGAAGTGGACAGTTGCAAGACTTAGGCAGGCGCTGAGCAACGCAGATGTCTACTACTCACGGCGGATGAAACGGAGCTCTACAGCCTCTTCTCCTCCATTCAGTCAGGAACATCACCAGCAAAATCCACTCCTCCACCGAAAGCAGCCGGCAATCAGGCCACCCTCATCAGCCTAGTCATCTAAAATCAGCTCTCCCCACTAATACACCCCAGCCAAACATTTCCACGTCCCCCATCACAGCATCCTAGTTCCCACTGCCGCAGCAGCATCCGCAGAAGCCACACCCTCTTTCCAGATGCCACAGCATCGCCGCTTCCGCAGAAGCCCATATCTTAGCTCCCGCTGCCGCAGCAGTGTCCGCTTCCACATAAGCCACACTCTCTTTCCAGATGCCACAGCATCACCACTTCCGCAGAAGTACACATCCTAGTTCCCGCTGCCGCATCAACGTCCGCTTCCACAGAAGCCACACTCTTTTAGATGCCGCAGCATCACCGCTTCCACAGCAGCACACATCTTTGGTCCCACTGCCGCAACAGCGTCCGATTCCACAGAAGCCACACTCTTTCTAGATGCTGCATCATCACCACTTCTGCAGAAGCACATATCTTAGTTCCCACTGCTGCAGCAGCGTCTCCTTCCGCAGAAGCCACTTTTTTAATTCAAATGCCACATCAACGATTCTACTACAAGAGATGGTCAGCACCCCTCCAAGTCTTAAGCTCTGCAAGTTTTGGGGTAATCAATGCTCTGGCTACTGTCCTGCTCTAAATCGCCTTTGGGGGAAGCGCTCTGGGTCCGGGCTAAAATGTCGAGCTCGGACCCCTCTCCTCAGATGGGGGGACAGTACCCCATGTTCGGGTGGGAACTAGCTCGGAGTCCTCCCCCCGGACAGCACGCCAAATACGCATACTATTTACATACCGACTGACCCGGTCATAGCTAGGGAAAAGAGACCAACTTGGGATGTCACTTTTGCACAGGGAGCTCGAGGTAAATAACTTCCGTTAACATGCGCTGTATATGTCACATGTCGCGTTCATCGATATGTCATTTCATGCTGCATTTTCATTGGCTGGTCAGTAGACGTAGGTCGTAGCAGCGAACACATTGCGCGACAATCACACTGAATTTCTGACACTGCCAGAAAATGATCATAGGCCAGGGGTGTCCAAACTACGGCGCGCGGGCCATCTGCGGCCTGCTGTCAGTCCTGTGGCAGCCTGCAAGGGATTTTTAAAAATTATACGAATTATACGAGGTGGGAAAACTACAGCCATTTTCATCCCAGTTGTTTCATATTGGATAATTAGATGAAACATCAGTGAAATCCAACAGATGGCGCTGTAGCCTGTAGTGCGGTATATAACCCCTGATTTGTTGCGGGTCTCTGCTCCGCTTCGCTAAAGATAGGTGCGTAGTCTATATGTGATGGATGCCTCGTCCAAGCCACACAGCAAATACAAAATAAAAGGTAAAAATATACACGCTACAAAACTGGCAGAACTGTAAATAAGTTACTTGTTTTAAAAATGTGTAAGTGTGTGAAAAAATGGTTAAAATGCTTGGTAGACTTTCCAGTAGAACAAATCCTCCTGCTCACAGACACTGTTTTGTGAGGAAAACGTGGTGTCGTGAATTTATTAGCTCAAGGGGGAAATATTAATAATTAATCATAACTCGTTATAATTAATTATAATATTTGGATAATTCTGAAGAATTATCTTGATGAAACAGAATTCACATTACAATCAATTGACCCGTTCGTCCGGCGAACATTCAGGGTAAATTCATATGTATTCACAAAAAAACTACTTTCTTGGTCGCAGAAAATAACTTTGGTAAATACTAATGCATTAGAGCATGTAGCTTTGATTGGAAATCGTAAAGTGACATTTTGCAATGCAGAATCAGAAACTCATGTAATTTGTGCACAAGAACTAACTACAGGCTAACACATAACTAATCTAAACAACACATATACATACACACACACACATCAGGCATACATGGTAAGGCTAAAAGGGGATGGATAGGTACAGAAAGAGGGAGAGGGGAGAGTCAGAGTTAACCATCTCTAAAAACCATCAGTTTCTAGTTCAAAGCACAGTATACAATAGCTTATATCAGACCTCTGTCTGGTACAAGGTATTATACTTGCATTTGATCTGGCTGTGGGACAAGGGTCTCGAGAAGCCCTTGAAACAGGTCCGGATGGTTCCATTTGATGGCTGGAGTTGCAATTTCTTGCAACTCAGAGGTTGTCCTTGAGTTTGTTGTGCTCAGGAGAATCCTCCCTCCTGGGTGAGCACATGGCTTTGTGCGAAATGGGGTTTGCTGGCATTGTGGGACACAGTGGATGCGCGTAGGCCACCATCAAGAGATGAAGATGTAGAGAAAGGAATGTCTGGTCGAGGACATTTCCATGATGATGGGCTCCAGGGTTAAGTGAAAACAAACTCCAGTGTTGTAGGTTTGAGTCTTGTGATCAAAAGCCATTTCTATGGTTAGGAAGGCCGCATGTGGCTGGGCCATAGGCCCGTGGCCTTGTCATGGCGGACCTCCACGCAACAAACAATCAGAAGATTTAGCAGAAGAGAGGGCGGAACTGTGCGTGAGCCCTTTAAAGTCTGGAGAGAGTCACACCTTCCCAAATGGGTTCGACCAATGAGAAGGCTGACTTTCTCAGCGGGAGGTCAGAAAACTGGGTCCTCGTTTACGACCCTTTGTTTCAGAGGCATGACGTTTTGCACATGTAAATCAATAGGGGTTCAGGCTAAAAATACTAAGGATTCTTAGAACACTAATATGTCGCGCAGGTATCAAAATCTAATACACACCATCTTTTAGATAATCAAAATACAATTTCAACGAGACCAAACACGATTATACTACATAGTAATCTACCATAAAACATGCATAAAACAGTTAATAAAACAAAAGACAAAGTATCTGAACAGTCATAATATACATAGTGATATATGGGCTATGTGTGTTCATTCACAGAAAGGTTTGTCTGTGAATAAATAAGGAAGAGTCCATTTCTATGAGCATAATATCTTTCCTATGGGGAGACGTAAATAAAAGTTGCAGAGTCTGCCTGCATACTTCGCCATCGTAAACTGAGGTTATCAGTTTATCAGGTTATCAGGTGTTATTTGCTCTGGGGGGTTGAAGACCAGAACTCCACATTTAGCTGGCTCGCTGGTTTTAGAGATGATTTGTTAAATGTAACAAATAATT
This sequence comes from Cirrhinus molitorella, assembly GCA_033026305.1. Taxonomy (NCBI): domain Eukaryota; kingdom Metazoa; phylum Chordata; class Actinopteri; order Cypriniformes; family Cyprinidae; genus Cirrhinus; species Cirrhinus molitorella. The sequence continues at coordinate 7,754,813 of CM065126.1, read as the reverse complement.
GTGTGTCTGATTGGTCCAGATGCTACAATGGAAACAATTTGTCATTGTATGTTGCAAAAATATGCTTTCTTATTCTTAAAATTTTTATAAAAATGGATACAGTACTGTATTTTCTGAATTATAAATCGTGTTTTTTATCATCTGAAACGTGCTGCGATTTCCAAGGAGACTTACAAAGCAATGAACGTCAAGCGCAAATTGCGCACATTAGTATTGGTGACGAATTAGAAAAGGCAAGTGAGTTTGTATTGTTCATTTTCCTGCAACCACTCCAGTAGTTTCAGTTTCGATTTCAAAAGTTAGGCTGGGCATTTATAATAAATGTTTACAGTGAATGCCACTATAAATGGTAATTATTTTTTGGTAAAACAGGATTTTTTAGAGTGAGGAACATAAATACAATGAATCTTATTTTTGTAAATGTTTAGTTTATTTTACATTATTTCTGACTGAAATGATAAAATGTGTCTTATACATCAATCGACTTGTACAATAATGCAACTTATCTGTGTGTCATGAAGTGCTCATAAAAAATGTAAAAAAAAAAGATGATACAAGAATAGAACCTCCATGTATGTACAAGTATACATGCAGTACAGTAGTACGTAAGTGTTAATTTAGAATAAAAAATATATATCAAAGCTTCATTTGTCATAAACATATTATGCGACAAGACCACCGTTTAGGAGCCACGATCACCGAAATCACCACGATTGTTTCACAATGGCAATCTTTCGCCTGGGACGGCCGAAAATCGTGCAGTGTGTCCCTGGCTTTAGAGCAAAAATTTAGGAGTCCTAAATTTAGGACTGACACGCCCATTATTTTTAAGATTTTCTCCTAAATCTGCAAGTTATGAGCTACTTTTAGCCTTAAGATGTTTTGTGAATACAGGCCCAGGACTCCGGCCTGGCCATTTTATTATTTTAATGTTTTCAGCTTCAAGAAACTGCTTTACAGATTGGACAATGAATGCAAGGACAGTATCGTATTTTGCTAAAGGAGGTTCTAAAAGGCCCAGCTGCTGCTGTAGAAAACATCCCCCAAACAATGACATTTCCTCCTCCACATTTCACATAATTCTTTATGCACTTGGTGTTCAGTCTTTCTCCAGTTTGACATGGAACAATATGTTTCCCCATCAGACCCAAATAAATAAACTGTCTTTCATCACTGAAGTGAACTCATCTCCAGTTCTTCTCTCTCCACACAACATGCTTCACAGCAAAGATTAGTCTAGATTTTTTATTATTTCTGCAGATGAGAGGTTTGGTCACTTCAGAGTGGGCTTTCAGTCCAAATTCTCGTGGACGCTGAGACACTGTATGCAGAGACAGATCCTTACCCTGTTCAAAGATGAACTGGCGAGCAATTCCAGCTGCAGTGTTGAAGCAATTGCTCAATGACAGTCTCTGCATTATCCTGTCTTCTGTTGCATTTGTTGCATACTTGAATGAGTTAGTGACATTGTAAAGATGTAACATTCTAGAAATCACAGACTTGGAATAACCAACTTCTCTCAAACCTTTAGTGATGTGACGTCTGACAATGAGGCTTCGAAGCTTGTATCAAAAAAAATAAACATCTAACAGGGAAGCACTGTACCGGAGCTTGATTCGTTTTGCCGTAACCACGTGATCTGTGATGTCCGAAGCTTTGTTTTCGCACACAACCACGTGACTGCTTCGTATTCTGATTCAAATAACGCGAACCCCTTGTGCAGGTTTCAAGTGTCATTCACGTCTTTGTTAAGAATAAATCATAATACGAATAAATATGTACATGTGTAGTTTTGTGCATGTTAATTTTGTAGTAATCCCCGCTTCACAAGCACTTCTAATTAAGGTTAATCAATTCATACCTTGTGTAAGTAATTTTTTTTTTCTTTACATGGTTTTCGTAGCACATTATTGTATGTAGTATATGAAACAGTCCAAAAACCATCTGGACATCTGGGACGCAAAAGCACCTTTTCCACCTTTGACCACAAGATGTCATTAGTGTGCAACGTGTTGAAAAGCTTCGAGTACTGAACTTTTTTACGATACAGTTGAGGGGAATGCCTCGGTGCTTCGAAAAGCTTCATTTTCCCATCACTACAAACCTTCAAGGAAATAAGGAGCAGGTGTATGCAATCAACACCCGTCAGAGTAACAGCAGAGAGAGAGAGAGAGAGAGAGAGAGAGAGAGAGAGAGAGAGAGCAGGCAGCAAAAACCACATAGTTGCCCCACAGATCATCACATAATACGTTACAGAACGTAACAAGAGTACCCAAAGTGAATGAATTTTACTGTTAAATTTTCATATAACCTTTTTTTTTACTGAAACACTACAAAATAACATCAGAAAATAATAACCTTAACAGTTGACTGTGTGAAAGTGATGTCTGATTGCTAAACTAATGTCATGTGGACTGTTGCTGTGTTTTTTTATAGATTGCCTGGCTGTATGCTAACAGAGGAAGGCTGTGGTTATGTGTCTTCAGCTCTGAGTTCAAACACCTCACACCTGAAAACTCTGGATCTGAGCTACAATCACCCAGGAGAACAAGGAGTCAGGTGTCTCTCTGATACACTGAACCATCCAAACTGTAAACTGGAGAAACTCAAGTAGGTTGAGGAGGAAATTAAAAGTTCAGATGCAAAAGTCTCTACATCCCTCCAACATTTTTCTCAAAATGTTTTTTTATCAAGCTCCTATGTATAGGTTTCTATTCTGATTGGGCTGAGGCTGGGATTTTAACGAGTTTGAAGTAAAAGTATTTGATGGATGTATACTATGTGTCAGGAGCATTCACTCAGTATCATTATCTCATTTTTGACCAAGATGGCTTTTAGAGGGTTTTGCATCTCAACTCTTTAAATTTTAGGTTTTACTCTGAATAAGTGATAATTGAGCATAAGTGATAAATACCTTCCATCCGATTGACACCAGATGTCGCACTCTCATTACATTGACTCTCACACTACACAAACTGTTGCATGTCACTCTGGAAAAATACACTTCCCAGCATTCATTGCACTGATTTACATGCACAGCTGCAACCTATCACACCCACACTTTATAAGCTATGGACTTCCCTGTTCTTATCTCCAAATATTGCACTGCGTTTAGCACTCACAGAGCATTAGCAACTTTTACGAAGCCACTTGCTAAGCCAAAGTTAAATTTTGTATTTTGTTCTAGTCATTTGTGTCTTGATTCGCTGCCTGGTTATTCTCGTCTTGTCTGCTTTCTGCCTGCCCTTGAACATTCTAGCCTGCCTTTTGGAGTAGTAGCAATAGGATAATTGTCTAGAATTAAATTTCCTTGAATTCTGACCTTGAGATCTGCTGCAGAATTTGTCTCCTTCTGTAGAAGGCTGTAGATTACTAAAAACCACTTGAGTATTGATAAAGAAAGAGTTTGATGGAAAAGATAACAATAACAAATTTTGTGCAAGAGTTGTATATTACCAACATGTTCTCACTCCCAACTCGTCACATATTGATGCTTGGTCAGGTCCACTTTGGCATCGCATTTTGATGCTCAAGGTACCCCTTTAGCATAATTTTTTGATGAAAATGGGAGAATTCCAAACTGCCTTTTTTGCGGCCTTCAAGGGGAAACGAAAGTGATTCCAAACGAAAGTGAGCAACTTAATCCCTTCCAGAAGTTTGTTAGCGAAGGGAACATTCCATGGTCACTTCACGGAAGTGATTTCCATTTGTGATCACGTGATCTTCAGTTAGGAGCTCTTGTGATGCATTTTAAAGCAAAATTGGGGTTGATTTTGACTTCACATACAAATGTAAGAAGAATAGGTTGATTCAATTTGTCTTTATTTTAATGTAATACAAAATATTTTTTGTCAGTGATGGACAAGTAAACCCTAACTGATAAACACATCAAAATCTCTGTGTGTTTTGTTCTCTGCACAGGCTACAGTTCTGTAATCTCACTAGTGAGTCCTGTGAAACACTGTCATCATCTCTACAATCTTCAAACTCTGTCCTGAGAGAGCTGGACCTGACTAACAATGACCTGCAGGATTCTGGAGTGAAGTTTCTTTCAGATGGACTTAAGAGTCCAAACTGTCAGCTGGAGATACTGAGGTGAATGTTTTTTTAATAATCAACTTAATGACATGTTTCAGAGTGAAATGTGGCGGCATGTTGATTTACACTTAAGCTACTCATGAGTTTTCAATGTCTCAGTAAATGCTGGTCCACTCAAGCTTCATCTCATGCATGTGCTGTGATTTTGAGTCCTTTGTAACTTGGATTTAAAAATGCAACGTGCAGAAAAATCTTCCCAGATTTTTAGTGAATATTGTTTAGAAATTTGTTGTCAGCATATAAAAGCATTGTCACTGTTATTCATCATTAGCCGATCAAATTAAAATAAATCAGATTAATGACACTTTTTTTTTTTTTATATATAAAGTATTATAAAGTGAAGTATTAATCCTAATTATATTAAATAAAGCTTTAAATAAAGTGAACCATATTTAAATGTCATATCTGGATCGTCTGTGTGCTAGGTAGCAGGAGAAGGTAGGAAACAATGAACTAACTTGTAAATTGTTCGTATCTATCTGTCTATCTTTCAGAACATCGCCTGACATTTTATTGCAGCTGGTTAAAAACTCTTTGGTCGACACACATTTATTGAATAGTTATTGTTAGGCATATGGCCTATTAATCTTTTTTTGCATTTATGCAACACAGTGGAGCCAAACCTGAGAAAGTAGACCAGAATACTCCACTGCCTTCCTGGAATTTTGCGTAGCTGTAATCCATAGGCGGGGATTATGATAATTGTGAATGATTGTGCGTGTGTGCCCTATTTAAGATTGGATTGATTGAAATTCATTAACATACACGTTTAACGATCAAATCGGACGTTTACGAAGCGTTTGTGAATCCAGAGGAGATTTTTTGGGAAAGTCTGTTTTATGTGCAAATTACTCAGAATTTACTCATATATTTAAGCAAGTTTAATGAATGAGGCCCAATGAGTAAGTGAGGCGGCTGTGAGATGGTATTGCATTGAATGAGAGACTAGGAAGCAAATACAGATGCAACGGCTAAACCTGACTAAAGGAACAAAAACAATGACAAAGAGAATGTTAAATAAAGAGAGTTCATCATGATATGTGTATTATCTTATCTAAATAAAGTTGCTGCTCTTAATATAATGAACATAAACACCTGTGACAATTTTCATAAAAATGTGTTTTAAAAATAGCAGCTCACACCACATTACTAATCATGCTATACTCTCTAAAGTTAACATGTCTACTCTCTGTAACTTAATCCATTTGTATCATAATATTGTATGAAATTATGAGACAAATAGGAATAACTGAAAAGAGACAGCAGACGTGCCATGTCATCTTAACAAAGGTATCGGAAGTCTGATGTAGGAAATATTGATGTTGATGTCAAAAGTTTTTTTTTCAGAATATGTTTTTTCAGAGAATGTTTCTGTTGACTTCACTACATTTAGAAAAAGTAATTTTATACTTTTATTGTGGTACATTTCCACAGACACTTTTGTTTTCTGTTATTACTGAAACTGCAGAAGATAAACTGCAAACTAAACCTTGCAGACTACTGTGTTAAAGTAAAGTCTGAATGTTGAACTGTTGCTGTGTGTGTTTGTAGATTGTCTGGCTGTATGGTGACAGAGAAAGGCTGTGGTTATGTGTGTTCGGCTCTGTGTTCAAACCCTTCACAGTTGAAAGAGCTAGATCTGAGCTACAATCACCTGGGAGATTCAGGAGTTAAGCTGCTCTCTGATACACTCAACCATCCAAACTGCAAACTCAAGTATGTTGATCAGGAAAAGTCAAACTGCTGTTTTGTGTGCATGTGTGTATGTGTTTACTGATCACATCATATGTGCAGAATGTCACACTGTTTGTGTTTATAGTGTGGATCATAGAGGAGAACTCAGGATGACAGCAGGACTAAACAAATGTAGGTCTACACACACACAACAATGAGGAATTTACATGTGTGATGCTTTTTATACCTAGCTTGTGATATTTTCAATCCCCTAACCCCACCTCTAAACACGACCCTCAAAGAAAACTTTCTGCAGTATTACATTTTTGATAAAAAAAAATGTTTAGTATGTTCATTAGTGATTTGAATTTTGAGGACAGCTGGTTGTGCTCATAATGTAGATGAAGTGGCCTGAAATTATTGCATCCTCATAATGTAGATCCAACTAGTATACACACAAAAACATTTTTTGCAATTCAACATAACTACAATGTTACACCGTGTTACAACATAAAGTGATCAACCAAAATGTCTCTGTTCTTGTGTTCAGATGCCTGTAATCTCACACTGGATCCAAACACAGCAAACACTCATCTTGTTCTGTCTGAGGAGAACAGAAAGGTGACATATGTAGAAGAGGAGCAGCTGTATCCCAAGCATCCAGAGAGATTTGATGAGTGTTACCAGGTTCTGTGTAAAGAGAGTCTGACTGGACGCTGTTACTGGGAGGTTGAATGGTGGGGTAGTGCTGAAATATCAGTGACATATAAAGGAATCAGTAGGAAAGGAGCGAGTGATGATTGTGAATTTGGATTAAATGAAAACTCCTGGAGTTTCTTCTGCTCTGATGACAGATTCACTTTCTGTCACAATGTGTTTACTGACATACCTGTCTCTTCAGGCTCGTCTAAGAGATTAGGAGTGTATGTGGACGTGACAGCCGGAAATCTGTCCTTCTACAGCATCTCTGACACTCACACATTCACACACTTACACACATTCACCACCACATTCACTGAATCTCTCTATGCTGGATTTAGGCTGGTGGTCTGTGACTCCTCAGAGTCTCTTTGTCAATTGAAAATCCTGTGAGCAATAATGGAGACGTCACACACACACACACACACACACACCTGACTGAAAGAAATACTCTCACTTTAATTACTGTAGCTAAACCCCTTTCCCCTGCATCCCCCATTTTGAAAAGTGGGTATAATGGAAAATAAAAAGGTTGGTGCTTATGAGTCATTCTGACTAGAATATTTATTAAAACTAACACTTAAAACTTTGTTCAAGATGATTTAGACTGTTATTAATATGAAGATATACTAGCTAAAAAAGTAATAAGAATAATATATTTTTATGTGTTTAAGAAAATGTATGAGGCTTGTGACTTCAGATTCATTGTGTTTCTAAGACCGTGTCATGATTTTTTTATTTTAGTGAAGGCTAACAAAATGCTAATAAAAAATGTTGCCCCCATAACTTCCTCTGCTGTTAGTGTTGTGGACTTCTGTGCCATGTTTTACCTCTGTCTTAATTTCCTGTGTCCCCATATATGGTCAATTTCCTTTCCTTGTTAAGTTAATTAGATTCCCTACTCCTGTTGTGTTTAATTAGCCCATGCAGGGCCGGCCCGTGGCATAGGCGGAATAGACAAATACTAGGGGCACCAAAATTAAGTATAAAATAAAGTTTTTATTTATTTATTATTATTATTGTTACCAGTACTACTTCAATACTATGAATTTAATATATTACAAAAAAAAAAAGCGATCGTCCGACAAAAACATTTCATTTTATTTTATTGTTCACCCGACTCACCCCAGCTTGATGCATAACCAGTCCTCTGCCGCAAAGCCACACTTCCACATAGATCAAGTCACCTGATTGTGATAGGTAATGTGATGTAATGAATGATGATCATATAGATGAACTACATGGGGTTAAAGTTTGTTAACAAACTTTATGTTGGCCTAGTCTAAAATAATGAAATAGGGTAATAACAATGTCTGGAGTTCCAGCAGGGGTGATTCTAGGATTTTTTTCAACAGGGGGGCAAAAGAGGGGTCACAATAAACACAGAGGGGCCAATATTATGTTAGTTGACAAGGCAGTAATAAATAAATAAAACAAAACAAAAAAACACTAGCTTGCTCTATTCTTTTTCTATTCTGTTTTCTTTTTATTTATTATATAATAAAAGAAAAACCTTGCTATGTATACTGCATTAAGCTAACTGAGACTTGAATTTGATTGCTTTCATTGTCCTTATTTGTAAGTCTCTTTGGATAAAAGCTTCTGCCAAATAACTAAATGTAAAATATAAAGGGTCACTAACCTTGTCAATTCTTAGTTGTTGTTGTTGTTTTTTTGTTTTGTTTTTTACATTTTTACTGAACCATAGATTTGTCTATAGCAAAAAAAAAAAAAAAAGTAATAATATACAAAGCATGAGTGGGATTTATCTTCGTTGTTAGACAATTATTTTCATAAAGTGTTATTTACTATTATTTACTATTACTATTTACTACTAAAATTCGAGATATTGGTGCAAATAAAAAAATGCCCTGTATGTTTTTTTCCCTCATATATATTCACTACAAGTTTGGGGTCAGTAAATGTTTATTCATTCTTTTTTTTTTTTTTTTTTTTTTAAGAAATGAATAAATTGATACATTAATAAAAAGTGACATAATAGATTTACATTGCTAGAAAAGATTTATAGTTTGAATAAATGTTGTTCTTGAAAGAAAAAAAAAAAAAAAACATTGGCAGCACAGCTGTTTCCAAAACTGATAATTCTACTAATAATTTAGAATATCAGAATGATTTCTGAGAGATCATGTGACACTTAAGCCTGGGAAACTGAGTAACAGCTGATGAAAAATCAGCATTGCATCACAGGAATAAATTAAAATATATGAAAATAAAAACCTTTTCTATTGTAATAACATTTTGTAATATTACAGTTTATTTTCTGTATTTTATTTTTTTTAAATTGCAAGTCTTACTGACCCCAAACTTTTGAACGGTAGTGTATATATATAGGCTATCACATGGGCAGCAAGAGCAATGTGACACGAGTGCTGATTTTGTAGACTACTGATCCCACAAACAAAAATAGACCCTTTACAGTTCTGAATGCAGTATCTTACCTTTATGAGCAAAAATCAAGAACCAACACACAACATCAAGAACCAGCATATGAATCTCAACTATGGTAACAATCAACAAAACGGCTTCATGTTGCAATGCATGCTGGGTACTACCACAATAAAAAACTCCCATCATGCACTGCAGTATGAAACGTTATTGTCTTTAGGATATTTTCATAGTCAATAGGATCATGTGATAAATGTTCATGTCTAAAAAGCCTGAGCAGGTGCAACTCTACTGTCAACACTGCCACATTACATTGATATATATGTATATATATATATATAGTAGTTCTCTAACAGCTGAATATCGGTCAGTAAACCAAAGAGAGAGACCACTTTTTGATGTTCATTCAAATGAATTATAAGCAAAAAAATGCAAGACAGTCTTCTATTTCAAGCTTTCAATTAATCAATGCACAAATGTTTACTGTGAAACAATATTGCAATTGCTTAGAATCAAATTATTTTAAGCAAAAGGGTCAAGAGCCCAGCAAAAGCAAACACTGACTACAATTATGGTGGCACCATGTTTTTTTTTGTTTGTTTGTTTGTTTTTTAACAACCAATAAAACATTAACATCGACAACATCTCTGTTAATTTTCAGTTAGAGCTTCTGTAGACATACAATAAAGTCAATCTGGTTAATAATGAGTGAAGCTGGTGATGCTGTTTGTGATGCTCTCATTCTCTGCTGAGATCTTGAGAGATTATTGTGTTTGACTTGCAGCTGATTTTACCAAATGCTCAGTCATCAGTTATTCGATCATTTAATTTGATCGTTCATCTTGTGAACTTCAACACTATTGAATAGTGTTTATTTTAACATTGTGTGAAGTGTTGACTGAAGATTTAGCTGTGTATGTTGAACATTTCAGCATCTATTCAAACAGTTTTGTACCTGCAAATGTTTTTTTTTTTTTTTTTTTTTTTAATTATATATTATTTTATTTCATATACATACAGGTCGAATCCCACCTGAGCCAGAAAGTATTTCCCTCACAATCTAAAAGTGTGTGAATTACAGGTGCTTAATTGTCTAAAGGTAACTGTGTTTTACTGCTTATTGATTTTTTTTTTTTGGTTAAAGACTGGTCTCTATGTGGTTTACTGAAGGCTGAGATTGGGTAGCACTTGTTCTGGCTTGTTATTTGGTTGAGTCATGGCCAGTTATGGCTCATGTGTGGCTCATGTCTGTAGTCCACATCTGGGCCACTCAAGGGAATTGAGTTTTTTAGGGGGGCAAGTGCCCTCATGATCCCTCCCCTGAATACGCCACTGAATTCCAGAGATCCACGGCTTTGTAACATAATCGTGTCATTTTTTCGTGTCACATGATAACACGTTTTAATAATATTTTTATGCTAGTTGTAGTGTGTAGTATTTGGGGATTTATGGTATTTGGATAATGGAATTGGCTAATTTAGTAATGTTTGAATATAACTGGGTTTATTAAAATAGCAACATTTTATGTAAAATTCCATTTAAAGATGTACATTTCAGTTCAATTTGAGATGATGACGTTAGAAAGGGTTATAGTTTATTAGTATTATGAGTTTATTTATAGTATTATCATGGAATCAAATGGGAATCAGATCTAAAGATTTGATTCGGCTTTGATTCAGATTTAATAGTTTACTCTCATTAACCATTCATCCAGCGAACAGATTAAATCAGTGTATCTTACCAATTCTGAGGTTTGTATTACTTTCGTGGCCACGATAGTAATACAAAACGTTATTTTGTTAACTTAGAGCAAGGTAACAAGATCTGGGCATAAGTTTAATTTTAAAATACACAACACAAGACAATGCTTCTTGATAAATGAAACAAGAATTTATCTGAATTACTCTAGACTACTAAGACACACACATTCATACAGCTTCAGAAATTATAGTTATGGAGGGTGAACGGAGTCCCAAAAGTACTAGCATTTGCCACTAGTTTTATCAACCTGATAACCATAAAAGCAGGAATTTGGCTTTTAAATGCTAACAAAGATTTTGTGCACCAATTTAGCTAATGAAAGTAAGACTTTGTTTACTTGTGTCACTGCATTGAGTTGCTCTGCGTAGCGTTGCTTCTGCAGAAGAGTCACGCTGCTTCTGATTGGTTGTCGCTCTGAAGTCAGAGTGGTCTGAAGTCTTTGAAGATTTTGGTGCTCCCGAAGCTTCGTTCTGTAGAGGTTGAAGGCACAGTCGCATGGTGGTCAAGCATGTGACCGCTGGTGATGAGGTGTCAGGCTTGTTAGGTGAAAGGCGAAAGGCAAAAGGCTGTTAGAAACATTGGGTTTTAAGCAAGCCATTTTGTCCGTCCCCATGAGGCAATGGTCCAATGGGATTACAGCGGGGCGGGCCACTTCTGGTTTGTTCCTCCTTGTGCATACATTAATTTATGTGCATTCTATCAGTGGGAAGGATGTTTCTGCAAGTTGCCTTATTAATTTCAATAAACTGTTGTAACATCAATACAAGACATACGTTTCATTCATTCATTCATTTGTTCATTCATTCAGCCTGCATCATTCTGATCAAATTGATATCAAACAGTGCCGGTGCTTTACATACACATTGATACATTTAGTCACATTCATTTATAAAAAGGTAATAAAAGGCACAAGTAATCTTGATTACATGAAACACATCTAGAATATTGCAAAGGGGTGAAACACACTATTAATGAATATATTTGCTCTGGTAACAATACCATGCCAAAATAGTTTGTTTTAAGAGTTTGGGTGTTCTCTCTGAATTGCAGTCCACATTGGGGTGAATTTTGGAATGTCAGAGGAGGGGGAACAGGATGTCTGAGTGTCAACTGGATGGTCCTGTGAGCCCTGCAGGCTGGTTTTTGCCATTGTAAATCCTATTGTTTTGTGTATTCGATTTGTCAATTTATATGTGGCTGGTCAGAGATGACTGAACGCTCTGTTTGCCTAAATGAGTCCAGATGAGGTGAGTCGGATTCTTCTGTCACTTAGTTAGGGTTATTGTAGTCTAAATTCCCTGAGGGATAAGGACCAGGAACTGGGTGAGCCGGGCTGGCGTGATTAGGTCTCCTGGTCAGTTTTGATCAGCAAATGGCTGAGAAGATGACTCTTGTAGGTTCATCTGCAATGTGACTCTGCAGTTCCTTTGTCTGTTCGAACGAAGCTGCACCAGTAGACCCTGATGACTGGCCATCTGTTTTAAATGAAAAGGTATGAACAGAGTTTGTTCTCAGAGGACCATATCAAATAAAAAACAATTTCACATTTCCGAAACAAAAGGATGGGAGAAGGTGTCAGCATGACTATGTTAACAGAGTCTGATCAAACGAAGCTGGCTAATGTACTCAAAAAAGAAGGAGAGTTTATACTACTTCTGCTATAAAATCTTTTCTCAGAAAGATTTCAGATTGATTAGAGAAGGACTAAAGGACTGGATAAATGTAAACCAATTGCTCAAGGCCCATGAGGATAGCCAGGAGCACAATACAAGCATGGCAATGTGGAAGAAACTGGAGGTTCGTCTTATAAGGGCTTTGACCATAGATAAGCAAGAGACGGCACTTGTTGAGGCAGAGAGAAACAGGTGGTGTGAGGTGCTTACCAGACTGGTGGCAATAATTCAGTGCTTAGCTGAAAGAAACATGGCTTTAAGGAGATTCACAGACACATTAAACATACCAGAAAATGGCATTTTTCTCAAAGAGGTGGAGCTTTTGGCCAAATTTGACCCAGTAATGAAGCAGCATGTTGGTAGGGTGGAAAGTGGAGCTGGAAGAACACACATTACCTGGGCAAATCCAAAATGAACTCATAGACTCAATCAGCGCAAACATGCTGGAAAAAATAGTAGAAGAGTAGAAGAGAAGTATTTCTCCATAATTTTAGATTGCACCGCTGATCTGAGTCATAAAGAACAGTTATCTGTCATTGTTTCATTTGAAGAATCACTACAAATTAAATAACATGTCATGGGCTTTCTTGTAGCAGAGGAGTCAACAAGGGAAAGTTTTTCTTCTCTCATCCTCAAAAGACTGGAGGAGCAGAACATCCCCTTTGAGGACTGCAGAGGACAATCCTATGATAACGGTGCCAAAATTAAATATAAAATCATAACTGCAACTGTGTAGGGTAGATTGTGGACATATGGAAAGTGGGAGAGTTGAAACGTCAAATAACTTGTGTGTGCATCACAGCTGACCCATGATTTTGGCTCCCCAGACACATGGTAAGTATTGTCCTCTTCAGCTGGGGGGGAAAATGTGATGAGATCTAGGAAAACCTGCCACTGTGACATTTTCAGGAAATTCTAAAAATAGGTTAAATGTCATTTTTTGTGTCAAAATTAGTTTTTCATTCAATTATTATTCTATAACATCTTGTCTCTCATCTCTTAAGAATGCGCTGTGGAAGTGCTTTCTCTTAACACCACAAAAATAGTTAACCAATCAAAATAAACATTTAATAACTATGTGAAGTGAAAGTGAAACCAGTCTTACTTTAAACCACCCCCCCCCCCCCCCCTTTTTTTTTTTTTTTTTTTTTTCAAAATTCCATTCCTAAAAATCATAGCTATCAGCCAAATTGAAATTGAAATTAAATATCAGCCAAAACTTTTGTTACATTCATGCTAAGAACAAATTAAAACCGGTTCGGAAAGGGCTCTAACTTAGCTGCCATATGGTATCAAAACCTATGATCTGTTTCACTGTTACCATTTTGAACAAGCGATTTGCTACTGCGTGGTTCAGTGGTCTCAAATCCAGAATAGGGTGAAGACCCCCATCCTTTTTGGGGAATAGGAAGCAGTGACTGTAAAGGCCACATTCCATATTCGCCAGGGGAACTGCTTCTATTGCTTGTTTTGCCAGGAGAGATTGAATTTCTGCTCGCAAAACCAGTGCATCCCTGTCCTGCACATCTGACATCATCATGCCTTTGAAGAGGGTTGGTCTGCATGCAAACTTAAGTGTATACCCACTCAAGAACCTGAATTCTGACACGTGTCAGCGCATGCCACACGTCCAAATAGTGAGAGAGGGGTTAAAGCGCCTTGTGACAGCTCGCCATTTGATCACGGGGAAGGCGATCTCACTTTGGCAGGAAATTGCTCATCGTTTTTGGTTTTTATGGGCCTCCAGAAAACAATCCCACAGCATCACCAAACAGGTTGAGTGGAGATATAGTGGAGATATAGCTGAGCCTTCTCCGACTCCCTTATCAGTCAGCATCAGCCAAAGATGCCACTGCAGCCTTATGAGACTACCCATACAGCGGGACGTCTTTTTCATGGTTCTGAAGTCAGTGGCTGAATGCAGTTTTTTAAAGGCGGCAACATTTTGCAGCATTTTGGCTTGGAAAGCCTGAAGAAAGCCTGTGGATTGCGGACACTGCTTGGCCGACTGCCCTATAAGCCTTATCCACGATGTGGCTTGCGGTGAGGCACGGCTTCGATGGATGTGATGGTGCAGATTTAATGTACCGTCCGTCTATTTATATATTTGTAAGGAAAAAATGGTTTTGTCTCTGCTAACTAACACTAACCACTCCCTTTGTAGAATACAATACTCAAATCCACATTTGGGTGCCAGGATTCCAGTTGTTTCTGCAAATTGCAACAATCCTTATGCTTCTATTTTCTGTACATTTTATTGTTGATCCTATTTGTACAGTCAGTTGCACAAGAGCCTTTTCCTATTGCAGATGTTTTGCGTATGTGTGTGTTTTTACTGCATTCAAGCTGAACATTCAATACAATTCAGTTCAAGTTTATTTGTATAGCAAATTTTATTTGCATAGATATAAATCATGGTAAAGCAGCTTTACAGAAAATTTAAGTTTCTACAATATGCTTAGTAGTAGCTTACTAGTTGATGTACATATGGCAGGGATGTGTGGTAAAATCAGTTAATGATATATTCAAACAGACGATGAACACTATTAACAGTAATGATTATATGTTGCAATCAAACTTATAGCAAAATCTAGTTGTGCTCTATGTTGTTTCAGGGCTGGCATCATCTGAGGTCCTCTGAGGGGTTTTAATCATCTCTTCTTGAGTGTTCTAGATCCAGACTGAAGCTTTTGTAATTCCTATGCAGCCAAGCCACTAGGAGGCAATGTGGTACCTATGATAGTAGGCAGGATTTTCTATAAAGACGCACTTCCGATCAGTAGATGAGCTGCATTTCAATTGTTTGGCATGCAGGTGGTTGTCTGTCGCTCGAAGAACAATTCCTGTTGACTTTGAGATGTGTGCCTTAGACTTTTTTATGCTGGTTATTCTGAACTGAATAATTGGTAGATACTGAATGATCGACACTGCATATTGCACTCGATTGTAGATGTCAAAATTTCTCATGATGGTTATCTTGGGCTGGATGAGTGACAGACACTGAACGAGCAGCACAGCATACTGCACGACTGTTGACGATCTATGGAAGTATATGGTGATGATTGTAGTCCTTTAATGGGGTGTGTGATCTAGCTAGGCCCTGACTTACAGCTTTGCTGAGTGTAATTATAGAAGACGTATACTATATAGAATATTCACTCCATTGTGCACAAGTGTGGAGTGTTAAGAGTGTTTGAATGAATAATGTGTAATATCTTTTGGGTTTATTGTATTTTCCTTTTTTATTGTATTGTTTGGTACATTACCCCTAGACGGTCGTAATAATGTGTAATGTATTGTTGCAATGTCGGAAAAATGTATGAAACGAAACTCAAAACCAAAATGGGAAAACAAAGACAAAGAAAAACCTAGGCCAAACAAACCCAAAAGGGACCACAAACACAGCCTCAAACCCAAGTCCCCACGCAAACACATTTAACAGTCTCTTTTAAAAGAAGCGCCCCAGCCAGCATCAGGTGCAGCCAATGAACCGCCCAACAGGGACTTCCTCTAAGTTCCCTGTAAAAAAACAAACAAACAAACAAAAAAAATATATATAAAAATTATACAATAAACAAAATCAGGATCAAAGACAGTTCCCGAATCCTAAAGGGGTTTTAGGGGGTCGACACTAAAGAAACCCAGCAACTGCACTTTGACACATCAAACCCATGACAGCCCATCCGCTACCACATTTTATGATCCACCGGACAAGTCTCTGGTTTGGGCACTGCAAAGAATTCAAAAATATTACATTATTATGGTCTGTGTACATCACAACAGGCACGCTAGAATTAAGCTAAATGGCAAAATGTTACAACGCCCAAATGCCGCCATTTAATAGACTTTTGCCCCCCACATCAACTGATGAGTCCTCCAATCGTTACAAGAAGGTGCATCTCCAAACAGCGCAGGAAAACTCTGTATCCATAATGGTGCTATAATTTTATAATTCTCATCTAATAATTTACATTCTATTCCTGATAATTTATGTTCTATTTGCTCCGTTCTATTTTTACCACCAAATGCAACTCTGGGAAACACTGGACCATCAGCCCAGACATGTTCACTTACCAGTCTATTTCCTAAAATAAGGTGAACTCCTTCCACTGGCAAAGCTGGTCGCACACCCAATACAACCTCACCTTGAATTAAATCAGACTGTAGATTTACTGTATGAAGAGGCACAGACAAAATATTAATCCCTATTGCCCAAATTTAAATGTTCTCACCAGTATGAGATTGCAAGGAAAAAGGTAAAACTGAGGCCAAAATAAAGTAATTCATTGATCCTGTGTCCCGCAAAATTTTAATAGGGACCTCGTCCTCTCCTCCAACCAAAGATACAGGTCCTTCTGTGATAAAAGGAGTGTAAGAAGAGAAAAAGTCAACAGATTTTTGTTCAGGACCAGACAATCCATTTTCCAGTGGCATTTCTCACAACAGTAATTGCAAATTTCACTCGAGTCAAACTTTCGAGTGAACACATGATTGGGTTTAGGCAACGAATTTACAGAAGTAGGATTATCACAAACACACAAATCAACAAAAGTGGATTTGTACATCAAAACTAAATTATCAACCAATACAGCTGCTTCCTCTGCCGTCCTTACATTGAACTGAATTCTTAAATTGTTCCAGCACATCATATTACCCAAACGGTTCAATGTTTTAACGTCTGCTGCTGTGCACCAACGATTAAAATTATTTCTTAAATCTCTTGCAAATTCTAGATGTGTTTGTGCCTGCTCTTTTATCTGCAAACGAAATCGTTGACTGTATGCTTCTACTGTAGTACGCATTCATATACTTAAAAAAACAAAGACTTTATCATAATCCTCACAATCATCGACATAGAAGAAAAAGCTACTTGTGCCTTACCAGTTAAAACACTTTGTAGCAGCGCAACACAATTATTACCTGACCACTCTCTCAACCATGCCATGCTTTCAAACAAAGTCAAAAAAAAGTATCAGGATCTTCCTCATTTAACTTTGGAACAAGTTTTAAATTTGAAGTTAAAGAAAAAGACATACCTTGTTCCTCACCAGGACCAGGTAGCTTACCCTCTTTCATAAGGCTAAGTTTGAGGACCTCCACTTCCAACTTAGTTTTTTCCAAAGATTGTTTACTTTCCTCAGAGCGCTGCTTTAACTTCTTGTGCTCCATCTGCAACTCCTTCTGCTGTTCAAGGGACAAATTTGACTGCAAATTAGTTGCAACTGCTACAGATTCCATACTGGTCTTTAAAAAGCCTTTTCCAACGAGTTCAGATTTTAAAATTAACACAAGATTTTGTTTACCGACTCTTTTATATTTAATCTTATAATATTCAGTGATCTTTAACAATTGTTCTTTAGTGCACTGTTCCAAAATTTCAAAAGAAGGTGACTTAATAAATGAATCGGCATCAGCCATGAGAAAGCCACCAAAAAGTAAAAATAAATTACACAGTGCAAACAAATAATGATAGCCTCCTGCTACCTATTTTCCCCAAATTACCTCAACCTAATCTAGTCTTCATGTCATTACTGGTGGGTGGGTACTTATGCACTGAAGCCCGTTGGGTGAACAACGCAACTGATTAAAATTATGGTCTTGGGATCTCCTACCCAGAGTAAACTGGTGTAGTCAAAGACAGTTTGAACAAAGATAAACATATTTAATAGCCCCATTATACCTATTGTTTCTTAGATTGACATCAGAGAAACAAATAGAGAATTAATTAGCATAGTTGCTGTTCCAACCAAGCAAAAATTTTTGTTTGTGTTTAACCCCAACTAACGTCTCAGTTACATATGGTAACCCTCGTTTCCCTGATGGAGGGAATGGAGACGTTGTGTTGAATGTATAACACTAGGGGTTGCTCTTGGGGGCCCAAACACCTCTTACAGTGTTGAGAAAAGGCCAATAAAATTGGGTGTGCAGAATTTGCCCTGGATATCCAGGGCATAAATAGAGCAGTGTAGCATTTGTTCACTCGTTCTGTTCTGAGGAGTCGAGTAGCATCTCAACCACACTCAGAGGCAGTCTAGAGTTGTGGCAGGGAGAACACAACACCTTTGTTCCCTCCATCAGGAAAATTTGAGAAAAACATTTCAGGATTTCTCTCCACATAATGGATATGAATGATGCCCCAAAGTTTGAACTTCCAAAATGCAGTTTAAATCCAGCTTCAAAGGGCTCTAAATGATCCCAGATGATGAAGAAGGGTCTTATCTAGCGAAATGATCGTTATTTTCCTGTCTCGTCTCTGCGATGCGCATGCGTCGTCATTGTGATCTGGGTCAATACAGTTAGGGTATGTCGAAAAACTCCCATCTCATTTTCATCTTTAAGTTTTTTTGTAAAGGGCATTTGATATTCTTTGTATGTTCACTTTGTAAATACTGGGTTGGTATTTCTGAATTGACCCGGATCACAGAGACAAGACAAGACAAACATTTGCGGTTAAAGAATATAGAAATTGTCAGTTTGTTTCTAAAATAACCAATTGTTTCGCTAGATAAGACCCTTCTTCATCAGCTGGGATTGTTTAAAGCCCTCTGTAGCTGGAAGCTGAAGTTTTAAACTGCATTTTGGAAGTTCAAACTTTGGGGCACCATTCATATTCATTATATGGAGAGAAATCCTGAAATGCTTTGATGGTGAAAGAAAAAAAATACAATGGCCTATTGAATCACATGCACTGGCTTTGTTAAAGTCCTGGCAACTATGAAAGATGTGCTACATGAACTTAGGAGTCTATCCCTAAAACTTCAGGTAGGTAGTGTTTTTCTTCTACTTTAGTCTGAACAAGAAAATTACATTGAGAAAGAATTGTGAAAGTGGTGCTCAATACATAATTATATTTTGTATATTTTGTCTTCTTTTTTCAGAACAGAGACACTTCTCTTCTGGACGCTACATGAGAAATAAAGATGACAATTGAGGTGTTGAAGGCTTTGAAGGGCATCCCAGGGAAGTCAATGGACAAAGCAGAGGAAGATCTTAAGGTAGCAGAATTCAAGAGTGCCCTTGCATTTTAGCAAAGAACATACACTGCCCTCCAAAAGTTTGTAAACACCCCTGTGAAAAAAGACAGGCAAAGTGTGGTTTTGGACAATATCAGCATAAATCCTTATCTTTTTTTTTTTTTTTTTTTTTTGTTCAAATAAATTAAAGTACCTTGACATTATCATTGAAGACCATCATGTCTGTCATGGAATGGCCTCCCCAATCACCCAACCTCAATCCAATTGAGCTACTATGGGAGGAACTGGACCGTGATGTCCGTAAGAAGTGTCCAAACAATGTGAGTCATCTTTGGGCAATCCTTCAGGAGGCTTGGAATATGCATAGAGGTGCAGCTCAAAAATGAAACGTTCATATATTCTAGATTAATTACATGTAAAGTAAAACTTTTTTTTTTTTTGATGATTAGAGTGTACAGCTCATGAAAGTCAAAAATCCAGTATCTCAAAGTATAAGAATATTTACATTTGAGTTTCATTAAATGACCATCCTTTTACAGTATAAATTGTGGGTATCTTTGAAACCACACTATTGGGGAAGACTGCTGACTTTGCAATGGTCCAGGAGACAATCACTGAAAGTCACAGAAGGTCATTACTGAATGGGGTGGCTGTTTACGGAGTGATGTATAAAAGCATATTAAATGCAAAGTTGACTGAAAGGAAGAAATTGGGTAGGCAAAGGTGCATAAGCAACAGGGATGACCACAAGCTTGAGAATACTGTCAAATAAAGCCGATTCAAACACTTGGGAGAGCTTCACAAGAAGTAGAATGAAGCCAGAGTCATCTTACCTGGGCTAAGGAGAAAAAGAACTGGTCTGTTGCTCAGTGGTCCAAAGTCCTCTTTTCAGATAAAAGAAAATTTTGCATTTAATGTTGAAATCATGGTCCCAGAGTCTGAAGGTAGACTGGAGAGGCACAAAATCCAAGCTGCTTGAAGTCCAGTGTGAAGTTTCTGAAGACAGTAATGATTAATTTGGGTGCCGTGACATCTGCTGGTGTTGGTCCATTGTGTTTGTGTCCATTGCAAAGTCAATGCAGCCATCTACCAGGAGATTTTAGAGCACTTTATGCTTCCATCTGCTGACAAGCTTTATGGAGATGCTGATTTTCTTTTCCAGCAGGACTTTAGCACCTGCCCACAGTGCAACAACCACTTGCAAGTGGTTTGCTGACCATGATATTACTGTGCTTTACTGGCCAGCCAAGCAGTGCCATAGGCTGATCACTTCCATGCCATACTTCACTGATGCTGTAATTTGTGCTAGGAGCAAGTAATTTGCTGTAATGATTAAACGTGTTAAAAATGTGTTTTTTATTGACCTTAATGACCCCCCTCTCAACATGTTTGACCCTAACCTTTATATTCAGTCCTGGCTTAGGGAGAAGCATTGTCTGTCAACTGCCAGTAAAACGGGGAGAGATAAATCTGCTGAGAAAAGTAGGCCACTGTCAAGACCTTTGACACAATACGAATGTTACCAAAGTTCTCTACCTCCTACCTCCTTTAGTGGACTTTGCTATCCTAGGTGCACCAAAAGTGCAGAGTTTTGTAAACTTAGGGAGCATGATGTACTGGAGTGTGGTAGAAGACTAGTTAGGTACGCAGGAGCCATTAAGGCCATTAAGGGCCTTATAGGCAGTGTTGGGGAAAGTTACTTTTAAAAGTAATGCATTACAATATTGCGTTACTCCCTAAAAAAGTAACTAATTACGTTACTTAGTTACTTTTTACGGAAAGTAATGCGTTACATTACTTTTGTGTTACTTTTTAAATCAGGGCAGGGCTTGCTTGTTTGTTTTTAATATCAAAAAGTTTGATTCTTATCAAATGTAAAAGCCCAATTTCACATCAAATTGAAATTAAGTAAATAAGGCTAAGGCTAAAGGAAAATTAAATTGAAGTCTTGTTTTTTTTTTCTGAAAACAAGTCAAAATTATGTGTGTTTTTGCTTGAATCAAGCAAAATAATCTCCCAGTGGGGTAAGCAAAATAAGCTTGCTTTTTTTTTTTTAATTAAAAGAAAAAAAAAGCTTACCACATTGGCAGATTATTTTGCTTATTCTAAGCCAAAACTCACTTAATTTTAACTAGTTTTTTTGTTTTTTCTTTGGATTTTGTTTATTAAAGACTTGTTTTCTACCCGATCTCTACCTTGAACTCATTTGTCCTCCCTGCACGACACCTGACAAATGTTCAATAAATGTTATCAATAAACATTTTTACAATGTTTTTAGAGAATATTATCCTACCTTTTAGCAGAAAATTCCGGGAACTAAAATAAAACTTGCTGCTGAAAACATTCCCAAAACATTTCTAGCTGGGTAAACAAGTAAAGTGCAGGAGCATCACCAGTTTAGATGGTCTAAGATATGCACCACCAAAAAAAAAGAAAAAAGAAAATTGGATTTAGACCACATTCAGTTCTGGCGTAAACATAGCCTTGATTTCACACAGATACTTGCTTTCTGGTGCAATTTAAAATAGCCAAACCACTTAAAACGCTTTCCACACAAATAACACAAATAGGGTTTTACATCTGCATGACCTTGTATCTGTATCTGTAAGTGTAATAGCAAAATAAATGTTTTATTACACTGATCACAGCTAAATCGCCTTCCTCCAGAGTGAGCAGATGATTTCTGAAACTGCTCCATTCCCTAAACATCTTGCCACACTCTAAACACTGCTGTTTCTTTCCAGAATTACATTTCAGGTCTTTTTGATTTGTGAAACCCTTCTCACGTGTAAGACAAATGTAAGACCTCTCTCTGGTATGAAGCCTCATGTGAGTCTGAAGATTTCCTGCAAATCTGAAACTCTTTCCACAGTGCTGGCATATGAAAGGCCTCTCTCCAGTGTGAATTATCATGTGAGTCTTGAGATTTCCTTTACGTGTGAAACTCTTTCCACAGTGGTAGCACATAAAAGGGTTCTCGCCGATGTGAGTTGTTACATGATTCTTAAGGTCTTTCTTGTCTGTGAAACTCTTTCCGCACTGATGACATATACAACAGCTCTCCCTTGAGTGAATCCTGGTGTGCTTATTTAAGGTTAATTTGTATCTGAAACTCTTTCCACACTGATCACATGTGAACGGCTTCTCACCAGTGTGGACTCTCATGTGATGATTAAGATTTCCTTTTTGTGAGAAGCTCTTTCCACACAGTTTGCAGGTGTAAACGTTTTCTCCAGTGTAAACTCTCAAATGGATATCAAAAGACTCCTTATATGTAAAATTCATTCCGCACAGAGGGCAGGAGTAAGGCTTCTCTCCAGTGTGAATCCTCATATGAGACTTGAGGCTTACCTTATGACTGAAACTCTTTCCACAGTTAGGGCACGTGAAAGGCTTCTCTCCAGTGTGAACTCTCATGTGATACTTTAGATTTCCTTTTTGTGAGAAACTCTTCCCACACAGTTTGCAGGTGTAAGGGTTCTCTCCAGTGTGACTTTTCACATGAGCATTAAAGGTTGCTTTGTATGTGAAATCCATTCCACAATGAGAGCATGAGTAAGGCTTCTCTCCAGTGTGAATTCTCATATGAGTTTTGAGACTACCTTTATGACAGAAACTCTTGCCACAGTGATGGCACATAAAAGGCTTTTCCTCTGCGTGAATTCTCATGTGATTTTTAAGATATTTATGTAATCGGAAACTCCTTTTACACTGCTGGCATTCGAAAGACTTTTGTCCAGAGGTTGCTATCTTTTGAGCTATATTTTGTGAGGAAGTATTTTCATTCTGTGATTTGTCTTCAGTTATGAATTCATGATTTTCCTCTTTCATTTCATTGAGTACTTCACTCTCCTTTTTTGAACGCTACCAGGTCTAGGACATAAACAAACAAATACAAGTTAACCCCAATTTAATGGCACAAAGCAACAGACATGATAATATTTAAAACAGAAACCGACATGTGTGCTGAATCTCATACCCACTAAATTACTGAAAGAGGTGTCATGATTTAAGCCCTATCATTGGACAAAAACTGTACATACAACTCTGCACATATCTCTTCATTGCTATTATATATTTCAACAACACAGACCACAACAATCTCTTGGAGAGCTTGAAAGTTATTTTTGACTTTGTCGACCTGCATTAACATGGTTTAGATCCCGTCTAACCTCTACACTTTGTGTAAATGAAGAGTGAAAGAATGTCTCATTAAAATAAGTGCCACAGGGTTCTGTATTAGGTCCTCTGCTTTTCACATTCTATATGATTTCCTTAGAGAACATGATCATTAGAATTCACTGTTATGCCACTGTGGATGTACTTATACTACAGTTAAGAACCTGGATGTTGTGTTGAAAGCCATCTAATTTTCTATAATTAGTAAAGCACAAGTTGGTTCAAAATTCAGCAGATATTGTGCATACTACACTTCATCACTACACTGACTGTAATATTTTGTATCAGTTTAAAATTCTTCTAATTATACACAATGCTTTGAATGACCAAGCTCATGCAACTACTCACGCAACCTTCTATCTTGGTATCTTGGTCACAAAATTCTAACCTGATACAGTATTTTGAATGTTGTAATCAACAAAAGCTCACTTAACTTGAACTGCTGTCAACCCCCATGTCATATACAGTGGGTACAGAAAGTATTCAGACCCCCTTAAATTTTTCACTCTTTGTTATATTGCAGCCATTTGATCAAATCATTTAAAAAGTTCATTTTTTTTCCTCATTAAATGTACATACAGCACCCCATATTGACAGAAAAACACAGAATTGTTGACATTTTTGCAGATTTATTAAAAAAGAAAAACTGAAATATCACGTTACTAAGTATTCAGACCCTTTGCTCAGTATTTAGTAGAAGCACCCTTTTGATCTAATACAGCCATGAGTCTTTTTGTGGACAGCCATTTTCAGGTCTCTCCAGAGATGCTCAATTGAGTTTAAGTCAGGGTTCTGGCTGGGCCATTCAAGAACAGTCACAGAGTTGTTGTGAAGCCACTCCTTCATTATTTTAGCTGTGTGCTTAGGGTCATTGTCTTGTTGGAAGGTGAATCTTCAGCCCAGTCTGAGGTCCTGAGCACTCTGGAGAAGGTTTTCGTCCAGGATATCCCTGTACTTAAACCGCATTCATCTTAAACCGCATTCATCTTTCCCTCGATTGCAACCAGTCGTCCTGTACCTGCAGCTGAAAAACACCCCCACAGCATGATGCTGCCACCACCATGCTTCACTGTTGGGACTGTATTGGACAGGTGATGAGCAGTGCCTAGTTTTCTCCACACATACCGCTTAGAATTAAGGCCAAAAGGTTCCATCTTGGTCTCATCAGACCAGAGAATCTTATTTCTCACCATCTTGGAGTCCTTCATGCGGGCTTTCATGTGTCTTGCACTGAGGAGAGGCTTCCGTCGGGCCACTCTGCCATAAAGCCCTGACTGGTGGAGGGCTGCAGTGATGGTTGACTTTCTACAACTTTCTCCCATCTCCCGACTGCATCTCTGGAGCTCAGCCACAGTGATCTTTGGGATCTTCTTTACCTCTCTCACCAAGGCTCTTCTTCCCCGATAGCTCAGTTTGGCCAGACGGCCAGCTCTAGGAAGGGTTCTGGTCGTCCCCATGATTTTCATTTGCACTGACATGCACTTTGAGCTGTAAGGTCTTATATAGACAGGTGTGTGGCTTTCCTAATCAACTCCAATCAGTATAATCCAACACAGCTGGACTCAAATGAAGGTGTAGAACCATCTCAAGGATGATCAGAAGAAATGGACAGCACCTGAGTTAAATATATGAGTGTCACAGCAAAGGGTCTGAATACTTAAAACCATGTGATATTTCAGTTTTTCTTTTTTAATAAATCTGCAAAAATGTCAACAATTCTGTGTTTTTCTGTCAATATGGGGTGCTGTGTGTACATTAATGAGGATAAAAAAACTTAATTGAACTTAAATGATTTTAGCAAATGGCTGCAATATAACAACGAGTGAAAAATTTAAGGGGGTCTGAATACTTTCCGTACCCACTGTAGCTAGAGTGAGGGTAGAAATCATTTTCCTGGAGAGCCATGTTATTCCACACTTCAGTTCCAACCCTTGTTTAAGGCAACACTGAAAATCTTGCAGTTCATACCAGTGTGAATAAGATAGTTTTTCATTTTCATATCAGTGACTTCTTAGGGTTTAGACACTCTTACTCTTTAAATCTAGATTAAAGACAAGATCTTTAGTCAAGCATTCACATGATTTCATCTGAAATGCTATGAACAGCAGCTACAATAATTATTATCCTTTTGCTTTTCTGTTTCTGTAATGGCTCAAAAAGATATTGGGGCAAAAATGCAGCTGTAGTGAGTTGTAGTCTGTTATGTCAAGACAGCATTTTTCTGTTTCCTAATATCAGCATGATTGGTACAGTTTACTGAACTGTTTTATAACATCAATATATCAAGAATTTTATAGTGATTTGCATTTTAGACACACTATTGTCAATAATAATGGGTTTGCTTACTGTGTTCTATTTAGCAACATTCACCTCATAACATTATTTAAGCTCTCAAATAATGAAATAATTAAAGTAATAATTCAGTAATTCAAGTAACTGCTGTACAAATGTCTTTATGCCACCTATGAGCAACATACAATATACAATATACAATATACAATATACACTTGGTTTAAACACAAATAAATGGCACTTCAGCTCCTATTCCCACTTTGTAGTGATTTGTAAAGATTTTGTTGATTCATTTGATTGTAATATTAATTGAATGAATGAATATATTTGATTACATTTAAGAACTGAACATAACATTAAAGAAAAGAACATAAAAGATCAAAATAAGAAATGCCTATTTATAATGTTCCTGAATTTTTTGTGTTAGAAAAACTTGAATGAAGCTTTAAAAAAACAAAAACAAAGCTGAAATCCGTGACAGCCCCATTAGTATTAGATAAAGGAATTAGTTAATAATTCCCAAACTCTCCATTCAAACTCATTTACAGTGATGTGTTACTGATCTTAAATTGTACCTCTTTTACTTCTCATTTATACATTTGTGAAATTCTGTCATGATGGTTAACATTGAATGTGGTAATAAAGAGGTTTTAAACTTTATCTGCATGATGAGGAAAGATCACTCTGATAAAGCAAAGATAAGATATACTGTAATAACACCATACAGTTAATAATATGTAATTTTTGTATTTGTTGTAAGATACTGAGATGGGAAGCAGGGACGTGACAAAAGAACAAACTAAGAATGAGAGACAATCTACTCAATTCTCTTTCTGGGACTACGTAGCATTATAGCCTATGGGACTGGGAATGAATCACTAGAACCTGAAGACTCAAGAGATAAATTAATCATTTCTGTTTAGCTTCAATTTATGGGTATGTAACCTGACAAAAGAACAAACTATGCAGATCAGGAGGTGAGGGAAACTAACAGACTGCATAACCTGAAACAATGAATGAATCGTTTCTGTTTCTCATAATTTTGCCTTGGTTGCATTATAGATTTACTACATTAACAGCCTTATTCGAAACATCATGTAAGTACTGTAGATATGTCATGGAATTTGGCTATTAACCTGCATTTTAATTATATTCTGCTGAAATTAGTGAAATGACATGAAAGATGAAATGAAAGAAATTTAGAAAAATGAGATTCAAAGATCCGAGTAAGTAAAATTATCTGATCTTTCCATCACTAGTCGTCAACTTATGAGTTTTAAGATGCAAAAATGTGCAGCATCTGATTGTGAAAACTGCCTAAATTTAAATCCCTGAACAAAGTGGACCAAATTTCACAGGTGAGAATGTGTTGGTTTGTGTTTTTAATATGTAACTCAACATTATAGGTTTTTGAACGAAAGTACCTTTTAAATGCCTTGTTAACTAATGGCTTTGTCTTGTTGTATTGTGTTAGTTTAGTAAATGCATCTGCTGAAGTCTACTGCAGATATAGATATTCATGCATCCGTATAACTACTTCTTGTGCTCACGGACCAGCTTTGACTATGCTAATATGGCCGACGGCTTACCTATAGCGGCCCATAGAAACACCTGCCAGTAGGGCATTTAGCTAAAGGTATCTACACATACCTCTGGATTTTAGGAGGTTCTGAATGTTGCTAGGTTTCATATGCATTACACAAAAAGGTGAAAAAATATAAAACATCTTTCAATGCAAAGTACTTCCTAAAGAATAGGACACACAAGTGTTTACAATCAGTCTGCCTAGAAACAAAGTCATGCTTTAAAGACACTAGCTTGATTCAGCAAGTACTTTTGAGGATGAGAAGAAAAAAAAATCACTTATAGATAACAAATGTAAATATGATCAGTCACATTACACAGCTTGCTTTATAAAAAATGTTTTCTGTAAAGTATAATTATGTAAATCATAATTATGAAGTGTTTCGTAACACTTCCATTATTTGTCCTTATTTAAGGTGACATTGTCATGTGATTTCAACATTTCTGTCCACATGTGCGACCCACTCCATTCTTCAAAAATACACATTATTTCTGTTTTGACAAGTATAAAATGACAAAGTTCAGCTTTGGGAATGGAAACCAACCTTCTTGTTCCTCTGTATTGTCATGTTTTACTCTGAATGCTTCGTCAATCCTGAGGTCTTTACTCTCCTCTTTAATAAGCCATCTTTATAATAGTCGCATGAATCTCAGTTGCTTCACCAGGTATTTTTCCTGCATCTTTGGACACTCTGTCATGCTTAAGATAAAAAAATAAAAATAAAAAATGAACAGAAAGAAAAATAAATTCATAGTAGCCTCTGGGCTCTCTAGTTTGGCAGTCAGTGCACTGGCTTGGGTGTCAGTTCTAATTAATGGCCTTAAATTACCTGATCAGCCAACAAAAGATAACAGAACACAAAATAAATTACTTCTTCATTACAAAAATGCAACTGGTCTGTAAAAGTTCTCATTGCACGTTTGTGTTTTTGTATTTACACAGGTTCGACCAGCAGATGTCGTAAGCGTGTGCTGCTGATTGCAAGCGTTAAAAATCATCAGTAAATATTGTGCGCTTACTTCTCCATTACTACCTGTCAGTGCTGAACTCGTTAGGATAAACTGTTCCACCATTTAGGAAGTGAAAATTAGACGCATTTCTCTTATTGCTCTTATGTAAATATAACGTCCATTAAAGTTAGACAAAACAATACAATGCTACATTCAGTGATAAGTAATACATTTTGCATCGTGTGTAAAACCTATAAAATCGATAAAACTGTTTATATTGATAAAAACGATTAAACACAAACCTACCTTCAGCCCAAACAAATAGAGGAGCCTTGCACAGACGTATGATGTGGTGATATATCATGTGATATATGCTTTACAAAAGAAATTTAGTTTATCAATAGGAAACTTTTTTGTGTAATGTTGAAAAAAAATACACATTAGCCTACTATATTCAGTATGAGCCTTAATATAATATTATGTTGCATTAAGTAAATTCAAATAATGGGTTCATTTCCACTGAAACATGTATGATATTCCAATAACATTATGCACTAAAATAATGCATATGTTGCATTAGGGGTTTTATTTGAAAAGGGACATTTTCACCCACATGCCTGGATTTAAGAGTTCCTAAAATGGGTCTGATACACCTATAATAGCAGTACTGTATGTAAAGTGAAACATTTAATTCTATCAACATGGACAGATTCATTATTTAGGGGGGTTATATTTTGGCAGGCCCATTTTGACCCACCTGACAGGATTTTACCCCCCTTATTTCTTTTGTCTGAATACCCAAAAAGTCACTTAAATGGGTCTGATACACATATAAAAGCAGTACTGTAGTGAAACATTTAATTCTGTCAACATGGACAAATTCATTATTTAGGAAGGTATTATTTTGGCAGGCCCATGTTCACCCACCTGACTGGATTTCACCCCCCTTATTTCTTCTGTCTGAATACCCAAAGAGTCAACAAAATGGGTCTGATACCACAACAATACTTTGTGTGAAATTAGTGTGTAAAATGTTAATACTCAGTGTGTAGCACCCACTGATCTATATAATGACTTATTTATTATAGATCAGTGGTAGCACCTCATAATGTAATAACTGCACATAATGCAATAAGTATTTACTACTGTAATAAAATGTATCTATTTTGCGATATGATTCTCTATAGAGAAGCTTTTATCTTCCTGAGGTAAATGTCATGTAATTGATACAATCTTTACAGGCTGTTATACTGATGATTTCCCTGGCTGAAACAGTTTATATTTAATTCAAGAATGCAGAATTTAGTAGGGGATAACTGAATTGTTCCTAGCAATAATTTTGATCAAACAATCAAAATATATTTATGTAACCACGGTAGTTGTCATTGTGCCACAGACATTACGTTAGAAGTTAAAGTAGGCCTATATGCGTCAGCAAACTGTACTCTTTCAAGGACGTGCAATTAATGCATAGCCAAATAACATAATAGGATTGTCACCTGTTCCTGTATTTAAACATTACATACTAAGTCCATAAGAAAAGCAGGTTATTGTGTCACACCCAGTTTAGTTTTTTTTTTCCGCAGACTAATGGTTTGGTCGAAAAAAATGAATGGGACCATACAGAGGTATTAAATTTGCATAATTTATTTGTACAAAGATCCTTAAATTATTATTATTATTATTATTATTTACATCAGCCTGTAAGATTTGTATTTATTTATTTTGTTATTTTAAAGTTAGAATTTGTAAAAATTGTTATAAACCAAATGTGGAATTCACACATTCTTCTGCTAAAACTATTTTAATGTGAAATAGGGCTCTCAGCAAATTGGTCTCCAAAAAAACACAGCAGTGGGACAAACATCTAGAGGCAGTTATGTTTGGTCTAAGGACCAAAAAACAGATGAAATCAATGTATTTTAAATACTTTTTTTTATATTTAATTTTCACTATGCTTACATGAATTTGAGATGATCAGTCATTTTTAACTAGAAGCAAATGTTTCTTTTTTCAGGTTGACAGTTCTGTTGAAACTGTCATGGGAATCAAACAAATGACTGAGGGTGTCCTGAAATTTGATTTTCTTCAGACTGCTCTTACCCACACTGCTCAGGTTAAAAAATGAATGACAAGGAAAGAACAGAAAGCAAAGAAAGTAAAATTGACTGTGGGTGACAAAGTATGGAGGTGTAATATTCGGAGTCAGCAGAGAAAAGGCATAAAAATTGGATCCAAATTTTCTAGGTCCATACACAATAAAAAACATTGAAGGCAAGAATGCTGATCTGATGGATAAGAGAGGGGCCATTTTGTCAAAAACCAATTTTGACCACTTGAGATTGTATACTGAGGAGAAGCCATGCATTACACACAAGATTTTGGCTGGAAGATCAACAGCAGCAACTGCATCACAAAAAAACTTGTTCAACTGCTGCCTCACCTCACCTTTTTTTACACTTACTGTCTCCAAAGTGGCTGCCTCACCTGAATCCGCAGCTGCGTCTGTGACATCATCACCTACCGTCTCCAAAGTGGCTGCCTCATCTGAATTCGCAGCTGCGTCTCTAACATCATCACTTTCCGTCTCCAAAGTGGCTGCCTCACCTGACTCCGCAGCTGGGTCTGTGACATCATCACCTTCCGTCTCCAAAGTGGCTGCCTCACCTGACTCCGCAGCTGGGTCTGTGACATCATCACCTTCCGTCTCCAAAGTGGCTGCCTCACCTGAATCCGCAGCTGCGTCTGTGACATCATCAATTACTGTCTCCAAAGTGGCTGCCTCACCTGAATCTGCAGCTGCGTCTGTGACATCATTACCTACCGTCTCCAAAGTGGCTGCCTCACCTGACTCCGCAGCTGGGTCTGTGAAATCATCACCTACCTTCTCCAAAGTGGCTGCCTCATCTGAATCTGCAGCTGCGTCTCTGATATCATCACATACCATCTCCAAAGCGGCTGCCTCACCTGAATCTGCAGCTGCATCTGTGACATCATCACCTTCTGTCTCCAAAGTGGCTGCCTCACCTAACTTTGCAGCTGCGTCTGTGACATCATCACCTTCCGTCTCCAAAGTGGCTGCCTCACCTGACTTTGCAGCTGCGTCTGTGACATCATCACCTTCCGTCTCCAAAGTGGCTGCCTCACCTGACTCCGCAGCTGCGTCTGTGACATCATCACCTTCCGTCTCCAAAGTGGCTGCCTCACCTGACTTTGCAGCTGCGTCTGTGACATCATCACCTTCCGTCTCCAAAGTGGCTGCCTCACCTGACTCCGCAGCTGCGTCTGTGACATCATCACCTTCCGTCTCCAAAGTGGCTGCCTCACCTGACTTTGCAGCTGCGTCTGTGACATCATCACCTTCCGTCTCCAAAGTGGCTGCCTCACCTGACTCCGCAGCTGCGTCTGTGACATCATCACCTTCCGTCTCCAAAGTGGCTGCCTCACCTGACTCCGCAGCTGGGTATGTGACATCATCACCTTCCGTCTCCAAAGTGGCTGCCTCACCTGACTTTGCAGCTGCGTCTGTGACATCATCACCTTCCGTCTCCAAAGTGGCTGCCTCACCTGACTCCGCAGCTGGGTATGTGACATCATCACCTTCCGTCTCCAAAGTGGCTGCCTCACCTGACTTTGCAGCTGTGTCTGTGACATCATCACCTACCACCACAACAACAGCAGTACAGCAGAATCTCGTCAACAGTAAGTGAGCATCAAGTAATGAAAGTTAAGTCATGTTGTGACATATGGTTGTGATTTATTAATGAAAAATTCATCGTAGATGTTTCATCAAAACATATTAACCACAATTTCCAATCATTAATCGGGTATGACGAAACGAGGAAAAATGTCATGATATTCTGACACACATTTCATGAGTTAAATGGAAGCACACAAGCCTGCGTATGTAAGTTATGCACCTACTTCAGAGACAGACCAGCTTTTTATTAAAAAAAAATGCAAGAACAACATACAAACAGCATATCACATTAAAGAGCAATAAAATCTGCATTCAACAGATGTTTATTATGATAACAAATATTACATTGCACAATAATAAAAACAATAAAATTAAAAAAAATGAAAACAGTGTATATTCCGAGTATTTCCCCAGCAGTAACGTGCAGCCATGGGCAGATTATCAGTTAAAATAATCTATTTAACCTTAGGCGATACCATACCATATGTGTAATCTTCCATTTTAACATGAAACATTATGTAAGCGAGCTGTTTGTAGGTGTCGCAACAGTGAGATAACTGAGAATCTGTCCGTGGCTGCACATGTTACTGCTGGAGAAATACTCGGAATATATATATATATATATATATATATATATTTCTTTATTCATTCTTTAAATAAAAAGCTGGTCTGTCTCTGAAGTATTGTGCATACATACGCAGCAGGGCTTGAGCTTCCATTTAAATCATTAAATGTGCGTTGGAATATCATGACAACATTTTTCTTGTTTCGTCATACCCGATTAATGATGGAAACTGTGATTTATATATTTTATAAATGCAGAGCACAAATTCCAAGTATGGGTCACCATACTTGGCCACACCTCACGTCCTTTCCTTTACCAGTCTCCTGAAATATAGACAACAGACTACGCACTTTATGGCCAAAAACCAAGCCATTAGGGCGTATTTTCCTGCACCACTTTGCGTGCCACTAACATCATCCACAGCAAACCCTTTTCCCATTTTCTATCCATCTGCACACAGTACCCACGCAGAAGTGACTTTAATGACTGATGGAATCTTTCCAAAGCACCTTGGCTTTAAGCATGATACGCGTAGACTGATTATGTTTAATGCACAGATATTTCAACACTTGCTGGAAGAGGTGAGAAGGTTTGAACCTTGATCACTTTGAATGATTTTTGAAATTCCGAACACTGATATAAATTGGGTTAGAGCTTTGACAAAAGAGGGAGAGGTAATACTGTGGAATGGATATGCCGCAGGGAAATGTGTATTTATGCACATAACAGTGAACAAATGTTTCTCAACTTTGAACACGGAAGTGGCCCTACGCAATCAACAATAAAATGTTCAAAAGGTTCACCAGTGGCTTCAAATGCATGGCACAAAGGTGAAGTGGAACACTGTTAATGGAGTGATTCTTGCATCCAAAACTGTACATCTTCGGTTCAGAATTCATCTGCACATCCAGCAGATCAGTATATTGAGGATGCTCTCAAACAAGAATTAATCCACCCTTCTACCTCACCTGCCACATCCAGCTTCTTTTTCACCACTAAGGACAGAGACTTGAGAACTTCTATTGATTACCAGATTCTGAAGTTCTGAATTATCCACTTCCTCTAGTCCCTGCTGTCCTGGAACAGATACGTGGGGCCAGAAAACACCATCTGTATCTGAGTTCCAGTTCCTCAGTTCAGTTACATCATCGACCATCATGGCATTCACATGGACCAGAGGAAGGTACAAGCCATCAGAGATTGGCCTCAATCTACCATCATCAATGAGCTCCAACGTTTCCTAGGTTTTGCCAATTTCTATTACTGATTAATCTCCAACTTAAGTCAAATCTATGCATCTCTCACTTCACTTCTCAGGAATAAACCCAAGTCTCCATCATCTACTCTTTCCATCAGCTCAAGGGAGCCTTCTGCACAACTCCTACTCTGGCACACCCCGATCCACAACTCCCTTTCTTTTTTGAAGTAGATGCATCCACGGTCAGTGTAGAAGCAGTCTTGTCCCAGCTTCACGGTGGCCCAATATGGCTCGGGAAATCTACCAATTTGTCAAGAGCTGCTCACCTGTGCCATCTCTAAGACTTCCCAACACCTGCCTCAAGGCAAACTGGTTCCAATACCCACCCCCCACCGGCCTCTGAAAGGACTGCCCACCACCTTTGAAATCACAGAACCGCTCTTTCAACTTGTCCTCTGAAACTCTGAACTGGCCAGAGACATAGAGCCCTATTTTAATGATCTAAGACGCGTGGTCTAAAAGGGTTGTCCCTATTTTCTTAATGAGTCATGGGTGTGTTTTGGGCATAGCATGCATTAAACCAATCAGTGTCTCTCTCATTCCCTTTAAGAGCCAGTGGTGCTCGCGCCATGGCGGATTTGCTATTTAAATGGAAGGATTTGCAAGAACAAAGACTGAACGGGGGCATTTGTGGGCCGTGCCCCCCCAAACGAGTAACTGTGCGTGCACCCCTTTTCCATTCTCTCCCCTCTGAACATGGTCGTTTTTGAAAGCGAAAGAAAAACTAGTAAATATCACTTGCGTCACACCTAGCTCCACAATGCGCCGGGTGTATGATAGGGCCCACAGTGTCAGATCGGACACAGCTCACCAGACACAATTAATTTCCAGGGTCTACTGAACCTTCTTCCAACTCCTTAAAATTTCCATCATCTGGATATTGGCCAGACTGAGCGCAAGAGATTGGGAGATGCCTACAATGCTACTGCCATGACTACCAACACACCTGGAGCCATTTCCTACCCTCTGCACAGAACTCACTACAGCAAAATACCACTGGACTGACATTGACCATTCTAGTGCATACTCAGTTTCCAGGTCAGGTGAGCCTTCTGATATAGATAGATATAGATATAGATGTTAGTTCTCACCACAGTTTTAAAAAATGCTGCAAAAGGGGGAAGAGGGGAGAGTCAACTTCAGGTTCAGATGGATAAGACTGTTTCATTTTGCTCCTATTGAGCTGAAAACAAATAAATGCACAGTCATTTTACATTCTGCAATGAAAACATATTTATGAACATGCTGTTGTACCTCTATTAACTTTTAAGGCTTATTTTGCGCTGTTCAAAATCCTTTTGATGGGTTGCGTCAATGAGCTGCAGAAACCGCTATTACACTCACTATATAAATGAATCGTGTTTGTGCTGAACAAAGCAAAAAATAAAAATAAAATTCCATGAACGTTTCTCTCAGTTAACGTATGCACTCTCATAGTCTAAAGCGTCTTTCATAGCAAATAAACACACTGTCGTGAATAATTAGGAGAAGTGTCATCTTATAGCATAAGAACACACAGCTTCATGAATAATTATGACACTAACGCGTGCTATAGTCCGTTGCCATGTCACAAACTGTGATGTCAACACAATGTAGATTTTAAACCCAGAAGATGAAAATAGCGCAAAAAAAACCTCAAAAATAACCAATTGTTTTTCAACAATTAAAATTAACGGATGCTAACATTGTCATCTATAATGTGCAACACAAACACTACAATCTCAGAAAAAGTAGTCTTGGGTTTCAGAACCCTTTAAATTGTAAAACCAACATGATAAAGAATTGTGAACCATTATCTTCCTGGAAGAAAAAAAAACATATGATATGATATTTTTGCCATATCACCCACCCCTACTGTTGCATAAGTCCCTTTACCATCAGGAAGCAGAAAAACAAAGTCACTTACCAAGTCAACTTACACTCTCACTACCGCATAGCACCTACCTTTCACGTCTCCCTTCTCAAACCATTAACTAACCCTTTGGTCTAGTTTCCTACAGGATCTGTGAATTCTGATGTACATCTTCCTCTAAAGATTGCCGATGAACAGCTCATCTATCGAGTCAACACCATCCTAGACTCCCAACCCTGCACCCAGAGGCCGTAGTGTCACAGAGTCACCAGCAATGCCAGACCCTCCAGCTAGTTTGCAATCCGCTGTGGTTTGTGCAGTGTGTTCAAGCACAGCTTTTCGGTTCAGACGCAGCCTGTTTGTGAGGTGACAATACCATCGGGTTTCATCGCTGCTATTTCTTTAAAGTTGACTTGGTCTGTCCCAACCTTTAGGAATTAGACCTGTCTCTCCCAGGCTTGGTACCAGGGGTCGTCTTCTTGTCCTATGAAGTGAAGTGAAGTGAAGTGACGAGACGTGAGGCCAAGTATGGTGAAGGCACCCATCCAAGTGCACATCGGTGCCTTGCTCAAGGGTCTCACCTCAGTCGTGGTATTGACGATGGAGAGAGCGCTGGATATTTACTCCCCCCACCGTCAATCCCTGCCGGACCTGGGACTCGAACTCGCAACCTCTTGGTTACAAGTCAGACTCCCTAACCATTAGGCCACGGCTGCCCCCTATAAATGGTGTCTGGCCATTGACATAGCATTCTTTAATTTTCATGTCTTTCTCATAATCTGATTCTGTACTAGCATAATTCCAATTCTGAGACAACAAACTGATAACATGTTTACCTGAATATTCTTTAACTAAAAATGAATAAAATAATGCAATGCAATTTTTTATACAGTTGTTTATTTCCTTTTATTCAGAATTGTTCATTTACATTGTGGCATTTCACAAACGATTGATGGTTATTCATCTAATATTTGTTTGAGGCATTAAACCAAATCAAAAATAAACCAAATCACATTCTTGGATACACTACAATGCTAGAAACAAATGCTCGATACAATGAAAATTTATTGTGCACATATACATATTTTCTGGTGAGATTTTAAATTGATGATCTATATAAAGAGAACTCTGGGTATTAAGACATGTGTGCCTTAATATAACGTAAATGATTTATCTTACTGAAATATGCATATGTAAGTCTTCACTGCTTTCCTAGCAATAAGAAGAGGAGAAAAAAAAGGGAAAATGCTTGTGGACCAATAAAACTTCCTAAAGACCTGGTCTTTCTTCTCTCTACTTTAGCCCTGATGCCTTTAAGGCTTTTAGTACACCAAAGCTACTGAAAGAGCTTACAAACTGCAGACACAAAAATGCGAGATGCATTTAAACTTAGATGCATGTAAACATGCCGAAGCCACTGAAGCAGCACAGATTTCACTTGATATCCGGGGATGTTTAGACTCCTTATGAGGAAAATCGATAGTACATCATTTGGCTTAAACCTACGCTTATATCCATCACCACCTGTAAGCTCTTTTAGTAGCTGTGGTCATCCGATCATTGGGCCTCATTCATGAAACTTGTGTAAATATATGAGTAAATTCTGAGTAATTTGTGCGTAAAACAGACCTTCCCGAAAATTCTTCTCCGTATTCACAAATGCTTCGTAAACGTCCGATTTGATAGTTAAACGTGTATGTAAATGAATTCCAATCATTCGCAAATAGGGTGCTAGTGCACGCTCATTCACAATTAGCATAATCCCCACCTATGAATTACAGCTATGCAAAACCAGGAACACAGTGGTCTACTTTCTCAGGTTTGTCTCCAGTATATTGCATAAATGCAATAAAGACTAATAGGCTATATGCCTAGCAATAAATATTCAATAACGTGTCCACCAAAGAGTTTTTAGCCAGCTGAAAAAAAATGTCAGTCCCTTTTCTTAGTCTGCTTTTTTCCAGCTGAGACGCGTTCGTTAGTTGCTACGATTTTGAATGTCGAAGGAGGCACCGTTTTACTAGTATCTCATTGTTAAGAATTTTACTAAAAATAAAAATGCAGTAACCAGTAACATTGACTTTTCCATTGTTATAGGCAGTCGTTGTACAAGCAAATGGTTGTATGGCTGGGTAAATAGTGACAGACACGAGTGCTGCGTTTTAGTTTATTAACTCTGCTACAAAAAAAATAATAATAATAATAAATAATAATAATACAAAAAGGTGGCAAGGGCAAATGAACTTGTAATTATTATGGCAGTTCATCAAAATTCAGTGACATTGGTTTGCCAAAAAGAACATGAGTTATACCTGGTAGGGAGCATGTGTACATTCCTTTCGTACCAGCTAACATTTTGAAAATACAAACATTTTCATGAATTCGAAAGTTTACGTCAGAACGGCTTTAGAATGATTTAAACAACAATTTGTTTGGCTCGTGTTTCATAAATGAGGCCCATAGTGTATAAAAGTCTTAAGACCCTGGGTTCCCTTTAAAACTCTTTTGCACAAAGAACAAAAATAAAGTCCAAGATTAGCATAACTCAGGTGTATCTGTAAGTGTGATTTTTTTTTTTAACACTACTCCTAATTAAATCCTCCAGAGGGAATGTGCAGGTGATTTTTGAAAATGCTCCACTTTGTAAACCTCTTATTACATTTAAAACACTGCAGTTTTATTTTCACATTTATTTAGCATATGACGTTTCAGGTCTTTTGGATACGTAAAACTCTTCTCACACTGAAGACACTTGTAAGGCTTCTCTCCGGTGTGAACTCTCATATGAATCTGAAGGTTTCCTTTAACAGTGAAACCTTTTCCACACTCTTGGCAGGTGAAAGGCTTTTCTCCGGTGTGAACTTTTATGTGATTCTCAAGGTTTGATTTGCTTTTACAAGACTTTCCACAAAAATGGCACATGAAAGGCTTGTCCCCGATGTGAATTACTACATGCTTTTTAAGGTGATTACTGTCCGTGAAACTGTTTCCACACTCATGACACGTTAAACTGTTCTCTCTTAAATGAATCCTCATGTGGTAATTAAGCGTTTCTTTGCGTCCAAAACTCTTTCCACACTGATCACAAATGAACGGCTTCTCACCAGTGTGAATTTTCATGTGAGTATTAAGATTTCCCTTTCGTGAGAAGCCATTCCCACACACTTTGCAGGTGTAAGGACTCTCTCCAGTGTGAACTCTCATGTGGGAATCGAGGGTTTCTTTACGTCTGAAACTCTTTCCACACTGTTCACACGTAAACGGCTGCTCTCCGGTGTGAATTCTCATGTGAGTCTTAAGGTTTCCTTTATGCGAGAAGCTCTTCCCACACAGTTTGCAGGTGAACGGATTCTCTCCGGTGTGATCTCTCATGTGGGCATTAAGGGTTGCTTTGTACTTGAAACATGTTCCACATTGAGCACACACAAATGGCTTCTCTTCATTGTGAATCTTCATATGATTCTTGTGGCTTACTTTATGAACAAAACGCTTTCCACAGTGATGGCACGAGTAAGGCTTCTCTCCAGAGTGAACTCTCATGTGAGTATTAAGGTTTTTTTTGAATCGGAATCTCCTTCCACACTGATGACATTTAAAATGGGTCTCTTCCGAGTGGACCCTCATGTGGGAATTAAGGATTTCTTTACATCTGAAACTCTTACCACACTGACCACATAAAAACGGCTTCTCTCCGGTGTGAATTGTCATGTGAATCTTAAGACTTTCTTTTCGTGAGAAGCTCCTTCCACACAGTTTGCAAGTGAAAGGTTTCTCTCCAGTGTGACTCCTAATGTGGACTTTAAGGTTTGCTTTTTGAGTGAAACGTTTTCCACATTGTGGGCAGATGAAAGAATGTTTAGATTTGGGCATCTTAGCTTTTTTTCGGGAGGAAATATTATGAGTCTGTGTGGATTTTTCTCCAGTCATGAAATTATGTTCCTGGTCTTTCTCTTCCATTTCATTCAGTTCTTCACTCTCCTCTTTAGGTGCCATCAGGTCTAAAGTATATAAAAAAACATTTTTTAGTTACAACAAACACAGCTTGACCAAAGAGACCTTGATTATTATACACTGATCCCAAATTTTCTATTCATGTCTAAAATATTAGGAAAAAGTGTCTTCTGTCCGATGTACAGTTTTGCATATTTCTGAACAATTTGAGTCAGAATTAATGCCGTCTTCACGGAAATCTGAAATTTCCTATTTCCCACTTATAAAGTCGGGATTACGAGCCTGACGTTTTCAAGTGCTTTAATGTCAGAAAGAATAAAGTGTAGCATCCCATAGGCTGACAATCATATAGACTTTCACCGTGCTACATATGCAGTTTGCTGACAATTCTGGAATTTTCGGTCAAATACATGTGCTTCTTTCACTGCTTTTAAAATATACAACATGCTTTGAATGATCGTTCATATCTAACCTATAAATACACTACTTTAGCAACAACACAAAGGCATGTAGTTGTTGTGAGAACAGCACTAACAACAGCAATGGCTGTCCCCCCCCCCACCATGTTTAAAATTTATGACCCGTCCAACTCGGAAACTCTGGTATCAAAATTATTTTAGAATTTCCCAGTAGTAAATATGACTTGAGGTGTTGTTCATGGTTTTTGATTAGGAAACTAGTATTTACGATATCACGTGAAGGCAGCATAAGTGATATTTACAAGATAATTTTTTATACCTGATTTTTTTTAGTTGGGCAGGCCATAAACTTTAAAAATGGCAAAGGGATGAAACATAACTGTATTAACTGCTAAGTTTTATTTAGTTTTCCCCAAACATTTACATTGCTTTCTCTTGCTGTTACAGTCAAAGTTTTGGCGGTGACATCAATTTTGTGTTTTGAAAGGTTTGCTGCTTAAGCTGTTGTGGTGTTCATTCACATTGTTTCTAGATTATTGTGTAGAGTGATCAGATGCCTTTTATATAATTGCTAAAAGCTTCATTGGTCAAAAAAATTAACTTTGCACAAAAAAACTAATTTCACTCTTTTTTGATCCTGACGCAAAATTATTTGCTAACACCATTTGACTAATATCAGCAGCACATGTGAAAGTTTGAATGAGCACTAGAGCACTAGTGAAATCACTATTATGCCAATTACATTGTAACAGCAGACTGATTGCTATAAAAGAAGGGAAGAATCATTGTGTTCTTGTTAGCAATGGTTACCTCCAAAGAAACACAAGCAGCCATCATCGCTTTGCATCAAAATGGCCTCACATGCAAGGAAACTGCTACAAAGAATATTGCACCTGAAAGAACCATTTACAGGATCATCAAAAACTTTAAGGAAAGCGGTTCAACTGCAGTGAAGAAGTCTTCAGGACAGTCTTCAGTGTCCAGCAAGTGCCAGGACCATCTCCTCCTGAGGAGTCAGTTATGGAATCGTACCACAACTAGTGCAGAGCTTGCTCAAGAATGGCAACAAGTGGGTTTGAGAGCATCTGCATGCACAGTGAAGTGAAGACTTTTGGACAATGGACTGGTGTCAAGAAGGGCAGCAAAGAAGCCACTTCTCTCCAAGAAAAACATCAAGGACAGACTAAAATTCTACAGGAAGTACAAGGCTTGGAAAGCTGAAGACGCGCTAAGTTCTTTTCTCTGATGAAGCTCCCTTCCGACTGTTTGGGACATCTGGAAAATCGATTGTCCGGAGAAGAAAAGGTGAACACTACCATGAGTCCTGCGTCGTGCTAACAGTGAAACATCCTGAGACCATCAATGTGTGGGGTTGCTTTTCAACCAAGGGAGTGGGCTCTCTCATAATTCTGCCAAAAAACACTGCCATGAATAAAGAATGGTATCAAAACGGCCTGCAAGAGCAACTTCTTCCAACGATCCATGAGCAATTTGGTAATGATCCGTGCATTTTTCAGCATGATGGAGCACCATGTCACAAAGCAAGAGTGATAAAGAAGTGGCTCGAAGATCATGACATTGAAATTTTGGATCCTTGGCCAGGCAACTCCCCAGATTTCAACCTCATTGAGAAAAGGCAAAGTGGACAAGCAGAAGCCCAAAAATTGTGGTCAACGACGAGAACTAATATGGCGAGAATGGATCGCCATCAGTCAGGATTTGACCCAGAAGCTAATATCAGGCATGCCAGAGTGAATTACAAAGGTTATGAAGAACAACACTATAAATATTGACTTGTTATAATGTTTTGCCAAAAAAATCCTTTAAAACTTATAATATGCTTATCATTGTTTTTCAGTATACAATAAAACATGTGGAAAATAATCTACAAATGCTGAAGCAGTAAACTTTGCAAAACACAAAATTTATGTCACTGCCAAAACTTTTGGCCATGACTGTAGTTACATATGTAAATAACTATTTGATGCATATTAAATGTGCTGAACACAGTGAGCAAATAGCATATATTTGACCAAAATTTAAGTTTTGTCTGCCAGCTAAATAGTTTTAAGAATGACCAAATGAGTGAGCTCAGCTTTTAGAATGAAAACCAACCTGTTTGTTCCTCAGTATCTTCTTGTTTCACGGTAAATACTTCAATCTTCATGTCTTCACTTTCCTCTTTAATAAATGCCATATTTACAACAGGCAAGGGGATCGCAAACGCTTCACCAGGAATTGTTCTGTTTGGAAACAGTGTAATGTTTAAGATGAGAATAAATAGTCACATACTAACTATTCATGTTAAGGTTATACTGTTTATATGTAGACATAGCAAGCTTAAACAGGGTGCATCCCACACACACACATCCACATGAGTGAAATAACACCCTGATATGAACACATAAGTATAATATAATAAATCAGTACATTTATAATGTATACAGATTGTGAAGGTGAAAATATTAAATATATAGCAAATGTTAAAAACATTTGTTAAATACATTTTTGTTTGTCATAAATTCTCTTCCCATACTTTTTTTGTTAGAATTTGGTGTTAGGGTTTAAGCAATTAGGTGTTTTAATTATCATAATAATTATTAATACAATAAGATTAAATAGAACCACTCTAATAATAATAATAATAATAATAATACTGGCCCCATTTCTCAATCTATAGGTAAAAACAAGGGAGATTACGCACACATATTTTGACAGATGAATTGGGATGTGACACAAAAGTAAAAACCAAAGAATACCACAAATTATACAGACACATACTATTTAGTTACGGATTATTTATATTTGGTATTTATTAATTTGTATATTTACAATTGGTTTGTAATAGTTGTCATGACAGGTATTTGTGTTCTTGTTACTTGTATTAACCAGAGGGTGTCGTCAACGAGCGTGATTTGAGTGCTTTGACACAGTGAATCATTTAGCCAAAAAACACATAACAAACAAACAAAAACATTATATTGCCGCCGTTTCTACCATAAGCACTTGCCAGTGCCCGAGCTCATTTCTGATACAGAGAACGAAATGAGGCTCAATGTTTCTGCTACTCCTGTGCAGATGCTCTTTACTCAAAACATACCGTCATAAATATTAAATAAAGCATTACGATGTTCATTCAGACATTCAGTATTTCATAATTAAGTTGAAGTTTTCTTTTTACAACGTTACAACCACTGAACTGTTTACACTGATGTAAACACTTTAAATGCATTATATGCTTTAAAACAAACCTTTCCTCAGTCCAATCACAGATGTAGCACGCGGCGCATCCTTATGACGTCACATCGCCAAACCAAATTAAAAGTCCATATCGCACGCTCAGAGATCGTTCAGGTTTTTTTTCTTGCTGAAATGTATATATACACCGAGATAAAAGATACAGAAATATTTTGAATAAATTATGTTCTTTTTAGCTTTCATTTATCAAAGAATCCTAAAAAAAAGCATCAAAGGTCAACCACGGTATTAGTAAAAATCTGGTTATAGTTATCAATCTGCCAAAAAAACAAAACAAAACAAAAAAAAAACATGGTTACTATACTTTTACCATAGGCCTAATAATACCATGGTTCAATTTCCTTAGGACAAAACATGATGACCCATGATAATGCAAAAACATGTTCAGTTTTAAGGTTTTTCTATACAGATATTTTCAAGATGTAGTTATTATTGTACTAATTATGACATTTATGCAAGATAAAACAATAACACATGCTCCTAATGTAATATTTTGCATGACCCCAGCCTAGAATTTTCAACTTTTTTTATGTGATAATGGCTATACAAAAAAATATCTGTGGTTTCAAAATTTGTTGTGGTTGTGTGGTATACCCTGGATGAGTGTGACATTTCCCGGCCTGAAATTTTGTCCTAGCCTGCCCCTGACTCAGTTTATAATATATAATTTTTTAACTTTTAACTTTAATTAAAAATGCTATAGCAACTAAGGTTATGATTATTATTATAGTTTTATTAAAGAAGATTTTCACAGACTACTTTCTGCAAAATAGCGCCCCCTATGTGCTGCGGCCCTATGCACCGCATACACTGCATACCACGTTTTTGCACCACTGCTACTACTATTACCATTATGATATGATATATAAAGAATGGTGTCGTATACTGTATGTGATACATGTAAGTAAATGTAATAGCTTTCTCTAGCCCTCAGATTATTTTGTTACCAAGGGCCACTTTGGAGCTTTTTGCTTTTAGACAAGAAGACACTACACACTAGTCAGAGAAAAACCTTGGTTACTCAGGCATATTACCTTCTGTGATATCTGATTTATGGCTCTGTGTGTGTGTGTGTGTGTGTGTGTGTGTGTGTGTGTGTGTGTGTCTGCAGAACTTATGCAGGTTATAGGGGACTCCTACGTATCTTCAGCAGCATTATTTTTTTGAGATCTTACTATGTGGATCTGCAGTCATCAAAAGCAAGCATATTGTGTTTTATAGGCATTTTGTAGGCAGTACTTACTATTAAGGAAAAAGAAAAAAAGAAAGAAAGAAAGAAAGAAAGAAAGAAAGAAAGAAAGAAAGAAAAAGAAAGAATATCAACAATAGTTAATTAATAGTTAGATCAGCTAGCTGCTGACTAGCTATCATGGGGAAAAGTGCCTCTTGTTTAGTTTAAATTATTAAAATGAGTTAAAGTAACAATTTTTTTAACAATTTGTAACAACCAAATTCTATTGTGTTCACACTACATAATATATGTACAATTTAAGTTTACTTAATTAATTTGTGTTAAAAGTACATGAATAATTTTGTTGACATAGCTGCATTAAAATACCAAATGTAGGGATTAAGTGTTATATTATGAGTTTTTCAGTAAAGAGAATAACATGTTGGTATTTAATGCTATTTCTAGAATGCTTTTGAATTATTTTTGGTTACCATTATGCCTGTGCTTATAGGCTTTGGTCATTTAATGAATAA
This sequence comes from Cirrhinus molitorella, assembly GCA_033026305.1. Taxonomy (NCBI): domain Eukaryota; kingdom Metazoa; phylum Chordata; class Actinopteri; order Cypriniformes; family Cyprinidae; genus Cirrhinus; species Cirrhinus molitorella. The sequence continues at coordinate 7,709,815 of CM065126.1, read as the reverse complement.
CTGCTGTTCTAGTCATCAGCATTAACACCAGTCGGTGTCTGGAGAACTGGCTGGCTTAAGACCGACTGGAGTTCTCACTGGCTTGAGATCGACTGAGTACTGGCTGGTTTGGCGGCATCTGGAGTGCCGGCTGGCTTGAGATCGACTGGAGTGCAGGCTGGTTTGTCTGCGTCTACACTCAAAAAAATGATTCTTTAAACCAACTTAATTCAATTATGGACAGTGGTTCCACACAACCAAATTGTTTTTATTTAACATGAATGGTTTTTTTTGAATCTATGAAAAATCCTTGTGTTGTGACAACACAATTGAATTAGGAAGAATCTATGTGAAATAGCAATGTCCAACCAACTCAATTTATTCACATCCCTGTAACTTAAATTGGTTACGTTTAGTGAACAAGTTTTGGTTTATTATAACTGGCCAAATGTGTTTAATGTTATCAACATAAGGAGGTTTGTTTCAAACAACTCATTTAACTTATGGACAGTGGTTCCATCCAGTTGGTTCTAGTTACTTTAACTAAATGATTTCTAGTTAAAGTTACTCCCTTCAACAAAGCATTTTTGTGTGATCTTGTAATAAGTCAAAAGACAAGATATGTCATGAATGATCAAGTGTATTTGTTAAACAAGAACAATAAATACAGTTATGTACAGTTAAATACAGTTGATACCACATTACACATTTACACAAAATACCAGACATTTCAAACTACTACCATTTTCTAATTATCAATTAAATGGTAAACAATCAAACCTTATTCCAGGAACAGCAATTGGCTCCAGAAACAACAACTGCTGTACTTCACATGTGTACCTGGGTTCAGGAGGGTTGCTCAAATTCAGTCCATATATTAGTCCCTGCAACATGTTTATTTTCAGAGTAAGGTCCTGAAGAACTTTATCTTCCAATACTCCAACATCTGCTGGGCTGTCTTCAAATCTTACAACAGATTCCCATGAGTCTTCTGGATCACCTTCTGAGTGCTGGTACTGTCTGTATCCTAGAGAGGATATTTAAAAATATTAGACTCAAATTCTTGTGTATTAACTTAACCACAGCATTTCATCATACAAAAACCAACTTACCATATACTCCATAATAAGACTGCTAGTGTCTTCATCCAGGTACTTCAATTTCATTAGTCTAAAGATGCAAACAACAACACCACTTATGAGATTTAGCCATTTAAAAAAAAAAAAAAAAAAAAAAATGACAGTCATTCATCTATTATTATTCTGTCTGATCATTTACTTATTAAGGGAAATACAGGCAAGCAGTCAAGATGGAATTGTAACAAACATTACAGTGGAAAATGAAGGCCAGATCAGCACAGAAAGCCACTGTCTTGCAGAGTTTAGCAATATTCCCAATTAAAGGGATAGATCACCCAAAAATTGCCATTCTGTCATTAGTTACTCAGACTCACATCGTTCCAAACCCACAAGACCTTCATTCATCTTTGTATCACAAATTAAGGTCTTTCTGACCTTGCATAGACAGTAGTGCAACTAAAATGTTACCAAGCCAAGAAATGTAGTAAGGACATCAGAAGCCGGTTGCATAAAAGGTTTAGACTACTCTTAATTTGTCAGCTATTTTTTCTTTAAGACTGGCCATATTTTTTTTTTTAATTCAGTTATAGAAACATGTAGATTAGTATAAGTTGAATCCAAAAAATAAGAGCGATTACCCTTTGGTTAATGGATAGTTAGTCAAACTAGTACTTAAGTCACTGTCTTAACATAGAAGCTAAGTTTACGTAACTGGCCCCAGTAGTCCATGTATCATCAGTGGTTCAACTATAATTGTACAAAGCTACAAAAATACTTTTTTGTGTGTGTAAATAAAAATAACATTAAATAAAATAAATGCATAAATAAATAAAGCTTTATTCAACAATTCTCCAAATTGTATCTTCTTCAGCAGTGAGTACCTCTTTACTGCTGACACAAAATGCATGCACTGAACCTTGTTAACATGCCGAGGAAAGCAATGTGCTTCGTGATACTGTCCATAATGCTAGAATACGTAATTTGGAGGAGAAGTATTGTTGAATACAGTAGTCATTTTTGTTTTCTTTGCACACAAAAAGAATTGTCATAGCTTTGTAATGTTATGGTTGAACCACTGATGTCACATGGATTATTCAGTTGTGCTGTTGTCTAAGCAGGGTCAGAAAGCTCTTAGATTTCCTCAAAATATCTATTTATTAGCCAACGAAGGTCTTAGGCCTTGTTCAGACTATCAGCCCAAATCTGATTTTATGCAAGTCTTAGAAGTTCCAAGCTCCAGATGACTTGGAGCTAAACTCCACAAACACTGACTCTCCAAGAGCAGGTCCCAGATTCTTAAACATTAAACATTCTTAAGAAGAAATTTCTTTTTAACTGCCATTAATCTGCAGAAACCACAAAAGACAATCCTTGAAGTACTAGCTTATCAGTGCGTCTTCAGCCACGTATACAGTCAGATAAAGATGTATCATTTACTTCTTAAGAAAAAAATAACATGTTCTTAAGAACATATTTGAGAACTTGAGAATTTGTCAAGAATTGCACTTAAGAACCTTCTTACGAACTTCACAGAATTTATCCTAAGAAATGTAATTCATTATTTTTTAATTTATAATGTTTATGGGACGTTTATAGTAACACCACATATTTTGTATTTACTGTATTAATAAACCTAATCTTATTACATTATTATGTCTTGTTTGTTAATGCCCATGACCATAACTCTAAATCTCAGCGGCTGGTGACAGAATGTTTTAATACAAGGTTGTTAGATGTAGTTGTTCTTACCTGTGTAGTGGGAACCAAGAGGGTTTAATGATTGGTCCAAGGACTCTTCTATGGTGGTTATTCTGTCCGTCTCCAATTCTGCACAAATCTGTAAACACGTGAAGTGCAATTTGTTAAAAGAACACCCATATACAGTGCTGCTTAAAAGTTTACGAACACTTTAGAATTTTCTATATTCCTACATAAATATGACCCAAAACCAGTCCTGAAAGTAGACAGAACAAAAAAAAAAGTTAGACAGAAAAATAGTTTTTGTCACTTATTCATTGAGACAAAAGATCCAGTGTTACATATCTGTGCCTTGCAAAATGTGAATCTCTTGGATTAGCAGTTAATTTAAAGGTGAAGTTGGAGTCCATCTGTGCAGATGTGTTTTCAGTCAGTGCAGTGACTACCAAATGTAAGTATGTGACCTGTTTTATTCGAAGAACAGGGATCTATCAATGTCTGATCATGTTTGTGGAAGTGAATCATGTCATGAACAAAGGAGATTACTGATTACTAAAGAGTTTAGAGACAAATCCACAGTTAGATTGTGTACAAGTGAAGGAAATTCAAGACCACTGTAACCGTCGACCAACAAAGATCTCTCCAAAGGTGAACATGTATTATCTGCAAGGTTACAAAAGTTCCCAGGGTATCCTCTAAGCAACTAAATAGCTTTTTCACATTGGCTAATGTTAATGTTCATGAGCCCACCTTCAGAAGAACACTGAGCAATCAATGGTGTGCTTGGCAAAGTTACAAGAAGAAAGCAACTGTTCTTCACAAAGAAATCACAGAGTTTAGTGTTTCTGTACTAAGGAATGGGCTAAAACTCCTACATGTTATTGTTCAGGACTGATCAGCATTTACAAGAAACATTACCTTCAGTTAATGCAGCAAAAGGGGGTTATACCAGATAGAGAAATCAAAGATTCACATACTTTTGTAATACAGCCATGTAACACTGGATCAATAAATAAATGACAAAATAAATATTTTTCTCTCACTTGTTTGATTGTAATTTTACACATACAATACTTATGCAGAAATGTAGAAAATACTCAAGGGTTCACAAACTTTCAAGCATCACTGTAGTTTAACAGCAAAGACAAATTTAATGATAAAAAATATATATGACTTATTTGTGTTGAGTTAGGAATGTAATGATGTAATGTATACCATTCTTAAAGGGTGGACGTAATTACACCTCGAGCATAATAAATGTCACAAAATGATTGTTTTATTGTATTTTAGCTATATTTTATGAGGTATTATTACCTCATAAACCCAATCGCAGTTTGATTGATATTACATGGAATGCAGAATTTTAGCCTATAACAGTTCTGTTTTGGCAAATTAACTCTTCATATACACAGATACATATATTATGTGTTTTATTAACATATGATATTTAAACATATCTTAGTGTCTTAATTTTTTAGCTTTCTAGAAAACACATCAGCTTCTTGACCATCCAACACATTTACAACTGCATGTTTCCAGCGACATTGGTCTAACGTTAAACAAAACTGAAAATAGCCTTATTACTTCTGTTTATAAACGATAAGAAGAAGCTTAACTTACCTTAGTCAAAACGGTTTTCTCCGTCAGTAAAGTTGTTCATTCCTTCATTTCGCCATAGTAAGGCAGCGATGAAGAAAACCGTGATCAAATGCATGCTGTTATAAAAAACGAATAGCAGATAAAATGTTAAAATGTATGCAGAAGTCGAATGTGGCTTTATTTGAATATGCTTCCGTGCTTTAGCTAATTTCACTGCGGACTTGAGTAATGTTAATCTACAAAGAGGTTTTATTCAACTGCCTATATATATCATTAATAAGACGGAAAAGCACTTTGAATTGTAATAATTCGCGACATCCTCTGTTCCACAAGCACACGTACATATAACGTTAACGTTAAACTACAGTCCATATGCGCTTCCACATCTCCAAACCGCACGAAATCTACAGTGCAATAAACCAGTTACACAATACTCGACTGCAAAACAGAACACTAAAAGCATAATAAAACACTTGCAGAAATTAAAAACTTTAGATGTTCTTACCTGACTCGTAACTCTTGCTCTGACGCCATGACGCACCTCTCCTTCGCGCCATCTTTCGCAAAAGCGTTGGAAATCGTCATATCCGGTTTTTTGAATTACGAAATTAAACCCTTTACCTTAGTTTAACGATTGTTAATTAAGTAAAATTGCAAATTGAACAGGTTATGTTAATTAAGTACAATACAATAGTGTTTTGGTGGGAAAAGAAACGTGGTTATGGTGTTTTAACAAAAAATATCTGTGTTCAACGAACAGTGGCACAAAACCATTTTTTTGAGTGTAGAGTGCCGGCTGGCTTGAGATCGACTGGAGTGCAGGCTGGTTTGTCTGCGTCTAGAGTGCCGGCTGGCTTGAGATCGACTGGAGTGCAGGCTGGTTTGTCTGCGTCTGGAGTGCCGGCTGGCTTAAGATTTCCTGGATTGCTGGCTGGTTTGCCGGCATCTGGGGTGCTGACTGGCCTGAGATCGACTGGAGAGCTGGCTGGTTTGTCGGCATCTGGAGTGCCAGCTGATTTAAGACCGTATGGTGTGCTGACTGCTGGTGGCGCTATCCAAGATAAAACTGTAGACCACCACAGCTGAGCAGAAGAAATAATCCTAAAGCAGACTGTCTGGCTTGAGACCATCTGGAGTGCCAGCTGGCTTAAGACTGGAGTCATCTGGAGTGCTGACTGGCCTGAAATCGACTGGAGAGCTGGCTGGTTTGCCGGCATCTAGAGTGCTGACTGGCCTGATATCGACTGGAGTGCCGACTGGCTTGAGATCCACTGCAGTGCAGGCTGGTTTGCCGGTGTCTGGAGTGCAGACTGGTTTGTCAGCAACCGAAGTGCCGGCTGGCTTGAGTTTGACTGGAGGGCCGGCTGGCTTGAGATCGTCTGGAGTGCCTATTTGTTTCATTGACTTTGGTGTGTTTGATTTAGGTTAGAACTAAACTCTGTTGGAAAGTGGATCTTGTGAGCCAGATTTGTGGATCCCTGGCCAATATCAAACAACAGGTTCTGAAAAGGTCTCTTTTGGTTTGAGCCATTCCAGTTCAATTGATTGGCTAAAGAATGGCCAGTCAATGTTGTTTGTATTCTCATAGTTGCATTACAGGGCTGCCTACACTTGAAAGCAGGAGACTGTCAGAGGGCCATTTGTCCTTTTTTTCTTTATAATTTTCATCTTAGAAATAAATTTTTACAGAAGCTGTTGACAGTGTTGCATAGGTTCTTATAAACTTCACTAAGCTTGGAAAGATGACTGGCCCCATGTTTTCTTAATTATGTCAAGGATTTCTTGAAGTTTTTTGTTTAAAGGAAAGCTGGAGTGGAAGTTTCTTTAGCTCTGTCTTCAGTTGGTCCTCATCTTATAGAAATTACTGAGAATGTGAACAGCTTCCTCTGTTTCTGAGTTTGTGGTTCTTAACCAGTTAGGACATATTGTTAAAGGGTTAGTTCACTTAAAAATGAAAAATAGCCCATTATTTACCTACCCTCCAGGCATCCTAGGTGTATATGACTTCCTTCTTTCAGATGAATTTAAGCAGAGTTATATTAAAAATTGTCCTGGCATTTCTGAGCTTTAGAATTGCATGAGTGGGTGTTTCTCCTCATCGATCCAAAACAAATCCAATAAAGTGCATCCATCCATAATAAAAAAGTGCCTCACATGGCTCAAGAGGGTGAATAAGGGCCACCTGTAGTGAATCAATCGATATAAGACAAGAGGAAATTTTTTTTCCTTTGCTAAAGTAAGAAAACTTTGCTTCCTTTGCTCCTGTAAACAAACATTGGTTTGTGCGAGACACATCGGCGCACGCGCATCGCCGACTTCCTATGTCATCCACCCAGAAGGGCTTCCATGTATGACCAGTTGGCACAAGCTAGATTAAAGTGATTATAATGTTTTAAATATGGATATTTATCATACAAAAATGCATCAATTTGCTACAGGAGGCCTTTATTTACCCCTGGAGCCATGTGAGGTACATAAATAATGGGTTAATTTTCATTTTTTGGTGAACTAACCCTTTAAGGAGTGGAAGGAATTAATGATTTTGTCAGTGGGACTTCCAGTGTTTCTCCCCTGTTTCTCTCCTGTTAACCAGTTGCCTCATTCTTAGTGCAATTGTAGGCATTTACAAGTTGTACATGATGTGTTGGCTCCATTTACACTTCTGGGATGGATTAAGGGTACCAAGCATGGACAGGAGAGTCAGATTAAAATGCTCAGGCTGAGGGTCACCTTGTGGACAGTATGGTGAGGTCCTGGACTTTCTAAGCATCACCAGGTGTTCCTTGATAAGACAGCTTTCAGAGCTCTCTCCCCTGATCAGAATGAATGTGAGATGGCAATCTGTAATGGACTTTTCAACAAGGACTTTAGCTATGGCCACTGCTCGTTGATCTTTGGTTGGGAAGGCTTGAGCTTAACGGGTGAAATGATCAGTTATGACTAAAACATTGGCAATGTCCTTTGAATCAGGTTCTAGTGATAAGAAATCAATGCAGACAAGGTCTAGTGGGCCACTACTGGTGATGTGATTCAAAGGGGTGGACTTCATAGGAAATGTCTTTCTAGTAATGCACCAACCACAATGCTTGACATATTGCTCTGTGCCAATGGTCATTCATGGCCAGTAAAAACTGTTTCTTATGAGCTCACTTGTCCATTTCACTCCAAGATGGCCTTTTTTCAGTGGCTATGTCCCCCTTAGCACTTACCCTTCTCTCAGCACCCACTCCCATCGGAAGCCTGGCGAAAGGCGGCGATTATGGGACAGGGTGATGATGATAATTAGGGGGGAGGCAGCCAACTCATCACAGGTGGTTCAAATATTTTACTTGCTTTATATCTTGCTTCCCTGTACTAAGAACTGTCTTGCTCTTGTGCTAGTTTCAGGTCTGTATTCGTCAGTTGCTCCATATTATCAGCTCTACAAAACTACATATTTTCAACACAAACCTGTTGGTTTTGCAAAAGGCCTGTTTTGTTGCTTTAAGGTCACGTAACCATCAGATAACAGGACATTTTTGTGTTCAAAAACAGCTGAATGGAGTACAGGAATTAAATATATAAAATAAAAAAAAAGTTAAACTTTTAATGCAACAATCGCAGATCAAAGGAACTTGCGTCTTCTCTCACTCTTCTCTCTCTTTCTTCCTTTGATCTCTCTTCTCATTCAACAGTTCTCCCCTTAAAAAGGATCTTAATCCACCAATCAGAATACACCAAACAGTTAAGGCAATGTGACCTTCACATTTACAAACCAATCAACCCGAATGAATTAGCTTACCCATATTTGCATACTCAAGGATATAAATATAGGTGAACGCTCTCAAAAATAAACACAGTAACAAACTTAACCGTTAAAGTTTACAATCAAAATACACAGGGATTAACCCTTTAATTGTCACTCCCTATTGTGAACATAGACATGAAAATGCACTATCCAAATGTAATTTTTTATAATTAATGAACAAAAACATTTTGTAATATGATTTTTATGTACAATTTCCATGATAATGCAATGTCTGATTTTAAAATGGTTTCCAAAGGATGAATTTTGAAATTTTAAGTCTTCAGGTGATATATAATTTCTTATGATTTCTAAAGCGTGCAACAAAGAAAGTCTTTTTGTGAAAAAGGTCTGAACTCCTGTTATGAAGTACATTTTTTGAGGTGCACTCTTCACACGTCATAAATTAATCTATTATTTTTCCTACATAATTTGTAACACAAAACAGTGGTAAAATATCAATTTAGGAGTCTTAGACCTTTCCAACGATATATAGTTTGTCATGATTAGATTAGGATTTATTTAAAATATGGTGAAGTAAACATAGGTGTCCCGGTGACGGGACGGTGACAGTTAAAGGGTTAAATACACTACAAATGATGTAAATGCTCAATTAACCCAAGTTTACATATGTATTCGATATTTCTAGGATTTTTATCATCCATATTCCTCCCGTGTCTTGTAGTCATTTGAGCTCTTAGGGTCTCAGGGCACATTTTGCACATCATTCTCAAATTTTCCATGTATTTAATTTTTTTTAGACTGCATTATTGCATCGTCGACAACCTCTTAGATTAGATTAGACCTTTAGATTAAAGGTGCAATAGGTGATTGTCTTCAGAAACATTTTTTTGTTACGCAGGTTGAAAGTCTCTTCACATCCCTATAGCAATCATTAAGTGGTCTAAATGTATTTATATATTCTGTGGAAGGCATAGGGCCAAGAAATGTTCGTCCAATCAAAATGTTCAGTCCGAACATTACGATAGGCTGTCCTACCTGCCAATCAATGTATTATGTACGTTCTGAAAAGGTGAAGAGTTGACTCACTCTACCGACATCTGTCTCTCTTTATTTTATTCATTTCCTTTCTGTTTGAGTTTGATGCATGCTTGTGTAAAATTTTCCTTGCTCGATCCCCACGTATGTGGATGAGTGTGTCGAGATGTTAGGCATTTTATTAAACACTGTGAAAATACGTCATTTTCTCATTTCCTGTGCATTATTGGTACCAGTTTTCCTATCTGGGCTGTTGAACATTTCAACTTGGTGTTACAATGTATACAATGTAGTAAAGTTGTCTCTGGTCGGTGTGTGTAGATGCGTTCAGGGGGTGTGGCTTTGGACAGCGATTTGCAGGGAGGGTGGGACATTCACTTTTTAGACTAAAGTTAGCATTTCCCAAGTTCTCCTATAGCACCTTTACTTTACACTCAACGCAGGGAAGACAAAAAATTCACAACTTTAACCCAAAGCCATAACCAGAAATCAGAGCAGCATTAATTGTGCAGCCTCATATATTTATTTTAATTAAATATATTAATTTTAATACAGCAAACAACACAATTAATTTTCATTCAGATTACATATATGACATTATTTGGTACTGTTGGAAACTCAGAAGCAAAGTCCAGGAGACCTTTTATCTGTAGCAGTGTTTATTAAGAAGAATGTGCTGTTGGTCACTGCTGTCACCAAGTCTAAGGAATCTGTACACTGTAGTTTTACATATGTACTCACACTGAAAGAAATGAACAATGCAGATATTTATTTGAGACACAGACTGTTGATTTTTCTCATAGCAAATACACCTCCACCAGCACAAGGTACAGTGGAACTTAGCAACTTGCAACTGACCAAAACACAATTATCTAAATAAATATTAGATTCCTGAGGGAGGAAACCTCTAATGAATAGCTTTACCAAAGAAAAAACACCTGTTTGGCCCACGTTCAGTTGCGATTTGAAAGTAGCTTTGATTTCACAGACGTGCATGTTTTCTTGTGCCATTTTAAACTGCCGAGCCATTTAAAAGTCTTTCTACAGAAAGAACAAGAATAGGGTCTTATGTCCGCATGGCTTTTCAGGTGTATTTGTAAATGTGACAGCAAAATAAATTTTTTGTTACACAGATCACAATTAAATCGTCTTTCTCCAGAATTAACGTGCAGATGATTCTTGAAATGGCTCATTCTAGTAAACTTTTTGTCCTGCTGTGAATGCTGCAGTTTCTTTACAGCACAAGTTTGCAAATGACATTTCAGTTCTCTATGATATGTGAAACTCTTCTTACATTTAAGACACTTGTAAGGCTTTTCTCCAGTGTGAAGCCTTATGTGAACCTCAAGGTTTCCTTTGAGTGCAAAACACTTTCCACATTGAGGGCAGGCGTAAGGCTTCTCTCCAGTGTGAACTCTTATGTGAACCTCAAGGTTTGTTTTGTTTTTGCAAGTCTTTCCACAGTAATGGCACATGCAAGGCTTCTTTCCCAAATGAATCTGTACATGATTCTTGAGATGTTTCCTGTCTGTGAAATCCCTGCCACACTGATGACATATAAAACGGTTGTCTCTTGAGTGAATCCTCATGTGGTGATTAAGAGTTACTGTAAATCTGAAACTCTTTCCACACTGACTGCACACAAACGGCTTCTCTCCAGTGTGAATTCTAATGTGGGCATTAAGGGTTCCTTTATGCTTAAAACTAGTTCCACATTGAGGGCATGTGAAAGGCCTCTCTCCAGTGTGAACTCTCATGTGGCTTTTAAGACTTGCGTTTCGATTGAAACCTTTTCCACACTCCTGGCAGGTGAAAGGGTTTTCTCCAGTGTGAATTCTCATGTGGACTTTAAGGCTTCCTTTCTGAGTGAAGCTTTTTCCACACTGTTGGCAGAAGTATGGGCTTTCTCTTGTGTGAATTCTCATGTGGACAGTCAGGTTTCCTTTTCTGTTGAAACTTTTTCCACACTGTTGGCAGGAGTAAGGGTTCTCTCCAGTGTGAACTCTCATATGGACTTTAAGACTTACTTTTTGGCTAAAACTCTTTCCACACTGCTGGCATGTGTAAGGCTTCTCTCCAGTGTGAACTCTCATGTGGACTCTAAGGTTTCTACTTTGATTAAAAACCTTTCCACACTGTTGGCAGGTGAAATTACCTTTAGTCGCTGTCTTTTTAGCTTTTTTTCTTGACAAAGTCTTTTCATTCTCAAAGTAACTAAAAGATTTTTCTTCAGCCATGAAATCATGTTTCTCATCTTTATCCTCCTTTCCATTCAGTTCTCGATTCTCCTCTTTCAGCACCATCAGTTCTAAAATGAAAAAAACAACAATATATAATCTGGTCAATGGCACAAAGCAACAGACACCTAAACAATTAGACACGTAAAGATTCAAAAGCAACATGTATGCTAGATCCTATTCACAACAAGTTACTACCAGAATCTCTTCTTCATATTGTTAACTCTGCTTTTTTTAGGACAAGCTAACAATTATCAAAGGCCATAAAAAAAAAAAAAAAAAACATAATTTGACCAAGAAGAACTGGGGCTGTATTCACCAAAAATTCTATTTTATCTTAAGTGTTTACAATGTTTTTGTGAATATGCTAAAGACCAATCTAAGATTTACCATTTATGTCCAAAACTTTACAAAAATAGTGTCCTCTCAACAAACATTTAGTTTTTTGTTGAGAAACACAATGAAGAACTGTAAAGAATTTACAAGTTACAAGTTTCTTTTTGACAACATAGACTAGGACATTCTCCTGGACAGCTTGAGAATTATGTTGTCATTTGTGGACAAACATTAGCAAATTCAAAACCTAGTTATCCAATTATTACAACTTTGTTTGTGTGAAGAAACACCTCATCAGACACGATTATGGAGTGCCACAGGGCTCAGTATTAGGTCCTTTGCTTTTATATTAGGTATCATTTCTTTCCACTGTTATGACAATGATGTTCAGTTTTATATTTCCTCACAACATGACAAAACTCTGAAGTTAGAAGAGTGTTAATGATAGAAAAGATGGAACTGGTGGTAATTTTTGAACCTGCAACATTTCTGGGGGAAAGAACAATCTAGGTGGTTTAAAATGCAACAGCTTACTATATCTTACTATACTAACTTACTATATCCAAACAAAATAATCATATTAGTCCAGTTTTATCAACACTAAACTGACTGCATGCTGGGTTTAGGATCAACGGTTACATCCTATATACAAAAGTTAGGACACCCTATTGAATTCCAAGGTTTTCCATATCAGGACATAATAATAAAAAAAATCTGGTCATTGGCTGGTCTTAAAACTTGGAAAATAAACCCTCAGATTAACAATACATGACAAACTTCACCATGGCATTATTTATTTAACAAAAACAAAGCCAAAACGGAAAAGCCATGTGTGACAAAGTGAGGACACCCTTACTGTTAATATAGGAATTAAGAGGCTAAGTAGCTGACAAGCACTACTAATCAAATACCTTTAATTAACTGATCATCAGCAAGTGTGAGCACCTCTAGAAATATAGCAGAAATTTGTAAGTGTGTTGGTCTGGAGCCTTCCAAACAATTGGCATTTCCAAACATTCTGAAGTCCATCACTCTACAGTGAAGAAGTTCACTCACAAGTGGAAGACATTTAAAACAGACACCTCTCCTTCCAGGAGTGGACGTCCCAGCAAATTTACCCCAAGATCAGACCGTGTAAATGCTCAGAGAAATGGAAGACAACTCAAGAACTACACCTCAGACTCTACTGGCCTCAGTTAACATGTTACAGGGTTTCTGCAGATATGAACAAGTAAAATGTAAGACTTTTTCAGACTTTTTTTTAATACCACCTTATATGAAATTTAGGACCTGAAATGGAAATGGAAATACACATTGTATTGCATACATGTGTTAGTACCACATCACAAATATTTTTTGTGGTGTAAATAATTTATCCTGAAGCAATATTTTCATCAGTGTTACATCAGCTTTTACATACTTAAATCTGCATATTTTTATTTCCTCTTATAAAGGCCTATTTTTTTAACTTTTTCAATGTATGCATCACCTTTCATGTCAAATTATTACAATTAATCAATAAATTCTATAGGGCTGTTACCAGTCAGATTAAAACAATTATACTGCAAAATTAAAACTGCAATAAATGATGTTATGAGATTAATGTTTTAAATGCATTTATGAATATACAAATAAGAAAGGTTTGGGGGAAACGCATACTTTTACTAAAGTACTAGTAGGTGGCGGTACATCACTTAATGGATTCGTTCAAAACACTATCATTCAGTAACAAAGCACCGCCGTGTTGCTTGGAGAATGTGCTGCTGTAATCTTTGCTTGGAACTATTTTCGTTAATGAAATGGAACAAAACAGTAATATTGTGTTTAAAATGTAAGTAACTTAACTACTTGACTAATTATTTGTTTACTGAAGTAAAATCAATGTAACATTTGCAATCGTGAGAATATTAAGCAAAGCTCCGTTGGTATGTTACTGAACTACATCATGTTATAAATAAACTACACATTTTGAATTTTTACCTCAGTGTGTTTCTTCTGAGTTTCTTTATGTGTGCGGTTTCTCTCATTTGTTTTTAAGTCTTTCACAAAAAATAGAAATACACTCTCCATTATCAAACGTTGTTTATGTTGAATGTATTAAAATAAGAAGAATCATTCTTGATAAGAATCGTTTTGTTGCATTTTTTTTTTTTTTGTGTCAATCTTCGGTCTGTCCAATGATTGTAAACAGTCATTAGGTCTGTCAGACTGAAGATATTTTAGCAGCAAGTGACAAAAATCATTTAAAATAATTTCATTTATGCCTCCCTCTTGGCTGATTTTTTGTTAATGACAGTGTGATATGCCATGTGATGTTTATCTGTGGATTTATTTTCCAAATTTTAAGACCTGCCAAGGACCAGATCATTTATTATGTCCTGATACAGAAAACCATGTAATTCAATAGGGTGTCCTAACTTTTCCACATGACTGCACTTTTTTTGACTGTTTGACTGTTTTTTTGCTGATATTGTGTCTCCTTGCATTCCTTTTTTGCCACTCCTTGTGACAGGGCTGACTGCTATCAGGTGTCTTGACAACACAGAGATATGAACTGCACAGCGATGATGTTAAGTGTGCCATTTAGATTATGTTTGTGTTAAAGACTCACTTTTTTCCAATAATTGTATACTGCTATTTACAGTATTTTCAGGTATGTTACAATGATAATATTTTGTAAATGGTTTTCACTCTGAATATTATCTTCCATGAGTATTACACAAAAACGGGAAAAATATAAAAACAGCATTCATTTCATTTCTTCATAAAAGGAGGCATTTATAGATTAGACCCCTACTCTCACTTTCTGTAAGGTTGACACAAAACATCAAACGTCTGAGTTCTGCTTTGAGAATGATAACCAACCTGTTTGTGTGTCAGTATCTTCATGTTGTACTCTAAATGCTTCATCAATCTTCACGTCTTCACTCTCCTCTTTAATAAACGCCATCTTTATAATAGTCACATATGGATCTCAGTTGCTTCAAAAGGAGTTCTTTCTCTGCGTCTTTGGGATGAGAATAATAAACAGAAAGAAAACCTTTCATGAAAACATTTGCAGATTGGTTCGTAAAAGTTGTCATTACACGTTTATGCTCTCATTGCATTTAACTTACACTGTTTTGAACAGCTTCGAATCACTGAATCATTTAGTAAATTAAATGGTTCAGTTCACTCTAAGTTTCGAAAAGCTCCGTTTCTCTCACCCCTGCTTGCAAAAGACTGAATTCATGTTTACGATCATTGGAATTACGACATAAGGGTCGAATCGAGACGCACTTTCTGTTACTCGTGCGGATGCGCTTTACTCAAAAACATAACGTTAGTCATAAAGCGTTACAGTGTTGTATTCAATAATAAATAATTCCTTTTACAGTTCTTGTACAAACTATAAAGTTATCTGAACGAGTTGCACGGATTTAAACACTGTCCAATGTTAAAACACAAACCTTCAACCAAATCACCACAAATGCAAGATCGCGACGCAGCCTTATGACATCATACCGCAAGACCAAAATAAAAGTCGTCTTTCTCCTCATTTTACTTGCAAACTGGTGTCATGAGCACACCCGCCACCTACTGTTAAAAGTCCTGTTCACACACACACACACACACACAATAAAAAAACACAAAAGTGCATAGAAATGTACATACAGTACATTAAAAGACAAATTAAATAATGTCAGAGATACTCAGAGTTCTTGATGAAATGCATATTTAAACATGCTGTTCAATGATGTGCTGACAATAACTACAGATAAAATGTTTGTTTGTTTTTCCATGTCTAGTATGTTAAATCAATTCTACAATACAAAACTGTAAGGTTTGGGTGCAGAACCATTTATATAATTAGTTAGAAATATATGTTTCAAAAATCCAATTGATTTGACAGTATTTGTTTTTGTTGAAGATATGCTGTTTTAATCATAATGCAGTAATAACACCATACTGTGTGTATTTAACAAACCAGTGAATAAAATGACATAAATCATGTGGAAAACTATATATATATATATATATATATATATATATATATAGCTTAAAATATTGCAAACACAGTTGAAGAATACTTTCCAGTTCACTGTCCTGTACATTCAAAAGTCAGCTAATGGTTCTTTTTCTGGCAGCCATTCCTCCTCACAAACACAAGGATAATCCTCACTTTGACTCTTTGGTATTTCCGTCTATTATGTAAAATTATACAACTTTTTCTAGAACACTTACCTGTATCAGACTGCATGTCATGTGTGTCATTTAAAAACCATATTTGTCAAAAACATTTTTTTTTCTTTTCTTAAAGTAGACACTTGAAGAAGTGCACTTTTAATGTGCATGATCCCTGTTTCTTAAATAATATATTTAATTAAATATATATATATATATATATATATATATATATATATATATTTTTTTTTTTTTTTTTTTTTTTAAATTATTAACTAAATTAATTTTGAATCATTTGTTCAAATTAAGAATGCATTACTTTTTGCATTCTGTAGCAGGAATCTCTGAGGCAGGTAGCTCTGGGACTGAGCTAACATTGTAAGGAGCTTGAAAGCTTGGAGTCCATGGTGCCCATTACAGAACCCTCTTTGGCAGCTGTAACAGGAACTTCTGTTATGTGGACATGGCACTAACTGGCACTTCATGGGACCAGGAGGCCATGACAGAAACCTCTGGGCTTATATGGGAATGACTGGTAAATTGGAGCCCAGGGTGGCTGTGGACTGAGATGGCCTTTGGTGCTGGTTCTGGCTTGGGCTTTTACACAAACCTCTGAGGAGGCAATGACACTATTGGTGTGCCTATGACAGGTGTGGAGCAGCCATAGCAGTTGGCTTACATGCTGGCCAGAGAATGGGAGCTCTGAAATTGTGGAGGTGAAGACTGAGAGCTCTGGTGTGCTGTGACAGGAACCTCAGGAATAAAGTGGCCATTATGGGACAAACAAAAAGGGGCAAACAAAAGTAGTATGTACATATATATACAATATGTACACATCCCTTTTGGAAGCAGTACCGCAAATACTGCTTCCTTAAGCCAAGGTGCAAGGCACTTGCCCGCCCTGCACGACGCAAAGGCGAGAGGAGGGATGGAAGTGTCTCCCGCTGCATGAGAGATGCCAACTGGAGTGGTCTTATGAGACGACCTGAAACACAACAGAAAAACACCAGATTTGACTTCACAATTTCATCTCATAAAGATAATATTTCTTTTTAGCCGATCTTGAGTTTACTACCATAAACCAGTTGTGGGACCTGATTTGCCCCAAGCCAAGCCGCCGGATCGGCTTCTCATGCAGGAGAGCACTGAGGAGGTCACAGCAGTCTGCGTAGAAAGACGGGAAGGACATTACTTTAATAACTTTACACATCTGCTCTATTTGATCATATTATTCTAAACTGTAAGATGTTTTATATGATTCTGAATTATTGATGTTTTTGTGATGAAGATCTCACCTTTAGACAGGCCAAGTTTGGACCAGCCCTTGTACTGCAGCAGGTGCAGGTTAATGTCTCTAGGAAAATGTCCACACAACATTACAAACATCATAATCCCTAGTGACCAGACCATCGCTGACCTGCTGCAAAACTCCCCCCTGCTGTAGTACTCTGCTGTGCCTGAAGGAGAGCGGAGTTTGTATGATGTGTGTTTGCATTAATGCAGAATGATTGTTCTGAATCTATTAGAAGAAATGAATTATATAATACATAAAATGCTAGGACCTGTATGGTGTCATTCTCAGAATATCCCCGCATCCGAAATCAATCAGCTTGACTTCGGATATCTCCCTGTTTATCTGTAGGTTCTCCAGTTTGACGTCATGGTGGAGCACTCTGCGGAGGCAGCACGTGTGTCGCGTTAACCACCTGCCACATGATCTGCCTTGTTGTGTCTTCATCGAGGCTTCCGGCGTGAGGCCTCATGAACTCTACCAGATTTTCACAGGGAGAGGGACATTTGAGGACAATGACGAAGTGGTCAGGGTGCTCTGCCCAGTCCAGCAGCCGGATAATTTCTGGCACTCTGCCACCTTTATTTGCCAGGATGGTGAGGGCAATCTCTTTAGGAAGGGGGACTGGATGATCGGGCTAGAGGAATTGTTTTTTATTGCTTACATGAGGGAGGTTTCTCAAATAGAGTCTTGGATCAGTTTAGGTAGGTAATCCAAGAGTGGTCAATGTCCAAGCAAGGGGTCAAGGCTGGCGGCGAGCAAACAAGAGTAATCCGTGAGTCAGGCGGGGGGTCAATAATTGGAATTAACAGACTGGGCTAATCAAGACTTTGCGAATAACTGATGAAATGAAGTTCTATTTATAGTCCATGTGTGATGAGCTAAGATGGCTGACAGGTGTAAAGGTGATGGGTCAAATGCAGGAGTGAATGGAGTTTGTGATAAAGTCCAGTGAAACAGCCCTGAGACTCAGTGATGGCTCCCTCTAGTGGTGAAGCCATAGCGGCATGATTCGTGAGGGTAACGGCTGAAGGATGTAGTCTATTAAAAGATAAAATAACAACATTTCACATGAGATCAGTGACTTGTGATGTTAGATGCTGTATTTAATCTAACAATCATTAAAACTCATCATACACTTCTAGTTTTAATGACTGTATTTGAATTAATTAATATAGACTGTTTTAAAGGTTTGTAATGAATATTAAATTAATTTTGGATTAGAATGAACAATACAGCATTTTTTTTATCTTATCTCATGTCTATTTCAGCATTTAAAATCAAAAGTTGTGCTTGTTAACATTAGTTAATGCACTGTGAATTAATATGAACTAACACCGATCAACTGTACTTCATTAACTAACAAAGATTAATAAATACTGTAATAAATGTGTTTGTTGTTCCTGTTAGTTAATACATTAACATGAAATAATGGAACAATATTGTTACCAATATTTATAGTTTTAACATGCATTTGTATATAGACATATCACAGTAATGTTTTAACATGTCAGAATAAAGATCAGATCATGCTTATATGTACTGATGTGTATTTTTGATATTGTGCATGAGGAGACTGATAGCTTTACATAGTTTTTACATTTACAATGTTCTCATAAGATGGATGTGTCATTTACCATAACTACTCCTTCCTGCCACCTTCCTCTTCTCTCCCTCATCCTGCTGCTCCACCTCTCCCTGACCTGAGCTGCTCTCTGGGTGTTTTTTGGCAGCTCTTAAGAAAGAGCGAAGCCTCTGCCACCACTTCTTGCTCTTTCTTTTCTCCTTAACCCTCCCTGCCTCCACCTCCACTCCTTCCTCTCCTCCCCCTCCTTTTTCTCCTCCTTCCTCTCCTCCTCCTCATCCTCCAGCACCAACAGGGGTCTCATCACGAGGATGAGAATGTTGAACCTCCATGTTGGTGCTGGGTGTTGGGGGTGTACTAGGATGTTGTTCGGACACCTCTCCAACCGTCATCGGACTCACTTTATTAACTCGCTGTCCCATCGCTGTGAAAAATTACTGAAATACTACAACAAACCCATAAAGAAATGTAAGAATGTCAGGCTCTTTATAAACCTGTGAGTTCAAGTTGAACGTGCTATATGGGGTCGTAAGGCTCGGAGAGTCTTTTAGAATATTGTGATAAATTAAATATGTATTATAAATTAATAAAAATGCTTTATCCCAGTGTATTTTTTTTAATACAACACCATGAAAAATAGCTGGTACATTTGTTCGATATATATAATTTGCCTATATATATAATTAATATAATATAATCTCTGACAAAATCGGCCTGTTTTTTCTGTATTACAGGCATTTTAAACTTACTACTAGGGGTTTACCGGTTTAAGTAATTTCTGATTGTAAAAACTTGCTTCTTTTTATTTGTAAAGTAGTGTTTTTGTTATTATACAGGTCCTTCTCAAAAAATTAGCATATTGTGATAAAGTTCATTATTTTCTGTAATGTACTGATAAACATTAGACTTTCATATATTTTAGATTCATTACACACAACTCGAAGTAGTTCAAGCCTTTTATTGTTTTAATATTGATGATTTTGGCATACAGCTCATGAAAACCCAAAATTCCTATCTCAAAAAATTAGCATATTTCATCCGACCAATAAAAGAAAAGTGTTTTTAATACAAAAAAAGTCAACCTTCAAATAATTATGTTCAGTTATGCACTCAATACTTGGTCGGGAATCCTTTTGCAGAAATGACTGCTTCAATGCGGCGTGGCATGGAGGCAATCAGCCTGTGGCACTGCTGAGGTGTTATGGAGGCCCAGGATGCTTCGATAGCGGCCTTAAGCTCATCCAGAGTGTTGGGTCTTGCGTCTCTCAACTTTCTCTTCACAATATCCCACAGATTCTCAATGGGGTTCAGGTCAGGAGAGTTGGCAGGCCAATTGAGCACAGTAATACCATGGTCAGTAAACCATTTACCAGTGGTTTTGGCACTGTGAGCAGGTGCCAGGTCGTGCTGAAAAATGAAATCTTCATCTCCATAAAGCTTTTCAGCAGATGGAAGCATGAAGTGCTCCAAAATCTCCTGATAGCTAGCTGCATTGACCCTGCCCTTGATAAAACACAGTGGACCAACACCAGCAGCTGACATGGCACCCCAGACCATCACTGACTGTGGGTACTTGACACTGGACTTCAGGCATTTTGGCATTTCCCTCTCCCCAGTCTTCCTCCAGACTCTGGCACCTTGATTTCCGAAAATTTGCTTTCATCCGAAAAAAGTACTTTGGACCACTGAGCAACAGTCCAGTGCTGCTTCTCTGTAGCCCAGGTCAGGCGCTTCTGCCGCTGTTTCTGGTTCAAAAGTGGCTTGACCTGGGGAATGCGGCACCTGTAGCCCATTTCCTGCACACGCCTGTACACGGTGGCTCTGGATGTTTCTACTCCAGACTCAGTCCACTGCTTCCGCAGGTCCCCCAAGGTCTGGAATCAGTCCTTCTCCACAATCTTCCTCAGGGTCCGGTCACCTCTTCTCGTTGTGCAGCGTTTTCTGCCACACTTTTTCCTTCCCACAGACCTCTTGCTTGAGGGTGTCAATGATGGCCTTCTGGACAGCAGTCAGGTCGGCAGTCTTACCCATGATTGCGGTTTTGAGTAATGAACCAGGCTGATTCAGATGATTAGGTTAATAGCTCGTTTAGAGAACCTTTTCATGATATGCTAATTTTTTGAGATAGGAATTTTGGGTTTTCATGAGCTGTATGCCAAAATCATCAATATTAAAACAATAAAAGGCTTGAACTACTTCGAGTTGTGTGTAATGAATCTAAAATATATGAAAGTCTAATGTTTATCAGTACATTACAGAAAATAATGAACTTTATCACAATATGCTAATTTTTTGAGAAGGACCTGTAAACTGATTCAAATCAGTAATCAATAATAATTATTTTTCATATACTTTTTTCACTCTGCGGGCCTCCCCTGACATGCTCTGGCGTATGAACAGGCAGCGGGGAGACGGAGCGGGCGCATCAGGCACATCTGATGCAATCATCAAACATATTTCAAAGGAAGCCAGCGCCACACTGGCTTTACTGGGTGTTTTTATAGAATATTTGCAATTATTCACATTTGATTGAATAAGTGGTGGACTGTCATGATTTTGGCTAATGCAGGACACTACTGAATGATGATGTGCATCACTGGATTTAGAAGTGGGTATAGGCCTAAGCAAAGCCGACTGATAAGAAGTGGGTTTACATCGTATACCTGCGTATACCCTGCACTACACCATTTAAAATATATAATTAGTATTTCATAGGCTACATGTTTTTAGGCATGAAAAAAATATTAAGATTATAAAAATATCGATGCTAAAGGTTTTCATAAAGCATGGTAGCCACGTCAGTAGCGTGAGAGGGTGCTAGCACCTAGAGACGCTAAGAAAGCAGAAATTAAATTAAGCATTTATACACACTAAAAAACAAGCTATATAATTTTTATGATTTTTAATGAAACATGAATATTGAATAATGAAAATGAGTTTGTGTCTGCTTATTCTATTCATCAGTGTTTAAACCATAAAGAAGAAACCGCATTGTCCATATTTTATTTCTGGGTTTTAAAAAAAAAAAACTGCGAAAATGAATGGAAAAGTACTTAGGTTTCTACCTAAGTACCACTAATTCTGATTGGGCTGAGGCTGGGATTTTATTTTTTTGCTAGAGAAATGGAAAAATTAACATTAAACTGATTTTTTCATAATTTTTGTTTGTAGGTAGAAAAAAAGAGTTTGATATTTGTTTCACATTCAGGTGGCCCTGAAACAGCTTTTCAACAGCCTGTCTATCATGCTAAATAAGTTCATCTGATGTAACGCTCCGCGAATCAATAACGTTTCTTCATGCTGTTTGGCTGTTGCATATCTATTTCTTGCAACAACACATTTCTGGTCGGTGGCGCTGGCGCAATCACTTGCATTGTGATAGTAGCTGACAAAATGTCTGCTTTATTTTGTGTACACCCACAATAACAACAAAACGTTACAAATTACTTTTGGTAAAATAACAGGGAGCACTTTCCATAGAAAGCTTGAAAGATCTACTTCTAAATGAAACAATCGAATCTAGCTTAATTTAAATTTTTTTCATTTTTAAAACACAACGTAGGCTAATAATAATAATAGGCCTATGCTTATTATAATAATAATAATAATAAAATCAAATGACCAGAAATGTTCGTATTTCGATTTAGTGTAGGCCTATCCAATAATTCAACAATATAATGCTAGCCAATAATTCAAACCCAGAGAATATTCAAATAAAGAAATATTCCAAGCCCAGAGTGGATTATTCATAAATAACTGCTTGCTCTGATCATTCATATTCTCAGCTCTCTGGATCTGAATTATTGGATAGAATTATATTGTAGACAGATTAATCCTAAAAAAGCTGCTACAATAAAAACTGTTGTGTGTGTATACTAAGATTTGTCCAACAGGGGGTGGTAATGCATTGTATGGGGTTGTGCCCTATTTAAAAGGCTGTGAAGAAGAGCAATGTGAGCGATTAAAAAGATGGGGGGTTATAGAAGGGAATGTCGAGAATGAGTTATCCAGCTATAACTGAAGGAAGTGACACTGCAGTAACTAATACAGAAAAGGTGGAAATGCTGGCAAAAGCTTTTGTCAAAGCTCCAATAATCTATCAGGTGAAGGGGAAAAGGTAGAAATAGAACAAAAGAAGAGTACTTGGATGACCATTTTTACAGACGATGGGGCTATGTGGAAGAGAGGAAGGAACATTGAATTTATTAATAAGAAATTACAAGAGGGAGTCAGTCAGGTTGAAGAATGGGGATTGAAATGGAGATTTAGTTCTCGGTGGAAAAAAACAAAAGTGATGATCTTTACAACTAAAAAGAAATGTAAGGAATGCAAGTTGGTAATGTATGGAACAACTTTGGAGAAAGTAGTGTTTTTGATTCTTGGGAGTGTACTTTGACACCAAACTAACATGGAGAGAACATATAAAGAACATAGTTTATAAATGTAAAAAAGTGCTTAATGTAATGAGGTGTCTTGCAGGATTGGAATGGGGAGCAAGTATCACAGCATTGAAACATTTATATTGCTTTAATAAGGTCTAAATTAGATTATGGTTGTGCAGTGTATGGTTCGGCAGCAAAATCCATGCTAGCAGAGTTAGATGTTGTGCAAGTACAGTTGAAGACAAAATTATTAGCCCCCTGTGAAATTGTACTTTTTTTTTTAGAATATTTCCCAAGTGATGTTTAACAGAGCAAGAGAATGTTTTCATATTATTTCCTATTATTTTTTTCATATAGAGAAAGTCTGATTTCTTATAGTTGCTTGAATAAAAGAATTAAAAAATAAATAAATAAAAAACTGCTAAGGTCAATATTATTAGCCCCCTTAAGAAATTATTAGTTTGATTAGCTATTGAACAAACCACTGTTGTCCAATAACTTGCCAAATTAACCTAATTTGCCTAAATTGCTCTTTAAGCTGAGGATTAGTATCTTGTGAAACAACTAGTAAAATAATATGCACTGTCATTATGGCAAAGACAAAAGAAATTAGTTTGGACTTGAGAGAAAGAATTGTTAATGCTCATAAAGATGGAGAAGGATACACATGTTTATCAAAGCAATTTCAAGTGTCAAGAACTGCAGTGAGATGCATTATCAAGAAGTTTAATGAGAACAACACAGTGGAGAACAAGACAGGCAGAGGCAGGAAGCGAAAGATTTCAAGAACCTTGGAAAGAAAACTAGTGAGAGAGGTTTCTAAAGACCTAAGAACAACTGCCAAGACACTAGTGAATGACCTAGCCAAGTCTGGAATTGATATTTCAACGAAGACAGTCACTACAGCCCTGCACAGGAATGAACTGCGATGTTGCCGACCAAGAAAGACTCCAAGAAGAGACACCTCCAAAAACCTAAGCCTCCAAAGACACCTCCAAAAACACCTAACTGGTCCACGAGCCTGGTAGATTCACTGCCCTGAGGTTGGATAACTGACAGATGGCTTTCACTCCATTCTGTGGAATGTCTGTCCAATAAGGAGTATCAGTGCTAGGAGGGTAACATGATAACACATCAGCATCAATATTGTGTTTACCAGGCTTGTACTGTAAATTGAAGTTGTATGTGGCCAACGCTGTTAGCCATCGATGACCAGTGGCATTTAGCTTTGCACTCGTCAGCACATACGTAAGTGGATTATTGTCAGTCCTCACTACAAACTCTGCACCATACAGGTAATCATGAAATTTGTCCACAACTGCCCATTTCAATGCCAGGAACTTGAGTTGATGAACTGGGTAGTGTTGTTCAGAAGCACTCAACTTCCTGCTTGCAAAGGCAACAGTCCCTCAGGATGTTCTTGTTTAAGTACAGCACCCAGACCACTCAAACTGGCAGAACATGGAGAACATAAGGCTTGGTTGGGTGAGCAAAGGCAAGTACTGGTGCATGAGTTAGTAGATTATTTTCTTAAAACCCTTGGTGCAAGCTTGATCCCATCGATCACCAAATGGTTCCATCTCTTTGAATTAATTCTTCTCATCTGATTTTCTCTGTCCTTTTAAAGGTGGATATCCTTTTGTGAGTTCAGTCAACAGAGTTACAATGGTGGAATAACCCTTGATGAAACTGCAATAAAACCCACAAAACCCAAGGAAGGACAGCAATGATTTCAGGTCTGTAGACATTTTCCATTGAGTTACAGCAGCTACTTTCTCTGGGTCTGGAGCTACACCCACAGAGGAAACAATGTGTCCCACATATTTAACAATTGATACCTTCAATCCACATTCCTCTAGTCCATTGAGAACTCTCAGCAGTCGCTCCTCATGTTCCTTAAGGGTGCGGTCAAACACAATGATGTCATAAAGGTAAACAACTGCTTGTGGAAGATGCATGTCACTGACTGCTTTCTCCATTAGCCGCTGAAATGTTGCAGGGGCCCCAGTGATCCCTTGTGGCATACACTCAAAATGATAGAATCTGAGAGGACAGATAAAGGCAGACTTCTTCGGACATAAGTATCTGATAATAACTGCTGAGGAGATCCAAGACCGAGAACCACTTGCTACCAAACAGGCAGTCCAATGTGTCATCAATAGTAGCAATATACTGATCAGGAATCATGCGACTGTTTAAGGTACGGTAATCAATGCACATCCACACAGCTCCACTCTTTTTCTGAGCTTTGACGATGGGGCTATAGGACTTCTGGATTCTTTAATGATGCCAGCTGCTAGAAAGTCTTTTAGATCCGTATACATCATCGATATCAGCAGGTGCAATGCGTT
This sequence comes from Cirrhinus molitorella, assembly GCA_033026305.1. Taxonomy (NCBI): domain Eukaryota; kingdom Metazoa; phylum Chordata; class Actinopteri; order Cypriniformes; family Cyprinidae; genus Cirrhinus; species Cirrhinus molitorella. The sequence continues at coordinate 7,684,331 of CM065126.1, read as the reverse complement.
GAGAACCAGGAGGCAGGTATTGTTGACTCTCCGAAGTCAAACAACTCGGTCAATTGGCTTTTCAGATGTCAGGGACCTTTGTGGACCTAGTGACACAGGGCAGACCAGAGCTAGTATGGATATAGTCTCTTCATTACCAGTGAGGGAAACAGGGAAAGATCCACTACAATGTATCCTTTGTATGGATAACTGGATGAGCTGAGCCCCCAAATGGACAGACCAGTAAGAGGATGCAGACGCATATTAGGTAGGTATCTGTTACATCATGTATCAAATACAATGGTAACCTGGAATCCACTATCCAGCAGAGCTAGCTTGACATGGGAATCCATTAACAGTTGATGCTGGGCCCACTTATAACCTTAGGTAGACTGCTTGACCCAGTAATTCCACTCTGGCTTATTTTTGGTTCTTATTACTGCTACTTGTATTAACATGTTCTTTCTCACTTTTAATTTTTCGTAGGGAACGTACCAGCTTCTGAATGACTTGGGCAGTGTTTTCTGGAGCTTGGCACCTCATAGTGATATGGACATCCTCTCCACAATGGTAACAAAAGTAATCATCTTTGTTCTTGCTAGGTCTCTTTCTTACAGTGTAAGAACCAGGCTTGGTTTGTGGCTGAACATTTCAAACTGGCTGACTCTGGCCCACACTCATGAAGGCTAACTGCTGCTGTAGATCTTGTACTTGTTTCTTGAGCATGTATACTTCTGAATGCTGATAAGTGTCACTTTTCTTTTCTGTCCTCGTCTTAGACTCAGACATTACTGAGGAAACATACACAGCATTTTGGCTTTCAATCAACACCTGCCTCCATTTTCCTCCCGTGTCTCATCATTTGAGTGCTGAATACGTAATTTTCTCATCTCCCGTGCATTATTTGCACCACACAGTTTTTCTATCTGGGCTGTTGAACATTTCAACTTGGTATTAAAATGTATTGTAGTAATGCTGTCTCTGGTTTGTGTGTGCAGATGTCTTCAGGGTGGGACGTTCACTTTCAGTGCCATCAGACTAAAGTTAGCATTTCCCAAGTTCTCCTATAGCACCTTTAATTTACACTCAACGCAGTGAAGACAAAAAAAGTCACAACTTTAACCCAATGCCATAACCAGAAATCAGAGCAGCAGCACACTTAATTTAAATTTTGACCTCATATATTTATTTTAATGAAATATATTAATTTTAATACAGCAAACGGCACAAATAATTTTTATTCACAGACATTATTTGGTACTGTTGGAAACTCAGAAGCACAGACCAGGGGACTCTTTATCTATAGCAGTGTTCTTTATGAAGAAGAATGTGCTGTTGGTCACTGCTGTCACCAAGTCTAACTAGGAATCTGTACACTGTAGTTTTACATATGTACTCACACTGAAAGGAATGAACAATGCAGATATTTATTTGAGACACGGATTGTTGATTTTTCTCATAGCAACTGCACCTCCACCAGCACTGGGTCCAGTAGAACTTAGCAACTTGGAACTGACCAAAACACAATTATCTAAAAATATTAGATTCCTGAGGGAGGAAACCTCTAATGCTTATCAGCTTTACCAAAGAAAAACACCTGTTTGGCCCACATTCAGTTGCGATTTGAAAGTAGCTTTGATTTCACAGACGTGCACGTTTTCTTGTGCCATTTTAAACTGCCAAGCCATTTAAAAGTCTTTCTACAGAAAGAACAAGAATAGGGTCTTATGTCCGCATGACTTTTCAGGTGTATTTGTAAATGTGACAGCAAAATAAATTTTTTATTACACAGATTACAATTAAATCGTCTTTCTGCAGAGTGAACGTGCAGATGATTCTTGAAATGGCTCCTTCTAGTAAACTTCTTGTCACGCTCTGAATGCTGTGGTTTCTTCACAGCACACGTTTGCAAATGACATTTCAGTTCTCTATGATATGTGAAACTCTTCTTACATTTAAGACACTTGTAAGGCTTTTCTCCAGTGTGAAGCCTCATGTGAACCTTACGGTTTCCTTTGATTGCGAAACACTTTCCACATTGAGGGCAGGCGTAAGGCTTCTCTCCAGTGTGAACTCTTATGTGAACCTCAAGGTTTGTTTTGTTTTTGCAAGTCTTTCCACAGTAATGGCACATGAAAGGCTTCTCTCCCAAATGAATCTGTACATGATTCTTGAGATGTTTCCTGTCTGTGAAATCCCCGCCACACTGATGACATATAAAAAGGTTCTCTCTTGAGTGAATCCTCATGTGGTGATTAAGAGTTACTGTAAATCTGAAACTCTTTCCACACTGACCACACACAAATGGCTTCTCTCCTGTGTGAATTCTCATGTGAGCATTAAGGGTTACTTTATGCTTCAAACTGATTCCACACTGAGGGCATGTGAAAGGCCTCTCTCCAGTGTGAACTCTCATGTGGCTTTTAAGACTTGCGTTTTGAATAAAACCTTTTCCGCACTTTTGACAGGTAAAAGGGTTTTCTCCAGTGTGAATTCTAATGTGGGCATTAAGGGTTACTTTATGCTTAAAACTAATTCCACATTGAGGGCATGTGAAAGGCCTCTCTCCAGTGTGAACTCTCATGTGGCTTTTAAGACTTGCATTTCGAATGAAACCTTTTCCACACTCCTGGCAGGTGAAAGGGTTTTCTCCAGTGTGAATTCTCATGTGGACTTTAAGGCTTCCTTTCTGAGTGAAGCTTTTTCCACACTGTTGGCAAGAGAATGAACTTTTTCTTGTGTGAATTCTCATGTGGACAGTCAGGTTTCCTTTTCTATTGAAACTTTTTCCACACTGTTGGCAGGAGTAAGGGTTCTCTCCAGTGTGAACTCTCATATGGACTTTAAGACTTACTTTTTGGCTGAAACTCTTTCCACACTGCTGGCATGTGTAAGGTTTCTCTCCAGTGTGAACTCTCATGTGGACTCTAAGATTTCTACTTTGATTAAAAACCTTTCCACACTGTTGGCAGGTGAAATTACCTTTAGTCACTGTCTTATTAGCTTTTTTGCTTGACAAAGTCTTTTCCTTCTCAAAGTAACTAAAAGATTTTTCTTCAGCCATGAAATCAGGTTTATCATCTTCATCTTCCTTTCCATTCAGTTCTTGATTCTCCTCTTTCAGCACCATCAGTTCTAAAGTGAAAACAGAAACAACAAATAATCTGGTTAATGGCACAAAGCAATAGACACCTGAATAGAATACCTGAATTTTTGAATTAATGATTTCTACGTTAATAACACAAGCCTCGAATCAAGGCTTCATCTGGCACACCCCTTTTTTTTTTCAGGGTTGGAGCTAAACTCTGTAGGACATTGGCACTCCAGGGCCGACATTGCGTACCCCTGCTATAGACCAATCTAAGATTTGCCATTTGTGTCCAAAACATTGGAAAATTAGTGTTCTCTCAACAAATGTTCAGTTTTGCTGAGAATCAGTATGGAAAATATTGAAGAATTTCAGAATTTAAGTCACATCGTAGTGCAGAGTCTGTGCTTATTAAAGTTACACGTTTTCTTCTGACAACATACAACCATTACAACTCATCAGACACAAATATGAAGGCTCAGTATTAGGTCCTTTGCTTTTCTCTTTGAATGTTTACTATTTGAGATATTAGGTATCATTAGTTTCCACTGTTATGACAATGATGTTCAGTTTTATGACAAAACTCTAAGTTAGAAGAGCGTGATGATAGACGGAAGGGGTGGTCATTTTTGAACCGTCAACATTTCTAGGTGGAAGAAGAGTCTAGTTGGTTTGAAATGCAACAGTTAGAGAGCTTACTATATTCAAACAATATAATCATATCAGCACAATTTTATCAACACTAAACTGACTGCATGCTGGGTTTAGGATCAAATGTTACGTCCTATATCTCTTTGTTTTTTGCAGATATTGTGTCTCCTTGCATCTCTATTTATTTCAGGTGTCTGAATTGATCTGTGATTGTTGGCATGTCATATTTTTTATCCTTCTTGTCACATTTTTCATTTTGTTTACTTCGACCTGACCCTACCTTAACTTCAATGATTCCTTTTAAATAAATGTATTCCTCTTTAAATGGCTGCTGTTGTGGTCTCATAATATGATGTGCCAAAGTAGGGGGAGAAGTGGCTAATTTACATTTTTAGATTTAATACCAAGAATATCCCACAAGTCTGCTGCCACCTAGAGCTTAGGGCTGCATTTCTCGATAACATTGTCTCTTAGCATGCTTCGAAGACTCTACGTCTACGTTCAGACTGCGAGCCTTAATGCTCAATTCCGATTTTCTGCTCAGATCTGATTTTTTGTTTGCCTGTTTTATCTTCTTATCTTTGGCCTGAAATGAATGCCAAAGATAAGAAGGTGGTACATACGTGGTGAAGATATACCTTCTTGCGTGTGGCGTTACCAGGTGCTGTATTTAAATACTGTTTCATAATGTTTTGTTTAATAAAGTTTCATAACTGATACAAATTATCATTTTGTTGTCTTCAGTTCATAAATTGATATTAGGTTTCCCATTACAAAAAAAAAAAAAAACATATTAATATGTCCTAATTTAATCTATGAAATGTTGCCCAACTTGGAAGTAGGAACTTCTCAGCTGTACTTTAAGGCAGTATTACCATCAGATTGGCTCTTCATGCCATCTCAACATATTTGTCCATGGACACTCCATATAAATAAAACCTTTTTTTTTTTTGGCTTCTAGTGTGACATTCTTCAAAAATAGCATTCATGTCTGTCATTAATAATGACATTAATAATAATAATAAAAAAAGATCAAATGAATAAGTTTAGATTTGAGGATGAAAACCAACCTGTTTGTGTGTCAATATCTTCATGTTTTACTCTAAATTCTTCATCAATCTTCACGTCTTCACTCTCCTCTTTAATAAACGCCATCGTTATAATAGTCACGTGGATCTCAGTTGCTACATCAGGCGCTCTTCTGCATCTTTGGGCACTGTGTCCTGTTTGGGATGAGAATAATGAACATTCAGAAAAACTTTCATGAAAACATTTGCAGATTTGTTCATAAAAGTTGTCATTACATGTTTGTGTTCCAATTGCATTTACACTCTTTTTAACAGCTGGTGTTGCTTGCGGTGATTCACGTTCATGTTTACGACCATTTGAGTTAAGACATTAGGGTCGAAAGGGAGGGGTTTCAAAATGGCGCCCTGAACACACGCATGTTTGTGAGGTCCACAATCCCAAACTGGTTATGTAGTAGTTTTAGTGATCTTTTAAGAAACTGTCTTTCTTAATAACATGACTTTTGCAAACAACAACAATGGGAGGTTCTGAAAAGAGAAAAAGTGCAAAGAAGTCCAGGAAAGCAGTGTCAAGTCCTCCTGCTAGCTTTGCTAGTAATGTTGACAGTAGTCTAAAAGCAATGGAGCATCATGATAATGCTTCTGCAGCCGTGGTATTGAAGGATAATCTGCACAATTATTATGAACAAAATTATGATTCTGAGATTTTGCTGCTAGAGGAGGTAATTTAGCCGCTTCCTGACACTCTCTGCAACTCTCTGGCTGGTAAACTTAGGAGAACAGATAAAGTAGATGCAGCAAGTATTTTTACACAACTCTCTGAGCTCTTGTAGTTGGTGAAAAACAGATCAGATGGATTGGAAAAGTTGATTGCAGCAAGTTTGAGTTCATCTGCAAGATTGAGTTCATCTGCAGCAAGGTCAAGAGTCAAGAGGTTATCGACGTGTGCCAACGCCTTCTTTCACAATTTATAGATAAATTCCCAGATGACGTTGATGTGGCACATCGTCTTTTGTTATACTTTTTTTTTCTTATGTCTTTGTCTATTATTTCTTTAAATTGTAAAGGGCTATGTAATATTCTTAAGTGTGAGGCAGTTTTTTTTGTAGCTTAAAAATTAACACAGATCTTTGTTTTCTACAAGAATCGCATTCAACTATACAATTTGTCAATTTCTGGAGTTCACAATGGGGGTTAGAAATGTGGATGTCTCATGGAAATGAACATTCTGCTGGAGTTTGTATTTTTAAAAAATCATTGTAGTGGAAGGATTTTGTCTACCGATTGTGATGCCAATGGTCACTACATTTTACTTGCCTTACAGTTTGCAAGTTTGATTATGTTATTGACAATATTTATGGGTATAATTCACCAAAAGGTATGTTTTTTTTTTTTTTTGGATAAATTAGGAACACATTTAATTCATATGTTATCTAAATTTCCAAACTCTTCCTTAATTTTCAGTGGTGATTTTAACATAGTTTTAAATAATACCTTAGATAGATGGCCCCCTCATCCCACTAATGCTAACTCTGACTATTTGTTATTTTTTATGCAAACATTTTCTTTTGTTGATGTGTGGCAATAAATGCATCCCTTGCAGAAAGTGTTCACTTGGAATGATAATTCCCAACTTGATTTCTGGTTAACCATAACCAGAATTATCAAATATAAAGACTGATATATTTCCCTCTCTGTTTTCTGACCATAAGACCTTGACTAAAAGGCCCTCATATTGGAAACTTAATACTTCAATTCTTCAACATAATGAGGTTAAAATTAAAATTCCTTTTATTGGGATAAATCTAATAAAGAGAATATATTTTGCAGTAATTGGGAACTTCTTAAATTTGAAATCGGGAAGTTTTGTCGGAAATATTGTAGTTCATTATAGCTTATAGATCAGAAACATCACTTAGAGGATATATATATATATATACACAAACAGAAGGCTGAAGGTGCCTTCATCAGATCTCATCTCGTCGGAATTGGTTAGAAAAAGGTGAGCAAAACACTGCCTATTTCTTCAGGCTGGAAAGGCAGCGGGTTAAAAATTATATACAGCAACTGTGTATTGATGGGAATGTAACTGATGACTTTAAGGTAATTGCAGATTTTTGTGCCAAATTTTATAGTGATTTATATTCCTGTAATTCCACAAGTCCACAGACTTTTTTGATTGTTTATCTCACATAAAAAAACACTCCTATTAGTCTTTTAGAAATTGCTGACAATTAATAATCTAAAAGGTAAAAAAATCCCCTGGTACCGATAGGCTATCTGCAGAAATTTATAAAGCATTTAATCAAAAATTGATTCCTTTTTAACATAAAATATTTTTAGAGAGTATTGAAAAAACAATGCTTCCTCCCTCTTTATGTCAGGGGCTAATAACTTTAATACCCAAGTCCAATAGAGATCCTCTTTTAATTGAAAATTGGCATCCAATTTCTTTATAATAGATAAGTGCCAATCAGGTTTTATACCCCAGAGACATATATCTAATAACATACACCTGATTTTAGATTTGTTGGATTACTCAGATCTTATTTCTAATGACAGTTTTATCCTTTTTCTTGACTACTACAAAGCATTTGATTGTTTAGAACATGATTTTATGTCACAGGTCTTGCACAGACTTGGTTTTGGCAGTTTTTGCAAATGTATTAAAATGCTTTATCATAATGGGAATAGCTCTATCCGACTTCCTAATGGCACTTCTCCTAGATTTTCTTTAAAATGTGGTGTAAGGCAAGGTATTTTTTAAATAGCTACTCAATTTTTAATTTTACATATTAAAGAAAGTCCTGTGAAGGAAATCTCTGCTGCTGGAACGGAACTAATTATTTGCCACAATTGCTTTATTGTCTCTTTTATCTTTTTCCAAAGCTTCTGGCCTTTTGCTTAATATTAATAAATGCAAGTTACTCCTGATTAAAAAATGTGCTGCATCCTCTTTCTATAATATACACATCAAAGAGAATGTCATGTATTTAGGAATTAAAATAATAAAACAACACATCAAAGAGAATGTCATGTATTTAGGAATTAAAATAATAAAACATACTAAACTAAGATGTCAGGAGAATTTTAACCCTATTATGGAGAAAACAACAACAAAAAAATTAATCTTTGGTTATTAATAGATCTATCACTGAAAGGCAGGACTTTGCTCACTAAAGCAGAAGGTATCTCTAGATCAGGCATCCTCACATCTGGACCTTTGGATCCACTTTCCTGCAGAGTTTAGCTCTAACCCTAATCAAACACACCTGAGCATGCTAATCATTGCCTTCACAATCATTAGAAAATCACAGGCAGTTGTGTTTTAGCAGGGTTTGTGATAAACTCTGCAGGTCATTGGACCTCCAGGGTAAGATTTGAGGAACCCTGCTCTAGATTATCCTATGCTGCTCATTCCTTATTTGTAGATAAACCTACCTGTAAGTTGATTGACATAATGTTGCTTAAATTTATTTGGAAAAATAAAACTCATTATATTAGAAAATCTGTTATTTTAAATTCTTATAATAAGGGCGGCTTAAATTTGATTGATTTTGATTCTCTTAATAATACCTTAATAATTAACTGGCTTAAACGCTTTCTCCACAATCGATCTTATATTTGGAATGTAATCCTACGATATGTCTTTTCTCAACTAGGATATGTTGTATATTTTGTACGTATTGTATTTTCTGTTTTTTTTTTTTTTGTACTTACTGTATTCTTTGTTGTTTATTATTGCAATAAAAAGGGTCGAAAGGATACGCACTTTCTGTTAATTCGTGCGGATGCGCTTTACTCATAAACATAACGTTCCTTAATGTTAGCGTTACAGTGTTATATTCAATAATAAATCATTCGTTTCACAGTTTTTGTAGAAAATATACACTTACCCGAACGAGCTGCACTGATTTAAACACTGTTCAATAGCTAAAACAAACCCTTCTTCAGTCGAATCACAACAGATGCAGGAGCGCGGCGCAAGCCTTATGACATCATATCGCCATACCAAAATAAAATTCTTCTTCTTTGGAATTTGGGCGTATTCCGCACCATATAGGCACATACCGCCACCAACTGTTTATATTCATACATGGAAGCATAGACATCATGGAAGTCCCGTCTCTATTCATATTTTATTTTATTGTTAGATTTATTTCGGGTTCACCCAAGCTGTATTTCTGGCTGCTGCGTGTTCCAGTTGGCTTTATTTATTTATTTACTTATCAAATTCGTTGGTTTAATCCTGTTTCTACTATATATTCCATTGCTATTAATTTATATGCTATTAATACCCTCTTTTAATCCTTTTCCTAATATCCTGTTTATTTTATTTTTGAATTACCTTTTAGGTTCATCATTTTAATTCTCTCTATATTATATTTCCGACATTTTAATATAACATGTTCATTGGTTTCTATTACCCCACTGAAAGCACATTTACCTGTAATAGGTTTACCTATTTTGTATAATGATGAATTTAAATTTGTTTACATTTATATCTACATTTGACATAGGAAACAACCACGATGGTATTATTCCTTATGCTACAGACAGTCCTAATTATTTTTGATAATTCATATTTATCTAATTCACCTTTTATTGTCTACCCAAAACCCCTGAATTTATTTGATATTTCCAATCAGGGGCGATCATAGGATTTTCACTTTAGGGGGGCTCAGCCTCCAATGAGGGTATAATAAAAAATAAATAAATAAAATAAAATAAACTTTTGACTAATAGGAGTGGTATACAAAACTTTTTATAGTATTTGACTGTATTGCATAGTTAGGTATAACATTTGTATACATTTTGTATGTTTACATACAGTAAACGGGGAACCAATTGTTCCCCCATGATATTTTGTAAACTGTAACTCTATTGGATAAACACACACCTTGTCTTCTGTTTCTCGTTCTGCGCTGACACGTTTTGTGGATTTAAAAAAGAAGAACGTGCTGAAAGACGTGAAAGATGCGATCAAAAGTCTGCCACCTTTTCTTATGAAATTTGAAGGGGACTGAGGCAATCACAAATTCATGAACAGCTTATGGAGCTAATCACAAAATTTTAGGGAGGCTGAGTAGTCATTTTGTCAGTAGTCAAAAATGGAATAGCGATGCCCATGTTTCCCATATAGGCTTCAAGTACTCTCTTGGGTTTGATGTTCTTGTTTACTGCTTTCCAAATTTACTCCAGTATGTCAGAGATATTTTGTTTCTTCTTATATCTAGTGGTTATTAGATATAAGAAGGAAATTATTACTTGGAGTATGTCGAAATGTCAAGTCACCTTTATTTATATTGCGCTTTTAACAATACAGATTGTGTCAAAACAGCTTTACAGTATTAAATAGGAAAATAGTGAGTCAATAATGCAAAAGAATAACAGTAAACACAAATTCAGTTCATCATTGAATTCAGTGATGTCACCATCCAGCTTAGTTCAGTTTAAATAGTATATGATATCGCTGGAAATTAAGTGTCCCCAACCAGGCAAGGTAGAGGCGACAGCGGGAAGGAACCAAAACTCCAACACTGACAGAAATAGAGAAAAAATCCTTAGGAGATCCCAGGCTTTTTAAACTGACAGAGTGTGTCTGCCTCCCAAACAATGTTTTGAGATGAAAAAAAATTGATTTTGCAAATGCTAGAAATGTGGCATTCGAAGGAAAGATTGCTATCAAATAGAACACCTAGGCTCCTAACTGATGATAAAGAATTGACAGATCAGCCATCAAGTATTAGACAGTGTTTTAGGTTATTACATGCAGAGGTTTTAGGTCCGATAATTAACACCTGATCTTTCAGAAATGACTTGTCATCCAGTTCCGTATTTCAAATTGGTATGTTTCATCAGCATAACAGGGAAAGCTAGCACCATGTTTCCTGATGATATCTCCCAAGGGTAACATGTAAAGCGTGAAAAGTAATGGCCCTAGTACTGAGCCTTGAGGTACTCCATACTGCACTTGTGATCAATATGATACCTCTTCATTCAGTGCCACGAATTAATGGCAGTCAGATAAGTACGTTTTGAACCATGCCAATGCACATCCACTAATGCCAACATCATTTTTGAGTCTATTTAAAAGAATGTTGTGGTCAGTACTACCAAATGCAGCACTTGTGAGCATGCTACTTTTTCTAGTACCTTTGACAGAACAGGGAAATTTGAGATTGGTCTGTAATTAATTAATTATTATTATTATTATTTATTTATTTATTTTAATGAGAGGCTTAATAACAGATTTAAGCTTTTTGGGGACATATCCTAATAACAAAATAATAATATACAGAAGAGGATCTATGACTTCTGGAAGCACCTCTATTAGTAGCTTAGATGGAATAGGGTCTAACATACATGTTGTTGGTTTAGATGATTTAACAAGTTTATACAATTCTTCCTGTCCTATAGAGAATGAGTGGAATTGTTCCTCAGGAGATCTAATGCACTATCTACTGTGATACTGTAGCTGCATGTTTACAATTTTATCTCTAATAGTATCGATCTTGAGAAGTAAAGTAGTTCATGAAGTCATTACTGCTTTTTGAAAATAAGTAGGTCCTGACATGTGTTGTCTAACTCCAACAGAGTTCAGAATGTCTATAAATGCTAATCCCAATGCATATTTTTCATTATCAACATTGATGTTAAAATCACCAACAATTAAGACTTCATCTGCAGCCTTCACTTACTCAGATAGAAAATCAGCAAATTATTTAATAATCTGTATTTATCTAGTTAACACTTGTTTCTCTAGATAATGTAATATGAAGCACCATTACTTCAAACGAGTTATACTTGAAGCCCATCCTCTGAGAAAGCAACACCTCACACTTTACCTTTTAGATGCGGTTCTTGTTTATGATTATGATGATTTTAAGATTAACAGTAATCTTGGGGGGTAGACTTGTTTAAAATAATGTAATCATCTGGTTTTAGCCAGGTTTCTGTCAAACAAAGTACATCTAGGTTATGATCAGTGCACAATCACAATGCATTTCATTTCAGAGCTGCGTTACAGAGGGTCATAGCCTACTGTTATTTTATCCCTTACTGCTTTAACATTAAGAAATTAGGGCGATATGATGACGTGTTGATCAGCTGGCTGAGATCAAGCTATATTTGTCTTTATCATTTTATCTGGTAGATATAGCCTATCTGTGCAACTTAGTTATTAGAAACTGCAAACGAGAAATCAATTTGGTTCTGTGTGTCGTACGATAGAAGACAGCCGTATGATTTCTATGTGAGTAGTGAGTAGGCCTATGTGTCATGTTCTGGCCATGACTGGCCATGACTGAGCCCGCAAAGGATTCAAATATTAGTCTGACCTCAAGAACACCATCCCTATTCTGAGATGTGTGCAAACCTGGTGGCCAACTACAAGAAATGTCTGACCTCTGTGATTACCAACAAGGGTTTTGCCACCAAGTACTAAGTCATGTTTTGCAAAGGGGTCAAATACTTATTTCACTCATTAAAATGCAAATCAAATCAACTTTTTTAAAATGATTTTTTGTTGTTGTTGGTGGTGGTGGTGGTGGTGGTGTTGTTATTCTGTCTCTCACTGTTCAAATAAACCTACCTACAAAATCAGAAGGGTATCAACTATTTTTTTTACTCACTGTACTTATATCAAACAATACAGGTCACATGACACAAACCAACCAATGGGAAACCAGTCACATGACTAAAGCAACCAATGAGCAAATAGAACTGATATAACTAACAAGACAATAACCAATCACAACAACTTTCTACCACCACTGGGATGTTTGCATTTTTTTTTCTTTACCACCCATTTTTTTAACATGTTCTATAATTCAAAGTCTCTTGTCCAATTATAGTGCAATATTTCCTCCAGCATTCTCTTTTAGCTGTTTTAATTATTCTCCTACAACTTGCTTTTAATCTCTGGTATATTCCAGTACATTAAGACTTTTGTAAACATTTTTTAAATGCTTGATTTCTTATTTTAATTTTATTTTTAGTAACTGTACATTCTTCAAACCACCTTTGTTAATATTATTATTTGTATAACATAATGATTTTAATAATTCCCAATTTGCTTTATCAAAACACCATTTTTCACCATTTATTTGCTTGTATTGGTTTATTCTAACATCTATTGTGCAGTACATTGGATAAGGATCACTTTCCATAGAGTTCTCTATTATATTCTATTCACATCTATTCACTAGTGAGGCAAAACATTTCCGTCATTCAAACATATTATTGTGCACTCTTCCATTAATTCTTCTACTACTTCACCATTTGTGTCAGTGAGAACTAAAAGTTCACAATGTTGCAATTGTTGAAATGCTTTGCTTATTTTGTCAAACATGTTAGTAGAACTATGGTAGCTATTCCTTCAAGTTTTGATTCAATTAAGATTAATAATATTTAATCAAAGAATTTATAGATTGTTCTGTAAATTTGATCTCTACTGTATAACAGGGAGCTTGTAAATGACTATATATATATTCTGAAATTCTGTATTTATCTGCAAACTGTGTAAAAATGTAAATAATAATAATAGTGATAAAATAGAAAAAAATAAAGATTACATAAACAAACAAACAAACAAAATCAATTCATTTTAATAAATGTTTATTCCTCATATTATAAAATGAGAGTGTGACTGGTGAGGCGTCATCAGTTCTCTCTATGCTGCCCCCCAGTGGACGGATCAAGAACTGCCTGGACAGTTCATGAACGTACTGATGAACACACAGTATAAAGCTAAGCGATTTGGAGAACTGGAGTCAAATCTAAAAGCCTTACGGCGCCACAAGAGAAACAACGCGACTGAGGAGCAAAACAAGACCACAAAAGACACTGAAAATGTTGACCCTAAATGGATTCCAGCCTTCCCTCAGCTCATTCATGGGAACTGACTGGCCAGGGCGCAGTCTCTGGCCGGAGATCACACCTCTTTACAGACACGCAGAGGTACTGCAGGAGCTGAAGAGCAGCCTGGAGCAGCTGGAGAAACTTCAGCACAAGATATTTGAGGAGATCCAGCAGGAGATCCACCCAGTCGCCTGCACAATGGAGAAAGAGGGAAGCGGATTTGCTTTGACCCTGGACACTGAAGACTTTTCCCCAGAAGAGCTGTCTGTCAGACAGGTGGGCAGGAAGCTGCATGTCAGCGGAAAGAGTGAGAAGAAGCAGGAGGAAGGGAAAGGCTCGTACTTACAGACTCCAAGAGTTCAAACGGGTGTTTGATCTGCCTCAAGGAGTGAATCCTGAGGCAGTGAGATGCTCCATGGCTGATGGAAAGCTCTACATACAGGCACCAGTAAATCAGCCATCTGAAGCAGCTGAGAGGATGCTGCCCATTGACTGTCAAACTGTGAAGACAACGCAGCCAGAGACAACCAAGATACAACACCACACCAGCGAGACACAGAAGATACGCAACAAAAGAGTGCCCTCTGCTGGACAATCTTAAATAACTATGTTTAGTTTTTATATACATTTTGGCAGAAGTCTTATACATAAAAAAAGTAATATACATAAAAATCATTTTAATGTAGTTTTTCAATTAAACTGAAAATAAAAAAGGCATAAGATTACATTTTCTTTTGTATTGTACTTCTCTTCATGATAAAGAAATGTAAATCAAAATGTTTTTGGAAATCTATGAGCGGGAATAAACAGTCATTTAATAATAATAAAAATAATAAATAAATTCAGACCAATTCTAACTATTAACTAGTTGCTTATTATTAACATATTGGCTATTTATCATTTATAAAACACATATTCTGCATGACCATATTCTACATCCCTAATCCTACCCAATACCAATACCGACTACACCACTGGTGCCACATTACTTATTGTCAACAAAATGTCCAAAAGGGACCATCAAAATAAAGTTACCAACTTAACTACTACCTTACTAATTATTAATAAGCAGCAAATTAGTCATTTTATGGAGGCAAAAGTTGTAGTTAATGGCTTGTTATAGCAAGAATTGGACCTTAAAATATAGTGTGACTATTAATTCTGTCAAAAACAGACATTATCTTTGTAAATACATGTCTACAACAACAACAACAACTAATGCTGGGAAATATTTTAGCATACAGACTGAATACAATTTATAAAGGACGCTAATGATATACAGACAGGTGCAGATGATTAACTTGAGGTCGGTGGCGTAGCCTGAGCATCAGAGGACTAAGGCGGAGCTGGAAGGAGGGAGGAGCCCAACGGAGAAGGTGGGATGGAGCGACAAGGCGATGGTGGAACAATGCCCAACCAAGGTGGAGCTAATCTCTTTAACAGTTTCTTCTAAAGATGTTACAATGCTAAAAGAAAAAAATATATAAATAGCACTTACCAGTGGTAATATAAAAAATATAGTGAAAATATATGTAAAATACACTGACTTACTAACTAAATACATACTTACATAGAGTAAAGTCGTGCATTTATCCAAGACGGGAGAAAATGATTCATTCTGGGTAATATTTTATTCACTTGATTAATATTTTAAAACTATTTTAATACAATTTGAAAGTCTCAGAAATAAAATACTGTATAAAAAAGTAATACAGGTCTAAAAAATAAGTCAAATTAATTTTAACGGTTCTTGTGTTTCCCTGTTCTTTAAAAGTAGTAAATGAGGCAGACACACAGACAGACACATACTCTTAAGACAGAAGTGAGTGAACAAATCTGATTTATGATTACAATTTGAGGGTGTGCAAGCACAACTGAACATGGATTCATCCCATCTGTCTCTCTAGGCTGAGATACATCTCATGGGAGTTCAGGTGTGTGAGTTTATTGGTATTCATATGTGTTTGGAAGGCTCTGGCATCATTTTGTCTATTTCAGAGTACCTTCTAAAACATGGACCATGCATGTGCACACACACAGTCAACGTTTGAACAATCATCTGCAGAAAACATTTTGCAGGTAACATAATGAAAAAAAAAATACATACATAAAAATGGCATTGTTGATATTATCTATAAATTCTATAATAGACACATTTAAGATTCTTTTGTAGTCTTTTCTGACAAGGAGTAGATAAAGTTTGCATCCTCAATTCAACAGGTTATAAAACAAATTTGTGACAGTCCAAAAAGCACACAGTAGTGGTTTTACTGTATAGAAACATTTTAGACATTGAATCCATAATCACTGAGATATCCACAACTGTTTTGCAGCCATATGTTTGCCAGAGATAATGGTGTAATCTTCTATTCCCTTTTACCATCAACTGTCAGATTCGTATTAGCTCTATAAGAATTATCCAGTCAGACCGCTGAGAGATGTTTTCTGTCCTTCCTCATTCTCTCATTTTTCAGTGATGCTTTAGGAAAACAAAACAGAAAGACGCTTTGTGATAGTCTACTCACTCTTCATTCCTTCTTCTTTGCATTTGTTACACAAGAAAGGGCCAGAGTCTGGGTGGATTTGGTCATCTTTCCATCACTTATGGGGAGCTGTTGGGTATTTAATCAGCTTTTCTGGACATTTCCTGAACATCTGCAAGTGGCTGTCCTTCTGTTTTGTCATTCATTCCAATGTGCATGAATGTATATTAAAGATTTCCACTGTACTGCTGTTTAATATATGACTAAATGCTTTTCCATAATCTCTCAGATTTTGTTATCTTACATGAGTAGGTCTAGTGTTTGACTTTTGTGAAAACTGTGGATGAGAATGATGGTCCTGTAAGGACCAGGAATAATAGAATCACACATAATACTCCTTGTTTTTGTTTTTCTTGCTCTTGCTGACACTACTGGTACCGTCCATTTGTTTCTCCTTAACGATTGTTCCGTTTGACTGGGCTGAATTGCAAATGTAGTTGCGGCTCTCATCCACGTGGTACGATCCTTCGTCGCGGTTGCGGTATTTGTACATGGCATAGAGAAGAATGAGGATGCAAAGTGCGGCAGCAACGACGATGCCGACCACCATCCCAGTGGTGCTGCTGGACTCACGGAAAACCTCTGACTGACCAGGATAGCTCTTCACCCCGGGGCCTGTAGGATTAGCTGAAGAAACAAAAACACAAAGGGTTAGTCCATCAAACCGTTCTCACCAAATTCACCAACTGGGACCATTGGAAATACTGTTATTTGACTAAATGTTTGAGCTTTCCCACTCAAATGTGCACACACAGAAACTGAAGCAGCAGGCCTGTGTAGGTGTGTGTAATTAGCTGTCAGTTTCCTGCTACAAATATGCTGCTTCTGACATTTAATCAGAGATGGTGAAACTGAGCACATGCAATACCTGACAGGGTACATCTCTAACATGACTTCCAAATGCAAGAGCTCTTTCAGTATACTATAAAGCTGAAAATATATCATTATGTGTGAGACACCCCTCATCATCCTGAAAAGCGGTAGGTTATACCAAGATCATGGACAAATAATAGCAACTGCTTTTTTAAGTTAGAACCTCAAAAACACCATATGATTATATTGCAGGTGTTCATGCAGTTACATGACCATAGGCAACATCACATTGGATAATAAAACAGGCAAAACTAACAGCTTTCTCTAGTGCAAATCATCTTTTGGCATTTAAGACGCGCAGTGAAGGATTAGCTCTGAAACTTTTTTTTTTTTTTTTTTTGCTATTTTTGTTGCTAGAAGTTGCTTAGTTTGAATTGTGTCAAAGCTCTTGAGGGGCCCATAGCCAAAGTGGCCGGGCTGAGTACGGAAGCCAAGGCCACGGAGGCTGTCCCACCATGGCCTCCTGAACTCTCTGTCACGCCATGGCCTCCTGAACTACCTGTCCCGCCTGATTCGCCCTGCAGGCCTCCTGAACTACCTGTCCTGACATGGCCTCCTGAACTCTATGATCTGCCATGGTCTCCTGAACTCTATGATCCGCCATGGCTCCCCAAGCTCCCTGATTCGCCCTGCAGGCCTTCCATGTCTCCATTAGTCACTGGCCTCCAGGGCGCCCACCCCCCTCCCCGTTTGATGTTATGGCACGAGACGCACCTTCCGGTAGGAGGGAGTAATGTCAGGTTTCTGTATGTCCATTTCGTGTTTTGGCCCCAGCTTTAGTTCCGTCTTGTCCTTATATGGTCTTGTTTCAGTTTTGAGTTAAGTTATCCCACATGTTTTCTGTCTGTAGTATAAACAGTATAATATTGTAGTATAATATATGTAGTATAATATTATGTGAGCAGGTCTAAAATTTAATACAGAAATCATTTTATGGGGGTCCCTTAATGCTTAGGGAAGCCTACCCTCCAGCCCCCTCTCAATTCAAAAACTGGCTAAAAGTAGTCACCACAGAGAACAGAGAGCGTGTAGTAGAATGGAGAGGATTTTTTCTACAAGTATTAATTTATTTGGAATGCCAGAAGAACACATTATCCGAACACATCATTTGCCAAGCCAAGTTATTTTTAATTTGCTTCAAGAAATAAAAGGCGACTTGGAACCCTCAACTAGGAGGAGTCACGGAATACCAAGTCTATCAAAAACTTCTTGCAACCCTTCATTTTTTGGCCTCCGGTTCTTTTCAACAGACTATGGCTTCTTAACTTCTTTATTCTTTATTTATGACTACGCTTAGTATATTGCTTTGGTCAATATGTAAATGAGATGTTGCGCAGTGTTCTTTAATTTGTGTGTTGTCAGTAAATTACCTGCAGAAAATTTCCATGACCATTTGCACTGTTTTAGAATTGTTTTAGTGCTCTTGCACTAATTTGCCCTGTTTAGTAAATCTGTCCCTTAATCTTTAAAGCACTACATGTGAATTCCGTAACATCAAGTATGTGCTGCCACAATATAACCTGTAATTGAATGGTTTGTATGTTCACATACTGAGTAAATTACAAACTAAGCCAAAATAGTTTGTAATTTAAGCATATATTTAGGTCAGCTAAATGACTTTTCTTTAATCAATATAATTTGTATTATTGCAGTGGGAGTTTTTAATAGAGTTTCTACAATCAGTAGAATGTCTGTACTAAGTGGCTGACTATCTGTGTTGTATTAAGTAGTGCAGATGTGTCATTGTATTGATGTGAGTGGCTTTCCACATAGTAGACACTAATCAGTGTCATACAGGGTTGGATTGAGAGACTAAACTTTTTTTATTATTATTTATTTTTAGAACAGGAACATAATCTGTTATTTGTACAAATACTATGCTTTTTACAATTTAACCACTTCCCAACAAACCTAGAACAACCTGCTTTTATAAAAATTCAAGTTTAAAAGTTACAATAAAATAGAGGGACTAAACTTTTTTGGGAATTTCAAGATTTTTGTGGCTCACAGGTCTGGTTACGATGAGCATAAATAAAACTGATTGTTTTGACTGGATATTTAAATAGTTTGTTTTTTGAACTAAATTTGCTCTTTGTTTTCATAATGGTTTTAGTTATGCGATTATGCGGTTACACCAGACATGAATAGGAATGTGAGTAAAAAGACAATTATTTGTATTTATATATCATATTTGCTGTCCTACTGTTTGCAGATTAACTGGTCCTTGTTCAAGTATGTTTGCATTACAGCAAAAAACTGCCCAGATGATGAATCATAATCTACTAATCTCTCTTGGACAGCATCAGTCACATGCTGCAATATGCCAGGGCACTGATCCTTAGAAGTTATGTCTTGCTTATCTTCTGTAAAATGCATGTGATTGCCTGAAATGTACCACATTTCAATATTTGGGGAGGTCTGGCAGTCTTGGTCTAGTATCTTCAAGCAGGGCTTGACATTAACACCTGCCACTCTTACTAGCCACTTTGGCGGGTTGAATTTAATAACAGAGCTCAACATTAATTGTCTGCGACAACCATTAAAACACCTAATTAGGGAAGCACCGAAATTTTGGGCAAGAATAATTCTGATTTTATTACATTTGCTGTAAACGGCTATTGATAATGGATAATGTATTAACAGTAACAAGGTCGCACCAGTTGAGGATCGCTTAGCCTGTCTGTGTGTGAGATAATCTATCTGAGAAATCAGCACAAAGGAACACAACTGCACACAGAACAAACATACTGCAGTAAAAATGTAGTTTTTATATATTTGTAAGTTTTAGCCTAGTTAAGCAACATGACACGACCAAGAGAGTGCCGTTTTCTCTGAAAACCACGATTGTAAATCTGGCTGATTTTATACAAACAAGTAGTTAATATACGTTATAGTACAATATTGTCAGTGTTGACTGTTTTTGCTTGATTTGGTTAAAGAAAATAGTTTAAAACAAAGATCACAGCAGAATAGTCACGCATCTCTGAGCAACATACAGCGGTGTTTCGTAATTGAATAATTTTATTGATGCTGAATTAATCATTTGAGTCAACAATTCAGTGGTCCATTCTTAAAGACAGGCACTTCCTTCAAGGGATACTCCACCCCAAAATGAAAATTTTGTCATTAATCACTTACCCCCATGTTGTTCCAAACCCGTAAAAGGTTCGATCATCTTCGGAACACAATTTAAGATATTTTGGATGAAAATGGATTAAAAGTAGCACTTTGAATTTTTCCTAACATTTCATATATATATATATATATATATATAAACTTATTTTAAACACCAAGCTCATAACATTATTTATACTGTTGTCATTTTGCATCGTAAATGCTTTCATGCTACATTTTAGCTTCATTAAAATGTGTAAATGCCACTTCAGATGCTTCTGTTTGTTATGCAGTGGAAAGTCATATAAAATGTCATTTCCCAACAACAAAATTGTGGCCAGTGGAAATGCTGAGTGGCTAGTAATTTTGGAAAACCATTAGCCACAGTGGCTGGTGAGCAAAAACGTTAATGTCAAGCCCTGTCTTCAAGTATACAGTACATGCATCTTCACAGTCAAGCACCCTCTGTAACTAAGCCATCACATTGGCTTAACAAAATTAGTAATGTCTACAATGAGTAGTCTTTTGATTTGTTCTCTGAGAGCTGACATTTGGTTGTCCAGATATTCCTGACTTGACCATCAACACAAAACTCTTGTACACTGCCCTTCTAATTTTCCATTCCATTCCTTCTAACAAACAAACTGTCACTCATCAAAAAGCCTAGATACAGAACAAAAGTGGGAGTGTGTTTTCTCACAGAAAGCAAACCATTTTCTGTTCAATAAAAGGCCTTGTTGATGGCAGTGTTTAAATATGTTTGAAAAGGATGTTGTTGGAAAAGTGTTCAACTAAATGGGGCCATATAAGATATGACTGACAAAGCAAAGGCTTCATCTTCTTGACTCACATGCTCTCAGATTTTTTTTTTCTTTTGCCCAAGCTGTATTTGAGTAGAGATGCTGTCCAGCCTTATCCTCAAGCAAATGTCACAGCAGGCACGATCTCATCTTCTGACCTATGTCTATCTCCTGAAGCGCACACAACAAAATTGAAGCAGATGAAGGTGTTGCTGGGATTAGAAAGTCAGTCATTTTTGTACAATTTGATGTAGGCTTTTTGGCTTTTTGAAACTTTTCTGCACCATCTTTTCTCTTTTATCTTTCCATTGTCGACAAAGCTTTCCAAAAGCTTTTTCCAAAAAAAAAACATTCATGTTCAATAAACATAAATATATTTTAAATGTGATTTCATTATGTAATTATGGGGGCTATATATTTTAAATGATATACAGTATCTCACAGAAGTGAGTACACCCTCACATTTTTGCAATATTTATTATATCTTTTCATGTGACAACACTAAAGGAATAACACTTTGCTACAATGTAAATTAGTGAGTGTACAGCTTGTATAACAGTGTAAATTTGCTGTCCCCTCAAAATAACACACAGCCATTAATGTCTAAACTGCTGATCACAAAAGTGAGTACACCCCTAAGTGAAAATGTCAAAATTTTGCCCAAAGTGTCAATATTTTGTGTGGCCACCATTATTTTCCAGCACTGCCTTAACCCTCTTAGGCATGGAGTTCACCAGAGCTTCACAGGTTGCCACTGAAGTCCTTT
This sequence comes from Cirrhinus molitorella, assembly GCA_033026305.1. NCBI lineage: Eukaryota > Metazoa > Chordata > Actinopteri > Cypriniformes > Cyprinidae > Cirrhinus > Cirrhinus molitorella. Next base: position 7,662,627 of record CM065126.1, on the reverse strand, counting down.
TCCACACCTCCATGATGACATCACAGACCTGGTGGATGTTGAAGACTTTGCACTCCTCCACCTTCCATTTGAGGGTGCCCCACAGATGCTCAATAGGGTTTAGGTCTGGAGACACGCTTGGCCAGTCCATCACCTTTCCCCTTAGCTTCTTTAGCAAGGCAGTGGTCATCTTAGAGGTGTGTTTGGGGTCGTTATCATTTTGGAATACTGCCCTGTGGCGCAGTCTCTGCTTCAGTATGTCACAGTACATGTTGGCATTGATGTTTCCCTCAATGAACTGTAGCTCCCCAGTGCCGACAGCACTCATGCAGCCCTAGACCATGACACTCCCACCACCATGCTTGACTGTAGGCAAGACACACTTGTCTTTGTACTCCTCACCTGGTTGCCGCCACACGCTTGACACCATCTGAACCAAATAAGTTTATCTTGGTCTCATCAGACCACAGGACATGGTTCCAGTAATCCATGTCCTTAGTCTTGCTTGTCTTCAGCAAACTGTTTGCGGGCTTTCTTGTGCATCATCTTTAGGAGAGGCTTCCTTCTGGGATGACAGCCATGCAGACCAATTTGATACAGTGTGCGGCGTATGGTCTGAACACTGACAGGCTGACCCCCCACCCCTTCAACCTTTGCAGCAATGTGAGGGGTGTACTCATTTCTGTGAGATACTGTATGTACAATAAAGATATAAATACAGGTCCTTCTCAAAAAATTAGCATATTGTGATAAAGTTCATTATTTTCTGTAATGTACTGATAAACATTAGACTTTCATATATTTTAGATTCATTACACACAACTGAAGTAGTTCAAGCCTTTTTTTTGTTTTAATATTGATGATTTTGGCATACAGCTCATGAAAACCCAAAATTCCTATCTCAAAAAATTAGCATTTCATGAAAAGGTTCTCTAAACGAGCTATTAACCTAATCATCTGAATCAACTAATTAACTCTAAACACCTGCAAATGATTCCTGAGGCTTTTAAAAACTCCCAGCCTGGTTCATTACTCAAAACCGCAATCATGGGTAAGACTGCCGACCTGACTGCTGTCCAGAAGGCCATCATTGACACCCTCAAGCAAGAGGTCTGTGGGATGGAAAAAGTGTGGCAGAAAACGCTGCACAACGAGAAGAGGTGACCGGACCCTGAGGAAGATTGTGGAGAAGGACCGATTCCAGACCTTGGGGGACCTGCGGAAGCAGTGGACTGAGTCTGGAGTAGAAACATCCAGAGCCACCGTGTACAGGCGTGTGCAGGAAATGGGCTACAGGTGCCGCATTCCCCAGGTCAAGCCACTTTTGAACCAGAAACAGCGGCAGAAGCGCCTGACCTGGGCTACAGAGAAGCAGCACTGGACTGTTGCTCAGTGGTCCAAAGTACTTTTTTCGGATGAAAGCAAATTTTGCATGTCATTCGGAAATCAAGGTGCCAGAGTCTGGAGGAAGTCTGGGGAGAGGGAAATGCCAAAATGCCTGAAGTCCAGTGTCAAGTACCCACAGTCAGTGATGGTCTGGGGTGCCATGTCAGCTGCTGGTGTTGGTCCACTCTGTTTTATCAAGGGCAGGGTCAATGCAGCTAGCTATCAGGAGATTTTGGAGCACTTCATGCTTCCATCTGCTGAAAAGCTTTATGGAGATGAAGATTTCATTTTTCAGCACGACCTGGCACCTGCTCACAGTGCCAAAACCACTGGTAAATGGTTTACTGACCATGGTATTACTGTGCTCAATTGGCCTGCCAACTCTCCTGACCTGAACCCCATTGAGAATCTGTGGGATATTGTGAAGAGAAAGTTGAGAGACGCAAGACCCAACACTCTGGATGAGCTTAAGGCCGCTATCGAAGCATCCTGGGCCTCCATAACACCTCAGCAGTGCCACAGGCTGATTGCCTCCATGCCACGCCGCATTGAAGCAGTCATTTCTGCAAAAGGATTCCCGACCAAGTATTGAGTGCATAACTGAACATAATTATTTGAAGGTTGACTTTTTTTGTATTAAAAACACTTTTCTTTTATTGGTCGGATGAAATATGCTAATTTTTTGAGATAGGAATTTTGGGTTTTCATGAGCTGTATGCCAAAATCATCAATATTAAAACAAAAAAAAGGCTTGAACTAGTTCAGTTGTGTGTAATGAATCTAAAATATATGAAAGTCTAATGTTTATCAGTACATTACAGAAAATAATGAACTTTATCACAATACGCTAATTTTTTGAGAAGGACCTGTATATTTTACACGTGATTTAATTGTGTATGTATTATTTTTTGTGTATTTTTATTATTATTTACTGCATTTATTTACTGTCCACCAGAAAAAAAGTTCCAGCACTACAATTTGTCACGTTTGTAGTAATAATGAGGCAAGGACTCTAACCCTAACCCTAACCCTCAAACAAAAAAAAAAACCCCAATGGGGTAAAATAAACAGCATGCTCACACAAAGACTAGAACAGGGGTGCCCAACCCTGTTCCTGGAGATCTACCTTCTGTCAGGGTTCTGTCACTTCGGTCTAATTTATTCATGGTTTTGTGAAAGAGCCCTGACACTCCCTTCCTGTCTTGTTTACTTGTGAGCGTGTGGCTCTCTTGTCTGCGTGCATTGTTTCATGTTGGAGCATGGTGTTCGGATCCCGGCACTCGTGTCTTGTTAACCCTTTCAGTGGTGAGTTTAAAATATTCTATCTGGCCCCTGGGAGTGAGTTTTTTTTAGGCGACCGTTATTTTAGAACGTTCACCCTTAATGTTTCCATGGCGACGCGTCAAGTTGGTCACGTGACACACCACAGCCACAATAGCGCTGTATGACAGATGTATCGCTTTTATTTCGTTTTTCCGTTTTAATTCAAAATATTCACACACTTGCTCACCATGTCATCAACTATCTGATATTCCGATTCACAAATATGCGTAATTGAGTGTATTTTGTAGTTTAAAAGACAGTATAAATGATCTCGATCGTGATCTGTAACGTGAGATGGGCGTCGCCATGTTTACGCGCGGCCGCCTCATTCATAAAAGCAGAGATACGCGGAACATGCAGGATAAATCCCGAAATACATGCAAGTAAGTGGCTGGTGAACTGGGAGAAGAATAGAGAACTTTATAGTTACTTTCACTATGTGTATCTGAATAAAACACATCGGCAAATTATATTTGAATGAATTGCTATTGCTTGCTGCTTTCGTGTGTGTGTTTTACAAACTCTAAATGAATCTTTTTACTAGTACATGTGTGTATTTACATGTCTAAAACATAAAATAAGCATTAGGTGGTTAAAAACACTACATAATTGTGATAATATGACAAGTCTCTGTCTGGGTCAGCGCCAGCCAACGCGCCAAAGCGCAGTTTGAATTTTTCAGTTGCGTGACGTCATCAAACGTTCTAAATCCCATATGTGGGACCTTACTCCCAGGGGCACAGAAATAAGAATCCCACATGTGGGACCGTACTGCTCAAAGGGTTAAAGTTTCGGTTTCGTGTCGGGGTTAGGACACTCACGCTCCATGTTCTGTTTTGCTGTGGGAGCGTACGTCTCGAGTTCGCTGATGATGTGTGTGTACTTTGTGTCTTGTGCCTTGTCCTGCCAGCCAACCAAGTTGCCAGTTTGTTTCCCCTACAGGGTAGTTTTTGTTTGTTTATTTTATTTTTGCTAATAAAAGCCCTTTCTCTGCCTGCAAAATTGAGCCCTAGCCTCATCCCTACACCCCATCCCTGACACCTTCCTGCTGTCACGCCCCTGGACTGTGTTTGTTGTGTTTTCTTCCCATGTGCTCTGTGACCTAGTTTCTGTTAATTGATTGTCATTTAGTTCAGGTGTGTCTCATTATCTACCCTTTATAAGTTCCTTCCTGTTCTGTGGTTTTTGTCCGGTCTTCGACCTCACGTTATGTGTGTTAGTGAAATCTCCTCCCGTGTTTGTACCTTTCGTTGTGTCTCATTAAAAGACTTTGATATCTTCATCCTCTTGAGCCTGCGTGTTCCTAAACACACCCGAAGTGTGACAGAAGACCGGAACTACAAAACAGTAAGCGTCGTGTTCCCCAGTCTTTTCTTTTCCGTTTTTGAGCAGTTTTTATTTTCTGTTTTTGTCGTGTGATGGACCCCATATACAGCCCCGAATTTCTCCTCCTAATGCTGAAGCAGGGGGAGAGAACGCTCGAGGACCATACAAGACAGTTCATTTTCATCGCGAACTATGCTAGCTATCCGGACGGCACGCTCTGCACATTCTACAACACCAGCCTGAACCCCGCGTGCAGAGCGTTGTCGTCCGAAGATGGTCCTCGAGCGGACTTCGCCGCCTATGTGGAGTGGACACTGGCGAGAAACGGGTCCTCCCTCACCATCCGCCCTGAGGAAAATCGCGCCAGTGCCACTCCGGACCCAGAGCCCAGCCCACCATCTCCCCGCTGCGCGGAGCAACAGCCCGAGCCCACCGCTGACGGAGAGCCAGAGCCCAAAGCGACCGACGAGCCATCGCCTAGGAGCGCGACAGAGCTGAGGATCGCCTCGGAGCCCGAGCCCAAAGAGTCAGACCAGGTGCGTGAGCCGGCTACAGAGCACGCCATGGTGGAGAACGCCAGTGACAGCGAGAGCGCGGAGTGGAGCTCCGCCCACTGCACCAAGGCTGAGGGTGAGCTAATTATATATCTGGGGCTGCTGGAAATGGAAAAAGAAGACCTAATAGACTGGGAAACGGAACTGGAGTTGTATCCTGCCCCTTTATTCCCTCCTTCGTCTCCGCTGGTCCCGTCCAGCCTTCCTTCGTCTCCGCTGGTCCCGTCCAGCCCTCCTTCGTCTCCGCTGGTCCCGTCCAGCCCTCCTTCGTCTCCACTGGTCTCGTCCAGCCCAGAAGTGGTTCCTAAAACTCCAGTACACGCTTCACAAGAGCGCCCTCCAGTACCAGCACCTCGTCGGTGCCCTCCAGTGCCCGCTCCTCAAGAGCGCTCTCCAGTGCCAGCACCTCGTCGGTGCCCTCCAGTGCCCGCTCCTCAAGAGCGCCCTCCAGTGCCAACGCCTCGTCGGCGCCCTCCAGTGCCCGCTCCTCAAGAGCGCCCTCCTGAATTCAGCCCTGAGGACATTCACAAGGTCCCGCCCACCCACCCTTTCCTGTCTACTCCGCTGCTGGTTCCTGTCAGCCCCACGGCTCACCCTCAGCCCAACATCTGTGTGCTGGATTCGCCACGGGTCTGCCAGTCTCCATCGGCGTCATGGCTGGAGGATCCCTCACCTCTGCCTCCAGCCTCTGAGTCCCGGACTCCGCCTCGGCCCTTCGACCCGTCGGCTCCACCATGGCTCCTAGCTCCCTCCTCTCCACCGTGGCCCATCAGTCCACCAGCTCCGCCGGGCTCCCTCGTCCCTCCGGCTCCGCCTTGGTCTGTCATCGACCATCCGCCGCCTCGGGACTCCGCTCCTCCGGCTGCGCCTCGTCCCTCCATCCCTCCAGCTCTGTCAGGCTCCTCCTTCCCTCCGGCTCCTCCTCAGTCCTCGGTCGCTCCGGCTCCACCGCGGCCTTCTGGATCCCTGTCTCCGCATCGGTCGCCGGTGCCATCTGTTCCGCCTTGGCCCTCCGGATCCTCCCCGTCGCCCTGGCCCATCGGCTCTCTGTCTCCGCCTCGGGCTCCTCCTCCACCTGCTCCGCCGCCGTTGGTCGGCCCCCTGGAGTCGGTGGCCATTCCTCCACCATGGCTCCTCCCTCCGTCGGCTCCACCGTGGGCCGCCATTTTGGCAGTGGCCTGGGTCTCTCCTGGCTCCTCCTGCTTCAGATCCCTCCTGTCTTCTCCCTGGCTCCTCCCTCCATCATCTCCTCCCTGGACTCCCTTGGTTCTCCTCCTCCCGGTTGTCCGTCCTCCTCCTGAGCCTCCTCCCAAGTTTCCTTCTGTTTGTGGCGCGAGGACGCGCCATCCGGGAGGGGGGGAGTACTGTCACGCCCCTGGACTGTGTTTGTTTTGTTTTCTTCCCCATGTGCTCAGTGTGACCTAGTTTCTGTTGATTGTGTCATTAAGTTCAGGTGTGTGTCGTTATCCTCCCTATATTAGTTCCTTCCTGTTCTGTGTTTGTTGTCCGGTCTTCGACATCACGACAACGTCGACCTCACGTTATGTGTATTCTCCTCCTGTGCTTGTACCCTACCTTGTGGATTATTAAAAGACTTATTATTATCATCTTCGTGAGCCTGCGTGTTCCTAAACACACCCGAAGTGTGACACCTGCAGAGTTCAGTTCCAACCCTCATCAAACACACCTGTCTGTAATTATCAAGTGCTCCTTCAGATCCTAATTAGTTGGTTCAGTATTGTCTGATCAGGGTTGAAGCTGAACTCTGCAGGAAGGTAGATCTCCAGGAACAGGGTTGGGCACCCCTGGAAGAGAAAATACATGAGCATCAAGGCTCTGTCACATAACCAAGAATAAACCAGACCAAAGAGACAAAATTATGATAAAATTAGTGAATGCTAATGAAGACCATCTCTTATGTGAACTGATTATTTTGTAGAAATCTGTTGAAAAATGAAACAACATGAAACTATTGGGTGAGTGTGAGGGAATTAAAATAAATTGGTATGTCAGAGTTGTGTTAATATATTGTAGATTTTGTATTGAAAAATAAAATGGTAACACTTTACAATATGGGTGCACAAATAAGCATTATTTCATTCTTAACTAATGCAGAGATAATCTATAATCTCATGAAGAACTAAACCATTTATTAATAATCACTGCATAAGCAACAAATTAACATTCTACATGATTCATAGATTAAGTAATCAATATATTGTTATTAGTTAATTGTGTCAAAATGTATTAATTCCCTATTAACTTATTTTATCAACTAATGGTGTCAATTCATGTGTTAATTATCACAATAAGCCATGCATTTCAACTTCCAGTTGTCTGCTTTAATTAATAATTAGCTTATGATTTAAAAGTTAAGTAATATGACATTGTGGTAATTCTAAATCCATAACCACAATGACATATTACTTAACAATTAGTTAATAGTTTTGTGCCACAACAAGTAAAGTCATAACATAATGGTACATTTGCAAATCATTAGCTAATGAGTGATTAAAGCAGACAACTGGAAGGTGAAGTACATAGCTTTGACCACTGTGGTAATTAACATAATGTACACAATTAGTTCATAAAATAAGTTATTAGGGAATTAATACATTGTGACACATTTAACTAATAACAATGTATTGATTACTTAATCTATGAATCATATTGAATGTTCATTAGTTGCTGATGTAGTTATCATTAATAAATTGTTTAGTTCTTCATGAATTATACATTAGCTCATGATTGTCTTTGCATTAATTAAGAATTAATTAATTAATGCATATTGTAAAGTGTTACCAAAAAAAAAAAAAATAGATATGAGATGTTCTTTTTCCACTTGAGCCCCTGCCCCTCAAAATGTCTGTGCATGTCAGTGTTCATAAGTGTGTCTAAAAATGAAGTAGAATGTAACCCTTGTTTTCCTGTACCATTTAGTCTTTGCCTATAGTCCTCATTATGCTTACCTATACCTTGTGTGCTTTTCTCCCTATGTACTGTGCCTTCTACAATCATGTTCTTGCCAGATTATTTTGTACCTCACAAGGATTGCCTTGTTATTTTTTTTTCTAGTCAACAGCTTTAGTCTTGTTCCTTTCTTTTCTTTACATTTATATAGCGTTTTTCTGGTCAGCACTTACACTCATGCTTCTGACTCCTCTTCTGGGCTCTATCTAGCCAAGGGGTGACCAACATCAGCCCTGAAGAGCCACAGTCCTTCAGAACTCAGTTACAACTGAGCCTTATGTCTAAGGTTTACTAGAAAGCTACAGGCAGGTGAATTTTTATTATGTTTAGAGCAAAACTCTGTAGGATTGTGGCTCTCCAGGACCGATGTTGGCCACCCCTGATCTAGCCCATTAGTAAGACAAGGTTGACTGCTTCTCACAAAATGTACTTCAATAGGTTAGTCTCATAACTTGTAGAAGTCTATGATTATAGTGGCACCTTGTGGTCAAAAACAGCAAATGTATTAGGGACAGAATAGAAATGGTGATGGTAAACAGAACAGCAAAAGGCTTACTCTAGTTGAGTACCATCTGTTTGTTTTAGCACACTTAGCACAGGTGCTATAGTCACTTTATTTTTAACTTCATTGGCAAAGCTTCCAGTGCCAGCCACTTCCAGTTATTTTGCATGTACAAAAACAGTCCATTATACTGCTTGATATTATGCTTAACGGAACACTCAGATAAAGTTAGGAGAGAATGGACCAAGGAAGCAGTGGGCTGCCTCTCTCATGACGAGGGATCTTCTGCTGGAATACAGCCCATAGTTGAAATTTGTGCTCTACATTTAACCCATCATTAAATGTCACCCATCAACCAGGTCGTGGTTTTGAAGGTGGAAGAGAGCACTTGTTATTCACTCCCCCCACCATGTCCATCATTTTAAGCCGCAGATACTGTTCTTCTGCTACAATGTCTGCATGCTACATCCCACAGAGCAAGCTTTATGCTTAGTTGACCTCAGGTCCAAGTCAGAAGCATCAAATGTAGTGCTATTACCACCCTTATGTCTGGGTTTTCTTTTGTTTTGGGAGGTGTTTGTGTATCTTCTGTCCAGGAAGAATCTTTATTTGACCCTCTAACTCTAGTAATCTCTATTCTGTTTCTATTCTTAAAAAAAAACTCTATTTGTTTTCAAATTGCTTAAAAAAACACTTTATAATAACATTCAGCTTTAAGTCATTTATAAGTGATTTAGTTAATGATGAAATATTTTACAAAGCATTCACAAATGATTAATAAGTGATATGCTAACAATTTGTGTATGTTTTGTTAATTCATTTACAAGTCAATTACAAGTTCATTTACAAGTAATTAGTTAATGATGAACTAATCATTTACAAAACATGACTATGTGTTTATAAATGATTAATAAGTGCTATGTTAAAAAGTGCAAAAATGCAAATATTCTAAAGCTATTTTCTTTTTAAAATAATAATAAATTATTTGCTGTCAAGTGAGTAAACATGTAAACCCTTTCTCTCATCAGCAAAGACTAGTCTAGTGATAATGTAAACCAGTTTTACCCTCTAATGAAGATCACATCAGGTGATCAGCCTTACATTGCATCACACACTACAGATTATTCAAAACCTGTTGTGTAAATGCATGAGTAAATAATTTACAAATCTTTCTGCATCCCCTAATCTAAAGTGTAAACTACGCATTAGTTGTAAATGTTTTATAAACCTGCTGGTTAAAGGTTGTGTGGGTATACACACTGGGGGGAAAGATCTACAAATGATGAGTAAAACATTTACAACTGATGAATTGTTTACACTTTAGAATAGGGGATGCAGAAAGATATGTAAATTATTTATTTCTTATGTGATCTTCAATGGAGGATAAACATTTCAATGACTGACATTTCAATTATTTATAATTGTTTAATAATATATTAACTAGTAACTTATTAACCATTGATTACTTATGATAACAATTTACAAATCTGTCATATCACTTATTAATCATTTATGAATGCAGTCATGTTTTGTAAATCATTGGTTCATCATTAACTAATTACTTGTAAATGCATTAACAAAACATACATAAATTGTTAGCATATCACTTATTAATGGTTTCTAAATGTTTTGTAAATGATTATTTCATCATTAACTAATCACTTATAAATGACTTACAACTGCATGTTGTTATAAAGTGTTACCCTTGCTCTATTCTGTTTTCTTTTTTTATTATATAAGTAACAACAACAACAAAAACCCTTGCAATGTGCACTGGGTTGGGCTAACTAGGACTTGTCATAGCACTTGCGTATCATTGCTTTTTTGTTGATTTTGATTGCTTCCATTGTCCTCATTTGTAAGTTGTTTTGGATAAAAGCATCTGCTAAATGATTAAATGTAAATGTAATGTAAATGTAAGAAGACGATTGGTTCCTGCAGTCTAACTGGTGCCATGTCCTGCCTAGTCAGCTGACTCCAAGCGGCTTATAAAAGCTTGATCTTCATTCACTGTGTTAGCATTGTCTGACTTTGCAAGTTAGTTCCAGGCTGTGTAAGTATAACTATGATAGTATGTGTGTTCATTTTTGAGTGTTTGACAGAGAGAGTTTGTTTGTTAGTTTGCTTAACCAACTTATTTGTGATATCGACAACTGCACATTCACTGACCTTGATTCTGGATTGCCCCTGTCTGGACCTGTTAAGAAAGTGTTTCTTCCATTGTCGACATGGCATGGTCACCATGATTCACTGTATATCACACATCAGTGATGTCCAAGGAGAACTGGTTAATGATGGCTAAAAATATTAAATATCTGATTTTGAAAATACTAATCTAATTCATATCTCATAAAATGACCCAACTATAATGGAATGATCAATCACACTGTGCCCCATGTGCCTCATTTGGCCTAGAGAAAACATATTGCTGCTTTCCACAACTGATAACAACAGCATACAAATAACTGCTGCCTATAGGGAATCAAAGGTCAGAAATGACCCTGCCTGGAAAAACCCAGCCCATCTGGCTGATGCATTCTCCTATGAATGTTTAAATAAATGAATAAAGGACAAAAAACACTAATAATACACACTATATAATATATTTTACAGTAATGCGTTGGCTTCCAGTGTGTCATCAATATGATAAAATCTTAAAGATGCAACACACATATTGTGCATACCATCACAGACGGTAAACCATGTGGGAGTAGCCAGACACTTCCTAAAAGCCATTGTCGCCACTTAAAACATGGAATAATTTAACTGACTGGTAGAGGACACACCATGAGTGTGCACAATGTAGCTTCTTATGATGGTTGCCTTAATGGCCTTGAAATTTCATAATCAGTGATGTGAATACACTTTTTTTTTCTGAAAGATAGATGGCTCAATTCTCTTGCTGCCACTGAGTCACAGCAGAGATAAGCAGCTAGTGAATCTACCGCTGCTGGGATGATGCGTATCAATGAAAAACAGCGCCCTTTCATGTGAGTAAGTGAGAGGCACAAAGCATTGACGTTTGCTGACTCAATCTCAATCCTACAGACCAAGTCCCTAGGCTGTGAGGCCATGTCATTCCTCAGAGATCACAGCACGCAAAGAAAATAGAGCAAAACTCTCATAAATTTTAGTAGCTGACAAAACGCAAATACACTAATCTGGCTTAGGTGCTCTCATGGCGTGGTGGATATAACATATACCAAGTTTGTTATAACCAGGGTGCGATTTGTTTTAAAAAAAAAAGATATTTGGGTATTAAGGAAAAATATTTGATCGAAAATGTCATTAATGACATGATTAACTTTTAGTGTAGAAATTTAGACAGTGTAGAAATAAAGTGTAATGGTTGGTAATGGTTTAGATTGGAAAACACATTTTCACTGTTAATTAAAGAGGTAGTAACTCCTACTTTGCTGCTTATTGGTAGTAAGTAAGGTAGTTGTAGCAGTAGTTATGTTTAAGTATGGGTTAGGGGATCTAGAATATGATCATGCAGAACAAGGGATTAATATGTGCTTCACAAGTACTAATAAATAAACAATATGCTAGTAATATGTATGCTAATTAGCAAATTGATAAAAGTGAAAATAGATGATAATGGCTATGAACAGTAAAAAAATACAGAAAATAACTGAACTGAATTAACTAAATTAAATATTTAACTTGTTGGCTAAAAAATTATAACATTTTTAGGCCACATGAGGTATTAACACAAGCTGTCAAACATTTTGGACACATTTCAGCCATCCAGCCGGACAAATCTGTAGTATGTTCATTCTTAGTCCAGTATAAGTCTTAAAGTCACACATGTTTTACTAGGATGCTTGCAATGATGAAAATAAAATCTCTAATGCAGGCAAAATTACTCTAATGTATTATTCTCATGAAAGAGTGGTGGCAGCATTGCGCTGACTATAGATAGATCTGCCATTTATAAACATTCTAAACAAATACTCACTAGTGACTATTATCTACATAAAATTAATTAAAATCCTCTTTTTGGTCTGTCTAGACCATTATTAAGAGTATACATATGTGATGCGATCTGGAAAATCCCAACACATGGTGAAATTTTACCTTTTTTAGGGTTTGATACCATATGAAAGCTGGGTTCAAGCCCTTTCCAAAACTGAAACGCGAGCGCAGCACAACTGTTCGCACACTGTTTATATAACAGGCTGTCATCGGGCTCCTCCTCTTTAGTAACTTCATCATCCGATCCTTCATCTCTGGATGTGAAATAGTCCATTATAACTTCGTTTAGGGCACTGACATCACCAGGATTGCGCTCCGCCATCTCACAATATCAAAAAAAAATAAATAAATACAACTTTACGTGCCGTAGTTTACACAGGACTGCTGGGAAATGTGCATTGATACACCTTTATTAAATATGTTACATGGTTTATTTTGATAGGTTAACTGTTTTTGTGGTGTTAAGAGAAAGTACCTCCGCAGCGCGTTCTTAACATTAGAGAAAGACAATGTCATTTCTGCTAGCTGCAATAAAACGCTATTTTTTTTTTGCACTAAACAAGTGAATTTTGCCAAGATATTTTCAGAGATGATAGACAAGATGTTATAGAATAATAATTTAATGAAAACGTAATTTTGACAAAAAATTGACATTCAACCTATTTTTCGAATTTCCTGAAAACATCCCAGCACCACATCCGACGGGTTTTCCCAGATCGCATCACATATTCTTTTCTCTTTGCTTCACTTATCCATGTTTCCTGTTGTTTTTTCCACACACAAGCATCAGTATGCAAAATGGCAAACTCAATCAACCTGCCCTAAACTTCCTGATGTGGGCACAGTTGTGTGGGAAAGCCACAAGCCAAACAGTACTAAAAAGAAGTAAGTTTTAACATTTACAATTCCAGAGTCGGACACATTGCTGTAGAAGTGCTCTGTAGGAAGTCTCTTTTTTCCATACCTGCATCTGCACATTCTACAGACACAGCTGTTGAGGTGAAGTAAGGACAAACAGTGAAAGACTGACACAGTCATAAAGAAAAGTAGTAATAGGTAGATGACTAACCTAACCCACCTGAGCTTGGCTCGCAAGGGTCTATGTCCTCATCGTCACTAGGGCACTCGGCAGATGCAACCAACAAGTCATCAGTAGTCTGGAAAACAGATGGTTAGGGAAAGAGAGGCTGAATTCAAGATGAACTGCACACAGAATTAAAAACATACAATAAACCAATTAAAATGGGAAACTGAGCTCAGTTAAATGAGTATACAAAGCATTAGATTAAGACTCCTTATCCGTAAAAAGTGTACTTAACTATGTATTATACAGTGACAAAGAACTCCACGAGGTGAGATCTTGCATGGAGCCCCAGGCCGAGGGAGATTGACAGTCATTTTGTGTTTCTTTAATTTGCGAATAATCGCACCAACTGTTGTCACCTTCTCACTAAGCTGCTTGGCAATGGTCTTGTGGTTTGTTCCAGCCTTGTATAGGTCTACAACCTTGTTCCTAACATCCTTGGACAGCTCTTTGGTCTTGACCTTGGTGGAGAGTTTGGAATCTGATTGATTGACTGCTTCTGTGGACAGGTGTCTTTTATACAGGTAACAAAATGAAATTAGGAGCACTCCCTTTAAGAGAGTGCTCCTAATCTCAGCTTGTTACCTGTATAAAAGACACTTGGGAGCCAGAAATCTTGCTTGATCTTGATTGATAGGGGATCAAATACCTATTTCAATCATTAAAATGCAAATCAATTTATAACTTTTTTTGATATGCGTTTTTCTGGATTATTTGTTTTTGTTAGTGGGCAAACGTACAAAATCAGCAAGGGATCAAATAATTTTTTTTTTCCTCACCGTAACAGATTACAGACATTCTGTGCTACACTTGCTGGAAGCAAATTAAAGAAATACTTTTCTAGTTCTGAATCCACTTTTCTTGAAACAGACTTTTGTCTTGTTACACAAAGAGTACACACAAACCATTACTTGGTTACTGGCAATCTACTTAAAAATTAAATGTAATACTTTGTGCATTGCCTTTAGGTTATTGGCTCTTTGACTGTAAACACTTCCAACTGGCTTTTTTATTCCTTATTCTTACAGCTTATATCAGTCTTTCTGCAGTTTTGTGCCAGGGTAGTTTATTCTACTTTCATCCAGGTTAAATACGAGATAACAGTCTAATTACAGCTGATAGTCTGTAAATATAGCTGAGGCTCAACCTGAGAGGAAATGAAGCAGAAGGTCATTCACATCATAATGATAACAGACAGTGTCATTTGTAACTAATGACACACAAATTTGCAATTATAGTTAATTAATTATACTTTGACTGCTTGCAGGAGCCAAAAGGTGAGATGATGTCGACCTCAGGCTATGTTTAGTTCTGCAAAGGTTGTTTTTGTCTGTCTGATATGCACTTTTTAAATATTATTATACTGTATTTTATTAATAACAAAAATATATATATATATATAATTGATTGTAAATTGTTAAGACATTAAATAATGACAAAAATAATGTATATAATCAGTGAACATGGCAGTGAACATACTACTGTCATTAACACTAAAAACACTGCACAACAGCACACAAAATGCTGCAAATATCGCCACAATTTTTTAGAAAATCTGCAGCACATTAAGTAGTTTTGGGCCATAAAAATTAGGAAAAAAGTCCAGCCAAACACTGATGGGCCAGTTAGAACAAAGAAATGGAAAGGAAAAGATAAAGGGGAACAAGTGGAGTTTTCTGACCTGCTGAAGTTCGCTTGCTGTGGTGGGTTTGATCTTGTGGCTGGAGGTGGTTGTGGTGGTGATCTCCATGACTGAGGTAGACGTCTCAGAGCGAGAAACCGTAGCACTGGACTGTGGTGTTATGGAAGAGGACTGCATCTCCCCAACCAACCTCACGCTGCCTTCGATGCGGACGTTGGGGTCTCCTTCCACAGCCATGTTAAAAACCTTCAAGCCATTGTAATAGAAACCAGACATTTGGCCCTGGAAGGCACGGCTGTGGTCTCTTTCCCAGCCCCCGATCTGGATGGTCATCTGGCTGTTGAAGATTGTGAGCTGGCGGCCTGCCGGAGAACAAAGTTACTTCAATACAAAAAAGACTTTGTGCAGACTAAGGAGAAAAACAAGTGAGGGAGAGTGATGGAAAATAATCATGCCTGAGGAAAAGACAGATTATTCAGGTACCGGGGAATGTAAATGCTTGACGATTTATCATGGCTGTAATGAAGGGATGCTTTTGAATCACAAATAATGAAAAATAAAAGGTGGTAACAACAAAACAGTGATAATACATTTAAGCTGTGGTACTTTGCTAAAAGGCCTCTTTAGCGCTACCAATTATGAACAATTGGTTTAATTCTTAGTGAAATTTTATAAAGCTAGCATTACTGACTCAGCTCTCAAAAATACCAAAGTAAAGATTTTTTTTACTGGCCTCTGCTGTCATGAGATGAAAACATGTCCATAGCAGATGTTTAGCTCTTTAACAGAGCTTTAATATCATTATACGCTTAAATTACTCCTTTTGATATTAATGTTGTGTAGGTATGCAATATAATGAACACAGTATGTACTATAAATTAACAATAACAACTATGCCTTTTAGCAAGAGGAGTTGGGTTGGATGCAGAGGTAAACAGGGTGTCATGAAGCAAAGCAAGACTGGAAAATAATTCAATTAAAATCAACAAGAAAATAAAGCAACAACAGTTGCACATTTCATTTAAAAGATCAAAAGATTATACATGCACTTCAAAGTTATTGTTATTATTGTTATTTTCCACTAGATGTTTTATCATTTTCATAGCTACATGTAAATTTTTCTTAAAGGGACTGATATGCCAATTCATATATTTTTTTTAAATATTATTTAAATATTATCTAGTGTTATATTATGCTAAAAATTATTGTGATTATTATGACTATTTAATATTATTTAATTAATATGACTAATATGTCTTTTTATTCATATGACAAAAAAGTACACATATGTACACATACACATGCTACAGTTTGTCATTTCAATTATATTAACACGATTATCATTTAATTTGGACATTTTGATTTTATGACTTAAAAGTTTAAACTACATTTAAAAACTTTTTTTAAGCAAGCTTATTTAAAATTAAATCGACAGTCCCTTTAACCAAAATTTATGACATAAATTAGTTAATACAGATACATTACAGTACATTACTAAATCAGTTATTACAAGCTACATTTATCTATTTAAAATTCATCCTTTAATTTAACAAAATGTTTAAATTATTACTTTATTTCACATAAACAAATATTACTTCAAAATTATTCTTTAAGTTTAATCAGTGATTTTACCTTTGTCGAGTAGCCAATCGTCAACTACTCGACCGAGTCGATATGGAATTCGCTGTCTAGCGATCGCCAGCCGTTCACTATCAATGTTTCCTTTAAAGTTTAAAGAGACATTTCATTGGTTACAATCCAAAACCAACGGATAACTTTAAAACTTATTATTCGAGCTGTTGAAATGAAAAGATTTAAATCTTATATTAGATTATTTTACACTGTTTCAGTTTATATACTGTGTGTATTCCTAGTTTAGTGAATTTTATGCTTGTTTATACACCCCATGCAGAATTTATACAAACATAAGACATAAAAGATCTTATATAATTACAGTTTACACCAATCAACCTGCAAAAGTTTACCTTGTTTTCTAATATAGTGTATTGCCTTCTTGATCATGGATTATTGTTTGTCATTTTTTTTTAAATAGCTGGGCCCCTCAAACATAAGTGTGAAGAGCTTGATCTCAACATCATACAGTAACTGTTGGAAGAATCCAAATATGCAGACAACGCTGAAAATCCAAAGAATAAGCAGTGGCTGGAAAATGTTCCTCAGGAACAGTAGTCAGCATCACTACTGCAGATAAAGCAGGGACTGTCACAAAACATACAAACAGTCACTGATCACTGAAGACGCTACGAACTATATTAAAAAACAAGAGGATGTAAACTGAGCAAGATAATGTGTGTAAATTCTTTTTTCTTAGTTATTTCATCTTGCAGTACACAGCATAAATGAGTACACCCCCTCTAAAACTTAACAAATTCAGCAATTACTCTTTACTTAGAAGACATGTTAGGGTTCTTTGGAGATATAATGTTCCAACAAGCCCGCTTTATCAATTACCAAAAAAGAATGTCGAGAAATTTGTCAGGAAAACAAGATTTAAAATTTTATATAAGATAAGATTTACAAGTGATAAAATGTTGTGTTGCAAAAATATATACATAAGTGTAGGTTTACGGCAAAACTGTTAAAGTAATTTCCTGACAATTAAAAGTGTTATATAGCCCACTGAATCGTACTCGGACTTAATGCTGACAACAATGAAACCACTTGAGAGAGAACTTCAGGAGATTTATTTCTTAGCTTAAAAGAGGACAATGGTATAAGAAGTATACCAAATGATTGTTTTAAGTGTGAAAACATAGCAGAATTAACACAGACATTCAAAAACAATGGACTTGTGACAAGGCTTGTGAAATAATCAGGCCTTCACTAAGTTTTCATTTAGTGATGAGAGAGTTTTTGCTACAAAAAGAGCAGGAGAAATACCAAGAAAGTATATCAGAGCCGGCAAAAGCTGTGAAAAGAGGGACACTTTATCTGACAGAGTAATATATAGCCTGCAGAAGTGACATGCATGGTGTTTATCCACACCAGAAATACCTACTGTAGCCAAAGAACAAACTCATTTAGCCTTTTCTAAGGCCCATATTTACAAAATATAGACTTCTGTGAATCCATACTCTGGTCTCATGAGATCAAGTCAATTATTTCTGATCTAACAGCATCCAAAATGTTATGGTGTTGCTAGAGGAGGAGTACAGTGAGAAGTGTCTGGTTCCCACAGTAACATTCAGTGGTAGTGAAGCTCTTCTACAGGGATGAATGAGTGCTGAAGGTGTGAGGGAGATGTGCTTTATCAACACTGTCATCAGTTCACACACTACTGTGTGATGTAACAAAAAAACTTGAAACAGAAGATGCTACCCTCTCCTCATTCCCTGAGTTTTTGGCCATTTTTTCAGCATGACAATGAAGATATTCATTCACCCAAGGTGAAAATACTTCAGTGGACATGTATTTCATCCAATCTTAACACTCTTGAGCAGCTGTGGAAGATTCTGCAGAGACGAGCTGAGCAACACTCCCCGTTAAAGACCAGGAAATTTAAAGAGAATTGTGAAATTTAAAGAGAAATGTGTCATGAACTTGTATACTCATTGCCAAGAAGGGTCAGAGCAGTATACTTAGAGTTATGGAGGACATACTAAGTACTACAATATTATACATTTGCTGATTTAAATCTAGAGTGTACTCATTTCTGCAGTCCTTCATTTAAATACAAATTGGCTAATTTACTTATTTTACAGAAAATATTATTATTATTTTTTTTTATTAAGTATATGTTTAATACATTTCAATTGCCATATTTCCATGAATTATGTTAGTGATCATTAAGTAAATACCTTTGTATTTATTTAGAGGGGGTGTTCTTATTTATGCTGTACACTGTATATGGTATGTGAAAAAAAATAAATCAGGGGAGTACTAAATAAATAATGCTATAATGCTATTTTGATGATCTTTTTATTATTTAAATGGTAAATAACTATTGTACACTCACGTACATTTTGTGTACGTTTTACTTATATTATATAACTTAAAGATAAATTACAAGCATGTGAAAAAAGACTACCAATAAGTACTCTAATTAAATTTGTCTATGCAATTTGTTTCCATTCTTTCTCTTTTACTTTTATTTTTTTATATTATGAATACACTATAAAAAGTGTATTTTACTTTACTTTTTTAATTCGTATCTTAAATTAACATATTGCTATTGCCATTTTTCAAACACACACTCAAGTTACATTAAACATGCTTTGTACCAAAGACCATGGTATGAGATTTAGCTTTATAATTTAATAAGTAATAATTTATTAGAATAAAGAATTTTTGCAGAATATTGAAGTTGGACTGAAGTGTATTTATGTCTATTTAAAGATGAACAGAAGAGTGTCGTAATATTAAAAGAATACTGTTTACAACAATGGAAAAATCAGATTTTTTCCTTGAATCATGACATTGTTTTCTATATTGTAAAATAAGAATCAAACCAAAGAGGAGCTAAACCTTGCAGCACATTGGCCCTTCAGGAACAGGTTTTGACACCCCTATAGCTTATGCCTTTTCATTCTGCTTGTGTTCCTTTTTTGGATCTATAGTTTTTGAAGGTTTAACAGGTTTCCTGTTTAAGAGTCAGCCCCATAGGAGGACTCTTAAAGGCTTTGTTATTAGCACTGACATTTCACAAAGGGATTGGAGACTTGTAGGCTTTATCTGTAAAATCTTTCTGTATGGGTTTTGCTTCCGCCCTGGTTTAGGTCTTATTGCGACCAAGGCCAGGATATCTACTCAAGGTTGTTTCCAGTTTATTTCACTCCCAAGTTGTCATGTTGAGTCACAGGAGAGGAAGAGATTGTATAGGCTCTGTTAGCCTCCTCATCGAGGTTTACTTTGACTGCATAAGTCAGTGGCATGAATCAGATCATCTGTTTGTTTTCACAGGCTGATAAACTGGCAGTCACTTCATAGCAGGGGCATCGCAACACAGGGAAAGGGGGATAGTGCATAGGGCCCAGAGCCTTAAAAGGATCCAACGAATGTGATTTTGAGGGGGTCCCACATCAAAATCTGTGCAAGGGGCCCAGAACCTCTAATGAGTTAGTTTCTGCTATGACTTCCTTCATAGAAATCTGAGGAGTGTTGCAGAGAGTGCAGCCTTGACATAGTGCCTAACACAATGCCTCCGAGGGTAATGTTAGCATCATCAGCTAATGAACTGCCATCATTCTATATCGGCTTCAGGCTCATAGCATCAGCTATGACAGTCTCATTTTCTTATCCAAAGAAAAAAGTTTGGCTACCTTTCTATAAATACCAATGTGCAATCCAAGAAGGGTTATTTAGAAATGTTACAAATAATACCAACAACATACTCAATTTATTTTCATGAAAAATGAATCAACCCAAGTGCCCAAGTCTTTTGTAAATGAAACAAAGCTTGAGATGAAAGACAAAGTAACAGTTTCTATTTACACTGAACACTTTCAGGGGGGAAAAAAGGTACAAAAGTTGTCAATGGTGTGGTACCCTTTCAAAAATTATGTTTTGGTACCATATTCACTCCCATAGGCTGCATCTCTGTACCTTGATATTACATATTAGTAACTAAAGTGTACATATTTGTACCTGAATGGTACATTTAGAACCAACTACCCCAGTGATAGCTTTTGTACAGTTTTGGCTGAGAAAAATGGAAATAGCCATCTTGTTGGCAGAGGCTATTTACACAAACTAAGAAATCCATCTGGTACCAGTTGGAGTAAGTAAGAATGGAGGATTTTGCTTTTAATGCGACTTGCCAACCCAAGTTTGAATCTGCCCTTTTTACAATACTATTTGCCTCCCTGTTCACATCGCATATCATCTTGGAGATGTATTTATTTTGAAAAAATAACAGGTATTCAATAGGCCCATAACTGAAACTTTGAGCAGACTGTCAAATCGAAATGTGCAAAGCAGGCTTTAGAGATTAGATCAAGTAAGGTCCCAATAAAGCAGCATACATTTATGACTTTAAGAAATATAACACTAATATTTTGTTATGTGTTACATAACACTGAGGTGCCAGTATTTGCAGTATAAATATATATATATATAACACTATTTACTCTGCTACAGTCTACAGTCTAACTACTATTTGAAGTTAATACAGAAAAAAAATACTTTTAACACTCACTCTAATACAAATTAATCCTAGAAATTGGATCAATTCAAAATAGAAGCATTTGGAGTGGCTTTCTTATTTGTACCATATTATGTAGAGACTGAGGTCCAGCTAGATCAACTGTACCAGAAAACTGGACAACTTCCAAACCATTCTGCTTCTTTATTTTCAGTGAACAGATCAACTGCCAAGGACAAGGCCGTTTACTAGTGCAAGACAGGATCAAAATAATTAAAGCCTTGACAGATCTTGGGCAGCACTTCCTCTACAGACGGAGATGGCATGTATCGCAGAGGATTTTAATTATCTCTTCGTGCCTAGAAGACCAGACTTCCATCAATATTTTCTTCTCGCCTGCAATCAGCAGACACTCATATGTATAGATCTTTCACTGTACCTATTTAGCTGTGTAAGGCAAACTTTGGTGGACCTGTTGAAAATGAGAGATCAAACTTGATTAAAGGGTTACTCCACCCCAAAATGAAAATTTTGTCATTAATCATGTACTCCCATGTCATTCCAAAAGCTTTGTATGTCTTTGGAAGACAATTTAAGATATTTTGGATGAAAACCAGGAGGTTTGTGACTGTTGCATTGACTGCCAGGTAAATAACACTGTCAAGGCCTAGAAAAGTATGAAAGACATCATCAAAAAAGTCCAGCTGCCATCAGTGGTTCAACCATAATTTTACGAAGTTATGAGAATACTTTTTGTATGCAAAGAAAACAAAAATAAAGATTTTTTTCAACAATTTGTTTCCTCCGTGTCACCGTAGCGCCATTTTGGAGAGTATCCACTGGACACAAACAGCGTACACTGTTCTGTTTTAGTTGCAACTCATAGAAAGTATGCTGTTTTCATTCAAATCAAAGTGTAAATAAACGTAGAAAATGTATCCATGTGGTGCGATTGACATAGGACAGTTTGTTTGCGTCCAGCGCTACGATGACATGGTGGAGACAAACTGTTGAATAAAGTCATTATTTTTGTTTTCTTTGTGTACAAAAAGTATTCTCGTAGCTTCGTAAAATTATGGTTGATCTACTGATGGCAGATAGACTATTTTGACAATGTCTTTCATACTTTTCTGGGTCTTGACAGTGTTATTTACCTGGCAGTCAATGGGACAGTGACAAACCTCCCGGTTTATATCCAAAATATCTTAAATTGTGTTCCGAAGATGAGTAAAGCTTTTACGGGTTTGGAATAACATGGGGATAAGTGATTAATAACAAAATTTTCATTTTGGTGTGGAGTAACCCTTTAATAATGTCTAGCTATAGAAACACAGTCTCATTACACCTGTGATGTGACGCAAAAAAAATTCTGTTGATGCAATACCATGCAAAAAAAAAAAAAAAGAAAGAAAAAAAAAACCTACACATCTCATAATTTAGGTGTTGCCTGACTAGCTATGTGACTAAAGCTGAAAGTACACTTCCCGTGTCTGTGTTCCTCCCCGGCTCACAGACTGGCTGCAAACATGCACTAAATTACAATATCACTTACAACCTTTACTTGCACTCTCCACTATGCAACGTCACTTGCAATCCACACAAATCTGCGTGTTGCCAATGGAGACAAGACACTCTGGTGGTTAAATGATTAAAACTAATTCAGTATCATAACATACAGGGTCATGCAAGTCATCTGTAGGAGAAAAAGACAAGACCCACATATCCATGGCCGCAGAACAGCAGAATATGAACACAATGTGCAGTCTTTTGTTTTCCTCCCTTAGAAAACCATAAACACTTAATAAAGCTTAATGTATTAAGATAGTATTAAGCAAACTTTCTCTTTTCCTCCCATACTGCAAAACACTTAATGTGGCATAATAACGGACTAGGATTATAATGACCAAATTAAGTAGAAGTTTTATTGTTGATGCGAAGTATATACAGACCAGCGGATATAAACACACATGCATTAATTGATATTAAAAGGACCAACTCCATACAGGCAAGCAAACGAGTTCAGAATGCAGTGTGTTGAATTGCAATCTAAACATATTCCACAAATAGAAAATCATTAAAATAAAACATGTAAAGTAGCTTACTGGACAAAGACAATGATATAAAAGGGCTGTAGACAGTTTATTCTATATGGGAAAACACAAAACTTTGCACATTGCATTTATTCTGATCTCACCTGCTTGTCTGTACATGTTAGTTATGTTTTAATAATGAAGAGAAGCAAATTGAGTATGGTCTTTATCATCTTAGTCTGTTATGCCAGGTTGCAAGTGACGTCGCATAGCGGAGAGTGCAAGTGACGACTGCAAATGACATTGTAGTTTAGTTTTTCTTGTCTTTACCATATGGCCACTGCTATAAAATTTTGAGAGATTAAATAAAATAATAAAATAATAAAAAAAGATTGCAAGTGCCATTATTTACGGAGGTGCAGGTGTCTGAGAGTGCAAGTCTGAAAATGCAAGTGCATGCCTGCAGCCAGACCCTATTGTGTATGCAGCCCATTTTTGTGTTCTTGAGCAAGCAGAACAGAGCATGTACAAAATGATATGAGTGCTTGAAAAGACGCTACACTAGAACATGTCTATCCACACTTACAGTCAAAGGAGTATATTTTGAAAGGCTTGAATGCTCAACTGTGTGTGAGACGGAGGGGAGCATTTAAAATGAAGTATAGCTTCTTTAGTCCATCTTTTCATTAAATTATGAACAAGTAAATTACATGAGAACAGTGCTTCACCCAGATAACTAATATAATTCAGATTTTTATGTTCATAGCAGAAGAGACAAAATTCAATGCAACACAACACAACACAACTGTGCAGTATTCATGTCAACTAAACAATCATCCAGTAAGCTTTCTCAGCTCAGACAGGTGTTGTTGAGGTGTTAAGTGAGGTTCTCACCTGTGGGGTAGCGCTCAATAACAGGCAGATCGTCCAC
The DNA here is from genome assembly GCA_033026305.1 of Cirrhinus molitorella. Lineage (NCBI taxonomy): Eukaryota > Metazoa > Chordata > Actinopteri > Cypriniformes > Cyprinidae > Cirrhinus > Cirrhinus molitorella. The sequence goes on along the minus strand of CM065126.1, from coordinate 7,638,822 downwards.
CTGCAGTGTGGCATTGCCACCACTCCTTGTGAACTTCACTATATGGTACTTTCCATCATTTACAAACTTTGCTTTCTCCTCGATGTTGATGTCATCTATGCCTACGTTAAATATAGCCGCAATGTAGCCATTTACCTGGAGAAAAAAAACAAAGAGAAACAGGTAGAATCTTGAGGTTAAATCATCTTGCATGTAACTAATGAAGGGTGATTGGATGATTAAAATTGACATTCAATATACAAAATGAAATCATTATAATCACATCATATTGTGACGAGTTGGTTGCCTCCCCCCTATTTTTCATCAACACCCTGTCCCATAATCCCTGCCCTTCGCCAGGCTCCCGCCGGGAGTGGGCGTGTGGGATAGGAGAGGTGCCAATCCAACTACGTCTAGCGGCGTGTAATGAGGCCCTTGTCTGGACCCTTCCTCATTGGACACTACCCCTCCTTCACCGTCCCTCATAATGAGGACACCAAATCCCCTGTTCTATGTTGGACACTTTGTTGTTTTCCCCCATTTTGGACATTTTATTTTGTACTTTTGTTTAATAAAAGCCTCTCCGAGGCCTGACGCCACATCCCCTGTGTCTGTCGTTGTGCTCCTCCCGTGACAATTGGTGGAGAATGCGGGCAAGGCGGAGCCTAGACAGCGCAGTGGGGAACCACCTGATGACGTCATCCTCTCTCGCATGGAAAAGAAGACTGGAAGATCCCGGACAGGTGACGGAGAGCTGACCAAGCACACAAAGGGGTAAGTGATCTTTCGTCTATAGTCACTTATCCCGTGGTTGGTTGAAGCCATCAACTAATTCCTGTTTTTTTCCATCCCTGTGCCGGTGCGTTGCGAGAGGAAGAGCTGCCCGGAGAGGTATCCCCGCCCACTCCGACCGCTTGGAGCCTGGTTGAGGAAGGTAGCACTCCCGTGTGGGCAGCGGCCGGTTGACGGGGATGTCGCTTGGGGGGGGGGGGTGACAAGTCGGTTGCCTCCCCCCTATTTTTCATCAACACCCCGTCCCATAAACGCCGCCCTTCGCCAGGCTCCCGACAGGAGTGGGCGTGTGGGAGAGAAGAGGTGCCAATCCAACTACGTCTAGTGGCGTGATGACAGAGATGACGCCGCCACCCCTCGCGCCCCGGACGCGGGAGGGGAGCGCGTGCGGCCGCCGGACTCCGCCCCTTGCCTGGACCCTTCCTCATTGGACACTACCCCTCCTTCACCGTCCCTATCACGATGAGGACACCAGATAGTTTAGTTTGGATTTTATATTGTTGTCAGGCCTGTACATTATGTTGAAAGTTGACTTTATTATTTCATGTTTGTGTTAATTGTTCTTTATCTGTGCTTTCTTAATTTCGTTATGTCTTGTAAAGTTTATTTTTTGATCTGCTTTTGTTTTCATTGCCTCCCTTATTTGTTTCGGGCTGTGAGCCGACCATGACACTCATAAAATGTGGCCCAGGGGGCTGTTTCATAAAAGACACTAAGAAAAGCAGGGATTTAAGTCCAAAACCTGACTTTAAACAACTGAACAAATCAGTCAGGGCTAAAGCGGTTCCAAAGATGGCAATTTAAGTCCGTGTGATCTCACTAATTTCATCCGGGTTCAATGAGTCAAGATACTTTGATGTGCACGCTTATTCTTAGGCAGCCCTTAATGTTTATCATGGATCAAATCGATCCACCATGGCAAACAGTGAATATATGTGTGCTGTTTAATGCATTTGAGACGGTGTGGTTTTCCCAGTGCATAACAAACATGTGAGAGGTATAGTCTTCATGTGTAAATGTTAGAAAGTCAAATATATCCAATTTGCTGTCAAGAGTAGGCAAGGTTTACATGAGTGAATGAGCACTGCTGTGTGCATGTGTGCTAAACAGAAGGAAACACAATAGAATAGAAGCACTATAATTTAGAGTAAAGTATTTATAAATATATAAAATATTTGTTGTTAGACATTAAATGAGACACATGTAGAATTTGAACCCTTCATATAAGTGTATTTTTATGCTATAGTAACTTTAAATCAAATGTCAGCTGGCTAATACACCCCTAATTACTAGCTCAAATGATAATTTGTATTCTTCTAATCAGTTAAAATGTAGTCTGTTTTCTAAACCAAAATGTAGCAATTTCCGAAAAGAAAAAAAAAAAAAAAAAAAGAAAGAAAGGCTGCATGGCTAGAAAGTGCTGATCAACTGAATGTGCAAATAGCAACTATGTTAAAATGTTTTCAGAAATCTTTCAAAAAATGGCATTAAATGTTGGTCAAAATACATTAAATACAGTGGGTTGTATTCTAGGCTAGTTTCCCAGCATAAGTTCCCAGAGTGACTGAGCTTCAGCTATTGTTAATTTGCTTTATGAAACCAAATCAAGTGGCAATAAGTCAGACTAACTGAAATAAGCCTGGCTTGTTCGATAAACTTTTTTATAAAACAGCCCGCCAGTCTTTACGTAAGTCACAACTATATGAAAAAATCATCCTACAACACCATAATCATGGATGTCATGGATGTGACACATTGCTAACTTTCAACAGGCTAACACTAGCTAGATCTAATGAAAGCTGGTGTTAACAGAAGGGTTAATATTGAAATCATCTGTCACATTATTATACATTATGCTCATTAAGCTTACTAATTCTGGTCTATTAGTAAGATATGAAAATCTAGAATATCATAATCCATAAACTAGGGCTGTCAGTCGTACATTTTTTAATCTAATTATTTGCATGGTGTTTTGATTAATTAATCTAATTAATCGCAAAATAAATTTGACTGTGAAAATACCCACAAAAGATTATTTAATGTGATTTTTGTGTTAAATGAGTAAGTATCAAGTAGACATTACAAATTACAAATTGTAGCTTTAGGAATAAATATTTAATTTGATTCAACATAGAATTTATTACACACAGGCAGCAACAGCCTAACGTAAACTATGGAACATAACCCATTTAAGCCCACCGGCAACAATAGTTGCCACAATTTATAATTGTCATTTTCCTTTTGTAAGTATTTTTCTAGATGTCATCTATGTTTTATGTCTCATGCAAGTAAACAACCAAATAAAGGATTTCAAGAAAAAAAAAGAGACATTGACTGACTTCCAGTCACATGAGGCTGTCAACTTCCTACGCCTACTTCCAGGAAGCATGGCGAGGGCAAACCCTCCCAAAGGAAGTTACTTTTCATGTTACTAACAAGTATTTTTGTTGATATCTCTTTCCTGGGTTACATTATCGGTCCGGATGGGGTCGCTATGGATGAGAAGAAGGTACAAGTGGTTGTCAACTGGCCTCTACCTGCCACACTAAAGGAACTCCAACGCTTCTTGGGCTTTGCAAACTTCTATTGATGATTCATTCGTAACTTCAGTACCATTGCCTCTCAACTGACTTTGATGGTAAAGAAGGCCAATTATCGCCTGCAATGGACTGAACCTGCTGCTACGGCCTTTCAAACCCTCAAGGAGAGATTTATTTCAGCTCCCATATTGCATCACCCCAATCCTGATCAAGAATTCATAGTGGAGATCAGCTGGGAGTTGATGCTTCAAGCACCAGTATCGGGGCCGTCCTATCCCAAAGTCAGGGTACACCACCCAAGTTTTATCCCTGTGCTTACTACTCACGCAAACTTACCCCAACTGAACAGAATTATGATGTTGGCAATCGAGAACTCTTAGCCATGAAGGCAGCGTTTGAGGAGTGGAGACACTGGCTAGAGGGCGCCAAACAAGCTTTCATGGTTCTAACCCATCCTTCCCTCTATGCTCATCCTTGCACCAGTGTTGTGGGATATGACCGAGAACGCAAAGGCACAGTCTACCGACCCCACTCCAGCCGCCTGTCCCCCAGACCGCATCTTTGTACCTCTATCAACACTATACAACAGATCCACACTATACCCAGTTCTGGTCACCCCAGCACTGCCACCACCATCCAGCTCCTCACAAATCGCTTCTGGTGGTCCACATTACAAGCCGACACAATAACCTTCATCTGGAACTGCACGACTTGCAACATGACAAAATCCTCACACCAAGTACCAGCTGGTCTGCTCCATCCACTGCCCATACCTCAATGTCCCTGGTCTCATCTCACCATAGACATTGTCACCGACTTACCTCCATCCAACGGACACATCACAATCCTCACTGTAGTAGATAGATTCTCCAAAGCCTGCCAGTTCATTCCGTTACCCAAACTACCCTCTACCCTAGAAACAGCTGAAGCCCGCTGCAATAACGTCTTCCATTTTTATGGTCTTTCAGAGGACAATTGTCTCTGATTGGGGGCCACAGTTCACCTCCAGAGTCTGGTCAACCTTCTGCCACCTGTTAGGCATCAATGTCAGCCTCATCTCAGGGTACCACCCACAGTCCAGCGGCCAGGCTTAGAGACAGAATCAAGAATTCACCCATTTTCTACGCCATCCAGGGAGCCATCCGAACTCCCTGCCATCAATTCCTGACTCCAACGCAGTGAACAAACCTGGAATGAGGCTCACATGCACCTTCAGCGAGCTGTCCGGTGCACTCAGGAACAGGTTGACCACCATTGATGCCCCAATCCAGACTATCAAAAAGCTCAGCCCTAGGTGTCAGCCATTACACTCCCTATAAAAGCCATGCTCACGCTCACTTCTTTGCGAAGTCTTGTTTTGCTATGCAGACATTTCTGAGCGTTTATTCCCTGTTTGATTTTCTGGTTTTGACTTGAACTGTTATCACGTTTGCCGATTGCTTGCTGCCTGCATTTTGGATCTTGTTTGTCATTTGGATGTACTCTGTGTTTTGCCTGCTGCCAGCCCCGACCACCCACCTGGACTTTGACCACGATATAGTTTTGCCTACATTGTGTCTGTCACTGTTAACGCCCCCTTGCCTGTACAACCTGTCTTATTTGTTAATAAAGCTGCACATGGATCCCAACTCCATTGACTCTTCGTTACACTTAGGCTGGATTTACCAGTTTTTTTTTCAGCAGGGTGTTGAAAGCAGTTCTTTTGAGTTACATGCCAAATGTTCTCCTCCTATTCAAATTTGACATTGAAGGGGTGCATACAATATATTTGCCCACCGGCAACCATCGTTGATGTACATTCAGACACAATTTTCAAGAAAAAACCTGGGGAAAATAAATGCAGAACATGTTCGCATAGAACACTATTAACACGGCTATATGCATAAACCATTCAGAACAATTTGGACACAAATGGGTTAAAAGAAGATAATTTGAGAAACATCTGCATCATTTTTGCACTAATATCTTGAATTTTAGGGCATAACTGCCTTTGTGGAGTTGTTGACCTGCATCATATTTGTCAACAGTCAACTATATGAAATATAAGATGATGTACAGGTCTGGGGTCTGGGCCAGTGTGTTAACTGCGTTGAAATATTTTAAACATGTTATTTTTTCATAACTAATTAATTAAGTTAACATGTTAAACTGAAACACAAAGCCTGAAGCTTTTTCGCATTAGAATAACCATATTGGCAATGCTCTGCGCTACACAAAATAAACATCACTCGACTAACATTTAGTTTGCTTTCCTTGCTCCCACCCGGGATGGATCACTAGAAGTTGCATCATTTTCTGCTCCGGGTCCAGCTTGCATCCCACTCCCACCCTTTGTGTTGCTTAGCGACTATACTTCAAACTACATCCTACACCAGGCTGACAACGAGATACACTGCTGCCTGCAACTTCACAGTCATTACTTCACTGGATATGTTTACATGCAACCTCATAATCTCTTGATAATCAGATTAATAGCTCAGTCAAACTGAAAAGCCTTTATGTAAACACTTCAGTCGAACTGCCTGAGCTTGATATGAACGAAATTTCAAACAGATTTGAAAGGACGAACAAATTAAAACTGTTAAACGGGAAAATATTAGACATGTAAACTTTGGAATCTGCCTACGTTCTTAACTGGATTACAAAATACCTTGTCCACATGAGTAGTGTTAATACAAATATTTTGGACAGAACCCTACTTGAAGTCATTACAATACATTATGACAGTCAAAGCACATGCACACTAATCCTCTAAAAGTTCTTTCTACTTGAGGATGTCAAAAAGAAACTGGATGACAATCTTGTCATTTCCCCTCTTACAAAAAATATATAAAAAAGGCTGCATATTCTTCCACAGTCTACACTTTAGTCTAGATAACTGTTATGACAGAAATATGACAGAGTTTATAAATTCCTCCATTTAATTTGAAGCATATTTGCCATGCAATTTAAAGTGTAAATTTTAAATCAGATGACTTATCAGAGGATGTTTAATCTGCATCAACAAACCTCTTTCAAGCAGTGTTTGATCAGTATTTTGTGCTGCTTAGTAAATATCCGTTTTCCAAAAGATCATGTTGATAAATGGGTTTATATATTTTTTATGTTCAAGCAGTTCGTTAGCCACACCAAAAAAATCACCCTTGCCTGAGTGAGACAAGTGTTAACAAGTCTTAAAGAGCGTGTTCTTAGACACAGGCCACAATAACAGTCCAATATATTTTTTGGATATATTCTTTGCTTGTGAGCACACCAATGTTACAGATGATTATTTAACCGTGAAAAGCAGATATTGTAATTGTGTTAAAAACCATAAAAGAGCAGCATATATTTGCAGTTTATAACGTAGCTATTCTTGAATGTAAAGTTGTTAATCGAAAAGTGCATGATAAATAAAGATACTGTCTCTCTCTCTCTCTCAAAAAAAAAAAAAGTTGAAAGAACCGTTCTAACAAGTCATCATATTTTCGAAACTTCTGCCTGTTATCGATATGCATCACTGGGTAACACATTAGCATAACCTGACCTGCCCACAAACACACTGCTAGTTAGTCTGTTTACATCATGTCGAGAAGAAGCTGTGTTCTGCACTGTGAAAGCAAGTTTGTTTTGTTTTCATTGCAAAAGATGATGATGATGTCAAGAATCAGTGGTTAAAATATTTTTTCCATGCAACCACCATCCAGTAATACAATTCAAACCTTTTGTTGTGTGCTTGCCATTTTACAGAGGACTACTTCTCTAATCTTGGCGAGTTCAACACGGGATTCGCTAAACTCGAACTTCTCCATGAAAAATAAGTCTGTACCTTCTTTATTTGGAACAACAAGCGTCTCCGAACCACAACCTGAAAGTATGATCGATACATTATGTGCACATTTTCAATTGAGTGCTCAAAATATCAAGGTTTTTTAGCTAATATGTGGTGTATACCTAGTGCAGCTTTGGATTTCCAGGTAAACCACGATATTACTTACTGAAATAGTTATCATAATTCGCTGTGAAACCACTATTTCCTAAGAATGTGTTGATTAATGTAGTCATTATTCTAATTGCTTTGTTTAATAATAAAGATTATTCCATGAAATGTCTGGATACTGTATTCTGATTGGCTGGTAGGTGTGCAGTAAAACCATTTAATGCACAGGTAGTTCTAAGTCAGTTTAATCACTGTTCTATATTAATGCACTGCTTTAATTGATGCACGCACACACAGACCGAGAGACGATTCTTATTAATAAAAATAGCCTAGACGCTAGATTGCTACATTATATTCCTCAGCAATGAGGTGGTAAAACCGCTGTTAATTAATTTGTTGTTTGCAGAGAGAGACACACATACACGCAGCAGGCAGGTACGCACATTCCCTCTCTCTGTTTTTCTCTTTATCAATTGATAATTAATTGAAATAAATGCTATAGTTCATTCAAATAAGTGTGATCTTACTGCACTATTTCATCTCTGTGTCTGATTTGAATGGGGCAGAATGATAGAGCTGATGACCTGTAACTGACGAAAATAACCGTCATTTTTACCCATTCGGTCAAATATTGTGCTACAAAGAGTAATACTAGTTCTAACTTGTCTATAAATTTGCAAATGACCATGGAATAAGTGGGATAATCGATGACTTGCCCTGCATTAAAGGATTTTAAATGCACTTCACGGAGGCAACCGTCCTCTGCTTTGAGTCGGGCGGTAATTAGCCTCCATGTCATGCATTTAAAATCCTTTAATGTACGGTAAACCGTTGATTGTCCCGTTGATTGTCCCTACAAATCACAGCAGACTTGGCCGGTGGAGTGATTTGATTACAGGATTACATTCCACTCATATCCAGTACTCTTCCTGCTAGAGGGCAAAGGAAAAAAAGGCTCAGACCCTGCACTCACCCACCTGTGCAGTGCCATGCTGTGTATGTTTATTCACATTTATTTATACATCCCAATCATGTCAGCAGTTGAAAGAATTGGTCAGTGAATAGGACTGAATATTTGTTGAAGATCTCTCTTCTGAAACTTTGTGTGGAACAGATGTGATGCACATGTAAAACTGCCAGCATTTTGGGTCATACATATAGTCCAATATATTAGGTTTGTACTCTATGTACACTACCGGTCAAAAGTTTGTAATAATTATGATTTTTTTTTATATATAAAATAAATATTTTATGCTCACCAAGGCTGGAATTATTTGAACAGAAATACATGTACAATGTAATTTATAGCATAATTACTCCAGTCTTCAGTGTCACATGATTAGATATCATTCTAATATGCTGATTTGCTGCTCAAGAAACATTTCTGATTATTATAGTTATAGTTATTTATATATATATAATTATAGTTTTTTAATTTTTGTGGAAATTGTGATACAGTACCATTCAAAAAATTTTAAATAATACTACTCTTATGAAAGTAAAACTTTTATTGCATGAGTAAGGGTTGCTTTAATTTATCAAAAGTGACAGTGACATTTTAACGTTACAAAAGATTAGCCTTTATATCCATCAAAGAAAAATGTCTCATGGTTTCCACACACACAAAAAATATATATGTATATATATATATGTGTATATATATATATATATATATATATATATATATATATATATATATTAAGCAGCAAAAACTGTTTGTAACATTGAAAAAAATACAAATCTAATTTGCTGTTAATTTGCACCCTCCGACCATCCTGTTGTAAGTAAGTTTTTTCTTCATTAGGACAGTAAAGAACACTTTAGCTAAAACTGTTGTGCTCAGTGATTCATAAAAGCGGTCCAGTTTCTCCAACAGTCACTGAACTGAAGAAACAGTTTGACTCAAACAAAAGATAAATGTGTCTGATATGAGCATGTGTGAACTGAGCACTCGAATAAAGAGGTGGAATTAAATTTTTTATGGTTTCTTATTAAGTAAAAGGGTGGGCTGATAAATATGATTTATTTTATATACTTTAGACTGTAAAACAAGTACATTTCACATCATTATTGGGTGCTTTAATAATATAATATAATATAATATAATTGTATACATTACATCAATGCATGATTACATAAACAAACAAATTCACAATAAACTGTCCAAAAGAACCAGTTCACGAAAAAAGAAATTTCCGTAACATAAACACTAAATAAACATATTAGCGCATTTTTACATTTTAAAATATGTTCTAACATACAATAGTTCTTTTAAACTTTAATCATATTTTACAATATTATTGTTTGTATTTTATTTTTTTCAAATAAATGCAGCCTTGTGAGCAAAAAGCTTTTGACCGGTAGTGTATATTTAGAGAAGGCCCATTTCTACTTAAATTGACATGAAAATGAATGGCAGCAGTCAAAATATAGCTGGAGTTTAATTCACAGGTGAAGGACATGCGCCATCCACTTGTAACAAGTCTTGCAGACTCCAGCAGTGTAGCAGTCGGCGAACACCACTTGTCAATGTCAAAATCACATTCACTGCATTCAACAATTAATCACTGAGTGAGTTCTGGGACTAGTTGTTGTGTACTGAAAATCTGAAGAACCTTTGATTACACTGAATCACATAGCTGTGCTTTCAGCAGTTTAGAGTGCCACTTCTTTCTTTGAAAATAACACTATAGATATTCAGTCCGTTTGATCAATATAATTAAGTGGCCCTGCTGACGTGCTATGCTTCTAGTCCTTCAGACAATCCACAGACTGGCCCATTATGAAAATTGGTAGTTTTGCAATATCCTGAATATGCACAAACACTCAGAGATCATTTCATTTAAAAGCATCAATATTCATGGTTGAGAGGTTCATGGTCACTTTCTTTTTCCTCTGCTTGCTCAGTTGGCCAGGTCACCAGCTCTAGGACAAATTCTGCATATTATACATATTCTGCATACTTGCATGCAATGTTTCAGGACCCAGATTGCATTTTAATATTTACCTCAGAAACTGACTTTGTGAGTGATATTCAATCTGCTTTCTCTTGCTCAAAGATCAGTCCAATGTTCTGTCAACTTGTGCAAAACACATCAAATGCCAAATGTTTCAAAGCATGAAATCATTTATGCTTTTTAATTTAACATTTCATGGCCATACATTTGATATATTAAAAAAGACATGTAAACTTCAGAGTGGAATGGAAACTGAGGCAAATTTGGCTAGTATGATGAAAACATTAAGCAGAAGGTGTGTGTTTATTTGAATCTGCCTGTAGTTTATTATTTTAAACATGTGTGTACAGTACATGAGTAATATTTTGATCCAGTGAGACTGTTAGAATAATATCAAATGAGCTCTTGCAATATGGGTTTATTCTTCAGGATAGAGAGTGTTTTAAACCATACAGGTGTAAACCAGTGCTACAACATCTAAAAGCAATTTTGAGAACAGACCTGCACTGTTACTATGGAAACAACAGTGACAGTGATGAGAGGAAAGAGATGCTCTAACATAGTTAAATGCACACTAAACCCTCAAAACTGCATCACACACATGTGCTTGATAATAACTGCATGTGTCATGACATAATCCCTGTGTCTTGTGAGGCCAGAGTAAATGGACTGTCACCAGGGAGTTGAAGCGGGTAGAATCGCGTGCCAGAGTCGCGGCGCTGCATTGGGAGTTTGGGTCGATGTGCGTGTCTGTGTCACGCGCGGCAGCAGGTTTCATCTGGCTATGTAATGTGATCTGTGTAAGTTCATGTCAATGGGCAGGTGTTTTAATTGGTGTGTTGGGAATTGCGTGCGACAGACTTCCCAGTGGAGCCGCGGCAGGAATAAACATACGCACAACATGCTCTGGAAAAACAATGATGGCTAACAGACACGAAACAACACAGAGCAAAGAGCCCATGAAAGAGCTTTCAGATGAATTATCAATCACAGATGAGCACAAAACTCTGAGCATCAAGATGCAATAAAGCCTCAAATTGGAAATTTCCTTGATTCACAGCTACTGCTAACAGAACTTTTTTTGTTGTGCATGTGCAAGGCAGAAAGCAAAGGGCATTCACCCTGTCATAACCCAGACTCGAAAACAAGCTCTTCAGTGCTCCTTAAGGGATGAGTGTGGGTATTCACTGCCATTCAAGAAAGCATACACAGTTTAGCCTTTTAGTAACATTGATTTCATTAATATACTGAACCTATTTAACAAATGGAATCTGTGACAAAGTCATTGTTTCTCATTGGCACAAATTGTATAAACTGACTTGAATTCAGCAAAGTGTGCTGTTACAAACTAAACAAATTGGGGCATTTTGTTTGCTCTGTAAAATGAAATTTTGTTCAGTTCTGTAGTATAAATATTCACCATTCTGGAATGATGTGTCAGGACTCATCTCTGTAGCTTGTGGGTCAATCTGCACTTTACACCATGTCCTCATAGCGTAACACCTGCTAACCACTGAGTTGAGACTGAGTCGACACAATTATGATTTCTATCACTATCCCATTTTCTGGACAATCAAAAACCTTCTATCTTCGTCTGAAATCCCCACTCTGTTTGCTCAGGTCTGTTTTTCTCTTTCAGCACTGTTTTTCTTCCCATTCTTATTCAACTCCTTCCACTGAAACACACCGCCTCACAAATGCCCTAAAGGATGATATCCTCACAGCTGACTGATCTGCTCAAGAATAACATCACACCTGACATCTCACTCACCTCTGGAAGAGCCATACCTGTCCCTCCTCTGGGCCAAACACCTTTCCCAACAATAGAGATAGGAAATGACCAATTCTGTATCTTATTCAATAACAATTTATCTGAAGAACATCTGGCTTTCTTTTTATCATAATAAAAGTGAAGCTGTTGACAGCTAATATGGTGCTTTTGCATCTGTTTTAAAGCTACGAACCATATACTTTGTAATGTATATAAACACGGTCCCTATACTAAAGAATCCCTATACAGTATCTCACAAAAGTGAGTACACCCCTCACATTTCAGCAACCATTTTAATACATCTTTTTAAGGGACAATACAACAGAAATAAAACTTGTATATATTTTAGCTTAGTCAATGTACTACGACGGCGTTTTAGTGCCATGTAAAAAAAAAAAAAAAAAAAATCTAAGATTCCGAGATTAAAGTCGAAACTCCGAGATTAAAGTCGAAATACTTCGAGAATAAAGTCGAAATACTTCGAGAATAAAGTCGAAATATTCCGAGAATAAAGTCGAAATACTTCGAGAATAAAGTCGAAATGTTCCGAGAATAAAGTCGAAATGTTCCGAAATACTTCCGTGTGGAAACAAAGGCCGTTGTGACCGTGACCTGCTTGATTTATTAGCCTAATGTTTATTTGATGTCTGTTTTTAAAAGCACGGAAGATAATTTGTGCTGTTCTGTTTATGCATTTAGAAACGGAACATAACAAAACATAACGTTTAGATATTGTTTCAGCTATTAAAACAGTTCCGTTTTGTATGTATGGCATTTCGTTTCTGTTTTAAGTTACCGCAGTAAAGATAGTTTGCGGTTTGATAGGATATTCAGATTTCGTTTGTCTATAAATACACCGTGCGCTGTCATAGACATGAAAATAAAACTGAATGCCATTCTCCATGATTCATGAATTCAGGTGACGGCGTCCTCCTGGCCGAAATAATGTTTTAATCATTGATACTTTTAATTGTATAATGCCTATCGCTCAGAAAGTTGGACACTTAGAAGATTGAAACTGTCATTTTCATCAGCTTGATTTGTGAATTTTTTTGCAGCAAAGCTCTTGTCCGTAAACCCCTTGGTAGGTCCGCCAGGAAGGAATGTGAAAGATAGGTGTTCTATATCAATAAACACGCAGGCTTCTCGAATACAAAAACATTGTTTTTAGGTCAAACCTGAATTGTGAAAAGTTTTTATCGCTTGTCTTTGCACTGCTCCCATTTTCTTGTATCATAATGTTTACCATTCCAGTGAATAACGGTTTCCAAGCCATTGATGTATCATATCCAGCTCTGATAGACTGATAGACTATTGTGACTATCGCGATTTGTATTTTGATTGTGAACTTCCACAGTTTGATTGTTATAGGCTTTCCTTAAGTCCTTGGGTTCTATTTTCTGATAAAGGTTTTAAAGTATAATTTTGTCAGTAAACCCTTTCCTGTGTCACTAACATCACTATTCTGATCTGTAAAAACTTAACTCACAGTTAAATGTTTAAGATAGTGGAATTTTCATATTTATTTGATTCCACAGTGTTTGCTGATTTGTATTTGTTGAAACGATATACGTTATTTTATATTATATTAGTCTACATCAAAGTGTATTCCTTGTAAATAACAAATGTGTCGGAGGGTAAGGGGATATTTGAATTATTTATGAATAAACTAGTGTATTCTTAATCAGTGTCGCAAATATCCTGACTAGAAATCTCCACTTTGAAATGCATCTTTACAGATTAGCTACATTATGAAAGAGTTTTTGGTTTTGATTTGTTTTAATTCGTTAAGTAATAATTTAAAGCTCTCCATATATGTTTTTATCATGCCTGTAAGGCATGTATTGTTTTGATGGATAATTTTAAATTTTTTACACTGGAAAAAAGTGCAAGTGATGGCGCTGGCGCCTGCATGCCAGCTTCCACTCTCCGCACAAACGAATGGATAATCGCCTAGATATTTAACGTTTAAACCAACATTGTTTTATACTTTAACTGTTTTATATCTATAGACTTTATTTTAGTCATTAGTCATTAGTTCGTGATGATTTGAGAAGGCAAAATGATCAAACAAACAGTCTTCTGCTGGCAACTGTTCGTTACTTAAAAAAAAAAAAAAAACATTTATATTTGACAAAAAATCCTCCCAACAACATTCCAACTTAACTTAATAAAAACAGAAACGAAATCACTTTGCCATACATACACAACGGAACAGTTTTAATAGCTGAAACAATATTTAAACGTTATGTTTTGTTATGTTCTGTCTCTAAATGCATACAGAACAGCACAAATTATCTTCCGTGCTTTTAAAAACAGACATCAAATACACATTAGGCTAATAAATCAAGCAGGTCACCGTCACAACGGCCTTTGTTTCCGCACGGAAGTATTTCGGAACATTTCGACTTTATTCTCGGAATATTTCGACTTTATTCTCGGAACATTTCGACTTTATTCTCGGAACATTCCGACTTTAATCTCGAAACATTTCGACTTTATTCTCGGAATATTTCGACTTTAATCTCTGAACATTTCGACTTTAATCTCGAAACATTTCGACTTTAATCTCGGAGTTTCGACTTTAATCTCGGAGTTTCGACTTTAATCTCGGAATCTTAGATTTTTTTTTTTTTTTTTTTTTTTACATGGCACTAAAACGCCGTCGTTATACATCTATACAGCTTGTATAGCAGTATAGATTAACTGTCCTCTGAAAATAACTCAAATTATTATTATTTTCAAAATAGCTGGCACCAAAAGTGAGTACACCCTAAGTGAACTTGTCAAAAGTTTTAGTATTTTGTGTTAGCAGCATTGTAGTGTAACTCTGTTTCAGGGTGTTACTGAACCTCTAATAGCCTTGGCTATATTTGTGGAGAGCAACAATTCTAATTCTCAAATCCTCAGAGAGTTCTTTGCCATGAGGTGTCATGTTGAACATCCAGTGGTCAGTATAAGAGAATTGTACATAAAGCACCAAATTTTAACTGCTCTAATACAAGATACCCAACTTTGTATGGTTCTGTCAAGCAGACAAAAACATGATCATGGGCTGTGTACGAAAGCTCTAACATTCCAAGGCAGAAAGGCATCAATCCAAATTCTGTTTTACTTCCTGTCTTCGGAGGTACCTTCTTCTAATCGAATTTTGAAGGCAGCACAGATGCATCCTTTGCTGCTTTTGATATCCCACAAACCTGTGCGTTCCATTTGTGACGGCTGAGCTAAAAAAATAAAGATGGCATCTGAAAGTTGCATTAGATGGTCAGTTTGTGTGTAAATGTATATTTTGGACTAACTTTTTGCACTATCAATGTTATTTCTAGCAACAAATCTGTATTATAGCAATTAAATATTCGTTCAGTTATCATCAAAACTCGTTCTATATTGTTGCAGATCATTAAAATGTTATGCTGCCTCGGAAGGCTGTCCGAAATCATTTTCATAAGGTGGCTTCATGCAAAAACACTGCCTGCAAAGTCATTGCCTGATAAGGCAGTGAGGCAGCAAGTCAGCAGCCTAGGCTTTCGGATGCAGCCATGATGAAAAGGACTTTTCATGGTTAAACAGCATACTGATGTTATCACTTAGGGTGTACTTACTTTTGTTGCCAGCTATTTTGACAATAATGGCTGTATGTTGAGTTATTTTCAGAGGACAGTAAATCTATACTGCTATACAAGCTGCACATTGGCTACTCTAAAATATATTCAAGTTTCATTTCTATAGTATTATCCTTTGAGAAGATATACTAAAATGGCTGCTGAAATGTGAGGGGGTACTCACTTTTGTGAAATCCTCTAAATTTCCACAGCATTTTGTGCAAATTTATCCTTCAACTGAAAATTACATGAATGAATGAATAGCTTTATTGTCATTGCAAGCAGAGAAAACAACAAAATTCTTAAAGCACCTCTATGGTGAAAAAAACAAAAACATAAATGTAGTATAATAAAGACAAGAAAAGGGTTATCTTATTAACTGGTCAGTGTGCAATGACTGATCAAATACAAGTCAAAGATGGCAAAGCAGCATGTATACATTTAGTGTAGATAACTGTTTAGGATGTTTATAGCTCTGGAAAAGAAACTGTCTCTACATCTGCTGATGTGACTTTTGGCTGATCTGTAACATCTGCCAGATGGCAACAATTCAAACAGACCATGACCAGGATGGGATCAGTCTCTGGTGATGTTTTGTGCCCTGCTAAGGTAGCGTGTAGAGGCAGCATCCTCTAAAGGTGATAACGGGCATCCAATGAATTTTTCCACCATTCTCATCACTCCCTGCAGTCTCTTTTTTTTTGTTAGCAGCAAAACAGCCTGCATACCACAAGGGTATACAGTAGGTCAGAACAGACTCGACTGTTGCATGATAAAAGCGGATGAGCAGTCTCCTGTCCATATTATTTCTCCTAAGCACCCTGAGGAAGTGGATTCTCTGACGTGCCCTTTTTCAACTATAGCGGTGGTGTTGGCTGCCCAGCAGAAGTTGTTACCTATGAGGACACTTAGATATTTAAAGGTCTCCACTCTCTCCACACATTCTCCATTGATGTGAAGTAGGGCAGGAACTGAGTCTCACTTCCTCCTGAAGTTCACTATCAGTTCTTTGGTCTTAGAGGTGTTCAGAATCAAGTTGTTTGTTGAGCACTAGGCCACCAGTCTGTAGATCTCTTCTCAGTATGCGGAATTTAAAATGGCATCCTTCAATTTCCCTGATATGAGACAATTGACATAATGTCAGTAGCTGATGCTATGAAGAAACACCTTTCTCTGAGAAATGAGCCCAACTGAATCACAGCAACAAAATTCACTAGCCAATGGCATTTGAGTGTGTATCTTTGGGATAGCTCATGGTCTACTGTATATATAGAAGAAATCTATATATTCTAATCTACTTAGAATCCTCTGAGTGAGTAAGAAAGAGCAAAGCTCACCCTTGTTCAAGCGGAGTAGCACTCAAGCAGGTCAGCCAGTGCATTGTCCACATTCAAGATGCGCTTTCAGCACATTCCTGTTGTTTCGCTGCAAAACTGCATCTGATGCTGCAATCTTACTAACCTGCATCTGGTTTGCACCTCCCTCCATTTCTGTGGGTCTCTGAAATTGTTAGTCAGCTATAAACAAAGCAGACTGTATTCACGCTACTCACTTAGCTCTTAGTATATAGGGATTGATAGTAGGGCTGCAACAAATTATTTTGAGAATCGATTAATTTAATGATTATTAGAACGATTAATCGACTAATCGTCGATTATTTCGCTGATTAATCAGTAGACTTTGATTGATTATTCAGCTTTTAATAATGATAATTTTAGATGACCTTTTGGATGTATTTAATTATAAAACCCTTTATAATCTATAATAACATTTATCAACAACTTATTTCATGTTTCTTTAAACCTCCTTAAGACAGGCACCTGCAATTCCCGACCAAGATATTTTCTTATACATTCTTAAGGACTCCATGCTTACATTTCTTTTCAAGAGTACTAGTGCTCCTACTTAAAAATAAATAAATAAATAAATTAGGAACAGTGACAGAAATGAACCTTACCATTATAAGATGATATTTGGCTCCTTTTTTTAATCTTTGTAATAAAATTTTTTTAAATGTATGTCATCTGTACCAAAAAATTTTGATTCATAAACTTGTATTAAAATGTTTAATAATAACAATAAATGCAATAAATGCAATTAAAATAATAAGATACAGTCAGGCTGAACAAGTTACTGATCAAATGAAATCAGCATCAACAATTCATCTTTCCATTAGGCATGTGATCAGCTAGAGACAAAAAAGAAGACCACACCTAAGCCACGCCCACAAGCCACACCCCCAGTATGTATATGTATATGTATATGTATATGTATATATATATATATATAATATTTTTATTAAAGTACCTGCCAAAAGGAAACATTACAGTTATTAATGATTTTGAAATAAATATCTTCTATATCTATAAATATCTGACATCAAGGCTGAATTTATTTGATCAAAATAAAGTAAAAAAACAGCAATATTGTGAAATATTATTACAAATAAAAAATAATACATTTTACTATATAACAAAATGTATTTTTTCTTCATAATTCCTCCAGTTTTCAGTATCACATGATCTTTTAGATATCATAATTTATTTTTAAAATATCCATTTATTTTGACTTTTGAGAAACATTTCTGATTATTATTGTAACAAAGTGGACGTGGACAGTAGGATCCAAATGCTAGCTTTATTGAAGACAGAAATCGTAGTCGTACAGACAAGGGTCAGACAGGAACAAACATGGGCAACGAAGGACAAAACAAAGAAGCGTCAGTATCCGAGCGTGAAGGTCTGGGGCCGGCAGCGAGCAGGGTAATCCAAGGGACAGGCTAGGGGTCGATAGGCGGGCGGAGAACAGTCAGGGAACCAGGAACAAAGGAGCTCAGCAACGGGAGGGCAACCAGGAAATAACGCTCAGAATGAGCCTTTTTCACGCTCCGCGTTCGAAAACCGGAACCGTCGAATAGTTGGGTAAAATAACTTCCGCCGTAGCCTGTATGAATGGCAATGCCCATAGCACGGGATGGTTGTGATTTATTAATGAACACTTCATCATAGGTGTTTATCAAAATATATTAAATCACAGTTTCCAATCATTATTCGGGTATGACGAAATGAGGAAAAATGTTGTCATGATATTCTGACGAACATATAATGATTTAAATGGAAGCGCAAGCCCTGCTGCATATATGTATGCACAATACTTCAGAGACAGACCAGCTTTTTATTTAAAAAATGCAATAATACATATCACATTAAAGAGCAACAAAATCGGACAAGCTTATACATCTCATAAAACAGTAGAAAAAAGCTAGACTGTACAAATTAAACTCTATAATTAGCATTGCTTTAGTGCACTTACTTTACTTGGCGATATACAACCGTCAGGTAGTGCAAATGGAGTTGTAAATGTATATTTTTCATCCCAGAGTTATTAAAAAATAACTGGTTTTACCATCTTAAACGTGACATATCCTCCGGGTTTGAGCGCAGTGAATGAATAGCAATATAGCCTAATAGAAAACATTGGAGATGAAGCATAATCACACACACACACACACACATATACATATATGTATATATATATATATTATATATTCAGAGTATTTCTTCAGCAGTAACGTGTGCATCCGCGGACAGATTCCACCAACAGTGCTTACAAACGGCTCGCTTACAATGCTTCACGTTAAAATGGAAAATTACACATATGGTAAGGTATCGTCTAAGGTTAAATAGATTATTTTAATATTTAATCTGCCCACGACTGCATGTTACTGCTGGGGAACTACTCGGAATATATACTGTTTTCATTTTATTTTTAATGTTATTGTTTTTATTATTGCGCGATGTAATATTTGTTATCATAATAAACACCTGTTGAATGCCGAATTTTATTGCTCTTTAATGTGATATGCTGTTTGTATGCTGTTCTTGCGATTTTTTTTATAAAAAGGTGCGGCTGTCTCTGAAGTAGGCGCATACGCAGGCTTGTGCGCTTCCATTTAAATCATGAATTGTGGGTCGGGATATCATGACAACATTTTTCGTCGTTTCGTCATACCCGAATAATGATTGGAAACTGTGATTTAATATATTTTGATAAACATCTATGATGAATTGTTCATTAATAAATCACAACCATCTTTTGCTATGGGCATTGCCATTCATACAGGCTACGGCGGAAGTTATTTTACCCAACTACTCGACGCTTCCGGTTTTCGAACGCGGAGCGTGAAAAAGGCCTATTGACAGCGTGAACTAATCAAGACTTCGCAATCTGACTGTGGATGAACCGGTCCTTAAATACTGTGAGAAGCAAGATGGCCGACAGGGGTGAGAGGTGAGAGGACACAGGAAATTCATGAGAATGGGATTATGGGAAATGTAGTGAAATAAAGGCTCCCTCAAGGGGTGAAGGAGGGAGCCATAATGGCACAGTTCATGACAATTATCAATGTTGACAAATTTGCTGCATCATATTTTTTTTGTGGAAATGGTGATACACTTTATTTTTCAGGATGTTCTGATAAATATAAAGTTAATGAACAACATTTATTTGCATTTATCAAATATATTAATTCAATTTGTTAATGCATTTATTAAATAGAAATTATTTTAAATGTCTTCACTCACTTTTCATCACTTTCATGCATGATGAATACAATTATTAATTTCTCTCTCTTTTTTAAATGTTATACAAATGTTTGAGTGGTAGCTATATTGTTGAAATGTATTGTTGAAATGTTTATTGAGCAGCAAATCAGCATATTAGAATGATTTCTGAAGGATTATGTGACACTAAAACTTCTCTTTGTAAAAAAACAGATTTATAAACGTTTCTAATGACGAATGTTGCGTTCCCAAATGCAAATTAAGCTGAAACCAATAGCGATTCATAAAAAGTTACCGGGTCGAACACATTTTCAGCGTGGATTCTACTCTCATTTGGCACTTTAAATCATTTGAACGCTTTTAACGTTAACTGTCCTTCAGATGGCGCCACAAGCTCGTACAGCGCTCTCAGGACCACTCCGTCCATTTTTGCAGTTTATTTACCGGTAATGAATTGCTTAAGGCCATTTGCGCAATTTCAATTCAATCGGAAAATACGGAATTCCATATTTATATGGAAAAATCACATCCATCACATCCACATTGCATGGTACAGAAGAGCTCAAATGTGGCATTATGGAATATTTACAGAATTTCTGACTCTGACTCAGAGGTGGAATTAATGCATTTCATAATAACAATGTTATGAGAATGTTTTAAATATATAGTTTTGAATATAGAAATTTAAATAATTTAAATGACTCAATTTATACTATAAATAACTGAAACCGCCAGTAGGTGGCAGTAAGTCAAAGTCTTTGTGACTGAATAATTCATTAAATCAATTTATTCAAATGTGCAGCAGCTCAACTGTGGCTTTGTTTGGAACTATTTTTCTTGACGAAATAGAACACAATCAGACAACAGTATTCCTAAAATGTAAGTCACTTAATATTCACTTTTTTTTTAAGATTTATTTTTGGCTTTTTTGGCTTTATTAGGATAGGACAGATCATTGGTGACAGGAAGCGAAGTGGGAAAGAGAGAAGGGGGTAGGGTCGGGAAAGGTCCTCGAGCAGGGATTCGAACTCGGGACGCCCGTAGCGCAATGGCGCTGTATGTCGACGGCTTAATATTAACTTTTGTATAAAATCAAAACTGTATAAAACTGTTGTATAAATTCAATTTCACATTTGCAAACGTCCTTTATTATCATTAAAACGCTGTCTAAAAAGTCTTAGCTCATCGCAATCTCACAAACTAACGAATAAAGCTCTCTACACTCCACACTGAACCTATTATTTACATCGTCTCTACATTTTGTTTGTTATAATGAATGGCAAAAACTACAGTCTGCTTTCATGATCTGTGCTGTGAGGAGCAGGACAAGCAGTGATAGAGAAGCATTTCTATTGGCTGCAGTCTATTATGGCAAAAGATGGCATTGCACAGCGAAACATAGACACAAATATCCCACTGCGTTTTTTAGCTTATATTGTGCTGTTTATATGCAGAACTGTGGTCGCTTTCATAGTCTTTTGAACGGGTAAATATAGAAATCACTTTAATTTCCAAAAAAGCCTAACCAGTTGGAAGTGAAACGCTGCGTTTGCTCTGCATCCAGAAGAGCTGAATTACAGTCTTGCGCTACAGTGTCACACTGGTCAACCACATTATTACAGGCTCTTTATATTGAGATCAAATGACTACTTGACAACAAAAAAAATTGTTGACAAACTTTTATTGTCGACGTTGTTGATAACGTCAACTAATCGTTTCAGCCCTAATTGATAGAGGCCTGAATTTGACCAGAGGACACAGCAACCCCTGCTGCTTTCTCTTTGACAGCTTTTCTTTCTCTCTGTCAGGTTGGAGGAGGTGCGGGTACAGGAATACTCATTTGTAACAGCTGGAAGCTGTCTCTTTTCTGTGCAAAAAATAATTCTTTGAGTTGCATGCATTTACTGTCACATTTCCTATAAAACTCCATGTTGTCATAATGCATCGCCTAACAGGTCAGCTGGGCCACTATTTCTAGGTGCGACTTCAACATCCACCTGGAGAAATCTTAAGGCCAGGACACACCAAGCTGACTTCATGAAACTAGCGGCAATGAAAGCCGATGACATTGTCGCCTTGCGTCGGCTGCGCTTAAACACAACACACAGATTACAGTTGACTGGAATCTAGCATGTGCGTTTTGTCTTACAATTTTACAACTGTCTTTTTGTGTACCACCAACCCCTCTGTCAGTTTCATTCAGGAGAATCCTACACTCCCTCCCACTTCCTAGTTTTTCTCTGTTCTGTCATCCTCTCCTCCCACCATCATCTGATTCTCATCACTGGCTACAGAGACTCAGGGCCACATGGAGAAAATAGTACAAATCAAAAGATCCAGGTGAATGTAGTATGTATCAGTCTTTGGTCTGCTCTTTTTCTGTCAAGTTCCACACTGCCAAAACATGACATTTTCCAAACTAGATCAACAGCACTTCAAATCTTGAACAACCCTTTAAGACGTTCAACTCTCTTCTCTTCCCCCCTCTTCTGCCTTCTCCTTTTTAGCAGCTGATGCACATTTTTTTCATGCAAGCAAGCTCATCAAGGTCTCCAGGATCATTAGAAAACCAGGTGAGTTTGATCAGGGTTTAAGCAAAACTCGGCAGGGCAGACAGGTCTTTCAGGGAAGCCTAGGGAGATATTCAAAGCACAAAAACTGGTCACAGGGGTTCCTCAGGGATCAATTCTAGGACCCATTCTTTTCTCTATACACACTACATTGCTGGGATCCATTATACAGGCACATTGTTTCTCCTATCATTGCTATCCTGATGACACACAGCTTTACTTTTCACTTTAACCAGATGATCTAACAGTGGCTGCATGGATCACAGACTGCCTCGCGGACATCACAGCATGAATGGAAGAACATCACCTACAACTCAATCAGCGCTTTCATCTTCACAGCCATTTCAACAGTACAGCTAAGATCACCTAAAATAGTACCAAGCAGATCAGACAGAAATCCACATGACCATCTAAGCTTCAAAGACAACATGGACATGGAGGGTTGCACTGCATAACATTAGTAAGATCAAGCCCTTTTTAACTGAGCATGCTGGCATTGTCCTATCTAGGCTGGACAACTGCAGTGATCTTCTGGCAGAAATCCTGCCATGTGCAATCAAACCTCCACAAATGATAAGGATAGGAGCACAAGAGAGCCTACATCACACCTCTTTATTTATCTATACTGTCCACCAGTTACAGGTTACATCAAATTCAAGACTCTCTCTCTCATGAGTCTATATTCCCTCCAGAAGACTGCAGTTAGAGAGTAAGCAGTGCCTTGTGGTACTATCACAGAGCAGGAAAAAAAATCACTTTCCAGAATAATTCACTGCTCTCTCACTGTTCCTTGGTGGTGAAATGATCTTTCCAGCTGGACAGATGAATCCCTGACAATATTCAAGACACAGCTGAAAACTCCTCTCTTCTGTGAGATGAGAAAAATAGCAGCCCTCCCTTTTCTAGCCTGTAATATTCTAGACAATGTCATATGAAACTCTCTATAATGTTAGATCTTTATAGTGCTTTTGCCTCCTTAAGGTGACTCTTTTGTTGCATTCCACATTGTAAGTCGTTTTGAATAAAAGCATATAAATAAATAAATACACAAATATAAACCATAAATGTGGTGGGCAGCAGGAATGTTGTTCCTTTTATGTCCGTTTTATATAAATAAACCTTTCTCACTTTACTCGCAGTGTAAGGATAGTTGTGTGTTGTTTTATGTTCAGCATCCTTGATGTGTGCTGCATTTGTGTGCTCCTGTGTTTAATTTCATAACTTTTTAAATCTGTTTAGATGTGCTGCTTGTGTGTCTCAAGTGAGTTGACCTGACACTTTCACATGTGCCCATGCAAGCATGAAGGTGTAAAAACCCCTGCCTCACTTGTTTTAAACTTTTGTTTAGATCTGTACACGGCAGTGATTGTATGTGCCTTGTTCTCACAGGGAATAACTACAGTAGGTTAAATTATTTTTTGCGTAATCATATAATACACTTTTTGTACTTTCCATAAAATGCTATGTAAAATAGAGAAATTGTCCACTTACAATGTGTAGTTTGAGATAGTCACCTAACCCAGAGGAGCTGTCCACTCGCACCAGCAGAGCTTCTTTCAGATGAGTACTGAATCCCATCGCCAGCCGATCTGCCCGTGTGCTTGGCCGGTCGTTCGGTGGCCACGTGTATGTCATTAGACCACCGTCTCTCCCAAATATATATGTGGTGCCTGCTGCAGGAGACACAAGTGTACAAACAAACATGGAGTGTTTAGTCACTTTATGAATGATTAAAAAGATTAGATTAAAGGAAGTAGTGTTTATATGAACAGTTTGACTGTTAAATTGTGTCAGCATTTGCTCAGATCAGTAAGTAGTAACTGATTCTTTGTTAAGTGCATTTCAGTGAGCAGCAAATATCTACAGAATGAAGCTCTTTCAAAAAGATTTTTTTTTTTCTTGACTAGGATATCTAGAGGAAGAACCTCTTATGCTCACAACACATAGAAGACCTTTTTTACCACTCATTTTGGCAAAAAAAAAACAACATAATCATGAATACTTTGGTGAATACTGAGATCTTATTGACTCTGGAAACATAATGCATTTTTTTAACTTAAACCAAAATCTTTTTAACGGTGGCTTTCCTCAAACTTTTAATATAATTGAAAAATAAATAAATTGATATAAAAAAATATATATTGTTGCTCAGCCCTTATATAAAAATGTCATGACGGCTGTGTTTGTTTATTTTTTTTTCTTTCTTATTCTTGCACTTTCACTCCCTGACTTTGTGAGTGTGTATTTATTCTCGCTGTCTGCTGTGAGTGTTTTAGGGTCATGAGGTGGAGGATGTTTTAGGACCATCTCTTTGAAAAGTAGCGACCTTGGCAAACACATCATACAGATGCTTCAGCCATTGCAATGGAGTTATTGTAGAGAGTCAAAGCTAGAGCAAGAGAGATGTGTGAACTGCAGAGTCTCAGAAGTGGCAGTCACGTCTTTCTAATAATAGCAAAGCTGTAAGCTGTAAGTTTTCACCTCATTGCTGAAAAACGTCAGGTAGATCTTCAGTAGCGAAACTATTTAGATGATAACATCGCAAGACAGCACAAACAAGTTTTTGCTGGCATAAATGTCCTTCTTTGTGTGCATGTGCGTGGGTTAAAGATATAGAGAGAACAGGAGAATGAAATATGAAAAGCATGACTTAACTGAAAAAGAATCCAAAATTCACAACCCTTCCTTTATGCATTCTAGGGTTTTCTTCCTGTTTCTTTTCAGTTGTCAAAACATGCTGCATGTAATTAGTGTACGTGATTAGTTATTATAGCTAATAAGCATTTGTAAATGCAAATATCAAAACCTTGTGGCTTCTTTCATTTATGCGCTCTTCTTTTTTTGTCAAAGTCAACAACTGCGTTATTCAACAGCAGTTCCAATTACCACAGATGAGCACAGAGAGAGGGACAAGAAATAATCACACAGAGGAAGTCAAGTGGAAAAAAGAAGGCAATGCTCAGCATTGAGAAAATGCTGGAAAAATTGATGTAAGGATTGTATCAATCCTGCAACATAAGCATGGACAACAGAGAACAAACAATCCACATGATCTCACAGTACTTACATTAAAGGTTCAATTTCAGAACAAAAATTTACAGATAATGTACTCACCCCCTTGTCACCCAAGATGTTCATGTCTTTCTTTCTTTAACAGTAAAGGAATTATGTTTTTTGAGGAAAACATTTCAGGATTTCTCTCCATATAATGGACTTCTATTGTGCCCCCGAGTTTGAACTTCCAAAATGCAGTTTAAATCTAGCTTCAAAGGTTTCTAAGGGATCCCAGCCGATGAAGAAGGGTCTTATCTAGCGAAACAATCGGTTATTTTCAAAACAAATTGACAATTTATATACTTTTTAACCTCAAATGCTCGTCTTATCTTATCTCTATGATGCGCATGCGTAGTTTGTGTGATCCGGGTCAATACAGTTAGGGTATGTCCAAAAACTCCCATAATGTTTTCTTCCCCAACTTCAAAACTGCCCTACATTGCTGCAGAAGTACCAACCCAGTGTTTACATACAAAAAGAAATCAAATGCACTTTACAAAAAAAGGTAAAACAGCAATGTAGGACGATTTTGAAGTTGAAGACGAAAACAAGATGGGAGTTTTTAGACATACCCTAACTATATTGACCCAGATCCCACAGACTACGCATGTGCATCATAGAGAAGAGACAAGACGAGCATTTGAGGTTAAAAAGTATATAAATTGTCAATTTGTTTCGAAAATTACAGATCGTTTCGCTAGATATAACCCTTCTTCATCAGCTGGGATCCTTTAGAGCCCTTTGAAGCTGCATTTAAACTAAATGTGAAAGTTCAAACTTTGAACTTTCCTGAAATGTTTTCCTCAAAAAATATAATTTCTTTACTACTGAAGAAAGAAAGACATGAAAATCTTGGATGACAAGGGGGTGTGTATATTATCTGTACATTTTTGTTCTGAAAGTGAACTAATCCTTTAATAACCTGTATGTGCTTTATTCATGATGCTTTACAACCATATAAAAGTGTGTACTCTTTAAAACTAGGAAAATAAGAATATGAAGAATTCAGATGTACTGTAAAAGCCTCTAAATCCATCTGATTTTGCATCTGAACTCTTCATATAAGCTTGAACAAAAAAAGTGTATAAGATTTACAAGTGTATGCTCCAACCACTTTTTGAAACAGGTTTTTATTTTAGTTGTGTGCGTTAAACTGAGTGGAATATATATATGTATATATACATATATATATATATATATATATATATGTTTTTTTTTTTTCATTGACTGTTATTCGTGGTGGAAGGCAATAGCATAATGTTCTCTTGTGCGTCATAAATCAAAAGATAACAAAGGTGTCCCCATTTTTAGCTATGTGGGGTTGAAAGTAATTTGTTTTTGTTATAAACCTCACTTACCAAAAAGGCCATGTGGAATTTAAAAGTTCACAGAAGTGCTGATAATGCCCAAAGTCTATTGACTGAGATGTGAAGGTCTGCCGTTATCACAGGTTTAGCACAGTGAGCACAGCGTTAGTAAGGTAATTGATCATGTGGTCAAGGAAAGGTTACAAGAAGACTGTAAATATATATATATATATATATAATGCTTTTCTCTTTTCTTAAAAGATCTGCATCTACTTTTTTGTGCCTTTTACATTCTAGGCAACTGGGCTAAAGTAATCTCTCACTATACATATAAATTGAATCATTGTTTCCAGTATCAGCTTGTTCCAGCGAACATAATCTCAAACACAGCCATCAATCCATCTACCCATTTTTCAAACCGCATGTCTTATGCAGTAAGCAGTAGAGGAAGACACTAAAAGTCCTCAGTCAACTCAATTAAGATATTTTATCAGCCCAGCTGAGGGATATGTTCACAAGTCTTTCAGTCAAGACTCAAGTGTGAGAAGAATTGTGTGTA
Source organism: Cirrhinus molitorella (assembly GCA_033026305.1). Taxonomy (NCBI): domain Eukaryota; kingdom Metazoa; phylum Chordata; class Actinopteri; order Cypriniformes; family Cyprinidae; genus Cirrhinus; species Cirrhinus molitorella. Next base: position 7,611,207 of record CM065126.1, on the reverse strand, counting down.
CATCACTGCTCAATCACTTTTATTGCAGTTTTCACATGATTTAATTAGTGTAAGTGATCAAATTCACATGTGTGGGATTGGATGGTGTTCTCTCTCTCTCAAGCTGCTCCTTAATCGATCCACAGGAGTCTCACAGCATGCACTGCACTTGTAAGCAAGATATTTAATTATCCACATGGTTTCAGGAAATAAAAAAATGTTAAAATGGAAAGTGAGTGGGAGTGGGATCAGTAAAACACACATCTAGAGGCAGAAACAGACACAGGGAAGCTAAGAACATGCTCTGCTCAGAAGGATCTAACACAAAAATGTTTTTAGACTGCTCATCCAAAAGACATTATGTCACAGACATAATAATTCGTAACATAAGATATGCAAAAATCAGATCATACAGTTCTTTCCACAGAAATCAAACAACAATTACACTATAATTTTGTATATTTTTTCTAAATTCACCTGTGCATGCTTAAACCTCATAAACACTCACTGAGATGGGTTCTCAGGATCATTTTCTTTAGCAAAATATCTGACCATTCATTCATGCATCCAGGTCACACTCAGTCACCATTATATGTTTCATCTACAACACCACTGGCCTCATGTTTTCCCTCAAGACAGCAATTTCAAGTACATTTTCTGTCATCTTTGCAGAAGTGTAATATGAAGAGTGTACAAAGATGTATGTCTTACATACAGTGCATCCAGAAAGTATTCACTGAGCTTCACTTTTTGCACATTTTATGTTACAAGCTTGGCACACCTATTTTTGGGCAGTTCAAGTCTGGGCTCTAGCTTGGCCACTCAAGGACATTCACAGAGTTGTCCTGTAGCCACTCTTTTGTTATCTTGGCTGTGTGCTTAGGATTGTCCTGTTGAAAGATGAACTGTTGCCCCAGTCTGAGGTCCAGAGCGCTCTGGAGCAGGTTTTCTTAAAGGATGTCTCTGTACATTGCTGCATTTATCTTTCCCTCGATCCCTCAACCTTCTCCCCCGATCGCTTATTTTGGCCAGGGGGCCCTGGAGATTCCAAACTTCATCCATTTTATGGATGATGGAGGCCACTGTGCTCACTGGGACCTATAATGTGGCAGAAATTTTTTGGTAGCGTTCCCCAGATCTGTGCCTCGATGGTGAATGTAATTTCATCAAGTACAACATGTTCCTGGATCAACATCTTTGTTGATCCTGGAACAACATTCCATTCAACCAATCAGAATTGAGGGATAACTTTTCAGGAAATGTCAGTTTCAGGCTTACGATCAGGATTAGGTGCTTCTACACACTTGTTAATCAGCTATCATTTCAGATATCAGTTTAAGGGTAGGGACTGAGTTAAGTCTATATTTTTGGAAAATAATGTTGATCCAGGATCAACAAAGATGGTGATCCAGGAACATGTCTTACTTGGCAAAATCACGGCGACCGTGCCTCGATACAATCCTGTCTCTGAGGTGTACAGACAATTCCTTGGACTTCATGGCTTGGTTTGTGTGTCTTTCCAAATCATGTCCAATCGACTGAATTTACCACAGGTGGACTAAAAAAAGTTGTCGAAAAATCTCAAGGATGATCAGTGGAAACAGGATGCGCCTGAGCTCAGTTCTGAGTGTCATGGCAAAGGCTGTGAATACTTATGTTTTAGTTTAGATTTTTCAGTTTTTTTTTACTTTGTTTATGCAAAGATTTCAAACTAACTTCTTTCACGTTGTCATTGTGGGGTATTGTTTGTAGACTTTTGAGGATAATTATGAATTTAATTTATTTTGGAATAAGGCCGTAACAACAAAATGTGGAAAAAGTGAAGCGGTGTGAATACTTTCCAAATGCACTGTATCTTCAGCAACAGTGTGAAAAGTGAATAGCACAGTACCGGGATAAACATAGATATTGGTACATAACTAAGCATGTGTCATCTTTTTCAAATACCTCCATTTTCACAGTCCAAACTACAACATGAAAATGGCATTTTCAAATGTATCCACTTGGGAGAGCATCTTCAAATGTTTCTGCTTTCACACAACAAAAGTGTTGTCTCGGTCTAGACAGAAGGCCAAAACTCGTAGAAAAAGATGTGTTTTTAAATGTATCCGGATTAGCGAAGACGTAGCCTACGCAACTGTGCTTATGTTGGCGGAAACTGAGTCATCAGTGTCCTGAAGTGTAGTGAATCAGAGTCGTTGTTATATACACTGCATACTGATTCATGGCCCAGGGAGCTGATTAAGAGCCTATATCCATGTCCCCTGCCATGTAACTTTAGCAGCAACTAATTTTTCATTTAGCTGCTTTACGAAGACTTCACAAAGTTGAGGAAGAATTTTGAACCAGTCCTCTCTACAAATCTGTTACAGCTCCCCTCTTTTTGGTGGCATGCAATGATGAAAATCCAGTTCTTTAGCAGTGCCTTTACCAGCTTTGTTAGGGAGACCATACATCCTCTTTTTCCCTGACAAGTTCTGGTTGGGATTTCTAAATTGTTTTCACACTTACTGAAGGTAATGACTGCAAAGTAGTTTGACCAATAGCATGCAAGCATTGTACATAATCGACCAATCATGACATCTGAGAGAGCGGGATCTACAGAGAATGTCCATACAATACATATGTAATGTATCAGAACTTAATTGGAAAATCTTAGGCAAGATTAGATGAAGATTAGACAACATTTTATGAGTAACTCATGCAGATATCCAGATAGGGTTCACAAAGTTTTTTTGTTCATCTCTGCATTGGTAAACAGAGCTTAGTCAATCATAAAAAAGTCTATTTACATATAGTTTTCTTTACAATACAGAACCAACCTGTTTAATTCTACGGGTCGAAAACACAGTGCAATACTAAACTAAATTATACCTAACATACTTATTAAAAAAAAAAGAACATTAAATGCAATATGTAGATTTAGGAAAGATGTAGTTGACATTTATGCTACTAAAGTCATAAATATGAGTCAGTTTTGGGGGTGTTTTTTGACATTTGTATATTTTATCAGTGTTTGCCAGCAGTGGTGAAAGCTTGCAGACATGTGTTGAGGAGACGGGAGGTGGGGTGAATCCCCCACAATCCTATTAGTGTGGATTAGAGCGCAGCTCCCTCACGCACCGCTACACCGCTGCAAGGTGCCGGATTGTGCATCAGCAGAAAAAAAGAGCAGTGACACTGCTGACTACTTCTTACAGGACTTTTCTGCCCCCCTTTTTTTGCAAATGGATAAGACTGCCTCACTGAGGATCTATTAGCTTATTTATTGGTTTGCAGACCTTGTACTGTTTCTAGCTGTGTTTTAGCACCTGCCATTAGAACAAACACAATCCAATCATTAGGAACAAGAAAAAGAGTGGTTTTTTAACAATCAATCAGTCAATAATTTTATTCCGGTCCTCACAGACAACTTTTCACAAAAATCGATAAATAAACATAATAACCGAAAAAGGAGCAGGCTGAAGCCATGCTGATTATGCCTACCTTTTATACACAATTAACTGATGAATGACACTTTTCACTAAATTTTATAATACAAGATCAACAAAATTACATAAAACAATGTATTTCAATCTGAACCTAACAGTTTAAGTTGCACATTTCAGCACAAGTTGTTGTATGCATGTCACAATTGAATGCAAAAGGTCTGTCATTTAAGGACAGTAGGCAGTGATGGCATTGGACTTTTACAGAGACAACAGCAAAAACAGCCTGTTAAATTTTTAAGGCACAAGAATATCACTGACACTCATAACCAGCTCAACCTCCTCAAGAAACTCAATCAGTAACATCTTACTCATCCTACATGCCTCACCAGAGCACATCTACTGATTTCATTCTGCTTCAGTCACATTACTGTACGTCTTCCATAAATCACAACTTCCCAGCACAGACAGATTCACATAATGATATGTATTAGTTTGGAAAATAGCATCTTTGCTTCTGGAACATTTCCACTGAATTATCAAGCTAATTCAAAACAACAGCAGGATGCACTCAACAGTGACCCGTAGCAGGAATGAGCAGCTCAGTGTCAATAAGATGGTACACATTTGGATAAATCACTTTAGGCAAACATTTGATGTCCTTGGAGAAACGTTGTTGCCTTATTTAAAGATCCAGTAATGATGCTTCATTGTTCACTTACTTGCTTCTAGTTGGACTCAAAAAGCATGGACTACCCAATTTGTTTTGACACTTCTGGGATATAATAATCAGAAGTGCTTCAGGACCAGACATGAACAGTGGAGTTGTAATTCTTTTGTTATTGTTTTCTATAATGAGATTTTTTTTTATGAACGAGTGTTGCTCTCCTGAGCCAAATCAACACAACAGAAAAAGCACCTGCTTTACAGCCTTTAAGTTTTTCTTTTTTTATGTTCTTACTAAAGAGACATATAGTTTCAGTGCATTTAAAGCACAAAATTCTTGGTGATCACTTAAAGGGTAAGTTCACCCTAAAAATTAAAATTAGCTCATTATTTACTCACCCTCCAGGCATTCTATGTGTATATGACTTCCTTGTTTCAAACGAATCCAGTCAGAGTTATAATTATCCTGGCACTTTCAAGCTCTGTTATGGCAATGGGCAGGTGTTTCTTGTCAACAGTCCAAAACTAGTCCAATAAAGTGTATCCATCCATAATAAAAAAGTGCCTCACATGGCTTCGGGGGGTGAATAAAGGTCTCCTGTAGTGAACTGATGCGTTTAGAAAAATATCCATATTTAAAATGTAATAATCACTTCTCTCTAGCTGCTCAGAAGTGACGAAAATGAAACGTGCAGTGAAGGGAGGTAAACAAAACAACGGTCATGAATTAGAAATACAAAACAAGGATTTGGAAGGAAAAATTTTGGAGGATTTCGATATAAGCCAAGAAGAAACTTTGCTTCCTTTGCTCCTGTAAACAAACATTGTTTTTTTTTTCTTTACGAGACTCACAGGCGCATGCGCAATGCAAACATCCTACATCATTCCGCCCGACTTTTATTGTTTTCACTGCAAAAAAAATGTTTTTCTTTTCTTAGATTTTTTGTCTTGTTTCCAACCAAAATATCTAAAATTCTTAAATCAAGAAGGATTTTCTAGATAAGTAAACATTAAGAAAAATTTTTCAGAAAAAATAAGTTATTAAATTAAGTGAGTTTTTGCTTGAAACAAGCAAAATAATCTGACAGTGGGGTAAGCAAAATAATCCTGTTTTCTATTTAAAATAAGATTATTTAGTTTACCCCACTGGCAGATTATTTTGCTTGTTTTAAGAAAAAACTCACTTAATTGTGACTTCTTTTTTTCTGAAAACAAGATAACAATTTTTAGAACAATGTCTAGAAAATCCTTCTTGATTTAAAATTTTTTAGATATTTTGGCTGGAAACAAGAAAAAAGATCTAAGTAAGAAAAGCATTTTTTGTTGAATATAGATATTTTTCTTACAAAAACACATTGATTCGTTGCAGGAGGCCTTTATTCACCATGTGGCACTTTTTTTATTATGGATGGATGCATTTTATTGGACTTGTTTTAGACTGTTGACAAGAAACACCTGCCCATTGCCATAATAGAACTTGGAAGTGCCATGATAATTAAAAGAAGGAAGTCATTTACATCTAGGATACCTTGAGGGTGAGTAAATAATGGGCTTTTTTTGAGTGAACTAACCCAAAAAACAGCCAACCAACGGGATATAGAAAGATGCTCATGATATGCGATTGTCACTGGATAGAGATACACTGTTTTATATCCAAAGCACGAAATCCACTGCATTCAGCTTCACTGAACATAAAGGAGCAATTTAGTTGTCATATTTTGTTACTGTTGCGAGTTGTTTTGTTTTTAATGTGTGTGTTCTAAAGCTGTGTTTGGATTCATTAGCTTATTAACGCTACCTTAGACATTTGGTGATGTGCTATTTTGATTATACTAAAAGCAAGTTTATGCTTTGGAAAAGGAAGTGTTCTGTGTCACTGTAAACCCATCAGCTTTTTTTCCCTCCCCAAAAAGGTTTTCTGTGAGGGTTATGTTTAGGGGTTGCATTAGCGTTAGGGAAAGAAAATATCATTAGGTCAGTATAAAAAACATTATGCAAAAAAGACTTCAGCGGAGAATTGGTTGTTTTGCCATTTCAACACTTCCACCCAATCACCTTACAGTATGTCTAATCCACCCGACACCCCTCACAACATGTCACTCAAAGATATGTGCATTTTTACAATGAATGTGTGCACGGACTGTGGAAACAGGTAAATTCAGAACACACACACATATTCTGACAGTCACAGTCATAAAAATTAGATGAATAATGCATAAAAACATCATCCCAGCAGACATCTCAAAGCTAATGTCACACATACTGAACTGCTGTTTCTGCATTCATCCTTTATGTATCATAATTAATGTAATAAACTACAATTAGAAGGCAATCTGTGTCAACTGTATAAATGGACTTCATATATCTGCCAAAAATCTATTTTACACCAGTTGGTTATAAGTGAATGCAAACAAAGCTCTAAAGCATCCAGCATCATTTGTTTGCAGATGCCACAAAGTTTGATATTTTGGTATCTAATGGCACAGAAAATGTGTCAAAATTATTTCTGGTGCAACTGTATAAGAATTCGAAACAGCACAAATGCTCAAACAACTCTGTCCATCTAAGCATTGTGTGATTCTATAGATGTGTTATAATCTGATCCAAAGAGAAATGTGCTGATGCAGACACTGAGAGATGAGACTAATCTTAGTAAGGTCTGGAAGAAACAAATACAGCACTGCAAAAGCCCTCTATGAAGTTCACTTTGCATGTTTGAATGTGTGTTTGTGCTCCGTAATGTTATGCTGCTACCCACCATGTCCTGCTCGCAGAGACCCAGGTGATTTATTAATAGTGACAGGCACGGTGTGGTGGTTCTTGCCTCCATGGGGGATGTGTGTTTGACGGGTCCTCATGGGGGTTTCCGATCCGGCTGCGATTCCCAGTGAGAGAGCTGTGAGGTACAGGGCGAGGCAGGCAGCTGAGGCCAGACCCCGGATAAGGGTCTCAGAGCAGGACTGCCAGTCCGCCAGCCTCCAGCCACCCAACATCTTCCCAGAGCGAGAGAATGATAAGACACACGGACGCTTCAGCACACCTGCCTGCCCATACCACTCACTTACACACACCTTCTTAAAGAAGGGGAAATCAACAAGCCAGGAGAAAGTACACCCAATCCTTGTTTGTTTGTCCTCAGAGGTTTAATCTTAAATCCAAGCAGTTTAAGATCAAATCCAACGTTTGATAAAGCAGGAAAGAGTATTTTCATTTATGGACCATAAAGTCAGATTAAGCTATTTCCTAAACCCAGTTACTTCACCATTTCTCCCAGCAGCCCGAAATCATGACAATGACTGAAACATCCCGCAAAAACACTGGCAGATATCTCCCGAGGTATCAGCACGTGCAAGGAATCAGGCGTTTTCTGAATTCGAAGGCGTTCTCTGAAATCAGAATTTCTGCTGTTTTTCGGCCGAATATTGTTTTCAGTCTTTCTTTTAGGAGGAGAAATCCCAAGAAATCCATCCACAGCTGGCTGAGAGCCTCCAACAGATGGTGAGAGCTTCATTTACACTCTTTCCCGAGGACAACGTTTCTTGTTCTCCATGGAGAGAGAGATCTCCCCACACACCTGCGCAAGCTGCGTTTCCAGCCACAAGACATCCACTGAGCTCCGGAGGCTGTGCGAGAGAGAGAGTAAGCGGTCGGAGAAAAAAAAAAAGAGGGAGGAAGAGAAGAAAAGCGAGGGAGGGGGAGAGCTAGCGGTGGAATCAGGGCGCGAGAGCACTGCTATGCAAATGTTCAGCCAAAACACAGCAAACACTGCAGAGAAACACACTGCATAGATGGAGAAACTGGGATGTGGGCTTTGTTTTTCTGCATTCCCATTACTCTGTTGTTAAAGTTTCATATTAAAATCATAAATATCTCACTTTCCTCTGGCACGTCCAATTAAAGCTATTTTATCTCTCCGAGTCTGGATTCATCCCTCCCTCTTCCTGAAAGTGGAGCGAGGATTTTCTTTGGAGACTCTTCTCACTCGCTCCAACTTGAAAGAGACTTTGTGCCATACGTCAACTGTCTCTCCAGATGCTCCATCTGCTGCCCAACACCAGGTGACGTCAGTAACAGCGAGCACACTGCATCTGCACTGCACATAAAGAGCCGTCTGTGCAGGCGAAGCAGCCAGGCGGACTTGGCCCTCGAATGTCGTCCTTTGGGAGGAAGTTGCTCATTGAACCACCAGGAAAAAGAAGCACACTCAAAGAAAAGGGCTGATAAATGTGTATTTGTGTGCAAGCTTGTCGCCCTGGGCAGATGTGACCGGTGCTGATGAAAGCAAACCTCACAGTTGCACTATGTATTCATGGTATTTATTTAATTGTATTTATTTTTTTATATAAACTGGTGCCCTGAATGCAATTGTGACCTGTGCTGGCAAAATTAGTCAGAATGCGCTCGATCTATCTTTGAGCTACAGGAAAAAGGAATGAAAAAATGTCAGTTTGGTCGAATTAGAAGTTTTCATTAAAAAAAAAAAGTTAATTAAGGCCTCGTCTAGCAATCCCAATGCTCAGAATAGTAATTAAACATCTAAAATGATCTGTGTTTGTACATTTTCTGAGAGGAGTACCTTTTTCTCTGCTCACTTCTGGACAACCTACACTATAAGTTGTAGGTCTACTGTTGCAAAGCGCAGCATTCCAGCTTTGTGAATATTCATATCGAATTCTCGATGACATGAGTGCAAACCAGTGAAATATGACTTTCGAATCCATGCTGATGAAAACAATATGATCGCGCTGACTGACATTTGCTAAGTGTGTGCATAAGTCACGCCTCTCAGAGAGTGCGCAATCTTCCTATAAAGTACGTTATTGCAAAATATTTCTTGGCGAGATCCACACAAACATAATCTGTTATGTCTTACATGAACGTTTTGTTAATGGCTGTAGAAAAATCTGAGATACATCATCATGGTCTGTTATGATAGGACAATATTTGACCGAGATACAACTATTTGACAATCTGTAATCTGAGGGTGTAAAATATTGAGAAAATCAGCTTTAAATTTGCCCAAATGAAGTTCTTAGCAATGCATATTACTTATCAAAAATTAAGTTTTGATATATTTATGGTAGGAAATTTAGAAAATATCTTCATGGAACATGATCTTTACTTAATATCCTAATGTTTTTTTTGGCATAAAAAGAAAATCAATCATTTTGACCCATACAATGTATTTTTGGCTATTGCTACAAATATACCCCAGCGACTTATGACTGGTTTTGTGGTCCAGGGTCACATATAGTAATTATAAAGAACAGAAATGGAGGAAAATATACAATGTTGCTTTGTGATTTTGCTTTGGAATCTTCAGAAAACCTTAACTTGATTTTTCTCAAAATCAACTCTGCTGATTCTATTGCCTTTAAACAGCCATAGGCCGTCATTTTTTGCCCGAGTCCAACAAGTCATACATCATTTTAACTGAGAATGTGAAAATAAAAAAAAACTATTTTTAAAAAATTTGCTCATTTCAACTCATTTTGTCCGCACAGCTCACAATTGCACTATGCAGCAAGTAGAAAAACTCATTTATTTGTTTGGGAATTGAGAAGTGGTTTATATTTAGAACCAGATTCATTTTTGCAAATACTGAAACCACATGTTTGTTTGTGTTTACAGTATACATTTATTCTCACACATTCATAAGATGTATGAAAACACGGCACTATGCATGTGTGCAAGATATGTTTGAATCTGTTTGAGAAAGTAATCAGATTCAACAGTTTGCATGGCTAAACTTTTACTTTTAATCTGATTCTGATTATTTATGATCTACTTTAATCAAATCATCATTTTATTTGGACTGAGCTCAGATGGATTGATTGAGGTAATTCATTTGGCTTTTCTGTTCAATTAAGCAATCAGTCCGATTGGCAACAGAGCTAGTGTGAGGAATTCTCACCGTTCCTAAGTCTGAATCATGATAAACTCTTCTCTGATCACACATCCTCCAGTAACATTCATAACTAGTGAAAGTGATCTGGATCTACCACTGATTAGCTGCATTTCCACTGTTGGGTCAAAAGCATGGGTGATAGTACATCCCACAGTCACGTTTCTGCTGCGGGGTTTGATTGTGTCTCCTCAAGGAATTACCTTGGTCCAAAGAGGCTGAGGCTTTATGTCATGGACAATGACAGTGCCTATGCTCATACCCCATATTTTAATATCACATTTAAGGCTCAAAACTGACACTAGCAGGTATTTGAAATGAAATTAGATTGTGAACCAGATTCTGATATATATATATATATATATATAAGACATATAATAATATACTATACATATACACTATTCATATAAAAGTATATTCAAAGAACAGTAACAAATCACATATCAAACAAATAACATCATCTGCCAATATGTCTCTGTTGATACTGGACTGATTTTTTGCTGAAACAATCTTAATAAAGCTCTTACACTGTACAATTTAATTAGAAATAATCAAAAGCAAAAATAAATATGCACATTTTTGGACTAATGGAATGGCTTTTCTGCATTCCTTTGATTTGAAACAGATGCGAGTAAATAACATGCTCTCTTTTTATGTTAAAAAAAAGATTAATGCCAGTTTGGTTGGTGTGCACTCAAATAATTATTAAATAAATAATTTCAATTTATGTATTTATTAATGCAACTTTTTTTTTATATAAAACAGTGGTCAAATAGCAATGCTAAATCAAGTTAAAGTTCATTATTTATGTAAAGATCATAGGAAGCAAACTATCTACACAGGAAAGCAAATGCCGTAAAGTGCATTCTATTAGCTATTAGCTTTCCAGAATGTGATCAATCCATTTATTTACCTTTGATCTTACATTTGTCTAATTACACCTGGTTATTCAGTCCTTTAATATGTCTGCCCATGCAGCATCAACACTCCATCCTTTCAAGAAGGTGTTATAAGTAATTAACTAAGTGAGTTTAATGTCATTAACTAACAAAGACCTGAAAAACAAATTACACAAAAAAGAGAGCAACTAGCAAGCAGGCTTCAAAAAGACAGGCTGTCCGTTTGTCAGGAAGTGTTGCGTGTGCTTCACATGAGTGCCCTCAAGTGGTGACAGAACATGCAGCAGCGCTTTAACACACTGAGATTGGCAGAAAATGCATCTTGTACAGTTAATTTACTGTATTAAATTTAAACAGTTTTCTTGCCAAGAAAAGACTCTCAAATTTTTTTTATCAAAATGATCACTCACAAAAATATTTGGTATACTGGGGAATAGTACATTTATATTTAGACATTTAGCATGATGCTTTATTCAAAGTGACTTACAAAAGAGGACAATGGAAGCAATCAAAATCAACAAAAGAGCAATAACATGCAAGCGCCTAACGCAGTACATGTAGCAAGGGATTTTTTTAATTATATAATAAATAAAAAGAAAATAGAATAAAAAAGAAAAAGCAAGCTAGTGTTAAAGGCCTACTTTTGTTTTGTTTTTTTTTGGGGGGGGGAAGCTAGTGTTAGTTTTTTTTTTTATATATATAAAACAAGCAGTAAGTTAAATTAATAGAGTCTAAAAGGGCATTTTTAAAAGAACAGAATTAGAAAAGAGGGTGCTAGAGTTCAAGGGTCAAATAAAGATGGAAAAGATGTGTTTTTAGCTGATTCTTGAAGATGGCTCAGCTGTTTAGATTGAGTTGGGCAGGTCATTCCACCTGGAGGGTACATTTTGTGATTTTGTGCCTCTTTGGGATGAACAATAATGCGCTGTTCACTTGCAGAACGCAAGCTTCTAGAGGCACATAAGTCTGAAGTAATGAATTTAGGTAAAGGGGTGCAGAGCCAGTGGTGGTCTTATAGGCAAACATTAATGCCTTGAATAGTAAGAAATATACGGGAATGTATTAAAATTACACAAAATTCCTGAGAGAAAGTATTAATATAGCACAAAAAAAAAGAATGCTAAAGATATACATCAAAATTCACAATACAATTTACTGTTTTGAGCAGGTACATTTGCTAAAAGGAGCTGAAATAGATCAAACCAAAACTAGCTTAGAGAATACACAACTAAACAAGCTTCCAATTACCAATCATGCTAAAACATTACAGATCAGATCATGACTGTTTAGGACAGCACCAATCACAGCCATGTTCATTTCCAATTGCCAAAACACATCACACTCCTACACCAACATACACACGACCCCACAAACATCATATGACAAGCTAAGCACACTTTACCCACAGAAGTCAAACTATGAATAGGGCCAACATACATACATACATACAGTATAGAGACTGTCACCTCAACATTGTGACTCTGCCCAACTGCTAATGTTTAATATAATTTCATTGTAACAACAGTACATATCAACTAGGCTTCTGATGCACTGCTTAAAACAGGATGCAAAAATTCTCACTTACCATCATTACACAGAGGTCCTCCGTATGTGGTCATGCTGCAGTCGCAAGTAAAGCCCTCCCACTGCTGAATACAAACCCCCTGATTGGCACACGAATCCTCCTGACAGGTAGTGCTGGGCCCTGCAGAAACACAGTCATCACGAGGATCAGAGAGTGACACATGGGGAAAAAAACAATGCAATCAATACATCAGAAGTTTGATTTGTTGGTTGTCATATAAAGATTATGGCGGCTCAGATGCTACATATGATTTACTGACCAAAGCAACGTCAGAGTCATCTATGAGAGTAATGATACAGCTTGTAGGTAGCACTGCATTTTTACTATAGAGTGACAGAGAAGTGCTGAACTCTGTAATGTACATATCTGTGCACTGCAAAAGTATGTGAATCTCTTGGATTAGCAGTTAATGTAAAGGTGAAATTAGAGTCCATCTGTGCAGATGTGTTTTCAGACAGTGTAATGACTATCAAATATCAGTATGTGACCTGTTTTATTCAAAGAACTGGGATCTATCAAAGTCATGTCACAAACTGAACCTGGACCTCGGAAAAAGAGTTGATGTTGCTCATGAGGATAGAAAAGGTTACAGATCTATCTCTAAAAAGTTTGGACGCCACAAAAAAAATCACAGTGAGACCAATTGTGTACAAATGGAGGAAATTCAAGACCACTGTTACCTTCCTGAGAAGTGGTCGACCAACAAAGGTCACTTCAAAGCAGAACGTGTAATAATCTGCAAGGTTGCAAACGTTCCTAGGGTAACTTCTAAGTAACTAAAGGCCTTTTTCACAATGGCTAATGTTAATGTTTATGAGCCCACCATCAGGAAAACACTGAGCAACCAATGGTGCACATGGCAGAGTTGCAAACATTTCCCCAAAAAGAGAATTGCTTGCTAAAGTTCATGTGGGCAAGCCAGAGGACTGTTGGAGAAAGGTTTAATGGATGATGAAACCAAAATAGAACTTATTAGTTTAAATGAGAAGCTATTATGTTCTGAGAAAATAACACACTGTATTCCAGCTCAAGAATCTTATCCCATCTGTGAAACATGGTGGTGGTAGTATCATGGCTTGGGCCTGTTTTGCTGCATCTTGGCCAGGGCAGCCTGCCATCATTAATGAAACAATGAATTCTGAATTATACCAGCAAATTCTAAAGGAAAATCTCAAGAGAGCGTGGGTCATGCAGAAAGACAACAACCCCAAGCACACAAGTCATTGTACCAAAGAATGTCTGTTAGAAAGAAGAACAAAGTTAATGTTTTGGAATGGCTGAGTCAAAGTCCAGACCTTAATCCAATTAAAATGTTGAACCTAAGCAATCAGTTCATAGGAGGAAACCCACCAACATCACAGAGTTGAAGTGGTTCTGCACTAAGGAAAGGGCTAAAACTCCTACATGTTATTGAGCAGGACTGATCAGTATTGACAAGAAACTTTACCTTCAGTTACTGCCGCAAATGGGGGCCACACTAGATACTGAAAGCAAAGATTCACATACCTTTGCTGTGACTTTTGCCCATGCCCACTGACAAAGAAATGATCAGTCTGTCATTTTAATGGTAGGTTATTTTGAACAGTGAGAGACAGAATAACAAAAAATAAAATACAGAAAAACTAATTTCAGAAAAGTTATAAATTGATTTTAATGAGTGAAATAAATATTTGACCCCTTCGTAAAACATGACTTAGCAAAACCCTCTTTGGCAATCACAGAGGTCAGGCATTTCTTGTAGTTGGCCACCAGGTTTGCACACATCTCAGGAGGAATTTTGACCCACTCCTCTTTGCAGATCCTCATTAAAGTGGATCATTAAGGTGTTAAGAAGTCATTAAGGTTTTGAGGCTGACATTTGGCAACCCGAACCTTCAGCTCCCTCCACAGATTTTCTATGGGATTAAGGTCTGGAGGCTGGCTAGGCCACTCCAGGACCTTAATGTGCTTCTTCTTGAGCCACTCCTTTGTTGCCTTGGTCGTGTGTTTTGGGTCACTGTCATGCTGGAATACCCATCCACAACATATTTTCAATGCCCTGGCTTGAGGTTCCCCAAGATTTGATGGTTTCCAACTCCATGTTTGACGGAGGGGATGGTGTTCTTGGGGTCATAGACAGTCATGTAGCAGGGTTGATAAGCTCTAATTGTATAGTTTTACAATTTCTGAAACATCTAATACACATGCACACTGTAAAGCAGCACCAAAATCTCAAACAAGTAATTGATGTTTGTGATTGTAAAAAAAAAAACACAAAAAAGACCTGCAAAGCGGAAGCAGGAGAAATGAAAATAAATGTATTTCTTCTGTGAAATCAACGGCAGACTGGTATGTTTATTCTGCTAACAACCCAAGCCTGTGCTAAAAGAGTGCAACATTAAACAGAATTATGAAGCGCATGCAACGAAATATGGTAAATACACTGAATACACAACTCAGATTGGGAAAAGTTAATGAGCTAGCATCAGCTCTGAAAAAACAGCAGTTGATGTGTACCCAAAACAAATTACAAAAAAATGGACTGATGAATCTTAAAGGCCAGCTATTTGATTGCCAATGTAATTGCTTTGGCATCAAAGCTGTTTTCAGAAGGAGACTTTGTCAGGAAGTGTATGGTAAAGGCAGCGGAACATGATTTTGCCAAAATTAGCTTGTCAAGAAATACTGTGACTGAAAGAATTGAGGACCTTGCAAGACACTCTAACCATCAAGTGAAAAAAAAGTTAAGACATGCATTGCTTTCTCTACATCACTTGATGAGAGTACTGCTATTACCAATGTAGCTCACTTGGGATTATTCATTCGCGGCATTGATGAATCTTTGACCATCACCAAAGAATTTGTTGTGCTGGTGCCAATGACAGATGACTGTCATCAGTGCTCTGCTTAAACTGGAGGTTGACTGGATAAACAGATGCTCCACCCATCGTTGGGAAAAAGGCAGGCTTTGTAACAAAGTTAAAAGAGAAAATTCAAAAAGCAAACCCTGAAAATGGACAGCATCTTGAGTGTAGTGATAAAAATTTAATCAGAGCAAAGGGGCTCAACCATCGGCAATTTGATGCCTTAAAAAAAGAAAGAAAAAAAAGACCCTGGATGACCCAGAGTGGGTTTGTGATCTTGCTTTCATGGTGGAGGTAACTGAGAACTTAAATGTGCTCAATACTAAGATGCAAGGCTGCAACAAATTTATAAACAAAGTATGAAAGTATTCTCACATTTGAGATGAAACTAGATCTGTGGGCAGTACAGCTGTCCCAAAGTAACCCAGCTAATTTTCCCTCTTTAAAATCTGTGCACACCACTCACAGTTTTGCCTCCAAAATCCTCAGCATGTTCAGGACTACATATCTCTGTGAGCAGACATTTCCAACCTGTACTCTCGACTCACACAGACATCTAAATGACGTTATGAGAGGGGCAACTGCACAAGAACTGGTCAGTGATATTGAAGCACTGGTTAAAGAGGTGTCAGGAAGCAGGATTTAAAATCATAGGGCCCTATTTTAACGATCTAAACGCAAAGTGTAAAGCGCACGGCGCAGGTGCGCTCAGGGCGTGTCCAGATCCACTTTTGCTAATTTAACAATGGGAAAACGGTCCGTGCGCCCGGGCGCATAGTCGAAATGGGTTGTCCCTATTCTCTTAATAAGTAAGGGGTGTTTTTTGGGCGTAACGTACAATAAACCAATCAGAGTCTCATCTCCCATTCCCTTTAAGAGCGAGTTGCGCTCGCGCCATGGCGGATCGCTATTTACAGGGACAGGGACAGATATGAGGACATTGGCCGGTAGATCCTATGCCTCCTCCGTCTTTCAATACTTTGGCCGAGCAGGTCATTTGGCTGAACAATTCGAAAATACGTAACATTATAAAATACACTGACTTATTAAATACACTGATTAAACTGAGGAGTTCAACAAGTAATATTTTGCTGAAATTATCTGTTAAGTGGCCAGTCAATATTTCATTTGTCTGCGTTGGATGCAGGCTTTCAAATAGCTCCGTGCGAGGAGTCAGTTAATATATATGTGTGTATATTGGCACGATTGTTCAATTAATTGAACAATTAATTCCCGCTGGACGGGAAAATGCGAACTGCGTCGGACTTAAACTAGCAAACACACTTGCGCTGCGCCTTGCGCCACATTGCGCTGGGTGTATGATAGGGCCCATAATGTGTGTATTTTATGATGTTAGAATTTATGCTTTACAAATGTAATTGTAGCTTTTTCTTTGTTCTCAATCCTAGTGTAAATTTCATGTTTTTGTCCACAGTGAACGTGAAGTGAAGTTTGTAAATAAAGTATAACTATGTTACCATGGTATAACTACAGAGTTATTAAATATGTTAAAAGCAGTTTTTCTACTTATGCAGCGTGTTTTCCTAGTTTTGTAAATTGTATTTTTTTTAGCTTGTATGGTTCATATTTAATGTAACTTCTCAGATCCAAGTATGCTCCATAGGAAGATGGAGGTGGAGGAAGTACACTGTCAGGAAGAGAGTGAATGTTGAGCCAAGGCAGTCTGTCTTGGCAAGCAGGGACAATGGACGAGGTGGAAAGGTGTGCAGAAGAGGAAGGTTACTTGGAAGGATTTGTGGATGATGAAAGCAGGTCTGTTAACCATCAGAGCAATCTTCATCAGTGGTTTGGCAAAGACCTGAGGTTTGCCCTGTGTTCCTTACCAGCCTCCCTCAAATATATGCTTACAGCTTAAGTCTCCATCAAAGAGGGTATACTTGGCAGCATAACCAAGTTCATAAGATCCTCGCAAAAAAAAGTAAACAAACCGCTGTGAATTTTCTTCTACCACAAGTAAACCCTGTATAGGCAATTGCTTTGGGGTGAAGACAACTAGGAATATCTTCCGACCACCACAGTGAGGCCAGATCTACTTAGCCTTTGACTGGAAAATGCTGATTGACATCAGCCAACAGATATCCTTTAGAGATTGTTGATGCCACCTTAAGGCCTGATTTGGTGCTTTGGTCCTCATCAGTCACGAAAGTCTACATTGTTGAACTTAACACTGAACATATACATCTGCTCTATGCAGAGCTAGCTGCTAAGGCTCGGCATGGTGGCCAGAACACCAAAGTGTACCCGGTGGAGGTGGGATGAAGAGGCTGTGTGGCTGCTTTGACCATCAGACTCCAAAGAGACCTGGGGATTAAAGATAGAGCTTGCGCCATGCCATCAAAGCCTTCTCTGAGGCAGCAGAAAGACACAGCCAGTGGCTGTAGATGAAAAAGCAAGATCCTACTAGGGCCACAGAGTAACCTAATGGCACAGAAGGAAACGGATAAGGGTGATTCTGGGATGCAAGACTTTTGCCATCAAGCCCTCTGAAGGTATTATGGGCTCACCAATAAAATGCCAAAGAAGGATGGTTCCCACTTGAACTCTTTCTTTTTCTTTCACTAGCTAGTCTCTGTGGAGCTTCTTCAACAACCAGCAGCAGTTATCTAAAGGGTAGCGATATATGTATCAGGATGATATTGCACCAATATACACAGCAAGTCTGGCGACAGAGTGGTTTGATGAACATGAAAGTAAAGTTGAACATCTCCCATGGCCTACACAGTCACCAGATCGGAATATTATGAAGCCACTTTGGGGTGTTTTGGAGGAGCAAGTTATGAAACGCTTTCCAACACCAGCATCATGTAGCAACCTGGCCATTGTCCTGCAAGAAGAGAATGGCTCACAATCCCTCTGGCTACTGTGCAGGATGTGTATTTGTCATTCCCAAGAAAAATCATGCTGTATTGGCCTCAAAAGGAGGCCCAACACTGTACTAATTGTGGTTTAAAACTAGGTGTGAGTTTCATTGTCCAACCCATGTATATAAGTATGGACCCTTTTCACAGGACTGTGATGACGCGTTTCAATGGTCATCAGCATCGTAAATCCTCAAAGGTTTTATATATATATATATATATATTTAAAAAAAAAAAAATCTATGAACATTTCTGACATTATACTTTGTATTATATCACCTGTCAGAAAAAAGGTACAATTCTGCTGCTGGGGTGGTACCCTAAGGTACAAAGTGTACAAATAGGTACAAATATGTACTTTCAAAGTACTAAAATGTACTTTTAAGGTACTAATATGTACTGTTTAGTGGTAGGTAAGACTTAAAGATGTATCTTTTTTTTTTAGTTTTTTACCTTAGGGTACTGCCTCAGCGACAGAACTGTACCTCCATATTACAAAAAACAAATTAACGTTGATTTGGGTGTTTCTAATGCAGCATCTATGGGAGAGATGTAAATTTGAGATTGTTCTTTATTCTGATTGCCGTTATCAGTCTCTCTCAATTTTTTTAATCTTTTTGAAAGTCATGAAAACACTATTGTGGAGTTTTTCTTTTGCTGTTTGAGCAAATGGGAATGCAAAAAATATATTTGTGGTACTCTCCCACTCACTGCTCTCGAAGTTAACCCAACTATGACGACTTCCGCTGCCGAGAAACCCAGAAATGTGAAAAAGGTCCATTTAGATGTTTAGTTGGATAACAGGCTTTCTCTTCATATTGCACACTTAAGAAGTTGAAGGTTATGTTGGGATTTTATATCATAACAGGGCCTGCCTTAATCTAATAGTTGAGAAAACTCTTGTTTGGGCCATAGTTTCAAATGCACAGGATTATAGCGATATTGTTTACATGCATGCTGAATTATCTATACTTTGTTTCGTAGTCCTGTGTATCATAACTGTTATAACTGTTTTATAACCAATTATGATTTGATCTCTTGACCGTCATTTAGTTTATTAAGACAATTTTTTTTTTTTTTATAAACCCATACAAGTTAAACTCTCTTCTCATCTGCATCATCTTTGGTAACACTGTAGATTACTGTTATATAACTACACTTGAACAAATGAGTAACACAACATTAAACTTCAAGTAACTACTACTGACCTGCAAGAGATTAACAAATTAGTAACAGTGCTCAGTTTAACTACCTTTTAATTCATACCTGCCAGAGAAATTATTTTTACATGTAATTTTCGGGACATTACTCCTGTGTGCAAAATTCCCTCTGAACTTCACACTTAATTGTATTCATTTTCGTTCACATTATTACTCTCTAGTTATTCAGCGAGAAGAACTAGAGACTACTGGGACATGTAGAGTCATTATCCTCCAGTAGTAATGACTCAAGTGTTACTAAATTCTTTTCAAGGAATTAATAGCTATTAGAAACAGTATTCTAAAGGGAAGATCATGGTAACCCACTAGTAATGACTGAAGTCGTCCCAAATAAACTATCCAAACCTTACAAGCTTATAAGGACTTCAGTCATTGCTAGTATGATCTTCATTAGAATGAACTATGCACTATTCACATTCATTATAAAACTTTACTGTATGTAGTTCTCTGGGAGGTTTAATAAAACAGTAGTTACTGATTAGTTAATAGTGAACTGCTGAATTCAATCACACTACATACATAACTTTAAATATATAACGTTTACTTTAAATTTATTTGTCAGTTAGATGATTGACATAATGCTATTATAATGTTGCTGTCAAATCCCAGGCTTACTGTGGTGCAACACCAGTCACCTATGAGATAACAATGGTATAACTGTCTTTTCAAAGTTTATGGTATTGTTTTGTGTTCTGTACTGTCTGTTTTATTGTTTTGATAATAAATAAATGGATGTAAAGTCAAAGCATTATATACAGCCATCCATTGCCTGGTTGGGCCAGACAAAATGATAAAACAATCCAGTCCAACAACCAGTGGCATGGAGACACTCCATTTATCTTTTGAATGCCCTAGAATCCACTGTTCACTACAAAGACTTTCTCCATATAGGATGCACCTGTGTATCTTCACTGGAGCTTCTCACAATTATTCCTCTGCCCTACATCCTCTCATTCTCAAGGTAAAATTAGACAACTTGCACGTCATTCATCATGGCAGAGTTTTATCGGTTTCTAGGTCACATGCTGAGAATGAAGAGTGATGAAACTAGGCAGTTTCATTAGGGAATTGAGAAGCACCCTCTGTCTACAGTGCATGTTATTCTGCATCTAATTTCCATTAAAAGCTATCAACCACAGTTCAGTTTTATTTAGAGGTGGGGTTAGCTGAGATATACCTTCACTGTAACAAATTGCTAAAGTGTAACTGTTAAAATTACAGCAATATTTTACAGTAACTGTAAACTGCAATGCATTCTGTGGTCATGTGGTGGCTTGACTCAAATGTACAGAATATTGTTGTATATTTCAAATCTGCAGAAAAATTGTGGGATCTTCAACCATTGAGATTCGGTGAGTGGCAACTGTGGTAAGTGACTTATTATTTCAGTTTTTTTATTTTTATATACATATTTTTTCACGATTCATAGGATTTTACACTAAAGCTAAAGTCTCGTGGTCAGCCTGGATGTGTATGTCATGTAAATACAGAACGGTGCTTTTAAAGCAGTTAACGTAACCAGCAAAATGTGTATTTGAGGACCTTTCCTAAAAATATTTTTTAAATCTTTATTACCATAGCACATTTAAATATATATATATATATATATATATATATATATATACTTGTATTTGCAATTAAATATGCTATTTACAGATATGTGCGTATATGTTTATATGTATGACTTATTATAGTTGTAGAATATTGTTATTTTGTCTTGAGATTTATTGCCTGTTTGAGTATGATTAGATTTGTTGCCTGTAAAGTAGTGACCTACGGCAGTAATCTTGTCTTTGACTTTAGTGTGGGAATTATTATTTATTTAATTTAATTTAATTTTTTAATTTAATTTTTTATTTTTTTTTATTTTTTTTTTTGCAGCAGTAGGAAATTTGACCTGGTTCCTTCTCTGATTGTGGGAATTAAGGATTGTTGGCATCCAAAAGCATAATGTCCAGGATGATCTGTCAGTTTTGTTCACATAATTTGGTACTGTTTTGGCTTATGTAAGGCGTACAAAATTACACAGGAATTTGCCAAATGCAGCACTTAAATGTGGAATAGGTAACTGTGGTTTGGTGTTCAAAAGCTTTAATGCTTTTAAGTCACATTTATGCCGATATCGTAATGAGAGACAACCTGTAGATGTCGCACAACTCTGCATTACTGATTTGACTTTTCAACCTGAACATTCCTTTTCACATCTAAAATCCTATTTGAAAGAGGACACAACAGTAACTTGTCCATTTAAACAGTGCAAAAAAACATACACTGTATGGTCAACATTCACATCACATTTATCAAGATGTTGGAAAGACAGAGCACTCTAGTTAAAACACATATATATTTACATATTCATCCAAATGCTGCTCAGATTCTGTTGCATCTGCTCTGAAGCGCTTTGTGTCTTTTTCTCTTGAACTGCATCCAAGAGGGCTGAATTGCAGTCTTGTGCTACAGCGCCACACTGGTCAAATCGCATTATTGCAGGCTCTTACATTACATCATATGAGATCAAATGACTACTGGACAACAAAAAATATTTGTCGACAATTTATATAGCCCTACAAGAAAGTACTCAAGAATCTGGGTTTGACTATAAATTATCATTTTTCTTAAACATCTGGCCGTTTTATCTTAAGTTGGAGGCAAAACTGTTGCTTCCTACATCTGTTATTCAAGCAGGAAATACATGGCAGTAAACTAAAACATTTTAGTTGGCAGTAAACTAAAATAAAAAGCTACTTGGAGTTCCTGAGACCAATATAGAAAGAGTGGTAGATGAGATTAAAATGGATGATTTTCTCCACACTTGCAACACTAAGCTTCAGCTACATTGAGCCAATTTCCTATTTGTTTAGGGAACGATGAAGCAGGAAATAAATGTTTTAAATGTAGTAGTCAATCCATTAGGTTCAGGAAAGAAAAAGCATAAAGCACACTTTAGACATTTTGCCTAATAATTTATCAAACACTGACCATGTGCACAACTTGTTCTTCTTTTGCAGAAAGCAAGATTTTCAGTTCTTTGAACAAAACTTTGTGATGGGACAACTGCTAAAAGATCTCAAAGACCTCGAGGTTGTCACGTGTCGTGTATGGGAGGACAAACGAGGAGAACGAGGTCGAGATCAGGAACAAAACAAGTCTTTTAATAATAAAATCCACAAATAAATCCAACAGGAGACGGGCAAGGAGACACGCACACAACGACGAGAACGGACAACCAAACAATGAACAGAATCTAACTTAAATAGGGTGGTTAACAAGACACAGACAGGTGAAGGCACTTAACTGATAATGACTTAATTAGGGGGGGAGACAGGAACAAAACCAAATAAGGGCAAACAGGAAGTGGAAGGAACCAAAGACAAACAGGACTAAACCAAATCAAAACACAACAAAAAGAGTCCCAAAACCTGACATAACTCCCCCCCTCCTGGGGGGGGGTTTGGGTGGGGGCTCAGGAGGGGGACGGACATCCGGGAGGAGGAGAACAAAGGGAGTCCAGGGAGAAGATGATGGAGGGAGGAGCCAGGGAGACGACAGGAGTGTCCAGGGTGGATCAGCAGGAGGGAGGAGCCAGGGAGACGACAGGAGTGTCCAGGGTGGATCAGCCGGAGGGAGGAGCCAGGGAGACGACAGGAGTGTCCAGGGTGGATCAGCAGGAAGGAGGAGCCACGGAGAAGACAGGAGGGAGCTGAAGCAGGAGGAACCAGGAGGAACCCAGATCCCAGCCGTGACGGTGGCCCACGGCGGAGCCGACGGAGGGAGGAGCCATGGTGGAGGAAGGGCTGACGACTCCATGGGGCCGACCGATGGTGGCGGAGCAGGTGGAGGTGGAGCCCGAGGCGGAGACGGAGAGCCGATGATCCAGGGCGACGCCGAGGATCCGGAGGGCCAAGGCGGAACAGGTGGCACCTGCGACCGAGGCGGAGATCCGGAGAGCCACAGCGTAGCCGGAGTGATCGAGGACCGAGGCTGAGCTGGAGGGAAGGAGGAGTCCAGCCGAGCCGGAGGGACGGAGCAACGAGGCGCAGCCGGAGGAGTGGAGTCCAGAGGCGATGGCAGGGTGACGACTGACCGGGGCAGAGCCGTAGGGACGAGGGAGCCCGGTGGAGCTGGTGGATTGACGGGCGACAGTGGAGATGAGGGAGCTAGGTGCCATGGTGTAGCCGCTGGGTCGGAGGGCCGAGGCGGAGTCCAGGACTCAGAGGCTGGAGGCGGAGATGAAAGATCCTCCAGCCACAACGCCGATGGAAGCTGGCAGACCCGCGGCGAATCCACCGCACAGATGGTGGGATGAGGGTGAGCTGAGGGACTGTCAGGAGACAGCGGTGGTGTGGCTGAGACAGGAACAACCACGAGAGGCAAGAGAGGGAGGGTGGGTGGGAAAACTTGATTCTTGTCCATAACAAATTCAGAACAGTCCATAACAAATTCGGAACAGTCCATAGAGTCCCCAGAGTCCTGAGCTTGCTCACCCTCATCGGTGGTGTAGTGGGCGGGGCTTTCCATAGCCCCCTCACACTCCACTGAAACTTCCACCGTCCGAAGCTCTGTTGCCGGCTCTCGCACCTGGTCAGACGTTGTAGGCTCTGGCTCCGGGACGATCGTCCGCTCTGTCACCTCTGGTGGTGATGGCTCAACGATCGCAGAAGGCTCTGGCTCTCCGTCTGCGGTGGGCTCGGGCAGCTCCGTCACGGGTGATGGTGGGCTGGGCTCTGGGTCGTGAGTGGGACTGGTGTCATCCACGATGTCCACAGTCATCGACGACTGACATGACACCAGTACCCACCCAATAAAGGCAGCAAAGTTCTCTTGAGGACCATCCCCAGACAACTGTGCTCTTGTTTTGGAATTAAGTCCGGCGAGATAGAATGCGCTGAGGCAGTCGTCTGGGTAGCTGGTGTAACTTGCTAACAAAATAAAGTCCTTTGTGTAGTCCTCAAGAGATCGATTCCCCTGCTTCAGGAGGAGGAGGAGGACAGCCGGGTTATTCATAATGTGGAGAGGGAAAAACAAAAAGAAAACACTGAAAAAAAAACGAGAAAATAAACGAAGACAAAAACATGACGAAAAACTGTTTTTGGTCCGTTCTTCTGTCACGTGTCGTGTATGGGAGGACAAACGAGGAGAACAAGGTCGAGATCAGGAACAAAACAAGTCTTTTAATAATAAAATCCACAAATAAATCCAACAGGAGACGGGCAAGGAGACACGCACACAACGACGAGAACGGACAACCAAACAATGAACAGAATCTAACTTAAATAGGGTGGTTAACAAGACACAGACAGGTGAAGGCACTTAACTGATAATGACTTAATTAGGGGTGGAGACAGGAACAAAACCAAATAAGGGCAAACAGGAAGTGGAAGGAACCAAAGACAAACAGGACTAAACCAAATCAAAACACAACAAAAAGAGTCCCAAAACCTGACAGAGGTGAGTGGCATCCGATTTTGGTTGCAATTGCCGGAGATAATCTAGGCTCACACGCTACTTTTTTTACATTTTGTTGAAAATTTCAGCAGCATTTCCTTCTTTTGCAGATTCTGTGAAATTAATAGACCAACATTTGTGGCAGACCCACTTGCCAATGGACCAAGCAAGACTGTGCAGTCAAATAAAGGTAATGTCCAAGCAGATGATTTACACCAGAAAAAAAGGAGTCAAATTGGACTCGCTGTTCAATGAGTTGTCACACTTGCCATTTCTGCCAGCCTGGCTTGATTGGGCATGATCTTTTTGAAGGCATTGTGGCCTATGATTTGGCTTTATGCATTAAACATCTGGTCATAGTTGAGAAACAGTTTACATATGTGGAACTGAATTACCAGATTTAAAAATAGGGTGGCTGTTTCAAGCAAACCTTGATCAAAGATTTGATGTTAATAACCTTGTAAACTTTTCATTAATTATTTCATCCTCAAAAGCACTCAACTTGGTTCCCCGTAAGCAATTTTATTATGAAATTCTTAATTAACAACATAATATATCTTATGCGTAATCGTGTCACGTTGTGAGCAAGGATATTCCAATTTATTCTGAACATTTTCATTTATCGATTCCTGCACCTTATTTTTGTTTTCTTACATTTTGCCCTTGAATCTTAAGAGAAAGGAGCAAGGACACAAGGAAAGCAAATGAGGATGCACCAATAATAAATTGAGAAGCACCAAATAAGGATTCCTGTATGAGGACAAAACAGCTGCCAAGACAAAGGTCAACGTGTCATTTATGTAAAGCAGGAGAATGTTGGAAACAGTATGAAATATTCATGTTGTTTGTGGTATAACACTGTGTATGAGATGTAGATTTCATGCAGCAACAGCAGAAATTGTGTTATTCATTCAAAGCCTGTTTCCAGCAGATGCTGAAAAACTGCTGCATTTGCAAGAGACACAATAAGCGTCTATAGCATAATGGATAAAACAATCTTCTGACAACAACAATGAGACTGAGAGTAAAGTAACTGAGGTAAATTTAATAAACTGATGGTGGAAAAGGAAAGGACGTGACGTGTGGCCAATTAAGTATGGTGACTAGGGGTGGGCGCTATACCAGTATTAATGTGACTACCAGTATTATGTTGTGCCATGATATAGATTTTGCTATACCGTTTTTGCAATCTCTAACTCCAGATTCCAGCGACAGATCACATAGTATTTAACAGAAACGAATGTGTCATCAGCATTAGTACGTCAGTGCCGTGAGATGTTCAAAAAAGTGGTGGGGACAATATCGACCCTGGCAAAAAGTGGTGGGGACATGTCTCACCTGTCCCACCCGTAAATTACACCTATGGCTGTAGATACAAGGCAGAATGTCTAACCGCTAGGCCATGACTGCCCATGGTAAATGTTATTTATAAACTGAGATGCTGACATTGTAAAAGAACAACATTCATGTAGGCTTACAATAATATCATATGTCATGAACTGTAAGTGTGTGTGTGTGTGTGTGTGTGTGTGTGTGCGTGTGTGTGTGCGTGCGTGTGTGCGTGTGTGTGTGTGCACTGACTGTAATCAGCAAAATGTGTCTCATAGCACTAGTATGCCAGCAAATTTCTGAACAGTTTCCTACTGTTACTGATTTAAGGCCTGTTCTGACCAGGTATAACAACTAATCATTCTATTTGTAAGAGATATACCACAAAATACCACAACTATAATGATGACAACACAGGAACAATGTTGTTGGAATCACTTTCAGAATGATTTTTCCAGCTGATGAATGATAAAAACACTGACAGCTGACACTTTAAAAAGCATTTAAAGCAGCACACGCATTTAGAATAAACAGCAACAATGTGCAAATAGCATCTAGCTATCATTATCATTATTATTTTGCTTTTTACATGTGCTGATTATGTCTAATTCTATTTGCTCAGTGCAAATAGCCTCTGCCTTTTAATAAAACTGAATATTTGCTTCTATTAATGGCTTGGTCTTATCTTGAAATTCAAAATGTACATTCTCTTTTTCATCTTTTCATCCACTCTTCATAAAAGCTTATTTTTGTGTTAAGCTAAATACACTGAACAAAATTATAAATGTAGGTCGGTCCACTCCTCTTTAATGGCTGTGCGAAGTTGCTGGATATTGGCAGGAACTGGAACACACTGTTGTATATGCCGATCCAGAGCATCCCAAACATGCTCAGTGGGTGACATATCCAGTCACCTATTGCTGGCTATGCAAGAACTGGGATGTTTTTAGCTTCCAGGAATTGTGTACAGATCCTTACAACATGAGGCCCTGCATTATCTTGCTGCAACATGAGGTGATGGTCGTGGATGAATGGCACAACAATGGGCCTCAGGATCTCATCACGGCATCTCTGTACGTTCAAAATACCATCAATAAAATGCACCTGTGTTTGTTGTCCACAACATACGCCTGACCATACCATAACCATGGGCCACTCAATCCACAACATTGACATCAGCAAACCACTCACCCACACAACGCCATACATACTGTCTGCCATCTGCCCTGTACAGTGAAAACCAGGATTCATCTGTGAAGAGAACACCTCTCCAAAGTGCCAGACACCATCAAATGTGAGTATCAGCCCACTCAAGTCGGTTGCGATGACGAACAGCAGTCAGGTCGAGACCCCGATGAGGACGACGAGCATGCAGATGAGCTCCCCTGAAACGTTTCTGACAGTTTGTGCAGAAATTATTTGGTTTTGCAAACTGATTGTTGCAGCAGCTGTCCAGATGGCTGGTCTTAGACGATCTTGGAGGTGAAGATACTGGATGTGGAGGTCTTGGGCTGGTCTAATTACTATACATTTTAGAGTGTCCTTTTATTGTGGCCAGCCTAAGGCACACCTGTGCAATAATCATGTGGTCTAATCAGCATCTTGATATGCCACACCTGTGAGGTAGATGGATTATCTCGGCAAAGGAGAAGTGCTCACTAACACAGATTTAGACAGATTTGTGAACAATATTTGAGAGAAAATAGATCTTTTGTGTACATAGAAAAAGTCTTAGATCTATGATGGGCAAAAACAAAAGTGTTTATAATTTTGTTCAGTGTGTGTACAGGATGTACCCTCTGTTGTGTACTACAGTTTAAAAAATCTAAGTTTAATATTTTGCAAAATGTTAGTTTAAATTTATAGGTAATAAGTCTTGCATAATTTAAAATCAATTATAAATATTTAAGATATAATCTATAATCAGCTGCATTGCTGCAAAATAGGGTGATTATATCTTGTATCATCAATAATTACATTATCTCACTTATTAAACATAAAGAAATATGCTGTCACCTTCACATCCTCTCTCAATCTGTCCAACACAGACTAGCGCTTCGGACATCAGGTCTGGCAAACGGCCATTTAGATCCACAGATGCCAGACAGCCTTGAAATCCTTCTTTTGCATGAACTAACTTGGGTAATTCCTTGTACGTTTCCTCAGGAACACCACCAATGTAAAGATCACCTGCAAACACAGCCAGAAAATGTGTTGTTTTGTAATGGTAAAGAAAGCATAAAATTCATAATGATATAGTTTAACATTATTATCTTACATAAAATCTTATATTCTTACACTACTGTTTAAATTAACAAAGTTGCTATCTAAAAATGATTACCTTTAATCCATAACTATACAATCATCACTTTTGTCACACAAAAGGCAGCAGGGCAGGGTTACAGGCAAGTTAGAATAATACCAATGTGTAATTTACCTTTTAAGTCAAGATTTTTGGCCCCCACGGTGGTCTGGGTGGTGATTTTAGTGTCAATTTTGACAGTGTGCAGGTTATTTATGTCTCTGGAGATGATGACATTGTGCCATTGGTTGTCATTAAGAGGTTTGTTTGAGTTCCCTTTGATGAGATAAGCACCGTTTCCCAGATCTGAGACGTAATGCAGGTAGCTAAACAAAGATAGCACGCAAATAAATTAAATGTACCAAAGAAGAACATTTGGATAATAACTAATGATTTCTGATATAAAAAAGTATTGTACAAACTGGGGGGAAAAGCCATTAGCAGGTGCAAGCTAAATACAGTCTAGCTTTCAGTTCCCCAAAGGGAAGAAAAATCACAAATGAGATCTATTCAACGTCTAAATTGTATTTCAATGTCTCTGAGTCGTGATTATGTCTAAGTGCAAAACTCTGACAAATAATATCACTTTGTAGAAAAATCCTAACAGTGTCTGACCATTAAACTCATGCCTGTTCCTCCATAACGTACCCCTTAACCAGCTCTACAGCGATGAAGTCATTTCCATCTCCACTGTTGAACAGGATGAGTCCGTCTGATGAGGTGGTCTTGAACTGGAAGAACAGGTGCATGGAGTAGTACGCCTGCAGTGTGCTCAGAGACAGATAGCTCGAGCAGGACTTGAAAGTCACTGGATCTGCAATGATGTTTTTAAATCCAATCATGGCATTGACTTCGCAGTAGTCAATGTCTCCATTTACACAGAGGTCGATGTACGGCTTGCCGTTAAACATCAGGCTCTGGAGATGCCCAATGAAGTTGGAGGGCGTGATAGGCAGGTAGCGTTTCTCTGTAATGATCCCCGTCTCTAAGTTATGAAACTCCAGCTGTGTGTGGTCACCTGGTATGTCTCCTGTTTTGAAAAAAATGTAAGGTTAATTTCATGTGGATGAAAAAAGGCCAGTTCAAATTGTCTCAACAAACTCCAACTAGGCCTGTCCTCTCGTCTGCTCTCTGTATTGGAGTCGGTGTTCAGGCAGCTCCACACACACACAGAGCTGACAGCAACAAATGATGACACTGCTTTGCTTCACACTAATATATGTTTAACAGTTTTTTTCCCAGCCAGAAAATTAAGTCCAAAGGACTTGGTTTTTATTCCATCAGCATGAGAAGATTAATCCTGTTGTGTTCGTCAATTTGACCCAGAGAGGATTTTCTTTGTTTTAATCAGCACAGGTTTTGTATTTCTTTTTGGAGCTGATTGATTGTGAGCCTTATTGATCTGAGCTTACTTTTACTCAAAAAGAGAAGAGCATAAGCCCAGATCAATGAGGCGTACGATCAATCAGCTCCAAAAAGAATTTAAAAATCTGCGCTAATTTAAAGAAAACTAGTATTTTCCAATTAGAAGGTAAGGTATCAATTATAACGTAAGGGATTGTTATTTAAACTGCATGAGCTGAAGAATGAATGAACACCAGTAAACTGAAACACTTTGGTAGATGATTCATTAACTCAACCTGAT
This sequence comes from Cirrhinus molitorella, assembly GCA_033026305.1. Taxonomy (NCBI): domain Eukaryota; kingdom Metazoa; phylum Chordata; class Actinopteri; order Cypriniformes; family Cyprinidae; genus Cirrhinus; species Cirrhinus molitorella. The sequence continues at coordinate 7,581,082 of CM065126.1, read as the reverse complement.
GCTCCATGTATGAGATTAATCAGATATATACAACAAAACGTAATATCACATGTGCACAAAAAGTAAATGGCTAACTACTTAAGTAGTCAGAATATGAAGCTTCCTTTGTGCATGCTCTAACAACAGGCTAAAACTACCTGATTTTATTTTGTAACAAGTATTGTTTCCATTTTTTATACATTCTTATAGCAACAAGGTGCTTGTTTCTGCATGTTGTGTTTGTAAAGACTTGAAAATCCAATAGTTTACAATTATTTGTTGTCATTACATAACATTACTAGTGGTGTCAATCGATTAAAAATAATTAACTAATTAATCACACTTTTTTCCTGAAATTAATCGTGATTAATCCTACCTGACATTAAAGTTTTTAAATCTAACTTTATACTGCCTAAAGTTATCAAACACTAAATTGTATAAAATTCTAAATTATATAAAGATAAAGCTTAAAACTAGATGAGTAATCAGTTTCCTCTTTTAATTTTGTTGTTTGATTAACAGAAATCATAGCAGCTGATTATATGCTACCTATAAACAGTGTTGGGCGTAATGCATTACAAGTAATGCAAGTTACGTAATTATATTACTTTTTTCAAGTAACTGCTGTAGTAAAGTAACACATTACTTTTTAATTTCCAAGAAAATATCTGAGTTACTTTTTCAAAAAAAGTAACGCCAGTTACTTTTTGTTTCCTTTATGTATTTAATCCCATTTTATTAACCAATGATTTTGCTACTGACCTTTGTTGACCGTACACTGCAAAAATACTTTTTTTTTACTTTGATTTTTTGTCTTGTTTCCAGCCAAAATATTTTTAAAAAATCTTAAATCAAGAAGAATTTCTAGACAAAGTAAATAATTATTTTCTTGTTTTTAGAAAAAAAAGTCAAAATTAAGTGAGTTTTTGCTTAGAACAAGCTAAATAATCTGCCACTGGGGTAAGCAAAAAAAATTAAAAAATCTTATTTCAAACAGAAAACAAAATTATTTTGCTTAACCCACTGGGAGATTATTTTGCTTGTTTCAAGCAAAAAAACACTTAATTTTTTTCAGAAAAAAAAACAAAAAAACAAGACAATAATTTTTAATTGTCTAGTAAATCCTTCTTGATTTAATTTTTTTTTTAGATATTTTGGCTAGAAACAAGACAAAAAAATTTAAGAAAAGCATTTGTTACAGTGTACTAAGTATAAGCAAAACTTACTTTACATTTGTGCTTTTTTTCTCATTGCTAAAGAGTGTTGAACTTTCTTTTCCTACAGTTCTACTGTACAGATTTTAATTTTCCTTTAGCCTTAGTCTGATTCACTTAATTTCATTTTGGTATGAAAGGGCTTTTACATTTGCTAAGAATCAAACTTTTTTATATTAAAAACGAACAAAAAAGCACTGCCCAGATTTAAAATGTAATGCAAAAGTAATGTAACGCATTACTTTCCATAAAAAGTAACTAATTAACATAATTAGTTACTTTTTTAGGGAGTAACGCAATATTGTAATGCATTACTTTTAAAAGTAACTTTCCCCAACACTGCCTATAAATAATACATATTTACATGCACAGCTTTAAGGCAGCTTTAATCGCCTTTCTTAACTGATGACATAACTACGGCATTGCATACTTGCAGTTTCATTTGGGTTCGAATATGATGTAGCACTTTCATATAGGCCTATAGGCGCGTGCCATCACATTTGTGTGTGCACTTGAATAGCGCGCGCTAGGATCACAGTATAATGGCTGACAGGACAGGAAGATTAGTTTTTACTGACATATGGTCTGACAAGATCTCATCTGGCATCTCATCACCGGTACCGCTTCCGCACTTTTATCAGGTTGCATGCATTATTAGTGCATTTCTTTAGTGTTTCATTTCATGTTAAGCAAAAGAACAGAAACAGCAGGATACCTTCCACAGTGGGCAAATCATCCACAGAAAGCTTCAGGCTCTTTCCTCTCCTGCTCACTCGCACAGTGTGCCACTCATTATCATTCAGATTCTGACCAGAAAATATGGTTTCAGGTCCCTTGCCTGTAGGACAGCCCAGATCACAGTTAAACACAGTCAAAAAGAGCAAAATAACAAATGCTCTAAAGAACACAGGTGGATAACACAATAATGCCCTCAAGATATGAAACTTTTAAAACGTTATTAATATTAGTGTCACAAGAAATAAATCCACATATTAAAGAGAGACCTATTTTTTATGAATGACTCTTTAGCATAACTGATTTAAAATATATTATCAATTTAACACAACAGAAAGACAGATTTAAATTATATATCTGGCTACCACTTTAATTGAAAGGGGAATTAATAGACAAGGCAAGGCAAGTTTATTTAAATAGCACATTCATACACAATGGTAATTTGAAGTACTGTACATAAAGGAAATTAAAATAATCATTGAAAAAATAATAATCACAACAATAAAAACAAAAAATGTGAGAATTCAAAATGAATTAAAACAATTAAGAATAAAAGTGATTATACATAAAATGCAGTGGAAAATAGGGTAAAAGGCACATATCTTGCCTGACATCTAGGGTTAGTTGACCCTTTATCTAGTGCGAGAGACTGTCCTCTGATATTTACACCAAAAAAAAAAGTAAATGTAAAGTTTGCATTCTCGGGTCCCCCAAAAAGGCATGCTGTCACGTAAATGAATAGCCAAAACGCATAAACATTGTCCATTTTTAGCAGTGTAAACGCCCTGTAAGATGACATTACATGTACTTTTACTAAACTTGTAATGACCTTGTCTGACCAGCGTAGGAAACATCATAATATCATGAAGAATTCATCTAAAGTATAGATTTAGTTTTTCTAATACATCTTCAACCTTGCTCCTGGGCCCAAACCCACTATCCTGCTATTAGTTCCAACCTGCTTCCAGTCTGCAATTTTCATCCATTATGTGTGTTTGATTAGGGTTGGTGCTAAACTCTTCAGAGCAGTGGGTCTCCAGAAGAAGGACCTCTACTCTATTGTACACCAACATACACCATTTCCAATGTGTAATCTGTTCAGATGTTATTGCCCATTAACATATGAAGCCTGGACAAATGCAAAGACATCTGGAGACAAAGCAATCTACTTTTGTTGAAAAAACTATAGAACTTTTTTTTTTTAACCAAAGCAAGAAGGAATTACATTGTTGTGGAAAAACTGCTGTGGCTATGTGTCTTGCCATGCATGGTGAGAACATAGTGAGATTTTTTTACTGTCCCACTGTCAAATGACACAGTAACTTACTGTAGACACAAGAAGACATTACGAGTTGACTGACAGGTAAATAGAAATGAAAAATGGAAAGCTCTTTTTCTCTGTGTAGGAGAGGACCTTTATGGGCAGTGACATTTTCACCAAGCTGGTCATCAAACCTAGAGAGATAGTACTTTCATGGGATGATGTGTTGTTGTATGTACTGATGGTGCATGTGCAAGGGTATTTAAAAACAAGGACCTCAAAGTTTTAGAAGTGGCTTTTCATGCTAGGTTTACACACTCCATCATCGCCCACCACCTTACTGATCCAGATTGGTTGTCAAAACTAGTTTTTCTTACTTATTTACTTACTTAATTTGACAATACAAGTGCCACATCCTAATGAACTATATCAGCTAAGCAGGCATCCTAGTTGTATTATTTCTCTGGGTCTGTTCACTAAAGCATACTCAGTCATTTGTTTAGTTATGCCTCAACACCAGAAGATGCTGTTCAGTAAAAAAAAAAGCTAAAGTGAGACATACTCTGTCTTATTTCAGATGTACTATATAATGACCAGAAGGAGTCTGCTCCTCCATATTTAAAGGCAGTTTTGACACCATTAAATCTTACCATAAAAGATTCACACAGCTCATTCAGTGTGATAAACCATTCAACTGTTTAACCAAGTCCATGGTCAACACCTTTCATTTCTGTATAGGAAAAAAAAAAAAAAAAAAGATTGACTATGACTTTAAGGTTTCAGGCCTGAACTACAAGTTGAGTAGTACCCTCTACTTAGACATTTTTACCAATTTGTCAGAAGTTGTGCAAATTCAAGGGAGAATGACAGTAAATATGAAAAAGGTCAGATATGTATGAAGGAGCAAGATTATTGAGAGCCTTGTAAGGAGAAGGATTTTAAAGTCAATACAGTATTTAACTGGGAGCCAGTGCAAGTGTTATATGAGAGTAATGTGTTCAGCTATAGGAATTCTGCAAATAATTAGTGCAGCTGAATTCTGTACTAACCAAAGTATAAAGAGAAGCTTTGAAGGCAGACCATAAAAAAACATTTCTTAACAGAACAAACCCACCAATTATGGACTCAGTTGATGACACGGAAGTCCGCCAAGCGATCGTTCAGCAAGGCATCCTCTTAGGACATCAGCAAGAGGAGATAAATGCATTGCATCAGGCCATGACTAACCTGACACAACAGCTCGCCGCAATCTCCCAGCATCTCGACCAGATTTAGATCAGACCGCCAGCAGGTCCAGCGGCTGCTGCACTGCTCATGGAGGAGGCACCCACATCTCGCTGATCCGAGCCCCGCCTTGATCCCCGGGTCAATACGCAGGTGGGCCCACTTCACGCCATTCCTTCTTATCTCATTGCTGCCTGACCTTCCCATTACAGCCTTCCTGTTTCCCCACTGAGAGTTCCAAGGCTGCATTTGTGATCATGCATCTGGCTGGGGTCGCCAGGAAATGGGGAACAGCTATGTGGGACAATAAGAGTGAATGCTGCAGTGCCACCAACTTCTCCCAAGAGCTTCGGACGGTCTTTGGCGGTCGGCTTTGGGTAATGAAGCGGCATGGGCGCTCTCTTCTGCGTCAAGGAAACAGGTCGGTGTCGGATTACGCCAACAAGTTCCACACTTGCCTCATCTTGCGGCTGGAATGACAAGGCATTATGGGACCATTTTCTCCACGGACTAGTAGAACGCATCAAAGATGAGATATGCTTCTTGGAGCTGTCCACTACACTCGATGGGCTGGTTGAACTCGCCACTGATCCATCGCTGATTTTCGCCTGACACTTAAGTCTCAACACCTCCGTACGGAGACCGTGCACAACAGCTTTTTTACCTGCCGCTAAGGGCGCCACACCGTCATGACTCAGGTTCTCTGAGGAGAAATCGATGCATATTAGCTGTGCTCACCTCACTTCCCGGGAACGCCAATGGATCGTCAACGGCTTGTGCCTCTACTGTGTGGAGGCGGGGCATGTTGTCATGGGCTGCCCTCACCGGAAGCAACTCTTTGGAGGATGGTCACGCACAGTAAGTGTGACCACGGCTCTGCTGCTCTCTAGTGGTCGTACTACCCTCCAGGCTGTTTTTCAGTCAGAAGGGGTTAACCACCCTGTTGCTCTCATTGACTCCGGAGTGGAGGGGGATTTTATGGATGTCGAACTGTCCAAGATCTGGAATATTCCAGTTTTTCCCTTAAGCCAATGCTGTCTCTGCCAGTACACTTTGTGGAACTCCACTCACCAAGATCACTACTGTCACTGAACTCGTTCACTTAACCACTTCTGGCAATCATGTTGAGGAAATTTGTTTCCTCCTCATTCACTCTCCCTCCACTCCCATAGTTTTGGGGCACACCTGGCTTACTAAGCACAACCCTCTTATTGATTGGGCTCACCATATGGTAGTAGAGTGGAGCCCATTTTGTCTGTCTCAATGTTTGGTGTCTGCTTCACCCCCTGTAATGTCTGACTCTGTATTACAGGAGGATCCGGTGAACCTGGCTAATGTTCCGGAGGCCTGCCATGACTTGAGGGTGGTGTACAGGGAGTCCCGAGCTTCATCTCTTCCTCCGCATCGCCCGTACGACTGTGGGATAGATCTGTTACCTGGCACTTCTCCACCTAAGGGACGCCTTTATTTGCTCTCCTGTCCTGAGAGGGAGGCCACGGAGAAATGCATCAATGATTCTCTATTAGCCGGTATCATACGTCCTTCTTTCTCTCCAGCTAGGGCAGGGTTTTTCTTCATGGAGAAGAAGGATGGTTCGGTCCATCACTGTATTGACCCCGTATTCATCCCTTTCCACTGATGTCTTCGACCTTCAAACTCTTGCAGGGGGCAACCATCTTTACAAAGTTAGACCTATGCAATGCTTATCACCTAGTTTAGATTAGGAAGGGGGACAAATGGAAGACTGCCTTTAACACCCCCACAGGTCACTTTGAATATCTGGTCATGCCCTTTGGACTTTCAAACACCCCCATGATCTTCCAGGCACTTGTTAATGAAATGCTCAGAGACATGGTCAACCATTTTGTATTTGTATACCTCAATGACATGATCTTCTCCCAGAACGGACGTGATCACATCCAGTACGTCAGGCGAGTGCTACAGCGACTTCTAGAGAATAGTTTATTCAGCAAGGTGGAGAAGTGTGAGTTCCATGCATGGTCAGTTCCATTTCTGGGGTTTATTTTGTTGCCAGAGGGCATTCGAATGGACCCCACCAAAGTAGAAGCAGTTGCTAATTGGCCCACCCCAGATAATCGATAATTGTAAAGTGGTCCAGCGATTTCTGGGTTTTGCCAATTTTTACAGGCAGTTCATTCGAGGTTTTAGCCAAATCATCCTGCCTTTGACTAGTCTCACCTCCACACAAAGGCGTTTCTGTTGTTCAGAACTGGCTCAGGAGGCCTTTGACAAATTGAAGGACCTTTGTTTAAGTCCCTGTCCTTAAGAACCCTGACCCGTCTCACCAATTCGTAGTGGAGGTGTATGTGGTAGAGGTGGAAGTGGGGGCGATTTTGTCCCAGAGATCACTCACTGAAGACAAAATACACCCTACGCACCTTTTTCTCTCATCATCTTACCCCCTCAGAATGAGACTACGACATTGGGAATAAGGAGTTAGTGGCTATCAAGTTGAGTTATTTACACTGTTAAAGAGTTGGATTCTTGTGTTAAACACGGCCAAAGTAAAAATAAAATAAAAATTCGGGTTCGTATAAGTTTTAGAATGTTTTTTTCAAGCATGGCTCTTCATGACATCATGGAAGGCAGAATTCCTTGTATGGGCACTTCTACCAGAAGAGCACACTTGTACACACAGCAAGAAGAGCGAGAGCAAGAGCATGCCCATAAGCACACTTAATTTGAGTTATGGAAGTCTTTAGCAGCGCTCCACAGGACATGCTCGAGAAGAATGTCTCTAAAGAGGTGTTTTTGGATGTGAGGGAAAGATAACCTTGTTAAACTTCCCAAAGAACCCATACATGAACAGTGGATGCAGTTTGTTTTTTCAACAAAGTTTTGCGAATGTGTTTGGTTGTTCCCAAAAGTTTTATAAACAAGGCTTAGTTCGAAGCTGGGTTTGCACATAATTTATTATTATCCCAGTCATGAATCAGAACGACAGGTGGTAAGTAAAACTGCATCAAACTTGCTGGCAATCTGTATGTACTGCAAGTGCTCACGTCTCTTCATTTCAGCCTACACCACGCCTCCAGGAAAAAAATTGTCGACAAACTTTTTTGTTGTTAAGTAGTCGTTTGATCACATGTGATCTAATGTAAGGGCCTGCACTATTATGATTTGCATACAAATAGACCAATTCAGTTCTCTCTTATTCCATGGATTTTACCCGTTTCCCTCCACTTGTTACCATGTTTTTCTGCCACCACTATGCACACACAGCTGCAGGTGATGTCACTGTGACATCTACTACCAATTAAAACCAAGAATGCTATAATGTGCAATATATGCAAGGCGGAACCTGCAAAAGGAGATGTTTGGAAGAATGATATCATGTCAGTCACTTTTTCATGCTGTTATTTAAATGGTTGTAACGTGGGGTTTGGGTTTTGTTTTGGGTTTGTTTCATGTTCATGTTTTCATGTCTTTTATTTTGAAGTCTAGTCATGGTTCCTGTTTGTGTCTTGCTTCCCTGTTCCTCATGTTAACCTGCCTGTGTATGTGTCGGTTGCTATGTCATGTTCAGTATTTCTCATTGGTTGGTTTGTGTCATGTGGCCCCCTTTGTTGACTACAAGTAGCCCTCATGTAGCCTTTGTCTCTTGTTGTGCATTAATGTTGTAACCTGCTGTTGGTGAGTTCTGTTCATGCCTGTTTTTGTCTGTTTTCATGCCATGCCTGTTTAGTCAAGTCTGTTCAAGTCAAGTCAAGTCATTGTTGGGATTATTGTTTGGATTACACTGTTTCAATAAACTGCACTTGGGTTCAACTTCAACTCACCTTCAGTAAACTAACCGTTACAGAATACACGATCATTAAATATGAACCCAGCAGTATCTTGCCTCCTCTGCCTTCATCAAGCGGACTGGGCTATAGAGGATTATGTGGTGGATTTTTGTCAGGTATGCCATTTGGTGGGCTTTAATGATGTTGCCCTTAAGGGTATTTTCCGTAATGGATTAAGAGACTGTTTAAATTATCAAATGCCTGACAGCAATGGCCCTGCAACCCTTGAACAATATATAGACTTGATGCCACTTAAGGCTCTAATTTTACTGTTGGGATTGCGGATGAGGGACCCCACGATCCTGCAGTAACCCCCATGCCAAGACCTGCCCACGTCTCATCTGCTGCTCCAAGGCCTGCTCACGTCACTTCTGCTGCTTCCTAGGTCCTCCAATGCTTCACTGTCTGCCACTGCTCCATGGCCCAGGTCCTCCAGTGCTTCACTGCCTGCCATTGCTTAACGATCCAGGTCCACCATGTCTCTACTGCCCAGGTCTGCTACTGCCTCAGGCCCACTACTGTCCCATGTTTCATGCCATGTCTTATACCCTGTGTTTCACGCTCCTGGTCATTGTCCTGATCCCGTTCCCCTGCATGGGCCTGGCCCTCCATCCCTCCCCCCTGTACTGTCTCTGCTCCACCACCCTCCTGGACTTGCTGGGTTTTGTTTTGGGTGTCTGGAGCCACCCTTAGAGGGGGGACATGTAACGTGGGGTTTGGGTTTTGGGTTTTGTTTTGGGTTTGTTTCATGTTCATGTTCATGTTTTCATGTCTTTTATTTTGAAGTATAGTCATGGTTCCTGTTTATGTCTTGCTTCCCTGTTCCTCATGTTATCCTGCCTGTGTATGTGTCATGTTCTCATTAGTTGCTATGTCATTTTCAGTATTTCTCATTGGTTGGTTTGTGTCATGTGGCCCCCTTTGTTGACTATAACTAGCCCTCAAGTAGCCTTTGTGTCTTGTTGTGTATTAATGTTGTAACCTGCTGTTGGTGAGTTCTGATCATGCCTGTTTTTGTCTGTTGCCTTGCCATGTCTGTTTAGTCAAGTCTGTTCAAGTCGTTGTTGGGATTATTGTTTGGATTACAGTGTTTCAATAAACTGTACTTGGGTTCAACTTCAACTTGCCTTCAGTGAACTAACCGTTACAATGGTGAATGAGAATCTATCTCTGCTTGTCATTTCATTTGTAGTGTAAAAAATAAAATAAAATAAATTATACTTGTAATTGTTTGCAGATTAATATTTCACCATTCTATGTGTCCTGAAGTAAATGCTTATTTTTCTGTTTCAGTAGAAAAGCAGTGGGCCTATTGATGACTTTCTTTTGAGGAAGAATTCTTATACTCCTCAGCAAGCCGCTGCTCTTACAGAGTGATTGTTAAAGACATGAGACCTCTTTACATGGTTGATGGAGGCTTTTGTGGAATAGTTTCTGCATTCAACCCTGGATATATCCTTCCATCAAGAACCTAAATTACAAGTTTGGAACAAAAATTTGAAAGAAAAAAAAACCCTGTCAAAAGTAAACATACACCTAAACTATGGTAACACTTTAAAGTTAACATTAGTTAATTACATTAGTTAACATGAACTAATAATGAACTGTACTTCTACAGTATTTATTTATCTTTGTTAATGTTAATTTCAACATTTACTAATACATTTGTTAACATTAACTAATACATTATGAACTACATACAACACTGTCTGGTAAGACTCGCGGGGGAGGCCTGTGTGTTTACATCAACAAGGAATGGTGTAACAATGCTGTGTTAGTGTTAAAACACTGCTCGTCGCTGGTGGAATTTATGTTTGTGAAGTGTCGACCGTTCTATCTGCCGCGGGAGTTCACGGCCATTGTTATTGTCGCGGTTTACATCCCGCCGTGTGCAAACACTAAGGACGCGCTTCGCGAGCTGTACAGCGCCATCAGCGAACAACAAACAAATAACCCCGACGGCTTTTTCATCATAGCCGGTGACTTTAATCACGCGAATTTAAAGACTGTTTTGCCAAAGTTCTACCAACATGTGAACTTTGCAACAAGGGGAAACAACACTCTGGACTTGGTTTACACAACAGAAAAAAACGCTTACAAAGCTGAACCCCGCCCCCACCTCGGATACTCGGACCACATCTCTGTTATGCTAATCCCAGCATACAGACCACTTCTGAAACTTGCCAAACCGGTTCAAAAACAGATCACAGTATGGCCAGATGATGCTACCTCAGCACTACAGGACTGCTTTCAGTGCACAGACTGGAACATGTTCAGAGAGGCGGCCACCTACAACAACCACACAGACCTGCATGAATACACAGAAACAGTGACTGCTTACATCAAAAAGTGCATTGATGATGTGACAGTCACCAAGACCATAGCCACACGTGCAAACCAGAAGCCGTGGATGACAGCTGAGGTTCGTGGGCTGCTCAAGACCAGAGATGATGCATTCAGATCAGGAGACAAAGCAGCCTTCAAAACAGCAAGAGCCAATCTGTCCCATGGCATCAAGAAAGCAAAACGCTTGTATGCACAAAAAATCAATAATCAATTTACTGACAGCAAAGACACGCGGAGTCTGTGGCAAGCCATTCAGACCATCACTGATTACAAGCCCCTGCCACAGGCCTGCGATGATGACACATCCCTCCCAGACGCACTCAACCACTTTTATTCACGGTTTGAAATGCAGAATGACACACCTGCACAAAAACTGCCCACACTTCCCAACGACCAGGTGCTCTGTCTGTCTCCAGCCGATGTAAGGAAAACCCTATCTAGGATTAACCCACGCAAGGCTGCGGGTCCAGACAACATACCTGGCCGTGTACTGAAAGACTGTGCTGCACAGCTGACAGATGTCCTAACTGACATCTTCAACACCTCGCTGAGCCAGGCAGTCATCCCCACATGTTTCAAATCCACCTCCATAATCCCAGTACCAAAAAAGTCACTAGTGTCCTGTCTGAATGACTACCGTCCCATAGCACTGACCCCAATCATGATGAAGTGCTTTGAGAGGTTAGTCATGCACCACATCAAATCCAGTCTTCCCAACACACTTGACTCGCTCCAGTTTGCATACCGTCCAAACCGCTCCACGGATGATGCGATTTCCTCCACCCTACACCTGGCTCTTACCCACTTAGAAAACAAAGACTCTTATGTTAGAATGCTGTTTATTGACTTCAGCTCAGCATTCAATACAATAATCCCACAACAGCTCATCAACAAACTAAATGTTCTGGGCCTTAACACCTGCATTTGCAATTGGATTTTGGACTTTTTAACTGGAAGACCTCAGTCAGTCCGTGTCGGCAGCAACACCTCCAGCACTACCACACTGAACACAGGTGCCCCACAGGGCTGTGTGCTCAGCCCGCTGCTCTTCACGCTGCTGACCCACGACTGCACTGCCAAGTTCAGCTCCAACCACATCATCAAGTTTGCTGATGACACAACTGTGGTAGGTCTCATCAGCAACAATGATGAAACATCTTACAGAAAGGAAGTGGCACAGCTGGTTGATTGGTGTAGTGCAAACAATCTTTCCCTCAATGTCAGTAAGACAAAGGAGGCTGTGATGGACTTCAGGAGGAATTCTGTTGACCACCCCCCACTGACCATCGACAGCTCGACTGTGGAGAGTCAGCAGCACTAAATTCCTGGGGGTGCACATAACAGAGGACCTCACCTGGACCACCAACACCACATCAGTCTCCAAGAAAGCGCAACAGCGACTACACTTCCTGCGCAGACTAAAAAGAGCAAGTCTCCCTCCACCCATCCTCACCACATTCTACAGGGGAACAATTGAGAGTGTGCTGACCAGCTGCATTACTGTCTGGTACGGGAACTGCAGTGCTGCTGACCGCAAGACCCTCCAGCGGACAGTGAACACAGCTGCAAAGATCATCTGTGCCCCTCTCCCCTCCATTCTGGACATTTTCCTCACACGATGCTCCGGTAAAGCCATCAGTATCGTGAAGGACCCCACTCATCCCTCCCATAGTCTCTTCCAGCTTTTGCCATCAGGAAGACGGTACAGGAGCATCAGAGCCCGTTCTGCTAGGCTACTCAACAGCTTTTTCCCCCAGGCTGTGAGAGCCCTCAATTCCAGCCACCTCATCCCTCCTCTTATCCAAATGTAAACTGTTGCAGTTCCACCTGTAGAAACACTCTTCTCTCTACATGCACCAAACACTTTCCTATTAACATTTCATGTTACAAGGACTTATGTTTATTTGCCAATGCACTACAAATCATATTGCACTATTTGGTTCTCAACCCTAAATACCTCTCTTTTGCGCAATACCATGCATAATTATTATGTAAAGTACTTATGTAGTCTGTTTAATGTTATGTGTACGTATAGTTGATTATTTATAGTATATGTATAGTTAGATTGCCACTTTCAGTAGGTTAGCTATGTATAGGTTTAAAAGTTGTTCCTACGTCTGGTGTTGTATGTACATATTTGTTTATTTATGTAGCACTGTGGTCCTGCGAGACACGACATTTCGTTCCACTGTATGTCCACACTTGTAGCGGAATGACAATAAAGCTCGACTTGACTTGACTAACATGAACAGATGTATTTTAGTTTATTTACATGAACAAAAATTAATAAATACTATAACAAATGTACTGCTCATAGTTAGTTCATGTTAGTCGGTACACTAACTAATGTTAACAAATGAAACCTTGTTAAGTGTTACCCGATCTAGATTTCAGACTAAACACACAGAAAAGATGACTAAACAACAGTTTAACTACTATAAGAGTTAACACTGAGATTCCTAAAATGAACTAAAAACTAAAATATTCTGTTGCCTTTTAAAGGTTAAGGAAAGAAAGAAGAGCTTCATTGCACTGACAGCTGACATTTGGACTAGCCTTGCTAAAGAAGCATACCTTGGTGTCACATGTCACTGTCACACTTGCCTCTTGATGAACAACATACTGATGCCAACATAGCAACATGGCTGGAAGAGGTTGTTGCAAAATTCAGCATTTCTGCAGACAACATTAAAGCAGTCATTCATGATAATGGATCAAATGTTGTGGCTGCAATGAAATTGCTAGCAGAGAAAAATAATTGGGTCTCCATCCCTGGACACTGGACACACACCCTGAAGTGATACCAAGGGGCAAACATTACTTTGATTTTAACCCTGATCTTTTAGTGTGACCAAAAAAAAAAGCAGATAGGAATTCGTATTGAGTTGAACAATAGGTTTTACATACCATGATGTTTGTTACCCAGCTTTCATTGACAAACATAAAAAGTACTTCTCAGTTTTCTCTGTCATGATCCAGCCAAATTAGTGAATATTATGTTTATGTTGTCAGTAAATGTATGAAATACTCCTTTATGTGTATGTTTAGGTTTATGTTGTCAATCTCCGTTAACCACATTTCAGTGATGCAATACAGGTTCATTCTCTTGAAATTTCTATTGTAATTCACTAGCGCTGTCAATTCAGGAATTTTACTCTTAAGCCAGTGGGCATTATTTCGAGTTATAGTGGGCAACTGCAAGTGGTTGCCACAACATTTGGAGGTTGGGGGAGGTATCCACTGCCGATCCCTGACGTTTTGTCATAGTTTCAGTAAATCCTCATGGCTCTAGGCCATTCTGCTCATTAGTCGGCTGTTCCTCAGACTGTCCAACTATGCTTTGGATTCAAGCACAAACACACAGATGATAGCATATTTAATAAATCAAAAAACTACACTGAGCAAAGACAAAAAAGATGTCAGAGTTTGTCATGGTGCCAATGTCAACAGTGACCACCAATTACTCATTGTCTCCATCAACTAAAACTGCAGAAAGCAGCCAAACAGAAACAACCCAGAAGACATGTAGATATTGATAAGCTGAAATGCCCAAAAGTTATCAAAGAATTTGCCACCAAATTAAGAAATTAGGGTGTACTCGCACTAGACATTTTGAACCGTGCCCAAGCGCATTCGAGTGGGGAGAGGGGATAATCGCGCTCAGGCTCAGTTCAGGGCAACCGTGCCTAGTGTGAGTACACCCTTAGTTTGATGATGATGGCCTTTCTAGAGGCAGATACCAGTGTCCTGGGCTACAGAAAGAAAAAAAAGATCAATCAGTGGATAACACCTGGAAACTGACAAAAGACAGAGGAACGTAAAGGGTTGAAAGCTAAAACACTGATCATAAAATCACCAAGGCTTCTTAAAAAAAAAAACAGAATGCAAACAAGGCTAAGATAAAGAGGTAAAGAGGTTGTGGCCAGCAGCCATATCACCCTGTAGACCAAGACTAGGCCCCTTGAGCCTGGATAGTATCTGGATGAGAGACCGCCTGGGAAAAATAGGTTGCTGCTGGAAGAGGTTCTATTGAGGCCAACAGGGGGTGCTCACCCTGTGGTCTGTGTGGGTCCTAACACCCCAGTGTAGTGACAGAGACACTATACTGTCAAAAAGCACCATCCTTCGGATGAGGCAGGGAGACAGGGTTCCCAACTCTCTGTGGTCATTAAAAATCCCAGGATGTCTTTCGAAAAGAGTAAAGGAGTGACCTCGACATCCTGGCCAAATTTGCCCATTGGCCTCTGACCATCATGGCCTCCTAACAGTCCCCAAATATACTTACTGATTGTCTTCATCACCCTGTCTCCTCTTCACCAGTAAGGTGGTGTGTGTCTGGCTGCCGTCACATCATCCAGGTGGATGCTGCACATTGGTGGTGGATGAGGAGATCACCAAACAATTTACTGGAAAAATGACAAACCAGTCCATACTTGTTAAAGCCAAAAATGGCAACAACCTCACTACCGGCCAAGAAAAAGCTGTGAGTTGGGTACAATACTTTCATGGAGTACCCAACCAACATAAACCAGTTAGCCCTGCTAATCCCCCTGCAACAGTTGGTTACCCAACTGAGGCAAAGGGTATTCTCCCCATCAAAGCTATGAAAAATGTAAAAGCAGGAATTGATTTCATCTAAGCTGAAATGCTTAAGGTTGACCTTGATATAATGCAATGTTCTCACAGACCTCTTTAGAAATATCCGGTATCAAGAGACTATCCCAGATGACTGAAATAAAGGCCTCATTGTAAAACTCCCCAAAAAGAGTGATCTTCAGACCTGTGACAACTGGTGTGGCATCACACTGCTCTTAAGATCTCTGTAGAGTTCTTCTATACAGAATTGACAAAATGATTGACTTTAAACAAGAACAAGCAGGATTCAGAAGTGGAAGAGGGTGCATAGACCAGATCTTTACTTTAAGAAATATCACTGAACAATGCATTGAGTGGAACACCCCTCTGCACATCAACTTTATACGTAAAAAAAAAAAAAACTACATACACTATGACACTCTACGGAAATCATGCTATCCCACACAGTTCCACCCAAAATGATTTTGCTAATGGGGCTGTTCCACAGGAAATTCGAATGCAGCATCAATGTAGATGGACCTTTGTCAAAATTTTTTCCTGTAAAGTCTGGTGTGTGGCAGGACTGTACCATCTCAGCAATCCTCTTCCTGGTCATTATCAACTGGATAATGGAGAAAACAACAGCTGACAAACCCAGAGGCACCCAGTGGACCCGGTTCTCACAGCTTGAAGACCTTGACTTTCAAATTCTGGTTAGCAGCCTCCAGTAATCAGAAAAGGAAATAGTGGACAGTCAGCCAGTAGCAGAAAGGGGCTCTTGACTATAAGAGAGGTTACATCTCATAAAGCCCAAAGTATACTTAGCTAGCGTATACGTACACCCGAACGCATAGCTTTTCAAAGTATACAACATTTTAGGCCTGATACTGAGCTCCTGTACTCGTTATAATGCCCCGATACTAAACACCTATACCACATAGCTGTGACAAGTGACATATTCAGACAAATAAACACAGACAACAGAACAACAGACAGCAAAATGGAGTTATTCTAGATTAAGGATGTCTACGAAGTATAGGTATGCAATTAATATAATGTTACACATTCAGAATAACGCCTGTATAGCTGATGTGTGGGAGCTGATAAGCAAAGTGCTAGTTTCACTTTTGCCATAAAGTCATGTGTAAGTTTGAAAATACATTTTAATAGGCATAATTAAGTGTGAAAAATTATTCAGACGCCAGATAAAATGTTTGTTTTTTTTACTAGTGGACGCAAGACAAAATAAAGTAAACTGTGACATATTATACCCAAAAATTCTTCATACAGTGGACTACCAGTAAAACTTTGGACTACCAGTAAAATTTGGAACCAAAAATTATTCAGATAGTCTGAAAAAAAAATTAAGTTCAGGTTTGCATGAACCTGGTTGAAAGCATGCCCAGGAGACTACAGGCTGTTATTGAGGCTAAGGGTGGCCTGACGAAGTATTGATAGCTGTGTAAATATTGTCATACTAACACTTGTCTGAATAATTTTTGGTTGATTTGTAATCCATTGCATACCTTTCTATCAAAGTTATCTGACATTATCAAGCTGAATTTGTTCTGACACAGCCTGAGCCCACCTTGACAAGTGGAGTACCTTGTCAAGTGTAAGTACACCCTTAATCTACAGAATGCATAATCAAAAATGGACATACTAATGTGATTCATTGATGGTGTTGCGTTTTTTGCATGCCCCCATTCCATAGAAAGAGGCTGTCCAGCCTCTTTTCAGCAGAGGAAAATGTACAGATTTGCTGAATTTGCCGTCAAGTGCAGAGAGGTCAATGAATTGCATATGATGACCTGTAAGGGAGAAATGTCTTGCTTGGAGGAAAAAAGCTAATGTCTAATAGTGGAAGGTGGCCATTGTCTTACCACTGGGAGATTTTCTGGGGTTAATAGGGTTACATTTCTCAATCCTGGTTATGGGGGACCCCTGCTCTGCACATTTTGTATGTCTCCCTTATTTAACACACCTGATTGAGATCATCAGCTCATTAGGAGAGAGATCCATAAACTGAACTAACTAGATGATGATCTCAATCAGGTGTGTTAAATAAGGGAGACATGCAAAATGTGCAGAGCAGGGGTCCACCAGGACCAGGATTGAGAACCTTGAAATCTAGGCAATGGTGCAGGTTCTACAGGTAAAAAACATGGTTAATCAGAAAGGTTTCACAAACAAATCAACAGATGTCACCATGGAATAAAGTTAAAAGTTATAAATTATAATCCACATGGAACACGACAGGTAAAGTACTTCAGGTAAAAAAAAAATAGATGTGACACTAACATAATAACCGACAGTCAACTGAACTGAAAGGAGACTTTAAATAGGGTAACTGATGAGAGTATAACAGGTGACGGAAATTAACTAATAATGAATTAATGAGAACAGGAACATAACCAAATAAGGACAAACAGGAACTGGAAGGAACCAACACAAACAAAATGGTGGAGATTGGAGGGACCAGGAAGGCATTGACAGAGGGAGGAGCCAAGGAGGATTCCTGGAGGACCAGGTGCAGGAGTAGTCAGGTAAGGCCCAGGCTGCAGTCATGGTGACAGTCCATGGTGGAGCCGACGGAGGGAGAAACCATGGTGGATGAAGGGCCTACGACTGCAGGGGTCCGACCGACGGCAGCAGAGCAGGTGGTGGTGGAGCCCGAGGCGGAGACGGAGAGCCGACAAGCCAGGGCGAAGCCGAGGATCCAGAGGGCCAAGGCGGAGCAGGTGGCTTTGGCGACCGAGGTGTAGGTGGAGATCCGAAAGGCAGTGGCGGAGCCGGAGCAACAGAGGACAGAAGTGGAGCTGGAGGGAAAGAGTAGCCCAACGAAGCCAAAAGGATGAAGGGACGAGGCACAGCCAGAGGAGTGCAGTCCCGAGGTGAAGGTAGTTGGACGACTGACCAGGGTTGAGGCGGAGGGACAAGGGAGCCCGGCAGAGCTGGTGGACTGATGGGCTCCGGTGGAGACAAGGGAACTGGAAGTCATGGTGGAGCTGCTGGGTCGCAGGACCGAGGCGGAGTCTGGGTCGCAGGACCGAGGCGGAGTCTGGGGATCCTCCAGACTCATCGCCAATGGAGCTGGAGATAGGCAGACCCACGGCGAGCCCACGCCACAGATGGCGGGCTGAGGGTGAGCAGAGAGGCTGACAGGATCCAGCAGAATGAGTGTTGTAGGGAACAGAACAATGAGAGGAGGCGAGAGAGGGAGGTTGGGTGGGATATTTTCCTAGTTTAACAGTTCGGGTGAAGATGGAAGGATGAGTATCTCTGAATGAAAGTCTATTAAGTCTCCCAAGTCAAGTTCTTGCTCACCCTCACCCTATCCACCGTCACTCAAGCTGTCGGCTCTCGCACCTGGTCAGACATTTGGGGCTCTAGCTCCGGGGCGAACATCAGCTTTGTCGCTCCTGATGGCGATTGCTCAAAGTCCGCGGCAGGCTCTGGCTTTCCGTCTGCGGTGGGCTCGGGCAGCTCTGTGCCATGGTATGGCAGTTGATGGGCTTTGAGCTAGCCATGATGGGTGATGACTCTGGGCTGGTGGCACTGACATGTGATGACCCCGGGCTGGACTCCGCTAACAATAACCCACAGACAACTGAACTGAAAGGAGACTTCGGCTGTTTCTCAGTTCCAAGAACGCAAAGAACGGACTTGTGTTCTCTTGAAGAACGAACTCGGAAGGACACGAGAAAACAGAACGCATCCTTGTGAGAACTGAGATGTGCTGTAATCTTGCTGCTCAACTGACAGTGCCAGCACGTTATAAAGAGCGAGACAGCAGAACCCAATACACAATAAATAACACATAAACATCATCACAAACAAATGTCATAAAATTTTTTTTGGGGGGAAAATATTAGGCTATTTAGGCTATAATGTTATTCTTTGCCAATGTTAAAATTCTTTTTAATATGCCAATAAAATGTACGACAGGCTCACTTCATTAAAATTATGCAAAACAAAACTATAAATGTCTACTTTCACAAGCCGTCACGGCTTCTGTACGTCATGCGCCCACAGCGTCTTCTGGGATTTCTAACGGTTCGATTCTCTCAAGTCTGCATTCGATGCATCCTCGATTTCAAGAACACATCCAGGCACTTTCATGTGTCTTCTGCACTTGCATTCTTAAGTACTGGAATTGAACTTTGACGGTTAATGATGACGTAGAGCGAGAACACGAGGGCGCAAGATTGCATAAAAATGCATGTTGAGAAACGGCCTTTAAATAGGGTAACTGATGAGGGGATAACAAGTGATGGGAATTAACTAATAATGAGCTAATGAGAACAGGAACATAACCAAATAAGGACAAACAGGAACTGGAAGGAACCAACACAAAAGGACTAAACCAAATACAGAAGACAGAATTTATGAGATACAAAAAACAACAAAAGATTTCATAACTGTGACACCAAGTCAACTCATCACTCAGTTTACCATCCTTCATTGGCTTCCCAAAACTTCACTCCAGATTCAACCAGGGGTGCGTTTCTTTAAAGCAATTATGGTCACAAGTTTTGTGGTTACCAATGAAGTTCAATGGTACCAACGACCATAGTTAACTACGTTACAATGTTTTTCACACAAATCCTCTGTAATAATTCCAGAGCAAATTACCTACTGTTTTTACTAGAACTAGATATTTCTGACAATATTTTTTTCACAACACGGTTCTTTGTGTGTTTTGGCACCTGTGAATTACCATAGATTGTCTTACCATGCACATTCTGATATGTTTGCCTCTCGGTAAAGATTTTAAAAAATAACAATAATAAAATCAAGATCCAGATCTCGTAAACTACTGTAATATCAGTGCCAGGTAAAAGTTCTGCACTCAATTACATAATGTTTAAATTATACCCCTTTATGAATATATAAATTAAATATGGTTTTACTACAAATAAATAAAAATAAAATAGTTCAACTAAAGTAGCCTCTCATTAAACATGGTTTCGCTATAGTAGCCATATGTAGCCATGATATTTGTAGTAAAACTGTGGTTATACTATGGTAATCAATCCAAATTACTATATGCAATGCACGCATGAGCGAGTAATCTCTGCAACGCCCAGCTGTACAAAACCCTTGCATCTCCGAAATAAACATGGAGATATTAGTCCTGTCCGAATTGATACATGAAAAAAGCAGACATCAGGTGATAGGAATCGAAACTCAAACGTAGTTTAAAAAATTAGTCCCGTCCGAATAGGGCTTTAGAGAGCCGCTTTTCTGCAGACTTTAGCTCCAAGGCTAATCAAACACACCTGAAAGAGCTAATCAATATCTTCAGGCTATAGGCAGGTCAGGTTTTTTTTTCTCAGGGTTGAAGCTAAACTGCAGAACAGCGAATCTCTAAGACTGAACTTGCCTACCTCTGGTCCAAGAAATAAAAGATTTCATTCACCATTCCTTATTTACTAACCTGTGTTTGTATGTGTGTGTGTACTTGTTTGACCTACATTATGAGAGTAGGTGTACTAATGTAAGATGTGTTCAGGTTTTAAGTTTCTACCACTACATTATGAGGATATACAGCTGTAAGAGATGTAAGAGATTTGCTCTCTGCTGAGTTAATTTCTAAGTTCAAAATCTGCCAGTCTTGTTACTGTGCTAACAACTGAGAATGGCCCAGATCCTGTGAAGATGGGCTCTCATTAAGGTCCTCTATAGAAGTGGTTCTCAACTGTGGTCCTCGGGACCTACTGATATGCATATTTTGTATGTCTTATTTAACACTCTTGATTCAGATCATCAGCTCGTTAGAAGACAGCTTGTTAGAACAGTGTTTCGCATAAGGGAGACAAAAAAGCAGGGTTGTATTAGTTATGAAAATCATAACATAACATCATAAATCATAGCATTTCGCAAGGAACTATATCAAAATAACTTCTTTAATAATTGATCATCTGCTCTCGTAATCAATTTTGTGTAAAAATAAAAGTTGTTGTTTTACCTCACCACTTTTCATTTCAGATGAAAACCACATTAAACTGTATGTGTATGTTTTTTAATTTTGCAAAAATGTAGGTAAAGGTGCATTTTTTCCAATAGCTCTATGTTGAAATATAGATACAGGGACAAATATAGGGAGAGTACCATCACAGGATGTGTGCTCATGTATGACTAAAGCTTTCTTTTTTTTTTTTTTTTTACATTAAAATAAAGTACATCTGAATGGACGGTAAATGTTCATTAAAAGCAGAATTTCCAGTGGAACCAACCACCTTGCTCTGTCACTTTGGCACTCAAGTTTGGCACTCAGGTTACCCAATTGCAAACGTTTAACTGGCCTTATGGGCTCAAAATCTTTAAAGGGGTCATGACATTAGAGATCAAATTTTCTTAGATATTTTGACATATAAGAGGCTGTTGTACTACAAAAATACTTTCAGCTAAAGTTTACAGCTCAAACATTGTGATCCTCCTCCAAATAAGAGCACTTTATTGTCATAATAACTTCTTGTCTACTTCCTCTGTGATAGTGAGATGCAGTGATGTTAGACACTCATTATATGCAACAGCATATAACAATGACTGTTGACTGACAAGTACTGGAGAAAAAAAAAAAGCTTTTCCAACAAGGAGGAATGTGATCATATTTTTAAGCTTAAAACATTACTAAACATTACATTGTAAGTGAACCTCATGAACATTAAAGTAATAAAAAATGAAGTCATAACCCCTTTAAAAAATAATGTTGTAATTGACCCAACTGTACATCTCAGCGGAAGTTATTTGTCAAAAAAAAAAAAAAAAAAATGGAACAGGTAGCAAACATTTAACATCAGTAAACGAAAGATAAGAAAGTGTCACTTACTAGTGGTACAGTTTATCCTGTCACAGTCTAGATAGGGAAGAATAGATGACATGTAAATTCAGCCTTCAAAGTAACATCCGCAGATATGGAAGCACATAACCCACTTCTCTAGGGACAGACACACAAGAACACCAATGATCCTGATGCTCGTGCATGGCATCACATTCACCAAAATGTCCTGCTGTGACATTGAACGCTTTCTATAGTACAATAATTACTCCTATATTTTCAAGCCAATTAAGCAGCATTTAAGTGGCATTTTCAACAAATTAGGGTATAAAATATAAAACAGGGTATAAGACTTTTATTTTACTTTCACCAAATGGCCAGTAAAAGAATTTTAAACCTTAAAAAATTTTAAAATGTCATTTTTTTCTGTTTATCTATATATGTACAGATTTGATCACTAATGGAAATGTATTTGACTAAGAATGGAAATGCCAGAGCATCATACCATTGGTCAGGCTGTGACAATGACTAGTAAACTGCCTAGTAATCCACATTTCTTTGTTATTGGCTGCTCAAATTACAATTTAAATTCTCCACAGTGCTATAGCAAGTATCTACTGTAGCACCTGATTTCATTAATTTGGATTGTGGATAAATTAGATGAAGGCTTTTTGCGATAAAATTGAAAGTAAATTCCAATAAAAGTAAATTCCTTGATTAAAAGATAAGGAAGAATATTTCTCAGTATGTTTCCCCTGAAATCATTATGTGTCTGCTTTTAGGTAGTGATTTATTGAGATATTTAATGCAAGTTTACCAGAAGCAGGGTCTCAGCCTAGTGTGCCATCAACCTCAGCAGAGAAGGGGCCGCACACAGTCATAGACCAGAGCTGGCTCATCATGTAAGGAAATGCTCTTACTAAAGTAAAGTAAAACCGTAAAACCGTGAAATCATTAAAACTTAATATAGAGTCAGTAGGCACTGGTTTGTAGACTCAATTACTGCTGCTTGTCCAAAAGCCCACTACACAGTGTTAATTTTATCATAACTAAGTGATATTAAGCTTTTTGTAAATAAAGAGAGTGTCTCAGTGGTATTTTTTATTTTTAACTATAATATTGTTACTATATGGTTATCATTATGTCAGCCATCAGGGTTTGAGTGGCTCCTGTTTTCAGTAAAAAGACAGAATATAATATAAGGCTGGAATACACTTACATGAGTTTTGCCCAGATTTTTTTGCTCCAGTTTACAGTCTGGAGAAGTTGACCGTAATTGCCTAAAGTCAGAGCCAATCTGCATATTTGAGTTTATAGAAAATTGCATAGTGTATGATAGTCACCAGCTCCAATATTTAGCTGCCGACAATAAATCCACCCACCCAGAGTATATCAAATAATAAAGCAGTCTTAGGGTCAAAATTATCGATTTTTCTTTTATGCCAATAATCATATTATGGATATTATGTTAAAATCATGTTCCATGAAGATATTTAGTAAATTTCCTACCATAAATATATCTAAACTTATTTTTTTATTAGTAATATGCATTGCTAAGAACTTAATTTGGACAACTTTACAGGTGATTTTCTCAATATTCTAGTTAGTATATTGCCCAATACTAACAAACATACATCTATGGAAAGCTTATTTATTCAGCTTTCAGATGGTGTATATCAGAAAAGTAACCCTTATGACTGGTTTTGTGGTCCAGTGCCACATATGCTTGATATTTTGAGGTGATTTTAGAAGACATACATTATGCGATCTAGTAAAACCCAACACATGGTGAAATTTTACCTTTTTTAGTTTTTGATACCAGATGAAAGCTGTTTTTATTTTGTCCATAGCTCGAACGTAACAAAAGTTACGGCTATCTTAAGTTGGCTGATTGATTCTACTGATACTGATGTCCTGATTTATTTTGGTTGTTATAAATATTGTGTTTGAACTTATTCCGCCGTGTCATCTCCCTTAATGTTACATCTTTGAGCCAGGTGTAACAGCTGTTAGCTATGATTTTCAGGAATGGAATTTTGAGAAAAACATGTTTAAAGTGAGAAAGGTTTTACTTTCACTTCACTGGTTAATTGAGAGCTGTCTGTCAAGTCAGGAGTGCTATACTGCATCATTACACAAACAGACTAACGTTGTTTACCATGGGGATAGTCCCTGAACTTCTGATCACCCCTTGTATGTTTAGATAGCACAAATGGTTTACCTTGTAGTTTATCTCTGGATGTGAAATCGTCCATTATAACATAGTTTAAGGCACTGACATCAACAAGATTGAGCAGATTGAAATGAGTAAGATTGTTTAATTAAGCAGCAGTACTTCAGACTGCATTGTTCTCTTGCGTTCCACCATCTCACAATATTAAAAAAAAAAAAATTAAATAAATACAACTTTGCGTGCCATAGTTTACACAGGACTTTTAGGGAATGTGCATTGATACACCTTTATTAAATATGTTACGTGGTTTATTTTGACAGGTTAACTGTTTTTGTGTTGTCCTATTTTTTGAATTTCCTAAAAAAAATGTCCCGGAGCGATATCCGACGGGTCTTCTCAGATTGCATCACATTTTGTTTTCATTTGTCACGTCTACTAGCAACAGGGTACATGAGTCTGATCAGAACGATTTTAAAGTCTGGTAGTGTATGATTGTCAGTTCTCAATCTATGATGGTCAGTTTTTCCTCTATGACTGTTTATGTCTAGCATTTTAAAATCTGTTCAGAAGTTGTGTGGCATATTTCATATTCTTTAGGCGATTCACACCCGCATTTAAATACAGTTTGTCACTTACAAATGTTGTGTCTTATCTGTTATTTTCAACACATGGCAATGTGACTAAAACCTGATATATATTTATGCATTGCTGAACTACTCTGTCGTCCAGGAGAGCCTAATCCTATCCCTAGAGATT
Source organism: Cirrhinus molitorella (assembly GCA_033026305.1). Lineage (NCBI taxonomy): Eukaryota > Metazoa > Chordata > Actinopteri > Cypriniformes > Cyprinidae > Cirrhinus > Cirrhinus molitorella. The sequence goes on along the minus strand of CM065126.1, from coordinate 7,556,229 downwards.
TACCTTCCTGTAGCATTCAGCTCCTGGAGATCTTAATTAGCTGGTGGAACTGAACTTTGCAGCAAGGTAGATCTCCAGGAACAGGATCAGGCACCCCAGCTGTAGTCTCACATGCACCCCTAAACCAGCCTGCAAATGTAGGTCACAGTGTAGAGCAATATAAATCAGCCTTTAGACATGGTAAAAATCTATGGATAAATAAAGTGCACAGCTCTCCCCTGCGAATGTATTATTCAAAGTGAAACTGAGAGGGCACAGAGTGTTCATGCTCTGAGAAATGGCTGGTTTTCAGATGGGAAGGGCAACAAAGAGGTCTATTACACAACACAGAGCATTTCCCTTTAACACAGAGCTCAGCTGAGGTGTTTGAGTGTGTACGGAGAGCTGCAGACTCGGAGCATTGAAGGGCTCTGAGCATGTCCACCATAAAGACAACAGTGTTTTTGTGTGTGATGTATTTGAAGAGAGGTTTTAGTGAATGACAGCGCAGAATACAAAAAAGGTCTTGTTAGTTTGATATGAACAGGTTTGAGTGCATTTGGTCACAGCGGTGTGACAGAATGTGTTTAGCATTGATACCTAGGTTAACCGTGAGCCGGACACGACTTATATCCAGCTCCAGACGTAGGGTGTCTGCAGAGTCTCGAGAAGTGGTTGCCATGAGAACGCCATATGCCCGCTGCGATCGGAACCGTAGCAAAATGTCTTCAGCCTCTGTATGCATAGCTACCGGTAACTGGACCTTCATGAACTTACTGCCGTCGTAACTGAGGATGGTGGCATCTGCAGATGACAGGCAAAGATTACACTATAACATCATTAATCACAAAGTATTTTAACTGCTGAAAAGCTATCTTCCTGTACACTTTAGTTTTAGCCCTGCTTCTCCTTCATTTAATCTTCAACTAACCCTGAGCATCTACTAACAGTAGGAGTAGCAGCCACAACATTACAACCACCTGCCTAATATCGTGTAGGTCCCCCACATGCTGCCAAAACAGCTCTAATGTGTTAAGGCATGGACTCCACTAGATCTCTGCTTGTGTAATGTGGTATCTGACACCAAGACAATAGCAGCAGATCCTTTATAGCCCATTATTTACTCACCCTCCAGACATCATAGGTGTATGACTTCCTTTTTTCAGACAAATCCAATCGGAGTTAAATTAAAAAGAATCGTGGCATTCTAATAAGCTTTAGAATGCCATGGATGGGTGTTTCTCTTCATTATTTCAAAACAAGTCCAATAAATTGCATCCATTCATAATAAAACATGCCTCACACTGCTCTGTGGGGTGAATAAAGGCCTCCTGAATCAATGCATTTTTTAAGAAAAATATACATTTTTTAAATGTCACTTTAATCTAGCTTGTGCAAACTGGTCGTACATGGAAGCAGATCCGGGTGAATAACGGACGTTGATGGTGCGCATGCGTCGTTCATAAGTGAGGAACATGAGCGTGCCTTGGAGATATCAAAACAAATCAACGGTCATGATTTGGAAGTACAAAAAATGTGGGAGGATTTCGATTTAAGCCAAGAGGAGACTGGTTTCCCCTTTGCTAAAGTAAGGAAACATTGCTTCCTTTGCTCCTGTAAACAAACGTTGGTTAGTGTGGTTAGACTAATTGGCATGCGCAACGCCAACTTCCTACATCATCTGCTCGGAATAGCTTCCGTGAACGACCAGTTTGGCACAAGCTAGATTAAAGTGATTATCACATTTTAAATATGGATATTTACACAAAAAAAATGTATGCATCGATTTGCTAGAGGATACAATATGAAGGAAGTCACATACACCTAGGATGCCTGGAATGTAAGTAAATAATGGGCTAATTTTCATTTTTGGGTGAACTATCCCTTTAAGTTCTGCAAATTGCGAGGTGGGGCCTCCATGGATTGGATTTGGATCTAGCACGTCTAGCACGTCAATCGGATTGAGATCTGGGTAAATTAAATTATAGTCCTAAAACACCTTGAACTCTTTGGGCCTGTTTACAATTTGCCAATTCTTGCGTTTTCTTTAATCGGATAGCTTTCTGATCACAAAAAAAAGATGAGGTGTACGTGCTAATATGCGTAGGCACTTTCACAGGAAACAAGGGTCATAATGGGCACACTGACCATTTATGCAGCCCCATATGCAGCCAACTATAGCAACCAAATATAAAAAAAGTTTCTGCAATATTTAAGAATTAAGAAGCAATAATCATCTAAAACAAGTGTCAGCCTCACCTCTTTCACACGAGCGACCAAGACTGCCCGTCCCAGAGCAGTCACACACGTAACGGTTCCACCCTTCCCTGCAGATTCCATTGTTTTGGCAAGGGTTACTGAGACACTGCTTGGGAGCCTCTTTACTGCAGGAGGGCTTCACGCCTACTGCTTTCTGCACCTCAGCTATGCGGCGGATATCTTTGCTTTGACCACTGATGAAGAAGTCACGGATGCAGCCTACGTAACCATAGTTGAGCAGAGCAGTCCACACCTCAGTAGGAAACACCATATCAGCTTTATTGTCTGGCAGTCCTCCTAGATACAGGTTATCATCCAGGTCAAGAATCTCGCTGTTTCCTGGGGCTTGGTATGGCGTGCGAATTGTGTTGATAGAGATGGTGCCTGCAATTCAACATTGCCAGAGAAAATGTGAGATTGTGCAACGTAATGTTTTAGAGAATAATTTAAAGTACAAATAAGATACTTGGTAACACTTCCTTTGAATACATCTTTATTCACTTTTATAAATTAATGTATTTTCAGTTGTAACACAAAGCACAACTCCATTCTTAGGCAAGTTTTACAATTAGGGTTGATGTGGTTATTACCAAATAAATAAGTACATTTAAATGTATCACTACAAGTGAGTACAGGTTACACAACATCACCTCATAAATATTTTTTTTTTATAATTGCATTACTGAGTGAATGTGCCACTGGTTTATTAAAAACCTTAGGGATGCTCATGTTGACAGTTTGCTGCATGGTTAACAAAAAAATATGCTATACATATTTGAAAGGAAAGGAATAGAAAGGATGTGATGTGTGGCCCATACTCGGAATTTGTGCTCTGCATTTAATCCATTCAAGGGTACGCGCATACACAGAAACACAGAGCAGTGGCCATCCATATTGCTGCGGTGCCCAGGGAGCAGTTGGGGGTTTGGTGCCTTGCTCAAGGGTCTCACCTCAGTCGTGGTATTGAAGGTGGAAGAGAGCTGATCATTCATTCCCCCCACCTACAATCCCTGCCAAACCTAAGACTCAAACCTGCAACCTTTGGGTCCAACTCTAACCATTAGGCCATCTAGGCCAAGGGCGACAAAGTGACTGGCAAAATACGCTATGCTACTGCAGTAGTACAAATACAATGTAATATAACTTGTAAAGCAAACATCCATAAGCATTGTGTTACAACAAACTTTGCCCTCCATGTTATCAGGGAGAAAATGTGATGCACAGAGATATAAGGAGGTAATTTAGAGAATCTGTTCAATGGTAATAAAATATATTTTGCCCAACAGTGGTGAAGAGCTAATGGGCTATATTGAACCCAATTATGAAATTCCTTTAAAATATACTATTACGCATAGAATTGAAGCCTGTTTTGATGAGAGAAAGAAAACACTTAAAACACAACTTGATAGGAGAAAGACTAAGGCCCTTAAGACTGACTTCTGAACAGGACTCACAATGAAGAGCTATGTAACAATAATGTGCCACTACATCTGTGAGGACTGGCATGTTAATTTAGCTGTTCTACTAACACAGAGTATACCAAGCAGGCACACAGCTGAGAACCTCACAGCTAAACTAATTATTGCGGTGGAGACTTGGGCACTTACTGGGAAAGTATCTGCATGTGTTCATGACAATGCACTCAACATTGTGGGTACAAACTCTCGGTCTGGATGGGTGAACTGGGACTTGATTCACCAGTTTGCTCATACACTACAGCTCACTGTAAATGATAGATTCAATATGTTTGTGCATCGGGTTATCATTGCAGCTGGGCAGGTTGTCAGGCACTTCAACCACAGCACCCCTGCCTGCAAGGCACTGGAACTTCCCGAAAGACTTCTTGAACAAAGGTAGGCTGTTACAGCTGTTCTGTCTAACTGAATGGTAACAAAGGTGAAAGATGCCAGAACCTTTGAAATGGCAAATAATAGCAGAGATTGTACCAGTGCTGTAAACTTCAAAATGTGCAACCATCATAATGTCAACAGAAAAAAAGTCAGTTTTCAACATTTACCCCATCACCTCCTGAACACACAGCTGATGAGAGCCGAGGATGACGAGTAGAGAGGTCATCATGGTGAAGTTATGGAAATGCACATCCCTAATTTATATACATTGTTACATTTTAGAATATACAGCAATGTCAATTAATTATTTTTTTTTTCAAAGCAAGCAATAAGATCAATAAGCAATATTGCTAAGAGTAGAAAAAAATTAAATACCATTAAAACCCTAACGATACTCATCTCGACAGCTTTAGCGATTTAGAAGCACAACTGTGCTCTTAGTAATTGTACAGTGGTGGTGGTCCTTTAGGACAGGATTGAGAAACACTGGCTTTGGGAAATCTGAACCAAGATATGTTGAACCCTAGTACAAACTTTGGTAACGCTTTATTTTAAGGTGTCCATAATACAGAGCAATTATCTAATTATGTACTTAGTAGTAACTGTTGTACTTACATTAAACAAAATGTACTTACCATGTAACCAAGTTATGGAACAGCCTGTACTTACAGTTTGTAATTATGTACATGTAATAGGCAGCTACTCTTACACATATGTAACAGACTGAGTCCTGTGTAAACTAAAATCATCAGTATCATGCACAGAGTTATCTTAGCACTGTCTTAGTTATCTATGCCCACTGACTACCCAGATGCTATTTATTCCCATGTGAGGTCACTGCCACTGCGTCAGTCACATCTCAATCACAGTGTGAAGCCAAGGTAATGAAACAATTAATGTACAGTAATTATCAGCTCTCAAGACAGAGTGGAAAACACAGCTGGAGGCCAAATTCAATTTTCAGTGTGACATTTCAAAGCCTTGGGCATGAGTACATGCTAACAATATATGATGTCTTTAGCTGTCATGTTGTTGTGTATTAAAGCAAGCGCTAAACAAATTTACTGTAGTGGGGTGATGCCACCAAGTATTCTGAAAGATCCAAATTACATCCATACAACAAGACTTTAGATACAAACATTTGTTTCTAAACAGTACTTTTTTTGGAATAATGGAATTTCCTATTGGCAAATATTAAGTAAAAATAATAGCGACATTACTACTCCTATTTCTGTTTCTGTTTTTGTGTATATCTCTGTGCATTTCTGTTTCTATATGCAACACATACAGGACACCAGGGACTAACGACAAACTATGCTTCTAACCACAAAGAGCTGTAGTTCCAACAACACAACCTTATAATATGGTTTGTGAATGGTCATTGGAACGGTAGTTTCAGAAAATACAAAATCTTTGAAATCCAAAGTTTTGTCATGAAACTGATGGGCGCAGTCCGATAGGTATAACTCAATCTGACATAATGACATCATCACATGGTGCAGCTGATTGGTTCTTTTTGTATTAGCAGCCAATGAGCTTGTTGCACAACATTCAAATACTTGGCCAGTGATTGCTGTAGCAGTTGTAGCATGCTTCAAAAACCCTCCACCTTCCCCAGCTCCACCTGTACACTGTAAAAAGTTTTCACCAGTTTCAACTTAAAAACTTCCGTTCAGCAGCTGCCTTAAAAATTTAAGTTAAATCTTAAAACTTAAAACTTCAAGTCATTTCAACTAACTACAATAAAATGAATTAAAATGACTTGTGCTTTTAAGTTGATTTAACTTACAAATTTGAGTCAGCTGCTAAACTTAAGTTTTTAAGTTGAAACTGGTGAAAACTTTTTACAGTGTAGAGATCTGCTATGGGGTGATTCAAGTATACTACATAAGGGGGGTTATTCATGTATGTTATACAGTCATGGCCAAATATCAGCACCTTTGCAATTCTGTGAGAAAATGCAACCCTTCTCTCAGAAAATTGTTGCAGTTGCAAATGTTTTGGTACTCACATGTTTATTTACTTATTTATTTATTTATTTTTGCATTGAAACAACACAAAAAAAAACAGAAAAGAAGTCAAATCTGATACAATTTTACACAGAACCTAAAAAATGCACTGAACAAAATTATTGGCACCCTTAACTTAATATTTGGTAGCACCCCCTTTGCAAAAAAGAACTGAAATCAATCACTTCCTGTAACCATGAATGACTTTCTTACACCTCTCTACCTCTCTGGAATTTTGGACCACTCTTCTTTTGCAAACTCATCCAGGTCATTCACATTTGAAGAATGCCTTCTCCCAACTGCTGTTTTGAAATCTCTCCTCAGGTGTTCTAAGGGATTCAGATCTGGACTCATTGCTGACCATTTCAGAACTCTCCAGCACTCCGTAACCATTTCTGAGGGCTTTTTGAAATGTGTTTTGGGTCATTGTTCTGCTGGAAGACCCATTACCTCTGGTGGAGCTTTCTGACACTGGCCACTACGTTGCGCCCCAAAATTCTTTGGTAATCATCAGATTTCATGACACACAGTGTCAAGGCATCCAGTGTGTTCATTTGAAGGACTTTATTTTCTGTAAACAGTGCCATGATGTCCTTTACCAAAAAGCTCTACTACTGTCTCATCTGTCCACAGTATGTTCTCCCAGAAGGATTGTGGTTTTGTCACATAAGTTTTGACAAACTCCAGTCTTGCTTTTTTATGTCTTTGTGTCAGCAGTGGTGTCCTATAGTGCGAGCTGACACTGTTTCACCCTGTGTCTGCAGATCAGCTTGAATTTGTTTGGAAGTTAATCTGGATTCTTTATCCACCATTTGACCAATCCTTCGTTGTCATTTTTCATTAATTTTGCTTTTCCATCCTCTTGCACACAGTGGACACAGGAGCATTAGGATCTCTGGAGATGGACTTGTAGACTTGAGATTGTCCATGTTTTTCCACAATTTTTTTCTCTCAAATCCACAGACAACTCTTTACACTTCTTTCTTTTTTTCTCCATGCTCAGTGTGACACACAACACAAAGGTTGAGTCAACTTTTCTCCGTTTTAACTGGTTGCAAGTGTGATTACTATATTGCCCACAGCTGTTACTTGCCACAGGTGTGTCTAAATACAAATTACAGGAGCCTCACATGCTTGAAAAGCAAATATTTCTTGCAATTTTGACAAGGTGCCAATAATTTTCTCCAGTCCATTTTTGACTTTTCTTCTCTGTAGTTTTTGTGTGTGTGTGTGTGTGTGTGTGTTGTTCCAGTGCAAACAAAACCAATAAGCATGTGAAAACCAAAACATTTGCAATTGGAACTATTTTCTGAGAGAAGTGTTGTATTTTCTGACAGAATTGCAAGGGTGCCGATATTTTTGGTTATGACTGTATGCGCAGCAGCAGTATGTTTTACATGCTTACAGCAGCACGCTGTGGATGTATTGGCAGTAGCAAGTCATGACATTAACATTGTCATGTACATTACCATGCCAAATCCTCAGAGTTATCATGATGGAACTATGTTTGTAACAATAGAATGTGACCATATTTAGCCAATGAAATATACTCCTGTTACTAAATCTACAAAAATCAAGAAAATGTTACCTGATCTTCCATCCCTCTGGAAGTCCACGTGATACCACTCTCCATCATTCACTTTTTTGTTCACAGCCAGCGTCTTGATTGTGCCTGATCCCATATCCAAAAGCAGATACAAAAGACCATCCAGCATCTCAATAGCAAAGAAGTCTACCTTCTTTGTAAGAGGGCTCTTGGCCTCTTTTGTCTGTTGCTTAGGTTTCCCATGGCTAAAGAGGAGAAGTCCATTGGGTTCAGTGGTGCGGAAATCAAACGAAATAGAGCCAGTTTTCTTAGTGTTCCATTTAGGAAGTGTGATGAAGGATTCTGGTGTCTCAAAAGTGATAGGATCTAATGTGGCAACATTCTCACACTTAAAGGCAACAACTCCATGGATCTTCATTTTGGGGTCGCCTTTAAAGGCCAGTCTGGACAGCTCCAGTCGAACGTCATTGTTTTTATACGCAACCTATAAATATATAACAATGTCGGTTGAGCAGAAATTATTTGATAAACTTATGATTTAAGCTGTGTAAGCATTACATCAAGGAAAGATTGGTTGATATATAATGATTAATTACAGGCATTTTGAACCTGTTTTGATCTGCAAACACAATTTTGGCTATTTCTCTCTTGAAATGAAAGGATCCATTAACATAAGACAAACAAAAATTTTATAATGCTTTTTAGAACTATAAAATTCTTTTGTACTAATGTCTTGTAATAGATTCTTTACCTCCCTTAGACAGCCCATAAAGTTGTTGCTAACAGGTGATCCCGGTAGGTCAGCTGTACTAGGACTTCCTCCAACATAGAAAAAGTCATCAGATCCAAGCATAGTGTAGTCCTCTTGAGTATATCCTGTAGTGGTCAGTATTCCGTCCACAGATATTGTTACCTGAAGAACAAACCACATGTGAAGGATATACAGATACCAGTTTGCTACTGTCTTTTGTAGGTACACAATGTTGTGCAGTGATGCAATGGGAACCCGTCAGTGCTCGAAGGTTCTGAAGCCCTATTGAATTACTGCAATTAATTGGCTGATAGTGCTGAAGTTCAGGATCTGGATGCCCACACTGCAAGCCCTTGAGCACTGTGAATTTTACACAAGGCTTTCATTGTGAGAAACTATTCAGGCCACATTCTACCCACCAAGCTATTAGCAAGTGTCAGACTTCATGAAGTGAGCATATGGAGGATTTGAAGTTTTCAATCGACCTGCCCTGGTTCACACTGCTCTCCTGTACATTTTTAGCACTGGACTCAGTCTAAAAGCTAAGCCAGAAGGCAAGCCTGCAACCATTAGCTGAAAAAGCATAACGGCTAAAGCTAACGCTTCTGATCTGGCAGTACGTGGGAAAGGAGATCAGAGGCCTTTTTTTTTTTTTATGGATGTCAATGAAGGAGAGGCTTTACTAAGCGAAATAAACTGCTTTTTAGAGGAAACGGCTTATCATTTAATGAATCAACAACCTATCTGCTAATCCTTAACATGTTTTACACTAAACAATACTTTTGTTTAAAAAAAAAGTTTTATAAGAGAAGCACTTCTTAATCATTTCTATGGTTTCCGTAAATGGCGACAGATGAGTGTCGCACAACTCTGAAATTCAATGATGATAAGGCTATAATGTGATTGGTTATTAAAGGACACGTGATCAAAGACTATAGAATATCCAAGACTTGTCACTCGTATAGTTTTGAGTGGGGAAAAATGCAATGCTCATTATGGCAGCAAAGCCCCACCTTCTTAATGAAAGAGGCAATCATTGATTAGTACAGTCAGTGTGTCACTGCAGCTGCTGTTAGAAGTCCCTGTTGCTATAGAAACAGTCAGCGATCTGAGACGTGCGCTCAGTACTGCGCATGCGCACTGGCTAATCTAGCCTGAAGAATAAGCTTTTTTTAACTCTATTGGAGGACAAAGAACAATATTTATGAGGCAGTTTTTGTCAGATTTCATTGGTGATCAAAAGAGATGCACTTAAGCCAAGATCACCAACCAGCCTGTGTTTGATTTCACCGATGTGTGACATGTTCTAGGAACGTTGATTTGTAACATTCCAAGAACATACAAATATCCAGATTCTGTTAGTAGAATGTTATTTCAAGATTAGTATGATGTTCCTGAAACTTTCTTTCAATCATTTAAACAAAAGAAAGAAAGAAAGAAAGAAAGAAAGAAAGAAAGAAAGAAAGAAAGAAAGAAAGAAAAAAAATAAGAACACAAACTACAACTTTCTTCAGCCACAGCCATACATTAACTGAAGATAAAAGACATTAAATATCTAAAGGTCTGATTAAACAACTCCACAAACAGCATTATCAGCTTCACTTATTACTAACCAGATTGACTTTATTTCTGTCAGACATCTACAGCAGATCTTAAGTGAATCCGTCCCCTAGGTGATGATTACAGCATCATGAATAATTAACCAAAAATATTTAATCAGATTTTTTTTGTTGTTTTTTGTTTTTTGTTTTTTGCTATAACAAATGTGCTTTACAAACACAACTACAGCAGCCAAAAATAACATCTAATGTAATGAAGTCAAGGATCAAGAGCCCAACTAAAGTAAACCCTGATCACCATGATGATGAGGTCAAATTAACTTTTTCAATAAAACATCTTAACCTCTGTTATTTCTCAATAAGGTCTGCTGTAGAAATCTGACAGAAATAAAGTCAATCTGGTTAGTAATAAATGAAGCTGGTAATACTGTTTTCTGGAGTTGTTTAATCAGATCTTGAGAGATGTAATGTCTTTTATCTTCAGTTTATCTAAGGCTGTGGCTGAAGAAAGATGTAGTTTGTGTTCTTATGTCTTACTTTCTTTCAGTGCATGTTCACAGCATGTGTTTGAATGATTTAAAGAATGTTTCAGGAACATCATACTAACCTTTAAATAACATTCTAATAACATTAAGGAAACTGGATATTTTTGTATGTTTTTTGGAATGTTACATATCAACTTTCCTAGAATGTTGAATTTTAAATCAAAATTAAGTTGAAAGAAAGTTTATGGAACATAATATTTAAAACATTCCTTTAACGTCAAGAACATTTTTTATGTTCCCAGAACCAACACTGAAAATTTGGAGAACGGTCTTATAACAAAATTATGTTAGCTAGGTTTGCACATTCTGATACACAAACTTATGCATAAGGGTGCTGTTATGTAGCTCTTTATGGGCAGCGCTTCACTACCATCAGCCTATGAGTTGGTGTGATTCAACAGGGCTTCAGAACTGACCACTAACATGTTGCCCATTGTCATTACACAGTGTCTTGTTTCACACTTTGAGAACCAGAGTTACATTCAGTAAAACCCATTTTTATGTCTTTTTTGTCTTTGATATTTTGCATGACTTTGAAGACATAGGTTTGAAGACTTCAGTTACTTAAATGTAATCAAGTGTTGATGTATTAAACTGAGGAAGGTGTTAGTAATGCCCCATAGCAACTTAAAATTAATTGACAGACACAAAAATGGTGTTAGTAAAGTCTTTTTGGTATGTTTGCTTGTAAGAAAATTAAAAGGAAACCATGCAACAGGGTTAAAATCTATCTGAAGCAGTGCCACAGTTTGGTGAAGAAAATTAAAATCTCATGCCAGTCTGATTTTATGTGAATTTTATATCTATACTAAAATATGACACCTAAACATTGTGGCACATGGAGGGACTAAAGTAAATAAAAAAATAAAAAAGTCAAAGACAAACTGATTCATGGAGGAATTTTTTAAGCACAGCATTTTGCAGACCATGCAGAATGGGAGGGAAAAGAAATGACTGCGGCAGCTAGGACATGTTTCAAACTACTGCTGTGTAAAACGCTCAGGGTGATGCTTCTAGAGGCGATTCAAAGTGAACTGGACAAACAAATAGGGGAAAAGGCTGCTGGAAAACTAAATTAAGCAGATTAAACAAAAAAAAAAAGGGACGCCAGGTATGACCAACCAGTCCTGAATTTTTGATGTCTACAAATAAAGGAAAGATAAAAGAACATACAGCATACCTAAAATAACAATCAATTAGAATAATATCTGCCGAACAATGCAGTTTGTTTACCATAGCATGTCCAATGCCTGAGTGCTTTGTGGAATAGGAGGAGAAAGGAAATTAAAAAGTGTGAATAGAATAAGGACTGTTACTCAAACAAAATAAAGATATGATGATTACCAAGGTTAGTACATAGTTTGTTAAACATTAAAGAAACAGTTGGTTAGTAGCATGACACATTCCATGAGCAACGTTAGTTTTACAAAGCATATTAGTAACTGTGTGAAAAGAAACAAAATAACTGATATGCTTAGTATACTGAATGTGATGCATTAGTGCTAGTATCTGACTCTAAAAACAATGGAGTCACTTATTCCTATATAGTAACTACATGACTAACATCCAAAGCACATCAGATTGTATTGATGAAATTGATTCTAGATTAATAGTTGCTTGGTAATCATAGACAAGGCCTTTTGTGGATCATTGCTTTATTATAATGAAGTGGCATTCATTTTCATTGTGTATACTTTGCCTTATTTACTGACCATGGGCCAGATTTACTAAAAGCTTGTGCCAGCACAAACACTCTTTTGGCATTAAAGAACTACTGCCAGGTTTTACTAAAGACATGCAGTGAAAAATTAGCTGAACAGGTGCAGAGAGTTATTTTTGTGGCTGACCTTATTGTACATGAATTTGTAAGAGTTTCCCCTTCAGGCACACAATTTGTTTTATTTTACTTTTAATTTTATTTCAAAAAATAATGCGAAATGATTTACTAGGTTTGCAGTAGTCAATTTACTGGTATTTGCATCTGGTATTACACACACATTACTGGTATTAATCAAACTGATCGCACATGTGCCTCACAGGCATCTCACACACACACAACATATTAGTTCTATCACTGCTAACTGGACATTTCAGCTATTCATTATCAAACTAAAATGCTGTCAACCAAACATAAAAGTTACACTGCTTAAATTTAAAGAATTAAATTAAACGGATTTGTTGTGGATTGAGGGGAACTAAATAGGCTATGTAGTGTTTATAATGTTTGCAAATGTTTTGTTACATTAACTGGTATTTAATATACAAATTAATTTAATTATTTGCACTTACAAGGTTAACAAGTGTTTTTAAAGCAAGATCAAATTCTCTTTCATGAGATTACTTCACTAATGAGATATTTTTACTTTATGTAATGCTATATTAACTAAATCATTGCTTTGTTTATCTGTTTGGTGTTGCCTTAGCTCCTGTAGCTCTATTACCTGACGCAAATTCCTTGTTACTTTCACATCATGCCATTCATTGTCATTAAATTTCCCATTGACTGGCTCCACCAGAGCTTCAAACGCCCCAGAACCCAAATTAATGACGAGAGACACCGCTCCGTTTTTCAGCGCCAGGTTGACATAGTCAGCAGATTTTCCCGTGTGCAGCATCAGACCATTTCTTTGCAGTGTTTTGAATGACAGGGTGATTTCATCGCTGCTGCTTTGGATCGGGTTCAGAGAAAGGTCATAGCAGAAGTATTCTGAACCTCTGAATGTTGCCACATATTCTTCAATTTCTGAAAAGAAAAGAGATGAGTTAATAACCTGTTAATAACTTCATCTCTGACCACAATTCTCAGTTATTTTCGACAGTTATTGCACAAAACACACAACAACGAAAGACCTAAATTATTTAGTTAGCACAAAGATATGTGTACAGGTGACTAAGGTTGGTCAGAGTGACCTGTGAGCTTAAAAAAACCCTCTGAATTGCATGTTTACAATCTGCATGTTATCTATCTGCATGAAACACTGTCTTATAAATAGTGGCTCTTCACCTATATGTCCAATATCTGCTTTGGAAAGCTTCTTCACATCATGCTCCGCTCCTATTGGTGTTTCTTCTTAAGGAAAAAAATATAGAATGAAGTGGCTTGGATCTTGCGTTGCAATGTAGAATTAATCTATGTTTAGCCTAATTAACCTAGTGTAATCTGTTAACAGCGCACATTACAAACCTGTCTTTTTAGGCAAGTACCACATAATGAGTGTGATGTCATAAAATGTTTTTAATACGACGGAAACTGAGTCTAACGTGATCACAATTTAATAAAAACATTGTAAGTTGGGCTTAAATCATTACTTACATTGTAAGTAATGATTTCATTTCCACTGTTATTCCAACAACGAATAACAAAGCTTTTTGAAACTCTGAATCTCTGAATATTCAGCCTTTTATCCAGACCATATTTCACTTATCTGGTTGTTTTTTGGCTGCATTTAAAAAAAAATCATGAATTCAATGGTGGAATAGTCATCTGGCTTTAATGATATAAATGTCTATATAGAGGAGCTAGGTGTCACTACTCAAGCCTCCCTCAAAGAGACTGGGGTTGAGGCAGCACTCACAGGATCTGAGGTCCATCATCCTCTCAATCCTACTTCAGTCCCGAAACTGCAGGGCTCAGGATTTTGATAGCAGGCCCCTTCAAAGGCTCATACCATGTTTTTGGTGTGCCCACTTTTCCTCTGTGCCCTCTGTAGGCTAGTCCCTGCCACCTTTTGTGTTTCAGGGTGCAGCGGTTTTTCAGTGAGTTTTTGGTCCAGTCTCTGCCTAGAAATGTTGTGGAAATGGGAGGCTTACTCCCTTTGATGAGAGTGCTGGAGATATATGTTTGGTTGTTCCCTGCCAGCAAGTCATTTCAGGGCACCAGACCTTCTACTCAACAGAGATCAGTATCAAGAGACTGATACTTCTGTCAGTCGAGAAAGAGGTCCTGATGCCACAGTGCTCAAGCCTCTGGGGGCGGTCGATGTCCACTTCTAGGACCAGGAGACCATTCTGCCAACCCCACCATGCTTTGGGATGCAGTGGTTTCCAGCGAGTTCAGGTCTCAGTGTCTGTCCGGAGACATTGCGGCACCGGGAGACTCGCATTCTCTGACAAGGTTATAAAAAAGCCAGTTTGGTTGTTCTCTGTTAGTCATCCACTTTAGGGCACCTAGATGACTACTCGAGATACACCAGAGACCAGTTCAGTGCTGGAGTTCCTGCAGGAGTGCTCCTCTGGTTAGCTTCCTCCACTTTAAAGGTCTATAGCTGCTTAGCATACACCCCATGGTGTTGTGTTTCCTCTGTGGAGACTAAGACCTGCAAGCTGCTTGAGGGTGACCAGCTTGGGACCTGGCCGCTGTTTTGAAAGGTCAGTCTATTGCTCAGTTTAATCTTATGAGAGATTTTATAAAAGTGTTTTCTTTGGCAATAACTTATCTTAAGAAGGCCTTCTGGCCATGTTGTTTGCCCTATCATGCGTAGAATTTGCATGTGGTATGGGGTATGTTCCGAAGATCCCCACTAATGTGGCATGACTGACTTTGTCCTCCCATCTTCTGGATGTCAACTGGGAAAACCTTAATCTGCTATGCCAATTTAGGGCATTGTCTACAGAGCTGCTCGGTGAACGTGATTTCACCAAGTACAACTTGGTACAACAAAATTCCAATCAACCTATCAGAATTGAATAATAATTGAAATTGATAACATTTCAGGAATGTCAGTTTTAGGCTTACAATCAGGGTTAGATGCTTCTACACCCTTGTTAATCAGTGTTAGGTTTATGGGTAGGGATTGGGTTAAGTCTATATTTTTGGACAATAATGTTGATCCAGAATCAACAAAAGTTGTTGATCCAATCACAGTGATTGTCTTTGATATTCTGCGAGCTAGAATTTGACTCCTCACCGGGATCCCAAGTGTTCATTTTAGGCAGCCATGGTTATAGTCGTAATCTGAGATGTTCTCATTCTGGACAGTAGTAACTTTCTGTTCCTACATAATTTAAAGAAGCTAGCAAGACTGTAAATTATAGGTCAACATTAGTGTTTAAGACCAAAAACTGCAAACATTAAACATCCCTCAAATACTTATGTAAAAGTACAGATACCTTACAGTGAAAACTACTCCACAAGTTACCAATTCCAAAAAAAAAAAATTGAGTTTGAGTACTTAAGTATTTTACGTATACTAAACATAGGCTCAAAGATGCATTAGTCAAAGATACATGCCAGTGAGAAATTGTTTATTAAAAAAAAAACTACAATAAACAATAAACCAAAAAAACCCACAGGGAAAAAAAAACAGACAACCATTACATTCAACAAGGAACTAAAAAACACTAGGGCTATATACAAAAGGGGCTAACTAGATAAAAAAGACACACCTGGGGAGACTAAACAAGGGGAACCAATGAACAGACTACAAACACCACAGGAGACAGGAAGTGACATAAAAGTCCAAGACAAGGTACAAGGAACGAGAAAGAGTTGATTTGTGAGAACAGCAATCATGTTAATTTTCTCAAAACAAAAGAAACTGAACACCTCAAAAAAAAAAAAAAAACACAATATCCTTCTAAAAGATCTCTTCAGTGTAACGTATAAATAAAATAATGTTAAGTAAAATTAAAAAGTGAAAGTCTTCTTGCACTGTATGTGCTAGTCTTGGCTTAATTCTAAATCCTCATCTCATATATAAAATACCTGTGATTCACAACTACTTGCTGTCATAAGTGCCAGCTGGAGTGCCCATGAACACTCCACTCCGGATTCTTGGCTTTGCTTATTGGACTCCATTTCCCATGAGTCCCTTGTCCCTCATGTGATCATGTCATGTGCTACCCTTAGGTGTGTTCGACTTAACGCAGCACTGCGCAGCTCAATCAAATTCTGACTTAAAGCAGTGTATGCCGGTTAGAAATTTTGTCCGACTTGAAATGGCGCAGACGGCACGTGACTGTCACAAGTGGCATCAACGTATCGCAATAGCATTTCGAGACAGCCGGCTAACTCAGCCGCCACAGATTATTTAGAGCGGCTTGCAGGAGCTTTGATGACGACACCGTTGTTTCAGCATTGGCCATGCCATGGCATGTGTGGAAAGTGTGTTTCATCCTTATTCTAACCTTTTTAATTCCAATAATGGTCACAAATCTGCGTTTTTTTAACAGTATAAGATATTTTACTGTAGCCGCAATGTTATATTGAGTCACATTTATCATAAAACAAGGATTAAAGCATATATACCCCCACTTTATTAGTATTTAAATAGTATATGTTTATGCTGAAGTTTATTCTTGAACAGATAGCGCTGTATTAGGCAGTATCTAAAAAATGTTGCTCAAGAAAATGTTTCTGAAACATCTGTGGATTTTACAAATATTGCATTTTATTTACTTCATCTGTGAGAGAGTACGCAAACACCGCATGAGAGTCACTACCAAGAGCGTGTACGTTTTCATCTCCGCCCCCGACTGCAACCGGCTGATTTTGTTGAATGCCATCTGTAGCCGTGGTTCAAGTCGAACACACCTCTTTTCTCTGTGTCATGTTCTGATTGGTTTGATAAAGGCTGCAGCAGAAGTTTTTTATGCTAATATTTGAAACTTTCACTTTTCAAACACAGAAGTGTGATAAAGGCCTATATCAACATTTATTGCAAATGTAGTGAACAGTACAGCTGCTTATTTAAAAAAATTGTGAAGTAGAGAGTAATATCTTTAATACTCAGTAAAACTCCAGTGTATCCAAAAAGATACTCAAGTACAGTAATTAATTACATTTACTCAAATACTTTACACCTCTGCCTGAAATATGGATAGGGATCATCCATGCAGTTGTTTACATCCAATTATGTCCAATATGGCATCCGAGAAACTGACCAAATCGTGACGTAAGTACAAACCCTCTATAATCACAGTTTAAACAGCAAATCCAATTGTAACTTTTTATGTCACTCTCCATTGTCACTTTCACAGTCTGCAGTATGCTCACACTCCCCTACATGAATGCTATAGACTTTCCCTTGTTACCTACCTGTGGATTTTTTATTATTATCTTCATTATGGTGTGATTGTCTCTATTGTTATATCTGAAAGGACTGTTGCTCTCAGTTAAGTGCATTCTGTGTTTCACTATGTTCATTTGTTCACTCACCTGCATTCCAGTTTACCATCATCATTCAAGAAACCCAGTTTCTGAATTCATCGCAGAAGACCTGACCCAACATGAACTAAGTAGAGTTTTTCCATGTCACCCCTGCTTTCCATCCAAAAAGATGTTCATCCCCTTTAAGACTATATGGGTGTTTCTAAAGATTTGCTCCCAGTTGTCCTGGAATGATGGCACTCTCAAGGTGTCTTTTTGGAGTGGACTAGCTCAACTGATGCCAGTGAGAGAGACCATCTGCACACAGTATTTGGACTATGGACTATGGATGAGTGACTCATTCTTTATCGCCATCTAGCCACAGCCCTCTCAGTCTGCTTCTGTCCTCATCCCTGAATGCCTCTTCTCTGAAATCCTCTCTAGACTGTCACCACTTAAAATCACGTCCATCATGGATTGACAGACAGAGCCTGCCACTCTCTGTCCCAGAGCCAAAGACTGCTGCCATGTCCACCCCTAAACAGGAAAATGAGAAGCTTTTTGTTGGATTGTGCCACAAAGCCAAACTTCTTCCTCCTTTGTCAGCCTCATTGAGCTGGTTAGGTGTCCCAGTTACATCTTGAGTCCTTTATCCCCCCCGGTTCTGTCCAGCTTCCAAGCTCCCTCATCTCAGCCATGAAGGCCGTTCCAGGCTCCCTTGTCATGGCCAAGGAGGCCATTCGAAGTGCCCTCATTTTGACCGCAAAGGCCGCCCTAATGCTCTCGACTCAACCGTGAAGGCTTTTCCAAGCTCCTTTTCTTCCACTGGTTCTGTCCACTTCTTTGCTGGCTCCATTCAGCTCCTTGGTTTTGTCTCAGGTTTCCCAACCCACAGCTTGGTGCTCGGAACCCCCTGGCCCCACTACAGGCCTCCAAGCCTATGTCTCCACCTTGACCCATCAACTACCTTGGTTCCTAGCGCCCTCACCTCCATATAGCTCCCTGGCTCTGTGTCAGTCTTCCCTATGACTCCGCCATGGTCCATCATCTCTCAGGCTCCACCAGGCTACCTCATTCCTCCTGTTCAGTCTTGGTCCATTACCACTCTGGCTACACCATGGACTAAGCCTGTTCAACCCCTTCAACTCCATTGGGCTCCTTATTTATCTTCATTCATACCAGCTTCATCTCACACTGCTGGGCCCACGGCTCCTCCACGACCTCTTGATCCTGCAACTCTGCCTTTGGTCCTCTGGTGTCACTCGGTCTCTCTGTCCCTTTGTCTCCACCTTGTCTCAATCTCTCATGGTGCCAACTCAAATTTTTTTCCACCAGACTCTGACCCTAGCTCCTCCCTCCATCAGTCCCACCCAGACTGATCACATGCACCTGTTGTCAATCACCCCATTTAAACTTTGCTATCACTACAGTTGTATGTCCGGTCTCGTCAATGAATGTATTTACATGCTCCCTTATAATTTGATTACAAAGTGGTTTTGGGAATATTGCAATAATACTTTAAACAAAATTTTAATCGCAATAAACCGGCATGTAAACACTTGTTAAAGTGTGCATGTACTAGGACATACACGAATGTCAAGTATTCTTCACACAACTTCTGACACAACATTATTCTGAAGCATTCCTGGTTCTGTGGGGATGCTATAGGTTGCTAAACACCTTCAAATGAAAGCAAGGGTGCTCTTTGTTGAGGCTGCAAAATTAGCATATTGGGAAAAACAGATTTGGCAAATGCTTTAACATAAATTTGTGTTTGCGCTTAGCATTGCTTCCAAGGTTTCCATTTACAACACAGATATATATCTGTTGTTTTCTTGAACACAATGGCAAATCAGAGGTGTTACAGTTAAAGTGTCCTCTCTCTGTTCCAAGCACCAGTGAATTGCAAATCTTCTCATTATATCAAACAAAGTGTAAACACAATGTAAATAATTGATTAATTGATTATAACAGGACTTGGTGAGATCGCAACATTGAAATGTTCATCACGGCATTAAATAATCAATAATACTTCCTTACATTTACAGGTGCAGAAAAGTATGAAAGATGTTGTCAAAATAGTCCATCTGCCATCAGTGGTTCATTCATAATTTCACAAAGCTATGAGAATACTTTTTGTATGCAAAGAAAACTATATGCAAAGAAAAATAATGACTTTATTCAACAATTCAAACAGAACTGCGTACGCTGTTTGTTTTCTTTGCATATAAAAAGTATTGTAGTTTCGTAAAATTATGGTTGAATGAACTGATGGCAGATGGACTATTCTGACAACGTCTTTCATACTTTTCTGGGCCTTGACAGTGTTATTTACTTGCCAGTCAATGGGACAGTTACAAACCTCCCAGTTTTCCTCCAAAATATCTTAATTTGTGTTCTGAAGATGAACAAAGCTTTTACAGGTTTGGAATGACATGGGGGTAAGTGATTAATGACAGTTTTCATTTTGGGGTGGAGTGGGGTGGGGTGTTTATATAAATATAAATATAAAAAACTAAATGAAATGAATAAAAGCAGGTCTTTTCCACTGTCAATGTAATTGCTTACAGTCTCTAAGTTGGTATGACCCACCAGTCATTTAAAAATATACAAAATAACACAAATTGAAAATAAGTTCTATAAAAAATAAATGCCATTTTGGGGTTACGGAAACAACAGTTATCATTGTTCAGGATGCAGACACACTCTGTCAATTTAAATCTTGACTAAAGACCCATCTCTTTAACCTGCCTTACACATAACACATTTTTATAATTCAAATCCGTTAAAGGATTATTAGGCTGCACTAATTAGGTCAACCAGAACCAGGAACACTTCTCATAACACCCAATGTACTCGTTGCATCGTAAGAAGAATGGCATCTATGCTAATATTAGTCTCATTTTTATTCCTGAGGTCATTGTTGCCACCCAGATACAGTCTGGTGGATCAGCACCTAAAGCCCTGAATGTCAGCAGAGACCACGTCAACTAGATGAGCCCCAGAGACAGATCCCCAGTGAAGACCTCGTCACCACGGCCATTGGCCCAAGACCACGGGAACCAGACGAGTCCTCTGCACAATCTGACTTTGCTGCAGCCTGGAATAAACTGCTGCTTTTATCTGGTCAGTGGAGAACTGGTCCCCCGACTGAGCCTGGTTTCTCGCAGTGATGGAGTTTTGGTCCCTTGCCGCTGTCGCCTCTGGCTCGCTTAGTTGGGGACACTTATGTTCCAGTGATATCGTATACTATTTGAACTGAACTGAGCTGGATGAGGACATCACTGAATTCAATGATGAACCGCCTTTAACTGAAAATTGTGGGTTTACTGTTGTCCCTTGGAATTACTGACACACTACTTTCCTATTTAATACTGTAAAGCTGCTTTGACAATCTGTATTGTAAAATGCGCTATAGAAATAAAGGTTAAAAGGTAAATAAAAAAAAATAAAATATACAATACTAACATGAACTGTTAATGAAACATATGGAAACTATTGCTGGCTAATAGAGTGGTCATCATACCTGCATGCAAATACTTCCTAGCCAGTACCAGTTATGTAATATACTGGTACTTTTTGTAATTTTGTAAATTACCAACATAACTATGACTTTGCATGCTTTTACTTTCTTTTGAGCTTTTGACACTACGCATACCAACGGTTTATGAAACTTTAGTTATGGAAATAACATTTGAATAATAACACTGACATGTAGTCTGACAACATCTTATCTGACATGCCTTCAAAATAAATGTCTTGCATCATAAAAGCAGAATGTTTGTTGTTGTTTCTTTGACTACATACTCTGCAACCCACTTTTGGGCCTCAACCCACCAGTTGGGAACAATGGGCTAGATGGCAGTACCTACTGTTTCAGATGTATAATTCACAAGTAAATGTCTAGACCTGGGGTAGCCAGTGTTGGTCCTAGAGAGCCACAGTCCTGCAGAGTTTTGCTCCAACTTTGATTAAAACTTACCTGCTTTGTAGTTTTCTACAATTGATTAGGGTTGGAGCTGAAGTCTGCTGGACTGTGGATCTTCAGGACTCTTTAGGCAGAATAACATCTTATAATAGCTCATTCAGAGGATCTGTAACATTAGATCAAAAGGGGACACTGTGCTACTGGTGCATAAATACAGTCTGTCAGAATCTTAATGGCCAAGTCATGAACAACCCCAGTGACCAGCAACAGCCCAATAATGAATTCATTAAGTAGGTCTTCAAAGGACAAGAAAGCAAAGGAGTGGAAAAGGAGGCCATACCTTGATCGCCCATCATCAGGTGTGCCAGACCTTAAAGGAAAACAAGAGCACAGTCAGCAAAGAATATGGGCCTGAGTAAACTGGGACCATGTAATCAATAACCTTTGAGAATGTGAATAGAAAAAGAAAATAATTCATTTAGTAGTAAAAGTAGTCACAATTTGACAGAGATACACAATTTTATTTTTATAAAAAAGCCACTCAAGACTGAGCATTAAGGTTTTTTTCCAACAGTTGCAAGTGTTCTTATGAACGGTGTGATGCGGGACTCCCTTATCCATAGTATGACCTTAAGTGGCTTTTTGAAAATGTATATGTGAAAATAGGCCAAAAAGACACCAATGCTCTTTTTTGTACTAACCAGAATATCTGCATCTAATTATGAACTGTTTATAATTGACAAGCATTTATTTAGAGTGTGCGGCATTTGTGTGTGTTTATCAGCAGCAGCCTTGAACTTGTATATTATCCAGTCAGAACCAATTCTGGATGAACACTCACAAATTCTTTCTGTTATAAGAAAGAAAAAATACTGTATTTATACTTACAGTATCTGTCAGCTCCTCAAGCTTTTGCGTGGATCTGCATGACTTTTGCATTGAAAAAAAAATGTAAATTGCTGTAAAACATACCTAATGGTTGCACCATGGTATCATATAATGAAGCACAACTTATTTTACCTGGGATAAATTACATTTAGATATAGAAAGAGCATAGATATGAGATATATTACCTTTTCAAGTTCTGCCCCTAAGCAACAGACAAAGAACTTACCGACTTTTTTTAACATGTGACATGTCATATTGTGCAGTGACAGCAAAAGATGTCCTGTTCTATTTGTGATGTATATACAAATATATAAAATATATACTTTGATGAGACCAGGCTGATTATTGTGGTATAATCTATTTGTCTTTAGTCAAAGATTTGGCTACATGAGTTATCTGATTCCTCCTTGTGCTCAAAGTGCCATTGCAAACAAATATGCTCAAGTTCACAGTGTGTTTGATTTATTCGAAGCTTTCAATGTTTGATTCTCTTCTTTGATGAATTGTCTGCTCTCCACAGGAGAAGGCAAGGGTGTCTTATGATTCCAGAATCTAGTAATCTATGACTGCAAGGCTCAGGCCGAACTGGCAGTTCAAGAACTTGCTTATTTAAGACTTCTTTACAGGTCCCATGGGATCTTTCAAAATTTATATTGGAATTCATGGTAACACATCCATTATTCAAAGCTGCTTGTTCTCTGTAGGGTCACAAGGATGCTGGAGACGATATACGCATAAAATTAATCTGAACGAAAGGTTGTACATATTGTGATTTTTGATATCTAGAATTACAACACAGAGCAGTGCATCAAAGTAATTATTTTAGCAAAGCAAAGAGATTTGTGTGTGTGAGACAGACTTCCAAATCCTATAATCCTTTTGTCTGATCAAAGTAATGTAAAAGCTTTTAAATAATTTAATGGAGAGTTCAAATTTCAAATAATAAGCAGCATTCTGCTCTTTTTTGAATATATACCAGATAAACAGAAAAGCTGTTCAATTCGTCAGCTAGTTGTTTTCTGTTCTCAGTTGTATAAAAGTAAAATAAAACCTCAGATCTTTACAACATAAAAAAAGCATTTTTTTTTTTAAATAAAGCTTGAAACAAACAGTTTGAACAAAAGATCATCTACATCTAATACCATGCTGTAAGATGATTAGGCAACAAACAAACAAACAAATAAATAAATAAATAACAACTGTTATTTTTCTATGTACATCTGACAAGTGATTTTGTGTACTTTCACAGTGCAGTGTGTACTTTTATGTTTAGTGTGCTCAGACAAATTGTTTGCTGTTCAATACAGAATATAATATTACAACATAATACCACCATCAATACCACCTTAAATACCACCATATACTACAACCTTCTAGAAATGTTATTTTCACAAGAAATGGTCAGTTCTGTGTAATACAGGGGCAGGGTAGCACTGGTTCATCTAGAATGATGACTAGTCCATCCATTTAAAACTTCCAGATAAAAGTAATGGTCAATCACTCTTTTACTGTCACATTGACACTGAGCTTGCAACTTCACTGCCAAGCCAGCTGAGGTAAACTTACATACTATCAGCTGTTTTTTAGTGCTGGAAAGTCCATTTCATTCTAGCGAATCAGTTCATTTGAACAGTTCTTGTAAATGAAAAAATCCAAAAGATTAAACAATTTGGTTAACAAAACCTTGTTATTCATTCATTTAAAAAACATCATTAATATAATTTAAATTTTAAATAATATAAATTTTATCACTAGAAATTTACATATTAAAAAAAAGTCACTATTTATAAATCATATTGTTTTAATGTCACTAGAACGACTGTGTTACTAAAAATACATTAAACTGAAGCAGTCTCTTAACTTTGGGCATTCCAAAACCAGCTTTCATCTTTCCAGCGAGAGCCATTTATATGTATAATAATTACATTGGCCATGTACTTGAATGTATGAATTTAATTAATGAATTGATTTATTATACACAGTCACTACAAATATAACCCCAAGTGGAGGAATTGTACACAATTTCAACATTTTCAGTGCAAATTGAGTCCCATGCAAAGCATTCTGGAAGCTAGAAATCTTCTAATTCAGCCCACTGCAAGGGTTTTGCCAGTAGTGGGCACATTCATCAGAGTTAAATTATCAGAGTCAGCAGGATGGGGGGGGAGTTAGAGAGTGAAGGGGGAAAAAAGTGGAACACAGCCATGGTCTATCCTTTTTTCTAATTTGTACTGGCTGGGAAACTTTATAGTTTTACACACAATCATAAGTGTTGTTTTCTTTGCTTGTGCACATATTGTTTGTTTGGTTTATTTCTGTATTTTTATTTTTTAACACAGTTCATTTACTTTATTGGTAAAAGGACACTTTCATTGCTGCAATCTTGTGAGGATTATATTTTCACAGGGAAAAGACTTTTGGGAATTGAAGCACAAACTTGTGATTACAAGTATTCTTGTTCTACGTGTGCTGTGGAAACTGGATATTCAATGTCTTTATCTTTCACTATTTGAGACTAATGCCATTTCTTTAGTTTCTGCTGGTTTCATATATATACCATTTAGTGTGGTTTGTTTTTATGGATGTGTGTATATAAATGGTAAGATTTTGCAATCCAAGTTATTTTGACTGGTCTAATTTTCTTTAAATCTGCTTGTTTTGTGCATATAGAGCTGGGATGGAGAACTTCGGTCCTGGAGGGCCACTGTCCTGCAGAGTTTAGTTCCAACTCTAATCAAACACACCTGCCTGTAGCTTTTTTGTGATCTGGAAAACACTGATTAGGTTGTTCAGGTGTGTTTAATTAGGGTTGGAACTAAACTCTGCAGGACCAAACTTGCCTATCCCTGATATAGAGTATGGTTTTGACACTAGTGCTGTCTATAGCAGGGTATGCATTGACGTAATTTTCCCGCCGGAACACGCCCCCTTAGCCGGACTGAATGGCAAAAGAAGCAGCTGCGTGAATGGATTTAAATAGGGACGCTGCAAAAACGCGAGTAAAACAAAACGATAATCCTTTTGCTGGACTTGATATAATGTTCCTTACCTACCAAAGATCCAGTGGTCCATGGATATTGATATGCAGCCAGGAATCATGTTTCCTGACATTTACATGTGCCTGATTTCAAAGCCGGGGAAATAAACAAAGCAGATTTGCCCGTGAACACATTTTGTAAATATAAAACAGGGTTGGTCTGAACCCCGGTGATCACTTATATCATTGTTATGTATATATGGTTATATCGTCCAGCCCAAAATCTTATATAGTTTTCTGTCAGTTTTTATTTAAAAACATCCAGGTGTGCATAATTTAAGATGGTAAATATTTAATTGATGAGTTGTTAATATGATATGACAATACAATATATAGGGCATGCTTTTACCGCAAAATTGAACATATTAACATGAAGTGATAACTGCAAATCCGTGTTTCACCGCCTGGAGTCAGTTTGTTTCTTTGAATTGCAGCGATCCATTTGCTTTTCTTTTTTGTAGCTTTCGGCAGCCTGTAAAATATACCTCAGGTTTCTTGTCAAATCTCTTTGTACAGTCAATCGCAAAGCTCATTCTGGTTTTAGAGGAGTTTTGTGTGTTCTGTCGCAGCATTTACGCTGAAACCAATGCTGCCACTCATTCTTTTTGCCACTCAGTGGGCGGAGCCATACTCACTCCAGCTGACGGTGACGTCACGTGCATACCCTCTATAGCAGGGGTGCCCAAACTCAGTCCTGGAGGCCCAGTGTTCTGCAGAATTTAGCTTCAACTAGCCTCAACACACCTGCCAGGAAGTCTCTTGTATGTCCAGTAAAAACTTAATGAACTGGTTCAGGTGTGTCTAATTGGGGTTGGAGCTAAACTCTGCAGGACAGCGGCCCCCCTGATCTATAGACTGGACACTTAAGTTAACCCTTAAAGGTCATATATTGTACACCTTTCTGGGGGTTTATTTTAGTTGTTGATGTCCTTAAGAATATATATTTGTGGAATAAGTGCCAAAAACCATCTCAATATATTTTTACAGCTCCTCTCTTAGGACCTCTGTGAAGAACAGGTCAATTTTAGCCTAATTAATATTCATGAGCCTCTCTTCTGATTGGCCAGTTGTTTTCTGAGTGACGCACAGCCAGGCTAACCACAGCTAACTAGGGTCATGTATGCTGTAGCCTGCTGTGGCTTGGTGATACTCAACAGAATGTTTCAGAATAGTAATTCATGTTTTTTTGTTGTTGTTGTTTTTTTTTCAAAAGCTACGTAACTATTGCTTTGCTAAGCCTCTTTTACACTGCATGTTGATTCTGGAAAATTGCCAGAGTGCCTTCTGTGTGAACGCAAACACATCCCGGGATTGATTTCCGGAACGATCCCGAGTTGGGGACCTACAACATTGCCGGAATCAGCCCCGGAACGAGTGCTGTGTGAACAAAAGCCAAAACCATGAGTAGTTTGGACGTCACATTTTACGAAAGTCACAGTGGCTCGTAAAAAAGCACAGCTACTTTATGCAGGCTGTGTGCATTTTACTGTGGATTGACTGTTTTGAAACATATATGGTAGTTACATAGCCCCTAGACCTCATTTATCATAAAAAAAGCCAGGAAATTTCAGTTTTGACAATATGGGACCTTTAAATGCATACCTCGGCTCTTTAGCGACCCGGGACATCATTCACTACCCTCTCCTCCATTTTTTTTAGGTTTGACGTCAACTTTCTTAGTATCACTCTATTTATTATAAACAATATAACAAGACAAAAGTAATAAAATCTAAAGGAATATCTGTTTTCTGATTCATTTTTTGTTAAAAAGTGTATAGGGTCGCTAGAGACCCGATGTGTGTAATAGTGTAAGTATATTTTCCTTGCGCAAAAATATGTAAATATCGGATGACCAAATACACGCAATTCACCTGAACAACAATGAGGAAGTTAATTTTACTGGTTACTGCATTTTTATATTCAGTAATATTCTTCAAAATTAGATACTAGTAATTTGTTACTGGTTACTGCTGTGGATCATAGCAACTAAAGCGTCTCAGCTGGAAAAATGCTGTGCCACCAAAGTGTACTCAAGTGCCACCAGTTGGCTATTTTCAGAAAAGCACCTGGCATTTTTTCATCTGGCTAAAACACTTTGGTAGACACATGTTAGTTGAATATTTATTGTAGGCATATGGCCTATTAGTCTTTTTTGCATTTATCCAATATACTGGAGCCAAACCTGAGAACAGAGTACAGAAGATTCCTCTTTGTTCCTGGACACGTAACTTATGTAGTTGTGTGTTTGATGGCAGTTACCAAACCACCTTAAGGTGCATTTGTGCCAAACATGGGATGCAAAAAGTGCAAGTGTCTAGTCCATTTTCAGTCAGAAACATGGAAAGCAGCAAATCACAGATCATTTTGGTAGCGGCAAAGATGTAAAATATTCTAAATAATAATTATAGCTCCCACAGAGAGCTGTGTATGCGCAAGAATTGTGATTTTGGGTATAGAGATGTGCTCCTTTTTGAGAGTTATTACATGGTGTATATAAATCCCCCACCTCTTTCCAATTTTCCCTCCATACTTACTCAGAAAAAGCATGTGTTACATGATTGCAAAACATAACTAATCGCACATCTTTACTTTGTATTTAAAGCAGAGCATCAGGTACTTATACTCTGCATTAAAATTATTTTTACATAATTTTCTCTCATATAACTTGGCAGAGAGCATGCATGCTCTCTCTCTCTCTCTCTCTCACACACACACACACCGAGAAAAAAAAGAGTGAATCCACACAGGCATATGGACCATGTACAGTAGTGATAATAGTTATAATAAAAAAATAAGAAAAAAACAAGTTTAGGTGCTAGGTTTAAATATGTTCTTTTTTTCAGTCAAAATGATGGAAAATGTGTTTAATTATCCATCAGTATTTTTAAAAAGTCAGAGAGAGGTTGTGGGCGGGTCTTGGACATTAAACTGGGCCTCACTCCGGCCCTGATTCACTGTGTTATATAACATGATAAATAATGAAGGAAAATAACACCGAAACTGAGAAATTCTCAGAAATTGCTTGTAGATTTGTGCTGTGCCATTCAGTCTGAATTGGAATTAAAATCACATTGTCAAATGTAAAACTTCAAATTGTTTGAAGATGAAGATCACTATAAAATTAAAACTTCTTTAAAGCATTAATTATCTTCAGTGTATCTTCATTAATGTTATGGCAGTGAGTTTTGCATAGACAAACTGACATACTTGTCATCTTTGCTTCCACGTTCTTTTGACAAGCAGTTCAGTGAGGAAGAAAAATAACTGTATAGGCCAAGGTAGTAAATTAAAAACAAATGTTTATATTTTATCAGATTTATTGCCATGATATAGGATATGGCTTAAAGATTTTACATTTATTTATATTCTAATAAAATGTTCACAGAAGTTTTTGTGTGGTGTTAAGGCCTGTTCACGCCGTAATCATGAGATTCCAAATTGCAAAAAGCGTTCACGTCCTTGTAGAACTGGTAATTACAACTTGTGAACTGGGAGTCTTCTGAGAAATACGACTTGTACCACATGACAGCGCTGTACCACCTGACCAAAGTAGGCTTTTAGGTAACTCTAATAAAAGTAATATTCATTGTTATTTCATGATAACTAATGCTTTAAATAATGTTAACAGCATGCAACTTGAATGTTAAAAAATGTAAATGTATAACTAACATAAGATTAATGAATTAATGTCACCACATGTATTAACTAATATTAACAATTTAATCTATTAATGTTCAGAAAAACATATCTACAAATTAACATCAATAGAGTACCTAATGCTATAACAAACATAACCTTACTGTAAAGTGTTACTATTTATACATAGCTTTTAAAATGGCAAACCTAAGACTTGTATGGCTTAATATAACGTAAATGATATCTTATATGTTTTATTTGCACTCGATTCTGCCCTGACACCCTGTTTGTTTCGTCTTTGTTTCATGTGTCTGTGCTTGTCTTATGTGTCTGCGTATAGCTTTGTTTTTGTCAGCCATGTGCTTCTCTAGCCCCCTTTCTTGTTTCCTTCTTTTTACCAAACCCTCTTGTTTATCTCTATCTGTGTTCTCTCCACCTGCCTGGCCTTGCCACTCCCTCTGCTGCTACAGTATTCTGCCAGTTGATGTCTGGGCTGTTCCAAAGGTCTTCCCTAGCTGTCTCCTCATTTACTGTGTCCCTGATGTTGTATGACCTGTGCACCTCCCTACCCTTGCGTATCAGTCAGTTTTCACTCATTCTGCGATTGGGTCCTCCTTCCAGATTCCTGACATTACGAACTGGCCACGTCAGGACCCAGCAGATAAGCTTCACTACTCCAGTTCTAGACACCCTTGATTTGACCAAGCTTGCTGCAATTATTCCTGATCCAGTAAAGTCTAGATACCTCTGAGCTGTGACTATTATTGAATCGGTCAAGCCAGTTTCAAACACCCCTGAGTCAACTGAGATTGCTGCGGCCACCCCTGGAGCAGTCAAACCTGTTCCAGACACCCTTAAGTTGACCGAGGCTGCTGTGGCTATCCTCACCTCAGTTAAATCAGTTCCACTTATATCTGAATCAACTGAATCTGCTGTGGCTATATTTATGTCTGTTAAATCGGTTCCAGACACCCCTGAGTTGACTGAGACCGCTGTAGCTATCTATGCCAAAGTCAAGTCTGTTCCAGTTATTTGAGTCAGCTGAGACCGCTGTGGCCATCATTGTGTCTGTCAAACCAGTTTCAGACACTCCTCAGTCAACCGAAATCACTGCAGCCCTCCTTGCCTCAAGCAAGTCTGTTCCAGTATTCCTGAGAGGATCAGTACACCTTGGCCTTCCCTGTGTCAGTCAAAACAGTTTCAGTCACCTCTGAGTTGGCCAAGAAGACCACTGCAACTATCAGTGTCAGTCAAGTCAGTTTCAGACACACTTGTGTTGATCCAGACTGCTGCGGTCACTTCTGGTCACTCCTGTACCTACCCAGACCATTGTAGCCCAGCTCTGTGTTAATCAAGTCAGCTTCACTTAACCTTGTGTTGGCTGATCTATATTTTGTCACCCCCTCAGATGTGGAGAAGGAGGGAGACATGTATTTCAACTTCATCCTCCTTCGGAAGTCTCAATCTGTGGGTCCAGGAGGACCTGAGTCAAGAAGCCTCAAGCCCTGTGACTCCAGAGGTGTGTAGTTCAGTGACCTTGATCTCAAGTTACAGTTAAGTATTTTCCTTAGCCTCTCAGTCTATTTAACTTATGTAGACAAGTCATACCTTCAGAGGTTATCCCTACCTGTCCTATCTGGGCCATATAAAGTGTTCCTACCTTCCTACCTTCATGCCTGCAGAGGTCGTTCCTGCCATTTGGGTAATGGCCATAGACATGTTTCTGCCTGTCAAGTTATGGCCATATAAAATGTTCCTGTCTGTCCTGCTATGTCCTTGAAGGTCATCCTCACCAGTTGGGTCATGGCCATGTGTTTTGTTCCTGTTCGTCTTGTCCAGCCCTCAGAAGTTCTTCCAGGCCAGCTCTCTGCTGTTTCTGATAAGTTCCTCTGAGTATATTCCTACTAGTTGTGTTCCAAAGAGGCTGTTCCTATCAGTTTTGCCCTGTTCTTGAATATTGACCCTGTCTGTCTTTCAGAGGATGTTCCTGCTAGTCAAGTTACACTCCCTGAGATCATACCGGACCAGCTACCTGCTGCTTTTGACAAGTCCCCTCAGAGGATGTTCCTGCTAGTCAAGTTGCATGCCCGCTGAAATGATACCAGGCCAGCTATCTGTTGCTTCTGATGAGTCCCTCAGAGGATATGCCTGCTGTTGCGCCCACTGAAATCATCCCAGACCAGCTATCTGCTGCTTCTGACATGTCCCTCAGAGTATATTCCTGCTAGTCACGTCCAACTGTGGAGGCTGTCCCAAGCATCCTGCTCTCCCTGTCATGACCTCTGAAGATGTTCCTGTACAGTCTGTTCCAGCCTCCGAGTCTCTAGAGTTTGCTCCAGCCCTAGTGCTGTCCGCTCATGACCCTGACTTCATTACACCCTCCCGTTTTCTGTACTATCTGGGCCCCAATTGTTCTGTACCTATGGTCTGGCTGCTGGGATTGGACGCCTGGAGGCGTCCGTTGGGAGGGGGGTAGTGTCAGGGTTCTGCCCTGACACCCTTTTTGGTTTGTCTTTTGTTTCATGTGTCTGTGCTTGTCGTATGTGTCTGCTCATTGCTTTGTTTTTGTCAGCTATGTGCTTCTCTAGCTCCTCCTCATTTCCTCTTTACCATACCCTCTTGTTAGCCCTTGTTGAGTCCTTTTTAGTCTAATTGCTTTCACCTGTTTCTCTTGTGCTTTTCTCCCTATTCATAGTTCCTCTTGTTTTTGCTGGTTTGTAGTTATTCCTCTATTTACTCTCACTGTCTCTGTGGATGTGGCTGAGGATGTTCTCCTTCCCTCTTGCCTGGTTGGTCTTGTGCCCTAGTCTTGTCCAGTCCCTGTCTAATCTTGTGTATTCTATGTTCTTGTCTTGCTCCTTGTTTTTTGGATTGTCTTTTTGTTTTTATTTTTGTATGTATCTTCTCCTTCTAGTTCTTTTTTTTTTTCATTTTTGATTGACATTTTTAAGTATTTTATGTGGTTAATTTAGCAATATATATAAAATATCTCTAATCATTCATTTATTTACCCCTGCCTGCCTTAGAGTAATTTGTTTGTCCGTGGAGCCCTGTTCTGTCTTGTCTTGTTGTGTTGTTAGAGTTCTTGTCCTGACCTGTTCCTGCCCACTGGTTCCCTTGCCTGGCATCTGGTTTGCTTCAGAGTTCGTGATCAACAAGTATCTGAGCTCAGCTCTATGGTGCCTTGCTCTGTTCTCTCCACCTGCCTGGCCTTGCTGCTCCCTCTGCTGCTATAGTGTTCTGCCAGTTGATGTCTGAGGCTGTTCCAGTGGTCTTCCCTAGCTGGCTCTTCGTTTACTGTGTTCCTGATGTTGTATCACCTGTGCACCTCACTACCCTCGTGTATCAGTCAGTTCTGTCAAAACCCTTTTCACTCACTCTGCGATTGGGTCCTCCTTCCAGATCCCTGACATCTGTTGCTATTTTTACTGCAATACAACTCTGAGCGCACAACTTAGAAAAAAATACAGACACAATGCCACATTATGCGGCTTTTGGTTGTAATTTTAGTCAAAGGGCAACAAGGGAAGCGATTCTTCACTGCTTTCCTAGTGATAAGAAGTTTTAAGATTTAAGTTTCGCTCACCCACAGAAAAACCATTTAATATCATATCTATTCAGTATCATATTGGCAATCCAATGCATATTTGTGTTTGCTCTGAAGACAATAAAACATTTTTTCTTGAAAGAGCAATGGACTGGACAACCAAAAAATAAATAAATAAATAAAGGGTAACCAACTTGAATGCAACTCTTTATTTGAATGCTATGTAATGAACTTATTAGGAAAAAAACGTTTCTGAAGAGTTTTTCTTCCATCAACCCCAAAATAGTGAAGTAAAAGTGATATAAGAATTGAGGCTAAAACAGCAGAATACATTTCTTTTTGCAAAAGTGTTGTTGTTTTTTGTGATCTGGATGCAAATATTACCATCAGCAATTTTTCAATTGTCAGGTTTCAATGATAAATGTATTAATCTACTAAGGATTCCAAGTCTATATTTATTAAAAGTTCTGCTGGATAATTACAGCGCATTATATGCAGTATACAACAAAGCAGTTGCTGTTGAAGACAGAAAATGCAGCATACATGTGTTACTCATAAAGCAAAGATAAATGTGGATCATTTCAGATGAGTCTGTGTTTTAATGTCTACAGCCTACAAAGAAGGCATCCCTCTTACCTTTTATCCCAGTAAATGATGATCTGCTCAGTGCTCAATGGCACTATTTTCTACACACTGCACATTTAATGGAATATACTAGTCAAAGGAACTCAAAGGAAGAAAGATTCCACTACAGACATTGTAAATAGTGTAATAAAATGAGCATCCAATATTGCTCCTGGGCTGAGTTATTACTGTTGCTGACTGATCAAATCTGTTAATCAGTCAATCAATATTTCACGTATTTTTTCATTGAGCTTTTAAAAGGAAACGCTGTACGCCACATTTAATTACACCTAAATATTTGCTCATTTTTGTTCCATAATCTAGAAATTGAAAATAAATATTTAACTTGAACTCATATTGTTTAACTATACAACAGTAAACATTCAGATAAAGTGCATTACAAATATACAAAGATCTCTGATTTATGTAGCACAATAGTTTTGCATAACTAGAAATGTGAATGCAAAAGTTTAAAAGAATATATTCAAACTCAAATTTGTTAAAGGAATAGTTCATGCTAAAATAAAAATTTGCACAATGCAGATGAATTTGTTTCTTCATCAGATTTGGAGAAATGTAGATTTCCATCACTTGTTTACCAATGCAGTGAATGGGTGCTGTCAGAATGAGTTAATTAACATTAATCCACAAGTAATCCAAACCCATCAATTAACATCTTGAGAAGACAAAAGAATCACCCATCATTAAGATGTTTTTTAACCTTAAACTGTTGCTGTTGGCTAAAATACCAGTCCATAATCCATAATAATGCTTCCTCCAGTGAAAAAATTGCCCTGTTGTCTCTCACATCAAAATCCACCCACATATTTGTTTAGAGCTGTTTTCACTCATAAACGGTGCTTGATCTGTGCAGATTTCTCTTCATGTTTCTCATCTATTCAGATGGGAAGCTTTTTTACTGGAAGATGCGTTATTATGGATTATTTTAGCCAGAAGCAATGGTGTTGAAGTTAAAAACCATCTTAATGATGCAGCTTTTTGCTTCTCATGATTTGTTGGACTGGAGTGGTATGAAATACTTTCTGTTTTATCAGCTGTTTAGACTCTCATCCTGACGGCACCCATACACCACAAAGAATCCATTGGTGGAATTTTGAGCGAACTACTCCTTTAAAAGCAGAATGAGTCTATGACTTACAGCTTTATCAGTCACATGCAATGTAGATATCTTACCTTCACCGCAGTCCTTTCCCTGATAGCCGGTTTCAGAGCAGTCACATGTAGGCTCATTGTTGACAACACTGCATACACCTCCGTTTAAGCACATGTTGTGTGAGCCACAGAGGTCAGCGCTGATGCCGGCACTGTTAATGATGACAGGCTCTGAGTTGTTGACTTTCAAGTCTGTTATCCAACCCATAAAGGGAGTGAGATCTTTCACAGTATCCGACGTCAGCTGTAAAGACACCGATCGCAGTTCTGGTGGAATCCCTCCCAAAAACAAGTGACTGAAGACAGTCATATCCCGCCTTTTGGACTTAACCTCCTCCCACTTCATTTCTTTGTCAACGATGAGTGTAGTGTTCCTGAAGTTCCTCCTGATTGTGACTTCATGCCACTGGTTGTCACTGATGACAACATCTGAAAGCACGGAAGCAGGCTCAGCACAGAAAATAGAAAAGCGTAGTCTGAGTTTCCCCTCTTGTATGTACAGCTCGAGGAAATCGCAGAAGCCTTCATCATCAAAGTACACTAGAAGTCCCTTCAAATTCTTGGTTTTCATGCTGAAGCTCATCTCGGTCTCGCAGCAAGCGTTCCACATGGGGAACGAGGTCCACTGTCCCTCTGAGCCAGAAAACCTGAGACTAGCTCCAGCTTCCACAGCACATATAACCAGTGCAATCCAGAGGAGATGGGCACCATGTCGCATTTGAAAAATCATAATGTAGAAGTTGCTGAGATTATAATAATCCTAGTAAGATTTTGAGCGGACAAACTATAATAGTGACCACAATCTCCAAATCACACAAAACACCAGACATCTATAAAGACCATTCCACTACTTTTCTCCTCATGTCATCAACCTTATTTTTGTTTCAACTATCATCCATGCTTTGCAGTATCCAGTGTTCAGTGTCATCCATCATGTCACTCTTTGTCTGATACTGTGGTTTTGACCATGAGTGTTTTAAAGGGTTAAATCCTCGTTCAGCTGAAGCAGGCAGCAGACGTCATCTCTGACCCCTCAACATACGGCCATTGACACTGGAGAAAAAAATAAAACACAGTTCATCTGACAATCGTTCTGACATCCTAAGGAAGAATTAGTTGCTTACAGCAGTGTTTCCCAGGCCTGTTCCTGGAGGCGGACCAGCTGTATTTTGGATGTCTCCTTTATCTGAGTCATCTATTTCAGCTTTTGGAGTTGAATCAAGTGTTAGGAATTAGAAAGAGTTAGAAAATGTGTAGTGATGGCGTGCCTCCAGAAACAGGGTTGGAAAACTCTGACTTGTAGACAAACACGACTGTTTTACTTATGCTTATTATACCTGACTGTCAGCAGCCTTCACTACAGTACAAAAAGTGTTTTGCCAGGATTTGCATAAAAATATAAATAGCAGGTCAAGGCAAGTTATTCTATTTATATCAAGGAAAATCATTACAGATTTAATTTGTTGCCATTTCATGAACTACAATGTATTTTTTTCTTTTTTTCATAATTGCTTTACTGTGTACATTTTAAATACAGATATGTATTGTTTTTTTCATGTCATACAAAGGTGTAATTACTGTCAATAAACAATTTGTTAATGGTAAAAACAGTGGGAATGTCTAATAGCTTTTGTAAACAAGACTTAAATGCAAAGGAAAAAACCTACATACACTAGAGTAAATCATATCTCTTTTATATGTTTAATAACATGTATACATCACAGATTAGAATATCAACATTGCCCATGAGGATAGATTCATATTTATGTCTCAAAGATAATAATGTCTAAAGCAATCCAGTGATGCTCTGAATAACACGTTAAGGGCGTTTGGGTTCGTTTGTTGTGTTTGCGTGTTCAACATTATATAGTTCGTAAAGCACAAGTGCACAAGCTCACCATTTTAAGACGGGTTCGATAGTAAGACACTAAGATTAATACAGCGATGTACAATTATGTATATCTGTAATGTCTGTTTGTCATGAATGAGATGTAATCGCTGCGATCATAGGTGATACGCCCCATACGCATCTCGAGAACTCCCACATGAGCTCATCTTCTTCCACAGAAGAACATATTAAAGCCCTTCATGTTTCATGTTATAAATCTTTTACAGCACGTATGCCATCAAACAGCGTTCATCGAGCTCACCTGAATCCATTCAGAAAAGAACAGCAAATGATCCATTCGGACAAAACCGAAACTATATTCATCACCGCACGAGCGCATCTGGAGTGTTAATGAACGCTGTTTCTGTGAATAAATGTCTCGATGTTTATCTATATGGGATTTCTGCGGAATAGATTAGTACACACAACACATATACACAGAGACGTTTGAAATGATATGAAAATCGGTTTACCCAGCACGCCGTGGCTCTCGTCGACTGATGAAAACGATAGTTTAAGTAAGTTATTGAGGTAAAGCTGTGATGCGAGTAAATGTGCAGGGGCTGTAGCTCTGACACACACCGGGTCACGTGACGCGGCTCTGGCCGGGAGGCGCTGCGCTCTGCAGCATCTTGGACAGCGAGTGTTCATTTTAGTCAATACAAAGCCCGCGATCATGTCAATTGCTATCGCGTGAAAATTGCTATTGTTCAGCATTGATCTAAATGCGCAGCGCACTGTTGACATCGTTATAATTATCTATAATGAACTGAGGAAACTGTCAAATAATAATAATAAAATAATAATTATAATTGTAAATAATAATTAATACATTATTGTTATTAAAACAATAATAATAATTATGATGATAAAAAATATTACAGAATAACCTAGGTTT
Source organism: Cirrhinus molitorella (assembly GCA_033026305.1). Classification (NCBI taxonomy): domain Eukaryota; kingdom Metazoa; phylum Chordata; class Actinopteri; order Cypriniformes; family Cyprinidae; genus Cirrhinus; species Cirrhinus molitorella. The sequence continues at coordinate 7,519,025 of CM065126.1, read as the reverse complement.
GCTTCAGATTCTTATGTATTCTTATTCTGTTCATTTGTTAATCTTTGTAAATAATAGTTGTCTCCCAGAAAACACAGAAGGGGCGGCGCTAGGGGTGGGCTAAGGGGGCTGATGTTTTCAGTAAAGCCCCGAATGTTTTATTACCATGTCTTTTTTGAGTTTTCATGCACATTAAAATAATTTCTATTAAACCAACATTTAAACAGCAAAATGCAGCTGCTTCAGCCTATATTACTGTATAAAAATACCGATCATCATCTGTCTATCTTAAATCACTTTCTAGGACACACGCACGCATTTCATGATTAGCATTTCGCATGGTCATTGGCAAACTTTACTAAGTGTCAGGGCAACCATTAATTAAAAAAAAAATGTAGCGCCCTCTGCCCTCCTAGGTATGTCCTGCCTAAGTTCTAAAGGGTGGAGCACCGGGTTCTTTTAATTGATGTCTCTCAACTTTAATCTAAAGCCCCAACTCTGATACCCCGATTTAGAAAGATGTTAGTTTCCTAAATAACTAATATGAAACACGTATCCAGACAAAATGATTTATTTACAAACAGAATAAAAATAAAAAATATAAAGCTCAATATATATAAATCTACGTCTATTAATAGGATGTTAGATCAGATATGAATATTCAGCAGATATAAACTAGTAATGACCAATAGGTAATTTCAATATGAGTAACTTACGTACAGATATTACTGCTCAATACTGATACACCTGTATTACACAGATTATGATACTCAAGAAATCCCTCAGGGAATATACCCAAATTTACACGTTTTATCACCTTTATGCTCCTCAGTTATGAGCACCAGGTGTACACTTCCTGTATCACAAAATGCAAATTTTCCACTCTACTTACTAGTGCACTTATATAACACAAATCTCCAAGTACGTATCTCTACGTTTCACCATTGTATGAACTGTAATCTTAAACTTAATATAATATTTCGGAACAAACAGTGGGCCCACTCACACCATAAACACACTCATACTCAACCCCGATGCAGGCCTGATTCGAGAGGACCTGTGAGTGCTTCCGGTGGCTCAAAAGGGCTATCTGGGGCCAGTTGCATAAACTTGTCTCTATGTTAAGATGGTGTCTTAAGTATGCGCTTGACCAACTATCAGTTAACCAAAGGGTAAACAGTCTAATCTACATTTTTCTGTAACTGAATTAACATAAATATGTCTGGTTCGATGGCAGAAGCAGAGAACAAATAGGAACATAATTAGCGTAGCTGCTGTTCGAACCAAGCAAAAATATTTTTTCAGCCAAAGCTTAAGATTAATAATGTGTATTTGATCAGGTATAACTGCAATAAAAGATTATGAGAGGCATTATTTGAATGTTTGGCTAAAAAGATGTGTCTTTAATCTAAATTTAAACAGAGAGAGTGTGTCTCACATTTAAAAGTGTCATTCTATTTTTTCTATCATTTCGTATTTCTGTGTTCTAAATTTTATATTTATATTTAATCTCATATTATTTTTGAAGGATGTCTGGGCTAAGCCACGGATATCCACTTGCCCTAGAACCGCCCCTGCGCAGAACATTCCCCAAACATTGCTGGCCCATAAACCAGCTAAGGATCAGCTTAAACCAGCATCCCAGCATCAAAATCTACCCAACCAGCTTATGCTGACTTTTCAAAAGGACAGTCAGCCAGTAAAACAAAATGACCAGTGCCGGCCCCTTTAACAGGCAATACAGGGGGTCGTCTAGGGCCCCGCCTTAAGGGGAGGGCCCCACGGTTGTGAGGTTGTCAATTGGATTTTTAGGGGCACCACAGCTGTACAGTGCGGCATATGTGTTGAATGTATGAAAAAAATCAGTCTGTGCGTTCAAATTTACCTCAGTAGAATGCATGCATGGATTTGCATGTTTTTGAGTCTGTTTACAAATCTACTGAGAACATTTTAATGGCATGTATTTTCTCCAAATTAATTTAAGAACATCAGTCGAGTGTTTGAAATCACTTTCCCTGCTGAAAAAAAAACAGCTAAAAGCAGCCTAGGCTGGGTGGCTGGTCTTAGCTGGTTTAAGCTGGAATTAGCTGGTCTCCCAAGCCTGGTCAGGCTGGCAAAGTGGCCAAAACCCCTCTAAAACCAGCCTGCTGACCAGCTATGACCAGTTAAAACCAGCCAACCAGCCTAGGCTGGTTTTAGCTGGGGTTTTTTCAGCAGGGTTTACATCACAGAATAAGGCAAAATCATTATTTTCTATAGGTATTCTATAAAGTGACAAAGGCTGTTGATTAGCATTGCATTTATAGTTTATTCATATAAAAAATACCAAATATGGCTTGAAGAACAGAGATAAACCATTTAGTCGCAATCGTACAAAAATGTCTCCATGTTTCATAAGTTAAAACATCTTTTAGAGTTTTATTCAGCGTATACCTCTGTCCATATTAGCAAATTCCTGTATGAATAAAACTTTATATTTCATATATTGTATTACATGTGTATTAACATCTTATTTTGGGTAAAAATAGGAATAATAATAGGCCTACTTCTCTCCTATTTTTTTTCTCCATGCAGTGTAGAGGAGTTTTTCCCCTCTCTTAGTGAATACCTAAGATTTTCTGACAAACAATTAAGATTTATTTTTGTCAAAGATTTTTAATCATAATTTATTTTGGAACAAATCCTTATACTTTTCTAAATATTTATAGTTCTGCCTCCTGCATTTTGACGGGTCATACTGCAGTTTTCTGTAAAATAAACTGATAATCATCAACAATAATTATTGCTTTGTTTAATGTTTTATTTAGTAATAACAATAATTAGAATTAGTCATACTGATCAAAACAACATTTTGTCCAAATTGTGCAGCCCTACAAACAGGCACAACAAACTTCTTTATAATTCTTTGGTAAATAAAGTTCTTTCTTGTTACAGTTCAGATTATGGAATTCACTTAATATTGCCTCTCAGTCTTATTACACATTAATGGAATTTTTTTAATTGTTACAAATGAAATAGTGACAGAAATAGTGATAGATAGATTAAAGTGAAGTTGTGGTAGAAATGGAATCCAAACAATATCTTTCCGGAGCTAGAAAAAAAGGGATGTTTTGATTACTATATACATAATATTTATTGCTGTAGTACTTGTTTTATATACGCAATGATGCCCATGATCACAGACAGACTTGTCATATAAGGAAAAATTGAGCCACTTTTAGTATGTTACGTCAAAAAATTACAGACCTGGATCCAATGTCTAATGCAATATTGTTTATGCTCTGTGTATTTTATTTAGTTTTGTGTATACTTCATTTATGTTTTATTTATTTGTGTTTCATATGTATCTAATTACTCGAGCTCACTTGCACTCCTTTTTCTTTATATATATATATATATATATTTTTTTTACATGTTTGTTGAATGTGTTACAGTTTTTTACGTCATTTTAAGTGTCTTCTCTTTGCTCTTCAAATTTAGTGGGGCCCATTTTCATTATCTTGCCCCACAAACCTACAGGCCAACACTGCTCTGTGCAATGTCTGTTTGCTTTTCTACAATGTCGCCTGCTATTTCAAATGCGCAAGCCATTTAAATTTCAATGAAGTCTGATTAGCTGTCAGTGTTTATCGTTCAGCAGCTGTAAAAAAAAAAAAAAAAAAAAAAAATTGTTCATGAAGTGATCCCAATGATATCGTTGCCCTGTATTGTTATCGTTATAGTTGCGGTGTGAACGCTGCTATTTTCCTAAATTTTAAACAATTTTTAGAATGGGATCTTTATAGTTATAGTTATAGTTAAATAGTTATCGTTATCATTCTTGGTGTGAACGGGCCTTTAGACAGGAAAAATATACAGGCATCATAACATTATTTAGAAAATAACGCTGACTGTACGGATTTATTCATATAAATCTTTATTTCCGATATGATGCATAAAATATAGTGCAATATGGCTTGTATTGTAATGATGATGTTCGTCCATCGTTTTCGAAGAGGACCTGGACATCTAACATCTAACGGGTTGTGGGCTGTCCACGATGTGTCCGCAGGTGGCTGATAAGACCGATGCGGGCATGAAATGTTCTGCCACATGTCGGACAGACACGTGTGGGCACCATTGTTACAGCATTTGCAACTCTGGCTTTACAAAGTGCTTGTTTCTCTTGTGCTCTTGTCCTTCTAGATTCAGATATCTGGCAGTCTTGATTGATAAGTATGCGCCATGTCGATCGGTCTTGTGCCAGGATTTCCCAGAAGGTGGGGTCGATATCCATGGACTTGAGAGAGGCTTTCAGCGTGTCTTTGTATCGCTTCTTTTGTCCCCCACACGATCGCTTTCCTTGAGACAGCTCGCCATACAAGAGCTGTTTGGGGATACGATGTTCTGGCATCCTTACAACATGGCCTGCCCAGCGTGTCTGGGCTTTCATCAACAGAATGTAAACTGACGGCAGGTTTGTTCTCAAAAGGACTTCTGTGTCTGGCACCTTGTCTTGCCACCAGATCCTCAGAAGTCTGCGAAGGCAAGTCATGTGAAAGTGGTTCAGTTGCCTAGCGTGCCTCCTGTATACAGTCCAGGTCTCACTGGCACACATCAGGGTAGTTAGCACTACTGCCTGATAGACTTTGAGCTTTGTAGCAAGGCTTATTCCACGGCGATCCCACATGTTGCTCTGCAGCTGAGGGCAGAACTTGCCTTGGTGATTCTGCAGTTGACCTCAATTTCAATTGTCACTGTGCGGGAGAGGGTGCTGCCAAGATGTGTAAATTGGTCCACTGCTTGCAGCTTTTTTCCCTATCTCTGTGATGGTAGGCTCTTGGTATTGGACTTTTGGAGCTGGCTGGTACATCACTTCGGTTTTCTTTGTGTTAATTAAGAGGTCGAAGTTGTCGCATATTGTTGCAAATTTGTCCATGCGGGCTTGCATTTCCTGCTCTGATCCAGCATTCAGAACACAGTCATTAGCAAAAAGGAAGTCTCATAGCACAGTCTCCTTTATCTTGGTGACAGCCTGTAGTCTTTGCAGGTTGAAAAGTTTCCCATCTGTCCTGTATCTCAGGCTGACTCCCAAGGAACTGTTCTGAAAGGCATCTGACAGCATGGCTGAAAACATCATTCTGAACAGGGTTGGTGCCAGCACACACCCTTGCTTGACGCCGTTTGTAACGGGAAAGGCCCCTGAAGCTTTTCCATCATCCAAAACACAAGCCGTCATGCCGTCATGGAACTGACGTACCATCAGGATGAATCTATCAGGGCACCCAAACTTTGACATGATGCGCCACAGACCTTCATGACTGACAGTGTCAAAAGCTTTGGTAAGGTCCACGAAGATGGTGTACAGTTCACAATTCTGCTCTTGACACTTCTGGAGTTGTCGGGCTGTGAAAATCATGTCCACTGTGCCACGCTTTTTACGAAAGCTGGCTTTTACTACGTCTCTCGCGTAGTAAACCCTGTTCCAGGTGGTCAGTCAGGCGGTTCAACAACACTCCTGCAAGGATCTTACCTGCAATGGAAAGAAGTGATATCCCTCTCTGATTATCTCAAACTTGACGATTTCCTTTCCTCTTATAGAGGTGTACTATGGACGCGTCTTTCAGTTCTTGAGGAATGGATCCTTGATACCAGAAGGACTGGAACATCTGCTTTAGTTTGTCGCCAAGCACTGCACCACCAGCCTTGTAGACTTCCAATGGGATCGCATCTGATCCTGGGGCCTTGCCAGTGGACAGCTGGATAATGGCCTCATCGTTGATGGAGGATGAACGGTTCAGAATGGATTGGAAATGCTTGGCCCAGCGCTGTAGAATCAGAGTCTTCTCATTAATGAGAGATCTGAGTCCGGTATAGGTGAGCTCCCTGAGGGCTGAGGTCCATACAAGGGGACCTTAAAGAGGGCTTCGTACAGTCCTGCTGGTATCATTAAAGGCATTTTCCTTAGCTATTGACGACGGGTCGTTCTGATGAGCATGGTGAAGGCGGTGCTTTTCAGCAAGTAGAGCCTTGATCTCTTCATCGTTTTCATCAAACCAGTCCTGATGTCTCCTGTGTAAAAGTCCAAGAACCTTTAGTGCAGAAGAATGCACAATATCCCGGAAGCGTTCCCATTCCTTCTCAGCAGTTCCCTCTAATTGCAGCTCTAAAAGTTGCTTGTTCTTGCAAGTTCTTCTGCTTTGTATTGTAATAATAATGTATTGCATTTTTGAATCAGTTTCTGCTACGAACACCAGATATGTGTTCATATTATATTTTCTGCATAATTACTTATATAAAGAAATATATTTTGTGTTAGGTCAGTTGTCTTGTCAGATTGCAGTGGACATACCCACCTTAACGATTTTTAATATAAGCTCGAAGAGACCATAAATATTATTATAGTTAACATCTGAACAATTCAGATTTTAATTCTAAAATGTAATTTTATTCTAAAAAACAGTCCTGTGCTACCGATATGTTATATGCGATTTATTATTATTATTATTATTATTATTATCAAAATTATTATGATGGCCAATCAAATCAAAGAAGTTGGGCTTTACTGTTCACAGAAGCCAAAGGAGAATTCCAATGTGACGCTTGTTTTAATGGTGAAAGAGTGTGAGGTAAGAAGCTAAATATTTAATATGCAATTCAGATGTTAAATGGTTGAAATAATAAGTCAAATTTTGTTGCTTTGCTTTGAAAACTTTAAAATTGTAATTATGAGTGATTAAGAGTAAATGTATGCATATTTTCAAATAAAAACATTATTTCCAAATAGTTCCAGAAAGTGGAAACCATCACATCTTTCTTCTGTTGAGCTATTTTTGCAGAATGTTGTCACTGATGTCCTTAGTCTGTCAATAACAGTGCCTATATGTGAGGGAGCTGAGGCGGAAGCCGAAGGTGAATCCATATGCGGATGTTTATTAAAGGTGTTAGCAAAATCTTGATCCATAATCAGAGTCGTATGAACAGGCCAAAGGTCGAACACAAAAGATCAGTCAAACCGTGCAACACAACAGAAGGGCTAGGCTAAATTCAGAGGTCGTAAATCCAGGCAAAATGGTCAGAAACCAGATATCAGTCCAATCCAGGCAACAAGCAAAAAGGGCAAGACAAAAGGGCAAAAATCAAGGAAACAAGCAACGGATCATACACAGGCTAGCAATCAGGAAATTCAGAAAACGCTCAGTAGTCAGTAATTAGCTGGCAATACTTCGCAACCATGCCATGCGGCGGCCAAGCTAATATGGCCGCCAAACAGGAAGTGAGTTCAAGGGTCAGCAGAGAGAGCATGAACAGTCAGTACTCAGGAGAGGGCTCCCTCTGCTGGCGTGGTGTTACAGAACCCCCCCCTCTAGGAGCACCTCCAGGTGCTCTACGCGGGCGTCCCCGTGGTCGTGGTGCTGGACGGTCGGGTCTGGCTCGATGGAACTCCTCCGTGAGCGAGGGGTCCAGGATGTCTGCTGCTGCTACCCACGATCTCTCCTCTGGGCCGTACCCCTCCCAGTCCACCAGGTACTCCAACTGACCCCCTCTTCGCCGCGAGTCAAGCAGGACGTTCACCCTATAGGCTGGTGCTCCATCGATATCCAGCGGTGGCGGTGGCTCCTGTGACTCGGCCTCGGGGTCAGCGTCCCGGTGGAAGGGTTTGAGGAGTGAAACATGGAAGGAAGGAGAGATGCGGTAGTCAGCAGGAAGCTCTAACTGGTACGTGACATCATTAATCTGACGTAAGATTTTAAATGGGCCAACGTACCTGGGAGCGAGCTTCCTGCTTGGCAGACGGAGCTTGAGGTCCCTCGTGGAGAGCCAGACCCGTTGTCCCGGTTGATATGGAGGGTGTGGGCGACGATGGCGATTAGCTTGGATCTCCTGGGCCCTCACGGCCCGTTGGAGACGTACGTGGGCGCTGTCCCACACCCTCTCGCTGCGACGTATCCAGTCGTCCACAGCAGGCACCGATGATGGTTCTCCCGACCATGGGAACAGGGGGGGCTGGTAACCTAGCACACATTGGAATGGCGTAAGTCCTGTTGAGGAATGTGTGAGCGAGTTCTGGGCGTACTCCGTCCATGGCAGGAATTCAGCCCACCGATGTTGTTCTCTGCTGCAGTAGGTCCTCAGGTACCTGCCAATCTCCTGATTCAGCCTCTCCACCTGACCATTTGACTGTGGATGGTAACCAGATGTTAAACTGACATTGATGTCTAATAAATTGCAGAATGATTTCCAGACCTGTGATGTAAATTGGGTTCCTCGATCTGAAACAATGTCCTCTGGCAGACCATAATTCCGGAAGACATGATGGAACATGGCTTGAGCAGTTTCCATGGCTGTAGGTAAACCCTTTAGTGGAACCAGACGACAGGCCTTGGAGAAGCGGTCAATAATGACTAGGATCGTAGTATATCCATCAGATGGAGGTAGGTCGGTGACAAAGTCTATGGAAAGGTGTGACCATGGTCGTTGTGGGATGAGGAGAGGCTGGAGAAGTCCCGCTGGCAGGTCCCTGGGAGTCTTAGACTGGGCACAGACGGAGCACGACTTGACATAGTTGGCAACATCTTTGGTCATGGAAGGCCACCAGAAGGAGTTCTGAGTCAATTTGAGGGTTCGAGAGATACCTGGGTGTCCAGAACTGAGTGAGGTGTGAATCCACTGGATGACCCGGTGGCGTAACGTTGGGGGAACGAACTGTTTGGTAGGGGGGCAGTTAGGTGGTGATGGTTCAATGAGCGTGGCTTGATGGATCTCATCCATGATATCCCAGTTGATAGGGGCGACAAACAAGGCCGGGTTCAAAATGGGTTCTGGATCATAAACTTGACGTGGGGGATCGTGGCGCCTGGACAAAGCATCGGCCTTGCTGTTCTTTGTGCCTGGACGGTATGTGACTGTGAACTTGAATCTTGAAAAGAATAGTGACCATCTTGCTTGACGTGAATTGAGTCGACGAGCTGACTTGACATATTCCAGGTTTTTATGGTCCGTGATAACTTGGAATGGGTGAACTGCCCCCTCTAACCAGTGTCTCCACTCCTCCATGGCGGCCTTCATGGATAGAAGTTCTTTGTTGCCCACATCATAATTGTATTCGGCAGTGGTTAGTTTCCTAGAGAAGAAGGCACACGGGAAGAGTTTAGGTGGCTGACCATGACGTTGGGATAATACTGCTCCAATTCCACAGTCTGATGCATCGACCTCCAATACGAAGGGAAGCTCTGGATCTGGGTGTTTCAAGATGGGGGCTGTGGTGAAGCTGGTCTTGAGTTTGAGGAAAGCAGAGTCGGCGGAGGCGTTCCAAGACAGTTTCTTGGGTTTTCCTTTAAGCAGAGACGTGAGTGGTGCTGCTACGGTGCTGTAGTTTCTTATGAACCGGCGGTAAAAATTGGCAAACCCCAGGAATCTCTGCAGTTCCCTGACTGTGGTAGGCTTGGGCCATTCAGTGACGGCTGTTACCTTCGTGTTATCCATTTCTACCCCCTGGTGACTGATGTTGTATCCTAGGAACGAAGTTTGTTTTACGTGGAACTCACACTTCTCTGCTTTCACATAGAGCTGGTGCTTGAGGAGTCTTGTGAGAACACTCTTGACGTGTTCAACATGCTCTTCTTCAGTTTTGGAATATATCAGTATGTCATCTATGTAGGCGATGACATACTGATGGAGGATGTCTCTGAAAATCTCATTTATGAAAGACTGAAAGACAGCAGGCGCGTTGGCTAGGCCATAGGGCATTACCTGGTATTCATAGTGCCCTCTGGTGGTGAGGAATGCAGTCTTCCATTCGTCTCCTTCTCTAATGCGAATGAGGTTGTATGCACTTCTTAAGTCTAGCTTGGTATAGATCTTGGCTTCACGAAGTTGTTCCAAAGCTGCGGGTACCAGGGGTAGTGGATACCGGAACTTGACTGTTACATTGTTGAGGCCTCGGTAATCTATACAGGGCCGAAGACCGCCGTCCTTCTTCTCCACAAAGAAAAATCCAGCTGCTGCAGGAGAAGTAGAAGGACGGATGAACCCAGATTCCAAAGCCTCCTTGATGTAATCCTCCATGGCTTGAGCTTCTTGTCGAGACAGTGGGTACACCTTGCTCTTGGGGGGACTCATATTGGGTAGGAGGTCGATGGCACAATCCCATGACCGATGTGGTGGTAGTTGTGTTGACTTCACCTTGCTGAAGACCTCCATTAAACTGTGATATACTTTAGGGATCTTGGGTGTTGTCAGACTGGGAGGGCTCTCAACATTTGTGGTTAGGCAGGAGTGTGACTTTTTCAATGTTAAACAGTGGTCATAACAGAATTTGGACCAGTGAACTAGCTCACCCATGTGCCATGAGATGTGAGGATCGTGACAGGCCAGCCATGGAATCCCCAGGATGACTTCATACTTAGGCGAGTCGAACAGATACAGCGAGATTTTCTCCTCATGAAATAGTCCCACTTGCATACAGAACGATTGGGTTTGTTCCTTAATTCCTCCCTTGATGGGTTCGTTGTTGACAGCCGTGATATTGATGGGTGGTGTACATGGCATGGTGGGAAGTTGGTATTTATGGGCGATGTCCGAGTTGATGAGATTCAGCGCGGCTCCGGAGTCCACTAGGGCTGTCAACACAATAGGGCCATTCTCAGTAGGGATCTGAACTGGTAATGTAAAAACTTTGAAGGGACTTATGGAGAAAGTATCTACGCTCACCTGATGTTTGATAGATGTGGGTCTCCGGGTCTTCTGAGGACACTGCGAATTGCGATGGCCTGGTTCACCACAATAGAAGCAGAGATTTTGAAGGAATCGTCGCTTTCGTTCATCCTCAGACAACCGGGTCGGTCCCACTTGCATGGGTTCAGAGGTGGATGGTGAGTTGGAGTTCAAAGGTGCAAATTGTGAAAAAACATGAGGTGTCCGTGCTTGTTTGGGCTTTGGTGAGTTCCTGAGCATGTTATCAATCTTGATGGTCATGTTAACAAAGTCATTAAATGAAGACTCCTCACCTCGACAAGCCATCTCCAACTGAAGTTGAGGATGTAGGCTCTCTCGGAAAACTCCCTTAAGCGCAACGTCGTTCCATCCACTTTGTGCAGCCAGCGTCCTAAATTCGACGGCGTGCTCTGCTGCGGTGCGTGTGCCTTGAGATAGATGAAGTAATTGAGATGAAACATCCCGGCCCCCAGCGGGATATTCAAATACTTCACGCAGCTGTTGTAAAAAATATTCGGGTGAAGTCCGCAACTTAGCATCTGTCTCCCACACCGCAGCAGCCCAGTCGATAGCCTTGCCAGATAACAGTGACATGATTAGTGAACATTGTGTAGAGCTAGAGTGAAACTGATCCCCCATAGTTTCAAGATAGGTACGAGTTTGTCGAATGAAGCCTTTACATCGTTCCGCTTGACCATCAAACTTGTCTGGCAATGCCAGTCTTACCGTACTCGATGTGGTGGAAGGTAGAGTACGAAGTTGATGCAGCAGATGCTCATTCGAAGCTTGTACCTTAGCTAGCTGCTCCTGATAACTCCGTAGTAATTCGCCCTGATAAGCGAACGCCACCTGAAGCTGTGAAACATCCGCTGGATTCAAAGTGGGCGAAGTATTCTGTGAGGGAGCTGAGGCGGAAGCCGAAGGTGAATCCATATGCGGATGTTTATTAAAGGTGTTAGCAAAATCTTGATCCATAATCAGAGTCGTATGAACAGGCCAAAGGTCGAACACAAAAGATCAGTCAAACCGTGCAACACAACAGAAGGGCTAGGCTAAATTCAGAGGTCGTAAATCCAGGCAAAATGGTCAGAAACCAGATATCAGTCCAATCCAGGCAACAAGCAAAAAGGGCAAGACAAAAGGGCAAAAATCAAGGAAACAAGCAACGGATCATACACAGGCTAGCAATCAGGAAATTCAGAAAACGCTCAGTAGTCAGTAATTAGCTGGCAATACTTCGCAACCATGCCATGCGGCGGCCAAGCTAATATGGCCGCCAAACAGGAAGTGAGTTCAAGGGTCAGCAGAGAGAGCATGAACAGTCAGTACTCAGGAGAGGGCTCCCTCTGCTGGCGTGGTGTTACACTATATTAGCTGCTCAGCAGAAAAACTAAATTCATGGAGGTTTGGTACAACTTGTGGGTGAGAAATGATGACAATACATTGTTCTGCTAATTTATGCTGTCTAACCACAGGAAAAAAAAAAAAAAAAACATGTGGAAGCTGCTAAATCAGACAGTTTTTCACACTTTTCTCCTTGATTTGTTATAACATTTGGCAGTCTATAGTGCTTCAAATGTTTTTCCCAGTCCAACCAATTAGTATAGCCCAAAACATTTACAGCAGCAATAATTAGCAAAATATGTGAGTTTGGTTCAGTTCAATTGCATTTTTTTTTTACATTCTTGGAATGCAGCAAAGTGTGTATGAATAAAAGTGAATGGAAGGAAAAATGTAGTGTGACCGCCCCTTTTTTCCTGTATGTTCCTTTTTTTGTTTATTTTGTTATTATGTGGTTTAATTACAATCAGTTTTTTTCCTAGATCCCTTAGTAAACATATTATTTGTCCTCATTATTTTGGGTACAGACACAGTCTCTAGAATGGACTACATACAGCATAACTGTAATTTACACTAATTGCCAATGTCTTATCATTATCTGTTATCAATAGTGAGAGTAAATGTTTCTGTTTTAATCAAACACTGTGCTTTTTAAAAACGTTTTATTCATCAATAAAATCCTGGGGGGAAAAGGAAGCAGCACAACTGTTTTCAACATTGCTAATAATCAGAAATGTTTCTTGAGCAGCAAATCAGTATATTAGAATGATTTCTGAAGAATCATGTGACACTGAAGACTGGAGTAATGATGCTGAAAATTTTCTGAAAGTTTTGATCACAGCAACAAATTACATTTACGTTATTCAAAATTATTACTAGAGTGTCACTTACATTTGGATGTCAAAGTCTTCTTAAAATAACTAATAAAAAAAAAAAAAAAAAAAATTCTGCAAAAGAAAATAACATGCATAGTGATACAGTGAAAAAATGCATATGGAGTTATATAATGAGCTGCTTCATTTCACCTGTACTTCCTAATGTCTGCAGCTCCCATTAGAAATTTTGAAATCTTGTAACTTTCCCTAGCTGTTGCCTCTGTTGGTGATGGTTTTTTGTCTGCCGCTCCTGAAATCACAGAACAATTTTCTATCAAAATATGTTTTCCATGAAAGCTCAAAATGCGTTTGAACTTGTTTTCAGGGGATTTTCGTGCTCCATGTAAGTGACGTCACCAGTTAACAGTACAGTGTACGTTGTTGAAGTTAAATAAATTAGCCTACTTCCAATCACCCACTGCCAAATTACCAACAAAACCTTTGCAAAACTATCAAAACCTCTCATATACACACAAAAATAATTTAAAGTCCAAAGTTTCATAAACAAGATCGCCTACCTTGTCTGAAAACAGTTGAGATGCTAACAGACTTTTTTGAACACGCCAAACCATTTACATAAAGTAAATATCAGTAACGTCAGTTACAAGAAACAGCTGTATGTATTATTTATGTGATTTCAAGGACTAAACTTTCTTAAAGCAGTGAAAAATAGAGTTCTGGCAAGAAACTCTAGAATGCAGTCCGATGGTCCTAACTCAATCTGACAATATGACATCATAATCACATGGGCCAGCCGACTGGTTCTTTCCTGTATCAGTAGCCAATGAGCTCACTGCTCAACATTTAAATACATGACTAATGCTAGGTGTGGCAGTTTGCAGCATGCTTCAGAAACCCTCCACCTTCCCCAGCTCCACCTGTATAGATCTGCTACGAGGTGATTCATATATGCTATTTGGGGTTTAATTATACATGTTATATGTGCAGCAGCAGTGTTTCTTACATGCTTACAGCAGCATGTTGTGGATGTACTGGCAGTAGCAAGTCTCCGTACTTGCTCTGTCGCAGCAGCAGCGTAGCAGATCCATTATATAATACATACACCTCAGAGAGTTGTCATGACCTAACAGCGGTTAAGGCTAGATGGGAGACAGCTACGATAAGTAGTGTGATGATAAGTAGTGTATTTATGACACATAAACATCAATGACAAATGTATGTGTTTTATTTTAATTGTTGTAAAAATTGTGATATGTGATCTGAAAATCACTCAGTCTGGCTGTAATCAGGTGTCAGAAGTCGGTTGATCCATTTGCAACGGTTTATTCACAGACAATAAATCAAGGTTAAACTGGCGTGGGTCGACAACGGCAAACGAGTGTGACAGAGACAAATCTAGAGAATAAACAGAGTCCAGGCAAAGAGGTAGGGGCCACTAGCAATCCAAAGAATAATCTGTAAGACAAGCGGGGGGTCAAAAGGCTGGCAGAGTTCGTCACACGAGGGTAAACAGTCCGAGTCGTACACAGGCAGAGCAGTAATCCAGAAATAACACTTGGTGATGACAGCCGGAGCAAATCAAAACTTCGCGATCAGATCGCGGAATGGCGGCCGCTTTTAAGCCGGATAAAATGGCCGCCGAAGCGAGCGACCCGGAACCGGAAGCACGGCCCAGGTACGGGGTCGTGGGAAATGTAGTCCAGGGAGATTAGAAGTCGGGAGATTGTTCCCGCTGACGGCGTTCGGAGGGAGCCACAGAGACCGTGCTCGTGACACTGGCACATTTATATAACAGTGATGTTAATTTCTGTATATTATCCGTAATAAATGAATAGACGAACAAATAAATGAATAGAACAGAATAGATTTTTTTTTTTTTTTACAAATGCAGTTTGGGGGCTGGAACTGTGCATGCACTCTTGGGTTAGCCCTCTGAACTCTTTGTCCCAGATGTAATGGTTGTGGTCGAGGGCCATGAGGGTTCTGCTGCCCCCACAAAGGGGGCTGGAACTGTGCATGCACTCTTGGGTTAGCCCTCTGAACTCTTTGTCCCAGATGTAATAGTTGTGGTCGAGGGCCATGAGGGTTCTGCTGCCCCTACAAAAGGGGGCTGGTACTGTGCATGCACTCTTGGGTTAGCCCTCTAAACTCTTTGCCCCAGATGTGAAGGTTGTGGTCAAGGGCCATGAGGGTTCTGCTGCCTCCACAAAGGGGGATGAAACTGTGCATGCACTCTTGGGTTAGCCCTCTGAACTTTGTCCCAGATGTAATGGTTGTGGTCGAGGGCCATGAGGGTTCTGCTTCCTCCACAAACTGGGCTGGAATCATGGATGTGCTCTTGGGTGAAATGTCAGAGCTCTTTGCCCCAGATGCCATGGTTGTGATTGAGGGGCATGAGGGTTCTGCTACATCCACAAAGGGGGCTGGAACCATAGATGTGCTCTTTGGTGAACCCTCTGAGCTCTTTGCCCCAGATGCCATGGTTGTGTTCGAGGGGAAAAAGCATTCTGCTGCAGCCACGAATGGGGCTGGAACCATAGATGTGCTCTTGGTTGAAATCTCTGAGGTCTTTGCCCCGGGTGCCATGGTCCTATTTGAGGGTAGGTTCCAATGAGGTCTCTGCAGCTGACGGGAATGAAAGTTTTGCTGTCTCCATTGCTGACTTCTCCTCAGAAGCTGATTTACATCTGAGTTACCCTGTTAAAAAAAAAAAAAAAATCATGCAGTTCTTCTACCATTTCAACATGAGGTCTATGAATTGAAAGTGTTTGATACCTGTAACAGATTAAAGCATAAATTGAATTGAAAGAGTTTGGTTATACCTTAAAACGCTCTCTCTCGCTCTTCATCAACACGCACCGCGGCGGCCTCGTACCCGGAAGTAGAAGGACGAGCCGCGGGAGCGGTTGATGCGAGCCGCGGCCTTTTAGTAAAGAACGCGACTCGCGAACGAAGTGTGCTGAGGGGCATGTCCTCGCAAGCAGGACATCCGCCCTCGCCGAATCCCGCTTCAGCATGGTCACGACCCAAACACTGAAGACAGAGCTTGTGCCGATCGGTCTGGGAGAGATAGAAGCCGCAACCAGAAGGACACGGAAGGAAAGGCATAGTAAACACACAAACCCACCGTGTCTGCACTCTTTTAGAGAAATTTGCTCTTTAGTTTTTAACAAGAGGAAATGTGCTCTTCAAGATTCGCCGTTGAAGCACCCAGGGGACTCTCACTGCTGTGTTCGAGAAGGAAGAGACCGCTGCCCGTGCCGTAGATCCAACGACGAAAAGAGGTGAGTAACGCTGCTTCTCAATGAAGAGATGCTGCATTCGGCTCCGAAGAAACAGAACAATGAGCAGTGCTTAACCACCTCCTCTTATGCCCAGAAGTCCGGGGCGGAGCTGGCTACGCAAATACTGCGCACCAATTTCATTGGCCTTTTCTCAAAGCTGTCAGAGGTGTTCGGGCTCCCTAGAGCGACCCCTAGTGTCGTCACTTCGACATGTCTTTGCCTTTAATTCTAAATGTTTATTCATTATTTGTTGTAATTCCTGCTTAGTGATGTTCTTAACAGGGAGTAAATAAATAGTATTATAATGATGAATTGAGTAACAAGTAGGACTGTCAACTAATTACTTTCATCTAAATAATAACATGATTTACTAATAATTATATATCATATTTGCTAAGAAAAAACAAGCAAACGGCAAATAAACAATTAAAAGACTAATTCTCATTCAGTCAGGACCTATTAAGTCAAGCCAAACATGCTAACTGAAGCTACATTTAAGTAAGGTGTCAGCTGATAAGATTTGCCAATTGAGTGCATAGAAATCACATCAGTTGATGTCAGCTAAGTTAGGACAGGGAATCAGCAGCAGCTGCTATAGAGGCGACCATGGATCAGGGAGCTGCACTTAGCTTTACAGGCTTCATATTTACTCTCATATCTATATTATTTTTTAAGTAATCATTCAATAAAGAGATTGTTAAACGAGCGAGTCAGTCAGCCAGTAAAACAAAATGACCGTTCATTTTTAAATCCCAGGAACATTCTCTATAAGCTTCTAAAGTAGGCCAACATAGACGACAGAAGACAAAAGCAGCGTTAGTTTCAGAGATAAAAATGACTGTTCCTTTCTTGTTCTTATCAGTTTTAGAATGCTTTAGAAATATGAAATGGTGAGAAAGCCGTGAGCAAATCAGATTCTAGTAACAGATTGGAATAAGCACCCTTTTCTCAGACATGATATTAACTTTTCCAAGAGTGGGAGTGAGAAAGGAAGTGTCACACCCATGTGGACTGTCTGTGTTGGTTTTTCCCTCGTGTGGCCATATTTGATGTTCCTGTTCTTGCCCTCATTAAGTTAGTCACCTGTAAGTCTGTATGTCATAAGCGTCTCCATAAGTTGTATTCAGTTCCCTGTTAGTGTGCTGGTCTTAAGGTGACATGTTTATGTCGTATCTACCCTCCTGCATTACCTGCCTGTATTTGGAAACCTGTGGATTATATTAAAACCCTGGTCTTGATCTTTCATGTTCGTGCATCTCTCTACACACACGGCATGACAGGAAGATGCTGATCATTGCCTTGAGGTTTCTCTTTTTAAGGCCATTAAGCAGAAGACGAATGGATTTTCTAGTGAGCTGAAGATGGATGGATCCAGGCAGCACAGGTGGAATTATTTGCTGGCGAACATACTTTTGACGGTTGAAGGCTACATTGAAAATAGTGGACTATAAAAGCATTAACATATGATACATCAACAGACAGTACAGCTACAGGCAAATTGCCACAGAAAGAACTAAAGTGAGATAAAGCAGAGTCATACATTTTTTATGTAGATTTGGCCAGACCACTATGCATGCAGTAAGCTGCAGAGTGCAAATAGGATTGAAGGGTCATTTTTTAGTCTAGTACGGTTTGGCTGAAAGGGGGTACAGACCAGGCTGGATGGCGCTTCAAAGCATGCCGTGGCTCGTCAAATGACGAGAAGGAGGTGAATTTCAAAGGATGTGAAATTTCTGAAATTGAAACTGAGATAAAGAATCAGCAATTTTTTTTGTTTAAGCCTGGAATGTGCACAAAATTTTAAGTTACCCTTGAAATAAGTAACTGTTTATAAACAAAACTGAGGAGCATCTGTTATTAATGATTTTTACAGCTGCCTCAGTGTCAAAAAAAAAAAAGAAATTTTGTTTTCTAGACCAGTGTGTGGAAATTTGCAGTTACTGAAAACATGGCACCTCTGACAATGCATCAAATATTTTTAAACTACTGCAACAGCCGAAGGTGAGCCTAACTGAAACACACTATTTATTCCACAATTTAATGCCAAATAAATGCCACTGTGATGGATGTAAAGCCATGGCTTTAAAGGCATCTGAGATATACCTGCTTGTTTAATGAATTTAATTGTGTTGTCGACGGTAGCATAAAACAGAGAAAAGGGAGCTAAAGGAATAAGTCTGTCAATACTTTAAGTAGCGTCATTATGAGGGGAAGAGAGGTCAATAATTAAGATCTTTTCCCTGAAAATTTACGAGTAGCAATCTACATGGATTTATTTAGGTAATTTGGAAAGCTAGATTTATCAAACAGACCAATTATAAATCCTTTCTAAATCTTTTCTAACAAGGAATCGACTATTTCAGGCTGCCTTAAAGCAAAAAGCAAGATTTTTACAGATAGACGAATAATTAGGCAACCCTGCTAGAAAACCTTGGAGAAGTACCCGTTATTAATCGACAAAGCAGCAGTTAGGGTGGTTTCTTAGCTCCCTTCCTGGGAATGTTAACTAGGGTTGATGGTTTTATTTCTTTTTCTTCTTTTTCATCAAGCGGTTTCATCTTGGGCACACAGACTTTGGATGACCATCCCTGCAGTAACTACAGGCATAAACATGTTTACAATCATAGAATTAGCAAGCATTTCATTAAAATTGTAACACATTGGAGTGGCAAATGGTATCATCTTAGAGTCACCAGGTTGAAAGCTTGGGCCAGGCCAGCCCAATCTCACAGCAATTCGTTCGTATTTTACGAGGTGGCTAATTCGTACGAAAGTCCTTCACCTAACCCCGCCCCTAAACCTACCCATCACTAGGGTCTAGGCAAGTCGTACAAAATTTGTACTATTAGCCACCTACAAATATGTACAAATTCCCGTGAGATAGCGTTGGCCAGGTTTAGAAGGCTGGAGAGACAGAGGGTGGCGAGGGTGAGAGCCACAGATCAAGCAGGAGAACTTGGTGACCACTGAAATCTCTGCTGATGAGATTGACTACAGACCAGTCCAGACTCAACCCAACATTAAACCGCTGCTTTAAAATTTTTTTGTACTCATAGAAGAGAGTTTATCCAAATGTAAATATTTTGAGGGCATATGTTACCAGAAATGAAAACACTGAGTGGAGATATCCACCTATTGGAATGACAGACAGAAGGGCGTGCCCAATGCCAACTAAAGGATTGCCTTTAACTTAATGCATAAAGGCTACCTTTCCTCAGTGAGCATTTTCACTTATCATGCAGCAAACTGCAAACTTGATGGATCTCTCCACTCAATGGTTCAGAGAAGCTGGGTTATGAACAGTAACCTATTGTTCTCTTTTATCACCTCATGTTTGAGATTCACCTATGAGAGAGATATGGGCAGCTCCCTGGTTGCCCAACACAGTCACAGTGAGGCCCTGAAAGCCAAAGGATAGTCCCCTGGAAAGGCGATGCTTGACATGTCACAAAGTGGCAAACCACACACAAGCGAGGATACTATACCAGCAATGAAATTAATGGCATGTGGTAACATGTATACATGAATAAACCTGAAAATGCACATCATAAAAAAAAAAATATGGTGTTAGGTGAGGGTACAAATGACATGCTTAGTGACATGAATCAGCTGGGCTCAACAGCCCAGACTTAAAGAGGGGTAGAGGGCCTAAGATCACAAGTCTATGAAGAACCCATGACAGAATGTGCTACTGGGATCTGGGTGACATCAGGCAGGTAGTATCTGACAATATTTATAGGGAGAGGCCTAGCTTACAGTGGCACAGATGGCCTGCAAGGAAAACCTCTTAAACAGAGCCCAAGAGGCAGGCATGTCCATAGTAGAGTGTGCTCTGAGGCTATAAAGGTGTAAAGGCTTATGGAAGGTGTAGCTTCTTGCTACGGGATGAGGATGTCTAACCATGGCCCATCCATGGTCCAATGCTGCACTACGCATTTCCTCCACTTTGTTTGATAACATCTACCCTGGCCTGGGTGAGAGAACGGAGCCTGACTCTGATTTGGAATGAAGAGCTGGTCTCTCCTTCTGAAAGAGCTGGTCTTGTTGATGTAAACCTATAGGGCACACACAGGACATAAAGCATTCAGCCTCTGATGCTCTTCATTCTTTATTATGATGCTCTTCTAATGACTGGAAGGGAATGGCGATCAGCCATCATAAATCTACGAATAAGGGGTGTCTTTCTCCACTATAGAGCCATCAAACTCAACATCACATGCAGAGATAGCTGCTAAGTAGTGCTGCCCTCAACTAAAGATTTTTCTGGTCGACTAGTCGTCAATCATTTTAAGCGATTACCTGACTAATCACACATTTATTCATAAACCATTTAAATCATAATAATGAGCCTTTATTTTGCCTACATAGCCTAATATGTGTTCAGGTACATGCATAAATCTTACCACAGTGTACTGGCAGAAGTAAGGGAAAATCAGAATCAGAATCAGAAAGAGCTTTATTGCCAAGTATGCTTCCGCATACAAGGAATTTGTTTTTGTGACATTTGCTTCCAGTGTACAGAGACAACAACAACACAGACAATAAAAAATAAAAATAAGATGAGAATAAAAAATACACATATGTAAATCTAAATAGACAAAAATATATACAAAAATAAATTAAGAAATAAGTTGCATGTACATTTGTGCTATTGATGATTGAATGTGAATGTGAATGAATGTGAATGTGTCAGGGAAAAAACAGTAAGGAGGCTGATATTAACATTTTAATAATTCATTGGCAAACTACTGCTTTCTTTGTTTTTAGCTTAAGAGATGAAGTCCGCGACACTGACTTGTCATCACCGCAATAGTGGATGCGCCTGCATGTTTCATATGGATTACATAATCTGAGAACATTTGTTTTCATTTGAATTGATTCATTTGAAAGACATTTCGCTTAATTTTTTTCATGTCTGTAAGGCAAGTATACACAAAGTTTCAGTTCATTTTTTTAATGTGCTCAAGTTCACAGAGACCGAGACGGCAGATGCGCATTCTATTTGCTTTGCTTGCTATTGTGAGTGCACACAAAAAGTCTTTTTCAGATTCAAAATGTATTACTCTTACCTGTATGACCAAAAATGACTGCACCGGTGCCTCCATATGTCATGCAGTACTATTCAGCTTACACACTCTGCAGAGACATTTGAATGGTGCACAATTTTTTAGGTTAACTTTAGACTGATCAGCCATGTTGCTACTGCTTACATATTTCAGATAAGCAATATTTAAGGTTGATTAATGATAGGCAAAGGGGAGGAAATGCATAGAGCAGCACATTGGGCCTGGCTCCACACTGAGGAGGACATCCTTGTCCCATTGCAAGAAGTACATAGGACAGTGGGTTTTTGCATGATGCAGAGGTCGACAGCTGCCTGGTCGAATGTCGTCCACAGTAGAATTACTACTTGAGGTTGGAGGCTCTAGTTCCCGTAGAGGGGGTTCAGCTTTTCCCAATGTGCTGGTAAGTTCTGCCTGTAATGTCTCCACTGTCATCATAGTTGAGAGTTTGAACAGAGCTGATTTTAGAAGCCCACTTTGTTGTATTTTAGCTCATTGTTTTTGGATCCATGCAGGTAAAATCTGAACATAGAGCTCCACTTACTGTGTACTGGTGGTAGAGGATATCTTGGAAAGTGTCTATGATGATGTTGTAAAATTGACAACATGATGACTCTTTATTCTTTTAAAGAATCTGAAAGTGGCTTATCCTCTGCCATATCATCTGACATCACCCTTTTCTTTCTGCCTTTTTTCTAGGAGGGCAATTTCTGGGACCTTAAAGTCATAATCATCCTGCTCCGGTAGATTACTGTTCAAATGTATCTTTTTAATCTTTTTATAGTCTGAACAAGTGTTCAAAGAAAAATCTGCTGAGTATGCTTTCATATCTGAGTAATGCCTCTATTATCCTTTGGCTTTCACTCTCACAGTGGGCTGAAGTGCACTGTCTTTTTCCATCTTTGTCATGGTGGTTACAAGGTCAATGAAAACGTGCCCCTTTCAGAATTCCCAAAATATCAAAAGGCTTTGCATAGTGCTTTGTCCTTGGACATATTTCTTGATGTCTTTCCAAAACACTCTTCAGCAAAACAAGATTTTCCCCAGTACAGAATTTAATGACTGCTATTAGCTGTTATTGATGACATCTGTCACATAGCTTTCACAGTAATGTTTGCTGGATTAAGGAGACACTAATGACTGTTTACTGTTTTCTTAGACAGAAAATTTGCAAAGGAACCTTTTTTATGCGCTCTGTCAACTTTTTTTCTGCATTCATTTACATGTCCTTGTAGACATCACTCATTAAGCATATACAGATCTGTGTGGAAATGTGCTCCATTTTGTGTAATGCAAATAAGTATGTGAAGCAGTTTTGCTACAGAGTGATGATCATTACCTTGGGTGCTTCTCATTTCTTATTTGTGCATCCTCGCTACCTTTCCTCACGTCTTAACTCCACCCCCTCAGGATATGAGGGAAGGAAAGGAATTGAGTAGGGTTGGGTGATATATATCGATCGATATTATGCGCATCTCATCAGTAAAACATTAATAAAACATTAGTATTAATAAAGCAAAATGCCCTGCTGAAATTTATGACATGTCAGTGGCGAGCGGACGTGTTTACAAATTTTATATACATTTTTATATACTTTTTATTTTAATATATATTTATATACAGGTCCTTCTCAAAAAATTAGCATATTGTGATAAAGTTCATTATTTTCTGTAATGTACTGATAAACATTAGACTTTCATATATTTTAGATTCATTACACACAACTCAAAGTAGTTCAAGCCTTTTATTGTTTTAATTTTGATGATTTTGGCATACAGCTCATGAAAACCCAAAATTCCTATCTCAAAAAATTAGCATATCATGAAAAGGTTCTCTAAACGAGCTATTAACCTAATCATCTGAATCAACTAATTAACTCTAAACACCTGCAAAAGATTCCTGAGGCTTTTAAAAACTCCCAGCCTGGTTCATTACTCAAAACCGCAATCATGGGTAAGACTGCCGACCTGACTGCTGTCCAGAAGGCCATCATTGACACCCTCAAGCAAGAGGTCTGTGGGAAGGAAAAAGTGTGGCAGAAAACGCTGCACAACGAGAAGAGGTGACCAGACCCTGAGGAAGATTGTGGACCTTGGGGGACCTGCGGAAGCAGTGGACTGAGTCTGGAGTAGAAACATCCAGAGCCACCGTGTACAGGCGTGTGCAGGAAATGGGCTACAGGTGCCGCATTCCCCAGGTCAAGCCACTTTTGAACCAGAAACAGCGGCAGAAGCGCCTGACCTGGGCTACAGAGAAGCAGCACTGGACTGTTGCTCAGTGGTCCAAAGTACTTTTTTCAGATGAAAGCAAACTTTGCATGTCATTCGGAAATCAAGGTGCCAGAGTCTGGAGGAAGACTGGGGAGAGGGAAATGCCAAAATGCCTGAAGTCCAGTGTCAAGTACCCACAGTCAGTGATGGTCTGGGGTGCCATGTCAGCTGCTGGTGTTGGTCCACTGTGTTTTATCAAGGGCAGGGTCAATGCAGCTAGCTATCAGGAGATTTTGGAGCACTTCATGCTTCCATCTGCTGAAAAGCTTTATGGAGATGAAGATTTCATTTTTCAGCACGACCTGGCACCTGCTCACAGTGCCAAAACCACTGGTAAATGGTTTACTGACCATGGTATTACTGTGCTCAATTGGCCTGCCAACTCTCCTGACCTGAACCCCATAGAGAATCTGTGGGATATTGTGAAGAGAAAGTTGAGAGACGCAAGATCCAACACTCTGGATGAGCTTAAGGCCGCTATTGAAGCATCCTGGGCCTCCATAACACCTCAGCAGTGCCACAGGCTGATTGCCTCCATGCCACGCCGCATTGAAGCAGTCATTTCTGCAAAAGGATTCCCGACCAAGTATTGAGTGCATAACTGAACATAATTATTTGAAGGTTGACTTTTTTTGTATTAAAAACACTTTTCTTTTATTGGTCGGATGAAATATGCTAATTTTTTGAGATAGGAATTTTGGGTTTTCATGAGCTGTATGCCAAAATCATCAATATTAAAACAATAAAAGGCTTGAACTACTTCGAGTTGTGTGTAATGAATCTAAAATATATGAAAGTCTAATGTTTATCAGTACATTACAGAAAATAATGAACTTTATCACAATATGCTAATTTTTTGAGAAGGACCTGTATTTTAATTATATTTTTTTATTTTAACCGCTTAGGCATGCTGACAATAACGTATATCTTCAACAGTGTCTATGATATGTTTTGAGTGGACTTTTCAAATTTGCTTTGCTTGAGAAAGCATGATAATATACAGTTACAATGTTTGTTTTTTTTCATTTGATTTAGTCGAGTTAGTTTTACATCAAATACAATGTGATTTTCGGCAATCGAGTTCTGGCAGCAACAGCTTTCGTCGGCTCTGGCTGCAAAGGCCTACAGTGCTGCGGGCCATGGTGGTCCAAGAGCTAAAATATAAAAATCTGAATACCTGCAAAAAATACCCGCAAATCTGTGAAGCGGCCCTGACACGGGCTACTCGGAGATGGAGGAGTTTGCTCTTCGAGGGACAACAACATGGTACAGACCTTATCACAGAAAGAGCAATTTCCTCAATCTCTTGGTTCACAGCCCCGAGATCTGTTAC
This sequence comes from Cirrhinus molitorella, assembly GCA_033026305.1. NCBI lineage: Eukaryota > Metazoa > Chordata > Actinopteri > Cypriniformes > Cyprinidae > Cirrhinus > Cirrhinus molitorella. The sequence goes on along the minus strand of CM065126.1, from coordinate 7,494,224 downwards.
TGAGAGACGCTTCGCCTCCTCGGATTTGGACTTGGAGCTCAGATTCGCCACTGTGGGAACGAAGGGTCAAGGTAAGCGCTGCTTCGAGCAGCCGATTCTCCTTCAGGGCGTAATTCTTCCTGGGGTGACTCACCCTCCTCCTCTCGGCTGCCTCACCACAGGTATGTCAGCTACCGTCCCTTTGATCCCACTTGTGCATTGTCTGGGGGCCTGGCTAGCGCTCCCCAGCCCAGCCCTGCCTTGCCCAGCCCAGCCCAGCCCAGCCCAGCCTCTCCAGCACCTCAGCCAATTGGGGCTTCGGGTTAACTGAAAGAAAGGTAAAACCTGTGCAGAGTATCTCTGTTCTGAGAATGGAATTGGATTCGGTCAACGTGACGGCACGCCTCATGAATGAGTGCGTTAAGTCAGGGTTGAAATGTCTGAAGTTTTTCAGACACAAGACAGCGGTCCCTCTCAAAGAGGCTCCTGGGTCAAATGGCAGCCGCTGTTATGCCACTCGGACTGCTCCATCTGAGACTGCTTCAGCGCTGGCTACATGAATCCTGAGATGGGCATGGCGCCTGGCAACCTCCGGGACCAGGTGGTGAACCTGCAGGCTCTGCATTGGAATTGCTGTATCCTGTTTGTGCACTTCACATTTACGTGGCCGCTCCGAGCAGCTCTTTGTCTGCTTTGGAGGGCAGCAGAAGGGGAATGCTGTCTCGAAGCAGAGGTTGGCCCATTGGATGGTAGATGCCATCACCTTGGCATATGAGTCCCAAGTTGAGCCATGCCCCCTAGGAGTTCGAGCTCACTCCTTACCCCGCAGTCTGAACTAGACGGAGTAGTTCCTCACTATGCTCCGTAAGGGGGTCTCCTTCACCCCCTACGGTTGTGGCATCATGTCTCAGTTCTCCACAGGTTTGCCATGTTCCCCTTAGCTTGTTAGATTGTTCCACAAGACTTTGGGCCTGGTGGGCCCATACTTGGGCAGGTTACGTGCTGAGTTATTTGTTCTGACACGCTTGCCTGTCAGCATTTGGACTCATCTCGTAACGCAATTGTGGCGTTGTGGGTTGTGGCGTTTTCCATGAGCCGATCACCTGTAATGTCGTAGAGAACGACTGAGGGCAAACTAGTCTTTCCTGCCTATCTGTATGCCTCAGTATACATAGCATGGTGTGTATTTGAATAATTGATACTGATTAATGTGACACCTTGTTTGTGTAGTGTTTTTGTATACATGGATGAAATCAAAATACAATCACATTATCCAGTTCTCTTGGTTTGAGTTCACAAATACTTGACAATTTTGATTGGATTAGCATGTTTACATAGAATTTTATATGTACTGTAGTAGTATGTAGTAAATAAATACTATTATAAATTATTTTAAATACTTTATGAATATTACTTTGTCAATTAATATTTCTGCTTTAGTTTGATTGAAATTACATGTGCATGTAAAAGTGCTTGATCATGTGCAAGGAAACATTTAAAACCCTAATGACCCATAATGGCAGATCTGATGAGTGAACAACTGTTGCAAGTGTAATCATTTTATTTATTTATGATTACTATAAATGTATTGTCGCTAATGACAACAAATCAAAAGTACTTGTGCTTCAGGAAGCCATAATGTACATTATATATGAAAATCACTTACTTAGTAAATGACTCTAAATGAATAAATTCATAAAATCAACAGAAAACAGATTTTTTTTTTTTATTTGATTAATTTGAAATAAGCAGTCATACAGTATAAACACATTTTTTGCATAAATCAAACATACACAAATAAGCTTTTAAAAAAATGAAACGGGTCAAAGTATTTCACAATTACATCTTGTGCTGGGTCTAGTACTTCATATAGACCCACACATTAAAAAAATAAAATAAAATAAAAAAAAACACACAAGATGAAGCTCAAGTGCCTTAAGCATAATTTATTAAAATATACCTTAATATAGCATGAACTCTCAATACACTCTACTTGACCACCTTTCGCAACTCAGCCAAGACCCAGATGGCGAAGGTGAGCAGTGCCACCGATCCAGACTGATGTGTGGCTGCCAATGGGGTGGGAACATAGAGCAGCAGGGTGCTAATGCCCAAAACCACCTGAGAATTTCACCAGAAAAAAAAACAAAAACAAAAAAACATTATATTAGCATCATTATATATGAAGTATCGCAGCTTTTAAAATGTAATAATTAGTTCTAAAAGTAAATAACCCACAATATTAATCTGAGTTAATTAATCACTATTGGCTCTTGAAAAACAATACACGTTGGGTACATGCACTGAAATGGTACTATAAAATTTACTACATTGGTCTCAAACTCAATTCCTGGAGGACCACAGCTCTGCACAGTTTAGCTCCAACCCTAAACACACCTGATCCAGCTAATCAAGCTCTTCAGGCTAACTAGAAACTTCCAAGCAGATGTGAGTTGGAGCTGGTTGAAGCTAACCTGTGCAGAGCTGCGGCCCTCCAGGAATTGAGTTTGAGACCAATGATTTACTAGAAGAAGTGTACAATAACTGCAGTGTTATTGGTATAAATATGAATTTATATATTATAGTGCCAGTTCTCACAAAAGCTAGTACACAGCCTTGCTTTGCCATTATAGTGTATTTCAGAGAGTACTAAAGTAATTAGTAGCAAAAGTATTCAGGCCCTTAACTCAGTCAGTTGAAGCACACTTTGGCAGCAATTCCAGCCTCAAGTATTTTAGAGGATGATGCCACAAGCTTTGTATGTCTGGATTTAGGGATTTTCTGTCATTTTCCTCCTTAGATCCACTCAATCTGTGTCACTTTTGGATTGGAACTGTTGGTGGACAGCCATTCTCAGATCTCTTCAGATCTGTTTGATTGGGTTTAAGTCTGGACTCTGGCTGGGCCACTCAAGAATAGTCCCTAAATTACTCTTGTGTCATCTAGGCTGTGCTGATTGTCCTGTTGGAAGGTAAACCTTTGGTCCAATCTGAGGTATTGACTATTAAGAATGTCTGCCTATTTTGATTTATTCAGCTTTCTTGTTAGTCCTCCAGTCCCTGCAGCATGATGGTCCACCAGTCCACCACCACTCTTTATTAATGGGATCGTATTGTGCATGAGCAGCGCCTGATTTTCTCCAGACATGATTGGAACTGCAGTTTATGAGACCAGACACTCTTGTTTCTCACAGTCTTAGTGTCCCGTAGGTACTTTTTTGCAAAATAAGAGAGGGCTTTCATGTACTGAGGACAGGCTTCAGCTCAGATCAGTGAAGTCCTTCTGCAAGTCTACCGTCTCCACACATAATCTCTGTATCTCAACCAGTGTGACCATCAGGTTCTTACCTCACTTCTCTTTCTATCCTTGCTGCTCAGTTTGGCCAAGCAACCATTTATATGAAGAGTTCTGGTTGTTCCAAAAATCTTCCAATAGGAATTCTGGAGGAAGCCTCACTGAGGCAGATGTTTTTGTAGCCCTGTTTGACACTATGCTGTCTCTGAGCTCTGCAGGCATATCTTTGACCTCATGGCTTGGTTTTTGAATATAGCTGGTTCAATTATATTGACACGTGTGTGCCTTTCCATATCAGCTCAAAACAAATCTGCCCATTCATTATGTGGAAACATTGCAAAGATGATCCAGCGAAATGATCCTGAGCTAAATTTTAATATTATGTCACTGTCAAAGACATTACTAGCTGATGAAATCTGATTGGCCGCAGGTTTCCATATTTGTTTATTTGCCCCAGTGATATTTGAATGATATGTTAGCATTTGCACCAAAGAAGATGCAAATCTGATTAAACACAATAGGGTTCAAGCTCAGTTGGCTAATAATAATTTTTAAGAAAAAGATTTTAGGAAGAAGAAAATCGGACCCCTAATAAGTGTATAGTGCTGTATGTGGTGCAGTTTTAAGATTTTTACTTGTGTATAGGCCATGGCTGTGAGACAGCTAATCGCGATCTTTGCCCGTCTGGGTAGGTGCACTCGTCTGGAGAAGAGGTAGAGTCCTGTGATGGCTGTCAGTGAGCCGATGCCCTGCACAAACATGAAACACATCAGCTAATCCACATCCGCCAGAGCACTGACACATTTCAGCTGACAGGAGCAGCGCTCACCAGAATACGATGGTCAAACTGAACCGTGGTGGGATTTTCAAACACATTCTTGATGGCTGGGGAAAAAGCTAGAAGATCATCAGGGATCCAGCGCTCGCCCATCTTTGGGAAGGAGTTATAAACCAAACCAGCATCCAGTCCAGCAACAAAAGCACCTGTAAGAGACCACGGAAACACATAAACCTTCAAATCTGACTAAACAGCCTTAAGAAATAAGCTCCTCCTGATGTATTGAATTACAGATTCAAGACAAGTTCAAATCAAGACAACAAACAGTTCTTTATGGATACTAGTGCAGTACTAGCTTTCACATGTTTTACAATTTTATGATAACATTACATGGATGTTCATTATTATTTATATCATGGAGTCCTGATATCATGTTACATTCTCCATGAAAAGGCTGATTACTCTGCACGGGAGCAATAAGTGTGGTAGCCTAGTTTTCTAATATAATTAATGAGTAGCTGTTTTATATCACTATTATGACCACAATATTTAACATTTGCCACAAACGCAAAACATTTTAACTAATTTTAACTATATTTCAAGTCAAGTCAGCTTTATTTATATGGTGCTTTTTACAATACAAATTTGTATCAAAGCAACTTTACAGTATCAAATAGGAAAGTAATATATCAATAATGCAAAAAGAAACCGTAAACAATTTTAGTTAGAGGAAATTTAATCAATAGTTCCAAAATAATAAATTGATTGTCCCAATTTAGTTGTCCCCAATTTAGTTATATTTAATAACACTATGCATTTAATTAGGTCCAGTCTGTTTCCTTTTTAAGCACAAACACAGTTTACATAAAATTGCAGGTTTGCATCTTCACTGTTTGTATTCAACATCTCCTTTTAAGCATTATTAATAGATTGCAGGAAGTGTTGTTTGCTAATTGCTGTGTTCATTTCATGTGGGTGACTGGAGGCTGGAGAGGAGGGATTGAAACTCTTCTGTTTATTGGACAACCTTACTGTCCTGTGCATATGGTTTTAAAAGAATCATTTATAATAAGCACTGCAACACACGAGTCATGTCACGCATTTGCTCATACCTGAGAGAGCTGTGAGGAAGACCAGACCGCCTGTAACCTTGGCAAACCTCCTTAACTGCAGCAGATTCCTGCTGTCAGGAATCTACAGTGGAGCAGACACAGCAGTATGATTTGTAACGCATTCAAACCTCCTGAAACAGCAGTGGGTAGAGCTGAAATCACAGCTTACCTTGTTGGCAGGCAGCATGAGCGTGAGTCCCATCCAGAGACTGGAGCAGTACAGCAGCAGAGCTGAGCCCAGATGAGCCGCCAGCCTGTACTGACTGACACGGGGAATGTCGTACGATTCGGTTTTCTCCTCCAGACCGCTCTTCACCATATACCATCCCAGAAGACCCTGAACATGTGCATTCATTAATGGATCTTTATTACATAACACAGTCTGAACTGATTGAAACTAATGACAGTATACATCCATTACAATTATTTAAGTGCATCATCGATGATCTCACTGAGCAGCTCAGCTGCCTATTAGTTCACCACCATTAAATCTGACCCTAGAAGTTCTTGCTGTGTAATATTTTAAGGTGCTCTTACTAAATGGACAAAAATGGCTTTATTTATATTTATATTTAGAATTTTTTTTTTTTTTTTTTGAGCACCAATAATAATTCATAATAACTGAGCAGCAAATCAGCATATTAGCATAATTTCTGAAGGATCATGTGACACTTAGGACTGGAGTAATGATGCTGAAAATTTACCTTTGATTACAGCAATCAATTACATTATTATATAATGTATATATAATATATTATTATAACATAGATTTGCACAGAACCATACTTTTTAAACTGTAATACTATTTCATAGTATTTCTGCTTCTACTGTATTTTTGATCATCCTTGGTGAATAGAACAGACCTCTTTCAAAAACATTATAAATCTGTAATAATTCTAGACTTTTGATCCGTTTAGTGTTTTTGCTTTAAAATGATTAGTCTGAAGTCAACATTAGCATGCTTAGGGTTTTTTTTTTTTTTGTTAGTTTTTTTATTGGATTTTTTTTCATGCATTTAACTACCAACTGCAGCTGTGTTAAATTTACTTCAGGGGTAATAATGCAGCCTGATAAGTTTTTTTTTTAAGAATTTATTTCATTTTTCCACCTAGTGAATTCCCAGTGCATCACTACAGACAATAATATACACCTGACAAACTGTAATAAACATTAAACTCAAAATACAGTGAAGTGCTACAAATTAGATTTTTAATTGTAGACTGGTTATGATCATATAATGCCTCTATGGTCATTAAATACTCTTCCTATTTATGACTATGCACAAAACCAGTCATAAGTGTAAATTTTTTAAATTGACTGAATAAATAAGCTTTCTATTGATGTTTGGTTTGTTATGATATTGTTAGGACAATATTTGGCCAAGATATAACTATTTGAAAATCTGGAATCTGAGGGTGCAAAAAAAAAATCTAAATACCAAAATAGTCCAAATGAAGTTCTTAGCAATGCATATTATAATCAAAAATTAAGTTTTGATATATACAGTTGAGGACAAAATGAAATTAGAATATTTCCCAAGTAATGTTTAACAGAGCAAGAGAATGTTTTCACATTATTTCCTATTATATTTTTCTTCTAGAGAAAGTCTGATTTCTTATAGTTTCTTGAATAAAAGAATTAAAAAAAATAAATACATAAAAAACTGCTAAGGTCAATATTATTAAGAAATTATTAGTTTGATTAGCAATAGAACAAACCACTGTTGTCCAATGACTTGCCAAATTAACCTAATTTGCCTTTAAATTGCTCTTTAAGATGAGGATTGGTATCTTGCGAAACAACTAGTAAACTAATATGCACTGTCATCATGGCAAAGACAAAAGAAATTAGTTTGGACTTGAGAGAAAGAATTGTTAATGCTCATAAAGATGGAGAAGGATACACATGTTTATCAAAGCGTTTTCAAGTGTCAAGAACTGCAGTGAGATGCATTATCAAGAAATTTAAAGAGACCAACACAGTGGAGAACAAGACGGGCAGAGACAGGAAGCGAAAGATTTCAAAAACTTTGGAAAGAAAACTAGTGAGAGAGGTGGAGACCCAAGACCCAAGAACAAATGCCAAAACACTAGTGAATGACCTAGCCAAGTCTGGAATTGATGTCTCAACAAAGACAGTCACTAGAGCCCTGCACAGGAATGAACTGCGAGGTTGCCGACCAAGAAGGACTCCACTTCTGAAGAAGAGACACCTCCAAGCTAGAATGAACTTTGCTAAGGACACCCTGGGAGAATGTGATGCATACTGGAAACATGTCCTTTGGTCAGATGAGACAAAACTAGAGCCATAGAGATGTTGCCTATGTTTGGAGAAAAAAGGGAGAGGCATTCAACCCCAAGAACACCGTTCCCACAGTGAAACATGGTGGTGGGAGTATAATGCTGTGGGGATGTTTCAATGCGTTTGGAACTGGGAATCTCGTCAGGGTTGAAGGAAACATGAAAAAGGAAGAGTTTTTGCCAGAAGACCGACAAATCTGGAGGAGCTTGAGAGATTTGCTAAGGAAGAATGGGCTGTCATTCCTCAGGAGACATGCTTGAAACTTGTTGAGAACTACAGCAAACAACTAAAGGCTGTTATCAAGCAAAAGGGATACACTATTGACTATTAACATCAGAGGGCTAATAATTTTGACCAGTAGTCTTTTTAAAATTCTTGGTTATAAATTTATTTCTATTTGTATTACAAACCTTAAAAGCTTTCTGAATAAAGTATTATGTTTAAAAATGCTGTGTTGATAAAATCATCTTTCTGCTAAATGACACTTGGGAGTTATTTGATAATTTATTTAATAATTTTGTCTTCAACTGTATATGGTAGGAAATATACAAAATATCTTCATGTAACATGATCTTTACTTAAGTTTTGGCATAAAAGAAAAATGGATAATTTTGACCCATACAATGTATTTTTGGCTATTGCTACAAATATACCCGTGCTGCTTAAGACAGGTTTTGTGCTCCAGGGTCACATATGAGCAACACTGACCATAAGGTTGATCCAGAACTGATTTACAATTACTTATTTAGTGCATTCTAATCAACTTACAAACAAGCAATGTCCCAAAGCCAAGCATTTACCCTACAGAGGCAGTACTTAACTAACCAAACTTCCTTGTGTTTAGTGTTTAATGTGTGTGGAAATATGATTTCATTGTATGATGACTGGTTACCTGGAAGAAGACAAAGCCACACAGGCCCAAAACACGAGCCTTCATGGAGCGGTTGAAGTATCCTCTCTTCCAGAAATAAACTGTAGGAAGAATGTAAGCTAACCCAACCAGCCGGCCCCACATGCGGTGACCCCACTCCATGTAGAAGATGAACTTGAACTCTGTCAGAGTCATGTCATGATTCAAGCTGTGAGAAACAGTTTCAATGTAATCAAACACACTAAACGTATTGTAGTTAAAGCATCATAACTGTACAGTAATCTTTGCAAATAATCAAATATACTCACATTTTGAACTCTGGGAACTGTTTGTACTTGGAAAACTCATCTTCCCACTCCGCTTCAGTCCGTGGCGGCTTCATCTCTTTCACTAAATGCCAGTCAACCATTGACAGACCAGACTCTGTCAATCTAAGACATACAGTCATCAGTTAGTGAGTGTAAGTCTGTCTAGACAGCAGTAAGGTCAGAAACATATTTCATGCACATAACAAGTACTGCTGTTAGACCGACAGAAACAGATATTCAAGGGGCAATAGAGTTACCATCAAATGTCTGTGCCATTAAACCAAAGGTGTTATTAGTCATGACAGCTTGACTGGCTTTTGATTCTCTTCAAAGTATGGCTCACAACACAGTGTTGCATCAAAGGGTTTTTGCTCACAAATACTCATTATATCTTGAGAGTAAAACCAACATAACATTATTGCTTCAGGTGACTGGTGAGTTATGGACCCTTTTACATTTTCAAGGTTCTCAGAAGCAGAAGCTGTCATAGTTAGATACACACTTTTATATGACCTTACAAAAGAGAAAAAATATATCGAGAGTATTGACAAAAAAATAATATCTGAATATTTTCTGTGATTTTATCGATAGCGATAATTAGACAAGATTTTACTGAGTGTGTTATTGTGCTTAAGGACTACCATGCTGACTCCTAAAGTTTTTAATATTCTTCATATTCTGTGTGTTCAGTTCACAGCAGTGATAGAAATTATTATTTTCCAATAAGTTTAAATAGATTTTTATCTTTATAAAGCCATTTTTTTCTAAAAGTGAGCATAATCTTTTGAGTCAAATTCCTACATTTATCTTTGTAGAAGTTGCATATGAAGTGGCATTTAGATGTATTTACACATAGCTTAGAGGGACATGAAATGCTTTAACCTTCAGTTACAAAAGAATACATGATGTTTTGATATTTTAAACATTAAAACGTTGAATGCTGATATTTGAAATTATTTTAAAAGTGAAAAGATACTTTAAATGTGGAATAAACACTGCCAGTTAGAGGCAGCATATCACTGTTAAGTGAGTCATTGTGATTGAACCGAATCATTTAAACAGTTGATTCATTCAGGAATGAAGCACCGTCATGTTGCTCAGAGAAGCAAAACAGTACTATGGCTGATTTTTGTTGGCAAAATTGAGCAAAAACAGGAAATATATGGTCTTAAATGTAAGCATTTTAATATTAACTTATTTTTTATTGAACTGTTGTATAAAAATCAATATCACATGTGTGATGGCATATATCGCACACCCCTAATTGAGAGACTGATTATGTTGGATATAAGAGAAGGAGGATGTCAAATTTGGCATTGCTGCAGCAGCCTTTGTATTAGAAACACTCACACAGCAGTGTTTACTGGATTACTGTAATTTAAGAAAACAGCTCTTAAAATTAAAATCTAAATCTAAAAACGCAGACGGAATCACAGAATAAAAAAAAAAATACTGTACAGTTAAATCAAAACTTGTGTCTGTGAATATTAGGCTGCAAAAATACTATTTAAATATAACATGTTCTGTGCGTCTCTGTGTGAATGAATGTTGCAGATACGCGGTTTAGTTTACTACACACATACTGAAGTGCACATGACCCTCAGCCTCTGCTGCTTTAAAATATGAGAACATGAACACATAAACAATCTTTAGAACTGCTCTAAGAGTCACTTCATGAGCATTTTTCTCTATCATCATGTCATTATACAAACAGAAACTTAAAGGTCCTCACAGCAACTCATCAAAATAAAAGATTGGTTTAACTTGAAGAAACTGTGACAGAAAATATTACTTAATGTAATGAAAGTACTACTACTAATAATAAAATGATATGAATGAATGAATATTTTTTTAAGTAATATTCCCCAGAAACACTATTTACCAGAAAAATTTGAATACACAACAGTATTTTAGAAGAATAAAAATGAATGAATTACTAAATAAAATAATAAGAAATAATGTTTTATATAAACTCACTTAATTAGACATGCTTTTAATTATTAAAATTTAATGGAACTATTAAAATAGAATCCAGAAAATTAATGGGGCAAAAAAAAAAAAAGGGCCTTAAAATGTTTTTTTTGTTAAACTTTTAATAAATTGCTGTTAGATTGTGTAAGTTTCATTTAAATTAATTACACATGCTTTTGATTTATATATATATATATATATATATATATATATATATATATATATATATATATATATTAGGGGTGTCCCCGACTAAGGATTCACATAGTGAATCTGAATTCACATAGTGAATCACACATCTGAATTGTCACGGCTTGCCTATAGTCGACTGATAGTCGAATCATGTGTTTGTGCGTGTGTGATGTATATAATGGCAAACTGAATATATTTCGTTTACGTCTTTTATTAAGTTAATTTAGAAAAACGTTTGTAGTATTTATTTTGTTCGTTAGATGGTTTTTGTTTATTTTTGTGACGACGACCTAAAGCGCACGGACGGCCGTCAGTTTATATCACGTTTGATTTAGCCTCTTAAATTAACACTTGATTTGACTAAAATTCATAGAAATAAAACACATGCATATCACAATGTCAGTTTAAACATTTATCACCACCATCTCAGAACAAAGGCATTTTTGACAAGATGAGCAGATGCTGGCAACGGCATGGAAAAGCTACAAATAAAATGAAAATAAAAAATATAAAAATAAAAAATAAATAGGGTTGTGCAATTAATCGAAATTTTATTTCGATTTCAGCTTCAAACGATTCTGAAAATACAATAATAGGGATACAACGATTATTGCTCCCTATTCCGCCCCTTCGGTAGCTTTTGCTCCTCCATAAAAACCTAATTTCACATGCAAATCAGTGACTTGCATAAAATGGGACTTGCTTGATGTATTAATGTTTATTTTGTGTTGTGTTTTTAAAAGCACCAAAGAGAATTCGCGCTGTTCCGTGTATGCATTCAGAGACAGAAAAGAACACGGACAAGTGATCCTTTAGCTATTTTTTCAGCTATTAAAATATTTCAATTTTTGTATGTAATGTTAAAGTGATTAGGAATATATTTCGTTTCGTTTTTTTATCAAGTTAATTTGGGAAGTTGTTGGGAGGATTGTTTTGTTCGTTAAATATAAGTTTTTTTTGTTCATAGCCTGTTTGATCAATTTGCCTTCTCAAATCATCACGACTTGACTAAAATAAAATCTATAGATATAAAAGGGTGAAAGTATAAAACAATATTAATTTAAACGTTAAACAATGCGCGCTACGTTTGTGTGGAAAGTGGAAGCTAAAGCCACTTCACAGGACATAGAGGCGCCAGCGCCGTCACTTGCGGCTTACAGACATGATAAATACATATATTGAAAGCTTTAATTTTTTGCTTAACGAAATAAAACAAATAAAACACAAAAACTCTTTCATTATGTAGCTAATCCGTAAACATGCATTTCTCAAGCCGCATCAAATAGCAGAATTCGTGACGCGTGTACGTGAGTGAGTAGACTGTGTAAGGGGTTATGAAATATATTTGTTTAGTTTACCGTCATCATCTTCTCTTAGTTTCTTTTAATTTATGGATGTCTAAAATATAGAAAAAGGAGAAGCCTAAAACAAGCCCGATCCAATGCCCGGCCCACGTCTGAGCTATGACGTGAAATTTTGCCCAAAGCCCGACCCTAGCGCCGTAAATAAGTTGAGGCCCGTCAGGCTAGGGCTGAAATGCAGGGCTCTAGTCAACAAGACGTAAAATAACTTTTTATTTTCTTTCACAGACAACACATAGAAAATAAAGTGACCAAAACTGCCTGTAAAAGTGATTGACAAAACTGAAAATGCCATTCCTTTAAACATAAATGAAAGGCAATGAAATGCAATGCAGATAAACATTCGTTAAACGATCATAACATTTTAAAGCTGCTATGCATAAAACAACACCAAACAAGTCAAAGATATAGGCTAGAACTTAGGTTTGTTGATCCAAAAAATAACAAATATCAACATTTATAAATGAATTAAGGCACCACGCACGTTAAAAAAATATTTATTAATATTTATTAGCCTTTTTCACATTTTATTAACTGCATTTATCATAGGCTGTTCCCTTGCGCACCCCTATATAACCAAAATGGCATGATCCTCATTTCCTAACACATCCGCGTAGATTCGACTGTGAGATTGGTAGTCGAATCAGTCTCTTCCGATCGAATCGTCGACAATTCGGAGTCACCCCTAATATATATATATATATATATATATATATATATATATATATATATATATATATATATATATATATATATATATATATATATATATTTATATATATATATATATATATATATTTTGTTTTTTTAACCATTAAAACAGAGTCTAGAAAAAAAAATAGATGAAAAATAGATTACAAATGTTAATAACTGTGAAAACGCGTCATCATGATCTGTGAAAAGGGTCCATCATGCTGGTTTAAAAGAAATAAATGATATTAAACTAGCATCAAATGCATTGCGTCCACTAATATGAGTAATTATGGTTATCCTAATGAAACTACTAACACTAAACAGAGCAGAATAACAAAAAATCAGAAGTATTTGTTCATAAGCATACATAATGGTTATATATATATATTTTTTTTTATTAGATAGCAGCTTAATTTTAATGGTTTAAAAGTCAAACTATTAAAACCACCATTAAATTATTGGTTTCAGCCCTAAAATCCCATATGGGTGCATTTCTAATAAATATTTGCTGGAGCCTAGATGTTTTATTAAAACTTATTTTGCACTTAAGTACTGCCCTAAGTGAAGAACAAGTGTGATCATTATATGACCATAAGTCAGACTATTTTGGGTTTTTGGTGCAGGATTGGAACTCAGCTTCAGGAAACAACAAGTGATCTCTATTACAATCAATAGTGTAAATCTTGACACACTGCAGCTCAGCATTAGCTTACTAAATAATAAATCACTACATGTAATCAGCACTATATTTTTGTCTGGTCAAGACTGATGTTGTGCAGGGGACTTCATAAGGTATTATTGAACTTTTGTTTTTACCTGGTAACCCCTCCAAGCACCACAGCGCCCAGAACCAGCCCGCTGCAGCCCACCAGCCAGCGGCCCACCACACGATTGGTCGCCGCGTTGGGGATCGACACTGTCCTGACTGACGCATGGCCTCCTTCTGTGGTCACTGTGGTCTGTCCTCTCTTCAGCAGCCACTGTCTCAAAGGAGTTCGCTGTCAACATATTCACAATCAAGACATATTTCAGTGAAGAACTAACATACAACCAACATTGCTCATATAGCTCTTAAATACAGCTGAGATCAAAAAAGTTCACATGCACCCTGCAGAATTATTTTACCAAAATAAGAGGGATCATACAAATTGCATGTTTTTTATTTAGTACTGGCCTGAATTTATAAAAATGACCCCGTTCAAAAGTCATCTAAATGATCCACAACTGTGTTTTTTGTTTAGTGATAGTCGTTCATGAGTCCCTTGTTTGTCCTGAACAGTTAAACTGCCTGCTGTCTTCAGAAAAGTCCTTCAGGTCCCACAAATTCTTAGTTTTTCCAGCATTTAAACCCTTTCCAACAATGACTGTATGATTATGAGATCCTTCTTTTCAACACTGAGGGCAACTGAGGAAATCATATGCAACTATTACAGAAGGTTCAATCCCTCACTGATGCTCCAGAAGGAAAAAATGATGCATTAACTTTCAGAATTTTTGAAGATCAGGGTAAATTAAACTTATTTTGTCCTCAGGGAAATCTTCTGTAGCTTCTGCAGTACTAAATTAAAAACAATAAATGATATTTAGGCAAAATAAGAAAAATGCAAACATCTTCATTCTGTTTAAAAGTTTACACCCCTGGCTTTTAATGCATTGTGTTTCCTTCTAGAGCATCAGTGTGTGTTTGAACCTTGTGTAATAGCTGCATATGAGTCCCTCAGTTAGTGTGAAAAGATGGATCTGAAAATCATACAGCTGTTGGAAATGGTACAATATCCGCAAAAATGCTGGAAAACCAAAGAATTTGTGTGGGACCTGAAGGATTTTTCTGAAGAACAGCAGGCAGTTGAACTGTTCAGGACAAACAAGGGACTCATGAACAACTATCACTAAACAAAACAAAAAAAAAAACAGCTGTGGATCATCACTCAGTAAATAATGTTAATTTATAATGTTGTCCATAGTATTATCTAATGAATTATTATTATTACTCTATGAATTATTAAGCCACAACCTTTTTTTCTTCAGGTGACCTTGAAAATAGGGTTTGTTGTTGTTGTAAATAAATAAATAACCCAAAAAGTACTGTGCGTTAAACAAGTGTTTTAAAAATAATGTCCACTTTAATTTGTACATTTTTAAGTATTTGTAAATAGCAAATTTCTGGCAGTATCTTCCTGAAATAACAATATAAATATAATTCAGCAAATATTTGCATCAATTTCATAACTGAAAATGATTGTAATGTAAGTTACAAAATAGTGTTACTGGGGGGTTGGAAAATATATAAAAATCTCGCATGTTTTTGATCTATTCATGTGTATTTAAAAATTCAGCAAATGTTTTATAGTAATAAATAACTGTATTCATATAAAGGGAGACAACTGGGATGTGAAAACAGCATCTCACTGTGACCCTGCAACAACCTTTAAAATGTGAAAGTGTTTGTGATTTTTGTATGTTTGAATGAACACACGCGCAGTGTTTGGAGTTTTCAGACTGTCCCGTTCTGCGTCACGCGGTTTGACAGCGACAGCATGAGAACGTTCTCTGGTAATAATATGCAATGGCAGGTATTTCATTCAGGACGTTCAGGTCACGTTCTCTCCAGAACTGGAAACTGCATTAGAAACTACAGCGTGTCTACAGCCATCACACTTGATGTTGCATACTAATAAAGCACATGTGCGTAACTGGAAAATAATTAGATATTCATACATTAAACGCTGCTATAATAATATCCATGTGTTTTACCTGTATCTGTTGTAAATTTCTGCCCGCGGTTTGACAGCGACACGACAAGGCAAGTCTGAGTACTGGCAGCACCATGATCTCGATCTCTCTGATTAACCTCTCTTCTTATAAATGTATTATAAAATCACTAGTCACGTAACCAGCATAGCGATTAACTCACTACCCATGTTCTTCTTCGGCTTCTTCTTCTTCTTCTGGTTTTGTTGGCCGATTCCTCTTTATGAGTGTTATCGCCACCTACTGTACATTGGACATATAGCAGGAGAGATGATAGTAGGGTAGACCGAGTACAGTTGGTGCACTTTTTGCTTTTTCCTTTACCACACCAAAACTAGGGACTGAAAAGAAGTGCTTTTTCATATGACATTTCCTTTACTTGTCTACTAAAATATTTATTAACATCCATTAGTAGGTCATATTTGCCACAATTAGCTCATGAACACAAGCTTTTCTGTTCCAACTGTACCCATGTGGGGTACAGTTGAAACAGCACCCGAGTACAGTTGAGACACCCATCCGTAATGCTGTAAAGCTGCCTAACCAATTCATTGCAAACGTGAAATACCTTTAAAAATGAGAATTTTTTTTCATTTCCATTTAGTATTTTATTTGATTATTTGTTAAGTTAAAAGTAGTTAATTTGTAAAACATTTTATTATAATGACAAACAGAGATACAATGTTTAATTATAACAGCAAACAGCAATAATAAAACAGATCAGATGCAAGCAATAACCTACTAAACATAATAACAATGAACATAATAAATAAAAATAACAATAGCCTAATAAACCATAGTGTGACTATTAACTTACATCTTGCATTGTGCAACTAAACTGCATGTGCTGCAATAGGATTCTAGGGCGGGTACAATTGGTACATTGTGTCTCAACTGTACCCCGCTGACCACCTCCAACATTTCTCTAGATTTTACGATGACCTTGCATGACACCAAGTCATGCAATATGTCAGTTTTTAGTGCACAGATTAAGGTTTAAGAAAATGTAAGTTAACTTTAACAGTCATGTAAGGATGAGAAGCTATTCAATGTGGAAGAGATGTGGTGAAGTGAAAAACTTACCTTGAAAAAAAAAAC
Source organism: Cirrhinus molitorella (assembly GCA_033026305.1). NCBI lineage: Eukaryota > Metazoa > Chordata > Actinopteri > Cypriniformes > Cyprinidae > Cirrhinus > Cirrhinus molitorella. The sequence continues at coordinate 7,477,515 of CM065126.1, read as the reverse complement.
TTTCGTCAATATCTTCAGACTGAAGATACGCACATACTTCAAATTTCCCACGCTCAAAGAGGGTGCTAATACGCATGTGTGAAGCAAATATCACACATCAGACTTATTGCGCATATAAATTATTTAAGGTGTTTCAACTGTACCCTGTACCAACTGTACCTGGTCTACCCTACAGTACACGTAATCTACATGTATGCCCTGCAAAGGTAAAAAAAAATCATAATAATAAAAAAATCTGTCGAAAGAGCATAAACTAAAGTGGAAAGAAATCATCCAAAATATTGTTTTAAGTGTTATTTTATGTCATTTTATCTATTCGCGTCTGTAATTTCAATTACATATGGTGTTTTCTCAAAAAAAATGTTTTTTTTTTGTTTTTTTTATCTACAGCAGCACTTTTATACAAAAAAGAAAGAAAAACTAGTATTTTTAAGTTTATAGAGTCATGAAAAGAGAAATCAAAATTCCTGTAAAAAACCTTTAACTCTAATATGTCAAAAACATACATTTTGAACTTATCTGAATTGTATGTGAATGAGTATATATTTAATTAGATATTGTCTCAGTTCCATATGTAAACATTAACAAAATGCTTGCTATTCTTAAAGTAATCAATTAACTAGAGAAGTATGGTGATATCTATTATTTATGTTTTGTATTTTCCACCATATTCAATTCTGTAGGACTATTTTATTTTGTTTTTGTATTCTTCTTCTTGTAAATTTGGCGCCAGCACATCTGATGTGGATGAACTACAGGATGGCGGTGTCTTATTTCAGCAGTCAAGGCCTGTTGACACCAACATAAATGCTAAGTGCAAAAATTCAATGCATCAAAAAAAAAAAAAAAAAAAAACTATTTCCACTGCACTTTGAAAAAACAAAGAAACCAATAATATTTATTCACTGCCCAGTCAACAATTTGATCTCACAATGATGTCACCATGAGCTCACGTAATACTCATGATGTGGTCACAATGTGTGGGTCACAGTGAGCTAAAAGTGTAACCACACAGCACACTCACTGTGTACTCATACTATGTTCACTATGTGAGGTCACTGCACACTCACTGTGTGCTCATACTGTGGTCAGTGTGAGGTCACATCAAACTCACTGTGTGGTCATACTATGGTCAGTGTGAGGTCACTGCACACTCACTGTGTGCTCATACTGTGGTCAGTGTGAGGTCACATCAAACTCACTGTGTGCTCATACTATGGTCAGTGTGAGCTCACAGTACACTCACTGTGTGCTCATACTGTGGTCAGTGTGAGGTCACTGCACACTCACTGTGTGCTCATACTGTGGTCAGTGTGAGGTCACTGCACACTCACTGTGTGCTCATACTGTGGTCAGTGTGAGGTCACTGCACACTCACTGTGTGCTCATACTATGGTCAGTGTGAGGTCACTGCACACTCACTGTGTGCTCATACTGTGGTCAGTGTGAGGTCACATCAAACTCACTGTGTGCTCATACTATGGTCAGTGTGAGCTCACAGTACACTCACTGTGTGCTCATACTGTGGTCAGTGTGAGGTCACTGCACACTCACTGTGTGCTCATACTGTGGTCAGTGTGAGGTCACATCAAACTCACTGTGTGCTCATACTATGGTCAGTGTGAGCTCACAGTACACTCACTGTGTGCTCATACTGTGGTCAGTGTGAGGTCACTGCACACTCACTGTGTGCTCATACTGTGGTCAGTGTGAGGTCACATCAAACTCACTGTGTGCTCATACTATGGTCAGTGTGAGCTCACAGTACACTCACTGTGTGCTCATACTGTGGTCAGTGTGAGGTCACTGCACGCTCACTGTGTGCTCATACTATGGTCACAGCACACTTACTGTGTGCTCAAACTGTGAGCTCCCAGAATACTCATGATGTGGTCACAATGTGAGGTCACAGTGCACTCACTGCATGTTTATATTGTAAGCTCAACATGTGAGACCTCTGTCATATCATTGTGTTAAACTCATTCTGTTGTGAGTTAACAGTGATGTAAAAGTTTTCTAAAATTGATCAGTAATATCACAAACATGTAGAATTCCATCTTTAATTTTCTTTCAAAGTATTTCTACAATTCAGTTTCCTTGTTTATTTTTTATATTGTATTTATTTTTAGTTTGGTGTTGACATTTGGCAGAAACATTTCAATTTGACATATACATTCTGCTTCTGGGGATGTTTTGGTGACTGGACTTTGGTTTTTGGTGAACTTCTATTTCTTTGTCCCCATGGAAAGACTTGACACATTCTGAAACACAGAGAACAATTTGCCATTGCAATCAGTTACTAACAACCTAACAGGTTAAAATAACTATTAGTTAAAAATTATGATAAAAAAACAATGCATTTATGCTTCCACAAAACATGCACAAAACATGTATAGTAACTGAAATAGGTATAATAAGTAATATAAGTAATGTAGTCTGCAATGATCTGATGTGGGAAGTGTAACAATTACTGACTACAACCTAAAGCCAGGGACAAACTTAATGACTAGCTGAAACATTCTAAGACTGAACTGAGCACACTTATCATTTTAAATGCTGACTGTAAACAACAACTGAATGCACATGGCTCTGACATATTTAGGTGTAATCATAGGTTGTAAGTATCAAATTACATTCATAATAAGACAAGTTGTGTAGTGCAGAGGTCTTCAACCCTGTTCCTGGGAACCCACTATCCTGAAGAGTTTAGCTACAACCTTAATCAAACACAGCTGAAATGGCCAATCAAGCTCCTCAAGACTGTCTGTAAATGGCAGTCAGGTGTGCTGAAGCAGGTTGGAAATAAACTTTCTAAGACTACGTTCACACTGCCAAAAAAATCAGATTTTTTAATTAAATGTGACCCATGTGTGTTTTTTGCATGACAGCGTGAACAGCACAAACCGCATGGAATCTGATCTTTTACAATCAGATCTGAGCCACTTCAATATGTGCTTCTAAATCCGATACAGGTCGGATGTTTCGTAATGCGACCTCACTCTGAACAGTCACATCGGAATTCATGTGACTTTCAGCGCATACTACACACCGACTTCCGTGGCTTTCATGTTTACTTTTTACGGCAGCGCGAAACGCGTGACGTCTTACATTACTGTCATTGTGCGCATGCGTTTCAGTTCATGGGCCACATGTGTAAAAACAATGTGAACAGGCAAACAAAAAATCAGATCCGAGCAGAAAATCGGAATTGAGCATTAAGGCTCGCAGTCTGAACGTAGTCTAAGAGAGTGGGTCCCCAGGAGCAGGATTGAAGACCTCTGGTGTAGTGTGTACCTGGCTAATTTGCTAACATGGAGCCAGGCCACATTGCATATTGACATTATTATATAATATCCGCACATGGGAATAGCAATTAAAGAAACCACTCACCATTTCTCAAGTGTAGAAATTCCACAGTCAACAGTCCCTAAATCAACTGTAAATCACAAGAGTGATGTTTGATTCTTCTTCTGTTTAATGGTGGGCAGCACCAGCACTAAGATGCATTATCGCCACCTTCAGTGTTGGAGTGTAGTCCAATGTTTACCCATTTCATTAAAAAAAAAGTTGTTACACAAAATCAAGGAGTTTATAAGGTCTATCTTTCTATATACTTTAGACATGTAGAACATCCCTGCTGAAAAAAAAATGCTAAAACCAGCTTAGGCTGGTTGGCTGGTCTTAGCTGGTTTAAGCTGGAAGTAGCCAGGCTGGTCAGGCCTGTTTTAGCTGGTCTTTCCCAGCCTGACCTGCCTGGCCAGGCTGTAAAAGTGTCCAAAACCCCTCTAAAACCAGCCTGGTTGACCAGTTTTTTTTTTTTTTTTTGTTTGTTTTTTTTCAGCAGGAATACCCGCATGAATATATGTAATGTGTGCTGTACACTGAAAAAAATGGACATAACAGGTCTTTGAAATTACAAAAATGAATCATGTTTATTCAACACAATTCATTTATGTTTCTGTTGTGAACATAATTTAATTAAGTAGATTTCAATTGTTCATTTAGAGTGGGGCACTTCGGAGCAGATGGTGGCGCTATTTACACATAGCCATCTTGTTCAAAAGATCAAACAGAAGCACTGAAGAAGACAACTACATTTTTAGGATACCATGACAATGGCCAGTGTTTGCTTTAGTTGGGCTCTGGACACTTGACTTTTTAACATTACATTTTGTTTGGCTCTTGTAACTCAGTTATATCAGCTAGACAATCCAAGAGATAAGAAGCTCAGGTGATGTTGATTATGTTTTATCATCTGACCTGAATTTCTAAGTTATCTTTTTGATTCTAGACATCCTGTGCTTGGACAGTAAGATCGGGAATTGTCAGCACATTCAGTAAAAAATATATATATATATGTATAGTTGAGGCACACACAGACATCAAGAACCAGCGTATGAATCTCAACAGTGGTGACAAATAGCATATTCAGAAAAACAGATTCATGTGGCAATGCATGATGGGAACCATGGATGAGTTTTGATTGGCTACAACATGCTGATTTGATGATCACCGTTGTTGAGATTCATACACAGGTTCTTGATGTCTGTGCATGCCTAAACAATATGTTTTTTTTATTTTAACATCAGAACTGCCTGAAAGAAATCTTTTCAAAATATATATAAATTTCAGAATCTATTGCCATTGGTTTACAAGGCTGTTATAGTCAGTAAATGAAAATTAACTCAGAGATTAGACTCTAGGTGAAATAATGATAATGTTAAAACATAATCATGAACGCCTGTTGACTGCCGTTCTTGGTTTGTCTGGCTGTTTTAACATAGATACAACAGCCAAACAAAATCTAATATTAAAGATATAAGTGTTAAGATCCCAACTAATGCAGACACTGACCACTGTAACGGTTGCTTAAAAATGTTGATTTTCTCTTTTGGTGATTCTGCTTGTTATCATCAGGTGTCTATACTAATGTTTAATCATCAGCTGTAAATTACCTAATTATCTCATTAACTTCAACACTGCTTCAGTATGTGTCCACACTCAGAGTGTTATATTAACACTGGGGATTTTGCTGTGTAGGGTTTTTTTTTTTGTTTGTTTGTTTTTTGTCCAGTGAAACCACTATTTTTTGTTTACATTTTACTTATTTTTAGTGCAATTTTATTCATTTTGAATGGTTAATTTGTAAGATTCTCATTTGATTCATTTTAATTAATTCTTATGTGTTGACTTTAATTAATAATATTGCTTGGAACCTGTTGACACAATTTTATTGAGTTAATGTGGTGTATCACTTTCTGCAGTGTACAGCAGTTCTCATTCTTCTTCATTGATGCATTAGTGCCACCATCTGCTCCGGAGTGCCCCACTCTAAATGAACAATTGAAATCTACTTAATTAAATTATGTTCACAACAGAAACATAAATGAATTGTGTTGAATAAACATGATTCATTTTTGTAATATCAAAGACCTGTTATGTCCATTTTTTTCAGTGTAGGTGCAAAACTTTTAGTAAACTTATCAAAGCTGTAGATGATCTTATCCCCAGTTACCAATCACAGTACAAGCATTGTTTGAACTCACAATGAGCTCGGACTGTGAGGATCACAGTATGAGGATCTTTTGACCTCACAATGTGCTCATGCCTTACTCAGACTGACCTCACAATAAGCTCATGCCTTACTCAGACTGTGAGGATCACAGTATGAGGATCTTTTGACCTCACAATGTGCTCATGAATTACTCGTACTGTGAGGATCACAGTATGAGGATCTTTTGACTTCACAATAAGCTCATTCCTTACTCAGACTGTGAGGATCACAGTATGAGGATCTTTTGACCTCACAATGTGTTCATGAATTACTCGTACTGTGAGGATCACAGTATGAGGATCTTTTGACTTCACAATAAGCTCATTCCTTACTCAGACTGTGAGGATCACAGTATGAGGATCTTTTGACCTCACAATGTGTTCATGAATTACTCGTACTGTGAGGATCACAGTATGAGGATCTTTTGACCTCACAATGTGCTCATGAATTACTCGTACTGTGAGGATCACAGTATGAGGATCTTTTGACCTCAGAATGTGTTCATGAATTACTCGTACTGTGAGGATCACAGTATGAGGATCTTTTGACCTCAGAATGTGTTCATGAATTACTCGTACTGTGAGGATCACAGTATGAGGATCTTTTGACCTCAGAATAAGCTCATTCCTTACTCAGACTGTGAGGATCACAGTATGAGGATCTTTTGACCTCAGAATAAGCTCATTCCTTACTCAGACTGTGAGGATCACAGTATGAGGATCTTTTGACCTCAGAATGTGTTCATGAATTACTCGTACTGTGAGGATCACAGTATGAGGATCTTTTGACTTCACAATAAGCTCATTCCTTACTCAGACTGTGAGGATCACAGTATGAGGATCTTTTGACCTCACAATGTGTTCATGAATTACTCGTACTGTGAGGATCACAGTATGAGGATCTTTTGACCTCACAATGTGCTCATGAATTACTCGTACTGTGAGGATCACAGTATGAGGATCTTTTGACCTCACAATGTGTTCATGAATTACTCGTACTGTGAGGATCACAGTATGAGGATCTTTTGACCTCACAATGTGTTCATGAATTACTCGTACTGTGAGGATCACAGTATGAGGATCTTTTGACCTCACAATGTGCTCATGAATTACTCGTACTGTGAGGATCACAGTATGAGGATCTTTTGACCTCACAATGTGTTCATGAATTACTCGTACTGTGAGGATCACAGTATGAGGATCTTTTGACCTCACAATAAGCTCATTCCTTACTCAGACTGTGAGGATCACAGTATGAGGAACTTTTGATGTCACTGTGATCATCGCATGACCTCACGTGTTGACTGGGTGGTCACATTCCCAGAGCCACTACTGTTACATAAAATCACAGGTGTGTCTCAATTCATGTTTTTTAGTAGGCTTTAAATAATGTGATCACTGTGTTCACACTAAAAAATCATATGCCCAGATGATGCACTTAATTACTTAATAAACAGTGTGGGATATTGGACACTTCATGCACTCAATGGTCATTACATACTGGAGTGGAAGAGGCTATCAGACTCTGATGATGAATGATAAAATAACCTTATATAATCCAATGCTAGACAGTTTATAGTGCATAGAATAAGTGCATAGTGTATAGTGCGTCATTTGGACAACAAACAGTTTATTTGGCTTATTTCTTAACTTTCTAAATTTGAATTATGTGGAAAAAAGGAATTGAGGAAAGAACTTGCTTCTCTTTTTTAAGGTTGTTAACACCCCAATATTGTCCTTACAAATAAAAAAGTCTGTTTTTGTATGTGCAGGTCTAGGTCAGGAAAGGAAAGCACTTAATCATACCCTTGTTACTCCCTGAACACTAGACTAGGAAGGCATGTAACAAAGAGGAGGGACAAGCTGAAATTATTTTTCACCATAAGCAGCATCTCACAAGTGCTGCTGATTGACTTGAACATAAAATTTTATTCAAATTAGTGCAAAAGTCACATGTTCTTGTATAAATACACAGGCATATGGAAAATTTAATAAACTTTATTGCTACAACATATAAATCCATGTCCACACATCAACAAACAATAACAGGATTACAGAGAAATAATAATATAACAGCTTAACATTTTATTATTTTTTTGTCCTCAACACTAGTAAAAGTAGTTTATAAGTCAGTAGAGATACTATTATGTGCACTTGTTTCCGTCCCTCTGATTCCAGCGTCCTTAGCCATTGCATAGAAATGTCCATGTTTGTTTTTAAGCAATACACTGGGTGAGTCAAACTCCACGATTTTACCAGCGTCCAGAACCATTACCCTACAAAAACAGAGAAGAGGAAAGGTCAGTACAATTTCCAGCTGTATGTCTCCATTTGCTGTGACTGAGAATAGAATAAAATGTGTCCTCAGTTTAGTTTTTATAAGCATATTCCTAATATAATTTTAAAATATGCCATTTTCTAGGTCCTTTAAATTGAAGGTATCTAGCTCTAATCCTGGTTAAACACACCTGAACCAAAGTAATCAGGGTATTCAGACTCACTATAAACTTCCAAGTGTGTTGGAGCTAAACTCTGCAGGATATTGACACTCCATAGATTTCTGGCCAGAAAATATCAATCTAGAGTATAGTCAACTGTCTTCACTGTATGCCTGTTTTTTTTTTAATGTTAATGTTTACTGAACTGAAAAATGCAAAGGTCACATACATGCGTTTTAAGGTACCATACTGACCTGAATATAAGACAAGTTATTTTTTCTTGGAAATACATCTGAAAAAACGCGTTTGTCTTATATTCAGGGTCTAGACTTTGATATGTCAATAATACACCCACAACTATAGGTGGCGCCAAATCCGCCTAAAACGAGTATGCCAAGAAATACATAATGTAACTGTCATGACTGTCAAGTTAGTCTGATGGAACCAAACTTCCTCTGTAAGTGATTTTAAAACATAAGACAGTACACAGATTTAAAGACTACAATAAGATTTCACGTCCAATGTTAATGAAATGTTGGTAGGCTACTATGAGATGGATAGCATACATGTTATATAATTTTAGATGGGTTACCTGTTATTTTTATGGTATATCAAAAAGTTTGTTTTTTTATTTGTAATTGTTGGTGCATTTTACCAGTATTTACCATCCTTTCAAATTACTTTCATACTTTCTTAATAAAACACCAAAAAGAGGATCTTAAAAAAAGTCTTATAACCAGGGTCGGCTTATATTTGGGTCAATACAGTACTACTGTATTTAATATATCTTAGCATAATAATTACGTTTTAAATAGTGCTGTCAAACGATTAATCACAATGAATCGCATCCAAAATAAAAGTTTTTGTTTACATAATATATGAGTGTGTACTGTGTATATTTATTATGTACATATAAAGACACACATGTGCATGTATATATTTAGGAAGAATATGTTGTGTTTACGTATTAAATATATTTATATATAATATAACTTATATTAATATAAATATATGCATGTAAATACATGTAAATATTTTCGAAATATATACAGTATGTGTGTGTCTTTATATATACATAATAAATATACACAACACACAAACATATATTATATAAACAAAAACTTTTCTTTTGTATGCAATTAATCATGATTAATCATTTGACAGCACTAGTTTTAAAATTGGCTTCATATTTTGTAAAGGGAGTGTCTCCCAATAACAAATTTCTAAATATTAATTTTACAGGGAATAGTACTGAATACTAAAACTGTGGTATCATGATAACAGTAGTGTATGGCATTTCTTACTGCATTGCTTTCAGCTGACTTACTGAGGATTTACAGACAAATGTACTAAGGCATTTAAGTCAAGCATTAAATGGAACCACTAATGAGAACCTTATCCAATTTAAGACAGTAGTACTGCAATATATTTCTTCAACCTGCTTTGAAATGAGCTCTAAATATACAAAATCAATGTCTTGAAGGCTGCTTACCGTGAACTGTCCAAAATGGTGTTCAGCCTGTGTGCGATGGTAAGCACAGTACAATGGGAAAACTCTCTTCGGATGGTGTTCTGGATGAGATCGTCTGTCTCCAGATCCACGGCTGCTGTGGCTTCATCCAGGATGAGTATACGGGATTTCCTGAGCAAGGCCCTGGCTAGACACAGCAGCTGCCTCTGACCAACACTAACACAAATCCACAAACATGCAAACATCAGAAACTAAACATACATCTGGAAACTAGAAAAATATATTAGCAATTTTGATGCACCTCATGTGCATTCAAAGCACATTCGTTCAATGCATATGAACATGTTAATGTTTCTACAGCTCACAAACCTTAAATTTTCTCCACCCTCCGAGACCTCGTGTTGAAGTCCTGTTGGCAAACCCCCAACATAATCTTTGAGATGAGACAGCTCCAGAGCGTTCCATATCTCCTCATCACTAAACTTCTCAAAAGGGTCCAGGTTCAACCGTAGAGATCCAGAGAAGAGTACTGGGTCCTGTGATAAAGCAGTTGCAATTATTCAAATGAGTGACTTTGTGATGTCACAGTATCTAAAAGAAGCACGCTGTAGTCCGAACAAGCCGTTTGTTGTAGCTCTTGAATAGTGTACATCTCCCTCTGGAGTGGACTTTGAGCTTTTGTAACCTTGCAGACCTTTTTATGCTCAAACAGCAACACTACACACTAACTAAAGTTCTGTCATAACAACTCTCGGAGGGATTGGCATAGTAATGTACATGACAATGTTAATGTATTTGGTAGAATAGATCTGCTACTCTACTGTGGCACAGCAAGTACCGAGACTTGCTACTGGCAATACATCTACAACATGCGCTGTAAGCATGTAAGAAATACTGCTGCTGCACTTAAAACATATATGAATAACCCCCATATAGCATACATGAATCATGAATCACATACAGGTGGAGCTGGGGAAGGTGGAGGGTTTCTGAAGTGCACTGCAAACTGCTACAGCAAACAAAAGCCAGGTATTTGAATAGTGAGCAGCAAGCTCATTGGCTACCGATACAGGAGAGAACCAATCAGCTGCCACATGACAATGATCTCGCCAGGTCAGATTTAGACCTATCAGAACTGCGCCATCTAGAGTTTCATGACATAACTCTGTATTTGAAAAAGTGAAAAAAATAAAATAAAATCATAAGACCCTTTTTAAATGTATTTTTATGATGCGTTTAGCATGTTTGTTTCTACAACTGTGTATAAATTACAAACAAAACCATAGCATTTTCTTAATTCAGTCTTACAGTACCAGAAACTCAAAACACAGAACCACTGGATCATCACATGACCAGGAAGAAGCATTCCTCACACTTATTTCAATTAATTCCCAGCAGTGTCCTATAAACAGGCCTCTTTGGGGTAAATTGTTAAATTGTGTGTTTGCCTGTACAAATTGTACCTTTAGGGATACTGCAACTTGCCACACCTTGAACAGGACATCTTCATACTTTATGTAACCCTTAAAAATGTATAGTAGTACCTTAAGGATACATATAACTTTTCCAAGGTTCTAATATGCACTTTTAATGGGATAGTTCACCAAAAAATTACAATTATGTCATTAATTACTCACTCTCATGTCATTCCAAACCAGTCTTCAGTACACAAATTAAGATCTTTTTGATGAAATCCAAGGGCTCTCTGACCCTCCATAGACAGCAAGGCTCCAGAAAGTTACAAAACAGTCTATGTGACAACAGTGGTTCAACCGTAATTTTAGGAAGCTACGAGAATACTTTTTGTGTGGACAAAAGCTAAAATAACTTTATTGAACAATTCTTCTCCTTCGCGTCACCATATAGCACCATTTTGGAGACTACACAGCATGCAGATCATGCGTTGTGGTAGTTTTTATAAGCATACTTCTGGTACTCTCCAAAATGGTGCTAGTGTGATTCAGAGGAGAAGAATTGTTGAACAAAATTACAGCTGAACCACTGATGTCACTTAGACTTTTTTTTTCAATGTTTATGGTACCTTTCTGGACCTTGAACGTGGTAGAGCCCTTGCTGTCTATGGAGGGTCAGAGAGCTCTTGGATTTCATGCAAAATATTTTAATTTATGTCTTACAGATTTGGAACAACATGAGGGTGAGTAATTAATGACAGAATTTTTGGGGGGTTAACTAACCTTTTAAGGGCAGAAGCAGGCAAATCTGGCCCTTAAGACAAGGGTGTACAAACCTGTTCATGGAGGAAAACTGCCCTGCAGAGTTTAGCTCCAACCCTTATCAAACACACCTGAACCAGCTAATCTAGGTCTTCATGATTACTAAAAAACTACAAGAAGGTAAGTTTGATTGGGGTTGAAACGAAACTCTGCTCTACACTGGTTTAGGGGTAAGAAAGTAGTCGCCAGTATTACCACAGTGACAGCTTGTTCCTAAAAAGGATGCAGTTGAAATGAACCTATATGTGTATAGTGTATAGTACAGTTCTGTAGTTTCATAACACTCTTTTGATATTGTAATTAAAATACAAGACTGCTTACTCTTATACCAAAAAAAAAAAAAAAAAGATTTTATATGTGGCCAACAAAAAGCAAATAATTGCCAGAGGTTTGCATCTCTTGAACAGTAGCGAAGAACCTCTCAACAAACCCTTGGTTTCTGTGCTGCTTTGCAAACCTTTGGTGAATGTGAATGCATCTTGTATCTGCACGCACCTGTGGAATGATGGTAAGTCTACCCCTGACATCATGAAGCCCCAGGGTGGAGATGTCAATACCATCGATGAGGATTCGACCTTCACTAGCTTCAATAATGCGAAACAAACAGTTGGTCAGACTAGATTTACCTGCACCAGTTCGACCAACAATGCCAATCTGGGTAAAAAGGGGAAAATACAAACAAAACTGTTAAAGTGGCATTTTCAATATTGAAAAAAGAAGAAGAAGAATCTGGTATGTCTCCTCACCTTCTCAGTGCTATTGATGTCACATGTTATTCCATGAAGAATGAGCTCCAATTCAGGCCGATACCGAACTTTGTAGTTTTCAAAACGGATATTCCCAGCAGAGGGCCAGTCATCTGGAGGACGATTACTGGTGTTCCATGCAGCCTGGAGACACAAATGTTATCACATTATAATTACTTAATTTAGAAAATGTTTTTCCAGTTCTATTTAAGGTTTTTGAAATCGCTGCATTTCACATGGATCTGTTCAAGGCCTTCAGACTCACTAGAACAGAGATATCCAATCCTACCTACCTACACCTGGTTGACCGATGTTTAGCCTTTAATTGGGTTTGGAGCTAAACTCCAGGAGAAGGATTTGACAAACCTACCTTACAGGTTTCAAATTTATTAAGTATACCACTGGTTTCACAGACAAGGCTCAAGCCTAGTCCTAGACTAAAATGTAAGTCTGAGCTGTTTCAACTGAAAGAGACTTGCACTGACTAATCAAAATACATTAGTGCCTTTGTTTTTATCTCAAAATGCACATCTAAGCACGTTTGCAAAAAATAATTACATATCCTAATTGAACAATGGCCAAATCCTGGCTTAGTCTAAGCCCTGTCAGTGAAACCAGGCCATAATGTATTCATTTTCAACGAATTAATGCTCTTTCAGGTAAAATATGATCATGCTATTTCAGAAAAACCTTCAAACAGTCGTTCTTGTAAAGTTGCACATGCTACTCTATAGGTTTTAAAATTTAAGCTAGTAATAATAATACAAATTCTTTATGAAGGTTTTGACTTAAGACAAATAACAATAACTTAAGACAGTCAATAAAATTAGGAAAATGGTTATCAGTAGAGTAATCTGAAAAATCGCACCTCGTTTTTGATCTCTGTGTACTCCCTCACTCTTTCCACAGCAACAATGTTGGTCTCCAATTCTGATGTCATTCTCACAAGCCAGTTCAAAGTTTGAGTCACCTAATAAGAACAAGAGTAGTGTTACCTAAAACACTTGAGGTTATTTGACTATCACAAGCAACTCATAATCAAAAACGTACATTTAAGGCATATGAGATAGACAGGCCAACCAGTCCGCTATTCAGAGAGTCACGAGAGATCACAGCAAACAAAGCTGCGAAAAACACCACCAGATTCCCCAGGGACTCCAAACGCATGGCCAACCACCTGGAACCCAACAAGCAGCATTCAGTGCTTATGAAGCAAAACATTTATCTCTTAACAAAAAGCTTGATATAGAGTACCATTTCTGACCTATTAGAAACAATCCAAGGATAGACACTTTTGAGATTCTGATCAATGGTGTCCTCATTTTGCTTTAGGAAACGTTGCTGGTGCCCATATGCCCTTATCACAGAGAGGCCTGATACAGTTTCTCCAAAGTGTGAGTATATGGGAGATCGAGATACAGAGTCCAGTCGTCTGAGTTGCCTGGATGTAGCAACATAGAACCTCTAAAATGCAGGAAGGAAGTTTATACAAAATTACTGAAAGGCAGCAGATGCTAATTCAGTACTGTATGTAAGAGAAGCTTGTTGCAGTGCTTTAAAAACCTATTGTCCACTCAAGAGTATATTACTGGTAGCTGTGTTACCTGGACAAAGTAGTAGATAATAGCCATTGGTACAACAACTGCGGTGAAGATTGGAGTAGCCAGACAGATAATAAACAACGTCCCTACAACTCCAAGAAGACAGAGAATCCAGGATCTGAAGGACATTGGGATCATCTCATCCACTGTAAATATATCCTAAATATAGTTGGAAAAAATCAGTTTAAGAACAGTTTAACGATTATCAAAAAAGGCTAATTTTGTATGTGTTCATATTGTGAAACATACTATTATTAACTATTATTAACATTTGTTTTGGCTTTAGAGCAAAAATAACAAGAATCATGCTCAAAATCAAGTTCAGTGTTAAATTAGGCCATCTATTACCTTAGCAAAGCGATTGACTATTCGTCCTGAAGGCGTTGTATCAAAGAACATCATGGGTACTTTCAGAATATTAGACAGCAGATTTGTGTGTAACATCCTGGATGCAGAAATGGATCCATCGGCTAGGAGTATAGTGCCAAAAAACACCAGAAAACCTGACAGAGAAAGACATGCAATTATTTAGTCACAAAGGAACATTCATGTGCTGTGTCTACCATTTTTTCTCTGTGAAACTGAGTCAGGCTGAAGCTTGCTATGCCTTTAACTATTTTGAAACAAAGAGCTAAGAACAGAGCTTTGATCCCCCCTCCTGACGATGCAGAAAGCACACTATCTTTACCTCACTCTCTAAATTCCACAAGGCCTGTTTTCCTGAATCAGATCCAAATTATTTACTACGCCTTGTAGAAAGTCTGGAATTATATGACCATGCATTTAATGCAAGAGAATGTGGCTAACATGGCACCCTGCTGCAATGTGTGGATAAAACACTTTGCGGATGCACCAAAAAAGGCTCAAAAAGCTTATTTGTCAAGATTATGCTTTACTTGATGTTCCATTCAAGTCTTTGTTAAGTCCTCATCAAGACTGGTCTAGCAAAGTTTTCTGACTACCATCAATGTCATACTGCATATCCATTTACTCGCAAGTTATTAAATATTTGTCTATTCTCTTTCAAAAAGACCACCCATATTCAATTCCAAGCAAAATATTTTGGTATTTCAGGTGTTTTGAAGATCAAGAGTTCAAGAAATGTGGTACACATATATCGTACTCTTTAAGTCAGACAACTTTTTTTTCCTCCATTAAAAGGATTTATGTGATTTGCACCAAACTGATTTTTGAGACCTCAAACAGTGTCACGGTAGAATAATTTAATACCAGAAAGTGAACTAGGAAGAGTCTCATATCTAAGTGCATTGTTTGCTTTAGATTAAATTGGAGATCATGGTTACAAGCTTATAGCACCAACAACAGACTTTGAAACGGTCTCCTAAATTGACTCAAATCACATTGCTTTTTAGACCCACTCGTCGAGCCGTCATCACTGCTTGCAGCTATATGAATACTTAACATTTATTCTGACATTTTTCATGACTAAACTAGTCTTTATACATGTATAATTATATCACATTAAAAAAAATCACAAATTTGAAACCACAAAATATCAGGTTGTTCTCTATTTCTTTCTTTTGGTAAAGGATTTTATGAAATCTCTTTTCGCTCATACCTTGGGCCAGTCCCAGGGCTCCAAAGACACCTATTCTCATGTCTCTGATATGAGATGGGTAGGTTGTGTTGTAATATTCTACAGAGTCCTCGGTCCAGTCACTGAGCCACAGACTTTGACCAATGACGGCCACATTCTGGGTGAAGTAGAACACGAAACTCCAGGAGACGTAACACCAGCCCATAGACCTCAGATACTGAAGATACACTGAGAATTTCACCTGGTATATGGATCAAAAAAGTAATTTGCACAAAATTAGTGAGGGAAAAATGGATAACAAAACATGGAAAATTAAAAGTGCATTTAGTTACTATTATGTACCCTTCCTGTCTCCATTGCCTCTTTTTCAATCAGTCGCTGTCCCTTCTTATCTCCGGAGTCTTTTTTGGATCGAACAGAGCTGTTTTTCCTCACTTTCACACTAAAGACAAAAAATATATATATCAATAAATAAATATAGCTGCAAGCAGCAATTACGGGGCCAAGCACTAGGCAAGGGAAGCGTCAGACCAACTGCAGCAATGAGTAATTAAAGCCATTTTAAGGTGATTTTGGTCAAAATAGGTGAAAAATCATGAAAACAACCACTAGTAATATGATTTAATCGGTTATCACTTTGACCACACGGTGGAACTGTCTCAAAATGTTTTGAGTACTTTCAGGTCATGGTTTTGATGGTACATAATGGTACACCAATGCATTGGTAAAAATGTAGCATTATATCATAATACTCTATTGTAGTCAATGGCAATTTCATGTTTTGTTCAATTATAGCACCACAAAGAGGCACAATCCCACCAAATTCTTTGTGTCCTTAGAGTGTGTCCATACATTTGTGTCAAATTTGGTGAAAATATCTCATTTTGTTTTGTAGTTATTGCCATTTTTATAAATGAGATGAGAAAAAATGACAGATGGCTGACATTGTTTGCATTTTTTTGCCACTTACTATCAAAATTTTGGCAATTGGGCATTAACTTATGGTCGGCACACTATGTTTCCGAATTTCCTACAGTGGTTTTACGTCGATCAGAGTAACGGTTTCTAAGATATTGGCAAATGTGTTTTAAGTGCTAAAATGCAATGTTGCACAAACCATAAATCAAAACCTAGCATGTTTGATATAAGTTGACCACACCCAAAGTTATACTCTTGCAAATATTTGATTTTTCCACTAGGTGGTGCTGGCTCAAAACTTCTCAGGCTCCTTCAGGGCATCATGCTGATGACCCATACCAAGTTTTATAACGATATGTCAATGCATTTGTAAAATATAGCATTTTACGACACAATTCAAAATGGCGACGCCCAAAATGGGTGACATGGGAAAACTGGGTATCATTCGGCATGATGTGCAGAATCTAAAGAGACCAGTTTTGTGATTTATGGCCAAACAACTCAGAAGTTATAAGCTAAAATAGACACTTTTCGTATCTCCTGACCACTAGGTGGCACTGCGCCAAAACACTGCAGGTAGCCTCAGGTAATGCTGACACACCATTGTTTTAACACACACCAAGTTTGGTCTCAATACGCCAAACCATTGCGGAGATATAGCCTCACATCCATTTTTCCATGCTTATTTGCACGTTATTCGAGAACGGTTTGACTAATCAACTTGAATTCCATAACTTTTTGCCAGCATGGTCTGAAGATGACCTGAGCCAATTTTGGTGAAAATCTGACAAACCGTCTAGGACGAGTTCGAAAAAGTAGGTTTTACAAACAATTAATAATTTAAAAAAAAAAACTTTTTTTATTTTTGCCATGAGCCAAGGAATTTTGCTTCTGTGCCTTACGGTTCAAAAGTTATTAGTGTAAGCAAAGTGAAACTTTGGACAAGTGGTGGAGCTAGAGAGTTTGAGTTAGAGACTCCAAATTTGCTATAGTTAATGTTGAGACTATCAGTGTGCCAGATTTCACAACTTTCCCGCAAGTGGTTCTATGGGCTGCTCAATGGCGGGAGAAGAAGAAGAAAAAGAACACCAACGGATACAATAGGTGCTTGGCCCCTAATAATTTCAGTAGCATATGTGAAGATCATGAGAATAATTGCTCAACTGGGGCAACATTCAGTTATATCTGTGGTCTATGGTGTGTTGATTTTACCTTCCATTTTCTTTGCTGTGCCGTTGGCTGTGGCGCAAGCTGTTTTCTCTCTTTAGTGTGTTTGAGACAATGTCCTCAGGACATTCATCAGCCTGTGGCTCCAAACCCTCCGGCAGCGTATCAATCTGCTCATAGTCTGACCCCTGAGCTGATGTTTTTTAAACAATGAAAACAATCAGTAAAGTTAGTTTATATGTGTAGATACTTGTCCACATGTTTTGATGTTAGCAAACATACTTCAAAACTGTGCATTTCAATTATAGGCCTATTTTAAATGTAATGTTTCAGAGATCATAGGTCATAGGTCCACAAACAGTCATTGGCCATTCACAACCACAATGGCATGAGGAAAGGCAACTTGCACCAAGAAATAAAGCAATCAAGAGAAAAAGACAGAAAGCCACACTTTAGTAGCTGAAGCATGTAGACCTTGCAAGCCCTGTGGTACAGCTTTTAGGATGTGTTCAGATGGGCATCTTAGAATTTACACAATATTTGAAACTCAGAAGAAGATCCAAAGATTGGATGTGAGACAAACCTTTATTGGCATTAGCATTGCTGCTTTCTTCTTTGGCGTACGTTTCCAGGAATTCAGAGAAAGCTCCTTTACTGGCTCGAAGACTGTCGTATGATCCTACCTCAGACACAGACCCATTTACCAATACAACAATCTCATCTACATACGGCAGGAAGCTGACTCCATGTGTTACCAGGATACGAGTCTACAGAAAGAGAAAGAGAAGAGGACAAAACAGACCAATAAATTTGATTTAATGTAAAATGATTACAGAACTCCACTGGAGAAACCAAAGTCTACATTTGAGAACAGTTGTGAATCTGAGTCAGTCAATTTATATATATATAGATTTTATAGAATTTATATAATAAAAGATTTTAAGCTTTTTAGTGTAGGCAGAGTATTGACATTAGTCTTCTACCTTGTCTTTGAGCAGTCCTTTGGGTCCGATCACCCTTTCAAACAGATGTTTTCCCACATGTGAGTCTACAGCAGACAGTGGGTCATCCAGAAGGTACACATCTGAGGAGCTGTAAACTGCTCTGGCCAGGCTCACCCTCTGTTTCTGTCCTCCACTCAGATTGATGCCCTGTGACACAGAACATAAAAAAGTGAAACGTTAGATAATCAGAGTTTCCCAACCCTGTTCCTGGAAGCACACTAGCACTACACATATCTGAAATCTTCCTAATCAAATAATTGACCTCATCAGCTCATTAGGCACTCAAAGACCTGAAACAGATGGGCCAGACATCCAAAAATGTGTTCCACTGGTGTTGCATAGGGCCATTTCCATTTTACTTTTTCCCAAATTCCGTTTTTTTCCATTTACATTTTTCTGCATTTTTCTGGAATCCTTTTTAATGGTTAAATAAAAAAATTAATTAAAATCATGAAATATATACAAGTTAACATCAGTTTATTAAAGGTTTAACAAAAATTACATGTTTAGGGCCCTATGAAATGTTCTTACCTTATGTTTTATTGTTACCAAATTCTGTTTTCAGCATGTCTAATTATTTGAATGCATAACAACTTTTATTTATTTTTACAATAGTCTTGTGGATTTTTATTCCCAGACATTTACTTTTTACATTTGCATTTACAGTGTATTTACATTTTTCTGGTTATCAATGGAAGGCATAAAAAATTAATTTAATTTATCTTTTAATAAAAACATTCATTTTTTTAGCAATTAAAGGGGATTTACTATTAAAATTAAAACATTAAAAAAATGTGTAATTATTTCTTTTTTAAAAAATTGAGTTTTATTAATATTTCAACAGTAGTCGTAGTAGTATAACATACATTCTAAATATTACAAATATATTTCTGTCATCTTCAAGTTAAACCGAACTTCATTCTTCTGATGGGTTGCCGTGAATAACTGTAACTGACGCTGGTTGTGGTTAGATTGGATACAGCTGCGGCCTAAAACTAACAACACATTTTACTAAAATGGAACAGTCAAATGCGAATGAATTGACCCTCAGAGCAGTTCTGGTGATGTTGTTAATTTATTTATGTCCTCATTCATTGAGACACCAGACGCTGAAGTCACAGCGAGCGTCACGCATGTGTCAGTATGTGTAGTAAACAAAACATTCATAAACACAGAGATACGCGGAACATCTGGGATTCATATTTGCATAGTCTTCTGCAGCTTAATATTTACACATACTAGTTCATATCGTGATTTGATTTAATTTGATGACATACTTTTGATTTATTCTTCCAAACTTTGACAAATTCGCTGACATTCCGCGTTAAACAGTAAATTCCCTTTTTATGACTTTTATGATGATTCCATCGTGGAAATCATAGGTCCCTAGTTGCACCAGGATCAAAGTTGAGAAACCCCAATCTGGACACCAGGGTATATTGTTTAATAATCAACAATGAAATATGTACCACATTCCTAAATCTAGACAAATCTAGTACATTGTCCATTGACAAGTCAGTAAAGTTTGCAACCGACACACATCTGATGATTGGTTAAGCATGTGTCGATAAGCTCAAAATGGCAAAATATCTGTTTGGTTGATATGTAGGACTATTACATTGTTATTTTCCAGGGCTCACAAAATCGCTAGCCCGATGTCCTGGGGCTATTGTGTTTACCAGTCGGGCTACCAAAATGTTTCACTGACCTGCCCGACGGGCTATCTTAAAGTACAGGGCTCCTGCAGGTCCTTAAAAACTCCTCAATTTAGTTGTATCAAATTTAAGGCCATAAACAAGTTTTAAATAAGTTAAACAGTATAAGAAAAGTCTTAATTGTAATTTTAATAGGTGGGGACGGAAAGACAAGAATTGCGGTAGGGCTGGATTAAACTGCAAAAGGCAATGATGTCATTGAATAAATATGAGCGCTGCACATTTCAAAGTCAAAACGCGGCACGGATGTGTTTAAATGAATGTATCAGAAGGGAACCAACTGTCCTCAGAAATGTGTCGTTGGCATTTTAATTTCGTCTTAAAAACAGTGTTAATGAGCACGGTGCTGCTTTGTGTACATACCCGGGAAAACGCTATTTTTCAGCGTTCCCAAAGCGCCACCTCGTGGCAGAGAATGAATTTGCATTTCTGCTGTTTATGGTCAAATTATTGCAAATATCGACCCACGTTTTATGCAGCAAACACATAGTTGTTTAGAGTTGAAAATGTGAAAGACGTTAACGTGGCTTCTAAAAATCTAAACAATTAGGACTAATATTTATGTTTCAATACATTTTTGGCTTAATGTTACCGTACACTGCCCAACCCCACTCATAACGTGTTCATTTTACTTGTGCAGCTCTTAAAAAGGGTCATAAATGGCCTTAAATTGATTTATACAAATTCTGCATGATACCCTATACATACTGAAATAAAATTCCTTCCTTAATATTTGTGGATATTGATTGACATTCCTATCTGATTTATATATGTATGTATATGACCGCCAGAGATAAACGCCAGAGATAAACTTTAACTGATTAAAAAGTTTTTAGTATGCGTTTATAAATATAATTAAAATCATAAAACTTTTAAAATAGGACTTTAAAAGCAGTTCATATGTATGATGATATAAGAGTCTAAACCTAATTGTGCAGGAGTATGAAGTAATATATTTAGTCCTGTGTCTCAGTAGAAGCTATCTGATCAAATGCAAGACAAAACTGCTGTACAGAACACATTAGTACATGTTATTTACAGTGCTATATACACTGATTGGCCATAAATAAGTTATCATCTGTATTTAAATAGTATTTAAATGTATTTAAATTTAAAGTGATTATGTTTCTGGCATTGAGTGTTTGGCACTCCAGGAAGAGAATGCCAAGATTCATCAGGCTCAAATTGTAAAAGATTACCTTTTTGCCAGTCAGTGCAAGTTGACTCCAGCATACTGTTTTCCAAAGACTTTCAATGGTTAGGACTGGTCATTAAAAATGGTTCACTAGTTCACTGATGGTGAATCCTGACATTGTCATAATGGAAGATGGATATGTCTTCTGACGTGGTTGTTTGAGAAGTAAATAGCTATGCACTGCATCAATTAGGGTTAAAAGAATTGTTGCAAAATAATCGCAGCAATAATAATCCAATCCTAAACTCTTTAGTATTTGCTCTTCTAAATCCAAATAGTGACATTTTTGTTTTAGGCAGGCATTGTATATTTCAAATATTTTCCATGCCTCTGGCAAGATGCCCATGACGTCCTTGCCTGAATCCGATATGTGAAATGTGACTTTCTGGTCACCATTCTCAGTTTTTTTTTTTTAATATGAAAGGGGGGATTCGGCATAAAAAGGGAAAATATTTTATCATCAACATGCCACACACTTTACCTTCTCTCCAATCTCAGTTTGATCTCTTCCTGGCAGAAGATCCAGGTCAGGGCCGAGTGCGCACGCATC
The DNA here is from genome assembly GCA_033026305.1 of Cirrhinus molitorella. NCBI lineage: Eukaryota > Metazoa > Chordata > Actinopteri > Cypriniformes > Cyprinidae > Cirrhinus > Cirrhinus molitorella. Next base: position 7,455,365 of record CM065126.1, on the reverse strand, counting down.
CACTACAGACAGGTACCGCTCCTCATTCAGATTAGAACCGAACAGGATGTTGTCCTTTAGAGTGGCGTTCTGAATCCACGCCTGCTGCGGGACATACGCTACAGACCCCTGAGGGAGCATGAGAGACATTGTAACTAAAGCTCCAGCCAGCAAATAATTCAAGCACAGCTGAATCTGAAACTAGACAAAAAAAATATTTTCATAAATAAGATCTGTTTGATTACTTTGATATTAATGCGACCCTTCAGGCTGTGCAATTCTCCCAGCAGAGCGGATATCAGTGATGTCTTTCCAGAGCCCACAGCCCCGACCACTGCCACCAGACGACCCCGATTAATGTCCAGAGACAGACTGAACAAAATAATCACTGGTTACAAACTGCCAGATGCATACAAACACACAGCTAATGACAGCAGTAATACTAAATAACAGTTTTAGTTGCATCTCTTATATACTGTAACAGTGTAAAAATATGAAAGTGCAATGTTGTAGTGAAACATGGCAAACCTCACTTTTTCAGAACTGGTTGAGCGTCTCTTTCCCAGGCATATGTACCACCAGAGATGCTCACGACGGCACCTAATTCAGGAATTTATGAGAACATTGATCACTCTCTCAGTTTTAATACTACACACAATACCAGGGGTGCCTAGCCCTGTTCCTGGAGATCTACCTTCCTGCAGAGTTCAGCTTCAACCCTGATCAAACACAACTGAACCAACTAATTAGGATCTGAAGGAGCACTTGATTATTACAGACAGGTGTGTTTGATCAGGGTTGGAACTGAACTCTGCAGGAAGGTAGATCTCCAGGAACAGGGTTGGGCACCCCTGCACTATTACTATAAATAATTTCAACAGTTCTAAAATCAATATTGAATTTGAAATCTAAATTTACAGCACACTACTGAAAATTTTGTCTGTCATTAGGATCAGGTTCGATTTTCTGTGTTTTCAAACCCGCAGCAAGTATTTTGATAGGAAAGGATGATGAATACAGAAAAAAATGTGGGACTCAGTGTGCAATGACCTTAAAGGTCAAATTTAATGCAGCATATTTAACCCTTTGAGCGCCGGCACTTTCACTTGCAGTTTTTCCTGATTCACAGAGAAACTTTAAATATTCAGATACGGTAAGACTAAAATCGATTAAATCAAAACAGGGCCTACTTTTATTTCTGACAATAACAGCAAAACATTGTGCTTTTGTAAAATTAACAAAACAGGGTGCGCTTTTTGCCTTTTTGGTCTCCGTGAACAATTTCTACACATCACAAATATGAACCAAAACTCAGCAAATACTTGACACACAAACATGAGAAATACGTCTATAGATACGTCTACTTTTTTACTAAAGCGAGGTACAGTCTTTCCCATATCTGAGCTTATTATATGCAGTCATACCTGCACGCAAACACCCTCACCTAGATACAAAACAGATAACAACAACAACAAAAAAAGAAATCAAGATTAATCTAATTTTCTTCGTTTTTGAAAGAATACCTGCTATGAGGAATAAACCAGAATGTACCTCAGAAGAACAGTGTGATCTGATGCGGCCTTATACAGTGGAGATCTTTTCTCTAATTTATTCTTACATACATTAGTTAATGTGTTATTTTTACATAAACTTGTATGGGTTTTACATTTTACCAAACTGAAAAGTAATGTTGAAATTTTCATAAGCTTTTTTGTTTTTCAGATATTTTGCAGAGTACTTCTATTGGTTAACCAAAGAAGGTTACATTAGCAATTAATTACTTTTTGAAAGTAACTTACCCAACACTGGTTAAAGTAACTATTTAAAATGGATTTGTTGATGTCAAAATGTGATTGATCAGATGTTAGCTTTTCTAAAACAATTTGAAATCAGCATGTCGAAGAGAAGTTGTTTTTCAAATGTTACCTGTTTTTTATCAAGTTTGTCTAAGAATTTAATAGAAAATGATGTAACAATGGGTTCTTACTGTGGCTCTCATCATGCGTCACTGCCATTGTGTCCAGATCGTCACCACTCAGAAATTTCTCGAGTCTTTTCTTAGACACAGAGGTCTGTACAGAGAGCAGATTTCAAATTAGTTCAATGAAAGTTTTTTATATAATTGCAAACAAGGATATTGAAAGGTAGCAATAAAATGCTTGGGTATAAATTTAACAGCATGTGTTTATTCATATACCTGAACCATGATGGAAATCAGCTGTGGAAGCATGGCGAGTGGGAAGCGCAGTATGTTAAATAGTGAGATGGAGGTAAAAGCCTTCTCTGCATCCAGGATGTTATTAGGACTCACAGACACAAATACAGCAAAGGTCGCCAGAGACACCTGCAGACGATATGATATGATATGAGCTCCATCTCAGTAGTTTATATGGTAACACTTAAGAATACTGTTGCATCCTTAATGAATAGCTACACAAGAACAAATGACTAATGCACTATTAATTTTAACATTTTAGTAACTACTATTAACTAACAAGAAATTATTACGATTACGCATCAGTGGTAATAACTAAAGTAATTGTAAATTATTGAGGTTTTTGTACGATTCTGGAGTCTACTATCCAAAACCTTACATATACCTCAAAAGCTTATAATGATATCAGTCATTACTACAGAGTTATCATGATCTTCAAATAATGAGTAATTTCTTCTGACGAATTTGTTAATACTTGAGTCATTACTAGTGGATTACCATTAACTTCACTTTGGAATGAATTATATCTCTGGGAGATATGAAAAAAATAGTAGATATATAGTAGTAAATAGTGAACTACACTGTAAAAAACAAAAAACTATTTGTTGAGTCAACTTAAAACCATTTGTTACTCTGCTGCACTGTTCAGTCAACTCAAATAAGTTCATTCAAGTTTAAATGTTAAGTTTTACTAAGTGACAATATTTGAGTTGACTAAACAAAATAATTGTTTGTTAAACTTAACAGCTTTGTTACTCGGCTGTCTTAAAATTTTAAGTTGAATCAACTCAAACACCTAAGTTGCCACTTAGTAAAATGTAACATTTCAAGTTGACTGAACATTTTTCTAGTTGAGTGAACTTAAAATATTAATGCATAGTTTTTTTTACAGTGTGAGTGCTATTACTTACTGATTTGTTAATCAGAGTTTCTTGTTAGATAATAGTAGTTACTAGAATGTTAATAGTGCATTAGTCATTTGTTCCTGTGTAGTTATTCATTAATGATGAACAGTATTCTATTTCTTACATTTCTTTTTGTATTCAATCAAATAACTACAAAATAAAAATGTTTTTCTTTTTTAAGCAGTTTACACACTTCAACTTTAGTCAAAAATATGAAATGAGATGCATGAGATAAGTTTTATACTTGAATCTGTTTCTCAATGCTCTTTAGCAATGACTGTTAAATATTTTCGATAAACAACATTATTGCTCAAACGGGAACATTGTTCAGCAAGCAGTGATCAGACAGTCTGTAGAGTAGAGATGTAGTCCTACTGCAAAACTAAACTATTTATACTGTGCATACTGTGTATACATCCTCCAATAGATAGTCATTTCATATACAGTATACAACATTGCGATACTCACAATAGATGGAGCACAAGAAAATATGAAGGTGGACACAGATGAGAGGTAGGCAAACTTCCTCATCACCTTCAGCTCCTTCTCTCGAATTTCCTGAACCTGAGCCTCAAACGATGATTCCCAGGCGTAATACTTCAGAACCTACGACGCGTGACAAAAAGAAGTGAAAGATGTGCAGAGAAGTCAGGTTTTCATATTCTCATTTGACTGGTTTGAAAATAAAAATATGACATGAAGCATGTCAGAGGAGTGCAAGAAACCACTTACTTTTATTCCATTCAATATGTCATTTACAATTTTCATGCGTGTGTCTTTAAATTTCATGTTTTGCATCTGAAAAGAAAAACATTGGTCTTATATTTCTTTTGTAATCAGATACATCTTTTACAAGAGCAATGCTTTTTAAAGCAAACCGGATCACCTGGAAGCCCCTGGATTTGGTGGCCAGCCAGCCATTGATGGGCACCATCAGCACCATGACCAGCAGACCAGCCAGAACAGAGGGACCCAACTCAATCCAGAGGAAAGCGATGGACAGAGCGATCTGCAGCGGACACGACCACAGCAAATGGATGAAGTTGGTGACGTCGTTAAATCTTTGGGCGTCCGCTGACATCAGGTTGACTATCTCTCCAGCAGTTGACTCTTTCCTTGAGTCGTTAGATACGACCAATGCCTGAGAGGAACCAGTAAATAATGAGTCGTCACAACATTAACCACAAATATGGCTCTACAAATTGATGCAACGGAGAGATCTTTCAGCATACCTTCTTATAAACAGCAGCCATGAGGGCTGTGCGCACTTTCATACCCAGGATAAAACATCGCTGGAAATATTGCTGTAGAAAAACCGACTGTAAAAAAGCCACCGCCAAAAGTAGCACCGCATACAGGTAACCAGACCATGCATGACTTGTTTTGTCCTGAGTGAAGGAGATCATTAACCTGTGACAAACCACATCGCACATTGGTAAGCAGTCCAGCAGCTTCAGAAACACCACAAAAAGAACAACCATAAGGTCCAAGCCTAAAGACCAGAAACTCTTGTGGTACAATGAACGCAGAAGGCCACTTACTTGAGAATCTGTGGGCTTGCAAATGACAGAAGGTCTTGTATCAGTTTGTAGAAGGCCGACTCTAAAAGCACACCTTTGAAGGTTTTAGCAATGGTGGAAACCAGCCAGGAATTAGGATAGTCTGTTTCTGATTCCTTTTCCTTCTTCTTTTTGTCTTTCTTCTTTCCTGTCTCCTCCTATTGTGAGTGCAACACTTAGTGTTTGGTCCTTAGATTCTTTTGCTTTGACAGATTACACTTAAAAATCTTAAATACTACTTAAATAGGGCACTACAAAGTTACATTTATTTAACTCTTTTTTGAACATATACCTGAAACTTTCCAAACTTAAATTTGTATAAAATTCATGAACAAAAATCATTTTGTAATATGATTTTGATGTACATTTTCCATGGTAATGCGATATCTGATTTTAAAATAATTTTCAAAGGATGAATTTTGTTTTCTACTGATATATAATTTCTTATCATTCCTAAAGCGTGATAGGGAAAAGGGCAACAAAGAAAGTATTTTTGTGACAAATGTCAGAACTCCTGTTATGAAGTAGATTTTTTGGGGTGCACTCTTGTCATAAATTAATCTATTACGTTTCCTACATAATTCATAACACAAAAGTGGTCAGATATCTATTTAGGAGTCTTAGACCTTTACAACAATATACAGTTTGTCATGATAAGATTAGGATTTAGGCATCCTGTTGACGGGACATTGACAGTTAAAGGGTTAAAGAGCAATTTTATATTGGTTTTCACTTTTAAATGTTTTGTTTAGTCTGTCTAAAAGAAAACAACATTATTTTGTATATATTTTTAAAGTACATAACAAAAAGCATGATGCATATTTTAAAAAGGCATCACAACATATAAGATTTTTAAGTTTTTATTTTATTTAGTAAGTAAACTTACTGACTAAACACTGACTAATCCAATATGGTTTTAGTTTTATCTTAAGTGAAAATTATATTATTATACATTATTAATATAGCTAATTTAGTCTTTGGTTAAAATGACATGTAAACAGCCTGAAATGATTTTACTGTCTTACATTAAGTACATTTTGTCTTATGTATGCATGTTTTTGTTGTTGGAAATAGAAATATCTAAAAGGTTTGAACCAAATCACAAATATCATTTTTAATGTATACATTTGGCTTTTTTATGTTGGTCCAAATTAGTAGTAGTTGCGTTAGTAGTAGTTTGCTACAAACTCTTCATCACAATCCTAGTCATTAGTAGTAATGCTAAGAGCTGTTTATACACTAATTATTCTACTCTTACCATGACTAGAACATCTTGACTGACTCCTTTGGCCAAGCCGTTCTGATGATCATCTTTAGTCTTTTGTTTACTTTGTTTCGTCTGTAGGCTGCTGCGGGCTTTTTTCAGCTCGTTTGCCATAACGTCCTGAAACTGTTGACAGATGGTCTGAGTGGAGTCCTTCTCATTCAGATCCCACATGTCCTCCTGAACCAGAGGCCTCTTAAAGCCTTTGATTACCATGCTGAAGAACAAGATTCACAAGAGTATTATACACATGAGAGATGAATACCATATGAATTGTACTTTTTAATGATTTACTAATCAGTAAAAAGAATAACAGATGACAAAAAGACAAAATGAAGTAAACTCAGACCCACCTGTTAAACCAGTTAAAGGTGATTCTGCTGAGAAATGTTGCTCTGGCTTCAGGATTCTGCCACGAATTAGAGAAAGACAAATATACATTTACTGCATGTTTAAGTGACGCAACAATTGAGATTTCTCATAAGCTTCCGTACCTTTTTTGAAATTCTTTTAATTTCAGGTGAAACATCGGCGATGGCTGATAAAACTAAAGCAATCAGCTGGAGTCCATAGCTGATGTAGAACAGGCAGAAGCGTGGAACATCAGCGATTTCTTCCTGAGGAGAAACATGTCAAATACAAGATTATTTCAGTGAGACTGTACAATAATGTTCAATTCAGTAATATTACTTCATGCATTAAGAACACTCATTGTTCACTCATTGTTCATAGTACATGAACTAATGTCAATTCATAACATTTGAAAGAAGGTCATAATGTTTATTTTATAATAACTTACTGTGTCTATTGTCCACACTAAGCAGCTTACATTAGTACATATACATTATTACATATGGTTTACATTTGACGATAATAATAATAATTTGTAGTAGTAATAGTAGTATCGTTATTATTATAAAAACCTAAGGTCACTTTACAAAAATATAAACAATCAACCAGATGAGATTTTCTGCATAGAAAATATTGCTCTATTTGAATTTACTTTATGTGTGCTGATAGAGATGGGCACAGTACATATAATAGTTGTATATGAAATTAATTACTATTACACCTAATTACTATTACATGTATCAATGCGATGATTAACCCTGTAAAGTCTGAAATTTGAAAAAAAAAAAAAGTTTATTAAACCTTTAAATCTAAAATAATAATAAAAGTAATCATAAAGTTTGCATATGTATGATATAGAAAGAATATGGGGGGGGGGCTTTTTTCAGAGACTGAAATAAGACAAAATATGCAACTTGCTGCAGATGCATATGCAGATGCTGATGTTAATACAATGAAATTCTGATATTTGTAATGTAAACCTATGAGATCTTTATAACAGTAGAGCAGATACAGACATTAAACAATATAAATATCAGTCATCACACTGTATCTCCAATAATGTGTCTTAGTAAGATGAGATTGAAATGATCCAAACATATAATGCAGTGTAATCCAAAGAAGATTAAGAAATGGACAAATAAATGTTCCTCAAAAGATGTGAGATGTTTTGGAGACTTGGGAAGATCATGCCTCCACTGAGGAACAGAGAAAGTAAAGCTTCTGGAAACAAACGTTCCTCAAAAGATCCTGATGATCAGATTTGACACTTACTGATTTTTCTAAAAAGTGATTCATGGAGAATCAAATAAAGTCAAAGAAGTTGAAGAACAAAAAAACGAAAAAGCAGAAGTCATAGAAGTCGAATGAAGTAGAAGTCGAAGAAAAAGTTAAAGAAGCAGAACCCATAAAAGCTGAAGAAGTAGAAGTCGAAGAAAAAGTCGAAAAAGCAAAAGCCATAGAAGTCAAAGAAGCAAAGTCAAAGAAAAAGTTGGAGAAGCAGAACCCATAGAAGTCGAAGAAAAAGTCGAAGAAGCAAAAGCCATAGAAGTCAAAGAAAAAGTCAAAGAAGCAGAACCCATAGAAGTCGAAGAAAAAGTCGAAAAAAGCAGAAGCCATAGAAGTCGAAGAAGCAGAAGTCAAAGAAAAAGTTGAAGCAGCAGAAGCTATAGAAGTCAAAGGAAAAGTCGAAGAAGCAAAAGCCATAGAAGAAGTCGAAGAAGTAGAAGTCGAAGAAAAAGTCGAAGAAACAAAAGCTATATAAAAAGTCGAAGAAGTAGAAGCTGAAGAAAAAGTCGAAGAAGCAGAAACCATAGAAGTCGAAAAAGCAGAACCCATAGAATTTGAAGAAGTAGACGTCAAAGAAAAAAATGAAGAAGCAGAAGCCATAGAAGTCGAAGAAGTAGAAGTTGAAGAAAAAGTCGAAGAAGCAAAAGCCATTAAAGTCGAAGAAGCAGAAGCCATAGAAGTCGAAAAAGTAGAAGTAAAAAAATGTCGAAAAAGCAGAAGCCATAGAAGTCGAAGAAGTAGAAGTAAAAAAAAGTCGAAAAAGCAGAAGCCATAGAAGTCAAAGAAAAAATCGAAGAAGCAGAAGCCATAGAAGTCGAAGAAGTAGAAGTAAAAAAATGTCGAAAAAGCAGAAGCCATAGAAGTCGAAGAAGTAGAAGTTGAAGAAAAAGTCGAAGAAGCAAAAGCCATTAAAGTCGAAGAAGCAGAAGCCATAGAAGTCGAAAAAGTAGAAGTAAAAAAATGCCGAAAAAGCAGAAGCCATAGAAGTCGAAGAAGTAGAAGAAAAAAAAAGTCGAAAAAGCAGAAGCCATAGAAGTCAAAGAAAAAATCGAAGAAGCAGAAGCCATAGAAGTCGAAGAAGTAGAAGTAAAAAAAAAAGTCAAAAAAGCAGAAGCCATAGAAGTCGAAGAAAAAGTCAAAGAAGTAGAAGCTGCTTCAGTCCAGTAAGTAGAAATATCACTCAAATGAATTCTTATGTTTACCTGATAAAAAATCTGTCAGGATTTACAGCAAAAAGACATGAGAAGCACAAGCTGAAGGACGTTTATACAATTAGACTAAAAATCCTTTTACTGAGAAAAAAAAACCTCTAAACTATCAATCAGATGACAGAAGACATGGAGTAGATTGAGTGCAACAAATTTATCAAACAAAGTTCAATCATGTTGATCATTTTGTAGCAGTGGTTTTCAATTCTGGTCCTGGGGACCCACTGCTCTGCACATTTTGTGTGTCTCCTTTATTTAACACACCTGATTCAGATCATCAGCTCGTTAGGCGAGAGATCCATGAACTGAACTGAGTGTGTCAGATAAGGGAGACATACAAAATGTGCAGAGTAGTGAGTCCCCAGGACCAGGATTGAAAACCACTGTAATATAGCATTTGCAAGCAATACTCCTCAGCACAGGTAGATGTGGAGCTGTGAGTGTCAGTACCTTGTTCAGTGCATCTCTCAGTAAGGTCTGGAACTGGAAGACGGCACACAGCACCTGAAGCAGCCAGAACACAAAGAGACTCCCAGAGTCCACAGATCTCAGTCTGCGCCGCACAGACTCCTGACACAGCATCACAATTATCTACACAAAACACAGAACGCTCAACATATTAACATCTTCAATTATTTACAGAGTGATTTGATCTGCATGTAAATGAAGCGTATGCTTACACAGCTTATTAAATAAATATTTATGAACTTACCCATGAGACGGCAAACAGAACCGGATTGGTGTAGAGCACCACTGGATGTTTCTGAGCTGTGGAATCACTCGACGGCCCATAATCTTCACCGAGAGTGAGTGCTAGCTCCGCTATCGCTGTCAGTAACAGCAGGCCAGCCACGACCTTTCGCACAACAACAACAACAACAGAGATGTGAGAATGACAATCATTCAGACAAATGTAAAAAGTTGCAAAAGTTGCACGGTCACAAAATTACAGCCCCAATTACAGAAACGTTTTGTGAAATGCCATAAACTCAAGAATATGTTATCTGTTCATTCTCTTTAACCTTTATTTAATTGACTAAAGTACAAAGGAAAATTTTGATTGAAAACTTTTAGAATTTTTGTATTTTGTAAATATAACCAAATTTAGAGTTTCATGGCTGCAACACACTCCAAAAAAGGTCAGAGGCAAAATTAAAGGAGCATTTCAGTCTTTGCAAGTTAAGTTTGTGCCAAAATTGATGACAAAAGTGCATGTCAAACAAATCAAAAATCGTATTTCTTAATAGAAAAATACAAAGAATTTAGGTTTTTCACCAACTACCACATATAATATTGTGAAAAGATTCAGAGAAAGGTCAGTCTGTGTAGGGCAAGACACTTCAGGTGAATGTGCATGACCTTTGAGTCCTCAGATTGCATTGAATAAGAAACCGTCATGGTGAGGTGTTAAATATAGCCACTCAGGGATACTTCGGAAAACCGCTGTCACTGGGATGTTTCTGGGAAAAATTGATGCTCAGTTCTCAGTACCAAAGACCAAAGTGACCATCCAGATTTTTATCAGCGACAGGGGTGCAGCAGAGCAAACAGCATTAGTGAGTGGAATATGTGTAAAGGTACTATTAAAATGGAGGCATGTATTGTGATTGTACAAACACATATAGTAGTCAACATTTGAAGTGGATCAAAACGTGGATTTTCATCAAAGTTGTCCTAAAACCAAAACAATACCTGTTCTTGTCTTAGGACAACTTTGGTGAACTTTTTTGATCCACTTCAAATGTTGACTACTGTATACTGCCATCAAGATGATGTATTTCATGGTTATTAGATCAAGACATTGCCAGGTCTCATTCTGCATGTGCTACAACAGTATGGTTTCGTAGGCACAAGCTGAATGTGCTAGACTGAAAACAGCTATCACAGACTGCTGAGCATCTGAAGCAAAACTTGAAGTATTAGTATCCTCAATTCTCAAACAGTTAAACATTGTAATTAAAAACAAAGTTGATGTGGCACAGCGTTAAACATTTTTGGAGTGTGCTGCAGCCATGAAAATCAAAATTTGGTTATATTTACAAAATAAAATTAAAAGTTGGCCACTGAAAACATTGGACATTTTCTCTTTATACTTTAGTCAATTAAATAAAGGTTAAAAAGAATGAACAGATAACACATTCTTGATTTTACGGCATTTCACGGAACTTTCCAACTTTTCTACAATTGGGGTTGTAAATATGACTAACACTGCTATATACAGGAATAAACTTTTGTCAAAACCTCTTAGACAAAATGCAGTGACACTGGACCCCAACCATTGTGAGGAGAATTTGACTCAACAAGGGTAAGAGTAAAGGTACTGAATTGTTATTTTTGGGTGAACTGTACATTAAAGTCAGCTTGAAACAGAGGGTGTGATTTTGTGACATATCTGAGTGAAAGCTTACTGGAATACACAGATCTGAGAACAGTCTCTTAATGTCCACAGTGTGGAGAAACGATGAGTGAGCTAATGCTGTGTGTCAAAGTTTTGACTGAAGCAGGCAAAATGTTTCTAATGCATTTTTTATTAAACATTTTTTAATGTGACTTACTGTCTTATATATTGTATACAGGGCTTCAGTAAGTAGTTTCCATTTGTTCATTTGACTATCTCTGAAAAAATTGTTTTAAATGAATGTTGTTGAACTATTGATATTTGTTATAACTTCACCTGTTTGCAGATGTAGAGTTTTGAGAGCGGACCTTTGGCTGGTTTCTTACAGAAATTAGTGAAGTGCCATGGAGCACAAAGCCACAGGAAAGCTAACGGAAGCCACACCAGCACCGTTCGCTCCACACATATCGGCAGATCTGGGTCCGGACGCTGCAGGTAGGAGGCATTCTGACACAAACACAAACGAACAAACACAAGTGAGGAACACTGAATGAACGGCATGACGTCAGTGAAATGATAGACTGGCAGAAGGCCATCTGCAGTCTCACTGTGACTAAGTGTGTCAGCATGATTTTGCTGACTCTGTCAGACTGTTAATGATTACAGAGATTATAGTAGTTACACGCAAAACAATGTATGACTAAAGTCTTTTCATTACTATCAAAATACAAAGCCATGAACTTCTTTTTCTCCAGAATTTACCTATTAAGGTTATTTATTTTACAAAGTGGAGGTGCAGGACATTAGCTTGTTCAGGCCTTTCATTTCAATGGACTTCACATTTCAGTGTTGTTTGTCTGAAATCGTCCTACTTTTGGGTGTCACCTGCAATTGACCTTTATCTTTTGATCATAAAGTATAATATTAAATAAGCTGGTTAACATCTTTGAGCACTGCATGTTTAATTCTGTTATAAAACATTATAACTCCATAGCAATTTGACAAAGTTGAATTTTTCATGTTTGCTTTCCAGCATGTTTTTCTTTCTTTCTTTTCATTTAAAAGTCTTCATCAAAGTAATTCTAGGCATTCACACAGATTTTTCTTTACTAGATGCACTATTTAAGTCTTTGTTTATGTCACAATTTTTCATAATCTTTCTTTCTGTTACAGCTAAAAAATTTTTAGCTTAATCCATTTCCAGTAATAAAAATTACATATCCTAAATATTATTTTTGAAATTAAATCACCATTAATCTACAACTTCACCTAAGCCTCAATTTATTTAAAATTCCGGTAACACTTTAGAATAGGTAACACTTATTACTACTAACTAGCTGTTTATTTGCATGCATATTGCTAGAATTTTAGCCATTCATTAGTACTAGTTAATCACATATTAATGCCTTATTCTGCATGACCTTATTGTACATCTAATCCTACCCAATACCTAAACTTAACATCTACCTTACTATTAATAATCAGCAAATTGGAAATTTACTAAGGGAAAAATCATAGTTAGTAGTGAATAAGTGTTACTAAATATAAAGTGTTACCAAAATTCCTTAAAATAATTTACAACAAATCCATATTTTGATACACTTTTACAAAATGATCATAAACTGAAATTGGTCATATCTTTACTTGTCCAAGAAACATAATTTACTTTTGAGCAGGTTAAAATATAATTTGGTCTCTTTTTATGAATATAGATCCTACAATATCCCTGGAATAGTATGTTGTACTGTGGTAAGTAGTGAAATCTTACTGTTTTATCATTCAGAACTTAGAAACTTGAAAATGAGAAACTTCATAAAAGAGAATCTGACAAAACTTACCCAGAAAATGGATCCGCAGTATTCCTCTAAAGCAGCAGACATGTTTTTTCCATCACCACTGACCAGCAGCAGAAGCAGATGATGCTTTTCTTTCACAGGACGCAAGCACTGACTCTCTGAGCTATAAAGTTATACTGATTCTCTAAGCTATAAATCTATAATTCTGGTGGATAAGTCACATAAACCTTGAGTTGATCTACTATCCTTAACTTTAGTCTTTTATAAATAATCCTCTAAGAGACTTCATCCACGTCAGCTCCCTCGCGCTCATCCAAGTGACAATGCCGTCTCAGAGCGTCCTGTCTGAATAAATGCATAAAAAATGACTTTCACCTTTCCCCACTTCTTCAAAAAGAAACAGCCCAGCGATTACTGCTCAGTTGTCATTACTCACCAGTCTAAAGTCCAGAAGCACCATGGTCATGTACATGTGAGGAGGGGGAGGAGGGACACACAGCGGGAAAGACACATTTCCCTCTTTCTACTTCTGTGGGTTAGGGGCGTAGGGTTTCCTGCCATTTCCTGTCTTTCATTTAAAATCATTAAAGAAAGATAAACAAAGGATAGCTGCCTGTGGCTAGTGTTATGTTGGGGTAAAATGTGTATTATGCTTGTCATTGTGTAAGAATAGACTATCCGTCTTTTGTGTTTCTTCAAGTGTTTCAAATCTATATCCACAGTTGTTTAGAATTTCACAAACGTCGCAAAAGGTTTACAACTTCAGTCCTTGAAATTGGTAAAGCAAACACACACAAACTGAGAGAGAGAGAGAGAGAGAGAGAGAGAGAGAGAAATAATTGGCTGTAAATTTATGCTTTACAGATTAGATTAGAGTTTGTCAGTTATGTTGTACAAAGAAAACATCACTATAAATGCTACCAACATTCAGTACTCATATGAGAAAAGATTAATATCAAACAAGTGTAAGGATATAACAAAAACATACATTGTTATATCCTATATATTATACCTAATATATAGGATATAACAAAAATATGCCTAAAAATCCATTTCCAAATTTCAAATGAGTGAGGCATTTTAATATGGTCTTTTTTTTTCACATTATAATCTTCTGCCCATTGATAATGTTTACAGTTAATCATTACAATATACATGATAAGATACAGTGTACTGTGAGTCATCGAGGAATCAAGGACACAGCGTGACAGACAAAATGACAATTACACAGCATTTTTGCTCGTAATTGTTTGCTCTAATGAAAATGATGTCCTAGAAGTAAAAAATGTTAGTTTTTTAATTCTGGGACATCACCCCTACTTTTAAACAATTAATCAAATCAGCTATACTGGTTATATAAGTGATATGTATGTGCTAAGCAAACACTAAAGAATCCGAATAATTATTTAATTCACCCACTATGTTACTATGCATTGCTAATATTTATTGCTCTTAATAATATGTTAAAATTGTCAAATCAATAGAGAATCCCACCCTGCCCCCATTCACAAATATATACCTTGTGTGTATGTGAAAGGGTGAATGGACACAGGTCAACTTCATAAGTGAGCTATTTCATTATATAAGACCTGAGTGACAATAAGTACGGCATAAAAAAATTGGATATGTCATAGTTGAAGCACAGCTAAGCATGCACTCTGATTGGCAGCTCAGTATCAATCTGATATCAGTACTGTTTTTTTTTTTATTCCACAACATATGTACCTCACTACCTACACATAAAACGTTACTTAGATCAGTGGTTCTCAAACTTTTACACCAAGTACCACCTCAGGAAATATTAGCAGGCCTAATTATTCAGCTATAGCTATGCACAGTTCAAAAATGAGAATATTTATTATTGTCGGCCACTTTAAACATTGCAAATACAGTTTGAACATTAACACTGCACTGTGCTTATATACAGGTAAATAAAACACTTACTGATTAAATTAAAATGTAGGCTACTGTAACGTTACCTAAAAATTAAATAAAAAAATGTACTGTACTTAAATGTAAAGTAAAAAAAAATGTACAGTAGGCCTACTTGATCAGGCATATACACCTTGCAAACGTACTTTGGGTTACTCCACCCCAAAATGAAAATTTTGTCATTAATCACTTACCCCCATTTCGTCCCAACCCCGTAAAAGCTTCGTCCTGGAACACAAATTAAGATATTTTTGATGCATTCTGACAGCAATGTAAGTAACACGATCAACGTCCAGAAACGTAGCAAGGAGATCAGCAAGGAGATCGGTAAGGAGTTCGTCTCCTCCGTGTCACCCTAGCACCATTTTGGGGCGTTAAACGCAAACAACGTACGTTGTTCTCTGTCAGCTGCGTCACGCTGTTTTCAGTCAAATCAAGCGTAAACAGCGTATCCACATGAAGCAACTGATAGAGAACATTGTACGACGTTTGCGTTCAATGGATACGCTCCAAATGCATAAAAATATATCCTAATTTGCGTTCCGAATACGAACGAAGCTTTTTACGGGTTTGGAACGACATGGGGCTAAGTAATTAATGACAAAATTTTCATTTTGGGGTAACCCTTTAATTTACATTTAATTAAGTAATTTCTCTGCGTACCACCAGAGGGAGCCCCATGTACGCCTAGTGGTACGAGTACCACACTTTGAGAACCAGTGTTTTAACCGAACCAGGGTTTCAAGGGCAAAAATCTTGACAACATACATGTCTGTTCTTATCAGGTAGGTAGGTGAAATAATAGGGTTAATATCTTATTTAAAACTGCTTGTACATATATTTACTATATATTTATTTTAACTTTAGTTTGTAAAAATATTGCACCCTTTCCTCCTTTCCTGCTTACTAAGTCCTTCTCTAGGCTATATGATTTAGCTCTTCCACATTTTTTCTGTGGTTTAGACGAAGCTGGAATACACTACACGATTTTTTGCCCTGATTTTCGTTCTATTTCCAGTCTGCAGAAGTTGACGCTAGTTGCCGAAAGTCAGAGCCAGTCTGCCGATTTCAGCTGACAGATTCGATAGAAAATCGGGATGTGTATGATGGTCACAGATCCGATTTTACAGCGTCAGATTTTGATTCCATCCAGTCGGAGGTTATCAAACCATGTTTGATATTTTGAGCCGATTTTAGAACACATGATCATCTGTCATGCGTCTCCTAGCAACCAGGCACGCAATTCTGTGTGAGTTTGTTGTGATCGGAATGACTTGAAATCTGTTAGTGTATGATCCTAATCGTGTAGTGTATGATGCTCAGTTGTTCTCTGTAATCATTTGTAAAGTCGGCAGGTGTATGATGCCTAGATTTTTCAAATCTGTTCAGATTTTAAAAGTCGTGTAGTGTATTCCAGCCAGCAGAACAAAGTATTGTCATCATTTACTCAAGCACAAATTGTACCCAACCTCTATGAATTTCTTTTTTTCTGCTGAGCAGCTGATATAGGCACTGTTATTGACATACTAAGGACATCGGTGACAACATTCTGCAAAAATAGCTTAACAGAAGAAAGATGTGATGGTTTCCACTGTCTGGAACTATTTGGAAATAATGTTTTTATTTGAAAATACCATTTAAGACCATTTAACATCTGAATTACATATTAAATATTTAGCTTCTTACCTCACACTCTTTCACCATAAAAACAAGCGTCACATTGGAATTCTCCTTTGGCTTCTGTGAACAGTAAAGCCAAACTTCTTTGATTTAATATTGCCCACCATAATCATTTTGATAATAATAATAATAAATCAGTAAATTTTTGGAAAATTTGTACTTTTAAGAGTAGATTTAAAAATGGGTATTTTTACTTTAACTCGAGTACATTTCTAACGGAAAAAAAATACTTTTACTTTGCTACAATAGGTGGTGTTCCTCTCGTTATTTAATTTTTTCAATACATGTTAAGAAATACATAGTTTATTTCAAGCATAAATGACGCCTCATTTGCGAATAAATCACTCTTTTGAGTCGATTCTGTTCAAGGCCTTGAACAAACAAGCCTGCAAAATGGTCTGAATTGGTTTGCAAATCACTTTGAATGATTTGTTCAGTTCCCTGCATGTAATGAATCATCTGTTTCTCATTAGTTTAGGGTCATTTAAAAACACAGAGAACATAAAGACCTACAGACAGTTGAAGCCAAATCTGCAAATTCTACTGTTGGCCTGCCCTGCAGTGAGGATATTTATTAGTTGAACACTGTGTGCTGTCTGTGAACAATTCCACAGGCATACATTCAATTTCATTTAATTAATATTGTAGTAGCAGTAAGCTAGATCGACTGTCACATGAAACATGTAAAGTGAAATAAATGAAACTATGAACCGTGGCATTTCATTTATAGTAGATTTGCTTTGCATTGCATCACATTACATTACATTGCAGTCTGCAGCATTGAGCATTATAACCAATCACACACGTTTCTGTTGAGCTTATAAATGCAATATCTAATCAGAGGCGTTTTGATTTGTCACCGTAGAGAACTCCGGAGTTGTTCAGTGTTTAGAGTTGTGCGCGCTCATTGACTGAATGCATTTGCAAATTCTCTCATCAGCATAAACAACAAACTGACATTGCATTACATTGCAGTTTCAGCCTTTAATTAGTTGTATGAGTTAAGGTAGTTAACTCATTGGAGACTATTAATCATTTGTAAATGTTGATAAACATTTACTATTTTTTAGCATCTTTATTGACACTGAACTTTTAACTACTTTAACAATGTTTGTGTAAAGGGTGGGTGGTTAGTTAAGTGTAGCTAAATGCTTGGTAAAGACATATCACACATTATAATTTGGGTGCAAAACTTGTTTTTATTAGCTTAACACTTACATTAGTATACTATTGTATCATTAAACAGAATATTTCTTGACTCATACATCAACAGGAAGGGGGAAAACTAATTTTCAAGAAAATACTTTATATTTATCAAAACAATGCAATATAAAGAGATTGAATTGTGTTCCCTTATAGTAATCAAATTGACTCCTGTACTCTTGTTGATCCGCCAACCCTTAAACCTACCCATACCACCAAACCTGTCCCCAGCAAAGGTGTTTAAAAATACATTTATTATTAAACATTAACAAACACATTATCTCACGTCTGTAGATATGTGAATATATATAACTAATGATCCTTAAGCATTACATAATATTTGTTAATCATTTATTAATGAAAGTTATTATTAAGTGTTACCAGATTGTTATATATACTCTTTCTTGAGTAATTATTTATATAAGTATTTGTATTTTTACTTGAGTACAGTTTTTGGCTACTCTACCCACCTCTGATGGGAAGCCATACATAGAATTCAATTCAATTCAGTTACCTTTACCTGAAGTCCTCAGCCAATATACAGAATTGTTTATAAGGAACTGGGTGAATTAAATGGTTTTAACAATGAATTTGTTTGGATAAGGAAGCAGTACCAAGACTTTTTTAAAGCCAGACCATACCCTTATCCAACGAAGGCAAAGGTAAAAGCTGAAATAGAATGCCTGTTAAGAGAACACATAAAACCGGTCAAGTGGATTCACCATTTACAAAGTTTCAGCATTCAGAACTCAAACTCTCCCAATTGATGAGACAGCCTGCTACAATAATTCAACCAGATTCCACACATTGACCACACTTTGCTTTCTTTATTTTTCCATTTTTTTTGATGCAGTGACAAACCGCCAGTCATTTAGTGAAGCAGGTGAAAACCTTCAGACACAAATACAAACTGTAAGCACAAATAAATACAATACAAAATACAAAGCAAGGCTTACATACAAAGTGTTCTTTTTAAAGTAGCATAAAGAATATCATGCAAGTAGATGACAGATATTTAAACATTTATTTTTATAGCTTTTAATCTGAATATACTTTCTAGATAGAAAACGTAATTCAGAAACCAAACTACAAACTAATACAAAAAAACCCAATAATATTCAAATACAACACAACTCAACAAAACAACCCAAGTACAAAATAACAAAAATATTAAAGCTCACCGGTTGCTTCTTCATTTTGCAATTGGACCTTTAATTTTTTATCCAATCGCTCACAGTGTGTGAGAGTTGGTCGGTATATTTCATCCACTTTAGTTATTAACACTGCAGCCCTCAGAGATGTGTGCTCAGCCCATTACATACACACTCTTTACACATGACTGCCTAGACTCTCTGCTATCTAATCTCATCATTAAATATGCTGGGACTTATCACCAATAATGATGAGACTGCATACTGAAAGGAGATTGAACATCTGGCAACATGGTGTATAAAGCACAACCTAGCTTTTAATATTAAAAACACCAAGGAAGTGATTGTGGATTTTAGGAAAAAAAGACCACCTAACCACACCCCACTTTTTATTGTAAATGAGGAGGTACAGCAAGTTCCCGGTTTTAAATTTCGGTAACTCTAAAATAACTCTAAAATATGTTATTTTTAAATGTCTGGGTAAAAAAACAACTTTTCTTCCACTGAACACAATTTATCTTATTTCTAAGAAGCATATAGAACATTTTGGAGCAGTAAACATGTCAGGTTAATATTAATAATTGAATTCTTCCTAATTAAATTAAGTGCAGTCACTTAAGCCTAAACCTGCAGCTCAACAAGGTCTTTAGAGACATGCTCACTTTCTACACATTCATCTTTTAGTCCAAGTTTTGATGCAGGAATGTTCACCTTTCCTATTCTATAGTCTTTGATTAAGTTTGGAGCAGTGATGTACGAGAATATGTGCACACACAGAGAGAGTCTCTTTTCCATTTAACGCAGAAACGTAATACTTTAGGGGCCGTTCACATGTCGCGTCATTTCAAATGAAACAAAGCGGTTGCGATTCATTTATTCTTTTGCCTAAACCTCCACGTCTCCTTAGAGAGCGCATGTCATGGTTGCTTTGCAACAGCAGACGCCATGGCAGCAAAAGCTACAGAACGCGAAGGAGAAGGCGGTGCGCAAAGCGTTTTCCATGCGTTTTTATGCGAGATATTCCTCACTCTGTAAAGTAACACGAGGAAGGAAACTAGTTGACGTTAGCTAGTTAATTAGCCAGGTTATCTGTCTCGGTAAGCAAGTCAAATAGTATTTATTTCAACACTGAAATAAACGGAGGGTGGGTCTCTGTGTAGATCGGGGCTGAAAGGGGGAAATGAAAATGACACAGGTTTATATTAGATGCACGACCTGTAAGTATTTATTCAAAGATTGGCTCTAAAACGCCATCTGCAAAGAACATTAATGTGTACGGAACGTTACCGTAAAAAAATCCCATATGCAGACGCCGTCTTTTTTCGACGGAAGAAAATCTTCAGGGATTTCCCATTTTCGGCCATCCTAGGTGACTCTCATTGACTGCTCGTACCAACTGGAGGGGAAGGGGTTGTGTGACTCCTTCACGCTATTTACTGCACACAACTGGGGGATTCCTGCACTTTCCGCCTTTGATGACACGTAAAAAAAAAAATGTGCATACCGCAGGAACGGTATGACAGGAAATTTTAGCGGTTTTAAAACCGTGACTTTTCCAAAACGCGGTTTACCTTGAAACCGGTTATCGTCCCATGCCTACTCCAGAGGGTGGTAAGGACAGCGGGGAAAATCATCGGGATTAACCTCCCGGAGTTTAACACCGTCTATACCACCCGTTGCCTGCGGCGAATGCGTAATTTCCTGCGAGATCAGTCACACCCAGCACATCACCTGTTCCACCTGCTTCCCTCAGGGAGGCGATATCAGGCCATTAGAGCTCGAACCACCAGACTGGCCCACAGCCTCTATCCCAGTGCAGTGAGACTGCTGAACGGACATTTTTTTTTCTAATCTGCACATTTCTTTTCCCATATTTTGCAATAGCTGAAAACTGGTTTTGCATTGTTGCAGCATTCACACCATGTCACAATTTGCTGTATATTTTTTGGTTATTTTTGGTTTATATGGATAACAATCTCTGTCCTTGGATTCTTATTGCACTTTTACACACTGTAGGTTGCTCTGATTTAATCTTGTTGTTATTTAAAACAATGACAATAAATAATTAAAGCTGCAAGCAGCAATGAACGGGCCCTCGCACCCGGGCTAACTGCCGACCGATGGCTTTAGAAACACAGCAAACGTTTACCAATTTATGCATTTAAAGTGATAAATATAAATGACTGACTTATTCCTTCTATATGTGCCCAAGTTCCTGCTGCCAGATGGTGGCGCTATCACTATAACTGGATATTGGCATGTAGATGTCTTCAGGCCGGCACTGTGATCAGACATATGAAGTTTGGTGCAGATTGAACAGTATGGTTGAGTTATTGAGTGATTTTCATGTTGCCATCAGGTGGCGCTATGATTGTAACTGTATATTGGCACATGGATGTGTTCAGGTCAGGACTCTTATCAAACATGTGAAGTTTGGTGCAGATCGGACATTGCATGTTTGAGTTAGTGTAAAGCATGACATATCCTGCTGTCAACAGGTGGCGCTATAACTATAACTGCATATTGTCGTGTAAAGTCGTGGCCAAAAGTTTTGAGAATGACACAAATATTAGTTTTCACAAAGTTTGCTGCTAAACTGCTTTTAGATCTTTGTTTCAGTTGTTTCTGTGATGTACTGAAATATAATTACAAGCACTTCATATGTTTCAAAGGCTTTTATCGACAATTACATGACATTTATGCAAAGAGTCAGTATTTGCAGTGTTGGCCCTTCTTTTTCAGGACCTCTGCAATTCGACTGGGCATGCTCTCAATCAACTTCTGGGCCAAATCCTGACTGATAGCAACCCATTCTTTCATAATCACTTCTTGGAGTTTGTCAGAATTAGTGGGTTTTTGTTTGTCCACCTGCCTCTTGAGGATTGACCACAAGTTCTCAATGGGATTAAGATCTGGGGAGTTTCCAGGCCATGGACCCAAAATTTCAACGTTTTTGTCCCCGAGCCACTTAGTTATCACTTTTGGCTTATGGCACGGTGCTCCATCATGCTGGAAAATGCATTGTTCTTCACCAAACTGTTGTTGGATTGTTGGAAGAAGTTGCTGTTGGAGGGTGTTTTGGTACCATTCTTTATTCATGGCTGTGTTTTTGGGCAAAATTGTGAGTGAGCCCACTCCCTTGGATGAGAAGCAACCCCACACATGAATGGTCTCAGGATGCTTTACTGTTGGCATGACACAGGACTGATGGTAGCGCTCACCTTTTCTTCTCCGGACAAGCCTTTTTCCAGATGCCCCAAACAATCGGAAAGAGGCTTCATCGGAGAATATGACTTTGCCCCAGTCCTCAGCAGTCCATTCGCCATACTTTTTGCAGAAGATCAATCTGTCCCTGATGTTTTTTTTGGAGAGAAGTGGCTTCTTTGCTGCCCTTCTTGACACCAGGCCGTCTTCCAAAAGTCTTCGCCTCACTGTGCGTGCAGATGCGCTCACACCTGCCTGCTGCCATTCCTGAGCAAGCTCTGCACTGGTGGCACTCCGATCCCGCAGCTGAATCCTCTTTAGGAGACGATCCTGGCGCTTGCTGGACTTTCTCGGACGCCCTGAATCCTTCTTAACAAGAATTGAACCTCTTTCCTTGAAGTTCTTGATGATCCTATAAATTGTTGATTTAGGTGCAATCTTAGCAGCCACAATATCCTTGCCTGTGAAGCCATTTTTATGCAACGCAATGATGGCTGCACGCGTTTCTTTGCTGGTCACCATGGTTAACAATGGAAGAACAATGATTTCAAGCATCACCCTCCTTTTAACATGTCAAGTCTGCCATTCTAACCCAATCAGCCTGACATAATGATCTCCAGCCTTGTGCTCGTCAACATTCTCACCTGAGTTAACAAGATGATTACTGAAATGATCTCAGCAGGTCCTTTAATGACAGCAATGAAATGCAGTGGAAAGTTTTTTTCGGGATTAAGTTAATTTTCATGGCAAAGAAGGACTATGCAATTCATCTGATCACTCTTCATAACATTCTGGAGTATATGCAAATTGCTATTATAAAAACTTAAGCAGCAACTTTTCCAATTTCCAATATTTATGTAATTCTCAAAACTTTTGGCCACGACTGTAGATGTGTTCAGGCCTGGACTCTTAGCAAACGTGACGTTTGGGGCAGATCGGACATTGCATATGTAAAAAAAGCAATTTCCTGTTTCCAGCAGGTGGCACTATGATTGTAACAGAGTATTGGCCTTTAGGTGTCTTCAGGTCAGGACTCTTATCGAACAAGTGAAGTTTGGGGCAGATCAGACACTGCCTGCCTGATTTACAGTAACTTCCTGTTTCATTGCATTAATAGCATCCTTTACCACTTAGCTAAGTGTTGCTAACATGTTTTAGCATGTGTATAGCATGTTGCTAACCTATTTTAAACTTGCTGATGCTTTTTAATATGCTGCTAGGAGACCATAAAAGTGTTAAACATGTTACTTCCTGTTGTCAGCAGGTGACGCTATGACTATGACTAAATATGGGTATGTACATGTGTTCAGGACATGACTGTTAAGAAACATGTTAAGTTTGGGGCAGATCGGACATTGTTTGCCTGAGTTACAGCAACTTCCTGTTTCATGGCGAAACGTCAAAGTTTGTCAGACCGCCAGGGACACGCCCTTCGATGAAAACTCAAGATCTTCCCAATTTAGCGTAGCGTTGCAAAGGCCTTATGATCACACTCACCAAATTTGAAGTTGATCCGATAAAAACTATAGGAGGAGTTCGTTAAAAACGAGGTCTGAAAACGGCAAAAACTGCACAAAAAACGTACAGGAAATTCAAAATAACGGACTTCCTGTTGGGTTTGGGATGTTGTGCCAGGAGACTTTTTTGTAGGTATTGGTGTGATACATGTATGTACCGAGTTTATATAGATGTAAATTTTCGCCAGTTCTGACATGTGTGCAAAGTTTCATGAGTTTTTGAGCATGTTTAGGCCCTCTAAAATGCGATTCACTTTGGAGAAGAAGAAGAATCGGAAGAATAATAATAAACGGAGCAATTCCAAGAGGGTCCTCACACCATCGGTGCTTGGGCCCTAATAAATAATGTTGTAGTAGGCTTAACTCTGCACAAAAGGAATCTTTCTTTTGTTCAAACCACTGCTACTCTACATGAAGTCTGTTCTGACCTGCTAAGTAATAGATTAACTCAGCAGTTCTCAATTCCAGTCCTCGTGCCCCACTGCTTTTTGTGTGTATCTCTTATCACACATGATGTTTGTTCTATTTGAATGTAAGTGCCCTGCGACGTGGACATCACAGGATATTCTGCCATGATTCCAATTAAAAATGAGCATATATGTGTCATGATTTCTAACTGGAATGCCTATGTGCTTCGCTAGAGGGCTTCTTGCCACTCCACCCTGGACTCCAATTCCCATGACCCTCTGCCTAGGAAGGAATTACAGACTCCTCCCAGTTCCCATCAGGAGGACTATAAGACTTGCACACACACACACACACTTACATCGCTGTGTATTGATAGCCTGTAGCACAGTGGTTTTCAAACTTTTTTAAGCACGACCTTATTTTTTTCTTTTTAAATGCAAGCGCATTCAAATAGACATCTTTTGAATCTGTAAAGACTCTACTTTTCGTTGTGTGCACTCAGAATAAGCAAAGGTTGTGCTTTTGTAAAATAAAGCAAACAGGATGCACTTTCTGCTGTCCGTCAGTCTCTGTGAACTTGAGTGCGTCATCTCCAAACTCTGTGTATACTTTGCTTAGAGACATGAAAAATATATTTTTCCCCCAGTTTTTTAGTGAGATTGGGATGGGACAGGATTTTTTTTTATTGTAGGAATGGAACAGGAGAGGTTTGAAAATCAACTGTTTCACCCTCTACTCTCCACCTGTAGCTGGTGTGTGGTGAGCACACTGGCAACATTGTACTGTGGCTACCGTTGCATCATCCAAGTGGATGCTGCACACTTGTGATGGTTGAGGAGAGATCCCCCAAATAATTGTAAAGTGCTTTGGGTGTATGGAAATACACAATGAAAGCGCTATATAAATGCCTCATTCAGTCATCCAACTTCTCAGATTGAAGACGGCATTTCTTTTGTCTGTTTCTTCAGTTAAGAAGTTGAGTTAAATTCATGCCTTCTCTGTGCACTCAGCGTGTTTAGGATAAGGGGAATAAGGCTCATCTATTCCTTTGTTTCTAGGCCTTTGGTACTAGAACCCTTCCATCCACCTCTTCGCAATTCAGCAGAAGCAGCCAGACTGTATCTAATCTGCCCAGTAAGGGCAAGGAGAAGAAACGTTTTTTTGCACACAGATAAGACAATGTCTAAACAGAGGCTGCCAAAATGGGTGGTCAGGCTGATAGAGCTAGCCTATCACAGCACAAGGATTCCTCCTTAGGCCCTCTCCTAAGGCAGAGGTCTCAAACTCAATTCCTGGAGGGCCACAGCTCTGCAGAGTTTAGCTCCAACCAGCTCCAACTCACACATGCTTGGAAGTTTCTAGTAATCCTGAAGACCATGATTAGCTGGATCAGGTGTGTTTGATTAGGGTTGGAGCTAAACTGTGCAGAGCTGTGGCCCTCCAGGAATTGAGTTTGAGACCAGTGTCCTAAGGGGATGGTGGCCCATTCTACCAGTGAAGTATCCACTTCCTGGGGATTGTTTAAGGGTGCCTCTCTCGAAGAAGTCTGTGCAGCAGCTGGTTGGTCATCCTCTTTGGCCTTTGCCAAATTCTTTCATTTAGATGTTGCTAGGTAACCAAGGTTCCATGAATGAGGTCAACATGCCACATGGCATAGTCACTCAGGGAGTGCTTGTCACTAGTTGGCAAAAGAGAAAGCTACTTAGGAACTGTATTTATAGATGATGATTGCAAGCGGGGTGTGGTTGGTATGATATACCATCTCCTGACACCTTACCCTTAGAGAGGCTATCTGTGGAGTTTTATTTATTTTATTCTTTTACCTTTTGTAAATGTTGTAGCAGGAGGCCTCATACAGAAATAAATGTTTTTGTTTGTTTGTTTGTTTGTTTTTTACATTTTCATATTTTAGTAAGTATTTTAGGGAAATGTTGTAAAATTGCACCATTGGGCTCTTGGGTAGTGGAATTGTAGTGATTTTAGTTTAGAATTTCAGTGCTTCACTATCTGAACAAATGTAGAGGACATCTAAGGGATCATTTATATTAATCTAAAAATCACACAATAATGATAAAATAAGTAATTAAAAAACTATGTTCATAAAAATATGTTCAGATTATATTTACACAACCTAATGAAAAAATGAAAACTTATCATAAATTATCATCGAAGCTTTGCAAACTGAGAAATAACTGCCCTTAACTTAAATTCTTCAGGAAATCCACAGGAAGAGAGTGGGACAGAGCCATGAGGATAACCAGGTAAGTGAGGAGACTGAAGAACAGTGTGCAACCTTGAGACCAGTCGATGAGGGAATGAAGTGAGTAGACATTTAAAGGGCCAGGTAAGTGGAATCAGGTGCTTGTAATCAGTTGTCTGGAGATTGTGATCGGGTGAAGGAAGCGGGTGTGGCTGGCGAGTCCGTGTCAGTACACCCTGACCCACAGGTGTCTCTCGGCGGCCACAACCGGCGGCAAAGACAACTGCACCCCCTAGGAGCAGGATGATCAGATTGAAGCTGATGGAAGTCAGTTAGGAGTGATGGGTCCAGAATATCACCTCCGTCCACCCACAATCTCTCCTCGGGACTGTAAATGGGAGTCTAAGATTTCTTTGACTCGGTAGGTGGTCTTGTTGGTGTCAACATCGGGAGGAGGAGGTATTTTGGACTCTGTGGAAGGAGGGACTAATAAAAGATTTGAACATGGACACATGGAAGGTAGGTGAGATGCGTAACTGTCAGGGAGTTGAAGTTCAATCTTGTGACCAATATAACGGGGACTCAGCTTCCTGCTGGGCAGCCAGAGATGAATGTCCCAAGTAGGGCTGTCACGCTATTAGATTTTTTCACACCACGGTTATTGTCGCCAGAAGAATTTACGATCGATATATAATTTCTTTTTACCAAATGAACATAAGGATACTGATAAAGAGGGGACATGCATTTTCACTTCTTTTTCAGGTCAAAGCTGACCTCTGACTCTGTCTTCTTTAAAGCTCCCTATGAAATATCAAAAGAGGAAATACTGTGAAGTTCAACGGTATGATGAATAAATGAACATCAAATCTGATACTTTAGTTTAACCCAGAGGTCTTCAACCCTGCTCCTGGGGACCCACTTGCCTGGAAAGTTTATTTGCAACCGGCTTCAGCACACCTGCTTGCAATTTTCAAGCAGTCTTGAGGAGCTTGATTGCAGCTAAAACTAAAGGGTTGTAGCTAAACTCTTCAGGATAGTGGGTCCCCAGGAACAGGGTTGAAGACCTCTGGTTTAACCTGTTAACTTGCCTAAACATATTTTAACCTCTTTAACTTATAGTTGTGCTGGTGCCAATAAAGTTATGCAGTAACATGCTTCTAAATCAATATTAATGTACGCCCAGAAAGGTGCCCAGTTTAATGTAGCAATGTGGTCACTCAGTTTTTCTAGATTTGTTTAATCATGTAATACAGGGGTCGGCAACCTTTTGGGCATAGAGTGCCGTTTTTAATTTTTTTTGGTTAACCACTGTGCCAATATAATAAATAAATGATAAATTTTGAACATAGAAGGACCACCTCTTGTCGAGGAGCATTCAAGTAGGGCTTTAATATGCCATGGAGAGATATATAAATGATTTAAAAATAAATATGGTGTGTAACATGATTAATTTGAATTCGAGGGTTTACAGATCGCAATGCAAACGGAAGAAATCTCATGTTATGGTCGTCACGATCGCAGATGACAACATCCAGGATCAACACTGTTCATGTACCGCAGTGTAAGATTAATTATTTTACATTTAACCAGTTTAATATGGAGAGGCACTGAAATGTAGACCATGAGAATAGTTAGCTGAGGTTTGTACATTAGCATGGACTCACTAACTTTAACATTATCTAGTTTTAGCCAGAGATATTAACGATATTTACAGACAGACATTACCTGCTTGAGCAGATGAAAAAGGCCACTTAACGAGAGAATGACAACCAGAAAATAAGCGTTAAATAATAAAATCAATTCCAAATTCCATTGTCAATCCTCTCAGGATATCTGGAATCAGTGTTACAGATACCTCAGGCACATCGTTTTATTATTTTTGTAGCATAAACACCATTAAAACGATGAGAGCTTCGTATCTACCAATGTTTCTCTATGGCGCTGCAACCTACAGATGTCCGAGTTCCATCTCCGTGCAGCTGATACTCAACTGCCATTGGCTCATCTGCGTTCTATGGGCGGGGCTTACCGATAGGTCAATTATTACTTCAGGAAGTAGATGTTAATTTTACAGGTTTAGATGTCAGAGCCATTAAGTTCATAACATTTATTCAAATAGAAATAAAAAGTAAAAAAGTGCAAAATGGTCCTCAGACTGTCTTATTCTTTTAAGGATGGAGGCATATCCATCCTTAAAAGATTAAAATTAATTATTTGTTACAGTGTACTTATTGTGTTCATATTGTATCGCAGAACACTTTTGCTGCTATTGAGGTGGAATACAGGTAAGTTTAGGGACAGGTTTGGTGGTATGGATAGGTTTAGGGGTGGGTTAAGGTGTAAGGGATGGGTCAACAGTGTAATTACAAATGTAAATACAGAAATTAATTACAAATGTAATTACATGCAGGAATTTTTTAAATATAAGTACAACGTAAAACATATATGTACACAATAAGTACACTGTAACAAATTATTAATTTAAATGTAACTACATAAGTGGGATATAAAGTGGGACCGAATATCCATAAAGCAATGTACTGACTAATGTACTGGTTAAGATTAGGGTTTGATTTGGTTTAGTTTAGGGTTACTTGCATGTAATTATGTATAATTATCATTTATTACTATAGTAACTACATATATGTAACAGTGACACTGTAAAATAAAGTGTTACCAGACACATCTCACTGTTACTGATTTAACACACAGCTCAAAATCTCTCGTCTGTCTATTCCAATTCATCAACACAGTTTCACTGAGGAGTCGCGATCAATCCTAAACCCAGGATAAAGTGGATAAGTGAATGAGGCCTGGACTGTGTGGATGAGGCTCATTGTGTCAGAGACGCTGTAGAAGGACAGAGTTCCCACACTGTGATCCACATACACTCCTATTCTATTGCTGACTGGCTTTACAGGGAGTTCAGTCCAAATATTATTGTGTACAAATGAATTCATGGTGGGAGAGTAGCAAAAACACCAGGACTG
The DNA here is from genome assembly GCA_033026305.1 of Cirrhinus molitorella. Taxonomy (NCBI): domain Eukaryota; kingdom Metazoa; phylum Chordata; class Actinopteri; order Cypriniformes; family Cyprinidae; genus Cirrhinus; species Cirrhinus molitorella. Next base: position 7,426,178 of record CM065126.1, on the reverse strand, counting down.
ATCATTATGTCCAAATTCACACTCGTTACCCCATCCCTTCCTCCTAATGCTCTTATATGACACTGCTATATACACACTCCCACTCCACTCAATCTCCCAGTAACAGCGTCCAGACACGCTCTCTTTACACAACACCTGACAACAATTATCAAATCTCTCTGGGTGATCAGGGTATGGCTGTTCTGTGAAGATGCTAGGCAAAGTGTTAGAGTTAGTAATGGCTCTGTTCTTCTCAGACAGACAGATGTATTGATTCACTGTGTTCAGATCCAGAGTGAGTTGACAGTAATCTGATGAAGAAAAAACACATCAGAATTAAGGATTACAAATCTTTTTGATCTTTTCATGTAGCTGAACTTTTCATGTATCATCAGTGTCTCAGATGACCAGATATCCCATGCAAATCATCATTTACATCCACAATCATAAAGCTATTCACTCTTGTTTTCTTTTACACTCTACAGAAAGAACATGAACACACTCAGTGAGATTTTCTGAATATTTTCTTAAGCAGTGAACACAGTAACAAAGCAACATGAGAGACAATGATCACTGGCAACAGGACTGACAACCAATAACCAAGAGTTAGGGATGCACGATACTATCAACATGATATCAGAATCAGCCGATAAAGGCTTAAAATATAACAATCGGCATTGGCCCAATATAAAAAAAATGATGGCAATACAATTTGATCAGATGTATGATGAAGACGTGTTGCATCCAAGGAGCTCTAAAAGAACTGAATTAACTATTTTTATCTGAAGCTAAAGACAGCATCAACTGAAGTAACTCCATTGCTGTAGATCTACAAATGTTAAATTCAAAAATAAAATATTTACATAATATATATCTGTCTGGGAAAAAAATAGCATTGATTGAGTTTATTGTTAAATTAACCAGAATTAAAAAAATAGTTTTTGCTCAATACTATCAGCATATGTGGCACAGACAGACAATGAAGAAGAGGAAGAAGATGAAGTAATCCACAGAAGGTTCCGAATAATGCAACTTACATAGACAAGACCAAACACAGTATACTAACAAGTGAGGTAATTAATGAAACAGCGGAACTAATGACATTAGTAACCATCAGCTATTGGCCAAAATTAGTTGAAACATCGATTATTAACAGTTAACCGAAGATGTTCACGGAGACTGAGAATGCAGAAGGCACACTCTATTTGTTTTTTTTTATTTTACAACCCCCCCAAAAAAGTTGTGTTGATATTGGGAATGTATACAAATAATTCTTTGCAATTTTTCTGTCAATATTAAATTAATGAAAGAACTATGAGTTTCTCTTTGTTGAGTTTTTTTTTTTTTTGAAAAGTAAAGTAAACTTGAAAGTAACTTGAAAGTAAAGTAATTAGTAATCTGATTACTTTTTAAATGCAGTAATCATTAATGTAATCAAATTACCCAACACAGCACATCACAAACTAGTATGTGAGTTTCAGCCAGAGCATTAAATGTTAAGGCTTTTACACAGCAGAAATGAACACAACAACAGTCAAAGCATGTAGCTTTTAAGTCTGCGCCTTTCTGTTTAAATAGCATTTATGAACTTTATCTCCAGAGCATCTCCGATAGAGCTTTTCACCATATTATTTGAAAAACTTCACAACAAATTTGAAGAAACAGAAATATATCAAATAATATTAAACATACAGTTTTGTCGTGCATCATCTTATTTGACAAGAATAAAAATTCAATCTTTTTTGTGGTAAATTAAATGTTATATATTATATTATATTATATTATATTATATTATATATTTTAAAATAATGATTACGTTTTTAGAGAGGATTTTTCATTATAAATTTGTATAAATAATTCAAAATAAATTATAAAACAAAATGGAATACAGAATCTAGGGGAAAAATAAAAAGTGAATTTAATAAGTTGGCTGGATAGAATGTGTTTACATGCATTCTCAAAGCATTTCCTTTCATAATAATGGTAAATTAATATTCTGAAAAATTTAGGTATGATATGGAAAAAAATATTGTAATAATTATTTCTGGACATATCAACCAGCCCTTGTTTTCAATTTTATTATGGAAAGTGCTGAAAAAAGCTGAAATGAAAGAAAGGGTAAAAGAAAAAAACACAGATTGAATAATTTCATATGCAGATACTACAAGTCTTGCTAAGATTCAAAACATAGAATAAATAAAATCAAAATATTTATTTTAAAGGGAATTAATGAAATAAAGCTGTCGTCAGCTTTGATTGGACAGGGCAAACATTGTTTAGTTTTCATTCCTTTTGGGTGGGTTTAGAGTAAGCTTTGGGCTGGGAATTTTTCTGGGAAAAGGCTGATTCACAGAGACAGGTTGAAATAAAAAGGCTGGCAACTTTCATAGATGCCGTGTATACGCCTCTGTACTTTTCTGTGCCTACATGACACCAAAAGTTGCATTCTGATGGGCTTGAAGTGGAGGTCATTTTGCAACATGAGTATTTCAATTCCCATCTGTCTGGTAACCAAGTTGAACGTTGTAATTAGTTGGTCAACAATGAAATGTCTACTTGAATGAAAGGTTTTGAAATAAATGAAACACATGGTTCAAGTTGATCAAAGCCACAAAACCTGTTCTCAAACTCTTGCCCAAGTCTCAAGTCTTATAACTTGAAAGTACTTTTCTGCAGCTTTGTCAAAAGCCCCAGAGGCCGTTGTCATTCAGCACTAACTGCACTGAGGTAAAGTGTAGCAGTTTTTTTTTCTCTGTAAATGCACAGAGAAAATGCTCATCTTAGCTTTAAATGTGTTTACAACACTTATGTCAGCAAGTCTTAAGCTGGCTGCACACAAGACGATTTTGAAATCTTAACCGATTTTAAAACTATGGGAGACCACAGACATGAAGACAATTTCCTCTGATTTTAAGCCTATTAATCTTCTGAATGCGCACACTGGACGATTCGACCAGACCGCGAGACCACACACTTGTTGACTACAATTTCACAGTTCACAGTAGGAACGATTTTTCCACTTCTCCCTTCAGTCACTCCAAAATGTTCTTCTTCATAGTTGTAGATTAGTTCACCAATCCTTTCAAGCTTTTCCACAGCTGTACCTACTTGTTGCTCCAAGATCTGAATTAAGTCGCTGTTGACTACTTCCCATTCTTTTTTGTTGACAGCTTTGGGCCACTTCACACCAGATTTGTGGCCCTTGATCTTTTTCTCCCTTGGAAACCTTTGTGGTTGTGTGGGATCCTCCACCAGTATTTCTGTGCTTGTACTGCTCTCCCCAGGAATAGGGTTGCTGATGCTCTGCGAACTTTAGTTTGTGTCCCATCGCAAAGCTTCACTTGACTGATTTGACTGGTTGCTTTGTAAGCAATACTGGTCAATTGACTTAGTTTTACCAGAAATGTATATAATCTGTGATTGCATTTTCTAAAGACATGTCTACATAAGCAGTCTACCAATAACATTACACTGACTAACATTTTAAGTGACTGACATTTCGGCGACAAAGTCTCTGGGTGTTGCAAAAATAGCTTTAGTGACTTACATTTTAGGAGGTCGTTTTGGGTCCTAGAAACAAGGTTGGTAAATGTGACTGTGGAAATCAACAGAAATGAAGTGTGATTCTCAAGTCAGGAGAAAATGATCTCTGCATCAATTCCTAAGACATCCCCAGTTTGTTGATCTACATAATATTAGATAATGGAGAACTCTTTTTCTGAGAGCAGATGAATCTCAGGGACTTTACCTCTGTCAGAGATCGTTTTGAGCTCCTCTTTGCAGGAATCCTCCAGTTTGTCTCTCAGCTGACGGACAGATTCTCTCAGGCCATCAAAAGAGAAGAGAGAAGTGAAGGGAATATTGGGTACTTCCATTGTTTCAGGAGGTGATGAAAGAGCCTGGAAACTCTACAGAAAACAAACCAAATCTCATCACCTCAAAACTGATTACATAAAAGTACATTTATGGACATTCAGAGTATTTTATAAATATGAGGTGCTTACTAGGGGTTTGAGATCATGTCCCACAGACAATTTTTTATTACCCTGTTCTGCATTTTAAGACGTTTGAAGGAAAAACAACGGGATAACAGTAACTTTAAAACCACGCTACTCTTTTCATTTTGTTTGTCTCTAAAAAAGTAAACTGATAGTTATGAAAAGAATAATATGGGTTTGGAGTGACATAAGGTTAGTAAATGATAATAGAAAAGTAATTTCTAGGTAAAACATTCCTTATTTATTTATTGTCTGTTATATACTTATTATATACACGGGTATATGTGACCCTGGACCACAAACCAGGGTTAATTTGAAGCAATAGCCACTGTATGGGTCAAAATTATTGATTTTTCTTTTATGTCAAAAATCATTAGGATATTAAGTAAAGATTAAACCTAATTTTGAATTAGTAATATGTATTGCTAAGAACTTCATTTGCACAACGTTAAAGGCTTTTTTCTCAATATTTCGATTTTTTTTTTTGCACCTTCAGATTTCAGATTTTCAAATAGTTGTATCTCGACCAAATATCGTCATATCCTAACAAACCATATATAATATAAATAAGCTTATTTATTCAACTTTCATGACATTTAAATCAATTAAAAAATACCCTTTACGGCTGGTTTTGTGGTCCAGGGTCACAAATTTTTGTAAATTATATTTATTTACAGAACTATTGCATCACACCTTAAACTCATGTAACAGGCGCGACTCAAGAGTCTGTGTTTGATGACATTGCAGGTTGTTTCGACTGAACACATTTTGTCTAGTGAAGTGATCTTCAGTAGATATTGCTAGCTCAGATAGGGAACCTCAATCACAGCTTTTGTAGATTTAAATAATACAAAAAGCTTGATTGCTTCATTTTTGGCGAACATTTGCATACTTTCACTATGCCCCATCTAATCAGTCTCGGCATGCTTTAAGTGTGTATTGCTACATTCGCGTCACTAAGCTTACATTAAAATGTCTTACTTTGGTCTGCACTCAGAAAGCAAATTATGCCAAACTTTACTAAATGATGAAGCTGGGCAAATGCAACTTTACTGAAATAATGAAGTTGGACAATGCAATGTAATTGAAAGAACGCTGATTTAGAGATATGAGTTTGAAAAGAGAGAGAGGAATCTAAAGTCTCAACTGTTTAATCATCCTAGAGACAACTGGTAGCAATAGTTCTAAGATCTACTTAAGCTTACACTGCTTTTGGGAAACACAACACTTAAGAATTGAGCTCCGAACCTTGATCAAACTTACATGTAACTTTCTAGTAAAGAGTGTGGTGACACTAAATATATCCAGAAGAAACAGAAAACTGTTTCCCAAGACTTTTTTTTTAACCCTGTTCCTGGAGTCCCTCAACAGTTCTAGATCTTTGTCCACTAGATCTCTGTTACCTGCAGGAACTGGGTGTGATCCTGTGTGTGTGAAAGCTGCTCTAGCTCAGCGTCTCTCCTTCTCAAATCATTGATCTCCTGCTCTAGTTGTTCCAGTCCTCCATCAGCTCGACTAAGTGCAGCCTGTTCCTGATCTCTGATCCGTTGTGTAAACTCAGAACCACATTTCTCAATGAAGCAGATAAGCTCAGAGAAGTTCTGCTTACTTTCCTCCACTGCTGTCTGTGCAGAGCCCTGTTAGGACCCACATCACAATCACACATTGGCTTCAGAGGAACTAAATAAGAAGAGTCCTAACTGAGACTTCTCAAACTCACTTTATAAGACTCTGCAGCCTCTCTCAGCTGCTGGAGATTTTTCTCTCTCTGCTGAATTCTCTTCCGGAACGTCCTCTGCATTATCTTTACCTCGATCTGGAGGGCAAACCAAATGGTCCATGTAGGTTGTATTTGTTGAAGAGGAGTGGAACAACATTCCACAGGCCACAATCAACAACCTGATCAACTCTATGCGAAGGAGATATGTTGCACTGCGTGAGTCAAATGGTGGTCACACCTGATAATTACTGGTTTTCGGTCCGCCCCCAGACCCCCCAACACAGTAAAACTGCACATTTTAGAGTGTCCTTTTATTGTAGCCAGCCTAAGGCACACCTGTGCAATAATCATGTTGTCTAATCAGCATCTTGATATGCCACACCTGTGAGGTGGATGGATTATTTTAGCAAAGGAGAAGTCCTCACTAACACAGATTTAGACAGAACAATATTTGAGAGAAATAGGCCTTTTGTGTACATAGAAAAAGTCTTAGATCTTTGAGTTCAGGGGCCGGTTGCATAAAAGGTTTAGACTAGTCTTAAAAAGTTAGTCAGATAATTTTTTCTTTAAAACTGCTCATATTTTTTTATGCAGTAACAGAAAAATTTAGATTAGTCTAAATTTAATCCAAAAAATAAGATTGATTACCCTTTGGTTAACTGATCGTTGGTAAAACCAATACTTAAGACATTGTCTAAACAGAGGCTAAGTTTATGCAACTGGCCCCAGCTCATGAAAAATGGGGGCAAAAACAAAAGTGTTGCGTTTATAATTTTGTTCAGTGAAGAAATTAACACAGTTTACATGAACGTGTACATGTTTAGAGTACTAACACAATAATCACTGAGCATGGAAATAGGTTTTAGCACATCCTGATTTTGCTGAGTTTGATGTGTTCCTGGGTCAACATATTTTAATCCAAAAATTTAGTCTCGACCACATCCCTACACCTAAATCTAACCTTACCCATGAGTAATCCCTAAAATCAGAGGAAATGATAGATGAATGACACTGATGTACAAGCACCAAACACTGATTATGAGTCTAAATTTCACAAAAACTTTTTTTTTATCTGATTGGTCAATCACAATGTTGTTCCAAGGTCAACAAAGATGTTGATCCAGGAACATGTCGCACCTGGTAAAATCAGGAACTGCATAGGTTTTAGGTTCAAACCACAAACTAAAATGAGGTTATAAATGAACATGATGCACAAGGGTCAGCATTATTTCATCAATATTTAGTTTTAAAGGTATAATTCATCTAGAAATTAAAATTCTGTAATTATTACTTGCCTTCATGTCGTCCCAATCTTCTATGATTTCCTTGTCTATTGCTGAACACACAAAAGATATTTTTTTTTGTAAAAGATGTATTTTCTGCACATTTTTATTTGCAGAGTCCAAATTACAAGGTCATGGCACATTATGTTATTAGTGTGTGCATGAGCTGATAAATTATTTGATTTGGGAGTGAATACTTCACCTAAAAATTCTGTCGTAATTACTCACACTCAAGTTCCAAACCTCAACGGCATTTGTTTATCTTCGTAACACAAATGAAAATCTTTTTGATGAAATCCGTGAGCTTTCCATCTCTCCATAGACAGCCTACATAACATGTATGCGTCATGGTGCTTATGTGAACATGCCCCACATTAAGAACATATAGGGCCCTGAGGCTACAGCAAACCCAAGGGCCTCTTTCATAGTAGCCTATATTGGTGCCACAACATTGTTTATTTATTCCCCAAATCTTCAAGTAATACAAGGAGTACTCATATTAAAACTACAACATATTAAAAGCATAAATTCATTAACACCAGAGGCCAGTTGTTCAAAAGTAATCCGATCTGATTTTGGCATAGGATTGGATTAAATCTTGAAAATGGTTTGTTAAAAAAAAAAAAAGGATTCTGAATTCAGATTAGATCACAAAATCCAATCTTGTTTTTGATCTGGATTAAAACCCCAGTTTGTGTTGTTCAAAACATTTTAGTAAAATTGGGATACTTTCGTATTATTCTGATCCCAGCAGAAGCATGGACTTCAGGAACAAAAATGTAATAAAAATTTAAAAGGGTCCAAAAAAGACACCATTTTAACATGTAATATATCCCCCAAATCAGCTGTCAATATCAAACAAAAATATTATATTTGATTTAAAGGTTTTTAATTTGTTATTTTTAATCACCATGTCCCTTTAGCGGCTCTGTAGAGCACTAGTAATCCAGATTTGGAAATCTGAAAAAGTGTGTATCTGGATCAGGGTGATCCAATCATAATTTAGCATATTTGAAAAACCAGCACAAAAGTAAGATGGGTTACCTGATCCTGTATAGCAAAACATGGGATTTCCAAATTCAGATCATTCTGATCCAGATTAATTTTTTGAAGAACTGGCCCCAGATATATGATGTCAAAGCAAACAGGTTTTCTTTGCTTTGACATCATATACCTTTTGCTGGGATTAGGGCCATTAAACAATAACAATAATAGATATACTTAATATATATTATTATTCCATTATATTGCAGGCTTTTAATTACTGAATTAATATTTTACTTTAATTACAAAATTAACTGTAGTATTAACAAGATCATGAATCGTGGTCCTCATTACCATGGGTTTATGGTTTATATAACAACAACAACAATAACAACATGTTTGGTGATTCTTATTTTGTAAATAATGTGGTAAATTATGTATGTTTTGTTTTTTCTCCAAACAACTTGCATCACTTAATAAAACTAAACCACTGGAGTCAGTCCCTGGATTACTTTAATGATGTCTTTACTATATTTCTGGTCCTTAAAAGTTGTACTTGCATAGGAGGGACAGAGGGTCTATGGAGGGACAGAAAGCTCTCAGACTTCATCAAAAAGATCTTCATTTGTTTTTTGAAGATGAACACAAAGAGTGTTTGGAAAAACAAATTGGGGAAGTAGTAATTTTCATTGTTGGGTGAAGTAACCCTCTCATTACTCTCTTCATTATACAAACTGTTCACATCACTTCAAAAGACTAATCCACATTTAATTCATATGACTAAAATAAGAATAAACTATATAATGTTAGTGTTTCTCTGTACAGACAGCTTACCCTCGATTGGTTTTGATTCGGCTCCATCAGGGGCAGGATCCGTAGTACTGCACTCAGCCTGACCTGAGGAGAAAAAGAGATCAGAGTAAAAAATACAGTGACATTAAACCACACAAGCACATCTGTAAAGCTTAAAGGGTCATGAAACCCTAAAACACATTTTTGAGATGTTAACATATGTACAGGTTGCACATCTGTGAAAACAAAAACAGCTCTCATTATGTCTATTATTAAAAGGAAAAATAGTTTTCTACATTTTTTGAAGCCAATTTGTTCTTCCAGTTCAAAAAGCAAAGTTGAACCAACGTCACGAAAAGTGAAAATGTGAGTTACATAATCAGATTCTTTTTTCAAGTAACTAGTAAAGTAACTGATTACTTTTAAGTTACTTTTCCCCCCATTTATTTATTAAAAGCTCTCCTGTCTCCCTGTGCCCTGCCCAGATTTAAAAAGTAATGCAAAAGTAATGTAACGCATTACTTTCCATAAAAAGTAACCATGTAATTTTCCCAACACTGAGAGTGACATATATGTTGTTTGCATTTTCATTCTTTCTCTTATCATATTTTAATATTCATTTGTCTGTATAATGAGTTTGTTGTAAGTCTGCATTTTATTGGTTGTTTTCTCCCCTCTTCACTCCCACATTTCTGGAATCTTCAACAACCAGTGCTGAAACAGGGGGGTTTCATGAGACTTTAAGCTCAAAGAAAATGCATTTTTCAGCTTAATTTCAGCATGAATCTGTTACCTTGCTTGTGTTTGTCCTCTAACTGTTCAGCCACATGGTTCTGGTTCATCTTCCTCAGGATCTCCACCATGATCTTCACAGCTTCTTCTGGACCAAAACGCTTCCTCATCAGATCCACTGTGTCAGGAGCATCTGCCTTCTCCAAAGCAGCACTGGAAACACAATAATGATTCTTTAAGTGCCATTTAAACCTCTTCAGTTTGTCTGTGTCTAGATCGTCCAGAGCGGCCAGGAGATGTTCTGAAACAAACGCCATCCTCCTTCACTGACTCAGTTCTGCAGGACAAGAACATACAGAAAACCATCATCTAGTTTGTGTTTAACAGCTATAATTACTCTGAAAAGTTTTAATAATCAAATCTGGATAGATCAGTACTTTATGTATTATCTACTAACCTACCACTAAAATGAGGCTGTCTGAAGGACTCTTGTTCCAGCCCTGAAATGGAATCTTTAGAAAAAGCTTTTTTCAAACTAAGCTAAACCAGAACAGGAAAAACCAATAAAAACAGTTTTTGAAAAGAAAGATAGCTATCTAACGGTGAAAAGACTTGGGGTAAATGCCTTTCAAAACGAACTCAAGATGCATTTAAATCCAACCACTAAATCCACTTGAAGAGGTGGTCTGAAACAGAAACTAGACAAAACTGGATAAGTGTAAATGCATCTGGTTGTTAAAACTACAAAATGTTCTGTCACTTTGGTCCAATTATGTTGTATTTCTAAAGTGCTTTATAAATAAAACTGACATTGACAAATGTAAATTTGACTCTTCCACCCAAAAATTATGAATGAATGATTAAATAAATAAATGTGTGTCAGCCAAAACACATCGCCACAAATACAGCCTTCCACAGACATCAGATGCATCTTCAGCAACTGAGTTGTTTAATCATTCTGCAGGTTAAAGTGATTTTAGAAATGAATAGTATAGTTTAGTCATTTTTTTTTACAATAGTTAAGACATTTTTTTAAAAAACATTTAATCCAACCTAGCACCAATTTTTAAGTATATCCCAGTGTATTAGGAGACTGTGACTCTGTATGGTCTCAACAAAAGTCATTTATAAACATGACTAGCCAAGCAGTGGGAAAGTGGTTTAAGTTAGTGTGAATGGGCCACCAGTGCAGTGCAGTGCAGTGCATTACCAGTGCATTAAATAAGTTACTTACCAGTGAACGCAGGTGTTTCCTGCTAAACCCACAGGTCACATTCCTTAAAGACTCATCAGATAACAGTTAAGAGTACATTCCACTCAAAAATATTGATTACACCGATTATGTCAATGTCCAGTACATAAAAAGATCTAAATATTTGATTAAGATAAAATTATTTGATTAAACAGAGAATAACAATAGAAGACAAAAGGAAGTGGTATGAACGAATGCAACAGATCAAGAGAATAGGAACATTTTATTTCACACCTGCAAAAATGTCAAAAGCTAAATGAAACTGTGCTGTTGATCTTGACATATTTCAAGTTTTTTTTTACAACTTCATTGTAAATTGTTACAGAGTAGATTCACATGAATATACATACTGAGGAATTACAAGATTGTCCCTCTTGTACTGCTGTACAGTTCTTATTGGTTTCTGTAGATATAAATGAAGGACGCTCCACGTATCCTAGAGCACGTTCTTCGCAATGGCGTTCAGTGTACGTACTTTAGTCACGTCAGCCACTTTTACGGCATATTCTGGCACGGACAGAGAGCCTCCCATACTCACATTAGAATTCCTATAGAAGAAAGCATAAACATAAACCAAGTCCTTACAAAAAAGCTTTAAAATAAGCTGAGACAATTAAAAATGAACAGAATTATTTTATTATTTTAATTGAAACCCTCAATAACTTTACAATTGTGATTTCTAGACCTGGAAAAGTCATGTCAAATAACATTTTAACTCTTTAACTGTCACTCCCATTTTTTAACATAGACATGAAAATGCAGTATTCAAACTTTTTTTTTTTTTATAATTAATGAACGAAAATATTTTGTAGTATGATTTGGTGTACATTTTCCATGGTAATAAAAAGTCTGATTTCAAAATGGGTTTCAAAGGATGAATTCTGAGATTTTAAGTTTTCTACTGATATACAATTTCTTATGATTTCTAAAGTGTGACAGAGATAAAGGCAATGAAGAAAGTCTTTTTGTGACAAAGGTCAGAACTCCTGTTATGAAGTAGATTTTTTGAGGTGCACTCTTGTCATAAATTAATTTTTACTTTTCCTACATAATTTGTAACAGAATAAAATGGTAAAATATCTATTTAGGAGTCTTAGACCTTTCCAACAATATATAGTTTGTCATGATTACATTAGGATTTATTTGAAAAATGGTGAAGTAAATTTAGGCGTCCCACTGAGGGAACGGGTGACAATTAAGGGGTTAAAACGCCATGGATGTATTTATTAAGATGATGTTTTTGTAGTTATGGCCAAGCTCTAAAACATTTTATCGGGTATACATTTTGGCTAAATGTTTTTAAAATCCCTAATCCTTAATATATAATAGTCAACATCTGAAGTGGATCAAAAAAAGTTCATCAAAGTTGTCCTAAGACAAGAATGGGTTAAAATAAATTCTGAACACAAAACCTCTTCAAAAATTGTTGTGGAAAATTAAGTCAATAGTTAAGAACCGCTGCTCCACAAGAATAATGTATTTTCTATACATTAGTAGTGTAGCTTTCCTTCTTTCACACACATACCTAAATTTCATGGTGGAGTCCTTGCTGGAGCGAGCAGAACAGTGGAACTCCTGAGATCCAGAACCTTCTAGAATCCTCTGAAGGTTTCTCTCGGTGATTCCACCTCCTGCACAACAGAAACATCATGCAGATCCACACCTGAACTATGACATGTTTTTATTAATTCACAGGATATAAATTCTTAATATCAACAGCTCAATTTTTACTAGTTAAAATGCAAATTCTTGATGTCAGGAATTGAATTTTTACTAGTAGCAATGGCTATTTTTGATATCAGGAATTACATTTCCAGTAGGGCTGCATTATAAATCGCATGCGATTGTCATGCGCATCTCATCAGTAAATCCGTGATGAGATTTCTGTGATTAGTAGTAAATCTCCATCACGTGCGTTCAGATGGAGCCGCATTTAAAACACAGAGAATCGCATCATTTCTGATCGTGATATTGCGTAGCTTGTCAGTGATCTATGGTTCTGTGTTTTAAATGACGCTCCATCTGAATGCACGTGATGTATTCCCATGTTACGGTCGTCACGATCGCAGACGACAACATCCAGGATCAACACTGTTCATGTACCGCAGTGTAAGATTAATTATTTTACATTTTACCAGTTTAATATGGAGAGGCACTGAAATGTAGACCGTGAGAATAGTTATCTGATCTTTAACGTTAGCTAGTTTTAGTCAGAGATATTAGCGATATTTACAAACATTACCTGCTTGAGCAGATGAAAAAGGCCACTTAATGAGAGTATTACAACCAGAAAATGAACGTTAAATAATAAAATAAATTCCAAATTCCATTGCCAATCCTCTCAGGATACCTGGAATTAGTGTTACAGATACCTCAGGCACATCGTTTTATTATTTTTTGTAGCATAAACACCATTAAAACAATGAGAGCTTTGGATCTCCCAATGTTTCTCTATGGCGCTAAAACCTATAGATGTCCGAGTTCCATCTCCGTGCAGATGATACTCAACTGCCATTGGCTCATCTGCGTTTGAGGGGCGGGGCTTACCGATAGGTCAATTCCTGATATCAAGAATGATCATTTTACCTAGAGAAAATGTAATTGTTGATATCAAGAATTCATATCCTGCGAATGAATAAAAGTTAAAATGGCTTCCCATATGACATGTGCTTTTAAATGCAATGAGGAATCAACATACCTGGCATTATTACTATTCTGCCTTTTGCCTATTGATGTAAAGAGAGAAAAAGTCATTATTGCTTAGCTAACTGAAATATTTAAGTCAAAATATTAATTCATAACAACTTATGCCAAGCAACATTACTTAAAACAGGGTTCCTTGCACACATTAAAACTCGATTTCAAATAGGAACAAAATAACCAAACCTTAAGAGTGCCAGAGTCTCATTCATTCATTTGATATTTGATGTTTATGTGTGCATAAAAATAAATTCTAACACAAATTTTTGTGTGTATCCAAATACATGCAATCTTAAACTCCTATTAACCTGTAATGTTTGAATATCTGAGTTATTATAGATGAGCCACAGCATGTCATTTGCATAAAACAAGCTCAAACTTTTTGTCAACCATAAAGTGAGTTATTTATTTGTTAAGATGGTGTACGCAGGAGGCTTCTTGAAATCCTCTATGCATACTGATGTGATTGACTGACTGATTATTTTGACAAATGCGAATAACCATAAAGTTGATCATCCCCATTGGCTTCTTCAGTATTTTTCCCATACTATGGAAGTCAAAGGCTACCAGTAACTGTTTGATTACCAACATTCTTCAAATTCAAAATATCCACTGTTGTGTTCAACAGAAAAAAAGAAACACATACAGCTTTGGAACAACATGAGGATGAGGAAATAATGACAGAAGTTTCATTTTGGGTGAACGGTTGGTCAAGAACCGTAACTGTAACCATAAAGAATAGCAGAGTCCACAACTATAAAACACTGACAGCCAATCAAAATCCTTCCTCCGGTTTTAATTTCACAGAACAAACTGAAGCCGGCGCTTAGCATAAACAGGACGTGACTGTTCATTGTTTTGGACACTAATCACAGATATTGTGAACAAGCCTTTAATCATGAGTTTTCTACATCCTCATGTAACTTAATGATGTTCATTTGTGAATGCAGCATTGTTTGGTCTATTTAATATCTCTTACAGCTGAATCCAAAACACTCTGGCATTCACACTTGTTGTTAAGCAGATGTGACGACAGCAAATAATTTACTGTGAACTGATGGAAACCTTTTACATTTTCAATTCTCTCTGCCTTATCAACCAACTTGGATAAAATGTCACTGCGTCTGTCACAAGGCATTCTGTGATTGGCTTATCCATGTAGAAAAGGATGTTTTGCAAAAGCTTTCCTGTCGGGAGCTCTTTTGTCCACCAATACACTTGTCTATAACCGTCAGTACATACACTGAACATCTTATAGACGATGTCTCACCTGTTCCACCAATCGTTTAATTACAGGCAAACCTTCCAGTGCAGTGCTGTCACAACCGCTGGTCAAAATCCTCTCGAAGCCCAGCGAGATCAGAGATTCTAATGCAACCGCTGGATCGTGGACCATATCAAAAGCTGAAAGGAAACACAGACAGAGAAGATTTTTGAGAAACAGACACTTTAGAGAATGACCTGTCAGCAAATTCAGTCAAATATTATTTTACCTCTGTGAAATGTAACTGGTAAAGGCCGACTAGCCGCTGTAGAGAAAACAAAAACAAAACCATTCAGCAGGTGTTAGATAAATGCGTATTGCTAATGATATGTTTGGATTCCTATTAATTAGATACAATCCTAAATCAATTCTGTGGTCGTGATGATGCAGAGTAATACTAAAATGTTTTTTCATTTTCCATTGCTTTACATGCTACTCCACTCCAACAGGACAAAACAATGCCTAAAAGACAAACTAAGCACAACATCAGATAGAAGCCATAAAGTTTTGCCAAGATACAGTCTTGCTTCTCGTTTCAATCTACACTGTTAACTTTGCTACATTGTAAATTCTGAATGAAGGTGATAACTGAAATTATGTTGATCAGAGATGTTCACAAGTCTTTAACTTGGAGTCCGAGTCAAGTCTAGAGTCTTTGGTCACGAGTCTCAAGTAATTTAATATTTCACAAAAACAAAAAATCCCATTTAGAATCCTCATGTATTGAAATCTTCCGATTTATGAACCTGTTTTATAGGCTATACACAAAATATATGATCTATGATCTGCTTTTTAAAATTTAGTTTGTTTAAAGTTTTGTTTTTAAAAGAAGTGTTAAGATGTAAGGTTAATGAACATCCAGCCTGTTACTTATAAGTTTTAATCCATTACCATATTCAAAACAGTTTTTCTGTAATCAAATTATATAATAAGAGTCCTATCTACCACAACACATAAGGAAATATGTGAAGAGATATTACAAAACCATAAAACACAAATAAAGTATTTCTTTCTGATAAAAGCAGAGTTCTGGACAAAATATATATATATATATTTTTTTTTTTTTCACATGTATTGTATTTTTACATGTAGATACATGCAAGGCCATGTGACTGTTTCAAAATACTGTTTCTGTTCAAGGTTTTTCTCCTGAAATCTATACCATTTTAATATTTTACTTAAAAGCATTATCTACTAAAAATGTCTACAATAATCAAAACATTCTCTTCTTGAGCAGAAAAGAAAGACCAGCAGTTTAAGTTTCAAAGTTTAAGTTGTATTCTTGCCATCTAACAACAATTTTCCCAATTATAATTACATGATTCTGTTGAAATGTTCTTAGCCTACAGATTAATAATGCTAAATGTAGACAAGAAACGTCTTGTTACATCTGGTTTAAACAGTCATAGGTTATTGCTAGATAAATACATAGAAAAATAAAATTTGCAGCATTGTTTTTTCTGCTGTGTTTAAGTTAAAGTGATCTCTAATTTTGCTGCTCCACGACCACGTCATCTGCAGCTCTTAAACTTGGTGCCGGCGTGCATCCAGAGAAAGAGAGAAAGCGCACAGAGCTCGAATAAAGTGCATTTAGCTTTAGATGAAAATACTAGAGTATATAGCGCTGAAAGACAATTGCCATAAACGACAATGAATGCTTGTTATGTGATCTGCTCTGCTGTTTTGACGCGCTGCTCACTTAAAGGGTTATGCAACCCCGGATTACTTATTCTGAGATTTTAGCAGAGGTGTTTGTGTTCCACATCATAGATGACAATGTTAGCATCCAATCATTTTAATTGTTGGAGAAAACTGGTTAATTTTAAGCTTTTTCGCACGATTTTCATCTTCCGGGTTTAAAGTCCCCATGAAATCAAAATTAACGTTTTTTGGCTTTTGGTATGAATATGTTAGCCTTAAGGATATCTATAAGCTAGTGTGTTTCAAAACAATGACAAAATTTGTGTTTACAAGATATGAGCATTCAAAACTTCCGCCAATATGAATCAACGATTTTGATGACATTACGCTGCACTTCAGCTTCTCATCAAACTTTCCGTCCAATCAAATGCTCTCTAGAATCTGTAGCATCCCACTCCCTACACTACAAATAGACGCTGAGATCGTCACTTGTTCACGGAGTTAGTACTTTCTGTATTGTGAATGGCAGGTAGTGTGCAATGTAGGCGATAGGGAACGATTCAGACAGTGTAAATATGCTTTCCGTCAGGGCAAATGAGGTCTGGTTTCACGTTGTGTCACGCGAACTACGGCAGCCTGCAGTCTGCTCCGATCCAGAGACACGATAGCACAGACCAGACCATATGAGCGAGACGGCATGTATTAAACAACACAGCCTCAGCATGATTATGATCACCATTTTTTTTTTTTTTTGTAAGTGTTTCATATTGAATCTAGGGGGTAATCTTTTAGACTGTGGCTGTCATAAGCTGTCAAATGTGGCTTTACCGAGCTCAACGAGCTCAAGTGGGCGGGGCCGTTTGATATGGCTCGCTCTGTTTCCGGTTTCAGTTGAAATTACGTCACCACATAGATGAGTTTCAAGGCACTTCAATGGACCTTTAAAATCTACAGTTTGTGACGTGGCAATGGACTATAGTACATCGATGATGCGCTGGTGTCTCATAATTATCATGAGGCTGCGTGTTTTTATCCTATGAGAAGAAGCTTTGCCCTAATTATTCAAGACAGTGTGTGTTGATTTGCCATGACAGATGCTTCAAACTGTGAGATCACGTACATTAGCGGAGAGAAACGTTCATGGATCAAAGGAGAGTGTTTGTTTTGTTTTGCTTTGTAAGAGTTAGGCACAAAAGTGATTCATTCATATAACGTTAGTGAGTGTAATAGCGGTTTCTACAATTCCTTGACGCAACCCATCAAAAGGATTATAAACGCGGCAAAATAAGCATTCAAAGGTAGTAGTGGTGCAACAGCGCGTTTATATATATGTTTTCAATGCAGACTGCAAATGGCTGTGCATTTATTTGTGTTGTTAACTCAATGGGAGCGAAATGAAACTGTCTGATCCATCTGATCCCGAAGTTGACTCTCTCCCCTCTTTCCCCTCTGCTCCGCAGCGCACCACGCCCACTTTTGCAGCATTTTTTAAAACTGGTGAGAACTAACCAGTGCTGAAACGGGGGTTTCATATACTGCTGTTACGGCTCACGGTCTGGATGGATGCCAGTGTGCGGAATGCAGTCTGCCTTCAGAATAGCAGTTATATAAGTATTTAAGGATAAAAGACTGGAGTTGATTTTAAAATATTCACGAGTCCCTTTCCTCAAGTCAAGTCAAGTCTGGAGTCATTTCAGGTCAAGTCTGAAATCAAGTCTGAAGTCTATAAAAATGCAACTCGACCCTAATGTACAAACCTGCTGAGAAAAAAACTAAGAAGAAAGAGTTATTTCAACCAAAAAATATTTTAATTTTTAAAAAATGTAATGCAGGGAATTTCCGGGAATGTCAATTTACGATAAATTTTAGTCTTTTACCGTTAACCATTTAACAGGTTTTTACTGTAGAGTTTTACTGTTAAATTCACAGTAATTTTTTACAGTGTAAATGTATATTGCATATGGAATCGATACTTTATATTTTTTCTGGCAACAATGCATTGATACATGGATGCCAAATATAGATATTTTATTATATAAATTGCAAAAATTGTAATTTTAAACCTTGTAAACCTTTTAGTACTGAATAATAAAATCAAATGCTTCTTGTACTAATACTGGTGTTTCTGACAGGTTTTTATGACAATATGCAGCAATAAAAATGAGATTAACAGACAGAACTTTATCTTATTAGACAAGCAGATGTGGAGAAAGGTTTCTTTAGGGACATTCTGCAAATCACAATCAATCACAAAAAATGTTTCAAATGTTTAAAAAATGTTTTAAATGTGACTCCAGGGCTTGTGTTAAAACTACAGGTTGAACTTTTACACAGTCAGATCACACAGCTTTTGTCTTCTCAAGATATTAAATGATGGCCTGGAATGGTGTGGATTACTTGTAGATTATTGTGATGTTTTATCAGCTGTTTGGACTTGAATTGGATTCACTGCAGAAGATGGTGGAATGACACTATCCCTTTAAGGCCATGACAGCTTCCTTGACCATTTTCATGGCAAGTAACAAGTTAAAGTACTATATTCAGACTTCAGAGAACATGCAAGCTGGTTTTACCCATTAGTTCCATGCAGAGCTCAGTATCCACACGTCCGTCTTCTGTCAGCGCTCCAAACACCAGCCCGTCTGCTCTGTGAATCTTCATCTGTTCGATGTCCCTCTTCATCACCTCCACCTCCCAGTCAGAGTACAGGAAGTCTCCAGCGCGAGGCCGGATCATAACATACACTGGGATCCGCACATTCTCTTTGACCACCTGCAACAGACCTGAAGACCAAAAAGCAACAATTAACACATGCAGAGAACATTGATGAAGCAGATCTTTCTAATAAACCTGGCACTGAACATTACTGGATATTGGGATGCAGAAAACCTCAAATATTGTAAAGAAAAAAGACATTTTTATGGTTACATATTTACTTATTTCATATCATATGTGTTATATTTCTTTTTCCTCAACATCCTTGAGTCATGAATCTTGAAATCTCAAAAAATTAGCATATTGTGATAAAGTTCATTATTTTCTGTAATGTACTGATAAACATTAGACTTTCATATATTTTAGATTCATTACACACAACTCGAAGTAGTTCAAGCCTTTTATTGTTTTAATATTGATGATTTTGGCATACAGCTCATGAAAACCCAAAATTCCTATCTCAAAAAATTAGCATATTTCATCCGACCAATAAAAGAAAAGTGTTTTTAATACAAAAAAAAGTCAACCTTCAAATAATTATGTTCAGTTATGCACTCAATACTTGGTCGGGAATCCTTTTGCAGAAATGACTGCTTCAATGCGGCGTGGCATGGAGGCAATCAGCCTGTGGCACTGCTGAGGTGTTATGGAGGCCCAGGATGCTTCGATAGCGGCCTTAAGCTCATCCAGAGTGTTGGGTCTTGCGTCTCTCAACTTTCTCTTCACAATATCCCACAGATTCTCTATGGGGTTCAGGTCAGGAGAGTTGGCAGGCCAATTGAGCACAGTAATACCATGGTCAGTAAACCATTTACCAGTGGTTTTGGCACTGTGAGCAGGTGCCAGGTCGTGCTGAAAAATGAAATCTTCATCTCCATAAAGCTTTTCAGCAGATGGAAGCATGAAGTGCTCCAAAATCTCCTGATAGCTAGCTGCATTGACCCTGCCCTTGATAAAACACAGTGGACCAACACCAGCAGCTGACATGGCACCCCAGACCATCACTGACTGTGGGTACTTGACACTGGACTTCAGGCATTTTGGCATTTCCCTCTCCCCAGTCTTCCTCCAGACTCTGGCACCTTGATTTCCGAATGACATGCAAAATTTGCTTTCATCCGAAAAAAGTACTTTGGACCACTGAGCAACAGTCCAGTGCTGCTTCTCTGTAGCCCAGGTCAGGCGCTTCTGCCGCTGTTTCTGGTTCAAAAGTGGCTTGACCTGGGGAATGCGGCACCTGTAGCCCATTTCCTGCACACGCCTGTACACGGTGGCTCTGGATGTTTCTACTCCAGACTCAGTCCACTGCTTCCGCAGGTCCCCCAAGGTCTGGAATCGGTCCTTCTCCACAATCTTCCTCAGGGTCCGGTCACCTCTTCTCGTTGTGCAGCGTTTTCTGCCACACTTTTTCCTTCCCACAGACCTTTTGCTTGAGGGTGTCAATGATGGCCTTCTGGACAGCAGTCAGGTCGGCAGTCTTACCCATGATTGCGGTTTTGAGTAATGAACCAGGCTGGGAGTTTTTAAAAGCCTCAGGAATCTTTTGCAGGTGTTTAGAGTTAATTAGTTGATTCAGATGATTAGGTTAATAGCTCGTTTAGAGAACCTTTTCATGATATGCTAATTTTTTGAGATAGGAATTTTGGGTTTTCATGAGCTGTATGCCAAAATCATCAATATTAAAACAATAAAAGGCTTGAACTACTTCGAGTTGTGTGTAATGAATCTAAAATATATGAAAGTCTAATGTTTATCAGTACATTACAGAAAATAATGAACTTTATCACAATATGCTAATTTTTTGAGAAGGACCTGTATATACAGTATTTTTAAATTAATTACTCTAGATTTTTGACAAACATAATCATTTGCATCAATCTGACTGAATTCAATATGAACATACACTGCCGCACAAAAAGTTCAAGGTCAGTAAGTTTTTTTTAATGCTTTTAAAGGAGACTTTTCTGCTCACCAAGGCTGTGTTTATTTAATTAATATACAGAAAAAAATGGTCATATTGTGAAATGTTAATGCAATTTAAAATAGTAGCTTTCTACTTTAAAATACTTAAAAATGTAATTTATTCCTGTGATACAAAGCTGAATTTTCAGCATCATTACTCCAGTCTTCAGTGTCACATGATCCTTCAGAAATCAATCTAATATGCTGATTTATTATCAGTGTTGGAAACAGTTGTGCTGACACTTTTTTCAGGTATTAATTAAAAAAAAAAAAAAAACGTTTGTAACAATAAACACCTCGTTCAATGTTTTTTTTTCTTTCTCTCTTTGAAAGAAATTAATACTTTTATTCAGCAAGGATGTGTTAAGTTGATAAAAAGTGATAGTAATAACTTATATTGTTAGAAAAGACTTCTATTTTGAATAAATGCTGTTCTTTTTAACTTTGTATTCATCAAAGAATCGTCAAAGAATCCAAAAAAGTATCACAGGTTCCAAAAAAATATTAAGCAGCACAAATATTTCCAACATAGATAACGAAAGTAATAATATTTCATAATATTACTTTTTCTCTATTTTTGATCAAATAAATTAAACGTTGATGAGCATTAGAGACTTGGTGAATCTTACTGAGAAAAAAAAAAACAAAAAAAAAACTTATTGATCCAAACATTTGAGCGCAGTGAATGTGTGTCAGAGTGCTGAGTTCCTGACAGGAGCAGGACAGGTGTGTAGTGACCTGTGCTGGGTGTCAGTCCTCCCTCCAACAAGTTACAGCACAGCTCGATACGAGCAGCACCTAAACAACAACACCAGAACACATCACATTTACCACATGAGCAAAGTTCAGCGCTATAAATCGGATGTTACATTACTGTTTTCGTTTTCATTCAACAATATGCAAGGTGTGTGAAATTGTACCTCCCCTTTCTGCGTTTATGGCTGACTCAACCGAGTCCACACATACCTCCATCAGAAAACCGTCTGACATCTGAAAGAACAGAATTTCCAGTAATAATATAGTTGTTTATTACTGAAAATGATTTATGGAATTTTTTATTAATATTTACATTATAATAATAAAAAACATGACAATATAACTATATGATCACAGAAAGTTTACGCTGTTCTGACATTGTAACATTTCCACAGGTGTCAGATAAGAGACAAATGTTTAGTGTTATTAAACTAATGTCTAGTGAGACAAGGACTGCAATCCACTGCACTCGGTGGCACAATGTAGTTTAGGGACTTTGCGTTTGTACACAGAATTACTCAGAAGTCTTAACAAGTGGAAGGAACATTTGAAACAGTCAAATAAAGGAGCTGACTGAACAGTGTTCGTAAAGGGACCAAACTTGTTAGATAATACAATGCCTTCTAAAATGTCACTTTTGTTTACCATTACTGGAATGATTAAACGTGCTTTTGTGTGTTTGTTTCATATGTAATGAGCCATTATGCTCTGTTTTCTGTTAAGTTTCGTTACCTCGCATGAACGTCCACCCTCCACCGCCGGAAGTGTTTCAGAGTCATGGTTGCCAGGTATGCGAAACAAAACCAGCACATTTGCTAATCAAAATCGCGTTTTCCCCCGCGGTTTTCACCTACTTCGAAATCGCTTAGGGTTGAGACCAAGGGAGAGATCAATTTATCCCGCGGGATAAAAAACAACTTGAGACAACAGTCGTGTAAACGCAGCCAAGTTTCGCGGTTAAACAGTGGACTTGGCAACCGGACATGTCTATAGCAAAAAACAAAAACATCAGACCTTTTGGTTCAGTGAGTTGATGACTCGAGATCCGGTAGAACCGATTCAGTCCTATTCTTTAACGAATCGTTCGGAACGTTTTAGCTTGAAAAGAAAACATGACACACATAACACAACAAGAATAATCTACAGCAACCCAAGCCATTGTAAAAAGATGTGTCTTAAGCAAAAATGTAAAAGCCTGTCCAGAAGGGACAAAGTTGAAGTAGGTACTGAAGAGATGTTGGTGTTAGTGTGCTTTATTTCTGAGCAGCAAAAAAAAAAAAAAAAAAAACCCTTTTAGCCTACTCCTGTCCTAGGCTTTATGTCATTGTGAAGCTGCAGGCAATAAAATAAGTACCTTTTGGGCCTCAGTTTATTCATACAATTGTTCATACAGTTATTTGATTCATAACTAGAACGTTCTGCTGCTTTTATAATGCCATCAACTTGAACTGCAGTTACAGTGAAAATGATCGAATCACAAAAATATTTTTTTTCTGAAATCAATATCTACAACATGTTGTTTCCATCTTCACGGCACTGCCATAAATGACAAGAAAGACAGCAATAAATGGTAAGCAAAGTATTTTATTTACAAAAGATCTGAATGTGTGCCCCGTTTTAAAAATACTTTAAAGAAACAGGCACTGGATATAGGCCTAAGTGTATTTATTTATTTTCCTTTGTTTATTTTTAGCCTATTTTTGTTTAGCCTATGTATACACTCTAAAAAATGCTGGGTTGAGACTGCTGGGTAAGGATTTAACCCAATTTGGGTTGAAAATTGGTCTTCATCTATAACCCAGCGATGCTGGGTTGGGAATGCGGACGCGAAAGACAGCACGCATGTCACGTTAACATCGGACGACACCAGTGTGAGAAGCCGCCATTTTTTCAGCGTCTTCAGATGGATGCGAGTGAAAGACGGTTTATGGTAAGCAAAGATTAAAAATATAAAAAGTCATCATTCATTGTGTGTGTCCGGGAATATTTAACATTAAAGATTGTATGGAAGGCGGAAAAAGTCGGAAAAGAGCTTTGAAAAATACGCGGACTTGCTGATTGCCTCAGAAATAGTCTTAACGGTTTATTTTACTGAACGGAGAAGATACTTTCAATATAACATTAGCGAGTTTCTTATGTCATATTTACAGAAGATATTAGCCCTCTATAGGATATCATCATTTATAAATGATGCTAAGAAAATTGAATTTAAAACACAATACTAATTACAATATCACCAAAATATTATTTTAGTGATGTCCAATGTCAACCAGTAAAATAATATTTTTTTGGTAACAATGCAGGTGTTTACACGTTAGGTCACATGCTCTCAAGGTTCCACAGTGAGCTCATTTTAGACTAGAAAATACATATAATTTCAAGTTATAAAAAATATAATTGTACGTCCAAATGTGTTTTCAAAAGTTTTTTTTGACATTTTTTATGCACTTCTATAAAAACAATAACTCTGAGATCAAAAAATCTGAGCGTCATGCATAACTGACAAAGTCCTATTATTGAATGCATATTTGGTGTAGTTGGCACTATTGACCAGCATTGGGATAGCCTTTATGCTTGTGTTTTAGGTTCATTTTTGTAAGGTTTGAAGTTGTAGACGACCAAAGGAGGATAGAAGCAATGAGGGTGGGGGCAGTAATGAAGAATAGGTTGTAGTAGAATTTGGGTACACTATTGTTTGAAAGATCAGTATCAGTTTGAAAGATATGATCCATACAACAAACAGAGGTCAAGAAAAGATGGCAATGTCTGTCGGCATTACTATACTGAAAGGCAGCGACGCTCCAATGATGACTGCACAAGTCAACATCCACTTATGTGTGGGGTTGGGGTACACTGAAACAGAAGAGTCTTGTTGACTTTCACTTGTGCTATGATAACTGATTAAAATTTCAAGATGAAATACAATGTTAAATTTGTTTTAATGCTTTTGAAACACTAAAACATGGTTTTCAGGCAGTGAAATTACATCCGAATTTGTCAAGTTTTAAACATTTTCATTTGTATCAGGCTCCTATATTTACGTTTAGTTATTTCACTTTAATTGCATAAAACAGGACCTATACATTGCTATTAGAGTAAAATTTCTGAACCTACACATAGGAGCATGATAAAAATGCTCATTTTAGATGAAAATTTCAGATGGCACTTTTTGCATCTGAACTCTTCATGTATACGCTAAATGTGCTTAAACGTTTCTGTATTCCTGTCAGTATAAGCAATAATTTTACAAATATATGTATAATTTTGTGTATCTGTATATCTTTCTGTCTGTCTGTCTATCTATCTATCTATCTATCTATCTATCTATCTATATATAGTAAGTATATAATAACTTTGATAATACACAAAAAGTAGACTGAAAGTGCACTCATTTGTATTTATTTTTATAAAGTATACCAAGTAGTAGAGATTCCCATTTTAGGAAACTGCAGCCAAAGACCCTTTTGACGTACAAAGTGATGTTAATGCTGGAAATGTAAATACAATTTGTTAACAGTAAACAGAACAAAAAAAAAAAAAAAACACACATTGTAACTGTTGTAGAAACATGTCTCATGTCATCTTCCCTCTCAGTGCAAAGTTAAAAATGATAAACTGGCCATATTCAGAAAGTTTGCTGAGGAAGACAAGAGATATCACAGTGACCAGAGGAATGAGAAAACATACAAACTAAATAAGCAAGTGATGACAATGGTGTTGAAGCTTTTGACTAAATTCTGAATACTGAAATATATTAGCTTTTCTCCAAACTGAGAAATGGAGCATGTGAAGTGTTAAATGTGGTTTAAAATGAAAAGATGTCACATAACATTTAATGCACAAACAAGGTCTAAATGTATTTACACCTTAAAACACTCCCTTTTTTAAATTGAAACATATCATTTGTAACATAAAATTAACCCTCACATTAGCGCTCTAATACACTTATCTGAAATAAAAGATAAAATCAGACTTAACACTAAAAAAATAATAAAACAATTACAATAAACAATACTGATAAAACCAAAACATTTTTTTTGCATACTGATGTTTCCAGGAATAGCTTAAAAGAGATTTTCCTCATCATGTGATCTCTGATAAAAAAGCAAACCACAAATATTCTAAAAATATTTAAGTACAGTGTGAATACAGTAAGACTCTGAGATGGAAGACTATTCCATCGGGCTGATGGATTCACCAGATTAAGCCATATATATATATATATATATATATATATGTATATATATATAATTTCTTGATGGAGAGAGAAGAATGTGGTGCTGAAATCCAGGCACAAACTCCTAAAAGACACTGTCAAACAGCCGCATTGACCGCATGATATTCGCATCCTCAGATAAACAGAAAAGAAAGAAGAGTAAATGGCAACATATAGTCATGTATTTCCTATGTGATATTCCAGAAAACTTAAGCAACTAAACTTTCAGTAAGATAAGTGACTATAACTTCAAATAAATGTTTTCAATGGAATGTTTTCTTTATACATTTTATAAAAAAAAAAAAAAAATGCAAATAAGACACAGGCTTGTCACAGTATACAGTTCAGTTATACAAATAGACAATACTGGTGCTGCGAACAAGCAAATCTGATTGTTTAATCAACTGCTTTCTGGAATACTCACTGGAGATATTTAATTTCTGATTTTGATGTTTTGTTTATGTTTTGAATTTTGATAGTAACAATAATAATAACAATAATAATAGAGTGATAAAGATTAACCTTTTGACATGACTCCATGAACTCCTCAATGGTGATCACTCCATCATGGTTTCTGTCCATTTTCTGCAGAAGGTTTATAAAGTTCAGGATGCATTCTTGAAGCCATTAAATCTTAATCTTACATTTGCTAAATGTTCTGGAAAAATTGGTGAAAATCCTTCAGTTCAGGCAATATAAAGTGCTGCGAAAATGTACTTGCCCTCATGCTGGTTTCTCTGTTTTTGTGTAGATCAAAAAGGTTTTCCTGAAGTATTTACATGAAAGCACATGTGACACTAACACTCACCGACCATAAACTGAACAGAAAAGAGATTTTAAATAGGGTAACCGATGAGGGGAAAACAAGTGATGTAGTTAACTAATAATGAACTAATGAGAACAGGAACATAACTAAATAAGGACAAACAGGAACTGAAAGGAACCAAACACAAAAGGACTAAACCAAATACAGAAGACAGTACCTATGGGAAACAACAAAAAAAGAGTTCATAAATGTGACAGTTTGTCGTCAGGCAGAGAGCTGACGAGCCAGGGCGAAACCGAGGATCCAGAGGGAAAAGGTGGAGCAGATGGCTTTGGCGAATGAGGCGTAGGCAGAGATCTGGAAGGCCGCAGTGGAGTCAGAGAGACAGACGACTGAGGTGGAGCTGGAAGAAAGGGAGGAGCCCAACAAAGCCACAGGGGCAAAGGGACAAGGCGCACCTGGAGGAGTGTAGTCCCGAGGTGGAAGTAGGGGAACGACTGACCAAGACAAAGCCGGAGGGACAAGGGAGCCCGGCAAAGCTGGTGGACTGATGGGCCAGGTGGAGACGAGGGAGCTGGAAGCCATGGTGGAGCCGCTGTGTCATAGGACCGACGCGGAGTCTGAGCCTCGGAGGCTGGAGGCGGAGTCAAGGGATGCTCCAGACTCAACGCCAATGGAGCTGGAGATGGGCAGACTCGCGGCGAGCCCACACCACAGATGGTGGGCTGAGGGTGAGCAGAGGGGCTGACAGGATCCAGCAGAATGAGCATTGAGGAAGGGAACAGATCAACGAGAGGAGCCAGAAGAGGGAGGTTGGGTGGGGTATTTTCCCAGTTCGGGTGAAGACAGAAGGATGGGTATCTCTGAATTAAAGTCTATCAAGTCTCCCAAGTCCAGCTCTTGCTCACCCTCAACAGCGGTGCAGTGGGCGGGGATTTCCCTTGACGCCAGTCTCCATAGCTGCTTCCACCATCGCTTGTGCTCTCGCACCTGGTCAGACACTTGGGGCTCTTGCTTTGAGGCAATCATCAGCTCTGTCGCTTCTGATGGCCATGGCTCAATGACTGCGGCAGGCTTTGGCTCTCCATCTGCGGTTGACTTGGGCAGCTCTGTGTAGCGGGTTGATGGTGGGCTGGGCTCTGTGCTAGCGGTGATGACTCTGGGCTGGTGGCACTCACATGTGATGACCCCCGGGCTGGACTCTGCTTTGTCCAAGGTGAAAGCTGATCCGGTGATCCACAACACGAAGTTGATGTATCTCTTCAGCGACCAGCACGTATAAGCTTTGGGCATGACGAAGCGGATATTATCTTCCAGCCCACACCAGAATCCCTCCATTTAGGTGAGGTCATCACATGTGGCAAGATGGCAATTGTCCACAAACTCCCGCACATATTCCTCCAGGTCACAGTCGGCTTGAAAAATGAAGATTGTAGCCCCTGAAGGGCTATGAACACTACCCTCCGGGGCCACGTTAATTGAGGCCAGTTCTAGCCTCATCTCTTGTATGGTCAGTTATTCTGACACAGTTCAGTCCAAGGAAAACAAAGAAGTTAAAGATAATTCTCAACAATGACTTTAATTCTAATCCACACAAAAAGTAAATACTTCAGGGAAACAAACGCATGTGACACTAACACTAACTGGCCGTAAACTGAACAGAGGAGGCTTTAAATGGGGTGACTGATGAGGGGAAAACAGGTGATGGAGTTAACTAATAATGAACTAATTAGAACAGAAATAGCAAATGGAAGGAGCCAAACACAAAATGACTAGACCAAATACAGAAGACAGTACCTATGGGAAACAAAACACAACAAAAGAGTTCATAAATGTGACACTACAACCCATGTGGAAAACTATTTTCCCTATTAAACTTCAAATCTGGTTGTGCCACCTTTAGCAGCAATAATTGCAACCAAACGTTTCTGATAACTGGAGATCAATCTTTACCATGGCTGTGGTGGAATTTTGAGGTTGTTGCAGTGAGTGGTATTTATTAGAAATTCAATGGAGGTAATAAACAATGAAACACCATGAGTGATGTGAGTAGAACATAATCATACCAACAGTAAAGAAGCACAAAGCGTAACAGTCCTTTCTCTGTTTAAGAGCCAGATCTTGTGCCAGGTTAGTTGGGAGGTGTGGATCTCAAAATCTCTCACTCTGGTGAAACAGGTGGTCAATGGCGGGTACCTCTGATGGCTCACTGGTCCAGGGGAAGAGTGGAGATTGAAAGCTAAACATGCACTGGAAGGGTGTCGTCCCTATGATGGACTGTTTGAGGGAACACTCCCAAGGATGAAGCATCCAACTCTAACTACAGAGTGCAGATATGGATGTTGAAGGACAGAGGCTGAGGTAAACAATGTCAAAATGACAGGTACGCTCTAGTGGCCTCCTCCAGTGGCCTCCTCCATATAATTCAATGATTTGGGTTTTCCCGTAAGAAGAGTGATTAAGGGGTTTGCAATGAAACATTTTTTTAATAAACCTAGAGTAAAAACTCCAACCCCAGTGCCAACCTTCCAACCCCAGAAGCTGGAGGTCACAAACTTTACCACATCCTGCACACCTTGAGAGCTGATGATGTAGCCAAGGAAATGCAGAGATGATGGTGAAATTAGCATCTTTTGGCCTTTAGGAACTAACTGTGATTGCAGAGACACTGCCTCACGTTGGTGTTCCAGGAGAAAAAAAAAGATGAATGTCATTATTGTAAATGAGCACAAAATTAGAGACATAATCATGAAGTATTTTATTCATAAATTCCTGGAACACCAAAGGTGTGTTGGCCAGGCCATACAGCATAATCCGATACTCATAATGTCCTGATGATGTTAGAAACAAAGTCCTCCATTTGTCACTTTTGTGGACACAAATGAGATTATAGGCAGTATAAAGTTTGAGATCTGTGATCCAGGTTGCACCCTTCAGAATTTCTAGGGTGGTGATGGGTGCTGTGGATGTAGAAAGAAGGTAAAGGTATATGCTTCCATTGTGGAAGACTCCCACCTGTGGTTCTAACACGGGCAATTAATGAGTGATACAACTTTCCCTGAGGGGCTGTCTTACGTCTGACTGGTGGCCAACTGGGTGTTTAGTGAGATGGGCCAAAAGAGTAATCTCTCACTGAGCTCCTGGGAGATGAAAGCATTGCATTTGACATTGCGTATTATTGCTTAATACATTTTAACCAGCTACATGCTATCAAATTATGTGTTGATTTAATGGAACTGGGCTGGCATCAATTAGTTCTGTTTGGATCCAGTCCCTGAACCCCTTTATAAATGCAATTTCACTTGGGAATTGGGGATTTTTCACAACCTTTTTGGTTCAATATATAAAATTGATTTTTAAAGCTATATTTTAACTCTGGTTACATTTGCTTTATGTTCGATTTAGTTTTTATTTTTGAAACCATTTAGAAAGAGATATATACTTAAGGATTCAGGATGGAGCAAACACATTTTCACAGCACTTAATGTATTCTTTTGCCATTAACATAATCCTTTTGCAATAGTGTTCTGTACTTTTTTAGAAACAAACAGAAATTTAGAGACATAACATGAACTTCCTGTGTGTCTGCTTTCACCTGAAAGAAGTTTTCCACATGTTCTTTGGGAGTATCGTTGTGTATGGAGGGATACACATACTTCCCCATCAACTGATAAATCGACTTCATGATCTTCATCATCTCCTGGGAGAACGAAACCACATACACATACATATTCTTTAACATTAGTCTTTCTGGACTCACCAATGCTATATATATATTTATGTGAATGCTAAACCGGTCAAAGCTTCATTTGAGGTACCTCTCTTGTGATGAATCCATCCTTATCAAGATCATAGAAATTAAATGCCCAATTTAGCCGGTCATATATTGATCCTCTAAGGATGAGTGACAGACCAGCAACAAACTCCTGTAAAATGACAATAATAAGCAGAAATCTGTCAGGAAACAAACAAATAAATAAAATATTTACTAGAGAACAGATTACAAGCTTTGTTGTAGACCCACGGTTTTGCACATCTAACACACTTAGTTCAGCTCATAGATTCTCACCTAACCAGTTAATGATCTGAATCAAGTGTGTTAGATAAGATGGACATAGAAAGTGCAAAGTGCTCCATCCTCAGGACCAGAATTAAAAAAACACTGGTCAGTTGCTGAAAATCTCTCAAATGCTAATATCATTGTTAATCTTGTTAATGGCTCTGTCAGTACCACAGTAACTATTGGCTGCAGCTTACCTTAAAACTCAAACAGCCATTCCTGTTAGTATCAAATGCCTCAAATAGGTAATGTGCATAAATTTTTGAATCTGACAGAGAGAAAGAAAAAGGAATTAAATATAAAGAATAAAAAATGACAACAATATAACATAAGACTATAATAAAGCTGGAAGTGGTGAGCAAAGAATAAAACAAATAGGGCTTTTGCTAAATGCATCACATCATGGTCCATAGATGATAGATGTAAAATTTCAGGTGATTTGGAAATGTATTATCTATTTATTTGATTATATTAATTTATTTAAAAAATATTTTTAATTCATTTTATTTGATGGACATGATATTTATACTGTAGATATGCATAGTACTTGACTCAACGACTAAGAGAAAACTAATAATTTTGATTCTAGTCCATATGGTTGTGTAAATATGAGAACAAAAAAAAAAAAAAACAACAACACAAAAGCCTGTTTTAGAGCCACACGCAGTGTGTTTGTGAGTAGTGGGTGGGATTTTGGACCTTCCTGCCAAGTTTGAGATCTATGTGAAGTTTTTACTTTACTTAGATAGTTTAAAATACAAATTAATGAGAACATTCTAGCTCAAACAACTGTGTTGCAGCATCTTCAGTGCTTGGACCCCTATCAGAGTGTAAATTGAAGTAATACTGTCTCACCTCCCTGAGGGAAGAACTGAGAGTAAATGAGTTTAAACACATTCTCAGTCACTACTCCACTGGGACATTCCTGAAATGCACAACAGATCTTAAAGTAAACACCACAGTGACCAAAAACCTTTAACATAATACAATATGCAGTTAATTATATATTACTCAGAAAGAAAATAATTATACATTAAAGAAGTAATTTAACACTTATTCGTGCCACACAAAGGATGATATTCCCAGCTAATGTACTGACTTTCCTCTTTACATAATCTTAGTAAAGCAACATTTACATTTTTGAAGGCCCTGTAGAGGAACTGCAGCTCTTTCCTGCTGAATTCAGTTTCTTCCTGTAGTATATGCAGATCATCAGGTCGATGGCAAACAAAGGATATTTCAAACTCTTCCTCACTACTTTCTGTAAGAAAAACAACATCTCATTAAACATTAACAACTGAATGTCACATTTCCTATCTGTTTTAGATAAAGCGTTATGAAAAAAAATTAGAACATCACACTAGGTCTGCCCCCTAATAGTCGACTAACCGTTAGTCGACAAGAAGAGACTTGGCCGTCAAAATTGAATTAGTTTCTTAGGCACAGAAAAAGAAACTCCACAGGAAGTGGTGAAATCACACAGTCCATGACGAACAGATTGTCAACGGCTGGTCTATGTGGTAATACAGTATATAGGGTAGGACAACCAAATGCTGACCTATCATTCATCGACCTTAAATATGGCTTTTCATCTGAAAGATGTAAGTAGTATCAACTTTACAGGTCAGCTCAATCTAATTAACCTAGAAAAATGTACGCTATCCAAGATTGCTGTGGAGTGTGGAAGCTGAATAGTAGCTCACTCACTGCATGACAGATGGAAGCGCTGGTGCTCTTAAAATACAAAATTTTTGGTCATACACATGAAAGTAATACATCTTTCGAATCTCTAAAGACTTAAATTCACGTGCACTCAGAATAACAATGAAACGTTGCGCTTTTGTAAATTAATGAAAGCAAACAGGATCCGCTTTCTGCCATCTCAGGGCCCTATTTTAACGATCTAAATGCAAAGTGTAAAGCAAACGGCGCAGGTGCGCTCAGGGTGTGTCCAGATCCACTTTTGCTAATTTAATAACAGGAAAAACGGTCCGTGCGCCCGGGCACATAGTCGAAATGGGTTGTGACTATTCTCTTAATAAGTAAGGGGTGTTTTTGGGCGTAACGTGGAATAAACCAATCAGAGTCTCCTCTCCCATTCCCTTTAAGAGCGAGTTGCGCTCGCACCATGGCGCATCGCTATTTACATGGCGGAATTTGTTGGTGGAAAAGCTGAACGCTTCTCAAGCGAAGAAACCGATCTGCTCGTGCGCGAAGTTAAAGCGTGCGAGCAGATCATCTACAGGACTAGCAGCAATCCACCTAAGCTTCCCGAGGCGAAGAAGGCGTGGGATGAAGTATAGCAGTGATTGTGGCCTCGTCTTCTGGCATCAGAAGAACTGTACAATGCCGAAAAAGGTACAATGATGTCAGAAGACGGGGAAAACAAAAGCTTTTTGTTTTTAATATTTGTCATGTTGGTGTGATGCGCATCCCTGTGTGTAATAAGCAAAGTGAATGCGCGTTGTGACCTGCCCAGAGGCGCATTATCTACCAATGCGCTCTTTAAATAACAAAAAAAATATTGTGCCATTGACTTTAGACTTTAGACCAGGTTTGAGTTGGTCTATGGCGCAGTCTATTTTCAGTTCCTCAAAATAGCAACGCGCCAACAATGCGCCCGAACACACCTCTTTTTTAGACCAGCACGCCCATGGGCGCACAAACGGGCACAAATGCATTTGCTAATTAAACAACGCGGCGCTGGACGGGAAAATGCGAACTGCGTCGGACTTAAACTAGCAAACACACTTGCGCTGCGCCTTGCGCCACATTGCGCCAGGTGTATGATAGGGCCCTCAGTCTCTGTGAACCTGAAATGTCTACTTTTAAATGAACCAATTCAAATAGAAAACAAATAATCATAGATTATTTATAATCATAGATTATATGTAATCTGTATGAAACACGCATACAGGCATATCCACTACTGTGGAGATGACGAGTCAGTGTCGCTAACTTCATCTCTTAAGCCGAAAACAAAGAAAGCAATAGTTTATCAATAATTCTTTTTAAATGTTAATGCAGTCACCTTGCTGTTTTTCCCTGACACATTCATAATTATTATATCTGCCGGTGAGCTGTGCCAAGTTTTTTTTTTTTTTTTTGCATGTGCTGAGCACTTATTAAGCTATGTAGGCAATTAAAGGCTCATTATTTTGATGTATAAGGTTTATTTTAAAGGGGGGGTACAATGGTGTTTTGTATATTCAGAGTTGTTTACAGTGTTAAAGAGTTGGATTCTCATGCTAAACATGGCCAAAGTTTAAAAAAAAATAATTTAGACGAATGACGGAGAAATTCTTTGCCGAAAATCTTACTTCCCGGTTGGTACAAGTTTTTGCTGTTTTTTTTTCGGTCATGGCTTTAATGACATAGACGATGGTGGAACTCCTTATATGAGCGTTTCTCCCGGAAAAGCGTGCCGCGGCGCCCGCGCTCACGTCGGCTAGACCGTGAGAAAGAGAGCGCGCCCATCAGTGCGGTTCATTTGGCTGCACTGCTTCAAGAGATTTACTCAGGAAGAATGTCTCTAAAGAAGTGTGGTTTTGGTTGTAAGGCAAAGATAACTTTGCTCTGCTTCCCGAAGAAACCAGGGTTACGTGAACAGTGGATGCAGTTCTTGATGGAGCTTTGCAAGTGTGTGTTTCATATACGAGGACCAGTTGGACGCTGGATTTGCACATTGTTTGATACTGAAAGATGAAGCGGTCCCAGCTATAAAAGATTCCGGTCATGATTCAGAACTGCAGATGGTAAGTGAAACGACATCAAATGTCTGTTTTATTGGCAATCCCAGCGCAAGTGATCGTCAAACTTAGCTCCACCCACGGTGCGCCTCCAGAAG
This sequence comes from Cirrhinus molitorella, assembly GCA_033026305.1. NCBI lineage: Eukaryota > Metazoa > Chordata > Actinopteri > Cypriniformes > Cyprinidae > Cirrhinus > Cirrhinus molitorella. Next base: position 7,391,511 of record CM065126.1, on the reverse strand, counting down.
CTCGGGTTTTTCCGGAGAAAATCTGAAAGCTGTATTTTTCTTTTATAAATATGATAAAACTAAAGACTTTTTGGAGATAATAAGTATACAGTACTACTCTATAGGTACTCAGGAATAACATGAGATTAGGTGAAACTGTTATGTACGCTTTAATAAACATGGGACTAATAGTTGACTAATGCTTAAAATGAACGAGTACTAGTTGACCGGAAAAATCTGTAGTCAAGGGCAGCCCTACATCACACTAATAGTGAAATAATTGGTTAATTTAGTGTCAAGTTTATAAAAATATAAAAAGTAAATAATAAAAAGTTAAATAAATAATTTTGGATTGATTTTCAAAAAGCTCAAAGTCACATAACTCTGCTTTCCACTCATGAGAGAAAACACATGCTCTGATGTTCGAAACAATTAGAAAGTAGCTGCAAGCAGCAACGACGGGCCCAAGCACAACACATGCATGGTGTGTATGTCACACTGAACATGGCTGCCGATCATGAGCCACAATAGCCACATCTATCAGCCATCATGGGAAACATAAAGCACCAGTTTAATTGACAGCAAATTAGACATTCCACTCTTTATTTTCATCTCTGACCATGACAACACTGTGCAAGATATCAAAAATCTGTCTTCAGATTCTTGCCATAACGTTGACCAAGAATTGATTTTGAAAGTTTTCCAGGTTGATGAAAATGTTTAGTCAAAAAGTGGCACTACATACCCCCCATAGCCCCCCTTTTAGTCAACAACTCTGTGCTGGGTGTGCTGAATTTCATGAAATTGTAAGCATGCTAAGAGCCTCAACAAGACAGAAAAATAGTGTTAAAGTTTGACGCGTTCCATCATTTCCTGATACATTGGCTGGTACCAGAAGTTCTGCTCCACTGCCCTGTAAGGATAAAAATGACCTCTGTCTGTCTATTCTTACCTGAAGATAAGTGAAAATGAACCAAAGGTTCCCTACAGTATTATAACCAATCCAGACACTCACCTTCTGTAAAGCACCAGTAGTACAGTGGAAAAAAGGAGAGCAGCATCAAAACGTAGAGTCCACCTGTATCATCGCTGGGCATGAGTTGTTTGATGCACTCCTGTGAGCGCGACATGCTGCCGTACATGATGGTGTCTGTGTGTATATGTGTGTGTTGTGTGTCCTCCCTTGCAAAAACACTCCCACCCACACACTCTGACATCTTTCCATTGCTCTTTCATGATGCTTCATGGCAGTTTACGGACCAACAAAAGCCTGCATAAGTAATTCATCAGCTTGTTTTGGAATTGCTTGTTTTCATAGTCACAGTGGGTGGGAAAATACAGTTTCCGTGTTGGCAGTTATATTATTGCCGCTTGTTTTCCTTCTGATTATATGTAAACACTGACTAGCATCACTGGGAAATCCTCAAAATCATCAACCATCCCAGCATGCAACTAAATTAACCCTTTTATTATTGTACTACTTTTGTACAGTCATGGCCAAAAGTTTTGGCAGTGACATAAATTTTGTGTTTTGCAAAGTTTACTGCTTCAGCATTTGTAGATTATTTTCCACATGTTTATATGGTGTACTGAAAAACAATGATAAGCATATTATAAGTTTTAAAGGATCTTACTGGCAAAAAATTATAATGAGTCAATATTTACAGTATTGACACTTGTTCTTCATAACCTTGCATGCTGGCATGCTCTGGCATGCTGGATATTAGCTTCTGGGTCAAATCCTGACTGATGGCGATCAATTCTTACCATATTAGTTCTTGGAGTTGACCACAATTTGTGGGCTTCTGCTTGTCCACTCGCCTTTTGAGGACTGACCACAGGTTCTAAATGGGGTTGAGATCCGGGGAGTTGCCTGGCCAAGGACCCAGAATTTCAATGTCATGATCTTCGAGCCACTTCTTTATCACTGTTGCTTTGTGACATGGTGCTCCATCATGCTGAAAAATGCACGGATCATTACCAAATTGCTCATGGGTCGTTGGAAGAAGTTGCTCTTGCAGGACGTTTTGATACCATTCTTTATTCATGGCAGTGTTTTTTGGCAGAATATGAGAGAGCCCACTCCCTTGGTTGAAAAGCAACCCCACACATGGATGGTCTCAGGATGTTTCATTGTTGGCACGACGCAGGACTCATGGTAGCGTTCACCTTTTCTTCTCCGGACAATCGATTTTCCAGATGTCCCAAACAGTTGGAAGGGAGCTTCATCAGAGAAAATAACTTCTGCTGTCCAAGCCTTGTACTTCCTGCAGAATGTTAGTCTGTCCTTGATGTTGTTCTTGGAGAGAAGTGGCTTCTTTGCTGCCCTTCTTGACACCAGTCCATTGTCCAAAAGTCTTCGCCACACTGTGCATGCAGATGCTCTCAAACCCACCTGTTGCCATTCTTGTGCAAGCTCTGCACTGGTTGTGGCACAATTCCTGTAACTGACTAGATTAGATGGTCCTGGCGCTTGCTGGACACTCTGGGACGTCCTGAAGACATTTTCACTGCAGTTGAACCTCTTTCCTTAAAGTTTTTGATGATCTGGTAAATGGTTCTTTCAAGTGCAATATTCTTTTATTCTTTTATTCATTTTGATGCAAAGCGATGATGGCTGCTCCTGTTTCTGTGGAGGTAACTACTGCTAACAAGAACACAATCACTCTGCTGTTACAATCTAATTGGCATGATAGTGATTTCACCTGACTAGTGCTCATTCACACTTTCACATGTTCTGCTGATATTAGTCATGGATCAAAAAACAGTGAAATTGTTTTTTTTGTGCAAAGTGTTTTTTTTTGTTTTTTTTTTTGACCAATGAAGCTTTTAGCAATTATATAAAATGCATCTGATCACTCTACACAATAAACTAAAAACAATGTAAAGGAACATCACAACAGCTTAAGCAGTAAACCTTTCAAAACACAAAATTTATGTCACTGCCAAAACTTTTGGCCATGACTGTACATTTTTCAAAAAAAAAAAAAAAAGAAACAAATCGATAATAAAAATAATCAAACAACAGTACCACCATTGGTGCAAATCATACAATGTTTATCTTGCTTATCTAATTGTATTAGCTCAGCTATCTAGACTGGGCTATACTGTTAAAAAAAAGACAAAGAGGGCCATGGAAATGTGATACTAAGACAGAGGACAAAAGAGAGACACCAAGTAACATCAGTGTTAATGCATCAACATTAAATTTCAGTGCAAAATCAACGGTGATGTCATTGAATCAACTATCAACATCACCTTTGCACCAGTGATGTCAGTGAATCAATGTGACACTGTGGTGTTATCACTGTTGTTGAATAAATATTGAAAAGAACCAATAGTAATGTTGTTCCAACATCAATAGTAATGTTGTAATCAACTAATAAACTAGTGTTGCATGCAAAGATCTGTAGAACCTCATAGGCAGGTGTGTTGGAGTTAGCGGGTGCTTCTCAAACTGATGGCTGCTTTATATTGAGTGGAAAGCCAATATTGGAAGGAGGAGCCCAGGACCAAAGAAGCAGACCCCAGCGATCATGAGTACATCTACCTGCTCACCCTCCAGACATGGAACCAGCCACAGCTGTGGTTTTGCTACATTTTTAAAACTGTGCGAACCAAGCATTGCTGACCTAGGTTTTGTAACCCTGTAGCAAACTCACCAGCATGTGGTTCTGTATTTTATTGTTTTCAGCCATGCTTTCCCTGTCCTGCCTGCTGTGACTTTAACCCGTGCTTAGTGCGCTGCTTTTGTTCTCATCACACTTACCTGCCTCTGGTTCCCCTGTTATCCTCGTGTGAGAGAGATGCACACTTCATTCCAGCTCAAAGATTATCTGCACTAATGATTATTATTGTTATAGTATGCAAGCTGTTAGACAAAAGCCACAAAACTCCAGTTTGGATTTCATGTGATGTTTAAGGCAAATACTGTGCTAAATATCTTACCTGAGTCCACCTGGTCTAGGGTATGGTTCATGTATGAATTGATCAGACTTTATGTGTTTTCTCACTCACTTTCCTGTGTATAAATACAGCAATACATTATATGTATACACCCAAATACAACATTTCTAAATTCAAAATGATTAGAGACCTGGTCCCTCCTAGTAGCGTAAAATGTGCACTTGATGTTAGGTGAAGGTCGGCAGTGACCTACTATCATTCAGAGATGTGGCTTGTTCAAATTCCTCTCAGTGGTGTTTTGGTCTGGGCTTTGACCACATCAATTGAGTTTCATCAACACTAGACAGTATCCCTGCAAACAAGCCTGTACTCGCCTTTTACCGGCCCACTTAGGGCTAGCCTAAGGGCCCCCAGTGGGATGCCAGTGCAGGGCCTCTGAGAATTTGCTCATTGGCAAAGCGTTGGCCCCTTAACGCTGGCCCTGCATGGGCAGCCCTCACTTAGCCCCCAGGAAGCCATCAATTGGCCCACACAGGGCCTGTACTATTCATCTACTACAACACTAAATCTGTTTCACTTTAAATACTTTTCAGCTACTATAAATTAGTCTTTGAAAAAAACTGTTAATATACATCTGAAATGGATGCAGTCACCACATAACTAATGTCTGTATTGTCATAAATGTACAGTAGTCAAAGGGACTTCAAATCTATGGACTTATTAAATACAAAATAGAAAATTCAAATTTTGGCTGTAGCCAAAAATGTATATAGCCTACACAAAAGTAAAAAAAGGAAGAAAGAAAGAAAGAAAGAAAGAAAGAAAGAAAACAAAGCAATGCAAGATTGTAGGACAGGGATGCCCAACGCTGTTCCTAGAGATCTACCTTCCTGCAGAGTTTATTTCCAACCCTGATCAAAAACACCTAAGGAAAAAAACTACCCACAAAATTCTTATTAACAGGCTTATGTCTGTTACACTTCAAATATGGCTCGTGAGATTTACTTTCCTGCAGAGTTTAGCTCCAACTTTGATCAAACTCACCCACCTGAGATTTTCTAATGATCCTGGAGACATTGATTAGCATGCTCAGGTGTGTTTGTTAGAGCTGAACTCTGCAACAAAGTGGATCTTGTGAGCCTGATTTGAGCATACCTGGCCTATATGAAACAACAGGTTCTGAAAAGGTCTCTTTTGGTTTGAGCCATTCCAGTTTAATTGAGTGGCTAAAGAAACGGTCAATGTTGTTTGTATTCTTCTAGTTGCATTACAGGGCTGCCTACACGCAGAACCTGATTTTAGCTGATTTTTTAAGTGCAACATGTTCCTGGATCAACATCTTTGATCTCACATTGTGATTAGCTAATCAGATGTGGAAGAAAAAAAAACAGTCTATAGTTTTTGTGAAATTTAGGCTTATAATTATTGTTTGGTGCTTGTACATCAGTGTCATTCATCTATCATTTCCTCTGATTTTAGGGTTAGGTTTAGGTATAGGGATGTGGTCAAGACTAAATTTTTGGATTAAAATGTTGTTCCAGGGTCAACAAAATATGTTGATGAACACTTCAACTCAGCAAAATCAGGACATGCCTGCCTACACAAAACCTGCATGGGCCCAAAAGATACAAAAGTTGCTCTGGGCCCAAACGGGCTGGCCCCCACTGGGCCATCATGGGATGAATGTGGACAGTCCACTAGTGTGGGCTACTCACAGAGAGCCTGCGGTGGGCCCAAAGCTGTGGGCCTCTCCTGGGCAAGCCCACACTGGGCCTGTTTAGTTTTGGTGTGGGCTGGCCCAAGCCCACTGTGCCTGCAAAAAGCCAGCATGGGCCCTGAAAGGACATGTTTGCAGGGACACCATTGTTATGGATTTCTACTGGCCTCATTTCATGAAAAAGGGCGCAAATGTTTATCTAAAACAGCTTTATCCAAAGTAACTAACATTGCATTTAAGGTACAAATTTTATTGGTTATTGCTTTCCCTGGGAATTGAACCCATTATCTTGGCATTTGTAGCTCCACACTCTGCAGTTTGAGCTACAGGGCAGCAGTATATCTATATGGCGAGATCTGCAGCTCTGCAGAGTTTTTCTTTAACCCTAACACCTGAACAAGCTAATCAAGGTTTGAAGGGTTACTAGAAAGCTACAGAGAGGTACGTTTTTATTAGGATTGGAGCTGAACTCTGCAGCACTGCGGTTCTCCAGCTCTCTGCCCTCAACACACTAAATCCACACCTAAACTGTACTTAAATACAATGGGCTGTCAGCTTGAAACCCCAATGCAGGATAGACTGCCAAAGTATGCATGATTTCGGGGGACCTCCTGCTTTAAAATACCCATTTGTAAAGGAGGACTGTCTACTTTAAAACCCTAAAAGTGGGGTAAATCAGGATATCAAGGAAAGGTGTCAGACCGTTGGTTGCAGCACTTACTGTCAATCACCTTTCTGAGGTCTCCTCTCCTCTTTTTAGCATCGTGCATCCTCTGTGCTCAACTCTGGGAAGGTGGAGGAGCATGAGTGGCAACACAAATTTTCTGCTCCTGTCTCCAATCCTAAGAACATGATGCTTTAGGAGAAGATCTGGTTCGGCAGGGAATGTATCTCCTGAAAGCTGCTGACTGTGCCCTTACCTCCAGAGTGCAAATTACATGATTGGGCTAGTTTAAGGCTAGTTTTGAGTAGCAACTGGACATTTTTTTTTTTTTTTTGTGAAAACATGGCAACCCTGACCACTGTCTCAACAGAGGCGGAAGCGGAGCATCAAGAAGAAATTTCTTTCTTCTTTCAAATGTTTGCTATATCTCTCCATATCCACCATTGCCAGCAGTTAATGGCACATAATGCAACGGTCATGTGTGTCTTCAGGTGTCAGAGATCTCGGACACAGTGGCACACATTATCTAAACTGCTCGCTCTGCATCTTGCTCTCCATAGTGATTCACACACAGATCCTGAAGACAAAAAAACTGATGACTTGCATTACAGGTGCCGCCTTATACTTTCGGGCACTGCATGGTCCATTGAATTTGATGGTATTCCACCTTAGTGTCCACACAGGCACACAGTTTGAGTTTCCTTTGAAGGGGAAATTGAGTGAAGTTAAATTAAATGATTTGATAGTAACGCACAAAATGTGTATTTTGTCAAATGTTTGCAAATGCTTTTTATCACATAATTGGAAAGGCCATAATTACTATTTTTTTTTTTCTTCTTGTAAACAGGAACTACTGAACAGACATTCAAAAGCTTGTTTTAAAGTGCAACTGACTGAAAAATCAAATGTGACCCTGGACCACAAAACCCAGTCATAAGGGTCCATTTTCTGAAATTGAGATTCATACATCATCTGAAAGATGAATAAATAAGCTTTCCATTGATGTATGGTTTGTTATGCTGGGGCAGTACTTGGGCCGATACACAAATATTTGAATATCTGGAATCTGAGGGTGCAAAAAAATCTAAATATTGAAAAAATAGCATTTAAAGTTGTCCAAATGAAGTTCTTAGAAATGCATATTACTAATCAAAAATTAAGTTTTAATATATTTATGGTAGGAAATGTACAAAATATGGAACATGATATTTACTTAATATCCTAATGATTTTTGGCATAAAAGAAAAATCAATAATTTTGACCCATACAATATATTTTTGGCTATTGCTACAAATATACCCCAGTGACTTATGACTTATGGTTTTTAGTCCAGGGTCACAAATGTGTAAAAGCTCTGTAAAAACCAACTGAAGCTCCATTTAATAGTGGACTTTCTTTTAGGGTTCTGCCCTGACACTCTGTCCTTTGTCTTGTTTCTCTGGTCTATTCTGGTTTTGTCACCTCATGGCTTTGTTTTTGTTTATGTCTGCCATGTGCCTTTCTTGCCCCTCCTCCTTGTTTGCTCTTTACCACACCCTCTTGTTAGCCGTTGTTGAATCCTTGTTAGTCTCATTGCTTTCATCTGTTCCTTGTGTGCTTTCCTCCCTATTTATAGTTCCTCTTCCCCTCTTGTTTTACTGGTCCGCAGTCATTTTCACCCTCACTATCATGTCTTTGGTTTCTGTCTCTGTGGCTGAGTATGTTTGTTTTCCCTGGATAGTCTTGTGTAGTCCTATGTGTTCAATGTTCTTGGGTTGCGCCTTTTTATTTGTTGTTTGTCTGTTTTAGATTTGATTTTAGTGTTCACTTTTTCTTGTCTTGGCATTTTGTTAGCTTTTTTGTATGTATGTATGTATGTATGTATGTATGTATTCTGGCACTTTCACACACATACATATTTTACTTTCACACACGTACATTCTGCTTTCACACACATACATATTTTACTTTCACACACGTACATTCTGCTTTCACACATACATATTTTTTTTGCTTCCACACACTTACATTCTTCTTTCACATACATATATTTTACTTTCACACACATACATTGTCCTTTCACGTACATGTATATAATATGTATGTCTGTAGAAAATATATGTATGTAAGAGAAGAATGTATGTATGTGAGAGTGAGAGTATAGTGGAAACGGAAGGAGTATAGTGGAAACGGAAGGCAGGTTAGATCGAGGGCGCACGCGCAGCTTCAAACGTGTTGCCAAATACATTTATTATAAGCGTCAAGGGATTAGTTTTTTACACTTATGCGACAAATTAGGAAGTGAAAAAAGTAGGAGGTGGCCATTTAGGAACAGCGATATATTATTTCTATAATTTATTTCTTTTTAGATAATTTTATTTTAATTTTAATAGTTTAATTTTGAGAGCGACTCCCTGATGCTCGCAAATTAGGCTAGATAAAACATCTAGGCTGTTATCAGTATGTATGATATATTACGTTGTGTAGTTTTCTAAAGCTCTGTAGCCTACTAGCCTAGGGCTGCCCTCGACTAAGGATTTTTCTGGTCGACTTGATTCATTTTAAGCATTATTCGACTAATCGCACGTTTATTAATAAACAATTTAAATCTTTATAATAAGCCTTTAGTTGCCTACATAGCCTAATAAGGGCTCAAGCACGCATAAAGCCTGCCCACAGCACGCAGAATGATTATAAATGTGTATATATAATATATATAATATATATGTACTTTCTGTTTTGTCAATAGAACCCCTGTCATCCATCTTGCAATTGGGTCCTACTTCCTGATCCCTGACACTTTCACCCATTAATATCAAAACAGAATTATTAATCGTGCGGAAAACAGCATAATAAATGTCTCACTATATATTCACAGAACCCACTTCACAGATGACAGTATTCAAGAGAATTCAGTTCACAGTGTTTTTTAATTATTTTGTTGATCATGTTAAACCTTCAGCTGATTTGTCCAATAACTCAGAGGATGAAGAAGTAAATATGCAGGTTATATTTGCTGAACAGAGGAAAATAATGTGTAACACAGCACAAGCTGTGTCTGTCAATATGAATTTCATCATCTTATGCTCAGTGCTGGAAACCTACTGTAAGCCAGAAATTCACTGTACTAACCGCTCTTTACTAGCACTGTACCTACCCTACCAACTAGTTCATTTAATTTGTTAAACATTGTGCATGAGAATAATATTGCCCAAGGTTAATCTCCAACACAATGAATTTCCTTTCACTTCCCTTTCAGTAAAGCGCTGAATGAACACCATATGCAAAACACCTGTGATGCAAAACACAGGTGTTTTTTTCCTGTGAAAACAAATCATGATATACAAATAAAAATTACATTCTAAACACCTAATTTCTATTTAATTGTTTGGTGAAAAATAATAATAAAAAAAAGACAAAAAGAGTGAACATCACTGTAACATATCAACAGTAACATCAAAAACAACAACACAAATGGACAAACAAGTAGATGGTCCTACAACATCATGAGGAAGTTAACTAGTGGTGTTGATTGTTGTATTAGCGTGGACTGTCAGTCTTTGTTCTCCTCACTGAAGGACTTAAGCCAGACTCCGCTGACGAGGTTTAATTCTTGGATACAACTGTTGAGGAAGGAAAAAAAATAATTATAATACACACACATGCAGTGAACAGTCTCTTTTCAGTCTTTGGCACATTAGATGCTTCACAAAAACATTTAAGACAAATGATTTTTTGCTTTAGTACATCAGTTGGAAATATCCATTTTAGATTTGCAAATAGATTTGCATTCAAATTTGGAAAAACAGCCTCTAATGAAGCAATATTAAAGTCAGTGATGTAAACCATAGTGCTGAGGATGATGTTTTCTGTATTTTAGCAGATTTTAACGCTGAATGTCATCAAATCCTAAAAATGTCTTCTTCAGTAAAAAAACAGTATGATAAATCTTCCACATTTATAGTGTGAGGGCCATAACTTGCTCCTCCCTCATTATCACAACACCCCTACAGTCATGCAGAGCCTCAGGGCCCATCACTCACCCCAAGCAGGTTTCGGGGGACGTATCCCTCTTGGCTGGGCGTGCGCACCCACCACCACTCAGTCTCGTCCTCGTCATCCCTGTTCACCACCGCCATGCAGTCGCCCTCTCTGAAGGACAGCTCGTCATCCTGCTCGCTCTCGTAGTCCCACAGGCCGTACACCACCCCTCGGTTCATGATGCCCATCTTCTCCTGGACGCCTGAACAACACGAGAAACACAGCGGTGAAACAACACAAATAAGCCTCAAGAGCTGAGCGTTACAGCGTTTTTTAAAGTTTGAGGTTCTAACTCATCTGATTTGATATAATCACATCATTATTCACACATGGCACAGCTGATTGGTTACTTTTCACATTAACAGCCAATGAGCTTGCTGCTCAACATTCAAATACTTGGCTAATGCTTGCTGTAGCAGTTCCAACCCTCCACCTTCCCCAGCTCCACCTGTATACAGTAGTCAACATTTGAAGTGGATCAAAAAAGCTCAAAGTTGTCCGAAGACAAGAATGGGTATTGTTTTGGTTTTAGGACAACTTTGATGAAAGGTTTTGATTCACTTTGATTCAAATGTTGACTACTGTAGATTTGCTATGAGGTGATTTAAAAGTTTTAAAAGTGGTTCTCAACTCTGCACATTTTGTATGTCTCCCTCATTTAATGCACCTGATTCAGATCATCAGCTCGTTAGGAGAAAGATCCATGAACTGAACTGAGTGTGTCAGGTTCAGAAACATACAAAATGTGCAGAGCAGTTGAGTTGAACCACTGATTTAAAATATCAGTAAGCTTTATATATATAAATCACCATTTAGTGGGTACTTGCAATTGGGAGGTGGCTGTCCCGAACCCTAACCTCTAAATTTCAACTTATGAAAATATTTAAATAACTTTTGCATTTTGTTCGATTGTCCACTGTATTGCATATTTGAAAATATCTTAAAAATATATATTTTTTATATTTTCTTTGTAAATTATGAAACTTTATGTTAAAAAATGCATCCTGCATTTTCATGTCAATGACTAGATAGGCCCTTTATAGTGTAACTATAAAGAATATCACTACCAAACACCATTTCTCTATAATTAAACAAATTTTGTACTGTATAGGCATTTCATCCAGATGGATCCGATGTTTTGGACGAGTGAAACTCTGAAAACAACAGCCTTGCGTTTTCATGTGTACAGCCAATCTGTATATTTTCTGAAACAATGATGTCATCAGCCCACTCTCGCCCCCAGTCAGACACCGCTATGTCACGTAACATCAACAAAAACTTCAACAAACACTGAACGATTGTCGTTTTATTAACTAACATTAACACAGATGAATAAATGTATTGTTCCATGTTCATTTGTATACCGCACGGAAGGTTTATGCGCATAGTCCAAGTCTTCTTCTCCATTTTTTAGTTTATCTCTGTGGCACAATTACAGTGCCATATAGTGCTCTGGCATGTATACCATAATATCGTTTTGTGTCCGTTTTGTGTGGACGCAGATATTTCTTGAGGAAAAAAAAAGATTGGATAGGGTAAGCTCTGGCTTTGTGTGGACGCAGCCTTAGTTTTTATATGTGTACCACTGTTCAGAACTGTGCTAGCTAACCGCTGATTAGCATCTTTGGACTAGCTTCAAAACTCGAATCAACCAAAACATTTAGTGGAGTTTCAGTAGAGACATGTTTTGTTTTTTTTGGGTGTTATCCTATAAAATTGTCACTAGCCTAGCAGTCACAACAGAAACATGCAGTGTTGCCAAGTCCATGGTTTTCCTGCGAAATTGGGCTACTTTAACACTGTTGCCTCAGGTTGTTTTTTATGTCTGTGGGTTGAAGTGACCCCAATAAATTAATATTTAGCCCCTGGAATGCTGAATTTAGTTTAATCCGACTAATCCCCCCACCACCCCAGCCCCCCGTAATGCAATTTCTACCGGCGGACCACATCTTTTATTTGGAGGAAATAAACTAAATTTTTGTACAGTTTTGCAAATGTTTAGTTAGTATTTTATGTTTTAGTAGTATTTTAGTATGTGGGTTAAAATTCTGTAAAGTGATGTGGTCATTACCGAAAATGTGCAGGATGTTTTGTCAGAAATAAAGTATACTGAGTTACCAACTAAGATGTTATGGTAGTGTTTGGTTCAATGTATATTCAAACTAATGAATCCTTAACTTTGAAATCAGTATGATCGACCTTTTGCCTTTGGATTCAAAATACAACAAATCTCATAAAATGGTAAATGTTATTGATTTATCTCTGAAAACTTTTTGATGTAGCAAAGATGTAAGCAAAATCTTAATAGGTTGATATAACCCTTCTTATTAAATTATATGTTACTGAGTTTCAACTTTCTGAAAATACAATATGAGAATTAACTGCTCAATTACTAGAAATGTGTGACTTGGATATTATACAATTTGCATGCATACAAAATTTGTGGATTTTTTTTTTCTAGACGTTTCCAACCCTGACTTTGAACCAATTCTGTAGAACGGCCCCATATTTGTTATATGTGCAGTAGCAGTAATTTCTACATTCTCACAGCAGCATGTCTGTGGATGTACTGACAGAAGCAAGTTGTAATGACTGTAATTAAAAATTCTATGGTCAAATACTGTAGACTGATATGTGATTTCAGCAGAGTCACAGTTCCTACTGTTTGGGTATCTTTAAAAAAACAAAGCATTACTTGATCATAAGCCATTTCAGGTTTAATCTGCACATGATAAAGTGGTGATCTCTGTAATTATACCAACACTGGAACTAAGAAACTGAAACTTTTATTTATTTATTTTGATTTATATACTTTTTATACATTTTCTCTGAATGTAAGAATAGCTGAGCCTAAGCTGTCTGTCAGAAAACAGATGGTAGTCTCAGAGAGCCGCTCGTCATTCTGTCAGTGTGGACCAGTAACTCACCGTAGAGGAACTGTGAGCACTGAGTGTATCCCTCCTCCATCTCTTCACACTTGTCTGCTGCCGTCTGCATGTCGCTGTAGGTCATGGCAAACACGGCCGCCCCAGACTCTACCAGGAACTTACACACCTGCACGTTATTACAGGATGCGGCACAGTGCAGGGGCGTCCTAAACACAAACACACATGATTACAAACAGTTCCATCAAAACAACATGTGTCTAAGCTGCAAGTGGGTTATCATGATCTATTTCTACTTTATGTTTTGTTGTTCCCTGGTTGATATCTATGGGATAAAACACTGATACTATCTTGTAGGGCTTTATTTTGCCATAATAACCAGCTGTGTGTAGATTATCCCACATATTACACAACTACTCATACAATGAATGTAACACAAAATATTGATTTGACTTGTTTCATAATTTTGCCTGTATATTCACTTAAAGCTTAATTGTGAAATATCCACTACCAGTCAAAAGTTATTGAACAGTATGATTTTGTATGTTTTTAAAAGAAGCCTCTTCAGCTCACCAAGCCTGCATTTATTTGATCCAAAGTACAGCAAAAACAGTACCATTTTGAAAGATTTTTACTATTTAAAATAACTGCTTTCTATTTGAATATATTTTAAATGTAATTGATTGCTGTGAATTTTCAGCATCATTACTCCAGTCTTCAGTGTCACATGATCCTTCAGAAATCATTCTAATATGCTGATTTGCTGCTCAAGAAACATTTTATTATTATTATAATTAATAATAATATTTAAAACAATTTTTTAAAGATCCTTTGATGAATAGAAAGATCTGAATATCATAATTTTTCTGAAATACAAAGCTTTTGTAACATCACCATTCAAAAGCTTTGAGTCAGTGTAATTTTTATTTATTATTGATTTTTAAACAAATAATAGAAATTAATACTTTTATTTAGCAAGGATTCTTTAAATTGATGATAAAGACATTTATAATGCTACAAAAGATTACTATTTGAGATAAATGCTGTTCTTCTGAACTTCCTATTCAACAAAGAAACCTAAAGAAGTTATACTCAGCTGTTTTAACATAACAATAACATTAATAATAATTCATGTTTTTTTGAGCAGCAAATCAGAATATTAGAATGATTTCTGAAGGATCATGTGACTGGAGTAATGATGCAAAAAAATAGCTTTTAAATCACAGGAATAAATTACATTTTAAAATATATTCAAATAGAAAACAGTTATTTTAATTTCAAATTCTTGCTGTACTTTGGATCAAATAAATGCAGGCTTGGTGAGCAGAAGAGACCTCTTTAAAAACCATAGAAAAATCGAAAAAAAAAAATTTTGACTGCTAGTGTATTAGTCAACGATAACAGCGTTTACATAGTGTTTACACTGAAATCTCAAAGGGAACATGGAATCTTTCAGTCAATGCTAAAAATTAGAGGTGTGTGTTTGGGTGTAACTGTCAGCAAGCTCAATACGTCTGTCTAGCACATACAAGCATTCTCCCACATATGTGGAAAAAGCTAAGCTCAGCATTGTTGAAGAGAGACTCGCAATGCATCAGACAACTGATTTTTTCTTCCACTCCTATTAGACATCACAAACATTTAAGTTCAGAGAAAAATGCAGAGAATTAAATGACAAACATGAAAATGTTTTTGACTGAACTTACTAACTTGTGGATTACACTTGATAGTTACAGCTGTATTTCCAGATTGTAAATTTTAAGCTGCACTAAAGCCTGAATTCATGTCTTTCTGTTCACTGATGAGAATGTGAATGAACACTGAATGTGAAAAGCTCCTCACCATCCGTCACTGTCAGCGGCGTTCACATTGACTCCATACTGCACCAGGAATTTAACGATCTCTGTGTGGCCAGCACACACTGCGTTATGGAGCGCTGTGATTCCCTCATCGTTAGGCTGACTAGGATCCTCAACCTGTTCAGTTAACACATATAAAAACATCCATTTATCACACTACTGCCATATTCCTCAATTCATGATACATAAAACACTAATAATCAACTGCTATCATACACAGACATATCTTTTAATAGTGAAACGTGACTTTCCTCGTAAATGACCCTCTGCACCAGATCAAATTCTCCCTCCAGCGAGGAGTCTAGTAACAGAGCCAGAGGATTGAAGCGCACTCTCATGCTGTGGTCGATGCGCTCGGATCCGGCCTTACGCAGGTTCGTCCTCTTACCCTGTGCAGAAAACACACTTACATTCAGGCATTTGACAGCATTTGTTTTTATCCAAGACCACCTACACTGATCTCAAAAGTACACAAAAAGGGCTGTAGCTCAATCATCACACAGGACAACTCATTTGCCCTTTGCATTGTCATTTTATCTTACCTATAATGCCTGATAAAACAGCGTTAATGAGTGCGGTGCTGCTTTGTGTACAGCCATTTCTATGGAAACCGTAATATTTCAGCACTTCTAAAGCGCCAACTCATGGCAAAGAATGAATTTACATTTTCAATAATTTTTGCTAAATCAGCTAAAAAAAAATTTCAGAATTTAGATTTTGTTAGGCTATTTTAGTGTGCATGAAGTCTGAAGATTTACCTCAAAAGTAAACATTACAGAAAAACAGCACTTTAACAATACCTGTGTAATTCAGTCACCATACACAGATAGCACATGTAAGTCTGCAAGATGTCTGTTAAAGATCAGTTGATCTGGAAAGCATCTGCTGTGTACAAACATCTGACAAGTGTCTGTAGGATGTCAGTTTTACATACATTCGAAATCATAAACATCTTAAAGACATCTAATAGACGTCTACTGAACATCTGGTAGGAAACATCCTACAGACGTTAAAAAAAAAAGTCTTAAAGATGTAAATATAGATGTCTCTGTGACATATTTGTGCTATCAGGGTATTTATCTGTTACAGTCATTTTTCTCAATAACAAGTGTTTCTAAACTTCAAACTGAAATATCAACAAAATTTAGGAGTTGAAAAAATTGCTTGGATGGAAGCTGTTTTCTCACTTTGAAGTTTGTTATAGAAATGATCACAAGGCACAAGAAAACAAACCCATTTCGACCGATGGAAAAACCAATTGCCAAAACACTGAAACCTACTTGATCAGCCAAAAGATGCTTTTAATCACATTTGGACTGAAAACTGCATTTCATTTTGAGATGAAAGACTTATTTAGGGCACTTACCGGTGGAAAGGGAACCTGGCCGGTGACCTCTGGTGGCTTCATGCTGAATGTGTCTTCCGGAGTCTCCTGCTCAGCGCCGCTGGGATACGGAGGAGGAGGATATGGAGGAAAGTCCTCCACGAAGCTGTCAGGAGGAGGTGGAGGAGGAGGGATGTCTGGTTGGGGCGGTGGAGGTAAGAACGAAGCGTCGGGCTGTGGGGCCGGGTGTGGAGGTGGTGGAGGAGGGATGTCCTCTCCTTCAGTCTCTGGAGCGGATGTGTACACCGCCGGCTCAGGAACAGGCTGATCTGGTCCCTCAAGTGAAGCTTCAACTGTTCTCTGAGGATCTGTGGGGGTCTCCTTCTCCTCTTCTCCAGGAGGAATCACCAAGGTCTCCATTGCAGCCAAAGTCGTTTTCTGGTACAAAAGCTTCTGTATGTTGGGGCCGCCCGGGCCCTCGGGCTCCGTGATGGAGCTGCGTTTCTTCAGGGGTCTTGGCGCGTTGTAGAGTTTCTTTCTGAGGGCCTCTAAGTCGACGTCGCTCTGGTGCCGGTAGGGGTTGGAGATGAAGGGCAGCAGTTTGGTGGGACTGAGAGGTCTGGGGATCCGCTCACTCTCGTGGTTTTCTGAAGTAGGTCCTCCAGCGCTGTGGTCCCTCTCTGTTTCTGGGCCACTGGACGAGTCCAGGTACGGGTTCTCGGGGTGCTGGTTTTGAGACTGCTGGCCTGCGGGGGCCACTGGCTTCCCATAAACTGCATGTGCATGAAGACAAAAACTATTGTCAACTGATCACCAAAATTTGATCTTTTTAAAATGTTTTTTTTTTTTTTTTTATGTGGATACATGTTGGTGCATTGTAATTAAAGTACTTGTATTTAAAGGAGTTCACTTCCAGAACAAAAAATTACAGATAATTTACTCACCCCCTTGTCATCCAAAATGTTCACGTCTTTCTTTCTTCAGTAGATAAGAAATTAGGTTTCTGCAGGAAAAAATTTAGGACTTCTCTCCATATAGTGGACTGAGTTTGAACTTCCAAAATGCAGTTTAAATGCAGCTTCAAAGGGCTCTAAACGATCCCAGCTGATAAGCAAGGGTCTTATCTAGCGAAACGATCTATCATTTCCAAAACAAATTGACCATTTAAATACTTTTAACCTCAATCGCTCGTCTTGTCTGTTCTTTCCAGTTCAATACAGTTAGGGTATGTTGAAAAACTCTTGTTTTCTTCTCCAACTTTAAAATCGTCCTACATCACTGCAGAAGTACCAACCCAGTGTTTACAAAAGATGATCAAACACCCTTTACAGATGTTTTTTTTTTTCGATATGTTGACCTGGATTACACAGACTACGAATGCGCATGGCAGAGACGAGACAAGACAAGCATTTGAGGTTAAAAAGTATAAAAATTGTCAATTTGTTTTGAAAATGACCAATCGTTTCGCTAGATAAGACCTTTCTTTATTGGCTGGGATCGTTTAGAGCCCTTTGAAGCTGGATTCTTGCAAAACTGCAAAACTGCATTTTGGAAGTTCAAACTTGGGGGCACCATTGAAGTCCACTATATGGAGAGAAACCCAGATTTTTTTTTTCCCTCAAGACACATCATTTATTTACGACTGAAGAAAGCAGAACATAAAAGTCTTGAATGACAAAGGGGTGAGTAAATTATCTGTACATTTTTGTTCTGGAAGTGAACTTCTTTAACATTTTTCCTAAATATAACCCAACCCCAAAATCTAACTCTAGCCCCTCACCGCTGATGAAGTTGCTGCTGCGGTTCTGGGATCGGCTCAGCGCTCCCTGCACGCCCTGCGGCTGTGTGTACATGGAGTAGATGGAGCTGGTGGTCAGCATCTGGGGCTTGTGCAGGACCTGCCCGCCGGAGTCTTTCACTCCAGGAGACTCGGTGCTGAAGGGGTGTACAGTGGCGGCCGGAGGAGTCTCTAGTTTGGAGGGCAGGGGTAAAGTATTACCAGACTGTGAGCCAGTGGGCAGCTGCTGAGCGGAAGGTTTACTCTTCCCAGGGAAGGTCCCGGCACTGACGGCCGTCTTGCCGTATCCTGTCTGGCCACCAGAGGGAAGGTTGGGCTGTTTCGGTTTAGTCGGAACTGGAGGGGGAACCTTGACGATGTTCTTGACAGGACTCTGCATGAAAGGACACAGTGTTACTGAGGCATAATAAATGTCATCCTGGTGTTGTTGGCATGTTAAAGAGCAGGTCATATGGGTTTTCGAAAAATATATTTTTTTGCAGTTTGTAACGTAGCTATCCTTTAATGCCAATAGTGTGCAAAGTTGTTATTCAAAAAAGTGCATTATACATAAAAATATTGTGTCTCAAAAGAAGAATCATGTTGACATCATGTCGAGAAGACACTGTGTTCTGCAAAAGCAAGTTTGTTTTGTTTGCATTGCAAAAAGATGATGATATCAAGAATCAGTGGTTAAAATGATTTTTTTCTACGATACCACAGCAATACAATTCAAACCTTTTGTTTTGTGTTTGACTGCTTCTCTAATCTTGGCTTTTATATTCTTTAGCTTCTAATCTTCTTTATTTGGACTAACAAGTGCTTCTGAACCACAACCTGTAAGTACGATTGATACATTTTCAAGTGAGTGCTCAAAATATCTATTATTTATGCTAATATGTGATGTATACCTAGTACAGCTTTAGGTTTCCAGGTAAACCATGATATTACTGTCTTACTAAAATAGTTACCATAATTTGCGGTGAACCTACTATTTTCTAAGAATGTGTTGGTTAACGTAGTCGTTGTTCATTTAATGATAAAGAATGTAACTGTAGAACTGTAGAATGTAGCACTCGGCTAACGTATCCACCATTATTGTTTTGTCATGCGTTTACAGTTTAGCAGCTAAACTTTAGCTATGGGCATGATTCACTTGCATAAGTGTTAAACAAAATGTTTTTATGTAATATTTTAAGAACAGATTGAAGCACTATATCATTGTTTTATGTAAAGGTGCATCAGGGTTGCCAGGTTTTTACAAAAAAAAAACACCCAACTGGTACTCAAGACCAGCCCAATCGCATTTCGAGGGGCCTTTCGTTAAATAATCACATTTCCAGGTGTAAAATACACGTTTGTAGTAAGGGTTCCTCTTGTAAATTTGCATTCTAGAGGCTAAATATGACTTTATTCAACCCACAGACACCAATGGTACTCCTCTGTGCCAATCACAACAGGCTTGGCCAGCTGACCAATCAGAGTAGTGTAGGCTTATGGAAGGGAGGGGTTTACAGACATTATGCTCAAAGCTGGTTTTAAACAAAATGTTTTGAAATCATTGACAAAAGAAAATGCATAAATGTATATTCTGAGAAAATTACAATGTTTTCTGACCCTGCATTTAAACCCTTAGAGGACTTCCCAGGGCACTTATATACTTACTTTTCTTTTTATTAGCACTTGTGCTCCTAAGTTAAAAAATTTAGGAGCACAGTCAAAATTTCAGGAGCGCCTTCTAATCAATTATCAAAAAATCTGATCAAAAATTTGCCTTCCCATTACAAGGTGATATTTGCCTCAAAGTGATTTACAGGGGAATTTTTACCTTTGTAATGGCATTTTTCATGTCAAATTTTTAAAAAAATTATATTTTAGACAACAGAATAAAACAACAGAATAAGCACAAGTAGAATAAGAATAAGTTATCAATCAAATGAATTATTAAAATGTATTAACAGTATTAACAAAATGTACCATAGAGGTGGCAGAGAAGAACACAAAAGTGGCTTGTAGATGTATTTTCACATTTTAAATATATATAAATATTATATGATTTAAATAACTGAAAAGATACTTTAAAAATGAAACTAAATCTGCCAGTAGGTGGCGGCAAGTCACTGATTTAATTACTGAATCATATAATTTATTTGATTCGTTCAAATGGCTGATTCATTCAGAAATAACACTAGTGACTGTCTTTATCAATGGGAAATTGAATCATTGACTAGTTTCGTTTAAAAACGCACCTTCATTCATAAATCAAACACCGCTGTGGCTTGTTTCAGGCCATTTTTGAAGATGAAATAGAGCAAAATCAGGCAATAGTGTTATAGTTGGACAATGTAAGTCACTTAATATTAACTTCTTGTTTATTTAACTGTTGTATTAAATCAATATCTCATTTATAAAATCCCATAAAAATCATTAAAAGCGGTCACTCATCTTTGTTCATAGCCAACATTGCAATCTCTTATTTACACTCCCTCTAAACTTTGTTTATGAAAGGATATGTCCGCTATACATTACACAATGTTGCAAAAACACATAGAAACGGTTGAAGCTCCCCTCAGCGCAAACCAAAATATGCTGACGAAAATATTTTTCATAGTCGCACGCAGTAGTTTTCAGTTGCAAATGCGACTGAAATGGTCGCACTGTAGAACCCTGCTCCAACACAATAAACATATGACCTGCTCTTTAAGATGAAGTATACAAGTATAAGATGCATTTTGATATGGGTGTCCAGGCTTTACCTGGGCGTCTCTCGCAAGGTCTTCGCTGCTCTGGTTTTTCCGTAAAGAAGCTGCTGGTGGGTCAATGGACTCAAACATGGAGGCCGGACGCACTCTGGGGTCCCGTTTCAGCACATCTGTGTTATCTGGTATAGAAGCAGAAGAATTTACAATACATTTAGTCAGAGACTAACTGCGTTATACATACAATGGGGATGTGAGGTGTGGAGGGTCACCTTGGTTTTTGGATGCCTGGGTCACCTTGCGGGGCAAACTGGACGACCCATGATTACCGCCCGCCTTCGCAGTGGCCGAACTCCAGTTAGACATCTTTGAGGACACCTTGGCTGAATGCAGACATGACAGACAGAATTACATTTCAGGTTCATTCTGAGTCCCCTAAACTACATCATCATGAAGACACCATTACATACAATCAAACCAAAATTCAACATTTCTCACATTATCAAAGATTATTCTCTATAGGTTAGAAAATGGTAATAAAATATGACAAGAACTCAGAGTTAAACTGTGTCAGAACGAATTCATCTTGATAATGTCAGGTAACTTTGATAGAAAGGTATGAAATGGATTACAAGCAATCAACATATTAGACAACTGTTGGTATGACAATATTTAACTATCAACTATCATTACTTTGTTGACCAATTACCCAGTAATCCTTAATTCTGTTCAGTCTGTGGTGCAATAAGGTTGCATTAGCAAGTAAAGCAAAAACACTTAAGCAAAACATGGTCAAGTCAAAGTGTCTCAATAATTTTTGGTCCCAAATGTTTAGAATTTTTACTGGTAGTCCACTGTATGAAACATTTTTCGTAATGAAAAATGTCACAGTTTCTTTTATTTTGCTATCCTCACTTACATTAATTAACTATAGCATCCTGCACCCACTCGTAAAAATATCTGGTGTCTGAATAACTTTTGGTTTAACTATTTGTAAGGTATTTACAAGTATATTTTAAAGGAAGTCTTATTTTTCTACACATTGACTCACTTAGGGCTCTAACCTGCAATATGCTCTTTAAAACTTTATCCTATTTAGCGTTAGATGATTTTAACAAAAGACATTAGCAACCAGAAACACTATTTTGATGGCATTTGTTCACTTGAAGGGAGTTCACCCATGAAATGAGCATTCTGAACTCAGTTACTCACCCTCATGTTGATCCAAACCATTAAGACTTTCTTTCAAAACAAATTATTTTTAATGAAACCTGAGAGATTTCGTTCTTTCATTAAAAGTCCATGTAACCAAAACCTTGACGCATGAGAACAAACCTCATGAGCTTATTTTCATTAGAAGACTGTTCGATTAATATGAATGACTTTTATGATCTCTTTACAAACTTTCTGAAGCATCAACATTTTGGATACATGGACTTTCAATGGAAAGATGGAAATCTCTCAGGTTTTATTAAAAAACTGTTGCAGAGGATGAACAAAAGTCTTTTATGGGTCTAGAATGACATTAAGAAATTACAATTTTCATCTTTTCGGTGAACTGTGCCTTTAAACAGAA
The DNA here is from genome assembly GCA_033026305.1 of Cirrhinus molitorella. Lineage (NCBI taxonomy): Eukaryota > Metazoa > Chordata > Actinopteri > Cypriniformes > Cyprinidae > Cirrhinus > Cirrhinus molitorella. The sequence goes on along the minus strand of CM065126.1, from coordinate 7,369,105 downwards.
TACTCTCTCTGAATCCAAAGTGATCCAAACATGGTGCATTCAAGGTACACATTTGATAAGTATGCGTGTTCCCATGGGAAATAAAGCCAGGACCTTGACATTGTTAGTTCAATGCTTGGCTAGCTGAGCTACAGAAACAGAGTTAGACTGAAATAAGGTCCTTAAAAGAATTAAAAATCGAAATTGTCACTGAAATAAGAATCATTTTCTATATTCTAAAACAGATTCTAACAGTTTTTGCTATTGTATTATATACATACAATGTGAATCATAAAAATTGATGAAGTATTTTTTATAATGAATTGAATATGAAATTTATAATGAATAAAGAATATAACATATACTGTTCTGTGATACTTTTCATGTAGTTCTGAATTATATGAACTCCTTCAGGTGTGTTTTGGGAGGGATGCCTAAATTTCCCTTGAGAAAAGCTGTCAGAAAATACAGCTTCATATTTTATAATCCTATCATCCTTAAATCTGAGGCTGAACATGGTCAGACAATACTTTAATTTCCATTATGTAACAGGCCTCTCGAATCAGTCTTATTCTTTTGTGATCAGCTTTTCTAATAACCTATCCCATAATATCAGAGTAATTCTAACTCCCTGACAAGAGCTTGTCCAGTGTCTGTTTTCAAATGACATGAGGATTATGCCTCAGACCAAAGCATTCACTTCAAGCATGTCATTTGAGATTGTGCTTCAAAGTGGGAGTGATGGTTAAGGGTTAAATAAAATCACTCAACATGTTTAAATTAGTCATACAAATGCTCCAAATCCTTTTACACGTGACTGCATGAGTGTAATTCAGCAGTAGGGCTGTCAAAATGGCTGAATGATATTTTAATTTAAAATGCATAATTTCACCGGGGTGAAAAAAAAGCTTTTGGCTTCTCGCATCGAGCAAAATTTTACTAATGCATGTTTATTCAATAAAATAACATGACTATCTGTGAAAAAAGTGCACGATGTTTAAAATAATATAATAATATTATAATGAATTCAATTGCTTATACAACTATAAACCAAACAGCATCATGTACGTATGTATGTATCAGTTTAATACAAAGGACCAAAAGTTAATCACACAGAGTACTTTTTTAATTTCAAAACATGAGATGCAGTGGGATGGGAAAAAAACCTGCCATAAATTCTCGAGATATGTTTTTCAAAGTTCAATTGCATTTATTTTACATGGTTTTCTAAACATGCATCTCTCTTGTGCGAGACACAAATGCAGCGGTGATAGATGTCCCTCTAGAAAATGTGTGAAATAATTCTGTGTGAATGGCTTAGTTTCAGTTTTGAAGTAAACAAGATGTTCTCCACATTGTAATGAACAATGCAGCAGCGCAGTGTCTAGTGTCTTTAACTGGATAGGCTAATAAAAAAGTAGAATGCAACAACAAATACATCGTCATTGCATCTTGTGCACCACTAATAAGGCTGCCTCCTTAGCACACCTAAAATTCAAATGCAACATTTTTGCATTCGAATGTGGGTTTTTATTTTAAATTTGACGAATATTCGAAATTAAAAAATTATTTTGACAGCCCTATACAGCGGATTATTATTTTATGTGTTTTGCAAACATGCATTCAATTGCTTTCATGTATGATTCATCTTCACCCACATCCTCAACTTACCTACATTTACAGTAATTGAAAAAACTCTGGAAAAAATACAGTGGATAAAGATGTGAAAAGGCGTTTTCACAATGTTGCAATGACTGCATTACTTCACCATGAATGATGGAAGGGGAAATGATTAGTGTTCAATGTATAGTAACTATAGTAACGCTAGTCTATTTACTGTTTTCTTGTAAATCTGTACCAAAGTATATTTGTTAAGTTTGTCTGTTTTGCTAAAGCTGCTAGCTGCTAGTATTTTGGCTGAATGCACAAGATTGAGTGCATTTTTTGTTTTCCATCAGGGAAAATGTTTTGTACAAAATTTGTACAATTAGAGTATCTCAACACAAAGATACAGGAACATCAGATTAACATGGCATTGTATGTATGTCTGCCATCTCTACTGCTAACTTGCATTAGGTTACAGAATTAAATATAAAGGGACATAACTGCATTTTTAATAATTAGATCACACTAATTAAACAAACAGCCTAGTTCTTTCAGTTGGGTAAAACAGTGATCTGCAAACCTGAGTCTGGGTGAGTGGTCTTGTCCTGATGTGGTACGGTCGCTGTGCCGTCTGGGTAAGCGTGTTTAATGAGCAGCTCCTGTTTAATGGGGCCCCTGGGCATCGTAGAAGATTGGATATAAGGACCGACAGCAGCCACGCGGGACGGTCCCGTCTGCTGCGCTGCCTGGCCATCTGAAGGCAGCTAGAATAAGAACACATCAGCAGTCAAACTACTAATAAAATATGAAATCACAACGGACTACTGATTTTAACGGTGCACATTATTTCAAATATTTAGCTTTTCTAAAAATCTAAAGCAACCATAAAAGAAATGAGTAAATAAAATGTGCAAATGAACCAATGTTATTAAACCTGTTAAGCACCTATATCCCTTCTTATGACATTTGTCAAATCTGCCCTAATCCTGCTTTCTTCTCAGTCTTTCTTTCTTTCTTCTGGTGTAATATCCATTTACAGTCACTATAAAATACATTTTATTATTAAGCAAAGTGTCCTGCACATTAATTTAACTGTAAAAGTAAAATATATAATTAAAAAAAAAATGAAACACTGAAAATGTCCTCAGTGTCTAACACTACATTTTAAAATGAAATATAATGTGTAAAATCCTTCAGAAATCATTTTTGTTTCGCATTTTCTCCATATCCTGTTTGTGCTTTACATACATTTATTTCAAAATAAATCTATAATATTTTATATAAAATAGACATTTTAGCTGTGTCCCCAGGTTTTCACCCAGTCCTGTTACACACACATCCTCTCCAAAAAAAACTGGGAAAATTTCACAAGACACTTTTTTAACATAATACTACAACATCTGGAACTTCTGAAGTCAATGAAATGACCAAAAGCATGTGGTCTCATTTTTTTTCTTTTCTGTATATTTGATTATATTGTAATGGTGGCTGTGAGTGTCCGTATAAATATACTGTCCTGTTACCCAAATAATTTCCTAGATGTTACTACAAATCGTTGGCAAGTCACTATAATTCGCTGAGAATCCTCATAATATTACTATGTACTCCATGTGGCTACATTATATTTATTTGCTAAAATGTATTTTATAAAATCTCATCCGTTACTTTTAGTCCTGTTACTCATATACTCATATATCCTATACTTATATATAGTAACTGAGCAATAGTAACAGAAGTTACTGAGTAGTGTCATCTGATTTATTAATGCAAATATTAGGCTACATCCATATTAATCTAGATAAATCTCAACGTTTCTATCCACACTGAGACAATGTTTTTGCCCAGAGAAAACTTCAATATTCAACACTCTTCACTATATCACACATGTAATCAAACCTGTACTACTATACTAATAAACCCATAAACCTATACTAATATAATGGATACTCATTCCTGTCACCCAGTATCATTCATGTTTAAAAAAAAATACATTTAAATTTAAAATTTGGTCCATTGTTTATTCCATTGTTTAATAAATTGCATCACAGAAAATTGATAAGCTTGAGGTTTAAGTCACCTTTAAAAAAAAAAAAAAAAGTAGTTTTTTTGACCATGAAACCAACAATTTATTTAAAATAAACACCTGCCTGAGGGACAACAATTGTAAACATGCCTTTTAAATGGCATAAGAGTTTTGGTAACAGGACTGAGAAAAATACATCCATCTTCTGCTTAAAAATTGTGTAAAAAATTAAATAAAAGTTACCAGAGATGGACCAATACAGATTTTTAATAGTTAAAAATGTGTATTACTATACTCCGTCTTAAAAAAGGATAGAAATGAAGAGTTTTGGAAGCAAATGGCACCCATTTGGTGGAATGTCCTGCAGATATTCAAAAATGCTGTTTTACAAATGGCTTCAGTGAATTGGGGTGAAATTTGGGATAATTTTGACATTTTTTTTAAATGGCACGTATGAACATGCTGTAAAAGGCCTCTGTGTTTTAGGATAGTGCCATCTACAGGCCATAAGAGGTACAAAATAAACAAGAATAACTATTGCTCTGGCTAAAATCATCTGAATCTTCTGATTCATATGTGACCCTGGACCACAAAACCAGTCATAAGGGTCCATTTTTGAAATTGAGAAATTTGAAATTTATCATCATCTGAAATCATAAATAAGCTTTCCATTGATGTATGGTTTGCTGATACAACTATTTGAAAATCTGGAATCTGAGGGTGCAAAAAAATCGAAATATTGAGAAAATCACCTTTAAATTTGTCCAAATGAAGTTTTTATATATTTACAGTAGGAAATTTACTAAACATCTTAATGGAACATGATCTTTACTTAATATCCTAATGATTTTTGGCATTTGACCTATACAATGTATTTGTCACAAACTGTGCTGTCATGGCTCCCTCCTTTCACCTCTAGAGGGAGCCTTCTCTGTTCTCATGGACCATTTACTCACTACATTTCCCATAACCCCATTCTCATGAACTTCCTGTGTCCTCTCACCTCTCACCCCTGTCGGCCATCTTGCTTATCGCACAGTATAAATAGACTGGTTTGTTCACTGTTTATTTGCAAAGTCTTGATTAGTTATACTGTCATTTCTGAGCGTTATTTCATGGTTGCCCTCCCGTTGCCGAGCCCCTTTGTTCCTGGTTTCCCGTGACTGTTCTCCGCCTGCCTATCGACCCCTTGCCTGCCCTCGGATTACTCTTAGCTCGCTGCCGGCCCCAGACCCCCACGCTCGGATATTGACGCCTCTTTGTTTGTCCTTCGTTGTCCCTGTCCTCTTCTGTTTTGACCTTGCCTGTACAACTACGATTGCTATTAATAAAGCTTGCATTTGGATCCACCTGTCCACGTCCCGTTTTGTTACAGTATTTTTGGCTATTGCTATGACTGGTTTTGTGCTCCAAGGTCACATATGTACAATATGTTCTAGTAGAAGGCACTTAATCAACTGAGTTCATAAAATCAAGTTAAGGTGAATATTTGTGTCCTAATATTTGTGACTACAAGCACTCAAGGTTGTCCTATATTGTGATTACAAATTATTACTTATTAACTTTAACAATATCACATGGCCTCTCAAAACTCTTTAAATTAAGTTTTGAGAGAAAACGTCCTTTAGAAAAAACCTTATATATAACAACATTACATTAAGCATATATTGAGAATAACCTCCTGCCGGCTTCTTGTTGGCACTGTCCAAAACCTTCACCCTCTCTGTTTAACTATTGCTTGCTCTTTTACAAATATCTTTGTTTGTCTTTTGTAGTTGCTTTGGATAAAAGTGTCTGCTAAATGCATGAATGTAAATGCAGACTTCACATGTTCTTCACATAAACAGATTGTCTGGTGTGAACAGAAGGAAGACTCACGCTCACGGGAAGGTTCTCTTTCTGCTGTAGGGCAGCTTTCTTCTTCCACAAGCGATCGCGCAGCTCACTGACTCGTTTGTCCATGCTGGCCACCTCCTGGTTCCTCTTGTTCAGGTTCTCCCTCTGCTGCTGTAGTTTAGCGCTCTGCTCCAGGTTCATGTTTTTCCTCATCTGGTGAACACACACACAGGTGAGATGTTTCAAACAGTGGTCTGAGGCTGTGATGTTTACCTAAAAGCAGCTATCGGCTCTCTCTTACCTGTAGTTCCCTGTAGAGTCTGTCCAGCTCAGCCACAGAGCTGTGGTTACTGTGAAGAGCATCCAGCTGGCCGTTTTTCAGGGTCTCCAACTGTTTGCTCAGCTCTTCCACTTTAGACACGGCGACTACCAACTCTTTCTGCTTCTGGAGGAGTAGATTGTTCATCTGTTCCACCTGCTCAACTAAAGCAAACACACACACAAAATAACTTCCACTGCATGAGCTCAAAATCCTTAGGCCTGCACTGAAAACACTAAATATATGACCCTGGAGCACAAAACCAACCTTAAATAGCACAGGAATATTTGTAGTAATAGCCAACAATACATTGTATGAGTCAAAATGATAGATATTAGGATATTAAGTAAAGATCATGTTCCATAAATATATTTTGTAAATTTACTACAGTAAATATATCAAAACTTAATTTTTAATTAGTAATATGCCTTGCTAAGGACTTCATTTGACAACTTTAAAGGGAATTTTCTCAATATTTGTATTTTTGTTGCACCTTCAGATTACAAATAGTTGCATCTTGAACAAATATTGTCCTATCCTAAGAAACCATACATCAGTGGAAAGCTTATTTAATCAGCTTCTGGTTTTGTGGTTCAGGTTCACATACGATATGAGTACTTGTATGTGCACAAGAATATAAATTGTCATGTTTAGAAGCAGCATCTTTGGTGCCCATGTACAGAGCCACACACATGACACACAGACAAAACATATATTTATTGTGGCCACTAATTAAGACTTCTTCTCCTAGTTTTATTAATTTATTAACAAGGGAATTAATTAGTGCAACATGGCTAAGATTTACTAAAATTAGGAAATTAATTACAAAGTTGAGGAAACAAATTTTGAATTTGTTGAATTTTAATTCAGAGATTTACAAGATCAAAACTGCTGATGACAAAATATGCACAATGTAATTGTGACCCTGGACCACAAAACCAGTCATAAGTGTCAATTTTTCAAAATGTATACAACAACTGAAATCTGAATAAATAAGTCCATCGGTGTATAGTTTGTTAGGATAGGACAGCATTTGGCCAAGATACAACTATTTAAAAAACTGGAATCTGAGGGTACAAAAACATCTAAATATTGAAAAAAAATCGCCTTTAAAGTTGTCCAAGTGAAGTTCTTAGCAATAATTTACAGTAGGAAATTTACAAAGTATCTTCATGGAACATGATCTTTACTTAATATCCTAGTGATTTTTGGCATAAAAGAAAAATAAATAATTTTGACCCATTCAATGTATTTTATATATGAATATTCCCATGTTACTTAAGACTGGTTTTGTGCTCCAGGGTAACAAATAACTTAAATAACAGGAGAAAAATTGGCTTTTGTTATTCAGAATAAACTGTGAAGGTGGAACAATATATAACACAGGAAAATTCCTCTATCTGTACACTTTTTGGAGTACACAACCATTTCTGGAAATAAATGAGAAGATGGACCTCGACCAGAGAATGGTGTGCGGCATTAAGCAACATGGTCAGTGAATGAGTTTATTATTGACTGTTTAATGAATCATTCATTAGGGTCTAGAGTTCTAAAGAAATACACCTAAGCATAAAGCAGGAAGATGCTAGGGGCTCATGGCTGCTCTAGTTTTCTTACAGGAGCTTGCTAATTTTAGTGAACACTCATTATGCAGATCTTCGATCATCTATAATCTAGAGATCATGATGAGCGGCGCTGTGATGCTCACCGAGTTTCCCATTGCTGAGGCGTTTCTGCTCCACCTGCCCCTTCAGAGCCCGCACCATCTTCAGCTGCGCCTCCTGCTTCTCCACTGTGTCCCTCAGATGCTGGAGTTTCTTCTGCTCTGAAGACGTCTGCACATGCCTGTGCTCCTGCTGCTTCAGGAAATGCAAGCGCTGCTCCTGCACAGGACAGTGAGTTGACAGATTCTCACATTCACTGAATGCCTGATGCTCACTTCATATCAGTCTCTGATAAAAAAACCTAGTGACTTGATTCTATCAAACCTGCAGCATTTACACTCATCTTGCATCATCATTAATGCGCACAGCACATGATGAAGAACACAACACATTTAACAATGATCTTACTTGTATTTATCCTACTGTTACATGTTATTTGCATTATTATTACTACTTTTAAAAAACAAAGATAAATAACTACACTGTCATATATATAGTTATTATAAAAGCTGGGTAGAAACTGATTACATGTAATCTGGATTACATTGCAGCTTCCGATACAATTGATCATGGGATCCTTGCCTCACGCCTTGAGGAAGTGGCTAGTATTCAAGGTACCGCTCTCAAGTGGTTTAGATCATTCCTATCGAATAGAAGTTTTTCTGTCAACTTCGATCATGTTGTTTCTTCTTCTGCCCAACTGATATTGGGTGTCCCACAAGGATCCATTCTTGCCCCTATTTTATTTTCCTTAAACATTTTACCTTTAGGGACAATTTTTCAAAAATATGGGATTTCCTATCATTTTTATGCAGATGATACGCAAATTTATTTGCTTCTGAGGAAAAATGATGGCAAGGCTTTGGATTCCCTTGTGAATTGCTTGAATGAGGTCAAAAACTGGTTGTCAGCAAACTTCTTAAATTTTAATGAGAGAAAGACAGAAATCATATGGTTTGGAGGCCCAAATGCACTTGAACTGTCAAATTTAAGTGAGCTGACCCCTTTTTGTAAACCAGTAGTCAAAAATCTGTTAACATGACAGTCAACACTCATGCTGCTGTAAGCTTTTCTTTCTCGTTTGTTTTCAATCGCATTGTTCTAACATTACGACAAACATTGTATTAGGGCTGGGCGATAAAACGATAACGATATGTATCGCGATAGACACGTGATCGATATCAATAAAAAATGTGTTCGATAAAACGTTCGATATTTGTTATTCTTCGTCGGAAGAAAACAGAGGATGCGAAGCAAGTTTGGTTGCATTAACAAAGGCACTCGCTCTCTGGTAACCTAGCAACGTATGGAGTGACAAGCTAACAGCCAATCATGTAACAGTATCAAGTTGGTTGCGCCATATCGTTGTCTCTGCTGGATATGTAGGCTATGTTGCCATTTCAACCCGTTTTTTTGGCCGGGATTTTCACGTAATAGTTCAGACGCGGCCGGGCATCAGGCCTATTTTAGGCTTCTCCTTATTTTTATATTTTAGACTTCCATCAGTTGTGGTGATTTAAAAAATGCCGCGCTAGTAAGACTTTACTTTCGCTTTCACTTTGATAGAGCGGTTCGGACGGCGTTTAGTGTCTCAGCCAGCAGCAGTGGCTTCAGTGCAGCTTCACGTTCAAGAAATAGACTGAAACTTGCCACAAAGCACAGGCAAAAATAAAAGATGAATTTGTCTGTGGGAAATAGTAAGGAGATATTTGAATTAAGAATAAACTTCTGAGTCAGTGTCACAAAGATCCCGACTCGCAATCTCTTTGGCGCGCCTTAAATGCTAAATCTTTACGCATTACATAATGAAAGAGTTTTTTTCTCGGTTCGTTTTATTTCGTTAAGTAATAATCTAAAGCTTTCTATATATGTATTTATCATGTCTGAAAAAATTCAAGTGACGGCGCTGGCGCCTCCTGCAAAGCAGCTTTAACATTCACTCTCAGCACAGACGGTTGGATATGCGCCTAATAGAGAAGATTTATCTAGGTTTGACGTTTACATCAACATTGTTTTATACTTGAACTGTTTTATATCTATAGATTTTATTTTAGGTTGTGATTATTTAAGGTGGCACTGAACAAATAGACTATGAACTGTCTTCCGCTGGCCGCTGTTCGTTACTCCTGGTTCTTATTTTACTCCTGGTCCTTATTTTAAATGGGTCATAAAAAATATCAATAATTATCGATATCGACCGATATGAAACACTGATATCGTGATACAGTTTTCAGCCATATCGCCCAGCCCTACATTGTATGACGTATAGTTGTGGATGTATTATTGACGTCACATCTCGACCCTGAATATAAGACGAACTCGTTTTTTCAGATGCATTTCCAAGAAAAAAAACTTTTAAAAGTCATATTCGGGTCAATACATTTCTTGTAATTAAATTTACATTTTAAAATACTCGTAATCAGACTACAGTTACTTTCTATGGATTACATAATTATGTGTATAATTATTAAAAAATATTATTCACAAAATAGCAATAAGTTGTCCATAATTTATTGTTTTCCCTAATTCCTTTTTTTCATATTTGACATTTTTTCTTTCTGAAAAATCCTACTGCTTATATACATTTAGAAAGTCTAAGTTTTGTGGATTTTCACAAAAAGATCAGTCAGGCGGCGACACAGAATTTGACCACTGATTTACAGGTTAAGAGTTTCAACATTGCACCAGCTACTGATGAACACAATCATTTCTATTTTAATTATCACTCTGTAGGTTATTTAACCATGTATTTCTGTCTTTAGAAGGCTTTTGTCTTTCAAACACATTAAAATGCACAAACTCACAAACTTTTTTGGCATCGGATCTTTCACCTAATATATTTACTTCAAAGGTTTTAAAATAAATATTTGAATAATTAAGTGTAATTAAGAGATGTAATGTTTAATGCACTATTTATATTTTTATGTCAATATGGTACAAGATTATTTTATTTAAATTAATGTGATAAACGAGTTAGGTTAAAAGTAATCTAAAATTATATATCTGATTATATTAGCTAAAATGTGTAATGTAATGGATTATATTACTAACTACAATTTTTGTCATGGAATTTGCAATCAGTAACGGATAAACTACCCAGCTCTGGCTATCATGAAATAAAATAACTTATATTGTGATCATATGTCCCACTACTGCTGAGCGATAAATCGATAACGGAAATAATTATTGCGCTATAGAAATTTCAAAAAACCTTATTACATTTTTATATCACAGTATTAATGTGGTATATTTGTGGTTTTAACTGTGATTAACAGAATCTAAATGTACAGTGGGTACGGAAAGTATTCAGACCCCCTTAAATTTTTCACTCTATGTTATATTGCAGCCATTTGCTAAAATCAGTTTTTTTTTTCCCTCATTAATGTACACACAGCACCCCATATTGACAGAAAAACACAGAATTGTTGACATTTTTGCAGATATATTAAAAAAGAAAACTGAAATATCACATGGTCCTAAGTATTCAGACCCTTTGCTGTGACACTCACATATTAGGTGCTGTCCATGTCTTCTGATCATCCTTGAGATGGTTCTAAACCTTCATTTGAGTCCAGCTGTGTTTGATTACACTGATTGGACTTGATTAGGAAAGCCACACACCTGTCTATATAAGACCTTACAGCTCACAGTGCATGTCAGAGCAAATGAGAATCATGAGGTCAAAGGAACTGCCTGAACAGCTCAGAGACAGAATTGTGGCAAGGCACAGATCTGGCCAAGGTTACAAAAAAATTTCTGCTGCACTTAAGGAACCTAAGAGCACAGTGGCCTCCATAATCCTTAAATAGAAGATGTTTGGGACGACCAGAACCCTTCCTAGAGCTGGCCGTCCGGCCAAACTGAGCTATCGGGGGAGAAGAGCCTTGGTGAGAGAGGTAAAGAAGAACCCAAACATTACTGTGGCTGAGCTCCAGAGATGCAGTCGGGAGATGGGAGAAAGCTGTAGAAAGTCAACCATCACTGCAGCCCTCCACCAGTCGGGGCTTTATGGCAGAGTGGCCCGACGGAAGCCTCTCCTCAGTGCAAGACGCATGAAAGCCCGCATGGAGTTTGCTAAAAAACACCAGAAGGTGAGAAATAAGATTCTCTGGTCTGATGAGAACTTTTTGGCCTTAATTCTAAGCGGTATGTGTGGAGAAAACCAGGCACTGCACATCTCCCAACAGTGAAGCATGGTGGTGGCAGCATCATGCTGTGGGGGTGTTTTTCAGCTGCAGGGACAGGACAACTGGTTGCAATCGAGGGAAAGATGAATGCGGCCAAGTACAGGGATATCCTGGACAAAAACCTTCTCCAGAGTGCTTAGGACCTCAGACTGGGCCGAAGGTTCACCTTCCAACAAGACAATGACCCTAAGCATACAGCTAAAATAACGAAGGAGTGGCTTCACAACAACTCCATGACTGTTCTTGAATGGCCCAGCCAGAGCCCTGACTTAAACCCAATTGAGCATCTCTGGAGAGACCTGAAAATGGCTCTCTGGTCTACCATCCAACCTGACAGAACAGGAGAGGATCTGCAAGGAGGAATGGCAGAGGATCCCCAAATCCAGGTGTGAAAACTTGTTGCATCTTTCCCAAAAAGACTCATGGCTGTATTAGATCAAAAGGGTGCTTCTACTAAATACTGAGCAAAGGGTCTGAATACTTAGGACCATGTGATATTTCAGTTTTTCTTTTTTAATAGATCTGCAAAAATGTCAACAATTCTGTGTTTTTCTGTCAATATGGGGTGCTGTGTGTACATTAATGAGGAAAAAAATGAACTTAAATGATTTTAGCAAATGGCTGCAATATAACAAAGAGTAAAAAATTTAAGGGGGTCTGAATACTTTCCGTACCCACTGTATGCTATTATGGAAGACCAATGGTTAATAAAAAAAAAAACCCCTTAAACAGTCAGAATAATTACATTTCAGCATATAAAAATAAGGTTGCTACAAATTTTACTGATATTGCTGATTTTGATAATGAACATAAATCTACAACTGCATTCCAGCTCAAGCTACTATCAAATGTGTATTTCTAAGAGACACTTTTTTTTTTAATTATTAATATTGAGGCAACAAAACTGTTTCTTGATTTAAAACAAAATGACTCATTAGAACATGTAGAACTAAGATTTTTGTTCTTATAATTTTTAAAAGCATAAAGGATTAAAAAATGTGAAGTGTTTGTCATGTTCTGACCATAAAGAACAGTCGAAAACCACAATTAACCATCTGGTTTTTACAACTTTCACATTGGAGCAAAAATCTGCCTATAAACTTGAAAGAAATAAAAATTGGACATTTATTGTGATAATTATCAATATCGCCCAGCCCTATGTCCCACTCTAAATCTGTCAATTTTTTTTTCAGTATTTAACCCTACCTAGTCTTATAACTCTCCTCCTGTTAATCTGTCTATATACATATTAACTAGAGTGTTTTCCCTGTTCTGATGTGTTAATCCTGTACCTTTGTGGTCAGGAGCTGCTGTTGGGTGTCAATCTGACGCTGCTGTCTGGCAGCCATGTCCTGCAGCTCCGCTAGAGTCATGTCCATCCACGGGTTGCTCACCTGCACAGCAACACATGAGCCAATGGGTGTCTGAAATCATCACATGCTCATCCTCTTCCTGTTTGACTAGACTGCATTCCTCTCATGCTTTCATATATCAGGGTCACACAACACCTGGATTATGTTACACAAGGAAATGAAAGCCACACAATGCAGGCAGACTCACCCCATTCTCCGGCCTTCTGTCTGTGGGCTTCTTGACGCCGTTTCTCTTCTGATTCCAGCTCCTGGAGTCTAAAACACAAACACAAACTCAAGCTCAGTGATACTGCAGGAAACACCTGAGCTTAATTTATGGATTTGGATTTTGTCAATACACATAACACTGTGTCAACATACATACACCATAAGGCTTCTCTGTTCAATCTTATGAGTCAGATGTTAAGTGGGTCAATGATTTGTTAGATTGATTTTAACTGAAAATGCAGGAGTTCATGAGCATTTTGAGCGACTCATGAAAAGAAGCATTTGAGTGGTTTGCTTGTGTCTCTGCCAGCAAACACTAATCCTAAAACAACACCAAGATTTTATCTTTTGCCTTTTTGTTGATTCTTGCTATATTTTTTTAATATTAGATCCATGTCAACACGCACAGCCATCTTTGAACAGTTCTATGTGTCCCGTGCCATGAGCTCCACCTTTTTAAAGAGGTGAGTCAAGTAAAGATAATAATTAAAAATTCAATCACATGCATCGCCAACCCTATGCTTGTTCCACACGCCTTTGGTCTAATTGTCTGTGAACACAAGGTCATCTTGTATGTGCACACAGATGTGAAATTAAATTGTGTTACATGAATTGGGTCTTGTAGATATCGATTTGTAACCTTCTGGGAGCCTTCATGACTGTAAATAAACCATGTTTTTGTCATGTGGTTTTTACACAAGTTTAATCATACTTGATGTAATTTCCTCAAGATCACTTCATCATCGTGTCTCAACCTGTTTTAGAGGTCTGTGGGTAAATGAGCAAGAGAGGCACCTTTATCTATTTATGTCAGGGGTGGCAAACGTTGGCTCTAGCTCTAGTCAAACACAAATGAACAAGCTAATCAATGTCTGAAGGGTTACTAGGAAGCTACAGGCAGGTGAGTTTTTATTAGGGTTGGAGCTGAACTTTGCAGATCTGCAGCTCTCCAGTACCAATGTTCGCCACCTGACTCAGTGCTCCTTACGGCTAGTCCATTCGATTTTATCTTACAGATCTGTTTCTTCAACATTGTTCTGGCTAAATTACCACTGTGTACAAAATGTACTACACAAATTAATTTGTTACACAACCCTGTCATAAACAAATGACTCGTAGAGGTTGCGTTAAGAGTCCACAAAACTGAGGACAAAACTGTTCTACACTGTGTACATAACTATTAGAAACAATATTCTGGTCATATATTTTCCAAGCACATTTTATCAATTACAAACCACAATCTTAATAACTACTATTCATTTTGTATTTAATCACTTATAAGTTATATATAATTGTTCATGAAGGCTGTAAGTGGAAAAACTCCTTATATTCAGGTGTGCATACTTATTAGACATGCTTTCTTTTATAGATAAAATGAGCCAATGAGAAAATGAGACTGAAAAGTCCAAAATTATTAAATGTCCATGAGAAGAATGCAATACTAATGAAATACTAGAATTTGCAAAGCTAATGCAGAGTTCACACCGCACGATTTTAGGCCTGATTTTCACTTGCCGACAAGTTTCGCGAAATCACAGACAAATGCCCAAAATCTGAGGCAAATCGGTGCTTGTTCACACGAGTGACAATCACACGGTGTGAATTATCAAAGACGCGATCCTGCTGTGTGAAATGAGTTCTGACTGAAATATACATTGGCGATGACCTATAGCCAATGAGAGAGCAAGATACAGTCCTTTCGTATTTATTTGGTTCCATTGTGCTGATTTTATTTAAACTTTGTGCAAGTTTTTTTTTATTCTAAATTAGGCCTATATAGCATGGTGTATTTGTATTCGTTTTGTTAATACATTAAGCATGCTATGTTTAATATATTTAAACATTTAACCATAAATTGAGTTTAGCATACTGTTATGTAAAGTCCTTATGTAGTCTGTCTTATGTTATGTGTATGTATAGTCGATTATTTATAGTATATGTATAGTTAGATTGCTGCTTTCAGTAGGTTAGCTATGTATAGGTTTAAAAGTTGTTCCTATGTCTGGTGTTGTATGTATATATTTATGTTTATTTATGTAGCACTGTGGTCCTGCGAGACACGACATTTCGTTCCACTGTATGTCCACACATGTAGCGGAATGACAATAAAGCTCGACTCGACTTGACTTTGTTGTTGTCAATCAGTAGACGCCGAAATGCTACTAATTCATAAGTGAAAGTAAAATGCGCACAGGCATTTACAAACAATTTAAATGAACTCACTGTCACTACCTGGTGTACATTATATTTCACACACTTTAAGCTCTTTTATTTTCCAAATGTAGCCTAATATGATTAGTCCAAAGAATCCTTCGGTTTGAACTGAATAGGAAAAAAAAAGAAATCCTCGTAACGAACATTTCAATACGAATACGTGTATCGTACTGTACATATATACTTAAAAACAAAATTAAACATACGAGGGGGCTAGGGTTTTCCTCTTTTATAAAGGACAAAATATTTATAGCATTTTTCCTTTCATATCCATCAAAATTGTAGGCTATAATAAGCTAAACTCATTATAACATGCACAAAGCGTTGGTTTCATTTTCAAGTGCTTAGATTTGTGTACATAAAATTTTCCCAGCAGAATATGTTGTTAACACTGAAGTAATTTTTGTTAATGATTTTGTGTCCGGGGAGAACCATAGATCACAATATCAGCGAAATCTTGTGTTATTTCCTTATCACTTCTCGCATGCATTTGGCTGTAATTTTTGTGGACCAGACAGCATTGTCGGCGATTCTTCCTACTGTAAGGTCATGCAGTGTGTAACCTCTTGACGCCAATCCGTCGTGCAATGTGAACCGAATGCTACCCCAGATAGTTGCACAGTGTGAAAACAACTGTGATCCGATGACTTTGAAAATCATGCAGTGTGAACTTGGCATAATGCATAACCAATGTACAGCGAAATGCTCGTTGGGTCTGCATGGTCAGAAAAAACAGGTGGAGAAGAAGAGACGCGTGTTAACTGCAAAAGAATTAAGAATTAAGCTGAAGAATTACGTGTAAAACCATCAGGAACCATTTAGTCTCCAGCTTCGGTAAAAAAAAACTAAAAAATGACCCTCACTTAATAAGAATAACAAGAATAATAAGAATGACAGATTTTCAGATTCAGGAAGATAAATTCTTGAAAGAGTGGTACAAGAGGACGTGGTGCTGGTCCTTCAAGAGTCACTCTCAACTTATCTGTCTATAATGCCTATGAAAAACAGATTTTGTGTATTTCACAACACTTGTTATTCATCATTCAACAGCATGTTATTCTTATTAAGTGAGGGTCATTTTTTAGGATTTTTTAACCAAGCAAAGTCTCTGAGCATCTGACACATTGCCACATTGCACTTCTGGAGACTTTACATAGGTTGCAGTTCTGAAAAATGGTGGCACTGGAGACTAAATGGGTCCTGATGGTTTCCTAATTCTTCACCTTAATTCTTAATTCTTTTGCAGTCAACATGTGTCTTTTCTTCTCCACCTGTTTTTTTCTGATCATGCAGACCCAACATGCATTTCGCTGTCCAATGGTCATGCCTTAAAGGAATAGTTCACCCAAAAATGAAAAATTCCCCATGGTTTACTTACTCTCAAGCCATCCTAGGTGTATATGACTTTCTCCTTCCAGCAGAACACAGTCTGAGTTGTTTTCAAATTTATCCAGGCTCTCCAAGTTTTATAATGGTGGTGGATAGTGGCTGATATTTTGAAGCTCCAAAAAGTGCATATATCCGTCGTAAAACTAACCCATCCGCCTCCGGGGGGTTAACACATGCCTTCTGAAGCGGATCTATGGGTTTTTATAACAAAAATATTTCTATTTTTAAAATTATAAACTCATCAAAGCTTGGTTGAATATCACTGACTTCCAGCAACGGCGTATGGGTGTTCGCATTAGTCAAGATCCAGCTTCTTCGTTGACCTCTGACTCGATGTATGACGTAAGCCGCACTCATAGTGTAAGATCTGGTGAGAATAAACAAACAAGGATAGAGCAATACTAAACGCCGGTAACGAATTAAAAGTCGAAAATGAGAAGTTAAAAAAAATGTCAGCAGATTTCACTACAAGAGAAGAAGATCTTGAGTTTTTTTGCACAGCCTTATTTGTTTAAGACCGACCGGGAACTCGCGAACGCGCATACGGCCGTTGCTGGAAGTCAGTGATTTGAGTTTATAATTTTAAAAATAGAAATACTTTTGTTATAAAAACCCATAGATCCACTTCAGAAGACATGTGTTAACCCCCCATAGGCGTATGGGATAGTTTTACGATGGATATATGCACTTTTCGGAGCTTCAAAATAATAGCCACTATCACATTATAAAGCTTGGAAGAGCCAGGATAAATTTTCAAACAACTCCGACTGTGTTCGTCTGGAAGGAGAAAGTCATATACACCTAGCATGGCTTGAGGGTAAATAAATCATGGGAAAATTTTCATTTTTGGGTGAACTATTTCTTTTAACTTTGCAAATTCTTGTATTTCATTACATGTGCATTTGTTGCTGTTGTAAAACAATTTGTCCTTTTGGCCGAATTTCGCACCTGCTCACCAAACTTACACACTCCCAGAACATATGTTTAGAAGCAGCATGGGAAAGAAACACCACTGTCACATCCATCTTTCACTATAAGTGTGTTTGCAAGGCTTGTGTCCAACTGTGACATAAATAAACATGCCCTCTTGACAGCAAAGACGCAGACTCCAAACCAATATAAACAGTGTAGAGAAAGTCACCACATTTAATGTCATTTAAATAAAGCATGAATTATTTAACTTCTAGTTAACTACTTGAAAACGCATAACAAATAGGCTGAGTATTTATGTAAATGATTATTAGTAGTATAAGTAAACAAAGCTGTCAATATAATTAAATATTTTTTAATTAAATAAGTTTTTTTAAACATTGTTTTGAAAATGACAACTGAAAAAGTGCTTTAGATATAAGTTCAGAAATTCAAACTATACGTATTCAGACAAAACAGACTTTTCTCAATGTTCAGGTGTGTTTTGACACAAGATATTTTGTCCTGTCCATTATCACTCTTAATAATAACAACAGTTTCAGCAGTGACTCACGGGACGATTCAGTGGGTGCACTAATCCCGTAATTAAATGTGATTGTCACTCCTAAAACTTTGCAGTATGCTTGGACAACGGCCCTCTTAGAAGACAAACACAACTTTTCTTTAAATCTGAACACAACACACTGAACACAAACTTCACTTCCCAAATGTTAGAATCCTTTGTAAGGTTTAGGGAGAAAATGCTTTTCCATGACTAAGAATTGCACACAATTTGGAAATCTCAGTAGATATCTAAATCTGTTTTTATTCCATGTGATCCTGCCAGTGAGCCGAGCCAAAGAGGCACTGATCCATGTCTGTGCACGCAGTTAACAAAAACCCAAAAGCAGAAAACAGGCCATTTTGGCAGCTTGGTTCCAATAAAAATTGTTTTTGGTTTTGAGTTGTTGAACTGCGTGTTTCCTGTGTGTCAAAAGGAAAATGTGATTTCTCATTTCATGACCATTTAATTAGTTTATATAGCAAAACATTACTACAATAGAGTTGTTTTCAAAGTAATATCCAATACTGGCAATGCCACCTGAAGGAAGTGCAAAAACAATCATTGTGTACAAGTTTCATTGCCAACATTTGGCACACAGCCTCATCTAGACATCCTTAAACTTCATAACAACCAGACATGCTGAAATTTTGTTGACCAGCATTAAATATTTGTTATAAATCATGTTTTTTGTCAAACACTGAAAATGTATTTTTATTGTAAGGTGAATGTACTTATGTGTGTATCTGTTTAAGGCTGAGTTTTGGGATCACAGTGGTTCTGAACACTGGATCTAGTAAATCTGCAAGTCTATCTGTGACAAATGAATACACCAATCCTTCCTGGTACTTCAGCCGGAGTAAACACTACTGCAGTTGTACTCATCGCTTGGCAGTAAATAATACGGTGATATGATCAATAGAGAAATTTCAGAAAAGTATTAAAAACAAGCAGGGCTATAACATAACCCTATAAAAACTCACACCAAAAAGACAACAGAACCTATTATAATTAAGGCTTTATGATTCCTGAGAGACAGAAAACACGGATGGAATCGCGGAATCCAGTCATAAATACAGAATTTACTGTATAACGCAGCATTTGTCAACGTTTGGATGAATAAATCCAAAGTAGGTCATTACACTTAAATCAAATCACGATATGGACTAGTATCTGTAAATATTAAGCTGCAAAAACACCATTTAAATATGAAGCCTGCGTGTCTCTTTATGAATAAATGGCACAGATGCATGGTTTTGTATACTACATACATACTGAAGCGCACATGAGGCTCACAGTGTTTTTAGCGCCGCCATCTTGCTAAACGAGGACATAAATACATGAATAGTCAGTGTCTACTCTAGTAGAAATAATTTATATTTTAAAAATACCCAAAAGAGTGAAATTACAAGATGGAAACATTGCTCTCCCCTTACGTCAATGACAGCCACTGTAAGTAAATTGTCACCGTTTTAGTACTGTAATATGAAGAGTGTACAAGGTAAATCTCTTTAGCAGCAGTGACAGTGAATAGCACATAACAAGCACAATTACCAGTATAAACTTGGATATCTACTGGTCCAATATGCATCATGACTAAATATGCGTCATCATTTTCAAAAGCCTCCATCTTCAAATTTATCTACTTTGGAAAGCATTTTCAAAAAGCTTTGTTTTCCTTGACAAAAAACGCTGTCTCAGTGTGACGGAAGGCCAAAATGGAGAGAAAAATATGCGCTTTTAAACAAATACGTATTAGTGTGGACATGGCCTCAGAGTTTTGTATTTAAAATATTCATTTCATAACATTATTTATGCAATTATAAAGTCTGAATGTATAAACAACACATCTAAGTGTCACTTCATGCAGCTTCTGTGCAGTGCTAAGATGAGTTTTGTTTACATGATTTCATAGATAACAATAGCCAGTCATACATGAAGTATTCAGAGAAAAATCTTGTCTGTTTTCATTTACATCTATTTATTTTGTAGAATTGAATTTTAATTTAACATAATTTTAATAATGCATGGTATCGTGATACTTCAGCTGGTATAGTATCGTAAGTCATTTTTATGGTATTGTGACCCTGGCTCTTTGTCCTACAAGTGCGGCTCTCATGAAAAAATAGCGAGGACCACTGCACTACGTTAGGAACTGTGGTCTGAAGCACTGGTCTAATGTGTCAGCTTACCTGTCAGTGGGTTGGGTGCTCTGCCATGACGCAGAAAGAATCGAACATCAGGCCTCTCCTGTCCCCACTGCAGCAGCAGATCCATCATCTTCTCGCTCTCGCCTATTACGCGCTCTACATTTACAGTCACACAAACACAGACATGTATTTATATACATTTGGAATCCACATCTCACTGTTAAAAATAACTATTTAGTATCCTGTCAATAGTTACGAGTTACGTAATCAGATTACTTTTTCATTTACAAGAAAATATCTGAGTTACTTTTTTAAATAAGTAACGCCAGTTACTTTGTTTTCCCATTTATTAGTCTCCTGTGGCCATGTTGAGAATGTTTGTGCGCTGTGTAAATGTGATATTACTGTAGTTCTAGACTAAATGTGAACATGCATTAATTCATCTCACTCACACAAAAAACAGATTCAGTATTCATCAAAATTAATTAAAACAGTGAAACCAAATGTCCTTTATGTATTTAATCCCATTTTATGAACCAATGTCTTTGCTGCTGACCTTTGTTGATCCAATTCAACCATACTAATATGCAAAAATTTGTGCTTCATTGTTTTTTTTGGTTTGTTTTTTATTGCTGAAGACTGTTAAACCTTATTCTTCTATGTTCTACTATACAGACTTTACTTTTCCTTTAGCCTAAGGTTTATTTCACTTTTTGGTGTGGAAGTGCTTTTATATTTGCTAAAAATATAACTTTTTATATTAAGGTGAGACACTGCAGGTGAATAGGGTAAAAAATAACTAATAGTTATCACCTTACTTACCCAGTTGATTGATTACATTTTTGTATTACAAGTTTTCTAAAACGTTAGTTTTAAATACGCAGATGAGGTATTATTTAATGAAATATGCACTCATTTGCATACATTTCTAGTACATTTCTAGTAATTCTTATGGCATATTAGAGCCAAATCTCATTTTGTCACTTCATAACTCAGAAAATACTTAGAACAGACAGAAAACAATATATTTTTTACAATTTCTTGGGGGAATATAATATGTTGTATATAATTAAGCAAATTATATATGAACAAATCCTTCTGTAAAAATCTTCAGGATATAGACAGGAATAAAAATTATAAAGTTTGGTGTGTGTAAGTGCTCCTGAAGTGGAGATTTATGTAGGGAAAAAAACTCATTTTGAGAAAACGGCCTTTAAAAATATGTATTGTAATTAAAATCTATTGACTTAAATAGACAAAGTACTATAAAAGAGAAACTTAACAGTGTCTTTTGGGTGTTTTCCTTCCACTAGTCTGAAAACACACTTTCTCAAATTTGACAGGTGACTGTGTTTTTGCCTGCAGTGTCTTGCCTTTAAAAAGTCCTGCCCAGATTTAAAAAGTAACTTTTAACGCATTACTTTCCATAAAATTTAATTAACTAACGTAATTAGTTACCTTTTTAGGGAGTAACGCAACATTGTAATGCATTATTTTTAAAAGTAACTTTCCCCAAACTGAACACTGCTGTTAATGAGTATAAAGATGTGATTGTTATATGATTCTAGGTTGAATATGCGCCTTGTGTTCTTTGAACGCAGAGCCATGTGGAGCTCCAGATCCAGACATTTTGAAATCAAACTCGACTAATTAAATCTAATTTTAAATGTGTGAACAATGCCCCATTCTTCATTAAACTCTCACCTGAGCCTCTCCACACTTCAGCCAGGTGGCAGCTGGCGTCACCTGGCTCCTTACACAGCTCCACCACGTCACGACACACGGTCTCAGGCGTGATGGGCACCTCTGTAAAATGCTGGTCATTGTTACTGAGGTACACAGTCAGGAACATCTGGAAAACACAAGCAGATGCGGAGGCTCCACAATTAAGTACTACATAGTTCACAGTCTTTGAAACACGTTTCACCAATGCTTTTCTAACATTCAAAATGTGTTAAGAAACAATTCTCAGAATTGACTTTAACACACATGAATCAGATCATCAGCTGGCAGAGCTGGGTAATAACTGTTTACATGTCATCTGAATTATGTAATCAGATTGCAAAAATAAAGTACTTTTCATTAGATTACATTACATTTTAAAAGACTCATAAGCAAACTACAATTACTTTTTATGGATTACATATTATTCATCTTTTAAATGTTCCTTTCTGAAATAGCCTACTGCTTACATACATTCAGAAAGTCTTCATCCACACAAAGATCAAGCATCAGTCAAGACTGCTCATTTACAAAATTCATTTAAAGTTTAAGAAGCGTTTCAACATTGCATCAACTACTGACAAGCACATAGATTTTTATTTGAATTATCACTCTGTAGGCCATTTAACCATAAATTCACAACGTTTTTGTCACCTGATCCTCTTTTATCGAATATATTTACTTGAAGTACCCCTGAGATTTAAAAAAAAAATATATATATATATTGTGGCGGGAGGAGCACACGACAGACACAGGGGGTGTGGCGTCAGGCCTTGGAGAGGTTTTTATTAAACAGAAATACAAAATAAAGTGTCCAAAAAGAGGGGGAAAAACGAAAGTATCTGGTGTCCTCCTCGTGATAGGGAACGGTGAAGGAGGGGATCCTGGCCCGCAGTCGGCGGCTTGGTGCGGCATTCCTTCTCTTCTCAGTGCTTTGCACGGGGAAGAGACCGGTCTCCCGAGGAGAGGCGCCCGTGCCGTTTAAACAGCGGTGATGATGAGGCTTAATTCACGTCAGGTGCGCCTCATCACACGCCACTAGATATAGTTGGATTGGCACCTCTCCTCTCCCACATGCCCACTCCCTTAGGGAGCCTGGTGAAGGGCGGCGTTATGGGATTGGGATGGGGTATTGATGAAAAATAGGGGAGAGGCAACTGACTCATCACAATATATTAATAATTAATGTTCACTGGCTCTCTGACATTGATTATGATCACATGACATGAAGGTAAACAAATAAAACATAAATTTTAGTAGTAAGTTTTTTTATTTTGCTTGATTTTAAAACAACTTATTTTAATTTTTAACATTTATTTTCATTAAACTTATAAACCCCCTACAGTTCCTTCACAAACACCAGTAAAGGAAACCTTGACATAATGTAATGTTTTGATGCACTTCATGTTGTTAATAACAATAAATGTAATGCATTTTCTTACTCTTTGTATTTTTATTTCAATATGGTACAGTATTGTCCTATTTAAACAATGTGAAGTTAGGTCAAAAGTCATTTAAAATAGTCTGATTATATTACCTAAAATGTGTAATGTAACGGATTACACTGTTAACTACAATTTGTGCCATGTAATCTGGAATCAGTAATGGATTACAATTTTTGAATGGTTGAAGTACATACTTATTCAACAAAAATAAATGCTGAGAGTGTATTTGATTTCTGACATCCCATGAAGACTTGCCCTCCTAATTAATTCAATCAGTTAATATCAACTTAGCATTAGAATATCACATCTGATGGTTTTGTTTGAATAAAGTCATAATTTTAAAGAGATATGTGACCCTGGACCATGAAAGCACAGGTAGCAATAGCCAAAAATACATTGTATCGGTCAAAACTGCCAAAAATCATTAGGATATTAAGTAAATTAGGATATTATTTGTAAATTTCCTAACGTATATATATATATCCAAACTTGATTTTTGATTCATAATATGCATTGCTACGAACTTCATTTGGACAACTTTAAAGGCGATTTTCTCAATATTTAGATTTTTTGCACCCTCAGATTCTAGATTTTCAAAGCTGTATCTGTATCAGCTGTCCAAAATATTGTTCTATCCTAACAAACCATACATCAATGGAAAGCTTATTTATTCAACTTTCAAAGGATGAATACATCTAAAAAAGAAAAAGAATACATCTTTTTTTTTGTTTTTTGTTTTTTTAAATGACACTTATGATTGGTTTTGTGGTCCAGGGTCACATATTGTACGCAATGTAAGGTTCCTTGTAAGAGGTCAAAGTGGGGGGAGATGTCTGGATTGCTTACAGTTGTTTTATTATGAATTTGGGAAATAAAAATACATTTTAAAAAACGTAAGTCAATGGAGATACACAAAACACAATCCTTAAATTGAATTAAGTTGTCTGCACTAAAGCACAATAATTCTAATAACTTTTAAGGTAAAATATAAAACTGATTCACTTAGATCACTTTCACTCCGATTATTGATCTACTGTAATAACGCATTAATTACGATGTTACCGTCTTAAATCCTCACGTACGTTATATCGACGAATCTTGGTGTAATACAAAAGTTACACGTAATATCTTTTCATATGAGATATTAAAGGGATACTTTTCCACTCTTAAACTCTTATATAAACAATATGAAAACAAAATCTCGCTCACCGGCATCATTTTCGCGTCGTGCTGAGGATGTTTTTTCTACGGAGACTTCAATCCGGATCGGAATGTAGGGTTGTCTACTGTCTTAATCAAGTTAAATATCCAGATAGATGTTAAGAAAAAACGTCCTGTCCTGTATTAGATGAAAGAGTCCCGAGAGGCGTGACGTCAGAGGCCTTCCCAAACTTTCCTTCCGCGAGAGTTTTTGTTGGCGAACATCGGACGACAGATCACGAACATCGATGATTGTTTTATTTACCACGAAATCATTCAAATGTTCAGATGACAAAAAAAGTTCACGTGGAAGTGAGTTTTCAGTATCTCTTGTTACAGTTCAAAGTGTTTCTTTTTTCTTCCTTGCGATATTCGTCTCTCATTCTCCGCTGTCGGCTGGTAGACGCCTGTTGCTGCTGCCCTGCTAGAGAGCGTGACGTCACGCATGGGAAACTCGTCCCTCTGGAAAACCTCGTTCTTTGGGGGCGGAGCAAGATGGCGCAAATAAATATGTTGTTTTTTGCGCTTAAGACATAATTTTGTTTTGTATTCCGTGGTATATTTAACAAAATTTTATACAATGATGCATATATTTGATGAGAGAAGCGAGCTTTTCGAAACTTTAAATCAGTTGAACCAAAACGTTTGGAAGCGCTCGATACTGCGCTCGCTGAGGACTTCTGCTGGCAAAGACGTGCAAATGCATCGAGTAAACAAAGCGTTGTCTACGCTACAATATAAATAAATACCATTAACCACAATTTACCAATATCAAATCATTTATTAATTTGCACCTTTAGGTTTTTTGTGCGTTCGTTTGTACAGAATACAAAATACAATCAACTTTGAAGAGGCTTTTAAAACATATTGCAGAGCCAACAAATAATGATACTCACCACTTTTTAACAGGTGGCCAATAGGCTATAATACAGTGGAAATGTCGCCTAAAAGAGAGGCATTTCTGTAACAGCAAAACCATAATACAATATTCTAAAATATACACACATAGCCTACACTACCAGTCAAAAGTTCTTGTACAGTAAGATTTGTAATGTTTTTTTTAAGTATCTTCTGCGCACAAAGCATGCATTTAGGCCTATTTAATTCAAACTACAGCAAAAACAGTAAAAATCAAAAATATTTTTAATATTTAAAATAGCCATTTTCTATTTAAATATATTCAAAAATGTAATTTATTCCTGTGATTTCAACGCCGAATTTTTAGCATCGTTACTCCACTCACATGATCCTTCAGAAATCATTCTAATATTCTAATTTGCTGCTCAAAAACATGTATTATTATGTTAAAAACAGCTGAGTATAATTTTTTCAGGTTTATTTGATGAACAGAAAGTTCAGAATAACAGGATTTATCTGAAATAGAAGTCTTTTGTGACATTATAATGTCTTTATTAGCACTTTTGATTAATTTAAAGCATCCTTGCTAAATAAAAGTATTAATTTCTATAATTTCTTTCCCCCCAAAAAAGAGAAAAAGAAACAAAATTTCACTGACTCCAAGCTTTTGA
Organism: Cirrhinus molitorella; assembly: GCA_033026305.1. Taxonomy (NCBI): domain Eukaryota; kingdom Metazoa; phylum Chordata; class Actinopteri; order Cypriniformes; family Cyprinidae; genus Cirrhinus; species Cirrhinus molitorella. The sequence continues at coordinate 7,342,792 of CM065126.1, read as the reverse complement.
ATGGTATTGTGTATAATGCTACAAAGGCTTTTTATTTCAGAAAAATGCTGATCTTTCTATTCATCAAATAATCCTGAAATAGGTACTCAAACTAAATATTGTTAATAACAGTAATGATTAAAATGTTTCTTATTCAGCAAATCAGTATTAGAATGATTTCTGAAGGATCGTGTGACACTGAAAAATTAGCTTTGATCACAGGAATAAATTACATTTTAAAATATATTCAAATAGAAAGCAGTTATTTTAAATAGCAAAAAAAAAAAAAAAAAAAAAAAACACAATATTTATTTGCTGTATTTTGGATCAAACAAATGCAGGCTTGGTGAGCAGAAGAGACTTCTTTAAAAAAACATTAAAAATTACTGTCCAAAACCTTTTGACTAGTAGTGTAAGTAACAGGGAAAAGACAGCTACTAATGGCCAGAAACAAGTGCTATTAATCTACCACATCATTTTGAATAACATGTCATCATAGAGCCCCACTTGCGATAAATGTGAAATAAAGACTAAGTAAAATGTCCTGCATCATATACTATTGTGTTTCTAGATTACCCCCGCACCATCAGCATCTGCTTCACCACCGGAGCATGTTTTTCCATCTTTCAACTGCTCAAGAGCTCTTTGTTGCAGCTTTGAAATAATTGTATATTGTAAGATGCTATACAAATAAATATGACATGACTTGACTTTGCTGTGCAGCAACAGCATTCTCTTTGCAATGATTTTGTGTTGACATTACTTGGTTTGTCTCTTTGCCAGCTAGAACAAAATAACACAACACCAGAGCAGTTACAGGCGGGTCATTCTTTATGGAGTGACAACTGAGAGACAGAATTAGTAACATTTATTGTTTTTGTTTTTGTTTTGTTTTTTTAAAAAGATACATTTATTACAATTTAATAAAACACTTCTTATGGGATGGAAAAAGGGCAAGGATTGGTTTAAGTAAGTTGACTGCCCCTAAAGAGAAAGGAGGGTTAGGTTTACCGGATTGTAGATTATATCATCTTTCATTTGTAATGGCAAAAATAGCCAAATATTGGAATCAGAGAACAAATGGTAACGACTGGATTAATGTTGAAAATAAAATATGTTCACCTTTTATGCCCACAAAAGTACTTTCACAGTCTGTAATTAACAATACAAACCCCGTTCTTGCTTTTACTAGAGATTGCTGGATTAAAATTCATAAAATTTTCAAAATATCTCATACTGTGCAGAAATACTCCTCTATATGGTACAACCCAGCAATACGTATTGGTAGGAAGATGATCTATTGGAAGTATTGGCACAAACAAGGTATAAGGATAATGAATGACTTATATGAAAATGGAGTGTTAAGATCTTACGAAAATCTGACGAAATGTTATAATCTTGAAGGGAAAGACAACTTTTGGAAGTTTTTACAATTACGTAATTGTATATTATCTAAAGTTTACCCTATGGCCGATAACCCTGTTCTAAAATATTTGGAGAATTCACAAAAATCTGGTAAATCTTCACAGCTATATAAAATGGTAAACACCTTTAAGGGTGGAGACCTGGGAAACTTGAAGACAAAGGGATATTGGTGAAGAATCTGATGCAGATAAATGGTCCAGCATTGTGGGGCGGTGTGGTAAATTTATTAAGGAAGCAAGGGGAAAGTTTACACAATATAAGATTCTTCACAGGTATTACTACACTCCAGTCAGATTACAAAGGATAAAATTAATGAAGGACAACTTGTGTTGGAAATGCCAGTTGAAAACTGGCACATTCTTACATTGTATATGGGAATGCGATCTGGTTAACCCTCTGGGGTCTGAGGGTGTTTTTGGGCTCTGAAGAAGTTTTGACATGCCCTGACATTTGTGCATTTTTCAGTATCTTAAAAACATATTCATGGCTAAAGTCAGATTACATTGTAATCAGCACAAACTGAGCTACAATAATATGCAAGCAACATGAATGTACATGTTTGTGTTTCTGAGAAAACAACTTTTATGCGTGATTTGTGAAAAACTAAAAAAGTCACTTAAAAACAGCAATGAAACACGGACAGAATATTTGTTCACAGCCATTTTGGGAGCCAGTTATAGATGCTCTAAGTCACTGGTATGGTTCTAAAATACCTTTAACACCTCAACTATGTCTACTGGGGGATAAGTCTCAAATACCAAATATTTCAAAGTGTGCATTTTCTGTTTTAATGGTATGTATTGTAACAGCAAGCAGAATTATTCTGAGACACTGGAAGACAGTAACGTCTCCTGAATTTAAAGAATGGGCAAATGCAATGACAGAGATAGCATCTTATGAAACAGTGCTCAACAGAATTAACTGTGTTAGAGGAGACGGACTGTCTCTTTGGGATGAGTTTTGGATACACATGACAGTAACAACTCAAAATGAATAGACCATCATATGGTGATTTGCATTTCATAATTCCCTGTCCTATTCAATGTCCTAAATAAGCCTGGATGTATCCTGGAAACTTGTAATCTTGTTTTATGTCACCCTGTATTATCTATTTTTCTTACTTTGTTTTGTTATTTCTTACAAAGATGTATGTTGTAACCTTTCAACCTTTCAAAAAGCAATAAAAAACTTGAATTATAAAAAAAAATCAGAGGACATTTTGGAAATACTAAAAAGAATATATAAAAATTTTGATTCAAATGTCAAATCAGCAAATTATCAGTGCAACATGACTGACTCTAAAAAAGTAACACATGAAACTGTTAGAATTGTAGCAAAAAGAAAGAATGAATTTACCATGGCATTCATTGTTGTTACCACAGACATAAAGCTGGAGGTCACAATTCTTAAAATATAACAAAATATTTATTTTTAAATATTATTTTATTTTAAATTCTACATGTAAAAATATTTACAATATAACCACTTTATTTGTGTTAAAAATGCCGGACTGTTGAAATCCCAGATAACACATGTACGTCTGCAAGATGTCTGTTAAAGATTTCTTGATCTGGAAAACATCTGGTGTGTACAAACGTCTGGCATACATCTGTAAAATGTCAGTTTTACATACATTCTAAATCATAAACATCTTAAAGACATCTAATAGACGCCTATTAGACATCTGATAGGAAACGTCCAATAGACGTATTGCAGATGAGCAAACATCTTGCAGATGTAAATGCAGGCGTCAAATAGACATCTCCGAGAGGTACGTGTGCTATCAGGGATGGCATACCAAGATGAACCTCTAAAGTATATATAGTGTAAACGTGCAGATTTCGCTGCACAAAATCCTTCAAACTCAATTAAAATGTACATTATGTAGGCCTACTGTTACGAGTCCTATCTAGTCTGCCCGCCACCAGAGGTCGCCGTACCATCATATTGACTTTCACACCACACATACTGTTGCACCACATCCCAGACTACATTTCCCATGTTCCCTTTCCCACTGTGCCCTTTCACCCAATCAGACACTATATAAATACCAGGCCATTTCCACTACACCTCTGCCGAGTATTGTTTAGCCAAGCTGACATACAAAGTGTTTTCCCTGTCCGTCTTTCTTTTGTTTACCTGGATTGTTGTCTCGTTTTCTGATTGATCACTGCCTGCCTTTTCTCCCCTGCCTGCTCATTGGATTTACTCTGTGTTTTGCTCACTGCCTGCCTCGACTTTCTGTCCGGACTCTGGGGGGGACTCAATTAAGCTCTCTCTACATTGTTTTACGTTGTCTTTCGACCCCTGCCTGTACAACCTTGATTTTTACATTAAAGCTTGCACATGGATCCGCACACCTCCTGTCTCTGTCCATCCGTTACACCTACATTTTAAAACTAAAATATTAACCATAGTAGTTTCACCCTACAGAATATGCAAACCTTTTTATGATTCATTGGTGTTTAGTAGTGTGACCATATGACCATACGCAGTGATCATTCTTGGCCAAACTTTGTTATGTAGGCCCTCATATGAGGAGTTTTAAATGAGTTTAAATCAGACAACAAATTTTATTTTTGAACATGAAAAATGTGACCTCAGATTAACTCTTTGCGTTTTTTGGATAATTAGCTGTAATTTTGAGGCACAGGTAGCTTCTGTTCATCACCACTCACCTCCACACCAAGACAAACACTACTGGAAAGGGTGGGAGGACTTTACCTCTGTGGCTCTCTGTCTGTCTGTGATGTACCGATTTTAAGTGGCCTTTTCAGTGAAGTGGAAACTCTGGTCAAGTTGCTCCTGGTTGTACCAGTCTCATCTTCAGAAGCAGAAAGGAGCTTTAGTGCTCTTAGTAGGTTGAAAACCTGACTACGCTCAAGTATGTCACAAAAGAGACAGAATAATGTTGCAGTGTGTCATGTTCACCAAGACAAGTTGGACCTTTTGGAAAAGAAGCTGGTGTACCAACAATTTATTGCTGCTTGTGAGAGGCGCAAGAAGATATTTGGTGCTTTCAACTGAAATGTGTAATCACTTTATTTGATTTTATTAATTTACTGTTCTGCGCAAATTTGCCTACAAGTGTCTATCAGTGTGTCTGATGTATCCTAATTCCAGGTTTATAGTTCTGCAAGGGTTGACTACTATGTTTCCTTCTCAAAAGGAGTAGTGCATTACAATGGTAATAAAAAAAAATCTCAAAATAAACTGTTTGTAGAAGTTGAATTTGTAATCAGTTACAGTGTGCAATTATTTTCACTATTGTTTTTTTTAACAGTCATTTGATAGATAGATATAATATAATATATATATATATATATATATATATATATATATATATATATATGCAAACACACACACACACACACACACACACACACACACACGTAACAGAGCTGATAAAAAAAAAAATGTTTAAGTAAGAAATATCAGTAAGCACACCCATGTTTATTGACGCCACTTGTCACAAATAACAAAAAAAAAAAAAAATTATTACAAATAACCAGGCGGTGGCACAGTTTCCTATTCATATTGTGTGAACTGCGATGCCTGACTCATGAATGACGGTCGGTTCAATTGAAAATAGTTAGAAAAACTGCTCGCCATTCAGTCTGAATCATTTGGACAGCTCCTGCACGCGCTGAATAATTTGACTTATTGTAAAACTACAACGCGATACGAACACAAAGTACAAAACGCCAGGTAAAGTGGAATAGTTACCTACAATCCACTGAAAGCGATCCATTGTTTGCCAGTGATGATGAAGGTATTTAAGATCAACACTTGCACTTGAGAACAACTGAGGTAAAAACATTTTCTGAACAAAATAATCAAAACAGGAAACAGCACATGGCACTTAAGAAATAACTACAGTAGGCCTAGAGTATATGTTGCTGTAAATGTACCATACAGTATCAAGCTTGGAGTCGATGTAAATGCCGTATTGTGCTTTTCACTTAAAGACTTTAAACAATTTAAACTCTAAATGTACATTGTTATTTGGACAACTTTAAAGGCGATTTTCTCAATATTTTGATTTTTTTTGCACCCTCATATTAAAGATTTTCAAATAGTTGTATCTCGGCCAAATATTGTTCACCCTAACAAACCATACATCAATCGAAAGCTTATTTATTCAGTCAATTTAAAAAATGACCCTTATGAAGGGTCTTGTGGTACAGAGTCACATATATCTCATAGTGCACATACAACAACACATGACTTACAAATGTAACTGTTACATACTTGCACATTAAAGAGCTAAACTGTACTAAGCTTACTTTCAACATAAGAAAATAAAGAATTATATTGCACAATAACAGTATATTGCGTTCTGAATAAGTCTTGCATTCAGAATAAAAATACATAAATAAATAAATAAATAAAGGGTTGCATTGCACAATGAAGAGTTGTATTGCATATTTACATTCAGAGTAGGAAAAGAAAGTGTATTACACTAAAACTGACATTCAGAGTGAAGAATATACATTGATCAGGCATAACATTATGACCACCTTCCTAATATTGGGTTGGTCCCCCTTTTGCTGCCAAAACAGCCCTGACCCATCCAGGCATATACTCCACTAGACCCCTGAAGGTGTGCTGTGGTATCTGGCACCAAGATGTTAGCAGCAGATCCTTTAAGTCCTGTAAGTTGCGAGGTGGGACCTCCATGGTTCGGACTTGTTTGTTTAGCACATCCCACAGATGCTCGATTGGATTGAGATCTGGGGAATTTGGAGGCCAAGTCAACACCTCAAACACATTGTTGTGCTCCTCAAACCATTCCTGAACCGTTTTTGCTTTGTGGCAGTGTGCATTATCCTGCTGAAAGAGGCCACAGCCACCAGGCTGTTTCCATGAAAGGTAGGTAGGTGGTACGTGTCAAAGTAACATTCACATGGATGGCAGGACCTAAAGTGTCACACTGCCTCCGCTGGCTTGCCTTCTTTCCATAGTGCATCCTGGTGCCATGTGTTTCCCAGGTAAGCGACCCTGGCCATCCACATGATATTAAAGAATACGTGATTCATCAGACCAGGCCATCTTCTTCCATTGCTCTGTGGTCCACTTCTGATGCTCATCACTGTGTGTTCTGACATCTTTCCATCAGAACCAGCATTAACTTCTTGAGCAATCTGAGATACAGTAGCTCATCTGTTGGATCGGACCACACGGGAACCAGCCTTCGCTCCCCACTGGCATCAGTGAGCCATGACCCTGTTGCCGGTTCACCACTGTTTCTTCCTTGGACCACTTATGCTAGATACTGACCACTGCAGACTGGGAACACCCCACAGGAGCTGCAGTTTTGGAGATGCTAGTTGACTAGCCATCACAATTTCTCCCTTGTTAAACTCGCTCAAATCCTTAGGCTTGCCCATTTTTCCTGCTTCTAACACATCAACTTTGAGGACAGAATGTTCAATTGCTGGCTAATACATCTCACCTGCTAACAGGTACCATGTTGAAGAGATAATCAGTCTTATTCACTTCATCTGTCAGTGGTCATAATGTTATGCCTGATTGGTGTATATGAGGTCAGTGCATATTGAAGTCCAGTGGCTCCCAACCACGTTCCTGTGGTGCAGTGTTGGGGAGCCTCCAGGAACGTGGTTGGGAACCACTGTCCTAGTCCTTGTTTTAATGCATTGGTAGTGCAAGCCCGATGGCAACATCTAAAACAAGTGAAAACCAGGGTGTGTTGAGTCCTTAAATATATTTTTGACCTTATTGAGGGCTCTAGATTTATATAGATCCTTCAGTGATGGAAGTGGTCTGCCAGTGAACCTCTCTGCAGTGTTAATGTTCCTTTGAAACCCCCCCTTGTCTGCAAACTGATGCTCATCGGAGGTGGAAGGGAGACTGGTTTTAATATGATCCAAACCAGCATGATCATCAGTGTAAGTGCAACTGGGCAGTAGTCATTAAGACTGCGTTTACACTGGGAGAAAAAAAATCAGATTTTTTGCGCACATCTGACAGATCGGAATTTGATGCACGGGTGTAAACACAAAAATCCCCACGAGATCAGATTTTTTGCATCTGATCTGGGCCGTTTCCAAATGTGGTTTTAAGTCAGAATCTGGCATTAGATCGTGACTGCGTGCATGCATAAGAGTCAGAGCAAGCACTGGTTTATGTAGATGTATTTTGAGGTTATGTGTTGGTCACTGGGCTATCTCACGGCAATTTGTACATATTTTACAAGGTGGCTAATTCATACAACCTCACTCGTACGATTTTGTACAATTTGCCTAGACATACTGTTTAGTGAGTAGGCGTTGGGCTCACGTAACGTTACCTCTGTAATTCAGCACAAATCCAAATGTTTCCATATTTGCAATGTGTTTGAATGATAAACTGTTATTTATAATAGGCCTATATTTGTAGACTAGGCTTTGTACTTTGTACACGCATTTGTATATTGAAGGGGAAAAAAATCATTCTCTTCACATGTCCAAAAATGTGCTTGGCATAACAGCAGAGTGTATACTACAAACTATTTAAATTCACTAGTGTAACCTTTTATATGTTTGGTTTTATTTTGATAATGTACAGATTGCGATGTCAAGTTTTGAATTGCCATAATATGTGGTGTGTATGAGCGTGGCGCTGGCGCGATCGAATAGCTCCACTATTTTTGGTCATACAGATAAAGAGTTAGACATAATTTGAAATGGTGTTTACTTATATTTTTTGCACACTCATAGTGAAAACAAGCTTTTTTTTGAAAAATAAAGCAAACAAAGGATGCGCATTCTGTCATCTCTGCGCTCAGTGTTCCCAGTGTTCTGTACACAGTAGTCATGACACCAGATATAGAAAGCATTAATGCAGTCCTTGTAATAATTATAGCATTAAAAAGACACTTTCGCTTTCTTTGTTTAATTATTTGCTGTCAGGTATACTTTTGCCAACTTTGGAAAAGTTGAATAAGCAAAAGTCCATTCAGAGGGTCAGTCGTTGTGCTCATGGTTGTGAAAGCCAGTATAATGATTTTAGGCGGGAGATTAGTGTAAACACAGATATCGGATATGAGGCATGTCTAAAGTGAATGTAAACAGGCGGCCAAAAGATCGGATCTGCAATTAGACTTGCAGTGTAAACGGAGCCTAAGACTGCTCAACAATTAGGGACGTATTGAAGATATTGGTGCAAACCTGTGCCAAATGGTCAGAACATGCACTGAGTACCTTCCCAGGTACCCTGTTCACTGACCTGAGCACCCTACTCACTTCATGCTCCTGTAAAGTGAGTGTGTGGGTGTTACCTTTTGGTATAGGCCAGTATAGGTGACAAGACTGTATTTTGCTGGGTTGCCTCGAAGCATGCAAAGAAGAAGTTCAGCTCCTCTGCCAGTTGGGCAAGGTAATTAGTCCCTGCAGTAGTAGCACCTCCCCTAAAATTTGTGCTGCTCTGTATGCCCTGCCACATCCGCCTTGAGTCATTTCCTGTGAGATGATCTATCTTTTTCTTGTAGATCTTCTTAACCTCTTTGATCACTCTCCACAGGTTAGCCCTCGCAGCACTGTACAAAGCTTTGTCACCTGTCCTGAAGGCATCTCAGTCTCTGAGAAGTAGGCAGACCTGAAAGTTCATCCAGGGCTTCTGGTTTGAAAAGATTTGTCTCTGTGTATGCAGCCAAGTCCTGATGTTAAAATAAGCCTCAGTCAATGTTAGCAAAACAGTCCTGTAGCTGATCAAGAGCCTCCTTAGTCCAAGTTCTAACGGTCACCTTGTATGGTTTGCTCCTTCTCTTGAGAGGGGGGTATAAGCTGGAATGAGAAGCAGAGAAAGGTGGTCTGACTGGCATAGATGAAAAAGAGGAAAAGCTCTGTTTGCATGTTTAATTTTGGTATACAGCTGGTCAAATGTCTTTTAATCCCTAGTTGGGCACTTAACATGCTGGTATAATTTGGATTTACTTTGTTGAATCCATGGAGGTCCCTGTGGTCTGGCCAGTTCCGTTAGTATGTTAATAGTGTGGTGAAAGCTGGCAGTGATGGATATCTGCTCATAGCCATGGCTTCATCTTGGCCTCCTGGATCCTCATCATCACTTAGTTTCTCTGGCTCTGCAGCTCTGCCTATGTCTCCACCTCCACTTATTCTACCTCAATCTGTCATCCCCATGGTGTTAACCAGCACATCAAAGGCCCCCCCCCCCATGGCTCCTCCCTCCCCCAGTTCTGCCGCAGGTCAACTCACTTCTGGCTGTCTCCTGAGTCACTCTGGACTCTGGTCCACCTTCTGTTCCTCCATGGCTTCTATCACCTTCTGCTCCACCCTGGTTACGTCCATCATCACATCCCTGGTTTAAACAGCTTCCTGTTCCTCTGATTACCCTTTATTCTTTTATTTAATTCCTTCATTTTAGAACTTTTGACTCATCTTCATCTTTGGAACTTTTAAAGTTGTGACACTGTGAAGCTGATATTGCAATAAATCTTAACAGCTGTGATTGAATTATTAGTGTAAGAAAATACTGTCTAGTTATTGCAAATGTCCATTGCAGGAATACACGCCTCTGCTGTTTGCACCCACTGCTACAGTGAAATCTTACTTAAATGTTGTGCAATCATTCCCTTTGTATCATCAAGCGCATAACAGCCCCACGCACAGTGAAGAGGATGTTTGAGTGGCCAAACAATCTCCATCAGTTGCAGATGTTAGTTAGGTATTGAGGTCAAAAAGTCTCCACTATAATTTGACAGCACCTACATAACCACAGCTTGTTTGCCATATAAAGCCCTTGATGTCTTCAAAGAACATACTCATGCATCCACAGTTTGCCAGACATTACTGGAACTTTCAACTGGACTGGATCCTATAGTCAAAATAAGAAAACAATAGAGCTTTCTGGAAACAAAACCAGAGATGGATTTGGTGTAAACAGAAACCTTGCCTTTTGGTGTAAACAGAAACCTAAAGAAGTTGTTAAAAGATAAACTCAGAAACCAAGGAGAGCTGGATCCAAGTGCAGATTAAGATGTATTATACTAATAAGCAAAATACTAAATAAAATAAACAGGAAACAAATGCTAGGAAACAGAACAGAGCACATTAATGAAACGGCCATGAATGGACAAGACCCTGACAAGGAAGACAGGAAACACTAGAGCTTATACTGTATACACAAGGGCAAACAAGGTAACAAGGGACACCTGGAGAGATAATCAGGGGAAACAAATCAACACTGATGGTACAAAGGGACTACAAACTGGAACAGGAAACAGGAAACCAAGAAAAATAGAACTTTAACATTAACATTCCATTAAGGAGAGGATTTCAGATGCTCCATTAAAACCAGTTCATGTGGGAGGTAGTTGTGCACTAAAGGGGGGGATTGCGGGACAGGTCAGTGAGGTGGAAGATAACCTGAGGAAACCACCAAAGGGACACAGGAGGAAACCAGGGAGGTGCTCACAGAGCAAGATAACATCAGGGAGAAACCAGGGCAGAGCAGGGGGCCAAGGTGGAGCCAGTGGAGTAGAAGACCAAGGCAGAGATTGAGACCACCACAGTGGAGGTGGCAGAGCAGGGGACTAAGGCGTTGATGAAAATCATGGTGGAGCCCGTGAAGCAGAGAACCAAGGTGGAGCTGAAAAAGCAGGGGATCAGTGGTGCTGCCAGCTCCACCACTGCCCGTTCCACCTCTCCTTCTCCTCCAGTGAGCCTCGTTGGGGTGCATGCTTGAGGGAGCTTCCTCTGGCAGTGGAGTGGGAGCCATGACGTAACCCACAGTAATAGAGAAAGAAAGCTTATATAATTATAAACAATTAACAAATTTGTCTTTTGGTAAACAGGACTTAATCGACTCTTCAAGTCCAAACACTGAGGCCTTTAGAATCACACTACAAGTGAGGTCACAGAACACTTCGGTGTAGTCTTTTTATAGATCTGGTCCCTTACCATAGGGCCACAAGTCAATTTATTAAATCCATATTTTTGTGATCTTCTGTCACAAGATGAACTCCAATTAGAGGGATGAAACCAAAGAGAGCTGCGGATTAAGATAATTATACTAATAAACAAAATAAAAAAAAAACAGGAAACGAAATAAAAGGAAACAGAACTGATCACACACACAGGACACCCATGAATGGTCAAGACCTGACAGGGAACACAGAAAAAAACAAAGCTTATACTGGACACACAAGGGCAAACTAGGAACATCTGGGGAACAATCAAGGAGAACAAATCAACAATGAATCTACTAAGAGAAGACAAAAAGTCAATAGTCCCAACAACAACAAAAAATGCACTCAGATACCTTCATGTGTTCTCAAAGCTTAATATGTAGTGTAGAAGACACATAGTATTAAATGAGGGGGTGCCAATAATTGTGGTACACATATTTGTTTTTCTTTTAATTACTTTACTTCAGTTGAAGGATAGTTTTTTTATTATTATTTGAAATAACATTTGATATGAAAGACTGAGAGGAAGAGCAAAGCATGGGGCTTTTTTTGGAGATGGGCGCCACCATTGCACTGCATTGTGCAGCGTCAGTAATCTGGAAAATGTAACCAAAATCTGGTCTCATTGGTCAGTTTTCTTTATTGGCTCTTCCCCGATGTGAAGGTCCTAAGCAATCCTATTTCACAAGAGACATTTGCAACAAATATTCATTCTTGGTGTGAATAGACTCTACAGTGAATAGGCTATTCAGTGGTGAAATGAATTAAGAATGTTTGAGGCGTCTTTGTGGTTTTAGTGCACTTGGAAATTAAATTAAGTAAATGTCTAGCTGTTTGTTGAAAAAATTGGGCAAAGAAATGCATGTACGCAACTGTGAGAAACTTTTGCCAAACTTACATTTTTAGCCACAAGGGGGAGCAGTGGAGGAATTTGTGTGAAGTAATCAGATGGTAAGTGTGGAGAAGTCTTTTCAGCATTTCCTTTTGTCCACAAAAACCTTCATTAAGACATTGTTATTGTTAGCGCTGCAGACACTTTACACTGGATAGATATGCAACATGAGAGAATGTCCCAGTCTGTCATAGTGCTTATTCATTAGATGTTCTTTGCATTTTAATTGTATCTAAAATAAAGAGCACCAATAAAACCCAATACAAATATGATTGGAATGCATTGCTTTCTAACATGCTTAGTACTTGAACATCTCATTTTTTTTTTATCCTACATTGTAGTAATTCCCTGCTGCAGAGAATGCCATTGATTTTGGAAGGCATTTTTTCATTAAGGGTTTTAATTTACTCAGTATTCACGTTATATCCACAACTAGACCATTGGTATAGTATGAGCATGACAATGAAGTGTTGGATGCTGACAATGTCTTTTGCATTCTAAAAGTCTAGTGTTGCAAAACAGCACAGCATGATCTCACGGCATCTAAACTTCACTGCAAGGAAATAACACCCCCTTTTAATCAAAGCTGATACAATCAACGTTTGTCATCATCGGAGGCAGAAAAATGACCGTCCAAACAAACAAGGGCTCTGTTCCAATGGCAGATTTGATTTGTTCTGAATTTGTTACGCTCACAAGATCTCCTTTAAACTTCAGCCAAGGTTTGGTGAACCTTCAGTGAAGAAGTCAAGTGACCAAAAAAAAGTCCTCCTCCATGCTTTCCACAAAGGCTCTGTCATTTTGCTCTCTGCATTTGTAACCTTCCCCCATCCCAAAACATGATTATACACTGCTCTTTTGGGGAGGGGAGGGATGGTGGGGGGTATGGGCACACTGCCTTTCCCCAGTGGACCCCTCCCCGGGCCACTCTCTTCACAGGGGCCTTTGCCTGAGGACGGGCTGCGGTGTGCCATGTGGGGAGGCCATCGCTGCGCCGTCTGTCTGTAGGGGCTCCTGTGAGCCTGAGAGAGGGGAGTTTAAGGTTCTGGCAGGGGTGGGGGAGAGCAGGGTTTGATAGGGAGGGGTGCGAGAGAGGGTAGGGGGTGGGAGGAGTCCGGGAACTGCTATTTGTAGATCCTTGTGATGGATTACTGCTGTGTGTGTGTGTGTAAGAGAGGATAGAGATTTTTTGTTCCTGTGCTGTTCCGTATCCCCCTTTCTTCAGGCAGACGGCAGAGCGCCGCTGAGCGAAGCAGTGAGGCAGGAGCGCGTTACGCACAGAGGCGGCAAAGCAACTCCTCCAAGAAGAGGAAAAGGAGAGTTTGTGCACAAAGTGAATCGTGAGAGCGCAGGAGCCGCTGATTTTTTTTTCCTCGCGTTCTGGAAACGGGAGAGCACTAGCCTGAGCGCTCGTGTCTTAAAAGCGTGCGAGATCATGCCTGCGAGAGGAGGATACTCTGTAGGCAGACTGGTGGAGGCGTGCATCCGGATACTGCTGCTGTGCAAGGCTGCCACGGCGTGCCCTGCGCTCTGCACTTGCAGCGGCACCACAGTGGACTGCCACGGGCTGGGGCTCAAAACCATGCCCAGGAACATACCCCGAAACACAGAGAGGCTGTGAGTAAACACTTTATGTCCATCTGCATGTGCGTGCCTGCGAGTGGGTGTTTGGCGGGGGGGTCTGCATCATTACCAAGAGCAATTGAATGAGAACAATAGCTCAATGAGGCACTGCCGTCCTGGACAGGTACGATCAGACACATTCTGCACGGACGCGTCCGTATGTTGACACACTGCGGGAGGAGGGAAACTTCCTATCACTCTTTCAGCAGCTGAGAACTTTCCCTTTTCCTTTCACTCTTTCGACCAGAGTCATTTGATAGTCACTTTTCACTTTACTAAAGGAGCCTTTCCCCTTTAAGGTTTTGTAAATGCTACCCTTAAAATAGTTCTGTTGAATTATACATGTCAGAGAAGCACCATTGTGAGATTTGAAGGAATTCACGTTTGAAATTGTATGAATTTCAACAATCAAGCAAATCATGCACATTGTGTGTAAGTGAAGTGTGAAACAGGATCTTTGCTTTAGCCAGTCCTTATCAAGTCATATACAAGACAAGGCATGGCTTAGGAGTGATTACATATTACTCGACTGGTACAGACTAAAGTGTCTAAAGTACTTTTGCAAGGCAGGAACAGCCGTCCACATGGTCAAGGCTCTATGTTCAGTCTGGACAGGCTGATGGTTGGGGGTGGATCAACCAAACAATTCAATTCGCACTTGTCGTAGGGTGTTTCTATCAAATACCACCTCTTGGATGTCCTTGATGGATTCTGTAATGACTATGTGTTCAGGAAGTGTGAAAATCACACTTCAACCCCCCAGTTCTCCTCACCCCACAAGGTTTCCCCATTAACCCGCAGTTCAGACCTAAAACACATGCTCACAGACCGTCGTCACCAAATCACCAGACAAACATGTTCTGGCTTTCTGCCTGGGAATGTGGCTTAAGTAAATGCATGCGTGTGGCAGACAACTAGTAGTAAAGGTGTGGAGAAAGCTCCTCACACGGGTTACGCCATTGTGAAAGTGAACGCCCCCCTTAAGCAGCTCTCTGGGCTTTCTGATGTGCAGACATCACGCGGCCGGCGTACGAGTTCAGAACTGTTTAATGCAGACAGATTTTTTCATGCTCTGTGAGACGCACCAGGCTCTCTGCTCTTTAAATGAATAATCTCAGTCATTTTATATGTAGCCCGCATTCGTTCGCAGACGTCCAGAGACTCGACCCTTCTTATTTTATCTATGCTAGCACATCTATTTATACACACTTCGGAAGCCGCTGTGCCTGAGATCAAACGGCGCCGATGTGTCAAGAGTGAGTGATCTGATTGAGAATTCTCTTTAAACTGCAGCGATCGCTCAGAGTATTGGGCCGCTCGCGTATGAACTCCAGCTCTGATGTGCTCAAGAATGCAGGCCAAATGTCCCTGTGAGCTTCCTACTGATTGCTTATTGATTGTCTTGAAAGTGGACGGCAGAAACACTATAGGCTCTGCTGCTGGATCCCGGTGATAAATCTCATAACCGATATAAGATTAGCTCGTGAATGCAGAGCTTTTATCTTGTGAGAGGTCTTTGTGATGGCAGTCACATAGCAGCAGAGATGGGTATGATCATGTGCTCTGTCTAGTTTGGATCCGTGGCAGTTCTTAAATGTCCTAAACTGAGTCTACAAATGTAACAGAACATGTACAGGTAAAACCGTTGTTTTGGCTTTCCCCAATGTAAATGTTCGTCAAATTGAAATAAAATAATGTTGGGAATAGTCTAATATTAGAGGGAGCCCTTTATACACTATCACTGACCTTTCATTTGCAATGATGAAGTATCAGGGTGGCCTCCTTGTGAAAACCTCTACCTTGCAAACCATTAAGGAGAATTAGGCTGCTTGATGGGTCAGGCTTATTAAAGCTCCACAACTGGCCCACCAAGACCTGTGTTAGATCATCAAAGACTTTCCACAAATGTGCTTTTTTCTCTTTTAATTCATTAGCTGGATAATGAGCGCTTACGTTTCTTTCCCTAGCTCAACTGTGTTATGGCAGAAATGGTTGTGGCACTTTGCCAATAGTAGAGTTTGCTCTTTAAAGTCACATCACAGTCAGGTTTTTAGTGCTCTGAATGAGCGGTAATGAGCGCTTTATGTTTTACTCATATAGGGACCGTGTTCGTTAGAACATAATTGACTGTGCTTGATGACTTGCATGCATTCCTTTAAGGTTTCGATTATAGAGAACCAGTAGTTTCAATTGTTAAAAATAACAATTTAAAGAATCTAGCAACTTCAAAAAGTGTGCATACCACAATTTCGGCTGTTTTAAATTATAATGGTCATTTTTTTGTCTTTCTTTTTTTCTTTAATGTTTAGCGCTTTAGTCTACATTTTAATTTTAAAGGGCTTTATAAATAAATTAATCTTGAGACTTTTGCATGGCTGTGAACGGTAAATGTCTGCAGTGTAGGAGACTCATACAGTGATACAGTGATCAAAGTCAGGCATATTTTAAGCAAGAGAACAGCTAACTAAAGTACACTGTAAAAAACCAAAAACTATTTGTTGAGTCAACTTAAAATTATTTGTTACCCTTAAAATTTTAAGTTCAGTCAACTCAAATGAGTTTATTCAAGTTGAAATGTTAAGTTGTACTACGTGACAACTCGAGTGGACTGCCACGAGTTGACTAAACTAAAAATTGTTTGTTAAACTTAACAGCTGTCTTAGATATTTGAGTTGATTCAACTTTAAATTTTAAGTTGTCACTTAGCAAAACGCAACATTTCAAGCTGTATAAACATTTTTCGAGCCAGGTAACAAATTATTTTAAGTTGACTCAACCAATATTTTTTTACAGTGTACTAACTACGTAATGCTAGTCATTGAGGCTGCTCTTCTTCAGACAACAAACCCTTCCTGGGTAGAAATACTCCTTGATCATAAGCAGTGACCTGCGAGAAGGCTTTATTTATGGTAAGCACATATGGTTAAAGAGTTTCACATTTTTTACACATTTAGTTACACATTTGTATAAGGCATGACTTTAGAGTTTATTGATTGCTAAAACCTATTGGTGCATATGAACTTCACCACGTACATCACAGTTGATGTGCACTGTAAAAATCATCTTTCGAAGTTGAAAATAAAACCAAGATCCTTGTATGTTTTACAACAACTTAAAAAGACTTACTTGCAGATGAAATTCACTAACAAAGAGTAAAAAGTAAATCCTACACCAGATATTTTTCAGTGTGGGCTGTGAAGACAACAGTCAGTCCTGCTGATCTGGGAAAATATCTATGCTTGATCAGCTTCCAGTGCTATAAGAGAGTCTCATGAAGCAATGTAAGACCTTAATTGGGCTTAATTATCCATAACAAAACCTGGCTTAGCTCTATTATCTTATAAGGCTTTTAGACTTGGTATTAAGATGTGTTTAGGATGATCCAATTAAAAGTATAACTAAAGTTCACTGAAAGTGTTAATGAGACATATTGTTTCTAAAAAGAGATTTAACATTGAACAAGTGGCGACACACAGCAAAAGAAAGATAAATACTTTTAAAAAGTGTATTTGTTATGGAAATAATAGTTTTAAAACAATACACTTAATTAAATTATAAATTATTACAGTTTAAATTGTTATAAAATGCAATTAGTTTAACTTAACAGTGCTTTTATAATCCACTTAAGTAAAGCTTTTTTTTTTAATTTCATAATTATTTTGGCAACATTTTGAAGTTGTCCTTGTTACACATTACATGTATTAACTATTATAATAACAATTAATTATGCTTAATTACATGCAAGCAACACTAAACCAAACCTTAATTCTAACCATAACCATATAGTAAGTACATGTATTTAATTACTGAGTACGTAAATGTATAATTACACTGTAACAAGGACACCTTGAAATAAAGTGTAACAATTACGTTTATTGTCATGGTTAATATTTGCTATAGTTAAAGCATTAATAGTAAATTAAAAAGTACTTTATATATTTAAATATATTTTAATTACACATTTGTAATGAATTAGCAGTGTAATACATTTAAATATATATAAAATTAATTACATGAAATATTAAATATACTAAAGGTAAAATGATAAGAACTGTACATGTGATTTAGTATGTTAGTCAGCATATCAAAATAAGTGTACTTTAAAACAAGACAAAAGATTATTAAATGTGATTCAAATGTACTTTAATGTTACATGTTTAATTATTACTTTTTAAAAGTGTACTTAAGAAACTGTCTTTTATTTTATATTTTTTAAACTATATACCTTTAAGATATTATTGTTCCAATAATTGACAACCAGTTCTCTAAATAAGGGAGAAGTTTGGGATCTTTGTGGTTCTTCCCTGGAATTAAACTGTAAAACAGCTTTAGTAAGTACTTTTTAAGTGCACTTAATCACTGTTAGTCCAGTTTGCCCCTCAAATGTGTAAATGCATATATACACATATTACATATATGTGACCCTGGACCACAAAACCAGTCATAATCAAATATGTTTTTCAAAATTGAGATTTATACATCATCTGAAAGGTGAATAAATGAGCTTTCCATTGATGTATGGTTTCTTATGGTATGACAAAATCTGGAATCTGAGGGTGCAAAAAAAAAAAAACAAATATTGAGAACATCGCCTTTAAAGTTGTCCAAATTAAATTCTTAGCAATGCATATTACTATTCAGAAATTAAGTTTTTATATATTTATGGTATAAAATTTACAAAGTATCTTCATGGAATATCTTCATCTTTACTTAATATCTTAATGATTTTTGGCATAAAAGAAAAATCAATAATTTTGACCCATACAATGTATTTTTGGCTATTGCTACAAATATACCCCAGCGACTTATGACTGGTTTTGTGCTACAGGGTCACATATAGTTAACAAGTTGTACAAGTTAACCAGAAAACATTCAAGCTATTAAATTATTATATCTGCCTAAAGTAAGATTTATGCATCTATTTGAAAATCTGGAATCTGAGGGTGCAAAAAAAATTAAAATACCTGTAGATTTAGGTTTTATAATTATTAAAGCTAGACAGCAAGTTAGCCTTATATCAGCAATATATCTCTCATGACAATAGTTGTCAAATAAAGAAAAATAGATCATTCTTACTCAAATGTTTCTGATTTTTATAATGAAATCTTCAATTTATGCAATTCATTTGTTTATATATTTTTTGCATCTTGCTACTCTTGAAGCTGTTTTATGTTGGTTATTTTCTTGTGTTGTTTTTATTTTTGAAACCTTTGTATCCAATGAGGAAAAAATCTGTACAACAGTCTTTTTATCACCATGAGTTTCTTATTAATAACATTTTTAAATACAGTAAATAATATATGGATTGTTAGTAATTTGATCAGTGACAGATTATCATCTGGTTTGGAGGAGCCTTAAAAAATTGAGAGCTCCAGCTTGAATGTTCTGATCTTCTGAAGTCTTGACTGTCACAGGTGCTGTTTATTTCAAGTAGCCAAGGACATTTAGGCAAGCTGATTAGTTCATTATAGTTTGAGAAAGTTCTTGTACATGTGCATTTTTTGGCATTTTAAAGTGAGCAGGCTTTCTGCTTGTGTAGTCTTTTCTTCAGTACATTTGCCACCATCTTATAAAGACAGAGAAAGCAGAAAGGCTGAACTCCAAAACAATAATACGCAGAACATCTACATATCAGGAGATCCGGCCGCAGCTGATGAATAGCAGCCCATTATTTATTTGGCTGTGCCTGTGCACCTGTGCATACATCTGTCTGCAATCTCTCTGTCTCTGTTTTGCTGTGCTCCCAGGAGTGGTCATTAGAACCAATAGAAAGTGCACGACTTTGTATCCAGTATTCATGGGAGATTTGTGCGAGTGTGTGTTTCTCTCAGTGATTGGGGAAGAGGTTTACAACAAAAAAGAAACACATGTTCCCAATAATGAGCAGACATTTGCAAAGAACCCACACAGTATTTTTCAGCAGCAAACTGTATGTGTAGTACTATTCTGAATTGACTGAGATTACTTCTTGCACATCAATTTAGCAATTATCTTAAGTTGAGTTGAAATCATATTTATTTACCTAGTTGTGTTTTTCTTAATTATGTTTTATGTATTGATTCTTGTACAGTTATAGTCGTCAGTATTGAAATGTATTGTTCGGTTTCTGACACTTGTTGAGCTTGAATCATTACAGCAATGTTATATGCATACCTGGATCGTCAACAGATTTACCCATAATGTATGTTTCTTTTTCAGGGAACTGAATGGAAACAACCTCACACGCATCAACAGAAACGACTTCTCTGGACTCAAGTATCTTCGAGTTTTGTAAGTTGCTCTACATGTGATATGTCATGCTTCACTTTCTTTCTTGCAAAGGCATGTACTATAGATGCTTGTGTGGCATTATGATGGATTGACGCTTTTGTGAAGGTATAATCTGTTTGACATCCTCAAAATCTCAAGGGCAGACAAAAATCTTGACACTGCATTAGAGGGAATTATAAGGGATCTCTCTTTGCGGATATTCCAGCACTCGCAGTGCTTGTGTGGGCAGAGCAGTGCAATGAAAACACAAGAGTGGGCCCTATTATTAAACTAAATCACATGAAAAATGCACCATGAAACTATTTATCAGCACTATATTTTGCAGTGTAGGCTTTTGTAAAGCAAACACTGGAGTGAACTGTTCACCCGCTGTTTGAAAAAAAGACATCTGTCAAACTCAGTGCCGTGAAAGACCCACAAACGGCACTTTATCAAGACGATTTAAGCAGCTTATAGCTACACTTTGAGCCTTTGGTTACATTCCGTGTTTTTTAGCTACCATTTAGATGGAAATGTGCTCTTTTTTTCTCAAATTATTTGCTTGACAACCAAGTTTGTTTCTCAGGACTGTGTCCTGTAAGCACTTTCATAATTTGTTTCTGGTAAAGAAAAGAAAAACTCAAAAATCATTTTCACAGTTCTATGTGTGCAAAACCTTGTCTGACACCCTGCTTGTGAGTTTGGTGTGAAACGGGCCTAAAGCTGCTTACAGAAGTCCTATATTCAGAGCTTCATCTCACAGTTCGTGTGCATCCATCCAAGTGCTTCATCCACAATCGCCAGCTCTTTTCCTTCTCCACTCCTCAAATCTCAGCTGCTGGAGTCATTCTCAGTCATTTCCTGTGATTTGTCCTTTCTCTAAACAGGCAGCTGATGGAGAACCAGATTGGGACAGTGGAGCGCGGCGCGTTTGATGACATGAAAGAGCTGGAGAGACTGTAAGTGTTCGACATCAGCTCACTGAAAACAACCATGCTATGTGCTCCATTTCAAATCGTATGCATGCTATAAATGTCAATGCAATGATTTAAAATTAGTTTAGGCAAAGATGTATTGTGTGTAAATTACATTTGTGACCCTGGACCACAAAACCAAAATCTTAGATAGCACGCGTATATTTGTTGTAATAGCCAAAAAATACATTGTATGGGTCAAAATGATATTTTATGCCAAAAATCATTAGGATATTAAGGAAAGATCATGTTCCATGAAGATATTTTGTACATTTCCTACTATAAATATGTCAAAACTTTTTTGATTAGTAATATGCATTGCTAAGAACTTAATTTGGACAACTTTAAAGACAATTTTTTTTGTAGTATTTAGATTTTTTGCACCTTCATATTCCAGATTTTCCAATAGATGCATAAATCTTCACTTCAAAAAAATTGACCCTTATGACTGGTTTTGTAGTCTAGGGTCACATATATCCATCACTGGATATTCCTGTCATGTGTTTAACATTTTAATTGTTATTTAGTTGTCAGATATTAAATGTTTAGCTAATTTTCATCTTACCTCACACTCTTTCACCATTAGGCAGTGCACTTAGAATTCAGTAAAGTCTTTGATTGGTCATCTAAATCATTTTGACACTGATAATCGCTGAAGTGGACTATATCATTATTTTATTCCAGAGTAAACACTTCTTTCTTTATATACTTAGAGGTGTAATTCACCACTGACAAGATGGGCTACTGTCTATGCAGTATAAACTCAAAAAACTCTCTTAAATTAGCGCTACATAACTATAAAAAACAAAGACAAGGTCTGTGTTTTATTTTGAACAGAACTTCAACACATGATGCACTTTAGATTTTGGCGTACTGACAAAAGATCATGAATTCTCTTTCACGTCTTATTGTGCTTGAATGGTCAATGGTCATGATCGTTTATTATTTCAAAATGTGCATCATGTGGAGTATTCACATGAATGCAGTTTGTTATGTTTTAAATACATGTAAACAATTGGGTTATGACCTAATGTGTATCAGTATATTGAATCTGT
This sequence comes from Cirrhinus molitorella, assembly GCA_033026305.1. Taxonomy (NCBI): domain Eukaryota; kingdom Metazoa; phylum Chordata; class Actinopteri; order Cypriniformes; family Cyprinidae; genus Cirrhinus; species Cirrhinus molitorella. The sequence goes on along the minus strand of CM065126.1, from coordinate 7,320,667 downwards.
GCATTCAGTCTTAAAGTGAGAGCAGCCTAATTTAGCTGCTGCTGTCTGTGTCACTAATGTTAAACAACAAAAGACAAAGAGAAAATCACTCACTGCTCTTGACTGAATCACTTTTGGATCTTTAATTAGAATCAATTCATATTTGATTAATGCCTGTACACTTGATTCTAATTCCATTTTTTCCTAGTATTTCTTACTATATGTTAAATAAACCTACTGTAGCTGAAAATGTTACATTTATTTAATATGTATTTTGTTCTGTTGTACTTGTAATGTGTCTTTCTTTCTTATTTTTAATAAGAAAAAATAAAAATAGCTATATCGAGATATATATTGTTATTGTGAAAAAAAAGTCCCATACCATGAAGTAAGATTTTGTTCATATCACCACTCCTAGGCGGGAAAACAAGAATACATACGTTTGATGTGTAGATTTAACCACAATATGCTGTAAACACACAAACAGAATGTCTTACCATTGCAATTTCTAGACAAAAAATCTAGAGAAACCTCATTCTTTACATGACTGTGAGCACAAAAAAAAATATGCAGTCAATTTATGTAGTTTTAAGGGTTTTTCAATGATATTATGCATCTGTTTGTATTTGCCTTTTGTATTGCTAATTTGCTATTATTTCTGAATGAGCCAGATGTTGTGAACTAATTTAGTCACAAGTCTCATGTTTGAAGACTTTCCAGCATCCTTCAAGATTTCATGAGGTTTGCTGTCATTATCTAAAGTATCTTATTACAGGTTAATTTCCCCTGAAGTAATTAAGGTTACGCGTTCAAAGGCACCTCCTTACGAGGCCAATTTTGCATCATAATTATGAGTTTGCTAATCGTATGTAGATCTTGTTTGCTCAGTCTGTAAATGTGTTTGTTTCTTCTTTTCTCAAAGACGTCTGAACAGAAACCAGCTTCACCAGCTTCCAGAGCTTCTGTTCCAGAAGAACGCCGCTCTGTCCAGACTGTAAGTCCCTGATTACTGCTTTTTGCGGACTGATTTTCAAGTGATTTGTATGATGAACTGATGATAAATATTGTGTGATATATTTGTAAAATAATGCAATTAGTTCAATGAGTTCACACTGGAGCAGAGTTCTCTAGACAAACAGGAGAACCAAACCTGTTTGTGCTTTGTCAAATTGATGGAAAAATGAATCATTTTAACTGGTTATTGTATTATCACTGAGTGCATGATACATCAGTTTATTTATTCCTATGTTGTCACCTGATTGTGAGTGATTTTGGTGGAAGATGGATGATTTTATCTGTACTGCTATGGTTCAGGAGCTCACAGATGTACTTAAAAAATGTCCTCGGTCTTCATATATTGGCCCTAAAGTTGGATGTAATTCTTTATGTTGTTTTCTAGTTATGAATGAATAGAGCTGATTTGCTGTAGGGCAATCCACGACAGTGTTTACTGCTGGGTTTAATGATCATTAGCCGTGATTATCATTGTCAAATGACTTTGACAGCACATGAGAGCTGGCAGTGCATGTGTAGAGACCCACGATCACTCCGTTGCTGTAATTCACTGAATACGATGCCTCTTCCCCTTTCAGATGCCCCATTGTGAATTTAAATGCAGAAGGAGTGTGTGTGTAAACCTATTCCCCTTTTTCAGTAATTAATATTTGTGCTGAGTTGAAATATGGTAATGTTTGACTGGGTTGAGGCTTTGGATCGAAAACAGGAAAATAATCAAATTAAACAGTGCACAAAGATTTACTTGCTATTCTAACTTTCAGGGAAGTACATTTAGTTCATGCTTACTTTTATAAAAACTGAGGCAGAACACATCCTGTGTGAACTACCCTTAATAATCGTTTGTTGTGTTGGAATAGTGTTTGTCCTGTTCTCTTTATTATTTCGGCCTATAAGGTCCCAGTGGATGTCGTGTGACTTTGTATGTTGTTTTTGTCTCATGAGTCTTCATGTGGGGGGTGTTTAAATGATGTTGCTATTAATTTAGACGAGGGTGGCAACTCATAAAGCTATTCATAAAGACACTTGTTTCATTCCTGAATGAATCCACTGTTTTGAACAAAACGGTTGAATGAGTGAATCAATGACTCACTTTTTAGGACAGTGACTTGCAACCACCTAATGACAGTTTAGTTCCATATTTAAAGTGCCATATCATAGCTCTATTTTATATTTAAAACATTAATCGTACAATCTCATTATTTATGCAGTTGTAACAACAGTGTAAACGCATTCATCACATCTCTGAGCTGCATTAAATAGTCTATGTAAATACATCTTAATGCCTCTTCAGATGCAGCTTCTGCAGTGCAAGAAAATATTTTGTTTATACTGATTTTATACTTGATTTTGATTGGAAACAGCCCTATAGTGTCTTATTACACTAATTGCATTTACTGAATTAATGTGATCCTGGAGCACAAAATAAGTCATAAGTCGATGGGATATTTTTGTAGCAATAGCCAAAAACACAAGGTCAAAATTATTGATTTTTCTTTTATGCCAAAAATCATTAGGATATTAAGTAAAGATCATGTTCCATGGAGATATTTTGTAAATTTTCTACCGTAAATATATCAAAACTTAATTTTTGATAAGTAATATGCATTGTTAAGAACTAAATTTGAACAACTTTAAAGGCAGTTTTCTCAATTTTTAGATTTTTTGCACCCTCAGATTCCAGATTTTCAAATAGTTTTTCCTCGACCAAATATTGTCCTATCCTAACAAACCATGCATCAATGGAAAGCTTATTTATTTAGCTATTTATTATGATGTATAAATCTCAATTTCGAAAAATGGACCCTTATGACTGGTTTTGTGGTCGAGGGTCACAAATAATTAAATAAGAATGTCACAGATGTCACACACATTTAAATCAGGTTAAAGTGGAAAAAGTTTATTTCTGTCACTGGATATTTTTTAGTTTTTATCCTGACTTCATTAAATTCTTAATGTGCACTTCTTATAGAAAAAAGGAACAATCTGCATAGCACACATCTTAAGATATCTTGTCAAACTTAATTTAGATGAGCAGATTTTAAGCCCATCTAGATTTAAGTTTATTGAATAACATTAAATAATTAAGCTTTTAAATTGTAGAAACTTGTCATATTTTACTGTGATATGAACTGTCTAAAGATTGCAGTTGGTTGATCTGTTTAGCTCTGCTGTATAGTTTTAGCACAGTTTATGAGTCTGAGTTTGTCTAGTTAGCAGAATCAATTTCTCAAGTAAAAGATCTTGATTTTAAGGCATTCAACGAAGAGACGCTCTGCCGTCTGCGGTCTGACCGTTACTCTTTGTTCCTGTTCCCTGCCTTTCAAGGTGGATCTTTATGTTGTTGCTGTTTTTTAATGATTTACGTGGCTAGCAAGAGCAGCAGAGACAAACCCATTTGAGGGAAGCCAGGGAGACATATTTAAAAAACATGTTGAAATATTCAGAGCGAGTGGGACGTGGAAACGAACAACGGAGAGAGAGATGAAAAGAGGACAAACACAGACAGAATTCTCCATGTATGTACAAGAGATTCTATATTTCGCTGTCATCCATTATTCATAGGCAGGAGATGCTCTGTGAAATATTCACAATGAAGAGCATCAGCAGGAGTGACGTCTCCGTGTTTGAGAGCAGGAGGAACAGACTCCCTCTGGGCTGACATACCGCACTGCCACCTCTCGCTCATAATAACCTGCCCTGTTAAACACGCACAACAGAAATGATGGATTGATATGACATGCATAAGTCATTACGGCGCTTCCTCTTAGAAAAACTGTAAGCGATCGGGAAATGTTGTCAGGGCAGACATCTTTATTCAGCGAGACGGCACAGGAAAAAAGAAACTGCTCTGTTTCCTGCTGTTCTTCTCCATCAGCTCAAAAACTGCCTTATTTTAAATCAATATTATGTTATGGTTTGATGTTTGAATTGAAGTCTAACTTTTCATTTGAAACAAATATAAATATATATAAATTAATAAAAGCTTTAGAACCTATAAATGAACTAAATTATTAACTAAATTTTAATTAAATACGTGTGAGAAATGAAGGGTTGGACGCCACAGACGTTTTTTGCTGAGTACATGCTGGAATTTTCACTAAGTAAACAGTATAATTTAATTAATTGATTCACATGAATACACCAATCTGTCAAGCCACATTAAAGAGTGTGAAAAACATTATTGTAAGACACATAGTTTGTATTTTGCTATAAAACTGATTTTGAAAGCTTTGAAGAGACTTTGTTTTATTTTAAAAGTACCGAAAGCACAAAGCTTATTACTATTGGGGGGCTGGCGAACTACAAATAACGAATGCAACCGAAGACGTTAATATTATTTCCAAGCATACTGTCCCGCCAGTATAACAGTATGATTTCTGCTATTAATCCTACATATATTTGTAGTGTATTAAAAAGGGTCGAATAAGATAGCTGTGGTGCCCCCCAAAGGAATGTTGATTGGGAGTGTGAGTTACAACTTTGTTCTCATAGCATTTCAACTTTATTATCATAATATTTAGACTTTATTCTCATAATTTCGACTTTATTCTAAAAATATTATGCTTTAATCTCGTAGATTTTTTTTTAACGTGTCACTAAAACACTGTCGTACCCCACCCCTAAACCTACCCCTCAGAGAAAACATACAAGTCTACATGCTAATGTTTAAAACTTACGAATAGCAAACTGCACATATTGTCAGTTGGCTGTGGATGTCACACTTTCAATTGCACATGCTAATCATGAACTCTGAGTTAACAGAGAACATTTATAATCAGCATTGTGAGCCTGTTAAATCTCCAACGCTATCTCACAAATATAAGTTTTTTTTCAAGGTGGCTAATTTGTACGACCTCACTCGTATGATTTTGTATGTTTTCTCCGAGGGGTAGGTTTAGGGGTGGTCATTCGTAGAATTCCTATGAATTTGCAACCTCATAAAATATGTGCAGCTTTTCACAAAACTTACGAATTATCATTAATAATTATCATCTCTTATTTGACCCTTTTTAACAGACTATAAATATATGTGGGATTAATAGCAGAAATCATACCATGTGTTATACTCGTGTATGCTTGGAAATAATATTTAATGTCTTCGATTGCATTCGTTATAGTTTGCCAGCCCTCCCAATAGCAATAAGCTTTGTGCTTTCAGTACTTTCAAAATAAAACAGAGTCTCAGCTTACAAAATCAGTTTTATAGCGAAATACAATAATGTGTTTTTCACACTCTTTAATGTGGCTTGACATATTGCTGTATTCACGTGAATCAATTCATTAAATTATACTGTTTACTTTGTTAAAATTCCAGCGCCTACACTGCATAAAAAACATCTGTGGCATCCAACCCTTAATTTCTCACATGTATTTAATTAAAAACAGCAATAAAACATTCTAAATTACTATGAATTAATCCTCATAATTTTGACTTTATTCTCAAAATATTTTGACTTTATGCACATAATTTCACCTTTATTCTTAAAACATTTTGACTTTATTTTTGAAACATTTTGACTTTGTTCTTGTAATTTCGACATTATTCTCAAAATATTTTGACTTTATCTCAAAATATTACGACTCTAATCTCGTAATCTTATATTATTTTTGAATATTTTTAGATTAATAAATATGCTTTCCCTCAAATGGGTTTGCAGAGTATCTGCTGCTCTCACTAGCCACGTAAATCATTAAAAAACATTAGAGATCATTAAAAACATAAAGATCCACCTTGAAAGGCAGGGAACAGCAACAAAGAGTAACGATCAGACCACAGACTGCAGAGTGTCTCGTGGCACAAAAATGTTGTAATTTGTAATTTGCAAAATATGTACAAATTGCTGTGTTATCGGGTTGGAATCTCATGTAAATTGACGTTAGTTTGCTTTTGTCAACTCTAGATCTAGTTACAAAAATATGAGAATGTTCCCGTCTAATGTTCCAATTAAGTTACAAAAACATTCTCTGCACGTACTGGATTTTTGAATGTTTTAAAACATACATTCTTACTTTTGTAAACATTAAGGGAACATTCCATTTTTATACATGTTACTTTTAAATCTTCTCTGAAAATTCTAAAGGTTAGTAACATTTGAAAAAATGTTCAGCTAGAAGGTTTCAGGAAAAAAAAAATCTATATTACATGAATGATGTATAAATAACATTTATACTAGAAGAACATTTGTTTCTAGGTTTGAGTGAACCTTGCCAGAACGTTAGCCTTTAGAAAATAACTGGAACTCAAATTTTGCTCAGCTAGCTTCGTGCAACACTGGACAAAAAGTCACCTTGTACAGTGTGATTGGAGTTCAGACCACACGCCACCACGAAAAATGACACCGTAGAGACTGACAACACGAAAAATGAGGCCTTTTTTGCTATGTTTGTGGACGTCGTTTTGAAGTCAAAGCAATGGTTGTTAACGTCTTTCATGATTGATCACTATCTCTAATGTGATGGAGCTGTGTAATTCTGAGTGGCGAAGGCATTCATATTCTGTTCATTGCTGTCTTTGTGGGAGGCTGGCAGTGAGTACAGGTGAACCCTGCGGAGACACACAGCTTTCCTCGGCTGCTGGAATGACTGTGCCCTTGTTCTTGGCCCAGTTAGACAGGAAAGTGGTGGCTTTGACTCAATGCACCGGTTTTTGCCTTTAGGCTAAGTACACATGGCCGTAATTGAAGAACGGATGCTATTGTTCCAAATGTGTTTCATCCAAATGTTGTGGTATTCTGTGACGTAAGATCCTGTCTCTGTACTGTACGTGCCGAAGCTCTGAGATGATAAAGAGCACTCGCCGAGGTCAGACGTTGTGTTATTCAATCTGCTCTATACAGGCCTGTTCATATAGAGCTGGAATGAATCCAGGGGAAAGTTTCCACGGCCGCTCGCTTTCAGAAATCTCTAAAGGTAGATAGTTGAAAGCCGTTTGCAGCGCTTTTGCGTCGGCCTTCTTGGCTGAGACTCGATGGGAGAAATCTGTTTAGTCCCTTGGATGAAACTGTGGCAGGCGTCCAATTATTAAAATCAATCCTTCCGCGTAGCACAGTACACGTCTCTGTTTTAAACATTAGCATGTAGACTTGCGTGGTGTTTGCGGTTTATGTGTGCCATTTAGCAGAGGTCAGAAGTAGGAAAGGGAGCGGTATAGAAGGGTTTTATTACAACTCTATTAACAAATCTGAAATCACTGCTTTATTCTGTTAAAACCGATGGAAAGATCATATTTGTCTTCATGCAAAAGCAGCAATATTTAAAATGCATTGGCTTAATCAGGAACACAGAACACGAATTCGATATTTGCATTTGCTTGTGTAGATTGACTTCGAGTAGTAAGAATTGTCTGGCTTGACAGCTCTTTTTTTTCCCGCCTGTTCTCGTCTACATTCACAGCGAGTTGTTTGGCATCTCAAATGAGCCAAGAGTGATCACCAAACATATAAGCAACACAGATCGGTTCTGTTTGTCACTGAGATGGGAATAAGCAAGGACAGCATGTCTTCTGGAGCGGCTTTGGACACATCAATCATATTGCTGCTGGGACTTTGTGGAAGCTTTATTCCCATTTGAAATAAGAGCGTGGACTGGATGTTTTATGAAGGGCAGTCTCTACAGTAAACACTCTCACTGCCTAAAAGTGTCCTTCACTGTCTTTCTCAAACCAACCCAGAAAACACAAGCACCACAATGGACAGTGTTTATTCATTGGTTTGTCGGGTTAATTAAATATTTACTGTGGATGATTTTGTTGATGGACTTTTACTTAATGGACATTTACTTTGATTGTGTCTTCTTCATGCATGTGTTAAAGAGCTTTTCTGTTTATACATTTTGTGATTTGTGACCCTGGACCACAAAACCAGTCATTAGGGTTAATTTTTTTTTTTTTTATTGAGATTTATACATCTTCTGAAAGCTGAATAAATAAGCTTTCCATTGATATGGTTTGTTAGTATAGGACAATATTTGGCCGACAGCTATTTGAAAATCTGGAATCTGAGGGTGCAAAAAAATCAAAATATTTAGAAAATTGCCTTTAAAGTTGTCCAAATGAAGCATATTACTAATCAAAAATTAAGTTTTGATATGTTTGCGGTAGGAAATGTACAAAATATTTTCATGGAACATGATCTTTACTTAATATCCTAATGAATTTTGGCATAAAAGAAAAATCCATCATTTTGACCAATGCAATTGTTGGCTATTATATTAGCCCATGTATTGTTGGCTATTGCTACAAATATACCCATACTATTTACAACTGGTTTTGTGGCCCAGGGTGACTGTCAAAGTCAATCAGTTAATTGCATTAATTTCCTTGCTTTAAATTTTCCATCCAATTCTGAGACTCTAGCAGCTCATTGAATAGTAGAATTTATTGTGATAAAATGTAATCCTGACTTCATATGGCTAGTTAATTAAGGAGCTGATGCTGACAATGTTGGACAAACACTTTTATAGCATTTATTAATGCATTCAAGCTAGAGCAGTTCTAGTTTCTTATTCCCAGTTCTAGTTCTACACTGATGTACCTTTATTTAATTCTCACATGTTTGGTAGATTCAGGTTTGAAATAATCCAGAATTATACATTTCAAATTGGTTTAGGTGCACAGACCATTTTAGACTAATTTAATTTTATGGAAAGAAGGAAGCAATAAGTGGAAAAACAGTATAAAAATCAGTATAAAATGTTTCTATTTCAATTTTGTTTAACATGCAAACATTCCTTTGACTTCAGAAACAAACATGTATCATGAACAGGACAAACATAAAAACATAACATTATGAAATACAAAATGTACACTCTGCTTTTTATGTTTGCAATTAAAAAAGAGTATATTAGCATTATTACTCACTTTATTGGAAGGCAGTTTGTGTATCTATTTAAACAAAAAAACTTCAAACATACATTTTTAGGTCCTGTAACTGATACATAATTTGATTTCACTAGTCAGTCAAATTTCCAAACATCTCATGCCAGTTACTCTTGTATATAGCTTTATATGCTTTTAGGTTTCTAGAAAGATGGGGAATTTGGAAATTGAATTGCTAAGCAAGTGTCCTATCAGAAGAGTAAAATAACAAGTGCTGTTCTTTACGAGAAGGTTATAAACTAGCCCAAATGTTGAGTGGTAGACTGTCTGTAGAAATGAGGATGTGTGAAGGAGAATCCAGAGGCTTTCAGAGGGTGAGATATGGAAGAGCCGTCCCTTCAGCCCGTGTTTCTAAGTCAGTGCTATGCCACCTCTTGTCTGAGTAAAAGAGACTGGCCTTTACTCGCGCCATGGGCTTTCCCAGGCTGCCATTGTTCTCGGTCTCCAAGCGATAGGCCTTGCAATGTCACCAAGGAGATCGGGGACCTGCATGTTTGATTTTGGGTCAGGCGTGATAAAGAATGGCACAATGGGGCCTGGCATGTCCTGAAACTCCTCTGCCATTTACTAGACCATTCTTCCCTCTCTCGCGTCCTTCACGGCCCTTATTGTGAACACTAGCAAAGAAAGACTCGGAGCGCTAGCAGAAGGTTGGTTAGACCACCGCAGTCACAAAAACATGTGGAGTGGACGGACCAACACATGTCCTGTTAATCACGGACTGTGGATCTTGATTTTGGACTCGTTAAGTGCAGCTCAGATCTTTCATTGCCAAAATTGTAACACAACGTTTCTCTAAAGGAGCACAACTATAGAAGCATCACAATCATGATTTGGCCTTAGTTCATGAACCTAGTGAGCAGTTTTGAGAAGCTCTGTTGTAAAATACCATGTGTAATGTTAGCTCAGATGGATTTCCAACAATATCAGGTGACAAAAGCAGTTTCATCGTTACTGTGACTAAAATCCAAACCACATGGTTTAAAGCACAAATCACATGGCACTGCGGAGCAGCTATTGTTTTAATTAGTTGTTTTTCCAGGCACATTTTTATTTTCTGAAATTATACACCAAGGCATTTCACTGATCAAAATGCGTGTTTAAGAAGTGTCCATTTGTCTCTGTTGATAGTGTGAGCGATCCGTTTAGGCTGTGTGTAATGGACTTGCACTCCAAGGCTCTTGGTAATTTACAAACACTTTCCATGATTCTTAGATTACAGTGCTTTTGGGAAATGTTATGTGCTACTTACATTTGTGTAACATTCAGCTTAGTGTTTTGGGAAATCCAGCCCTTGTTACTGTCAATTCACAATTGACGTTTGGATAATATTTTATTCAAGACAGATACGTTTTCCAGTGCATGCGTTAGCTGAACGTGGCAGCTTTATAATTCGCTTTTGAATGAGAGTGCTAGGAATTATAGTTTCTAACATTTAGATAAACCTGAACCCAGTACTAACGCTAATCAAATCTTAGCCGAATGAAGAAACTTATACAGGAGGAACATTTTTAACAGGCTCCAACAAAACTGTAAAACAGAGTTTAATAATTAAATGCTCTGTCTTCAAGAAAAAATGACAAAAGAGAGAAAACACGGAGGAATCAGGAAGAGTTGAGTCTTGTGTTTTATTCACAGGAGGTTCGTGTGAGATCAGCAAGTTAGACAAATCGTGATGCTTTGTTCTTGTCAAAATCATAGTCTTTAAACTGTAATTTCTATTTTTAAATCTGATGCGTGAACAGTGTGACATCTGTGTGGAATATGTTGATCTGTGAATGACTGCTCCATTCATTTTGGATTTGTTACACAAACGTGTGATCCAGAGAAGCATCCTGCCATCAAAGTATTACAGTCGAGAGGTTTTATATTCTCCACTCCGTTATGTACAGAAAGTATGCTCTTTGAGTTACTCCCTACATGACATCAAGCTGTTCTACAGATGTTACTTATGCACACAAACCAGGTCAGAATAAATGCTTATGACTTTTATGAACATACTATACAGATGGTTACAGTCAGTATCATTTTCTGTGGGTCTTTAGACTTGCTTATTATCATGATGTCTGTTCACTTCACCTAGTAGTTGCGGCCCTAGAACAAACCCTTGAGGGATACCATACAGTATATGACCCTTGTCTGCAAAAATAGGTTAGGTGTTTTGTTAATATATGTCAGTGTAGATTTAGTTTTTTGCAGCAGCCATGTGTTAATATCTTTGTCAGCCATGCTTCATCTAGGCAAAGAATATTTAAAGTATGATTCAATTAGACCGCAGCAAATTTTAGAAAGGAAGACTGTATTTACCTTGGCATAGTTGAATAATAACAGTTCTGTACATGGAAATGACATACCGTGAGACTCAAACACCGTTGTTTTCTTATGTAAATCTTGTGTTTGCAAAAGACCAATGAAAAAGAGGTGAATCCCACATTATAGTCGGGATCATTAATAGTTAGTAGCCCCCAACATTTGCATATACCAGCCCATAGGCCAGCCGGACCTGCACAGCCAAATCTGTATTCAAAAAAGTCATGTAAAACAAATAACGGGTTCTAATAAAAAATAATGCGAGTCACTAAAGAGACATGCTTAGCTTTGCTAGCGTTAGCCTGTTACATTACAGTACATAAGATTTCTGAGAGATGGCTGAGGACAATGCGCCCTCACATTACAATAATGTGCTCTACACATTTGTCATTAAAATAACAACACTGAAACAGCCCCAAATGAACTATTAAAATAAGAAGAATTCTCGTCTGAAAGCTGCATTGATTTTTTTTTAATTGGTTAAAATGAATGGAGAATATCGTGTTTTTCCATGTGCTCGACCATTTCCATCACTTGATGATGTCCGCACATCATTTGCATGGAAACTACGCCTCAAAAAAGAATAAATAAAAAGCTTTCTTAAAAAGGCAAAAGAATGCATGCACATTTTCTTAATATGATAATTAAAAACCAACAGACAGATGAAAATGTGGGACATTTTCTCAATATGCGATGTGCGGTACAAAGGGTGGTCACCCTAATGGCGAATGACTTACAGATCCTCTGACAAGCATCTGATCATGTAAAATGTGTGGTAAGAACTGCTGCTCTAGTATACACAGAGCATGTGCGATCACAATCTCAAAAGTGAAAGTAAAAGAGCGGTTGTGCATTCAAAAGCCCCTCACATTAATAGTGCAATTTATATAGTGTAATTACCCAACAATATAACTCAGAGAGAAAGTATTGAAATTCATATTTTCCTCCCTATGATTCCTTCCTGCTGTGTGAGCTACTGAAATGAGCCCCACTGTGAAACAGCCAATCAGAGAAGAGCACATCATTATTATTCATGACCCTTCCAAATAAGGTAATAACAGACCATTTCATTCATATGTAAAAATTTACATTTAAAACCGTTTCTGGAGAATTGTTGCCCTTACCTGAGCCATATACCTTCGATGTAGATATCAGAGAACAAATAAAATTATTTTATCAATGCATTCTATGGTTCCTTTAAGTCACAGAAAGCTTAAAGAAAATTACATTCTTACACTAGCGCTCACATATTAGTTCACAAGTCCAGAAAGTCTAGTCATTTTAGATTTCAGATGGAAGCCCACGAGTGCCCCCTTTGTGCCCTCAGTGCATTGAATGCTCTCAGAAACTACATAAAGCCAGTTAATTAGATTAGAATTTACAAGATTGAGGAAATGCTTTCCTGTTAATGCAGCATGCCTCAGATGGTTAGTAAAAAACAACCGGAAGCTCAACCGTGTTTGACATGTGAAAAAAAAAAAAAAAAAAAACACACTGGTTTTAGCACGTATTATGCTTATGTTTACCATATTTGATGAACTCTATGTATGTGTGTTGGTCAGTGTTTAAGTGTGAATAAAAGCCAGAATGAACTTTTTCCTCACCATTGATGGAGGTACCGTAGGAGGTGTTATTACGCATCTTCTAAAAGGGTATTGAACATCTGGATCAAAACACAGTGAAGACGAATCAGAAACAAGCAATCGCATATGTAATTGGACAGTCCGTTTTTTTCTGCTTACCAAGTCTGCATGTATTTAATCCAAAGTACAGCAAAAACAGTAACATTTTGAAACATTTTTACTATTTAAAATGTATTATTTGAATAGATTTTAAAATAATTTATTCCTGTGATTTCAGAGCTGAATTTTTAGCATAATTACTCCAGTATACAGTGTCATATGATCCTTTAGAAAATATTCTAATAGTTGATCAAAAAACAGTTGAGTAGATTTTTTTTCAGGTTTCTTTGATGAATAGAAAGTTCAGGAAAAACAGCATTTATCTGAGATAGAAATCTTTTGTATCCTTGCTAAATAAAAGTATTAATTTCAATAATTTCCCCCCCCCCCCCCCCCCCAAAAAAAAAAACAAAACTTTTGAATGGTATAGTGTATAATGTTACAAAAGCTTTTCATTTCAGCTTTCTATTTATCAAAGAATCCTGAAAAAATGTACTCAACTGTTTTAAATATTGATAATAATAATAATAATAATAAAAAATGAACAGCAAATCACTATATTAGAATGATTTCTGAAGGATCATTTGACACTGAATGATGCTGAAAATGTAGCTTTGATCACAGGAATAAATTACAATTTAAAATATGTTCAAATAGAAAGCAGTTATTTTAAATAGTAAAAAATATTTCACAATATTACTGCTTTTGCTGTATTTTTGTAAATTACCATGTCTCTTCAGAAAACTTGAACTGCCTGATTAATTTGGATTTCTTTTACAATCCCTTTATGAACTTTTTGAAGCCTGAAAATTGCCTATGCTTTCAACAGATTGACCAAAAAATGCATATTAAACATCTTCATTTGTGATCTTAAGATTAATGAAAGTCTCAAGGTAAGTAAATAACGACAGATTTTCATTTTTTGGCTGAAACATTCTTTTAAGTATACGCTGCTCAACTCCATACAAACTATAAAGGAAGACAAACACATCAGTGATCCTACAAACGTGAGTGACTTTCAGAGTCACAATGGCGGTGCGCTTTGTGGCGTTTCTGTCGCTCATCTACACTGAGAGGCGCATGGAGCTTCTGTTAATAAATAAACTGTGTTTGGAAATGAGAGCAGCTCTCTGTAGGTTTGCTTTGAGAATGGCTAATCTAGGACTGCATCAGTGGATGCTGGAGAAATCAAAGAAGTGGAGGTCATTTTACACCAATATTATCGATCTCTTATTTGCCATCCCACTGTTTATGCTTCTCATGTTTTCTTCTGTGCCTAGCACTTCGACTCATGAATGCAAATAAGTAGGCGACCGAGTAGGGAAGTTATTGGCATCGCAATTATTAAAAGAATCTCGGTATGAGTCATTGCATATTTAGCAGTGTGTTCAGTAATGACCATTTCACTGCAGTCCCCCCCCTGTGTAAACACATAAGCGATTCTGCCCTACTTTTGAAGTGTTTAAAGAGAGGACAAGGACATGAGGGTAAGTTGCTCCTGCTGCCTAATGTTCCACTTCCACTTCTCTGAAAGTCTTCACAGACTTAACCTTGATCAAACCGCCAGCGTGCTCCGGTGTTATTAATTACACAGAAAGGGGAGTTTTTAAATATTTAGAGACTCTGTTTGGAGTTTTAAGGCGGAGGAATTCCAGCGAGACACAACAGCCCGATGACAAAAGAGAATCGTGAATGTTGCTGTCATTCTGGGCCTCGCTTGCGCACGCTAAATTGGCTGCATTAGAGTCCAAACGGAGACTGTTAAAGCCGTTAGCGAAAGGCCTTGATGGTGTATATCATGTGACTGTCTGTCTGATGCTATCCAGACACTCCTGTAGGAACATGAGGGGATTGCATTATCATTGACTTTTTATGTAATTGTATGGTGGTTTTCAGTTCAGTAGTGCTTGAATGCTGTTATTTCTGCTTTTTCACTAATGGCACCTTCTATTGTCTGAGCAGTACTTCACCCGCCATCCATCTCTCACTGGATTTGACCATTTTCACCATAAAACTGGCTAATTCATATTCAGAAAGCGGTACAGCGTGGGCACCATTAACAGTTCAAAAGAGACGAGAAACAAAGAGTCTGTGAAGTGTGTGTTGGTGCATTAACCTGTATGCCTTTATACGCTCATGTGAGTGCAAGAATGTGTGTGTGTGTGTGTGTGTGTGTGTGTGTGTGTCTGTGTGTGTGAGAGAGAGAAAGAGAGAGTTAATGGGAGTCGGTCATCAAGGATGACAAACACATTCTCAAAATGTCACCACGTCTACCCTCCAATTATTTCATTTTACTGATCCCATGCTGCTCGGTAACCCATTGCCTTGTCGCCCTTTCATTCGCCTTTGCAAACATTGAAAGCTAAAGAGGAAAAAGCCAAATCCATGTGCAAATATTAGCTAAGCGACACAAAGGCATTCCAGAGCAGCTTGTTGTCCTCTCGCTCCCTGACTCATCCTTAACCCCTCTCAACAGCTCCTTCCTTCTGCAGTCATTCTCATAGAGCTGATTTCTCTTTGTGTAGCACTGTTGCCTTATTTAAACCTGCACATCTGTAAAACAACAAACACACCATCTGAAAACACTGTATACTATTCTAAGTTTTAGGACGTCTGAAAAGCAGAACTTGCGACCCAGGCTCATTGGAAAAAAACGTGCCAAAATTGTCTTTCAAAATGAAATGTCCAGTGAGCAAAAAGCATGTTCAGTTTTATCAGAAACAGATCAGCTTGTTTTATTATGTTGGATGTTGGATGTATCCCAACAGTTCAGAAATGAAATGTCTAGTGAGCGGCACTAAAAGCTTTATGCGCTGTCGCTGTAAAAATAACATAGCACATACACCAAACCGTATACTTTATCTAACTTATAGTGCTAGTAAAAGCAATCGTGTCATTTTAGCTTGCTTCTGCAATTCTCTGCTTGGCTTTTGAGTGTTTTATGGGACTCATACCAGAGCCTTCTACATCACAAGTAAAATGCTGTACCAGGTGTGCTAAAGAGCAAGTTTACTATAACCCCATTCGGACGGTAATTGTGATAAAACAATGGAGAAACTAGTTCTGTGATCCTGCGAACATGGGAACTCACTGATCAAGTGGCTAGTCACATGATTGTCTGCTGTAAATAAAATTTATTTTATTTACAAGTGTATTATTGTGTAAAATGCATACAAAAAATACTTATTATTATGTAAAATGTATTTCTTTATTTAAATCTCCTGTTTAAATATAGGAAACGACACGCTATAGCTGTATATAATTCAAAGCGATATAGTTATGTATATAACTGTATATAACACACATTTTAAAATTGTACTGCATACACTGTACAAAACTATTTGAGTCAACTTGAAATAATTTGTTACCTGGCTGCCTTAAAAGTTTAGTCAACTTGAAAAAAGTTTAGTCAACTTGAAATGTTATGTTTTACTAAGTGACAACTTAGATATTTGAGTTGATTCAACTTAAAATGTAAAGGCTGCAGAGTAACAAACACAGCTGTTAAGTTTAACAAACATTTTTTTGTTTTGTTTTGTCAACTTGAATATTAAGTTGTCACTTAGTACAACTTAACATTTCAACTTGAATGAACTTATTTGAGTTGGAGTTGGAGCAGTTGTGAAATATTGTTCTTGTAAATACTTACAGCATTTCAGTAATAAATATGCTTGCAAATTACATTGAAGTGCAACAGTTAGCAAACAATGAATTTTAAATTGATTACTTCTCGTAAGCACAGAGATGTGGATTTGGACGGCAATTAAATAACACACAACCTCAGTGTTGTCAAAAAACAATAAGTAGTTTGGCAGAGAATTTTTACGCAGATGGTGAGAGAAAAACACTTGACATCCTGGATTCGGACGGCATTAAAATCACCAACTACCATTATGTCCCCCTGAGAAACAATTACTGTCTGAATCAGGCTTATGTCAGAAAAGCCAAATGGAGCTTTTTATATGATGCAAACCAATGTACTAGTTAAAAATATAATGGTTCACCCTTAAACACCCCTAAACTGTCAAACTGCAGAAATGTACAAATGAGATTTAACGAATTCATGTAGATTTGCCTGTACCAGTTCTCCAAAACTAAAAATAGTTATGAAATTATGTGTTAGTTTACAAATTCATGCACTATGGTAAATATGTTTACAGGTCATAATATAGTACAGCTTGATCTAACAAGAAAATGTTATTATAATTTTATGTGGTGTAAACAATTTGATTCATACAGAAATGTAAGATTATTTTTTCAAAAAAAGGTAAGCATGGAGTGTCACCCCCTAAACATTAAATCCCACCCCTAAACTTAACCATCAGTAGAGCATAAGCAGATTGTACGAGAGCATATGAATTAGATTGTAACAATTAATACGAGTTAGCCAAAAAAGGCTCATTAGAAATATGTACCTCTATATACATTTCTGCAAAACTGAAAAAAGTGCCTATATGTACGAATTACTTCAGTTTTAAATTGAAATTAACTGAGGCATTAAAACTCCGGCCACTTTTATTTCTTTTCACGCGTAGTGTGTTGATTAGTAAAGCCTAATTTTCACACAACTACTTGCAGAATTTTAAAATCCTGCGCAATTTGAAAACTGATACTTTTGAATGTTGTCGTCACATATACAGCTTCATATGCATGAGTTTTCTAATTCAGTAGGTTTGCTCAGTAGCTCTCGAGCTCACTTGAATGATGATAAGCTCTGGTATAAACCCTGTGAAACTATGTTTCAACACAACAGCTTAGATCTGCATAAGGAAGTTATGTTAATATGTGTTTATATCACTTTCGCATTTGTTAAAGGGGGCATAACGCACAGAGTTTCAAACCAATCTCATGTTAATATTAAGTACCTATAGAGTAGTACTGCATCCTTCATACAGTTGAAGACAAAATTATTAGCCTGTTGTCCAATGACTTGCCAAATTAACCTAATTAAGCCTTTAAATTGCTCTTTAAGCTGAGGATTAGTATCTTGCAAAACAACTAGTAAAATAATATTCACTGTCATCATGACAAAGACAAAAGAAATTAGTTTGGACTTGAGAGAAAGAATTGTTAGTGCTCATAAAGATGGAGAAGGATACACACGTTTATCAAAGTGTTTTCAAGTGTCAAGAACTGCAGTGAGATGCATTATCAAGAAGTTTAAAGAGACCAACACAGTGGAGAACAAGACGGGCAGAGGCAGGAAGTGAAAGATTTCAAAAACTTTGGAAAGAAAACTAGTGAGAGAGGTTGAAAGACCCAAGAACAACTGCCAAGACACTAGTGAATGACCTAGCCAAGTCTGGAATTGATGTCTCAACGAAGACAGTCACTAGAGCCCTGCACAGGAATGAACTGCGAGGTTGCCGACCAAGAAAGATTCCACTTCTGAAGAAGAGACACCTCCAATCTAGAATGAAGTTTGCTAAGGACAACCTGGGGGAATGTGATGCATACTGGAAATGTGTCCTTTGGTCAGATGAGACAAAACTAGAGCTTTTTGGCCATAGAGATGTTGCCTATGTTTGGAGAAATAAGGGAGAGGCATTCAACCCCAAGAACACCGTTCCCACAGTGAAACATGGTGGTGGGAGTATAATGCTGTGGGGATGTTTGGAACTGGGAATCTCATCAGGGTTGAAGGAAACATGAGAAAGGAAGACTATAAGAAGATTTTGAAAGTCAACCTCAGACAGTCTGCAAGAAAACTTGGTTTGGGTCGACATTTTGTCTTCAAGCATGATAATGACCCAAAGCATACCTCACTTCTGGTGAAGAAATACCTCAAAATAAGTGAGTTTACTTGACTGGCCTGCACAAAGCCCAGACTTGAATCCAATAGAAAATCTGTAGGCCACATTAAGTCCAGAGTTTGTGCCAGAAGACCAATGAATTTGGAGGAGCTTGAGAGATTTGCTAAGGAAGAATGGGCTGTCATTCCTCAGGAGACATGCTTGAAACTTGTTGAGAACTACAGCCAGCAACTAAAGGCTGTTATCAAGCAAAAGGCATACACTATTGACTATTGACGGAGCAGCTCAACACCATCTGCAGTTCTGAATCATGACCAGGATCATTTATAGCTGGGAACGCTCCATCTTTCAGTATCAAACAATGTGCCAATCCAACGTCGAACTGGGCCTTGTTTGCCTCTTGCAAAACTCTGTTTTTGCCCCGGAAAAACAAACTGCATCCACTGTTTACGTAACGCTGGGATCTTCAGGAAGCTGTGCAAGGTTAATTTTTGCCTTACAACCAAAACCAAACTTCTTTAAAAACATTCTTCCCGAGTGTGTCCCTCGCAGCAGTGCAGCCAAACAAAGCACGTTGATGGGCGCACTTTTGCACTTTCTATTGTATAGAGAGAAGCTAGTGTTCGTTTTTTTTTTAGTTTGATAGAACTGGCTGGAAGACCTCTGCCAAAAGAGCATTGCAGTAATCCAGCCTGGACAGAACAAGAGATTGAACAAGGAGTTGTAAATCATGTTCTGAAAGAAAGTGCCGGATCTTCTTGATGTTGAATAAAGCTAATCTGCAGGACCAGGCAGTTTCAGCAGTGTGATCTGAGAAAGTCAGCTGATCAACAATCACAACTCCAGGGTTTCTAGCTGTTTTTTGAAGGAGTTTAGCATGAGAATCCAACTCTTTAACAGTGTAAATAACTAAAGTTCACTTTCAGAACAAAAAATTACAGATTATGTACTCACCCCCTTGTCATCCAAGATGTTTATGTCTTTCTTTCTACAGTCTTATGTTTTTTGAGGAAAACATTTCAGGATTTTTCTCCATATAATGGACTTCTATGGTGTCCCCGAATTTGAACTTCCAAAATGCAGTTTAAATGCAGCTTCAAAGGGCTCTAAATGGTCCCAGACTATGAAGAAGGGTCTTATCTAGCTAAACAATCAGGCTGGGATCATTTAGAGTCCTTTGAAGCTGGATTTAAACTGCATTTTTGGAAGTTCAAACTTGGGGGCACCATAGAAGTCTATTATATGGAGAGAAATCTCAAATTCCTCCAAAAACATAATTTCTTTACGACTGAAGAAAGAAAGACATGAACATTTCGGATGACAAGGGAGTGAGTACATTATCTGTAAATTTTTGTTCTGAAAGTGAACTAATCCTTTAACATGCATGAAATCACATTGGACCCCCCTATCACTATCAGGTAGGTTTACGGTTGGATTTAGTGTAGGGGATATTTCCAACGCAATAGAGCATTAACCTTTAGTGACACTCCCTGGATATTTGAGCAGCAATACACAATACACTGGATATTTCACTTAGAAACTGCAAAACTTGCAGAAATGTACGTATTTACAGTGTTGCAGAAATGTATATAGAGGCACATATTTTCATGAGCCTGGGTTGGAATTAGCCACCAATTCACCAAAAGGTAAAATAGTTATACATTGCCAAAGTGTGTTACATAGTATTAATCAATAACCTGCTTCTGTAATCATAATTTATGTGAAAAGAAACAAAAGTTGTTAATGTCAGCTGGAAACTGCAGTGAATTGTATGTATGGGTATGTTTTTGGAGTTCTGCAAAAATGTACATACTCATTTCACCAATGAGTCTTGCTTGTCTAAATACCATTGTAACTTCTGACAGGGAAACAATGAGATGAGCAAACACTCTCACAGAAGTACACACACACATCTAGTGGTCATGCTTTCGGGAAGGTGGACTCTACCCACAACAAAATTACACATCGTTTCTCAAAAATTCCTCTGAAGAAATGTCCAACCTAGATTTAAGAACGCAAGAGCAGCGCTGGCATTGTGCGGCCGATGCGTAACCCTGATGAAACCCACACCGGCCCTCTTTATTTAGTCTTTCACCCTTGGCCTCGGGTCTAAATGCTGTTCCCATCGCTGTCACAGGCTCAAGATGGATTGGTCAGCCTGGGCCCCCCTGGAGCTGTGTTTGCCTGAGGAAGTCCTGAGGTGGAGAGGTCAGTGTGGTGGGACGGCGGGGGGCGCAGATGATGTCCACGCTTTATTGAGAGCTCTTGCTGCCTATTCACACACCAGCACTGGCTTTCCATAGAGGGAAGGTTGTAAATGCCTAGAAGAAAACAAAGATAACCCGACGCCCATCCCCGATGGCAGGGTGCTCAGTGGGATTGGATTGTATTGATTGTGTTGTGAGCCGAACCCCTGCAGACATGAGCGCTGATTGTCCCTCTCTCTGATGAGACCGGTGCTTGGCTTGAAATTGCAAGTCACAAAAAAATGTATCTAGCATGAAAGACATGTATCTGTTTGATTTGTATTGATAGCAGGATTTGTGAATGCAATGCAATCAACATTACTATTTGTGTAAAATTGAGAAAACAGACTGTGATTATTTACTTCTCCGGGTCCATGATGGCTGAAATTATGTTTAGTTTCATGTTTAGAGTGAGAAACACAAGCTGCTGGTTTTGTTTTCATCTCTAATTGCATTTTTACAAACACACATTTGAACTGGAATTGAAGTCGATTTATTTTCTCGCAAAAAAATTGCTAACAAGACAATCCTTTTTCCTTTCTGCCATTCTTAAGAGAGAGCGCTCTATATATATAGGCTCTATTTATTCCCTCTCTGTTTTAAAGTTTCCTATGTTGAAGCCTCTGGGCTGTTTTAAACATATCGTGAATCTGGGAGAAACGTGGCAGAGAATGACCTTTCTCGAAGAAGACAGAGCTTCGGTTTTCTGGAGGGTACTGTGGGAGTTTGGAAGTATGAAAACATTAACACTGGTGAAAAAAGACGTGAGATGTGTGTAACAGTCCAGAGTGGTCATGAGAGACTCTCACACACTGACTCCTGTCTGTTCCTGCTCCATTGTTCCTGAACACACACACACACACTCACTCACTCAGTTCCAGCTGGGTACCTTGGTCTCCTAGCAACCTTCACCTCAGTAATTTGACTGGCGGCACCTACGGTGAGGAATCATTGATTCACAAAGCCTCAGGACATTTATATTACACCCGCAGAAACAGACGGAGAGACGAGACCTTTAGATTTCTGTAGGCCGTGAAAATATCGCTGCTATATTTCAGTCCGACATCACGTTATTTGCTCGGCTACCCTCAACACGAGGGTAAAGAAATTGAACGCAAGATAATAATGACATTTCCTAGTCAGAATTTGTGTAAATAGTCATGCTGGTGAGGAAAAACATATGGTAGCTCAGTTATTAATATGGGAAAACAGCACTTATATCTAAATCAAATCAAAATCACAATTTACTTATAAAGTGCCCTAAAAACCAGAGAGTACCAAAGTGCTGGACAATTCCATAAAATAAAATAGAATACAATAACATGCAAGTAAAAAAACAAACACCACACATTAATCTTTACAAAGGCATAAAGACTTCATCAAACAAATATGACATCCAAATCATTTTTAATGAAAAAAAAAAAAAGATTATTGGAGTATGTTTTACAGAAATTTTATTTTAGTCTTTCTGCTTTTTTATTTCTAAGTCTTACAGCTTCCATGTTTAAGTGTTCCTTGCTGTTTTAAAGGGATAGTTCACCCTAAAATTAAAATTCTGTTATTAATCGGTAATATTTCAGTCCAACAGAGTTTCTAAAGTGGTGGTTCACCAAAATGAATTCTTAGAAGCTTTTCACAAAACTTTGGGATGCCCATTATAATGAATAAAAATAATTACTGCATTTTAATATTTTTAGCATGAAATAATAATTATCTATCTTGAACCAAGGATTTTGTCATGTCCCTGAGGCACTTCACTGAGTTTGTACTTTTAAAAATTATTAACCAAATGTGCACGGTGTCTGTGATTTTTGGCAACAAGGAAAGCATTTGCTTGTGTTCCTTTCTTGTAAAAATGTTTTTTTTTTTTCAAAATGCCTGTAATAATTTAGCCTCCACTCTTATGTGACATCATTTACCAGAAATGACATCATCCAGGTCTCTTTAGTAATGGTACAGAAAACGGTTAGTAGAATCATACTTTTTATATACTTTTTGAGGCATGTTGTAGTCAGGGAGGGTACAGTCAAGCTTAACAACTCGTCACATAAAATTAAGATGGAAAATGATTACTTTTTCAACATTTTATTTTAATCCATATTTTATTGTTGCCGTATATGATCTACTCTGCTACACTACATGAGGAGCAGTGGCCATTTTGAGTGAAAAACCTCAACCCTGTCACAAATATATGTATTTCACATTGTTAAGGGGTTGTAGTTATTTGCTTCATTTATTAATAATTTTAATGACAAAAATATAAAATTGTCATGGTTTCAGTAAATATAGATACTTCAAAATCATGACAACGCATATTTTTGCTTTAAATAGAATTTTTGATGTAATATGTCCACTTAAACAAGCATCATACATCAGAAATTGCACCCACATTTGCAGCAGAAAGACACTGTTGGCCATACAGATATGTTGACCCAGAAACAAGGGGACAATTTGAGAAAGAAACAAAACTAAACATTTTAATTTAAGGCAATGTATCCCTTCAAATGTGTTATAGTCTTCAACCCTGTCACATTAATATTTTTAGAAAAATATAGGGAAGACAATTAAGAACAAAAGTATTTCTTTCTGATTATCATCTGACATGTTAAGGGCTAAAACAATAAAATTGTGGTTTTAGTTCAAATGTTAAATTAAAAATGTTTTTTTTTTTTTTTTACAAAAATAAAAGACCATAGCCACATAATTTGTATATTTTTATCTTCAGTCCTATAAAAATGTGAAATTGAAATAAAACGTGACATTTTTTAAAAATAAATGCTACATTTTTTATCATTAAATAGTTATCAGGCACACATGAGCAGTAGGTACATGTTTGTTTTATAACAATTTCTGTGTAAAATCCTTTTAAACCAATCCCATTGATTTTTTGTAGGTTTGATATGTGCCTAATGATGTGGGCTATTTAGAAGTTGAATCAAATGTAGTTGAAAAACATGTATATTCCAAGTTGAAATGAACCGAATCTCAGAAATTACCCAATTACTCACCCTCATGCTGTTCCAAACTCGTAAGACCTTAGTTCATCTTCGTAACACAAATGAAGATACTTTTGATGAAATCCTAAAGCTGAGCCTTCATAGACAGCAAGGGTCAAGATCCAGAAAGGTACCAAGAACATGTAAGGGAGACTCAACGGTTTGCCGTGCATTAAAGGATTTTAAATGCACGATGTGGAGGCTAATAACCATCCGACGCAACTCCACAAAGTACAATCTTTCTCTCTCTCGCTCTCTCTCTCTCTCTCTCTTTGTGGGTTTGCGTGCATCAGTTAAAGCAGTGCATTAATATGGTGATCAAACTGACTTGGAACTACCAGTACATTAAATGGTTTTACTGCACACCTGCCAGCCAATCAGAATCCAGTATCCAGACATTTCATGGAATAACAACAAAATAGCCCATGTGACATTACTGGTTCAACCATCATTTTATGAAGCTACAAGATTTATTTTTTATTTTTATTTTTTTGTGCGCAAAGAAAAACAAAAATAATGATTTTATTCAACAATTCTCCTCTGTGTCACCCTAGCACCATTTTGGACGCACAACGCATGGCACTAAGGTGACACAGAGAAGAATTGTTGAATAAAGTTATTTTTGTTGTTCATTGTTTTTTTTTTTTTTACGCACAAAAAGTAATGTTGTAGCTCTGTAAAATTACGATTGATCCACCAATGTCAAATGAACTATTTCAACGATGTCCTTACTACATAAGGAAAGGACCCTTGCTGTCTATGCAGAGTCAGAAAGCTTTTGGATTTCATCAAAAATATCTTAATTTGTTTTCCTGAAGACAAATGAAGGTCTTACGGTTTTGGAACGACATATGGGTGGGTAATTAATGACAGAATTTTCATTTTTGGGTGAACTAACTCTTTAAGTAGAAACCGCTGCATAGAAATTGCACTGTTGATCTGTAAATTACCTGTGTATTTATTTGTATTTTTAGTTTGTTGCTATTATTATTAATTTTATTATTATTGGTTTATTACATGTTTATTACATAGTAATCCACCAGTCACTATTTCCATCAGGCAATATTGCTATTTCAGGATGAGTTTGGCTGTTGTTGTACATAATGCACTGATGGATCTGAGTGTTTAAAGGGAACCTAAACATTCCTTGTAAGGTGTTTGTGCTGTTACTCATTCACATTTGTCATTTTGCTGATGCACAGCACTGAAAAATGATTGTGTCCTCTGTCACCCGAAGTGCCGCAGGCAAGATAACTGGCCAGTGAAGCTTTATGAACCGTTGAAGAGACCAATCACTGGCCTCTGACCGCAATACACCCGACTCATTACCCATGGAGCAGTGCAAGCCTGGAAAGAGACGAGTTCTCTGTTGGTGTGTGTGTGTGTGTGTGTGTGTGTGTGTGTGTGTGTTTGTGCAAAAGCCTTCTATCTTTATTTATTTAGTCCTCATGCTCTCCTCTCTGCTCCCTAAAGTGTGTCAGAGAGTGGCACACATAATACAGCATCATACACACTCTCTCCCACTGCAGAGACGCACAGGTACAAAGATCAACACCAGAGTCTGTCATATTGTGCTTTCAGAGCTTACAGTTTCATATCCGCTGCTGCATAAGAATGAATATTTCGTTCTAAACATATTGTGTGGCGTCAGGAGATTGTACTGTATTTATCTGAGGATTTACCAAACGCAGTTTTCCACATATTTCCTGGAGTGCAAGAAACTACCTGGCAAAGCTGGAGAAAAAAGGAACCACGCTTTGAATATTCATATTTTGCACACCGAAGCGAGAAGGAAAAGAATGCGTGAGAAAATGTGTGAGAAAGCAGATATGAATGAATCCGGTCTAATCCTGCTAAAGTGCCCTTACACGATTGACACTCAATAGAACGGCAGACAAAAGACTAGTGTAGCGTATTCGGGAGCGAGACACTTCTGCTGCCATTAATGAGGCCAGTTCTCTCTGTCCTGCACTTTTTCATATTGTTCAGTCCGAGGACGTTTTGGCTGGAATCGTCATTTCCAGACTAGAATTCATTATAATCAATTGCCTGCTGTCATAATGTGCTTGAGTTGCATTGTAAGCTTTCAGTATGTGTCATGTGTGATTTAGGAGACATGTATGAATGTGTGTTTACAGGTGGTGTAGCATTGCTTCATTTGTCATTTTTAATTAAATGTATTTTTCTAATGCATTGCATTGTACGATGGCATTTTAGTGCCATGTAAAAAAAATTTAAAATCTGAGATTATGAGATTAAAGTCATAATATTTCTATAAAGTCTAAATATTATGAGGATAAAGTTGAAATTACGAGAATAAAGTCACAGTGTTTTGAGATTAAAGTCTAAATGTTGTGAGAATAAAGTCGAAATGTCAAGAACAAAGTCGAAATGTTTCTAGAATAACGTTAAAATGTTTGAGAATGTCGGCGCCAATAGCCTCATGGGCCGACATATAGTGCTGTTGCGCTACGGGCGTCCCGAGTTCGAATCCCGGCTCGAGGACCTTTCCCGACCCTAGCCCCTTCTCTCTCTTCCACTTCACTTCCTGTCAATAATTATCTGTCCTATCTCAATAAAGCCAGAAAGGCCAAAAATAAATCTTTAAAAAAAAACAAAAAAATGTTCGAGAATAATGTTGAAATGTTTCGAGAATAAAGGTGAAATTTTGGGAATAAAGTCAATGTTTCTGCAATAACGTTAAAATGTTTCCAGAATAAAGTCAAAATTTCGAGAATAATGTTGAAATATTTCGAGAATATAGTGAAAATTTAGAGAATAATGTTGAAATGTTTTGAGAATAAAGTCAAAATGTTTTAAGAATAAAGTCGAAATGTTATGAGAATAACGTTAAACGTTTCCAGAATAAAGTTGCAATTGTCGAGAATAATGTAGAAACTTTGAAAATAAATTCAAAATGTTTAGAGAATAATGATGAAATGTTTCAAGAATAAAGGCAAAATGCTTCAAGAATAAAGTCGAAATTTCAAGAATGATGTCGAAATTACGAGAATTAAGACAAAATATTTTGAGAATAAAGGTGAAATGTTTTGAGAATAAAGCCTAAATTTTGAGAATAAAGTCGAAATATAACAGGTATAAAGTCGAAATAACGAGAACAAAGTCTAACTGTTTTGAGAATAAAGTCAAAATTTTGAGAATAAACTCGAAATGTTTTGAGAATGAGGTCAAAATATTATGAGTATGAAGTCGAAATAACAAGAATGAAGTCTAAATGTTTTAAATATAAAGTCGAAATAACAAGAATAAAGTTTCGAGAATAAAGTAGAAATGTTTCAAAAATAAAGACTAAATGTTTCAAGAATAAAATCGAAACTTCCCTGGTGCTCCCAGTCCGGGCCATTTGAATGCGTAGGCTTAACTCTCAAAGTATGGAAACTTTTATTACTATGATTTAATTCTCGTAATTTTGACTTTATTCTTGCAATATTTCAACTTTATTCTCAAAATATTTAGACTTTATTCTTCAAATATTTGGACTTTATTCTCGTAATTAAAATTTTTCAATCTCGTAATCATAGATTTCTTTTTTTTTTTTTTACATGGCACAAAAACGCTGTTGTAGCATTGTGGGAAGTAGTATTTTTTTTTTTAAAACTATTGAATATTTTGGATATTTCATGGATATTTCTTTGTCTTGAAATTCACATTTGAAACTAATGCTAGACTCAAGAGAATCTGTTTTTGAGATAAAATAATAATACAAAACTAATCTCTAATCTTACTTTCTTTGTAGGAGAAACAGATGAGATGTCAATAGGATTTCATTTGTGACTCTTTGTGACTCTTTTACGTGGATTATACAGAATGATACATGTTGTTCTAGGCAAATGAGGACAAAGCTGGATGTGCTGAAAGCCTAGAGAGATGTTTATTTAATAAAAATGTGGTAATTATTTACTAAGAGTGATCACTTATTGAGCAGCTGAGCAGCAGTGTGAAAGAACCTGAGATCCTGATTAGTGATTTAAGTCTATAGCTATGTTTCCATCAGACACGAGTGATGGAAATGCCAAAATTCAGAAAAAAAATCCCTTAATTCACAAAAAAGTTTTTATGCTCGCTTGAGGTGCTTTTTTAATTGTGTGAAAAAGGGTTAATAATGTAAATAACAGGAGATGTGAATAAATTCCTCCACGCGCACCAAAAAAGTCATGTGACTTAGGGGTATAACTTGTTGTTCTGGTCATTCTGCAATCCTGAGCAAAGTCTGTCATCAAAGTAATTCTGTATATTTACCTCCCAGAACTGTCTTACCCAAACAGCTGGCGTTCGCCTCCGAAAGCAGTGACTGCATTTATTGTGTTTCGTCTGCTCTCTCTGAGGCACAAGTAATTTATTATATATGACAATTATTATATTATATATGGTTTCTCCTACTTTTCTCCTTTGGCGGACACAGTGCTTATTCGCAAATGTTTTATGCGATATTCCAATTTTGCGCTAGCTAAATTCGCAACTTTGGATGGAAATCCGTCTTATGAAACTGAAGCTTGTCTCAGCTTGTATCTACTGTACCATCTACAACCATCAACGGCCCAAACGAGGGTGAGTCATGTCACTATAAATATTTGAAAATAAACATTTTCAAATAATCAAGCCAAATTCAGTTTCTTGATAAAGGGCAATTAAAATGGGTCCATTTTGACAATTTGTTGACCGTTGATGGAAATTTAGCGATGAGTAACTGAAGTCTTCATTGACACCAGATATTTTAAACATGTCCAGCTGTAGGACATCAGCCGATTGCTTTGTTTACTTTCAACAAGTTTGTTGTTCTCAAGAAAAAGTGGATAACTGGTGGTATTGAAAGCAGCTTTCTTTAAAAGTTAGAAGTGAATTCCTGTTTGGGCATCATCACCTACTTACTAGTGATCTTAGCAGTAGACTTCCATCGCTCTAGTACTCCAGACTGCTGTTACTCTTAGTTCTCTTGAATGGCTTTGCGCTTTCACTCTACTGTAAGCTCTTAGAGCAGTGGTCTCAAACTCAATTCCTGGAGGGCCGCAGCTCTGCACAGCTTAGCTCCAACCAGCTCCAACTCACACCTGCTTGGAAGTTTCTAGTTAACCTGAAGAGCTTGATTAGCCTTGATTAGCTGGATCAGGTGTGTTTGATTAGGGTTGGACCTAAACTGTGCAGAGCTGTGGCCCTCCAGGAATTGAGTTTGAGACCAGTGTCTTAGAAGATCCCGTGATGAACTCTCATGACAGTAGGAGCCTGCAAACATCTGCGGATAGTGTGGCAGATTGTCAGTAGATGCTGGATTGTTGAGGAAAAACATTGTCCCTCACTCTCTCTTTATAGTATGACTGCAGAGGGTGGATTCATTATACTGCAGCTTTGTCACAGAGACCGTCCCAAAGCGACTCCCAGCTGGGTTTGGATCGATACCAAACTCCACAGAACCATGCATGCAATGTTTGCTGCCTGTTTGTTCATGCATTTTGACATAAAAAACTCTAGAGCTAGTTTGCTATTATTATTATTATTTTTTTTTTTTTTTTTTTTCAATTAAAAGAAATTTCCAAACTTAGTATTTAACTTAAAGCAGTGCAGTTTAAATGTAGACTGAAAGTTTATTTTCGGTTTTTGTGTCTTGATAAAAAGTTTTGTTTTGACTTGTTTTTCTCAGAGGGAAAAAGAGATTAGAAATGACATATGGGTGAATAATTGATGACAGAATTTCATTGCCAGAACTGTTCCTGTAAAACAACATTTGACTCAGTGCATTGTTTCTCCAGTTCTTAAAGAAGTGTGTGTGTAAATGTTCTCATGCACAGCTGTCAGTCTCTGAACTCAAGCACAGGACGGATGCTTTGCAAGGTTTGATGTATTTCCTCATGTCCTGTGGGATTGTTTACAGACTGGTGCCGTTCAGTTGTTGAGCGAGCGATTTCTTTGCCGTCGTTCATTTCTATCACTCATCCGGCCCAGTGTACATCAAACTGACTGAAATGCCAAACATCACATATCACAATTTGCACAACGTTTTCTTTGTTTGGATATTCTTAGGCTTGTTTATTTAAGGACTTGTCAATTTTAGATACGTGTGCATTTTGTACGTTTCAGAATAGCAAATGGAGGGCTAAACCTTGCATATGAGCATAATGGGCGTAAATCGTGATGAAGAAAGCTCTGCAAGGCTTTCATTGTTGGTCTGAATCTTGAGGGAATGAAAGCTATTTGCGTTGTCTCTGTGGTTACTGGACTTCCTTGGGAGGCTTCCAGACGATTCCCAGCTCGGTTTGCACTCCCTCAGGAAGACTTCATAACTCAAAGTCAGCGATAATGGCATCAGGAGCAGCGAGAGAAAGACAATTCTAGTTCTGTATTATCTGAAGCCTGCAGCCTTGCAAACAGCTTGTGCTATTAAACTGAGGCTTGTTATGTTCCTGTATTTATGAGGATTTTCTTTTTTTCTCGAAATGCTAGGTAATGCATTGCATTGGACTAAAACGTACTGAGCATAACAGCTTACTAAAATCGTGGAATTTTTAAACTTTTTAGGATTTTTTTCCCACCTTGTTACAATTGTGGTGTAATCGGTCAAAAATGACCATCCTTACACTGTAAAAAATTTTTTTTTTTTTGTCTTTGTTCCAGTCTAAATTGCTAAAAAATCTTAAATCAAGAAGGATTTTCTAGACGTAAAAATTGCTTGAAACTATTAAAATAATAATATAATAATAAAATAATAATAGTTTTCTGTTTGAAATAAGATTATTTTGCTCAATGGCAGATAACCCCAACTGAGCTTGTTCTTGTTCATTTTGACTTTTCCAAAAACAATGAAAAAAATCTAAGAAAAGCATTTTTTGCAGTTTAGAAATGTATTATTATGCTACATTATCATCAAATCTTTTCTTTCAATAAGCACAGGTTTTGTATTTGGTTATATGCAGTACCTCATTCATCTGTTTTTAAGTGAACATTGCCACAAATAAATATTCATAAATAATGCATAGACACTAAAATATACAGTATACTTTTGTTTGTTTTTTTTCGCTCAAAAACTATGATCAGTCAGCTCCGAAAAGAAATCCAAAACCTGTGCTAACTAAAAGAAAACAAGTTGATAAAAAGACTGAATACAAGTATAATAATGAGAAAGTTATAAGCAATTTTTATAAGGCTGTTTATTTTTTGACCAGGAAAAATAATGGCACAGCACAAGGACTAAGGTATATCCTTTTATTTTAGTCTTGGATTAAATTAGATATATCTATAACACCCAGGCCCTAAACATATAGTCATCTTCATGTATTTCTCTTATAAGATAACAAATGTGACCATGGACTACAAAACCAGTCTTAAGTAGCGCAGGTATATTTGTGCTAAATTAGTGTATTTTTATGTTATTGAAAAAAGGATATTAAATAATCATGTTCCATGAAAATATTTAGTAAATTTCCTACTGTAAATATATCAAAACATATTTTTTGATCAGTAACATGCAACATTAACCACTTTAAAGGCGATTTTCTCAATATTTTTTTGCACCCTCAGATTACAGATACAGATTTCAAATAGTTGTGTCTCAGACAAATATTGCCCTATCCTAACAAACAATACATCAATGGAAAGAATCTCAATTTCAAAAAATGTCCCCTTGACTGGTTTTGTGGTCCAGGGTCACAAATAAGAAATGAAAGAAAACACTAAAAATGCCAATTCGAATTAATTTTCTGACAACCATTAGATTGGTTCTTAATTAATTCTAAAAGGACTGAAAGAATGAACTGTGAAATTACTATTTTGAAGTTTTTTTTTTCTTTTTAGCCACACAAACCGTCCTCTGTTGATATGTCTACAGCGAT
This sequence comes from Cirrhinus molitorella, assembly GCA_033026305.1. Lineage (NCBI taxonomy): Eukaryota > Metazoa > Chordata > Actinopteri > Cypriniformes > Cyprinidae > Cirrhinus > Cirrhinus molitorella. Next base: position 7,288,967 of record CM065126.1, on the reverse strand, counting down.
CGCTGCTGTTCATCAGTTTGAGGGTCTAAAAGCCTGTGTGGCCCTGTTTGTCACATGCTTTCAGAGTACAGCCCTCTAACAAACACAGCTACCAGCACTCATTAGTTCTGGCTGCTTTATCCGCTCACAGCCGCACACAACCTACAGCCGCTCACAGACGCTAACACTCAACCTACAGCCAGCAGACTTCAAGAAAGAAAAACGTCCTCACTTGAAACGTATAAGGAAATTATCTAGGACATTGTTGTATATCAACATCAGTAAAAGCCTAATGCAGAGGCTAATTCCTGTCGTGACTGTGTGATGAAAGTGAGTGCGGTAAGAGAAAGGAATTGGCTGTGTTTTCCTCTCAGGCCTCTCATTAGTGTAGAGATATGCAATTAGCCTCTTAAACACGAGCGTGTAATCCACTCAGATTACCCAGAGAGCTTTGTGCTCAGCAGACGATCACTTTAAAGCATGACAACAGGATTTAGGACGCTGCCTTTCAGCTGCTTTCTGCCGTTTTGCGCCGCCTGCGATGACATGTCTGCCTCTATTGATTTTCAGAAACGTCCTCAATCTGTAATTACTGCTGATCCTTTGTTTCGTGTTCAGAATCGCATTTGAAACAAAGAACTGTTTTTCACATTTTTAGTGCTAGCCTTGTACAATGCACAGGAATAATATTTTACCTCTTTAATTTAGGTCTTTGCACTTTTTTTTCAGGCAGGTCACCGCTACAGCTGTTTTATGTCTTTCACTTGAGTTCCCCCAAAAAATGATTACTCTGCCATCACCCTCATGTCGTTTTAAAACCAAAATCTTCAGATCTGAAAGGGATTTGTACTGGTGCCTCTTTTCCATGCAAATTGAAAAGACCATAAAAATATAAAAAATAATAATAATAAATAAATCACAGAAATATCATTGTTTGTACAATGTACTCAGCACTAAGTAAAACTAAAGCCATTAAAAAAAAAAAACAGAAATGTTACTAAAACCTAAACTTTTTATTTTAGCTAGTTGCTAATGCACAGATTTCTCATTTTCAATTACTTTTGTGCATTCATTCAATAAAACTAAAATAAAAAAATTATGAAAATAACAAAAGTGTCAACACAATTACTAAAATTGCTACAAAAATCTTAAAAGAAAATGTAATTTATAAAAACTAATTCAAAATATGAATAAAAACTACAATGATACCAAAATAACACTGTAAAAAAAAAAGTTGTTTCAACTTAAAAAAGTGTTTGTGCTACCTTAAAATTTTAAGTTTAGTCAACATGAAATGTTAAGTTGTACTACATGAAAACATAGATATTTGAGTTGAGTAAACTTAGAATTTTAAGGCAGCACAAACACTTACTTTTTTAGGTTGAAACAACTTTTTTTAAGTTGTTTTTTTTTTACAGTGTGGTACTCAGATGAATGTTAAGAGAAAGCTAAGCATTTGTTAAGATTATTAGTAAATAAACACAATACTTTTGTCAGTTGCTCACACAAAGCTATTGTAAGGTGTCTAGTGTTATATGACACTTTGATGGTGATTTTGTGTTCAGCATTAAGCTGGAAAGCCACAGCTTGGAAATTGCTTCCCTTTGCTAATCTTTGCTTTTTAAAACAGAGTTTAACACCAGGACATAAAAGCACCCAGCAATGTGCCATGATCCTCCTTATCACACAGCAAACTGTGTATATGTGTAGCAGTTGTTAGTATACAGCATATATGAATGAAGACAGTAGAGCAAAAACCATTAGCAGTGGTCTGTAGGATCTGTTTAGGCTTGCTGAAGATCACAGGAAATGCCCCAAAACTCACTCAACTGCTCTGCACATATCTGTGAAACCTTAACACTGGGCTTATTTGGTGGTTTGATTGCTGCCAACTGATGAAAACTGTTCAACAGCTTTTTTTTTTAAGAAACTAGTAAAATTGCCTAATATAAATCATTCGTTTGAACATCTGATGTCTAAACAGAGTGTGTAAGCGTAATAGTTTCTGAATAACCTCAATATTCCTATCATGCATTAATTAACACAGAGAACTCAAGTGCTTCTAATTTTGATGCAACATACCTTTAATGTCATTTATGAAATTACATTATTTATTTGTATAATGTATTTAATCCCAGATTTTCTCTTTTTTCCAGAGACTTGAGTGAGAACTTCATCCAGGCGATTCCCCGTAAAGCCTTTAGAGGAGCTACGGACATCAAGAACCTGTGAGAGCTTATGACACGACTGCACAGATATCAGACTAAACCAACTGTCTATTTAACCATCATTTCACTGTGTGTTTTACAGTCAATTAGACAAGAATCACATCAGCTGCATTGAGGACGGAGCTTTCCGTGCGCTACGTGGACTTGAAGTTTTGTGAGTATAGAACACATGACATGAACAAGAGCTTATTGGACCATCTTTACCAGCCATCGTTAATCTGATTATTCAATGAGATCTCATTCATCTGATTCTAGCATGTGTACATTTGCATATACACTAAAATATACAGTATTAATGGACTGACAGACAAGATTTAGACAAGATGTACAAAAGTTTATGAATTCTTTAGGACTGTTGAACTCATGACATTAGTTAAATCAATGACATTAATTAAATATTTTAAATTATATTATATGTATTTAACGCATATACCTAATTTGACATTACAATGTTTTGCAGGACACTGAACAACAACAACATCAGCAGCATCCCAGTGTCCAGCTTTAACCACATGCCCAAGCTCAGGACCTTGTGAGTAATGCAAACACACATGAAACTTCTAAATCTAAATCTAAATCTAAATGGGGACATTACATACAGTTCAAGTCAAATGTTTACATACACCTTGCAAAACATCTGCAAAATGTTAATTATTTTACCAAAATAAGAAGTATCATACAAAATGCATGTTATTTTTTATTTTTTATTTAGTACTGACCTGAATAAAATATAAACTTATTTTGTCTTCTGCGGAACATGTAAGGATCTTCTGTAGCTTCGAAGGGCAGTATGAAAATGAAAAACAAATATACATGATTTTTAGGCAAAATAAGAAAAATGAAAAAAATCTTCATTTCTTTTCAAAAGTTTACACCCCCAGCTCTTAATGCATTGTGTTTTCTTCTGGAGCATCAGTGAGCATTTGAACCTTCTGTAATAGTTGCATATAAGTTCCCCAGTTGCCCTCAGTGTGAAAAGATGGATCTCAAAATTATACAGTCATTGTTGGAAAGGGTTCAGATACACAAAAATGCTGAAAAGTCAGTCTCTTTAAGAAATAGTTCACCAGAAAATCTTTATTCTCATGGTCATCATTTACTCAGTCATTTCAAACCTTTAGAACTTGCTCTCCTCTGCAGAACAGAGAAAATATTTTGAAAAAAAAAAAAAAAAACTGGTTGTCAAATGTTCTTCTTCTTTTATTCTGCAGAAGACAGAAAGTCATAAAGGTTAGAAATTATATGAAGATGAGTAAATGATGACAGATATGTGTTTCCTGAGTTAGGATGAGAGACGATAGATGGTGGTTAGTTTATGAAATTTCTGTGAAATTTTGCATGCGTGTAGCTCAAATAATAGAGTAGGTCATAGGTTAAATTCCTGGGAAATGCAAGTTGCTTTATACACAGAACAAAATTATGAAAGCACCACTTTTGTTTTTTCCCCCGTTTTTCATGAGCTGAGCTCAAATATTTAAGACTTTTTCTGTGTACACAAAATGCCTATTTCTCTCAAATATTGTTCAAAAATCTGTCTAAATCTGTGTTGGTGAGCACTTCTCCTTTGCCGAGATAATCCATCCACCTCACAGGTGTGGCATATTAAGATGCTGATTAGACAGCATGATTATTGCACAGGTGTGCCTTAGGCTGGCCACAATAAAAGGACACTCTAAAAAGTGCAGTTTTATCGCACAGCACAATGCCACAGATGTCACAAGTTTTGAGGGAGCGTGCACTTGGCATGATGACTGCAGGAATGTCCACCAGAGCTGATGCCCTTGAATTGAATGTTAATTTCTCTACCATAAGCCGTCTTCAAAGGCCTTTCAGAGAATTTGGCAGTACATTCAACTGGCCTCACAACCGCAGACCATTTGTAACCACACCAGCCCAGGACCGCCACATCCAGCATCTTCATCTCCAAGATCGTCTGAGACCAGCCACCTGGACAGCTGCTGCTAAAAACGGTTTGCATAACCAAAGAATTTCTGCATAAACAGTCTCAGGGAAGTTCATCTGCATGCTTGTTGTCCTCATCGGCATCTCGACCTGACTGCAGTTCGTCGTCGTAACCGACTTGAGTGGGCTAATGCTCGCATTCGATGGCGCCTGGCACTTTGGAGAGGTGTTCTCTTCACGGATGAATCCTGGTTCTCACTGTACAGGGCAGATGGCAGACAGCCTGTATGGCATCGTGTGGGTGAGTGGTTTGCTGATGTCAATGTTGTGGATCAAGTGGCCCATGGTGGCAGTGGGGTTATGGTATGGGCAGGCATATGTTATGGACACAGAACACAGGTGCATTTTATTGATGGCATTTTGAATGCACAGAGATACCGTTACAACAGCGTGTTCCAGTTCCTGCCGATATCCAGCAACTTCACACAGCCATTGAAGAGGAGTGGACCAACATTCCACAGGCCACAGTCAACAACCTGATCAACTTTATGCGAAGGAGATGTGTTGCACTGCGTGAGGCAAATGGTGGTCACACCAGATACTGACTGGTTTCCAGACCCCCAATACAGTAAAACTGCACATTTTAGAGTGTCCTTTTATTATGGCCAGCCTAAGGGACACCTGTGCAATAATCATGCTGTCTAATCAGCATCTTGATATGCCACACCTGTGAGGTGGATATTAAGGAGGAGTGCTCACTAACACACATTTGTGAACAATATTTGAGAGAAACGGCCTTTTGTGAAAAAGTCTTAAATCTTTGAGTTCAGCTCATGAAAAATGGGGGCAAAAACAAAAGTGCTGCGTTTATAATTTTGTTCAGCGTAAAATGAATGATAAAACTAAGACTAATTATTATTCTTACCAACAATCTTTTTAAGAAACTAGAGTACATAAAGTTTCCTCAACTGAATAAAAAATAAAAAAGTAATTGTAACATTTTATCTCACAGGTTTTTTTTTTTTTTTCTCAAAATTGCAAGTTTATGTCACGCATGATTTTATAAATCATAATAGTACGTTTAAAATTATGCAATTCTGAGAAAACAATCAGAATTGTGAGATAGAAACTAGGGATGCGCGGTATACCGGTAATGGAAAAATACCGGTATATATAATATTTCAAATGGTTCGATAACGTAATTTTGCTCAGTTCGGTATTTCATACGCTGCTGTTCCGAGGTTCGTCTATAGGCGGCAGTGCTTCCCAAATTGTTGCAAAACCGGTAAACTTGACAATAGAAAAACGCGATTGATCATCAAACAGATGAAACTCCATCAACGCGCCCGAAACTTGTAAATAAAGACAACAGTAGAAGCGTTATTTTGCATACAAAACAGATGATAAAGGTGAATGAACTGACCTTACTGCACCTGTATGCAAGCGTTGCTATAAATCACCAGGCATGTCACCTGATCGACAGGTGAGTGCATCATTCATCGATCAAAAATTCTGATTTTAATAACTTTTATTCACAAATGATATTGGACAGTAGAGAAGTATTTTTACTTTACTCAAGTCAATTTAAAAAAGTATCTGTAGTTTATTAGAGTGTTTTTATTTGGATTTTGTTTTACCCCATTCCAAAGCATAATGTCATACTTTTTTCTAAACTACATTTCATAAATAAAAGTTGTTGTTTGTTTTACCTTTAATAATTAAGAACATTAACACTGTATTATTTTCTTGTACTCAAGTAAATTTTAGAATTACTTTTACTTGAATAAAAGTAAGAAAGTAATATATTTCTAATGTAATAAAGTATTAAATATTTAATATGAAACATAGTGCAGTAAAAAGTACAATAATATGCTTTGGAATGTTGTGAAGCAAAGTTTTCTAAAGAAAACACTAATGAAGTACAGACACTTGAAAAGTACTTTTAAAGCAGAGTAAAAATACTTTCTGAGTCTGAAATCTAAAAACAGTCAGAGAGACAGAGAGATAATAACGTGATTTTTAATATTTTGACTGTTAGAATAACACTTTACAGTCTTTTACACAAACAATCTTTGTTAAAATTCTGTAGCTATGCTGACCTAACAGTATTACAACACTTATTAATCTAGGTCAGTAATTATTTATAAATGATAAATAAACTAATACATGTTTAGTATGTTAACATTACTTACTACAGTATCGATTTAGTATCGATACCGAGGTATTATATTCTGGTATCGTACCGAAGTCAAAATTATGGTATCGAGCCATCCCTAATAGAAACTTACAATTGCAAGAAAAAAAACAATTCTGAGATAAAAAAAATAATAATAATAATTTAATTTAATGACCTTTTTCCATGTTTTATTCAGTGGTGGAAACAGACTTCCATATAAAGTGCATGTATGTGACCTTTTCTATGGGAACTGTACAGCAGTTTTATCTGCGGCCCGACTTATCTGACAGATCAACACAGACGAACAGCACTGAGGCAGTAAACACACACACACACAAACACACACACACACACAGTGTCATTCCATGCAGTCTTGGCGGGACGGTGGAGGCCACACGGCTCTGCCAGAAGCCACAGTCAGTAATTCACACACACACAGAAATAAACACCCACACACTGTTTTTATGAAATGTATATTTTGCTATATTTCTCTGGAATTTGTGAACCATTTTACCACATGGAGTTTCTTTCTCATTTCGTTCTGGTTTATTTCTTTATTTTGTTATTCACTTACAGATTGATGTTATGGAATGGACAAGCTGCCATCAAATATAAATTCAAGAATATAAATGAAGTTTTAGAAAGTGAAATCCAGACCCTGTGAAAAACAGGGTAGTTTTTTCAAGTAGTTCATGTGCACACCTAATCAGATAATGGAGTTACTGGGTAAAGATAATTGGCTATTGGCATTAGCAAAGCTCAGCGACAGACTTAGCACAGCATGAATTTCCATGTTGGTCCAGACTGGTTTGGCCTGGCAAGTGCTGGTCTGGTGTTGGACCAGCATGGCCTTTCTGCCAAAGCCGGCTGAGTTTAATCTAGTCAAGAAGCCTGCTGGGACACCAGTCCCCAAAACATGATCTGCTGCTGGTTTTGTTAGCCAAGCCCAGAGAAAACATTATTATGGGCAAGGCTAACGGAAAAGTTGACCAAACAGCTGATAAAAACATCACAAATATCCTCAAGTAATCCACACCACTCCGGTCCATCAGTTAACGTCTTGAGAAGACAAAAGTTAAATGTTTGTAAGAAACAAATACATCAAGATGTAACCTCAAACCATTGCTTCCAGCCAAAATATGAGTCCATAAGCTATAAAAGTGCTTCTTCCAATGAAAAAGCCTGAAATTCAATCTCCTGTTGTCTCTCACATCAAAATCCACCCATGTATTTGTTTAGAGTTGTTTGATTTGGCTTGTAAACAGTGCTTGATCTCTGCAGATTTCTCTCCTGTTTTAGACCAGTTGATTTTTTTTCACTGGAGTAAGCGTTATTAGAGATTTTGGACTTTTTTTTTTTTTTTTTTTGGACTGTATTTTTAATTCAAAGCATCATAATGATGGAGTTGTTTCAGCTTTTGTCTTCTCAAGATGTTAACTGATGGATGGAATGGTGTGGATTACTTGTGAATTATTGTGATGTTTTTATCAGCTGTTTGGACTCATTCTGACGGCATTCTGTGAGGACATTTTCAGCATGGTAAATGAACTGATTAAAAGCTTCATCTTTACATTCATGCTGCCATTTTTCCACCTTCAGCCGTTTACATTCCAACAACCTGAACTGCGACTGCAATCTGGCCTGGGTGTCCCAGTGGTTGCGTGAGCGGCCGACCATCGGTCTGTTCACCCAGTGCAGCTCTCCAGCTCCGCTGCGAGGACTTAATGTAGCCGAGGTCCAGAAACACGAATTCAGCTGTTCAGGTAACAAAAGTCCTTAAAACAAATACAGTAAGCAATCTGTCTTCCAGTCTCTTCACTCAACATTAGCTGTATTCCACTCATCTGATTTGAAGAACAATGACTAGCTCCGTGTTTTGATGTCTGCTAATTATTACTCTTATTCATTACGAATGTGCCTCTGCAGGTCAGTCTGAAGACACTATCGTTCAGTCGTGTAGTTTTGCCACCGGCTCGTGTCCGGCCGCCTGCACCTGCAGTAATAATATTGTGGACTGCAGAGGGAAAGGACTGACGGCGATCCCGGCCAACCTGCCCGACAGCATGGCAGAGATGTAAGTTCCTTTAGTACAAATAGTAGAACATGGTGCAAGCAACACCAAGATTGTGGGTTCAATTCTCAGGAAATGCATGAACTGATAAAATGTATATCTTGAATGCAATGTAGGTTGGTTTGGAACTAAAATCATACAAACTGATCTAAAAACCCACAAAGGCCAGTATCATGTGAATCATTTCTGATTGCTCAAAAAAAAAAATTAAATGTTAAAAAAAAATATTTAGTTTTACGAATGTTAAGGGAACATCTTATTTTGTCATTTTGCGAACATTAAGAGAATATATTTTTTGAATGTTCTCTAAAAGTAGTAACATTTAAAAAATGTTAGATTAAAGTTCCTGTAATTTAAATGATAGAGCATGATGCAAGCAACACAAAGGTTGTGGGTTCAATTCCCAGGAAATGCATGAATTGATGAAATGCATACTTTGAATGCAATATAGGTCAGCTTGGATAAACTAAAATCACACAAACTGATCTAAAAACCCACAAAGGCCAATATAATATGAATCATTTCTGAATGTTCAAAACATTCTCTTTTTTTAAATGTTTAAAAAAATATATAGGTTTTACAAATGTTAAGGGAACATCTTATTTGATAATTTTGCAAACATTATGGAAATATTTATTTTGAATGTTCTCTAAAAGTAGTAACATTTAAAAAATGTTAGATTAAAGTTCCTGTAATTTAAATGATAGAGCATGATGCAAGCAACACCAAGGTTGTGGGTTCAATTCCCAGGAAATGCATGAATTGATTAAATGTATACTTTGAATGCAATGTAGGTCAGCTTGGATAAACTAAAATCACACAAACTAATCTAAAAACCCACAAAGGCCAATATAATATGAATCATTTCTGAATGTTCAAAACAATCTTTTTTTTTAAATGTTTGAAAAAAGTGTAGGTCATATGAATATTTTTCAAACATTATGGGAATATTTCTTTTGAATGTTCTCTAAAAGTAGTAACATTTAAAAAATGTTAGATTAAAGTTCCTGTAATTTAAATGATAGAGCATGATGCAAGCAACACAAAGGTTGTGGGTTCAATTCCCAGGAAATGCATGAATTGATTAAATGTATACTTTGAATGCAATGTAGGTCGGCTTGGATAAACTAAAATCACACAAACTGATCTAAAAACCCACAAAGGCCAATATAATATGAATCATTTCTGAATGTTCAAAACAATCTTTTTTTTTAAAAGTTTGAAAAAAGTGTAGGTCATATGAATATTTTTCAAACATTATGGGAATATTTCTTTTAAATGTTCTCTTAAAGAAGTTATTTTCAAAAAATGTTAAAGTTCCTGTGATTCAAATGATGCAAGCAACACCAAGGTTGTGGGTTCAGTTCCCAGGAAACACTTGAACTGATAAAATGTATACCTTAAATGCAATGTTGGTTTGGATAAACTAAAATCACACAAACTAATCTAAAAACCCACTAAGGCAAGTATCCTGTAAATCATTCCGGAATGCTCAAAAACATTTTTTTTATATATATGTTAAAAAAAAATCTAGGTTTTATGAATGTTAAGGAAACATCTTGTTTTATCATTTTGCAAACATTATGGGAATATATCTTTTAAATGCTCTCTAAAAGGAGTAGCATTTAAAAAATGTTAGATTAAAGTTCCTGTAATTTAAATGATAGAGCATGATGCAAGCAACACCAAGGTTGTGGGTTCAATTTCCAGGAAATGCATGAACTGATCAAATGTATACCTTGAATGCAATGTAAGTCAGTTTGAATAAACTAAAATCACACAAACTGATCTAAAAACCCACAAAAGCCAATATAATATGAATAATTTCTGATTGTTAAAAACATTTTTTTTTTCAAATGTTTAAAAATATATAGGTTTTACAAATGTTAAGGGAACATCTTATTTGATCATTTTGCAAACATTATGGAAATATTTCTTTTGAATGTTCTCTAAAAGTAGTAACATTTAAAAAATGTTAGATTAAAGTTCCTGTAATTTAAATGATAGAGCATGATGCAAGCAACACCAAGGTTGTGGGTTTAGTTCCCAGGAAATGCATGAACTGATAAAATGTAGACCTTGAAGGCAATGTAAGTCAGTTTGAATAAACTAAAATCACACAAACTAATCTAAAAACCCACAATGGGCAATATAATATGAATAATTTCTGAATGTTCAAAAAATCTTTTTTTTAAATGTTTGACCAAATTGTAGGTCATACGAATATTTTCTAATCATTATGGGAATATTTCATTTCAATGTTTTCTAAAAGAAGTTACTTTCAAAAAATGTTAAAGTTCCTGTGATTCAAATGAGGAAAATGGTTCAATTCCCAGAAAAGGCATTAACTGAATAAATGTATATACTGAATTTAGTGTAAGTGGGTTTGGATAAAAGCATCTGCCTAATGCAGAAGTCTGAGCTTCTGAGGTCGCGTACTAAAACACAAAGGCCAATGTAATGTGAATAACGGGCACGCACAGACACGCACGCACACTGTTACAGCGCACGACTTCCAGACATGAGAGAAGGAAATACAGCCACTTGCGATCTGTCGATTATAGTGGCATGATGTATGACAGATGTATTTGGACACGCTCACAGAGACTGAAAAGCGCAGTCCGCAGAGAGGAGACCACAGGAATGTGCTGTCTGGAATCACTGCAATCCAAAGAATGTAAATTGTGTTTCTATATTTCCTAGCGAGTGCCCTGCTTTTGAAGAGCGGGGAAATTCTGCAAGTGTTTAAGTCGAACCGTTATTGCCTGTGGCTCTAAAGGCACTAAATGACCCTGACAAATGACTTTCCTGTTTTAAACGAGGGTTTTTAGACTGAAAACAACTGCTTTCTGTGGCCTGAACCTGCAGGGTATGCCATTAAAACAGACCCTTAAAAACACCAGCAGCCCCCACAGACACTAATGACATCCAAAGGCCGACAAAAAGACGCACCGCATCAGCCTTTATCAGCGCCGCTGATGTTCACTCTGTTCTCTAAGTTTTTGCCACAGAGACGTTGTTTGCATGAATGTTTTCTATGACAGATCGTTCCAGCCAGGCCACAGAAATCATGCACACATGGGAGTTCAGACTATTTTTGGAAGAATGTGGTATTTACATGTTTATACACAACATTTTTTTATTACCAAAAAAGCAACAACTTGTCAACCACCTTGCAAATGGACAGTACATGTTAAGGTTGGAATTCTTTACACAACTTTATAAATCTGAACAGATTTCAAACACCTTCAACACACACTTGCCGACTTTGTAAATGGTTAAATAGAACCCAGTTTGGGCATCAAACAATAAATGAATAGGAATCCCACATTACCAGAAACATGTTCTAAAATCAGTCCTACTGTACATATCAAACATGTTTGATTTGCTCCAACTGGACAGAGTCTAAAGATAAAAAATATATCTGGAGTTTTCTGCAAAATCTGTTAACTTTGACTCACAAATATCTGCAGACTGGCTCACACTTTCAGCAAATAACTTCCTGCGCAAAAATGTAGTGTATAAAAGTATACGGTGATTATTGTTAGTCTTCTGTGAAAAAAAAGTGTCAAAACCTGCAAACTGAAGCTTTTTGAATTTAAAAACAAAGCAAGCTTCATACATGAATGTTTTCCACTTTAGTGATGCGTTATTCCAGAATTCAGATATTTTTGTGAAAGGAAAAGTAGCATCAGTTATTCAGTTTCTAAGGAGGATTAATCATCTCCAGATTCTCATACTAGAACTCAGGTTTATGTCTCCATACACATTTCAGTTACATTTCTGGATGATTCTGTGCAGCAACCATGTATTATATAACAGGACGAGATGAGTTACCAATAATTCACTGCATCCCCGTTTTGTTTTACTGATACAGTAGCTTCTGTATCTATTTTGGAGCCAATGAGTCTATGAAGCACTAGTATAAAGTGAGAGCAGACACAGAGCCAAAAAGAAAAGAATATAGACTACACTGAAAAAAAAAAAGATTTTCTTACTTGGTATTTTTGTCTTGTTTCCAGCCAAAATATCAAAAAATTCTTAAATCAAGAAGGATTTTCTAGACAAGTAAAAAATTATTGTCTTGTTTTCAGAAAACAAGTTTTTGCTTAGAACAAACTAAATAATTATTTCAAGCAGGAAACAAGATTATTTCGCATATCTCACTGGCAGATATTTTGCTTGTTCTAAGCAAAAACTCACTTAATTTTGACTTATTTTTCTGAAAACAAGACAATATTTTTTACTTGTCTAGAAAATCCTTCTTGATTTAAGAATTTTTAGACATTTTGGCTTAAAACAAGACAAAAATTCTTAGCAAGAAAACCATTATACATAGAATATGCTCTAACAAGAAATGCTCCTTCATTGCTGTGGTGGTCGAGTTCTAGCAGACCCAACAAATGACTGGAATGATTCTGGAAACAAGCTAAACACTTCAAGTAGCCAGAAAGCCATTTGTACTAGATGTTCAAGTGATTCAATGACCCTGGTAATGAACCAAATAGAAAATCCAGAGAGCTCATCGAGGGTAGACACGCACAAGACTGTGACTGCTTGACTGTGGCTGATATGGAGTGTGGGATGTGGATTTGAGATGTCAGTGAGACAAAACAGAGAGCAAAAAAATGTGACTGTTGCAGTAATGCTTTTTCTGTATTCCTCTTTTCGCAGACGACTGGAACAAAACAGCATCAAATCCATCCCTCCTGGAGCATTTTCTCCTTATAAGAAACTGCGCAGAATGTAAGTTTTCAGCATCTGAGATCTCATGTGTGCAACATACTTTAGCAACCAGATCGAATTCACATTGCTCAAAGTGGCCTATATATTGATTAAACTTGTTCAAACAGAATCCAGTATATTTAGTCATATAAAACTCATGCAGTGGCTGAGCGATGCTGGAATCCACCGTACTGACTTGTAACCCTGCTCTAAATGGACTGGAGACAGCTGGAGACAAGGTTGATGTGGTCGACCACCTTGAACTAGCAAAAACCAGCCTGACCTATTTAAATAGTGCGATATTCACAGTTGACATGTAGCACAGCTTGTGAAACCCCAGATCTACACCGCTCTGCAAATTCCCATCGCATCTTGTCAGGGAGTATTTTCTCTCGGACTGTTTGCAGCGCTGTACTGGCGTGTGGTTTGATGGCTAGACCACAGGCTTATTAAAGTCTTCTCCAGGGCCTATAATGCCTGCCGTTTACTAATAGTCCTCACCACAGCGCCACCACAGCAGGGCTGGAGGTTCAGAGCTACCCATTTACATACCTACAGCCACATGTGCCAAAAACAGCCCGACCCAGCGAGATACAGGCCAGCTCTCTTTACCCCAGATCATGCACTGACACGATCTGAGCCAGAAGTGTGTCTTAAATCTCCTTCTGTTTCTTTTTACAGAGATCTCAGCAACAACCAGATTTCCGAAATCGCTCCTGATGCCTTTCAGGGCCTGCGCTCCCTAAACTCACTGTAAGTGTGTGTGCTGTATGTACACTAGAGGACGCCGTGTTTAGCACGTCAGAAGAAGTTTTGAAGCGAAGTGTTGTTTGGGTTGATTGTGGCTTATCTTATGAATATTAATTAGGCCATGCTGGGTAACCTTTCTGGGCGTAAACTCATTAATATTCATGGACAATCTATCACTGCATTCTAACTTTCTGTATATCACCAAAGGTGCTGTATGTTTATGCGCTGTGATTTTTAATTCAAATCCATCAGTTTGAGATGTTAAGTCAGCAGATTTATCCACGGATCTGTCTACTTTTATTCTTAAAGTCAGCATGAAATGAAATTCACTCTGTCTATCTTATTGTGAACAATTTATGCTTGCATGTTTTGTATTTTTTTACATCACAATGTGAAAGAAAAGTTCTGTTGCTACTTTTGTTTCATCGCAACCTTAACATTTGCTGAAAATGTGCTCACCCTCAGTTCATCCAAGATGTAGATGATTTTGTTTCTTCATCAGATTTGTAGAAATGTGTCATTCCACCACTTGCTCGCCAATGGATCCTCTGCAGTGAATGGGTGCCGTCAGACTGAGAGTCCAAACAGCTGATAAAAACATCACAATAATCCACATCACTTGAGAAGCCAAAAGAAACAAACCCATCAAGACATTTTTAACTAAACTTCCAGTCCATAATCTGTAATAACACTTCCTCCAATGAAAAAGCAGTCTGAATCAGGAAAGAAATCTGCAAAGATCAAGCACCGTTTACAAGCCAAAACAGCACTAAACAAATATGTGGCTAGATTTTGATGTGACAGACAACTGGAGATAGAGTGGTATTTTAGAAGGAAGCAATGAATTGAAGTTAAAAATGCCTTGATGTATGTGACCCTGGAGCACAAAATCAGTCTTAAGTAGCACAGGTATATTTGTAGTGGTAGCCAACAATACATTACATGGGTCGAAATTATCAATTTTTCTTTTATGCCAAAAATCATTAGGATATAAGATCATGTTTCATAAACATATTTTGTAAAGTTCCTACCGTAAATATATAAAAACTTTTTTGATTAGTAATATGCATTGCTAAGTACTTCATTTGGACAACATTTTAAAACTTTCTCAATATTTTTATTCCAGATTCCAGATTTTCAAATATTTGTATCTGTTTGTTTCTTCTCAAGATGTTAACTGATGGACTGGAGTAGTGTGGATTACTTGTGGAATATTGTGATGTTTTTATGAGGTATTTGGAGTCACATTCTGATAGCACCCATTCACTGCAGAGGATTCATTGGAGAGACAGTGATGGATTGACACATTTCTCCAAATCTAATGAAGAAACAAACTCATTTACATCTTGGAGGGTGAGTAAATTTTCTTTTTTTTGGTTGAAAAAGTCCCTTTTTCTTTAATCCATACCAGAATTGTGTTTCTGACGCAGGCCAAGAGAATTGTATATTTTAATATCAGCTGACAAAATTGTATCGCCCAAAGGGCTTCAGTAACGGTTCTAGCACTGTGGTCTGTTTTGAGATCTGAATGCTGTCGTATGATCTTGAGCAGTATAGATTGAGCTGGATGTGTGTATGTGTCTTCTGCTGACTGTCTCTCTGATGTTCAGGGTTCTTTACGGCAACAAGATCACCGATCTGCCCAAAGGAGTGTTTGACGGACTCTACACCCTTCAGCTGCTGTGAGTGTGAGAGTCTCTTCCAGAGCAAGATTTTTCACTGCTCAGAGGTTGCGTAAGAGTAAAGAGCCATAAAAAATGTGGATAGAACCACTGAGATCATTTGGTGTTTCATCATTTGCTCTCCATTGGAGAATCCATTGAGATTTTAAAGAATTTCATTCGTGGTTGTTCTTTTGTAAGAGCTGGGAAGTACTTAACAGGTGGAGTTTGAAAGGTGGAGTTTCTTATAAAAATGAATGAAAAGTGCTACTTTGTGTTTTGTTGTTTCATCAGCATCTCTCTGTTCCTCATGTGTTTCCAGCCTTTTGAACGCAAACAAGATCCACTGTCTTCGTGCCAACACCTTTCAGGACCTGCAGAATCTCTCGCTGCTTTCTTTATATGACAACAAAATCCAAACGCTGGCCAAGGGCACCTTCACCTCGCTGCGTGCCATCCAGACCCTGTGAGCTCACACACATTTTGATTGATTTTTAAACAATATCCTTTTAGAATTAAAAAAGAACCTGCTTGCTCTCATGCCTAATGTTAACCAAACAGATTTAAACCTAGTGATTATATTTGCAAAAACCTGCAGTAAGTAATGAAGCTGTATGAGTATAGCCCTGTGTGTTGTTCCACTGATCTTGCATGTGAATGAGAGAAACTGTAGGCATTTGATTAGATTACCTAAGTGCAATCTAAAAATTACATTTTAATTTGTAATCAGTACCCGTTTAGAAGTATTCTGCTTATACTGCTGGCTGCAAAGTTTCTGGTGAATTCATGATCATGTTTGACATGTTTCTTCATAAACACATGGCAAGCTGCAATTCTAAACATTACCACTTAATCCAGTCATGAAGAATTGTGTAAAAGTGACTAGAATGCACAGCAGAGCATGCAGGTGTTGATAAAGTGAATGTGTTTGTCTCACTGCAGTCATTTGGCTCAGAATCCCTTCATCTGCGACTGTAATCTCAAGTGGTTGGCTGATTACCTGCGCTCCAACCCCATCGAGACCAGCGGTGCTCGTTGCACAAGTCCTCGCCGCCTCGCCAACAAACGCATCGGCCAGATCAAGAGCAAGAAGTTCCGCTGCTCCGGTAAAACACTGGTGCTTCAACCTTCAACACGATCCTCAAAACCACAGACCGTAAAAAACAAAACTACCAATGTAACCTCAAACTTTATACGCTATTCAGAACTAAATTACGTTTAATCACAAAAACATCAAACACACAGTCATACTGACTATCCATTACACACTGTGTGATTTGTCAAATACAATATGGCCATGACCTCTTACTGTACTGAATTGTGTTTTCCACATGAAAGATTACAGTCAATGTGCAGGTAAGATGAATACTATCACATTTTAGCAGCCGCTGAATATACACTAGCAGTCCAAAAGTTTGGAATAATTCATGTTTTTGAAAGAACTCACTTCTGCTCACCAAGGCTACATTTATTTGATCAAACATACAGTAGAAGTTGTGAAATATTATTACAAGTTTAAAAAGAACTGATTTCTGTAATTGTAATTGATTGCTGTGATCAAAGCTGAATTTTCAGCATCATCACTCAGTCTTCAGTGTCACATGATCCTTCAGAAATCACTCTAGTATGCTGATTTGCTGCTCAAGAAACATTTCTGATTATTATCAATGTTGAAAAGACTCGTGCTGCCAAATATTTATGTGGAAACTGTCATACGTTTTATTTTTCATGATTCGCATATAAATAGAGAGTTCAAAGGAACAGCATTTAGTTAAAAAAAGAGGTATTTTGTAACATTATAAATGTTTTTTTACTGTCACTTTTGATCAATTTTATACAACGAATGTCTCTTGAGCAACAAATTAAATTGTAATAATGTTTTACACTAGTACTGTTAGTTTACAGTACTTTTTGATCAAATAAAAGCAGCTTTGACGATTAGAGGAGACTTCTGTCAAAGACATTTAACAAACCCAAACTTTCAAACAGTGTTGTTTTGGAAATTACAGATCGTGATCAGGTTCCTCTGATCACAGATGATTTCCAGCGCTGTTTAATGAAGGCTTAAAAATATCATGATTTGTTTTCACAATTATATACAGGAATCTCTAATTATTTTCCGTGTTAAATGTAGTGCTTGAATGCAGTGTTTGATACTGAGAAGCTTAGAAAAATACAGTTTGCAGAGCTGATTCTCACACATGCATTTTGTCCAGGCATTGTGCCTGTACACAACAGCTGGTGAAATGGATTGATACACATACCAAAACACAAGCCAGAATAATGTAAAATCTCAATTTTTCATGCTGAGCACCACAGCACTGTACTACTGCATACACACTACACAAACAAAGCCTATAAAGTAATACTCCATACTGTTGCCTTCCAAAACTGATATGTGACCGTGGACTCCAAAATCAATCATAAGGGTCCATTTTTGGAAATCTGAAAGCTGAATAAATAAGCTTTCCCTTCATGTATTTATGTTTTGTTAGGATAGGACAATATTTGGCGAGAAAATCGCCTTTAAAGTTGTCCAAATCAAGTTCTTAGCAATGCATATTACTAATCAAAAATTAAGTATTGATATATTTATGGTAGAAAATGTACAAAGTATCTTCATGGAACAATATATTTACTTAAAATCCTGATTTTTGGCAAAAAAGGAAAATCGATAATTTTAACCCATACAATGTATAGAGGGTATGCATTGACGTAATTTTCCCACCAGAACACGCCTCCTCAGCCGGACTGAGTGGCAAAAGAACCAGCTGCGTGAATGGATTTAAATAGGGAAGCTGTGAAAACGAGAGTAAAACAAAACGATAATCCTTTTGCTGGACTTGATATAATGTTCCTTACTTACCAAATATCCAGTGGTCCATGGATATTGATATGCAACCAGGAATTGTGTTTCCTGACATTTATATGTGCCTGATTTCAACGCCAGGGAAATAAACAAAGCAGATTTGCCTGGGAACACATTTTGTAAATACAAAATAGGTTGGTCTAAACCCCGGTGATCACTTATATCGTATGTTATATACATGGTTATATCATTCAGCCCAAAATCTTACACAGTTTTCTGTCAGTGTTTATTTAAAAACATGCAGGTGTGCATAATTTAAGATGGTAAATATTTTATTGATGAGCTGTCAATATGATATGACAATACAATTTACAAGGGCATGCTTTTACAGCAAAACTGTACATAGTAACATGAAGTGCAAATCCGTGTTTCACCGTCTGGAGTCCATTTGTTTCTTTGAATTGCAGCGATTCATTTGCTTTTCTTTTTTGTAGCTTTCGTCAGCCTGTAAAAATATACCTCAGGTTTCTTGTCAAATCTCTTTGTACAGTCAATCGCAAAGCTCGTTCTGGTTTTAGAGGTGTTTTGTGTGTTCTGTCGCAGCATTTACGCTGAAACCAATGCTGCCGCTCATTCTTTTTGCCACTAAGTGGGAGGAGCCGGACTCACTCCAGCTGACGGTGACATCACGTGCATACCCTCTGTTGTTGGCTATTGCTACTTAAGACTGGTTTTGTGCTCCAGGGTCATATCTAGTCGATTATCTAATGCTGATCTGTGTCCGTATGCATTTGTATTCTGAGATGCTGATGATGTCTTCTTGTGTCTCCATCACAGCCAAAGAGCAGTATGTTATCCCAGGTGAGTGTGCGTTGCATTCATTAACATGATACTATGTTTGAGCAGCTACTTTAATTATGAAATTATGATGACTCATTTTAGAAAATCATGCAGACTTGGTGGTGGTCTCCTGGAGTGTGTGTGTGCTTTAATTATTGAGCACTCATTATATAACAGCCTAGAGTTTGGTGCATGTAGACACTTCCTCTGTTAAGCTCTTCTGACATTTCCCTGATCACGTCTCATTGCTCAAACGGCTGGAATATGACAGTGCTGTGTTTGCTGCAGGAACCGAAGACACCAGGCTGAGCAGTGACTGTAATAACGAGCCCGTCTGTCCAGCCAAATGCCGCTGCGAGTCCAACGTGGTGGACTGCTCCAATCTACGGCTGAACCGCATCCCTGAACACATCCCAGCATCCACCACTGAACTGTAAGACGACAAACACATCACACAACAAGTGCCAGCGAATGCCAGAAGTCTGCTATTTAATCGCATTTCGCTGTGTTTTTCTCAAGGCGTCTCAACAACAACGAGATCACCGCGATAGAGGCCACAGGTGCTTTCAAGACGCTTTCTCACCTGAAAAAAATGTAAGTGCCGCCATTCTCTCGTAGTCAGACGCTCCGGTTGTGATGCTCCACTGATGTTGCCATTTAATCTGCAGAAACCTGAGCAACAATAAGATCTCAGAGATCGAGGACGGGGCGTTCGAAGGGGCGTCTTCGGTCAACGAGCTGCACCTGACGGCGAACCAACTGGATTCAGTGCACAGCGGGATGTTCAGAGGGATGGAAGGCCTGCGCATGCTGTGAGCCCAGTTTCTGATCAGATTCGGCTGTGATATATCGTTTTCTTTCTGTGAATTGATCTTCACCGCTTTCTCTTCTAGAATGCTGCGCAACAATCGCATCAGCTGCATTCACAACAACAGTTTCACGGGTTTGCACAACGTCCGTCTGCTGTCGCTCTATGACAACACGCTGACCACCATCACACCCGGAGCCTTCGACACGCTGCAGAGCCTCTCGACCCTGTACGAGCCAAACCGCTGCTCTATCTCAACACACATTGGCAGAAATCCTGAGAAGGAGTTTAGCATGTGGTGGTAGAGACAGATGTTTCCTGTAATCATTAACTTGAGCCAGATCATTCCTGGGAAGCCGTGCCATTGGAGCCTGACGGTTTCTTCAGTTGATTTAACTCCGTATTTTCCTCATTTATTCACTCATTCATTGTTACACTGCAAAAAATGCTTTTCTTACTTAGATTTTTTGTCTTGTTTTCAGCCAAAATATCTAAAACAAGCAAAATAATCTGCCACTGGGGTGAGCAAAATAATCCTATTTCAAGCTGAAAGATAGATTATTTTGCTTACCCCATTGGCAGATTATTTTGCTTATTTTTTCTAAAAACAAGACAGTAATTTTTACTAATTTTTCCTCTTGATTTAAGAATTTTTTAGATATTTTGGCTGAAAACAAGACAAAAAACTAAGCAAGAAAAGCATTTTTTGCAGTGTATCATTTGACTACTAAAGGTTACCGCTATACTGTCAAATTTTCCCATCTCAGGCCAAAGGTACCAAGGCTGAAACCATCAGAATCCAACCCCAGACTTGTTCAAGTGAAAAAATCAAAATAGACTTATATTTTAGAGTTTCTGGCAACAACTCATAATGTGTCATTTTGGCCAACCCACTACTTTCATTGCTGATTATGTAGGTAAAAGTGGATACCATACATGACGCTGCACCATACACTAGAGATCCAGTTTTGTGTGTAATGAATTACAAAATAATCCTCCATTGAAAGAGTAGTTTGTCGTTTAGGACTTAGTTTGGTGCTACTAAAAAGGCTAATTAATATCTTTTGTGTGTGTGTGTGTGTGTGTGTGGCAGAAACCTGCTGGCCAACCCGTTCAACTGTAACTGCCATCTGGCGTGGTTGAGCAGCTGGCTGAGGAACCGTAAGATCGTGACTGGAAACCCACGGTGCCAGCGGCCGGCGTTCCTCAAAGAGATTCCCCTGCAGGATGTAGCGCTACCAGACTTCCGCTGCCAAGAGGGTACACGCTCTTCTCTTTATAAATATTGATTTGACACACTGCGTTGTTGCATTTTCACAGTATGATGATTCACTGCCTCTGTGTCTGTGATGTGGGCAGATCAAGAGGAAGCGAGCTGCACGCCGCCCGTCCAGTGTCCCACCGAGTGCACCTGTCTGGAGACCGTGGTCCGCTGTAGCAACAAACACCTTCACGTCCTGCCCAAAGGAATCCCGCGTAATGTCACTGAGCTGTGAGTCAAAGCTCTGAACACCATTACACATTCTGTCTTTGCATCCTGAAGTTCACAGTATCAAGAAATACCTTAGAAAAGGGAGAAAATCACATTCAATCAGAGCACATGTCATAATAATGTGGATCAAGATGAGGACCAATAAAATTTCACAGTGGGCGGAGCTACTAGAACAATTCGGCAATTCACTAATTAAATATTTACTCCGGAATTTAAGATTTATGTATTAGAATTGCATCTAGAATTGGGATAACGCAGTTTTAACAAACTAAACTTACATATGTATATTTGTCATATATAAATAAAACAGGTCCGGTTTCTGTACATTCAGTTATGAACTGAATGTGTTTTGAATAAACAATAACCAGCTTTATATGATTATCATCAAAAAGTCCAGAGTGTGAACTCTTCATATATATATAATTGCCTGCCAACTGTGCTAAAGCAATAATTCCCGAATTCACTATTCAATAATAAATCTTCAATAAATCATGAATCGGGTAGTCGTGACTGGCAGCGCTAAGCTTCTTATGACAAATAATCATATTGTTTTATAATAGGTTTAGATGGAGCTAGGCCAACAATAACACAACCCTTATAAAATTAACAATGAATTTACTATAAATCCAATCACAATGGTTACTTGTCACGTGTCGTGTAGGGAGGACAAACGAGGAGAACGAGGTTGAGATCAGGAACAAAACAAGTCTTTTAATAACAAAATCCACAGAATAAATCCAACAAGAGACACGCACACAAAGACGAGAACGGACAACCAAACACTGAACAGAATCCAACTTAAATAGGGTGGTAACGAGACACAGACAGGTGATCGTGATTAACTAATAATGACATAATTAGGGGAGGGACAGGAACAAAACCAAATAAGGACAAAAAGGAAATGGAACAAACCAAAGACAAAAGGGGCTAAACCAAATCAAAAACACAACAAAAGAGTCTCAAAACCTGACATTACTATTGTTAAACCATAGTAACCACAAATTAACCTTGGTTTTGCTACACTTGCCATAGTTACCATAGAATTTGTAAAACTAATAGAAATATATGATTTTATTATAATAAAATCATGGTGAAAAATACGACACATGTTCAGTATTAGGATTTTTATATAAATATATTGTAATCATGTAGTTTTTATTGTACTGATTTTGACATTTAGGCAACTTAGGCTAAGCCTAAGGATTTAAATGTTTTTTATGTGATGGCAATACAAAAAATTAGGGTTGTCCATGTTTCAGAATTTGTTGTGGGTGAATGGGATGGCCTGGATGAATGTGAGATCTCCTGGCCTAAATTTTTTTCCCAGTCCGCCCCTGGGTTCAAGACAAACAAAATGGCCATTAATAATCATTAAAATGTTCCCGCCCTTTTTTATTTTCAGAAATCGACTTTTTTGTACTCCTCATAGGGCATTTGTCCGATTTACTCAAAACTTGACATGCATCATCTAGAAACCTGATGGCAAAAAATGATCAAAAGAATTTTGATGGGTGATTCACACTTGTGACAGGATGCCAAAAAGTTTAAAGTAGGCGAAGCCATTTTTTCTTAAAATGCCCTAAAAAACTCTTGAATGGAATGAGATATTATCACCAAACTCAGAACACATATGAATGAGCTCAATATTTAGTCAAATTACAAAAAATAGGGAGTTTGATCACTTGGTGGAGCTATAACAGGAAACAACTTTGAACACCTTTTAAAACAAGGTTAATGAAGACTGATTGGCTCATGGCTCTAGATGTCAGTGAGAAATTTGAAAGACATCATTTGTAAACCTGTACACATATACTTCATCTGAAAACTGAATAAATTCCATTGTAGTATGGTTTGTTATGATAGGACGATATTTGGCTGAGATACAACTATTTGAATATGTGGAATCTGAGGGTGCAAGAAAATCGCCTTCAAATTTGTTCAAATTAAGGTCTTAGCAATGCAAATTACTAATAAAAAATTACATTTTGATATATTTACTGTAGGAAATTTACAAAATATCTTCATAGAACATGATCTTTACTTAATATCCTAATGATTTTTGGCATAAAAGGAAAATGGTTCATTCTGACTTATACAATGTATTTTTGACTATTGCTACAAATATACTTAAGACTGTTTTTTTTTGCTCCAGCTTCACATATGATCTCATTCTGAACAACTTTGCCTCTAGAACCACTGTTGTCAATCAAGTGGTTTGTTAAATATCTGACATTATGTAAAAAAGCTACCTTTTTGAACTCATCCTAGACGGTTCGTCCGAATTTTTGATAGACTCAATCGTTCGCAAATAACGTTCAAATGAATTTGACAAAGAGCTCGCCAAAGTAGACACAAGGCTATGTCTCCTTAACACTTCATTGTATTCAGACCAAACTTTGAGATTTGTCGACCATGTTGTGAGTTTATCTGCACAGTTTCAGCACAGTGCCACCTAGTGGCCAGGAGATATGAAAAATACCAATATGGATCTAAGGATCTATGTTTCTCTGCAATTCTTTATCATATTGGCACCAAATTATGTGTGTGTCATCATCACCCCTAGTTAACCACACCATGTTAATTTGGGACCAGTGCAACCTATTGGTCAAAAGTGACAGATCATTAAATAATATTTGTAGTGATTTTATGATTTTTCAGCCTTATAATGTCTATTTGCTCAAAGTTCTTAAAATGCTTGAACACTGGTATTTTCTGCTTGCAGCCATGTTTGTATTTAAATTTTATTTAAAACTGTAATTTTATCATAAATCTTAAATTTAGGCCTAAATATTTTTGAGTGTTGTTGTTGGTTACAAAAATTCTTAGAGGCTCCTTAACAGATCTCTTATCACACCTGGTTTGCACATAGTGTTTCAGGATACCATACAGCCGAAATACAGACAGTTCATCTCTGCTTAGATTTATCTTGATCTGGTTTTAGACTTCATCTGATTCCAAACACACACACACACACACAAAGATAAAACCATAAGTGCAAAACCTTTTTTTTTTTATCAGTATATGTCAGTAGTGGTCAGAGCTGTAGTGTGTGTGTGTGTGTGTGTGTGTGTGTGTGTGTGTGTGTGAAGTAGGAGTGTAATAAGCGTGGTTTTCAGTGGGAGTGACACACACAGCCAGCCAGCAGATGCCTGTCGTTCTTCCGAGCGTGAAAACCTCTCATTTGGCCAGAGCTCTCACTGACTCTAGCCAGGTGTGCTGCTCTCTCAGCCCGTCATTATAGCTGTCTCCTCCTACCAAAACACTGTGACCAGGTGCTGAGAGGCTGCGTCATTCCTGCCAAATGCCCAGCAGACTTTCACACACACTTTGTCTCTAAGCTACACACACACCACATACAGACACAAGGACAATGCATCATAAAAGTGTTCCACTCAAGTCTTCTAAAGTCGTATGACTGTGAGAAGCAGATACATTATCTCACAAAAGTGAGTACACCCCTCACATTTCAGGAACTATTTTAATATATCTTCTCAAGGGACAATACTATAGAAATAAATCTTGGATATATTTTAGAGTAGTCAATGTTCAGCTTGTATAGAAGTATATATTTACTGCCCTCTGAAAATAACTCAACATACAGCCATTATTGTCAAAATAGCTGGCAAGACACAATTATCTTGGTACTCCTCACCAGGGCATCGCCACACATGCTGGACACCATCTGAGCCAAACAAGTTTATCTTAGTCTCATCAGACCATAGGACATGGTTCCAGTAATTCATGCTCTTGGACAAGTTGTCTTCAGCAAACTGTTTGCAGGCTTTCTTGTGAGCCAGCTTCAGAAGAGGCTTCCTTCTGAGATGGCGCCCATGCAAGCCGACTTGTTGCAGTGTGCAGCGTATGGTCTGAGCACTGACAAGCTTAACTTCTACTTCTGCAACCTTTAAAGCAATGCTGGCAGCACTCATGCATCTGTTTTTTTGAAGTCAGATGCTGCGCCTGACACACAAAACGATTAATCAACTTCGTTGATCAACCCTTGTGAAGCCTGTTCCGAATGTAACCCATCTTGGAAAACCTCTGTATGACCCTGACCACTGTAGTGTAACTCAATTTTCAGGGTGTTACTGAACCTCTAATAGCCTTGGCTATCTTTGTGGGGAGTAACAATGTTAATTCTCAAATCCTCAGAGAGTTCTTTGCCATGAGGTGTCATGTTGAACATCCAGTGGTCAGTATAAGAGAATTTTACTTAAAGCACCAAATTTTAACTGCTCTAATACAAGATACACAACTATTGTCCTGTCAAGCAGACAAAAACATGAACATGATGAATAGGACATGTGGCTTTGCATGGTTAAACAAGATTTACATTTACATTTACATTTAGTCATTTGGCAGACGCTTTTATCCAAAGCGACTTACAATAGAAGCAATCAGAGCAACAAGAGAGCGACAGTGTATAAGTGCTGAGGCAAATAAGATACAAGATACTGATGTTATCACTTAGTATGTACTCACTTTTGTTGCCAGCTATTTGACAATAATGGCTGTATTTTGAGTTATTTTCAGAGGACAGTAAATCTATACTGCTGTACAAACTGCACATTGACTAATCTAAAATATATCCAAGTTTAATTTCTATAGTATTATCCCTTGTGAAGATGTACTAAAATGGTTGCTGAAATGTGAGGGGTGTACTCACTTTGTGAGATAATATGCAGATCTGTCCTCTGAATGGCTTTAACAGTGAGTGTGTGTTTCTGCAGGTATCTGGATGGAAACCAGTTCAGCGTGGTGCCAAAGGAGCTGTCCAACTTCAAAAACCTGCAGCTAGTGTACGTCTCTCTCTTACTGTTTGACAGACATGTGTTCTTAGACAAGCTGTCATCTTGGTTTAACAATCATCTTGTGATCTTTCATTTCAGAGACTTGAGTAACAACAAAATCAGCTCGTTGACCAACTCTTCGTTTGCCAACATGAGTCAGCTGACCACCCTGTATGTCTTCAACAACACTAATGACGCATTAATAACTCAGCTGTGAAACTGAAATCTCACTGTTTTGTCTGATTGTGTCCTGCAGGATCCTGAGCTATAACGCTCTTCGCTGTATCCCGACTTTGGCGTTTGGAGGTCTTCGATCTCTCCGCTTGCTGTACGTACTGTAGCTCTTTACTAACTAACATCAAGCAGTAAAGCTGCCTTTCCATTGTCTTCAGCATTCGAGTATGATTAAGGCTTTTCACCCTCTAGTGGCAGTCGCACAAAGCTTTCAATCTGTGAAGCAGCCGTTTCCTTTCACTTAATCACCATAGTAGAATGAATCAATTATGTACGGAGCCCCAGACATGACATGCACGAAAAAATGTTTATATCATGGCTACGAATTAATAATTACTTCCCATGACTTACTGATACATCAGCACGATATACTAATTCATTACCTTGTTTTAAGTAAATCGTGAGCATGTTTTACTAATTTATGACCTTATTTTAATGAAATCGTGGGTAAGTTGAACTCCTGTTCACAAATTTCATAAACCTATCGTCCTTTTTGCATAGTGAGAAAAGACCTCTACTGCTTCTGTTATGAATAAAGTATAACAGGGCTGTAATGAAGATGTAGCCTCTTCACAAATCATTAAACAAACAGAACTGATTAGTAAGTTACAGTTTACAAAAACAAGGTAACAAATTAGTAAATCATGCTCACGATTTACTTAAAATGAGGTGCCGTATTAGTAAGTTATGGGAATGAATTGTTAACTTGTGGCCATAATATAAATATTCCCACATGTCATTTCTTGGGCTCCGTAATTATAAATATATGGCTACATTCACACACACAAAAAAAAGCAAACAATTGCCAGTTTGTTTGAAAGAAAAGCACAGTAGGTTTTCTAGGGCTAATCGATGTAAATGATTTAGTTAAAATTGTAAAATAATAGATTTTACAGAAATTATGTTTACAAAATAACAATAATAATTCTCACCTAGTTTTGATTATTTTGGCTTCAAAAAAAAGATCTAAAAATGATCATCCACATACACAGTTGCCTTCAGGTCTGTTGTTTGTCATTTTGACAGTGGAAAGGTGCTTAAATGCCTTAGAAACAAGTGATAAATCACATCTTTTTCATGTTAATCTACTTTTTGTTTTTCAAAGTGACGTGATGAGACCGTTAGCAGTGGTTTCTACTACGGTCGTAAATTAGTTTCATGTAGCTCTAGATTAATGAAATATATTATGACTGGCTGTGATTTTGTTGCTGCTTCTCTTAAGGTGACAGATAACAGTGTTAGGACTGTTGTTGCTGTACAGCTGTGTTGTCAGCTAATCATGAAGCAGAGAACAGTGTCTCTGGTTATCCTGCCTGTCATTTGTGCATTCAGTAACTCAACACCAGCTTCTCTGAATTCCTCAGAAGCTGCAGCATGGAAACAGATAAACCTGAGCTCTGGCTGAGGGCAGGTGTCCAACAAGACCTGCAGAAAACACAGCTTGGCTCGTACATGTGTTTCAAGTCATGTTTATTTATATAGAGCTTTGTGCAATACTTTACATTACATAATAGGGTTGTTGTTCAGATCAGTTTAGTTCAGTGTAATTCAGTTTAATTCAATAATTAAGTTCATCAATAATGAAATGAAATTTAGCTGTAAAGCAGTGCTACAGAAGACAATAGTGTCATAAATGTTTAGTTCTAACTTTATGTATTTTGGATTGATGTATTTGAATTACATGTACAGTTTGATCCATTTGGATTACATATTTGACATAAACTAATAAACTTAATGTGATGCATATTAGTTGCACATAAATGAAACAGGTCAAATTTCTGTGATAGGACTAATAAACTGTTTTAAATAAACGGTAACCATTTTTAGATATTTATCATTATTAAATCCATGTCAATCTCATATATGTGACCTGGGACCACAAAAACAATCTTAAGTAGCACAGGAATATTTGTAGCAATAGCCAAAAATACATTGTATGGGTCAAAATTATCAATTATTTTTATGCCAAAATCATTAGGATATGTTCCATGAAGATACTGTGTAAAATTCCTACCATAAATATATAAAAACATTTTTTTATTAATAATATGCATTGCTAAGAACTTTTTAAAGGCAATTTTTTCAACATTTCGATTTTTCTGCACTCAGATTCCAGATTTTCAAATAGTTGCATCTTGGTCAAATATTGTTCTTATATTCTTATAAATATTGTGCTTATTTATTCAGTTTTCAGATGATGTATACATCTCAATTTCAAAAAGTTGAACCTTATGACTGGTTTTGTGGTCCAGGGTCATATATAATACAGTTTTAATAATTGAAAATTAATTGTTTATAACTGTTTAACTAAATGTAATTCACTGCAAAAAAAAAAACAAACTTTTTTGTCTTGTTTTCTAGTACAAATATGTAAGCATTCTTGAATCAGGATACATTTATTTGTAAAATGACGAGAAAAAAAAGATTACATTATTTTTTATTATTATTATTATTGTTTTTTTACAATATTTTTTCGTTTAAAGCAAAAATGCACAACATTTCAATCAATTTCAAACTTAATATCTGAACACTATTACAGAAGTAATTTTGCTTCTTAAGTCGTATCTTGATTTAGGAATGTTTAGATATTGTAATGGAAAACGAGACGAAATACTTAATGCTAATTATATGCACTTTGAATTACATTTTAAAACTATGAGTATTTAAATTTAATAAAATATATGCATGCAAATTGTTAATATAAAAATATACCATGATTTTTTTAAGTGCAGAAATCTGACTTGTTTCATCAATGTGTGACTGACAAATATGAAGTTTAATAGTTTATGTTAAAAGTGTGTGTCCAAATGGATGGAAATTTTATATGCTATTCAAAAACATTTGAATACATTACAGTATTTTTTGAGTATAAACCCCTGCTGAACCCTTTATCAAGATCAAAACCCAGACTCTGTCCTATATTTGAGACAATATGAGCAACATACATCATATCAGCAGTGTGTCCAAAGAAATTCGAATGTCAAAAAAATGTGTAAAGTGCACTAGTAACATTGACGGTTGTGTCTGTTGTGTTCTTCGAAGGTCTCTGCATGGTAATGACATCTCTGAACTGCCTGATGGGATCTTCAGCGACGCTGCGTCGCTGTCACATCTGTGAGTACAGAATGTCCAAACAAATGCATGCGAATAAATATACAGACACACTTCACAAAATACTGTGTGACAAATACTGCACACAAACACAAACAGAGCAGCACATCCAGTCACATCCACATCTGCTTTGCCCTAAAGCTGCAATTTAGAGAGCCGTAAACACACATCAATACTTAAAGCTGTCTTCCCAGGGTTTGTGCTCTGGGTGGTCAGTCGGTGCTGCCCACTGTCTGTCCTCACAACCGTTAACCATCTTCACATGTTACCGCCGACTGCTGAGACTCTGAGAGACCTAGACAGAACGAGCGTAAGCTAACATGTCTGTGTTGCCAGACGCTGCCTGTTATAAAACAGATCTAAAATCATATTGGATGAAGTCACTGAAGCTGATGGAGAATAGCTTACACACACAACATCACTTGAATTCTGTTCTGGCAATAGACGTTTTCTGATTATTTACAGCTGTGGCAGAGTAATAAATTATTATTAGTAATACATGTTATTATCTATTGAACATTGCTGCATTTTGTCATGTAATTGCTAATTGGCATGTTTTGTAAAATCATTAAGCCTAATGAGAGTGTGGGGTGAAGGGATTTTACCTTCCAAATTCAAACTTTACAAATGTCTTGTGGGTTTGGAATGTTAGGAGGATGAGAAAATGATCACAGAATTGTCATTTTTGGGTCAACTATTGCTTCATTTCTGGTAGAATCACAGTAACATGCAGTCTGTCATTTCAATTGTCTTTATTTTGGGAGAGCTGAATGGAATTCAAACATGCTTTGTTCGGCCATTGCAACAGCTTTGTGTTTAGGACGTCTATAGCGCCATCTAGCAATAATGGTGATGTAATACAGTACAAAGCATACATGAGTACAGCCTGTCTGAAACTTTATACAAAAAGACATATTTTGCTTCCTAAAAAATATGTTTCATCAAGCCTGGCTAATCAATAACATAAAAGCTTGTAAATATTAAAAATACTCATAAATCCAAGGCGACTTAGCCACAATGCGTCGGTTGCTTTTAAAAACTTTAAAGCCATGTGAATAAAGGCTTTTTATTTTTATTCACACTTGAGGGCCTTGGATTTATGAGTATTTGTGATGTTTAAAAGAATGACGCATCCAGAGAGCACCAATTTATTGACTTGTTTACACCCCAGCAGCATTTTTTGTATTTTTGAGTGCTTGTAAATATTAATCAAAACAGGATCAAAATGTCCTGTTGCAAAAATGACAAAATAAAAATGTAGGTGTAAGTTAAAGGTAATTTTAATGTGAATATGTTGAATCAAAACATTTGGTTCAGGAGTAATTTGACGATTAACAGTGTTATGTAGCCCATTGAATCATAGTCTAATGCTGAGAATAATGGAACCACTTGGCAGAGAATGGACAGTGGACAGTGGACTTCTTAGTTTCCTGAAATAATCAGGAATTCACTATAATCTTTCCATGAGGGTCATTCTGTGTCAAATCTTCTGGCTTTAAATTTTAGATTTTGCTATTTTTTTCTGAGAAAAGATAGACATGGTAGTGATGAAAGCCGAAATATTAAATGTCACTAATGTATATTTAATGATTAATCCACTAATTTGTAGAGGGAGGTAAAAATGGCAATTTTCACCTGAGATTCAGAGTTGCAGGGGGCAGATGACTTCTGTTGACTTTAGTAATTTTTATGTGCCAATGGTCACCATTCAAAAATGGGAAGACAGCATTTAAAAAAAAAATCTCCAAAGTTTTCTTGTCTGTAACTGTAAGTTGTACATTTATATTTAATGACCTTTTAGATATTGGGACTTTATAAACTTTCCATTTGCCATCTTCATTTTTAAGGCCCTATATGGTTCATTTTCAGAGATATTGGAATTTCAATATGGCTCCAGGAGTATTTCGGTCAAAAACCAAATGTGGCAGTTTGCAAAAATATGATATTTCTTTTGTGTGCCATAAATATTCTATTTCTAAAGTTTGCGTGCCTATAACTCAAGAAGTATTAAAGATATTGCAATGTGATTTTAGTTTTATACACTTTTCACTCAAACACTATACTATATAATTGTTTTGATAGAGGGAAACATGATGAGTTTCTAGTTTCAACATTATTTCTTCTTCAGACATTCTACTTTAAATTAAATAAGTATCAGCTGTATACAAAGTGACCAACATTTGGTTTTCAACCACTGAAAATGGGCAACATTCAACAATCTGGACATGAAGTGAGATCCCCATATCTCTGGGACTGAAAGAAAAGTTTATTAAGGACTAGAATCTAAAATCATATTGCAATATCTTTACGACCTTTTGAGTTATAGGCACGCAAACTTTGAAAAAAGAATATTTATGGCACTCAGACTGGTATGATCTATGCAGTTGTCTGGACAGAAGGAAACAAGATGCATCTCTAGTTTCAGCATTATTTGTTCTTCAGACATTCCTCTTTAAAAGTAAAGGTAGTATCATATATTTGCAAAATGCCTCACATTTGGTTTTAAACTGCTGAAAATGTGCACAATTTACTCTTGGAGCCATACTGAAATTCCAGTATCTCTGGAACCAAACCATATAGGGCCTTAAATTCCTGAATGCCTGAAATGAAATTAAGAAATTAAGATGCCAAAAGGAAAGTTTGTTGAAACCCAATATCTAAAAGGCCATTACGATAATTTCAATACGGCATGCCAACTTTGTAGAAAAAGCTTGAAAAGTGCTTTTACCCATATTTGACAACAATTATTGCTAAAGTCAACTGATTTTACTAACAGGGCTACCAATTTCTGTCTAAAAATAACTTAATGATGCTGCCATCTTTCTGAAGTCATTTTTAACCCCCTGTAATTTGGCTCTAAATCTCAGGTGAAAATGACCCCCCTCTACAAAATAGTGGATTTCTCAGTAAATATTCATCCATGACATTTTTTTTACTTTTATCACTATACATATATATAATATGTATATTAAAAGAAAATATTAACAAAATCTCAGATTTGAGCCAGGGACTTCTGGTTGAGTTGACACGAAGTGGCCCGTGATCTTTATGTTCAGACATGCCTTCAATGCATCTCATTTTGGCTGTCTAAAAATCTGCATTTGTTTAATGCTGATTTAACTGGAGCATATGTGATTGCTCTCAGGGCGATTGGTGCGAACCCTTTGTACTGTGACTGCCGTCTACGCTGGCTTTCTGACTGGGTGAAAACTGGCTACAAGGAGCCTGGCATCGCACGCTGTGTTGGACCGCATGGCATGGAGGGAAAATTACTGCTCACCACCCCTGCCAAGAGATTTGAATGTCAAGGTAGGAAGCATGAGTGGAATGACGATGAGACACTAAAAGCAGAAGTCCATGAAATGCACTGGTTTGACTTCTAGACACTCAGATTCCCGTTGTGCATCCTTGTAGTATGGATGGTTTTTGAGGGACTTTTATTGTGTGTCTGAACAGTGAGGGTCATGTTTCTGTGTGTACAGGTGAAGTGGACACTGCTATACTAGCAAAGTGTAACCCGTGCATGTCCAGCCCCTGTCTGAACCACGGCAGCTGCGAGGCGGATCAGACAGATGGCTACAGGTGTCACTGTTCAGAACGTTTTAAGGTAAGCACACAAAACGTGAGCAACGTGAATGCTGACAGACGGACATGAAACATTTACGCATTTCCTTTCAGGGCAAGAACTGTGAGACGCCGCTCAACGCTTGCGTCAGTGAGCCCTGTAAGAACGGAGGAACGTGCCACATGTCTGGAGAAGAGAATGAAGGCTTTAGGTGGGTCTCAACATCTTTTCCTAATCATTTATTAATGCATGAAGTGATTTAAGGCATACATTGAAGTGCTATTTTTTGTGGTACATTCACAGTGCTTAGAAAGCTTGATCCCTATTTAAAATGATGCATTTGTGTTTTCTCAGCTGTTCATGTGCTGCAGGCTTTGAAGGTCCCACATGCGACATTGACACAGATGACTGTAAAGATAATGACTGTCAGAATGGAGCAACCTGCATAGACGGGATCAACAATTACACATGTTTATGTGCCCCGTTTTACACAGGTACACGTGCTACAACTACTTACTAACAAATAATTTTTTTGTTTTATCAAAACTGCATTTTATTTCCATAGTCCACTTCAAACATTCTACTAACTACAAGTAACATTGCAACTACATGTCAACTGTTATGGTTAGCATCAGAATAAGCTGACATGTAGATAAAAAGTGACTTATATGTTTGACTATCAAAATAAAGTGTAAGCAGATATTCAAGATATGCAAGCAGAGAGTCTACTAATACTCTAATGACTGCTAGTTGATAAGTAGTTGTAAAATTACTCATAGTTAGTAGAAGTTCTAAAGTGTTACCACAAAGAATTTTCAGTTGCACTTTATTTTACAGTATGTGTACTTACAGTGTACTTAGCTAAGAAAGTACTGTGGGTTAAGTTTAGGGTTAGATTCAGGGTTAATACCTAGTTATTACCGAGTTATTGACTATAATAAGTTTTATGTGGAACAGGACTGTAAAATTAAGTACTATTTTCTTTTCTCTCAAATTCTTGTAAGCACATTGTTATTATACCAGACTTACAGATTGCACTGTTTGTGTGTGTGTGTGTGTGTGTGTGTGTGTGTGTGTGTAGGGGAGATGTGTGAGGATATGGAGGACATGTGTTCTTCTACTCGCAGTCCCTGCAAACACCAGTCCACCTGCTTCATCACAGTCACTGGACCAAAGTAACCACATCTCCTTTGACCTAGCAGCCGAATAACAGCCTTTATATTAACCAAATGATCAAATCTTTACAAAGAGCTCTATAATGGTTGCGTACATGTGTGTTTGATTTAGATGTATATGCGCACCTGGTTATGTGGGTGATGACTGCAGTGTGAACTATGACGACTGCAAGGACCACAGGTGTCAGAACGGGGCACAGTGCGTGGACGAGGTTAACGGATACTCCTGCGTTTGCCCCAAGGGCTACAGGTCAGTCCTATACACCATTACCTGAACCCTGTGGAGTGTGGGACATTTGGGGAGATTGCCCTGTCACCTCTCATTACTGTCAGACAACATGCAGACAACACTTCAGCAGACTTTTAATTCTGGAGGGATTTTATCTGACTCAGTATGTGAAGAAGTTAAGGATTTGTTATGTGTGTTGACATAAATCTGTATGCTGGAGTGCACTTTTCATGTTATTCTTGCATCTCCGTAGGATGAATGGCTTTTGTTGTGGTATTCCCCATTCATATGTCATCTTGGATAAAAGTTGTCTCAGTTAAGTGTTTGAGCAAAAGCTGAACTTTCTCTTACTCTTTTTGTACTCACCATTATAAAATTTCCAAAAAATACAGGTGAAGATCATTTGGAAAATAATTTTGCAGTCTGTGATTGCCATGATCCTAGATGGCATTTTTCTCACAATTTATCTAGACCACAACAATCTTAACTATTCTACATTTCTTCCAAAATTTCAGAGTGGCAAATCTGTTAAGCAATATATTGTGAGAGGGCTGTGTGCCACCGTATCCCAAATGACTCATGAATTATAAACCACCAAGTTAACAAAACGATGGACTCCATTGTGCTGAGCAAAAGCGCTTCTCTTTCTGGAGTGTGTTTCCTGAAAGAAACTATGGTTGCAAGTTCTGTTGTTACAAATAGTTCAGTGGAACGTAACGACCATAGTTAGCTAATGATGCTTTTGGAAAAACTGTTGCATCAATGTAAGCGTGCTCGGCCCAGAACATGCATGCCAGTGAGGAAGTGGGGAGGGGCCAAAATCGTGCTCAGGCTCAGTTCAAGGCATGAAACCGTGTAAGTACACCCTAACAGTGTACTGCCTAATTCACATTTTATACCTTAAGAAGCCATTTATTTGCTCAGCTTGGTATAATGCAGTGAAATTAATGATCTCCTTTCAGGCATTATACAAATAGTCACAAAAATGTGCAGTTATGCCAGGACCCAGGGTTGAGAAACACTTAGGTGTTTCCCTTATTTGACACACCAAATTCCGGTCTTGAATCACTCTACTAATAAGCTAATCTGTAGAATCAGGTGTGTCAATAAATCGGCATTGGGGTTCCTCCAGTACCAGGACTGAGAAACACTGGCTAAGGGCAACACCATCACTATGAGAGTTTTCAGCAGATGTACACAATACAAAAACTGTGATACAAGCTCTCATAGTTGTTGAGAATTCTGTGAATTCTTACCACCTATTAATTACTTGTAATTAAGCCCAAGACGAGGGGAACTGATGAACTACCTTAAAAGCATTTCAAGTCAAATAAGGATGATGAGACTCTGGTTTCTGGGTTTAGAGAGAAATCTGGTAAGACTTACATTTATTGTCCAAATAAATATTGCCAGACAGAGTTTGCAGAGTTTAAAATACACCAACACATAATTTCAGCCCCCCCTTGTATCATCACCTTACTGTGGTGGAGGCTTTGAGTGACAGTGACCCTGGCAGCTGTTGTCCAGAGTCTTAGCACATTAGGCAAATTGGTCCCAGGTGATATGCCAGACAAAGAGCATTGCATCCCAATGGAAGGTAGGCTGCCAGACAAAACCAGGAAACCCAAACAGATTGTGAGAGTGTACTAGGAATGTTTGGTGAAGGCTCTTGTCCAGAAGATTTTTAATTCCCACCTTCAGAGGTGCTATTCCTTTTTTCCTGAAAATGGCTAGAGACACGGAGTGTGTGTGGACACATTGGTAGACACAGGTGGTGATGAAGGAGGAGTATTTTACCTTGTGGGGTGATTCGTCTGACTGGTATCAGCCGGAGATTGTGGCCACAGTAGTAGTGGAAGCAAAAACTTGGGTGTGGGAGGAGCTCAAAGAAGCCATTGCAAAGTACTTTCTGGTCAGCCTCAAAGAGGCCGTGGCAAGCCATCAGATGGCATAGGCGGGGGAGGTATGGTCTGGTCCAGGATATTGTTTATTAGGACCAGGAACTGCTGAGATATTGCCTAGAGGTGGAAGAAACACATTGCTGACATGTATGTTCAACACTGTATGGCAGGACTGGGCAACTGTGGTCCTGGAGGTCCACTGTCCTACAGAGTTTAGCTCCAACCCCAGTTAAACACACC
This sequence comes from Cirrhinus molitorella, assembly GCA_033026305.1. NCBI lineage: Eukaryota > Metazoa > Chordata > Actinopteri > Cypriniformes > Cyprinidae > Cirrhinus > Cirrhinus molitorella. The sequence continues at coordinate 7,252,281 of CM065126.1, read as the reverse complement.
TGAACAAGCTAATAAATGTCTTCAAGACCACAACAAAGCTACAGGCAGGTGTGTTTAATTAGGTTTGGAGCCAAATTTTGCAGGACAGTGGCCCTTCAGGACCGAAGTTGCCTAGCCCTGCTGTATGGGGATCAGGAGCAGCACTTGAGGATTGGTGGTTCATATCAAGGGATCACCCTTCTTAGCCTGCTATGGAAAAGCCTATGCCAGTAATGGAAAGACCTTGGTAAGAGAAGGAACAATGGACCAATTGGACGAGTGTGGATCAACTTTCCTAGAGGGGGCATGACATTTTGCTAATGCAATCTACAAGTGTTTTGCCAACTTTAAAAAGGTCTATGATTGCATGGAAGTGTAGGGTACTGGAGCTACTTATGCATGACATCTGGTCCCTATACAACTGGTGCTAGTCAGTTTTTAAGTTTTGTCTGCATTCTCAGCATTAAGTCAAGCTTATTTCCTGGCAGTGTTGGACTCCACCAAGGCTGTCCTATTGTCACCTATGCAGTTTGTGATATGCATGTACAGTATTTAAGGAAACAGCAGAGGAATTGCGTGTTTGTAGGTGTGTCCCTCAGGGTGTTTTTTAATAATTGTGAGTGTACACTCAAGTGTACACTTGGACTGTGGGATGAGGGTCTGTGCCTCCATATCTGAGGTCATGATTCTCAGTCAGGAAAAGATGTATTGTAATCTTTAGGTAGAGAATGAGGTGCTTCTGCTTGAGACTGGTAGGTGGATCAGGGCAGCGGCAGCAGTAATGCGGCCATTTTACCGGGCTGTAGTGATGAGTAGGCCGAACATGTAGCCAATGCTTTCAAGATTGTGGATCCAGCAGCTTAAATTAGTCATTTTTGGTCCTGGTTTGTTTTACAGTTAGTGTGTGACTATTAGGTTAGATTATTTGGTGATGACACTGTGCATCTTTTTTGTGCCTGCTTCGAGTGTCTAGGCCAGGAGTGTTAGACATCTGAACCAGCTAATCAAGCGCTTACTAGACATAGTAGAAACTTCCAGGCAGGTGTGTTGAGGCAAGTTGGAGCTAAACTTTGCAGGACACTGGCCCTCCAGGACCAAGTTTGGGCACCCCTGGTATAAAGGAAAAAATAAGGAAAGGACATGATGTGTGGCCAAGTATGGCCAAATGGTGAATTTGTGCTCTGCATTTCACACACATTGTGAACACGTGGCGCCCGGGGAGCAGTTGGGGGTTTGGTGTCTTGCTCAAGGGTCTCACCTCAGTCATGGTATTGAGGGTGGAAGAGAGTGCTGGATATTACTCCCCCACCTACAATCCCTGCCAGACCTGAGACTCAAACCCACTTTTTTTTGGTTACAACCCGGCTCTCTAACAAACAGGCCACAACTGCCTCCTAGGCAGTCCACAGCTGTGTGTTTAGACAGGTGTTTTTTATGTTTTGACATCTATAAGATATAGTTTGTCGATTCAGCGATTCAGACCTTGCAGTGAAAAGACCGACACAATTGCAGTGTGTGCCTCTTTTCAAGCAGTCTCTCTTATAGATGCTTACTCCAGCAAAAATACTTGCATGACAGAAAATCCCAATTAGATTCGAGATTATCAAAAGTAACCTGAAACATCTTGTCTGCAGTGGACAGCTTTGTGAAGTGCCATCTACTCCACGCTCTCTTTGCGACCTGGCTGACTGTCAAAACAATGCCCCTTGTGTGGAGCGGGGGGGCCATGCACTGTGTCAGTGCCTGGAAGGGTTTGGTGGACCACGTTGTGAAAAGCTGGTCAGTGTCAACTTTGTGGACCGAGACTCCTACTTGCTACTGAGTGACCTGAAGAACTGGCCTCAGGCTAACATCACGCTACAGGTATTTAACAAAGCCCAAACTTAACCAGGGGTCACCAGACTCTGCCCTGGAGGGCCGGTTTTCTACAGAATTTAGCTCCAACCCTAATTAAACACACCTGCACCAGCTAATTGAGGTTCTACTAGGTATACTTGAAGCTTTCAAGCAGGTGTGTTGAGGCAAGTTGGAGCTAAACTCTGCAGGACACTGGCCCTCCAGGACCAAGTTTTGTGAACCCTGCTTTAAACAAATACCGGAGAGATTTGTTTTGTTCACTTACAATGGATCTATTTTGGTTATGTTCTCAGGTGTCCACGGCAGAAGACAATGGCATTCTTCTGTACAATGGGGACAATGACCACATTGCTGTGGAGCTTCATGAAGGTCATGTTAAAGTCAGCTATGACCCTGGCAGCCAACCAAGTCATGCAATCTACAGGTGATCTGGAGTTTTAAGCTGTAATTGTTTTTTCTTTTAATTGAATGTTGGCATGCAGGGACATTATTAATTATGAAGATGACAGATCGCTGCCTTTCATTTTCAAATGATCAAGTAATTTTGCATTTACCACTCAGCAGCTGACTACAAATGAAACATTTATAAAGCTTCAATATAATTTAAATTTCACATCAGATATCTTTCGTGTTTGTCTTACGCAGTACTGAGACCATCAATGACGGTCAGTTCCACACAGTAGAACTGGTGACCTTTGACCAGATGGTGAACCTTTCCATCGATGGTGGTATCCCAACAACCATGGACAGCTTTGGTAAAGTGCAGCCCTTGAGGGGAGAAGCGCCACTATATGTGGGAGGTATGAATATAGTTGTACAAAACTGTCACCACTGTGCACCCATGAACCCACCCAGACATGACACATGCTCTCTGCTCTATTATAACCTTTGCTAGAATCAACAAACCAACTGTAGGATATTCATATCTACATTAGTTTTTCTTCAGTCTTTCAGGTGATTTCACCTACCTGTAATTTTCAAGTAATCCGAAAGACCTTGATTAACTTGTTCACATAAGTTTGATCAGAGTTGCAGATAAACTCATCAATGGCATCAGTGTTCTGCTACATGTGTACCACCAGTTCTTCCCAACACTGCTTTTACATTTTCCTGCTGAATCAGGTATGCCGGTCAGTGTCCACCCCACAGCTCCCCGCATCTGGCAGATCCAAAACAGCTCCAGTTTTCACGGCTGCATTCAGAACCTTTACATCAATAATGAGCTACAAGATTTCACCAAAACCCAGATGAAACCTGGTGTGGTGCCCGGATGTGAGCCCTGCCGCAAGATATACTGCCTTCATGGCATTTGCCAACCTAATGCCGCCACAGGCCCCGTATGCCACTGCCAGCCTGGATGGAGTGGGCAACACTGTGACCAGCCTTTGGCGAACCCCTGCATGGGCAGCAAGTCAGTCAGATTCTTTGAGTGAAATATGCAGATCGGACCAGGGCGCAACAAGTAATGTTCTAATTCCTTCATTCGTTTTACACAGGTGTGTCCACGGGAGATGCATTCCAATGGACATGCAGTCGTACCGCTGTGAATGCCAGGACGGTTTTCACGGTGCCCTGTGCAACCAGCAAGAAGAGCTCTTCAATCCATGCAGAAAGCTGCAGTGCAAACATGGTCACTGTCAGATATCTGACACAGGAGATGCCTACTGTCATTGCGAGGTGGGCTACACCGGAGAGTTTTGTGACAAGGGTAAGAAAACATAAGCACAACCCATTGGGCGTATGATCGCTGTCAATGCTGTTATTGACTTTGTCTATATGCTATTTGGTTAGTAATTGTCCATTCTCAATCTGATGTTTGTTTCAGAGTCTGAGTGCCACGGGGAGCCGGTGCGGGACTTCTTCCAGGTCCAGCGTGGTTACGCCATCTGTCAGACCACACGAATGGTGTCGTGGGTGGAGTGCAGCGGGACTTGCGACACCGGCTCCTGCTGCGCCAGTCAAAGGATGAAACGCAGGAAATACACTTTCGAGTGCAGCGATGGCACATCCTTCAGCGAGGAGGTTGAAAAGACCATCAAGTGTGGCTGCGTGGGGTGCATGTAGAACACAACCACTAGCATCACCACCTCATCACAGTCTGACAGAACCGCAGAAAGAGCCATCACAAAAAGTCAACAGAAATAGATATCATCTTTCATTGGGTATACAGAGACATACCCCACCCCCCCACTCCAACTCCCCACCCTTTATATTTCCACCACAGCCTGAAATTTGAACCCCTTTTTGTCCTTTCGTAAGGTCTCAGAAAGGTAAAAATAACACCAACTCTGCTGAGAGGAAGGCGAGCGAGGTGGTCCCTGGCTTGTTTCAGCCCAAAAGCAGGACAGTAGTCATGTATTAGAAGAAAATGATGGTCTTTTTGACTCTCTCTGCAGTGCAGGACGTGTATTTGAGCACATAAGGCTCCATAATGGTGATGAAAGGAACATCCACATTTCCACCATGCCTGAAAAAAAACTATATGTATGATAAACTGTCTTTGTGGAAGAATACATCCTCGGAGACATGCTGGTAAAATAAAACGTGATGTGCATGGAACGACATGCCGTCTTACCAGATATTTCCAGTCGTTTTGTGTTATGGGTGGCACACGGGACTCCTCCATGTGTCCCTGCCCCAAATCCACTGCAAATATGACATCATTAATAAACTACATGGGGGCCGAAAATACCCAGCAGCCTTCCATGTGAACGTGTGAAGAGCTTTGCGACGCTCCTGGTGCCATAACATAGAGTTACGCTGATGGAGGGGAGCTTCTTTACAATATTTTGACTTTCGATAGGTCGAGCAAAAGGATCCATTCGATCTATTCCATATAGTGTTTGTCATTCCATTACCTCAAACAGAGAACTCTACAGAATGTAAGGGAGAGCCGAAATCAAGCGCTAGATAGATCTCATCGCACCGTTTTCTAAGATGCATGCTCATTGTCATGTGATGTCTGGATTGTGGTTAATATTAGTACTGCTGAGCAGAAAATAGAACATCGCTTATCGAAACACTGCTAAATATGCAACGCCACTGCAGTTTTTATATCGGTCAGTGTTGAAACTGTTTGAGGGGTACAATATGACTATGGGTTATGACCACAACACTGTACACAACACCTCTTAGAAGTGACAAATCTCCCGTCTCCCGCTGACGCAACCGTAACGATTTCCCAGATTCCACCACGTTCTCTTTTTGATTCCTACAGTATTACCTCTGCAAGCTACTGCGTTCATGAAGGTTTGTCGCAAATTGCCATGAACACCGTCCTAGAATTAAAACACAAATAAGTGCAGTTTGGCTTATTTCATTTGATTTTGGTGGGTGTTTGTTTTCGCTTTGATTTCCTTTTCCTAACTCCCTAGACCTTCACTTTATACAGAAAAGCTTAACAGATTCTAATATATATTTGTATTTCATTTTGGTATAGTATTTTTATATGTTAAAGAATAAATTTGTGTTTTCGGGATTTTACTATCAAACGGCAGTGTGAAATTTGGTGACTTCTGGTGTTTTATTCGGTCATTTAATTCACTTTGCTTATACAGGCTACAGTGGTTTGAAACTGGCCAAAAGCATAGATAATTATTAGCCTATTAGCCTTATTGTAATAGGAGCCAGTGTTGATTGTTTTGGATTTTTTTTTTTTTTTTTATTGTAAATGTTGTCTTCCATGTGAATACCACATTTAATTCATTTAAAATATCTTTGTGATTGATTTTGTAATTATTTATTTTAGGACCTTTCCAGATAGAAAGCTGAAATTTCATTTACGAGTATGTTGATTTTGAGTTGTGAATAAAGCCAAGAGGAAAAAGAGGTCATTGAGATAAGGCATTTAATAAGGGTAGTTAGCATCCAGTCCTCATATTAAAGAGCGAGTCAATAGCCCCAGCCGCTACTAGCGGTTTCCGTGATTGAGCGCAGACCAAAACAAACTACCTGCTTACTATTTGAGAACAACTCGCAGTAATTTAATCCTCCATACTTTCATTGTACCACATGGTTGGTTTCTCCAGAATGTCAAGCTGTTTTGTTACACTTTTGTGGATACTTATTGCTCTTATTGTACATTGAGGTACTGGGAACGAAATGTCAATGTCATCGCTTCAGTGCTGACGAATCATTGGAAAGGGTTACAGACTTTTTCTGTAGATTTCATGGGTCTGAGCTAACCTTGTGCCAGTCACAACCATCGCATCATGAACTCAAGAACCTTTATTGTGAAAGATACTGTCGCTGTTGCATATAGAACATTTAAGAGCTCTTGCTGTTTATTCTTCTGATGTTACGTTGATAGTTACATTGACTAACTGCAGTTACTCCGAATGTAAGTAGCGCCACCAAAATGTTTACTGAACTTCCTCCTTTTTCATTCATTAAAATGTGTGATTATATGAGTGTCTATGTCTGCTTTATCAAAACTGCAAAAATGTTTAAGCTGCTAAATATTTGGTTCTTAGCATATTTGATTCAGCCACACGAAATGTGTCACTGGAGAGGTTAAAAGGAAAAAGAAAACACTTAATTACTGAATTATTACTGATGCATGGTTAAGTGGTGACCTTCACTGCTCTTCCTTACCTTATTCACAGAGATCATTTAACTGTTTCTTGAAGTTTGTCCAGACCAAAGTTTGAAGTTTGGCATCCAGAACTGAGTTTGGGCATCCTCGGTCCAGACTACGACACTCACTGCTGCTCTCATCACGTATTTACTTAAAGTCAGTGCAAAGGAAAATTAAATATTGTTAAATATGTTTGTCACACAGAAGAAAAATGTGTAATAAAGTACAATGATACGAAAGCCCAAGGAGCTAACTGCTCTTTATAGCTCTCACTGTACTTTAATGTCCTACTGTCGTATCGGTCTGCACAGCGCTGCTTAAAGTCGAACAAACCTCTTATAACAGGGACGTGCGCAGACATTTTGAGGGGGAGGGGCTCAAGTGGACAAAAGGCACTATTTTTTATCGTTTTTTTTTTCTAAACTAAATGTTAAATATTAACACAACTCTGACTTTCCAGTTTATTTGAATTCTATCACACCCAATTGTTTCACATTATTGTGATGTCTACAATTTTTTTCTGTGCTAGTTTCAATTTTGGTACATCGATTCTGATGATATATTGCTTTAGCTAAACTTTAGATAAGTCATTATATGGTACCTCAAGAGTCATGGATGCCAGGGGCGGATTGGGACCAAAAAGTGGCCCTGGACTTCCTGGCCCACAGCGGCCCACCACAACCCACATCATAATACATTGGCTCATTAATGTGGAGACTAATTTTTAACACCACTTACTAGCATAAGAATATAACAAAATATAGAAAAAAGTGCTATTTAAACATTTATTTGAAGCATCACTGAACATTTATTCGGTCATATTTGTAAAACAAAGCAACAAATGTAAGAACATTAAAACATGATATAAAATTATAAACAATATTGCTGGTCAGGGAGCATCATCTTGATGCAGTGAAAGCGTATCATGTTTGTTTTCTATATTTAATAAAAACCACTGTTAGTAACGTTTTGTTAATATTGTGAGTGCACACAAATAAAAGTAGACCCTTTATATTTCCGAATGATCTATTACTCTTACCTCTGTGAGCAAAAATGACGAAAAATTTAAAACAGTTTTCAATGAAAATATGCGATCGCGCTGGCGCCTGCATGTCCAGCTAAAGCAAAAACGACTGAATATGCGCCTAATAGCACACATTTATCTAGGTTTAACGCTTAAACTAACATTGTTTTGCGGCTACTTGAACTGTTTTATATCTATAGATTTTATTTTTGGGGAAGTCCTGATGATTTGAGAAGATAAATTGATTAAACAGACTGCAGTCTTCCGCTGGCCACTGTTTGATCCTTTAAAAAAACGAAAACTTATATTTAACAAACAAAAAATGCTCCAATCGTCTTTCTAAATTAACTTATTAAAAAAACGAAACGAAATATAATCACTTTGCCATTACATACAAAATGTAACTATTTTAATAGCTGAAACACTAGCTATAAGCTGTTTTAGAAGAAGAGGGGGGAAAAAGACAGTCACAGGTCGGACTCGGCCGACAATTTTGACAGTGTAGGTTACTGTCAAAAACTGTCAGAAGTAGCTTGAATGGCGAGAAAATAACTTAGTATATTTTAGTATAATGACTTAGAAGTATATTTTCTGTTTTCTTCTTACCTCCTCTACCGCACTACTGTCCTCCGATGCAGCAGCCAAATTGAAACCTTTCCTGAACATTGCAGCATTTTTCAGCGTCAGATTTGAGAGCCTTTTTTTGTTTTCTCTGAGCTTTTCAGCACCGCCTTTCCTTTTTTTTTTTACAGTCCATGTCCATCACCTGACTGCTCGTGTTGCACTTATAACATTCTTGCTTGATTTTGATTACGTGATATCCGCAACCTCTGATTGGGTCGGTCGGCCCATCTCGAAACCAGCCGGCCGTCGCCGACTGGGCCAAATGCTTAACATTTATTATTATTATTTTTATTATTATTATATTATTAGGCTACTATTATTATTATTATTATTATCATCATCATCATCATCATCATCATCATCATCATCATATTCAAATCTTGCAAAAGATAAAACTGACCGGCCCACATTTAAAAAATGGTCCGGCCCTTCTGGCATTTGCCAGAATTGCCAGATGGCCAATCCGCCCCTGATGGATGCTAACAAGAATGGCCACAACCAGAGTTTGAAAATTAGTGAAGTCTGAGGTTAAGAATTGTGCTATAATAACCCCTACAAATACAACTGATAATGATTTTGATAACATTCACAACATTTCTGACAGACAACAACATGATGTTTTTTGCATTTGCCTTACCAAATGTGGTGTCAGCAGGTGAACGTGATTTCACCAACATGTTCCTGGATCAAGATCCTTGTTGATCCTGGAACAATTCCATTCAACCAATCAGAATTTAGGGATAATTTTTCAGGAAATGTCAGTGTCAGGCTTACGATCAGGATTAGGATCTTCTACACACTTGTTAATCAGCTATCATTTCCCTCTGATTTTAGGAAAAAAATATGGGTAGGTTTAGGTTTAGGGGTAGGGATTGGGTTAAGTCTATATTTTTGGAAAATAATGCTGATCCAGGATGAATAAAGATGTTGATCCAGGAACATGTCTTACTTGGCAAAATCACGGCGACCGGTGTCAGCAATAGCCTGTCCATGGGTTTTTTGGTTACTGTCAGTTTAAATCAGGGTTGCCAGGTTTTCACAACAAAACCGGCAATCTGGTGGATACGTTTTTTTGTCTGGGTTCCCCTGGTAAATTAGCATTTCAGGGACTAAATATGACGTTACTGCGGAATTCAACCCGCGGAAATCAAAAACAACCCGCGGACTTGGCAACACGGGTTTAAGTACCGGCGATGCAGTGTTGCCAGATGTTGTAAGAAAACAAATAAAAATCAACAAACATATAAAAAAAACAAAGCGAAATTAGGCAAAATCTTCTGCAAATAATATACAATTAATATATCACTATCCCAAAACTACAACTTCCCAAGTTTCTAAACTGTCAAATTAGGTGGAAAAGAAAATTCCACAGACACAGTAAGTGGATCTGGCAACACGGCGTCGCAGCGATCGTTCTTGGAAACTGGTAAAACTTTGTTTTGTAGAACCTCATGTGAGGAATTTTAAACCACAAATTAGTCATTCAGACAACAAATTTAATTTTTGAACTTGAAAAATGTGACCAACTATCTTTGCGGATTTTTATTATTATTATTATTGGATAATTAGCTGTAAATTCGAGGCACATGTAGCTTAGTCTTCTGTCCATCACTACTCACCTCCACACTAAGACCAACACAACTGGAAAGGGTGGGAGGGCTTTACTTCTCCGGCTCTCTGTCTGTGATGTACTGATCGTAACCTATGTGCCTAAACGGAGACGCGGAGGGAAGAAAGCCATCGGAACTCGACAGATATTTCCCGACCCCGTCTGATATTTAGATTTTTATCTGTTTGACAGGGAAAGCTGTGTGCAAACAGAAACACCCATATATACATATATTCATTTACTAAAAAAAAAACTCCTAAGAAAAAAGGGCACAGGGGCAGGTGCTCAAGCCCCCTTTGATGTCTAATGTGTGCACGTCTTACAGTAATAGGTTTAATAGGGGCTGTGGTGGCTCCATTGTGTCATCAAGACATGAATTCAGCCCCACCCAAAAAATCCTTAACACAAAAATGGGGAAAAAACTATTTAGCGGTCAACACCACAATACATAGTAGGCTACAGTCTTTGCTATGTTTTTTCAGCAGTTCATTTCTAACATTTATAATGTGTTTAGAAACAATTCTCTGACTTGACTTTATACAGAATTAGGAGTACAGCTCCAACATTTGAAAATACATCAACGACTGACAAAAGAACAAAATGCATAAAACTCAAACCTACTCAAAAGTTAATTCACTTTTTATATATATATATATATAAAAAGTGAATTAACTTTTGAGTAGGTTTGAGTTTTATGCATTTTGTTCTTTTGTCAGTCGTTGATGTTTTTTTTTTATATTATATATATATATATATATATATATATATATAATATTTCCTACTTGCACAACTCACAAACCATATAAATGGGGTATAGTCTTAAGTCCTGGTAATGGTACTACATTTCATAATGCTTCAAAAGTCAAAAAAGTAAAACATTAAAATATATAATCATTGTAAGTATTAAAATTATGAAATTGAGTACGCTGGGAAAAACAAAAACAAAACATACATATAATCTCTTATGGTTATTTTCAGCTAGCCAAGTCCCTAAATAATGAACTAGAAAACCTGTAAATCTTACAGTTTTCTCTGTAAAACTGCATCATGAATACAGCTATTTAAGAACCATAATGGAGCAATAACTCTTTCTATAGAAAATCTACTTGACAAACAAAAGAAACTTGTGCACATTGCATGTTCCCATGAACGTCACCCTCTGGTAGGAGGAACAAAACTGTTTATTGATAGACTGAAAATATTAACAACTAAAACTTCAGTGCTCCAAAAGAGAAGATGAAGACGTTAATAATAAAGTTAATAAAAACCTATTGAAAAAAAAGCTGTGATCTTATAAAGAAGTTTGGGACAAAATTCTCATCTATGTGCAAAAAGAAAGAGGATTTATTGAGGCAACCTCAATCACTTATAAATACAGATAAGAAAAAAGGCACATTATTTAGGTTACAAAGCCACTTTAATAAGCTAAAAATTAATTGTTTTAGAATTGTGGATCATTCCTTAAATAATATCTGGTTCAATAGTCCAAGCTGTTGTAATAATAAGCTATACAATGTAACGGTCAAACAAACAAGCGAGTTATTGGGTTATTTATAACCCATATTTAAAATGCCCCAATAATGGGGATCAGAACCTTTATTTATTGACTTGTTTTTACATTAATGGCTCTATCAAGAAAAAATGAGTTTTTTTCTCCATAACAAACAAATAAATTTCTTTGAACATAATTGGAAAACATTTGACACTGAAAAGAACAAACTCTGGAAAAATTCTTTGCCCAAACTACCTAACAAAGACAAATCTCTCTCAGATGACAATAAATTCAATGCTCTGAAAATGTAATGCCAAGCCTAAAAAAATAGCTTCAAAAATATTTTTTGAAAAGCATCAGCACCCCGTGTTCTGATGAAACATTTCTACATGAGTCTCTGGTACCTGTACACATTTTTCATGGTTTTGAGGTCCTAGTACGTTTTGAGGGAGTCACCAGTGGTTCTAAGCCTCGCTTTGTGGAGGATCTGGGAGAGCCAGTCTGTGAAGGGGAGCCTTCCATCTTTCTTTGTGACCTAGTTAACACTTGGTCTTCCGAAGTCAGAGGTTTAACGTCCACATCTACAGATTGCGATTCTAAATTACTGGGACTTTTCTGAATCACCGGTTTCTTTGTGTCAACTTTAGTCAGACTTGCCTTCACTTGCTGGGCCTTATCAGTTCCAGTTTTGATCAGTATCCTTTTTTTACTCAAAGTGTTTGTCCGACGGCTTTTGTCAAGACCACCGATGGCTTTTTTCATTCTTTTGAGTGCCTGCAACCTCTTTGGAGAGGCACTGTCTTTGTGACTCGGGGTCCTTTTCAAAGCCCGCTGTTTGAGGGCAGAGTTTGTTTTTGCCTTCTTGGTCAGAGATGACATCCTCTGAACAACCACAGACTTTGACCCCTTACGTGATGGCAGTTTTTGTTTGTTGGCCTTCTTTGGAAGTATTGCCGCCTTCAAACGAGCACCTTTGAAAGTTTTCTCTTTGCATTTCTTGTTTTGCTGAACCTGAAGCTTCTCGCGCATGTTAGAATATTTGCGAAGGATTCTGGCACTCGCTGGATTTTTTGCACTGCCTGCGGTCGCAGGAAGGCTCTCGGGAGCCTGCGCCGGTGTCACTCCGGCAAGACTCTGTGCCTTCGTACAGATTCGTGTGGCAGTTGTCGGTTCGTGCTTTTCTTTACTCCTCATCGCAGAAATACCCTGACCTAAAGCTTTTGACAGTAGCCTTTGATTCTTGGGGTTATTCTTCACTGGTGATGCAATAGCAAACTTTTTCAGGTGCTTCTTCAGCCGTTCGGCCTGGAGGCTTGGAAATATCCCGTGAGAGGACCCTGCTCCCGCTGCCGAAGTGTGAAAGCACAACTGTGTTTCAGAAGGAAGTCTGGTGTTCACCTTCTTAACAATAACAAGCGATTTAGTTTCAGTTGACTGCAGGAACCACCTGCAGATACTGGGCAAGTCAAAGGGCTTCATGAATAGCATTTGCACAGGGGATAACTTCTGTTGTTCCAGAGGCCTTGACTTGCGCACTCTGCGTTTGCTTTTCCAGATTTCTTTAAGCCTGTCTGCCTTGTTTTTGGGTTTTGGTGCAGGCTGACCCTCCTTGTCCAATGGGACCCAACTTTTGTGCATTTTATCAAACTTTGAATTTAAATTCGAAATCAACTGCTGGTGTTCCTCGGCCCTTAGCGCCTCCAAAAATTTAGAGCGACTGCAAACAACAGGTTCAGTCCTCTGAAGACTTGCTATGCGGAAGGATTCATCTGGCAAATTCGATGAGACTCTTAACTGGGTCTCCATATGCTTCTGATTTTGGATTTTAGGTTTTGAACTCAAGGGGCTCTCTTCAGCTTCCCCACTTGAGGATGCTGAAACCCTTTGTGGTCTCAGAGGACGTTTATTTTTACTAGGGGATGTTGCTGAGCCACACGGCTTTTCAGTATTAGATACGTTCACTCTTCGCAACGACATGCGTCCAGGGCTCTCCGATGCATCTGCGACAGCACGGGGCTGTTCTGCAATTGAACTGGCACTGCTTCTTAGGGGCATGTGCCCATTGGCCTCGGTTTTTCTACAGGTAGTATTGGAGTGTAAACTGACAGGTTGTTCACTGATTAAACTTTTAACAGGAGAATCTTTAGTAACAGTCGGTTTAACTGAGCTAGTAGTTCTGCTTCGTAGAGGCATGTGCGTTACTGCCTCGGAAGATGTACACAAATCTCTATTAGTTGGCTGCTCACTTTTTAAAGGCATCTGCCCTTGCTTCTCTGAATGGCCTTCTGTCGGACTGATCGACTTGCTACTTAAAGGCCCTTCAGTGTTACTTCTGCTTCTCAAAAGCATATTTTCAGAGCTTGGTGGGGACTTTTTGCTGGGTGAACAAGGTCCGCTAACAGATAGCTCAACAGGACTACTTCTATTTCGAAGTGGCATTCGTTCAGTGCTTTCAGAGGCTTGATTTTTCAGTTTTTGGTGTTTTTCACACTCTGTGGTAGAGATGGTGTTTACAGTCTCTGAAAGAACCTCAGGTGACAAAACACTTTGCAAATCATCATTCACTTTGATGGCTGGACTAGGATGCTCATCTTTCCCAACAGTTGTTGCGGTTCTTGATTTCGTTCTTGTTTTGACTACATTATTCACACCGTTACAAGGTTTGGCAGCAGGGAGCTCCTGTGATGTTTCAAGAATGTCTACAGCTTTCAAATCAGGCTCCTGCTCAGTACGCACATTTGTTTCAGTAGAATGCGTCTTTGGGATTTTATCATTGTCATGTTCAACAAGTTCAGAAGCACCACACTTCACAGACTCTTTTGTTACGTCAGCGCTGACTTTTGAACTTCTACTACGCAAGCATCTGTCTGAGGACACTGGATGTTTTGCATTCAAAACTTTTGAAATGCGCAGATCCATATCCTTCTCTTGACCTTTTACAAGCGTTTGTACAGTAGAGACTTCATTCAGGCTGGACACCGCTGAATCCTCTTGATTCTTTACTGGTAGTTCGGAAGAGTTCACTGTTTGGAGATTACTTTCAGTGTCATGCAAAACTTGCTCTTGAGCACCTCCATCCTCCTCAGTGTTTGCCTTCATTTCTGATTCCTCTGATTGTTCCTGGACCTCTGCTGCTGTCTCGACTTCTGTGGGCTGTTCTATGTCTCTCTCATTTTCTGGTTCCACACCGACTTCATCAGTAGAGCTCTCTTTGGCCATGTTAGGGGATATAGGGATTATTGATGGCTCCAAAGATTTATCCTCCTCAGCTTTACTTTCTGTACCACATATAACCTCCTCTGGCATGGGCCCTAATTGGGAGTTACATCCTTCTTTCTGTACAGTGAGTTCTGTTGTTTCTGCAGTTTCTTCTACCATGTCCATGCGTTGTTCTTGCACTACTGTATTCAGAGTACAACTGAGAGCTTCAGAGATAAAGTCTGGTTGCATGGTTAATTCACTCTGATTACCTGATGGTTCACTGAAAATTTGGCCATTACTTTCGGATTTATCTGTCTGACTGGTTTCAACCATAAGATCAAGACTAGTTACTTTTACGACATCTCCTGGCATTTCATTATCTGCTATCTGCTCCGAAGATAATTTGGGAATAACATTTTTCATGCAGTCCCCTGCAAAGGGCGCGTTTACTAGAGGAACACTGCCAGACTTAGAAAGGATCTGCTTCGGAATCACTAAGGTGTGCATGTCTGACATATGAGCTGGATAATTCCCACCGGAATCACCTATAGATTTTCGAGCTAGCGTACGGACGGTTTTTAGTTCCAAGTACTCCTCCACATATCTGTGCCCTCTTGTACTCTTCCGGGCATTTCGTCGTGGATGCAGTCGACTACGAGATTGAGGCTGACATTCCGTTATTGATTTTCTTATAAACACTAGGTCACAGTGGGTATCGGGATCATTTATGAGACAACTTAAAGAGCCATTCCTTTGCCCAAGGCAAGAACCTTTTCTGCTTTTCCTTGCTGTTCTTGGAGATATTGGTGAAACAATATTCAATGTCTTTTGAACTGTGGAGGGACTTACAACGTCTTCGTTTTGTGCAAAAGAGCACTTCTGTGTGTGTTTCGATAAATCTGTGTGATCAGACTCCACAGTACAAGTTGGCAAGCATTGCTCAGCACTGCATAGACACTTCTTCACAGAATTGCTACTTGAAATTTGTTGAATGCTTGAACCTAACACTTTTTTTGCTCCCAGATTATCAGTAGATGTCTTTGCCATGGCGAAAGATTTTGTTGGAGAACTTCCACACTCAACACCTGTTCCACAAGATAAAGATGACAAAACTTCCATCTTGCCAAGGTCTACTTGTTTTTCAGTCATTACACACGCAATACTGGAAACATCCGCCTTTAAAACCTCTGCGGTAGGCTTTTGACTGGTCTTGACAACACATGACTCTTGAGTCTTACTAATGCTCACAGCAGCATCCACAGAGCATGTTCTCTCAGACCACTGAATCTCAGACCTGGTTTCAAGTGATGCAGAATTGCAGCTGGCTGTCGCCTGCTTATCTGACAAATCTGGAGTTGGTGCTTGGAAATGGTTGGACGGAGCCACGGTATTGACTTCGCTTTGTAAGAAGCCTAACGCATCAACTATTTGGCGCTGGTGATGCAAACACAGCTTTGACATAAACTGTTCCAAAGAGTTCACAGACTGTAGATCCTTTACTTGAGCAAGACTCAGGTCGATGGAGTCCCTGAAATACAGACAAAAAATAGACATATAAAGGCACCGTCTCAACTGTATAAACCTAAAACGTAGGTTTGTACCTGATAAGCAAATATATAAACCTGGTAGAAAGAGACAGTATATTTCCTGATTTACCTTTTGACCAAATGTATAGCTGGGCTGACAGGAGAATTCCTTAAAGATGTATGACCTTTGTTCAAATTCTTCTTAGTCGAAAGGTCAAGAACTCCATCTAAAAAGACAAATTATTTTAGTAAAGATGAACCAATTTCAACTACTAGCTCTTTATATATTCATTAATCTATACCATACCTTGCTCAATGTCCTCTACTTTGACCTTTCTCAGAGAGAGGTCCAGCGGGGCATCTTGGTCCACCATGATGAACTTTTTCTGAGCAGAAGCAACAGAGTCTACTTTGACAGCAGGGGATGAAGTGACACAGCTAGGTTTCAGAGGGCTTTGGTCCTTTCTTCCATTGTTCTGAAGTGAGTCCTGAGAGCACTTTTTTCTTGAGGTATAATATGAAGTCAACTCATTAATCATCCGCTGCACAATACCACAAGCCACCACAGGGATGTGCGGATCTGGAATTTTTGGCGTGTATTCTGTTGACAGTTCAATCAGACATGTTGTTAAAATAAAGCAAACCATTTGGCAACATAAAAGTATGATAAACAATACTGTTAATAAGGACTTCATTTGAATGTCCAGGAAATAGGAAACTTTGACTTATTATAGCTATGCAAAAAGCATGCGAAAATGTTTGAGAGATTGATCGATTTATTGACTCCGGACAGTAACTGCTCTTACTAAAACATAAGCTACAGCCATTCCAATCATTATAACACACCATATCCAACACAAATGACACTGTGCTGGTATACTCACCTTTCCTGTGTAACACTGCATCCAGGAATTCCTCCGATTGCCGCTCAAGTCTGCTGATGTTAGAAGGATCTTTACCTAGTAAAGGTTTTCCTCCACTTTCCACAATTTGTTTGGTGAGTGCAACTACATGTTCCTGTTCATGAAGGAAATACAAAGAGAATAAAGGGTGGAGGTGTGTGCTCAAACATAATCTTAAGTGACACACATGCAACTTAAAATGTATTCAAAAACCATGGAAAAAGAATTAACACTTAAAATGCTATCACTGAAAGCACTGTATCCACTGAACACATGACTTACATCAATGGTACATAGCTAGTGCAAGAAAAACAGATACCTAAAGTACAAAAAAAGATCAAAATGGTTCTTCCAAGGTGTCTTGACATATCAGGAAAAGGGGGGAAAGTGTAAATGAACAAAAAAAACTACCTTCACTTTTTCTCGTCTTAAGCAGCAGAAAAGACAATTTTCATCAAATGACCAATTTGACACACTTGCAGGCTTACAATCTGTGGATCCAAAAGAAGAGGCAAAATTCAACTGTGTGTGCAAGAAAGGGAACTTGGAGAAAAAAGAAAAAAAAAAAACAACACTACCAGTGTAGCTTAGCGTGACTTTGTCAAAGTAAAATGGAAATAGTCAATCAAAAGCCTCTTTAGAGCAGTGTAATATTTTTTCCCCAATCCTCTAGTGCCACCACCAGCTCAGAGGATATAGTTTTTGAGTCTTTGAACCCTTTGGTCTAATAACATTTTTTTTGTCCTCCAGCTCTCTCATCACCCCCAGATGGCTGAACCAGATTGAATTTGTCATGTTGATCATCCAACTAGAGTAGAACATTCAACTAACAAATTTGTACATTTCTCTGTGAAGTGTTGTCCAGTCTTCACCAAATGGACCCTTTTAAAATGTCTTGAGAAGTGGAAGTCATCATAGTTGACTTTTATAGTGGTGAATGGACACTAAAACAAATATAATAATTATGCATTTTCATTTGCCCCAATACCAAGACAGAAAAAAGTGATAGCATTTCTGTGCCTTTACAAAAAAAAATAATAATGAGACTGATTATGGTCAGAAGATAAATAGATTCAGACCTTGCATTCGATTTAAAAAAAAAAAAAAAAGATATATAAAAACCCTCTCTAACTTAAAGACGTTAATAACTTTGGAAACACATCAGTCTGTGTAAAGCGTCCATTTGCTTCTCATGATCTTCACTATGACCTGGCACCAAGTTTGGTGACACTGCCACCCAGGGGAAAAATATTTCAAATACAAAACTTTTATTTACCCATATATACACACACACGTTTGCACAGGTGTTCAACCCTGTTCCTGGGGACCCACCGTCCTGCAGAGTTCAGCTCCAACTCCAATCAAACACACCCGAACCAGCTAATTTAGCTTTTCAGATCATTAGAAAAAAAATAAAAATAAAAACTAAAGGCAGTTGTGCTGAAGCAGGTTGGAAATAAACTTTGAAGGATGGTGGGTCCACAGGAGCAGGTCTGAAGAACCTCTGCATTTGATAAAAGCGCTTGCCAATAATGTACATAGCAGTTAACGGTTGATTCATGGTATCTGTTTATGTGTTCTCCCTGGCAACTGAAACACTGACAGTGGACAGTTATAGTTGGTTATTTAGATTCATTTCAGGGAATTAAAGATCTGAATCAGTTCAAAACGTTATTTGTTCATGGGGTGTAGGGTAAGACAATTTCCACCATTTACAACAGCATCATAAACTGCAGTAGGAAGCGTGTGTTAAAGCAGAAGTTCTCAACTCTGGCCCGTGAGATCCATTTCCTGCAGAGTTTAGCTTCAACCTTGATTAAAGTCACCTGCCTATAACTTCCTAGTGATCCTAAAGACCTTCATTAATTTGTTCTGGTGTGTTTGATTAGGGTTGGAGCTGGACTCTGCAGAAAGAAAATGGATCTCATGGGCCAGATTTAAGAATCTCTGTGTTCAAAGTCTTCTGCCCTGAAATAAGTACATAAAGTGAGTCTAATGAAGACAACGAATCACCTAGCCCACTTCAAAGAAAATAACAAAGATATACACTTTGTATCACCATTCAGCCTAAAAATACTGAGATACAATTTTTTTTGTTTATGTCACTCAGTCCTAAAACACAGATGGTGTAATCAGTCAACTTAGTATCAAATTAGAAATTAACTGAATAAAATGAACAATAAAATTGTGCAGTTAAAAACATTAACTGCACAATTACTATGTATACAATTAAAAATGTTGGATAAGATTATAAGATTTGAACATTTTTATACTTTGTCACAATGTTTCATAATTAAAACCTTTATATTACATTCAATGCAACATATGTCATTTTTTGACAGCACTGTAAAAGCGTCACATAAGTATTATCAAAATGAGTATACTCCCAAGATTTTTTTTTCTGTTTCAAAATCTTCCTACTTATATAGATCTTAGTAATTTTAAAAAGTGGCATAGTATGTTTAGAAGATTTATCTGGGATGAGGGGAAACCAAGAGTAAAACTTAAGGTTTTACAAAATAGTCAAGAAAAGGGGTATTATTACTATGCAGCCCAGATTAAGTCGATTTTGAGCTGGATGCAAGTGGAAAATATATCAAAGTGGAAAAGTATGGAAACTGGGTCACTTGATGCAATTAGTACATTGATATTTTGTGGGAGAAAGAAAATGGTAAATACTAGTTATTACTGTGTAGGTGAAACTTTTAGATGTTGGAGGAGAATTTGCAAAGTGATAAAAATTAGTGATGAGGAGATGGTTTGTTTTAGAGAAATAGCAAGAGATCCAGATTTTAAACCAAATACGTTTGATGTTGTATTTAAGGCTGATTAAAGTTAATAAAGTCAATAGATTAGATAACATGATTGGACGAATAAATAAATAAAATGGGGATTTATATAACATTAAGACAAAATGGGAAATTGAATTAGGTAGTAGAATAACAGAAGAAGACTGGAAACACAGTTTAAAAGAAAATATAAGAATTACGCAATCACCATATTGACAAGAATACGCCTGGAAAATTATTATACGTTATTTTTTAACACCAGAAATATCTTCCAAATACAATCATCTATCTTCAAGATGTTGGCGAAGCTGTGGTGAATTCAGAGCCCATTACACGCATATATTTTATACAGAGGACAGAGGTAACTTTTAAGAAATCAAATATAATAAAATACAAAATATAGTTGTGTGTATAGGGCCTATGTTATTTAGTAAAGATGAGTTATTATTTAGAATATTGAGAATTACTGCTCTTAAAGCAATAACTAAATTCTGAGGAAGGCAAGAATCCCCGGCAATAAGTGACTGGTTAGACAGTGTCTAAAGTACACTCTATGGAAAAGATAGCATATGAAATTAAAAGTAAAAGCATACAATTTGAAAAGATATTGGCCCCCTAAAATTAAACCATCTACTAAAAATAAAGTATATTATAATAATCAACCCATTTATAATCCTCCCTCTCTTTTAATTTATCTGTTTATTATTTGATTTAATTTCATTATCAGTAGATGTTTTAATATGATCTGAATTATTATGGATCAGAAGAGATGTTTTTTTGTTCCTTTCCCATTTATGTATAATTTTGTTAATGTGCTGGGGAAAAAAAAGTCTTCAAAAGAAAAACTCACGTGTACTATGTATTAAATGTTTTTTGTTTTTTTTTTAAATTGAAAGTAAAAGCATCACAAACCTCTCCTAATTTCAAGACTTAATAACCTTTAAGGTCAAACTGAAACCCTTTTTGGTGACTACATTAACTTGTCACACAAATGCATGACTGAATTCCTAAGGTGATTTCGTCAGTGTGATGGTTTGTAGCTCTGACAGCAGCACTGGCAAAATTACACTGACGTTAAGTTTCACAAACAGTTAGACGGCAATGCGTAGTTTATTTTGAGATGGACATTGAGTAATGATAACTTGCAGTTCATTAAGCAAGTAAGATGATGTTTCAGTAACCACTCTAGGATATAGGATTCAGACAGTATATTCAGCATGTTTCTCATGAGGACAGGACTCATAAAAGGACAAGCATGCCATCATATCAATTAAATTCTAATGATTTAATATGCAAAATATGCTTTCTTATCCTGTTGCTCTTGAGACTCAACGCTGAGATTAGGCCTAACCACAGAGGAAACAACCCAAAAGCATCGTTGGCTAACTATAGTCACAAGTTCCATTTAACTCTATTGGTAACAACAGAACTTGCGATCATAGTTGCTTTAAGGAAATGCACCACAGAACTACCTACCAATCTACCATCCACAACACAAAAAAGGCTGATGTTGATCAGAAAAAAAACTACTCTTTTTTGCACCATGCAAATAAAATATGGATTTGCAGCCACTTTGCATCTGTCTGACACATCTAGAGATCATTTCCCAGGACATCTTTAATTTAATTACAGTAGGGGAAAAAAGACATGGATAATGCCCTAAAGTAACACAATCCTCTCTCCAGAAGTCTTTAAATTTGCTACTGTTATACTGACAAATGGTACCAATTTTAACACCATAACAAAATACTGGAACTATCCAAGTTAAATAAGTTAATTGTTATGGCTAATAATAATTGGGTAAATAACACATTTAAACATGAGCAAATATTAACTACTTTCATTTTTTTTTTTCTGAATTTTTGATTGCTTCTGTTCTGTACTTTTTTGTAAGTGGCATTGGAAGAAAGTGTCTGCTAAATGACTAAATGTAAATGCAATGTAAATGTAGATATAAATGGGTTTAAGTGAAATGAATCTTCATTTATACTCAAACTATATTCAAACTTCTAAATAAATAGTATTACAATCCTTAACAAAATTTAAAGAACTGTCCATTTCCATTTGCAGGAAAATGTGAATCGGTGACTCTAAAACATTTTCTGGTAAAAACCTTAAGGATAAAAAAAAACAAAAAAAACAAAAGGGCTGTGAATGATTATAGCATAGCTACACATACACACTGTTATGTGTTATCTATGTTACTGACAGGCCGGGAAAAAAAAAAAAAACCTTTAGGATAAAACTTTAGTCTGTCCAGTGATAGTAAATGCAGCACAGTAATGGAGACATGCAGAAATTACATGAATGTGGTTCACAACTTCATGTCAAAGCATAAAACAGTGTTTAGAGTATAATAGAGTATTATTTTTTCAACGAGCTTCCTCATTTAAACACATTCATCATATTCTGCAGCCACCCCACAAACACACTTCCGTTTAATGCCTTCAGTTACAGCAAACTTAATGTCACTGTGTCCATTTCTGAACTAATAAATCATCTGAGAGAAACATACCTTTTAAAGCACCGAGATCCCTCAGAACCGGTGTTTTACGAAACACTTCCGAGATATTGTAAAGACCTTTCAAGAAAAGAAAAGAGACATGCTCAAGCTTAATGTAGTCCGACAAACTGAAACATTAATTAGCAACACAAGTTAATAATGATCAAGAATAAAAAGAGATGCACAAGAATAAATTAATGCAATTACTTGGAGTGAGAGAGGAAGGAGGAGCAAAAACTTCAGAGCCCTTTAACATCAAAGCATCGTAAATGCCTTGGAATGAGTGGAAAGGCGAATACAAAATTTAGAGTTCTTTAATGCACAGAATTAAAATTCACCCCATCTTTTTGGGAATGATTCAGTCATGCACATTTAACTTCTTCCTGGGCTCATAACCTTTAATCAAAATGTCACAAATGGGTCTTCTGGTGAAATGACCTATTTCTGCGGAGTTTCTCCAATAATGTTGTTCAAAACAGTAGTAATATTAGTAGTAATAAACACTGCCCCTTTACAATCAACTGCAATAAACTCCACAGACCATAAAACAAGCCTAATCCTAACTATTAGGTGCATGTTATCAATTTGAATGACTGACATTTAAATGTACAATTACACTGTAACAAAGACACCGTAAAATAATCCACATCCATGTGTATAAGCTAATACACATGGATGTGTCAAAACACATCAGAAAAGAGGTCACTACTTGCATTTAATAAGACCTTCAAAAGGCCCTTTTCACAATGACGTCAGCTAACTTCCGCTTTCCCGCAGATCCGTGTATCTGTACTTCCTTTATACATTAAAACTGGAGACTTCTCCAGTTAAGAGTTAAGACTAAATACTTACAGTTGGGTTCTTTTGCGAACGTTTTTCTGCATCTTTTACATGTCCACACAAAATATATATACTTGAACATTTTCACTTGTTTTTTCAGTTTATGTCATTCCCTGTATAATTTATTTCATTTATTTGTGAGTGCAATGTGTACATTAAAAATGATCCGTTCCATGCAAGTGTAGTTGTTTGGCAGTGATTTTTTTAATGGGAAAAATTACATGGACATAAGTAGGTGCTCCGATTGATTGGCTACCGATCACTACCGGCCAATAATCGCTTTGTGAAGAAAACAATTATAATGCTGACGGTGAGGTACAATTCATATTTCTTCATTAAATAAATTAAAAAGGTAATTTGAAAACCTTATATGAGCCGTAATTTCACGAACAGCACGAGTAAATGACCGCACACTCTTTCTCTTTCTCTCTCAAAGTGCGCAAATGGCTTCCCATCACCACATCGCGTCTGACTATAATGCTGCACAGCTGACACAGGAATTGTTGCTTGCACAATAGAGGCAGTGTCGCATCGTCGCTAAAATGTATAAATTGCATTTCTTTTTAATTATTTCCAGTGTTTAACCATTAATATCGTTCCACACCGAGTCTGCGCTGCAAGCGCAGAATTAAAGCGCATTGTTTGCAGTAAATATGAACAAGAATTGACACAAAAATGTCATACTTACACCATGAATGCATATAAATAAAGTCTGCTGTGTTTCACAGTTAAAACATGTTGGTTTTTGGCTAGGGTTAAAGAAAAGGAGCACCTTTAGATAAGCAAGGCAATCATAGATAGCACTAGGTAGGAAAACAAAGAAAAGAACAAAAAAAAAGTAGTTTAAATGTTTTGCCTCTTGCTTGAGCAACTTAATATATAAATCTAGAAGTAAATGCAAAAGTAAAAGGCACTGTTACTTGTGTTGCTTATATTTATTGCATTTAAACATGAAAGATTACTGTACTGTATTACTGTACTGTGTAATAAAAGCCTTTTCAGTATCAGTGTTTGTTAAATGTGTTTGTGGAAATCAGGCTTGTGCTGTGTGTACGCTATAGTGCAATAGTTGCACAATTCTAAAAAGATAGGTGAGATAAATAAATATTTTTGAAAAATGTCAAAAAAAACAAAAGCTCCCCTCCATCCCTCAAAGTAATAACTCTGCTTTCACAAGAGCCAACTAAGAGGCAAATTCCCCTATTTTCAGAGAAAAAAAAAAACAATTGAGGCCCTGAAATAATGTCTAAAAATCCTGAGTGGAGTATCACTATAAATAATTCTACATGATAAAAAGATATTGGTACCGGTGATCGGATCGGCAGATACTGCTTCCTGTGATCGGCCTCAAAAACCCCTAGACACAAGTAATTTTTTTCTATTAAATCTGTTCATACTACCTAGCAAGTTTCACATCATAATTGCAAGTGATCTCAAAAGAAACCCAATATTATCCAGTTCAAGAATAAAATGGCTTTATATTGAAACAAGGCAAGAAGGAGCTGTCAAGCCATAGTGCATTGGACTTACACACTTAATTTAATTCCTCCGTTTAATTTCACTTGAAATGTACATCGTTTTTTCTTTGTGAATTATTATTGGTCGCTATGACCGATCAAATTTTATTTTCGTTGTAGGCCAAATGCAATTTTATCTTAAAAACAGCTATGACACGCAATTTATATTCATTTACAAAAATTCTCACAACTCTGTTTTTAACAGTAAAAGCTTTTTATTGTAAATCTAATATATTTATGGATTACATTGTGTCATGTTTATAAAAATAAAACAGAAAAATATAGGCCTAATTTTACTAATATTTACAATCTTATGTTGAAATTTATTCTTGTACATGCAAGCGCTGTTTTAAGCAGTACATAAATTATTGAATTAAATGGCTTTGTTACCACATGTAAATGTCTAAAACGTTTGTTTGTTTGAGAAATATATCTAGCCAACATCATCTAACCACAATAAAGACAGCGAACACTACGAGAGCTACGGTATTTAGTGACTTCATTGCTGGATTTTCAACTCCTCCCTCAACTTCAAGCAGCAAATCTCGCCAATCTGTATTCAGTAAGTTTGTTTGAGAGGCCAGACGCCTCGCCTTGAATGAGGATGAGAGTAAACAGCGGCAGTCGTCCTCTAACCATATTTGTGGCCGATGTAAAGGCGTCTTGGTGAACTCCATATTGGTAACGATATCGCTTTACTATGCTGGCGGAAGTAAGAATACCCTGTAGGGATGTAACGGTATGAAATTTTCTTATCACGATTATAGTGACAAAAATGATCACGGTTATCAATATTATCATGGTATTTTTAAAATATGCTGGAAATGTTTAAAAAGTACTTACACATAAATTGTTTCACCAAGTTTTATATTTAAAATCAACAAACAACATATCCTTGTTTTTAGTCAAAATGTCAATTCACAACAGTGCATGAAAATTCGGTCCGTTTTAACTAGACAAATACTGCAAACAGGCTGAAAATAATTGTAAGTCAATGTAATTCCACTCTCTGCCACTAGGCGGCACTTATGGAACAGCAAAGTTACAGCTGTTTCCGTAAACTCCGTGGACAAAGCAGAATTGCGATTAAGAACTTTATTAGGTATTACATGGAATGAAGATCAAAACACAATGCCATCGAATCTTTTCTGAAGACAGTCAGAACCATTAAAGGTACATTCATGTAATTCATTCACTTATATATTCATTTGTACATTCCCTCAGCACCCATCTTTCCTTCACGCTTTCATTCAAAACAAAACTGCTCTGCCTGCTCTGCGCACTTGAGACTGTTATTTAAACTCTGCTTTACACTGGACAGTATATATTTATCATAAGTTGTTCAAATCGTGGTAATCAAATACGATTTTAATGATAATTAAAAGATGAAACGGTAATACTAACCGTGGAGAATTTTATCATGATTTATCGTCAAACCGGTTATCGTTACATCCCTAATACCCTGCTTCACGTCAGAACGGAAGTTGCATGACGTCATGTGAAAAGGGCCTATAGCGGCTGGCATTTGTTTGCCCCACCATAGGCAACAGCTGCAAATAAATGCAGAAACTAATGAGGTACGCTGAGATTGACAAGAGATTGTGATCGTTCTTGAGCATAAATCTGTCTGTGTGCGATGGTTCCTGACATCTGTCAGGATGGTGGCAGGTCATGTGACCTGTCAGTAGCAGCAGCTGCCAGTCAGTTTGTGGTTTACTGTCATCTATAAACATGAATAATGGTACATTTTAAGATGAATCGAGTTCTAACTTATTGGATCAGGCTGTACCATTAAATAATAGACTTTTTACACATCACTGTTGCTACTGAAGGTAAATTAAACTGCATCCCGACTGTAGCTCAGTACTTTGCTGTCAAATGCTGCAAAAGGCAATAGCAATTTTTATGATTATTACTTACTATTTTTACCTCACTGCAAGCATTTCCAATTGTCAAATGTTTTGAAACGTTTCCACAAGGTTAGAACAAATCATCATTTATTCACTCAATCACTCTCACTTTCCTGATCTGAATTAAATGACGGAGGCGTCTTTAATTGAGTGTGCCAGATCTGAAGCTGCATCCAGACAGACAGACGTCATCAACACGTGACCACTGAACACAAAACCTTACGAATGACTCAGATTACCTCACTTCACCCTGCTGTTGTGCTTCTTATCCTAAAGCTCGACCGACCAACTGAACAACAACACGCCTATGTGGTGAAGAAAGACACACAAATAGGTGTCTGACTAAACACAAGAGTCCTGACATTCAGTCATCTGTCAATCACACTCATGCTGAACTGAACGTGAACGCGCATTAAAAAAAACAACTTTCAGACGGACGCGAGCGCGCACAGACCTAAGAGTACGTTACACATAACTCTACAATATTTTGAATTACAATGTCTTCACGAACAATAGACCGAATGCAGCACAGGTTGGTGGTGAATCATTGCGCACGATCTGTAATGATTATTCGATGAATGAAAGGCAAAGGTGAACGGGGTTTATCAGATCCTGACGGTTAGCGTTAGCATGCTAACTGCAGGAATTAGTGCACACATTTCTATTAAACTACCGTGAACAAACAAAGAAAATCCCCGACAGAGTTGTTCTGCGGAGCGTGCTGCTCTTACCCACACTGCGAATGAGCTCAGTCCCCCAGCTATCCGCCTCCCGGCGAATAAAGTCCTCATTCGTGCAGAACCGCTTCATACACGAACTCGCCATTTTCTAGTAACGTTACTGTGTGGGTGAACACGGGAACGCGCACGTTTGCTGATAGCGCGACCACGTATCGCTTCAGCAGACGTCATGGCCTGTTAGTTTTCTCTTTCTGCGGTCAGACAGCGCCACCTGTTGTATGCGACTGTGAATATTATGCAGAAATGATTAGTCTTTTATAATTATTATTATTTGCGGTTAGATACGTTACTTTTGTCACTCGATACTGCAATCCCGTCCATTTAAAAGAGTACTTAATTCTTTCTTACATCACAAACTTTGTTATACTTCTACTTAATGGGTCAATGACGTGATGCCTACATTTTCTGTCCGACTGCATTTATTCAGTTAAAAATTGGTATGAAAAAAATGCATAAAGAAAAAGTCTCATGTATGTACTCACTTTTCAAAAAACATTAGTTGGTTGTAATTTTTTCTGATGTTTAAAGTGTCAAAATATCATGTGGTGCAACCATCTGGCCATAACTGCTGTTTTGGAAACATCTTTGAAATTACCCTAAATTTATTCAGATTAATTTTTTGCATTATTATGCATGCTTTCCAAAGTGTTTTGTAATTGCAAAGCATTTGTATTCATGTTTCCATCATAATATACACGAACAAACTTTGTCCGATGATATCCATTTTATGAAATATCATGTGGCGCAACCATTAAGAAACTACCATTTTGGAACTTTTATGTTGAAATCCATTCAGAGATAGAACATTGCATTATTGCACTATAAGACCCATGGAAGCATCAAGCAGGTCTGTAACTCTCTTTAAAAAACATACCAGATGTTAAAATTTTTTAACATTTTGATGTCATGTGGTATGACCACAAAAACAAAACAAAACAAAAAAACAACAATTAATATTGCGGTATTTCTACAAGTATTTTTTATTATTATTATATTTTATTACAAATTTCATAGTGACATTTTGTGGGAAGCTAGCTTGTTTTGTTTAGGTGGCCAATTCTGTGCTTGTAAATTTTATGAAAATTTTGTAAAATCATGTGGTGCGACCACTGCTGAGTGTTTTCCATTACAGATATATGTCCAAAATTGTGCTTTTATATTCAGTTGATGGTTTATATACACAAAATACTTTATTTTAGCATCATTTGGAATAGATTTTTATGTAGTTTGGGGTCATTTAGACAATATGAGAAAGAATGCAAAAAACTGTTAAAAAATTTAGAGCATGTAATTTTAGTTTGGTAATTATGCATGTATTAGTAATTATTTATTAACTATTTTAATCTATTTTACCAGATTCCACTGCCAAGCAAAGTAAATGCTCACCATAGGCAGCATGTTAATCCTACCCTGCAGTCAAACACAAACTCCAGATGTCATTTTCTACTGTAAGAAAGATGTTCATGCTGTCATCTCAGAACCTGAGCCACAAAGACCCACCCCCTTAGTTACTGTTGCTATGTCCAACAAAGCATGGCACTTTCATGCCACACATTATGTTCTTATGCAGTGAAAAATACATCATGAAGCAAAGAGAACAATGACAATGTGCCAATAGACAAGACAGCAGGTTGTTTTTGGTATGAAACAAAGTCTCAGAGTTCAAATTTTGTCTTTTTTTAAAGTAAATTCAAACGTTTTATGGCTTTTTAATATGTTTTAATCTTTTAATGCTACAGATCACTGTAGCGCCTCAGTTCAAGTGGCACATAAACCGATCATCACTTTATCTTTACAAGTTATAGCACAAAATAAACATGAAGGAATATCAGAAGTTCTTGTTTTAACTGTGAAAAGACGTCAATACACACCATTCCACCACGGTTAATCTACTCTCTTGTCTGGTTTGTTTGTCAGACAAGAATGACAGATTATGCGTTAAATTGGTCTGATCACCTGTTAATCAAACTCAGTAAAGGGTCAATTGAGCAGCCTAGACTGGGCAAAGTTTAAAAATAACTGGGGCTAAAAAAATGCCTGCAGTTAATGCCATATGCTGCACTTTTCACACATTTCTTTAAATTGATTTTAATGATATACAGTCTTTGTGTCATTTGGAGTGACCAGTCATCCTTTGGTGTGACCAATAATAACAATATTTGTATTAAAATAAAATAAAAAAAAATTCAATTTCTGTGGTAAACTATAAATCACTGCTACAGCACGTACATTGCATAAAACTAAAACATGTTTTAGAAATACCATTCACTATTTTAAAAACATTTTTATCAGTTTCATGCATTTTACAGGAAAAAATAGGTCTGCTAAATACATTTAAGAAGCCAACTGAAATTATAGAACAAAAATATAAGATCATTAATTACAAAAAACTCAAAATAAAAAGAATATATATATATATATATATATATATATATATATATATATATATATAAATTATAATTAATTAATTACAATAGATTTTTTTTTTTTTTTTTTTTTTTGTATTTTAAAATTGGCCTGTCGAAAATCGTTATACGCCAATGACCCTGTTCACATTTTAACATGGCATTTGTTTCTACTGTCGGTTCTTATTATACAAATATAATTTATTTTTGGCCACTCCGTTAATATTACAGTTTTAATTAATTGATACAGAATGTTGTCTGTTTTGCTTATTGAACAGTTTTAACTAAATAATTCTATATTGCTTGCTGCTCCAAATGTTAGCATGTCATGATATGCCGATGGAATTAATAGATTGATAGCTCTCTTAATAACAGATTATTCTGCAACTTTTTCTGTGTTCACTTAAAGATGTGTTCCTTTTGATGTGTTGCAATAATTACAGTTTAGGAAAAATGGTGTGGCGCTAAAAATGATAGTCATTCGCAATGGACTATAATCTATACAGAGTTTTTTTTTTGACGCCCGAACAACATGGCTGCCGCGGTCGCTGTTCTCCAGGCCGACAGGCGGCGCTGCTGAGTGTTTGACAGCAGAGGATCAGCGTGTTTTTAGTTCCCCACATGTACAGCAGCAGCAGCGCGATGCTACAGATGGAACTGTAAACTTATGCTGTTTTGTTTTTAGTTTTTTTTTTCTCCAATCTTCGTTTAAAATCTACATTATTGTAAAGTGGATTTCTGTCGTGGCTTCATGTGGAATCAATGATGAAGAATCGCGGTGCTTTAAATATAGATCAGAGGCTCAAACACAGAGTCCAGCAGGTAAGATTAAAGCTTTCTTATTATTAAAATTCAAAGAACACTAACATTATAAAGGACAGTAACTAATAAATAAGTCATCTGAAACTCAAAACACTGAAAGTCTCTATTTGTAATGTAATATTTAATGGTTTTAGTTAGCAACAAGAAAGTTGGCTTATTTAAGTTTACGCACAGGTTTAACCATTTTCTATTTTTATGTACATATTGCTTCTCTGTTACTGCTTATCTTAATGATTTGTCTACACTACATTCGAAGCCTGCAGAAATGTCATTTGATTGGCAGCAGTCAGTGCTTCATGCAATGCTTTTGATAGAGATCAACACCGGCTTGACTTGAACATCCTGTTAAAATCACATTTGGATTTTCTTCAGTGCAGTTTTGAGGAGTCAGTTTCATTAGTCAATACCATATCTCTTTGTTTTTCTGCCTGTTTCAGTATCTGAAATCACATAATGACCCGTATGTGGACATTTCAGCAATGGCCTCAGAGATTCAGCAGCAGTTCAGGTGAGTTTTGTTTGCTATGTGACTGAATGAACTGAGAGCCAAGGCTGATGTGTTTGTGATCTGAGCAGGATTGAGTACGGCCGGAGGAACAGGACGGCTTTCAGGATTCAAGTGGAAAAAGGTCTGTCTGCTTTAGCACAGAATATCAGTGTTTTATGTTCTCATTACGTTGTTGATAAAACTGATACTTTTGAAACATAATATGTGTGTGTGATGTCTGTAGTGCATGCAGCGATATGCAGCGAGTCTGATATCTCTCTCCTGGAAAACAAACATTTGGCCAAAAGAGCGAGACGCAACCAAGAGGACGGGTAAGACGTGACATTCATCAGAACTTACACGATGATTCACATTGTTTTACGCTCATCAGTTTAAAGCTCTGCTTTGTGCTGATTGTTTTCAGGGACAACAGTCACGTCAGAGAGTACAGCACAGACAGTGAAGATGATATTCTTGAACATGAAGTAATGAGTTTTCCTTTACAGTTCAAGAAATATAACAACAGAACTGACTTTAGGTCGAATATGGTAAATGGTTTTCTTTTTTCAACAGCACACAAATCACATGAACAGCTCGCTGACGTCTCTCTATCAGAGAGGAGTGAGTAACGCAGGCAGCAGCTCGACCCCTCAGAGGAGCGATGGCAGCGTTGGTGGCTGGGTCATTGATAAGACTGGAAACAGAGAGGAGGAGAACATCTTCATCGATCTGCGGGAGGAAGAGTCCTCCAGCACTGTGGTAAATATCGGCTGTTTGTTTGTGTGCACTTTTAAAGTTTAACACACAGCTGAGAAACAAATCCTTATTGTTGATGTTTCATACGCATCCAAAATCTTTTCCGACTGCTTGAATTCAGTTAAAGTAATAGTTTTGGTGAAAATGCCATCACTCTCAGCTCATTCAAGTTTAGGATGAGTTCGTTTGTTCATCAGATTTGTATAAATGTGTCACCAATAGATGAGAGTCCAAACAGCTGATTAAAACATCACAGTAATCCACATGTAATCAAGATCACTCCAGTCTGTCAGTTAACATCTTAACATTATGATGTTTTTAACTAAAATATAATCCATAATAACACTTCCTCCAGTAAAAAGGTGGTCTTGCCTGAAGTAGAAGAGAAATCTGCGCAGATCAAGCAGCGTTTACAAGCCAAAACAGATCAAAGCAGCTCTAAACAAATAAGTGGCTAGATTTTGATGTGAGAGACAATTTTTTCTGAGATGAACTATTTCTTTACCTTCAGGATGCATAATTATGGATTATGGACATGTATTTTAGCCAGAAGTGATAGTTAAACATTGACCCTTGGTTTCACAGACCACGCTTAAGCCCAGTTCTAGACTAAAATGTTTCTTTCAACCGAAAGAAATGGCACTGACTGATCTAACTTATATCAGTGCCTTTGTTTTGTCTCAAGATGCACACCAGTAGTGTTTTTTTCTAAGCACGTATATAAAAAATTACTTGCATGTTTTAATTGAACTATGTCCTAATCCTGGTTTAGTCTAAGCTCTGTCTGTGAAACCGGGTCTGAAACACTTTAACAATGGATTTATTTCCTTACTTCACAAGACGTTGATTGATGGACTACTTATGGATTATTTTTGTTTTTATCAGCTGTTTGATAAAACAACATGTAACCGTGTATTTTTGACTTTCAAAAGAAAGTCCAATTTCATTTTTATGTATAAAATTTTGTATTAATACTTTCTATCAATTTTCCAGTATTGATATGCCCAAAACGTGGCATGGGCTGTGTTTACTTTTGCATCTCGTGGATCTCACATCAGAATGTGTTTTCAGATGCAGAAGGAAAAGAAGTCAAAGAGCAGAAAACTGAAGAGAGAGAAGAAGAACAAGAATGACGAAGATGCTGAAATCATTGCCGCGATACAGGCCAAAAAGAGTCAGTGAAATCAATCATCACACGTTTGACTAGTGCTCTAGTCATCAAAAGGGTCAAATCTCACCAAAGCTGTCAGGAGCATTTTTTTTTAAAGATAATGCTGTGTGTGAAAAATAAGTTTGTCATATTAATTATCAAAATGACTGATTTTTCTTTTATGCCAAAAATCATTAGGATATTAAGTAAAGAACAATCTGTAAATTTACTACTGTAAATGTATCAACTTAATTTTTAATTAGTAATATGCATTGCTAAGAACTTCATTTGGACAACTTTAAAGGTGATTTTCACAGTATTTAGATTTTTTGCACCCTCAGATTCCATACATCAATGGAAAGTTTATTTATTCAGCTTTCAGATAATGTATAAATTAAAAAAAAGAAAAAAAAAAATATGGTCCAGGGTCACATATACACATATAAAAAGTGTTATAACATATAATAACATTATAATAAAATTCTAAACGTTAATACTAATTAATGCATTAGCTGAAAGTGAGCATTATATTTGTTACAGTATATATCAATCTTTGTTCACGTTAGTTAATAAAAATACAAATATTAATTGTTTGTTCATGTTAGTTCAGGTACATTAAATCATTAACAAATAAAACTTTTGATTTTAGTTATATATTAGTAAATGTTTAAAAAAACAATATCAATAAATACTTTCAAAATATATATATTTTTTTATTGTTAGTTCATGTTTACGATAAGGTAACATTAGTTAACTACATTAGTTAAGTACTTGCACATAAGGATGGTGGTATTTTTAAATGAAAAATAGGCTTTGCTGTCATGAAAATTTGTTTATTTTTTTCTAATTTCAGACATGCTTTGGTGATATTGACCTTCCAAAATTTTTGAATGATTATCTGTTTATTTGATGTATTTTTATTAAGATAAAAAAAAGTGACAAGTTAATTCCCATTTTAACTTGAGGTAAGAGCCATGAGCTGCAGTACTCGTCTGTGAAGTTCGAGGATTTCGGCGGCAGTGAGGAAACTTTAGAGGTGCCTCTTCACATCTGTTCACACATCTATCCATCTGTCCGGCTCACATACGTGTGTCTGACGGCCTCCATCTGCTTCTCTTTTTCAGGAGGTCTGTAAGCTGCTGATCCACATGAGACATCCAGAGGTGTACCAGCGGCTTGGTGTCGTTCCTCCACGTGGATTCCTGTTGCATGGGCCGCCCGGGTGTGGAAAGACGCTGCTGGCTCAGGCTGTGGCTGGAGTGAGTCACAGTGACCATATGTGTGTTGGTGTGTTTTATGTATCTGATATATAAATGTGTGTGTGTGTCTGATGTATGTGCAGGAGGTGGGTTTGCCGATGCTGAAGATCTCGGCTCCAGAGCTGGTGTCAGGAGTCTCCGGAGAATCAGAGCAGAAGCTGCGGGAACTATTTGAGCAAGCCATAGTAAGAGTCGCACTCTAAACACTTCTTTAGAGTTAAACAGACGTTTAAAGGAAAACTATACAGGGAACCAGGGATTTTTCGATTAATCAATTTGCTTTTTTTTTTTTTTAAATGATCACACATAATGCGCAGACGACGTTTGTGGTGTTTTCAGCTTCTGCCATCTCTCTACATGATGATATGAACACACAATATAATCTCTGAGAGTCACATCATTAGCATTTTACCATTTAATTTGAGAAAACTACCATCATATCACATATTAAGCAGCTGCAAGTTCTTTACGGCAACCTGTCAAAATAAGTTTAGTTTAACATTAAAAAACTGGCAGAAATATAATACTGTTTAACAGTCTTAAGACTTAATGTAACAACAATGCTACTACAAGTACTACTACGACTGCTAATAAATATTAATAAATCTTTATTTTTAAATGAGTAATCACATTTGTTTTCTTATTAATTTTTACAGCAAACCTCTGTTGTGCAGCTCTTTGTTTGCCCCAAAAAATAAAAGGGTTTAATTTTCATTTGATCAGGATAAATTAAATTAGTGTAATATCCCTTAATCTGATTGCCAGAAATGATAAGATATACATTTTATAGGGCCCTATTATTGTTTAAAAAAAGGACTGCACAAAAGGTTTAAAATAAAAAGGGCCTATGGCTCTTAATGTCTTTTTATTAAACCGCTTTGAGTACTTGAATTAGCTTTTTGAAATTTAAGGCCTGGAAACCCCTTGAAAATAGCAACACTCCTGAAGAGGCTCTTGAAAAGTGCTTGAATTATTGAAAGACAATGTATCTGTGAAATTACTGTTTCTATATGCACACATCTTTACATACAAAATTCAATAATTAAAAAAAAACATAATACTTTTTTCGCTTATTTCAGTTAATGTCATAAAACTAGTGAGCTAAGCCAGTAGTAGTACTGACAGTGTTGTGTAAACATGGAAGAGGATGCGAAAAGAGGAACTGATGAGCCGAATCAATTCAGTGAGTAATTTACACTGGAACCGCTCCAATTGATTTAAACTCGTGATTTTAAATATTAATTTCAAGCGATTCACTTGGAGCGGGTTTGCAAATCATTTGATTTTCATCAGACATCAGATCCTCTCGCAAGTTCGCCTAGGGGACTGGTTTTGTTCGCTGGATCTGAAAGACTTTCACATCTAGATTGCCCCCATCACAGGCGATTCTTGAGATTTGCCTTCAAGGGAGTGGCCTATCAATACACGGTCCTTCCTTTTGGGCTGTCTCTAGCCCCCGGCACTTTTACGAAGTGCATGAAGACAGAAGGGAATCCGGGTCCTGAATTACCTCAACGACTGGCTCATTCTGGCCCAGTTGGAGGACGAGCTAATATATCACAGATCCTTCCTCCTCAGCCACTTGGAGTGCCTAGGACTCAGGGTCAATTTTGCCAAGAGCGCACTGTCCCCCAGCCAGCGAATATCGTTCCTGGGAACAGTTCTAGACTCCACCCAAATGAGTGCGGTAGTCTTGCCGGACAGAGCTCTGGCCATTCAGTGACTTGTGGCCTCATTCAAAATAGGAGACTCTCGCCCTCTCAAGGCTTTTCAGAAGATGCTAGGTCTCATGGCCTTTGCATCCCCAGTACTTCAGTTGGGCCTGCTTCGTATGCGGCCCCTTCAGTATTGGGTGAAATCAAGAATTCCATCCCACGCATGGCGTCACAGACATGGATGGTGTCACAGCCCTCGCCCCCTGGAGAAACATTCAGTGGTTGCAACAGGGAGTCCCCATTACCTTAACATGCAGATGGAAGGTAGTCTCGACAGACACCTCCAACTCAGGTTGGGGGGCGTTGTGCAATGGCAGACCCGCTTTCGGCCACTGGTCGGACAAGGTCGCCTTCACATCAACTGCCTAGAAATGCTAGCAGTATGTTTAGGCCTTCACACCTTCCAGTTGGAGTTGAAGGGACACTATGTCCTAGTCCGCTTGGACAGCATGGCAGTGGTGTCTTACATAAGTCGCCAGGGCGGCCTCTCATCCAGATGCCTCTTTACTGTGGTGAAAGGTCTCTTGGAATGGGCTCGAGTCAATCTGTGCTCACTGAGAGCAATGTATGTACCGGGCAGACTGAACCAAGGCGCAGTCTGCTATCTCGGAGCAACTTCACCTTGGATGAGTGGATGCTCCACCCGAGCGGTTCAGGAGATATGGGAAATCTTTGGCAAGGCAAGAGTCGACCCACAATTGGCCCGACCTCCTCCTTTACGCCTTCCCCCCCCAATCGCCCTGATCCCACAGGTTATCAGGGAACAGAGACACAAGGGTCTGTTAGTGGCCCCGTTCTGGAAGAACCAGCATTGGTTTGCAGACCTATTTCAGCTGCTATCAGCAGCCCCTTGGTCCATTCCCCTGAGATGAGACCTCCTCTCTCAGGCAAACAGGACAATAGGCACCCCCAGCCGGAGCTGTAGGCTCTGCATCTTTAGCCTCTCGATGGAAGCCTTTAAACCTCCCCAAGGATGTCCTAAACACCACATCTCAGGCTAGAGCCCCATCCACAAGATGGCTCTATGGTCTTAAGTGGTCTGTCTTTGCCACCTGGTGTTCAGCCCGTTGCGCAGATCCAATATCCTGCGACATATCGTTGATATTGTTTTTCCTGCAAGAGCAGTTTGGTAAAGGTCTATGTAGCAGCCATAGCAGCTTCTTACGCTCCTATAGCTGGCCAAACAGTGGGTAAGAACAACCTGGTGGTTCGATTCTTGAAGGGTTCTAGGAGGCTCAACCCGCCTCGCCCCCCTCACTGTCCCTTCATGGGACCTACCCACACCCCCTTTGAGCTGCTACAGTCTGCTGACCTCCGCCGTCTGACGTTTAAAACCGCTATGCTCCTGGCACTAGCATCAGTAAAACACATGGGCAACTTGCAGGCACTCTTTGTGAGTCCAGCCTGCCTGGAATTTGGGCCTAACAACTATAAAGTCACCCTGAAACCAAGACACGGCTACGTGCCTAAGGTACCCTCAACTCCATTCAGAGCTCAAATCATTTCCTTTTTGGCTCTTCCTCCTTCAGAGCAAGACCAGGACCTCAACCTTCTCTGCCCTGTCCGGGCATTGAGAACCAATATTGAGTGTTCCGCCATGTTCAGGCAGTCGGAAGAGCTTTCTGTTTGCTTCGGTGGTCGCACCAAAGGGCTTCCGGTCACAAAGCAGAGGCTATCCAGATGGATAGATGAGGCTATCATTCTAGTCTACTCCTCCTTGGGCCTTCCCTGGAGTAAGGGCCCACTCGACCTCGTCTTGGGTGTGGTCTAGCGGAGTATCCATGGCGGAAATTTGTGCAGCGGCTGACTGGGCCTCTCCGCCCACACTTGCCAGGTTTTGTAATCTAGACGTCCCGGCCTTACAGGCCCGGGTCCTTTCTGCCTAATGGACTAGTTAATTCCAGTGCTGGCATTGCCTTTCGGTACGCTTTTGGCCCTCTGTTGAGTTCCGAGGCTGTGTGGCCACTGTGTGGTGCTAAAGTCAAAACAGTTTTGTCATCCCCCGCTAAGCACTGCGGGATTCTACTGGTTCCCCAAAGCGTCTGCGATGCAGAACGAATGAAAGTATTAAAAGGGAATGAACTTAGTTACTCTCGTAACCTCGGTTCCCTGAGATATGGGAACGAGTACTGCGTCACTAGCCATGCTAAGTCGCTGGTGACTTGGGCGTCACTTCAGAAGAACCTGAGTCCCTATGGCAAGATGTTTATATAGCCAGATAGCCCCGTCTATTCTGGCGTGATCTGGCAGGATTCGGCAGGCTGCATCACCATTGGTTCGTTCTGTCATCACTGCACTTCCAATGGCCGTGTGGTTACACTGTGTTATTGAAAAATGTGCTTCAGTCTCTGAGAAAAAGGAGTTTTCCCCCAAAGCGTCTTCGATGCAGTACTCGTTCCCATATCTCAGGAAACCGAGGTTACGAGAGTAACCGAGCACGTTTTACTTCAAATACCGTGGTTAGACTGTGGGTAGTCTAGGAAAATCATAGTTGAACTGTGTAAACAGTTGATTTTAAATGTTATATGCTTTATTTTTCTTTTTTTTTTGTTCTTAAGTTGACATCATTGCATGCTTTGGATGTGCTTCACTTTATTTTTGTGATTTTGTTATATTAGTGTGTTTTTATCTATTTCTCTTTTTTCGAATTTGAAAGACATTGTTTGATAAGTGAGATCTCTGATTGAAGTCCTTAAATTAAAAAAGTAGTGCTTGAAAAGTCCTGGAATTTCATTATACATTATCTGTACAAACCCTGCATTTGGTACATTACTATAATATTAAAGGTTAAAATTACCAAATGATTCCAAATTATCAAATGTAATTATTTATTTTTACAAATAATAATTAACGAGCTGAAATTTAAATTGTACATTATCTTCAATAATTTAATTATGTTCTACTTCTCTCTATATTTCATGAGAGATTTATTCAAGCATACATTAAATACAGACGATATCACTAACAGGTTCCCCAAAATGAAGATTCAGTAAAAACAATGTTTCGAGACAGTCTGATAAAACACCACAGAACATCTAGCCATTAGTGTTTCTCTGCTGGTGCTTGTTTCATTGCATTTAATGTGTGTGTTGTTCCTGTAGAGCAGTGCTCCATGTATCCTGTTCATTGATGAGATTGATTCCATCACACCAAAACGAGAGATTGCATCCAAAGACATGGAGAGGAGGATCGTCGCTCAGTTACTTACCTGCATGGATGGTACACGTCTTTCTTCTGAAACAAACCTAATTATTGGTTATGGCTCAGTGTTTCTGTTTTTCTTGTGTGTTTTTATGTGTCGTGTTTGTTTGTTGTTTTCAGACCTCAATTCATTATCAGAACCTGCTCAGGTCTTGGTTATTGGAGCCACTAACCGTCCAGATTCATTGGACCCAGCTCTGCGTCGAGCTGGCAGGTTTGACCGTGAGATCTGTCTGGGGATTCCTGATGAGGGCGCACGACTAAAGTACGCTACACTCCGCCACAAAACACATTGCAGCGTATAGAGCACAAAAATAGCTAACAGAAATGAATGTTTTTAACACTGAAAACAGAAATATGTTTGCTTAGAACTTCAGAATGAACTAGGGATGTAACAATATCAAAATTTCACAATACAATATAAAGTCCACAATATGATATTTATTGCGATATATATATATATATATATATATATATATATATATATATATATATATATATATATATATATATATATATATATATGGCAAATGAAGAAAATTTTGTATGTTTTAAAGTTAAATTCTTCTATCTTAATGCACTTCAAAATTGAGAGCTCCAACCAAGAAAACTTGAGTCAGAACTAAAAGTCAGTGGATTGACTTGTACCTGAACTTTAAAGGGGACTCAACCGTCTTTTTATTTGTGATATACTGACTCAGTCTAAATTACATTCAGACTGGTGTTTTAGGAAGACAAACAAATTAGAATATAATAATAACAACAATGACAGTAATAGCCATATATTGTAAAACAGTTGTCACCCTGGATCACAAAACCAGTCTTAAGTAGCACAGGTATATTTGTATTTTTCTTTTATGACAAAAATCATAGGGATATTAAGTAAAGATAATGTTCCATGAAGATATTTTGTAAATTTCCTACCATAAATATATCAACTTAATTTTTGATTAGTAATATGCATTGCTAAGAACTTCATTTGGACAACTTTAAAAGCAGTTTTCTCAGTATTTGTATTTATTTATTTATTTATTTATTTATTTTTTGCACCCTCAGATTCCAGATTTTCAAATAGTTGTATCTCGACCAAATATTTTCCTATCCTAACAAACCATACATCAATGGGAAGCTTAT
This sequence comes from Cirrhinus molitorella, assembly GCA_033026305.1. Taxonomy (NCBI): domain Eukaryota; kingdom Metazoa; phylum Chordata; class Actinopteri; order Cypriniformes; family Cyprinidae; genus Cirrhinus; species Cirrhinus molitorella. The sequence continues at coordinate 7,212,263 of CM065126.1, read as the reverse complement.
TTATCATCTTTCAGATTATGTATACATGTCAATTTAAATTTAATTTACCCTTATGACTGGTTTTGTGGTCCAGGGTGACAATTTCACTCTAAAATAAATAAAAATGACTATATCATAGGTATATTATTATATCATTATATCATAGGTATATAGCTTGTAACCAGTGCAGATTTCTCTCCTGATTCAGACCACTTTTTCACTGGAGGAAGTGTTATTATAGATTATGGGTTTACAGACTTATTTAGCCAGAAGTTAAAAACGTCTTGATGATTTGTTTCCTACAAACACACAGCTTTTGCCTTGACAAGATGTTCATTGAAGGATGGGAAATTTTGGATGCACTATTCCATTAATATTCAAGAAAACAAACTTCATCAGACCATTTTGTGTTAAATTGTCTTTTGTTTCTGTCAAATGCTCTATCACAAATATTTCTCAGTTTTTTTTTTGCACCCTCAGATTCCAGATTTTCAAATAGTTGTATCTCGACCAAATATTGTCCTATCCTAACAAACCATGCATCAATGGGAAGCTTATTTATCATCTTTCAGATTATGTATACATGTCAATTTAAATTTAATTTACCCTTATGACTGGTTTTGTGGTCCAGGGTGACAATTTCACTCTAAAATAAATAAAAATGACTATATCATAGGTATATTATTTTTGCTTTACACTACAGTAGAGAAATTACAATACTTCTTTCCTAATTTCTACACTTGAAAGAGATGTTTTGAATTTGCACTGCAGTAGCGTTATCCATTTAAACCGCTAGCTGTCAGCAATTCACACTGCACTATTGAAATTTAATTTTGACCGAGATGGCAGTAGAGCTTTTATTTTGATGGAAAACTGTGAAAACAAGCTTACAAAAATGCATCTCACTACAAATCTAGTGAAATGCTGTAATCATCTCCTGAGAAAATAAAGCATAACTGGTGGACTAGTGACCTTTTATGTTAGAAGATTGTTAAAATCTACACTTTTTGTCTGGAAGACCTATATTGTTTCATATCATCATGTGATCACAATAATATCGAGACAGGTTTGCTATCATGATAATTTTGTTACATCCCTAGAATTGAATGTGTACTGAATGCAGTTATGGGCTTCACTGTACTTGCATGTAATTGCATGTAGTATCGAAATACTTTGGCATTCAGGATTGATTTAATTGAACATTTATCGCAGTCTTGTTCCCGTTTACATTTATAAATTTGATACTTTCGCTTTCTTTCAGCTGCATTTTTGTCAACAGTATGTCTTAATTTAATCAGACATTAAATTCAGTTGAATTCATGTATTCAAATGAAATCACATTGAGTGTTGTAAATATCATTCACCTCTAACTTATCCTCAATTTTTCCCGCCTCAGGATTCTGAAGACGCTCTGTCGTAAAATAACGCTGCCGGAGGATTTTGACTACAGACAGTTGGCGCGTCTCACGCCAGGTTATGTGGGAGCAGATTTAATGGCGCTGTGTCGAGAGGCGGCCATGACCACCGTCAACAGGATCCTACTGCAGCCGGACAGAGAAGACGCCACGCCACCGGTACACCAGCACCGCCCCTCATATACAACCATACACACCACAGCACAACACATGATTTGAAGAACAGAATGTGAGAGGAGAAGACCATTAGATGTTTATAACATTCGCTTGGTGTGTGCAAATCCCATCTTTTTTCCAGCCTAGATCCTGAGATACTTTAGCAGTGATACTTGAGTGACTTAGTTTTACTTCTCCTTTGTCACTTTTAATAATCTGGTCATTGTGGATTGAAACACTTAAATTCCTTACTTTCCACACAAATGGATAAGTCTCTGACAGAGACCCCTGCCCTATCAGCCAATGACTGTGTGCATAGTTAGTAAGCATGCTGACATCATTCATAGCAACGAGGTCAAACCCGCCCTTACTCTTAGACTTCTCTCTATTCCTTAGTAAAAGTCTCAGCAGCTTTGGGAATAGGTTTTATGAGAAGACTCTTAGCTAGTGCTATTTAGGAGAACTCTTAGCAGTCAGATAAAATGTTTTGTGAATACAGGCCCAGATTTGTATAAATGTGTCATTTTATCACTATTTCACCAATGGATCCTCTGCAGTGAATGGGTGCCATCAGAATGAGAGCCCAAACAGCTGATAAAAACAATTCACAAGTAATCCACACCACTCCAGTCCCTTACTTAACATCTTGAGAAGCTTGTAATCAGTGCAGATTTCTCTCCTGATTCAGACCACTTTTTCACTGGAGGAAGTGTTATTATAGATTATGGATTTACGGACTTATTTAGCCAGAAGTTAAAAACGTCTTGATGATTTGTTTCCTACAAACACACAGCTTTTGCCTTGACAAGATGTTCATTGAAGGATGGGAAATTTTGGATGCACTATTCCATTAATATTTAAGAAAACATACTTCATCAGACCATTTTGTGTTAAATTGTCTTTTGTTTCTGTCAAATGCTCTATCACAAATATTTCTCAGTTTAAAGTGTTAATATAGCACAGTAAAACAGATGATTATGGTTACTCTTAGTGAAGTCTGTCTTGCTGTCAGAAAGCAGATCTGGAGCAGCTGTTGTCGTTGTTGAAGAAGAACGAGTCTCTGAGCGAGGAGCAGCTCTCTGGGCTCTGCGTCCTCATGTCAGACTTCAGGACGTCGTTAACCAGAGTCCAACCATCCGCCAAGCGTGAGGGGTTCGCCACCGTCCCCGATGTCACCTGGGAAGACGTGGGTGCGCTGCAGGACATTCGTGAGGAGCTCAACATGGCCATTATGGTAAAGCAGCTTTTACAATCTTGTTAATCTTCTGGAGTATAGTACTTCAATTTCTTACTTTAAAGTTAATGTTGTGTATTTTCTACATTTATTTAGGCTCCCATCCACAACCCGGAGCATTTCAGAGCTCTGGGTCTAAGTGCGCCCGCTGGAGTGCTGCTCGCTGGACCGCCCGGCTGCGGAAAAACCCTGTTAGCCAAAGTGTGTGAGCTTTTATTTATAGCTGTGTTACCTCACTTTAGCATAATTTCTTGTATTCTCTGTTGTCCTGAACAACTGCGACAAGCACGGATTGAAATTAACTCACCAGCCAATTTGGCTACTTAATTTTTAGGTTATCAGCCATTCATAACTTCTAGAACTAACTTCTACTAACTAACTATCATTTCATGTCAGTACTAGGGTGTGCGATATTTACAAAAAATATAATCTCAATATTTTCTGGGATTTTATCTATTAATGTAATTAGACGATATTTTGCTGAGTGTGTTAGTGTACTGATATCTTAAGGACTACCGTGACTGACTTACATTTTAGACACATTATTGACCTTTTTTGCTCATGAAAATAGTTCTAAGCAAAGCCACAGCAGAACAGTCGTGAATCTCTGACCAACACACAGCTGTGTTTCGTGACTGAACGATTCAGCATTTTTTAACCAATCGGGTCAATGAGTGATTCATTGAGTCATTCCACCACCTACTGGTGGTTTAGTTTCATATAGTATCATTGCCTTTTTTCTACATTTCAGATTTTTATAAAAAAAAAATTAAAACATTAATCTTTTTTATTTTTGCATTTGTAATTGTACTGTGTAAATGCATTTATGGAACCTCTTATCTTCATTAAACAATCTGAGTAAATGCATCTAAATGGCACTTTTGATGCAGCTTCAGTGTTTCCTCTGCAGTGAAGTTTGTTAATACTGATTTAATTTGAATGGTAATTACCATACAGTGTAATTATTCTAACTGAATGTACTGATAAAAATGTAAGAATTTGACACAAATGAGGCCTACATTTAGGACATTTAGAAAAAGTTAAAAAGTGTCCTAGAAATCAGTTTAAGGCAAAAATCAGAAATATGCTGATTAAACCAAAGTAAAGCATAAAGCAGTGATGAGGCTATTGCATCAGAATGGAAATACATTAATGCCAAACAAAAAATGGCTCTTTTTGTCCTGGACAAGTAACTTGTTCTTCCGAAGGACAACCATATGTCAAGGCTTTATGTAAAGCCTGAAGCCTTTTATTTACCTTTTTTTTTCTAAAAGTGTGCATCAGCTTTGGAGTCAAATTCTTACATTTAATCCATAATAATAATACATTTAGGATGTTACTAAACAAATCAAATTAAATCAGTATCAACAAAATTTTGCTTTGCAGAAGTGGCATTCAGATGTATTTCCACATGTTAACGCAGCTTAGAGGGACGTGGAAAGCTTTAACCTGCAGTTACAAATGCTTCTCTCTATTCCTTAGTATTTATTCCATAAATAATGTTTTGTTGTTTAAAACATAAAACACTGAATACTGATATTTGAAATCATTTTAAAAATTAAGATACTTTAAATGTGAAATTAAAACCACCAGTAGATGGCAGCGAGTCACTTAAGTCAGTCATTGCAATTGAACTGAATCATTATGTCAGAGACACAAAACAGTACTTTGGCTGTGTTTGGAATTATTTTTGTGGCGAAATAGAGCAAAAACAGACAATATAGTGTCTAAAAAGTAAGTATCTTGAAATTGACTTAAGTCTATTGTTTACTGAACTGTTTTTTTAAATGGTACTCTTTGTGTAACAAGGTCAGTATTTGGCGTCCCCAAGAAATTAATGATTGAAAACTTAGGAAAAGTAAGACACCAAATTGGCTAGTGATTTGACAAGCTGATTTTTAGCTGCATTTATTGCAGAAAATAAGCTCTGTGATCCAGAAAAGTTGATAATTTGTTCATAACAATAATCTTTACAAATGAACACATTTTGAAGCCTACATACAATCAGCAGGCATAAAATATGTTTTGTAACCACACAGCTGCTCTCTATTCCTTTTCATGGTATGGAGAAAGAAAATCAATGGGGATCAGGCTGAGTTTGCTTCCTGTATTCTTCATTGACCTGTGAAACGTTTCTCTCTCTCTCGTTACAGGCCGTTGCTAATGAATCAGGCTTAAACTTCATCTCTGTCAAGGGTCCAGAGCTACTCAATATGGTGAGTTTCTCCACTGTCATTATACAATCTCACAATTAGTGTTGTCACGATACCAAAATGTTGACTTTGGTTCCTAAAACATTGTAATACTACTACTGAACCGATACTACAACAAAAACATAGACCCGCAGGAAAAGTAACTGAGTAATAGATTTTTTGTATCCATTAAAAAAAAAAAATAAACAAAATCACATGCCAGTGCCACAACACAGGACTATCATTTCAACCAAACATTTAAATTTGTTTGCAGTATGTGGGCGAGAGCGAGCGGGCCGTCCGGCAGGTGTTCCAGAGGGGCCGTAACTCAGCGCCCTGTGTCATCTTCTTTGATGAGATTGATGCGCTTTGTCCTCGCCGCTCAGAGCATGAGGTGAGAGCACAACAACTGACACAAACTACCTGTTTTCTGAACTCATCAGTGAGTGCTGACTAATGTGTAATGGTGCTGTGTGTCTGCTGTCAGTCAGGAGCCAGCGTTCGCGTCGTCAACCAGCTGCTCACTGAGATGGATGGCATGGAGAACCGCAAGCAGGTTTTCATCATGGCTGCCACCAACAGACCAGGTGACGAGAGCAATATTGTCATGTGTATCAAGATATTGTGATGTTTTTTGTGCTTCTATAATGCGTATATTTCATGTCTGTTTGTAGATATTATTGATCCTGCTGTGCTCAGACCAGGACGGCTGGACAAAACGCTGTATGTGGGTTTACCGCCCCCTGCAGACAGACACACCATTTTAGTCACTATTACTAAGGTAAACCTCATGTGACCAAACATAATGTCAACTTATAAAACATGTGGTTTTAATTAGTGGTGCAGCGGATCACAAAACTCACGCTTCGGATCACATTACGGTTTTTGAGTCACGGATCGGACCATTTTTCGGATCAGCAAAAAGGGGAGGAGACAAAAGTAATTTGCTTTCCATTTATTACAAGTAGGGCTGCTCGATTATGGCAGAAATCATAATCACAATTATTTTTGGTCAATATTGTAATCACGATTATTTAACACAATTATGAGTGGGTCCAGTACTTTATATGATTGGTTAATTTAAAGATCGCAATACAATAGAAAAAAAAAAGATGGTGAAAGAATGGAATGAAAGTTTTTTTTGTTTTTGTTTTTTTTTTTTTGGTTTTGTTTTTTTTGGAAATGTAATGTAATTAACTGAATGGAAAATAAAACGGCATAGTCGTCGCTGTAAGAATTAAACATATTTGTTTCTTATAAAAACTACAAAAGTCCATCTGTCAAGAGCAGTGAGTGATTTTGTCTTTTGTTGTTTGATTAACATTAACCACAAAGACAGCAGAAGGAATATTACTTGTGGCCGCTTTAAGAGCTGCACGGATCCAATTTACTGTTACACACACATTTTCATTCTCAACTGCTTACGTTAATTTGAGACAACTGACGAAGGATTACACGAATCACCAAACGCCGCATTTTGACATATATTTGGATGTATTTGACCGTTTAGGTAACGTCTTAAGCTAAACGTTCACTTTACTTGTCCGTGTTCTGTTCCGTCTCTGAGTGCATACACAGAACAGTTCAACTGCGATCCGTTGCACCCCTAGTTTTAATGATGTGATATGGGTAGGGATGTAACAATATTATCAGTGTCATAAACTCTCTCAATATTATTGTGGTCACGTGATGATATGAAACGATAGTTTAATATATTTAAACTTGTTATTCTAATATAAAAGTTGTGTTTTGGGCCTTTATGCTTTGGCACAGTATCTTTTGAACAAACTAAAACCAAAAGTACAATATGGCTTAATCCCTTCTTCAAGACCCTGTGCGCTTCATTGAGGCAATCACCTTGTGATTTGATGTTTTTCTCGGCTCTGTTCACTAGGGTTGGGTATCATTCAAACATTTTTGATAGTGATGCCTTGAATTCGATATCGGTTCCTGAGCGATACTTTTTTCAATACCAATTCTAAGAAATCTGTTTTAAGACATTACACATTATTAGAGGTTGACTGATATTGGATTTTACCGATAGCTAGGTTGGACCACACTGGCCGATACCGCTTAATCGACCGAAAGTTTTTAAAATGGATACTGAATGGAAACTGTAACAGTGGTCTACTATTTAAAGAACCATACTTTGTAAAAGAATAAATGTATTATTAATTATATATTTAAAAATATCAGTAAATTTTGAAATGAACACATTAACAAGGAACAATACTTACATTTTACAGCTTTTATTAATCTTAGTTAAAGCTACAAATGCATTCTTATTGTGAAGTGTTACCATTTCATATCAACAGCCTTTAAACATCTACACAAAAGCCATAATATTGAAATTACATCATATGGATATTGTACCCATGTATACTCTCACAGTTTAACTGCTTCTATTCTAGAACACTTGATGAATATCTAATCAAAATAACTAAATATTTTAGTCACAAACCGAGCAAAAGCCCAGCGTCACGTCCGGAGATCTTGTATCAGTTATCACACACCCCGGACGCGTCACGTTTAGTTTAAACAGCGGTCTAAAACTCTTTATTTAATGACCAAACGGACATAAGATTATTTCAACAATTATCAAAAAGCGGCACAGATGACTTTGGTGTTTAAAACAACGGAAAGAGGAAACGTGATCTATATAGCTCTCTATATGAAACATACAGACTTTATTAGAGCCACAGAAAGAAAAACGTTTTGCCAAAAATGCACAATACAAACAATCTTCCAGCCATGGTGAAGTCTTTATGTACATTTACCTTGATTTGGGACAGATATTAAGTATTTAATGTAAAACTCAGTGATAGCGCTTTGTATTGTGGCAGGATTTCCGTCGGCTGAATGAACACAGTTTGCTGTCTCATATCACTAGCTTTAAATATGCAACTTGCTGGCTAACAAATGCATTAATGTGATCAGCTGGATATAAACTAATGCAAATAGATTGTAACAATCATGACGTTAAACATTCAGGTTGGACTTACTGTTTTGGTCACATTGTTCTAACCTTTTGAGTTGCGGCTAATGTTCGCTTCAAAGCACTTACTAAGTAATGATATGAAAACATGCACTATAGTTCATTGTCAATCCGCATCTGAAGTGTCCCGCTGTGTTCAGTGCACAGTATCAACAAATATCACAGTATCACAGTATAAACAAACAAAAGGAGCATCGATACATCGGTCGACCTCTACACATTATCTCAGAGAAATTTTGGTTTTTATTTACTTTGGTTACCTTTTTCAGTACTTTACTATGTGTAATAACAAAAACATTCATTTCTTTCTGAAAAAATAAACCCAAAACAGGTTAGTTTAAGTTTTCCCTCTTTTCCTCACTTTCCTTCTCTTTTAAATAAAAAAAAAAGCCGTGTGCATTTTAATTTCACTTTCAAATTAGCAGTAATTCGGCGTCAAGCAATTGTTCATTAAAGTTTTCCCTCTTTTCCTTGCTTTCCTTTGCTTTAAAATAACTTGTAAAAGCACCTTGTGCATTTTAGTTTCACTTTTAAATTAGCAGCAATTCGCCGTCAATTCGACTCAAGCAACAACAAAATACAATGTCAAACTCATAGAACTTTCAATAAACAAAATGAATAAAAATACATCATGCTACATATCTAATATAAAATAACAAATGACATGGGCTACACAGTTTAAATAGGTAAGTATACAAAACTGAAAATCAGCAAACACTGTGGAACCAAATAAATAAGAAATTAATGTTTTAAAAAAAAACTTCAATCAATATTGCCAAAAAGGTGCTTTCGCATTTTGTTTCTTCTGCCACGGTCTTGTCTTTCTCACCTCACTCTTCTCGTCAGTCTGTTCTGATGTAAACAAAACCGCATCTCCGCCATTCATATATAACTACAGAAGCAAGCGGAACATACAGAAACAAAAAGTAATACAAATTTGCACTTAGTGTAAATAGTATCTATCGCTATTTGCACCTAGTCACATTAGAGTCAAATGTCTTTACAGAGGGAATTTTGGGTATGTAATTTTGTCACTCTATAATTCAGAAAATACTTAGAACAGACAAAGAACTTTATATTTTTTACAATTTTGGGGGGAATAAAATGTTGTATATGATCAAGCAAAAGAAAAAGAAAAACGTATTTTGAAAAAACGGCCTTTAAAATTATGTATTGTAATCTAAATCTATTGAAACAAATATATAAAGCGCTATAAAAGAAACACTTTACACACTTTATGAAAAACCAAAAAGCCCAAAATCTAAAATTTGACAGGTGACTGAAAACTTTTTTTTTTTTTATCACAATAAATACTGTACCACGGACGTCATATTGCGATATTGTTAGATCTTTAAAAATGGGTCATCTGTGGATTAATTGAACTGAAATTCTTTGTTTCAGGGCGGCACCAAACCACTTCTAGATTCAGATGTCAGTCTTGAGGAAATTGCCCATGATGCACGTTGTGAAAGTTTCACGTAAGTTTCTACATTGTTCTGTAACACAACAATGTCTAAAGTTTCATCAAGGCATAAGTGATGCTGAAAGTGAACCTGCAGATGTCTTTCCTATGTGTTTGCCGCCATTTCAGTTGTGATCCAATGGCAATACTCAGCTATGATTAGTTTATAGTTCATTTACTGTTATGAACTGCATTGGACTGATTTCATAGGCTGAATGTTGAGTGTGTCTTGTTGTATTGTGTTTCAGAGGTGCGGATCTGTCGGCGCTGGTGCGAGAGGCGTGTGTTAATGCTCTAAAAGTTCACCTGAGCTCACGACCAGCACAGACACACACAGGTAACACACACACGCACTCGTGTCACTAGCCGGGTTTCCATCCATAATTGCACATTTAACTTATGCGCAAAGTTGGAATATAAACTGGAATAAAACATTTGCGATTTAAGCTCCATTTCCATTTCAAAGAGAACAAATTGTCACTTCCTGATAAACTGGCACTACATATCACTAATAAAGAATATTAACAATGTAGTATTTTATTTTACTCAAGTAAATTTTAGAATTACTTTTACTTGAGTAAGTATTAAATATTTAATATGAAACATAGTGGAGTAAAAAGTACAGTATTATGCCTTGGAATGTTGTGAAGCAAAGTTTTCTACAGAAAACACTCTAATAAAGTGCAGACACTTGAAAAGTAGGCCTACTTTTAAAGCAGAGTAAAAAATTCTTTCAATCAGAGAGACAGAGACATAATAATGTGATTTTGAATATTTTGACTGTTAGAATAACACTTTACAGTAAAAGAACCTTTGTTAAAATACTGTAGGTAAGCTGACCTAGCAGTATTACAGCACTAATCTAAGGTCTAGGTTAATAAGTGTTTATAAATGATAAATAAACTAATACACGTTTAATATGTTAACATTACTTACTACAGTTTTGATTTAATATCAATACTGAGGAATTACATTCTGGTAATCGTACTGAAGCCAAAATTATGGTATCGAGCCATCCCTAGCTGGGATCAAAGCTGAATTTTTCAGCATCATTACTCCAGCCTTCAGTGTCACATGATCCTTCAGAAATCACTCTAATATGCTGATTCGCTGCTCAAGAAACATTTTTATTATCAATACTAAAAACAGTTGAGAGCATTTTTTTTCAGGATTCTTTGATGAATAGAAAGATTCAAAGATGAGCATTTATCAAAAATAAGAAGCTACTAAAAATACTTTTATTTTGCAAGGATGCTTTAGACATGAAGACATTTATAATGTTACAGAAGATTTCTATTGAGATAAATGCTGTTCTTCTAAACTTTCTATTCCTCTCAGAAACCCAAGGGAAAAAGTCAACTCAGCTATTTTCAACATGAAAATAAAAAATGTTTGTGGAGCAGCAAATCAGAATATTAGAATGATTTCTGAAGGATCATGTGACGAGTAATGATGCTCAAAATTTAGCTTTGAACACAGAAATAAATTACATTTTAAAATGTATTAAAATAGAAATCAGTTATTTTAAATAGTAAAAATGTTTTTAAAAATTGACTTTTTTTTTTTTTTTACTGTACTTTGGATCAAACAAATGCAGGCTTGGTGAGCAGAAGAGACTTCTTAAAAAAAAAAAAAAAAAAAACATTTAAAATCTTGCTGTTCAAAAACTTTTGACTGGTAGTGTACATCCACATGTGAAACAGCACGTCTTTAATGTTACAGAGCCAGTGAAGGACATCCGTGTGAGCAGAGTTCACTTTGAAGACGCCTTCAAGAAGGTGCGACCGTCTGTGTCCAAGAAGGTGAGTGATAAAGTCAACTAAAAGTGAACCTGAAAATGCTCAAAACAAGCTAAAACAGGCTGTTTTTGTTGGTCTAGTTACTGTGAAGGCAGTGTTGTCATTACTGACATACTTCCTTGAGTTTTGTTTTATTGGCATCGCATATTAAGCAGCTCTTTATATTCACTATGAATGCGCTGAGAACTGAATGCATGAAATAACCTGAATGAAGTCTTTTGCTGTGTTACATTGTGCAAGAGTTTAGTGACATTGTGCCACATGGCTTTCATCCGTCACTGCTGCTGTTCAACAGTGATGATGAGCGACTCATGCTGGTCAAAATTTTTTTGTGTGTGTGAATTTTAATAATGGGTTCTTATTTTTCTCTTTGCAGGACCAGCTAATGTATGAAAGACTGAAAGAGAGCCTTACAAGATGACAACCGTTGATCAACAACAACCAGAAATTTACATCTGGATTCCATTTTGTACTAAAAATAAAAAATTATGATAAGCTGGTAGTGTGTCTGTGCATTTGGCCTGTGTGAGGGGAGATTTCAACTCGTGGAAGACCAACATTATTTACATGATCAAAGATTTAATGAGAAACTATTTAAAAATCATCCCTAGTCAACTATGGATGATCTTGACAGCTCATATAAATATATATAGATGTATAGTGTGTGTGTGTGCGCGCGTGTGTGTTTGGACTTTATTTTACTTTGAGTATATTCACCAAAGTTCAATGAACTTTTGTACAAGTAGCTTTTCTAATCTAGTCTAATCCTTAGTTTTATAGATTTCCGTCGTGTTTTTGGACAAAAATCACACGTGTAGTGTGAGAACCTGTCAATAACCGACACTCAACACACCCTTAACAGAAAACACATTAGACTCTAGTTCAGTGTTTTAAAATGGCAGGATTTCTTTCAGATGCATCTCGGACTGATCCATCGTGAACTGAAGCACCAGCAATCAAAGAGTTTTGGAGATCTTGTGTGTACGTACCTACTTAACATTATTTTGGGGACAAAAAGTGAGCAAGACCCAGCAAAATCGCCAAAAACCTTCCTTTGGGGACGTCCTTCTGTAAAACTGGTATAAAAAATGAACAAAGTTTTTGAAATTGTACAAATGCAGAAAGCTTTCTGTTAGGGTTAGGTTTGAAAATGTATAATTGTGTATAAAAACAGTAGAAGGCTATGTAATGTCCCCTTTAAGATAGTCAAGTAAACGTGTGTGTGTGTGTGCGCGCGCGCGCGCACTATAGTAATGGGTCGTTCTTGAACGAACGAATCTTTAATGTGACTCGAGAAGAATGAGTCGTCTCGGGGAGTGATTCGTTCAGTCGCGCATGCGCAACATCCTATAGATTCTGATAGTTCGCCTGTTTCGAGTCTTCGGGTTTTTCCGAGTCCTTCATTCATCTTATGGGGCTGTCACGTGATGAACGAACGACTCGAACCTGAAGACTGGAGAGATGAACTAATCAATTCTTTTTCCGGCTCAGTCTGCATAGATTAAGCTTATGGGGCTGTCACGTGATGAACGAACGAATCGAACCCGAAAACTTAAGATAAGAGGTGAGGTGGTGAGCTAAGCATAGACTGAAGACCCAGGTAAAAAATTAACTAATCTTTTCTGCTTCTTATAGCATTGTAGTTTCCTTGTTTGTAGTGTGATCAACGTTTGTGCAAGCAGTAGATTTGTTAGGGAAGTAACACGTAGAATTTTAATTCTATTTTGTTAAAATGAACCAAATGACTCAAAGATTCGTTCATTTTGCTGAACGAGACTCAAAGGTACGAGTCGGTAAAATGATCCGAACTTCCCATCACTAGTAACGTTACCAGTCAAAGGTTTTGACACATTTAAACTTATTATAAACTTTTATTAAACTTATATGATTTATCTAAAACCTGTTTGAAATTGGTTTAGTACATATGAAGCCTACATGTCTATTGTCTTCCTAAACAAACAATTTGCCAATTGTCCAAACTTTTGACCAGTAGAGACCTCCAATTCCACCAGTCAGGGTTAAAAAAAAATATACATATGAAATATATATCAGACATCCATGTTTTAGATCCACAACAATAACAAACATTGAACACCAGCTCAAATTTATTAAGGCATTAAAGTTCTTCTGTGATATAAAATGTGTAAATGTTGACAGCTCAGTGTCTCACTGTTAGCCAAGGTGTCAGTTCACTTGGTTAATTAATGAAATAATGAAGTATAACAGAGGCTTAAACACACGGCCTCCACACCAAACTGCTGCACTTTGGTGTCTGTTAATGAGTTAAGCATCATTAATCAGATCCACTGTACTCAATCATACGCTCTGTCATGTCTGACGTCACAGATCTATGGTTATTATAAAATGATGCATTGTCTTAGAAACGTTCTACTGGAAATGAAACTTGTATAGTGTGTTCATAGCTCTGTTAGCATTTTTCATACAGGAGCGAGCTGAGGGAACACTGAAACAGCATGTAGCGCTACATGAATTGGTGACCAATTAAATAAAATCGCTCAACATATGCGGCCACACAGCAGTTAGAAACAAATGCATAACAATTCCATTAAACTATAATAAAAGCGTCTGAATCCTCAGAACATGTGCAACAGAGGAGCTCAAATGTTTTGGTTGTCGACATTTAAAATGAATCAGCTCACTTGCTAAAAACCAAAAACTACATGGCCATTTCCATTGCGCCACAGAGTCTGAAACGATGGCTAAAACCTGCTTCACTCTCAAGCAGGCGAAGGTTAAAACAGTCTGCGGTTTGGTGTGGCTGAGCGGATGTCGTCCCGCGGCGGTCACTCCTGTTTGACGTCTCCTGTTAGATGTCTCTTCACCCTTGAGTACGGACTCAGTTCATCGTCCATGATAAAGTCATAGAGGACCTTCACCCATGACGTGTAGCACGGCAGTTCTCTGTAGTACTCCGCTGCGATCTTCTTCACCTGGCGGAAGGAACCAGACTCAGTCTTAATACACTGGCAAGCATTTGGAAACAGTCTAAATATCTCTTAACCTGCAGTGCATGATGATCTGATGACGTACGCATAGTAGCTGATGTTCTGATATGAAAGATCAACTGCATTGTTTACTTCTTTTGTCAGTCTTAGCACACAGACTAGTTAATCTTTCACATCAGACTAGACTAGTCAGTCACTGTTTGGTGATTCTAGTTTGTCTTCTTTGAGTAAAAACAAATCTCTGAATCTTTAGCTCATCTGTCAGTGTCAACAAAACACTATGAATGTTATAGTAATATCCATAATAACAGAAACTTAACTCAAACTTAACTTAAAGTTGGCAAAATCCTGATTTTAACATTATGGGAGCGAAAGTTTAGTTCAACAGGCTTCCTGTGCACTTCCCCCGACTGACACGGTTTGGGAAAAACAGATCGTCCCGCCCCAAACTTGCACCAGAGTGTTAATCAATCAGAAAAAAACATAGCATAGACCTGAAAATGAAATTTCCTACTTAAACTGTGGTAAATCTTGAGTGCTTTGGAGCACAGACTTGAGTCTCTTTTTAAAGAAAAAACGTAGCAGATTATTGCTTAAGTGACAAGAAGGTGAAAAAGCAAACAAAAAAGTTAATGAAGTTTATTACGGAGGAATACACAAATACTATGTTAATATTTTATATGAAGTACATTCTCTAAAACTTTAAAACTGCAAGAAAATCAAAGCCATAAATCTAAACAAAAAAGTGCTTTAATAAAATTTACACAACCAGTCAAAAGTTTTTGAACAGTAATTTTTAAAGGTTTTTAAAGAAGTCTTTTCTGCTCACCAAGCCTTGCAATGCATTTATTTGAGCCAAAGTACAGCAAAAACAGTCAAATTTAGAAATATTTTTCTATTTAAAATAACTGCTTTTTATTTGAATACATTTTAAAATCTAATTGTGATTTCAAAGCTGAATTTTCAGCATCATTACTCCAGTCTTCAGTGCCACATGAACCTTCAGAAATCATTCTAATATGCTGATTTGCTGCTCAACAAGAGTATTTTTTTTAGTATATTATATTTGAGTATATTTTTTAGTATATTATAGTATATTTTTTTCCCCAGGTTTCTTTGAAAAACAGAATGTTCAGAAGAACAGCATTTATCTGAAATATAAATCTTTTGTAACATTGTAACTGTCTTTATCATCACTTTTGATCAATTGAAAGCATCCTTGCTAAATAAAAGTATTCATTTCTATCATTTATTTCCAAAAAAAATAAAAAGTAAACTGACTCTAAGCTTTTGAATGGTAAAGTGTATAATGTTACAAAAGCTTTTTATTTCAGATAAAAAGATGCTTTCTATTCATCAAAGAATCCTGAAAAATATGTACTCAACTGTAAATATTTATAATAATAATTAAAAAAAAAAAGTTTCTTGAGCATCAAATCAGTATATTAGAATAATTTCTGAAGAATCATGTGACACTGAAGACTGGAGTAATGATGCTGAAAATTCAGCTTTGATCACAGGAATAAATTACATTTTAAAATATATTCAAAAACAAAGCAGTTATTTTAAATAATAATGTTTTGCATTACTTTGAATCAAATAAATGCAGGCTTGGTGAGCAGAAAAGACTCCTTTGAAAAACATTTTAAAAACTTTTGACTGGTATGTAGATTTGGGCCCAGCCACAAACACTTCTAAAATCTGCTTCCTACTCATACGACTAAATGTGAAAATGTAAATTTTTTAATCATGTTAATGATTTTTTGTGTGTTCACATAGCCCAAAAGACCCAAACCTTTACCAAGTTTCATACCATTCCAATGAAGTAAAATACAACATAATAACAGAGGTTTATTATTGAGATGAACTGAATAACTCTTACCATTGGCAATCGGCGTCCTGGAATGCTAGGGAAGTCATGGTGCTCGTTGTGGTACCCGACGTTGAACGTCAGCAGGTTGAGGGATCCATAGTAAGAGTAAGTCTCATGGCCTTTGAGGAACATGTAATGTTCTGCAATGAAGTGTCCTGAGATGGGATGGAGACCCATTCCTAACAGTGAGCCCATCATCATGTAGACCAAGGGCTTGGCACCCCAGGTCCAGTAGAGGGCCGCGTTAAACGTTAGCTGTATGGCCACGTTGATGACCTCCAGCTGGCTGATGGGTTTGGGGTTGATGCAGAGGGGACGGATGGCGTAGAACAGCGGCTGGAACATGATCCAGAAGAGCTTGCGCAAGCGGGTGCAAAAGAACCAGCCCTCGAAATCGGTGGGAATGTCCACGTCCACGCCATCTCCACCCAAGTAGCGGTGGTGGTCCAGGTGGTAGCGCTTAAAGGACGCAGAGTAAGGCAGCCCGATGGGCAGATTGGCGAAAATGGCAAACCAGCGGTTCCATCTGGCGCGGTTGTTGCCGAAAGCCGTGTTGTGGGAGATCTCGTGAATCGCTAGCGTCATCGAATGGTTTATGCAGCTCCCGAAGACGTACGTCCAGAACAAGACCCATTTCCACGGCAGGTCCTTCACCAAATAGAAGGCCAAAAACTGGACGACCACCATCGTGCAGACTATCCATTTGAGTCTGGGGTCAGGTCCCATCAGAGACTTGATCTGTGGGTATTTCGCTGAAAGAGACAAAAACAGACAGCAATTGTAATACTGAAATAGTCTGATGGAAAGGATGAGCACATTCAAATGATGTCCATTTCCATGACAAATCAACGCAACTTGACACCAATGGGATCAGCTGTGGCAGCTCGTATGTCTCTGCTGTGGAACGCCATCGTTATCTTAATGTGCTTTATATGGTATGCCTATGACATTTGTCTAGAGCTTCCAAGAAAACAATGCAAACCACAAAGGAAAATTTAAATGTGGCCATCTTTCATACAAGGCATTTCATAATGCAAGTTCTGACCGCTTTGAGGCAAGAGTGCTACTTCAAAGTCTAATCCAGGGTTTATATATTACATAATGCAACACGGCAAGGTAATGACAGTCTAAGGCTGTGCCTGCAATAGCGCATAAAGCTACATGTCAGCACAGGTATGCATACTGGATCATCTCCAAAGCAGACAAACATGAGCTCACATGAAGATAGTTTGATGAACAAATATCAATGAGGATGATGTGTTTGAATAGAACTGACGATTAGCAGGAAAAACTGTCACACTCCATATTTCATATTCAGTTCAACAGGATTTATTAAACATGTAATGCAGAATCTTAATTCTTCATTCATATCACCAGAACACATAATCCCTGTGAACTGAAAGCAGCATTTTTGAAGAAGAAATGCATATATATAAGTCTGATCTTTGAAAAAAAAACTGTACCATAAATTTGTCCTATGGTGTGACATAGCAAAAATAAATAAATAAAAAAACTCTTATCATTATTGTTAGACACTTATTTTTATAGTCGTTTTTTTATTATTATTATTTAATATTAAATTATAATAAAAAATAAAAAAAAATGTCCCCATGACTTCTTCAGGTCCCCCTTTCAAGACAAACTTTGATAACAAGACAAACTTTGCTGTCATCCTTTCAAAGCTGCTGAAAAGTGTACCCTTTTAAGGTATTTTAATTATATCTTCCCTATTGCAATACTATATATAGGTATGATGACATAGCAGCCACTCGCGGCGAACATTCTGCCTCAATTCTGTGTTTCAGAATATCAATATCACAATATCTACTCCTGGCCGCCTGGCGGGAGTATGTTTTTCCTAAATACGACGGTAACTACGTCGAGTGCAAACCCCTCTAGCTTTGGACACTTCAGGATTTCAGACCTGAGGTATTTTCAGGTCACCGTGACTTTCGGAAGATTTGTGTGGCTTTCAACCGGTCGGCGGGCTTCATCTAAGCTTTGGACACTAATGAAAGATAGTTGAACATAAATACATAACTTTTATCTTGGTACTAATGAAATTTCATCGAAATCCATAGAGGAGAACGTACTTTACTAAATCGCGGAAACTGGGTAGTCACATTTGTGGCAGGTAGATTAGCGCACTGTCAGATGTACTGCAGGCATCGTTCTAAAAAAAAAAAAAAGTCTGTTAGTTGTACTTTTGTGAATGACAATTAATATTTGTTTTGTACTTGTATGAATATGAATTAACAATTAATAGTGATGTTTTGTATATGCATTGTTGTTGTTTTCTCTTGTATTCTGAAAATAAATGCTTATGAATATAAATGAACGCTTATTGTTTTCAGTGAGTTACCATGGGTCTGATGCCCATTCCAGTTAAAACAATACATTTTCATGATTTCATTTGAAAGAACTAACAAAATTCTACATTCTATTCAAATTTCATGCAAATATCTGATAAAATGAGGAAGTTATAAGCAAAAATGTGTGAATAATAAGCATTTTCGGTCACAGGACTTCTATTGTAATCAATGTATCGTTTTTTAATACATTTCCCATTATTATAAATATCATAACTTTCGCAAACCTTAACTGATTTTCACAATCCAGGTGTTGTAAAGGGAATTTTCATCTCTGTCTAGTCATGTGATCCATTTTAAGCTTAGGGGTGTTTGAAAATTTTGTCATCATACTTACTATATAAGATATTTTAAGATAAAAACGAATCTGTGTTTTGTGTGTGTGTGTGTGTGTCACACCATAGGACATTATGTCACACTGAAGGACAGAAACGGTCAAGTATTTCTATTTAATTTTGAATGTCAAAGGAGAATGGGGTCCTTCAACTAATTAATGTTTTCTCAGGAACTGGTTGATTTTAAACCAGGACAAATGTATCAAGTTCCTACACTTTTTAGAAATATATGGATAAAACAAATGACTGCCTTTTACTTATGCCAGAGGTATTAATTAAAATGTTTATGTTTTTCTTTTTAATTTATAAAAGCTGTAATTTACTAAACCATACCTGAGACAGTCACACCATAAGACAATTTAGATATTAGTCTAAAAAAATTGAATAACACTGCAGCTTTTATAACAGCAGGTCCATATAGAACAAATAAATGTTTATTGATTTACTGCATTTTAAATAACGACAATATTACTTATATTCATTTTTATCTTGTGGGACAATGAAAACGCCATGTCACAACAACTCATGTATAACTGAATCATTTACCAGATGACTGGTGTGTGTGTGTGTGTGTGTGTGTGTGTTACTGAGGGCATCATGAATAAATCATGAATTGGCAACAGAGCAGTTTTGTGTAAAGCACAGAATGATTGAACACTATCGTGACCCATAAACCCGCTGTAATGTTTATCCAAACTCCACATATGGATTAGTGGGAATGCTGGCTCAGCAGCTTTCCACATGCACTCATAGGCAGGTTTATGAGCAAAGAGATATTACTAATGAACAGCATACAAGACTTTTGTGTGTGAGACATTCAGAATGAATGAACAGAATCCTCTCCCAGCATTAGCTAGCCTTCCTCATGTGACTGTCACTCCACCACACTCGCCATTTTAACACTTCATACATTATTCATGGCTCCGCAAATAAAATAGAGATTAAATAGTTAAAAGAGACACAGAATCGTACCTTACGTTCACCTTACGTAAAACTAGTTAGCTGCTGTTAATGATTGTTTAAAAGAGGACGCGGTTTAACTCATGTCATCATGAGATAAAATTAATCAAACTTCGCATAATAAAATACATTGGTTGTGAAGTTCTAGATGTTGTGTAAAGTGTTTCCTGTAGTTCAGTACGGAGTGAAGGGCTCATGATGTCGGGGAGTGGCCCTCACATAACGGTCATCTCAAACCTAACGACGCAACCCTTCAGCCACAGGGCTTTCTTTACTTACAAAACAACTTTACACATTACAGACGCTACAGAAACACCGCAATAAAATAAAACGCACTCGGCTCATTTGAGTTTCCTCAAGAGACCATTTTACATAACAGCTATACGATTCGCGGCTAATCATCGTAACAGATCAAAACCACGCCAATATGTACAAGAAGCGATATATAGCTGTTCGCTTTAACCGTCAGTGGTCATATAAGAGAAGAGAGGAGATCGCAGAGCGGAAAAGTGACTCACCCAAAATCTCTTTCCTCCGGTCGGCGTGAGGCTGATCTGTATAAACCCACTCAAAATCCTCCCGAGCTACACGATTCCCCATTTTGACGGTGGTTCGGCGGCTGGTTTGCGGTACGTGTATTTGCTCAGGATGTGAATGCAGGAATAGCGCCGGGTTTTTTTTAAACAAGGATCTAACAGCAACTCTCCCACATCCTTTCCTTCCTCATTTAGCCGTCTTTCTTACTGATCTTTCGATTTCTAAACGCATCACAGACTGAAGGCGGTGGGCGGAGTCTCCCGATGTCGTCACTGTTTCTCTTTTCCTATGAGAAAACGCCAGCTTTGGCTTAGTTCACTGTACCAACACCGTTATGATGCCGTTTTTTGTTTCGTACCCGAGAGGTTCATAACGGATATAGTTTCACAGTCTTTTGTCCACGGTCAATAGATGACAAAACCAATTGCATTGATGTGTACACAAATTGTTATTTTTAGTTTCTTCTTGTTTTTCTATGCACATTTTAGCACTACTTGATCTATAGAGCTAAACATTTAAACTCATTTGACAATAATTTGCAAAAGAATAGACTGCTTAGTGGCATAGATAAGGAATAAAGGTAATTTCTTTCATATTAAAATGGCTTCAGAACTACTTTGGTCTTATAATTTGTGGGGACTGCATATGACAACAAAGATTAAATCTTTAAAATAGCCACAGAATCACACTATAACATCATTATATGCATCATCATTATATGACATTCTACAAACATTGTATAGGTAAAACACATTACAGGCCATGTGAAGCATTTTCACTCAAAAAATAAACTACATATGTATACCTGCAATGTTACTAGCAAATGTACATGGTGATACAGTATCTACCAACACTGGCAAACACACAAAGCATTGACCTAATGTTCTCATATGTCACATATGACCTTTTTTCCCCCTATTCATCCAAGTTCAGATGAAACAAAACTCATCTCCCTATGTACTACAATATACTGTATTGTATTCATACAGTCCATCTACAGAACTTTTAGAACATACTTTGTAACTGAGCAGTATGTCATTAAATGCAGTATGTAAGGTGTATTAATTTCTAAATGTAGCTTAATACAGATTCAAACTTCCCTTTCTTATTGGTGACAGATATACAGAATTTTTTCAGATTTCTTTGATGAATAGAAAGTTCAGAAGAACAGCATTTATCTGAAATAGAAATCTTTTATAACATTATAAATATCTTATAAATATCTTTATCATCACTGTTGATCAAATTAAAGCATCCTTACTAAATAAAACTATCAATTTCTATAATTTCCTTTCCAAAAAATAAATAAATACATTATACTGACAAGCTTTTGAAAGATATAGTGTATAATGTTAGGAAAACTTTTTATTTCAGATAAATGCTGATCTTTGGATCTTTCTATTCATCAACGAATCCTGAAAAAATGTACTCAACTGTTGTAAATATTGATAATCATAATAATAAATGTTTGCTGAGCAGCAAATCAGCGCATTAGAATGATTTCTGAAAGATCATGTGACACTAAAGACTGGAGTATTGATGCTGAAAATGTAGCTTTGATCACAGGAATAAATTACATTTTAAAATACAGAGATCAACATTCGAAGTGGATCAAAACCTTTAATCAAAGTTGTCCTAAAACCAAACCAATACCTGTTCTTGTCTTTGGAACTTTTTTGATCCACTTCAAATGTTGACTACTGTATATTCAAATAGAAAACAGTTATTTGAAATAGTACAAATATATCACAATATTACTGCTTTTGCTGTACTTTAAATCAAACAAATGCAGGCTTGGTGAGCAGAAGAGACTTTTTTAAAAAACGTTAAAAATGGTACTGTTCAAAAACTTTTGACTGGTAGTGTAGTTGACAAGACTATATATTCCTCTTTCTGACACTGCTGTCATTATAGGCTGCCTAATCATGCAAAATCACATAAATGACCTCAATACCCTAACTTCCAGGCCAGATGGTCTGCATTTAAATTGGTAGAGTTAGTATTAAATGAAGAAAACACATAAATAAACAGGACAAATGCACAGAAGAAGATGGCCAAATAGACACAGACCAGCCAAAATGAGCTTGCTCCCACTTTTAAGAAGTAGCAACTTGCTATTGTTATTTTAGGGAGCTTTAATTTTAGTTACATTGTATTACTGTAACCTATTATTACAGTTGATTCAGTTGATTTAATGTTTTTGGTTGGAATAAACCAAAGTTTAACTCCAATCTAACCAAAAACAGCTAAACAAGCTAATCAAGGTGTTGATGACTTATGGACAGCTGGGTTAAATTGAAAATGACCTACAGACTATGAATATAATTTAATATTACATCAGTGTTTATCTTGTTGCAGGGTTCTGTCTGGGATTGTTTAGCGATAATGGCAGGCTGACTGTGTATTATCCCTTACAACAGTGGTTCACAACTCCATGGGGATCCACTGCTCTGTGCATTTTGTATGTTTTCCTGTAATACACCTGATCATCAGCTCATTAGTAGAGACTAGGGATGTAACGGTATGAAATTTTCTTATCACGATTATAGTGACAAAAATGATCACGGTTATCAATATTATCATGGTATTTTTAAAATATGCTGGAAATGTTTAAAAAGTACTTACACATAAATTGTTTCACCAAGTTTTATATTTAAAATCAACAAACAACATATCCTTGTTTTTAGTCAAAATGTCAATTCACAACAGTGCATGAAAATTCGGTCCGTTTTAACTAGACAAATACTGCAAACAGGCTGAAAATAATTGTAAGTCAATGTAATTCCACTCTCTGCCACTAGGCGGCACTTATGGAACAGCAAAGTTACAGCTGTTTCCGTAAACTCCGTGGACAAAGCAGAATTGCGATTAAGAACTTTATTAGGTATTACATGGAATGAAGATCAAAACACAATGCCATCGAATCTTTTCTGAAGACAGTCAGAACCATTAAAGGTACATTCATGTAATTCATTCACTTATATATTCATTTGTACATTCCCTCAGCACCCATCTTTCCTTCACGCTTTCATTCAAAACAAAACTGCTCTGCCTGCTCTGCGCACTTGAGACTGTTATTTAAACTCTGCTTTACACTGGACAGTATATATTTATCATAAGTTGTTCAAATCGTGGTAATCAAATACGATTTTAATGATAATTAAAAGATGAAACGGTAATACTAACCGTGGAGAATTTTATCATGATTTATCGTCAAACCGGTTATCGTTACATCCCTAGTAGAGACTCCATCAACTGAGCTGAATGTGTCAAATAAGAGAGACACTACACACTTACCTGTGCTCTTATTTTTGCATCTCTCCAATCATGATAATGTCTGGTTACCTGTGTTGATATCCTCTTTGTCTTCTCTATCTGCGACTTCTTTAATTCTCTATGGTGCTGCTTCCCTCTATGTTTCATTCTCCAGATGGGTGGTTTCATTGCTCCCTCAACAAGATGCAACCCCATCTTTTCTCCACGTAGCAAGCCAAGGTAGCCATCATCATTTCACTTTTCACCATCAGTCAGGGGCATAGCCATAATTTCAGAACTGAGATGGACAGAAAGTAAATGTACATTTTAATATATATACAGTCATGGCCAAAAGTTTTGGCAGTGACATAAATTTTGTGTTTTGAAAGGTTTGCTGCTTAAGCTGTTGTGGTGTTCATTTACATTGTTTCTAGATTATTGTGTAGAGTGACCAGATGCATTTTATATAATTGCTAAAAGCTTCATTGGTCAAAAAAATTAACTTTGCAATAAAAAACTAATTTCACTGTTTTTTGATCTTGACACATAATGATCTGCTAACACCAATTGACTAATATCAGCAGCACATGTGAAAGTGTGAATGAGCACTAGTCAGGCGAAATCATGATCATGCCAATTAGATTGTAACAATAGACTAATTGCTATAAAAGAAGGGAAGAAGAGCTTACCTCCAAAGAAACATGAGCAGCCATCATCCTCAAAAGGCGAGTGGATAAGCAGAAGCCCACAAATTGTGGTCAACTCCGAGAACTAATATGGCAAGAATGGATTGCCATCAGTCAGGATTTGACCCAGAAGCTAATAACCAGCATGCAAGAGCGAATTACAAAGGTTATGAAGAACAAGGGTCAACACTGTTACTGAAGCAGTAAACTTTGCAAAACACAAAATTTATGTCACTGCCAAAACTTTTGGCCATGACTGTAGATAGATAGATAGATAGATAGATAGATAGATAATATATAACATTTCTGTAATATATACACTACCAGTCCAAAGTTTTTTTTTTCAATTCTCTTCTGCTCACCAAGCCTGCATTTATTTGATACAAAATACAGCAAATTTATAGAAAGCATACTTTTATTTAGCAAGGATGCTTTAAATTGATCAAAAATGATGATAAATACATTGGTAATGTTACAAAAAGTAAATGCTGTTCTTCTGAACTTTCTATTCATCAAAGAAACTTGAAAAAAAAATCTACTCAGCTGTTTTCAACCTAAAAATGATAAAAAATAATAATAGATGTTTTTTGAGCAGCAAATCAGACAATTAGAATGATTTCTACACTCTAGACTGGAGTAATGATGCTAAAAATTTAGCTTTGAAATCACCGGAATAAATTACATTTTGAAATAGGATATTCAAATAGAAAGCACTTATTTTAAATAAGTACTTATTTTATTTCACAATATTACTGCTTTTGCTGTATTGTGGATCACATAAATGCTGGCTTGGTGAGCAGAAGATACTTCTATTAAAAAAATAAAACCTTACTGTTTAAAAACTTCTGACTGGTAGTGTATATACAGTGGGTACGGAAAGTATTCAGACCCCCTTACATTTTTCACTCTTTGTTATATTGCAGCCATTTGCTAAAATCATTTGTTCATTTTTTTTCCTCATTAATGTACACACAGCACCCCATATTGACAGAAAAAACACAGAATTGTTGACATTTTTGCAGATTTATTAAAAAAGAAAAACTGAAATATCACATGGTCCTTAGTATTCAGACCCTTTGCTGTGACACTCATATATTTAACTCAGGTGCTGTCCATTTCTTCTGATCATCCTTGAGATGGTTCTAAACCTTCATTTGAGTCCAGCTGTGTTTGATTATACTGATTGGACTTGATTAGGAAAGCCACACACCTGTCTATATAAGACCTTACAGCTCACAGTGCATGTCAGAGCAAATGAGAATCATGAGGTCAAAGGAATTGCCTGAAGAGCTCAGAGACAGAATTGTGGCAAGGCACAGATCTGGCCAAGGTTACAAAAAAAATTCTGCTGCACTTAAGGTTCCTAAGAGCACAATGGCCTTCATAATCCTTAAATGGAAGACGTTTGGGACGACCAGAACCCTACCTAGAGCTGGCCGTCCAGCCAAACTGAGCTATCGGGGGAGAAGAGCCTTGGTGAGAGAGGTAAAGAAGAACCCAAAGATTACTGTGGCTGAGCTCCAGAGATGCAGTCGGAGATGGGAGAAAGTTGCAGAAAGTCAACCATCACTGCAGCCCTTCACCAGTCGGGGCTTTATGGCAGAGTGGCCCGATGGAAGCCTCTCCTCAGTACAAGACACATGAAAGCCCGCATGGAGTTTGCTAAAAAATACCTGAAGGTGAGAAATAAGATTCTCTGGTCTGATGAGAACTTTTTGGCCTTAATTCTAAGCGGTATGTGTGGAGAAAACCAGGTACTGCTCATCACCTGTCCAATACAGTCCCAACAGTGAAGCATGGTGGTGGTAGCATCATGCTGTGGGGGTGTTTTTCAGCTTCAGGGACAGGACGACGGGTTGCAATTGAGGGAAAGATGAATGCGGCCAAGTACAGGGATATCCTGGATGAAAACCTTCTCCAGAGTGCTCAGGACCTCAGACTGGGCCGAAGGTTCACCTTCCAACAAGACAATGACCCTAAGCACACAGCGGAGTGGCTTCACAACAACTCCGTGACTGTTCTTGAATGGCCCAGCCAGAGCCCTGACTTAAACCCAATTGAGCATCTCTAGAGAGACCTGAAAATGGCTGTCCACCAACGTTTACCATCCAACCTGACAGAACTGGAGAGGATCTGGAAGGAGGAATAGCAGAGGATCCCCAAATCCAGGTGTGAAAAACTCGTTGCATCTTTCCCAAAAAGACTCATGGCTGTATTAGATCAAAAGGGTGCTTCTAATAAATAGTGAGCAAAGGGTCTGAATACTTAGGACCATGTGATATTTCAGTTTTTCTTTTTTAATAAATCTGCAAAAATGTCAACAATTCTGTTTTTCTGTCAATATGGGGTGCTGTGTGTACATTAATGAGGAAAAAAATGAACAAATGATTTTAGCAAATGGCTGCAATAACAAAGAGTGAAAAATTTAAGGGGGTCTGAATACTTTCCGTACCCACTGTATAGGCAAATTTTTCTCTTATTTCTAACTTTTAATTGGCTAAGAAATCAGATGCACTGCTGGACAATAACCAATAATAATGATTTGTTTATATACTACAAACACTTTTTTTTAAATCACAGAATATTTTTAGATTGTTATAAATACTATGTCATTTAGCACTGCATTGATTATATACTTTATTTATTACCTGAAGATGAACCATATAAATAAACCATATGTTGTCGCAATTCTGTGTTTTTCTGTGAAAACAACTGTTTTCATACAGCGATAGCTGGACGCTTTTGACCATATTAGGGATTCCCTTGTATGAATTTCTGTGCAAGTTTCGATATTTTTCCTATTTAAAACTTCTTTTTGGTTAGGGTTGCCAGTTGTGATGATTCCATGGGTTTTGATAAGTTCATCCAGTTGTCTATCCAGGTCACCCACCATAAAAAGTTCTGTCTCACTGAAGGGGAGAAACGATTAGTTAGTTTGTTTGTTTGCTAGAAAGTATTTATTTGTGGTACTGTTTGTTTTTCTTTTATTCTTCCTGTGTCAGTTTATATTCAGAATAACAGCTGTTACCAAGAGGAAGCTATTTGTATTCCTCATTATTTATTGCATTTAAGTGTTTGAACTGTCCCATTCAGGTGAAACCACGCTCTCTTTCACCTCTTCCCTTTTGTGTCATCCTCTCTTCCCTCCCCCACCCACTTCTCATCAATGGATATGAATAGTGCTACAGACACTTCATGCTATGCTTTAACATCCTGTCTAGGGACAACACTGGAGCCTATTGTTTGCAACTAGGTTTCATCTTTCCTTTGACAGAACAACTGGCTGGACAAAACTGATCAGGATTCAATTCACATTTATTGAAAGTCCTGTGAGTGATATCTGTCCCACCATTCCTCAGTTTATCAGTCATTCTATGATGTGCCCTTAGCAAACGACCCAATTTTGCACCTCACCGAGCTTGAGAACCTCCACTATGCCAAGGCCACATTTTTCCTTCATTGCCTTTTGAGCAGAATGTCATTGTGGAATATGTAAAGGTGTCTTTCAAGCATTAATGAATGAATTCCTCATTTCATTCACATTTAATCAATTAGCAGATGTTTTTATTCAAAATGAAAAGAGAAGAGAAGAGAGAACACTAGAGTTAGAGTTTTTTGGTTTAGTTTTGTTTTTTGTTTCACAAACAACAATGAAGAGTCACAGTCTTTAGTCCAAACATAACCTACACACAGATGACATTAAGAACACACAGGAACTCAAATACACAGACCAAACAAGGATAATTAACTAGACACACCTGAAAAAATAACACAATTGACATGGTTGTGACAGTTTATTTGTTTGTTTGTTAATAAATAAAAGAAACCAAGTAGATAGAATAAAATAGAATACAGAGTTCTAGGGTTAGAGAATCATGTTTTTTAATAAATAGAAAGAAAACAAGTAGACAGAATAGTAATAGAATAGAGAGTGCTAGTCTAAAAGGGTCAAGTGTAGATGGAAGAGATGTGTTTTCAGCCGTTTCCTGAAGATGGCTAAGGACTCAGCAGCTTGGACTGAGTTGGGCAGGGAACACTGAAGGCAAAAGTCTGTGAAAGTGATTTTTTCTTTCGGTCATACACCAATCAGTCTGTACAGTGGCCTGTTTTCAGTCATTACCTTCAGCAGCTATGAAAACAATAACATAACAAAGCCAAAACCCAACAATTTAGAAATCCTGGCCAAGACATGTCCGAAAAAGAGGGGAAGTATGGACACGCTAAACAAAGGTGTGGCATGTGCTGTTTTCGGCTTGTTAAAGACTACTCTTGCTGCTGCATTCTGGATTAGCTGCAGAGGTTTGAAAACACTGTAACAGTCGACCCCGGACAGAACAAGAGCTTGAACAAATAAATCCTTTCATCATGTCATTCCAACAATCATTTCATCATTGTCTAATATCAGTGGCTCTGTATCTGTATCTATCTCAGACTGCTTCAAATTCACCTGAACACAGCACCAGCACACAGTCCTGATGTTATGTCCTAGGAATTGGATTGGATTTTTTTTTTTACCGCTGTTTCATCAAGGACTTCGGTGTCATTGCTGATTTACTCACTTCTCAGTTTCTCAAACTATCCAAACACTACAGCCCCCTTTCTTAACCATTCATACCTAGAACGTCCCTTTTTTGGGTGGAAGTCGATCACTGGAGTCAGAGCCATCCTACTTTAATGTCAGGAAAATTATTATGTCTTCATCTTTGAGAATTTATTTCCAGTGAAGCAAAATTAGGACACAAGGAACCAGAAGCTTTTGGCCATAGTGCCAGAGGAGTGGTCACTAGTTTTTCCACCATCATCATCAGAAGAACCAATCATCTGACTATGTCCAGGAGCCATGGTGGTTGAACACTTTGCCAGGCCCAGTGGGTATTGTTCTTCACCCAAAGTCAATCCACTGTCATCTATCATCCAGGGTCAAAGAATATCAGAGCTGATTTCATCAGTCCAATTCAAAGAATTGACCATACAAACCTATTGTTCCTTCTGGATTTTGTCTCAGGAGTTACCAACTTACCAAAGCGTATTTTCTAGAAACCTTTGAGCTACTCTTGATCCATGGTGAGATATGATGTGGAAATCTTCTCTGATTCACTTCCCCGGTAGTTCTTGCAAAACTGAATCACTGAAATGGTCCTTATATCGGAAAAGCTGCCGAGTTTGCCATTGCAGTTTACTTGATTTTGTTAAATGCGACAGTCACAGAAACACAAAATCCTGGAAGAACTGTTAAATGAATTTTTTTTTACATTTTTATAAATTAATATGACTGATTGACTGTCTCACTCAGTTCCTCTCAGGACATCATTGTTTTTTTTGTTGTTGTTTTTTTCAAGCATACCCAGTCTGTACCATGACTAATTCCCAGCAAAGTATGTTGAGGTCAAGGGGATTTAGCCCCTGGTCAAACCTACTAGTGGATTTTGTGTGTTAGTGGCAGTTGACCAGTTTTCTAAGGCATGTCATATGATACCACTCAAAGACTTGTCATGAAAGCACTGTTCCAACATGTCCTCTGGTAATTCGGCCTTCCAGAAGACATAGGGACAAATTTACTAAACAAGGCAAATTAGGCTAAGAGTGCAAATCCAAAAATTACACAGAAGGGGGTGAAAAGTTCTGCAGGTGATCTACTGACTATCTCCAAATTAAAGAACAAAGATGCAACGTCTCATTTCCATAATGATCAATACAATCTACCAAGATCAGCACAAATTAATGCAAGTGGAAAAATGTATCTTCCTTCTATCGCACGCTTTCTGTTCTCTGCAGTGCAAATTGGGTTAAGTAAATAAGGGTGCAAATACCAATAAATTACTAGTGCAAACCTGCATCATGCTGCATTAATTTAAATACTCTCCTCCCATTAATTTTGCATCTGAAAGGGACACACCTACAAATACATATGCAGTAAGATGAGCCTTTTCATCACAATTTTTCCACTGTGCATCTTTAGTAAATTCTGACAGTAGGTTTTGCAACTTGTGCAAGCTGTTATTAAAATTATTGTGAAAATAGTCAACAATGTGCCAACTGGATGTTCTTTCAAATAATATCTGGTTTTGAGCTGAGAATATTATTTTAAAGGTCTTAAATGTTGTTAGCTGTAGAGCACTGTAGCTAAGCCTGATAAACTAATTTGTCCACGCACCAGTTGGCTTTCTTCTGGTGGGCCAAAACCCTTGACCTTTTACCCCGAGGAGGCATGATCAAGCATGCACCAACACGCTTGATTTTGGCCCAACAGTGGAACCAACTTGTTTATGATAGCAAGTTGTCCTGGCCCTAAGGCAACAAAGCATCCCAAAGCATTACACAGATGGTCTGAGGATTTGATGTTGGTGTGCTGTGCCTTTTTTACACCTCGCTGTAACAGCTATAAGGTAGAGTAATGTTGAACACTACTGTTGTGTGGTGTTGTAGGTGTGTGTTGTGGTTTGAACTGACTAGCTTAACCGGTTGACTTGTTAAAGCCACAAGAAATGTGCCAGTAGTCGTTTGTGTGGCTTCACTGTTATTCATAACGCCTGTCTTGTAGCCTCATGAGATAGTAAAGTGTCCACTGGATGTGCACTTGAGTACTTTTCTCCTGCTGTTTTATGAACACTTTGAATCTAGACATACTTCTGTTTGACATACTATGTAGTAGGGATGCATGTGATTTTGGATGCAGCCAGGATCTTTTAACTTACAATTAAGGTTAAAGAAATCTTAAATAAAAGAAGTCTATCAATTTCAAAAAAAAAAAAAAAAAAAATTCAAAAGTAACACTAAATGAAAATGTTCTTTTTGTGTTTTATTTTGGTCCTACCATTGGAAAGATATCAAGAATTTTTATGTATTTAAAAAAACTATTGCAAACAAACTTTTTACTCTGGTTGAGGTTTTGCGCATGGCTGAACTTATGCGGGCGCCATTTATTTGCCACTAACACGTAAGTTTTTAAGTTTAGTTTATTTACAAAGCAAAAGTCAGGTATTCTGCTTCAAATGGATCCTGACCAGGAAGAAAGGATGTTTATGTGTAATTCTTCTATGAATTTAAGACATAGATGCATAGTATTTGTGCTGTTGCTGTGCATGGACACAGTGCTTTCTCAGCCATTTGGACTTTGGCACCTTATTTAAAAACATTATTTCAACATATAACAAACAATAATATTTAAAATATCTGAATAAAGAAATCTGAAAGAAACTTGAACTTTCATATTGAGATGATCTGGAAACTTGCATTTCCAGTCTCCCACATTGAAACGCCTATGAATGGAATTAAATGGAATGGAAAGTGTTGTGTGATTGACCCTTCACACCCACTAAGAGTAATAACTCAATATTATAACTCTCAAGGAATGCATGATAATATGTCTGCTTTGAGTTGCATGTAAACACACCTGAACCAGCTAATCAAGGCCTGCAGGATGACTAGAAACTTCCAGGCATGTGTTTTAGGGCAAGCTGGAGTTAAATTATATTTTAGAGTGTGTGGTAGAAGAGTAAGCAAGTTTTAGTACATACTGCCAAGGCATACTTGTAAGATAGTGTTACATGCATCTTGTCACCGTAATCTGGCCTGCCAGTCATTTTGTCATAGTTAATGGATATTTTGTCTTCATATACACACTCCACATTTCACTTAATTTATTATAGCAATTCTTTCTACTATATTAGAAGAAAAGATCTTCCAGTCATGAGTCTTTCATGTAGACAGCTTTCCTGTTTCTCCATAATAATGCAGTTAATGGCTAAACAACACTTTTTGTTCATGCTTGTAGTTTTTATTTTAAATTCAGATTGAGAGCAAAGCAGATCTCTCAAAAATCTCATCTAAGTGGAAGGCGTTGCAGAGGTCCGACTTTGTAAAGGTGGTTGCCCCTACAGCAACTCAGAAGCTGTAAACATCAAAGGTAGGGGATACCTGATCTTTTAACCCCTGTTACTTGATGCATTCAGGGATGACATTTCGCCTTAGGTAGGATTATCCCATCCGCCATCTATTTTCTAAAGAGCCAGAATAAAGACGTTGGCCCAGGTAGTATAGACGTTTTTCCTGAACGCGGAAGTCACGTCTGACTTTGCATTTTGCTTTGCATTTCCGGTCTCCGGTGTCTCTATTCAAATTAGTGTATATTCCAAGCTGATTATCTAATGTTAAACCTATTATATTTCAATGTCGCAATCACTATCATTTGTCAGTGCCTTGCTCCTCAAAGTTGAATGAGTGTGTAGCTGACATGAAGCTGCCAACGTTAGCTACATTAGAAACAGATGGGCACTATTTGAATGTGTTCTTATAGAGACCAGACCAGATGAGCATCCAATCTGAAGTTAGAATACGTAATGGCAGGAAAAAGGTCTATATGGGATAATAAACCCAAGATTGTTGTTTTGACTTGTACATGTTCTGTACACATTTCTTGAGGTGGGCAACATATCAGACATGACTCTGTGCCTGTGACTGATGATATCAGAGACACAGTTAGCCCGAGAGTAGACTCTTGAGGGTCAACTTTGTCCTCCATCCAGGCAAAGTTCATAATTT
This sequence comes from Cirrhinus molitorella, assembly GCA_033026305.1. NCBI lineage: Eukaryota > Metazoa > Chordata > Actinopteri > Cypriniformes > Cyprinidae > Cirrhinus > Cirrhinus molitorella. The sequence continues at coordinate 7,179,509 of CM065126.1, read as the reverse complement.
TGCGATCTAGCTTCAGTTTGAAGGTGGGTTATTATCACATATGTAATGTTGCCCATTGTTGTAGTTTTTTGCATAAACGAGGTAGGTCTTCTTTTTCTTCTTCAAGCTCTTCATCATTTAATTTGACTTGGGCAATGCAAACACGGTTCTCTGAAGCCTAGACATGCCACTTAAAACACGGTCAAGACTTAACGCCTTGCCTACAGCTAAATGGAGGTTATGTCCAAAACATGGTATGCAAGTGTAACTCCTAAATGTCTTAGCAGAGCATTAAAGTCGACTAGTCAACTAGTCTGCGCAAAAGTAATGCCCACACATACGTCATTATGTGACAGAGGAAGATCGTGCTCCAGACAGATTTAACTTGTCTGTATATGTTTTTTTTACACTCAAAACCAACAGCCAACTACTGTTTAATTGAAGAATAAACATCACCTACATCTTGGATGATCTATGGATGAGTAAATTAAAAGTAAATCTTCATTTTTGATGTTACTTCACTTCACTCTTTCACTAAGGCATTAGCAAGTTCTAGAACACATTTGGATGTAGATATGGTCACATGTGGCCTGGCATTACAAGGAAGACCAGCTGTCATTCCTGTCACTGTCTTAGGTCTCTTACATTGCAGACATTGCAGTTTATTGCTCTGGACACATCTACAGTCATCATGCCTTCTGCAGCATGTTCATGCTGGTAATCATGAACTTTGTAAATGATACGATCACAGATCATAATCTAGATGTGCTCTGTTTGACAGAAACCTGGCTAAATGGCTTCAAATGAGTCTGCCCCCCAAGATTACTGTTATAAACATGAGCCGCATCTAAAAGGTAATTAGGGAGGTGTTGCTACAATTTATAGCAATATTTTCAGTATTTCTCAGAGGTTTGCTTTCAAGTATAATTTGTTTGAGGTAATGGTACTTTATATAACATTATCTAAAGTAATAAGTGTTAATGATAAATCCCTCTTGACGTTTGTACTGGCTACTGTATACAGGCCACCAGGGCACTATACAGACCTTATTAAAGATAAGCTGATATAAGCTGATTTTCTATCAGAGTCAGTACTAGCTGCAGATAAAAACTTACTTCATGGTGATTTTAATATCCATGTTGATAATGAAAAAGATGCATTGGGAACAGCATTAATAGACATTCTAATCTCTATTGGGGTGTCAGGACCTACTCATTGTCATAATCATATGTCAGACCTTATATCATCACATGAAATCGATGTCAGTGGCATTGAAATCATTATTTAGTCTCATGTATATACCATATAGCTGCATTTTTTCTTTTCTTTATTTTTTTAAAAGGGACAATACACATTAAGTAACATTAAAATACACATTAAGTAATCAAGTTTACTAAGTAAATGTGCCAGATTTAGCCATTCAGGCTAATTTTCATCTACAGTCTCTCCTTGTAACTCCTTTTTATAAATATTATGGTAGAACCATAACTTTTTAAATGCTTTGTAACTTATCTTCCTGATTTATCTCAACTCATCAGCATATCCAATAGCTCAAAAATGTGATGATGTAACAGAAACTTTGGACTCTGTCTTTTCTAGAGCTTTAGACACGGTTGCTTCTTACACTTAAGAAAAATTAGAGAAACCAGTCAGACCGTGGTTTTCATGGTGAGCCTACTGTGGTACTGTATAACAAACACACTTGTGCCCCAAATGAAGTGCAGCTTAAACAAAACAAAACTAGAGGTATTTCATATTGCATGGAGGGAAAGTACTTCCTCCTATAGAAAAGCCTTAAAAACAGCTAGAACTGTTTACTTCTATGTCTCTTTTAGCACAAAACAAACACAACCCCAGATATTTATTTAATAGAGAGTGGCTAAATTGATGAAAAATAAAGCATTAACAGGTGCCAACATTTCCAACAGCACATCAGTAATGACTTCATGAACTTCTTTACTTCCAAGATCGATACTACGATCCTCCAGCCATGATGCCGATTGAAACTGGCAGACCCGTGGCGCGCCCACCGCACAGATAGTGGGCTGAGGGGCTGTCAGTGGACAGTGGTAGCAGGGCTGAGGTAACAGGGATGAGTGGATGAGGCAGGAGAAGGAGGGTGGGTGGGAAATCCAGGCAGGTAGACAGGGCAGGGAGATGATGGAGGAAGAAGGGGGGGGGGGGGGTCTGCATATATGTCCTCATTTAAATCAATCAGGTCCGGTTCAAAATACCACAGTCCCAATGTCAGTGTACAGTCACCCTCAGCGGCGGTGCAGTGGGCGGGGCTTTCTGTAGCCCCCTCACGCTCTACTGCAACTTTGTCCATGGTGGGCTCAGGCTGAAGCTCTGCCCATCGGGTGATATTCGGCTGGGCTCTGGGTCTTGAGTGGGGCAGTGTCATCATCCACGATTTCCACAGTTAATCCAAGGTCTTCAGGATTACTAGGGCTACAGGCAGTTGAGGGTATTTTTTCAGGGTTGGAGCTAAACTCTGCTGGATATCGGCACTCCAGGACCGACGTTGCCTGTCCCTGGTTTAGCTCCTCAGTACTTGAGTGAGCTCTTATCACATTATAGTCCCTCACATCTGCTGCGTTCTCAAAACTCTGGCCATTTGATAATACCTAGAATATCAAAATCAACTGCGGTGGCAGATCATTTTCATATTTAGCGCCCAAACTCTGGAACAATCTACCTAACACTGTTCGGGAGGCAGACACACTCTGTCAGTTTAAATCTAGACTAAAGACCCATCTCTTTAACCTGGCTTACACATAACACATTAACACATTTCTATAATTCAAATCCGTTAAAGGATTGTTAGGCTGCATTAATTAGGTCAGAGCTGGCACTTCCCATAACACCTGATGTACTTGTTACATCGTAAGAAGAATAGCTTCTGCACTAATATGTGTTTCGTCCGGCCACAGCAGAACTGGCCCCCAGACTGAGCCTGATTTTACTAAAGTTTTTTTTTCCATTTTCAGTCACTGATAGTTTTGGTTCCTTGCCGCTGTCGCCTCTTGGCTTGCTTAGTTGGGGGCACTTCATTTCTGGAAATATTGTTGACTTGATTGCATAGATCTGAACTGAACTGAGCCAGACAATGACATTACTAAATCAATGATGAACTGATTTTAACTGAAAAATTTACTTTCTGTTAAAACACTATATAAATGAGTGTGACTTGACTATTGGAACTGTGACATTCATTTTCTACTGACTGTGTCTTAAGGACTGTTCCACAGGTGAATGTGCAATAATTGTTAATGGCTCATTGAACAGCCATGAAAAACATTGTTTAAACCCCTTCCAATAAAGATCTGTTAGGGGTATTTGGATTTTGCAAAATCTTTAAAATATGGTATCCTGAAAAAATATGAAAGTTAACAGAATGGCATACTTGATGACCAGTAATTTTCTTCTGTTAAATTATGCTAAAACTTTAGATATTATTAACCGGACCAAAACATGGGCTGTTAAGATACAATCCGCATTTAAAAGGATTTATGGTTACTTCTTCCTGTACAGTCAAAGACCTGGGTGTTATATTAGACAGGAACATGTCTCTAAAAAATATTTTCCCACGGAACAAAACCAGCATTCTTCCACCTTAGAAACCCAGTTACAGAATGTTATCTGTTTCAGATGCAGAAAAACTAGTTTACGCATCAAGAAATGCTGAAATAATATAATGCACTACTTGCTTCAACAAACAAGCTATAGTTAGTCCAAAATGGGACTCACCAGGTCAAAAAATATGATCATATTAGCCAAATTTTACAGTCTTTAGCCTGACTACTTATTAAAGTCTGTATCGATTATAAAATACTTCTTATCTAATCAGCCCTAAATGGTCTAGCTGCTTTATATTTAACCAATCTTTTATCATGCTACAGTCTATCATGCTGTTTACAGGTCACAAAACTCTGGACTTTTGATAGTACCAAGGATACCAAAGTCTGTTAAAGAAGATAATGTTCAGGACTCGGACACACTCTCTGTTTAATCTTGATTAAAGACACATCTCTTTAGCCAAGGAATCACGTAATGCTTCTCATAAACATGTACTATGGTTATATCTGATGAAACATTAGCAAATACACATGATAATACTGAACATCTGAAATGCTATGAACAGCAGCGATACAATTTTCTTTTTTTAGCAAAATGATTCATTTTCTGCCCCAAACCACATTTTGTGCAATAAATACTCTATATTTCAAAATGCAAAACATTAAAAACAAATTCAATACATCCAACTCTATTATAACACTGCACTTCTGATGCAATAGCTAATCATTCTCATCAGTACTAAAGTAAATGACAGAAGTAAAAGCTTTATTTTTGCTAACAACATGCTAGTAACTTGACAATCATGCTAACACTATGCTAGTGACATGCTAATCATGTTAACAACATGTTAGTGACATGTTAATCATGCTAAAAACATGCTAGTAACTTGCTAATCATGTTAACAACATGCTAATGATATGCTAATCATGCAATCATAGAAATATATCTATCTACAACTCCAAATCAGAAAAAGTTGGGACAGTATGGAAAACACAAATAAAAAAAGAAAGTAGTGATTTCTAAAATTACTTTGACTTGTATTTCATTGCAGACAGTATGAACACAAAATATTTCATGTTTTGTCTGGTCAGCTTAATTTCATTTGTAAATATACATTCTTTCCTGTCATTCAGACCCAAAAAAGGTTGGGACAGGAGCAATTTAGGGCTAGTAATCAGGTAAATTGGTTAAATAATGATGTGATTTGAAACAGGTGATATCAACAGGTGATTGTAATTATGATTTGGTACAAAAGCAGCATCCAAGAAAGGTCTAGTCCTTTAGGAGCAAAGATAGGCCGAGGATCGCCAGTTTGCCAACAAATACGTGAGAAAATTATTGAACTATTTAAAAACAATGTTCCTCAAAGAAAGATAGGAAGACATTTGCTTATTTCACCTTCAACAGCGCAAAACATAATTTTCAAGGAATGTGGAGGAATTTCAGTGCGTAAAGGACAAGGGCGCAAGCCTAAGCTGAACAACCGTGATCTCCGATCCCCAGGTGGCACTGCATCAAGAATCGTCATTCATCAATAAGCGATATCACCACATGGGCTCAGGACTACTTTGGCAAACCTTTGACAAGTACCACAATACGTAGTTACATCCACAAATGCCAGTTAAAACTGTACTGTGCCAAAAGGAAGCCCTATGTTAACAGTGTCCAGAAGCGCCGTCGACTTCTCTGGGCTCGGAGGCATCTGGGATGGACCATCACAAAGTGGAAACGTGTACTGTGGTCAGAGGAATCAGTATTTCAGGTATTTTTTGGGAGAAACGGACGGCGTGTGCTCCGGACCAAAGAAGAAAAGGATCATCCAGACTGTTACCAGCAACAAGTCCAAAAGCCAGGGTCTGTCATGGTATGGGGTTGTGTCAGTGCCCTTGGCAAAGGTAACTTGCACTTCTGTGATGGCACCATTAATGTTGAAAAGTACATAGAGATTTTGGAGCACAATATGCTGCCTTCAAGAAGACATCTTTTCCAGGGACGTCCATGCATATTTCAACAAGATAATGCAAAACCACATTCTGCGCACACATTACAAAGTCCTGGCTGCAGAGGAAGAGGATACAGGTACTTGACTGGCCTGCCTGCAGTTCCGACCTGTCTCCAATAGAGAATGTGTGGCGCATTTTGAAGCGCAAAATGGGACAACAAAGACCCCATACTGTTGCCCACCTTAAAACTTGTTTGCAGCAAAATTACTCCTGAAACACTTCATCACTTGGTGTCTTCAGTCCCTAAACGTCTTTTAAGTGTTGTGAAAAGGAATGGCAACATTACAAAGTCGTAAATGCTTTACTGTTCCATCTTTTTTTGAAATCTGTTGCAAGAACCAAAATAGGAATTTTTTTTTTTTTTTTTTTTTTTATTTAGTTAGCAATATAAAATTGCTGTCAGTGATAAAACAAACAAACAAACAAACACCCTTTGGTTCATAGTTCACAAAAATAAAACTAAAAGACAAAAAGAAAAAAGAAAAAAGGAACTCATTCTCGGATGGGCTGCCAGCCAGTTTGTGATTGCATGTGAATAGTGGAATGTTACATTGTTGGACAATCGCAAACCACAAATGTCCTCATGTTTCCTCCCTCTTGTTCCCTTTCTGCTTCTGGCACCAAATGTTGGTGGAGATCATCTAAAAACAAAACAAAAAAGGTGCTCTGTGTTGTAGGAACCAACCTGGGGTGCATTTCCCAATAACATTGCCTCTTAACACATTATGAAGGTTTATCATTTCTAGGTGTGTTTCCCCAACTATGCTTTAGGAGGTTGCTTCTATAAAGGTATACCTTCTTATGTGCAACATTACCAGGTGCTGTCCATGGCAGTGGTGCTGAATTATGGGGTTCCAAATGTGCCAAAAAGGAGTCGACTGCTTTGTAGTCGACTAATATACATTTGTTTTTGTCTACAGTCATTTGCCTACTTGTTCAAGTAAATCAGTATAAGTTGACGTGCATGTTATCTGTTGACGTTGTCTTAATCTGTCATCCTGCCGGCTTTTTCTCTGTTGTTTTTACTGTTGTCCTTACTGTCATCTTATTCTGTCATCCTAACTGTCATCTTATTCTGTTGTTCTTACTGTTTGTCTTGTTCTGTTGTCATCTTATTCTGTTGTCTGTATTGTCGTCTTTCCTGTCTTTATTGTCGTCTTTCCTGTCTAAACAAAAACATTAGGAGACTTGGATGGAGGCTCAGGAGGAGGACAGACAACCGGGAGAAGGATGACAAAAGGAGTCCAGGGAGGAGATGATGGAGGGAGGAGCCAGGGAGAAGACAGGAGGGTCCAGGGCAGATCAGACAGAGGGACAAGCCAGGGAGAAGACAGGAGGGTCCAGGGCGGATCAGACAGAGAGACAAGCCAGGGAGAAGACAGGAGGGATTTGGCGCAGGAGAGACCCAGGCCACAGCAGAGATGGGGGCCAATGGTGGAGCCGATGGAGGGAGGAGCCATGGTGGAGGAAGGGCTGACGACTCCAGGGGGCCGACCTACGGTGGCGGAGTAGGTGGTGGTGGAGCCCGAGGCGGAGAGCCGAAGATCCGGGGCGACACCGAAGATCCAGAGGGCCAAGGCGGAACAGGTGGCACCGGCGACCGAGGCAGAGGCGGAGCTCTGGAGGACCGCAGCGGAGCCGGAGCGACCGAGGACAAAGGTGGAGCCGGAGAGAGGAAGGAGCCCAACAGAGCTGGTGGGACGGAGCGACAAGGTGCAGCCAGAGGAGTGGAGTACTGAGGCGATGGTGGGCCGACGCCCAAACCAAGGCGGAACCAGAGAAACGAGGGAGACCGGTGGAGATAGTGGGCTGACGGGCGACAGTGGAGATGAGGGAGCTAGGTGGCACGGTGCAGCCGCTGGGTCGGAGGGCCAAGGCGGAGTCCAAGGAACGGAGGCTGGAGGCGGAGATGAGGGATCCTCCAGACTCAACACCAATGGAGCTGAGATAAGCAGACCCGCGGCGAGCCCACGCCACAGATGGTGAGCTGAGGGTGAGCGGCGGGGCTGACGAGACCCAGTGGAGTGGGGTGTTGAGGAAGGGAAAAAGTCAATGAGAGGAGGCGGGAGAGGGAGGCTAGGTGGGATTTTTTGCAGTTCGATAGTTCAGAGGATGACGGAGATAATTCACAATCAACGTGCATAAATTCTCCCGAGTCCAGTGATAGCTCATCCCCAGCAGTGGCGACGTGGGCGGGGCTTTCCGTAGTCCCTGCTATCTCCACAGCTGCCAGCTCTCGCACCTGGTCAGATGCTCGGTCGCTCCAGATGGCGATGGCTCAATGACTGTGGCAGGCTCTGGCACTCCGTCTGCGGTGGGCTCGGGCAGCTCCGCACAGCAGGGTGGTGGTTGGCTGGGCTCTGGGTCTTGAGTGGGGCTGGTGTCGTCCATGATGTCCACAGACACTGCCGAATTGCAGGACACCAGCACCCACTTAATAAAGGCGGCAAGGTTCTCTCGAGGACCGTCTCTGGACATCTGCGCTCTGGTGGTGGTGTTCAGTCCAGCGTAATAAAACACGCAGAGGCAGTCGTCCGGATAGTGCGTGAGGTTAGCTAGGGCTACAAAGTCATTAGTGTGGTCCTCGAGAGACCGATCCCTGCGGCAACAGGAGGACAGGAGGTTATTCATAACGTGGGGTGGGGTGGGGTGGGGTTGGGAAGAAACCAAAAGAAAACACTGAAAAAACGAGGAAAATAAACGAGGTAAAACACTCCTCCAAACTTTTTTAGGTCCGTTCTTCTGTCAGGGTGTTGTGTGGAGGAGGATTAAAGAGGAGCATAAGATGAAGGTCGGGTGCAAAAACCAAATAAGGGCAGACAGGAAGTGGAAGAAACCAAACTCAAAAAGTACCAAATAAAAACACAACCAAAGAGTATTAAATCCTGACAATAAGACCCTTCTTCATCGGCTGTGATCATTTAGAGCCCTTTGAAGCTGCATTTAAACTGCATTTTAGAAGTTCAAACTCGGGGGCACCATAGAAGTCCATTATATGGTAAGAAATCCTGAAATGTTTTCCTCAAAAAAGACATGAATATCTTGGATGACAAGGGGGTGAGTACATTATCTGTACATTTTTGTTCTGAAAGTGAACTAATCCTAAGCAACCAAAAAACAGTGTAAATACATCTCGAAAACAGCAAAAAATTAACCTTATTAATTATTCATGCCCAAGTGCATGATGGGAACAACGGGATCATGACTTTGATATTTACTTAAAAAATCTTTGTAAAAATAACAAACAATTCTAAATAAAATAAACTTATAAGTTCAAATTTTAAATTCTACAAGCTTAAATTGAGTACTAATGTTGAATTTACTCTTTTTTTATTCTTGCCTGAACTAAGTTAATGTAAAAATTACATTTATTTTTCTGTTATTTACGTCACCACAAAATAATTTTTATCAGTGTAAGTGGGCAAATTGACTAAATATATTTAGCTAATATCTCGCCTTTATACAATACTTCCAACATCTCCATTACTGTCTGTACAGTGCACTAATTTTTTCATAAAATATTTCTGTACTGTACATACAGTAATGGAGATATTGGCAAAATCTCACCTGTAGTAAGCCAGCCTAGAAATGGACAACAACCTTTGGAACATTGTAAAAAAAAAAAAACTTTTGGTGAATTACAGTAATTTTTTTCTAAACATATTTGTGCACTGTACATACAGTAAAGGAGATATTGGCAAAATCTCATTTGTAGAAGTAAGCCATATTACTAAAAACATACTACAACTTTTGTAACATTAAAAAAAAAAAAAAAAAAAAAACCTTAGCCTTTTTTTTCCCACGGAAATATTTGTGTAGGCTACTGTATGGAAAGTAAGTAAAGTAAGTATTGGCGAGATATTGGCCAAATATATTCAGTCAGTTTGCCCACTTGGCCATCAAATCTAAAACTACATTAGTAGTACATTAGTAAAGACAACATTAGTACAACAGAATAAGATGACAGGAAAGACGACAGTAAAAACAACAGAGAAAAAGACAGCAGGATGACAGATTAAGATGACGTCAACAGACAACATGCACATAAACATATACTGAACAAGTAGGCAATGACTGTAGACAAAGACAAATGTATAGTACAAAGCACAAAGCAGTCAACACTTTTTTGGCACATTTGGAACCTCTTACTGAATTGGTTGATATCAGTGACTCGAGAATCAATTATTGACTCTATGCAGGGGATGCTACACTGCGTTATGTGATTAAGCGGTGATCTTTATAAAAGAAGCACTTCAGAAATAGTTGAAATTGCATTTATCAGGACTCATGGGATCTTACAAAAATAATCCAAATTGCAAACTAAATACAACCCCGGGTGTTTTACATAATTCAGTGCTTGAAGTAGGGGGAAAAAGTGCTGATACTCTCTTATGTGATATCTATGTGTGTGTCTGTGGTTTCTTTCAAAGTGAACTATATACCTTGGTTTCATTTGATTTCTGTGTTTGGTCAGAGTTTGTGCGGTGGTAGCCAGACTGATGCTTTTCCCATTCTGGAATAACAGGTTGTCCTCTACTTTCCTCTAGTTTTATTGCATTGTCAGCAGTGACCCATCCTACAATGGCATGCTCTTGGTCTTCATTATGCAGCTTCCTTCTTCCCCCAGAGTGAGGAAGTTGTGTCTTTTAGAGGAACAAAAATACAACTTATTTAGGGCCCGAGGTTTGAGGACCCTTTTGGAATTGCTCCGTTTATTATTATTCTTCTGATTCTTCTTCTTCTTCTCCAAAGTGAATCGCATTTTAGAAGGCCTAAACATGCTCAAAAACTCATGAAACTTTGCACACACCTCAGAACTGGTGAAAATTTACATCTGATATGGGTTTCAGAAGTGGGTGTGGCAAAATGGCTCTATAGCACCACCTATAAAACTTTAACAGAGTGCACCTCCAGCTACGTTTCACATACATGTATGAAACTTGGTATATACAGCGGGGAAAATAAGTATTTGACACATCAGCAATTTTGTTCAGCAACGGAGTCTTGCGTGGTGAATGTGCATGGATGCCATGGCGGTTCAGTGCATTGCTTATAGTTTTCTTTGAAACAAAAGTACCTGCTGATGCAAGGTCTTCCTGAGGTTCTGCCCGAGTGGTTCTTGGCTCTTGGAGAACTCTCCTGATTATTCTTTGGACTCCTCGGACAGGGATCTTACATGGAGCACCTGATCACGGCCGGTTTATGGTGAACTGATGCTCTTTCCATTTCCGGATAATGTCCCCCACAGTGCTCACAGGAACATTCAGCATTCTGGAAATGTGCCTATAACCATTCCCATCAAAATGCTTTTCAATGATAAGATTACAAAGATCTTGAGAGAGTTCTTTGCTTTTACCCATCATGAAGTCTTTCCTGTGTAATGAGAAGCCTTTATAGGCCATCAATTAGGACTAAAGCAGCTGATATCAATTAGTACTGATAGGGGGCAGGGTTTCTCTCTCAATACTGACAGGTTTCAGGTGACCTCCTGGCTTTCTATGCCATTTTGCACCTTGTTATCTTCATGTGTTCAATATTTATTCCCTGTGTCATTTCACTTTATTTATTATGACTCAACTTGTATACTTAAATGTTCTGATTTCTTTGTATGAATTCAATATTTGGCTTGATGGCTACATCTGGTGGAAATTTTGTGTCAATAGCCCACTTAGAAATCCCCTTACTGATAAAAATGCTGATGTGTCAAATACTTATTTTCCCCGCTGTACATGTATCACTCCAATACCTACAAAAAAGTCTCCTGCCACAACATCACAAACCCAACAGGAAGTCCGTTATTTTGAATTTCCTGTACGATTTTTGTGCAGTTTTTGCCGTTTTCAGACCTTGTATTTTAACAAACTCCTCCTACAGTTTTTAATCGGATCATCTTCAAATTTGGTGAGTGTGATCATAAGGCCTTTGCGACGCTAAATTGCGAAGATCTTGAGTTTTCATCGAAGGGCGTGTCCCTGGCGGCCTGACAAACTTTGATGTTTCGCCATGAAACAGGAAGTTGTTGTAACTCAGGCAAACAATGTCCGATCTGCCCCAAACTTCACAGTTTATTAACAGTCATGTCCTGAACACATGTCCATGCCCATATTTAGTCATAGCGCCACCTGCTGGCAACAGGAATTGACATGTTTTACGCTGTAACAAACTTCTCCTAGAGGTTTAATGATAGCAACATTATAATTGGTCAGTCTAATCTAAAGCCCTGTGTGATGTTAAATTGCAAAATCTTGAGTTTTCGTCGAAGGGCGTGTCCCTGGTGGCCTGACAAACTTTGATGTTTCGCATGAAACGGGAAGTTGCTGTAACTCAGGCAAACAATGTCTGATCTGTCCCAAACTTCACACGTTTATTAACAGTCATGTCCTGAACACATGTTCATGCCAATATTTAGGCATAGTCATAGCGCCACCTGCTAGCAACATGCTATACACGTTAAAACATGTTAGCAACACTTAGCTAAGTGGTAAAGGATGCTATTAATGCAATGAAACAGGAAGTTACTGTAAATCAGGCAGGCAGTGTCTGATCTGCCCTAAACTTCACTTGTTTGATAAGAGTGTTGACCTGAAGACACCTAAAGGCCAATACTCTGTTACAATCATAGTGCCACCTGCTAGCAAGAGGAAATAGCTTTTTTTACATAAACTTAAACATGCATTGTCTGATCTGTCCCAAATTTCACTTGTTCGATAACAGTCCTGACCTGAAAAAATCTAAAGGCGAATACTCTGTTACAATCATAGTGCCACCTGCTGGAAACAGGAAATTGCTTTTTTTTACATATGCAATGTCCGATCTGCCCCAAACGTCACATGTTTGCTAAGAGTCCTGGCCTGAACACATCTACATGACAATATGCAGTTATACTTATAGCGCCACCTGTTGACAGCAGGATATGTCATGCTTTACACTAACTCAAACATGCAATGTCCGATCTGCACCAAACTTCACAGGTTTGATAAGAGTCCTGACCTGAACACATCCATGTGCCAATATACAGTTACAGCAGGAATTTGGGTAAATATAGGATGAATAAGTCAGTCATTTATATTTATCATTTTAAATGCATAAATTGGTAAACGTTTGCTGTGTTTCTAAAGCCACCGGTTGGTGGTGAGCCCAGGTGCGAGGGCCCGTTCATCGCTGCTTGCAGCTTTAATTTTATTTGTAACTACTGGTGGCCAGCAGTTATTGTGATACAGAACAGAAATCATAGCCCTCATTAAATGCATTACTTACCTATTGGTAAGATTAGGCTGGACTCACCTCAGTGACAGACGTTGGTTTATCACATGGTCTGTAACAGTGGCTCTTATTCCATCAGTGACAGCTCTTACTCTCCATGAACATCACCATGCATTCTTACTCATCTCCCCCATACCTTTCCTTCTCCCTTGTCCTGGTCCAACGAGTCCTCTTCCTTGTCGACATTTCCATTCTTTTTTTGCTTCTCTGTGTTGCTCTGAGCAAAACCAGTCCAGAGAGTGCCTTTTTTATTGTGCATGTCCATATAATGGAAAGACTTTAACACCTGGCTATCTCTCGGACTGGAGTATGAACGAATGAACTGGAGGAAGGTAAACAAAGACCCCAGATGTAAAAGAAGTAAAAAATACTCGATAGAACAAAATGATGAGGATGGGCTAGGGTCCTGGGCCAAACATTTTCATTCCCAACTTGTCACAGACTGACGCTTGATCAGGAGCCCTTGGCATCACTTTTTCATGCTCAGGGTACTCCTTTAGCGTCACTTGTAAATGTGCTCCAATGTGCCATTGCTTTCAGTTGTTTTTCTTAATTTTTTGCATGCATTTGTAAAAAATGGAAATTGTCTTATATAAATGTATACTTTTATTGGAGCACCTAACCCCACCTCTACCTCAAACCTACCCACTTCTGAACAATATAAAACACATAACAGGCAAATATAAGTGCAGTCACGGGTATTTATTGCAAAAACTGACCATAAAAAAGCAGTATAAGAGTATAACAAGTAGTGTTGTATTCCAAGTCTTCTGAAGCCATACGATATCCTTATGTGCAGAAGAGAGAAAAACATAAGGTTTCAACTGCTGAAAATGATCCAGCTCTGTTAACATGCTCACATCTCATTCAAAAAGATACCATATTTTAGCATGACGCAATTGGTCACGAGACACCAATTGAGACACAAGTGTCAATGTGTGACAAATTGGGAGTGAGAATGTGTTGCCTTGGCAGAACCCAGAGAGTCTTTCTTGCTGGACAGAACCAGCAGAGGAGGAAGGGCAAGAGTCCTGGATGTAACCAGAAAGTCAATAATGAAGGTTGGAACCGGCAGAGGTGGAAGTCCATAGGCCCTGAGTGAGACCAAGGAGTCTTTATGCAGAAAAGCAGCGGAAATGAAAGTGCTAGGGTCCTAGATAGAGCTAGGGAGTCATTAATGTCCAGGATAAGGACAACTGTATCTACTTTAGTCAGGGCTCTAGGGGTGCCCTGACTGCTCCTGCACATACAGGGCAGCGGCCATTGGCTCTGAGACTGGCAATGAATGCAATGGATGCTGGCTCAGGGACAGACAGGGCAGCGTGCAATAAGAGCTCTGGGGCTGGAGCAAACTCTGCAGGGAGCACAGGGGCTGGAGCACAGCCGTTGGGAAACTTCTCCACTTCACCCAAAGGTGAATCAATTTAATAGCACACCTGATGCAGGTACTGACAAAACATCCCTCGAGGACCATCCCTTGGGCAGCAACGACTTGCAGAATGGCTCATTTATTCTTGTTAAAAAATTAAACGAGGATATCATCATCAAAGTACACCAAGTTAGCTAGATGTAAAGAATGACTCATGTGGTCTATGAGAGAACAATCATTCTCCATAGCTGAACAGCTGCTAAATCCATTTGTTGGTCATTCTTCTGTAACGACTGTGCATAAGGAGTATGAGTCATGGATCATCACTTCTCTCATACCGTTTGGATAATCCTGGAGCATTCATACAGCAATGGATGCAACCCAAAGAATATGTCAAAGCATGTAATTTAATGACAGCTCTCTTCGATGTCTTTGTTCATGCTGAACTACAGAAAAAAAGCCTAGAACCTGTAGTGGCCTATCACAACCCATAACCACTCACTATTTAGCACAGGGCATGGATGGGCAACTCCAGGGGTGATTGGGGATGGGACTAAATGTTGCAGGACAGCGGTTCTCTGGAGTTGCCCATCCCTGGATGTTCAGGTGGTTGAAAGATAAGAATCTTGGAAAGAACTCACAAATAATAAATGACCATGCTTCATTTTGCAATAAACGAAAAGGCTAAGCACGAGGGATGTGGTGGCCAGAGTGCATCATAACAAAAAAGCTACCTGCTAAAGACAGTCATCATTTTTACTAAGAGGTGTCAGCACAGTACTGAGAAAAGTGGAGATTGCATTTTGCGCAGCGAGTGGGCTGCTATACACGACAGTCCCTGTAACGTCTGTACATAGTCTTTAATGAACCAACCTGACAATTACATTTTATCTTACACAATGTGTCTGTGCAGCTCATAATGTGACTTCAGATCTTATAATTACAACCATTTCTTGAAACTACAGCTTTATATCCTACATATACAGCCTTTATATAATCTCACAACACATTCACCTTTGGACTTGCATAAAAAAAAGCTTCTCCAAGAATTATGAGACAAGTTTCTTGTTGGCAGCCTACTAAAAAGCAAGCTCAAACAATTAGGAGTTCCGTTATAGAAAATCTCCATGCACCAGAGTGGTGAAACTTAAATGATTCCATTACATAAATATTCATAATCTTATCTGGGACAGTTGAAATGTAGCTCAGGAGCATTCATATTGCTTGTAGATGTTACTACACTTCAAGTGTAGTTACCCTGTGACAAATTCTTTTGGAAAGGCACACACATCTTAAGGTCTAACAGCTGAAACACAGGATCCTGCATCCTGTCTCAGAAGACTCAATCCTCTTCTCAGTGAAGACGCATGAAAACACTTGAAATGTACAAAAAGAAAAACACCTAAAGGACCCACAGACTGTGAGAATCAAGATTCTGTGGTCTGATGAACCTCAATTTCAAGCATCATGTTTTAAGGAAACCAGCTCTGCTCATCACCTGCACAGCACCATTCTAAAAGTAAAGTGTGTTGGTAGCTGTTTTTCAGTGTCAGGGACTGAGAAACTCATCAGAGTAGAAGAAACACACAGCAAAATACTGAAAGCTTTAATAAAAACCCAGTCCAGAGCATTTAGAACCTCAGACTGGGCAGGTGGTTTACCTTCCAACAGGACAATGAGCCTAAGCACACAGCAAGAGTGGTTTATAGACAACTCTGTGAATGTTCTTGAGTGGCCCAGCCAAAGCCTTAGCTTGAACACAACCAAACATTCCTAAAGAAACCTGAAAATGTCTGCCAGACCCGATCCAAGCTGACAGAGCTGGAGAGGTGAAGAGGTGAGGTGAAGAATAGCAGAAAACTGGCGAATGTTGATGTGCAAAACTTGTGACTTGTTGCATTGTTTGACAATAGCTGTTATTGTTTTTCTTTTCTTTGTACTTGTATACATATTTTTTGAGCTTTGACTTTATATTTGCACTTTTTTTCCTGCTGTAGTACAGATATTTCCCTGTTTTGGGACAAATAAAGGTTTACCTTATCTTATAAGGGCAGAAAATTACAGGGTCTGATTACTTTCACAAGGCACTGTAGGTCCTTTGTTCCAGAGCTACTGTCCCTGAATGTACTGTCAAATCAAAACTCTGGTTTCTTTGGTTGATCAGATTACTGGGACCCAGTAGGCGGTCCTCTTACCAACCTGACCTTTTTGGTTGTTCTTTGAACTACATACATCGTTTTTTTGTACAGTTTTGCATCATTACGACAATTTCAGAGACTTCGTCATGACAGGCTTTTGGGATTTGCATTTTCGCATCTCCTTGAGACACAATATACTCTTTGACACCATCAGGCAAAATGGTTCTCTTTGCAAAACCTTGCATTCCCACGCAGAAGGGCACTTTGCTTTACTTTGAAAAATGTGGTATAGTGTCATTGAATGTGATGTGTATTTTTTTTCCCAGTGTATAAATGTCCAAAGACACACTTTAACATACATTACTGATTAAAGCACATTTGTAATAACTACAAAAAGTATTGACAGTACAGCATTTCTACTCAAAACCTATTCACCATTATAGCTCATGCAGCACAAGATTATCATCCAGACTGTAAAGAACTGACCTTTCTGGTTTGATCAGATGAATTATGAACGAAAGGCGATGCCATGCTTCAGAAACTTTCCTATATAATTGCACAGCTGGAATGACAAATACGCTACAGAGTCAAGCGACTAAAAATGTGACTTGAAGGTCAATGACTTGCTTTCCTAGTAACAAGGCTTTCCACAATTTTTTTATTGCACTGACACAGATCTATTTGCAGTAAATTATACACCTACAAACAGTGGCAGGTACAACATGGCATTGACACCTACAAGACACTATCCTCAGTGATGGACGATCTTTAGACAGACGATATAATCATGTATGCTACAGCTGCAGACGTCTGCAAGACCATTGACTTGCTCATACTGTCGAGGCACATCTCAGATGAAATATTTCACTCTTAGAACATACAACAAAGCTGATATTTACCATTTATATAACAATATAACTTAGTAGTCAGGTGTCGAACACCTCGTGTTGTCCATTTCACGAAGGGGGTCTAAGTCTTGAAAAGTTTGTACACAATTGAACCTACTTATGGTTGAAACTACTGCGGAGCGCCAAAGAAGCTACGTTTCCACACTGCGGTGCGTCTTCAGAACCGTTGTCGTCGGGTTCACGTTTTCCTCGCAAATGCTCTTGCGGCTGATTGTTTCCTCGGGTCAATGAAGAGCGCAGTGTCATGAAGGTTGGGTACACATTAAAAGGCAAACGTTGCTCAAGGCAGATGTCAAACCTTTAGAAACAGAAGTCAAGCGACGGGGCTTAAGCATATTAGTGTAATACGTGTCTGATATGAGGGACGTGCCGACAACTGATAAAATAATAAGGTCTCCTCTCGTTCTCGTTTTCCCACAAACTCTGTGTGATACTCGTGTCATCATTTGACATAAGTGGAAAAAATGATATAACTTTTAGAAAGCAGAAGAAAACTTAAAAAAAAAAAGAAAAAAGAAAAAGATGATACAAAGAAACGTCCCTCTATTTCTTGCTACGCAGGCGTTTGGAGTGACGCGGGAGGTCCGAGCACTTGCGGGGTCGTTTGAGAGACAGGCCGTTCTCGCCCTCAACAGCCACGGAGGCGACCGGACTCACGACGCCGGAGGAGGAGGTGGACGCTGCCGGCGCTGGGGTGGAGGAGGAGCTGGAGGCGACCGCAGGAGCTCCTGTGCCCACCGCGCTGTCCATCAGTTCCCTGAGCTTGTGCTCCAGCTCAGCCAGCCGGGCGTTCTGCTCTCCGATCACCTGCGACTGCTCCAGCAGCTTCTGCTCCTGGTCCTGCAGCTGCTTCTGCTGCTCCAGCTGCTTGACCCGCACCTCCTGCATCTCTCGCCGTAGCGCCGTCATGGACGCCCCGTTCACCTTCACCTGCTGTTGAACCTTCGTCATCTCGGAGCGCGACGGAGTGTTTTTGGCCAACAAGGACATGGTGGTCAGAGAGGTAGAGGGTCCGGCCACTGCGAGACAGAGGGATGAGACACAGTCATAATATTTAAAATGGCTGCGTTTAAAGAAAATACTAGGGAAGTCAGGAAAATCTCACGATACAATAATAGCCCCTGATACCATATTTATTGCAATATGAAAAATATCAATAATGCATACAGATAATGTACTCACCCCCTTGTCATCAAAGATGATCACGTCTTTCTTCAGTCATAAAGAAATTATGTTTTTTTGAAGAAAACATTTCAGGATTTCTCTCCATATAATGGATATGAGTGGTGCCCCAAAGTTTGAGCAGTTTAAATGCAGCTTCAAAGGGCTCTAAATGATCACAGCCGATGAAGAAGGGTCTTTTCTAGCGAAGCGATCGCTTATTTTACACAACAAATTGACAATTTATATACTTTTTAACCTCAAATACTGGTCGTTTCTGTGATGCGCATGTGTACTCTGTGTGATCCCAGTCAATACAGTTAGGGTATGTCCAAAAACTCCCATCTCGTTTTCTTCCCCAACTTCAAAATCGTCCTACATCGCTGCAGAAGTACCAATCCAGTGTTTACAAAGTGAACATACAAAGAAAATCAAACACCCTTTACCAAAAAAGGTTAAAAACAGTGTTGTAGGACAATTTTGAAGTTGGGAAAGAAAACGAGATGGGAGTTTTTGGACATACCCTAACCGTATTGACCCAGATCACACAGACTACGCATGCACATCACAGAGATGAGACAAGACAAGACAAGCATTTGAGGTTAAAAAGTATATAAATTGTCAATCTGTTTAGAAAATAAACAATCGGTTGGGATCGTTTAGAGCCCTTTGAAGCTGCATTTAAACTGCAAGTTCCATTATATGGAGAGAAATCCTGAAATGTTTTCCTCAAAAAACAATTTCTTTACAACTGAAGAAAGAAAGACATGAATATCTTGGATGACAAAGGAGTGAGTACATTATCTGAAAATATTTATTCTGAAAGTGAGCTAATCCTTTAACTAAGCTATTTCCCCTAGAGTTAAACAGATGGGTTTACAGTTTTCGAATGCATTCAGGTGCAATGATATTACGAAGCGCCTGAATATAGTCCCCAGCTATTTTACTATTAACTTAGTGGCTTAGTGCTGATCATGTTGGAAATTACCTACCTAGGGACTATATTCAGGCGCTGCATAATATCATTGCGCCTGCTGAACCCATGGTACGGCAGCAAAGTTCCCTGATTATTACGCCGGAATAAGAGTATAGTTCCTATCCATATCAGCCTAGAAAACCACAACTTTTCATTTTCTGTCAGTCTTTGTACACAATGTAACTACAGAATAGTCAAGTTTTAAACAGGAAAAATATCGAAACTCTTTTGTCTTTGAGCGAGATGCGGTCTAATCAGATTCAATGATTTATGCTAAGCTATGCTAAGAGTGTTAAAATGAGCCTATTTTCAAAAATAGTGAAGTGTTCTTTTAAGTCAGAACAAAACGTCAGTGAATTGACTTGTACCTGAACTTTAAAGGGGACTCAACCCTCTTTTTATTTGTGATATACTGTCTCAGTCCACTTTACATTGACTCTGGTTTTAGGAAACCAAACAAATTAGAATATTACAATAATAGCCATATATTGTAAAACAATTGCACTGTAAAATAAGGGAAAATGAGTATTTCATAGGTATATTATTTTTGCTTTACACTAGGGGTGGTTGGTATGACCAAAATTCTATTTCACAATAACAATATATTTAATGATATAGCTATTTTTATATGCAGTTTTTCTGAAAATCGAATATATAATTATATAATAAACTCAAATACTTTAGAAATGAAAAGTACTTCACCTTGTTTGATTTGTCTTTTTCTTTTATTTGATAAATAATTTATTTCAGATGACTGCCCCCAACTGACTCATTTTAAATGCAACTTGTAGGTGCGATTAAACTTTAAATAAGATGTTTCTGAATTATTTTTTTTTTACTTTAGAATATCTAAATATTTTAGTGAAAGTCTATTCATAAACCAATCTTACTTCCTAATTTACTTCCTTTAACTTTATAGAATATTATTAATATTGGTTATATTGTTTACATTTGTTCCCGTGCAGTTTTGCAATGTCTACTACTTATACTGCATTTTAAAACGGGTTTGTTCAGCTCTTTCTACGACAACTGGCACCTCTTAACCTGGAGCTGTATTCAAGAGAGGGAAGAGTTCAGTAGTGACAAGAAGGAGAGCAGCAGTATGCAAACTGAACTACTGCACCTCTGTTCCAACAACATCATGTTATAAACAAACCTTTAGAAAACTGAATCCTTTGTGGATCCTTCTGATCTGCTAGTTCATCTTTCTTCATCATGTTTCAGTAATGTTACACCTTTAGCTACCGCATTTAGTTACCCCTAGCTTTTAGCAATTCATACTGCACTTTTAAGCCTCTATTTTGACGGAAACAAGAGTACAGCTTTTATTTGGATGGACAACTCCAAAACAGACTTGATGCAAACCATATTGCGCTTTTGGTTTTAGTTCATTTAACAGATACTGTGTCAAAGCATAATGGGCCAAAACACAACTTCAAAGACCTTTTATGTTAGAATAAGTAGTTTAAATACGTTTTAAAAACAACATTTTAATATCAATAATATTCAGACAGTTATCGCAATATAATAATAATAATAATAATAATAATAATAATAATAATAATATCGTTACATCCCTAGAAAATACCAGTGCTGCTTTTTGACAATAATCCAGAGGAAAGCCAATGAAATAGAGTCAAAAAATTGTCAAAATAAAAATGAATGGCATAGATTAAATATGACAGTCGTACCCGGAGCAGATCCAATCAGTCGTCCGGAGAGATCTGCACCGGGAAGCCTTTTCTTCAGGATGGGGACGATCTTCTCGTCAAAGTACTCCATGGCCATGGAGGATATGTCTCGCAGCTCCTGCAGCACCTCGTGAGCTCTCTGCGGTGCGCGTGTGGAGTTGACATACCGCAAAACACGATAAATCTCATCGATCACCTAAAGGAAGCAGATAACAACACTGTCAGACCACAAAATACCCTTATTTAATGGTCTAAATCAATGCACCAATAAACTTGATTGAAGATATAGATGTCAAGAATAAAATAAAAAGCTGAATTTCTATGACCTATAATAAATGGATCCATCCATTTGCAAGCTTTATTTACTTGTTCACAAACGTTTTTAGTACAAAACACACATATACACTTTTTTTGTTGCTTTTACCTGTTAAATGCACTTTGATTCTATTTGAACTATTTTAAACTTTGAGCGTTCCACTGCCCATGCGCTTTGGTCGAAGCAGCAACAAACAAAAATGAATGCGTTTCATAGCGCAGCACTTTCCGCATTTGGTGTGAAAGACACATATACACTTTTTTTGTTGCTTTTACCTGTTAAATGCACTTTGATTCTATTTGAACTATTTTAAACTTTGAGCGTTCCACTGCCCATGCGCTTTGGTCGAAGCAGCAACAAACAAAAATGAATGCGTTTCATAGCGCAGCACTTTCCGCATTTGGTGTGAAAGCCGCATAATACTTGCCGCGTCAGCACTAGCACAGCAAAAAAATTCTAATATTGAGGAAACGATGGCGGACTGAGGATTTGGTTTTCAAGATAAAAATGAAAGACCACTTCTTAAACCATGAACAAGCTGGTATTCTTGTGGGGAAAAAGCAGGGTCCCACTCTTCCCACATCTTTTCCATCTACGTCTTTGAAATGATCATTTTGTAGCCTAAGCTCTTGAAATTTACATTTTCCTGGCATGTTTGCCTTAGTTATCAGGCACAGCCTGGTGACTGCATTTGAATTAAGTGATTGCCAGTTGACGAGCAGGAAGGAAATAAAATGGCGCTGAAAATTAGCCTAATCATAAAAATAGGCAAAACATGTGAAACAACGCAATAAAAAAAGAAAAAAAGAAAAATACAATTCCCTGACTTTCAATGTCTGGAACAGACCTTTTAAATTTCATGACCCGTGGAAACCCTGAAAAAACATGTTGTTTTCATTTTAAAAAGCTTGTCATCTTTGCCGTTTAGTCTACCTTGCGGTACGCTATGGAGGCTTTCTTTCACTTTTTATTTATTTGATTCTTTAGCGTTTTGTAAACGTTCAGTAATTTATTAGTTGGCATTAGACGTGACGGTATTCGGTAATACGATATATCATGATAATGAATATACACTATTATTATCGTGGGCATTTCAAAATACCGAAAATAATAATTTATTCAAAATTATTCAGAATTTATGCATTAAGAATAATTTTCCCATTAACTGCTTAAATGCACAACACATGGGTCGAAGACAAATGTGCACTCTGATGTAAACAAACACGGATGAGAAGCACATGGCGGAACAGGTGAGACACACTCTGGATGAAAGTGAAAGTGCACATTCACTTTCTAACAGTAGATGGCACTAAACAGCAAATGCAATGTTACCCCAGAAACAAAGCAGCTGTACTTCTTTCTAAAACGTATCTAAATGATTTAAATAGCCATTCAGATTTTTGTATTCGCAGTGGTGTTCATCACAGCACCAAATACCTTAACATTAACTTAATAACATTTAGACTTAATAGGCTATTTATTTTACCACTTTTTTACATTTTAATCTGGACATGCCCTAGATATTTTTTGAAAGTGTATTGATTCTTTATTGTTCGGTCACACTTTACTTTAGGGCTTCATTAGTTAACATTAGTTAATTAATTAGTTACACTCCCAATAATAATAATAATAATAATAATAATAATAATAATAATAATAATAATAACAACAAGTTAAAATCAAAAGTTATAAATTGTTGTTTTTTTTGTAAACCCGAGCTGACATGAACTAAAAGTTGTGTTATTTTTAACAAAGATTAATTACTCTGTAGCAAATGTAGCTTCTGGTCACTGCTCATGTTAATGCATTAACTAAGGTTAAATAAGATCTTACTGTAAAGTGATACCTATTGGTCCTTTAATTCTCACTTCAATCTGTGTAAAATTTTTAACTTTTTAAATTTGTGTATTGCTTTATTGTGTTTTAATGTTCAGAAATTTGTTATTAAAGCTATTATACTATATTATGACAACATATTTTGCAATAAATTTTAATACCGTGATAATACTGTATACTGTGATATCCCTAGTCTTCATATAATACAGCATGTGGTGTTTGCCATGCCTTGTCGTATTATTTTGTTAATAAATTTTATGTAAGATAGTTTGTCACTGTTATATTGTTGTTGCTTTTTAATTACGAATAACAATGACAACAAGACTGCGAATTCACAAGTGAAAACATTGGTTTATATCATGCAAAAGAGGAATTCCCCTTCACAAAATTCAAATCACAAACAACACTGCTGATGAAAAAGAATGGGTTGGATGTTAACCACTTATGTTACCTTATAAATATAAACGATTATAAAAGTTCATCAGCATGCATTGATTTAATCCCATTTTGTAGTCACATCTGTAGTCATGCTGATTTTTGAAGGAAAAACGGCACACTTCATGTGATATTGATTAACTGTATGAAATGATATAAATATATACATTTTAAAAAAAAAGTGCTACCAAATTATGTGCCCCTGCAACCAACTGGTAAAGTGTGGAAGTGAAAAAAAAAAATGAAAGTGACGAGACGTGAGGCCAAGTATGGTGACCCATACTAGGAATTTGTGCTCTGCATTTAACCCATCCAAGTGCACACACACAGCAGTGAACACACACACACACACACACACACACACACACACACACCGTGAACATACACCCGGAGCAGTGGGCAGCCATTGCATTGCTGCGGTGCCTTTGCTGCGGTGCCTTAGTCGTGGTATTGACGATGGATATTCACTCCCCCCACCGTCAATCCCTGCCGGACCTGGGACTCGAACTCGCAACCTCTTGGTTACAAGTCAGACTCCCTAACCATTAGGCCACGGCTGCCCCTAAATGTGTAGAATGAGTCTAGAGCCCTGGACTGGATTTCTGTTCATACAGCACTTACCAACTAATTTTGTTTCTTAAAACAGGCTAATAATTAAAAGCATTTCTGGAAAATAGCTGTTGGAAATTTAGCAGAAACCCACAAGAGCTACAAAGTGAACAATGTGTTGTGAATGACCCTCCAATGTCATGACTAAAGCAGACTTTAACTAGGTCTTACTCATTAAACACAATGAATGCCAAGAGTTCTCTCACACTTGCAAACATCATTTGGTTTTGACACTTTTAACTCTTTTTCACACGCAATTATTCAACTGTGAATATAGCTGTGAACTCTTTTTGCTGATAAACAGTGAATGTTATACGCATTTCAAATGAAATATCTTCATGTGTTTCAGTAGGACTATTTGAACTGGGGGTAAGAAAATTTGTTTTTTTCCCCAACTGAATCTTTTCTGTTAAAAATGAAATAAAACTGCAATCGGTAATAAAAAATAAGTCATGAAATGTATTACAACATCAACCATAATGACTGTATGAATGATCATAATGAATGATTTGCTGTGATTGTTTGTATGGCTACACAATTTGACAGAAAAACGTGATTTTGCCATGCAGGTTATTTTGTGATTGCAAATGGTACAACATCATGAACATATTTAGAACATCCAGACGGGAAAATCAAAACATCACACTCTGCTACCAATAGAAACAGTTGTTTCTTAAGGGTTTTGGTGGTAAATCTCCTAAACCTGATGGCAGCACATCATATCATTGTTCTTCTGTGACACAAATGACAAATACTTGTGATTTGCATTCACTGCTGCAGGCCTTGATACCATGCAACGCTTTATGCACGTTTGCATAATCCCCTCTGAGCTTTTGCATTTCCTCAAGAAAGATTTTAACCACGACACACCCTACAAGATTACCACAATTACAATGTCCTTTATTACTTGGATAACTTTTAGATTACTAAAGATATTACAGCTGACATGACCAGATGATCCTTCTCTGTAAGTGTGAATTAACCCTGTAAGGGTACATCCAAATGCCTCACAAAAAAACAAAAAAAAACAAACACTTGACTGTCTGGATGATGTCACCTAAGGACAGGTTTAAAGACCAAGTCTGTGTTCATGTGACCTTCTCAAGATGACAACACAACACTGGAGGTTTGCTCATGCATCTACTGATTGAGTGGCACATCAATGGGAACAATGTTCATTAGTTATTGGTACTGACACAAGTTTGACATTTTGCTTCTACATTACAATTCCAAGAGCTGAACCACTCAATTTAAAAAGTATGCATCGTAAAACCTCAAAATGTAAGTGATCATGGGAATAGACACCGGTGTTACATTATCTCATGATGACTTAATAAACATCAAATAAAAATCTCACACAGAAGACAATGGCCTTCCATCTTGGCTAAGTACTGACTGGATCACTTCAGCTGATGTTGGGATTTTGCAGGACTATTGTCCTGATTCCAGAAGTTACTGAGCTGGCTGAGACTGTCCTCAAAATCAGTGATGCTGTTTGCAACATTGTGTTTGCAGTGAAAACCTAACAATTTTAGTGCGTGACTAAATATGCATTATACATACAAATACTATCCTCTGGGTAAAAAGGATGTAAAATTAATACACAGTGACCTCAGACACTTAGTATTCAGACAAAGTATAATCAAAACAGACATGAGCTGATTCAGTGATGTAGGGCTGTCACTAGCGATTCATTTGGTAATAGAGTAATCTGTCGATTATTCTGTTGAAAAAAATCGAGTACTCGGATAATTATACAGATATTTTTTGTAGTAATAAAATTAGACCTAAGTGAACAATAGCCTTTAAAATGACTTGAAATACTTATATAATAGCAGTGAGGCAATAATAATTAGTTGAGATAAAGTATCAAAAGCAAGAAATATGGTTTTATTGGCCTGCAGAGGGCGCCAACGGCATGATAAGTGTTTTTACATTTACCAATCAATCTAATCTAACTAAACTATATTTATTTCAAAATTCTCAGTTAATTTTTAGTATTTGGCCACTTGACAGGCAAAATGCAACTGAGGTTTTTTTTTTTTACAAATCAAATAGAATCAAGGAATCGTTACAGCCCTAATGTGATACAGCTTTACGATGCACAAAGCAGCTGTATTGGACCGGCAGTTAATGAAACAACACTGGACAGAGTTATATTTTATATTTAAAAATGCTCACAATAATGTCTCCCAAGTGGTATTTCCGACAACTAGCCAGTCAAACAGATCGACGGTCATGGATTTATGACCATGCATCAACATTTCCACTTGAAAAGCATTCAAATTCTCATGCTGTGACACATATCTGATTAGATCAAACTCGTCCAATGCATTTCCCAACCAAACTCAACCGCTGAGAACAACCATACGTCTAACAGTAATTACAGTTTATCATCAATTCTGATAAAGAGGAATGAACAGAGTATGATCATTTAAAGAGTTAGTTCACACAAAAATGAAAATTAGCCCATTATTTTCACCTTCAAGACATCCTAGTTGTATATGACTTCCTTTCCGTCTTTCAGACGGATGCGATGGGAGTTATATTAAAAATTGTTCTGGCTCCTTAAAGCTTTATTAATAGCAGTGGGCAGGTGTTTCTCCTTATTAGTCAAAAACAAGTCCAATAAAGCACATCCATCCATAATAAAAAGTGTCTCATAAAATACAGGTCAGCATATTTACATTTTAAATATGAATATTTTTCTTACAAAAAATGCACTGATTCACCCCTCCGAACCATGTGAGGCACTTTTCATTATGGGTGGATGCACTTGTTTTCGACTAACAAGGAGAAACGCCCGCCCACTGCATTATAAAGCATTCGTCTGAAAGAAGGAAGTCATATACGCCTAAGATGCTTTGAGGGCGAGTAAATAATAAGCTGATTTTCAGGCTTGGGTGAACCAACTCTTTAATTAAAGAGTTATTTTGTCCTTTTATGGATTGCAAAGACATAGTCTTTCAGGCAGCTAATACTGAATAATTAGCAGAAATACGAATACGAGTCATATTCAATTCAAATCTGTAGCCAGAATGCAACATTTCCAGATTTTTAAAATCACATGTACCTTTCCAGGAATGAAGCAGCAGAGGTTTGAATCCACATATTTCATGAAGGTCATGTTCAGCAGCGACAGACGTGTCTCCACCGCTGCCAGTATGTCTGCGTGACGCGCTAACGAGTGGTTCCTCCGCTCAGACTCCCTCCTGAGAAAGATTGCCAACAAACGCATTAGAGAACACTCTGCATTAATGAACAACTTTAACTAGAAGAATCAACACTAAAATGAACACACATTTGGGTTTTGTTGCCGTTTTTTAACTGGCACCCAGAGGACCACCTCTCCAAAAGACACATGGAACCCTTAAGACTGAATATAACCTCATAACTTTCTGAATGCACATAAACGTATACTTAAACTAATACTGCATCCCTACCATAAAAGGAAATGCAGTGAGAGATGTTCAAGAATGGGAACAAGATTTAAAATCATTCAGCTTTTTGTTATCAAGCTTTTAGTTCATATATCTCACTAAAACCCTGTTTTTTCCATTTGGGTCCAGTCAGTTCAGAAAAAAAAAAAAAAATAGTAGCTCAGTTAACAAGTGATTTGAGTCGGATACAAATCCAAAGACGACAACTTGAGTGAGTCATTGAATCATTCGGATTATCTGAGATTAATTATATAGAAGAGATAGCCGCTGAGGTCAAGATGCAGAGTGGGGGGGGCTATATCTGAAATGCATGTGAAATGCTGCTTTTATATGAAGAATGTCATCATCTGATATAATGTCATGATGCAAAAGTCTGTCTTTCCATCAGCAAATACAGACATGCATCCTGTAATATGATCACATCACATACTTTACACAGATGTCACACTGTCAGGGTGTGAGGAGAGTCCACGCATAATTCAGAACTAAAGAATTTAGAGTCAAAGGATTGATCTTGTGTCTCATTTGGAGGAAAACTACACAAAGTAAAACCTTGTGTCTCAGTTGTATGGTGCTGCTAAACAGCATTTAATGGCATATATAAGCTCCGCTAGGTGGATATCAAAGCAGGGCTTAATGCACAAACTCTTTTCAGTCACCTTTTTCAAAAAAGAAAAAGAAAGTTGCTGCTTTCAATACATAGGACAACTGATTTCTACATAATAGTATTCAATATTAAAGTGCTGTAACAGTTATAAACCACACTGATGAGTGGAGATGATGCCACGCACCAGCCTTAATTACAAGCGTATTAAGCTATGCATCATAACCACTACTGAAAATGAGTAACTGGCATTATTACAGAAAGAAATAGCTTCATAACAAATCTAAAAGGGAGAATCAATTAGATGTTGTTTTTAATACAAGTACAGCTGTTGCAAGCTGTGTCAGGTGTGGCTTTGCTGGGCTGTGGCATAAACAAACTTGGCATATGATGACAGAAATATATCAACACAACTGCTCATCAAGCAAGTTTGCTGAGGCAAAAAAACACTTCCAGCAGCTCTGGATATAATTGACATGAAAAACAGGGTTTGGTCTCACATCTGCATCTGAAAACCAGAGCACTTATTACAGACTTATATAAACCTAAATCACACAGCAAAGCCTCTCATTTCCCAAAGAATAAGGTCTTAAAGTGACAGTTCACCCCATAAAGATCCCTGTCATCTTTTACTCGCCCTCATGTCGTTAGAAACCTGTACGACTGACTTTCGTCTGAGCAACATGAAAGAAGATGTTTTGCGAAATGTACGTGTCTTATTTGTCCATTTCTGGTCATGGCAGAATGATCACTTTATGGTGAACTATCCCTTTAAACCCATTGGTCTCAAACTCAATTACTGGAGGGCCACAGCTCTGCAGAGTTTAGCTCCAACCCTAATCAAACACACCTGAGCCATCTGATCAAGCTCTTGAGGATTACTAGAAACCTCCAAGCAGGTACAAGTTGTGGCCCTCCAGGAGTTAACAGTGTCATCTACACTCAGGAAAAAAGGTACAAAAGCAGTCACTGGGGCAGTACACTTGCAAAAGGTACTAGTATGCACCTTTACAGTAGTAAATGCACAATTAACAGGTAAATAAGGTATAAAGGGTATCGTCCTAGTGACAACTTTTGTACATTTTTTTTTACTGAGAGTCAAATTACCAGCTGTGTAGCTCTTCAGATGTTTTAACTAGTTAAACAACAGAGTAATTTGAGTATTGAAGAGACACGTCTTACCTTGGCAGCTGGGCTTTGACCTGTTTCTGGCAAAGGCTGTGATAGCGCTCCACTTTCAGGAAGCCTTGATTGAGCATGCGCTGACAAATCATATCCATGCGTTTACACACCTGCAATACAGAGAAAAATCAAGTCTTCCTTTAGCTTTACAGTGAGTGGCAACAGTAGCTGAACCCCAAATCATCAGATCTGCAGTATAACATCAAGATTATGAAATACTCTGTCTGTCATAACCATTCTGAGGGAGAGTTAGTTCAAAGGTGTATCATTAAAAAAACAGCTGGATGTGATGTGAAACACTTGGACAAATTAACCTCGCTAAAATGCAAAGAGCAGGAAAAATGAACATCATTTCGCTAAAGTAACATTATAAGGTGAATCTCAGACATGTACAGATGTATTTCACGCACTAAATACTGTAAAGGCCCCGCAGTGACTCGTGCACTGAAACATTTTAATGGACACACGGGGTGTGTCTAAAATCTAGTGTGCTGCATACCAAGACAGCACTTTTCGTGTCTCGAAAGCGAGTGAGCTGCCCATGTTGACAGCAATTTTGACGCATTAAAACGCTGATATTACGAAACTCAGGAGTGCTGACAGAATTATGTCCTAAACCGCAGCTATCGCCAGTGATGTTATGACTAAATATGACGGCCAAAACTGCTGTTGAAATAGTCCGCTCTCTAGAGAGACTTCGACACGATCATGGCCAGAAACGCGGAGCACCACTATCTAAACGAGAACGGCTAAATGTCGTGGCCAGAAGTGCTGCGAGTGCAGTGGGTTGGCTGTGTGTTGAGACGCAGCCCCACTGGACTGCAGTCTGGCTCATTGTTTTTCTCACCAGCCGCAGCAGACTGATCTCGTCGTAGGACAGGAAGTTGAGAATGGTCTCGATGGCCACGATCGGGAGTCCCAGCAGCGCGTTGTTCTGGTGCGGCTGCTCCGGCGCTGGAGAGGGAAGCCGCGGCGACACCGAGTCCGAATCCAGCGGCGCGACTCCTCCATCAGCGCTCACTACAACAGCCGCCATCTTCTCCAAGCTCAAGACCACAGGACGTGACGACACACCATTGAGCCCAGCGGGCGGAAGTGAGGAGGACTGCAGGTTGATGACGCGGACAGAATCTGCATGACGTGTTTATTATTATTCGAAAACTTCCCCCAATTGACTTTTCTAATTTTGTATAAAAAAAAAATAAAATAAAAATTACATCCCAACTTCTGTATATCCCCCAACTGTAAACTTATTATTAATTTATTGCTATCCCAGCCGGCACCTGACCGACCTTCAACGTTGAAATTTGGTTGAAATAAGGTCAGTTGTTGTTTCAACGGTGAAACAACGTTGAAACAACGTTGAATGCTAAACGGTTGAAGCCCAGTCAACATATAACCAAAATTCAACGTTGAAATATGGTTGAAATAAGTCAGTTGTTTTTTTAACGTTGAAACAAAGTTGATACAACGTTGAATGCTAAACGGTTGAAGCCCAGTCAACACATAACCGAAATTCAACGTTGAAATATGGTTGAAATATTAGTTTCAACTGTGAACATTTAAATAATGTTGAATGCATATGATATATGAAAATATAATTATTATCATTAACAAAAATAAAACTAAATACATTTCACTACCAAGCAGAAACAATTCCTATTCAACTGTTTTGCCATACTGCTTTAATCACAATCGGTTTTAAATTTAAAATTACGACAGTTATACAGTCTTTGTGAGTGAGGCTGTGAGGTGCTCATAGACTGTATGGGAGCTGCTGGTCACTGAAATTGTTCGGTCTTTCCCGAATTATTTTATATTTGCCAAAATTTTATTTTGAGCGAATTTGAGTTGTGAAATGTCAACGGAGAAAAACAACCGGAACACAGAGGAAGTGGTCTGTGAGGTCCTGTACTGGCTAAATCAGGAAAGAAAATAAATCTTTATTATTGACTTTCAAATGTAGTACAAGAGTTTATAAATGGGTAAAGGAACATGTAACCTACAGAAGTTAAATAACGTTACCTATGTGTGCTTGTGTGTGTGTACTGCTTCCCAGCAAATATGCCCATGCGGGCCCACTGTGGGTTTTCTGTGGGGCAGTGTGGGCAGAGTAAACCCACACTAAACCCAAATGGGCCCCATGTGGGTTAGCCCATGCGGGGCCAACAGCAGTTTTGCCCATTGGGGGCCCTATGTGGATTTTGTAAACCCACTCGGGCCCCCTTTGGGTTAGCCCATGTGGGCCCACAGTGGGTTTGCCCTTTTGGACCTACATGATGGTTTTCTGTGGGCAATATATGCACTTCCGCTCAAAAGTTTAAGGTTTTAAGGGTTTTCAAATACTTTCTTACGCTCATCAAGGCTGCATTTATTTAATCAAAAATCCAGAAAAAAACTATAATATTGTGAGATATTATTTCAGTTTAAGATAAGGCAAGGCAAGGCAAGTTTATTTATATAGCACATTTCATACACAATGGTAATTCAAAGTGCTTTACATAAAAGGAAATAATAAAATAAGAATATTAATTAAAATAATCATAAAAAGTAATAATCACAACAATAAAACAATTAAAATGATTTTAAAAAATTATTTAAAATGAATTAAAACAAAAAGTTCGGACGTAGCACAGTGCTCATTCATTAAATGCACAACTGAACAGATGAGTTTTTAGTCTGGATTTAAATGTGGCTAGTGTTTTAGCACATCTGATCTCTTCTGGAAGCCGATTCCAACCGTGGGCAGCATAAAAGCTAAAGGCGGATTCCCCTTGTTTTGTGTGAACCCTTGGTAATTCTAACTGACTCGATCCTAGTGATCTGAGTGGCCTGTTAGGTTTGTATTCAGTGAGCATATCTGCAATGTATTTAGGTCCTAGGCCATTGAGTGATTTATAAACGAGATAACTGTTTTCTATGTGAATATATTTTAAAATGTAATTGATTCCTGTGATACAAAGCTCAATTTTTAGCATCATACTGCAGTCTTTATCTTTCATCTTTATGAGCAACTATAAGAAATCAGACTTTCTCTAGAAGAAAAAAAAATGTGATGGTTGGAGACCAATGAACTGATATCATATTTAGATTTTTAAACTTAGCTTTTATATTTATTATATATCTATGAAACTGTATACATATGCATATGTTTGAATTAAATTTCAGTAGGCTATAAAAAATTCTGAATTAAAGGTAAATAAATGAAAAAAATAACCAAAAAATATGTAAAACCTAAATAAATAATTAGAAAAAAAAACACTGAGGGCTTTCGGGTCATTTTGTCAAGCAAGGGACACTTTTGTTATAAGGTTGGGAGGGAGGGATGAATAAATAATAAAGTTAATAAAGGGGTTAATAAAGTTAATAAAGTTTGTCTTTAATATATATTTTAAACTTGTCTTTAAAAATGTCTAATAATGTTAAGCTAGAAGTTTGGAATTGTGAATTACATAACATGGTGATATATTACAGTCAAAATTGAACAGTGAATATTTTTAAATAAGTCTATTCTGCTCAAAATGCCTGCATTTATTTGATCCAAAGTACAGCTAAAGTAAATATATGTTTTTTGTACTACTGAAACTGCTTTATATTTTAATATATTTTAAAATTTAATTTATTCCTGACTTCAAAGCTGATTTTTTTAGCATTATTGCTCCAGTCATGATCCTTGAAAAATCATTCAAATATTCTGATTTGCTGCTCAGAAACATTTATTATTTTCATTATTAGTAGTAGTAGTAGTACTATGTTGAAAACGGTAGTAGATTTTTTTCAAGTTTCAGCTTGGGAAAAAAAAAAAATAAATAAAAAAAATTATATATATATATATATATATATATATATATATATATATAGATTTACATTGTAAATGGGGTGTAGAAATAACATTTAAAAATTAATTAAAAACTATAAGGAATGAGATGTCACGCCGAATTTACGTAAATGTATAAAATAAATGCATATATTATTTCATTTTATATATTTACGTAAATTTGGCGTGACTTCTACGTGCGCGCGCTGAACATTCAAATCTGCAGCGGAGGGAGTTACCATGGAAACGGGGCGGTTACTCAAATTTCAAGCAGCGAAACTGCGTCTCTCACACTGTTGTTTTCACTAATTTCAGGTAAGTTTAGTCTCTAAAATTACACAAATAGTACATACGAGTGTTCCTGACACTTTCTTTCATGTAAATGACACGCTTCCTTTGAATATTTACTTTACAGAAATGGTTTATTGTCGTCGGAAAAAGTCCGTTAGCATCACAACAGTAAGGCTAACTATGAGGTAATTATAGACTTGAGCTCTTGTTTATGAAAGTTTGGGCTTTAAATGACATCTTATGTGTAACGATGATTTTTTATATATATATATATAAAGGTTTTGCTGGCAATTTGTCAGTGGATGAATGGAAGTAAGCTAATTCATTTAACCTAAACGTATGCACTGTAATTGTACAGCTAATGAATCTGAGCTGAAAGTAACGTTTCCTCAAACACGTTTTGAACTTTAATGGTAAACAAAAAAAAAACAAAAAAAAGATAGCACTTGTTCTGTGATTTCAGAAGTGTCAGAAAGGAGAAGTTCCTGATTTTATTTTAATTTCTGAAGGGAGCTGCTGACAGAGATACAGAAAACACCGGTGATCTGAGAAAGCTTATAAAATAACTTTATATTCATCTTTCACAATATATTTAGCCTATATCCTATATCACCATGCATGTGTTTGTTTGCTTGTTAGTTATTTTAAAAGGGCTTTCCAAACATAAGTAACACTAAGAGCATTGCTAAATAAGTAAACCTAAAAACTATTAATTATTATTATTATTATTATTATTATTATTATTGTATGTTATTCTTTTTTCTCTTCTGCATTTACCTGTGCTGTAGTTTATTTCTAATAAACCTGGAATTGTATAATAAATATTGTTGGGTCTGTGACAAATTGTTTATGTTCCTTCCTAGATTCTTCAATGCTGATGGCTGTGCATTAGAGCTGGAGTGTATCTCCTGTTGAAGAACATTTTTAGACATTATGAACTATGAGACTAGTAAGTAATACGTCAAACACTACCATTCAAAAGTTTAAGGGTCAGATTTGTCATGTATTTAAAAGAAGTCTTTTATGGCAACCCCTGCTGCATTTATTTGATTAAAATACACACATCATCCACGTCATATCATCCTTCAGAAATCATACTTTGTGAAAACAGAAATAAATTACATTTTACAATGTATTCACATAGAAAACAATTATTCTAAATTGCAATAAAATTTCACAACATTGCTGTTTTTATGTATGATCAAATAAATGCATTTTTGGTGAACATAAGAGACTTATTTGAAAAGCATAAAAAAACAGAAATAATCATAATATGAGTTTACCTAGTGGTATGAACCCAGAGTCTTCACTGGTTCAGTAATAAAACGAGCATCTTCCATACGAAACTTGTGGTTTCAATTAGGGCAAAAAGCATTGTTGAACAACAAAATAAAATATTGGGAACTAGTAATTCGTTAAGTATCCTGTACTACAAATTATACAAAAATTATAAAATACTATATTGATCAACTGTTCGGTGTGATGACGTTTAATGTCTCCGACAGTGCCTGTAGCCCCATTTAGCAACTTGTTAGCAACTGTATTTTTAAAGAAACAGTTTTAAAAAAAATCACGAGTGTGGTGTAAATGGTGTGTTTTATGTCGTAGCATAAAACTTGAAAGTATCTTGAGCTTGTGTTAACCACAAATTTATTTAAGGGAGTTAACCTAAATCCCATTCAAAAAACCTATTGACTTTGGGACGATGGAACCGGAAGTGCTAAAATGCTCTGCAACTGTGCTGGAAGGGCTCGGGCCAAAAGTTGCCCTTTGGGAATATGCTGGTCTGCAGATCAGTCATAGGTACAGTATGTAATGTTTTTTTGAGATAAGCCCTTCTAACAGAAATGATAAAATAATTAGAAGTTAAAATGGTAACACTTTTTTTCGACTAATTCTCACTATTAATCAGTGTCTTATTATTGAGGCTGTTTATTAGAACTTCTAAAGCACAAATTCTGCATGACCTTATTATACTTCAATAATCCTACCCAAGTAGCAAATTAGGAGTTTATTAAGGCAAAAAAACAAACAATAATAATAATAAATGGTTTGCTAATCGCAATTAGCGTATTAGCGCGCTAGCTATGTTAGCTAGTCTGATGTTGTTGTGTGTTGCTGTTGTTTGTTTAATGTCTGTCTTTTGGAGATTCACATTTTTCTGATGTGAATGCCATGCATAGGTGTGTTTACATTTTTTGTCTTAGAACAGTCAAAATCACTAACGTTATATGCTCTGTTGTTTTCTGAATATCGTATAGTAACGTTAGCAAATGTCTTTATAATTTAAATGAATTAACGTTACAGGGCTGCCAACTTTTAGAGTGAGAATTTATTTTCTTGGGTATCAATCAAAAAGAAAATTTTGTACATTTTAGAGTCACATTCGTTTAGTGTGCAAACTAAACAAAGAAAAAGGCTAGTGAATTGACTTGTTCTTGAGGTTTAAAGGGCATTCAATCCTCTTTTTAGTTGTCTGATAGTGTCTCAGTCTAAATTACACTCACACTGGTGAATTTGAAAACCAAACAAATTAGAATAAAATGATGATGATAATAATAATAATAATAATAATAATTGTATATTATCATTCCTATGACAGTAATACTGGAAAACAATTCTGTAAAATAAATGAAAATGACTATTTCACAGTTATTTATTAATTTATTAATTTATTTACTTGTACTTCCACTTTTCTACAGTAGAGATATTGCAATACTTCTGTCATAATTTCTACACTTGGGCCTTAAATTTTTTACCATATCTGCCATTTTAATCATGATACAAACAACATTTTTTCTGGTAATTTGAGATTTTTTTTCTGGCCATGAAATTGGTTAATATTGTAAACTTTAAACTGAATACATCAAAAAGTGTTTAATGGAGTGTTGTGCATTTTGTTTCCAACTCCACTGTAATTGAACTCTAAAGTGAAAATGTTGTATGTATTTTGTTTTTTATTCAGTATTTTCAGTTAAAGACATATCACAGCATCAAAGTTGATGTTTTATGAGTATTTATTTTTGGTGTTTTTGGTTATACAGGACAGTACAGAGATCACACAAGTTTGAAAGAGAGGAGGGGACAGCATCAGAAAGGACCTAGAGCTGGGACTCTTTCAAGGATCAACACAACTACACTATATTCACAAGGATGTTGGTTCTAACATTTTATCAGAATTTGAAGAAAGATTTATACCTAAAATATTAAATGCATTTCGTTTAGGGCAGGGTTTTTCCTGCATAAAGAATTTCAGGATTGCTTTTATGCCCCTTCACCACTGACATATTGCAGGTTACATTTTCAAACTGTTCTACCCATTCCCACTGCACAATCTCTAGTAATGAAACACTTTTGTAAACTTGTTTTCACAGAAATATAGTTATCTACCAAAATAGGGGATCATGTTGTTTTATTCAAAAAAAGGTTTCTCTTGCATGTGCAGTGCAACATATGTATGTTATTGTACAAATACTGCAGTTAGTCTTTAACCCTCTGGGGTCTAAGGGGATTTTGAAAAGTTTTGACATACCTTGACATTTGTGGGTTTTTTCAGTATCTTAAAAACACACTACCAGTCAAAAGTTTTTGAACAGGAAGTTTTAAATTGTTTTTTTTTTTTTTTTTAAGAATTTTCTACTGCTCACCCAGCCATATATTTATTTGATCCAAAATACAACAAAAGAAGTAACATTGTTAAATATTGTGCTATTTAAAATAACTGCTTTCTATTTGAATATTTTAAAATGTAATTTATTTCTGTGATCAACACTACATTTTTTACATCTTTACTCTAGTCATCAGTGTCACATGGTTTTTCAGAAATCCTAAATTGCTGATTAGCCATTCAAGAAACATTTATTATTATTATATTATACTTAAACTTTTTTAGGATTCTTTAATGAATAGTAACGTTTACTTGAAATAAAAAGCGTTTGTAACATTACACTATA
The DNA here is from genome assembly GCA_033026305.1 of Cirrhinus molitorella. Classification (NCBI taxonomy): domain Eukaryota; kingdom Metazoa; phylum Chordata; class Actinopteri; order Cypriniformes; family Cyprinidae; genus Cirrhinus; species Cirrhinus molitorella. Next base: position 7,141,959 of record CM065126.1, on the reverse strand, counting down.
CTATTCAAAAGCTTGGAGTCTATTTTTAGAAATGAATACTGTTATTTAGCAAAGATGCTTTACATTGAGCAAAAGTGATAAAGACATTTATAATATTGCAAAAGATTTTTTATATCAGATAAATGCTGTTCTACTTTCAATTCCTTAAAAAATGGAACAAATTCTACTGAGCTGTTTTGAATATTAGAATTCTTTCTCGAGGATGATGTGACTGGAACATGAGTAATGATGATAAAAAATTCTGCTTTGAATCTACTAGTACTAAAGTCTTATTACACTGTTTCTTATTCACATACAGCTTTCATGTATTTATATGTTTGGATTCTTATACATGTCTTTAAACATATCTGAGCACAAGTACTGCTAAAGTTTGAGATTATTTTCTTTTGTTGTATGTTTCCAAAATAAAACTGTTTTACAATATTGATCATGTGTTAGTTTATTGAAATTGATGGTAAATCCATTGCTGCTACTCATTTGATTTGTGACTTTTATGAGTGTATGTTGATCTAAATGCAAACTGGTTCTAACTGAACGTACAGTTGTGTATTCGTTGTTGAAATGTAAGATGGTGAAATAACGTCGCGATTTCAACGTCGATCCAATTTGCAAAATCGAAAGGTAATTCAACGTTGATCCAACGTCTACAGAATGACCTTAATTCACCCATTCTGAAGGTAAGACGGTGAAACAACGTCGCGATTTCAACTTTGAAACAACGTTGTAATTTCAGGTTGAAATGACGTCAGAATATCAACGTTGATCCAATTTTCAAAATCGAAAGGTTATTCAACGTTGATTCAACCATGGTACCTGCATAAATGTAAATTTTCGAAGAAAACTCCTGTTTTATTTTCAAGAAAGATTTTGATGTGTATGTAAATTCTTTAAGAAACTCTATTGCATGTAAACCTCTTTCATGGTGTGAATCTTATAAGCTTATATAATATGCTTTTGATTTATGTTTGTGACCCTTTTTGTCTTTTTGTTCCTATTTTGTTTTGTATTTGTAATTGTTGTTCTACTGCATAATAATAATAAAAAAAAGAAAAAAACTTTTTCATTGGTTTGGCCATTGCATACAAACAAAACGAATGTGAACTGATATAGTGTATTTAATGAAGAATTATTGAAACATTGCTTTATAGCTGGCAGGATTTGATTAATGTAATTTTAGATGGTAAAGTTTCACATTCACATTGGTCTGTTTCTAAACAACTTTGATGTTTACATTAAAAATATATATATTAAACTTGTAAAGTGTAATTTTATCACAACTGAAAAGATAAAACGGCAATAGGGCCTACAGCATTGCGAGCCAGTATGATATTGTTGCATACATTTGCACTCTCTTGCTCTTGTAAATGCTAGACCAAAACCAGCCATACGTGTCTTTTTTCTCTCTCTGTCTCTCTAAAATGAGATTAAGAAAGCTTTCTATTGATGTATTGTTTGTTAGGATGGGACAATATTTGGTTGAGATCTCGAATCTGAGGGTGCAAAAAAATCTAAATACTGGGAAAATTGCCTTTAAAGTTGTCCAAATTAAGTTCTTAGCAATGCATAATACTAATCAAGTTTTGATATATATTTACGGTAGAAACCAAATATCTTCATGATTTTTATTTAATATCCTAGTGATTTTTATAGTTTTACTAAAGCTGCATTTCTCTATACTTTTCTCTGCCTGACAGAAACGGGTCTTATTTGATGAATCAGAATGATAAAGTTAACATGAATAACAATGAACACAAACTGTAATTGTAGTACAACAGTAAAGTGACTTGAATAACCAAATAAGCAGTAAACCATGTATTGTAAATGCACTAGTCACACTTAGACTAAAACTCAAGCAGAGCTAGAGATCAAAGACTTTCTCTTTGGCCATAAAGTACTTTATCAGTCCCAGCAGACGCTCTCCATCAGGGTGCTGTGATCCACACAGTCAACCGTCTGTAAGACAGGGAAGTGATTACTTTGAAGAAAAACGCTAAAAACGTTTTATGCAGTGAGTGATCAGAATCAGGTTCCTCAAAACTGAATTGGCTGTTTACATTATGAAATAATCATGTACATTTATCATGTATTTTCTACACTTGATTTGTCCTTCTCAACGGAATGGCCTGAGGTCCATTAGTCAAACAATGTGATGTTATAAGATGGGACATACATTAATACATTTGATATTCATGTTTAAGATTAAGATTCATAGATTCCTCTCAAATGTCTGTTTGTATGTTGTGGTCACTGGCACACACATTGACATGAACAATGGAGTCATGTGTTATTCACACATACAGTCTTCTCACATGAATTCTTACTTGAATACTGACACATTTATGGTTTTATGAAATCAAAAATGCCAAATAGAGGAGACCAGGGGTGGTGACATGAAGTCAGTTTATCTAACAAACACTAGTCAGTTGATGTAGTTTATGTGTGTAAACCATCAAGGGAATTAGTCTGTGAACAGACATTGCTTACACATTGTAGTCTGTTACTGTTCAATTTAAGCTTGTAGAATTAAAAAGTTAAATTTTTAAGTATATTTTACTTGAAATTGTTTGTTATTTTTATAAAGATTGTTTTAAGTCAATATCAAAGTCATGATCCCGTTGTTCCCATCATGCACTTGGGCATGAATATTTTATCTGTAAGGTTATAAGATTAAATTTTTGCTGTTTTTGAGATGTATTTACACTGTTTTATGCCTGCTTTTGTTGTTAGGTTAAGTATCTTGCTGTTTTGTAACATCTAGAGATAATTTTCTACTCAAAATGACCCATTCATTCTAAAGAAAAACTATTCACTGATTGTTATGGTCGCTGTGTATCATGTGCCAAGTATTGAGGTCTCTTCATTTGGTTCGTAACATTGAGTCAACACATAACATCAAAAACAATAAGGAGCCGGCTACTTGCTTACGCACATGTTTGTAAGTGAACCACATGCTTTAATGGCTTTTTTTCCAGTGCTATGATGTTTGAGTAGAAGTTTACAAGGGTAAATTGTATTTGAGGACTGCAGGGTAAACTTAAAATAATTAAGTAGAAATTACTCATCAAACTACACATTACATTTGCTTATATCCTTTGCTAATTTTACTGAACTTAGTTAAGTAGATTTTACTTAATTCCATACTTAAAATTTGCTTAAAAAAAAGTGTGTGCAAAAACTTGGAGGTTTTCGCAGGGTGTTACTTGAAGTGCCCTTCTGCGTCATCATCCCGTGGCCACACGGAGGCGCCGTCATTATGAAAGGATCTGCGCAAAGGATCATGGGGGCCCGAAGTGTCCATCAATTGTACCCTTCGAAATCCTTCATTCTGAAGGGCCCTTTGAAGTGGCTAGAACACTTTGGTTTGGAACAACACTTCATTATGGAGACCATGATTGTTTTCACTCTGAAGTACCCTTCGGAGGGCTATATATCCCATTTGGAACACACTGAGTGTTGCCATAGAAAAGCAGAATTCTGAGTCCGAGGACGTGAACAGCTCTGAGTAGAACGTCACGTGTTGGCATCTCGAAATTATGGTAATTACTATATGGCGTGAATGCAGCATAAGCACCTGAGTTTGTGAACACTGTATATACGATACACAGCACAGTGATAGGAATAAACCTGTAGAAACATGTTAAATATCGTCCATATTCTGTTCTTTTTCATATTCTTTTTTTTCTTTAACCACTTACAAGTTATTGATGAAATCTCTTTCTTACATGAGCACAACCTTCTGTAGGTAACAGGAGAAATGTGGAGGAAACTCTTTAAAAACACTGAGGTACATTTTACAATAGTTTTTGATTTGATTTGTGATCTAATAGATGTTAAAATATATCTAAATTAGGGATGCAATGGTTCTCTGTAAAAAACTGTACCATTCTCCACCCACGGTTCGGCATGCACTAGGATCGCGGTTCAACTTAATTCTGACAACGCATCTATAAGGCATTTTTTTAAATAAATAGCACATAAAACAAACAGCTAATGTATGTTTCTGTTGATAGATACACATTCTGGCTTCCCAGTACAACAACAGCATTAAAAAATAAATAAATAAATAAATAAATACGTGGACAAACAATTCACTCTTGTTCAATGCGGAATATGAGCAGTCATTTATTCCGTCATCACCCCTGTGCTGATAAGGCGCATATGCAGGTGAGACCTATCTGTATTTAAACAAAACTCTTTTAAGTGTTTGCCAGTTTAAACATTTAAGAGCCAGAAGACACGAGCTTGTGCGCTCAGCGAGAAGATTTGTGTGTGTGCACTCATCCGAAACGCACAAACCGCGTTTCAGAAAGTGCACAAATATTAAGCTCTCTTTGAAGTATTTTGTTTGAATGGACAAATTCAAACTAAAATTACGTGTCTTGGTAAGTATCCTAGCAGACATAGCCAGCTGAACGTAGTACACTGGATCAGAGTACTATTTTAAAGGGACAGCACTTTCTTAATATTATGCTGCATTCACGCCATATAGTAATTACCGTAATTTCAAGATGACAACATGTGACGTTCTACTTCACATCCTCGGACTCGGAATTGTGCCTTTCTATGGCAACACTATCAAGGCCTAAACAGAGCCTATATTGGTAACTCTCAGAAGTCTCCCAGTTCACAAGTTGTAATTACAAGCTTTATGAGGACGTGAACACTTTTTACCAGTTGGAATCTTGTAATTATGGGAATTCCGATATGGCATAAACGCACCTTTAATCAAACAGCAACAACAAGGAAATAATTCACTGCTCTTGATTGAATAGCTTTTGTAACTTTAATAAAGATTAATCTTTCTTTTATACAGTCAAATATGCAATGTTATTTTACATTTGGTTACTTTATTCAAATTCTGTACCTAAAAACTAATGTTAGACTTACCTAAAAACCTGAAAAGCACTCTTCATTTTATTTTCATCTTTACTCTATTGAATTTATTTGTGTTGCTGCTTGTAGTTAGATTATTTGTTCTTATTTATTTTTATTTGGCAGTATAGTTTGTCCCCTAAACATAGCTCATGCCGAACCCTACCGAAACCACGAAACTAAAACTGTGGTACAAACTGAACTGTGAGTAAGTTGAACCATTGCACCCCTAATCTAAATCAACAAATGATCCTGTTAAAATTGATATAAAACTTTAATCCAAATCGTTTTTAAGCTAAATCTTGTCAGCTTTGCTCCTGGATCGACAAGAGGGGTAAAACAATACACAACTGTGTATGACACCATGTGATCATAAAATAAGCAGTTTGACTTCAGAATATTGTGAACAACTAAAAAGAGTTTTGCACAGGACTTTTTTGACTGTTGTTTTTTTGGTGACTGCCTGTTTTTTACGTTTTGCCCTCATTGGCTGAATCACAAGAACATACTTTAAATGGTAAGTCTTTGTCAATTTGGTTATATTTATTAAGATCATTAAATAGTATTCAGATTCATTCTGCTCTGTTTAAATTGTCAATTTGACAAACTAGTGGTTTAATGCCACTTCCAGCAATCTGGAAGTTTCTTTGAAGGACTTTGTTAGTATTATTACTATTTGAGCTATTTTAGGCCTTTCTTTGTAGGTGTTTTACTGATTTTCTCTATGCAACAACACAAACCAACTCACTGCTGTCAATTCAGCCTTTTGGTTTTTTAGCTTTGTCATAAAACTTGCTCCTGTTTTCCCCAGAGATCTTGGAAAGCAAAATGCTGGGCATGTTGCTTATTGTCAAGTCAGCCTTCTTCTAGCATCTTCCACTTGGAGTGCTGGAAGGTGAAATGGAGCAGATGAGACAAAAGTGTCAGTATATTCAGTTGAAGTATCTTTTTGCCAATTTTGTGCAGTTGGAGAAATGCTTAAGTGCCATAAGTAAGGTGATGGAATCAGCACATTTCATGTCATGAAGACACTGTTAAACAATCAACACAACATGAAGTTGAGGTGTTATTTACTAATTGGAAATATCACAATGCCATGCTCTTGAAGTTCTTTAAATCTGTCAAAATCTTAGTATGATGAAAAACCTGAAGATTTTCTTGCTAAATAAGAATAGAATATAGTCAACATGACCTGTAAAATGGATTAGCAAGTTTAAAATATATCCAAAATATAATTTTTAAATTAATTAAATTAAATTAGTTGGGTTTGTGATCCTAAAGGCACCTTGCTATAAGATAAGTACTCATAGTCTTCTTAAACATGTTATTTGACTTCAACAAATGTCACATAACAGTAACTGTATGCTTAGAGAGTTTTACTGACAGATAGGTGAATGGATAAGTAAACAGGTAAGTACACTTAACTAACAGTGAATGATAACTGTTATGATAAGCAGTTGAAGACAGAGCCACGCGGAGAATGGGGAAGAGGGCTGGAGATAAACACCCCAGATAAATGAAGATAAGGGTGTGTGAGCGTCTGGAGTGGAGGACGGGGCTTTGACAGTAACACAGCAGGAGAGTCTACATGCTGAGACCTGGCACATTGCTCCCACACCATTTGATCCAACATAGATGTGAAAGTCTTTTAAGATTTTGTTCATAATGGTCTTTTCTGTTCTCATTGTGTTTGAGTAATATTTGAAAGTAAAGCACTATTACCTAAGTATGAGCCATCCAAGATTACTGCTTGTTGTTTAAAAAATCAGTTAAATCTGCACCGCCTAACCGCCAGTAATGTGTTTTGCTTTGAAAACTGAGACTGGAGACTGCCTTGCTCTCAGTTGTTGAAGCCCTAAGACTGGCAAGAGCTGATTCCAAATCATCAATGCTTATCTTTCTGTCCGCTGCCTTTGACATGATTAACCACCAGATCTTCCTGTTAACCCTACTGGCAAAGGGCATCTCATGAACCGCACTCCAGTGGTTTGAATCTTACCTCTCAGACAGGTCCTTTAAGGTATCTTGGAGAGGTGAGGTATCCAAGTCGCAACATCTAACTACTGGGGTGCCTCAGGGCTCAGTTCTTGCTCCACTTTTGTTCTCTGTCTACAGGGCATCACAAGGTTCTGTTATTCAGAAACATGGCTTTTCATATCACTGCTATGCTGATGACACTCGACTCTACCTCTCTTTCAATCCCGACAATAGCTGCTTGCATCTCAGATTCTCTATTTCTTGCTGGATGAAAGACCATTATCTTCAACTAAACCTTGCCAAGACAGAACTGCTTTTATCATAATTTTACCATTCAGTTAGGCACATCAACCATAACCTCCTTCAGAAACAGCCAGAAACCTTGGAGTTGTGATTGATGATCAGCTGACTTTCTCAGACCGTTGCTAAAACGGCCCAGTCCTGCAGATTAGCTTTATTCAACATCAAGAAGATCCGGCCCTTTCTTTCTGAACATGATCCACAACTCCTTGTTCAATCTCTTGTTCTGTCCAGGCTGGACTATTGCAATGCTCTCTTGGCAGGTCTTCCAGCCAGTTCTATCAAACCTTTACAATTGATCCAGAATGCTGCTGCAAGATTAATTTTTAATGACCCAAAAAATATGCATCTCTTCATCAAAGTGCACTGGCTACCAATAGCTCACATAAAATTCAAGGCATTAATGTTTGCCTACAAAACCACCACTGGCTCTGCACCCCTTTACCTAAATTCATTACTTCAGACTTATGAAGCTTGAGTTCTGCAAGTGAATGGCGCATTATTGTGTCATCCCAAAGAGGCACAAAATCACTTTCACAGACTTTCACATTAAATATGACCTGCCCAACTCACTCTGAACAGTCATTAGCCATCTTCAAGAATCGGCTAAAACACATCTTTTCCATCTTTATTTTGACCCTCGAACTCTAGCACCCTCATTTCTAATTCTATTCTTTAAAAAATGCCTCTTTAGACTTGTACTCTATTAATTTACTTACTTGCTTGTTTTCATAAAAAAAGACTAACACTATAGCTTCTCTCTATACAATTAACAAAAAAAAAGCAAAAAAGAAGGCCTCTAACTTGCTTTTTCCTTTTTATTCTATCTATTTTCTTTTTATTTATTATATAATTAAAAATCCCTTGCTACATGTACTGCGTTAGGCTAAATGAGACTTGTCATATGCCACTTGCATGTTATTGCTCTTTTGTTGATTTTGATTGCTTCCATTGTCTTTGAATAAAAATGTCTGCTAAATGTCTAAATGTTAATGTAAATGTAAAACTTCATCAGCGATAGCACTCCTATGAAAGAATATACACCTCACTTAACCTTCAGTCAAGAGTTGGCTAGTTTCAGTGCAGCTTGCAACACCAGATTTATTGTGTGAGCCGAGCAGCACTGAGTGGGTCTGTCTTAGTGAGCTCCTATCTTACAATGCTTGTGAATGCCTTTCAGATATATTTGCAGATATAACAGGTCTGCGCATAATGCACATAATTTTATTTAGTGCATGATGTCAGTTGTGAGGGATTTTGCTGGGATATTTGGTTGTCCATTGTCTTCTAACAGTTTTAACTTCTTTTAACAGTTTTAACAGAACTCAGCATCCTGTATAATATACATGTCCATAAATCTCCCTTTTTCATCCACTAATTGTTGCAGGTGAATTGGGTAAACTTTTTTGTTGTTGTTGTATTCCCTTCCTCTGTTTGGAGGCCTTTGGTTGTTGACATGGCATTGCTCCAATCATCTATGTTACTTTTCAAGTTAAAAGTGCTGTAGGTGCAGTTCTGCTTTGTAACAGAATTTGGCCTCTGAATGAAAGTATATGCCAATTTACATTTTACTTTTTTGAGCAGAGAGATTCATAAAAAATTTTCAAATGAATACAAAAAATCCTAAAACTGGGCATACAATCAGTAACTTTACATTTGTGAAGATGAAAAAGGCCACAGAGAGTTTACATGTTTAACATATCATCCAGCTCCTTTGATCCTGATTCCGAAATCAAAAATAGTACATTAATTATTTCAAACAAGTGTAATATTGTTTCCAAATTAGAAATAGCATTGTGTGCCTTGCGAAGAGATCTAACTTGAAAAGTAGAGAATAAAGAATTACAGGGATGGTACATATTAAGGATTTTATAGTGATGTTTTTTCATCTTGTTAGGTAACAGAAACTTGCTAATATTTTAATAGTAGAAAGAAAAGGGCAATTACATTTCCACTTATAAAATGCTTTAGGATGACAACTAAACTTCTTAATAAGGGTTTTTCTAATCCAGAAATAGTTGCATTTAACATTAAAAAGCTCCAGAGCTCCACTACAAATTTTGTGCATTTTACTTTTTGAAGATCTGTAACAATATGCCCTAACCAAATGTAACAGTTTAGGTGAAACAGAATTAATAACCCATTCATACACTCTAGGTGAGGTATCTACTTCAAAGACTGATGAAAATTCGGAATAGGAATAGAAGTTATGAAATCACGACACTTACTTTTGTCCATGATGATATTGTCCACCCAATTTTTTTACTTCATAGCAAATAAATGAATCACAGAGGCATGTTCTTCATCAAGCTGGTTCCAACTTTCTTGACAGATCAGCTTTGCGAGATGGAGCCTTATCATGGACCATGTTTTACAATTTCCATCATGCATTTTCAATTGGATTGAGATCCGGACTGTTTGCTGGCCATGTCATTGAGTTCATGTGCCTTTCCTGTAGAAAAGCTTTAACACTTTGCTCTGTGGCAAGGTGCATTATCATACTAACATTATCACCAAACTTCTTTTCTATTGATGGAATGAGAACAGTGTCTAAAGTTTCAATGTAAACCTGTGAATTGACTGTTGAGGTAAGTATAGCCATTTCGCCTGGCCTTTTACCTGACCTATTATAAATGAGTTGGGAAATCATCTTTATCTTTATTTCATTAGAATGGCACAAGACAAAAGTTGCAGCATCATCTCCTTGTCAATTGCAGATTAGTGATTCATCACAGAATATTATTTTCATCCAATCATTCACACTACATGACTACTTCTCTTTAGCCCACTCTAATCTTATTTTTCTTAAGTTTATGTGTTAATGCTGGTTTTCATTTGGCCTTTCTATATGTAAATCTCATTTTATTCAGCCGGTTTCTTACAGTTATGTCACACACATCGAGTCCTGTTTCCGTCCATTTGTTTTTCAGTTGTTTTGTTGTGCATTTCTTATTTTCAAGCCAAACTGCTTTGAGTTTTATCTTGATACCTTGATGTCTTCCTTGATCTGCCTGTATTTTTTCATTTGATAATCTTTCCATTTTGTTTATATGTACACCAAATTTTAGAAACAGCTGACTGGGAAGATCCAACTTCTTTTGCTACACTCCATGATGGATTTCCATCTTAAAGGAGTTTTATAATCCTTTCCTTTGTTTCAACTGACAGCTTTCTTATTGTGGAAATGTTTCCTTATAGTTAGCCAAGTTCAACAGCTTGTTAAGGTCTGTAAGCAGTTTCTTTTAACTGCTAAGTACCATGTTTAGAGATCATTCTATATTTCTGGGTACATCTCATGTCCAGGAAGTATATTTTTAATATATTTCATTTAATATATCATCAATATAAAGCCCTGATGCTTAATTTTCTAGTACACAATTATATTTTTCCCAATCACACATGTTGAAAAAGCCATATCTTTTGTTAAAAAAATGATGTTCATATCACATAAAACCCTGGTATTCAGCTGTCCGATTTTATAAAGTTCATTCTACTCTGCATTTAAGCATCAAAATGACCTAAAATATCAATTACTTACATAGTTTTTGTCTTTAGTTAGATTAGGTTATCAAGACATTTGGGTGTGTGCTTCAAATGCTTTTATTTTGATATAACTTGTTGTGTCTGAAAAACCATTGTCAACTAAGTTACCCAGTAGAAAAACTCCCCTCAAAAAAGGAATGGTTTGTCCCATTCTCACATAATTTGCACAGTATTTCCTCTAGAAGCACATGGATGAAACACTAGAAGTTATGTTCTCTCTCTTTCCCCTAATATTGGTTAAACTATTTTAAATGTTAACAAGATAATTTAACTAAAATGTATGTTTTGTTTATGAAATATATTTCTAAACATACCATATGCTCAGTAGTTCTAGGCTTCCATGTTGAGTTACAGGCCCAAAACCCTAAAAATATCAACTAAGTTACTGTCAAGTAACAGTAACGTGGTGGACAGCAGCAAACAGATGGTATTTTGTGCACATATTCCTACATATTCCTACATTCCTTTATTTATAAAGCACTTTATACAATATAGATAATTTTAAAGCAGCTATGTAAAGTCATGTTTGTGTTTTTGGGATAATGGAAAACGTTTGTCTTCATGTTGTCAAATGCTAAATGTACCCCTAAATAGACTATAGAATGTCCCTTAGATATGTTTCAGAAATACAAACTACAAGCTGGTTCCATAATTTTTCCTCTACTTAATATGGAAAATAATTTTGAATTAGCTCAACTATTTTAATTTCATTTGTTTGAGATACCTTTCACATAACGAGTGTTGAATAATTAAACAAAAATAGTTTTGTGTCATATCTTTGGTTTATTTGTTATAAAGTAAAACATATGGGTCAAAACATCTTCTAAATGTATTGATTCCATGATTTTTGCCAGGGGTTGTACCATCCTTTTTTGACAAATCTAAGACAAAACTGTCTCTGGACTTGCTTGAATGCAGTTCAAGAGGATTTCTGAATTGTAATACTGGATCAGAGGTAGCTGATAACACTTCAAAGGTGACATAAAGCAAAAATAATGTCTATTACTCCCTCTTTAAAGTTTTTCTGTAAAGAACTTAATATATTTTATGACTCACTGATTTCAATTACTAGAAACAAGAAATATATAAAAACGTCTCTCATATTAAAAAATGGTATTTGCAAAATTTTATGTTTCATCCCCCATGATGTATATTTGTTATATGTATCCCCCACATTTGTTTGAGTTGTGTTGATTGTTAATTATCTCTGTATTTTTGTTTTTGAAAGAGAAAAAAAAATCTGGGCCACTGAGCGCCCCCTGAAGGAAGTTAACGTTCACTTCCTCGAGCGTCACAGCATTCTCTCCATTCATTGGCTGTGAAAGCGGAAGTCACTCGCAGTTACCCCTCTACCAGACTCAATGCAAACATAAAATCCAACTACACGGAAAACAGGTAAGATTACGTTTATTTCATAAACTAGATCTGGTTGATTTAGATAGACCGCCGCATGAAATTATTCCCAGTCTGCTCTTGATAAAGGTATCCTTGTTCTCCAGCAGTTCAGTTATAAATGTAGTCTGTTAGCCGCTCAGTTTAGGCCACGAATGTCATTCATATGTGAGGAGGAACGACTGTGAGACTGATAATGTGGTTCATTGAACAGTTTAACGCAGTATCTTACACGTTTTCATTCTGTCATTCTGGAGTTTTAAATACAGAGCTATACTGCGAACACACTGTCCTGCTATTAGCTAAAGCTACAGCTGAATGTCAGATAAGGACTGTTTCATAAACAGCATTGACACCTGTGTTTTGTTTGTGTCAGGATGGAGCTGGCACACAGTTTACTGCTGAATGAAGAGGCTCTGGCTCACGTCACTGAAGCCAAGAGAGCCGTCTTCATCTTCGAGTGGCTTCGATTCCTGGATAAAGTCCTTATAGCTGCCAACAAGGTAAAACATCATCAAAAACCCTATGTGTATATGAAGAAACTGCTGTCAGAAATCTCTGTTTGTTATTGTTATTAATAATGAGTAATATTGCTTCTTAAATTAATTTTTTGCTTTTGTGTAGACATGTTTTTTTCCAAGGTGTTTCCTAAAAAACAAACATCTATGTCAAATATCTCAATCAGTTAATTAGACTAAATTCACAATCTGAACAACTGTTAATTTTAAAGTTAAACTGACATACAAATACAAGATTTCTTTTAAATAAAGCCGTTTCAAAATTCCATACTTTTCCAGACTCAAATTTCCAAACCTCTCAGTAGATTTTCACATAATCTTTAACATAAATGGCCCATAGAGCATTTTTCTTTTCAGCTTTATATTTGGAATATAGTTCAGTCATCTGTAAATATATATATTTTTTTTCTCAGGGTTACACTGATTTTTCTTGTGACAATATAGAGTCCCTAAAAAAAAGGTTTTCTAACAATATACACTACTTTTCAAAAGTTTGGGGTCAGTTAATTTTTCTTCTTTCTTTTTTGAAAGAAGTGAATACTTTTATTCACCAGGGACATGTTAAATTAATAAAAAGTGATAGCATAGATTTACATTGTTAGAAAAGATTTCTACTTTGAATGAATGCTGTTCTTTTTAACTTGTTATTCAAAGAATCCTGAAAAAAGAATCACAGGTTGCAAAAAAATATTTGGCAGCACAACTGTTTCCAACATTGATAATTTTAATAATAAATCAGCATATTAGAATGATTTCTGAAGGATCACGTGACACTTCAGACTGGAGTAGCACCTGATGAAAGTTCAGCTTTGCATCACAGGAATAAATTATATGGTAAAGTATATTAAAATAAAAAAAACATTATTTTATATTGTAATAACATTTTGCAATATTGCAGTTTTTTTCTGTATTTCTGATCAAATAAATGCAGCCTTGATGAGCATAAGAGACTTCTTCTTCAAAAAAAAAAAAACATTAAATGAGAGGGTGTGTCCAAACTTTTGACTGGTAGTGTACATACATACTTCTGCTAGTCTTGAATCACATGTGTAATTTGTGTGTGTGTTTTAGACATAGTTTATAGTTTTTTTAGAGAAAAACTAAAGGGAAATATTGTGTGTAAAATGTGATGTTTACAGCAGTGAAGTTGTCAACTTGTCATATTTACATACTGATGTGGTTTGTTTTGGACATGAATGATCCATGAGTGAAAACATGAGTAAAATGATGTGGATGTGTAACACATACTATGGTGTTATTTGTGGCTGTATGCGCTCTCGTGTTGTGCTGCCTTGTTTGTCTGATCTGAGACGTGTGTTTGTCCACAGGTGGATGTGAAGGAGAAGCAGAAGAAGCTGGTGGAGCAACTGACTGGTTTGATCAGCAGCTCTCCTGGACCACCCACCAGAAAACTGCTGGCCAAGAACCTGGCTGTGCTCTACAGCATCGGAGACACCTTTACCGTGTTCCAGACGCTCGATAAGTGCAATGACATCATCAAGAGCAAAGACGACACCGCTGCGTATTTACCCACCAAACTGTGAGTGTGCTGTGCTCACGCATGCAGATGAACACTACAGTGTGACACACTGAACAGACTGCATATGCAGTTCAGTTCAATTTACAATTATTTATGAGACTGCACCACAAAACCAGTCATAAGGGTCCATTTTTGTCTAAATAAATATGCTTTCTAGATACAACTATTTGAAATTCTGAGGGCAAAAAAAAATACAAATATTGAGAAAATCACATTTACAGATGAAGTTCTTAGCAATGCATATTACTAATCAAAAATTAAGTTTTGATATATTTATGGTAGGAAATGTACAAAATATCTTCATGGAACAAGATGTCAAGATCGTAATATCCTAATAATTTAAATGGTAAAATTAGAATCATCTGTTGGCCAGAAAAATTATATTCATATGTAATGCCATAGTGTAGCCACTAGATGACTGTATAGCTCTCTGTATAAATATAAGTTTATATGCAGGGCTGCTCAAAGATTTTTGTTTGTTTGTTTCATCTGTCATAATTGTTTTTGCTTCTTGGTGGTTTTGAGTTTAACCCCTTCATTGCAATGCAATTATCTTTTGCGCAACGTGGTTACTTATTGATTATATTTCACAAATTTGCATCAAAGATTTGCTCTGATATAGGCACACTTGATGTTTTGAGGTCAGTTCACACTGTGCCAACAGACACCTATAAACAACAACAGATGTGTTCGTCTTCTTGTCTTTACATAGAAAGAAGCACAGAAGTAAAAAAAAAAATTGGATCATTCCAATGCAGTAAAAAGTGTATTTGTGAATTGGGGAGCGTCGGGTGTTTGTAACGTGTCTTGTTTTGTGTGTGGTTTCAGCGCTGCAGTGGCGTGTGTCGGGGCATTTTATGAGAGGATGGGCAGAATGCTTGGCAGCTCTTTTCCTGAAACCATTAATAACCTCCTGAAAGCTCTGAAGAGTGCAGAGGTACAGCAGTTCTTTTATACTTATGCCTTCTACAGACAGATGTGTTCAGACAGCGTTGGTTTGTCAAGCTGCTGTGTGTTTGTTTCAGTCTCAGGGTCGAGGTGAGATCCTGCTCAGTCTGCAGAAAGTCCTCAGTGGTCTTGGTGGGGCTGCGGCCTCCTGTCACAGAGACATTTATAAG
Organism: Cirrhinus molitorella; assembly: GCA_033026305.1. Classification (NCBI taxonomy): domain Eukaryota; kingdom Metazoa; phylum Chordata; class Actinopteri; order Cypriniformes; family Cyprinidae; genus Cirrhinus; species Cirrhinus molitorella. The sequence continues at coordinate 7,126,699 of CM065126.1, read as the reverse complement.
AATGCCCGCTCAATGCTGACGGACAGATCCATGGCGGTGCGCTGTGCCGTCGCAAAGGTGAGCATTAATAAGAGAGACAGGGACGTTTTCAGACTTTTCCAGGTGTTACATCATTTAGTGGGGATGCACAATATTATCGGACTTATACTGAACAAAATTATAAATGCAACACTTTTGTTTTTGCCCCCATTTTTCATGAGCTGAACTCAAAGATATAAGACTCTATGTACACAAAAGCCCTATTTCTCTCAAATATTGTTCACAAATCTGTCTAAATCTGTGTTAGTGAGCACTTCTCTTTTGCTGAGATAATCCATCCACCTCACAGGTGTGGCATATCAAGATTGGGATGCTCTGGATTGGTGTATACGACAGCGTGTTCACACAGCCATTACAGCCATAAACAGTAATAACATGTGCAGTGGCAGCAGCGGCAGCCTCCTCCAACTCCTAATGCCTGTTCGATAAGGAGTTTTTCCATAAGGGGCGCTGTTGGCCTACTTGTAATGAAATGAAAGTAAAATATACAAATATACAAAAAAATTTAGACTGTGTTTCTGATTAAATAAAACAGTAATTGATGTCATAAAATCATGAGTATGTTTTGATTTAAAGGTCAGATACTATAGCTTACATGAATAAAAAAACATTACAGTTGTAAATTAAATATTTTATATATACTGATTTATTCATTAATGTGTAATATTTCTACAACACTTTTACTTTAGATGATCTACAAATGTTAAATCTTAAAACAAAATGTTAAGGTTTTCACTGCATTTTTCAAACCAATAAAAAAAAATATTTTGCTTAGAATTTCTGGACTGGAGAGACTTGTAGTGTAATATGTTGGTATCTGCATCAGCTATCGGCCAGAATGAGTTGAAAAATGTTGGATATCGACATAAAAGTCCAATATTGTGCATCCCTATCATTTATTCTGAACAGCACATCTATAGTGAAAATAGTCGGATGTAGATCCACACTTGGAACGATGTTTATTTATTTGAGTCTCCCATTATTCATTAATAAATATAATTAGGCCAATTTGTTTTTTTATTTTACAGCTCTTGTATAAAAGCAATAAGCCTTTGTATTAGTGATTTTACAATGGTCAAGGGTGTTAGGATTCAGCATAAGAAAACCTGTTAACTGTAGTACAGATCACAGTAATACACAACTTCAAGTGGCTTATTGCTTATTATTTTATAATAATATTGATAATAATAACTGAATATACACTTTTATTGAATTTTTAATTTTAAAGTGGCGGTTAAGACATTTTTTTTATTACAAATAAATGTTGTTCATTTGAACTTTCTATTCATTCGAAAAATATATGACAAATATTGTGCAGCACAACTGTTTTCAACATTGATAATAACCAGAAAGGTTCATTAAGCAGCAAATCAGTATGTTAGAATGATTTCTGAAGGATCATGTGACACTGTAGACTGGAGTAATGATGCTGAAAATTCATTTTTGCTTAGCAATCAATTACATTTTAACAGATATTCACATAGAAAATAGCTCTTTCAAAATGTAATAATATTTCTTAAAATGACTTCTTTCAAACAGTATTTTAGTGTTACTGACTTTAAACCTTTGATTGGTAGTGCATCCAGATCTTGTGAATTTGATGTTTATTAGAGCTGAATGTAAACTGGCCTTATGAATGATTGTATGATGATGATGGTAATGTTATTGTTGCTGTGATTTGCCAGTGTTTGTTAGAGCTGCAGAATGAGGCTGTGTTCATCTGGACCACCGAACTGGAGAATGTGGCCACGCTGTGTTTTAAAGCTCTTGAAGGCTCTACATACAGCGTGCGCGTGGCTGTATCCACACTGCTGGGAACCGCCATGGCCACAGCGCTGATGCCCAAACAGGCCACAGGTCAGTTTCAGCTGCTGGGACTCAAACATCTGCTGGTTTACTTTCATCTGTATTTGTATCCCTCATGGAATTTTTCAGCCGTGCAGAAAATAGTACACTATCATACTATTTTTGTACAGAATTCATATTTCTATATGCAAGGTGTACCTTTTGTAAAAAAAAAATTGGACCAAAAATAATTTTATTACTATTTCTGAGATAACTGAATGACACTTGGAAAAACTAACAAATGAGCGACCAGTGGGAAGAATGAGTATAAAGCCTTGTTTTACATACTATTTTGAAAAATATAGGAACATATACTTCTTGTGTACCGTTTAGCATACAGCCAGTGTCTATCAAGAGCTCATTTGGAGTGATTTGTGACTGATATGAGTGAGGTCTGAGCTGTTCTCTGTTTGCTGCGTGTCAGTCATGCGTCAGAACGTGAAGCGGGCGACTCTAGAGGAGGTTCTGGAGCTGATGGCCACGGGCTTCCTGCGAGGAGGCTCTGGTTTCCTGAAGAGCGGAGGAGAGATGCTGAAAGGAGCGTCAGTCAGTCGAGAGGTGCGAGTCGGCGTCACTCAGGTAAGAGGGGGAAACGATCACTCTGAGCTCTGAAACTCATGTGAAGCGATTCAAATTCATTTTGAAAGTACAATAACTCTGCTAGTGTAGCTAACTGATGGCAGGGATGCAAATGTCTTTTTTTCTCTAAACCATAAAGCAACAGAATATGTTTTAGTTGAGATTATGCTGACTGTGATATGCTGTATGTCTATAATGATTGCTCTTTTGTGTCTCTGTACAGGCGTATGTTGTGTTCGTCACCACTCTGGGCGGTCAGTGGTTGGAGCGTAATTTTGCTGTGTTTTTATCTCATTTGCTGGAGCTGGTGGCTCATCCGCGGGCCACACAGACTCACGTCGAGGCTGTTTATTCACGCCGCTGTGTTTCTTTCGCCTTGCGGGCGACTCTGGGCGGTCTACTGGGCGAGAAAGCTCAAATAGCTGCTGCAAAGGAAATCTGCCTGGCTATCAGCAAACAAATGAGAGCCGTGGGTAAGATGAAAGGCATATTGAGTTTCAGATGCTGTGTTTTTTAAAGGAAAACTTTTTTTTTTGAAAACTCATGATGAATTTTAATTTTATGAATCCATTCAGTCGATCTTTGGGTCTGCCTTTAGCACTTTTAGCATAGCTTAGCATAAATCACTGGATCAGATTAGACCATTAGCATCTCTTTCAAAAATGACCAAAAATTTTAGATATTTTTCCTATTTAAAACTTGACTCTTTGTAGTTACATTGTGTACAAAGACCGACAGAAAATGAAAAGTTGCAATTTTCCAGGCTGATATGGATAGGAACTATACTCTCATTTCGGCAAAAATTCAGGGAACTTTGTAGCAGGCACAATGATATAACACAAAGTTCCCTGAATATTACGACAGAATAAGAGTATAGTTTCTATCCATATCAGCCTAGAAAATCACAACTTTTCATTTTTTGTCGGTCTTGGTACACAATGTAACTACAGAAGAGTCAAGTTTTAAATAGGAAAAATATAGAAAATATTTGGTCATTTTTGAACAAGATGCTAACGGTCTAATCAAATTCAATGATTTATGCTAAGCTACGCTAAAAGTGATACCAGCAGACCCAGAGATCGGCTGAATGGATTAAAAAAAATGGTAAAAGTAATCTGTTTAACTCTAGGGCAGTTGGAAAATGAGCCCATTTTCAAAAAAAAGTGTTCCTTTAAGAGATCTACATACTCTTTAGTTTTAAAGAATCAAATAAATTACCTTCAAAGTCCTGCCATCCTCATGATCGAGTGTTGTCTCTCTGTCAGAGGCTGTAGTGAATGACCCCAGCAGCGAGAACCGGGCTGGAGCCGCAGACGTGTCGGCCAGTCAGCATGTGATGGTGTGTGCTCTTAAAGAGCTGGGCAGTTTGGTCCAGAGTCTGAGCGCCACGGCTTCCCCTCTGATCCAGGAACCATCTGTTGGTAGGAAATTGTAAAAAAACGCATTGTGTTTCAACTGGGTACAAACAATAAGGTACCAGCCTGGCCCAACCTAGACAATCATTTCAGATGGGATGTTTATGTTCTAGTGAAATGTCACCCAAAAGTATCTCAGTCATGAAAGTTAATTCCTCCAAATGTTTGACCCTTCAAAAATCAAAATGAATAGAGCAGTTTCAATGAAGGCTTCATTATGAGACCATACCAGTGCTCACTATGTGGACGTCTTGTGCTTATGCTGACAGGTCTTTTAGAGACGGTCACATCAGTGCTGCTGCACCCGAGCATGGCTGCGCGTCTGGCTGCGGCCTGGTGTCTGCGCTGCGTCGCTGTAGCTTTGCCGCACCAGCTCACCCCTCTCTTGGAGAGGTGCGCTGAGTGCATCAATAACCTGAAGAACTCGCCCGAGGCTGTGAGCGGATACAGCTTCGCCATGGCGGCTCTGCTGGGAGGAGTCCATCAGTGCCCTCTGGGCATCCCACACTCCAAGGGGAAGGTCTGACTCTCTCACACTGAATGCTGAAGATTGTAAGTCTCCATATTGATAGTCAGAATTCTGTAATTGAGTACAGCTTGAATGTCTTTCAGATGGTGGTGAGTATAGCTGAAGACCTGCTGCGCTCTGCAGCACAGAACAGCCGGCTGTCTCTCCAACGGACTCAAGCTGGCTGGCTGCTGTTAGGAGCCCTCATGACCTTAGGTGAGTCTTTCAAGCACATTACTAGATTCTTCACGACTCCTGATGTGTCGTGCCATGCCAGTGAAATCAGCCCTTCTGCTGTTTCATCCTCTCAGGGCCGTCTTTAGTGCGATACCATCTGCCGAAGATGCTGCTGCTGTGGCGTAACGTGTTTCCTCGCTCCCAGAAGGAGCTGGAGGCCGAGAAGGCCAGAGGAGACTCCTTCAGCTGGCAGGTGATGCTGGAGGGTCGCGCCGGCGCTCTCTGTGGTAAAACTCCTTGCGTAATTCCTACGTGATGTTCTATGCTGTATTTCTCAATATGCATCATATAAAAGCTCATATTGCTTGTTCCTCACAGCCATGCGCAGTTTTGTGGCTCATTGTCCAGAGCTGCTGACGGAGGACGTGATCCGCAGACTGATGACGCCCATCGAGTGCGCCATGACCATGATGTCTCAGTGAGTGTGACACAATAGGGATGTAATGGTATTACCAACATCCTGGTATCGCGATAGCAAAACTGTCTCGATATTATCATAGTCACATGACGATATGAAACGATATAGGTCTTTCAGGCAAAAAGAAAAAATTCTAACATAAAAGGTCTTTAAAGTTGTGTTTTGGGCCGTTATTCTTTAGCACAGTATCTGTCCAGTGAACTAAAACTGATAGCACAATATGGCTTAATCTGCGGCTGGGCGATAAATCGATAACGATAATTATTGGGTGATATGAATTATGAATTTGAATGTTTATGCGGAAAAAAAGATAGTCAAAGCGCGCCACTCGGACCGTTTATCCACTCGGATCAAAGTTCAAACAGCGGCACAGGATTCAGTGAACAACACAAATTACTTTTGTATAGCAAAATGAAACCACGCTGACAAACGAGAAACACTGTGCTCAACGATATAGTCAGAAGGCTTTTGAATCAACAATCGCTGTCATTTACCATAGATTTACTGTAGTAGCACTAACTGCACAGTGGTATTGTGTCAGAAATGTGGGTATATTGTCGAATTTTATTATATTATTCATGTAGACATGTATTAATTTATTGAAGGAGGAACAATGGAATATAATTATCGTATTTTTTTGTGATTAAGATATAGCGTTTATCAGTGTAACACATTGCAAATAATATTACTTTTTTCAAGTAACTAGTAAAGTAACGCAAGAAACGCCAGTTACTTTTTGTTTCCTTTATGTATTTAATCCCATTTTATTAAGCAGTGACTTTGCTGCTGACTTTTGTTGATCCAATTCAACCATACTAATAAGCAAAACTTACTTTAAATTACCATTTGTGCTTCATTTTTCTCATTGTTGAAGAGTGTTGAACTTCCTTTTTCTACAGTTCTACTGTACAGACGTCAATTTACTATTTCCTTCAGCCTTAGGCTTATTCATTTCACTCATTCATTAAAAACAAACAAGCCATCCCAGATTTAAAAAAAAATGCAAAAGTAACGCAAAAGTAATGTAATGCATTACTTTCCATAAAAAGTAACGGAATTAGTTACTTTTTTAGGGAGTAACGCGATATTGTAATGCATTACTTTTAAAAGTAACTTTCCCCAACACTGGCGTTTATGTATTTATACTAAATGTTTCATATAAATACCTTGGAACCTTTTTTGTACCATGGTATTGGGGTGCTATATTTGTGGTTTTAACTGTTATTATCATGATACTATGAAAGAGCAATGGTAAGAACAATTACATTTCACCATATAAAAATTAGATTTTTAGAGATAATACTGATTTTGATAATGAACATAAATCTACATCTGCATTTTAAATTAAGCTACTACCAAATGTGTATTTCTAATAGACCAACTTATTATTATTATTATTAATATTAGCAGGTAACACAAACCTGTTTCTTGATTTGAAACAATATTACTCATTAAAACATACATGCAAAGCTAAGAAATAATTTTTTCTATTAAGATATTTATTTTATTAAGAAAAAAATACTGGAAAAAAGTGCTAAGAATTCAAAGAACATGTCATGTTCTGACCATAAAAAATATATTAAAGCCACATTCATCGTGATAATAATTATCGTTATCGACTGATCATGATAATTTTTTTGGCCATATCTCCCGGCCCTAGCTTAATCCCTTCATCAAGCCTCTTTTTGCATGTCACTAGATTTGTAGTGAGACGCGTTTTTGTAAGCCTGTTTTCACTGAAGCTGGAGTTTTGCTTCAAAATAAAAGCTCTACTCCTGTTTCCATCAAAATAAAAGCTTAAAAGTTCAGTATGAATTGCGTTACTGCAGTCCGAATCCAAAAAACCTCCTTCAAGTGTATAAATTAGGAAAGATTTATTGTAATTTCCCTGCTGTAGTGTGAAGCAAAAAAAAAATATATATACCTTTGAAATATTTATTTTCATTTATTTACAGTGCAGTTGTTTTACAGTATATGGCTATTACTGTCTTTGGAATAACAGTAATATAAAGTTGTTGTTGTTGTTATTATTAATATATTCAAATTAGTTTGGTTTCCTAAAACACCAGTGTGAGTGTAATTTAGACTGAGACAGTATACCACAACTAAAAAGAGGGTTGAGTCCCCTTTAAAGTTCAGTTACAAATCAATTCACTGACTTAAGTTTTCTTAGTAAAGAACATTAATTTTGAACTGTCAAAGTGCATTAGATAGAATAATTTAGCTTTAAAATAAAAAAGAATAAAAAACATTTTTTGTGTCCTTTTTTTTTAAATATAGCAATAAATATTGTATCGTGGACTTTATATTGTGATATTATCATGTTGTGAGATTTTGATAACGTTACATCCCTACAACACAGTATTAGTGCCACTATTTCTGTTGAAATGATAGGACACACAAGTTGTATATGTACATTTAGTTATGAAACTAATCCAAAACATCTGCTAGTAGTCATTTAATGTAATATTTGAGCAGTCAACATTTGGAAAAAAAACAGTGAACTAGTTGTTACTCCCGCACCTTTTTTGGACACAGTGAACATCAGTTTAAACTGGAAAAGCAAGTGTTGTTCTAGGACTGTTTCTGTGGAAAAAATTTATTCTGATGTTATCACTATGAACAACAGCAAAAGTCATGTCATGTATCGCTGAGATTTTGGGTTAACTACTTCATTAGAGATATTTATGTCTTTGACATGTTTAATTTCAGATGTTCTGCCACGGCTCACTGTCAATTTCTAATTTTAAGTGCAGGGTCCAAAACTCTGCTCCACATTAACTCTACTTCAAATATTCAAATATATTCTGTCTGGCTGTGATTTGTTTTGGGTTTTTTTGATCACTTCAGGCAGCATTTTTGCTATCAGTGAGGACAGACAAAACTTGATTTTTTTTAACACGTAATGTTTATAACACAATTCTGACTTTTATTTCTTGCAATTCCAAGGTAATTTCTCACAATTCAGGAGTTCAATTTTTCTTAAAATTGTGAATTCACATCTAACAATTTAGACTTTTTTTTTTTTTAAATCAAAGTTTACATCTGACAATTCCCTCTCTTCCTCTGAATTCTGAGTTTGTCATTTTTAAGGGCCACCTAATGTTGTGGATGGAAGGATCCTAAGTCACAATTATAACTTTTTTTATAACGCCTAGATAGAACATAGTGCACCATTTGTAAGTTAAAAGTCATCTCATGTTCTGCTGTGGCAGTTTTTTTTTTTTCTCTTATGCCCAGTTCTGCTAAAATCCACAAAACTCAGAAATGTTTTTGCTGTGCAGTGTCCCTGCAGTGATCAAGGTTCATGGAGCTCATCTGAAGGCCAGCGCTGCTATGGTACGACTGCGACTCTACGACATACTGGCGCTGCTGCCGCCCAAGACGTACGAAGGCAAGTCCGTCACAAACACCTGCGCTGCTGTCTGTCAGCACTGATGACGTGAGAGCTGATTATGAGTTATGATTTCCCCATGGTTCACAGGCAGTTTTAACGCTCTTCTGAGGGAGCTGGTGGCAGAGTTCACGCTCACAGATAACTCCGCCAACACAACAACATCTCTGCTGCGCTCGCTCTGTCATTATGATGACAGCGTGCTGATGGGCTCATGGCTTCAGGAAACAGATCATAAGTCCATTGAGGATCAGGTAATTACTTTAAAGATGTGTAGAAGTGGTCCATTGATGGGTGAATAGCAACTGTGCATTTTATATTTCACATTATAAACCCCAGTGTTTGGCTTTAGGGTCGTTCTGTGTTAAATCAACCAAATTTTAAAAAATTCCCCAGCTCAAATTTGTAATTTTGCTAATATTTTTTTAATGAAGAAAGATCAGCATATATAATGATGAAAGCCAAAATATTAAATGTCACTGACAAATATTTACTGAGTAATCCACTATTTTGTAGAGGAAGAATGCCAATTTACAGGGGGGTAAAAATGACTTTAGAAAGATGGCAGCATCATTATCCTTTTTTTTTTTACACAGAGATTGGTAGTTCTTTTTGTAAAATCTGTTGACTTTAGCAATCTTTGATACATTATTTGCCAGTGGTGACCATTCAAAAATGGGGAGACGGCACTTTTCAAGTTTTTTTGTTCAAGTTTGCATGTCTTTAACTTTATTTAAGATATCTTAATGCCCTTACAGATAATGTATCTCAATAAACTTTCCTTTTGGCATCTTCTTTTTTTAAGGCCCTATATGGTTTGGTTCCAGAGGTATTGTAATTTTAATATGACTCCAGGACTAAATTGTTAAAATGTACAAATTTTCAGTGTTTAAAAAACAAATGTGGGTCAGTTTGCAAAAATATAAGACTTTTCTTTTAAAGAGTAATGTCTGAAGAACAAATAATGTTGAAACTAGATATGTATCTTGTTTCCTTCCGTCAAGACAACTGCATTGAGCATACCAGTCTGAGTGCCAAAAATATTATTTTTCCAAAGTTTGTGTGCCTATAACTCAAGAAGTATGAAAGATACCACAATATGATTTTTAGATTCTAGTTCTTAATAAACTTTTATTTATTTTTATTTTATTTTTATTTTTGAATCTTAAAATTCAGTCCCAGAGATATGGGGATCTCAATGGGGCTCCATATCCAGAATTTTCAGTGGTCAATGTCTGAAGAAATAATATTAAAATTAGAATTGTATCTAATTAAGTACATAATACTTAATTCCTGAGATACAGGTATGCAAACTTTGGAGACCATTTATGAATGGTTACCACTGGCACATAATGCCAATGTCAACAGATTTTACTAACATTTAAAATATCATTATGATGCTTCAAGTAATTTTACTCTCCTGTAATTTGACACTGAATCTCAGTAAGTGCTCAGGTGAAAATTGCTATTGTGATCTCCCTCTACAAAATAGTGGATTACTCAGTAAATGTTTATCCATGACATGATGCATCCATATTTTGGCTTTCATCAGAAAAAATATTAGCAAAATCTAAAATTTGAACAGGGGACCTCTGGTTGAGTTGACACGAAATGACCCTTTAGTAATTCTCTGCATCTTTTCTTAGTGCACAGGATTCATTCTTGATGACTTTCATGCAGTTTTGTGATGTGTTTCTGTGACACAGCTGCAGCCCAACAGTGCATCAGGCAGCGGCGCTCTCGAACACGACCCGTCCTCCATATACCTGCGCGTTCCTACGGTGGAGGCCATGCCTGGACCGCTGCCACTCGGGGTGTCTGTGATCGATGCGTCTGTCGCTCTGTTTGGAGTCGTCTTTCCTCACGTCTCTTTCAAACACAGGTACTTTCAATCAGCATTGTGTTGGCCTTTTTTTGCTCTCTGTTTTTAATACTATTTGGGGTCACAGACCATAGTGATTTTATCAGTTCAGAGTCCATCTGTATATTAAAGCTCTGATACATTACCATATAAAAGACAAAAAATGATCAGTGATATTTTTCAATACTTCTATTTAGCAAGGATGCATCAAACTGGTCTAAAGTGACAGTAAAGACATTAATAATATTACACAAGATTTTTATTTCATACAAATTCTGTTTGTTTAAACTTTGTATTCATTAAAGAATCATCAAAAATAACATGTATCTCATTTTCCACAAAAATATAAACTATTATCAACATTGATGATAATCAGAAATTTTTCATGAACAGCAAATCAGCATATAAGAATGATTTCTGAAGGATCATGTGTCACTGAAGACTGGAGTAATGATGCTGAAAATTTAGCTTTGTCAACATATATTTACATGGAAAACAGCTATTTTAAGTTGTAATAATATTTCACTGTTTTACTGTATTTCATGATCAAATAAATGCAGCCTTGGTAAACAAATCTTTCAAAAGCATTGAGAATTTTTACTAAAACCAATTTTTTTTAGTGCTAGTGGATGTTCTTGTTGCCTCAGTGAAGATACAATTACAGATGGGGTTCAGAGCATAGCCATTCCTGTTGTTTCAGAGAATTGGTTGTGATTTATTTCATGTTCTGTTGTCTCTTCCAGGTTGCAAATGCTGGATCACTTTGCTGAATGCATTAAACAAGCTAAAGGAGTCCGTCAACAGGCCGTGCAGCTGAACATATTCACTGCAGTGCTGAGCGCTCTCAAGGTGTCATATCCTGACTACAAAATCTACTGGTGTAGTTCATCAGCCTTCAGAAAACAGTAATAATTATTGATTGGTTTCTCTGTTTGTACAGGGTCTGGCTGAGAACAAGAGCAGTCTCGGCCCAGAGGAGGTGCGTAAATCAGCTCTAGCGCTCGTGATGGGTGCGCTGGACAACCCAAACCCCATCCTGCGCTGCGCTGCTGGAGAGGCTCTGGGCAGGATGGCACAAGTTGTAGGAGAAGCTTCTTTCATCGCCAGGATGGCACAGCACAGCTTTGACAAGTATGCAAGCTAAACACCTTCAATAATGAAACTAAATGTCAAGTAAATGTGGCATGGATGTTGTTGGATCTCTTGCCATTTCATCATGGTTGTCTTGGTGTTTCTGAGTTTTTCTGTCTTCCATCTTCTGTCCAGGCTGAAGTCGGCACGTGACGTGGTGTCCAGGACGGGTCACTCCCTGGCTTTAGGCTGCCTGCACCGTTATGTGGGTGGCATTGGGTCAGGACAGCACCTCAAGACCAGTGTTAGCATCCTGCTGGCCCTGGCTCAAGACGCCACATGTCACGAGGTCCAGGTGAGCTGTGCGACGGCATTTGGAGAGAATTCTGCTGCTGGTGAAATCAGATGTGTGATGTGTTGGTCTGGTTGTTTTAGACATGGGCACTGCACTCTCTGGCTCTCATCGTGGACTCCAGCGGGCCCATGTACCGTGGTTATGTGGAGCCCACCCTGTCTCTGGTGCTGACGCTGCTCCTGACGGTCCCCCCCTCACACACAGAGGTGCATCAGTGTTTGGGCCGATGTCTCGGAGCACTCATCACCACCGTGGGCCCAGAACTACAGGGTACTAAACAATTACCAATTATAGTATTTGTGCTTAAAACATATTATTGTTTTCCATTAAGTACAAAACCGAGGCAGTCCACCAGTTTCATAATATAATCATTTCAAATATATTTATACACTTAAAAATAATTTTAAAAATCTATAAATCTACAGGTTATCATAAATCTATGGTCTGTTGTGCTGTATTTTACACAGCAAAGCGCACTTTGCTGACTTGATCTGCTCGTATTTGTCAGCGCACCAATTTGATGCATTCACAAAATCCAGTAGGAAACAGTGCATATTATATATAATGTACATTATATACATTACATGAGAGAAAAGCATCGGGACAGGTAGGAAAAATTTGTTTTGTTAGTAAAATGTGGAATAATATTAAGCCTAATGTGATTAATTAATTAATTGATTAATTAATCAATTAATTAAAGAAATAATCATTAGGTGAATAAGTTATCAAAATTAGGTTAGTTGTAACCTGGGTTGCTTAAAAAAAGCAAAGAGTCGGAAGAGAAATTCTCTCCAGAATGGGTTTGTCTTGATGGTCTGTGTGTCATTACGCACATGTCATTTGTGTAATTAAGCTTTCTCTTTGTGTAGACCTCTATTTAGTTGCCTTTAATGCTGGACAATAGGAGTAGGTGATACCAAAATACTACATCACAATATGTGTAATGTGTCACAATGTAGTTATTTTTTCTGGAAATAAGGTTGTTACAATAACAACATTTTAGATTCCAGTGAAAATGCAAAACATAAATATTGCTGCAGTGGATTTAGGCTTTTGTGCTGATGATTTGGGCCTGTGATTGCTGCAAATAGATTTAGGATATCTTGAACAGTGTTGCCATGGCAATTTATTAAAGTAACAACAAAAAACGCTAACAGTAATTTTCTTATATCTTTAAAGTGCATTATCCAAACTCTTCAAAACGTTTTACACATGGAGAAAAGTCCTTCTCAGGAAACATGCTTAGTTTCATAAATGCATTCTGCTTAGGGCCTAACAAAAAACAGACACGGTCATTCTCAGAAAACGGTGACCTGTTTCCTGAGAATGACTTGTTTTTCATATGTAAAAAGTTTTGAGGAGTTTAGATGATGCACTTTAAAGATATAAGAAAATTACTGTTATCTTTTTTTACTGGTGGCAATCGGAGGGAATAACCTAGTAGGAGTATCGCAAAAACTTTGAATGGCTCACTTCCTGTTGGGTGAAGCATTTGGGCTCTGTGAGATCTAAATGCATACAGAATTTCATACGTATACATGCAAGTATATATGAGCTTTTTTTACTGTTACTTTAATAGATTGACATGGCAACACCATTCAAGATATCCTAAATCCATTCGCAATTTAGCACCTTCACTATAGGGGTGGGCGCTATACCGGTATTAATGTGACTACCGGTATTATGTTGTGCCATGATATGGATTTTGCTGTACCTTGGATAGGCTCCATATTCATGGATTTTATTGGATAGACAGACAAAGATTTAGCATCCATAAATCAGAACCAGATGATTTTTGCTCCAAACACACGATCGGCTTTTAAATTTATTTTGCCTGATCTCTTATCCGGAACTGCACACAAACTGTATTATAATAATTTCCTAAAATGTAATTTGTGTGGAAATATTACTATTACTATATTATTATTATTATTATTATTATTATAAGTTTGTAAACAGTCATTAAAGCAGGCCAGAGATGCTGAAGTTGGACACAAAGAGAGAAAATACTGTAGCAGGCAGCACAAGATCACTGTTCACAATGCTCAAAATATAGGAAGAAAAATATAAATATTGAATTGGGGGCAGGTGGTTAAAATGAATGAATCTCTGAAGTAGGGCTGCACCGTCAATGTGATCGCAAGATTGATGATTTCGGCAGCGTGGTTTGGCGCAGCTTGTCAGTGAACTACGACTCTGTGTAGTTAGCGCTGCTCTATCTGAACGCGCACAGGTGATGGAGATTTACTACTGATTACAGGATCGGCTTTACTGACCAGATACGCATTAGATATTCCATGCGATTTATCGTTCAGCCCTGCTCTGAAGGGAACTGTCTTCAGAAAAGTTTAGATGGCATTTCTTTTTCTCTTACCTTTGTGTTTATAAGCGCAGCGCAGAGCAGCTTTGATTACAGTGGTAATCAAAGAAACGCTATATTATTGTTTCATAAGCGCCATCTGCTGTCATAGAGTGAATTTGCATGTTCTTTCAGTCCATGTTTTTCTTTTGCGGAGGTGTCTTATGTAGCATAATTTTTCATACATCTAAAGTCAGACCATTTTATTTTTGCCAGATATTGAAATAATTTTTTTTTTCTAGGTATTTAAGGTTCAAATACATATTTTGTAGGGCTGTCACGATTCGATCCTTCGATACCTTTTGCGCATTTTGTCAGTAAAGCCGGTTCTGTAATGAGCGGTAAATGCCATCAGGTGCGTGAATTCCCATTCAGCCGTATTTACCACACAGAGCCGTTGTTCACTGACTAGCCGCGCAAATCTACGCCGATAATGAATGTGGTTTTGCGCAGCTCGTCAGTGAACAACGGCTCTGTGTGGTAAATACGGCTGAATGGGAATTCACGGACCTGATGGCATTTACCGCTCATTACAGAACCGGCTTTACTGACAAAATGCGCAAAAGGTATCGAAGGATCGAATCGTGACAGCCCTAATATTTTGCCTGTAATTTAACTAAGGTCTACTAAAATGTGATTCCAATTTTTTTCTCTTATTGCGATATATTATCGTAATTGTCTAGACTCGTAATTGTTTAGCTCATATTCCCCACCCCTGCTTCAGTATCTTTTTTACACACAGTTTGGTGTAAATTGCTTGATGGAAGAAGTATTCAAAATTCCACAGCCTGATTTTTTTATTTTTTTTTCCTGACCAAAATAACTGATTTTCTGTTGGTCGTAGCTAATGACTGTAAATTAGAAAGTTGTCTGGCTTGATGAGAATAATGTATGTACCGTTACTGTTTAGTTTAGTTACTTTAGCAAAAATGAACCCTTCAACTTTTGTCAAAAGGTGGTACTATAAAGCGCCTACTCCACACCCATTTGAGTTTTGCCAGTGTCATAATTATCATCGGTACTATTATCTGCCTCAAAATCAACGGAAAAAAAAATTCAAGTTTGACAGATTACTATAGCAGCAGTATTTTAGATATCAAGAATCCTTTCACAGTTTTACATCAGCTGTATTTTGACGTGATTGTGATAAAGTTTGAAGCAAATCAAGTAAATATAAGAGGCTGATTTCAAAGCATTTTGAAAATGACACACATCCTGCTGCCAGTTTGTGGCACTATAATTTGACTCCATATAATCACATCTATGTGATCAGCATCATACAACGAACAAACTGCTGAAGTTTTTTCAAAATCAGACCATGTGTGCAACAGTTATTAGACACTTTCTGTTGCTAATTTCTCGCCATAAATTTGTCGCCTCGCCACGGCCAAGCCGTTTGAGTTATCAAAAATCCCTTCGCAATTTAGTGTCCCTAAGGTCTTGAGATCATGTTGACCGAGTTTGGTGGCAATCGGAGGGAAAAACCTAGTAGGAGTATCGCAAAAACTTTGAATGGCTCACTTCCTGTTGGGTGAAGCATTTGGGCTCAGTGAGATCTAAATGCATACAGAATTTCATACGTATACATGCAAGTATATATGAGCTATGCAGCACATTTTTAGCCTAATAACTGCAGATTCCAATGTGTGTGCCAATTTTCAAGAGTTTTTAAGAATTTTAAGTCCCTAATTAAAATGTGACACGTTATCACATATTGCACTTTCTTGTCGCATGCATCCCTAGCCCTATCAGTGTTACATAGGTAAACATAAAATGTATAAATGTGTGTGCAGAAGAGTACTTTTATTATTTCTAACTCGGTTTCTTTTTCCTTTTTGGCCAGGTAACAGTGGCAGTATCTCTACAATCCGTTCGTCGTGTCTGGTGGGCTGCGCCATCATGCAGGATCACTCAGACTCTCTGGTCCAGGCGGCAGCAATCTCCTGTCTGCAGCAGCTGCACATGTTTGCACCGCGACACGTCAACCTGTCCAGCCTGGTGCCCAGCCTCTGTGTAAGGCTGCTTTATCAACTATAGATTTAACATGTTCACATTTAGAGCTCTGCCTTGGGGAATCAGTTCTTGGTTGGCTACAAATGTGAATATATGGAGAATATATGTAGTTAATAATTCAAGCAGATTTAGCAGTGTCTAGCAGTAGGTGATGTGTGTTTGCGTGTGCACAGGTGCATCTGTGCAGCTCTCACCTGCTGTTGCGGCGGGCCGCTGTGGCGTGCCTCCGGCAGCTGGCTCAGCGTGAGGCAGCGGAGGTCTGTGAGTACGCCATGAGTCTCGCCAGGAGGGCTGGAGACAGCAAAGACAACACAAGCATCAGTACGTAACTTATCCAATGATATTGCTGCAAGTCTTTTGTGGACATTCAGCTGTGTCATATGAGAATTCAGACAGATTTAATTGGTTTGATCTGGTCATTTATGATTTTTCAGATCTGAACATCACAGAGACGGGTTTAGAAGGTGTTCTGTTTGGAATGCTGGACCGTGAGACAGACAGGAAGTTGTGCTCAGACATTCACGACACATTAGGTCATATGCTCTCGTCTCTGGCTGTGGAGAAACTTCCTCACTGGCTCAAACTCTGCAAAGATGTTCTGGCAGCTACTACAGGTAACAACTGTTCATTGACAGTGTTTGTGAGCTGAAGTCTTTATGACTAGAATGGAATAAAGCAGTATGTTATAGGTTTTGCTTGTATATATTGCATGCATCTAATGAGTTTACAGGATAGGATAAAATTAAATTGTCTGAAACTGCAGCCATAAGGACTGAATAAAGCACCCTCATGCTTTTACCCAAATTTTCTTTTGGACTGCTTAACCTAGAACTTTAAACTGCTTTTTTACTGAATCAAGCCCACTTTTTTACTGTAGTAACTGCTAAGTATTCTGAACTTACCTATCCAAGCATCCTGTAACAGAGTACTTAATGTACTTAAAGAATCTGAGTCATATGACTCATGTACACACAAAATATAGTTAATAATAATAATGATAGTTGTCATGGTTGCACTTTATTTCACTGTACTAGGGGTGTACGATATATGTAATTTACAATAATATCATAATTATTGTTTTAACAGTGTGCAAGCTGACATTGAGTATGTCACCCGCTTTGCAAAAAACAAACAAAAATGCGTTGAGAGTGTTATATTTAATGCTGTTAAAGTGACTAAAAGTAATATAGAGGGACATTTTCACCCATAATTAAATATTCAGTAAAATGTCTGCATTATTTATGCAGTTGCATTAAACAGTCTGTGTAAATACATCTGAATGCCATTTGAGGTGTAGCTTCTGTGCCACATCTGGGGTTTTTGTATTTGATAACCTGAGTTTTTTAAATAAATGTAAGAATCTGACATAAAAGTGATGCACACATCAAGGTTATAAAATGGCCTTATAAATGTAAAGATCCCCTTGAAATCTGTTTAAGAGATCAAATACTACCTTGTAGTGAAAATGTTAATGTAACAATGTGAAGAATATGGAAAATTTTGGTAGTCATGCATAAAATCATCACAAAAACACACTAAATGAAAGAAATATGCAGATTTTTTTTGTCAGTATTGTGCACCCCTAGTACTTACACAAGACAAAAAGAGTAACATAAAAGTAGTAGTATACGAGTATAAGAGTAGTAAAGAGTAATATAAGAAACAGGAGCTTGGAACATAGATTAAGGTTAGGTTTAAGGGTTAGCACCTAGTTATTAACCAGCTATTGTAATGAAAATAGTAAGTGCATAGTATGTAGTTTGTACATGTAGAACGGGACTTTAAAACGAAGTGCTCATGTAAAGAAACAGTGCCTATTTTTCTGTGATCTGCAAGATTTACTCATTCCATCTTGTATTTCATCTGTTGCAGAGGTTGGTGGGACTGTTACGTCTGACAGCAGAAGGAAGGAAGAGGATGAAGACTCCGAGAAGAAGGATGAGATGGATGATGACATTATGTTCACATCACTGGGTCAGGATGACAAATCTAAACCGTCCGTGGCGCCTCGCTGGGTTACTCGAGTATTTGCTGCCGACTGTCTGTGCCGTATCATTCATCTCTGTGAAAATGCAGACAAGGCCCACTTTGACCTGGCCGCTGCCCGTGTCGCCAAGGCTAAAAACCCTAAAGGTAATCATCAGTGACTCTTCATTGCACATGAGGGATTGCATTCATTTGACGTTGGGAGTAAATAATGAAAGAATGTTCTTTTTTTGTTGAACTTTGTCAGGCATTTTAAAAGCAGCACATTTAGGTATAACTAAAAAATGATTTGCTGTATCTTGTGCAGGCGACTTCCTCGTGCTGCACTTGTGTGATCTGATTCGCATGGCGTTCATGGCTGCCACAGACCACAGTAACCAGCTGCGCATGGCTGGTCTGCAGGCTCTTGAGGACATCATTAAGAAGTTTGCCGCTGTGCCGGAGCCAGAGTTCCCTGGTCATGTGATACTGGAGCAGTACCAGGCCAATGTCAGTTTTCTCAGAATACAGAATACGACAAACAATAACAAAATACATGTTATTGTTTATTTAGTACTGATAAAAGATGTTTACATATAGTCCACAAAGGGAAAAAAGTATTGGTTCGTTGTCTTACACTGTATACACATTTTAAAGTTGCAATGATATGGAAGTACTAGCTCAACAGCTCGAAACACTTTAAAACAATAAAAGCTAGGCATAGGAATTGTTCACAAAATGATCTATAACATGTGTTTAGAAAATAGATGGGGTGAGTTTAATTTCATGCTGACATTAAATGAATTCATTTTATTTTCTTAAACCACAGGTTGGTGCTGCACTCCGACCAGCCTTTTCCCCAGATACACCCTCAGACATCACTGCCAAAGCCTGCCAGGTAAACGTTAAACCCATCTTTAGACTACACCACAACCTATTCTTAATTCAGACAGTTGTCACTAGGGCAGTATCCTAAGGTAAAAGTTTATTTTTGTACCTTATTTACGCCTAAATGGTACATATAAGTACCATTTTGAAAGGGTGACTGGTCATATTTGAGATTTTGGTGTATTTTGCTGTCTTCTTTCAGAATAATTGAAAGAAAACATTAAAAATGCACATTTATGTATATAGCTTATTTTAATACACTTACATAATGTATTTACATCTTTTTATTTCAGTTACAAATCTTTAAAGGCTGCATGTTTTTCTCCGCATTCTCCACTTCAGTAGCACTTAGTTAACACCAAATTTGACCGTTTAATTCCTTTTTGTATTCTGATGGCCTTTACAGAGTGTTCATATACCATTTTATTCCTAAAACATGTTGTATATGATTTTGTTGTGGCTGTTGACTGTATTTGCTGATTTATGGAGTGATTAAAAAATTAAAATTCAAAATCCAATCTGGAAGAGCCTTTTAACTCTAATATGTCAACAAAATCAAACAAGAATTTTGAAACTGAAAACTGAAAAAATCCAGTTTTCACTTTTTTGTTCTGGGCATTCATACAAATGATATTTAACCGTATAATTTCAGAAAACTAGGTAATACAAAACATTACCTTGATGTGCTGTGATAATCACTAATTAATAAGCTGGTGAAAGTATGGTGATATTCACCTGTAGTGACTTACATTTGACTGCATTTTGATCACACAAAATACCTCTTCGTCAGTGCATTCTTGAGTGTTTGAGAGTGGTTCTTCTCATATTGGTGTGCAGGTGTGCAGTGCATGGATAGGCAGTGGTGTTGTCAGTGACCTCAATGATCTGCGGCGCGTCCACAACCTTTTAGTATCCTCTCTGGACAAAGTTCAGGCGGGCAAGGGCCAGTCCAGCCAGCTGTACAGTGAGAGTGCCACTACTATGGAGAAACTCGCTGTGCTCAAAGCATGGGCTGAGGTGAGTTAAACACTTTACTGCTGCGCCCCTTCAACAACTACATTTACGAAGGACAATGATAATGGCCTTTTAAAATAAATCAATCATTCTCCCAACGCTTTTGGCATGACTTACTCTCTCTGGTTTAAGGTGTTTGTCGTGGCTATGAACATAAAGAAGGAGTCTCAGTCCAGGCCGGCACGTCCTCCTCAGGGTGAGGATGAGGATGTGGGAGATGAAGGAGATGTTCTTCCTCCAGACAGCCTGATGACTTTAGTTCAGCCAGAGCTGCCGTCTCTCAGCCGTCTGTGGCTGGCGGTGTTGAGGGACTATGCGCTGCTCACTCTGCCTGCAGAGTTCTCAAGTCAGCTGCCACCTGAAGGTAAAGTCAAACCCAAAGTGTCCCTGTATGTCCTTAAAATGTCTTTTATCGAATTTAATGTCAGAAAATATCTTAAACATTTTAATGGTACAACCAGGGTGCGTACAAGGCGCTTAAAGTGCTTTTTGAAAATGTAAGGTCTGGAAAACACTTGAAAATAGCAATATTCTTGAACTGGTACTTGAAAAGTGCTTGAATTATTGAAAGACAATGCATCTATGAAATAAGTTAAGTTTAGTTTTGTCAATAAACACACATCTTTTTAGGCCAAATTCATGCAATTCAAAAAAACATTATAACTTTTTTGCTTATTTTAGTTAATGTCACAAAACTGGCGATCTGTAGTAGTACTGACGGTGTTGTATAAACTTGGCTGAAGATGTGAAAAGAGAAACAGATGAATCAAATCCATTGAGTCATTTACGCTGGAACCGCTCGGATTGATTCAAACTGGTGACTTTGATCATTCATTTAAAGCGATTCACTAGCAAAAACCAGATCAAATTAAAGGAGCCATTTGTTTTCAAATTTCAACATTACTTGTGATAGGCAAAAATTAGCTTTCAGAAACTCTGAACCAGTTACACCACTGCGTCACAAATTGATTCCCTATTTCGAAGCACAATCAGATTGTGTATTGTGAATCATTTGTTTCAGATCAGGACTTAAAATCGTATATTGCGTCTCATTTGATTTAGATCGTAACAGGTTTATGAATCATTTAGCGAGTTGAATGATTAAAATCAAATGATTTGTGATACAAATTGTAATCAAATTAAGATTAGGACTTTAGAGTGTTGATCGTGAATCTTTGCAAATCATTTGATGCAGAACGGGACTTTGGTGTGGGTTTGCAAATAATAATTTTCAGGTCAGGATTTCTGAGCGATTTTTCTAATTTTTTCCCGTTTTTTTTGTAGAAAACATCAAACCATTAATGCAGTACAGTTATAAAAACAAAAAAAGTGAAAAAGTATACACATAAAAATACACATGAAAATTAACAGTGGTTGTATTGTAGTAAAAGTGTAGTATGCTTTGTAGTACTTTAGTAGTAATACTTTGCATGTGCTTCACTGTATTTTTGCCATTTTTTATTAGTATATTTTTATTTATCTATTTTTCCTTTTTAGAATTTGAAATGAAAGTCCTTGAAAATCCAAAAAAGTTTTTTATGTAACTAAATAAATCAGGGTTTCCGCGGGTCTTAAAAAAGTCTTAAGTCTTAAATCGTTTTTCCCTGAATTAAGGCCTTGAAAAGGTCTTAAATTAGAGCAGCAACTAGGGATTGTTTCCTCATATGTTTTGATTTTAAAGTAAAGCGAAAGTGTAATTTCTGTGCTACATGGCTTAGATCGCTCAATATTCATTGAACAATACACGGTAGATGGTGGTATGTGCTGCTTCATCTGTCAGTCACCCGAAGAATTTAACAAACATGCGCAGATGAACTCGTTCTTCTAAAGCGCGCTTTTGATGTGTTGGTTTGGAAGGCCGAAGAATACGTTGGAGAAATGGGGAAATGTTTATTTTCATAGTATTGCATTTGGAAAATAAAAGAACTTAACTTACAGAGTGTGAAATATAATGTTCTCAGTGCCACTGTACTCAACAAGGCAGCCCAAACGACGTAACAAATTGATGTCTGACTCTCCCACTCCTAAAGAAAAACACAATACTCCAGGGGGGTAACAGTGAGATTTTCCTTCTTTTCCTTGCTTTTATTCGCATGAAAATAGCTTGTAAATGCCTGTGCGCAATTTAGTTTTTTTACTTTTGAATTAGCGCCAAATTCGACGTCAATTGATTGAATTGACAACAACAAAGCAGTACGGCAAACTCACTTAAACATAGAATGATTCATGTATTAACAAAACGAATACAAATATAGGAAATGTAGCCCTAATATAAAATAAATACTGGAGATCAGCAAACGGTGGAAGCTTCCAAAATCATCTTAGATAAACAGCAAAAGTCTAAAATATTTTTAAAGCAGGCACTTTTGTATTTTATTTTGAAACTAAATATTTCGCCAGCTTGTCTTTTTTCACCTCACTGGTCCGCTCGATTCACTCTCCTCATGTGATAAATGAAATCCGACTCCTATCGCTGATCTGAGATGCATAGCACTTTATGATGTTAGTTTTAATAAACAAAAATGTGTAAAAATCTAGGAAATTTTCTGCCATTTGTCTTTTTGCTGTATCGAAAACATACCGAACCGTGACACCACTGTGTCGTATCGAACCAAACAATCGAATTGAACCGTTACACCCCTAATTTATATATATATATATATATATATATATTAGGGCTGACAAATGATTAATCGTGATTAATCACATCCAAAATAAAAGTTTGTTTACATACTATATGTGTGCTTACTTTGTATATTTATTATGTATATATAAATACACACACATACATGTATATATTAAAACTAAATATTTATATGTAGATATATTTATACCTGTATATATATATACATGCATGTGTTTGTATTTATATATACATAATAAATATACACAGTACAAAAATAAATAGTATGTAAACATAAACTTTTATTTTGGATGTGTTAATCATTTGACAGCCCTAATATATATATATATATACATACACACACACACACACACACACACACACACACACACAATGGGTCTGATCAGAAGGTAAAAGTTAGTTCCACCTTCAAGTGGTTGAATCAGGTGTTCAAGCCTTAACATACTTAACATAAAATTAATTAAAGTAAGGTTAGTTGTTTTGTTTTTTTTAACTTTGAAATGTTGCTGTAAATACAACTCTTCATGTGCTCCCTAAACATTATACTCGGAGAACGTATTGTTTTCCCTTCAATTTTTTTTCCTTAAATTTTCTTTAGTTGGTCTTAAAAAGGTCTTAAATTTACCCTCATAAAACCTGCAGAAACCCTGTAAATGTGAGCACTGCATGTTTCAAAAGTCGTGCAGGTCTTAAAAAAGGTTGAATTCTGGGACAAATTGAATGTTTTGTTGTACTTGCTCAGTGGAAACCAATGACACCAATTATTGTTGCTCATGTGTCATCAGGAGGGGCTTTCTACACTCCTGAGACCATAGACACAGCCAGGCTTCATTACCGTAGCTCATGGGCGTCTGTCCTGCACGCTGAGGCCCTGTGGCTCAGTAGCACAGGTTTCGGTACGGCTGAAGACTCTGTGGAGGCCAAAAGTGCTCCCGTCACCGGACCTGTAGTGGCTTCTAATCCGGGGAAGAACGCTGATGACCTAGTGAAAGACAGATTGCACCTTCTTTTGGGTACATTAATTATGAGACTAATTGGGACTTGTTTTACATGTTCTCTTCAAGTATGTAATGAGCTCTGATGTCTCTCGCATTGTTTTAGGCATCAGCATTGAGTTCCTCTGTTTTCCTCGGGCTGAGGAGCCCATCGAGGATGTCATGTCGTGTCTGTATGCTCTCTGCACACTGCTGGACACGCCTAGCGCTCGGACGCACATCGCGGAGGACCAGGTCAGAGCAGTTACTCCACATCTTTATCTTTCTTTGTGGTCAATCTGTTTTGTACATTTTTTAATGCTGTAATTCATGGTTTGCTTGTGGTAGTTGTTGGCTG
Source organism: Cirrhinus molitorella (assembly GCA_033026305.1). Lineage (NCBI taxonomy): Eukaryota > Metazoa > Chordata > Actinopteri > Cypriniformes > Cyprinidae > Cirrhinus > Cirrhinus molitorella. The sequence goes on along the minus strand of CM065126.1, from coordinate 7,102,762 downwards.
TGGAGCTTCTCAACGTGCTTCACCGGCTGTTATTAACACGTGATCCACTCAGCGTGCAGCTGCAGGTGACGACAGTTGTGCAGAAAACCATCCGTGCGGCTCAAGAGCATCTGGATCACATTAGGAGCAGCAAGAGTGAGTGTAAAGTCACACACTAGATGATGTTCAAGTCTTAATAGATTTTAAAACTATGAGAGACCACAGACATGAAGTCAGTTTCAACCAATTTTTAGCCTTATAATCCTCTGAACGCACACACTAGACAAATCACAGAACATTAGACCACACACTTGTTGATTTTGGGTGCGATTTCACAGTGACACAAGATCTCACTGAGACTCACAAGATCAAATGTGACTAGAGGTCACATTGTCAGTAATTAAAAGGATATAGGTGAACATTTTTTCATCAACGAAAACAAGACGATAGCGAAGTAGAACTTGTTGAATGACACAACTATGGCAAAAATCTATTGACCTTTTCATCAACAAATAAAAACAAGACAAATGTTAGGGAGGGGCGATATGGGAAGAGATTCATTCAGGACTAAACTGCTGTGTGGTTAGGATGTTAGAAACGTAAATTTGAACTGTACCGTAGCCTATTGATCTACCCTGTGGGACATAAGCTAGCATACATTTGCTGCACATCTCATAAAGCGTTAAAAAATGTAAATATCTGGGAGTAAGAAAAGAGCAGACATGGATAAACTTGACGACGAAAAAGAGAACTCAATTCAGTCCAGTTTTCTGAGTGCAGACACCGAAGCAGCGCCTCTCACACAGTGCACAAGTACTCTTTTGTGTCTCATGAATGGAGAAATACTCACACAATGAGGTAGAATTGTCCATTTTGACGAACATTCGTGAAAGCACACTTGGTTACGTCTTATGTGAACGCAAACAGTAGAGAGAATATCGGATGTGTATCAGTACATTGCATCCATGTGTTCGTTTTAAAGGGACAGCAGTCTAATTTAGTTGCTATTGTCTGTGGCATTGATGTGTGGCAATCTAAATGTATTTATATAAATAATAATAATAATGTCAGAATGCAGTAAATAAGTTGTTATTAAGTATTTCACTAAAGAGAAGACCTGAGAAGTTTGAGAAGTGGTTTCATTTCATTTGAATATAAAGGCATGTTGCGTTTTGACAGCAGTTAAATCTGTGTCTATCATGAAACCTTAATATCAAACCTATACAATGAGTTTGGAAATTTTAGAGAAATGCTTAATAAATGCATTACACTAACTAAACCCATTAGATGTTAACCGACTATATCTACTGTAGATTTAGTTGACTAAAATCTAATGATATTTAGTTGACTAAAACTAAAAAATTCAGATGACTAAAATATGACTAAAACTTAATCAAAATTTGCTGTCAAAATGAACACTGTATCAAACATGTTTGATATTTAGGATTTGTCTGGGTGGGAGCAGTTAAATAATTGTAATGACACCAGACAATAGAGGATTTTTTGGACAAAATTGGGTCAAATCACAGCTGACATACTACCTGTAGTTAATAGGACAACTAAATTAGGTCATCTGAAGGTTTGGGACACAATTTAGAGACTGCTTATTAAGGATTTCCTAATCAGTTAGCTGATACTTTTACAAGTACCATTGGGTTAAATCTTGACGTTTATCTCATGCCATGAGTTTTAAAGATGACGTTTCAAGTCAGTCATTAACAGTTAAATGTGTCTCTCAACCCCTGCATTTCCAATCTTGGAGGCTATTTTTCAGGATTCACCGATGAATAGAAAGAAATATATATATATATATATATATATATATATATACATATATATACATACATATATATATATATATATATATATATATATATATATATATATATATATATATACATACACAGTTGCAATCGAAATTATTCAACCCTCTAGAGACAACAGTACTTTACAAATCCAAGCTTTTCTGAAGATTCAGGACTTTATAAATATTGCATCTAACACAGATTACTGGCATATTAAAAGTGATAATGTCAAGATATAATGTAATGTTTTTGAGTTACAGAATTTTTAATAACACAGCTATGTCATAATTATTCAACCCCTATTTAGCATTGCTGTTTTTTAGTCACTTATTTGTATGGTGGGGAACAAAATTGTCTTAAAACACAATTAAGCCTTTAGAAACTCTGTTAGAAAACAGAAATAGCTTGAGCTGTAACACATACATACATTTAGTCCACACATGTGCTGAAGTTGAGTAGCAAATATGACAAAGTCAACAGTGCTCTCACAAAAGCTACAGAGAAGCAATAATTGTATTACTTAGAAAGTCTAAGACCATATGAAGATTTCTAAGACATAAAAAAATTCCTAGAAACACAGCTGGTAGCCTTATTCCTTAGTTTAAAATATGCTGTACCAGAAAACCTTTGAGGGTGTTGAACAAAAAAGCACAATATTATAAATTGTTTGATAAGAACAACTGAGAAAAACCTGCAATGTACAGCCAAAGACTTGCAAGATGACACAACGAAAGGAGGAAAAACACTTTAATGCAGTGTATAAGATGAACACAAGACAAGTATAGCCTTCATGATGCATCTTGCCGAATGCCACTCTTGACCAAAAAGAACAAAAAGGCAGACTTAAATGTTAAAATTCATTTGGATAGACCTGTGGAGTTCTTTAAGAATGTTTTTAATAAGAGAGATGTGACTAAACTTGAACTTTTTGGACCTATGGATCTGGTGCAAAAAAAAGCAAAGCTTATAAGCAGAAGAAGACCATCTCCATCGACAAAAATGGAGGTGGATCAGTCCTGTTATAGGGTTGTTTTACTGTAGCAGGAAGTGGAAATCATGACCGTATGAAGGACATCATGGATTCTTTGAAGTATCAGGCCATTTTGGCAAGAATTGTGATGCCTTTGGTGCAAAGCCTGAAACTAATGATCAATTGACTTTCCTGCAGGACAGAAAGTGTCATCCCAAAGTGTACATCCAAAACTACTTATGGTTGGTTCAGGGATCAGTCATAGAATGTTCTTGAGTGGCCTGTTCAGTCTCCAGATTTGATTCTCATTGAACATATTTGGTTGAATTTGAAGAAAGCAATAGCAAAGTGAAAACCAAAGATTATCAGTGATCTGAAAGCTTTTTCATGCGAGGAATGGGCCAAGATTGCAGTAGAGAGGTGACAGAAGCTTCTAAGCACTTCCAAGAAGCATTTATTGGTGGTTTTAAAGAATAAAAGATTCTGTACAAAATTTTACTTTTGGGGGTTGAATAATTTGAAACATGAGTGTTTAGAGCCTATTTGAATTTTATTATGATTCATCAATGTTACATTCTCAAAATCATTCAAATTTATATTAATAAACTTTTTCTAATAGTTTACTGATGCCTTTGTTGAATTGTTTTCATAAAATGTTGTTCTCCGCAGCAAAGTGTCTTGCAGGTCAAGGGAGTTGAATAATTTTGATTGCAACTGTATATATATAAATAAAATAGTAATAACTCATAATGGCAAACTACCACAGATTGTCAGCAATAGCTAGTGTTGTGTGTGTTTTATGGCAGATGTAGAGGACGGTGGAGACGAGGAGTGTGTTTCAGTGCTTGGGGAAGGAGGAGAAACCGGGGAGCTTCTTCCAGGAAAATCTCTGGTGTTTGCTGCAATGGAGCTGCTCGTCTTTATTTTGGTGCGTCATCTGCCTCAGCTGAAAGCAAAGGACACAGATACGGTCAGACAACCACCTCAACACCTGTCTGACGACAGCAATCGGCTAGTGGCAGCCACAGTCACAGCCCTCGCCGAGCTGCCATCACTCTGCTCTCCTGCAGGTAAACACACCGATTATCTCATATTATTGTGCAGCAATGCACAGATAATATTCCATAGCACCTAGTGTTCAACCAGTGCCAATACTCGTAAAACTACGGTGGTAGTAGTAACTTTTCATCAAAGTTGTCCTAAAACCAAAATAATACCCGTTCTTGTCTTAGGACAGTTTTTGAACTTTTTTTTGATCCAAATTCAAATGTTGACTACTGTAGTTTAAACATCAGACACATTTCACATTTCACATCAGACAGATTTAAAAACATCAAAGGTCAGTACCTGAGATGATAGTCTAGATGTATCTGCTGTATCAGTGCAATGATTAGTTTTTGTTTTAATATGTATGAACTTGGTAGAACAAGTAATGTTAAACAAGTAATATAGAATGCATTACACCACATTTATTTCTGCATTTCATTAACTATGTAAAACTTGACATAATTGTTCTAAAATAATATAGAAAATCAGGCTTTTATGGCTCATATAGTCTGATATGGTGGGAATATGGAGAACAAAACAGCTCAGTCTTTTCCAGACTCGAACTGAGCAAAAATATGGAATTTGGTGCAGATGCTGTTGTTTGAATGATAAAATTCTGATGCTTGTAATGTAAATCAATGACACCTTTATAACATTACAGCAGATACTTGCATAAAATTATCTAAATATCAGTGGTTGCTCTATATTTCCAATACTATGTCTTAATAAGATGAGATTAAAATGATCCAAACACTTCAGGCATCCTATATGTATATGACTTCCTTCTTTCAGACGAATCCGATCAGAGGTGTATAAAAAATTATCCTGGCATTTCCAAGCTTTAGGGTGTTCCTCTTCATCAGTCCAAAACAAGTCCGATACAGTGCATCCATCCATAATAAAAAAGTGCCTCTCACAGCTCATAGGGGAAGGGGAAAGCCTCCTGTAGCAAATCAATATTTAAAACGTAATAATCCGTGTTGGGGAAAGTTACTTTTAAAAGTAATGCATTACAGTATTGAGTTAATCCATAAAAAAACAACTAATTACGTTACTTAGTTATTTTTTATGGAAAGTAATGCATTACGTTACTTTTGCGTTACTTTTTAAATCTGGGCAGGGCTTGCTTGTTTTTAATATAAAAGGTTATATTTTTGGCAAATGTAAAAGCCTTTTCAGACCAAAAGCGTTAGAGAAAAGTAAATTCATGTCTGTACCGTAGACCACAGAAGAAAAAGTCGAATGTCAAAAAAAAAAAACAAATGTTAGATTATCTTGAGTAATTTTTACTTATTAGTATGGATGAATTGGATCATTGAAGGTCGTCAGCAAAGACAGTGGTTAATAAAATGGGATTAGATACATAAAGGAAATTTGAATTATTTAACATATTTAATTATTGCAGGTTTGCATTGTGAAAAGATAAAAAAAAAAATTGTCACAAATTAGATGTACAAAACAAGGATTTGTAAAGAAAAAAGTAAGAGGATTTTATTATAAGAAACTATAAAGAAGTTTGATCATATTGATCAGTTAGAGGCCTTAGAAATTCATGTGTAAAATATGATGAAATATGAGACTTTATAGAGTCAAATTAACCAGTTTAACTAAGACTTGTTGTATTTAATTCTGTAGGAAGCATGACCATCCTGCCCACGGTGCTCTTCCTGATCACTGGCGTGTTGAGAGAGACAGCGGTGAAGACGTCCGATAACTCAGTCTCTGCGCCTGTGTCTGCAGCTCTGCAGGCCATCAAAACCATCCTCAGCTCACCGCTGGCACCCAAGAGCCAGACGCAGTGGAGTGCGCTGGTCAGGAGCAGTTTGGCCACTGTACTCGAGTACTCGCAGCCAGGTGAGACCAACGCATGTTTCTGTGTTTCGCACCAATTCTCGGCCATTTCTGACACTCTCTCTCCTGTAGACGTGTGCGGCGCCAGCGTGGATGAAGTCAGTTTGCTGACGGCCGTCACACTGTTTCTGCTGTCGGCCAGCAGTGACCTGGTCGGCGTCTCCGTCTTGCAGAAAGGCTGCATTGAGCGTTACAGACATGGACTCAACTCTGCTGATCCCTGGGTGAGTTATACAAGGATCCACAGGGTTTCCGCTGGGTCTTAACAAGTCTTAAATTTTGTTGTATCACATTTAAGGCCACAATAAAAAGTCTTAAATTGTAGAAGTCTTAATTGTGTTTTTAAGAGGTCTTTAATTTGGGGACAGAAAAACCAGGATTGCGATATGGCTGAATGTGACGATTAAACTTCAAAAGGCTGTGATGTTCATTAAATAAACATGATCGCTGAACGATTCAAAGTCAGGTTTCGAAACTGGTATATTTTTGCACCAGAGAATAAATGTGGATATTTAATAAGCCTGTTGTTCAGACCAATGTGAAAATCGACCCCATGTTTTACTCTGCCGACACACAGAGCTTTAATTGTGAACAGGTGGATCAATAAGAAGACAATGCATTATAAAAATCTAAACCGTAAAATGTTAGGGGTGTGCGATATACATTGTCTGCTGTAATATCGTAATTGTTGTTTTAACAATGTGCAATTTTGACATTATCGAATATATGTTGTGAAAAGCAAATAAAACACACCTACACAGTGCACGTGTATATCACGTGATGAAGTCTAGTAAGTTAGGTTATACTAGTGTGCGTATGCATTTAGAGTGCGTTCTTTCAATAATGGATGCAGTCTATTAAAATGCATTTAGAATGATTGAATAATTCAAGATATATAAGATGTCTGACAAAATGTGCGTGTGTGTGTGTGTGTATATATATATATATATATATATATATATATATATATATATATATATATATATATAATTTTTTTTTTTTCATATAGTTCAGGGATCCTCAAATCTGGACCTTTGGATCCACTTTCCTGCAGAGTTTAGCTCTAACCCTAATCAAACACACCTGAGCATGCTAATCATTGCCTTCACAATCATTAGAAAATCACAGGCAGTTGTGTTTTAACAGGGTTTGTGATAAACTCTGCAGGTCATTGGACCTCCAGGGTAAGATTTGAGGAACCCTGATATAGTTGATTAATATCACATGAAGAGTGTTTTTTTTTTTTCCCCCTCCAAAGTCAGCATGATTACAAACGTGATACTCATTTTATACAATAGCACAATAAACAATCTTTTCAGTTTGTATTGTGATCTAGGAAAACCCAACATATGGTGAAATTTGACCTTTTTTAGGTATTGATACCATATTAAAGCTAGGTTCATGCCCTTTCCAAAACTTTTGTCCATTGCTTGAACGTAACAAAAGTTATGGCTATCTGAAGTTGGCTGTTAGCTATGATTTTCAGGATGGAATTTTCAGAAAAATGGGTTTGAAGTGAGATGGGTATTTCCAACCAGAGCTGTCTGTCAAGTCAGGAGCACTATACTGCATGATTACACAAACAGGCTAACGTCTATTTCCGTTGTTTATCATGGGCATAGTGTTTAGATGGCATAAAAAGTGTATCTTGTAGTTTACGTTTAGAAAAGCGAGCACAGCGCAACTGCGCACATGTGCATATAACAGAATGTCATCGGACTCCTCCTTTTTAGTAACTTCATCATCCGATCCTTCGTCTTATGGATGTGAAATCGTCCATTATAGCATCATTTATGGCATTGACATCACCAGGATTGAGCAGATTGAAACGAGTAAGATCGTTTAAGTGAGCAGCTACAGTACTTAAGACTGCGTTGTTCTCTTGCGCTCCGCCATCTCACGATATTAAAAAATAAATAAATATAATTTTGCGTGCTGTAGTTTACACAGGACTGGCAGGGAATGTGTATTGATGCACTTTTATTAAATATGTTACATGGTTTATTTTGATTATTATTTATTTTTTTCAGATAGAAGATATAAAAAGAATAGAGAGATTTATTTATTTATTTATTTTTTTAGAATAGAAATAGAATATAGAGTGCTAGAGTTAGATGTTCAAATAAATAATAATGTTATTTAATGCAAAGTTGATCATTTCATAAAACCTTTTGTTTTTGTGAATTTTTATCTGAACTGATTATTATGCTTTTTACAGTCATTTTACAGTTTAATGTTACTATAGACATCGCGTTACCCCACTCATATAGTATTCATTTTATTTGTGCGGGTCTTAAAAAAGGTCTTAAAGTCTTACATTTGAAGCCCTGTATAATTTGCTATAAATGTGCCTGTTCCGTTTAGCACAGTGCCTGGATTACTGCGTAACTTTGACATTATAGAGTGCATTGATGAGTAGCAAATATTCGGGTGAAAACACTGAATTAGGTCTTGTTTTTGTGTGTTTTTTTGCAGACTCAGGCTCGCTGTTATCAGCTGCTTCTGTCCGTCTTCCAGCACTCATGTCGCAGTCTCTCCACACCCTACATTCACTCTCTGGCTCCGGTGCTGGTGGAGAAGCTGAAGGCCGTTGAGCACAGTCGACCGTCCACACCTGCTGAGCTACAGGCCGTCCAGGAAGGAGTTAAAGTGTTGGAGAGCCTGGTGGCCATGGGAGAGGAACAGAACCGTAAGTGCTTTGCTGGGCCAGTGATTTTAGCAATCCTATATAGCTACTGTATCACATTTGATACTTAAATTTCTGTTTCCAAGTGTTCGACATAATCAGAAATCACACACAATCTACTCCATGTTTTCTGTCATCTGATTGATAGTTTTTTTTATCAAGTAAAAGCTCCTTTTAGTGTAACTGTACAAACATCCATCTTCAGCTAGTGCTTCACATGTGAACGTAAGAATAACATGAATTTCCAGATGAACACTTACTGGACTGAAGCAGCTGTGCTTTACTTGATTCTCCATGAATCGTTTTGTAGAAAAATCAGTGAGCCTCAAATCTGATCGTCAGGGTCTTTTGAGGAACGTTTGTTTCCAGATGCTTTACTTTCACTGTTCCTCAGTGGAGGAATGATCTTCTCAAGCCTACAAAACATATTTTGAGTAACGTTTATTTGCTCATCTCTCAATCTTCATTGGATTGCATTGCATTATATGTTTGGATCATTTTAATCTCATTTTACTAAGACATATTATTGGAGATATAGAGTTTAAGTTGTGATCCAGCTTCTTTTCCTCAAACTCATCTGGTCTGTCTCTCACAGGAGTTCAGTTACTGGCTTTGCTGGTCCCGACCCTTATTTCATACCTGCTGGATGAGACGACCTTCTCCACGGCCTCCACTTCCTCTAAAGGCCTACATGAGTTTGCCCTTCAGAACCTGATGCACACTGGTCCTCTGTACCCTGCTGCCTTCAAGACTGTTATTGGGGCAGCCCCAGAACTCAAGACACGACTCGAGGCGGCCATCAGATCCAAACAAGCCAACAGTAAAGCCAAGACTGCAGCAGGACCAAAGCCAGCTGTACAAGCGGCTCCCACCATCAAACTCAAGACCAGCTTCTTCTAGTCACTGCACACACCTGTCCATTCACAGCGCTGCTTTCAAATCATATGTGGGTGTTGAGTTTTTCCCAGTGAATTCAGTCACCCCTCTAAAGTGAATAAAGGTTACAGCGACATTGTCATAAGCTTCGGGTCTGTTACAAGCATTAGCGTATCTTGTTTGGTTTTTTGGGCACTTTTGAAATGCACCCTAAACAAGTCAAAATGAGGAGCCTCATTTTAAACGCTCACATAACACTGGTGGAAATATAAAAAATTCTCATTTACCTGAATATTTCCTTGACCACATTCCCATGGTTTCTTATTTTTCTTTTTTTTTTATCGGATTATAATTTAAATCCCATACTACTTTTTAACTGCTATGTTGGTGGTTATTTTTATTATTATTTTCTATCTAATTATAACTTAAATCTCTTATTTCCTTGTTTTTTTTTGTTGTTTTTGTTTTTCCTTCATAAATTATACCTATTATTTTGATGAGCGGTGTTTTAAACTACTGTCAAGATTATTCAACGTGTAAACTTCTTGACTTATGCTGTGAATGTCAGTGTATAAAGACCAAACATGTTCTGAATCTCTGTTTAAATGTATTTGCAGTCTGTGGATCTGTTGTTGTATATTTTAGACATTTTGTTTGAGCTTTTAATAACTTGATTGTAATGTTTGCCTTTTGTCGGTCATTCTTAAAGTAAAGCTATATAATATATGACCTTTGTCTGTCCACAAATAATGTATGTCAATATTTCAAAACTTTCCATAACAAACTGGACACTTAATAATGAGCTGCAACAGCTGCACAGTTGTTCTCATGTAACTAAGATAACAAATGTAGAACCAAAAATACAAAAGTGTTGTCTGAGTTTGTTTGTCTTGTGCTAATCATGGAGCACCCCAATCAACCCCTGATTTAACTAGAGACTTAAAGATCTGAAATGGGTGTCATGTAAAGAACCCCTAAAAATGTACTGTTGTCAGTGGTGGGTAAAGTACACAAATTAAGTACTTGAGTAAAGTACAGATACGTATAATAAAATATTACTCCATTAAAAGTACTCCTTTTTCAATTTTACTCGAGTGAAAGTACAAAAAATACTGGACTTTTTATGTACTTAAGTAAACAAGTACTGATAGATTTATTTATATTGCTGTTTAATATAGGCTACTTTAATTTTATATTAGCACAGTTTTTTTTTTATAATCCTACTGCTCAAAAATACCTGGGATTTTCCCAAAAAAACAACTATATATACGTTGACGAGAGTGATGTACTAATGTTCACAGTGAAGCTGACACTGCGGTGTACCTGAGGGAAAACAAGATTTGATCTCATTTTCACCAGTAAGGAAAGAAAGTGTTTTAAAGCTTGTTGTTTTGCAGAATGTCACAGTTATATATGACATGAGAATATGGCCTGAAGTTAGGAAGAACGTTTTAAGGAAAATATAATTATATTTTCATAATGATTTTTTTTTCTTCTCAAACCTTGTTTGTGTTGTAAAAACACCCCTGGCCAAATGCCCCCAGAGGGGATCACTTCCCACTTTGATAATACTGTAACTTAGTTCCCATGTTCTGAACATCACATTCCTTTTTTCCTCCTCAGATGTAATCTGTCTAGGTGGTTGAATAAAAATATTTGGACTTTATATCTAAAAATTAAAACTTACAAAAAAAAAAATAAAATTAAAACAGCACCAGCAAGCTTGCTAGCTAGACGGTTAGCATCAGCTAACAATGTTGACTTATTTTCAGTATGGTTATGAATAAACATTCATATTTGTCCAACTCGGCTAGTTGATCCAAACAATATTAAAATGCATACCGTTGATAAACAATACATAAAAACAGACGTCACATATGGCTATTCGCAGCATTTTAATAAAACTGCTAAAGAATCGAATCCTAGAATTCGACACTAGTAGCTTACTTTCCGCAGCATCAGTCGCGCGCGCTCTCAAAAGATCTCCCGGTTCTTACTTGTGAAATCAGTTCACTGGAGACTCGCTCTAAACGGATCATTTGAATCAGTGAGTTGTCGACTCGAGAACAGCTGCAAACGGATTATTCCATTTCGTGAATGAAAAGTTTGGTGTGTTTTGCGAACCGATTTAACAGGTTCATTGAAAATAATCAGTTTGTTCATGAATCAGATACCGCTTCTGCGTCTCGGAGCGCGTGATATAAAGGTGCTGCTCAAAAAAATAGAATATCGTGAAAAAGGTCTTTTTTTTATTTTAACTTATTTCAAAAACTAAAACGTTCATATTCTAGATTCATCACATGTAAAATAAAATATTTCAATATATATTTTTTTATTTTATTTTGATGATCAGAGCTTACGAAAGTCAAAAATCCAGTATCTTTTTAATAAATATTAAAATATATCCTAAAATCAATCAAAAACGGATTTCCAAAACAGAAAAGTTCAAGTCCTTTGAAGTATGTTCATTTATGCACTCAGTTCTTGGTCGGCAGTACATAAATAACTTGCTCCTAGCACAAATTACAGCATCAGCGAAGTGTGGCACGGAAGTGCAGCCTATGACACTGCTGAGGCACTATTGAGCCTTCAGATCATCTGTATATTGTTGGATCGACTGTTTCTCATCTTTCTCTTGAAAATATCCCATAGATTCTCAAAGGGGTTCAGGTCAGGCATGTTGGCTGGCCAATAAAGCACAGTAATATCATGGTCAGCAAACCACTTCCAAGTTGTTGTTGCACTGTGGGCAGGTGCTAAAGTCCTGCTGGAAAAGGAATCAGCATCTCCATAAAGCTTGTCAGCAGATGGAAGCATAAAATGCTCCAAAATCTCATTGACTTTGCACTTGATAAAACACAATGGACCAACACCAGCAGACGTCATGGCACCCCAAATCATTATTGACTTCAGAAACTTCACACTGGACTTCAAGCAGCTTGGATTCTGTGCCTCTCCAGTCTTCCTTCAGACTCTGGGACCATGCTTCTGACGTTGTTTCTGTTTCAGAAGTGGTTTGGTAGTCCTTTTCCTGAAGATGTCTGAATGTGGTGACTCTTGATGCACTGGCTTCATTCTACTCCTTGTGAAGCTCTCCCAAGTGTTTGAATTGGCTTTACTTGATAGTATTCTCAAGCTTGTGGTCATCCCTGTTGCTTGTGCACCTTTGCCTACCCAATTTCTTCCTTCCAGTCAACTTTGATACATCACTCTGTAAGCAGTCACCCCATTCAGTAATGACCTTCTGTGACTTACTCTCTTTGTGGAGGGTGCCAATGATTGTCTCCTGGATCATTGCCAAGTCAGCAGTCTTCCCCAATAGTGTGGTTTTAAAGAACAAGATATGTCCGGAATTTATACTGTAGGGATGGTCATTTAATGAAACTCAAATGTAAATATTATAATATTTTGAGATACTGGATTTTTGACTTTTTAATGAGCTGTATGCTCTAATCATCAAAATAAAAAAAGCAACTTTTGAAATGTTTTATTTCACACGTAATAAATCTAGATTATAAGAAAGAGTCATTTTTTAAAATAAGTTACAATAAAAAACTTTTCACAATATACATTTTTTTTTTAGCTGCACCTGTATTATAAGGAGTAACAATATGTTTTATGAAATGCAGTAAAGTAAAAAGTACGATCTTATGCTTTGGAATGTAGTTGTAAAAGCATAAGATCGTACAGAAGTGACAGAAGTGTGAAGTGGGCAGATCCAAGTGCAAACTTTTATTAATAAACATGGTCAAAATACAGGCAGGGTCGAACACCGGCAAACAGGTATACACAGGGCAAGACGAAAGAGTAATCCAGGAACAAGCGAGGGTTGATTGGCAGCAAACATAATCCAATGGGCTAGGCCAGTGGTTCTCAAACATTTTACAGTGGCGTACCCCCTGGGGCATTTAACATTCTTCTGAAAACCCCCACTTAGACTTAAGTCACACCTTGTCCATTAAGGGATAAAATTGCCCCCTTTAAATTGATGTACACATGAATTTTTACCTTTTATATGTATCTTTTATGTCATATTCTTAATATTCTAAGTGTATTCTTAATATGTGACCCTGGGCCACAAAACCAGTCTTAAGTAGCAAGGGTATATTTGTAGCAATGGCCAAAATACATTGTATGGGTCAAATTTACCAATTTTTCTTTTATGTCATAAATCATTAGGATATTAAGTAAAGATCATGTTCATATTTTGTAAAATTCCTAATTTTTCTCAATATTTAGATTTTTTACTCCTTCAAATTCTAGATTTTCAAATAGTGGTATCTTTCCCAAATATTGTCCAATATTGATATTAATAAATCACCAGTAGGTGGCGGCAAGAGTGTCTTAATGAGTGAGGCATCGCGTCTTGTACGGTGTGCATTTTAGGACATCCTCAGACCTCAATCATAAAATTAAAAGGCGTCATTCCTCGGACTAAAAAGGCTTTAGTCACTGGACAAAATGGCATCGTGCCTCAGACTAACAAACGACGTCGGGTGTCAGGTCCCGTACAATTACGCATCGGGTGAAACGGACTCAGATTAAAAGGCATCAGACAAAATGGACTCAGAATAAAAGACATCAGACAAAAAGACAGACGAAACTGACTCAGATTAAAAGGCATCTGACAAAACAGACTCAGAATAAAAGGCATCAGACGAAATGGACTCAGAACAAATGGCATCAGACAAAAAGACATCAGACGAAACTGACTCAGATAAAAAGGCATCAGACGAAACAGATTTAGAATAAACGGCATCACCCACAGTGAACAAAGAGCCAACAGTGAATAACAACAAAGTCTAAAAAAAACAACTCAGTAATGAATGCGAACTCTTGTGTCTAAATTCAGATTTGAGAGGTTTGCAATGGCTAAAAATTCGCGAACATATTTTTTCCAGCGATCGTGGGCGTTGTTTAAGGGCTAACAAAATTTGTGCTGTGTCCATACCTGGCCAATGTTCCTCTGAAAAGATGCTGGATCCTTGTGTGGCCGAGTATTCTGTAATGGAGTGACAGAAGTGTGAAGCGGGCGGATCCAAGTGCAAACTTTTATTAATAAACATGGTCAAAATACATGCGGGGTCGAATACCTGCAAACAAGTATACACAGGGCAAGATGAAAGAGTAATCCAGGAAACAGGTGAGGGTTGAACGGCAGCGAACGTAATCCAATGGGCTAGGCAAAATATTAATCCAAAAAGCAGGCTAGAAAGTTCCAGAGCAGGCAGAAAGCAGACAAGACGAGAATAACCAGGCAGGGAATACAAGACATGGATAAACTAGACTAGGACTTAGAATATAGAAAACTTGGGATGGCTCTGTAGTGATGCTAACAGCAGATGTGATAAATGCAATGCAATACTCAGCAAGGAGGAAGAGGAAGTCCAAGGCTTATATAGTGTGTGTGATAGTCTGCAGCCCTGTGAGTGCAATCAGTGCAATGCATAATGGGAAGTGTAGTCCATAGTGACATGCAACAGCCTGTGTATTATGAGAGTCAATGTAATGAGAGTGCGACATCTGGTGGCAATCAGATGGAAATCCATGGACCAGATTCATGACAGTAGTGAAGTAAAAGATAAAGTTAATCAAAATAGACCTACACCAGTAAAGTACAGATATTTGAAAAAATGTACTTCGTTACTGCCCACCACTGACTGTTGGGTGTACTCTGCTGAAATAGTCCATGTCCTTGGTTTGCAGACTGCAAACTTGTTGGCTGTCTGATAAACCTTGCAGCTGTGCTGTTGGTAACTTGCAGCACTGCACAGAGAAATGGACTTGCTTCCAAGTCCACTGGTTCTGGAGGTCCCAAGTTTTAAGTATGGTGATCACTAGATTATAAATTAGTGCATCTTCCCATTGTCATGGCCAGGAAATCTCTTCTTCCTGTTAGTTCAGCGTGGCATATGTGGGTCCCCTGATTCCACCAAGGGTTAAGAATCTTCTTCCTTCAGTTTTGCCTGGTCTCCTGGTCACTCTGGGTGTTCCTCATCCACCATCTCTGCCAACACTGCAGAGGTCTCCTGCTGCCCCGTCAGCTCTTCTGTGGTTTCTTCCTCCACCAGCTCCTCCCTGGGGGGTTCCAGCTTCTTCCCGTTGGTCATCTGCTTCACCATCATAATCTCCTCCACCAGCTCCACCAGGTTCTATTTGGAAGTATGTGCAAAAGCTTTGCATATTTCAGTTTGGCTATTACCATTCTTCATGGTAGACACTCTCAAGGTCTATCAGATTGGATAGTGCTTACTCTTCTGTTAAAAGAGTTACATTTTTGTCCACATGCTGTCAGAAAACCTTACTTGCTATTTAGCAAAGCAAACTCTAAGCAAGCTATCATATGCTTTTAAGACAATAGTGGCTTCTGTGTGGCCTGATTTTTATAGCACTGCAGAGATGATTGTCTGTCCAACGGGTTCTCCCATCTCTGCAAGGACTTTTGGAAATCTTCCAGAATGACCACTGGGTTCTAGTCAAAGTCTTGAAAATCATTTGTTATCCTTGCCCTCATCTGTTCCTTGCCACAATTTGATCTCAGTGATCAACAGGCAGTTCCTAAGACTTCATGGCTTGGTTTTTGTCCTGACAATGCAGTGTATATAAGTAGGGTTGGGTACTGAACTTGGTACTTTTAAGGGTACTGACAGAATTATGTTGGTATTGCAGAGTACCAATTTACATTAAATCAATCAGTGCTCATCAATCAACCAGCCAATAAGTTCCACATTTTGGCACATGAGGACGAATCTGGGATGCAGATAACGCTATTATTTGCAATATTTGTAATTCTAAATGCAAGGCTGGCCATGTCAACACATCTAACCTCAGGAAGTGCCTAATCAAACACAACATGTATTTTTTTTTTTTTTTTTAAAGATTTATTTTTGGCCTTATTATTATAGGACAGATCACTAAGGACAGGAAGCGAAGTGGGAGAGAGAGAAGGGGGTAGGGTCGGGAAAGGTCCTCGAGCCGGGAATCGAACTCGGGACGCCCATTGCACAACGGCGCTGTATGTCTGCGCACTGGCCACAAGGCTATTGGCGCTGACCAACACAACGTATTTAAAAGCTCAAGAGTGGCAGCCTGATCTCCCACAGCAAAATAGCAAAAGTAGCTGCAGTTAACACACCTGCAGCCAGTTCCAAAGTTGAACCCCTGGACAACAAAACATTAAGTGAGGCATCAAGACAACTTCATCATCTTCAGATAATTAATTATCCTAGCTAAGTTGTTGTTGAAGAAAAACAATTCACTGTGATGATTGCTGTTAACATAACATTTTTACTAGCGTCAGTTAACACTTCTAGTTAATGGATCAAAATTCTGTACCACGCTATTTATGTTGAACTAATAGTAACGTTATGTGAGATGAAAAACCCTGAACCAAAAATACTGGGTGGCATGTTTGGCACAAATGCTGAATAGTAGCACAAAAGCTCTACAATGTTAAAATGGTCTCCAGCAGGTCTGGAAGGATACAGACTATCGTCGTGTGATTTAGGAAAGCTAGCCTCGCCAAGCCTGTCCTCAAAGAATAGCAGAAACTTTTTGGTAAGTTGTAAACTGAATAAAAATCTGAATAAACCAAAAAATGTTTTTACTATGTATGTTTTTGTTTGTGTTCTTAAAGGCCTTCCTGAATATGCCCTCATCTTGGATGTCTGAACAAGATGGAACAGCCTTTTCCTAATGATAGTGCGCTTCCTTGAACAATACCCTGCTATTCAGGCAGCTTCAATAGACCCACGGCGATGGACAGAGACCGGTATAGATTAATGATTTTAAAAAAAAAGTCATAATAACCGATCATAAAAGTTGAATTAGAATGATTCTAAAACACAGTCATGTACTACTGGATTTCTTCTCCACTAGATTGGAAAGAGTGTCAGATGATGACGTGAGGAAGTGTGAGGACTTAATTGACACCATGAGGATCCTTTACAACTCTATGCTCTGTGTGTCATCTGACAGGAGTGCCACTGCAGGGTAGATCCCCCCTATCTTGGACAAACTTAAGAAGTAATTTAAGGTAAAGGAGAAAGATTCTGCTTTCAAGAGAAATATCAAGGAGAAGATCTGGACAGATCTCTCCCCATGCTACATGGTATGTTGCTCATTTATAATCATTAACTTGTTCTTGCTCTATAATCATTTACTTGTGCTTGTGCTTCTAACTATTCAAAATTAAAGTACTAGCAAATGTCAAATTGCTCCTCAATATGGACATTACACTGCATCCAGTGGCCCGCCTTCCATCGAGAAAACCTGTCTGGCTGGACCCGCCACCAGAGGAAATGACTGATATATCGGCATGGAGCGATGAGTAGGGCATCAGCAGTTGTTGTGAATTGCTCCCTTATAGCTGAGCCATTTGTCTGGCTTTGACCTTTCTCAAAGATATTGGTCAGCGCTGAACCGATTTCGGACAAGGCAGGGTCGATGTGCAGCCAACCTTGTCTGGTGGGGCCAAGCCACCAATCCGAACTGAGCTGTGGGCAACTAGAAACCATGCAGCACATTGTCAACGAGTGTCCACTGACTCATTTCAATGGTGGACTTGAGGTTCTACACCTGGCCGGACAGAATGCTGTTTTGTGGCTGGGCATGCAATGCAAACGCTAAGAAATAAATAAATGTACTATTGTGTATGCCTTATTAAAGGGTGGAGATGTGACCACAAAGGAAAATTTAGAAGAGCTGGAGGAGGATCGGATCACTGAAGACAGCATACCAGAAGTAGCTTCTTATGTAGTAAGTAGTACTTCTTGTTGTAATCACAATGCTTGATGAATTAATAATCATAAGATCATTTTGAAGACAGCTCTTGGGCAGCTCTTCGAAGACGAAGACCAGGCCCTGCTTGAAACAGTAAAGATAGACATCTTTGGATGGCACCTCACTCACTGAAAAGGCTAGAATAAAGTGCAGGTGTACAAGAGCTTTCCAGCAGTCCTAAGCTCAGTGGATCGTATCCTGTGGTGGTGGCAGAAGAGGGACCAAATGCCAATGCTGGACAGCTTGGCGAAAAAGTATCTCTGTATCCAGGTCTCTTCTACACTCTTCGGAGTGTGTGTTCTCAACAGCAGGGGACAATTGGATGCTTCTGCAGAGGTTAGGTACAGATGCCCTTCCCATAGGTGGATCAAACACAAGATGATGAAAGAGAACTATTGATTGACTGGTTGTCGTCATGTAGGTTGTTCTGTTGAAAAAAGCTGAGAGCTAACTGATGACAACTCTTTCAAGAATTTTTGACAGAAAGGGAAGAAGAGAGACTGGTCTGTAGTTTTTAACTGCTATAAGATTGAGTGTTGGCTTTTTGTGGGCATGTCCACATTCATCCAGATATATTTGAAAATGCCATTTTTAATGCTCTCGGTCCACACTAGCTTTTTAAACCATTTTCCAATGGTTTGCATTCACATAACCTTACTGTGTAAAACATCATAAACACTCTTTAAGATGATACAGAGAGACCAGTCATAATAAAGTTCTAATGCTATGTTCAGGCACAATTGTTTCTTAGAAAATATCCCACCACTCACTGGTGTGTTACCCACGTAGGAGGGGACGTTCTCGCAACCTTGCGCAACGTTCCCTAAAGGTTCTCTAAAGGTGACGAAAGTCTCAAACCTTTACAGAACATTAGGGACATTCCTAAAACGTCCTCTTTTGGTTGTAAAAGTGCTGGTGCTCAATGTTCCTCATATGACTTTAAGGGAACGTTATATTTTGGTTATTTTATGGTCAGATAAGAACGTTATAAAAAGGACATTAAGGTCATTAACAGAACGTTCTCATATGGTCCTCTGATGGTCATATAATAACGTTCCCAATATGACTTTAGGGGAATGTTCTATTTTGGTTATTTTATGGTCAGATAAGAACGTTATAAAAAGGACATTAAGGTCATTAACAGAACGTTGTCATATGGTCCTCTGATGGTCATATAATAACGTTCCCAATATAACTTTTGGGGGATGTTCTATTTTGGTTATTTTATGGTCAGATAAGAACGTTATAAAAAGGACATTAAGGACATTAAAAGAACGTTCTCATATGGTCCTTTGTTGGTCATATAGTAACGTTCCCAGTATGACTTTAGAGGGATGTTCTGTTTTGGTTATTTTATGGTCAGATAAGAACGTTATAAAAAGGACATTAAGGACATTAACAGAACGTTCTCGTATGGTCCTCTGTTGGTCGTATAATAACGTTCCCAATTTGACTTTAGGTGGATGTTCTATTTTGGTTATTTAATGGTCACAAAAGAACGTTATAAAAAGGACATTAACAGAACGTTCTCATATGGTCCTCTGTTGGTCGTATAATAACGTTCCCAATTTGACTTTAGGGGGATGTTCTATTTTGGTTATTTAATGGTCACAAAAGAACGTTATAAAAAGGACATTAACAGAACGTTCTCATATGGTCCTCTGTTGGTCGTATAATAACGTTCCCAATATGACTTTTGGGGGATGTTCTATTTTGGTTATTTTATGGTCAGATAAGAACGTTATAAAAGGACATTAAGGACATTAACAGAACGTTCTCATATGGTCCTCTGTTGGTCGTATAATAACGTTCCCAATTTGACTTTAGGTGGATGTTCTATTTTGGTTATTTAATGGTCACAAAAGAACGTTATAAAAAGGACATTAACAGAACGTTCTCATATGGTCCTCTGTTGGTCGTATAATAACGTTCCCAATATGACTTTTGGGGCATGTTCTATTTTGGTTATTTTATGGTCAGATAAGAACGTTATAAAAAGGACATTAAGGACATTAACAGAACGTTCTCGTATGGTCCTCTGTTGGTCGTATAATAACGTTCCCAATATGACTTTAGGGGGATGTTCTGTTTTGGTTATTTAATGGTCACAAAAGAACGTTATAAAAAGGACATTAAGAGAACGTTCTCATATGGTCCTCTGTTGGTCGTATAATAACGTTCCCAATGTGACTTTAGGTGGATGTTCTATTTTGGTTATTTTATGGTCAGATAAGAACGTTATAAAAAGGACATTAATGATGTAAACAGAACGTTCTTATATGGTCCTCTGTTGGTCATATAACATTACCAATATGTCTTTAGGTGGATGTTCTATTTTGGTTATTTTATGGTCACATAAGAACATTACAAAAAGGACATTAAGAACATTAAAAGAATATTCTTAGATGGTCCTTTGTTGGTCGTATAATAATGTTCCCAATATGACTTCAGGTTTATTAATTACAATCAAATAATACAAGTAAATCCTAATGTTGCATTCACACTATATCGTATGATGTGAACGCACCTTTACTATCTGTCATGTCCCAATATTTGTGGACCATTGGATAGCGGTTTAAACCAATCACAAATGTCCTGGGCAGTATACGCCCCTATAGCGGGAGCAAAGGGGAGGGACATTCACCTATCCCAGCATCTGTTGATGCAGACTGAGGACATTTGGCGGGCTTTTTGCAGCAAGCAGCAACAGCTTCTATGGTGAGTAACGTTATGTTTGCTAATTTGATTGTATGTCAGTCAAGTACTACTTCATCTCAGATTGTAACATGTTATGTTGATATGTTTAGTGAAGGGGGTCCCAACCTGCAGACTTTAGTTCCAGACCTGCTCCAGCCACAGCTGTCTGAAATTATGAAGTGCTACCTAAGAGATTAATTAGCTGCTTCAGGTGTGTTGGATCAGGGTTGGAGTCTCTTGATGTGTGTGAAAAGTTCTTAAACTTTTTTTTTTGACAAGATTTCAATTATTAGGTCTGAGATTGTTAATTACAATTTAGATCTGTCAGTTTCCCCTCTGTGTTCTGCCATCTTCACTCACTTTGAACCATTATCACTTGCTGCATTGGCTGATATTGTGGGTCAGTTGAAAACAATTAATTTGTCCTGGTGATAGGATTCCATCATTGCTTTTTAAAAAAGCTTTTGATATTATTGGGTCTAGTCTTCTAAAACACAAGTCTGGTCACTGGCACGGTGCCCCTTTCTCTGAAACATGCTGTGGTTCAGCCTCTTCTTAAAAAGCCAAATTTAGATCAAGAGATTTTGTCTAATTTCCGTCCAACTTCTAAGTTGCCATTTCTAGCGAAGGTTCTTGAAAAGTCTGTTTTCAACCAATTACAGAGTTTTCTGGACCAAAATTTGGCTCTAGAAGTGTTTTAATCAGGATTTAAATCCAATCATATTACAGAATCTGCTCTTTTAAGAGTTTTAAATGATATTTTTTTATTTAGTGACTCTGGTCATTCTGTTGTCATTTTATTATTAGATCTCACTGCAGCCTTTGACACCATAGATCATGAGATTTTAATTTCACATCTTGAGAATGTTGTAGGCATCCATGGTACTGCTTTAGCTTGGTTTAGATCATTTTTGGCAAATAGAATTTTTCTGCTAACCTACTGTAGGCCAGACCTTTTCTTCACTTGCTCCATTGACTTGTGGAGTTCCACGGGGATCTATAGTTGCTCCAATGCTATTTGCCCTATATATATTACCACTAGGATCTATCTTTCGCAAGTATGTAATTTCCTTTCATTTCTTTGCATATGACATGCAAATATATCTGCCTGTGGGAAAAAATACTGCGACAACATTGGATTCCCTTAGAGTCTGTTTATGGGAGGTTAAAGTCTGGTTATCAAATAACTTTTTTAACTTAAATGAAAGCAAAACCGAACTTGTGTGTTTTGGAGAATCTGCTATGAGTGATCTCTCTAGTCTAGGAGAGTTGTCTTCCTACTATAAACCAGTGGTTAGAGATCTTGGGGTAATGTTAGATTCCTCCTATATTTTGATAAACATAAACTCCATGGAGAAATCAGCATTTTTTTTATTTAATACTACTGACTAAGGTGAAACCATTCGTATCTTGTAAAGATCTGGAGATGTTGATCCATGCTTTCATGTTCTCAATACTTGACTATTGTAAATCACTCCATATTGGCGCTTCCCAAACATCTTTGAGGCAACTGCAAGTAGTCCAAAATGCAGCAACCAGACTTTTATCTGGGACCCGTAAATTTGATCACATCTCTCCCACTTTGGCCTCTTTGGGTTGGTTACCAGTTTTAGCCAGAGTTGATTTTAAACGTTTCATTTTTGTTTATAAGAGCCTAAATGGATTAGCTCCATCATATCTTTCTGAGCTTCTTCAGGCCTATAAGCGCCTTAGATCTGCAGACAAAGTGAAGGGGTGATAGGGCCTTCTCAGTAGCTACCCCCAAATTATGGAACAACCTACCACTTCATATCAGATCTGCTCCTACATTAGGCTCTTTTAAAAGTTTAAAAATGCACTTCCTCTCTATAGCCTTTGCGAGTGAAGAGGGTTGAGTTTTTGTTTTGTTTTTTTATGGTTTCGTGTCATTGTTTCATGTTTTTTTTTTTTTTTTACTAAAATGTTTTATTAACGTTTGTACAGCACTTTGGTGCAACTCTTTGTTGTTTGAATAGTGCTATAGAAATAAAAATGAACTGAACTGAACTGATCTCCAGGAACAGGGTTGGACACCTCTGGTTTAGTGGATTTGCATAC
This sequence comes from Cirrhinus molitorella, assembly GCA_033026305.1. Lineage (NCBI taxonomy): Eukaryota > Metazoa > Chordata > Actinopteri > Cypriniformes > Cyprinidae > Cirrhinus > Cirrhinus molitorella. The sequence continues at coordinate 7,079,994 of CM065126.1, read as the reverse complement.
TTTTAAGCACAACTGGTAACTAAAAAGTAAGTGAAGTGATTTGTAAATATTGTTATTTATGCTTTTTTTTCAGGCAGCAGAAGAACAACTGTGCACATCTCTTGAAGATAGAACCAGTAACTGATACACACACTGACACTGTACAGAATTAAGCATTCATATAAATATCTTGCTGTAGTTACTTTTTCCAAGTATTATGACATATTTTGATTCTGTGTACGTTTTCATGGCAATAAAGCCAATTTGAATTAAATTAAATTGATTAAGCTCTCTCTGCTTCTTCTCTCCCTTGTTGCTTGAATTGGTTCTACAGACCTAGTACCACTGTAAACAAAGTACTGCAGTAACATTGAAATTTGATCCCCTAAAGTTTTCTTTAATGTTACTAAAGGTTCTAAAAATATTCAGAAATATGATAGAAGGACCTAAATAGAACCAGAAATTTATTTTCAAGGTTAGTCCCCTACAAGGGCTTTAAAATATTATGGGAATGTAGTTTAGAGAACTAGAGGGAATGTCCCGAGAACATCCTGAATGTTTTGTGAAGGTCCCCCAAATGATGTCCTCCAACCCTTTAAAAAACTCCACATCATGACCTTCTCAGAACGTTGTGGGAACATTACTAGGCAACGTCCTTAAAACCAGCAGGGACATTTTGAGGACGTTCTGGAAACGTCAAACTTCATGGTGCCCTAAACGTCCTAAGAACGTCTTGAATGTTCTGTGAAGGTCCCCCAAATAACGTCCTCCAATCCTTTAAAGAACTCCACATCATGACTGTCTCAGAACATTGTGGGGACGTTACTAGGCAACATCCTTAAAACCAGCAGGGACGTTTTGAGGACGTTCTGGAAACGTCAAAATTCATGGTCCCCTAAACGTCCTGAGAACGTCCTGAATGTTCTGTGAAGGTCCCCCAAATAACGTCCTCCAACCCTTTAAAGAACTCCACATCATGACCGTCTCAGAGCGTTATGGGGACGTTACTAGGCAACGTCCTTAAAACCAGCAGGGATGTTCTGAGGACGTTCTGGAAACGTCAAACTTCTTGGTCCCCTAAACGTCATGAGAACGTCCTAAATGTTCTGTGATGGTCCCCCAAATAACGTCCTCCAACCCTTTAAAGAACTCCACATCATGACCGTCTCAGAACGTTATGGGGACGTTACTAGGAAACGTCCTTAAAACCAGCAGGGATGTTCTGAGGACGTTCTGGAAACGTCAAACTTCTTGGTCCCCTAAACGTCATGAGAACGTCCTAAATGTTCTGTGATGGTCCCCCAAAAAATGTCCTCCAACCCTTTAAAGAACTCCACATCATGACCGTATCAGAACGTTATGGGGACGTTACTAGGCAACGTCCTTAAAACCAGCAGGGATGTTCTGAGGACGTTCTGGAAACGTCAAACTTCTTGGTCCCCTAAACGTCATGAGAACGTCCTAAATGTTCTGTGATGGTCCCCCAAATAACATCCTCCAACCCTTTAAAGAACTCCACATCATGACCGTCTCAGAACGTTATGGGGACGTTACTAGGAAACGTTCTTAAAACTAGCAGGGATGTTCTGAGGACGTTCTGGAAACGTCAAACTTCTTGGTCCCCTAAACATCATGAGAACGTCCTAAATGTTCTGTGATGGTCCCCCAAATAACGTCCTCCAACCCTTTAAAGAACTCCACATCATGACCGTCTCAGAACGTTATGGGGACGTTACTAGGAAACGTCCTTAAAACCAGCAGGGATGTTCTGAGGACATTCTGGAAACGTCAAACTTCATGGTCCCCTAAACGTCATGACAACGTCCTGAATGTTCTGTGATGGTCCCCCAAATAACGTCCTCCAACCCTTTAAAGAACTCCACATCATGACCGTCTCAGAACGTTATGGGGACGTTACTAGGCAACGTCCTTAAAACCAGCAGGGATGTTCTGAGGACGTTCTGGAAACGTCAAACTTCATGGTCCCCTAAACGTCATGACAACGTCCTGAATGTTCTGTGATGGTCCCCCAAATAACGTCCTCCAACCCTTTAAAGAACTCCACATCATGACCGTCTCAGAACGTTATTGGGACGTTACTAGGCAACGTCCTTAAAACCAGCAGGGATGTTCTGAGGACGTTCTGGAAACGTCAAACTTCATGGTCCCCTAAACGTCATGACAACGTCCTGAATGTTCTGTGATGGTCCCCCAAATAACGTCCTCCAACCCTTTAAAGAACTCCACATCATGACCGTCTCAGAACGTTATGGGGACGTTACTAGGCAACGTCCTTAAAACCAGCAGGGATGTTCTGAGGACGTTCTGGAAACGTCAAACTTCATGGTCCCCTAAACGTCATGACAACGTCCTGAATGTTCTGTGATGGTCCCCCAAATAACGTCCTCCAACCCTTTAAAGAACTCCACATCATGACCGTCTCAGAACGTTGTGGGGACGTCACTAGGCAACGTCCTTGACAACAGCAGGGACGTTCTGAGGACGTCCTGGGAACGTAACATTTCTAGCGGGGTAAGGAGTCTGTTCTTCGTACCTGGATTATGTAGCTACTTTTGGATTTTACTGTTGTTAATTTGACATGATCCAGGATTGTTAGGTTCTTTGAAACTCCTGAAATTGCTGTTATAGCAACATATCCATAAACTCAAACCTGCTTGGAAGCAGGCTTATTTCACGTAAATAGGATTAGATTGCGCCTTTATAAGGAGAGGTGATACAGGAAGTCTGTCCCAGCCTGTGTAACGTGAGAGAGATGAGACAGAGTAAGAATCTACATGCAAGCACAAGTTTAATTGGAACACCAACACAGATAATCCAAACTTGGAACAAAAGTACAAACCACCTATAGGTAACAGGAGACCAATCACTTGGGCCAGAGACCTAAGTGGTGCTGATGAGTAGGCCGGAACTGGAAGAGCAGGATGCCAGGGCGGAGCTAGAAGCCACAGCAGAGCTGGAGACCAGGGCAGAGCAGGAAGCTGGGATGGAGCTGAAAGGACTGAAGACCCCATAGCAGAGCGGAAAATCACTACAGTAGAGCAGACAGGTCCCAAGATCCCCAAAACAGAGCAAAAGTCCACTGCAGTGAAGTAGATGGGACCGCAGATCCCAACGTTGAAGCAGAAGGTCACTACAGCAGAGCAGACGGGAAATATGTTTTAATTTGCATTTTAAAACTAGTGTAGGAAATGGCAAATGTAAATTATATAATTGAATTTTCGTTTTGCTCTAAATGTTGCATATATGTATGGGAAAATGTCAATTTAAATACAGAAATACATTGCCATTTTACATACTACACTTCATATTGAATACTGCTACCCATAATCTTCCATATTTATACACCAACTAAAGCTACAGAGTGCTGTAATAATATCTTGCCACATGACCAACATAAAGATATATATATATATTTTTATATGGAGCTTTTGGAATTCAACAGACATTGTTAATTTCTTAGAATTGGTGTAAATTTTATATGTATTTTGAAGAGTGTATTTATTATGTATTGATTACTTGTTTTATATTTTTTAGGGTGACAATTTTATCATCAGTCCAGGGACTGCAGATGCAAAATAGCTTTCTGGCTAATTCTGGCACATTGTACATTTATGTATTATTGATGTGCATTGTCCCTGTCAAATAAACCTGAAATAATAAAAAAATAATACAATAATTGTGGGATAGTCAGGATCCTGTAGCCCAGTGTGATTATTATTATTATTATAGAGAGATACAGTTTTTGCTGCAAATGAATTGTTTACCTGCCTAATGGAAAGAGCTGTTTGCCATGCCGTTCGCTAAGCAAACTACTGAAACAACTTTATCTCCATTTTGATTTTTGTTTTCTGTTTTGTTTTTGTTGTTGAGTAGAATTCTTTGCTGTATTTTTTGCTCCTAAGTTCCATATATTTAGTCTTTTTAAACAAGATTTTATTTAATATAAGTAACAGGCATTATACTGTCCCTATGGAGCCTAAATTTCACTGTCCAGCTGTACTAATCAATTCTACATGTCTTTTTGAAGAACCTAATTAGACAGAATATAATTAGCACTATTAGATCTTCATTTGTCATTTGATGGTGGATGTAATGAGCAAGATACAAAGAACAGACCCTAGATCACACTCAAAATTGCCATTCCATGTATGGTCTAACACATAGCTGAGTCATCATCTTTTGTCGTAGAACAATGCAGAAATATAAGATGAGTATTATGCAAAGTTGTATATACAGTACATATCTTTTTAGGCGCAACATGCAGATACAATCATAGATGTGTCTGGGTACAATATGCATCACAACATAACATGCATCATCATTTTCAAATACCTCCATTTTCATAGTCCATACTACAGTGTGAAAGCTGCATTTTCAAATATATCCACTTGAGAGAGTATTTTCAAAAAGCACTGTTTTCACTGGACTCTGTATAGACGAAAGGCTAAAAGTATCTGGATTAAAGTGCAGCCTGAAGAGAGGTTAAATGCAGTGGGAAAGGTTGCCTGTAGTGAAAGATGTGCTGATAAGGTGAGTCAGCACAGGTAACAGTGTGGGTGAGATCGCCTTTAGTAGGTGGTAGGGGATCAGACATAGGACAACTGGCACAGAAATTTTGGAGACCTTGTTCTCTGTAAGGGGTGAGAAAGAAGAGTGGAAATGTGTGGGTGGAGGTTGGTTGCAGAGAACTGGTTGCTGATGGATGCCATCATCAGTTATACGGCTGGCAAATGCATCAGCAGTCAGAGAGGAAGTGGGAGGTGGTGGAGGGGGACCGAGTAGAGAGGAGAATGTTGTGAACAGTTTCCGAGTGTCAGGAGTCAGTGTTCGGTAGAAAACAGCATGTGTTTGTTTGGGCTCATTGAGACCTGTGAGCCTTCCGTATGAACTGATCACTGAATGGTTCTCACGGCCTCATTTCCATCACCTATGCTTCATTTCCTGTTTGTATGTCCAAATGACCGGACCGTTCTTTCACTCACTGCAAAGTCTCATTAGCTGAGCTACGTTTCCTGAGTTTCCTGGTATTGTATTTTTGATTATGGCTCTAATCTGCAGTTCTTTTTTTTTTTCATTACATTTTGGATTTGGTTGCCTGTTTTTTTGGGTTGCTCATGTGTTTTGACTAGTTCTTTTTTTTTTTACTTAAACTCAATATTTTGTGCCTGAATCAATATATACTTAAAATGCACATGTATATGTATATGTGATAAACACAATAAAACATTGTTCTTTTTTTAACAATGGAGGGTTTTTGAATGTAACAGCGAAACATATAGATGAGCCTATATTTAAGTTGGCTTGAGACCATGCTAACAACATGTTAGTAACTTGCTAATCATGCTAGCAATATGTTAGCAACTTGCTAATCATGCTAGAAACATGCTAGTAACATGCTAATCATGTTAACAACATGCTAACAACTTGCAAATCATGATAGTAACATGTTAACAACTTGATAATCATGCTAACAACATGTTAGTAACTTGTTAGTAACTTCCTAAAACTCACGAATAAAACTGGGAAAAATTCCATAGACTTACATTGATGGAATGTTCAAGGACATGCTAGCAACATGTTAACAACTTGCTAATCATGCTAACAACATGTTAGTAACTTGCTAATCATGCTAGCAATATGTTAGCAACTTGCTAATCATGCTAGAAACATGCTAGTAACATGCTAATCATGTTAACAACATGCTACCAACTTGCAAATCGTGATAGTAACATATTCTAGCAACTTGCTAATCATGCTAGAAATATGCTAATAACGTGCTACTCACACTAGCAACATGCTAATAACTTGCTAATCATGGTAACAACATGTTAACAACTTGTTAATAATTCTAAAAACATTCTAACACGTTAATCATGCTAGCAGCATGCTAGTAACATGCTACTCACACTAGCTACATGCTAGTAACTTGCTAATCATGCTAGCAACATGTTAACAACTTATTAATAATTCTAGAAACATTTTAACAACATGCTAACCATGCTAGCAATATGCTAATGACATGCTACTCATGCTAGTAACATGTTAGCAACATACTAGTGACATGTTAATCATGCTAGAAACATGTTAGCAGCTAATCATTCTAGCAACATGCTGGTAACTTGCTAATTATGTTAAAACATGGTAATGACATGTTAATCATGTTCGAACCATGCCAATGACATTCTAGAAATGTGCTAGTAACTTGCTAGTGACATGCTAATCATGCTAAAAATGTGCTAGTGACATGCTAATCATGCTAGAAACATGCTAGCAACATGCTAATAATGCTAGAAACATGCTAATTACATGCTAATCATACTAAAAACATGCTAGTAACTTGTTAATAATGCTAACAACATGATAGTAGCTTGCTAATCATACTTGAAACATGCTAGTAACTTAAGCATGCTAACAACATGCTAGTTAAAACTACTTTAAATTTCAATATTTCAGACCAAAAACCGTCAAACTTAAAACTTTTAAAACTTTAAATGTTCTAAACTTTGTAAACTTATTATTTATTTATTTATTTATTTTTTTTTTTTCAAATTGTCTTGACAAACTTTTTTATTTAGTTATATTTATTAAGCTTCTTTCCCACAGCTCAAAGTCACTTTACAATAGAATATAGAATGAATCCTTTAAGAGGAAGAAAAAACCTGCTTTGATTTTTCCGTTGGGATTTGATACAGAAGCTGAGGACATGCTACGAAGGGAGTGCTCCAGTGTATTGGTAAAGACATTTACGACTAATGCATAATGCAAAACAATATGGACAAAATGACATTATAAGCACAATGCCTGGCATCAATGAGTTTATTAAACAACCTGTGGGGGGAGCCACATCCTGCCCTTCCTCGAGCCCACGAAACAAACACATCAAACTCCTGCAGCGGGAAACAACCTGTTCACCGCTCCCACATTCCTGCAGCGATGATGGCGTCATGAAGTGTTCCTCGAACATCCCTGACATTCCGATACAGACATCAAACCCTCATCATCCACAGGACTGGACTCCAGACTCCCGACTCTTCTTACAGCAGGTGAGATGAGTTTTAGCACATTATCTAGTATGTCAAACGCAACAGTACATTAATAGCGTATTACGTATTTTATGAGCTTAGTTTGTTCATTTTATTTTGCATAAACATTATGATTTATAAAAACTTCATTTAATAAAAGTGTTAAATCATGAAGTCATAAAACCCTGTGCAAAAACAGCTCCCACGTTGTATTTTAGTGCTTGTGTTGCTGTGTATTAACGTAAGTTAGGTAGGCTGCTGGATTAAACTAAACACATTGCTCTAAGTGTTTTATGGCTGCTTGTAATTGCATTTTAAATAGTTGCTTTTTCAGTACCACTTCAAAACACATTTCCGGAGAGGTATGTGAACTGCATGAGCTCTGACTGGAGTTGAGCCAATGAAAGCAGAATGAAATGTTCTCGCATGTTCAGCAATGATGTAACTACAGGTGTTATGTTGTTGCTTTGATTTGTTAACCCATGTAGTACCATCATGATGTTGGAAATCTACTTGGTAATGACAGTTGCTGCCAGTGCTGTTTCTCAGGAGGCAGAAGAGCCTGTGTCATATACGGCAAGTGTATTTACATAAAACCATAAATTATTAAGTATGTAGTTTTGTTATTGCAGCTCAACTATATTTTAAATTGACAGGTAAAACATTCTTAGTGATTTTTTTTTGTTTTACTCACAGCAGTGCACAGAAGGCTATGAATATGATCCCATTAAAGAGGTATGCAAAGGTAATCAAATGATATTGTTGATATAATATTCTCTCACTGGTCTTTTATGGCCAACAGTTGTCCTTTTGCCTATTTTCACATCTCTGAGAAAGTGATTCTAAAGCCTAATGCCAGTTTTCCGTCCATGTTTATGAACAGATATTGATGAGTGCGCTCTTGTCTCTGATGCCTGCAAAGGGGGCATGAAATGCATAAACCACTATGGCGGCTACCTCTGCCTCCCTCAGAATGCCCAGATTTTTGTCACTAATGGAGATGAATCATCCCAGCCCACAGACCCTATTCCCCAAACCCCCGTTAACCCGCTGAACCCCACTAACCCACAGACCTCACAAACACGCACCCAGTCAAACAACAGAGGTGCAGCAGCTGGGGCCACACAGTGCTTGCTGGGTTTTTCACTGGATGAGCAAAACTACTGCCAAGGTAAGTCATCGTTATTAACACAACAGTATTTGTGGTAGCATTAGTCTCATTTATGGGCTGGGTAAGAGAAGTCTTTTTTTCCCCATCATTGATTTTCAGCAAACAGTGTGGTTAACAGTGCTAAATTTGTGAATTTTATTTAAAAAGCTTCTGAACTAAAAGTTATTTTGAGTCAGTAAACATACACATAATAAAATGTTATTTTCCTAGTATTAAAATGCATAAAAATCTATAACATAACATCATTCCAGTAAAGGTAAAATTTTTGGATAGATTCATTTTGTATATGCAAACTGATATTCAGGGCCATGCACTGACATTTCGGGTGGTGTGTACTCAACTGGTGCCATTGTGAACTTAATGCTGTGCCATTTACATTCAAAGCTATCAATCATTGTTTTAAACTAAAGCCTTGAATGTCTGTTGTCATATTTTATGAAGTCATCACCCTAAAAATACAATCTTTTTTGTAATATACCCTATAATTGTATACAAGCTACTAGACCGTTCCCGAAGGTGTGTGCCTTGCTTGTGTCTGGCATGTAGGAGAGCAGTTTTTACAGCAGTGAAAAAAAGTCTAAACTTCAACAAATATAAACTAAAGCCGAATATTTCAGTAGATAAAACATTTTGTGAATTTTGGAAATGATTACACATATCTTTTTTTAATACATGTGTATGAATAAACATCATGACGATTGCAAAAAATAGCCTAATTAGTTTGTTTTTTTCCATATCTGTCTCGTCAGGGCTAAAATTAGATTTAGAGCATTACACTAGCGTAATAATAATAATAATAATGATATTGATTATTTTGTCAGAACACTGAATTATGCTATTACTGATAACAGCCAGTCTATAGTTATCTAGGATCAGCTTAACATACATGGAACATTGCAGATTGAATGACAGCAATTGTCGAAATGGAGGTGTCCATCTGGCTTTTTTATGAACAGGAATTTTAGCATATAAAAGCAACTATTTTATAGTATATAAAAACAACTATACCAAAAGTTGCTAGGCAACAGAGACGCACATTTTCAACCTCGGGAAAAAGACGCAAATTTGAAATTATACAACGTCTGTAATGCGAATGGTCATTTTGACCGCTTTGGCCATTTAAGGTAGAAATACTTGTTTTGTAATTTTAATAAAATATCAATGTTAGTATGAAATATACACACATTTAAGAAGAGTCAAAGAATTATAGTTATGTGGGTTTTACTCCTACAAAGTTATTACATTGCAGAATTTAAAAAACGGTCAAAATGAGTGCCTTGGTAGTTCTAGTGTTAAATGCAAATGAGCTCTGCTCACCTCGCCCCTCTCTGCCATGGGGTGATGAGCAGTTCTCTGAGAGACTGTAAACTTTAGCCGCGGAACTTGCTAACTAGCACATTATTAGGAAAGGCGATTTGCAGAGATTCATAAAAAAAAAACGTTATTCTCAATTCTTCTGTAGGTGAAGATGGATCACAAATGCATTGCGTGAACAAACACATTTAAGTAGATTGTGGGGTGCATTCCCTTCAAAAACAAAAAAATAATTATTTGCGTCTTCAGCGGCTCAGATGTCAGTTGTTATATCCAACAAACAGAACACCTCAATCGCTTAGGGGACATTCTTGTCAGCACCCTCATCAGCTCCTGTAAAAAAGCACACTTCTCCTCAGCTCATTGTCTGGTCTACTTGTTGTTATACGGACCACTTACCTGCCTACCTACCTTCTGCCATTCTTTCCTGTGATTACCACCAGTGTTCCCCCTGTGTCTCCAACATCCTCTTCATCCCTGATCCATCATATCCATCTCCATCTGCGAAGACAGTAAACCTCTTCATTCTCCAGTGTTGCATTGCTCCATTGCTACTTACCCACTGCTACTTACCTACTTTCTCTGTTAAAATAAAATCACTGTATTCCCTGCTAATCCTGTCTGGTATTTCCATAACAGAAAACCAGACCAAACACCGTAGCATCAGTGCCATGGACTCATTTAGGGAGATGCACAACGGGCCCTGGCATCCACAGTAACACCAATGATCACACCAGTCCTGACACCCTACTTTGCCTTGGAGGAGGGCTGCAGTGGATTTTTTCTTCGATGCTCATTGGCTGTCAAGATGCAGCAGCAGAAATTTTCCACTCAGAAATCCAAGATTTCCTTTGTCATCTCTCTGCTACCAGGGCAAGTGCTCTAGTCCGCAAAAACGATTTGGAACCAGGATGGCCCAGTCACCCAGTCATTCAAAAGCTTCAGCATATCATCTCTGTATAATCTGTCCGTGTACCTTACCTAGGCAAGATCTATCCATTATCCATCCTGACCCAGATAGGTATTCTTTGTTAAAGTTAACACCCCCACCACTGGCATAAGAGTGATGCTTTCTCAGCAACAGGGGACTCCAGCCTTACTCCATCCATGTGCCTTCTTCCCCCAAAAGCTCATCCCGGCAGGAGAGAAATTATGATAATGGAAAAAGAGAGCTGTTGACCATCAAACTTGCCCTGGATAAGTGGAGGCATTGGTTGGACAGTTCCAGACATTCCTTCATGGTACTTACAGATCATAAGAATCTTGAGTACCTCAGAGAAGCCAAGAGATTTAACCAGCTTGTTGGGCACTCTTGTTTAACAGTTTTGACTTTTGAGATTTCCTACAGACCAGGTTGTAAGAATGCTAAGGAACATACCCTTTCTTTTCTCCATGCCCCAATGATTCTGATGAAGCTGCTTAGCCAATCCTTCCTTCCAAGTTCATAGTAAGTCCCATTTAATGGTCTCCTTAGAGTTTTTCCTCCTCCAATGCGACCAATCCAGCTCTGCCGGGATGTCCTCTTGGTCATACCTATGTTCAGCACTCTCAATGCACTCCTCTAATCTGTTCAGTACACACAGTTCTGTTCAAAATAATAGCAGTGTGTCTAAAAAAGGTGAGTAAAGCTCAAAATCATTATAATAGTTTTTATGTCAGTACACACAAATGCATTAGTAACACTGCACATTCTATTATAACTCAAAACATGAAGAAAATTTGTATCAGGTTTGTTATTTGTTATTTTCTTTAAAAAGTCATACATTTACTGTATAATCTGAAAAAATCATGAAGATTTAGCTTTGTTCTGTCTATCTGTGTTGCGTGGAGTCGATCAACTTCTGGCACCTGTGAACAAGTATTCTGGCTCAGAACGATTGTACTACACACCACAATTCCTCTACATTTCTTGGTTTTGCCTCAGAAACAGCATTTCCAATGTCACCCCACAAGTTTTCTATGGGATCATGGTCCATGGATTAGGCTGGCCACTCCACAACGTTAATCTTGTTGGTCTGGAACCAAGATGCTGCTCACTTACTGGTGTGTTTGGGGTCATTTTCTTGTTGAAACACCTGTTTCAAGGGTATTTCCTCTTCAGCATAAGGCAACATGACCTTTTTGAGTATTTTGATGTTCTCAAACTGCTTCATGATCCCTGAAATGTGATATAAAGACCCAGCACCGTAGTATGAGAATTCATGATGCTTGTGTCACCATGCTTTACTGTCTTCACAGTGTACTGTGACTTGAATTTAGTGTTTGGGGGTCACCTGACAAACCTGTCACTCTTCAGCATGTGTCATTATTTCAACAATGGGACTTTGCAGAGGCTTCTTGCCGATAGCTTGGCTTCACATAGGCATCTTCTAATTGTTACGGTACTCACAGGTAAATTAAACATTTCTTTGATAACCCAGGAGCTGATCATTGGCTGAGTCTTTGCCATTTTGGCTATTCTTCGATCTATTCGAATGGTAGCTTTTAGTTTTCTTCCATGTCTTTCTGGTTTTGGTTGCCATTTTAAAGCATTTGATATCATTTTAGCTGAGCAGCCTATATTTTTCTGCAGTTCTTTATAAGTTTTTGTCCTTTCTTATGAACTTTTTAATCCAAGTACACTGTTCTTCTGAACGTCTGTAACAACCATTTTACTGAGATTTTCAGAGAGAAATGCACAGTACAACATTTGCTACCTTCATCCTTAAATAAGGGCAACTTGTTTGACATCAGTTTTTTCACAGAATGATTTACCTCTAACTGAACTCCACACTGCTATTATTTTGAACATGCCCCTTTCAATTAATGATTCAGTTATACAGAATCAACAGCAGGCATATCATGACTGTTGGGTCTGTTGGTTTTCTATTACTCTAGTACACCTAGAAGTAAAGTAGTAAAGTATTTGCCATGTAGAAATCACACAGTCATTGATCTGGTTAGTGATGCTGGACTGCTATTATTTTGAATACAACTGTATATTTGTGGGCACTGGGCACCCAGGGGCCAGTGAAACCCTCTCGCTGCTTCAAGATTGCTTCTGATGGCCAGGAATGGCTAAGGATGTGAGAAGGTTTATCCAAGAATGTACCAAATGTGCCATCACCAAGACAAGTCGAACATACCTACTAGTTTACACCAGTTACACACAGAGATGTGGCTCACACGCGAGGATGTAGCATGAAAGCGCCCCAACCCCCTTAGATGTAAGGCTACATTTACACTGGTGCGTTTTTGTATACAAATGAAAGCAATCCTCATCCATACTGACGTTTCAGAAAAGATCTCTGTCCATACTACAGGACACGAAAAGTGCACATTATGGGATCATTCATGCACACTGTAGCATCAAGCTACATAAGACAATAAATAAGATTTATATTCTGCTTTTATTCAAAACTCACTTTAAACCACCAGCGGGTGTTTGTTATAACTTCCGTTTGCCGTTTAAGGGACTGTTCACATGTCACACCTAAAAACGCATGCTTTCTCCTTCTTTCGAAAGTGTTCTGTAGCCTGCGTTCCCATGGTGTCTGCCATTGCTAAGCAACCATGACCTGCGCTCTTCATGAAGACAGAAAAATTGAGCACGTCGCACTGCGTGTGCATCGCAAGCGCGTCACTTACTGAAATATGTTATGTCCTTGAGTCAGAACAGCGACTGTGGAAGAGAGGCATGTAATGTTATACATACCAGCAGACAGTGTTGGAAAGTGCAAGTGCTTGTCAGTAAATTAGTGGAAAATTAATAGAAATTATGATTCTGTCTGAGCTATGCATTTTAAAACAAACATGCACTAGTGTAAATGTAGACTAAAAGATGGGTAAACTGAAAACATTTTGAGCTTTATTAAAATTATTTACACTTATTTATTCTGTTGGATATTTAGTTCCTTTGTGCAGTGGCTTTGAGTCTGTGTAAATGTCAAGAAGCTGAAGAAATAAAACCAACTTTTTGAGATAATGTAATCTTGTTAAAATGTATTTCATAAAATTGGTATCGAAGAAAGTATCGTTCAGAAACCGGTGTCGAAGTCAAGGTATTGGTATCGGCACTGATATCGAAAATTTTGAAATACCCAGCCCTATTCTGGATGTGGTGGACAGATTCTCCAAGGCCTTCAGGTTAGTGCCATTATGAGGATTACCTACTGCAGTGGAAAGTGCAAATGTGAGAATCTTATTTAACCATGTCTTCAGAAACTTCAGCCTACCTGAGGATATAGTGTCTGACCGTGGTCCACAGTTTATCTCTAATGTCTGGAAGGCCTTCTTCAAGTTTTTGGGTGTGACTGTGAGTCTGTCTTCCAGCTGTCATCTACAGCTGAATGGGCAGATGAAATGTTCTGGCACCAGAACCAGAACTACTGGAAGCATTTTCTTGCCTGGGCCAACTACACGCAGAACCCCCTTTTCTGTGTGTACTATGCTTCCAGCCCCCTCTTCCTGTGGTCTGAGATGTCCCTGCTGTTGACTACTGAGATTGAGAAGGTCTGGGACTCAGCTCACCACCACCTCCAGCAAACAGTGTGCTGACAGAAGAGCCATGCTGATGTCCAGTGGACCAACACTCCATACTTTAACTCAAGCAGTAAGTGTGGCTCTTGATGAGAAAGCTGAGCTCCACATGCATAGGCCCCTTCAAGATCATCTGTCAGATTAACCCTGTCACTTACCAGCTCCAGGTGTCTGCAAATTACAGAATTCACTCATCCTGTCATGTATCATTACATAAGCCTTACCATAACACTGTTTCTAATCCTTCCACAGAGCCTGGTTCCCCCTCCCCCCACCTCAATGCCAGGGTCCTTGGCCCTCAGGAACAGGGGTACTGGGGTACTGGGGTACTGTCACGGTGTCACCAGGCTCCACCTGTACTCTCTCACTCTCTCACTCAATTCACAATCTCCTGAAAACTGATCACCTGCACCTCATCAGCTCCTGTATAAAAGCACATACTTCTCCCAGGCTCATTTTCTGGTCTACTAGTTGGTGTACAGACCACTTACCTGCATACTTACCTCCTGCGATTCTTTCCTGCGGTTACTTCCAGCATTCCAACAATGTCTCCAACGGCCTTCATTGTGTCTATTCATCCAAGTCTTCATCCCAAAGAAGTGTGTGCACTCTAGTGAATCCACGATCTCCCTCTTCATCTGCAAAGGCCGTAAACCTCTTCATCCAGTATTGCATCGCTCCAATACTTACCCACTGCTACTCATCTATTTTCTCAATGAATAAAATCTCTGTGTGTAATGTTCACTAATTCTGTCTCCAAGTCTGGTACTTTCATAACAATACTGTATATCATTATTAATCATTCATTCATCAATTCAATACCTGTGTACTAATGCAGATGGTTAATACCAGTTCCCAGAGACAGTGATCTTTCTACATACAACATATCACAAGTACAGACAACAAAAAAGAACCTAATTTCCAGGGGCTTTTTTTTTTTTTACCTTTATAAGGAGATAATTAGAATAATAAGACACTATAGAGCTGTTACCTATCAAATGAAATAAACATCAACAAAATCTTTACACTGCAGAGGTGGCATAAAAATGTATCCTAAGTGACATTTATTGCAGATGCATTTACACAGACTGTTTAATGCAGCTCAGAGGTGGCATGAATGTGTTTACATTGCAAGTTATAGTTGCAGATATGACTAGGGTTGGGGCGATAGACGATGCCACCGTCCATCACAGATGGCTAATACACATCACGATGTTGAGGCGGCATTGTGATTCCTCTCCACCCTCCCCCCGCAACCCACCACATCCCAATACTGTGTTCGGACAGAAAATTATGTGTTCTATAGAGCCCCTAAAGGGAATAAATATGATATGGGAAGAAAATATGTATTTTAATATTTTACCTCACAGTTATATCGTTGGGTAATTACACTGTGTATAAACTGCGGGCATCAGGGAGCTGATATAAATATGGGGGGCATTGAAACTTTTATTTTCAAGATTTGTGATCGCACATGCTCTGTGTATACTAGAGCGGCAGTACTTACCACACATTTTTACAAGATTAGATGTTTGTTAGTGGTGCTCAGGATCTGCAAATCATTCTGTTTATCTGGTAAGTGAAACTTTATGTACTATAATATACCAGGTGAAAGATTGTGTGTATTGTTAGTGAGATGCATTTACATTGTGACTGTGCCCCAGATGCAATCAACAGGAACAGTCTGTAAAGGTGTGAAGCAAATGGTCCATAACAAAAGAATAGTAGTCCCCAGGAACTTCTTCTAGATTACAGGATCTCCAGTAGGAGGTCCTGACAGTATCTATTGTTTCTAGCCATTTGTCTTTAGGTATAAAGTTCTGTTGTTGTAGACAGAACTTTGGGAGAAGCTATGCAGAAGCTACAGAGAACTTAGGAAGAAGCTAGGACCCTTACATGGGTCAAAATGCTAGAAGACTGGCAAGCTAACATGGCTGCTTGAAGACCTGATACACTGCTGCACCAATAAATTATTCTCCCCACAAGAACTCTGGTCAAGCTTACTTATTTTATGTATTAGAGAAATCTGATACATTGGCGAGCCACCCAAATACAGCAGAATCTAACACAGGCTACCGCTAGCAAGCAGCTAACCATGTTTAGTGGTTCATATTATTTTATTAGAATGCATTATTTGTTTTCTGTGCCTTTCTAAATACAGACATCAACCATCTCAAAGGAGCCAGTGCTGCATCCATGTGCTTCATGAAGATGTGAGGGGTGTGAGATAGTGCTATTGGAATGCTTCGCCCCGAAAGCAAACCTCAGGAACTTGCAGGATCAGAGCAATTTGATCAGCAGCTGCTCACAATGTGCACCCCTTTGAGAGCTGACCATGCATACTTTGCTCCTAAGTAGTGTGCACACAAATTGAGAGTAGATGATGTAGAGTGGGCAGGGAGGTATACAGTCTAAACAACTTCTCACCGTAGTAACAGTAATAGTAATAGTAATTTGCATCATAAATGCAAATTGGAAGAGATCATGGTTTGGAACAAAAAAATAAGAAAGTCTTTAAGAAAGGACTTGTTTCTGGACCAGGTCTTTGCCCATGAGGGGGTGGAGAAGGCCATGTAATGTTGGGATTTGAACCAATGATGAAATTGTTGGTTCATCATGCAGTGACAAGGAAACTGAAAAAAAACTTTAATCCAGTAAATCAGGTTGAATCCATCAGTCTGTACTTACACTTTGGACTTTGGGTTTCATGTAGAGTGATTACCAAATGAGTGTTCCTCTTTTCGTGTTTTAATTAATTATTTCATGATACTCGTCAATGGCCCAGTCCCATTAACTGCATTTGAATTTATGGCTTTTTTAATCGGATTGTTTTATTTCATGTGATAAATTACTTATTTGCTAGCTTGCCATAACCATGGTATGTATTGATCAGTCTGTGTGATTGTGTATGTTTGGGCAGATGTAGATGAATGCTCTCAAGGCCTACACACCTGCAGTGCAGACCAGATCTGCTACAACACCAGAGGCTCCTTCACTTGTCAGTGTCATCCTGGATACCAGAAATATGGAGAACAGTGTGTGGGTGAGTTCATACTGCAATATTAATTAAAGCATCCTACTAATATAAACCAGCATTATATACAATAATTATAATCCTATAATAAGTATATATAAATCTTGATGGTAAGTGGTGGTTAGGACTGTTTTGGGCTAAAAACAAACAAACTGGTCTTTTTGGTCAAATTCAAAATTCTTGGCTAAAAAATAAGTAAATAAAACATATATGGATATTTTTCGTAGCTGTTATTAATAAGTGTTGGGTAACAATAGTTCTCAGCATTTCTGTCAGGCTTTCCTAGCATATAACTAAGCTGCATGTGTGTAAACCTCTTTGCAGATAGAAATGAGTGTATGCTATCACACTACTGCATGCACAGATGTGTGAACACTGCTGGCTCTTATTATTGTGAGTGTAAAGATGGCTACCAGCTTGCAAGCAACAACCACAGCTGTGTAGGTGAGTCAAAAACCTAAACTTCCTTCTTATCTGCACAGCTTTGCTCAAGAGCGTGTGTATGTTTAATGGAATTCAATGGATATTCTTCAGTATCTCTCTCTAAACTTCTGTTTTGCATTTGCTCTCACCCTCTGGTGGTCAAGGCCTGTACTTCGTAACATATACTGTATTTTTAAAGTACATGTCTCTCTTTGTAAGCAGCACTTTATATTGAGCCAATAAATGAAAACATTGCAAGGTGTTATAGGGGATTGTTGGTCTTAATCTGAAAAATATTAAAATGTCAAATAGCAGTCTGTGTTTTAAGTGCTTTCAAGTCATTATTGGGCAATATACAGGAAGCTTCTTATATTTAGAGTAGTATTTATTATCTTTTTGCTCTTGTTATCACTCTTAATACCATAAAGTGAAATAGATGTCTGTACAATATAAGGGCAAGAAAGCCTAGCTGATAAGAGTCTGTCATGTTAGCATGCCTCACAGTTCTGCCAAGAATTTGATATTAAATATTTAACAAAGGAATTTAAAAGATCTCCCAGGGTGGACAGGAGAAAGAGGAGCTTCAAATTAAAGGTGAATCTGTTAGCACAACATATTTCAAAAGCAGAGAGACCAGTTGGAATTGATCCCAGGGTTTAGTGAAACAGGCAAATGCTGTAGTGCCCACCCTCTATGTTGATGTAGGGGGATCTTTCAAAGGTATAATTTGCAACTCCACATTGTTCAGCTGTTTTGAGGACACTAAGGAATGTGAAACTTTAGCCTGATACCTAACTTCTGAATCAAAGCTTGAAGATCTTTGCCAATAAAAATTGTTCTTTGATCAACAACATGATAAGGAATTCCTCAGCAAGGAAAGGTTTCTTGCAAAAGTATTTTAACACATGCACTCCATGGAAATTGAAGAACATACTGATAAGAATGGCTCCTGGGACCAGTACAAGCACACCGAATATGTGTCCAGAGTCCTGTAGTTCTGTCTGCAGGGAAGGATTTCATTAAGCCTCATGATGAACATGTTTCTTTTACAGGCAGCTCAACTAATGCATGTGGTGCCCAACTATAACTAAAATATCTGACAATTAGAAGTACACTCAAGAATGACTGTATATTTACAACTGGTGTACTCTATATTACAGCATATGTGGATACCTGCTTCTATTTAAAAATACACTTGTTTCAGTAATGTAAATTCATTCAACCATCTATCCTCTTTCAACTTTGTTGCATCAGTTTGTAGCTGCAAAATGACAGTGCTCTTGTGCTCAAAGTAGGGTCCATACAGAAATTGTTTACTAAATTGGAATAACTTGACTGGCCTGCACACCCACTCACCCAACATGCTTGACCTGATGCTAATACTGATGCTCTGTATGATATAATACCACTCTGTTATGTTTACAAGTGCACACATTACAATTTGATCTCTTAGCAAAGGGAGAAAGACCAAAAACAACAAAGATGATCAACCACAGGCAGAATATTCTGTCTTGTTGTGAAGTTTGTGAGTTTGATTTTCTGCAGGGAGGAGTAAAGTGTGGTCTGCTTTGATTTAGAAACACTGGACTCAGTGCTAAGTTTTGAGCATCATATCTCAGTTTGTGATGTTCCTTATCTGTAAATTGTTTTGGATAAATGATAGAAGAGTTTATCCATCAAGTGAAGGAGGGAGAGCCAGGAGACTGGATGGGACCAGCAAAGAAGGCTGAGACAGGAAGGTGTATGGAGGGGCCAGGGTACTGGACAGAACTAGCAGAGGAGGAATGGTCAGGAAACTAGTTGGAAACAGAGTCCCACCCCACATAATCATAACCACCAGTAGGTGACAGTAAGTGTTAATGAATAATAATTCATTTGACCAGTTAATTCAAATGACTGGTTCATTTAGAAATAAATCAAGTGATTGTCTTTATGAATAGGTCTTCAAATAATTTACTCCCACGATTTGTTCAAAAAACACAGATTCATTCAGGAACAAAATACTGCTGGAAGACATGGAATATTTCTGTTGGGGCTTTGTTTTGAACTATATTTGTTTGTAAAGTGTAGCAAGGTATGGAAAACCATGGCAGAACCTCAGGAACAGCAGACCAGTGCAGAGTCGTATAATTAGAAGAAACCCTGATGAAGCCAGAAGGATGGGGGACTAGGGTGGAGCCAAGGGATCAGAAAGTTTTGACCATGATTTAGAAGGCCACGGTAGATCTGGTGATCCAGCTGACATGTGGACAGGTCCATGTCAATGAGTCCATGGCTCCAGGTGATGTGTGCAGACTTGGAGTCAGTCAATGTGGCGGGCACTGGCTCTGAGATGGACTGAACTTCTGGTTTGGGGTCTTTGGCAGGTGTGTGAACAGGCCCTGGGTCAGTATTGAATTAAATCAAAAGGTCAGAAGATGGCTGGAGTGGATTCAGGATGGTGAGACCATTATCTACCTAATTGTAATGTCAGCTCTACAAATTTACATAAATTGATATTAATGGTTCATTAAGTCTGGCTCAAAAAGACACAAGTCCACTGTTGGGTGATAAACTTAGTATAAAGGACCAAAAACTATGTGAAGAGATCCATAATTTGGTCAGTTGTTCTGTCATTGTGGGTAGTGGTCTGTCTCTGTGCATTTTGGCATGCACTTTTTGGTTGAAAGGCAGGTAGGACCTATCATTGCTTTCAGCAGACAGGATAAACATTTTATGAGCTTGAGCTTACCACAGAGGAGATACATATTAAATAACTGTTTTAAAAATGAATTGCTATCAGAATGTGAAGAGATGTTCAACAAGTAAAACAAAAAATATTTTTTACCCTACCTTCAACATAGCAAAACAACAACTTGCAACGGCTATATATATTTATATATATTTTGTTTCATAAAATGTATTACATATACTCTTTTGGACCATGATGGTGAGTAAATGATGACACAATTGTTATTTTTGAGTGGGTGAACTATACCTTTAATAATTTATTTCATTAATTTTATTATTATTACTATGGACATAAGAAATTATTTCTTTAAAGAAATGATGAAATAATAATAAATAATAAATAATAAACGAAAACTGAGAGTAGGTGGTGGTAAATATCTTAATGATTAAGTCATCGCTGATTCATTAAATGGCTCTTAATGCATGGTCTATTGAATCATTCGGCTTTTTCGACTTGAAGCGGATCATCACCATCCGACCGATCAGTGAAAGTACCACATAAGCTATAGAGAGCATAGGGCTCCTTATGGTTTTGAATCGCTCTCGCGGTTCTTTGATGTCATACACCGAAAGGTCTGCAAATCCAACACGTATATGTCCAGTGGTCCAACGCGCCAAATGGTTCACCCAGTTCTCTTTCTAACATTCGTTCGGTATCTCACTATGGGAACGCCCCAGGCGTGACCGATTGCGGAAGCACCAATTACACCACATCTGCCAATCACGGCAGACCAATCGCTGCAGCGATCAGGGAGTCCTACCTCCCTGTATATAAACCGCAGCTAGCTGCTGTTTCGTCATTCTCGCTCTCTTCCCCGTGGAAGATTTTCGGAAGCCGTCCTCACCAGACTTAAGGAATTATTGCTCAACAGTTTACAGCTGCAAGGTAACGTCCCAAACGCAATACTTCCTTTACGTTTTGTTGAGCGACGGCACTTGGAGTTGAAAGACTAACGCGTTACGGCGAGTTTTCAGCTCTGAGAAAAAAAAAAAAGTGAGCTCACTACTCTCAGCACAGCTGAGTTTATCTGGCCTCTCTGAGAAAGAGAAAGTGGAATTTTTGGATGCTCCCATTGATCCAAAAGCTATGTTCGGAGCAACTGTTACAGCGATGCGGCAGCAATGCGATCTACGGAAGAGGGAAGGAGAGGCATTCGAGGTTTGTCTCGCAGACGAAACCGGGGTTTTCGAAACCTCCTACGCAGCCGCAACAGCGAAACACTGTTCAGCTAATCCCCAGGGCAGCAAGAAACGGTGGTCTACCTGAGACACAAGTTCAGCTTCAGGAAAGGATTGGAGACAGCACTCAGAGTTTCTGTGTCACATCCCTTCAAATTGTTCCACTTCTACCTCCCGCGGGGAAAAGGAGAAGGGTTTTGAACTCAAAAATTGTTCATGTACTCTGTTCAATGTCAGACGTATGCGGACGTGTGGCCCATGTTCCCCAGGTGCCCCCCATAACACTGTCTCCTTTTCTACCCATGGGGTTTGTTCAGAGAGAGGAGAAATGCATGTACACAAGCATCCCAACACTAATAAAGGGTTTTCTGTCGCATCTAGGCCAAGGGCTAAGGGTGCAGAGTGGGATGAAAAAAGAGAAGAATCACAAAGAATTAATTCAAACAAATATGAATATAACTCCTTTAGTGGAGCGAAGTCCCCTCCCTTCACCACTAGAGGGTGCCGCAATACCGCTAGTGAGCGAAGTCGGGAAAGGCCCTCTCGCTGTTCAGTTAACAAACTGGCGTGCATGCGCAGTTCATCCCTGGGTTTTAGCCATTGTAGAGAGAGGCTACAGACTCCAGTTCGCTGTAAAACCTCCGGCGTTCAATGGCGTGGTAATGTCTAGGCCCAGGGGGACTCAGCTTGCGTTTTGGAGGAGGAAATATCCTCCTTACTAATGAAAGGAGTGATAAGAGTAATTCCAACGGAAGAAAGGCAACAGGGTTTTTACAGGGTTATTTTGTGATTCCCAAGAGAGGGGGAGGTCTCCGTCCCATTCTGGATTTACGAGTCCTCAACAAACACCTCAGAAAGTTCTAAATGCTTTCACTCAAAACATATTCGTCAAGGAAACTGGTTCACATCAGTAGATCTCCAGGATGCATATTTTCACATAGATATATTTCCTGCTCACAGGAAATATCTGAGATTCGCATATCAGAACACAACATACAAGTATGCGAAGATTCCCTTTGGCCTCTGTCTAGCTCCAAGGACTTTTTCCAAATGTGTAGAGGGGGCTCTGACTCCCTTAAGAATTATGGGAGTCAGAGTGTTGTCCTATTTAGACGACCTTCTCGTCTCCGCACCGAGCGGTGGTCGATACAGGGACATTGGTGACTCATCTGGAGAAAATAGGTTTCAAGATAAAACAGAAAAAGAGCTATCTGAACCCCTCACAGGAGATAATCTACTTGGCTCTCAGACTGAATTCAGTGGAGTTTCGAGCGTTTCTGTCAGAGGAGCGCATCGAACCGTTTCACCGCTGTATTTCCCAAATTCAACTAGGCAAAACAGTTTCGCTCAGATTGTGCCTTCGATTAATGGGATTAATGGCCTCAACAATTGCGGTAGTCCCACTGGGACTGCTGCGAATGAGGGAATTTCAGAAGTGGGCTGTATCACAGGGCATTCGCTCCAAGAACCGGCTCAGCCGCAGAGTGCTCGAAGCGTGGTGCGCGGAAAGACACGTCGTCCTTTATTTATGTTCTGTATCAGATGTGTTATGTTTCTTACAGGACCTCCTGGAGAAGGGCAGGGCTTTTACCATGGTTAAGGTCTATTTGGCCGCTCTCTGCGTGTCATATACAACTCTACACGGGTACCATAGGCCAGCATCCCTATCATTTGCCAATTTATGAGAGGAGCGCGACGGTTGCGCCCAGTGTCAAAGCCGCTGGTCCCGCCCTGGGATTTGTCTGTGGTCCTGAACGTGCTCTCAAAAGCCTCGTTTGAGCCCATTGAGAGCATCCCTTTAAAGTTTCTTTCTTTAAAGACTGCTCTGTTACTCGCTCTTACTACAGCAAAGAGAGTGAGCGAACTACACGCTCTATCAGTTCATTCTTCATGCATGAGGTTCGCTCCGGGTGGTCTAAAGGTTACTTTTAGGACTAATCCTGCATTTTTGCCTAAAGTATTTGATCACTCAGGTTCAGGTCAGTCAGTGGATCTGATGGCTTTCCATCCACCACCTTTTTCTTGCTCTGAGGAGGAGCGGCTACACTGTTTATGCCCGGTGCGGACTTTATAGGTGTATGTGCAGAGAACTAAGGCACTTTGTAAAAGCAATCAGCTCTTTGTGTCGTGGGCGGACTCATTCAAGGGAAAGCCTGTCTCCTGTCAATGTCTTTCGCACTGGGTTGTAGAGGCGATTGTGCTATGTTACAACAATGCAGATGTGGAGCCCCCAAGGGGGTTCCTGGGCCCTATTTAGGGGCATTTCTATTCAGGAGATTTGTGCGGCTGCTAGCTGGTCTTCCACACACACCTTTGTGAGGTTCTACAGGCTGGACGTGACAGAACCTAAATTTGCCCACTCAGTACTGGGAGCAAGTGGAGAAGTCATACATTAAGCACTTGGGGGGATTCCATTACATTTTAGTGTCAAACGTCTCGGACTATGCTGATCTGCCTTAACCACTTGTGGTGGGTTTGGAAGGCATGAGTTGGACTGTAGTCATCCTGGCTCTGCTTTGTCAGCATATTGGCAATACGGGAGTGGGCTATATCCCATAGTGAGATACCGACCGAATGTTAGAAAGAGAACTTTAGGTTACTATCGTAACCCCAGTTCTCTGATAACATGAAGTGAGGTATCTCACAATGTTGCCCTCCTTGCCTGTTCTGCACGGAGAAGAGATATGCGTAGAATGACGAAACAGTAGCTAGCTGCGGTTTATATACAGGGAGGCAGGACTCCCTGATCGCTGCAGCAATTGGTCTGCTGTGATTGGCAGACGTGGTGTAATTGGTGCTTCCGCAATCGGTCACGCCTGGGGCGTTCCCATAGTGAGATACCTCACTTCATGTTATCAGAGAACCGGGGTTACGATAGTAACCTAAAGTTCATTCCAAACGTGTATTACGAAATGAAATGCCTCTGTATGTTGCTCGGAGATGAACAGTTCTGCTTTGTCTTTATGTTTTCGTTGGCAAAATTGGGCAAAACAGACAACGTTGTATCTAAAATAACACCACATTAACTTCTTAGTGAACTGTTGTATTAGATCGGCATCACATTTGCACTCGTGTGATATTGCACTTACCCTATTGCTCAACTATATGATGTAAATGAGAAAAAACTTAAACAGAGGCATGTTTACCCGATATCTTGAATTTTAGGGATATTCTAACTATGTTCTCTAGGCTCTATCATGCAGTGAGTTGTTGCCCTGCCTCATATTTGTCATCAATCAACTGTATGAAATGTCAGATGACCCAATGTCAGTAGGTCTGGGGCGGGGCAAGTGCGTTAAATGCGTTAATAATTTTAACGTGTTATTTTTCACCGTAATTAATTAATCTAATTAACGCATTAAATTACCAGCCCTAATATATATATAAATATATATATATACACACATGATAATGATTTAAATGAATCAGCTAAACTAGACACGGTTGACCATAATCAGCGGCATAAGGAAATAGATCAATCACAAAGTAATCAACTGGAACTGTAAAAATTCAGGAACAGTTCAAAATACAAAATACAAACTTAAAGGAATAGTTCACCCAAAAATGAAAATTTCCCCATAATTTACTTACCCTCAAGCCATCCTAGGTGTATATGCCTTTCTCCTTCCAGATGAACACAGTCTGAGTTGTTTTAAAATTTGGATAGTAGCTAAGATTTTGAAGTTCCAAAAAGAGCATAAATCCATCATAAAACTAACCCATACACCTCCGGGGGGTTAACACATGTCTTCTGAAGCAGATCCATGGGTTTTTATAACGGCAACAGCTGTACGCTCGCGTTAGTCGAGATCCACCTTCTTCGTTGACCTCAACGTTGACGTATGATGTAAGCCGCACTCATAGTGGCTCTGGTGAGAATAAACAAACGAGGATAGAGCAATACTAAACGCCGGTAACGAATTAAAAGCCTTATTTGTTTGAACCGGAGTAACACCGACCAGGAACTCGCCTCGCGAACGCGCATACGGCTGTTGCCCGGAAGTCAGTGGTTTGAGTTTATAATTTCAAAAATATAAATATTTTTGTTATAAATATGGGTTAGTTTTACAACGGATATGTGCTCTTTTTGGAACTTCAAAATCTCGGCTACTATCCACCACCATTATAAAGCTTGGAAGAGCCAGGATAAATTTTAAAACAACTCAGACTGTGTTCGTCTGGAAGGAGAAAGGCATATACACCTAGGATGGCTTGAGGGTAAGTAAATTATGGGGAAATTTTCATTTTTGGGTGAACTATTCCTTTAAGAGTTCTTGGACTGTCCCTCAGTATTAACTTTGTGTTCATGAAAAACTCTTGCATGTATGATATTGCTTAACTATATTTTATGATATAATTATACTTTTTTTTGGCCCCATTTCTTGATTTTTGTTTGCATTGTGAAATGGATGCCTTGATAGTGAAAGCATGTGCTGTCGAGGCATGTTTTTGTTTGGGCTTTGTAAAGTGAGAGACATCGGCTGTATTTAAAATCGCCCCCTAACTCTCATTTACTATTCCCTACATTAGTCCACTCATACAGTTCACTTGAAGGAGTGAATGAAAACGAGTGAGTGAATTCGGACACTGTGTGCACCAGAAAGACTGCTGCTTTGCATAGTCTCTGCTTGCTGTTAATAATAATAATTTAAAACTGGCAAACGCAGCTTCAGTAGTAAGATTAAAGGGTTTATCTTGAACTCTGTCATGGAAATTATGTATAAACCCTAGTTAAACAATTTAATAATCAATTTACAATAAATTATACCTGTGTTGTATTGCGCTTGTACGAGTACATTGTAAAATTAATTAAGGGTATTCTCTAGCCGGTGAGTGTACATCGGTTAAGTGCACTCGAGAATGTCCACTATGGTTTCGGACACCACTAAAAATGGCTGTCCCCTCAAACACACCTGAGCAAGCTCGTCAAGGTCTTCAAGATCCTTAGAAATAAATCACAGGGAAGTGAGTTTGAGCTAAACTCTGCAGGGAAGTGGTCCTTCAGGACCAGATTTTAGGAACCCTGCTCTACAATGTCAGCTCACACATTATTAAAACAATTACAGGAGTTGTAGACAGTTGATATTGCACACCCCTACTTGATGCTTTGACTTTTTCTGGACTGTTTTTGTTGTTGGAGAAGAAATATATGAACAAACTGGGTTTGACTTGTGTTTCAGATGTGAATGAGTGTGATCTGACTCAGCCGTGCCAGCATCAGTGTTTCAACCTCCTGGGCTCATATATCTGTCAGTGTGATCAGGGTTATGAACTTGCACCGGATTCAGTCTCATGTGTGGGTAAGTGGTAATGCTGGATGTTCCTGTGCTTGGTTTGAGAGCACTCTCTACTTGGCAAGTGTAATAGTTTGTGCACACTGCTAGCAGTGCTTAGACATCAGTGCTTAACGTATGATAATGAGAGCTGTCAAAAGGGGTACGAAAACTCATTTGAATTTAAAATATTTTAGAATTTACATTACAGAAATTTGAATTATATTCAGATTTGAAAGAAATTATTTCAGTTAGAAAGAAAGATGAGTGAACACCAGAGTTTTAAATCAGCAGTCCCCAAGAGGGTGCAAAATATGTGAAAATTGGTCCTTTATGTGGGCCAGTATTTGTGAATTCTTTATGTTTGATGTTCATTATCTGTGTTTCATTGCATACTTACAGATAGAGCACATTCATTACTTGATTTATGGTTAGTTTTATATGTATGTGATTTGTTTGGGTGTTAATTCACCTTCTAGCAAGGCACTTTAGATTACCAGCGCTCATTTACTCTCAAACATACCAAACATTAAGCAAATCGAAATGCACAGTTTTCACATTTTATGCATTTTCTTCTAAAAAAGTTATTGATTTAGAAATTTTGATTGGAAAGCCCTAAAAATAATTCTTTATCATTAGCTAGATTGTTTTCAGCTTGGTGTCAGACAAAGTCGATGGGTGTCTTTGCTCATTGCCACTCTTTGTTGAGTTTGTGTTGTTCTGGTGTGTGTCTAGACATCGACGAGTGTGCGTTCTCCAGCTACATGTGCCAGTATGTGTGTGTTAACAACCCGGGTGGATATTCCTGCATCTGCCCAGAGGGATATCAGCTGCAGAGAACAAGAATGTGTCAAGGTATCTGCCTCCTCCTTTATAAAATATAACACTCGTCATTGCCTGGCCTCCTCTCTATCCATCCACACCCAGATATTTCACATCAGAGCAAGATGGGCCAGGAATTCCCAACCACATGCTAATGGAAACAATGCAGAGCACAAATGGGTTACATTTCCTTTTAAGGTGTCCTTGTTGCAGTGCAATTACATATTTTAAGCACTTATAGTAAAATGAATTAACAACATGTGCAGTGGAGAAAATAATTATTTGATCCGCTGCTGATTTTGTACGTTTTCCCACTGACAAAGAAATTATAAGTCTATAATTTTAACAGTAGGTTTATTTTAACAGTGAGAGACAGAATAACAACAAAAAAATATCTAGAAAAACGCATTTTAAAAAAGTTTTGCATTTTAACTTGAAATAAGTATTTGATCCCTTCACAAAACATGACTTGGTGGCAAAACTCTTGTTGGCAATCACAGAGGTCAGACGTTACTTGTAGTTGTCCACCGGGTTTGCACACATCGCAGAAGGGATTTTGTCCCACTCCTCTTTGCAGATTCTCTCCAAGTCATTAAGGTTTCGAGGCTGACGTTTGGCAACTCAAACCTTCAGCTCCCTCCACAGATTTTCTATGGGATTAAGGTCTAGAAACTAGCTAGGACATTCCAGGATCGTAATGTGCTTCTTCTTGAGCTACTCCTTTGTTGCCTTGGCTGTGTGTTTTGGGTCATTGTCATGCTGGAATACCCATCCACGACTAATTTTCAATGGTTCTGACCCAAGATGTGACGGTACATAGCCCCGTCCATCGTCCTCTTGATGTGGTGCAGTTGTCCTGTCCCCTTAGCAGAAAAACCGAGACCGAGGGAGATAGAAAGTTATTTTGTGTTTCTTCCATTTGCAAATAATTGCACCAACTGCTGTCACCTTCACAAGCGGCTTGCCGATGGTCTTGTAGCCCATTCCAGCCTTGTGTAGGTCTACACAAGGAAATGCGAATTCATTCTCTGCCACGAAGTGGCACTTTAGGAGTGCTGAATTATTACAGTTTCCCTAGAAACGACTGTACACAAAGCAGCACCGCGCTCATTAACACCGTTTTATCAGGCATTATAGGCTAGATGAAATGACAATGCCACATTTCTGAGGACAGTCGGTTCCCTTCAGATACATTCGTATAAAGACATCCGTGCCGTGTTTTGATTTTGAAACGGGCAGCACGCATATTTATTCAGTGACATCATTACCTTTTGAAGTTCAATCCAGCCCTATCGCGAATCTTGTCTTTTCGTCCCCAACTATAAGACCTCTTAAAATTATAATTAAGACTTTTCTTATACTATTTAACGTATTGAAAACTTTTTATGGCCTTAAATTTTATACAACTAAATTGAAGAGTATTTAAGGACCTGCAGGAGCCCTCTACTTTAAGATAGCCTGTCGGGCAGGGCAGTGAAACATTTTGGTAGTCCGACTGGAAAACACAATAGCCACAGGATGTCGGGCTAGCGATTTTGCGAGCCCTGGGTGTTTTTAAGAGAGTGCTCCTAATCTCAGCTTGTTACCTGTATAAAACACACCTGGGAGGCAGAAATCTTGCTGTCTCTCACTGTCAAAATAAACCTACCAATAAAATTATAGACTGATCATTTCTTTGTCAGTGGGCCAACATACAAAATCAGCAGGGGATCAAATTATTTTCCCCACTGTACTTCCTGTAGGATTAGGGTTAGTTGCATGTAATTATGCATGAATTCCATTATTACAAAAGTACATGCAATATGTAACAAGAACACTAAAAATAAAGTGTTACCTTCACACTTAAAAAAAAGGAAAGATATTATTATTGCTTTTGTGTTTTCTCTGGTATCATAGACATCAATGAGTGTGACACAGGCCATGAGTGTAGGGAAGATGAGATGTGCTGGAACTATTACGGAGGTCATCGCTGTTACCCTCGGAACCCGTGTCAGGAGCCTTACGGGCTGACATCAGAAAAGTAAGTCAGTCTGTGTTCATATCCTAGTGCTAGAGCTAGAAATGATTGAATGATTTTGATTTGACACATAAGCATGCTTTCAATCCTAGCCGGTGTTCGTGCCAGTCTGCGAGTGCGTGTCGAGGCCTGCCGCAGTCTATTGTTTTCAAATACATGAGCATTCATTCAGAGCGCACCGTACCAGCGGATATCTTTCAGATTCAAGCCACAAACATCTTCCCCAGTGCACACTACACCTTCAGGATTAAAGCTGGCAATGATGGAGGGGAGTTCTTCCTTAGAGTGAGTAACCAAACCTTTTTTGTATTTAACAGCTGCATAAAACTAAACTGTTAAAGTGGTTTTATTTCATATTTCTTTGACAAATCAAGTTTTTGGAAACGGTCAACATGTTTAAAGTGGTGGCTTATATTTTAGTGGTTTTGAAGTAGAAATAAAACATCAGAGTATTGTGGTTTGACCACTGAGTGGTGCTGTAAACCTGTAACTGCATTAATAGCTTCACACTGTGCGTTCATTCTTTATCTCTTCTCACATTCAGTTTTAACACAGTTTCTTGTTAGGCCCGAATTATGTAGCATATTGCACACATACAGGTAATTCACATTATCAAATATAAATGATCAAGCTGAATGTAAAAATTGCGCTTTGTCAGTTGCTTTGGAATATCAGGAGGAAATAGGAAAACATTAGACAAAAGATGGGCTCCACCCTGATTGTTTTCCCAAGCACTCTCCAAAGCACAGAGCGGGGTATTTGACAGCGCATTTATCATTGTGGGGAAATATAATTATTATTTTCTTTCTTTATTTTTTTTCACTGGACTGCATCTTATTTCAATTAATTCAGAATGATAAGAACCTGTAGAGTTGTTACTATTAAAAAAAAAAAACAGTATATAAAAAAATCCATCTTTCCACTGCAGGTAACAAAGAAACTGAAGTGGTATTAGATGTATTTACACAGACTGTTGAAGCTGAGGTGCCATAAATGCATTTACAACGCAAAACTTCAAATGCTTAAATCATTTTATAATATTATTGTTTTACATGTTTTTAAGCTAAAAATAAGAAATATTGGGAAAAATGCAGTGATACATGCAATGTTTTAATGAGCCATTTTTTAATGAGTCATTTAGTTATTCATTCAACAGATTTGTTCAAATGGCTGATTCATTCAACTGCATTTGTGAATGATTACTGATTCAGTGAGACACACAAGAGTTCTGCTGTGGCTTTGATTGGAACAGTTTTCGTAAATGAAACTGAGCAAAAACAGTAAATATTGCGTAAAAAAATTTGAGGGATATTCCGGGAAGCATCTTTCAACATTGTGCATACCTAAATCATATTATAAATATCTCTTTTTTTACCGCACTATGCATCTAT
The DNA here is from genome assembly GCA_033026305.1 of Cirrhinus molitorella. Classification (NCBI taxonomy): domain Eukaryota; kingdom Metazoa; phylum Chordata; class Actinopteri; order Cypriniformes; family Cyprinidae; genus Cirrhinus; species Cirrhinus molitorella. The sequence goes on along the minus strand of CM065126.1, from coordinate 7,049,100 downwards.
AACTTTCTGTGAGGGCTGTTGCGCTCATTTGTTTTGATTTCTGCACAAGTCTCTCTCACATATTCATTCAGGCTGCGCAAGCCTTATACAATATCAGTCACCGTAAGTGTGTCAGAACGGTCTGGCTCATAATCTGCACTGACCAGCTGGTCACCGGTCCGGGCAGATCATGCGCAAAAATTGCCGGTCAATTGGTGCATCTCTAAATTTTGGTCATATCACCCACCCCTAACCTGTAGCTTATCCAAAATGCTGCAGTGAGACTTTTAACAAATAACAAAAAGACCTGCATCATTACTCTGGTTGCTGATAAAGTTTTGAATTCAGTATAAGGTGCGTTTAGTTGTGTTTATTCCACGACTTTCTGGAATACTTGATGCTGGTTGGTCAGTTGTGACATTCGGAGGTGTGTTCATAGCAATGCTGAATAACATACCGCTCATCCGGGTATAACATATACATTCTAGTTTCTCTTGCTTCAATCTCGCATCTCTGTTATAGAAAATGTATTGAAAATTAAATTGGTGAACTTCCAATAGCACTGTAATGCTGTTTTGTATCCTGTAATGAATTAAAACATAACACAAGTAGCCCACAATGTTGTAGATATAAGGGAGCCTCTGCTTTACTTCGGGAGCCCTGGTGGGCATCAAATCAGCTCTGTCTTTCTTTGCTCTCGTCAGAAATGAAAGGATGACTGTGCCTTTGGTAGTTTTGAAAGTACTTTATAAATAAAGTGTGGCTACTTGTGAAAGGTGCAGCCCAGGCTCTCAGCACAGATAAAGTCCAAATTCTCCCTGTTCACCATCAGCTTTACACTGCTTTAATAGGCATTGTAGTAGATATAAGGAATCCTGATTTTTTTTACATACTATAGAAGACAGTAATGATAAACACATGAATTTAAAAATGGAAAAATGCACAAGTAAACAAAATGGTAAATTACACAGCAGCTGTATTTGGGCATTATTTAACACACTTCATAACACACTATATATATAATGTGATATTAAAGGAACACTTTTTTTGCAAATAGGCTCATTTTCCAACTCCCCCAGAATTAAACAGAGGAGTTTTACCGTTTTCAAATCCATTCAGCCGATCTCCGGTTCTCCCGGTAGCCCTTTTAGCATAAATCATTGAATCGGATTAGACCATAAGCTTCTCACTCAAAAATAAAACAAAAGACTTCCGATATTTTTCCTGCGTCACCAGCACTAAGCCACTAAGGTAATAGTAAAATAGCTGGGGACTATATTCAGGTGCTGCGTACTATTATTGCGCCTGTGCACCCATAGTACAGCAGCAAATTGATTATTCTTGATTAAATTCTTGATTATTACGCCAGAACGAGAGTATAGTTCCTAGTCATATCAGCCTAGAAAAATCGCAACTTTTCATTTTCTGCCAGTCTTAGTACATGATGTGACTGTAGAAGAGTCAAGTTTTAAATAGGAAAAATATTGAAAGTCTTTTATTCTCTCTGGTTTTATTTTTGAGCGTGATGCTTATGGTCTAATCTGATTCAATGATTTACACAAAGTCATGCTAAAAGGGCTACCGGGAGAACCGGAGATCGGCTGAATGGATTTAAAAACGATAAAACTCATCTGTTTAACTCTGGCGGAGTTGGAAAATGAGCCTATTTGCAAAAAAAGTGGAGTGTTCCTTTAAGAACAAGAATTGGCTCACAGAATTACTGTGTTCTATGTTCTTTGCTTGTTAATTTTCTCATTCTGCATGCAACTAATGTAGATTTTAATTCAAATCCTCTAACCATCATTAATGAAATGTGGTGATACTGGAAAAATATTTGGAAATATTTTTTCTGTTTTGCAGTACATCTGATTTCCATGTATTTGTCATTAATTGCATTAGCGGTTCAGCAGCGTTGGTGCGATGCTGGTGTTGACCAAGTCCCTGGAGGGCCCGAGAGAGATGATTGTTGATCTGGAGATGATCACTCAACACACAGTGATGAGCTATCGCTCGAGCTCTTTATTACGACTCACCATCATCGTGGGACCCTACCCCTTCTAAAACTACTACTGCTTCACACATTTATGCACATTCAGACCGCTTGCAATAAAGTTACACGCGGCAACGGTGAGATGTTATGAACTGCTGACTGTTCTAATGTGTCTTTACCTTGCAGTCATAATAAAATAACTCAACTCTTATTCAGGGCTCCAGACTGCCACTAAAATGGTTGCTAATGTGACAAAAAAATTAATTTTATGTTGATCGTTTACAATCTGAAAACTTAATTGGTTTTGTCATATTTCATCATTGTCTGAGACCGAGTCGCAGAGGGGTTGTGAGCAGAGGATATGGTGTAGGGAGACTGTTTATTGTTGCATCACCTTGATCACTGTAAAGTATTCATCAACAGAATAGAATGGATGCTTTTTTAAAATTTGTTAAAAATCTACTGTATATGAAGGATGGGTGATTGTTAGTCACACACAGGTAGTACAGCATGTTTACTAAAAGCATCACTTAATTGTGAGTTTATTCACATTTGCAAGTACAAACTTTCAGAGTTTGTCAGTGAAAACTGGCAACACAATCGGCTGTTAACCAAACATCTTAAACAGTTAGATATCCTCTGCGTTATAAACTTAAGCGCTTCAATATAAATGACACACTTTTTAAATACTAAACCAGAACCATTATATAAAATTACCACTGTTATATTGTGCAACAGTTTCATATCAAATATACAGTCAAACCAAAAATTATTCAGACACCAGATATACAGTATCTCACAAAAGAGAGTACACCCCTCACATTTTAGCAACCATTTTAGTATATCTTCTCAAGGGACAATACTATAGAAATGAAACTTGGATCATCATGTTTATGTTTTTGTCTGCTTGACAGGACAATAGAAAGTTGTGTATTTTGTATTAGAGCAGTTAAAATTTGGTGATTTAAGTACAATTCTCTCATACTGACCACTGGATGTTCGTCATGGCACCTCATGGCAAAGAGGATTTGAGAATTAGAATTGTTGCTCTCCACAAAGATAGCCAAGGCTATTAGAGGTTCAGTAACACCCTGAAACAGAGTTACACTACAGTGGTTAGGGTTATAGTGAGGTTTTCCAAGATGGGTTCCATTCAGAACAGGCCTTGCAAGGGTGCTGCCAGCATTGCTTTGAAGGTTGCAGAAGTAGAAGGTCAGCTTTTCAGTGCTCAGACCATATACCGCACACTGCAACAAGTCGGTTTGCATAGGCACCATCCCAGAAGGAAGCCTCTTCTGAAGCTGGCTCACAAGAAAGCCTGCAAACAGTTTGCTGAAGACAAACTGTCCAACAGCATGAAATACTGGAACCATGTCCTGTGGTCTGATGAGCGTAAGATAAACTGTTTTGGCTCAGATGGTGTTCAGCATGTGTGGCGATGCCCTGGTGAGGAGTGCCAAGCTGCATGAGTGCATCCAGCATCTCTGTGATGTCATTAAAGAGGAGTGGAAGAGGATCCCAGCATGTGCCTGTGCAGCTCTGGTCAATTCTATGCCTAGGATGATGAAGGCAGTGCCAAATAACAGTGGTGCTAACACAAAATACTGACAGTTTGGACAAATTCACTTAGAGTGTACTCACTTTTGTTACCAGCTATTCTGACAATAATGGCTGTATGTTATTTTCAGAGGACAGTAAATCTATACTGCTATACAAGCTGCACATTGACTACTCTAAAATATATCCATATATTCATTTCTATAGTATTGTCCCTTGAGAAGATATACTAAAATGGTTGCTGAAATGTGAGAGGTGTACTCATTTTTGTGAGATTTTGTAATTTTATATTTTTTTACTAGTGGGTGCAGGACACTATAGTTCATTTATGTAAATGAGGATAGCAAAATAAAGTAAACTCTGACATATTATACCCAAAAATTCTTCATACATTAGACTACCAGTACAAACCAAAATTTTTTCAGACTTTGACCTGACTATGTTTTCCGTAAGTGTTTTTTATTTATTTATTTTTTTAACTGCTAATGTGACCTTTTTTACACCACAAACTAAATAAAATTTGGTAATTGGTCAACAAAGTATTTGATAGTAGTAAAAATATTGTCATACTAACAGTTGTCTGAATTTTTGGTTAATTGTAATCCATTACATACCTTTGTATCAAAGTTATCTGACATCAGGATCAGTTTGTTCTGACAGTTTAACTCAGTTTAACTTAGTTCTTGCCATATTTTATTACCATTTTCTAAACTACAGCAAATTAACTATGATAATGTGAGAAATGTTGAAAGTGTCTTAATAAATGTTGGTTCGACTGTAAATTGAGAGCCTATTAGACTTTTAATACATCTTTCATACAAAAATAGCTGTCTTAAACTGTCAAGTTAAAAAAAAAAAAACTTTTTAATATTATAAGATGTATTAAAAGTCCAGCATTACATTCATGTTTAAACCTGAAATTTGTCATCAAAACTCATCAAGCCACTTCATAGGAAGTTCATATTTTTAAATCCTCCAAAAATCTGTTCCTTTTACTTACATTGTAATTTTTTTATGCTATCAAAAAATTATTTTAGATTTTTTTATTGATTTACTGTTCTTGGAATATTCTGATCTAGTGCAGTCAGTCTAGGGTCAGTACTAGTCATACATTAGTAATAATAATATTAGAAGTGTCTTTCTGCAATTTATATATATATATATATATATATATATATAAAAATATATATATTCCTAAAAATTCCTTTAATTCTTCATAGTCATTTTTAAGTCTGGAGCCCTTCTAACTTAAGAAACAGCATTTTCACAGTGCCTTGTCTTTATTAAATGTTCTTGTACACGGTTGCACTTATAATTAATTGATGTAAAGATGTATATGATTGAACAACTCTCATAACAATGATATTGTTTAACTGTTGTCAGCAGATGTTAGTGTTTTTGCACAGAAATGTTGAGGTATCTACCTAAATGTTCTTTTTTTTTTGGAGACCTTTCTGTTAACCTGCAAATTTCAGCCAATAATAGACATAAAACAGTTTCGAATGATGTGTATTTTGTCAATAAACATAGAAAACCTCTGGTATGGGTATCATATGCTGGTTTAGTTACAGTTCTAATCTATGTTTTGCACTAATCACATAATAACCTAATTCCAGCTTTGCTTTCCATCACAATGCTTTCAGATAAATAGGCTTTAGCCTGACATTACTCAATAGCTGAAACACAGCCATCCATATCTACATCCCAGAGCCTTTAACAAGGATCAAATATAATATTCTGTTATAGAACTTTTTGGACTATAATAAAATGAATTTTTCATTGTTGACTGTGATTATTTGTATACTGAACAAAAACAGTTACAAATAAAGGGAAATACATCTATTATTATCTCAAATGTTGTTTTTGTTTTCCTTCGTAAATCTAAAAACCAGGATGGAGGCCCTGGAGTTTCTTATAATCCTGAAGACATTGATTAGTTGGTTTAGGTGTGTTTAAGTACATCTGGAGGTAAACTCTGCAGAAGAGTGGCCCTCCAGGAGCTGGTTTAGACACCAATGACCAATTGGAATTGCAAACAAATGCCAAATGGGTATAATGACAATTTGATGGTCATGGCCTTTACATAACATGAGCCTACATCATTTTTCTTTCCAAGCAAAAAGAAAACTAATTTCATCCTGAATCACTGAAAATGACCTCTTGCAATTTGACAATATTAAACATTTAACATTCTTGAAAGTCTTTATTTAAAGTTAGTATCAGTGTCTTCAAAATGTAGGCATGAAACTGCATGCATAAACGTATCCAGTAGAACAACATCACAGTTTCAGCATTTGGTGATATAGAATTTCTTCATCTCTTAACAAATATTTTCATCTTGTTGAAAAAAAAGTACTGACATTGGTTGTACTGTTAGTAGTTAATACGGTGCAAACAAGCAGGCAAATGCTAAAAAAAAACAACAGTAACACGACACACTACTCAAACTGTCAATGTGTGTTTCAAAGTTCCAGTCTGCATATCAAATATGTCACCCAGCTGCCACATTAAAAGTACATTGTTTACAAGTTGAGAAAGCAGTAAACAAGTCATCAGATTCATTTGAGAAAAATACATTAATAAATAGGAGAGCAAGTATTTCACTGAAAGTACAGCAGTCACAATGTAAAAACACAAAAGAAAAGAAAGAATGCAATGAGATAAAAAAAAAAAAAGATCTTGGATAATTTCAATGGCGGTACCTAATTAACGGCACCATCATGCAAGTCATCTGCAAAGAGTCTTCATGCTGAGAAGAGGAAACTGACGAAAACTTCCTAGTCATATTTCACTCCAAAATCAAAAGGAGAAAAAAGAGGAAATGGTGTTTTGCATAAAGAAAATGAGTCCAAAAACAGGTTTCATTTACTTTAAACAAACAACAACAAAAAAGTCTTTCTTTCTTTGGATTTTAGAATTAAATATGACCTGGACGTGTTCTAGAAAGGTTCTTTGTGACACTCATTTATCAGTGTCCTCAACTGTCCCAATAATGCAAATCAGCTACTCAAGTCAAGGACCAGGTGTTCATATATACGTGTTTGCCCCTTAAAACTAGAGCCGAGAAGGAATTCCCTGTTGTCTATAAACACCAGAGAAAAAGCCCTGGGTGCTTGAATGTTCAGTTCCTGGAAGTGAACAAATTGTCTTTTCTTTGCATCCCAGCGATAGACGCGAGTAAAGGCGTAATCGCTGCCCAGGATGGCGTACTGCCAGTCGGCTATCGAGAACGGCTGGAAGACCATGGAGCCACGAGAGGCCATGGTCTGGATCTCGCTGAACATGCTACCATCCCATCTCATCACCTTGGAGTCGCCGATGAAGCGGGTCAGGCATATGTACAGCTCGCTCTTCACAGTGAAGTGTTTGACGGCGTACACGTCCTCCATCTCTGGGATATCTGTACGCCGCTCGAACTGCTTGGTGCTCTTGCTCCACTGATAAATGACCGGCCTTTGAGAGCTGCTGGACAAGATCAAATGAGGCTTCCCAGAAATTTCTAGATACTCCACATCGGTGTCGCGGTGCCAGGGGTGCAAAGACTGATGGGAGTAGAAGCCATTGCCGTTCCATTTATAAATAGTCGTCGAGCCGGCTTTGGAGCTGTCGGCAATGATGAAGAAAGACTCTCCGTCGACGTGGAAGATTTCCACGTCGTTTGGCTTTCGCACTTTTAGAATGTCGATGTCTTGGATTTTGATGAATTTGTTTGCCGAGACATCTCGCTTGAAGATGTGCGAGCCGCCAAACAGTTGGGCTACTATGATGAAGAGCTGACTATCAATGACTAGAGGTTTGCAGATGACAGTGGAGGTGCCTACGGAGGAAAGATTTCAAGAAATGTTTTAAAGCTGTACAAAACAAAGCTTGCCATGCATTTTTATGATCCCGTAAAAACTACAGTTTGCGTTCTAAATGAAACTGACACAACTTAAACAGCTGAAATTGTCTGGAAACAGTGTTGTGTTTATTATCACGTCGATGTAGGTCGATGTATGTATCATTTCGATGTACGATACGTACAATGTACATATCATTTCAACTGCTGTTTGCTTACTTGTAATATTATCAAAGTTTCTGAACTCCATTTGCACGTGATCCCATTCCATAAAACTGCACCTGCCAATGAAAGGCTGGGCGAATACAACAAACTGGTCACCACCAAACGCAAAAGCCTCGACTGAAATGGACTGAAAGTCAAGAGACTTCAACAACGAAAAATCTGTAGAACAGACAGACAAATGTTAAGCGTTTTTTAAAGTTTTTAAGTCAAGAAAACATAAATTGGTCTGTAATGTTACCAACCTGTTGTTATGCAGTCAAATGACTGCGCCGCAAGGTCATTGATCTTCTTGCCCTGGTAAGCTTCAGGGCCATTGCAGAAGATCTGATCCACTGTTGCATTTGTATGAAACATCCAGTCGACCAACCACTTTAACTTACAGTCACAGCTGAAAAGATTTCCTCTCAGATCCCTGGACAAACGCAGAGTTTCAGTCTAGACAAGCTCTTATGTCGCAGACAGTTACTTATTGATGTCGCATTGCTTGCATACATACACTTTAGTCAAAGCCTCCATCCCCTTGAAAAGATCTTTCGGTAGTGTCTCCAAATTATTGTAAGCCAGACTTCTGCAATAACATTCATAAAGAACCAAATGTTTTCATCAGTAAAGAGAAATGACCCATGTTTATGGTGTGCAATGGTCTCATGAAGAATACAACCTGGATTGCTGACAGCTTCTTTTATTAGTGAAATAACATGAATAATCTAGTACAAAAATGTTCCTATTATGACTGTTTCACTTGCAAACAACAGATAATGCGGATAAACTGATCAATAACATGTCAACGGTATTATGCAGAAATACTCACAAATGTATTAAGGACTTGAGTCCTCTGAAGGCGAACGGCGATATGGACTTGATTTGGTTATTTTCAATGAACCTGAAAAAACGTTGAATCATCAGATCAACTGTTTCCTCATACAGTGTTAAAATCACATTCCGTGAGACACTTACAGATACTCCAGATGAGGAAGACCAAGAAACGCATCTTCATTTATAGAATCAAAGTTGTTTGCTGTGAAAAGACTAGGAGAGATAATATAGGGTAAATACAGGTAAGTGGGAGAACTCAGACAGTGGGGCATTTGCCCTTATGTGATTGCATTACGTTGATCTGAAAATATGGGATCACACACAGGTGGTTTCTACAGTTCTGATATCATCACAGCAGTGGTTTCAAACACTATATTATGTAAAATGATTCATATCAAGATTCTAAAATAGCAAAATGTGATTATGAGTAAACTGTTGTGAAATATGTTAATATAGGATATAACAGTGAATCTGATTTTTGGAAAATTGCTATCATTTAAAACTTTCAGTAGCAGTGTTTTTTTGGCAAACCTGGGATAATGTATGGTATTCTTGGCCATTTGGGACAGTATCAATGTCATTTTAATCTCAGGTGAACAAAAAGTGCATTTCCATAATGTACTTAAAGTTCTCTATTTTCACACACTAATTTTGTCCTTACACTTAAACCCACTAGTCAATGAAAGATGGGTTCAAGTGTACTACAAAACAACTTTTTATATTCATATATTACATCTTAATATCTTAGTATATACTTTATAGAATATATTTTCAATAATATTTTCCAAGAACTAGCTGTTCTATTTCCATTTTAAAGGTGTCTTAGTAAAAGTTACATGTACATTTAATGTGCTAAAGTTATATATATATATGTGTGTGTGTGTGTGTGTGTGTGTGTGTGTGTTTAGCATAGTGAAGATCTTTAACTAGTTAAATAACATCATGTTAGGGGCTAAGCCATTTGGAAGAAATGTAAAAAATATGCTAATTATTAAAATTGCCACACTCTTACTGTATTCTCTATAAAGTGACTGTTCCATGAACTCTATCAGTGTGAACACTTATTGACTACATTGAACTAATTACCCTTACAAAATGTACCTTGATAACTACCACTTCTGACAAAAAATTATAGCATGTAGCTATATCACAGTATATAGTAAAACAACTGAAATTTGGTTATAAATGCCACTATCATGAATTTCATTGTGAAATGATTTCATATTTATTCTGATTTTAGACTACAACAACCATAGAAGGGTGGAAAATGCTTGAATGTGACAAAAATGTGTATGAATATTTAATTGGATTTGTTGTATTTCGAATCCAACTTTTCTTTGTAAAAGGCAAAAAGTTTATTTTAAGCTTAATGATTCATTACAATTTAGTTTATTCCCCCCAAATATGAGGATTAGGTGTTCCCTTTTGTCACTACCAAAACAATAATGACTTTCGGTTGTGACTGTTTTAGTAGTGACAATTTTATGGGCTAACCATAAACCTAATGGAAAAAAAAAGTCTGCTATAGTTGTTTATGGGTTGGATATAACAACTTGCCTCTTATCTCTGGTTCACTGATTTTATTTTATTGAATATTGTTACTAAAAGCAAACAAACAAGCATTGTTCAATCAGTTGTGAAAGACCATTAAAACATCACTCATTAAAAAAAAGTTTTGTACAGTGCTGGTACCCAGCATGCATTGTAGCATGAAGCTTTTGATTGTCACCATTATTGAGATTCATATGCTGATTCTTGATCTCTCTCTATGAGTGTTAATGACACAGTAGTTCAAATTGTTTTAAACCCACACTGTTATTAAGTCTTTATTTTTTGGTTGACACAACAAGCTGTGTCTCATGCTGTAAAGTCCTGAGGCAAAATAAAATACAACTCAGTACTCTTAATAATACTCCAAATGAATCCTGCAAAATCAGTCTAAAAGATGATGTTTGCAGCCAACATCACATGCCCAACCATAACAGATTTACCATAACTAATGTATCTTAAAGACACAATTACAGCAGTAAAAGAAAAGTAATGTTCAAAAGTCAAGAGTCAGGAGCCCAACTAAAGCAAACACTGATCTCCACAATGGTAATGTCAAGCAAAACTAAAACCATCTAAACCTCTGTTCATTCTCAATAAGATCATCTGTAGATGTCTGACAGAAATAAAGTCTGTCTGATTAGAAATGCATGAAGCTGGTTAAGCTGTGTGTTGTTTAAGTATTCAGTTGATTTCATCTAAGGCTGTGGCTGAAGTCAGATGTAGTTCTTGTGTTTGTCTTGTTTCTCTTTCAATCAGTAAATCTGCTCATTAACAGCAGATGTTCATCAGTGTCTGAATTCACTCATTTTAGTTTTTCAGGGGGACTATACCAGTAAACTCATGTAAAAATAGTGAATGAGGGTGTAGGGTGTGATTTGAAACACAGGCTACTTTCTTGAAAATGACAAATATTACCCAGAATGCACTGTTTTAATGCAAAACAGCATGTTACTGTCAAAATTTGGCTGTTTTTTTTTCCAGCGATTTTTAACAGTGTAGCACAGATCTGGGCTGCATTTCCCAAAAGCACTGTAAGCCTAAATTGCTCATAGTTCCATTGGTTTCAATGGGTCTACGATGTACTTAGGTTTACGATGCTTTTGGGAAATGCAACCCTGAGCAGTGGTACACATATAAAAACTAAATGTTATGGAATAACTCCCAAAAAAGTGTTTAATTGCAGATAAAATGGGTTCGGTAGTGACGTTCCTTAAAGTTACACACTGATTTGTCAAAGTTTTGTACTTTAGAACACATTTGCCTGAAAATGATGGTTCCTACCTTCTCACCATGTAGCTATGAGTGATTTTATATAAATATTATGCTTACTAATATTTTAAATATTATTGTGGGTTTCATTACATCATAGAACGATCTTAGTAAACATCTAAGATGTTTTTTAAATGTTTTTATTTTTTATTTTTGGCTGTGGGACAGCAGTTTGGACCAAGAGCTAATATAATACTGTTATGACACATGTTGATTGTTTTTATAATGCATTTTACTCATTGAATTTGTGAGCAGGTCTGACTACATTTTTGATGAGGCAGTTTATAATGTGTATCAAAGTATTTTGAACACTGTTATAATGCATTATATATACATACAAACTGTATTGATCAAAAGGAATTATATAATCTATATAAAAGCATGCTCATGCCCTCTCTCTCTCTCTCTCTTTCTCTCTCTCTCTCTCTCTCTCTCTTTCTCTCTCTGTGTGTGTGTGTGTGTGTGCGTGTGTGTCTGTGTCATGTAGTGATGCTGACAAGTCTTACAGAAGATGGAGGGCTGGCGTGTGAATGAAACTCTCTTTAGGGATTTCATTAAAGCCGGACTTGACGAATGATCTGTAAATAGATAGATAGATAGATAGCAACCTCTGAACACAAACTGACACTGCACAATAATTGATAATGATTATTAGTGTTATTGTCATGAGTGCTGCGCTTACAGTGAGATGACATCTGGTGGGAAGCTTCTCGGTATTGATCCGGTACTGGCACATAAGGCGTTATCTTTACTGCACGTACAGGATGCGGGGCAGCGCGCGTGTCTCCTCCTGCTGCCGTGAACCAGCATCAGCGAACACAACAAGCAGAAGAACACGGTCCGTCTGAGACCCATCTTCACTGAACCCTGAGCTTCAGCGCGCAGCATTTACTAATATATTGCCTTGAATGTTACTGGTCACCGATACTGTCCCGACGATTGCGCTGCTGTGAGCCACGATCTCATAACGGAAAAAAAATGAACGAGATAATGTATTACGATTATTGTTTTATGTAGATTTGCGTTATCTGCAAAAGCAGGTAGAATCCATAGAAATACAATCAGCGAGTAGAAGGAGGACAGGCAGCATCACAGTCGGAGAATGGGCGGGGCTTAGCCGAACCACAGCTGTCTCAAACTCATTAGATACGATGGATTTACATTTTTTTTTTTTCCTATTTTAATTTCTTTACCCTGTATCTTCACTTATATTGTTTATAAATATAATAATACATTTGTCAATGACATCAAATTATATCGTAGGCTTCTACTGAAGCAGCGCGTGTACAAAGTCACGTGGTTCCTGTTACTTTTTTCAGAGCTGGTCAGAATGAACCAGTAACAGCCATTTGATTACTTACTAAAGCTTATTATTGAATAGAATAGAGATTTGCGACACGGATTTCCATTTGTATGTCAAGGGAAGCACATTGAATTGCTAGTCTAAAAATGTTTTAAGTTTGAATCTTTTTGTAGTCTAATGAAAGATTTGAACGTGACTGAGTGAAGGATTTATTTCGTGAGCTTCACAGCGCCACCTGGAGACAAAAACCCCGTGTGTGTCTGAGAGCCAGTATGGTGAACGCCACAGAAAACAAAGCATTCAGAGTGGCTCTCCCTTTGGTCACATCATCCCTACCTGCTGAAAAACCCCCCAAAGACAATAGAAACCATCACAGAATTTGTAATGGTTTTACTGGTTATAATGGGAATTTTATTGGTTTTTAATGGAAACTGTAATGGTCGATGTGGATCTCTACTAGTAATTTGTCGCCTTCTATTGGTGGCTTGTTAAAACTAATAAATTCTAATGGAATATGGCTGTTTAATGGAATATGGAATTTTTGTAATGATATGTGTAATGGAAACCATTAAATTCGATGGTTTCTATTTTTTAAAATTTATTTATTTATTTTTTTCAGCAGAGTGACTAAAGATCACAAGAAAACACTGCTACTAATAATACTTGGATGTGTAACAATGATTTTTCTTTAAAATTTCAAATGAAGTTTAAATGTAAATGATTAAGGACTGTAGTAAGCAATACCCATTTTCCATTGACACAGAGATACAATACAATACTCCCATAGTTTGTTAGCCCTGTTGAAAAAAACAAAACAAAAACAAAACAGCATATGCAGGTTAGGCATGTTTTGAAGCATGGCTGCTGGTTTAAGCTGGTCATGAGCTGGTTTAAGCTGGTCCTTAGCTGATCATGTGCTGGTCCTAAGCTACAAGCTCCAGTTTGGGACCAGCATATGACCGGCACATGACCAGCCAAGGACCAGCTCAAACCAGTATCCATGCTTTAAACAACCTAATAAGCAGGGGCATAATGAAATTTAATAAAATATAGAATAGCGTTTTAGATATTTCTGGTAAGTTCTGTGGGTGTACATTTTGCAGCAGGTTTAAGTAGGTCTTATAGGTTCATTCCTCCTCCTCAACGAAGCAATTAATCACCATCTGCTCTTGGAAAAGATGTGTTTAGCAGACATTTAACCCACACCACAAACACACACAAACTAACATCAATCATCTTTTATTTGAACCCTACATTTAAGGACATGAACATTCACATGAGTTATTTGAACTTTTGAAAGAGTTATCGGTTGATGTTATGAGTTCATGTTGTATTTTTGGATTGCTTAAATTATGGACTTTGAACTGAAAAATACTTTACATTTACATTTAGTCATTTTGCAGATGCTTTTATCCAAAACGATTTACAAATGAGGACAATGGAAGCAATCAAAATCAACAAAGAAGCAATTAAATGTAAGTGCTATAACAAGTCTCAGTTAGCTTAATGCAGTGTAAATAGCAAGTTTTTAAATGTAATAAATAAAAAGAAAACAGAATAGAAAAGGAATAGAGCAAGCTAGTGTGTTTTTTTTTTTAAATACTTGATGCATTGTCAAATACTGTGTCGGAAAATTTACAAATATTGTTTTGATCTCTTGATTTACTGTTGATGACGCATGTACATTCTTTTCAGTTTGAGTCTTCATTCCTTACCACTTTTCTTTCTGAAGACTACAAGGATGAACTCACTGAATGTGTAAGAATCAGAATTCAAGGTGAGAAAGTCAGTAAGAGACTTTGCCTTTACCTATAGGGTACATTGTAAAAGCTGGAAACCTTAACAGAGCCAGAAATAGTCAAAATGATTCTGAAAAACATCCAGCCAGCTGCATGGTCGTGTATCAGCTTGGTAGGAAGAATTGGAAGGATTGGGACAACAACTCTAAAGAGATCTTATATAGCAGTTGCAGTATGACTATTGTTTGAACTCAAAGCATGGTCAAACTGGACTTAATGGTCCAAATGTTAACCAACTTGCAGATGTAAAGGCCATCATGATCCTGTTTATTGTCCACAGTTTATTATATCCTCACAGTGTACTTGACCATAAAAACTAACACGCAACAAACCTTTTCTTTGAAATTCAGAAGTAGATCCTTTAACAACTCTGTGGCTACTGCAAATGTTTTACATGACAAAGTAAATTTCACACATGGACAGAAAACTGCTGTTGTACAGCAACAATTAATTATCCCAGCCAGTACTGGTACATGTGTAGGTAACGCCATTGTCAAGGAGGATGACCTCTTTAAATGCCCTGGTCTTTAATGGGTTGCTCAGCTCATCTCTTCAGAATCCCCCACAGGTGCTTAAGAGTGTTAAGATTGAGTGAAATACATGTACACTGAAGGATTTTCACCTTGGGAGAATGAATATCTTCATTGTCGTGTTGAAAAAATGCCCAACAATGCAGGGAATGAAGAGAAGGTAACATCTTCAGCTTCAGTTTTTTTGTATTACATCACATAGTGGTGTGCAAATTCATGACAGTGTTGATAAAGCACAACTCCCTCACACCTTCAGCACTCATACATCCCTGTATAAGAGCTTTACTACTACTGAACGTCACTGTGGGAACCAAACACTTCTCACTGTACTCCTCCTCTAGCAACACCAGAACATTTTGGATGCTGATAGATCCGAAATAATTGCTTGGTCTCATGAGACCAGAGTATAAATTCCCAGAAGTCTACATTTTGTAAATATGGACCTTGGAAAAAGCTAAATGAGTTTATTGTGCTTTGGCTACAGTGGGTAGTTCTGGTGTGAATAAACACCATGCATGTCACTTCTGCAGGCTGTATCTTATTCCGTCAGATAAAGTGTCATTCTTTTCATAGGCTCTGAGATACTTTCTTGTGTTTCTCCTGCTCTTTTTCTAGCAAAATCTCCCTCATCACTAAATAAAAGCTAAAAGTGAAGACTTGATTATTTCAGGGGCCTTTTCACAAGTCCATTGTTTTTTAATTTCTGTGTTACTTTTGCTATATTTTCACACTTTTTTTGGTTCAAAATATTCACCTGTTGATCAAAAATTGCCCTAAAATCACACCAGAAATTTTTGTTTGGTTTTATTTAGTAACTTTCAGGAGGGTGTACCCATTTTTGCAACACATTTTATCACTTTGGTAATAAAATTGTATTTTCCTTAATAACTTTAACATTCTTCTTTGGTAACTGATCAAGCAGACTTGCTGGAATATTATATCTCAAAAGAACCCTAACATGTCTTCTAAGTAAAGAGTAATTGCTGAATTTGGTAAGTTTCAGAGAGGGTGTACTCATTTATGCTATGTTTATGACACTTACAACGGAGGCAGTGTCAAAACAAGTGGCTTCCTAATTGCTTGAGTGCCATAGATGGCAAGCACATCTACATCCAGGCACCTGCAAACTCTAGAAGCACCTACCATAATCAAGTCAATAATTAAGTCAAGATTTTCTGTTGTGCTCTTGCAGTAGCTGACACCAACTACAAATTCATCTATGCTAATGTTGCCATACAAAGAAGACTGTCAGAAAGAAGAACATTTTGCCAGTCAGACCTCCGAGCTGCCATGGACAAAGTTCTGCTGAATGTCCCCCCTCCAGAGCCACTACCAGGCAGTAACATAACTTTGGGTTATACATTTGTTGGTGATTAAGCATTCCCTTTCTGAAACAACATGATAAAGCTATTCTTCTGAAATCTGGACCATGGACAGCGAAAATTTAACTACAGGTTGTCAAGGCCAAGGTGTACAGCTGAAAATACATTTGGCATAGGCTCCGTATTTTCCTTTCCAACATTGCTCTGGAGCCTGACAAAGTGGCAACACTAACACCGGCCACAAAAAAATTTGAAGGCATACTTAGCTGAATCTGTTTCCTGGCATGATATAAAACATGGACATCATCTGATAAATGTATTCATTTGGAACATTTTGCAAGACATGTAGCTGGCTCAGATGGACTTCCTGTTTGTTTCTTTAACAAATGTTAAAACTAAATATAAGCAAAAGAACATTTAAAAGCTAAATGTAATGTAAAAAGAAGCAGAATGTGTAATGGTCAAAATTAAAATTATTTACAAACACAAACAAGATTTAAACAAGACTCATTTTATTAAATGTAAAATTTAATACATTTTCATTGTAAAAACATAATTATTGTGGCTGGCCTAAGGCACACCTGTGCAATAATCATGCTGTCTAATCATCATCTTGATATGCCACACCTGTGAGGTGGATTATCTTGGCAAAGAAGAAGTGCTCACTAACACAGATTTAGACAGATTTGTGAACAATATTTGAGAGAAATAGGCCTTTTGTGTACATAGAAAAAGGCTTAGATCTTTGAGTTCAGCTCATGAAAAATGGGGGCAAAAACAAAAGTGTTGCATTTATAATTTTGTTCAGTGTATAAACATAACAGTCCCTTTCAAAATGTGCAAATAATACAAAACAGCATATTAAACAGCTTGAAAAGTGCCAAAATGAAATGAAATGGCCTCAGACACAATGTGACTATGGTTCACCATAAAGGGGAAAAAAAAATACAATATAAAAGATAAACCCAAAAATGAAAATTCTGTCAACATTTACTTACCCTGAGGTTGTTCCAGACCTGTATGAGTTTCTCTTCTGCTGAAAAGATATTTTGAAGAATGCTGATAACGTCTAGGTTACATCTGTAACCCCCATTCCCCAAAAGAGAGAACAGAGACGTTAGTGACATATTTGGGATCGAACTTGAGAGCCCTCTGAGCTAAAGAGAAAAGGCCAATGAACATTGGCGAGTGGAATTTGAATGCCTAGCCACTCCCCCGTATATATGGGCATATAAGATGGTGGCGTGTATCCACTCATTCAGGTTTTTGCTGAGGAGCCAAGCTGCAACCTGGCATTCAGAACAGTACAGGACTGTGGCAGGGGGATGCGTAACATCTCAGTTCCCTCCTTCGGGGAACAGGGGTTACAGATGTAACCTAGACGTTCCCCCACAGTCGTTCACTACAATGTTACATCGAATAGTGACGTATTTGGAATCTACCCATGGAAAATGCCATTATCCTGGACCGCGTTACATAGTTGAGGTACAAATACTGACAGGCAAGTGTATCAGGACAAATGGACTCAACCTGCCCAATGCCCCGTAAGCCGGATTAACGCGCCCACCAGATTCTGAAGCAACCACTGGGGTGGAGCAAAATGACTTAAGTCGTGTGGGAGAATAGGGAAGAATATACCTATGGCAATAGATATATAAAGGGTAACATGGTGAAGTATCGTGGAGATACTGAGACATGTTGCCACAACTAGAAGGAGAGAAGGAGTACCGGAGCACAGTCACAGACTACTCTATCCGAGTCCAGGCTGCGGGGGCATGGAGGATCCAGAGGTCACCTAGGGGAAACAACTGGGGGAACGGCACACGGAGGGCTCCTAGCGGGCACGGCTCACCTTGTAAAGGTGTACTTGAGGGGACCTCAGGGCCAGCTGTGTGCCAGGGTGTCCCTGCTGAGGGGGACTCGGTCAGAGAGTAGAAGAGCTGGCAGTGGGAGGATTCCTGGGAGGCAAACAGATCTATCTGAGCCTCCCCGAATTGACTCCAGATGAGCTGGACCACCTGGAGATGGAGTCGCCATTCTCCAGGAAGGGTGAATTGTAGTGAGAGCACATTATTTGCACAATTGTGCTCTCCTGGAATGTGAATAGCGACTTCAGAGGAGAAGATGGTGGGCGAGATGGGTACAATGGAAGCGGATGATGTACGCTACAGTCATTGTATTGCGGACTTGCACGTGTCTGTCTCGCAGCATCAGTAGGAACCATGTGACACTGTCACACAAAGACACATGTTTTTATACCTGCTCAATATATTATAATGGTTTTATGTATATTTGAGTTTTAAAAGGGTTTTACATGTTGTCTTAGCCATTTTATTCCTCTTACATTTTAGTATGTGTGTATGTCTTTAAATGAGTCTGGGTCAGGAATCAGGAAGAGACCAGTATAAAGCAAGCAGTATGGCAAACAGATAGGGTCATTGACCAAATAAGCTGGATTGAGGAGCTTCTTTTAAGGACTTGCCATCCAGCAGCTCACTTTATTTGGATTATCACTTTGGATTGTATATACACCGGTGGACACTTTTAACTTGGAACTTACAGCACGCTGGATTTCTTAAGGACTGTTTTAATGGTATGAATCTGAAGAACTCTGTACTTTTAACAGCCTATGATTTCTGTTTTAAGTTCCTTGTAAACTTGTAAATACACACTTTATTTATTGAATCTGTTGTCATTGTCTCATCTTTTAAAACACTTATTTGAACTCACACAGTTAAATCTGACCCATTTTAAATCCTGATACGTCGACCGATAAGGCCGATTACATATGGTGGCCCGTATGGGGAACGTCAAAAGATTTTAAAAGCTGTGTTGAGAAGAGTGTTTTAAGATGATGACAAATCAAGTTAATGCTGCTTCTTTTAATACATCTACTGGTTTTAATAATGAACGGATTTTACATCACTGTGAGTGTGTACAGCTTCGCGCTGAGGTGGTTGTTCTTAAAAACATTGTTTTAAAACTGGAGAAGGATTTTAAAGACTCTGTTGAAAGTAATCTTAACCGTGAAGTGTATTTTAGAGACGCTGTGGATTTTAAATTTGACAAGGTGGAGGAATCTATCAAGGATGCCGTGGTGACACTAGAGAGAGAGGTCTTCGACTGTTTTAAGAGGAGAGACGAGAAATGGGCGAAACAACTGGAGCAACTAAAAGATCCAGAAACCACCATCTCTCCTCCTACTGTGACGACCAGCCCATTGCTGCCCACGCCAACCGCTGGCTTTCCTCTGGTCAAACTTCCCAGCACCTCAACCACTTCACGGATAATCAACAGAGCCACAGATGAAGAATTCTGCGAGCTAGATCCAGTTAACTGCACCAATTGGTACAGTGCTAGAGTTCTTGCAGGCCAGCTTCTCCACAGGGTTATCCTACTCTACCTTGAAAGTGCTCGTGGCGGCGATTTTGGCCTACCACACCTCTCTTGGTGGCCTCCCAGTGGGCAAAAACCCTCTAGTTACACGTTTCCTCCGTGGTGTGCTGAGGCCTCTGGTATGACCCCGTGTCCTCACGTGGGACCTAGCTGTGGTGCTGGAAGCCCTCTGTAAACCTCCGTTTAAACCCATTGAAGAGATTTCAGACCGCTTTTTAACTATTAAGACTACGTTGCTCTTAGCCTTGTCTTCTCTCAAGAGAGTTAGGGACCTGCAGGCCCTTTTGCAGGCCTCTCAAGTTTCCAGAAGGGGAACATCCCAGGTTATGTATGTAACCCTGGCTCCCCAAGGGAACGAGACGCTGCATCTCAGTCCATACTTCCGGCATTCCTGTGAGCGCTCACGTCAAGTCTCCGAAGCTGATGCCTTTGCCGGCACACATGCACATGCTTTTATAGCTTCCTGGTCACTTACGTCACCCGCCCGTGACGTCACACCCTTTGTTTGACAGATTACACATGTATTCAGAGCGTGAATCTGTCGCCAAAGGGTGCTCCCCAAAGCATTTCAGACACCCTGAACGCTAAGAAGTGACGCCAAAGGGGTGATGTGACGACTTGGGAGTGAGAAAGTGTTGGCAAATAATAAACTTTCAGGATGATGCAGCAGTGGCCCGAATGACAAATTTGTCAACTGTCCTGATCGTTTTAACGCTGGCCCCAGGCCATCGGCCATTCCTCATTGTCAAGCCCTGGTTGTGTATGTTTGACAGCCTGCATTCCTCATAGATGGACACTGCTGTGATTTAGGTAACAAGCACATAAATACTTAGTACATATTAAATCATCTGTAATGACAGACAAAGCAATAGTAACCACATAATAAAAACAGCTACTCAAACTTGTGTGTTGCGACTTACCCTCAGATTCAATATAGACAGCACAGTATCGTCTTTTAATTTCAATCTATCTAAAAATCCTGCATAGAATTGAGGCCTTGGGCCTCATTTATAAAGTGTGTGTACACACAAATTTGATCTCAGACTGTGCGTACGCTTAAAGCCACGGGAACGTTCATATTTATAAACACAGTCTTTGCGTGAAAAAAGTCTTATAGCCACGTCAGGGTCTGAGCAGACATACGCACTTTTCCTTGTGTCAAATTGAAGTACTGCAGGTATTTGGAAATATAAGCCATGATGATGATGATGATTATTATTGTTATTATAATTATTCAATGAACCTGTTAAGTTAGTTCGCAAATCGCACTAAACGAATCATTTACAGATTGGAATGATCTGATTGCAGCTGTTCTCAAGTCGACAACTCACTAGAGTAGTAAAGAGTAAAAATCTCTCTAAACTTTTGGGTCGTAAAAGCCATATTAAAGGGTTACTCCACCCCAAAATGTAAATTTTGTCATTAATTGCTTACCCCCATGTTGTTCCAAACCTGTAAAAAAGCTTTGTTCATCTTCGGAACACAATTTAAGATATTTTGGATGAAAACTGGGAGCTTTGTGGCTGTCCCATTGACTGCCAAGTAAATAACACTGTCAAGGTCAAGAAAAGTATGAAAGACATCATCAAAAAGTCCATCTGCCATCAGTTCAACCATAATTTTACAGAGCTACAAGAATACTTCTTGTATGCAAAGAAAACAAAACTAACGACTTTATTCAACAATTCATCTACTCCACCCACAACATTTTGGAAAGTATCCACTGGACGCAAACAGTGTACGCTGTTCTCTGTCAGCCGCAGCACACAGATACATTTTCTACATTTGTTTACGCTTTGATTCGAAATGAAAACAGCGTGATGCAGCTGACAGAGAACAGCGTTGTTTGCACCCAGTGGATACTCTCCAAAATGACGCTACAGTTACATTGTTGTTCGGTATTGTTTGTGTTGTGGTTGTTTAACATGCTGTTTCATTTGCTTATTGGCAGTACAATTACCTGTGTTTAGTTTAATAAAGATATTGGAACATTTTTGGATACATTTAATCATCATCTTCGGACCAAAAAACATTGATTCAGAGTTAAAATCTGGGTTGATAGAGTAAGTTGACAGTATCACAAAACATAAAAAAACAAACAAAAAAAAAACGTTTTGGTTTAGTTTTATCATTACTGGGTTTTAGGCACTGGTTTAGCAGTGTTCATCACCATAGTAATCTCAGCTCAAAATTTGACCAGTCAGCTGTGCCTACATGTGCACTCGAATTGTACAAGTTTACTGCAACTATTACTGATACGGTTTATGATCAAATATGTGTAATTTGTAACAAAATACTTTGATTTTGTTGTGTCCATTTCTGATTTATTTATTTTATTTTATTTATTTATTTTTTTATTGTGAGATGGGATGAATCTGGTAGGTTGGTGTTTATTTGGTCATGGCATAGCCTGTATTGTTTTGTATTGCCCATATTGGTAAATTTAATAATAGTTTTCAAAAATAAAAGGTTTATTCTCTTTATCAAGTCAATGTAAACAACCATTATAAACAAAATATGCTATATATTAATAAACTTCCTTTCCCTACCACTATGAAATAGGAAAACATGTCATTTTTAAAACTTGCACATTGTAGAAATTTAGACAAGAGGCAAAGATATTTTCACACTGTATAATATTTGACTCACACAAACACTTATCTGAACATAGAATTATTAAGCTCATTTCATTACATTCATTACAGCATATAAAATTCAGACATCCCTTACAAATGACAGTTTGATAAATGGGTTGTCATTCGTTCTGTTACGGATAATCCATGAAGATGAACTCATCAGCTCCCATGGCCTGTGCATTTCAGTCAAATGGAAGAGGGCTGCACATTTAATAAAATACTTTTTTTTGTCAAAATAGCTCTGTTTCATGTTGCTCAGGGTTGTGCTTCTCAAATTTCAGCTGGTTCTCTTATCAGTTATTTACCAGCTGCTGTTTTGTGTTTTTTCTCACAATTAGATATTGCTATAGTTGATATTAGCCATTTAAGGTGTTCAGTAGAGCAAATAAAAACAGGTAGTGTCACACACACATACTACACGTTCAATATATACATACATAATAGGCAGTACATTTAAACTTTTTACAAACATAGGTGTTGCACTGAGACTGGTGTCATCTAATGTTTTATGAGAAAGTGCTCAACACAAGAACCCTAACTATTCCATTTGAAGACAGATGATCTTATTTACTTATTTGTGCTTCATGCTCTTCATGCAAGAGTTTAAATGATCATTTCTCCTCAGGGAACAGATTGAAGTACTCTGATGAAGGTTCAAATATTTTCAGTGTCAAAATGTATTTTGCTGACACTCTAAACCATTGATAAAACATTGCATAGATAAGTGGATTCACGCAGGAATTCATGCATAACATCCAATACATTACATTAATTATGAGAACATCATTTTCATCATGCCCAAAAGAAAGAGTAACTATATAGTATGGCGTCCAAAAAAGAAGATATACCAGTACTACAATCCCCAAGGTCCTTGCAGCCTTTTTTTCTGATTTGGCCTTTTTTTCTGTGACTGAATTCAAATGCATAGCTTGCCGTTTTGCCACAAAACATATTTTCATATATAAAGGAATAATTATACAGCAAGGTGCCACTAAACAAACAATAGCATCTATTATTAGATTTTCCAATGTCACAACAAGTACACATTCTCCAATACATGTATGGTTTCTCTCTGGATGCAGTAAAAAGTCATACAAAAGATAAAATGAATATACAAAGGAAAATAACCAGTTTGTGACAATGGTAACAACAACTCTGTTAGTACTGACCTTTAGTGGATATCGCAAAGGGTCATTCACAGCAATGAACCGATCCACAGATATAATAATCATATTACCGAGAGATGCTACGACAACTACATACAGAATAAGAGGAAATATTGAACAAAATATTTCTCCAAAGTACCAGCATGGCTCAATCAGTTTCATTCCCTGCACTGGCATGAGAATCAGTCCTGCGATCAGATCAGCCACAGCCAGAGAGAGGATCAGCACATTGGTCGGAGTGTGGAGCTGCTTGAAGTGTGAGATGGAGACAATCACCAACAAGTTCAGAAACACAGTGAACACTGATGTTACAGAAACGAAAATGTACACAATAATGTACTCCGATTCTGGTCTGATACTTTTGGTACAAGACAAATTGTTGTTTGGAAAGCAGTATTGGACTGTTTGATTGTCCACGTTTGTCACTCCCCAGTCAGACCTTTCCATGATGGATGAATATTGAAGAGTAGACTCTGTGTGAGGATGCTTGTCACTTTAGCCCCCGATCCTTGACACAGTCATGACTCAGCTTTATACTTATGGAAAGCACAGTGGCCAACCCATTCAACATGGGGTTTCATTATTCAACTCTCAAACCCACCCACTAATTAAATATTCATAGACCCGATCAATCTGATCTTTGCAGTATAGTGGAAGAGTAAATCCAATGACATTTGTTTATGCTTACATTCTGCTCATTATTATATCATGTGTTCTAACACATACTCACATATAGCATCTGTTCTAACACATTAAAACAATTAGTCCAATCCACTGCCTTTCACTGCACTAGGGATGTAACGGTATGAAATTTTCTTATCACGATTATAGTGACAAAAATGATCACGGTTATCAATATTATCACGGTATTGTTAAAATATGCTGGATGTTTTTAAAAAGTACTAACACATAAATTGTTTCTCAAAGTTTTATATTTAAAATCAACAAACAACATATAAAATGACTTCTGTTTTTACAAACACTAAAACAGTAACATTACCTAATAACATGTTCGAAATGTTCAAATAAAGCTTTGAAAAGGTTTTATAAAATGGTAAACCTCACATTTCAGCCTTTAAATAAAGAAAATGGTTAAGTCAAATCAATAAATGTTATATGTAGCCTATTTTATCAAAATAATTCTAGATGTATTATGTGAATTGTTTAAATTTATAGAATCCTTGTTTTTAGTCTTTTTTAGTTTAGATGACAGCAGTGCATGAAACTTCGGTCCGGTTTAGCTAGACAAAAACTGCAAACGGGCTGAACGTAATTGTAAGTCAATGTAAATCCACTCTCTCCACTAGGCGGCGCTTATGGAACAGCAAAGTTACAGCTGTTTCCGTAAACTCTGTGGACAATGCAGCATTGCGATTAATAACACTTCTTTATTAGGTATTACATGGAATGAAGATCAAAACACAATGCCATCGAATCTTTTCTGAAGACAGTCAGAACCATCAGAGGTACATTCATATAATTCATTCATTTCTATATTCATTTGTATATTTCCTCAGCAACCTTTTAAACCCTCCCATCTTTCCGTCATGCTTTCATTCAAAACGAAATGAAAACGCTTTCATTACTCTGCGTGCTCTGCGCACATGAGACTGTTATTTAAACTTTGCTTTACGCTGTACAGTATATATTTATCATAAGTTGTTCAAATCGTGGTAATCAAATACGGTTTTAATGATAATTAAAAGATGAAACGGTAATACTAACCGTGGAGAATTTTATCATGATTTATCGTCAAACCGGTTATCGTTACATCCCTACTGCACTCAAAAAAAAAAAAAAAAAAAAAAAAAAGGTGATGATTTTAATTTGGGGGGTGTTCACATTCACCATAGTCTGGCTGCTTGCAGGAGGAAATATTTTTAGAGTCTGGAGGTTCTAATCAGAATAATTCTCTGCCTCTTCCTGGATGGGAGAAAAGGTGAGTGGGGTTTTTCCTGTTGAATGTTGCTCTCTTCATCCTCCTCTGTGACTCTTCAGTCTTCATGTGAGGCCAATGAGTGCTTCAAGGTGAACCATGACTCATCTTTCAAAACACTTCATGTAACATGATGGTAGTCACTGAAACACGACACTGTAGGCTGCTTTTTTGATGCTGTGGGTAAAGGTTTATCCTGGTGGCTCTGAATGCCACTCTGTCACCTGATCTTAAGGCTTCATTATAGGCTTTGTGCAGTTTGAGACCTTTAGCATTTAGCCAGGGCCTCTGATTGGGACATATAGTGACAGTCCTAGTGAGTACAACATACTGTTACTGATTAGTAATATTCATCAGTATTACTGAATTGACTGTACAGATGTTGTTGGATGAGAACTGATCTGAGCTGATGATGACATCACTGTTTTATACAGAGCTGCTTTAAAGATGAATTAACACTAGAACCACCACGGGGCAAGTTTTACCCGGAGCTGTTTTTCAAATGTACATAACAGATTTTAATTAAACCATTCAAGTCTCCCAGTCATTGACTTTTACTAAAATTGTGTAATTTACAATCCCCTGGTGTTCAAAATTGTTTAGATAAAACCAGATTTAAAAACGGGGCATTTATTACCAAAAAGCACCAGCGTGGGTCAAATTTACCCACCATATAATGCCTGTATTTTTCTGTCATTGTCTTGCTGCTTATGTTTTAACATTGTATATTGCTGGGCAGCGCCTTTTAGCCTACTCACTGAATTAGCAATTATTGGTTTCATAAATAAAGTCAAAATGAGTAAAAGAGGGCGATTTATGGATGCTGAAGAGGTATTAGAAGCATTAAATGCTATGAGTGATGGAGAGTCTGATGGTAAATTATGCATCTTGGGTCAGCTCAGCATCTGGTGGCTCATCTGATGCAGAACCTGATTTTACCAAGTGCGACATGTTTCTGGATCAACATCTTTGTTGACCCTGGAACAACATTGTGATTAACCAATCAGATTAAAAAAAAAAAAAAAACAGTTTGTAGTTTTTGTGAAATTTAGTCTTATAATCAGTGTTTGGTGTTTGTACATCAGTGTCATTCATCCACCATTTCCTCTGATTTTAGGGATTACTCATGGGTAAGGCTAGGTTTAGGAGTAGGGATGTGGTCAGGACTAAATTTTTGGATTAAAATGTTGTTCCAGGGTCAACAAAATATGTTGACCCAGGAACACATCAAACTCAGCAAAATCAGGACGTGCCTCATCTGAAAGCAATCTCATATTTACATGTGTTAGCCTAACATTACTCACATTGTTCAGACTTTGGGTTAATTATTTAATGTTTGTTTAGCCATTTCTGTTGTTTATTGTTACCTACTGTGTTGCTATTTATTCTAGTCTGCCCGTTTCCTGAAAAAAATAAATAAAATAATTCTATATATATATATATATATATATATATATATACTGTAACGGGCTGAAGAATCACGCAACAGGGGTAAGTGCAATAAAGCCCCGGAGGGTGGTTTATTGAACGTGAACCGTGAAACAAAACAAAGGTTGAAGTGTGTCCGTGGGGTGCGATGCTGGTGCTGCGCTCTCTGGGGTGCTCGGTGTCCGTGCGCAACGGCTGATCGGTCACAGGCTTTCTAGAATAGAGAAAAACACAGTTGGCATCAGTTCCCAGTCTTCTGGAGTGATCACTCACTTGTGTTGTGGTGGCGGCGGCTTTTGTAGCCACCGCTTAATTGCCCGCCAGCCGTGACTGATCAGCTGGTGATGGGTGCTCCCAGGTGATTCCCATGCGTTTCCAGGGCGACGCTGACGAGGCACTGAGACGCACGTCACACTCCCCCCCCCAAGCGTTGAACTGGTCTTCCTACACAGCGGGGAGATTGGGGTTGGGCGGGGAGTGTGCCCTGACAGACTTGCGAAAGCTGACCAGGCCCTGGAGAGGCCATCCGCATTGGCGTTGGCCGTCCCTGCCCGGTGTTGAAGGGTGAAGTGGAAGTCCTGGAGCGCCAGGAACCACCGTGTTACCCGGGCGTTGGTGTCTTTCGCCCGGGCCATCCACTGCAGGGGAGCATGGTCAGTTATGAGAGTGAAATGTCTACCCAATAAATAGTACCTAAACTCCAGGACTGCCCACTTGACGGCCAACGCTTCCCTCTCTGCGGTCGCGTAGCGTTGTTCGGCTGGGGTCAGCTTTCGGCTTATATAGATGACTGGGTGTTCCTCACCATCCAGGACCTGAGACAGGACGGCTCCCAACCCAGTATCTGAGGCGTCCGTCTGCAAAAGGAAGGGACAGTTAAAGTCGGGGGCCCTAAGCACCGGTTCCGTCGTGAGAGCCTTCTTGATGTGCTGGAACGCCTCCTCTTCTGCTGGGCCCCACGGGGCCTTTTCTGGCTGTCCCTTCCTAGTCAAGTCTGTCAGGGGAGCCGCTAAGGAGGAGAAGTTGGGAATGAAACACCGGTAATACCCCGCCAACCCCAGAAAGGCTCGTACCTGCGTCTTGGTGGCAGGACGAGGAGCGTCCCGGACGGCGACCACTTTCCTTTCCTGGGGCTTGATGAGCCCTCGTCCGACCTGGAACCCGAGATAGTGTGCTTCAGTACGAGCCAGATGACACTTCCGGGGGTTGGCTGTGAGTCCAGCCCGCCGGAGTTCTCCTAGCACCCTCCCTAGCCGCAGCAGATGGTCCTCCCACCGCTCAGAGTGGATGATGACGTCGTCCAGGTAGGCGGCTGCATAGGCCTGATGGGGCCTAAGAAGGATGTCCATCATTCGCTGGAACGTGGCTGGGGCCCCATGCAGGCCGAACGGGAGGGTCCGGTACTGCCAGTGACCACTGGGGGTGGAAAAGGCAGTTTTAGGCTTCGCTTCCTTGGTTAGTGGTACTTGCCAGTATCCCTTGGTAAGGTCCAGAGTGGAGATGTACCGGGCCCTCCCCAGGCGGTTCAGCAGCTCGTCTACCCGGGGCATGGGATATCCATCGAACTCTGAGATCTCGTTTAAGCGGCGGAAGTCGTTGCAGAAACGGAGGGTGCCATCCGGCTTCGGGACCATCACGACGGGGCTGGACCACGGGCTCCGGGAAGGCTCGATCACTCCCAACTTGAGCATATCCTGGACTTCCTCCTCAACGGCTTGCCGCCGGGCCTCTGGGATGCGGTAGGGCCGCTGCCGGACGATGACCCCTGCTGGTGTTTGGATATCGTGCTGGATGACGTTAGTCTGCCCGGGCCAGGGGGAGAACACATCCGAGAACTGACCGACCAGGTGCTGCAGCTCTGTTTTCTGAGCAGCGGATAGTTGCGGGTCGATGTCCACAACCACAGGAGAGGAGGAGGCGAGAGCGGCGAGCTGGGTCCGGTCTCCAACCCACTTCTTGAGGAGATTCACGTGATACAACTGCTCCGGGTGGCGACGGCCTGGCTGGCGGACCCGGTACGTCACTGGCCCCACCTTCTCCGTCACCGTATAGGGCCCCTGCCAGGTGGCGAGAAATTTACAGGCCGAGTTCGGGACGAGCAGTAGGACGTGGTCCCCCGGTTGGAACTCCCGTGGTTGGGCTGCCCGGTTGTAGTGGCGTTGTTGTGCCTGCTGCGCTTGGGTGAGGTGTTCCCGGACTAACGGCATCACTCTGTCGATCCTCTCCCTCATCAGACGGACGTGTTCAACCGAGGACCTGTGGGCGGCGGGCTGCTGCTCCCACGCCTCTCTAGCGACATCCAGGAGGCCACGAGGCTGCCTCCCGAACAATAGTTCAAAGGGGGTGAAGCCTGTGGACGCCTGCGGGACCTCCCGGATGCCGAAGAGAACGTAGGGCAGCATTTGGTCCCAGTCTCGTTTTTCCTCCGCCGCCACACGTCTCAACATTTGTTTGAGGGTCTTATTAAATCTCTCGACCAACCCGTCCGTCTGCGGGTGGTAGACGGTGGTCCGTAGCTGTTTTACGTGGAGAAGACGACAGAGGTCCGCCATCAGCCGGGACATGAACGGGGTCCCCTGGTCGGTCAGAATCTCTGAGGGGATGCCGACTCGGCTGCAGAGGAGGAAGAGCTCATGTGCGATGGCTTTCGCGGTGGCTTTGCGAAGGGGAATGGCCTCGGGGTACCGGGTGGCATAGTCGACCACCACCAGGATGTGTTCGTGGCCACGGGCGGACTTAGGCAGCGGCCCCACCAAATCCATCCCGATCCGCTGGAAGGGCACCTCAATGATGGGGAGCGGTATGAGCGGGCTGGGGGGAGGAGTCTGTGGGGAGGTCCGCTGGCAGGTCGGGCAAGCCTGACAGAACCTTCTGACCTCTGCGTCCAGTCCAGGCCAGTGGAACCGGTCGCGAATTCGCTGGATGGTGTTCTGAGCACCGAGGTGACCAGCCATAGGATGGGAATGGGCGAGTTCCATCACAGTCCCCGTCTTGTCCCGAGGGACAACCAACAAAATTTTCTCCTCCCCCCTCCGCTGCGCGACACAGTAAAGCAGACCGTTTTTGATCACGAAGTGTGGGATCGGGTGGGGCGCGGGGTGGACCTCCTTTCCCTCCGCCACCCGCACTTGAGTCCAGCAGTGTTTAAGACGGTCGTCCTCATGCTGTGCCTTGCTGAAGTCCCCCCCAGCCGCCACCTGCTGAAACACATCGAAAAAAAGGTTAGAGTTACTGGGGGTGGACTCACCATCACGGGCGCTGTCTGAGGCCAACAGCACGGGACGACGCCGGCCTCCCCGTTGTCGGCTGGGTCTTCGGCGGCTCCCGCTGGGGCTGGCAGGCTGTGAGGTGGTGCGTAACAGCTGGTCAAACCCTGGCCAGTCCCTCCCGAGCAACACTGGAACCGGCAGATCCTTGACAATGCCCACTTCGATCGGCCACGCCCCGGAGGCGGCCGAGATAGTTACACGACGGGCTGCCACCTCCTGGGTGTCCCCGTGCACGCAGGTAATGGCCAGGCGAGCTTTAGTGTCGGGACGGGGGGCCAGGACGGCAGGGTTAACCAGGCTGACGGTGCTTCCTGAGTCGAGGATGGCTTCAAATGGATGTCCGTTAACCCTTACTTCCACTCGCGGGGCTCCTCCCGGAGGCGCTCGATGCACACTGCAGCCTGCCAGCCACGCCCGCGAGCGCGGTGGTTCGGTGGGCATGGGCTCATCCGGCGGGGCGGGAGCCGCTGGCCTGCTTACTGGTCGCGGGGCACCTTCCAGCGGGCGTCGCTCCTGGACCACCCTCCGGGGAAATGGCGGCGCACGCTCCCCAGCTTCCCGTCGTTGGGCAGCATCCGCCAGCTCGACCGCCTCCACTAACTCGCCGAGATTTGTGGGATTCCGCATGCCGACTGCCTGACGATGCGAGCGGGGGAGGGCTCTCAGGAGGCGGTCGATGACGACGCGCTCCGCCACCTGGCTTGCGGTGGGATCCCCAAACAAGAGCCAGTGTCTGGCGAGCCGTGAGAGTTCAGCCGCCTGAGGCCTGGGCGGAAGTCGGGGGTTGTATTCCCAGTCGAAGAACAGCTGAGTGGCGGCGGTAGGCGAGAGACCCACTCGCGAGAGGATTTCGGTTTTCAGCTCGTCATAACTCTCGTTGTGTTCGGGGGAAAGAGAGAAATACGCCCGCTGTGCTTCCCCTGTCAGCAGCGGTGCCAACAGGCGAACCCAATCTTGCCGTGCCCAGGCCTCTCTGGCGGCGACGTTCTCGAACATTTGTAAAAACAGCTCGGCGTCATCGTGGCCGGTCATCTTGGGAAGCAATTGGGCTGCTTGCACGCGGGGATCAGGCGGCGGAGCGCGCTGCGCGGCTTGGAGCTCGACCAGCCCCCGCTCAGTTTCACCCTGGCGACTCGCCAGGTGCTCCATGATTTGCTGCTGGCGGATGCTGACCTCCGTAAGATGTTTTAAGAGCTCCTCCATAACGTAGGGAGCGGCGGCCGCCTGCACAGAAGAACAGAGTATACACACGTGAGAAATGTTAATGTCCGTACCTCGCTGCGGTGATTCTTCAGTCACCTGCCCGCATTCTCCACCACTGTAACGGGCTGAAGAATCACGCAACAGGGGTAAGTGCAATAAAGCCCCGGAGGGTGGTTTATTGAACGTGAACCGTGAAACAAAACAAAGGTTGAAGTGTGTCCGTGGGGTGCGATGCTGGTGCTGCGCTCTCTGGGGTGCTCGGTGTCCGTGCGCAACGGCTGATCGGTCACAGGCTTTCTAGAATAGAGAAAAACACAGTTGGCATCAGTTCCCAGTCTTCTGGAGTGATCACTCACTTGTGTTGTGGTGGCGGCGGCTTTTGTAGCCACCGCTTAATTGCCCGCCAGCCGTGACCGATCAGCTGGTGATGGGTGCTCCCAGGTGATTCCCATGCGTTTCCAGGGCGACGCTGACGAGGCACTGAGACGCACGTCACAATATATACACATATATGTGCATTTCAATAATTAAAAGTAATTCAACTCAAACTGTGAAACTTGTGTATTAAATAAATTAAATGCACACAGACTGAAGTAGTTTAAGTCTTTGGTTCTTTTAACTGTGATGACTTTGGCTCACATTTAGCAAAAATCAACCAATTCACTCAATTCTCAACAAATTAGAATACTTCATAAAACCAATAATAATAATAATAATAAAAAAATTTTTAGTAAATTGTTGGCCTTCTGGAAAGTATGTTCATTTACTGTATATGTACTCAATACTTGGTAGGGGCTCCTTTTGCTTTAATCACTGCCCCAATTCGGCATGGCATGAGGTGATCAGTCTGTGGCACTGCTGAGGTGGTATGGAAACCCAGTTTTTTTTTTTTTTTTGAAAGTGGCCTTCAGCTCATCTGCATTTTTAGGTAAATTGTTTCTCATCTTCCTCTTAACAATACCTGATAAATTCTTTATGGGGTTCAGGTCTGGTAAGTTTGCTGGCCAGTCATGTACACCAACACCATGGTCATTTAACCAACCTTTTTCTTCTACACTTTTTCCTTCCACTCAACTTTCTGTTAACATGCTTGGATACAGCACTCTGTGAACAGCCAGCTTCTTTGGCAATGAATGTTTGTGGCTCCTTGTGAAGGGTGTCAATGATTGTCTTCTGGACAACTGTCAGATCAGCCGTCTTCCCCATGACTGTGTAGCCTAGTGAACCAAACTGAGAGACCATTTTGAAGGCTCAGGAAATCTTTGCAGGTATTTTGAGTTAATTAGCTGATTGGCATGTCACCATATTCTAATTTGTTGAGACTTAAACTACTTCAGTCTGTGTGCATTGAATTTATTTAATACACTAGTTTCACAATTTGAGTTGAATTACCAAAATAAATTAACTTTTCCATGGCATTCTAATTTATTGAGATGCACCTGTATATGATCTAAGAAGAAATTAATAAAACCATTTTTTGTTCTCTTCTTCAAATGATAAATTATGAAATATTAAATATCAGTATATAAATATGAAATATTGAAACAACAACAACAACAAACAAAAATAAATAAATAAATAAATAAATAAAAACAGAATACAATGTTAAGCTCAATGGATGTCGGATAAATGACCACAGGTCTAAGATCTTAAAAACTGCAATTACATATTCATTTCTTTAAAATTATCAATTATCCATAGTAAATAGTTCTGCACTGTAAAATACAGTAGTTTACCTTACTTGGATATAAATAGCTATCTTTACTTAGTTGCTATACTTACTAGGTTTTAAGTTACAGCTACTTTCAAGGCAAATAAAACAATTTACTCACAGCTTTGAGTGACACTTACTTAAAATATTCAAGTAGCCACAAAAAAAAAAAAAAAAAAACATTATAGTGAATAGTATTCCTTTTGGTTGAGCACTTGGAACTTTGTTTATATTATTATAGTTTTCTTGCTATTGATGCAGCAATGTAACATGAAATTATAAAATTATTTCATTTCAAGGTAAGAAAAGTTATTTGTATTTGTTAATATTGATTCATGTTTTTTTACAATTTTGTTGTTTTTCACCGACACTTTGAAAAGCTTTTAATTGGGTTGATATAATATTTGGGGTAACGTGCTCACGCACAGACTTCAACATTTAGCACACGAATCACAACAATGGTAACAATTCAATTTTTTAATTTTTTTTAATAACTGCAACAATAACGTCTTGGTTACGTATGATAACACTCGTTTCCTGATGGAGAGAATGGAGACGTTCTGTCAAAATGAAGGACACTAGGGGTTGCTCTAGGGAGCCCGAACACCTCTGACAGCTTTGAGAAAAGGCCAATGGGAATTGGTGTGCAGAATTTGCATAGCCAGCCCTGCCCCGGCCATCTGGGTATAAGAGGGGGTGGCTAAGCTCTGCTCATCCGTTGTGTTCTGAGGAGCCGAATAGCAACTCTGCTACACTCAGAGGCAGTCCGAAGTTGTGGCAAGGGGACACAACGTCTCCATTCCCTCCATCAGGGAACGAAGGTTACAATACGTAACCAAGACATTCCCCTTCTGTCATTCACTTTTGACATTGTGTCGAAATGAAGGACACTAGGGGCCCTAGTTGAAAACGACTAGCATCAACTAGCAGACTGCGTCACGAGTGTACGGAGTGCAAATAATAACAGGTTTACATGTTAGTTAAGTGCAACTCACCTCTGCGTGACCTTCCAATATCCAAGAGCCTTCAGCCAGCCTTTCCTCACCTTGGTTGAACATCTTGGAAGACATTGGGCCAGTGACTGAACCCGCCAGAGGGGACGACACTACGGAGACCACACCCTACCCGAAGGGGAGGTAGTCGTGTGAAGAGTACACCTAAGGACTCACACTAGGGGAGTACTACAAAGGGAAGATTCTGAGGCAGGCTCCGCATAAGGAGAAACTGCTGGACTCAGAACCAAAGACAGGGTTGTCTTGAGGGAAACACTGCATCTCTAGGGAATATAGATGGAAATACACACATGGGGTCACGTTAGGAGTCACTACATGTGGAGCACCAATCCAATATGAGAGTTCAAAAGAGGTAACCTACCTCATTCTGAATTGTGATAGCCAGTTTCTCCGCTGAACTTAACGTACTACGTAACGAGTGCTAGGAATGATGGAAGTGTGTTGTTCAGGGTTTACACCAGGAAACTTACTGAACTGAGGGAGCGTCAACACCCGAGGGGGAAGACGCTGTAGCAAGCTTCTACACCGTACCAGTTTCAGGGGACACAGGGCTTGCGTTCAGGACTCCTGAAGAGACTGGTTCCATCCGCAGATTGTAGAATCTGGCGAATGTGTTAGGTGTAGACCAACCTGCAGCTCTGCAAATGTCTGTTAGAGAGGTCAAGTCAAGTTTATTTGTATAGTGCTTTTCACGAAACATATTGTTTCAAAGCAGCTTTACAGCAAATTAAAGTTTGTACAATAATTAAAGTTTGTTAAATTAAAGTTTGTACAATAATTAAAGTTTGTTAAATTAAAGTTTGTACAATAAAGTTTGTTAAATTAAAGTTTGTACAATAATTAAAGTTTGTTAAATTAAAGTTTGTACAATAATTAAAGTTTGTTAAATTAAAGTTTGTACAATTTGTACAATGTTAACAGTAATGATTATATGTTGCAATCAAATCACTGTAGTAAAATTCGGTAGTGATGTATGGTATGATATCATCTAAAGTCCTCCGAGGGGTTGGCATCATCATCTCTTCTTAGATGTTCCTGATCCAGACTGAAGCTTGTGTAATTTCTAGTTACCACGGGATGTCAAATAGCAAAATAATAATTAGCAGAGCTGCTGTTCAAACCAAGCAAAAGGATTTGTTCAACCAAAGCAATTGCACAAATATAACTGCAGTAAAAGATTATGAGATGCATTATGTGAATGCTTGGCTAAAAAGATGTGTCTTTAATCTAGATTTAAACACTCGCTAGGGCATCCATGATCCAGTGGGAGATTCTTTGTTTAGAGACAGCATTTTCCTTCTACTGTCCTCCAAAACAGACAAAGAGCTGATTAGAACGACTGAAGCTTTGAGTATGTTCCAAGTAAATGGTTAGGGCACGGACTGGGCATAACAAGGAAAGGTTGGGGTCCCCTTCCTGAGAAGGGATAGCTTGTATGCAGGCCGGGGTCTCAGAGTAACGTGAGAATTAGCCGGCCCGAATTCGAGGCACGAGTCACTGACAGAGAGGGCTGGAGGTCTCCACTCTTTTGATAGAAGTGAGCGCAGTCAGGAGAGCCATTTTTTGGGAGAGGGCACTGAGTTCGACTGACTGTAGAGGCTCAAAGGGATCTAGCTGTAGGCCCTGGAGGACCACAGGTAGATCCCAAGAGGGGACAATGTGCAGTCTGACGGGGTGCAGCCTACGGGCACCTTTAAGGAATCAAATAACCAAGTCATGCTTTCCAACCGATCTACCTTCCACCAAGTCATGGTTAGTGGATATAGCGGCCACCTGGACCTTGAGTGTTGAAGCAGAAAGGTGCCTATCCAATCCTCCTTGAAGGAAGGAAAGCACTGCCCGGATGCCACATCTCTGTGGTTCCTCCCCTAGGAAGAACACCATTTTGTGAATTTGTGCCACCTGAGGTCATACAGTCATCTAGTGGAGGGGGCTCTAGACTACAACAGAGTGCTTACCACTGCCAGTGGGAGATCTCTTAAGTCCTCCTGGTCACGTCTAGGGACCATAGGTGGAGGTTCCAGAGATCTGGACGCGGGTGCCAGATTGTGCCCTTCCCCTGTGAAAGGAGGTCCTTCCTCAGGGGAATGCGCCAGGGAGGAATGGGGGAGAAGAGCACCAGCTCCGAGAACCAAACCCTGTTGGGCCAGTAGGGGGCCACCAACAGGATCCATTCTCTGTCCTCCCTGACTTTGCATAGGGTTTGTGCAATGAGGCTCACTGGGGAAATGCATATTTTAGAAGACCCCAGTCTGTGTTGACTCCAAAGGAGGAGATGGTGGACTAGCTGTGACATGCGAAAGGAGCGTACACCACCCTGGTGGTTGATGTATGCTACTGTCGCGGTGCTGTCTCGGACCAACACATGCTTGCCCTGAACCAAAGATCGGAACCTCTTCAGGGCCAAGAGTACTGTCAACAGCTTGAGGCAACTGATATGCCAGTGCAGCTGAGGGCCTGTCCAGACCCCCTGAGGCTGCTTGCCTGTTGCAAACAGTGCCCCAGCCTGTTTGGATGCATCTGTCATAACCAAAATGCGTCTGGACACTTGTTCTAGGGGAACTCCTGTCTGCAGAAATGAAATGTCTTTTCAAGTACTGAAGGTTTTGAGGCACACGTTATGAACCTTGGTGCCATGCCCATCTCGGGACTCGGGTATGAAGCTCATGTGCATCAGACCCAGCGGCGTGACTGCGGCTGAGGATGCCATGTGCCCCAGGAGCCTCTGAAACCGCTTGAGGGGGACCGTTGAGCTGCGTGTTAGATTCTAAATGCAACTCAGCACTGACTGTGAACGTTCTGGGGAGAGCCGTGCCTTCATAGCAACCGAGTCCAGTTGAACTCTGAGAAAAGAGATGCTCCGCACGGGGGAGAGCTTGCTCTTTTCTCAGTTCACCCGAAAACCCAAATGGGCTAGATGAATGAGAACCATGTCCCTGTGTTTGCATACCAACTCCTGAGAGTGTGTTATGATTAGCCAGTCGTCGAGGTAATTGAGGATGCGAACGCCCTCCCCCTGGAGAGGGGCAAGGACAGTCTCTGCGACTTTCGTAAAGACGCGGGGAGACAGGGAGAGCCCAAAGGGAAGAACTTTGTACTGAAATGCTCAACCTTCGAAGGAGAACCATAGGAAAGGCCTGTGCCTTGGAAGAATCAATACATGAAAGTACGCGTCCTTCATGTCTATTGTCACAAACCAATCTTGGTGTCTGATGCATGAGATAATGTGTTTAAGGGTTAGCATTCTGAAGGGGAGCTTGTGAAGGGCCCGGTTCAGAATCCTCAAATCCAAGATTGGTCTGAGTCCACCACCTTTTTTGGGTACAATGAAGTAGGGGCTGTAAAACCCTTTCCTCATATCGGCTGAGGGGACCAGTTCTATCGCGCCCTTCGCCAGAGGGGTTGTGATTTCCACCTGAAGAACAACAGCACTCTCGTCCTGAACCGTGGTAGAGGGGATGCCATTGAACTTGGGCGGGTTCTGTGCGAATTGGATAGCATAGCCGAGTCGAATGGTTCTGAGAAGCCAGTGAGAGAGGTTAGGTAACTCAAGCCAAGCTGTTAGACTCTCTGCCAATGGTCTCAGTGGGACCACTATCGACGTACCTCGGGTGGGTACAATGAGGCTGGTTAGTGAGGGAAGCACCGTGTCTGGAGGTGCGCTGCTCCGTGGGGCACAAAGTGCTTTGATCAACATAACCGACAGACAAGGATTGATCAGGGGATCGCCTGAAGGATGCACTTGGTTTGACAAAGCATGCAGAAGCGCAGGGTCTGCTGTTGAGCATGCTTTGATGAGTTTCAGTGACTGGGTACCCCGTAGGGAGCCAGACATGCTGGGAATTAAGCCCAGAGTAGAAGGAAATTGCTCTTTTATTGACCATGTGGTGGCCGTCTGCCATGAGGCAGACAGCTGGGGTGGAGTCAAACCCAACACTCGTCCCCTCGCCGAGTGCAGATCCAGGCAGGTCAGTAGATCTCTCTCCTCCGGGCTGCTCGTTTCAGGAATGCTTCGAAGCCTGACAAGATAGATACACTGAATGTGGAGTTAATGTCTGAGCAAGGTAGCAGTATACAGTTGCTTAATTAAAGAGTGAATCTAAATATTTAACTGTTTCAAGAGACATGTGCCTGCGTGTCTGTCTATTTGTGCATGTCTATGCGTGCACACTCGTGAGAGCTCTCTGTCATTGGGTGTTGCTACGTTACCTGGATGCTCTGTTGAACTCATGAAAAGCGAACTGCTTATCACCATGAACTTTAACACACAATGTTATGAATTTTATAAAACTGTACTTCAAGACAAACAAATTCTTGCTGCTGCAAGAAGTTAGAAGAAGTACTCATGGAAAAATAAGTGGGCTTTGAGAAGCATAGAAAGAAAAGTTAAAATCTTATTTTTCTGCACTTTAATCTGTTAGATTTTTGCACTTTTTTTTGCATTGTTCATAAAAATGTGGAACAAAAAAACAGAACATTTCTACATTTACTGTAAAGTAACATTTCCACATGCATGTCTAAATTTGATTAGTTGCTGTTCATATAAAATGAGTTTATCAAATCCTGTACTTTTCATTGCACAATGCATAAGAAATTACAGTTGTTAAAAGATTAACGCACTTTTAAATAAAAATTACAAAATGCATTTAAAAGAACAATTTGTTTCTCGCCACAGTCACAATTTTATGGTGGTAAAATACTTACTTACTTACTTACTCATTTACGCTGCTGCCCCTCATAGCGAGGGGCAGCAGCACAAAAGGCTCGGTCCCCAGTAGTGCAGGTCTTAGTCATGGGGAAGGAGACAATAAGTGTTTGTGGAGCGAAGAGAACGTGCTGAGATCTGTGGAGTAAGGAGTTCTTTAAGGTAAATGAATGCTCTTGCTAGGAATCCTGATGAGAAGAGCATTGCAATAGTCCAGCCTAGAGGAGACAAAGGCATGGACAAGTTTCTCAGCGTCATGTAGAGTGTTGGAAGGAGTCTGGCTATATTCCTGAGATGATAAAATGATGTTTTGCAGAGATGTTTAATATGGGCCTCAAAGGTTAAATGAGGATCAACCCTAACACCAAGATTGGTGACTAATGGTGACAGGGGAATGTTCTGGGCAGAAAAAGTAATGTTATAGTGGATGTTGTGATCTGATGAGGAGAACCAATGAGAATGGCTTCTGTTTTTGTTAATGTACTTTTGAATGCTTATAAATGCCATTAAACTTCAGTTCACATGTTAGC
This sequence comes from Cirrhinus molitorella, assembly GCA_033026305.1. Lineage (NCBI taxonomy): Eukaryota > Metazoa > Chordata > Actinopteri > Cypriniformes > Cyprinidae > Cirrhinus > Cirrhinus molitorella. The sequence continues at coordinate 7,009,928 of CM065126.1, read as the reverse complement.
TAATCCTCATTTTTACTTTTACAGATATTGTGAAAATATAGCTTATAGGTGCTTCACAAACTATTCATGCTAATATATTCATTAACTCAATTACAGTCTCTAAAGGTCATATATTTGGTCTTTGTTTGTTGTGTAGACTTTTGTTTTTATTTTATTTTATTTTATTTTTTTTACTATTTTTACTTTTTTACTATTTGCACATCTTTAATAATTTACTAATAATTTGTTAATGTTTTTGCAGTACCCAATCTAAAGTGGAAACTATTCATCAATTGCAAATGTTTATAAACATTTACTATTTATTTTTTTAGTATCTTTATTTACACTGGACTTTTAGCTATTTTAACAGTGTTTGTGTAAAGGGTGGTTAGTTAAGTATAGCTAAACGCTTGGTAAAGACATATCACACATTGTAATTAGGGTGCAAAACATGTTTTTATCACACCAACACATATTAGTATACTATTGTGTATCTTTAAACAGAATATTCATTTAAATCATACATCAACACAAGGAGGGGAAAAACTAATTTTCAAGAAAATACTTATTTAAACAATGCAATATAAACAGATTGATTTGTGTTCCTTTATAGTAATCAAATTGACCCCTGTACACTTGTTGACTTGTACACTTGAATAATAATTATTATTCTCTCTGTTATTTGTTTATTTATTTATTTATTTGTGGGTTTCATGCTGTTGCTAAGGCATAAGACACAAGCCTTACCAGCGCAATTAACACAAAAAAATACAGTAGAACCCATTATAATCAGTACTCATTATAATCTTCAATCACTGTGTCTACACCAGACGCTACAGTTTTTGCGTTGTGCCACAACGCAACAGCTCTACAATGGATGAGACAGAACGACTGTTACAAATCATTTTAATATTGTCTCAGTATGTCATAAATAGAATAAGGCATCACATTAATGTTGGGGATTTGTTGCGCCACTCCACAGCCAGTATAGACAGCATGTTTGCAGCGGTAGCTTTGTTGCGTCTCGTGTACAGCTGTTGTGGTGTGATGCGACAACTGTAGCATCTGGAGTAGACACGGTGAGTGAAGCCGAGAGCAAGATATGCCCAGGTGCACATGAAGCCAACATTAGTAAATCCATTTTGTGCCCCTTTGTTCACTACTGTATGTGTGCACTTGGATGGGTTAAATGCAGAGCACAAATTCTGAGTATGGGTCACCATACTTGGCCACATCCTCCTTTAGCTTGGGCGCCTCCTCGGTTGCCACATTTCTGTTTTCATGTTCACAGCTTGCACTTGATCGGTGTGTTCACTCAGGTGAGGCCACAGACCCAGGGCCTGCTGAATGCTGTTCTTGGCTAGCTCCACTAACATCATTGATGCTGATTTATGTAGTAGACTGCAATTCTGAGGTTTATTAAATGTAAACTACTACATATACTAAGGATTTACATTTTATTAACGACAACCTTCATGTTTAATAACTGTTTGCAGATGAGTAAATTTGCTCTGCAGGCTGATAAATATTCATATTTATGAGACTGATGTATCTGGTGACATAAAAAGCCACTTTACTGCATTTCAGTTGTATTTTGCATTTATTTTTGCTGTTACTTTATTGCATTTTCAAGTTCAGTATCACAGCAATCAGTGTAAAAAATAAAGTATCAGAGAACCTTGCACCCACTGAGCATTCATACATTGGTCATTTCCATTTGGTAACCACCACTCTTTGTATTTCACAAAATAAAAGCATTAATCTTGTGTCAGTTTTCTATCAAATCAGTAAAGTAGTTTAGGGTAATGATGAGAAACCTGAATGCAATAGATAAAAGCTACAACAGCTTCTCAGGTTGCATCATCATAATAAATATTTATTTATTATTTTTTTATCTGTACATTTAACACCTTTAATTGCTAGGCTTTAACCATAAGTTTCATGAGACATCATTATTGATGACAAAAATATCAGGTGCTAATAGACTCTCTGGAGAGTTTTGACAGCTTGGTCCAGTTAAAAGGTCTCAAAAGAGCTGAGAAAGCAAAGAGGATCCAGAAGATCAGGGGTCATATTCAAAAACATTTTTACATATCACGGTTTTGGTTTCTCCCTTTTGTTGCCCATATTTGTTTTTTCCTGACATTATTGTTAGCATCTTCGCCTGTTACTCATTAATTAGTGTCCTTATAAGTTTGCTTCAGTTCTCTGTTATGTTGTCGGTCTACAAGGTTACTATGTGTTCCTGTCTCTTTCTGCCTGTGGATTATTCGTGTGGATTGTTATTAAAAGACTCTTCTTTTGAACCTTTGTCATATTGCTCCATTAATCCACGCTCACCCATGACAGATAGACCGACCCAAACAGCAACAGTACACAATGTGGTTTATCCCTGTTTTATTTTCTGTTTTTCTCCAGTGTTTGTTTTTGTGTGTTCAACCCACCATGGACATTGCGTCCATCAACGTCACCCCAAAGAGGGGCAACACAGTGCTGCAAATGGATAGGATCCTGAGGACTATGTGGAGGAGTTTGATGGAGGGTTTCTGGTGTGGCCTAGACAACTACATCCGCTTTGTCCTACCCCAAGTAGATCCACAGTGGACCCTCCAAGAATACATCAAGCTTGTGCTGCGGGTGGAGGGATCCCTGCTCACAGTGGATAAAGCGGATGCTGACTGTGACATCCTTCTCCAGCCACACCTTGCAGATGTCTTGCAGCCAGACCCAGTGCCCAGTCTTTCATCACCCTACAGCGTGGATGTAAAGCCTGAGCCCACCGTGGACGGAGAGCCTAGACCCGGCCAGTCCATCGAGCCATTGCAAAGTGGAGCGCGAGCCCTACATCCGACCAGGTGCGAGAGCCGGCAACAGTGGCCTCGGTGGTGGATATTAACATGGAGCGAGAGGGGGCTATGAGAAGCCCCGCCCACTGCACAACTGCTGAGGGTGAACTGAAACAGTACGCTGGAGATTTTATTGACTTTTTCTCCGAGGACATCATCATTACAAACCAAGTTTTTTCGCCTATCTCACCTCATCCATGTGCATCTGCCATATCATCGCTGTTGTGGGACAGCCCCCCTGTTCACCCTCAGCCCACCATCTGTGCAGTGGGCTCGCCACGGGTCTGCCCTTCTCCATCGGTGTCATGGCTGGAGGATCCCCCAGACTCCGCCTAGGCCCTCCGGGTGCCATCTGTTCTGCCTTGGCTCTCTGGATCCTCGCCGTCACCCTGGATCATCGACTGTCCATTTCTGCCTCAGGCTCCACCTCCACATGCACCACCACTGTCGGTCAGCCCCCTGGAGACGTCAGCCCTTCCTCCACCATGACTCCTCCCCCTGTCGGCTCATCCGTGGATCACCGTCATGGCTGTGGCCTGGGTCTCACCTGGCTCCTCCTGCTCCAGATCCCTCCTAGCTCCTCCTTGGCTCCTCCCTCCGTCGGATTCACCCTGGACTTTTCTGTTCCCTCCATAGCTCCTTCCTCCATCATCACCACTTTGGACTCTGTTATTTGTCCTCCTCTTGGTAGTCCGGCCTCCCCTGAAGCCTCCTCTGACCAGGACTTCCTTTTGTTTTTGTCTTCCAGCCCTATCCATCCCTATTTTCCCTCCTACATGTTATCTGTCCTTCTACGGCACAGGGTCGTGCCTTCCAGGAGGGGGGAGTAATGTCACACCCCTGTGAACTGTCTGTTTTGGTTTGTCATTATCGTTATCACCTTCACCTGTGGGCATGCTGAGAGAGAAGCACAGTCCCCAACCAGCAGACTCAGGACTGTAGACAGCGAATGGATAAGCAACCTCTGGTAGCAGGAAGACTGGACAGAGAACAGGTATGCCATATATGACAGAACAGGACAGTACTAGGACTGACTTTAACTGTACTAAGAATCATAGATCAAAGACCACAGGTAGGGGCGTTTGGATAATAACAATAATATGGCAAAAAAGCTGAGAGATCATCAGAGTAAAGTAGCAGAGAGTAAAATCAATCAAGGTAAAGATATAACAGGTGCTAAGTCAATCAGTGTGAGCACCGATCGCGAAAGACTGTCTGCTCTAGCCACTGGCGACACTCTCCCAGAGCCAACCAGATGTCCAGAAGCTTACGGTTTCCTATATTATCATTACACTTTGTTGGCAAGAAAAGAATGCACACTTGCTTCTTCAACATTTTGGGCTTTTTCTTGGACCTCTGTTTCTTCGATTTCTTCGATTTTTTTTCTTTGACTTCTTTTTCTGACTATTTTTTTCAAAGTCTGCTTTTTTGACTTTTCCTTCTGCCTCTTCAACTTCCTTGACTTTTGCTTCTTTGACCTTTTCTTTGACTTTGAATTCTTCGACTTCTGCTTCTACTACTTCCTTGACTTCTGCTTCTTCGACTTTTTCTTTGACTTTGAATTCTTTGACTTTTTCTTCGCATTTTGCTTCTTCAACTTCTTTGACTTCTACTTCTACTTTTTCTTCAAGTGTCAAGTGAAGAGCACTGCAAAAGCATTGCCCCCACACCCATGTGAGATGTGTCAACCTCCACAAATAATTGTTTGGGGTCAGGAGTGGTTACAATAGGCACGGCAGTAAATAACCTCTTAAGGTGATCAAAAGCGATCTGGGCCACCTCTAGGTGACAGCAATCAAATTTCTGATGAAATATCAATAAAAATGATAAAACCCCAGAAATCTTTGAAGTGTGTGTCATAAAATAAAGACTGAGGATTCAAGTGTGGAATAACAAGGTGATTTATTAAAATCAGAGTAAGCAGGCAGGATAACACAGCAAACGATGCAGAAAAGTCACCACGTTGGTCAGTCGGGTAGCGCAGGGAAGCAATGGACAGCCAGTTCGGTGGACAATAATCAGGAGATGAAGAGGGATCTGGAGGAAGCAGGAAACCAGGAAAACAGGAACCAAAAAAAACACCGACCAGGACCAAGCAGGTAATCCAAGGATCTGACAACAAAGGACAGCGTGACAGTCTCTAATATAGGGCATATTAGAATATTAGAATATTAGAATCAGACACACCCACACCCACACACACACACACACACACTGCGAGGGCGAGGTCGATTGGAAGTCTTACCCCGAGCACAGACCGAGCAGACCAAAAAAACTCTCGGATATCACGAGCCATGGCACACCACCAGAACCATTGTTTAACCAAAAACATGGTGCGACCGATTCCTGGATGACAAGCCACCCTGGAGCAATGACTCCATCGGATAACGGACTGTAACCACTCCGGCACAAATAACCGACTTGCTGGGCACTAGGGCGGAGGCGTTACCCCTTCCAAGGCTGTGCAGACCTTCGATTCGATCAGGGACCCGAAGGTGTGTGCGATCAGGGGCCCGAAGGATAAGAGCCAAAACAAAGCGGCCGTTCAATTTGGTGAATGCAGCCTCGGCTGCACTCGACCACCTGAACGCCATTTTGGTGAAGGTCAAGGCAGTCAGAGGAGCGGCTAGTTGGCTCAAATTGCAAATGAATTGCCGGTAAAAGTTGGCGAACCCCAGAAACCTCTGAGGGCCTTACGCGAATCAGAGGTTGGCCAATCTACCACAGCCTTAACCTCATCAGGGTCCATGTGAACCCCCTCGGGTGACACGATGAACCCCAGAAAAGGAACTGACTGTGCGTGAAAAACACATTTCTCTGCCTTGACGAAAAGCCCATTCTCTAACAGCCTCTGGAGCACTCGCCTGACATGTTGAACATGATCCTGGAGAGAAGAAGAAAAAATCAATATGTCATCCAGGTAGACATAAATGAACTGATCGACCATATCTCTCAACACGTCATTAACGAGTGCTTGAAAAAACGCTGGGCATTTGGAGAGCCCAAAGGGCATGACCAAATATTCAAAGTGCCCCCTGGGGGTATTAAAAGCGGTCTTCCACTCATCCCCCTCCCTTATGCGAACCAAATGATAGGCGTTTCTCAAATCCAATTTGGTGAAGACGGATGCTCTCGAAAGCTGAAGACATCAACGGCAAAGGATAAGTATTCTTTACCGTGATGTTGTTCAAGCCTCGGTAGTCAATACAAGGCCGCAGAGAACCATCCTTCTTCGAGATGAAAAAAAAATCCTGCCCCCGCTGGTGAAGAAGAGGGGTAGATGATCTCGGCTGCTAGAGAATCAGAAATATATTTCTCCATGGCCTCCCTCTCTGGAACAGAAAGCAAGTATAATCTGCATTTAGGTGGAGATGTAACTGGCACTAAATCTATTGCACAGTCGTAGGGACGATGAGGAGGGAGAGAAGCAGCTCTGGACTTACTGAACACTTCCTTCAGGTTGAGATACTCTTTGGGCACATTTGACAAGCTCACCTTCTCCTCCTGCAACAAAAACAAGAAACAGAAGAACAAGCAGACACAAGACAAAAGGATAACATAAAGCATAACAAAATTTGCTCCACCCTGAGACTGTGTTGCGGCCCCAATCCACCTGAGGATTGTGTTTGACTAGCCATGGATGACCCAGCACCACCGGAGCCAGTGGGGAATCAGTGAGGAGGAATGTGATAGTCTCAGTGTGATTGCCTGATGTGATGAGGGTGATGGGTACCGTGGATTGACTGATCTCAGGAAGTGACTGTCCGTTGAGAGCGCTGGCAGATATTCTGTTATGGAGTGGAACCAAAGGGATGTGAAGAAGTTGGGCCAGGGAAATGTCCAGTAGGTTATCCTCAGCTCTGGAGTCCAACAGCGCCGAACAGTTGTGTCCTTTGGCTGCCCATTGCAACCTCACCGGGAGGAGAGTAGTAGACGAGGCTTTATTAAAACAAACTCCTGAATCTTTTACAGGACAGCTAGCCAGGAAATGACCATCTGCACCGCAGTATAGGCACAGTCCTCTCCTCCTCCGATGATCTCTCTCCTCCCGGGAGAGCCAAGCTCTACCCACCTGCATGGGCTCACCTCCTGGCGAGTGACTGATCGCATCGTTGGTGTTGAAAAAGAGACATTCAGGAGGTTCCAGTCTTGGCCTGCGATGACCCCGCAGATCACGTTGTTGAAGCGTGTATCCACACATAACGTCAAATCCACTAGACCATCCAAACTGGTAGGTAGTTCTGTCATGTAAATCTCCTGTTGGATTCAGCCAGCCCATGCAGGAACACATCCCACTGTGCCGCCTCGTTCCGCACTCTCGCACTCTGCCGCCAGAGTCCGGAACTGAATGGAATTGTCCGAAACGGATTGCTCCCCCTGGCAGAGATCGGCCAGTAGATGCGTGGTTGAACACTCATTGATCACTCATCTCTCATTTCCTGAGAGAGCGAGTGGAACGAGGAACAACAAGGATGGCGATTTTCCCACACCGCCATTGGATAGGCCTGCTAATGTCTGCCAGAGTAGTAAAAGGAGTCGCCATTTATTGGAGGTCAAGGCCTGCTCCCATCCACCATGATGGGGAGGAGCAAGGGGGCTCACTGTCTGGTGATGATAGCTGGAAGAGCCGTCAAAGACCATCCACAGAGAGGCATCCAGTACCACCGCCAGGCACTGCAAGTGAAGGTTTCTCAAATGGTTGAAGACAGAGAGGCAGTGTGTTCAGGGATCCAGTCCAGGAATTATTTTTCTGTTTCTTCTCTTTGTTCTCTTTCTTTCTCTTTCCATACTCCCAGGTATTGTTGTGGCTGCTGTGATGGGGCGAAGGTGTAGAGTGCAGTTTTGAGGTTGCCAACAGCCTGTGAAGGGAGATTGGGGTATCTGTGTTGAGTGGGATGAGGCTGAGACTCCTGGGAGCGAGTGAGGCCAGTGGAGCAAATAACAATGACTGACACCTGCACCACACACCGGTCTCAAGTCCCACAGAGGAGCTCTGAAAGGATATATTGGAGGGGTGATGACAGGAAAGGACCAAAGGACCACGGGGAGTTAACACAGAATAAAGGGATCATGAAAACTACAAAATTAGAGTCCAGCACAAAACAAGACATTCTATATGTAGGTCAGTGGAATAATGAAATTTAGTTTAAATGAGAATCAAGTAAAATCAAGTAGGCCACTTGCAAATACAAAATACAAAACTGACATAATCAAAATTTATGGGCTCACATACTTCTCACTTGGCAATGTTCCCATATTTGTGATACCATAGAGACTGGTGGTACCACAAAAACGTTACACTGAAAAAAATGAAATTGCTGGGAGTAATAGTGATGGAATCCTCTATAAGTGATTGGAGAAAACTGGTTGTGGTTTGGGATGGGTCTGCACAGATTTCAAAAAGAGGTACAATCTTTTCTGGCCTATAGGGCTAGTACCACCAATTCATTCCGAGTTTTGAAACAACAGCCACACCATTGATGAATGTGCTATATAGCAGTGGCTCCCAACCACGGTCCTGGAGGCCCCCCAATTCATTAATCAAACACACCTGATTCAGATCATCAGCTCATTAGCAGAGACTCCAAGACCTGAAATGGGTTTGTCAGACAAAGGAGAGATGCAAAATGTGCAGTGATTTGTGCCTCCAAGAACGTGGTTTGGAGCCATTACTATACAGGACAGAGAAGAACCCAGGTGGACAGAGGACTGTGAGATTGTGTTTAAGACCATATAGTCCAGAGTCCAGATTTCACACAAAGATTTCTGATGCAGATTAACCCTTCCGAAGCCCTTTGTGTCATGTATATCAAAATAAAAGATATAGAAATATATAGACCCCAGTTTATTGGTATTTCAATATTATAGGATTATGTTGAGCTCAATTATTTTACATACAAGCACTGTATTAAGCAGTGCATACCATATTAGACAAATATTGCATCTACTCCACTTAATCTGTGAAAATCACTGTACAAAGCAGAAAGTGTCTAACTTATTCTTATTTATTTATACTCAACTTATTCTTATTTATTTATACTTTATTTCTCAACTCCTCCCCCAATTGCAAACAACAAACAACAATTAAAGCAAGTTGCAGTCAAGCACACCTATTGTCACCTTAGGGAACTGCAGTCTTGGTACTTTGTAATTGTACATTTATATTGACGCCGTAACCATGTCTGGATCATTGCTTCATTGGGTAAGATCAAACCAATTTTGGGATTTAAAGAAATGTATAATCTAAGTAAAAGGGAATAAATAAAGAAGTACTTTAAAATAACTAAAATTCATTGTAAAGTAATACATTTGAGCTATTTGAAAACAACAACAACAACAACAACAACAATAATAATAATAATAATAATTATTATTATTATGCACACATTCACTCCTAATTGAATGCCAAATATGCCAAAAACAGCTCTGTTAATGTTACCTGTCTTGTTACATTCAATTATGAATTAGTCTACATGAATCACACATACTGCATGTTCAATTTAAAACTGCAAAATTAGAATAAATAGTAGAGTAACTTGCATCAGTAGATATCACTGCCAGCCACTTAATATTAGTTACAAGTAATATTAAATGTTTAGCTAATTACATCTTACCTCACCTTAAAAGTAAAATTGTTTTTGCAAGGACCTGACACATCACTAAGAGCTTAGTCTAAACACTGTTTGGATCATCTGACACTCTAAATAAATCATAATATCTTCCCCTTAATAGATTGTTTAAAGTAAAACTGAACTGATAAAACACTGTTAATACAAATGTTACTTTTTTTTTCTTTTAACATATAGCTTTCAAAACAGCATCAATTTGCTGTGCCTTCATGTTCAAACAGAGCATAGAGGCAGAGTCATTCACATAGAAAAATGTTCAATACACACATTAGACACCATATTTAAACATTAAAAAACATAGCTGTTACATGACTTGATGTCATCTAATATTATTCTATAAGGATTTGCTCAACACAAGAATGCTACTGCATTTGGAGACAGGTTATCCTATTTACATGTGCAGAGTTTAAATGATTATTTCTCTTCTGGAAATAGATTGAGATACTCTGAAGAAGGTTCAAATATTTTCAGTGTCAAAATGTATTTTGCTGACAATCTAAACCATCGATAAAACATTGCATAGATAAGTGGATTTACGCAGGAATTCAAGCATAAAAGCCAATACATTATGTTAATTATAAGAGCATCGTTTTCGTCATGCCCAAGAGAAAGAGTGGTTAAATAGTATGGCAGCCAACAAAGAAGATAAACCAGTACTACAATCCCTAAGGTTCTTGCAGCCTTCTTTTCTGATCTGGCCTTTTTGTCTGCGACTGAATTTAAATGCTTAGCTTGATAATTTGCTACAAAACAGATTTTCACATATAAAGAAACAATTACAGAACAGGGTGCCACTAAACAAACAAAGGCATCTAATATTAGATATTCCAATTTAACAGAAAGTACACATTCACCAATACATGAGTGGTTTCTTTCTGGGTAGAGTAAAAACTCATACAAAAGATAAAATGAATATATGAAGGAGAATAACCAGTTTACAACAATAGAAACAACAACTCTGTTAGTATTGACCTTCAGTGGATAACGCAAAGGGTCATGCACAGCAATGTACCGATCGACAGATATAATAACCAAATTACCAAGTGATGCTGTGACAACCACATAGAGAATAAGAGGAAATATTGAGCAAAATATTTCTCCAAAGTACCAGCATGGCTCAATCAGTTTCATTCCCTGCACTGGCATGAGAATCAGTCCTGCGATCAGATCAGCCACAGCCAGAGAGAGGATCAGCACATTGGTCGGAGTGTGGAGCTGCTTGAAGTGTGAGATGGAGACAATCACCAACAAGTTCAGAAACACAGTGAACACTGATGTTACAGAAATGAAAGTGTACACAATAATGTACTCAGATTCTGCTCTGATACTTTTGGTACAAGACAAATTGTTGTTTGGAAAGCAGTATCGCACTGTTTGATTGTCCACGTTTGTCACTCCCCAGTCAGACATGTCCATAATGGATATTGAAGAAAAGACTCTGTGTGAGGATGCTTGTCACTTTATCCCCCGATTCTTGTCACAGCTTTATACTCACAACGACCAGCCCATTAAACACAAGATTTCATTATTCACCTCTTAAACCCACCCACTAGTTAAATATGCATAGACTTGATGAATCTATCTATGGTGGATCTATACAGTATAGTGGACTAGTGAATCCAATGACGATTATTTACTCTTACTTTCTGCCAATTGTTACAGCATCTGTCCTAACACATACTCACGCTATTAGAACAATTAGTCCAATCCACTGCCTTTCACTGCACTCAAAATAATATGCATGGTAACACAATAAAAAGTAAAGAGGGAATCTGAGTATTTTCAAATGACAGATTCATTTCCAGCACTGGTCTATTACCACATTATGTCCCTGGAAATCATTACATAAAATGAGCCTTTAAATATTATTTTTATTTGATTAAACCTATTTTGTCAAAACTGAATTATCACAAATTATGACTACTTATGTTCTGATCTGAATACACAAGAAGATTTTAAGGCTAATTTGCACCCCCGAACAATCAGAGGATGTGGCTCGATTTAAAGCTTGTTGCAGATCCTCTATTGCAGGGGTGTCAAACATACGGCCCACAGGCGTCTGATTTTAAAAATGTCCAAAAAAAGAAAAATTGATCTGGAAGGGCGGATGTTTCAGGAGAAATGGAAAGAGAAGTATTTCTTTTGTGAAGTCAACAGCAAGCCAGTATGTTTATATCTGCTATATGTGCAAAAAGAGTACAACATTAAACGGCACTATGACATACACACAGAGAAATATGATAAATACACTGGACAGCTCCAAAAGGAAGAAGTTAATGATTTAGCATCAGCTTTGAAAATAAAGCAATCAATGTTCACAAAAAGAGCAGGAACTGATGAAGTTGTAAAGGCCAGATATTTGATTGCCAAAGAAAACGCAGCAGCATCAAAGCCATTTTCAGAGGAAGAATTCCTCAAGAAGTGTATGGTAAAGGCAGCAGAGCTTGTGTGTCCTGAGAAAAAACAGGCTTTTGCCAGTATTAGCTTGTCAAGAAATACTGTGGCTGAAAGAATTAAGGACTTTGCAAGAGACTTGAGCAGTCAGCTGAAAGACAAAGTTAAGACATTCATCGCTTTCTCTGTAACACTCGAAGAGTGTACTGACGTTAATGACGTAGCTCAGCTAGGGTTATTTATCCCGTGTCTCACATACGCGAGCATGACTTTAGCAGAACATTTAGCAACTTTCAGACCCTTTGGCAGCTTTTTCCCGTAACAGGTACATACTGACAAACCTAGCAACTTTTTTGTACAACCCCGCGATCACGAGGTCTGACTTTCTAGGCACAGTAACATCTCTCTCTATGTCTATTCTGTGCAGTGAATGGTAGAGAAACAGCGTTTTTAGTTGGCCGTAAAGTGGTTTTCACACCGAACGCTGCAAGTACTATGAAACCCATTTATTTCAGTTGGTTGCAATGGAGCGCACCACTGGCGCGCATGCCATGCTCAAAGTTCCAAATAGTTAAACTTTTGCCACTGCGCTCTGAAGGGCTGTGCTGAACCCCACAGCCAGCACAGCACTTTCCGCGTTCAGTGTGAAAGCCGCTTTACGCAGCAGACTCGTCAATAAATAAAAAAAAACTGCGTTTCCATGTGTCTGTCACTTACTGACTGTTTGGACTTTTAAATATGAATATAATTTGTGTTAATATGCATATTAGTTTGTTACTCAGATGCAGACAGTACGTCGAATGAGACAAAACGGTAATATAGCCAAAACCACTGCATATAGTCGCTTTTTAGTGTAAGTTAGATGTATATTGATTTTATAAGACGATGTTGCAATTATAAATCAGGTTTAATGGAGTATAGAGTCAGTGATTCCTGGTTAACATTTATTATTAATTGGTCGTGTTTACTATTTATACTTGTTTTATGTATGACAACAGAAAAACATACTTTTGACTGCTTATAATTCCATCCAGAGCCATCTGATGATTCAGAAGCTGCATCGTTTCACAATTTCCTTAGCAATAGACAGCAAGTAGTACGGCTGGTGTAACGGACGTCAGCGGTGGGTGCTGTGCAGGTAAACCTCACTCCCCTGATCTCAAGAGGTGCACTAGCGACGACGCTAGCGGCTGCAGTCTTTAGCCACCTTGTTAGTGCGCCCACCTCCCATGCCGGAGACCCGCTCAGAGCGGTGTGCGAGTAGGATCCGGGTGTGAGGGGTTACATTGGTACCGTGACCCGGATGGGAGTGAGGTTTAGGGGGTGAGTGTAACGGACACCAGCGGTGGGTGCTGTGCAGGTAAACCTCACTCCCCTGATCTCAAGAGGCGCACTAGTGACGATGCTAGAGGCTGCAGTCTTTAGCCTCCTTGTTAGTGCGCCCGCCTCCCATGCCAGAGACCGGGGTTCGAGACTCTCTCGGAGCGGTGTGCGAGTAGGAACCGGGTATGAGGGGTTACACTGGGTTCAGTTACATCCACTGCTCTTACTACCAATACAGGAGCACCGCAGGGCTGTGTGCTAAGTCCTTTCCTGTACACTCTTTACACCAAAAACAATATCAGCCCTTTACCCAGTATAAAATACCTACAATATTCTGATGACACAGCCATTCTTGCTTTGCTTAAAGACAATAACTCCACTATGGACTATCACTCCACTGTCATGCACTTTGCCCAGTGGTGTGAGGATAACCATCTGAATCTCAATGTCAGCAAGACAAAAGAGTTGATAGTCAGTCCCTCTTCACCCCAGCACCCTGATGTTATTCCTAATCAAACTGTTGCAATAGTGGACAATTTCAAATATCTTGGAATAACATTGGATAACACATTTTCCTTTGATCAGCACATTATGGACATTTAGAAAAGAAGTCACCAAAGACAGTCAGTTATTCTTAAAGGACTTAATGTTGCCCCTCGGTTATTATTGTACTGTTTTCTACTGTATTATTGTACAATTCTACTGTATTTGTTTTTTCAATATGCTTTCAGTTAAAAACCAGAATGACAGTATAATTTTCAACATTTTGAATATAGATATAGTTATTTGTTTTTCTTGATCACAATATACACTTTAGAATACTGTTCCATAATTAACGAATAACTACGCAGGAACAAACAGTTATTAACATTCTAGTAACTACTATTGGCCATAATCAAACTAATTAACAAATTAGTAAGTAATAATACTCAGACAAATGCATTAGAAATAAAGTGAAACTAATAAAATGAAGAACCTTATTATGCTTCAAACAAATAAATAAAATACATACAGTGTAAATTAGAATATTATAGACTGACAATATATAATAATACCACTGTCTCTGGAAGAGGTTTGGAAGTGATATTTACGTTCTCTGTGGTCGAGTGAGCAATCCGGTAGTGGTGACTTTTTACACTGGTTGTGCTGGTAACAATGCAGCGGGGAAAGGATCAGGAATCTTTTTCAACAGCCTTGAACACAAAGTGCTGTAGGACACTGATCTCCTGGAGCACCTTAGGGTCCTAAAATCTGGAACACGCTTTAACCTTTTTCAACTGTCTGTATGTCTTCTGCCTCTCTAGACTGGAAACTTTGTCAATCCACTTTTTCTCTCTAGAGACTAAGGACATTCTGTATCGTATGATATCTCTTTCTATACAGGCTAGAGGCATATCTACAGTGGGTATAGAAAAGACTCATGGTTGTATTAGATCAAAAGGGTGCTTCTACTACTGAGCAAAGGATCTGAATACTTAGGACCATGTGATATTTCAGTTTTTCTTTTTTAATAAATCTGCAAAAATGTCAACAATTCTGTGTTTTTCTGTCAATATGGGGTGCTGTGTGTACATTAATGAGGAAAAAAATGAACTTGATGATTTTAGCAAATGGCTGCAATATAACAAAGAGTGAAAAATTTAAGGGGGTCTGATTACTTTCCGTACCCACTGTATATGAATATCAGACATAGGAATGCTATATCTGTTGCTGCCACAAAAGCTGGAGACTCAGGTTGTGGTGTGTTGACATCTCTCCCTTAGACCTTGGTGTTTCCTTGCCATAAAACTGGTCCCTTGAATGTACTCTTCACCACATTAGTAAATCCAGTTTATTGTCCTAATATTGACCTAATATCAGATAAGAGTACCAGTGGGATTACTGGCTAGGTGGGGTTAGCCTTTAGCTTGAGTGCCTCTTCGCTGTTTCACATTATTGTTTCCAGCCCCAGATATCAGTTACAATTACATCCATGGTCCAAGGACCGAAACACTGTAGATTTTGTATCTCTCCCCTACACTAAAAAAAAAAAAAAAAAAAAATGTAAAAACGTAAAAAAAAAGGTTTTAGGTTTTACGGTTTTAACTTAAATTTGCATTTAAATACTGTAATTTAACTTTAGTTAACTGATATAATGTTGATATACCAACATATTGAAGTACTGAAATCTTTTTTTTTTTTTTTTTCGTTTTGTACCTTTGTAATATACTGATAACCACCAAAAGCATGTGGTGATGAAAAAGTCACATGATGAATCAAAGCCCATCACAAACATCTTTTAAATACTAACATATATAGTAGGTGCACGGTGTCATTCACACAAACACTAAACACCATCATGATAAACACACATGAAACTGAAATTATGCACTAAACATTAATTTAACAATATTAGATGTAACATACCACCCTAATGTGCAAAACTGATCAGAAAAAAAAAAAAAAACTGTTATTTCAACAAAGAAATTAAACAATTAAAAAATTTAATGCAGGGAATTCTGGGAATGTCAACTTACAGTTATTCACTGTAAATATTACATTCTTTTTCACTTCTGAAAATGGTACATTAGCATAAAATGACATGTAATGTCCAATACAGTTTTTCACCGTATATAGTAGGGGAACTTACTGTTAACCATTTACCGGGATTTTAATGTAGCATTTTTACATCTTACATTTTGCCTGTTAATTTTCTCACCACTGCTTCATGTGTTTATTTGTGATAACATCCTAAGCATTTATTTTTTTCAATTTTTAGAAATGACAGGATGGATTACCAATCCTCTCTTTTTACTGATTTTAACAATTACACTTTCAAGTCAGAAACATCCTAAAAACATAGGTTGGGTTAACGAAACATAATTATATAAGGCAGCGGCTATTTGCACTAAGTGTAAATAGCGATAGAGGCTATTTACACTAAGTGCAAATAACGTTAGATGCTATTTACACTAAGTGCAAATAGCAATAGATGCTATTTACAGTAAGTGAAAATAGCAGTTAGATGTTATTTAGACTAAGTGAAAATAGCATATTTTCTCAATGATAGATGCCATTTACACTAAGTGCAAACAGCAATGGGTTCTATTTACACTTAGGGATTTTCTGCTATTTATAATACTTATTGCAAATAGATGCAATTATTACCATTGTATTATTAAAACAGTATTCAGTAATTATGCATTGAGTGTAAATTATTGTTTTAATTCAATTTATTAAATGGATGCAGTCTTAGTGGAACAATAAGCCCTTCCTACACACCTACTCTAACCCTAACCGATACTTTATTTTACAATTTTCGATTATGTCCTTAATTTTTATTTAAAATCAATGTTTTTTCCGATATTATATAAGATATAAAAAGGATGAAAAAAAGATCTTCATAAGGTGGAATTGAACCCGGGTCGAAAAGATTTTTCCACATGCTTTAACCACTTCGCCACTAGATACAATGATTGTAGGCATCTTTTGTACTGTTGACTATCCCCATTACACATTGGTGGGCGGAGTTAGTGTAAATAGCCACTGCTAACAAGGCAGGCTATTTGCACTTAGTGTAAATAGACACTCTGAATATGTAATGGAAGCATTGTGTTTCTTTTGATTCATCTGTGTACTTCTCTCTGAAATACACAAGATAAATACTTTATAGTAAATACAAGAATACAAGCAGAACATAAAAAAATTACTACAAGTTACTTGTTTTGTAAAACAGTGTGACATTCTACTGGTTCAAAGTTTATTAACTACCACCTTCATGTGTAATAACTGTTTGTAGGGTGAATAAATTTGCTGTGTATGTAAATATTAATATTTATGAGACATATGTAACTGGTGACATAAGTAGTCACTTTATTGCATTCCATTTGCACTTTTTATTTATTTTTGCAGTGACTTTATTGCATTTTCAAGTCCGGTATCACAGCAATCAGTGCAAATATTCAGTAACATTCCACTTTATGGTTCTTGTAAAATGAACAACATAAGTAAAAAGAAAGTGTCAGACAACCTTGCATCCACTGAGCATTCACATTCATACTGTACATTGGTCATTTACATTTGGTATAACCACCACTCTTTGTATTGCACAAAACATAAGTATTAATCTCCTGTCAGTTTTCTATAAAATCAGTAAAGTGGTTTAGGGTAATGAGTAACCTGGATGTAATGAATGTAAGCTTCAACAGCTCTGGTTGCATCATCACACGTTTATTTCTTATTATTCTTTCTTATTATCTGTGCATTTAACACCTTTAATTGCTAGGCTTTAACCATAAGTTTCATGAGACATCATTACCGATTAAAAAATATTTCAGGTGCTAATAGACTCTCTGGAGTTTTACAGCTTTGTCCAGTTAAAAGGTCTCAAACGAGTTGAACATATAATCATTGCATCATTAGAAAGCAAAGGGGATACTGAAGATCAGGGATCATATCCAAAAAATGTTTATCATATCACTACAATTTCTAACAATTTTCTAACAAAGCTATAAAAACTAGATAAAGTTGGTTGTGTTATAGTGTTTCAAGAATGGAAAGATGTTAATGAAAAAACATGTTACATTACAGTTGACTCTGGTATTGTAACAATGACGAAGACAGGTGGATCCAATTGCAAAGCTTTAATAACAGAAATTGTAGTCGTACAAACAGGGGTCAGACAGGAAAAAACATGGGGAACGTAGGACAAAACAAAGAAGCGTCAGTATCCAAGCGTGAAGGTCTGGGGCCGGCAGCGAGCAGGGTAATCCAAGGGACAGGCTAGGGGTCGATAGGCGGGCGGAGAACAGTCAGGGAACCAGGAACAAAGGAGCTCGGCAACGGGAGGGCAACCAGGAAATAACGCTCGGAACTGACAGAGTAAACTATGCAAAACTTCGCAATGAGACTGAGTGTGGGTGTGTCTTATATACTGAGAAAAGCAAGATGGCCGACAGGGGTGAGAGGTGAGAGGAGGGGGTTATGGGTAATGTAGTGAAAAATGGTCCATGATACATTGAAGGCTCCCTCTAAAGGCAGACGGAGGGAGCCATAGCAACACAGTTCGTGACAGAGCCCCCCCCTTAGGAGCGGCTTCCAGACGCTCAACATAGTCCAGAAACACCAAAGGGCGGGGCGGAGGGACTGAGTGCAAAGGGGAGGACCAGGTCCATGTGGGTTAGACAGAGCTCGGAGGGGCAAAAATTTCAGGAGCAGCCAGAACGGCAGCCGAGCAACAGAACTGCCAAGAATGCTCAGGGAGCCCCCAAGATGGGGCAGACATTGTCTTTAGTGGAGCTGGCAGAGTGGAAAGTCGCCAGGGCAGGGCCAGGGGAGCAGATGAGTCAGACACCCTCCAGGACGGATCAGGCGAGTCAGACGCCCTCCAGGGTGGATCAGGCAGAGCAGGCACCCTCCAGGGCAGAGCAGACGAATTGGACACCCTCCAGGGCGGATCAGACGAATTGGACACCCTCCAGGGCGGATCAGGCGAGTCGGACACCCTCCAGGGCGGATCAGGCGAGTCGAACGCCCTCCAGGGTGGATCAGGCAGGACTTGAACCCTCCAGGGTGGCACGAAAGCCCCCCAGGGTGGAATAGACAGGACAGGAACCCTCCAGGGCAGAACGGGACTCCCCGAGGGCGGAGCAGACAGGACAGGAGCCCTCCAGGGCGGAACGGGATCCCCCCAGGGCAGAGCAGATGGGTCTGTAACACAGAACATAGACAGACACACACACAGAGAGAGAGAATCAGATGCCCTCCAAGGCAGATCAGACAGGACAGGAGCCCTCCAGGGCAGAACGGAGTCTCCCCAGGGCGGAGCAGACAGGTCTGTAACATAGAGCATAGACGGACGAACACACACAGAGAGAGAAGGTTCTGAGCCCAAGCTCCTGGCCTGGTTGGGCTGGAAACCCAGCATAAAGAGGGCATCAGCGGCCGAATTGGGACTGGGTGAGAGCTCAGAGAGGTGTGGGTTGCTGGGCACTACCACCGTGCAGGGAGCAGGTGCGACCTCCCCCTCGACTTGAGGATCCGTGGCCTCGGCCACCTCCTCAGGGGAGGCCACCCTCAGAGGTTCTGCGGAGAAGGCCGCCACCTCTGAGGATTCGGTGGTGGTGGTGGTATACGCGGCCCAGACAACCCAAAGAGCAGTTTTCAGGAGGAGCATGGCCTCAGTGAAGGGGGAACCAGGAACAATAGCTGTGACTTGACTGGGCGCCGGAGCAGTGGCTGTGGCTTGGCTTGGTGTGTGTGCAGCTGTGTTGAGACAGGGTTCAGAAGCAGCAGCGACGAGGCTTGACTCTGGAGGAGGAGGAGCTGCGACATCGACGCTTGACTCTGGAGGTGGAGCAGATGCGAAGACGCTTGACTCAGGAGGCGGAGCAGATGCGAAGACGCTTGACTCAGGAGGCGGAGCAGCTGCGGCGACGCTTGACTCTGGAGGCGGAGCAGCTGTGGCGACGCTTGACTCTGGAGGCGGAGCAGCTGCGGCGACGCTTGACTCTGGAGGCGGAGCAGCTGCGGCGACGCTTGACTCAGGAGGCGGAGCAGCTGCGACGGGGCTTGCCTCAGGAGGCGGAGCAGCTGCGACAACATGACTTGGCTCAGAGGAAGGAGCAGATGCGACGACGGTGCTTGACTCAGGAGGGACAGCTGCTACATCACTGGACTCTGGAGTGACAGCTGCTATGACACTTGACTCTGGAGGGACAGCTGCTACATCACTTGACTCTGGAGTGACAGCACTTGACTCTGGAGTGACAGTTGCGACATCACTTGGCTCTGGAGAAGCGACTGCGACGACTTGGCTTGACTGTGGAGGAACAGCAGTAACTTGGCTTGGCTTTGAGGGAACTGCTGTGGCTTTACTTGGCTCTGGAGGCACAGCAGTGACTTGACTTGGCTTTGAGGGAACTGCTGTGACTTTACTGGGCTCTGGAGGAACGGCTGTGACTTGACTTGGCGCTGGGGGAACGGCTGTGGCTTGATTTGACTCTGAGGGGACTGCTGTGGCTTGACTTGGCATGGGGGCAACTGCAGCGACGACACTTGACTTGGGTGGTGGAGCGGCGGCTTGTTGTAACTCGTCTCCATCTGGTCGAGTGTTGTAGTGACATAAGAGACTTGACTTGACTGTGGAGAGAGGGCTGTGACTGGACTTGACTCTGGATAGGCAGTTGAGGATAGACTTGACTCTTGACTTGGCTTTGGAACGACGGCTGTAACTTGACTTGGAACAACAGCTGTCACTGGATTAGACACTGGGACAACGGCTGGGCTTGACACTGGGTGGACAGCTGTGACTGGATTTGACTCTGGATAAATGGTTGAGGCCGGACATGACTCTTGATTTGGCTCTGGAATGGCTGCCATCTTGACTTGGGGAAGCTGTGGTTTGGTGGCCAACTTGACTGACTTGGGGTACTGAGCAGGCTGGATTTTGGTGAGCACTGACCTGACTGAGAGGAGGGGTGCATCCCTCAGACTCGATATAATTTCCTGACGGCCGCCATTTTGAGATCGGCGCGGCCGCCATTACTGTGGGTTTGCGATCCTCCCCCACGAAATCCTCAGAATCAGACAAGTCCCCAAATTGCAAAGTATACTCCAGAGGGTCGGAAAAACAGGAGCGTGGCACCACAATGCATAGTTTATATAATCCGAAAAACAAGTGCGGGGGCACTCTAAACGCAGCCTTGATTTAAGAGGCTCATCGAGAGCCAGACGGAAAATGTCCATAAAATAATTTTCGTCATAGAATGGTTGCTGATACATAAGGTGACAAAATTTATCCACAAAAACCCCTATGGGCATACCGTGCTGTTTTAGTTGGAGTAGTTGGTCAAATGGGTCCATGGTTGAGTGGGAGGGTGAAATAAAGCTGCTGGATCCGGGTATGGCGAAGTTTTCTGTAACAATGACGAAGACAGGTGGATCCAATTGCAAAGCTTTAATAACAGAAATCGTAGTCGTACAAACAGGGGTCAGACAGGAAAAAACATGGGGAACGTAGGACAAAACAAAGAAGCGTCAGTATCCGAACGTAAAGGTCTGGGGCCGGCAGCGAGCAGGGTAATCCAAGGGACAGGCTAGGGGTCGATAGGCGGGCGGAGAACAGTCAGGGAACCAGGAACAAAGGAGCTCGGCAACGGGAGGGCAACCAGGAAATAACTCTCGGAATTGACAGAGTAAACTATGCAAAACTTCGCAATGAGACTGAGTGTGGGTGTGTCTTATATACTGAGAAAAGCAAGATGGCCAACAGGGGTGAGAGGTGAAAGGAGGGGGTTATGGGTAATGTAGTGAAAAATGGTCCATGATACATTGAAGGCTCCCTCTAAAGGCAGACGGAGGGAGCCATAGCAACACAGTTCGTGACAGGTATGTTTTATCTCTTATTTAGGAGACCTTATTTAGGAGACCTGATTCAGGCCATTAGTACATTAGCAGAGACCATATCCAGACAGTCAAACAATAATAAATAATTGTAAATAAATAAATAATTACTTGATTATCAATAATTGTACTTAAACATTGTAATTCCTCCCTCTAAACTTTAAAAGGAGTTGTCCTGGGCTCAGAGTGAAGTTGTGGGTCAACTGAGATTTCAGATTCTGAAATCAGACTACAGTTTTATATATATATATATATATATATATACATATATACAGTTATATACAGTGCACAGCATAAATGAGTACACCCCCTCTGAATAAATATAAAAGATTAATTTTCTTAATGATCACTATTAGAATTCAGATGGCAAAATGAAGAATGGCAAAAGATGGCAAAATTGAAATGTATTAAACATATACTTATTAAAAACAAAAAATGCTTATATTTTCATTAAAATAAGTAAATTAGACAATTTTGTTTAAATAAAGTATTGCAGAAATGAGTACACCCTAGATTTAAATCAGCAAATGTATAATATTGTAGTACTTGGTATGCCCTCCAGAACTTTAAATATACTGCTCTGACCCTTCTTAGCACTGAGTGTACAAGTTCAAGACAAAATGCCACATCTGTCCTGTTTAACTCCTGGAAGACGACCTCTTTAAATGCCCTGGTCTTTAATGGGGAGTGTTGCTCAGATCGTCTCTACAGAATCCCCCACAGCTGCTCAAGAGTATTAAGATTGGGTGAAATACATGTCCACTTAAGTATTTTCACCTTGGGAGAATGAATATATTCA
The DNA here is from genome assembly GCA_033026305.1 of Cirrhinus molitorella. NCBI lineage: Eukaryota > Metazoa > Chordata > Actinopteri > Cypriniformes > Cyprinidae > Cirrhinus > Cirrhinus molitorella. The sequence continues at coordinate 6,987,576 of CM065126.1, read as the reverse complement.
TTGTCATGCTGAAAAAATGCCCAGCAATGCAGGGAATGACGGGAGGGTAGGATCTTCAGTTTCAATTTTTTGTATTACAGCATTGATAAAGCACAACACCTTCAGCACTCATATCGTCGCTTTAGAATTATAAGGTTCTATCTGACATTTTTGTCAAAATTGAGTTATTCACATATTTGTATTCTGTGACAATTTATTTACATAATGTGATGTTTCTTATGTAAGCTGTGTACATTTTGGGCCTTTTTTTAGAAAACAAAAATGGTTTTATCTACAAACTTTGAAGCTCAATATCTCAAAAGTGCTCAGAATGCAGATAGAACCTTATAATTCTAAGGCGACGATATATCCCTATATAAGAGCTTTATTACCGCTGAACATCACTGTGGGAACCAGGCACTTCTCACTGTACTCCCCCTCTAGCAACACCAGAACATTTTGGATGCTTTTAGATCCGAAATGATTGACTTGGTCTCTTGAGACAAGAGTATTCCCAAAAGTCTATTTTTTGTAAATACGAGCCTTGGAAGAGGCTAAATGAATTTATTGTGCTTTGGCTACAGTAGTTAATTCTAGTGGTGACAACAAACCGTGCATGTCACTTCTGCAGGCTGTGTCAAACTCTGTGAGGTAAACTGTCACTCTTTCCATAGCTTTTGCTGGCTCTAAGACACTTGCATGGCATTTCTCCTGCTCTTATTTCAGCAAAAATTTACTAATCACTAAATGAAAACTCAAAGTGAAGACCTGATTATTTCAGGAGCCTTGTCACAAGTCCATTGTTTTTGAATGTCAGTGGTACTTCTGCTATATTTCCACACTTAAAACAATGATTTGGTATTCCTCTTGTAGCATTGTCCTCTTTTAGGCTAAGAAATAAATCTCCTGGCAGTTCTCTCCCAAGTGGTTCCATTGTTGCTAGCATTAAGACTGAGTATGATTCAATGGGCTATATAACACTTTTAATTGTTGGGAAATTACTTGTCTTTAAAAGTTTTGATTCAATATACTTAACTGTTGATCAAAACCTGCCTTAAACCTACACTATTTATTTATTATTTTGTAAATTCCAGGAGGGTGTACTCATTTTTGCAACACAACATTTTATTGCCTTGATAAGAAAATCTTATTTTCCTGAATAATTTTGACATTCTTCTTTGGTAAATGATCAAGCAGGCTTGTTGGAACATGATATCCCCAAAGAACCCTAACATGTCTTCTAAGTAAAGAGTAATTGCTGAATTTGTTAAGTTTTAGAGGGGGTGTACTCATTTATGCTGTATATATATACACAGTTATTCCGCCGGGTAAACCCCCACGGATGTCTGACACTACTTCTCCCATGCACTCGAGGCTGTATGATTGGCTAGCCCCCACATGTGACTCCTGAGCCACGTTCGGCCCCAATCCTTTCTTCCCAGAAGTGCATGAAGAGCTCATCAAGACGCGGAAGGCTCCGGCCGTTCTTGTTTGGGCTCTTACCTACTCACTACCCCCGATGGTGGTGCAGCCAGGTGGTGCGTTGAAATTTTGCCTACAATTTGCCGCGACTTAATGGAACCGTCCGTTCCTCCCGTTCAAAGCCTGTAAGCTGTTGTCAGCTCCCGCTGCCAAGGCTTGCAGTGCTGCGCACTAGGCTGCCTCGCCATGACCGTCCTGCAGGTGAAAACCACCAGGCCAAGGCACTACTGAACTGCACAAGGGTAGTTCTGACCAGAGGTTGATGCAGGAACTGTGCACAGCGACCAACTGAGGTCATGCTGCTATATCAGCCCGCCTCGCTGGTTGATCTGGATGGTTTGACTCGGCTACGCGATTTAGTTCTCCAGGCACCTGCCCAGGTTTAGCAGGCCTCTTGTTCACAACTCAGACACAGATGCTGCTGTCCTGTGTGCAGAGATTGCAGTTCTTCTGGCAAAGAACACAATCAAGCCTATTCCTCCAGCCAAGTTGAAGTAGGGACTTTTCAGCCCTTACCTCATTGTACCCAAGAAGAAAGTGATGGGTTATACCTTTCCTGGATCTTTGGGTCTTGAATCTGTCCCTTCACAGGCTACCTAACTTCGAAGTGCATTTCGTCTTGCAGTCAAAAAGGATGCATACTTTTATGTTATGTTACTTGGATGGTAGACAAGATGTTATAGAAAACCTAATTTTGACCAAAAAGTGACATTTAACCAATTTTCAAATTTCCTAAAAAAGGCCCAGCGTGACATCCGATGGGTTTTCCCAGATCCCATTACACACACACACACACACTCAGTGAGCTTCATGATGTAGTCACCTGAAATGATTTTCATTTCACAGAGTTTGGCACCATCAGTTGTGTTGTGCAGAAGTCAGGTTGGTACACAGCTGACTAAGTGTTAGAATTCATATTATGGCAAGAACCAATCAGATAGTAAAGAGTAAAGAGAAACAACAGTCCATCATTACTTTAAGAACTGAAGGTCAGTCAGTCCGGAAAATTGCAAAAACTTTGAATGTGTCCCCAAGTGCAGTTGCAAAAACCATCAAGTGCTACGACGAAACTTACTCACATGAGGTCCGCCCCAGGAAAGGAAGAACAAGAGTCACCTCTGCTTCTGAGGATAAGTTCATCCGAGTCACCAGCCTCAGAAATCGCGAGTTAACAGCACCTCAGATTAGAGCCCAGATTAATGCCACACAGAGTTCTAGTAGTAGACGCATCTCTACATCAACTGTTTAGAGGAGACTGCGTGAATCAGCTGCTAAAAAAACACTACTAAGGAAAAGCAAAAAGCAGAAGAGATTGGTTTGGGATAAGAAACACAAGGAATGGACATTAGACCAGTGGAAATCTGTGCTTTGGTCTGATGAGTCCAAATTTGAGATCGTTGGTTCCACCCGCCGACGCAGAAAAGGTGAATGAAAAGAAAGGCAGATGGTCTCTACATGCATGGTTCCCACTGTGAAACATGGAGGAAGAGGTGTGATGGTGTGGAGGTGCTTTGCTGGTGACACTGTTGGGGATTTATTCAAAACTGAAGGCACACTGAACCAGCATGGCTACCACAGCATCCTGCAGCGACATGCCATCCCATTCAGTTTGCATTTAGTTGGAACATCATATATTTTTCAACAGGACAATGACCCCAAACACACCTCCAGGCTGTATAAGGGCTATTTGACCAAGAAGGAGTGTGATGGAGTGTTGCGCCAGATGACCTGGCCTCCACAGTCACCGTATCCCACCTCAAGAGCAGCAAATGTGTTTTGCAATTCAACATGAACATAATAGCTACACTGTACCTAACATTTCATGCAGATGGTATAATCATTTATCAACTTTAGGAAAGTTTCTTTTTCTGGCCAAGAAAGAATAGTTTTCCTACGGTATACAGTACTAGCAGTAACTTAGCATGTAGCAAGATCAAATCAAGACCAGTGACTCTAAACTGACGAGCAAGCATAGCAACAATCAATCATGAATACACTGGGTTTAAAAAATGAACCTACATGTGACTTACATCTAAACAAAGCAAAACACACATACATACATGATGGAAGTAAGGAAAGAGAGACAGAATCACAAAAGAATAACAGTAAACAATCAGTAAACCGTAACTTAATGAGAGCAGTTACTTGCACTGGCTCTGTTGCTGTGTCTGGGTGCATGTAGATAATGGAGATTCTTGACAAGTTTGTTACAAGTGAGCTGGATAGTTTTGTTGGAATCTTCCAAAAATTGGACAAAGTTACTTGAAGATTAAACTGCCGGAAGGTCAAACTCAAGAAGGACTCAAGTCTTGGAGAGTATCTGTCTCTAAGAGTTTTAGCAATGATTGGTTTAGGTTAGGTTTTTTTTTTTTTTTTTTTTTTTTTTAAACTCCCCTACCTTTCCTTCATTTTGCCCAAAACGTTTTATGTTTTATGTTTTTTGGGGGCCTGGAGAATTTGTGCAGTATGAAACCAAAACGAATAGCATTATACTATATACCATTACATAGAGGATCACATGATGATTATTTGTGGTACTAATCATGCAAGGATTGGAGAACTTTAAGGCAAGGATACATTCATAAGTCTGGATATATGCATTTAACACTAACACAAATACACTGTTGTAACATGTGATCTCATTCTTTCAGGTATTATCCAGAGCTCATGACCATTGGTGAGGGTTGGAACATAAACTGACTGAGCAAACAGCTTGTGAATAGAGAATATAATTCATTAATATTAAAATAAGTAAAATAAGTCAATTAGCCAATTTTGTTTAAGCTGGTTTGGAAAATTGAGTACACCCTTGATTAAACATATAATATTGTAGTATGTTCTCCATAACACACACGCACACGCACACGCACACGCACACGCACACGCACACGCACACACACTACCACACACACACACACACACACACACACACACACACACACACTTTCCTCAGCAGATATTTAAACCAATTTTTTATTTTTTTTTGACCTGAGAATGAATGATGTATCAGATGAAGGTAATCACACTCGCTCAGTCTATCTGTCTCATAATATTCTACTCCAGGGGTTTTCAAACAGGGATCCGTGGACCTTTATGGGTCCATGATGCTGTCAGGGGGTCCACAAAGTAATTTTCTATACAGTATTTTCTGTACTACAACTTGCGTTTTTTTATTCTTGTGAAACGTGCTATGATTTAGGCTATATTCCAAAGTGACTTATATAATGCATTTAATGTCAAATAAGCAAAATGTAAACACTTAAATGCGGCACTTAAGGGTTTCTATAAATATATTCCTTATGTCTATGTGACATATAGACAGTATCACTGGGTTTTTTTCATTGCAGGAAGCGGTTCACAAAGACCAAGATGGCAAGCTGATATAAAGGCACACACAACATATCAGTTCCAGCATTGCAAACTTGACATCACAGCCTCTTCCTTATCAAACTAAATGAGCCAACTAAACATACTTAACTTACCTGTGTTGCCAGACAGTGTCAGAGTTTTTCCAAACACTTTTTTTTGTGTATGTGAAGGATGCTGCTATTTTAGATATTCAGACACAAGAGAAGTACAAAGCCTCTTAACATAATAAATAGCAGTTTAGCAACCAAAAGTTACACCAAATGTCTTATGATTTACTCATAGAAACATAGAGGTTTGTGAGCCCACTAAAGTTTCAGTTGTGTTTTAAATAAGCTTGTTATAGACACTGCATTTAAAATAAAATGTTGTTTGTAATAAATGGCAGTAAAATTAAATTTTATTTTAAATATGTATATACATTTATCTTTGTTCTGTTATGCATGCCACCAAATGTAAATGATTTAGAGTGAAGGGAAGTAAAATACATGTTGGTGTTTATAATGTTTGTTAACTTTCCTCATATTCGTTTTATTTATGCCTATCAGTATTTACATTATTTCTGAAAGTAATAGTAAAATGCAACTTACACACCAATACAACTAAAAAGGGTTTTTTAAAGAAACTCCAAAATTGTTTCTTATTTATACACTTGTGCTATCAAACTATATTATACATGCAATATCATTCTCATTGCCATTCAGTATCACACTAGATCAGCACGGCTGTGATTACCTATGGTCGAAACAGCTGTGCTAATGTAGAGCGATATCATATGAATGAATGCACTTGTTTTAAAATGAAATTGTATTATAATGATTATCACTCTTACCAATCATCAATCATTTAAGCTAATTTTGTTTAATTTGTCTCCAAACTGTTTTACTGTAACTGCAGAATGGCCATGGTCATGCATTAAATTAGATTTCTTGATTTTAACATCTTTAATGGGACAAATGTTTTTTTTTTCTTTTAACATCTTTCTTTCAAAGCAGTATCCAGCATCATGTTGCTGTGATTTCATGTTCATTGTCATGTCCAGTGTCATTCACAAATATAAATGCTAACAATGTACATGTTAGACACCATATTTAAATGTTTAAAACAAACAAACAAAAACATAGCTGTTACAGGACTCTGTGTCAATTAATGTTCAATAAGGAGCTGCCCAAACAAAAACACTACTCCATTTGGAGAAAGATTATCTTCTTTGCATTTGCATGAGAGTTTATGTGATCATTTCTCTTCTGGGAACAGATTGAAGTACTCTGATGAAGGTTCCAATATTTTCAGTGTCAAAATGTATTTTGCTGACAATCTAAACCACCGATAAAACATTGCATAGATAAGTGGATTCATTAATGAATTCATGCATACAATCCACTGCATTATGTTAATTAGAAGAGCATCATTCTCGTCATGCCCAAGAGAAAGAGTAGTTAAATAATATGGCATCCAGCAGAGAAGATAAACCAGTACTACAATCCCTAAGGTTCTTGCAGCCTTTTTTTCTGACCTGGCCTTTTTGTCTGTGACTGAATTTAAATGTTTTGCTTGATAATTTGCTACAAAGCAGATTTTCCCATATAAAGAAATAATTACACAACAAGGTGCCACTAAACAAACAAAGGAATCTAATATTAGATATTCCAAACTAACATAAAGTACACATTCTCCAATACATGAGTGGTTTCTTTCTGGGTAGAGCAAAGAATCATACAAAAGATAAAATGAATATACAAAGGAAAATAACCAGTTTACAACAATAGAAACAATAACTCTGTTAGTATTGACCTTCAGTGGATATCGCAAAGGGTCATGCACAGCAATGTACCGATCAACGGATATAATAATCAAATTACCAAGAGATGCTGTGACAACCACATACAGAATAAGAGGAAATATTGAGCAAAATATTTCTCCAAAGTACCAGCATGGCTCAATCAGTTTCATTCCCTGCACTGGCATGAGAATCAGTCCTGCGATCAGATCAGCCACAGCCAGAGAGAGGATCAGCACATTGGTCGGAGTGTGGAGCTGCTTGAAGTGTAAGATGGAGATAATCACCAACAAGTTCAGAAACACGGTGAACACTGATGTTACAGAAACGAAAATGTACACAATAATATACTCCGCTTCTGGTCTGATACTTCTAGTACAAGACAAATTGTTGTTTGGAAAGCAGTATTGGGCCGTTAGATTTTCTGTGTTTGTCACTCCCCAGTCAGACATTTCCATGATTGATCTAACTTGAAGAGTAGACTCTGTGTGAGGATGCTTGCCACTAATATGACTCAGTTTTATGCTTTCTGAAACTCAGTGACCACCTCACTTACTGTGAGGTTTGAATATTCAAGGTGTCAATCCACCCTCTAATTTAATATTCATAGTCCTGAATGTAGAAATTCATAGACCTATCAGATCTTAGCTGGTCTATATTTGGAGGGAGGGAGGGAGCCACAGAGGCCAGATTTGTGACAATATTCCAGTAAATATTTTGTATGTTAATAAACAATTCAAATTATTTTTGTAATTGTATTGTAATTCCTCTGGAAGCACACATATTTCTGATGAGATATGGTTGCAAATATACCCCTTTAGGAGTTTTTCCTTAATTGTGTCCTTAATTTAGTAAGTATTTATAAGTGCTAAAAGAGTGCATACTGTACAGTATCTCACAAAATAAGTACACCCATCACATTTCAGCAACCATTTTAGTATATCTTCTCAGGGCACAATACTATAGAAATAAAACTTGGATATATTTAAGATTAGTCAAAGTGGAACTTGTATAGCAGTATAGATTTACTGTATCCTGAAAATAACTCAACATTGTCAAAATATTGTCAAAATAGCTGGCAAAAAAGTGTGTAAACCCTAAGTAAACTTGTCAAAACTTTGTCCAAAGTGTCAGTATTTTGTGTTAGCACCATTGTTATCTAGCACTGCCTTAATCATCCTGGGCATGGAATTCACCAGAGCTGCACAGGCTGTTGCTGGGATCCTCATCCTCTCCTCTATAATGACATCACGGAGCTGCTGGATATTAGACACATGCTGCTTCTCCACCTTTCGCTTGAGGATGTCCAACAGGTGTTCAAGAGGGTTCTGGAGGTCTGGAGACATACTTGTGGTTGGGGTCGTTATCATGTTGGAAAACTGCCATTTGAACCAGTTTCTGAAGGAAAGGCATCATGCTTTGCTTCAGAATGTACAGTACATAATAGAATCCATATTTCCCTCAATGAACTGCAGCTCCCCAGTACCAGCAGCATTCATACAGCCCCAGACCATTATGCTACCAGCACCATGCTTGACTGTAGGCAAGACACAATTTTCTCGGTACTTCTCACCAGGGCATCGCCACACATGCTGGACACCATCTGGGCCATCTCTTATCTTATCTTAGTCTCATCAGACCATAGGACATGGTTCTACTATTTCATGCTGTTTGACAGGTTGTTTTCAGCAAACTATTTGCAGGCTTTCTTGTGAACCAGCTTCAGAAGAGGCTTCCTTCTGGGATGGCGCCCATGCAAACCGACTTAGTGCAGTGTGCATCATATGACCTTCTACTTCTGCAACCTCTAAAGCAATGCTGGCAGCACTCATGCTTATGAAGCACCTGACGCACAGAAAGAGTACTCAACTACGCTAATTCACCCTTGTGAGGCCAATTCCGAATGGAACCCATCTTGGAAAACCTCTGTATGACCCTGGCCACTGTAGCGTAACTCTGTTTCAGGGTGTTACTGAACCTCTTATAGCCTAGGCCATCTTTTTTGGAGAGCAACAATTCTACTTCTCAAATCCTCAGAGAGCTTCTTTGCCATGAGGTGCCATGTTGAACATTCAGTGGTCAGTATGAGAGAATTTTACTCAAAGCACCAAATTTTAACTGCTCTAATACGAGATACACAACTTTGTATTGTCCTGTCAAGCAGACAAAAACATGAACATGATGAAAAGGACATGTGGCTTTGCATGTTTAAACGACATACTGCTGTTATCACTAAATCACTCAATTTTGTTGCCAGCTATTTTGACAATAATGGCTGTATGTTGAGTTCTTTTCAGAGAACAGTAAATCTATACTGCTATACAAGCTGCACATTGACTACTCTAAAACATATCTAAGTTTCATATCTATAGTATTGTCCCTTAAGAAGATATACTAAAATGGTTGCTGAAATGTGAGGGGTGTACTAACTTTTGTGAGATACCGTATAACCTCAGTGTGTTAAGTGATGTTTTATAAACAAATTTCAGGGGGAGCCTGTGCAGATAGTTAACACGGCCAATTCATCATCAGCAATCACACTCCCTATCCATTCAGCACAAAGAGAGAATCCCTATAAATAACAAAAGCAGTCCTACCTTCATTTTTCACTTCTTTTACTATTATATCACAGACCCAATCTTTCCTGTCCAACCAATGAGATCTATACTCTAGATTTTCAGATCCTTCGCAGCATTGCTGCCCAGGATAAAAAAAATAAATCATAAAAAAAAAAAATCGCTGAAGGCAGGTCATTCATTGCTAAAAGTTGTTAACATGACGTCGCAACATGATTGGATGTTAATGTCATTTTGTAACCATGATGCAAAGTGCTTAGAATACGCACTGAAATTACTCCAAATAACTCCAAACTCCATATTTTCAACAGCATTTTAGCTGCATTTAATTTACACATTGCATTTAGATAAATAGATTGGGCGATAAGATTAATTTTGATTCTTGGATAAGATCAACAGTGGAAGAGACAGTTTCATTGTCGATAACTGTGGACCAAGAGTAAATAATTAACAATCATTCAAACTAAAAATTAAGGCATATTACAAATAAACTATTATTGAACAAGTGCAACCTGAAACTTAATTCATATGTGAAGCACATACTGCTAGGTACATCTCTCAAAGTGTCTAATGTTACCAGCTGATGTGCCACTTGGCTGGCTAGCTGTTTCAATACTTTATTCCTTTTGCATGGTTAAGAGAAAACCCCCTTTTATCATTTATAACAACTTATTTGGCAACCTTTAAAATGTTAAAATAGCAACCTTTGTTGCTAGTTGCTTTGAAAAACAAGTTGCTAAGTGTCACGAATCCTACCACTGCGGCTCTCTCCTCTCACCATTAGAGGGAGCCTTCACTGACACTCTGGACCTTAATACAAACTCCATTACCCACAACCCCTTTCCGTGACCTATCACTTTAGCTTTTTAAAATGACCACATTCAGCAAAGAGGGAAGAGGTAGGAAAGGGGGTGCATAGTAACTTTTTGGGGGGGCACGTAAGTATATTCGAACACAACTTTAGTATACACACTTCCAAATCTTGTGAGAATTGGTACATCACACAGGTAATTTTTGCCTACTCTTTTATAAATACTAAGTATTTAAACATTTGCCTACTGCTTTTTGCATGCTATATAGTAGGGAAGTTTGTTCCAGTTTCAAACCCGCTGACTGGTTTTTCACATTCCTGATGAAAACATTCTGATGCAGTTAACCATTCATAAAGTCATCATCAGTCACTTGCTTTGTTCCTGAATGAATCAGTTATTTTGAACAGATCGAATGATTCAGTGACTCACTTTATTTTTGTCATTTTTGCCTTTATAGGATAGTAGAGTAATGACAGGAAGTGAAGTGGAAGAGAGAGAGATGGACAGGATCAGTAAAGGTCATCATGCTAGGACTTGAACTTGGGACGCAGGGAGCACAACAACGCTGTATGTCGACATGCTGCACACAAGGCTATCAACATTGTCTCTTTTTAAGACTAGTAAATTAGTCAATTATTTGTAAACTTTGTGAAAAATGAATATACAAAGAAAAAAAAAGGATGAATGTACAAAACACATAGTCAGGAAATCAGCTTGAATCATACAGATAGCTGATGGCCTGAAGACTAGTAAAGAGTGCCAGTGCTCTAACAGTCACCATTGCGATATTGCATACATATTATAATACTTTATGTAGAGTATATACTGTAGGTCAAATTTTAACACTTTACAGTATTTTGAAAATAATGTCATATTTATACTACAGTTTGTTTTTCAACACTAAATGTGAGGAAATAGGAAAGTATTTTCTTATACATTCATTGGAGAGTACTAGTTGTAGAACATGTATAATACATTTAACAGATGTCATCACAATAAAGTGACACTTTTGTTTATTTTATACAAAATTCAGTAAATGTCTGTGTGTTTTAATGTGTTTAATGATGAGTAACCCAGTCCTAAGGGGAATGGTCTAAGCTACCATCTCCACAACAGCACAAATTGCATCAGCACAAGTCTGTTTATCTAACACCTTTGATTGTTAGGTTTCAAACACATTTAATGAGACATCAATACCCATGGCAAATAAGTGAAAATATGCTCTCTGAGGAGTTATTTTGTCAGATAAATATCATTAAAAACAAAACAAAAAAACGGATCAGTGCAGCACTGAATTTTTATCTCTTTTCATGTCTTTTTTTAATTTTTAATAATAAAAAAAATATATATAATATATATATATATATATATATATAATTACCTTCACATTTAAATAACACTGCTGTTTACTCACTTCCTTTTGGTGAATCTACAGAATATTATTTTGTCAAATTACTTCTGATGCTTTAATATAGCACTCTTCATAACATATATAGGTAATATAGTGCACAAAATTTTTGTGCTTTTGAGGTTTTATATGCATATTCATTTTTTCCATTCCGATTTTCTAAGCACAAATTAACAGTTCATATAAAACAGTTGCACAGGAATCCAGGAAAAAAAACACATATTAATAAATGATTACATGCCAAACACAACATTAAAACAGCAGACATGCAAAGTTGTATGCAGTGTTTACCATTTGATCAGATAAGGTATATGATCAGATGATCCCTTATTCATTTTAAGAGTGAGGATTACCAATAATTTAAAAAAAATAGTCAGTTGGTGGTAGTTTGCCAACTGATCTATCTGTAGGATTTGTCAGACTAGTGTAGACTGTTGTGAAGACTGTTGTGTGTTATAAACAGCACTGTGACAGCAGTGGAGTCATTCAGGTTCCTTGGCACTACTATCTCAGGGCCTAAAGTGGGACACACACATTGTAAAAAAGGTCCAGCAGAGGTTGTAAATCAGGTAAAATGAAACACAGACTCCACTTATATTGACTAAACTCTTTGAACAGTTGCCATCTGGATGTCAACTCAGAACAATAGGCACTATAACAGTGGTGCCCAATCCTATCAAAATGTAAAATTAATTCTAAAGTAAAGATCATGGTAACCCACAAGTAATGACTCAAGAATAACCAAATACTTTTATTCACATTTATTCACTTTGGATAACTCTATTGGTATATGAATCATCATGAACTCATGAATTCATGCATAAAAATAGCATTTCGTGCAGGTGAGACTACTTACCTTTATTATTAAAGGAATACACAAAAATCTACATTACCTCATTCATGCATACAGGCTAGAACAGGCTTTTTTTTTTTTTTGTTCATATATTGTTCATATATTCGGTAACACTATAATAACGTTCAGCTGTAAGTCATTTATATGTGATTAGTTAATGATGAAATAATCTTTTACAAAACATTCACAAATGATTAATAACTGATATGCTAAAAATTTGTGTATGTTTTGTTAATTCATTTGCAAGTCAATTACAAGTTCATTTACAAGTAATTACTTAATGATAAACTAATCGTTTACAAAACATGACTATGTGTTTATAAATGATTAATAAGTGCTATGTTAAAAAGTGCAAAAATGCAATTATTCTAAAACTATTTTCTTTTTTAATAATACATTATTTGCTGTCAAGTGAATAAACATGTAAACCCTTTCTCTCATCAGCACAGACTTTCTGTGTGGAGTGTGTTGGATCTAGTGATAATGTAAACCAGTTTACCCTCCAATGAAGATCACACCAGGTGCACAGTGCTAAATGTGTGTCACAGAAGACATCTTTACTTTCACCAGTCAGCCCTCACATTGCATTACACACTACAAATTATTCAAAACCTGTTGTGTAAATGCATGAGTAAATAATTTACAAATCTTTCTGCATCCCCTAATCTAGTGTAAACAATTCATCACTTGTAAATGTGTTACACATCATTTGTAGATCTTTCTTACATGTTAAAAATGATCTGGTGGATACAAGGCATTTACAACACTTTCTGCATCCCCTAATCTAAAGTGTAAACTACTCATTAGTTGTAAATGTTTTATAAACCTGCCGGTTACAGGTTGTGCGGGTATACACACTGGGGGGAAAGATCTACAAATGATGAGTAAAATATTTACAACTGATGAATTGTTTACACTTTAGAATAGGGGATGCAGAAAGATGTGTAAATGATTTATTCATTATGTGATCTTCAATGGAGGACAAACATTTCAATTATTTATAATTGTTTAATAATATACTGACTAGTAACTTATTAACCATTTACTAAGGATCTGTTTGATTATTTCATATGTTATTTTTTAAGATAACATGACAGATTTGTAAATTGTTAGCATATAATTTATTAATCATTTATAAATGCATAGTCATGTTTTGTAAATAATTGGTTCATCATTAACTAATTACTTGTAAATGAATTAACAAAACATACATTAATTGTTAGCATATCACTTATTAATGGTTTCTAAACGTTTTGTAAATGATTATTTCATCATTAACTAATCACTTATAAATGACTTACAACTGAACGTTATTATAAAGTGTTACCATATATTCTTCAGCCTTCAGGTAAATGGGCAAACCCCAACATTGGCCATTCATAGCACATATAGCACGTGAATTTTGCTGACATCCAAATACATTAGCTGTCATTAACTAAGCATTAGCTTCTTATGACTTCATCATGTGTGTGGTTCCTCAACTAAAGTGGTGACCAGACTCCAACATTGGCCAATCACAGCACATATAGCACGTGAATTTAGCTGACATCCAAATACATTAGTTGTCATTAACTAAGCATCAGCTTCTCATGACTTCATCATGTGTGTGGCCTCTCAACTAAAGTGGTGACTAGACCCCAACATTGGCCAATGCATGTGCACATATAGCATGTGAATTCTGTTGACATGCATATACAGTAGTCGTCATTAACTAAGCATTAAATATATATAATATAGTTTTATATAGTGTTTTTTTTTTTTTTTTTTTAAATCCATTCAGTTATGCAGATTTTAAGATGGTAAATATTTTAGAGTTGTCAATACAATATATTATAATACAATATATAGGGTATGATTTTACCGCAAAATGCAACATTAACAGGAAATGAAAACTGCAAATCTGTGTTTTGCTGCCTGGAGTCCATTTGTGTGTGTGTGTGACTCTCATGCTGTGTTTGCGTACTCTTATCGCAGATGAAGTAAATAAAATGCAATATTTGGCAAATACACAGATGTTTCAGAAACATTTTCATGAGCATATGTACTGAACATTTATATACTGCTTAATACAGCGCCATCTGTTTAAGAATAAACTTCAGCATAAACATATACTGTTTAAATACTATTATACTACGGAGCCGTTGAATGCTTGAATCTGATTGGCTGATGAACGTTCTGAAGGTGTGCATTATTTTCAGGGAAAACGCACGGTGAACGTAGTTCCAGGCAGCTTCTAACAGCATTACATGTTTATATCACTTCGCCACACTATTTCAGTTATTTCAAAAGTCCTTACAGCCTAAAACAGCAAAATAACCAAAACCCACAACGACACTGGCCAAACAAATAAATACAGATACAAACAATACAAAGAAACGACAGATTTCTTCCATGTTTTTGCCGCAAAATTAAGTTTTATTATGTACGGAAAGCACACACTATTTCTCCACTCTCTCTCTAACAGATGCACACACATAACAGCCAGCACAGACGTGAACATATGCGCTAATGTTGTTAGCGCTGCTCTGACGATTAACAACTTAAAAACTACACGACATTTCTCATAACGAGGTAACATCGACGCTGTTCCTGAAGAAAATGAACTTAAAGTTTCACTATAAGTAGAGACGCTGCTGCTGATCACGTTTGAGAGAAGCACAGACTCACAGAGGTCTCTCTCTTTCCGTCTGTCTGCCTGCCAGTCTGTCTACTACATTATTAACTGCATTATTCTGCTATCAACGGCTCAAGCTTTGTTACTAGGTCTAAAATGATGTTTTGGAACTAGCAACGAAGGCTTTGGATGAGCTGCGTAAGAAATTAATCCTGCTCACAATAGCTGTTTAAGAACAAAAACCGGACGAATGCCTTGAAATATATCATCCGATCGATGTCTTGAGGTGTGGTAACCGTAGTATAAGCGGATTAATTGACTTCGGTCCGCTGAATTCCTAGAAAATAATGCACACCCGAGGTGTAACGGCCTTGGTGTAATGCATCACCACCTCGGGTGTACATTATTTTCTAGGAATTCAACGGCCCGTCGTCAATTATTCCTTACATAAAGTGGGGGTATATATGATTTTATCCGTGTTTTATGATAAACATGACTTAATATAACATTGCAACTACAGTAAAAAAGCTTAAAAAGGTTAGAATAAACACGAAGCACACGTGAACGTTGTCATGCTGTGAATCGGGCCAATCCTGAAACAGCCGTGTCGTCATCAAAGCTCCTGCAACCGCTCTGATAAAACTGCGACGGCTAAGTTAGCCAGCTGGTCTTCAAGTCAGAATTTGATAGAGCTGCGCAGCGCTGTGTTAAGTCGAACGCACCTTTTGTAAAACGAACTGTTAGCACATTAACGACCTCCACAGCTGTGCTAAATTAATGATCAGTGTTTGTCATGTGACACTTAAGCATACTACTCTCTTACTTATTGTATACTCTTTCACACACACTATTCTTTAAAAAAAGAGTAGACAGTATGCACTGTGTACTGGGCAGTAAGCAGTAAGTATGCCATTTCGAACACAGCCACGGACTCGTGCTGCTGTCTGCGCTGTATTGACTGTGATGCACAGTGTAGTTCGTGTCAGCTACTACCTGCAGCTTTTGATACTTGACACTCCTTGAATTACACTTCAATCATTTTCTTTGCAGGTTAAGCAACAGGATTCAAAAGCTTAACAACATCAAATTATATAAATCATATTGATTTTAACTCCCCTTTCTATTTATATTCCAGTTGAATCAAATTAATTCTGTAATATTTTTTGATGATCATTTTGATCTTTTTAACCACTACATACTCCCCCACAAAATTAGCTGTCATTCCGGCATCTTGTAATTCTAGTTTTTTTTTTTTTTTGTGGTAACAATCTTTTTATTTATTTTTTATTTATCTTTTTTTCAATGATTCTGAATAGATTGTGAATATTTCAAAATCAAATTTTTCTAAATCGTTTTTTTTTCCCCGCATATGGCACGTGTGCCCGTTAGAGTAGAGAATTTGTGCTGTGAGACACATGCGCATTGCTTGACAGTGTGTGCTTCCACCTGCCGTTTTTTACTTTATAGATATGCTTTTAATTATGCCATTTGGAATGCAGTACTATTAGATGCACAAAACACGAGTACTGACAGATTTTCATGTGAGAATGCTCTCATTTGAAACTGATGTACACATAGTGAGTTATGCTTTCAGAGCAGGACAAAACATCTGTTATATCGAAATTGTGCATTAATGTGCATTAATGTGAATGCAGCCTGTTAAAACTGCCACTGTATGTGATCTCATCAGTAATAATCAACGGCAATAATGCTGAGGAATAAAAAACATACCTATTGTCTGTAAACTTTTGAAAACTTAAAAAACACTTATTTTAAATAAGTAATTGTTGTAAAAAGTAACCTGCTTATATAATAAAAAAAAGAAAGAAAGTGAATTTTTATATTTTATATTTATCTAAAATATATATGAAAATGTAGCCATGTGCAGTAATATTGAAAACTGAGAATGTGACATATAGTGATATTGAGTTGATAATGAAAATCACAATTTAATTCAATCGTGAAACCAATGAAGATTCAGACCCCTACTTTTAAGATGGCAGTACTGATTTCAACTATAAACAAAAAGCATAGAAACTGCAATTTTGGTTAAAATGCAAAGTTGTAAAGATGTATTTGCACAGCAGAATAATTAATTGAGGAAAAAATGTAGATCAAGAATTTTTTGGAATCGTATTGTGACTCCCAGAATTGAAATTAGATCAGACCGTGAAGTGCCTAAAGATTCCCACCCCTAGTGAAATGCATTAAATCCCAGGAAAACTTAGTCTTATGAAATATTTATTTATATGCAAAAGGTTTCTTCTGACTAGAATTAGAAAATTAGGTCTTTACATTGGCTTCCAGTTACATTTAGGATTGATTTTAAAGTGACTCAACAATAATAATAATATATATAAAAAAAAAAAAAAAAAACTTGTTCTCCTCTTTTTCTTATTATTCCCTTTCTAGCTTGTACTTATCTAAACAATGCCTAATATACGGTATTATGAGCACTTCCTATGTTGATTTGCCTCTGTAGAATGAGTCGCTTGTCGTATTCCCCAATTGTAAGCCGCTTTGGATAAAAGTGTCTGCCAAATTAATAAATGTAAATGTAGTATTACATATTTATAAATCACTCAATGGCTTATACTGCAGATGTGCTCACTGAATATAAACCAATCATTCGTGTCAGTTAGACATACCAAAGTTTTGCTCAAAACAAGGGGAGTCTGCTTTTAGCTATTATGCCACACATAGTTGTAACCAGCTTCCAGAAGAGATCAGATGAGCTCCAACAGCCACATTCAAATCCAGACACACGGGAAAGACAACGGAGTTTATTGCACGTTTTGTTTTAACTGCTAATAAAATCCACCCTCCGGGGCTTGCACTGTCATCACCTGGTTGTGTAATTCTTCACCGTGCGACATCTGGTGGAGAATGCGGGCATTGCAGTGAAGTGTTACACAACCACACCTTTCCGAAGACACTGATTTTTTTTTTCCTATTTGTTTTTTTCTAGTGCACCGGAAAACCGGACAGTGCTCCTCCCCAAGCATGGAGGAAATCTTAAAGTGTCTCACCGAAGTCAGCGTACGACAACAGCAAATAATGGAGCACATTGCTAGCCGCCAGGGGGTGACTGAGGAAGGACTCGCTGCCCTCCGCCTCTCCGCCGCTCAGCACGCTCCGCTACCCGACCCACGGGTTAAGGTGACCCAGCTTATGCAAAAATTAACAAGTCATGATGATGTAGAACTTTATCTGCAGATGTTCGAGACGGTTGCCATCCGGGAAGGATGGGACAAAGACGAATGGGCGCAGTTGCTGGGTCCGCTGCTCACGGGCGAGGCGCAGAGGGCTTACTTCGCACTACCCACTGACTCTGTAGAGAATTACGACGAGCTAAAGCGAGAAATTCTCGGCCGCCTAGGTCTCTCCCCTATTTCTGCTGCCCAACAGTTTCAAGACTGGGAGTACAAAGCTCGCCGCCCAGCCCGCGCCCAAGCTGCCGAACTTACCCGACTCGCTGGTTGTTGACTGGAAACCCCACCGCCATCCAGGTAGCGGAGCGTGTCACCATCGACCGGTTCCTCAGAGCTCTCCCCCCTGCCACAAGAAGAGCGGTAAGCATGAGGAACCCCTCCACCGTCGCCGAGTTGGTTGAATCCATCGAGTTGGCGGAGGCAGCGCATCACCGTGACCCGGGGGAGCGAGCACTGTCCTTCCCTCGGAGGGTGGTCCAGGAGCGGCGCACGCCGGAGGGCACCCCGCGACACGTGCACAGGCGCACCACGAGCGGAGGTCAAGCTGAACGGACGCCCAGTCCTCGCCCTCCTGGACTCCAGCAGCACCATCAGTCTCGCCCAAGCCGCCATCCTACAACCCCACCAAAACTCTAAAGCGTTGTTACCCATCACGTGTGTCCACGGTGACACCCGCCATGTCCCGGCGTGGCGTGTCAACATAGCTGCAGCCACCGGCTCCTGGCCTGTAGAACTAGGGATCATTGAGGACCTGCCGGTACCCTTACTGCTTGGACGAGACTGGCCCGGCTTTGATCAGCTTCTCCGCCGCAGCACCCACCCAGCCAGCCAGCTCGACCGGGAGCCGCCAGCAGCGCCACGTCAGGAGGAAACCACCACGCCCGGCCCTGTTAGCTTCGGACAGCGGGAGAGATGGTGAGTTCCCCTCCCAAAATTCGAACGTGTTCTTTGATGTATTCCAGCAGGTAACAGGAGGGGGCTCTTTCGCCAAGGCACAAAGAGAAGATGATCGACTTAAAAACTGCTGGAACCAAGTGCGTGTACTGGAAGGCCAGGAACGTCAGCCTGCACCCCATCCTCTCCCGCATTTCATCGTCCAAAACGGCCTGTTGTACTGTGTCGCAGAGCGGAGGGGGGAGAGGAAACAGCTGCTAGTCGTCCCGAAGAATAAAACGGAAGTGGTAATGGAGTTGGCACACGCACATCCAATGGCCGGGCATCTGGGAACGGCCAACACCATCCAGCGTCTCCGTGATCGCTTTCACTGGCCCGGCCTCGATGGAGATGTCAAAAGTTTCTGTCAAGCGTGCCCAACCTGCCAACGAACAGCGCCCCGAATGCCTCCCCC
The DNA here is from genome assembly GCA_033026305.1 of Cirrhinus molitorella. Lineage (NCBI taxonomy): Eukaryota > Metazoa > Chordata > Actinopteri > Cypriniformes > Cyprinidae > Cirrhinus > Cirrhinus molitorella. Next base: position 6,968,146 of record CM065126.1, on the reverse strand, counting down.
CAGCCCGCTGATTCCGCTACCCATCATTGAGGTGCCCTTCGAGCGGATTGGAATGGATCTGGTAGGGCCGCTGCCAATGTCCGCCCGGGGCCACGAGCACATCCTAGTGGTGGTAGATTACGCAACCAGGTATCCGGAAGCCATCCCCCTACGGAAAGCCACCGCCAAGAACATCGCACAAGAGCTGTTTCTCCTCTGCACTCGTGTCGGCATCCCCACTGAGATACTGACTGACCAAGGGACCCCCTTCATGTCAAGACTCATGGCTGACCTCTGCCGGCTGCTGCGGGTAAAACAGCTCAGGACCACTGTATACCACCCGCAAACGGATGGCCTGGTCGAACGATTTAACCAGACCCTTAAACAGATGTTGAAGAGAGTGGCTGCGGAAGACAGGAAGGATTGGGACCTGCTGATACCGTATGTTCTGTTTGGAATCCACGAAGTTCCCCAAGCCTCCACCGGGTTCACCCCGTTCGAACTCCTCTTTGGCAGGCAGCCTAGAGGGCTCCTGGATGTCGCCAAGGAGGCGTGGGAGCAGCAGCAGCCGGCCCCTCTCCGCTCGACGATCAAACACGTCAGAGAGATGCGTGAGCGGATCGAGAGGGTCATGCCATTGGTCAAGGAACATCTGACGAAGGCGCAGCAGTCCCAACAACGCCGGTACAACCGGGCGGCACAACCACGGGAGTTCCATCCTGGTGACCGAGTGATGGTACTGGTTCCCACCAGTGCAAGTTCCTCGCAACCTGGCAGGGGCCATACACCGTCACTGAAAGAATTGGACCCGTAACTTACCGTCTGCGCCAACCTGGAAAACGAAGAGAGGAACAGCTTTATCACATCAACCTACTGAAGCGTTGGGTGGGAACCAGGGAACAGCTTGCCGCACTCGCCGTCACCGACCCCGTGGTTGTCGACATGGGAGAAGAACTTTCGGCCGCCCAACGTACCAAGCTACAACATCTGGTCAGTCAGTTCTCCGATGTGTTCTCGACCCGCCCCGGGCGGACCACCATCATCAAGCATGATATCCACACACCACCCGGGGTCATTGTCAGGCAGCGCCCCTATCGGGTCCCCGAGGCTCGGAGACAGGCCATTGAGGATGAGATCCAAGAGATGCTGAAGTTAGGAATAATAGAGCCATCTCGCAGCGCCTGGTCCAGCCCCATCGTAATGGTACCCAAGCCCGACGGCACCCTACGCTTTTGTAATGATTTCCGCCGTCTCAACAAGGTCTCCGAGTTTGACAGCTACCCCATGCCCCGTGTGGATGAGTTGCTGGAACGCCTGGGGAGGGCCCGGTTCATTTCAACGCTCGACCTCACAAAGGGGTACTGGCAAGTAGCCCTCACTAAATCCGCTAAACCTAAAACTGCTTTTTCCACCCCTAGTGGCCACTGGCAATACCGGACCCTCCCCTTCGGCCTCCACGGGGCGCCGGCGACCTTCCAACGCATGATGGACGTCCTGCTCCGCCCCCACCAGTCCTATGCGGCGGCGTAGCTTGATGACGTCGTCATACACTCGGAGACCTGGGAGGAACATCTGGGACGGCTGCGGAGGGTGCTGACGGAACTGCGCCGGGCTGGGCTGACCGCCAACTCCCGCAAATGCCGTCTTGCCCTCGCAGAGGCTCAGTACCTGGGGTTCCAAGTCGGCCGGGGGCTGATCCGGCCCCAGCAGCGGAAAGTAGAGGCCATCCTCAACGCCCCCCTTCCTAGGACCAAGACCCAGGTACGGGCTTTCTTGGGGTTGGCGGGATACTACCGCTGCTTTATTCCTAACTTCTCCACGCTAGCATCTCCCCTGACAGACCTGACCAGGAAGGGGCAGCCGGAGAAGGTGCAGTGGAACGCAGCATGTGAAGAAGCATTCCGGAGGGTTAAGGCCGCCCTCACCTCCGAGCCGGTCCTCCGAGCTCCGGATTTCAGCTGCCCCTTCCTGCTGCAAACCGACGCTTCCGACACGGGCCTGGGCGCGGTCCTCTCCCAGACCCAAGGGGGCGAGGAACATCCAGTGGTGAACATCAGCAGAAAGCTGACCACAGCAGAGTCCAAGTACGCCACCGTGGAGAAGGAAGCCCTGGCCATCAAGTGGGCAGTCCTGGAGCTGCGTTACTACCTGCTAGGCCGCCGCTTCACTCTGTTGACGGACCACGCCCCCCTACAGTGGATGTCCCGAGCTAAAGATACCAACGCCAGAGTGACGCGGTGGTTCCTTGCGCTCCAGGACTTCAACTTCACAGTGAAACATCGGGCCGGGGTGGACAACGCCAACGCAGACGGACTCTCCAGGCTGTGGTCAGCTTTTGCAGGTCTGTCAGGGCGCACTCCCCGCCCCCCCCTATATTCCCCATACTATGCTAACGTCTCTCGTTGCAGGACCAGCTCGACGCTTAGGGGGGGGGGAGTGTGACACGTCTCCCGAGCTCTCGTCAACGTCGCCCTGGCAACGGATTCACCACACCTGCAACACGCCGATCAGGCACAGCTGCAGCCACTTACCTGGCCGGATAAGAAGAGCCGCTGGAAGCACAGACGGGGAGATCGCTCTCCACATGGTGACAGACACTAACGCTCTTTCTCCCTTGTACCTACAGACAGCAGCTCGTGACCTGACCGGCCTCACCACCACTGAGACAAGCACCGAGCACAGAGAGCACAGCCGCACGCACACGGGAAAGACAACGGAGTTTATTGCACGTTTTGTTTTAACTGCTAATAAAATCCACCCTCCGGGGCTTGCACTGTCATCACCTGGTTGTGTAATTCTTCACCGTGCGACAGACGATATACCTTTTACACTCACTCTTTATTGGTTGATTTGTTCTTTATAAATAGTTTAAACATAATAATAAAAACATTTTCAATACAATACGTTTTTAATTGCAAAGTTACTTGATTTGTGGATTTTAAAGCTGATTTTCTATTCAGTTTAATGTACTTCATTGGCATAGTTTGTGTGTACATTACCAAAACATTTCACAAAATGAATAATGGCTATTATAATAATACACAATGCAATAATATAAAATATAAAGATTCTGTATTGGGTCTGTGTTATATAATGCTCAGGTGTGGCTCAGATTTGGGGATTCTGGTTTACTTAAGGCTGAGAATTGGTACCAATAATAATACCTGTTTTGGAATTGAAATTGGATGATGATCAGGATGGGTCTTCTTATTCAGCTCCCTGTAATCCACACAAAGGCAATGGCTTCCATCCCTTTTCCTATTGCAGACAACAGGTGATGCATAAGATGATGTTGATTTTGATATCCAACCCTGAGCAATCAGGTCAAGGTAATCTTTTACTTCCCTATAGAGTTGTTTTGGCATTAATGACTGCATGGGCTATTTTGTGTTCAGGGACATTCTTTTTTTTTTCATTCTCAATTTGATGGGCCAAGCTGGAAAAACTAAGTTTATCTTTCTGCCCTGGTTCCCCAGTCTGACCAGATATTTTGAACTCTCTTTTTCAAAGAAGTGGTTGGGTAAGATCTTTGTCGAGAAACTTCCCTGAAATGTCTGATCTTTTTGACTCACTGTCTGTACTTCTGTACTGTCTGTTTTGATTCACCCTCTTTTGGCTGCGATGACAACTGTAAAGCTAATTGGAGTGCTGTTTTTGACATTTTTCTTGCTCTGACATCTGAGTTACATGCAATTCTTTTTGCTGTGACTCTGCTGTGTTTTGATTTGACAACTGAATCCAAGTGATTTTGTCTTTAAGGTTAAGGAAAAAAGACATAGCCTGGTCTTCAAGTTCTTCTACTTAATCTCTTTTAACATACTTTACAATATGTGCAATTAGAAATAAGCGACTTTAATAAGTGGATAAGTGGTCAGTGTCAGTGTAACGCAGAATGTCTATTCAGTTGGGAAAAACTTGCAGATCTCCTGGTTGGATAAGGAACCTCAGATTACTCACACTGCTGCCCGTCCGGTTGTGAAATTACTGCACACTGACAACCTTCTATCATGGTGTTTGTGGCTGCAAGCTGGGATGTCGTCATGTGGCACAACATCAGTTAGCAGGACCAGAAACCATCCATCCCTGATGGGGCCTCCAAAATGTAGCACCCCTAAAAAAGGGGAAATTAAGACATCAATAAAAGACGTAAACTCGCGCTGCTGTCAGTGCGTTGAGCTGTATTGGCTGTGACTGATTTCTTTCATTCTTCAACTATTATCACATGAATAACATAATCATGAATAAATTAACACATTAAAACATTAAATAACATCAGTATACTTTCAAAGCCAATATTACAAACAGCGCTTCATCTAATCTTTTTCCATATTTCATGAACAAGATAATGTCAAGTTGGTTGCCTGATTTGTGAGTGCTTGTAGTGGTAAAGCGTTTAGATCAAATTAGCTAGGAGTGAATGAAAGTCTGCAGCATAATGCTTGTCCAGATGAATGTTAAAGTCACCAAAGACTAAAAGTGGACTGCCATTCTCTGGAAATGAGGACAGCAGCTCATTTAGCTCCTCTAGGAAGGTGCCAAGTTGACCAGGAGGATGGTAAATCACCACAACATGGAGTTTTATAGGAGTTGTTACAGTAAACATGTGAGATTCTAATTAGTTATAATAACATGGGGGAGAGTGGTTTGAGAATTTCCAATTGTTAGAAATGAGCATTCCAGTACCCCCACCTCTCCCAACCTGAAGAGGGGTGTGAGAGAAAGATAAGTTATTAGACAGAGTCTTCTGGACGAATCCAGGTCTCAGTCAAACCTACACTAAGTTTAGACTGCAAAGAAAAAGACAAAATGTCCACTTTGTTGACAGCTGACTGACACTTCCAGAGACCCACAGAGAAAGAGAGGTGCAATGGAAGATGTGCCGATAGGACGTAGGTTAACAAGATTGCGTTGCCGTCTGCGTGTGATGTTAAACCGTTGTTGAGAGACAACCAGAATGTATTGGAAACACATGATAGATGTGGGAAGATAGGACAGAAAGGACAATGTGTAAAGGGAAATAAAAAAAAAATTACTTAGGTGCATTGCCGGTTTCGTTGCTCGGTTAAAGTCATGCAGGAAAAGTAGCCGGTCTTTACCCTTGTTAGTCAGTCAGTCCTCATACGAGGAGGCTGAACACAATGGCTGAACACTTCCGCATCAGCTCACAGATAATAAATACAGATAATAGCAGATAATAAAAAGGGCAATGACTCAAATCAAAACAAAAACTTGAATGCGGGACAGTTCACACTTAATTGCTGGAAGGGTGCAAGTAACACATACAAGTAGCACAAGTTTCTCCTTAGCCCACAGCTATTCAAAACTACAATTTAGAATGAAAGAATGAAAATAAAAATAGCTACATAACAAATGTAATCCTTTTTAGCGGCACATGACAATTTAAACAACAGATAGAACCAAAGTGTAACGCAAACACTTACACGCTGATGCCTTCTCTGTGGACTGGTCGCTTCTCCTAGAGTTATGAGACTGACCAAACAGTTTAAATAGTCTATTGTCGCTGTGCCAGCCTTATTATTTGTAAATTAGCACTCAGAAATTTCTATAGCAGGGCAACAACTCAAATAAAAACTAAATTCGAGACTCAAATGCGGGACAGTTCTTAAGTGCAAAAAGGGCGTAATACAAGTAGCACAAGTTTCTCCTCAGCCCACGGCTATTATTCTAGTTACAAATAAGTGCAATAAAAACTACAATTTAGAACAAAATAATAAAAATTAAAAATAGCTACAGAACAAATTTAATCCTTCTTAGCAGCATGTGACAATTTAAACAACTTACACGTTGCTGCCTTTTTCTGTTGACTGGTCACTTCTCCCGACTATTTCATAGTCCATTCCACTGAACTCATTACAATATACAAATAACATGAAATCTTTTGCACACAACATTTAATTTAAATTAATATTGTACAAAATTAATTCTCTGTCAACTTTAAACACCTCATTTAATCTACAAGTCCTTTGTGGTTAGCATGTTAAGCATGCCAATTAGCATATGTAATGCTATCATCTCTGTATCAAATACCGTATTTTCAAATGTGTTCACAGAAATAATCTCATGACTACTATATCACTTCAACTTACAATGAAAATACATTGCTGTATATTTCATACCTGAAAAAGGGGGACTCGTGCTGCTGTCTGCGTGTTGAGCTGTATTGGCTGTGACACACAGCAAAGTTCATGTCAGCTACTACCTGCAGCTTTTGATTTCCCACTAAATTACACTTCAGTCATCTTCTTTGCAGATTAATCAACAGGATTCAAAAACCCAAAAGCTCAATCGCATCAAATTATATATATATATATATATATATATATATATATATATACACAAAGTATATAAATCATATTGATTTCAACTTCCAGTTAAATTAAATTGATTCTGTAATATTTTTAATGATTTTTTTTTTTTTTTTTTAACTACTACATGTGCATGCCTGACCGTTTAAATCTTTCACTTCAGGAAGAACTGTGGTGGTATACTTTTCTAAAATTAAGTCAAATTTCTCCTCAAAGGTGAGGTCTCGGGGGTACCCCCTGGCCTGCAAGGGGCGATGGGGGTATGTAGTGAGTGGGGCAGGCCGAGAGCCGGGGGTTTAATGGTAATGAGTGACACCTGCACCACTCATCGGTCTCGAGTCCCACGGAGGAGCTCTGGAAGGATAAGAGGAGGAGTGTTTTTACCTGTTTTTACCATCAGTGGGAACAGATGGTCTGAGCACACCTTCTACTCAGAACCCTTCTTCTGTAGCAGCCAAAAATCAACCTTTACTATGCCTTACCACCTACATGGAGACTTCCAGAACTCAAAACCATTACTTCCGTATTAAGCTTTAATGACTCTGACGACCAGGAGGAGTTGATTAAGCTGATGTCCAGCTGGTCAGCAACCACTTCTAACATCCTGTAGAGAACTTTACTGGGACGGCATAAAAGACGTCCTTTCAGATGCTATACCATTGAAATCAAGAGCTTACAGAGTCTCACCCCTTAAGAGACAGATCATCGAGGAGCAGGTCAACCAGATGCTCCAAGAGTAACATCATCGAGCCCTCCTTCTCACCCTGGTCATCACCTGTGGCCCTGGTCCCCAAACCTGACGGCTCCTACAGGTTCTGTGTGGATTACAGAAAACTGAATAGAATCACAGTACCTGATGCTTACCCAATGCCCTTAATCCATGACATTCTAGAATCATTGCAAGGTGCCTCATGGTTCAGCTCGTTGGATTTGCAATACGGATAGGTGGAGTTGAAGAAACAGAGTAAGGAGAAAACTGCATTTATAACCACCAAGGGGCTATACCAAACTAAATCCATGCCGTATGGACTTCGAGACTCTGCTGCCACCTTCCAACAGTTAATGGAGAGAGTGCTGGCCAACTTGAGGGGAAAAATCTGCTTTGTGTACATCAATGACATCATTGTCTACTCAAAAACAAAAGAAGAGCATCTCGCTTACACTCTATACTCCATAAACTCACTCAAGACAACTTATCATTAGACATGACAAAAAGCCATTTCTTTAAGTGTAAGCTCAAGTTCTTGGGTCATATTGTCTCAGAGAGAGGGGTGGAGACAGATCACAAAAAGATCAAAGCAGATTACCCCCCCGTCTGTCGTCATGAAGTCATTTTAAAACCTGGTTCTGGCTTATCTGAAGGACACTTATCACTGGACCCCCTGCAGTTTGCTTACCAAGCAAACAGGTCTGTTGATAATGCAGTGAACATGGGATTGCACTTCATCCTGCAACATCTGGGCAGACTAGGAACTTATGTGAGGATCCTGTTTGTGGACTTCAGTTCGGCCTTCAACACCATTATTCCTACACTCCTCCAAACCAAACTAAACCAGCTCTCTGTTCCTAGCCCTATATGTCAATGGATCACCAGCTATCTGACAGATAGACAACAGCTGGTGAGACTGGAGAAATTAATGTCAAGCAGCCGCACCACCAACACTGGCATCCCTCAGGGTTGTGTTCTCTCCCCAATGATTGCACCTTTAAAGACCCCTCTGTCAAGCTCCTGAAGTTTGCAGATGACACCACACTCATCTGCCTCATTCAGGGCGGTGACGAGTCTGCCTACAGACAGGAGGTTAAAGAGTTGGCTGTCTGGTGCAGTCATAGCAACCTGGAGCTCATCTCGCTAAAAACTGTAGAGATGATGGTGGACTTCAGGAGGAAGCATTCCTGCACTTTCCCCCATCATGGACAGCACTGTGGCTTCAGTGGAGATATTTAAGTTCCTGGGATCGTTCATCTCCCAGGACCTGAAGTTTGACACTCATGTCGACTCCATTGTAAAAAAAGCCCAACAAAGGTTGTACTTTCTTTGCCAGCTGAGGAAGTTCAACCTACCACAAGAGTTGCTAAAACAGTTCTACTCAGCTGTCATCGAGTCTGTTCTGTGCACATAAATAACTGTCTGGTTTGGCTCAGCTACAAAATCAGACATCAGAAGATTAGAGAGAACGGTTCGGACTGCCGAGAGGATCACCGGTGCTCCGCTGCCCACCCTTCAAAAACTGTATACATCCAGAGTGAGGAAAAGAGATCAGAAAATCACTCAAGATCCCTCACATCCAAGCCATCCCCTCTTTGAACTTTTGCCACATGGCCGGCTCTACAGAGCCCCAAATACTAGGACTTCCAGGCACAAGAACAGTTTCTTCTCCCAGGCAATCCACCTTATGAACAGCTAAATGTTCACCCCATTGTGCAATAAAAAATATGCAATGCAATATTCTGATATATATTCTGATTCTGTAATTATGCAGAAAATGGTGAACGTGAACATATATTTGGTATTATTATCTGAAATGGTTTTGAAAATACAATAAATAATACAATACATGCCTCTGTCACTATATTGCTCTATGTTGTATTGAAATTAAAATCTTGGAAATAAAAATTCAAGTCCGTACTGTACCATATGTAATCAGCGTTATTACCTTCTTCAAATTGAATAGTGTAAACGGAATAATTGTTGAAACATGCTGTTCCTATTGTATGAATACAAATACTATAACCAAATGACTGAACAAGGTGAATTAAGGTATATGTATACAAAGCATAATCCTTTATTCAGATTTCAGAATGAGCACTTTGTAAATGCATGTTGAACGTTCAATGTTTATGAAGTTCATCTGATGTTCATCTGATGTACGTGCTATATGAATATATAACTTTTTAATAAGCAGAGGCTTCACTTTTTTGATGTCATGAGCAATCCAGTTCTCTATTATAGATCACTGGATGTAATGTAAAATGACCTACCAGATCGTATCTTCTCTTTCAAAAGTGGAAACTTACTCCAACTACCAGTTGGTTGTCGTCATTCCTTCCAATGTCTTGCAATTTGCAACATTGGCCAGAACACTAGCATGTTCTCTGGGTCCATCCATCTGTCCGGCACTGTCCCTTCTTCGTGCTATTTCTTCTCTTGCCACACTGCCTTTACCCAAGCCATTCTGAAACAAATAATACTTACACAAATTTAAAATTAATTAAAAATAAATATAAATAAATAAATAGCCTAGATAAATCAAAATTAATATCAAGTTATAAAATTAAGGCAGCTGCAGTGAAATGAACTGTAAAACAGCAACTTTACACATTTGAAATTGGATAGATATAAAAAAAAAAATAGGGATGTGTACAAGAAGTCAAACCCTTCTGTTATTAATTACAAGTAAAACAAAAATGTTATATATTTTACAATAAATTTATTGCATGAGAAAAACGCTAAATGCTAATTCTAAATGACAACACATAGCAAAATTCCATCATCAAGTTTTTCTTCAACAAAGGCAAAGTCTTCATTGCAAGAGGAAGCATCCTTTTCTCTTATTTTCTGAAATAAAATGCCAATTTTTGTTTGGCACCTTGTTTTTGTGGCTTTCTGCCCTCTCTTGTTCACAGTCTCTTTGTGACTTGGCTGATGGGGTTTTAGGCATTTCTTACCAATTTCTTCAAAATTTGCAAATGATTTTCAAAAGGTAATGTAGATGTCATTGAGAGACCACATGAAAAGTCTAGGCGAACATTATACACCAAAAAAGTGGTGTGTAAATGTGCTTAGATTTGTCTAACAAAATAGTCTAAAACAGAGGTCTTCAACCCTGTTCCTGGGGACCCACTATCCTGAAGAGTTTAGCTACAACCCTAATCAAACACACCTGCTTATCTTGCTTCCCAGATAAAGACAAAAAATCTCCCACACTTTTCTTTGTAACTACATTCAGGTGGTCCTTTCCTTAAAAAGCATAGTAGTCCATTTACAACTCCAAGACATACCAGATACATATAGTCAAGAGGAAAACCTGTTACACATCTTATTCCTACATCTTATTCCTACAACCTGATGATCAGCATAAAGTCTATTAGAGAAATCTCTATCAGTTCTTAATGGGTGGTCTCCCAGGAGCACAACTCTTTTGTTCTTATACTCTCCTGTAATTGTGCATCTTTCACAACAATCATATCCAGTGTGTCCTTTTATACATCTTAAGAATGCTTGAGCATCACCAACACAACCTTTGATGCACACCTGGATTTATTGGCCATTTACAATAATATGTTTTTTTTCTGTAGTTCTCTGTATTTAGCTAAAAAGTCTTCAAGATAATCTTCCACAAAGTTAGGTTTATGTTCACCACAAAAAATGGCAACTATAAATGTTTCAAAGTCACTGAAACAACAGATAATTGGCCACAACTGGGCATTAGCAATTTGAAAAGAGGAATCCCATCTATGTTCACCAACAGGTCCGCAGAGTTTGAACGTTCCAAATACTTGATGTTTGAATTTTCGCAACAGAGCATTAAATGCCAAAGTTAGCATACTGTCCACCACACTTCTATCCTAGAATCCTTCTGTACTACTTGAAATTTCATCATTCAAAATACCAAGCAATTTATTAATTTGGCTTCTTCCACATTTACTTCTTGTAGTCCAGGAAGCAAACTTTTCTTGAAAGGTTACCTCCTCTTCTTTTGCAGATTCTACACCTTCTTCAGAATCAGTTAACACATATTCTTTGTATCCAAAATCTGAATCTGTATCACCAAATTCATCTGATGTGGAGTATTGTTTTCCTCTGCTGTTAAATGTTTACCACCATTTACAGCGGGGAAAATAAGTATTTGACACATCAGCATTTTTATCAGTAAGGGGATTTCTAAGTGGGCTATTGACACAAAATTTCCACCAGATGTAACCATCAAGCCAAATATTGAATTCATACAAAGAAATCAGAACATTTAAGTATTCAAGATTTAAAGACCGTTTGTGTGGAAGAATGGGCCAGAATCACTCCTGAGCAATGCAGACGATTGGTCTCTCCATACAAGAGGCGTCTAGAAGCTGTAATCACCAACAAAGGCTTTTCTACAAAGTATTAAATAAAGTGTGTTCAATACTTATTCCCTGTGTCATTTCACTTTATTTATTATGACTCAACTTGTATACTTAAATGTTCTGATTTCTTTGTATGAATTCAATATTTGGCTTGATGGCTACATCTGGTGGAAATTTTGTGTCAATAGCCCACTTAGAAATCCCCTTACTGATAAAAATGCTGATGTGTCAAATACTTATTTTCCCCGCTTTACATCACACTGATTTGGATTATCCAAATTTTCATAGATATCATCTTCACTACTACGTTCCAGTGCAATTGCAACAGCTTCTGAGTGTTTTTTTCCCTAATGTTTACGATAAGACATGCAATGTTCTGCACAAAAAGACAAGCTCAATGTCAAACATCAGAGGTTACATTAAATAGGAATTTCATTAATTTCTGCTAGCTAGCAACTCCCAAGTGCAAAACAATAGTCTAACAAAAGACCACACAAGTCAAGGGTCAATCAACGGCAAACGTAATCCAGGTTGCGATGCGAACAGGTAATACAAACAGAAAGTCAAAGAGTTCAAATGAGGGGCTAGCAGAATTAGAAACGGCAAGAAAAAGGGTAATCCAAAACAAGTGATAATTCCAGGGCAGGCCACAGGCAGACAAGATGAAATAAACAGGCAAGGATACAAATCTCGGATGACTAGACTACAACAAAACATAACTAGACATGGGAACATGGGAATGGCTCCATAATGTAGCTAACACTAGGAGAGTGCTAAACGCTTAACAATACTTGGCCCTGCATAGTGGAAGGGGCCTTGTATTTATTCAATGTCTGATTGGCACAGGTGGAGAGGGTAATCAGTGCAAAGGAGCATGGGAGATCCGGGGTGATATGTAACAGTTTGTGTAGTGTGAGAGTCAATGTAATGTGAGGGCGACCTCTGGTGGCGAGCGGACAGAAGACTACGGACAGGATTTGTAACAGAGATAAATGGCAGCGGAGCAGGTGGTGGTGGAGCCCGAGGTGGAGACGGAGAGCCAATGAGCCAGGGTGACACCAAGGATACGGAGGGCCAAGGCAGAGCAGATGGTGCTGGCGACCGAGGCAGCGATCTGGAGGTCCGGAGGTGAGCTAATTGCCATGGTGAAACTGCTGGGTCGGAGGGCCGTGGCGGAATCCGGGATTCAGAGCCATGATGCCGATGGAAACTGGCAGACCCTTGGTGGGCTGATGGTGAGCTGAGGGGCTGTCAGGAGACAGAGGTGGCAGGACTGAGGCAGCAGGGCAGATAGGAGGAGACAGCAGAGGGAGGGTTGGCGGGAAAACTTGACTTGTGTTTGTGATGACATCTGAGAAAACATCTATTAGATCCACTGGGTCCTGAGTGGGGCGGGTGTCGTCGTCCACGGTCAGCGGCGATTGGCAAGACACCAGCACCCACTCAATATAGGCAGCAAGCCACTCTCATGGACCTTCCTCAGACAGCTGTGCTCGAGTGGCTGATGGGACTACATCTCCCATCACCTATTGCACTGATTACACACACAGCTGTTCTGGGCCGAGTATTGCATTGAGTTTAGCACTCACCTAGTGCCAGCATGTTTACGGAACCATTTCCTAGTTTCCTTGTTCTAGTTTAAGTTTAGCCTTGTTATTAGTCTTGCTATTCGTGTCTTGATTCCTTGCCTAGTTATCGTGCCTTGTCTAGCCTTCAGTCTTCCCTGGAATTATTCGGCTATATTGGATATCTTGTCTTTGTATTGCCCTTTCGGACTCTGTTCGCCCCTCGTTGCGCCTTAAACTGTCTATTTGGCACCCTGTTGGCTCGTCCCTTAGATTACAATCGCTGCTGATCGACCTTCGCCTGTCTAACGGATTACTCATGTGTCTTGCCCTCATATACCTGTTTGCTAATGTCGACCCAAGCCTGTGTATGACCATGTCTTTGTTTTGTTCTAATAAAAGCTTATGTATGGATCCGCTCACTTCACGCATCTGTCGCTCTGTAACAGATACTTACCTGTGTTTACTTCCCTTTAGATGCTCCAACGCTCATTCCAGCGCTACCCCGATTTACCTGCAAAGAGAAAGACACAGTCATTTCAGCTAAGTCACCAAGAACTGTTATCTGTGTTTGATACTCACCTACAGTCTACTTCCACTTCTTCTTCTGTACTTCAGGCTACATCTATACTAATCCAGATAAATTTGAAAATGGTGTTTTCATCTAAAAAACGATCTGCGTCCACACTATTGTTTTCAATCCTTTCCCAAAAGTTGGTCATTCACCCTGACACGACTGAAAATGCTGTTGACCTGTACTGCGCATCATTTGAAAATTAAAACTAACACGAAAACAATTAGTCAAAAAACATTCTCGTAAACTAAAATAAATTAAAAATATGCAAGTAAATGAAAAACTAAAATGAAATGAAACTAACAACTGTTACTGAAAAACTAACTGAAATAAAATAAGAATTATCAAAAATAATAATTTTCATAATAATTATGTTCTTACTCTATGCGGAATAGCTAACACGAGTTCAAATACATTTCTCTTTATTCTGGTCTTCAGCTGCTGCTGTTAATCTGTTTTCTGCCCATTGTTACTCATCTTTCTGCTGCTGGTCCAATAAAGAGCCAAGCTTTTGGGTCCCAGCATGCTGGGGTGTATTAAGGTGTCCTATCTAGATCTTCATTTATATATTCCTGTCCTGACAACACATGCCATGCCCTAAATCAGAGGTCTTCAACAGTTCTTCTGGACCTTTCTACCCTTCTCCTGGTTCGCCAGGAATAGGGTTGAAGACCTCTGCCTTAAAATATTTTTGTGCATCCTGGGGCCTCGCTCAAATGGTCAAGCCTCGGCATCTGGGAAATTGTGTGGCTGGTCGAGCAGAGTGGCGGCCACAATGGAGTCTGGGGCTTGGCAACAATGACTGGCAGAGAAGGAGTGATCCTGGGGCCAGCGAATTGCTGCAGTATTGTGAAGTATTGTGAAGTGAAGTATTGTGTTTAAATGAACAAATTCACACAAAAAATTGTCAAAATACCCATCTTGATTAGTATCTAATAGCAGTCTTACGACATATGATTTACTCTGTTCTTCGCATAAAGATATTGGAGGACAACGCAGCTTGTTTGTAATACATTTATACTGCTTTTTATGGTCGTATAGGCCATTATCACACTCAGTTCTTTGCAAAGTCTTGTATTGCCATGGCTACAATAGAGGGTATGCACGTGATGTCACCGTTAGCTGGAGTGAGTCTGGCTCCGCCCACTGAGTGGCAAAAAGAATGAGCGGCAGCATTGGTTTCAGCGTAAATGCTGCGACAGAACACACAAAACACCTCTTAAACCATAACGAGCTTTGCGCTTGACTGTACAAAGAGATTTGACAAGAAACCTGAGGTATATTTTTACAGGCTGATGAAAGCTACAAAAAAGAAAAGCAAATGGATCGCTGCAATTCAAAGAAACAAATGGACTTCAGGCGGTGAAACACGGATTTGCAGTTATCACTTCATGTTAATATGTTCAATTTTGCTGTAAAAGCATGCCCTTGTATATTGTATTGTCATATCATATTGACAACTCATCAATTAAATATTTACCATCTTAAATTATGCACACCTGGATGTTTTTAAATAAACACTGACAGAAAACTATATAAGACTTTGAGCTGGACGATATAACCATGTATATAACATATGATATAAGTGATCACCGGGGTTTAGACCAACCTATTTTGTATTTATAAAATGTGTTCATGGGCAAATCTGCTTTGTTTATTTCCCCGGCGTTGAAATCAGGCACATATAAATGTCAGGAAACACAATTCCTGGCTGCATATCAATATCCATGGACCACTATATATTTGGTAAGCAAGGAACATTATATCAAGTCCAGCAAAAGGATTATCGTTTTGTTTTACTCACGTTTTCGCAGCTTCCCTATTTAAATCCATTCACGCAGCTGCTTCTTTTGCCACTCAGTCCGGCTGAGGAGGCGTGTTCCGGTGGGAAAATTACGTCAGTGCATGCCCTTTATTCTGAGCATTTATTCCCGTGTTTGTTTTCCTGTTGCCGATCTTGTTTATTGCCCGTTTCTGATTGCTCTCTGCCTGCCTTTTGGACTTAGCCTGTTCCCCGGATTTACCGTCTATTGCCTGCTGCCCGCCCCGACCTTCTGCCTGTTTATCTTTTATGATTCTGTCCTGCCTACTTGTGATTATTCCTGGTGATGACCCATTGCATGTCTGACCCTGCCTAACGTTTCAATAAAGCTGCAAATGGATCCCTATGCCTATGACTCCTTGTTACAGCAATGCTATTTGCACACATTTCATTTTCTTTAATTTCTGTGACTAAAGACTAATGTTAGACTTACCTAAAAAAGTGAAAATCACTGTTTATTAGGGGCCAAGCACCGAAAGTGTGATGGCACCTATTGAAACCATTGGCGTTCCTATTATTATTATTATTATTCTTCCTCCGCCATTGAGTCTATGGCAGCCCATAGAAACGATTGTGGGAAAGTTGTTTTGATTTGACAGACTGATAGAGGACTGTGTCAGCATCAAATGTAGCAAATTTGGAGTCTCTAACTCAAACTCTCTAGCGCCCCCACTTTTGTTATGCTAATAACTTTTGAACCATAAGGCACAGAAGTGATTATATTTAGTGATTATAATTATTTTTTTCTCTGAATCCTTGGCTCATGCCGAGTCAAATGGACACCCAAATTCAAAAATCGTAAGGTTTAGTTTTTTTTTCTATTTTTAATAGTTCGTAAAACCTACTTTTTCAAACTCGTCCTAGACGGTTTGTCTGATTTTCATTAAAATAAGCTCAGATCATCTTTAGACCATGCTGCCAAAAAGTTATGGAATTCAAGTTGATTCATCCAACCATTTTCAAATAACGTGCCAACGAATTCTACGAAAAGCACACAAAAATAAATGCGAGGCTATATCTCCGCAATGGTTTGCCATATTGAGACCAAACTTGGTGAGTGTTATTACAAGCATGACCTGAGACTACCTCCTAGTGGTCAGGAGATATGAAAAATGGCTATTTTAGCTTATAACTTCTAAATGCTTTTGCCAAAAATCACAAAACAGGTCTCTTTAGATTCGGTGTATCACGCAGAGTCGAATGATACCCAATTTTCCCATGTCAGCCATTTTGAGCGTCAGCCATTTTGAATTTTGTAGTAAAATGCTATATTTTATGAACGCATTCACGTATTGTTACGAAAATTGGTATGGGTCATCAGCACGATGCCCTGAAGGAGTTTGAAAAGTTTTGAGCCAGCACCACCTAGTGGTAAAAATCAAATATTCACATGCTTATAGCTTTGGGTGTGGTCAACTTATTTTCACGGGAGTAACCTTTTTAGACTCAAATAAATCATATTACTACAGGTTGTATTTATGATTTTTCAGCCATTTTGTCTAAAATCATCCTAAAATGGCTTTAATTACTCACTGCTGCAGTTCGTCTCATGCTTCCCTTGCCTTGTGCTTGGCCCCGTAATTGCTGCTTGCAGCTATATTTTATTTGTATCTGTACTCTATTGTATTTATTGGTGCAGTTGCTTGTAGTTAGATAGATTAATCTTATTTCTTTATTTGACAGTATAGTTTTTTCCCCTAATCACCAAAACCATGTAAGTTGAACCATTCCACCCTTATTATTTATACTGTATAGAATGTACTTTTTTAACAGTTGCTAAGTTCAAATGTAGTATACAAATGTATTACCTACTTACCGCATTGACCGTTTATAAGAAAACCCACCTTTTTCAAGATGTTTTCAATAGGCTTTTTGAAAATCAAATCTTTTTTTATTTTTAAACATTATTATTATTATTTTATTATTACTGTTATTTGCACCATTATTTAACGCCCCCCCAAAAAAGCATCTCAGTAGCAGCTGGTAATTTGTGCTGCTCTTGGTAGATTGAGCTGGTCATTATGGAAATTATCTGGCTGCATCTGTGTTCTTTAATGCGCGCACTGTTTAGTAAATCTGGCCCTTATTCTTCCTGATCTTATTATTTTAATAATTTTATTTTTGTTTTGTTTTGTTATCAGTAAATTTGAATGATGAATTTGACATAAAAGACATGAAGAGCTCAGATGCAAAAGCCTCTAAATCCATTTTTTTTTTTCTTTTCTTAAATGCATTTTTTATCACCGTGATTTTGCCAAGTAAGACATGTTCCTGGATCAACATTACTGTCTGATAATCTAGATTTAACCCAATTCCTATCCCTAAACCTAACCCATAATTTGTTCCTAAAATCAGAGGGAAAAGATAGCTGATTAACAAGGTAGGAGCACCTAACCCTGATCGTAAGCCTAAAACTTACATTTCCTAAAAAAGTTACCCCTCAATGCTGATTGGTTGATTGGAATGTTGTTCCATGTAGAACCATGTTGTACTTTGTGAAATCATGTTCACCGTAAGTACTGATAGATTCTGATAATGTTATTGGCCTCCTAGTTCAATCTATCTTTATTTCCAAATTATTCAATTACAGTTTTTTCACTAACTAGTTTTCACTCTGTTTTCTTCTCCAGATTCATACACTAACAACCTTATTGGTACTTTATTTACTCTTCAGGTAAAGATCTGGAAGATAACAAAACTATAAACAGAACAGGTGCAGGAACTGACTTAGTAATTGTATCAAAAATGCATCTGTTTATACAGTGATATACACATTTATTTTCTACCAAACCAAAATAACCATTTTATTATTCATTGTTAATGCATCTTCAGGATGTTTCCTTGCTTTTCAAGCCCAAGATGGGCTCCAGAACTCCAGTGAACTTACACAGGATAAGTGGTATAGAAGATTAGTGGATAGATAGATTTTTAAAATTATCTAATGAAAATCACTTTTGTTTTCTTTATTTTAAATGGCATGTACAGGACACATGAGCAACAGCTGCCATACAGGGAAGTTTATGGCCATCTTGCTATCCTGCTTTTTGAGACCATAAGGTTCTACAAAGGTTTATAAAATTATGTTTTACACATATAACTGAATAACTGGGCACCAACAGTCTGTCTATTGGGTATGGACAACTACAAGACTGCTGAATTGTCACATCCACTAGAGGGCGCCATTGCCCCACTACTGAACTAGACATATATAAAATATTTTAGAAAAAAATAAAAATAAATAATAACTATGTTAAAAATATGTACATTTTATAGAATGTTAAAACTCACTATAATGTGGACCTAAAAGATCATGTGTTTGTGGTGTCTTAAACTACCTATAATGTGATGTGACTGCTAATGCATTCCAACAGTCAGAATGCATTAAAGCCTATATTTTTGCTTTGGTGGCTGCAGGGCATTTTTTAAAAATGCCTGTAATTCAATCAGATCCTCACTATCATTAGCAGAGATTTATTGATCCTTTATATAAAACATGTCTATATATTTTGTGTTATTTTGTAAAAAAGAATAAAGGTATATGTATACCATTTGTAATTTGCACCAACACTTGCTTATTTGGATATCTAATTAGGTGGCTTGATAAAATGATCTTTTATAAAATAATTTTTCAGCAACGTAATTAATTAATTTATTCAGTAGCACTTGATAATCCAGGTGCTGTTTTGGAGCACAGCTAGAACTGAAGTCTGATCAGATTTGCCTTGGACTTTCAGGTCTCCAGCTTCACCCTCCATTGTTTTTGCTGTGGGCCATCATCTTGGCACATAAATAAAGTTATTCAGCTGTGTTTATATCCACCATCTTTGCCCTGGCCTGACGGGATGTTACAATAACGTGACTCTTGTTCACAGCAATAGAACACATAAAAAAAGAGAAAGGGTACAAAAATAAATAAATAAAGCATAAAAAAAAAAAAACTTTCACAACAGCCAATTAAACTTTTATTTAAAACTGCTGGATATATAAGGTTGTCGCAAAAAAGCCTGATTCAAAACAAAACAAAACACTTTTGATCCTTTTTGAGGAAATAAAACCAAACAAAAACTGCCTTTGAGTCACTGGCCTTTGATGCAGCCTCCTCACTGGCTTCTTGTCATGTGAGGACAGAGAATGTTGTGGAGCCGTGTTTGTTGATTTTACTTCCTTTAGGCTGAAGAAATATCAGTCTGTACACACTGCAACCTCAGCTGTTAGCACAAATGCTGGTTCACTTTGTTCATCTTTAGTGATTGTAACATGTCAGAACACCTAAACTGCATGAACTACTTTTATGTCCTTTCTGGAGCTGAATTTAATTGTATGGACTATGGGACTAATCACGCAGAATACATCTAAAAATCCAAGATGCAGCACACAGAGCAGAACATAAATATCTTGAGATGCGCTTTTAAGACGTGATGCAATAATGAAATAAAAACAGTTTCCATGCCAACTTGCTACTGTAAACAAAAGACATAAAAGTAGTTCATTGCTTACCCCATCTCCAGGGCCTTCTGATTTGGAACTGACATTGTCGAATGGCCCTGTGGGTAAAATTTTTTAATTCTTTTAAATTGATACAGCATCTTAAAAACACGGCACTCATGCATGAAATGATGCAAAAGACATAAGCGAAATGCAGTGCGTACTCTTAAATCCACGCCAACACTCATTCACTGAACAAAATGAACATATACTTTTGTTTTTGCCCCCATGTTTCATGAGCTGAACTCAAAGATCTAAGACTTTTTCTATGTACACAAAAGGCCTATTTCTCTCAAATATTGCTCACAAATCTAAATCTGTGTTAGTGAGCACTTCTCCTTTACCGAGATAATTCATCCACCTCACAGGTGTGGCATATCAAGATCCTGATTAGACAGCATGATTATTGCACAGGTGTGCCTTGGGCTGGCCACAATAAAAGGCCACTCTAAAATGTGCTGTTTTATCACACAGCAGAATGCCACAGATGTCGCAAGTTTTGAGGGAGCGTGCAATTGGCATGCTGACGGCAGGAATGTCCACCAGAGCTGTTGCCCATGAATTGAATATTCATTTCTCTACCATTACCGGACCTCCAGTAAGCATTAAGGCAGTGGTTCTCAAACGGGGGTACGGGGTACGTGAGGTGGCGGAAGGGGGTACGCGAACAAAATGCTGAGCTTTGCCATTAATTTAATTCTACCACAATTTAAAGTAACATTAAAACGGAGCATGTATTTCTGACAAGCTTTTATTATAAAACAGGAAAATGTGAGTTCCGTGAACAGTCAAATTACATCAAATTACCTCATCTCTTGCGGTCAAAACTGACTGTAACCACACCAGCAGCGTGCGTGTGGTAAGATGCCCACAGAGTATGCGGCTTTAGCAAAACGCGTTGCTGTTCATTGCGTGTTTAAAGTAACGTTAACGTTAGCTCTGTAGCACTTAATAGCAACAAATATTGACCGACTGTAGGCTACATAAAGATCGATTTAAGAAACTCATTACGATACAGAAACATGTCTTATGCGAGTTAATTATTTTTCATGTTTAAAATACGAGCAAGAACGCAGTTTTCTCTGAATATAATCGATTGCAAATTTTGATTTTATATAACAGTTAAACAAAAATGTATTAAGTGAGGATTTTACATTTTAAATATAGCTTACATTACTGTTTATGTTTTCAACAAAACAGTTGCAACGAAATCCGCAACAGAAGTGGACGATTGAATTTGAACGATTCGGAGAGTCAGTGAACCGTTTTCTTCCTTACTGAATGAAATACGTGACGTCTCACTCATTAAGATGCTCATACTGCCACCTACTGGCAATTTATTAATATTAATATTAATATTGGACAATATTTGGCCAAGATACAACTGGTTTGAAAAGCTGGAATTTTCAAAATATTGAGAAAATCACCTTTAAAGTTGAAAATGAAGTTCTTAGCAATACATATTACTAATCAGAAATAGATATTTACAGTAGGAATTTTACAAAATATCTTAAGAGAACATGATTAATATCCTAATGATTTTTAGCATGAAAGAAAAATTGGTCATTTTGACCATACAATGTATTTTTGGCCTTTGCTACAGGTATACCCGTGCTACTTAAGACTGGTTTTGTATTCCAGGGTTACATAATACACTTAATAGAATATTAAGATGCCTCTATAAAAGCTAAAATTCATGTGTACATCAATTTAAAGGGGGGAATTTTTATCCCTTAATGGAAAAGGTGTGACTTAAGTCTAAGTGGGGGTACTCAGAAGAATGTTAAATGCACCAGGGGGTACGCCACGGTAAAAAGTTTGAGAACCACTGCATTAAGGGACCCTCCATAACATCCCCCTCCCCCACCAATAATACTTCAATAATAATACTTCAACCATGAAACTAGTGAAAATGGAAAGAAAAGATTTGATTGCTGTATTAAATGTAGACCTGCTCACATTAAATCATATTTTATTTTTTACAGCGTTGCTTACTATAACAAATCACACATGACACAGAGTTTTGTACAGACTGAAACTCGCATTCATACAGGCTGAAATTCCATTCATATGCAAAAAGTAAGCAGATGTACAAACTAAGCAAGAAATGAATTTATCATACAGTGTGTGGACAGCTTTATTGATTATTAGAGGAGTTATGAGTGCTTAAACACTTGTGAGACTGACTGTGCTCCTTTAGAGTGCGTGATTCAGTCTTATAAAAAGTATTTTCCTAAAATCCAGGATATGGGGGCAGAAAATGTATATTTATATCATTTCATATAGTTAATCATTATCAGTGCCATTTTTCCCACAAAAATCACAAATGTGATATTTATTTTATACAACTATTCAGTAAACTAGAAGTTAATATTAAGAGACCATATTGCCTATTTTTGCTCTATTTCGCCAACACAAATGGTTCCAAACACAGCCACAGCACTGTTTTGTGTCTCTAAACAACATGACGGTGTTTCATTCCTGAATGAATCAACAGTATAAATGATTGGGTTCAATCGCAAAGGCTCACTTATTAACAGTTTTTTGCTGCCACCTATTGGCAGTTTTAGTTTCACATTTAAAGTACCTTTTCATTTTATTAAATGATTTCATATATCAGCATTCAACATTTTAGGATTAAAATATCAAAACATTATTGATGCATTTGTAACTGCAGGTTAAATGCAGTCATGTCCTGCATTAAACAATGGGTAAATACATCTAAATGCCAATTCAGATGCAGCGTCTGTGTTTCCTCTGCATTAAAAAGATGAATTTTACAGATCCTTCTGCAGACTTGTAGTGTGGGCTTTCTTGTTCATATGGTTCAGTCGTGATTGACAAAGTAAGTATGGGCTCTGTTAAACTAAGAGGAGAGCCTGATACAGCCAGTGACCTCTTGACATGCTAAAGACTGTTGTCTCTGGAATAGCCCAATAGCTCTTGGGGTTAGGGTTAGGGTACTGGGGATACTGGGGTGTGCTGCATTGGCACACTTCATGGGTCACGCAAAAGTGTCTTATTTCTGCTTTAAGTCCATTAAAATCCAGCATGCAGTGAGTGGTATTTTCAGTGCCCAGCAGCCACATTTATTGCCATGAGAGTTGAACCATCTAGACCTGAATTGAGATGGAACTGCATTAACAATGAAAAACCTAACTTGGCTAAAATCTTCCTCTTTATAGCTCTATAATCATGTATTTTATTGTTTCTTTATTTGCATTTGCATGTCTGTTATATTTCAAGGAAAATATTTTGTTATAATAAAGAGTTATAGAGTTATAATAAACTGGAATATATAGAGTGAGTTGCCTCATTTTAAACTCGTGAGCTTTTAAAAGACCTGAAGATGTAACCAATGCAAGGCCTTGGACTTTTTGATGGTTTCTTGTGTTCTTCCACTGGCCAAAATGATTGTCAGTCATCCAAGTCATCAAGGTGAAAGAATAAAACTTTTTTAACAGTATTGATTTTACATTTTTCTCTTTCATCATGGAAATAATTTATTATATATTTATTGGCTAAATATTAACATACCGCCTTTATACAAGGTGTCCTTTGGGACAGTAACAATTCTTCCTCATATTTGAGCACTACTTACGTAAGTTACCAAGTTAAACAACTCATAAAGGCCTACAGATGAAACTGCCTCCAGAATGGAGCTGCCTGCAATAATATTTATACACGTCTCAGGGTCAAAAATCTGAAGCTCCTCAGCAAATCGGCCTGCTTCATTAGTTTTGAGCACAACAGAAGTACAGCAAGATATTAATACACGCCAAATAATGAAAATGTATCTTATGGTGCAAGTGAAAAGAAAAAAAATCAACACGTATTTAATTGTTCTTACAAACATAGCTGAAGTTCTGTACAAAAACAATATTGTACAATTTTAAATTGTGTTGCATTCCCTCCCTTTCTAGGGTTTGGGAATGAAAATTAACAAGAAGTCTTGTCTCAGTAAATTAATATGGATGAAGTAATGAAAGAGAGAGCACAAGAGACAAGAAAAACAACAGAGTACATGAAAGCACCGCAAAATAATAAATGTCAGCTACATCTACTCATGTGAACAGGGAATAAATAAGCAAGTAAGTAAGTACTGCCTTTCACTTTATCAAGTAGATGGAGAAAGTTTATATGGACAGAGACAGACTCTCCATCCTTCGATTTTGACAGAGGGAGTGAGTTGACTCTTATGTAACCTTCAGACAGCTCAATATACCACACAACACAGTTGTGGTGTCACAGCAGATGACGCTTAATTGCAACGCCCATGCCACATGACTTTAGTGTATGATATATTCATTATTTTGGGATCTAACTGCATAATACTTCTGCTATCTTAAACCGACTATTACGCATTCATAGTTGATTGATTTACACTTCATTTTAAGGTGTCCTTGTTACAGTGGATGTATTATTGTTGTTTCTATATTAATCTACTGCATTTGGATTACTGTCCCTCAGTCTCTCAGAGTTTACATCAGCGTTACAAAAGTCTTGACCATACTAGAACCAGCAGTCACAGTAATTCCACGTTTTTTTTTAGACCATGTTTTGATATTAATGTATCAGGGTTTTTTGTAGTGTATTTAAACTGGCAAACAGTAAATTATACCTTTTAATTATACCTTTACTTAAGGGTTTACCACTCCTTGACGTCACCTGTCATTTCCCAACAAATTTAAGCCAGCACAGGCATAAACAGGTCATTATGTGCTTGACAGTTCATGCACACAAAAGCTTCTATGTCTATGAAATGTCTTAGGAAATGAACTCATATTTTAAATTCTGAAAAGGTATGTGTGCAAGTTTACATTTAAAAGCCCTACATGTCATCATCTAGCACAATGCTGACAAATATTAAAGTGCTGATACTTTTAACACATGCTCCAGGTCTTTCTCAACCACCTGTCATATAGATAATTTTCACCATCCAGTCAATTCTTATCAAATCAAGTCCCACACAAATACATTTCCTTGTTGAGTATCTTGTCATAGAGGGGGGCACTTACAAAAAGCAGGTCTAGCAAATAAACTGAGTAAGATGTTACTCTTAACTTTTTGATTTAAAGACCAGAATCACTTTTAGTTTATGCACCCTCAGAAAAAAATAAATAAAAAAATACAATGCTGTCATTGGTGGTGGAGCCCTAAGAGGTACAAAAGCTAAAAGCTACATCGTTATACCTTATTTACCCCTAAATGGTACATATTAGTACCTTGAAGATGCATATTAGTACTGCAAAAGTACATATTTGTACTTTAAAAGTACATATTGGACTAGGACTCATTTGAAGACATTAAGCTTTGACTTGATGAGGGATGGGATCATGTAAACAATGGTGGCTTTCTACAAACTAAGGCTTGTCCAAATTCACATCTGATTTGGTTTTCAAATCTGAACTTTATGGTTGTCTACACTGTAATTTTCTGTTGATCTAGTATTGATATAATTATTAGTGCAATTCTATATAGCAACTGAGATTAGCTGTCAGTGTGGAATGAGAACAGAGCAAACACAAGCACTGTGATTTCAGACTAACAAAAAGAAAAAAAAAAATGATACTTGTCAGAACAAAGCCTAAGACACTTTTTTCCAGTTCACTTTGGAAAAAAAGTACAAAAACATTTTTACATCCTGGCTTACATCCTTTACTACACAAACCAATTTACAATTAAAGTTAAATTAACTTTTTCACTTTCATCATTCCCTCTCTGAACTGAAACAAAGAAATACAATTGTTATTACTGTCTCTGAAAGCACTCTTAACTTGACCTATAGTGCCATCCTTCAGAAAAGGCATATTATTTAGCATTTAATTTGAATGTGTGATGTGAGACTTTGCATGTTTAGCTTAAATTGCTGAACACACTCATTCATGAATAATTTGATTTGAATAACTTTAATAATAATATTTTTTTATAATTAAAACTATTTAATTAATATAGTAATTATTAATTACTTACTAACATTACCTCGGTTCCCTTAGATACTGGAACGAGTACTGCATCTGCTAAGACGCTACGAGAAAAGCCTTCTTTTCTCCTCGACTGAAGCCTTTTTCAATCAAGCAGTGAAACTGCACAGCAATTGGTATGTGTTGTAGAAACAAACCAATGGATCTGCAATGGTGCTGCACGATCCTATGGTGATGAAGCCCACCATAGCCTGCCAGAATGGGCGGGGTATCTGGCTATATAAACAAGCATTTCGCCACAGGATCCTCAGGTTACTTCGCCTGAAGCGATGACTGAGTCGTGCAGCTACCTAGCATGGCAAGCAATGCAGCAACCAAGGTTACGTTATTAACCGAGTACATTCCCTGTCGATACTCACTTGTACTGCATCTGCTTAAGATACTTATGGGGAACCAGTACAATCATGCCATGCTAGGTAGAGGAATGACTAAATAATTATACTCCTTTAAGCATGCAATGCTCATAGAGAAGCATAACAAGACTTTCCCGAGGCAATAGCAGGCTAAGCTCAGTGAGGTCATGCCCAGCCTAGGTGATTGTTCCCTAGAACTCGTTCAGCCCAGACACTTCGGGGTCTGGAGCACACAAATGACTGACTTGAGGAGCTTGAGCGCATCACGGTCAAGAGCTCCACTTCAGACTGGTTCTAGATGGCAAGTGTATGCCTGCTTAAGCGGAGAGGACTCTGGTCTGTAAGGCGGGGACATCTAGGTTACGAAACCTAACAAATGTGGAAGGTGAGGTCCAGCCTGCCGCCGCACAAATTTCTGTGATGAATACCCTGCTAGACCACGGCCACAATGAGGCGATGCCCCTAGTGGAGTGGGCTCGTACTCCAATGGGGCACTGCAGGCCCAAGGAAGAGTACGTTAGCGCAACAGAGTCCACTATCTATCTGGAAAGCCTCCGCTTCGTAACCGGAAGTCCTTTGATGAGGTTACCGAAGCTGACAAAGAGCTGTTCCGCCTTCTGACAGGGCAGGGAGTGTCACCACCTGTGCTCTGAACGAAGTAGGTGTGTGTATCCAAGCCTTGGTTTCAGGACAACCTTGGAGTCGTTGGGCCCAAATTCCAGGCAGGCAGGACTTACAGAAAGTGCCTGCAGGTCCCCTACACACTTGACTGATGCTAGAGCTAAGAGCAAAACAGTCTTTAATGACTGGACTCGGAGACTAGCAGCCTGTAGCGGCTCGAAGGGAGGGCCCCTAAGAGCCCTCAGCAGAGTAGGCAAGTCCCAAGAAAGGACGGAAAGGGGGGCACAGGTGGTGACACTCCCTGCCCTGTCAGGCAGGTTTAGTCTCTTGGCCCCTTTCAAGAATCGAACAACTAAGTTGTTCTTGCCCACTGACTGACCACTATAGGGGCGTGGAAGGCCAATATAGCTGCTACGTAGACCTTGATTGTGGAAGGGGAGCATCCCTTATCCAACAGCTCTTGTAGGAAGGCCAAAATTGTTGACAAATCAACAGTAGGCGGGTCTACCTTGTGTTCTGCGCACCAAGCGGAGAACACTGACCATTTAAGCACATAGAGACATCTCGTAGATGGGGCTCTAGCCTCTAAGATAGTGTTCAAAACATGCTCTGAAAGGCCTGTAGGCTCCCATCGAGCGGCCACAGGTGCAGATTCCATATCCCAGGCCTGGTGTGCCATATTGTCCTGTTTGTTTAAGAGAGGAGGTCCTGTCTCACAGGAATGGCCCAAGGAGCTGCTGTAGGCAGCTGCGTTAGCTCCAACACTCAGTGTTGGTTCCTCCAGAGGGGAGCCACCAGGAGCACTTTGCTCTTCTGTTCCCTGACTCTTCTGTATGGCCAGAGTGCGCTCTGGCGTGACTGCTGCTTTCATTTGAGCTGAGTCGAGAATTGTCCCCTGGAATGATATTCGTTGACTGGGAGACAGCGAGCTCTTGGCAAAGTTTACCCTGAGTCCCAGGCATTCTAAGTGGCTGAGAAGGAAGGTCCTGTGTGATATCAGTTCCACCTCTGACTGGGCCAGAATGAGCCAATCGTCAAGGTAGTTGAGGATGCGGATTCCCATCTGTCTCACAGGGGAAAGGGCTGCATCCATGCACTTCGTAAACGTATGGGGAGCCAGGAAAAGACAGAAGGGCAGGACCGTGTATTGATAGGCCACCCCTTTGAAGGTGAATCTCAAGAATCATCTGTGATGGGGGGCTATCTGGATGTGAAAGTATGCGTCTTTCAGGTCCAGAGAAAAGAACCAGTCCCCTAAGTGAACTTGCGTGAGGATCTGTCTTAAAGTAATCATTTTGAATGGCTGTCTCATGAGGGTGTGGTTCAAACGTCTGAGTGGGGCAGAGGCCGCCATCCTTCTTGTGGATGAGGAAGTACCGGCTGTATAAGCCTGCCTTGCTCTGGGCTGGGTAAATCCTTTCCTGCCAGGCCTGGGCTTGTGTGGCAAGGGGTTGAATTATTTCGAGTGGCTGGGCACTGTGTGGGCCCAGGGAACTTTTGACAATAGGAAGAGGATATTTGCTCTCTTTTTGAAAATGTTTGTGTTTTATTTTCTCCGCTATAACAGCGGGAGGTTGCACAGGCACTTGAACGGGCCCACAGACTGCAACATGAACACCTTCCTCTGCACCCGGAACCGAACTGGGTGACTCAAGGATGAAGAGAGGCCATTTGGGAGGTGGTCCGGCCGTAGGGAGACTTGGCGGGCAGAGATGTGCAGCCACTGACTCATCCAACGTCTTTCGTACCCCTTTTTGTTCAGCACCGTCAATTGAAGAGAGGGCGGCTGAAGTGCAGAGGCGAGCAGAATAGAGGGCGTCCCACGATCTGGTCAGTTCATCGAGGACTTCAGGAAAGAAGGGAGAGGAATGCTGACGAGGGGCTTGACGGTGCCCCGGCAGGAACCATTTGTCCGGATGGCTTCGGGAGGGCTCTTCTGGAGGAGACCAATCCAGTCCCAGCTCTTCAACCGCTCTTGAGAGGATACAGAAGAGCTCGGCATCCATCCCGGTTTTGGCTGCGCTGGACTCGGACCATGACAAGGGGGCGGGGTCAGTGATCGAGCCCGACAGCTCCTCTGCATCCGAGGCAGCCAATGACACACTGTCTTTGGCTAGCTCATCGTCACTTCCCCCGAATGAGACCAGATCGTTCGTCGCGGCAGAAGGACGCTGGTCAGGCTGGGTGAAAAGGACGGGAGAAACCTCTCTTTGTGGCGAGAATGAGGTACGCAGGATCTAAGCCGACGTGAGCTCGCTCGCAGCCGAGTGCTGAAGCCTTTTGCCCCGCTGTTTTTTTCCTCACAGGCTCGTGGGAGGAAGAAAATGGGAGGGCACAGGGGGAGGAGCCACTTTCTGAAAAGTCAGTTAAATGTGAGACAATTCCGCATTTTTGCTCATTGCATTCTGTACGTCATTAAAATTGCTACAATTTGGTACTTCTCCGCAGTTTAATGACGCCTTATGTGACCCGTGCTGGCCAAATGAGTGTAAATGCGCACAGGCTATTTTGAGCTACAGACAAAAAAAGTTAAAAATGTTGATTTTAGTTGAATTTGAGGTTTTCACAAAAATGTGTTTATTAAGCCCTCGTCTAACAATCCAAAATGCCCCCAAATAGTAATTAAAATTATCTTTATTTGTATATTTTCTGAGAGGATTTCTTTTTCTCTGCTCGCTTCTCGAGTTGACTGTCATCTGAAATGCATGCATAATGGCGCATCCAACTGCGCACAATCCCAATAAACACACACATACACAGAATAACAGTATTTCAGTATTCACCCCAACATAATCTGTTCTGTCTTAAGTAAATGCTTGGTGAACTGTTGGGGAAAAACATCTGATGTGTAACATTATTTTGTTTTGTGCATTACAGTATATAAGCCGTCTGTCTCATTAATGCTATTCTAACAATAAAAGAAGAGGGAATCACTCACTGTACTTCATTACACTGCTTTTGTATTTTTAATAATCAATGTATTTGTAATGAACACATTTGAGTATTTGTTTTTCATACATGAATGCTTTTGTTTAGATGTAAAATGATAAAGGTAATGCATTATTTGTTTCTTTTTAGGCTATTTTTAGGCTTTTTTTTTTTTGCATCTGTTCTTATTTATAATAGCAAGAATAAAATAAAAATAGCCATATTGTGATTATTATTATTATTATTATTATTATTATGGTAATTATTAATAAGAAAAGAACTGGAGGAAAACTTCAAATTCTCATAATCAACTTTGCTGACTGTATTGATTGTGTAGCACAGTAATTTTTTGTCCGATTCCAAAAAATCATACCTAATTTTGAAGGTCTTTTAACAGAGAATGTGGAAATAAAAAATAACTATTTTGGTCAGCACAGGACACATTATTCTCAGGAGGAAGCACGTGCGGAGGCGGTAAGGACAACAACGCATGCGTGATGTTTCAGATGGCATGACAAGTGTAAACACATGAATCGGATATGGGTCACAATTGAAAGAACATGTACACAGACTACCAAATAAAATTGGATATAGGCAACAAATCAGAATTGAGCATCAAGACCTGCAGTGTAAATGAGGCACAGCTTCCTCATGGGATTTACCCAAACAGGCAATGCACTCAGAGTGGCCGTCATCAGTGTGCAGAGGGGATCTGTCAACAGCAAGCGGTTGTAGGTCAGCTTGACAACATAGAGAAGTTCTTCGTCGCTGAAGGAGAAAAAATCTGAGGATCCTGTGGCGAAATGCCTGTTTATATAGCCAGATAGCTGGCCCATTCTGGTGGGCTATGGCAAGCTTCATTGCCATTGGATCGTGCAGCACCGCTGCAGATCCATTAGTTTGTTTCTATAACACTGCACAAACCAATGGCTGTGCAGTATCACTGCATGATTGAAAAAGGCTTTAGTCAAGGAGAAAAGAAGGCTTTTCCCATAGCGTCTTAGCAGACGCAGTACGAGTGTAGTATTGACAGGGAACTATAGCTAATATCACTTTTCCTAACAGTATGAAATACAATAAATATACATTAGGGGTTAGTTCTTTCCTGAAAAGAATCTGAGCTACAAACGTATCACGGAGAAAAAAATAAAAATAAAATGATACAATGAAAAATAATATATGATTTTCATGCAAATAATTTCTAAAGTTTTTTTTTTTCATTCACAAACACACAGAAATCAGAGATCGTGCTGTGCCGACCCCTGTTTTAGAGACTACTGCCCCAGCTCCACTATGACTTGCTAAACAAAATCTAAAGTACTCTTACTGTATATTTGCTCCAACAAAAGCAAAATACCAGTGGCAGGTCTGATTTCAACAGTGATGAATGAGGACAACATGTCATGTCTTCAGGAACAGCAGTGACAATAGCCACAGGAATTTCTATGAAGATGATGTCATCAGTGATGTTACACAAAATGACAAAATGAGGCGTTCTCTTGTTCTTCATACCTGTTACATCTGGTGTCATATTTTTGTCATATTTTAGAAGTAAATGTGTCATTTCACATGTGAGCTTCAATTTGTTGCAACACACAGCAAAGATGATGAATGCTTCTAGAAGTCTCTGGAGTTAAGTGTGAGACAAGTGAAGCAGAGAAGTGTTGTATAGCAGATAAATGGCAGTGTAGGTCAAGGGTTTATCCCCGTAGCGTAGGCTGTCTCTGCTCAAAGGAAACTGTTAGGAGGCCGCTAGAGTTTTGCACATTACATCCAGAGAATTGCAGGAGTTGGGCTGCAGGCAAGTGTTAAAACAAGGGACATACTGTGAGCGTGTCGTCCACGCAGGGAATCGGGTTACAGGTGGGTGTAGGTGCCTGAAATCATAGACCTTTTCATTATTAAGCCTAGAGGGGTGAAAGGATTTAAAGAGGGTAAGGCAAATGCAGTACTTGACATATTTGCCATA
This sequence comes from Cirrhinus molitorella, assembly GCA_033026305.1. Taxonomy (NCBI): domain Eukaryota; kingdom Metazoa; phylum Chordata; class Actinopteri; order Cypriniformes; family Cyprinidae; genus Cirrhinus; species Cirrhinus molitorella. The sequence continues at coordinate 6,936,476 of CM065126.1, read as the reverse complement.
AAATTTCCCAACACCTCTGTCATACCTGACATTTTTGAAAATAGACATTTTGGGTTACCTATGTTACAGTACCATTGTACTAACATGTATTAATTAAGTTTAAGATGATTACTGACAACTAAGTGATGATGAAAAATACCCAGAAATATCCTTCCATACAATTTCTTCCCTCATTAAAAAAAGGACGGGAAAAAATACTGTATGACACTGTAAACAATGAGTTAAAAAAAAATAATAATAAATTAACTACTACTACCTGAAAAGAAACTTTGATTTGGTAATAACACAGTAATAGCAGGTTCTTTATTGGCATCAGTGGTTCCATGAAGAACCTTGAACATCCATGGAAGCTTTCAAATGGAGAAAAGGTTCTTTATAGTGGAATTTAGATTTTTTATTGATTTTTTAATGATTCTTTTAAGGACTGTTCACTGAAAGGTTCTTCAGAGAACCAAAAACAGTTCTTCTGTGGCATCACTGCAAAAACACCCCTTTGGAGCCTTTATTTTTAAGAGTGTAGTTCACTACCCAGATAGCACACGCATGTGTGTAAGCATAGCTTCATCTGGAAAGCATCTGCTGTGTACAAACATCTGACAGACGTCTTTAAGATGTGAATTTTACATACATTCTACATCATAAACATCTTAAAGACATCAAAAAATGTCTGTTTGACATCTGATAGAAATGTCATAGAAATGTCATAGACATATTGCAGATGAGCAAACACTAATAAATATGTCTTGCAGATGTAAATGCAGACGTCAAAAGGATGTCTCTGTGATGTATGTGTGCTATCAGGGTATTATCTATCCAGTGACTACTATTTTTATATACTTTCCTGAGGACTACTAAGAACTGCTATATACAGGTTTAGAATTAATGCCAATAATGCATAATGTATAATACATTTTGAGGCTTTGTAAGGTTTTTGTAATCTCAAAGTTTTACAGTAACTTTGGTCAGTAATAGAGAGTTATCATGTATTTGACTTTAGAACACTGTTGCAAATAATTAATAATTTCTACTGAATTACTTTAAACATTACTAGTGGGTAATCACTAGTGGTGATTGTCACTTAAGTATTAAGTATTTATTAAGTATTAATTATGCACCTGTATATAGTAGTTCTTTGTAGTTTTCTGGGAAGCATGAAAAAATTGTATTTAATGATTCGCTAATAGCGAACTACCTCATTCAACTGAGTGCTATTTCTTACTTCCTTACTTATGCAGATGTATGCTTTAAAACATCAGAACCAAATCAGACTCTTCTTGTCCATGAATTCGGCACACGTCCTAGTCCAAGTGATTGTCATTTTTGAGACAAGATTACTGCATTGCTTTGTTGGTTGACTTTTACACTAGTGTGACTAAGCTTAGAATCCAGAATCTTTAGTCAGCCAAAGAGAACCCGCCTCACACCACCCTTGGTCTTATTCTACTGGCTACCTGTTGCTGGCTAGTCAGATCTTGACTGTTGTAACTTGATCTTGACTGGTAAAATACTATGCTAAACCGTAACTTTCTGTGCTCAATAGATTCTCATCCCTAGTCATTTGATTTATTAGTAACATTTATTAGTATCAGTATTAATCATTCATGTATTCAATCATGATACAATACGCTTATTGTGCACTTGGATGTTTTACATTCTACTTACATAAAAACTTGCATGTCAATACATCTGTGAATACATCTTTATTTTATTTCTGTAATTACATCTATAATTAACACTGTCAACTCTACGCCTTCCCCTTAAGCCAGTGGTTTTCCATTCTGGGCCTGGGAACAGCACATCTCTCATATCTGACACACTCAGCTGAGTTCACAGATCTCTCTCCTAACCAGCTGATTATCTGAATTATGTATGATAAATAAGTGAGACATACAAAATGTGCAGAGTGCTGTCTGTCCCCATGACCAGCTTTGAATACCACAGCCTTAAACCACCCATACAACAAGACCTGTCCATAACCTTTCTTATATATTACCTGCTGCTTAATAAATGGACCAACAAATAAATGGACCGGAACTCCTCCTCATCCAATTCTTTATCCAAATCCATATCCGTAAGTATACAGCTGCAGACCTCGTATTCCCTCATCTTGTTAGGCCCTACTAACTTCTCCTATATGCATGAAGAGCAGAATCCTTCTTAATCTTCTGGTGCAGATTTAAAGCACAAATCCTGTTCATGATATTCATTTTCTAACGCCCATGATATGTCAAAGAGAGTCTGATTTTTCCATTATATCCTAACAATAGTGCAGACTGCTTGTGTACAAGTTTTTTGTAAAATGTTTAAAGGTCTCTGCCAGGACTGCAGTTCATGACAGTCCTCTCTGGAATGCTGTGACAGACAAAAGCCTCTTTTACTGCTGTCACTGTGAGGATGTGACTCTGAGATACGCCACCTCAGCTCGAAAAATATCTACACTGAGTGGGTAGGTTTTATTTTACCTCTCTCATGCCTACTAGTTGCCTTGGACATGCTGACATTGAAGTAAGCGAAGCAATTTCATTAAGTGGGACACTTTGGGTTACTGAGGTTCTATTTTGGGATTACAAGTCTGGCCACCAAACTAGACGCCGAGGTCTTCATGAATGCTGCCAAGGATTTATTTTTGTATATTACTTTACTGATCTGTATTCTTTTAATCTACTAAAGCTTAGCTTACAAAAGTTTCCCTTACTGATAGTATGTGATCAACACAGTGCTGGCAGTAATGGGTCTCAAGCAGACCAAAGTAGGACGCTGTGTTGACTGTTGCATTACTGATGTTTAGTATCATACTGTGCAGTTCTCTGGTTCGAAAAGGCATGGATATTTTAAAATGTGGATCTAGGAGTCCAGCGAGCCTAATTAAACCCATGCCGAAGAACTGTAACCAAACCTTTCTGTTTTCTTTTTCAAAGTTAGTGTTAAGGTCAAAAGTTGCATACTGTCATTTATGAGCACAATGTTGCTTTGAGGTGGTAGTATTATGGTCTCTTTATCTTTAGGCTGGCTCCAACACTGTTTATGATCTGTTTTTTATCTTCTTTTGCTGACAGAAAAATGAATACCTCTGTACCCTGAGAGCATTGTGTGTGAAATTAAAATAGCTTCTCCAAAACAGAAAACATCCAAAAAGTAAGGTTTGAAAACCAACACATCCCGTGTTTTCTTGATTATGTAATCTTTTGATGATGGTGTACTCCTAATTGTTCAGTGTATAGAATTTGATGTTCATCATTGTCATTTGGCAGTGAAATCGTTAGCATTGTCTTCATACTTAGCTTGGAATGTGGGCTGCGTTTTGGCTTATTTTCTTGCTTGAAGCCTGTTATGCAGTGGGATACGGTCGCCTTGTGTGAGAGGACTGTTTGCAGAACCTTAGAAAAACAGGGTGTGGGGAATAATAACAAGACTATATCCTCCTGTTTCAGAATGTGTGCCTTTATTTCTAGTGCAGAATGAAAATAGCAAACATTTCTTTGCTCTAGATAAGGCATGCAAAATTTTGGCCAATTGAATTTCAAGAAACAAAAGGTAACCTATACCTCAAATAAACATTTTCCCTTTAGAAACAGTAAAGTGAAGTGGAAGAGGGATGTGGGCGTGTAAATGTGAGAAAGTGAGTGAGAGAGAGAGCTAGACAGGCATGTAGGAAGCATTAACAGGTTACTCTATCAACATGATGGGACACGACCAGCCACACAAGGGCTGAATTACATTGAAAACCTGCACCTGAGTGTCCATGTACTCCAGTGGGACAAGATTCAGTAGGAGAGACCTACTTACAGAGAAATACAGCATCATCTGCTTTGAGCTACATCAGGGGGAAAAAAATATGAATAATAAAAACATTACTCTGATTCAGACAGCTCTATTGACAACTTTTTGTTTTATCTTTTATGTTCATCTGTTGTACAGAATACAGAATGCATTTTCAAGTGATCAAACGTTGCATTTCATGTCTGTTCTTTTGGTTTGTTTGTTTGTTTTGTTCACAATATAGTAGTATATATATTTAGTGTTTGTTCTAAACTGTGGCTCTAAACTATATATTCATTTATGTAAATACAAAGATTAGGTACTGTCATTACGTTAATTAGAGACCCATATAGTGAGTCACTTTTTTTTTTTTACATTCTTACATGGTAGTTCGTTTGCATCAGGCTTTTACCTGCTCTTTATGGTCACTGCAATAATCAGCTTCACTTAGGCTGAATTTAGTTGAAGCTGTTATTTGCCAGAGCCAGACTCTGACCTTGTTATTTACAAACCTCACTGTAAATCCAGCAGTCATAAATTTCACTGGCAAAGCATGAACACTAACCAAAACCCAAAAAAGGGATCTTTCAAATCTACACCAAATATCTGTACGCTGATCGTTTGATTTGACATTGGTGAAGGGGTGAATGCAAGAGAACCTCTTGAAATTCTTTTGTTGCTTGTTGATGGATGATTTCATTGTAGATGTCAGTTGGCAAACATGGTGACCAGATGACCAAATATCAAACCCAGATTTCTATATGTAATACATAACAAGTTCTATAAATGGACATTCATGCTAGAGATTTTGTTCTTGCTCAGTAGGCTCTAAAATCAGAGATTTAAAGGCAATATATAATGGCAAGGCATTCCTATACACTTGACCATGTCTTCAACACAACTTGCATACTCCAGGATTTTATAGTTGTCTACAGAGCCCATATTGTGGACTAGCCTCCATATGCTGTGGTGTCCATGTGGTCTGCCTGTGGTTTTCATATACACACCATGAGCATTTTCACTCGGCTCTCAGCCAGAGCAGCGAGCTTCTACAGCTCCCTTATATCTTTTACCAACTCATGCCCAGATGTGGGTCAAATGCTTTGCTGCTAATGTAGCACAGTTGGCTTTGTGTGATAAGACACACTTGGATTCTATAGCGCCTCGTCACGGCTGCCATAAAGCTCTGTCTCGACGACCCAAAACAGCTGCGTGATCAGCACAGACAACGACAGAACAGATGTGTCCTCTACAATGTCCCCTGTGCAGTTTCCTGGACATTGTCAACTGCTTGAAGTCTTGAGACATGTCAATGCTAATCCACTGTAATCCACACATCATTTTTATTTCATCAATGAAGCAGCACTTCCAGTTTCTTGAGGACAGACAGCACTATGATTTATGTGCCATGGAACCCATTCACCCCCAACCCCAAATGTCTGTACACCATTAAACAGTTGTCAAATATAAGAAATAGTTTATGTTTAAAATGGTGAGTTTCGGGGTATCCTGTGCATGCTACAAACAAATCTAAGAAAAAAAGAAAGAAAGAAAGAGAGAGAGAGAGAGAGAGAGAGAGAGAGAGAGAGAGAGAGAGAGAGAGAGAGAGAGAAGTAAGAAAAAAAGAGAATCATAGAGAATACTCAGAAACACCAGGTTTGGATTTGGATTGTTTTGGTGTAACAACAAACTATCTAACTAACCATGTTCGGTTGATGGCCCCTTTAAGACATGCTGTTGACTATAAGTAATGTTGCAACTACATATCCAAGAGTGGTAGTGGTGTATTAGTAGACTGGTAGGGTTAGGGTTAGAATAAGTTGGCATGTACTTTCAAAGTCAGCAAAATGTCTGTTGAGAGACCATGACGATAAAGAGTTAGCAAATATTAAGCAGACTAATATGCTAATACACTAATGACAGTAAGCTGACATGTAGATGCAACGATATTTAGTGTCAACAGAATGTTTAATTTTGACCATCAAAATAAAGTGTTACCCTATGTTCTAACATGGCTGTCTGTTATAAGGACCAACTCTGCAAAAAACAACAACAGCAAAAACAACAACAAAAAAATATAATATTATTTAAAAAATTATATATATAATTATATATAAAAATAGTTAAATGTGCAAGGACAAATACAAATAATTAAATGAATGCAACCATAAAATGTAATATAATATAAAGCATTAATAAATCTCTGGGGGAAATGCAGAACTGAAAGTTTTGTAGTTCCCTATAAAATGTTTAATAAATAATAAATAAATACATAATTCCTGCATAACCAATAAATAAATAAATAAAAATAATAATAATAATGTTTACATAACCTTCACAGAATTTAGACAAAATAAATAACCACAAACATTATCACAACATTTTCCTAAAGACATGTCTTTCCAATGAGCCTGGTTGGAAACATCTATTTGTCCCCATGAACTCCAATATGGTCCTGATCCATGAGGTCATCACTTGCACTTTCAAATGCTGAGTTTTAAGTCAATCTATCACGTAATATTTATTATCTGTAATATATCTATAATATTTGTCATATTCGATCATAAATAAATAAATAAAAAATAAAAAATAGAACCAGTCACTAGATTGTAAAATCATTTGCCTTGTCTTTTGGTCAGTTCTTGTTGTGTGATGCAAGCTTCACTACAGCTGCTGTTCTTAGCTCCTGATACCACACAAATATTTGTAAAATGGTTGACATAATTACATTTTACACTAGACTGTGTATGCCTGACTTCCCGATGCAAGCTGGGAAAAGAGATGAGGAAGAACCTCAGGATGTTGCCAGTTTGAGGGATTATTACACTAGGACATAATTACAACTCTTTAAACTGTTCTTACTATTTAATAATCTAATAAATGCACATAATCATTAATTATCATAATTTAATTCAGGAATCCTGCCTGAGTTTTTTTTTATGAAACAGCTGATCATTTTCAACTGACATTCTGTCCACTAATCTTCGATTTGTTTACCATTAAACATTCACTGTGAAGTAAGATATATTTGAGAATTTAGATTTAAATTAGAGAATTTAGAACAGGTAGAATTATTTTATTTTCTATCTCAATCTCTGAAGGTCTGAACTGGATGATGAGCGAAAATCTTAGGGGTCGTCGTTATGACTGAGACATGCCGATGCTCTGTAGCAAGAGTGACACGCATATATCGATAGAGAGTTTTGGTCGTGACCTTGATGACTGTTCACAGCTGTGCGTGTGTTTAGGGTGGGACTGAAGGAGGCAGTAACTTTCCCCCCTCCAGCATCTCTCTCTCTCTCTCTCTCTCTCTCTCTCACACACACACACACACACACACACACACACACACACACACACACACACACACTGACAGGTCGAGGGAAACTTTAATGCGTTGAGCAGTAGCGCGCGCGGAGTTTCAAAGCGTCTCTGCGCGTCAGCCGAGCAGCTCTAAAGGTAAGATCACCTCTCATTTCACTCACTTTCATGTGGTTTTTGGTTTGTCGGAGAAAAAGGCAAACGAATTCCAGATTAGTTTGAATTACCTGCGGCTTTGTGGTTCAGTCTTTTCTCCCCCTGCACCTAGGATTTAATCTAAAACTTTTCCCCTAGTAATTAAAGAGACAGTGTGGCGTCACTGACAGATGTGTGCTTTAGGGAATGCATGGATGCAAAGATCTAGTCACGTTCACTCGTATATGCTGAACCTGCAGCCGAAAGCCATCAGCAGCTTCACACCGTTGGAAGAACAATTCTGCGCCCTGCTCTCTACTATTCTGTCACATTGGCGCATGTGTCTTGTGTTTATAGCAGCAGTATGTGAGGAATCGCTGTGAGCTTGATCAGGCTTGTATTGAGTGAATGATGTGTGTCCGTGTGAGGAGATGTGAAGGGAAGCTCTGTAGAGACATGTCTGCTCTGTGAGGACTGCGGGAGTCTGTTGTGTTTCTCCTGCTGTTCTTTGTTCTTCGGCTCAGCAGCTGCCCTAACAATCTCTAGATGATATATGTGATAATGTTCATTATTCACGCATATATACAGCAAATTTATACATTGTCGGAGCTGTGGCGCTAATGTAGGCAGGTATTACAGGCTCAAATCCAGCTTGTTGTGACATTTCTGAACCACCATAATTTCGTGTCCATTTACTCAAAAGCTATTTAACTACTAAAAAAGGTGATCAAATTTTTTTTTTTTTTTTTTGGTTTTTGGTTTTTTATGTATTTATTTATTTTGCAGATATATGCTACACATTTGAAGTGTTTAAAATGTGGTCTTCCTCATCTGAAAAAATATAAATAAATTGTATATGACTCAAGGTGCGCTCAGGTGTATGCATTTTTTTTGTCTAATCAAATGATGATAATTAGATTTGTCATTCATAACCAGTAGTAATGACTAAACATCTAAACAAGTATGTGCATGCAGCATTTGAATGATTCCCCAGATTGTATGTGTTGTTAAGGAGAGTGTGCTGCTACTCTACTAAGTGATCAGATGCAGCATTTCCACCTGATGGACTAAAAAACAGGTGGGAAAATAAGTAAATAAATAAATACAACAGATACACAGTGAGGGCTCCAAACCTAGAACATTGCACAGACACAAGGCCACCCAGAATGCCCTGCAACCACAAACCACTGTACAAAACAACAACAACAACAAAAATGTTTACGGGACCTTTTCAGTCACCGATATTCACAAAGACGTGAATGACTTGAAATTTCATTAAAACAAAAAAACACGTTACACCAACAGAATGCAAATGCTGTCCTAACTAGTCAAACATAGTTGTGTGAACAAAGAAATGACATTTTTAACCATGCTGAAATGTTAAGGGTTTGAGCGTTCCCAGCATTCATTGGATTATTGTTTTGTTGTTTGCTAACTTTTTCTTGTGGTTTTGTTATTAGTCATTTGTTGTATTTTGATGTTAAGAGCTTGTTTTTTTATACATATGTTTGTCACTGTTCTTGGGGATTTTTTGCTAGTGTAGTTCACCTAGTATAGTGTTCTCTAATAATATTTAAAATTATCTTTCAGTTTGCTGTGCTGCTGTTAGTTGCCTTGACTAATTTATTAACATTTACTTCTAAATGCATTATGTTGCTTTGATTTCTTAGTGTTGTATTGTTGTATTGCAAAACGCTTGTTATACTTTTGAAGTTAAGGTTCGGGGCAGGTTTGATGATCTGGTTAGTTTTAAGGGTGGGTTAAGGGGTAGAGGCACAGACAGCAGTGTGATTACAGGTGTGCAATTACAGCAATTAAATACTGATGTAATTACATGCAGTTTTTTTTTTTTTTTAAATATAAATACAGTTACATCAAATTATTTATTTAAATATTAGTACATAATACTTATAACACTTTAAGTTCACTTAAGGTTCAATGTGTTCTTTGTGTAGTTCTGCATTTGCTGCAGTAGTGCTTAGCTTGAAAGTAAATCATTTAAATGAGGATTATGGAATATTAGACTGTTTCTTAGACTAACACATGATTGTTCAGGAGATTTTTCAGATCAAGGTACCAGCTGCCACTGATCTGAAAATTAGCTGTGTTCAGTCTTGTGATTCAGAAAACATTTTTGTCTTAATTGTGGTGGAGGAATTCAGCCACCCAAGCATTCATGTTGATGAGTTTTTTTTTTCTTTGTACAATGTTGGATGTTTAATGTATGATGTGCTGGCTGTCTGTCCTATGCTGATAGACTCCAGCATCCCTGTGACCCTACAGAGGACAGGCGGTTTGGAGAACAGAATGATGGATGAATGAATAATGTGTATAGTTTCCTTTGATGAAAAACAGGCCTGACTCCATTTATGATGCTTGAATGTCTTTTAGCTTTTCTTTCATGTGTGAACTCCCTGTGGTCATTGGTTTGGACTGTCTGCTCATTCTAGGCTTTAAGAAGAGCAGAAGCTCATTGATCTCAAAATTCCTCCCTAATCCATGTGTTATCATTGTGCTGAAGGATTATAGCACCAGAAAAAAAAAATAAAACTACATATGGTGAAGCCCCTAGGGGGTTAAAACACAACATGAAACATGAGTTCAACTCAAGTTCAACAGGCACCTAAAACAACTGTAAATGCAACTGTTACAGTGAGGTATGTCACTGGGGTGGTTAATGAGACAGACGCTCCGGTTTGGGGCCCAGAATGGCCTTTGGGCGTCAGAAAGTGGTGGGGACAGTGGTACGCTTAGTGGAAAGGGTGCGTCTGAAGTTGTCATGGCAACCAGATACATTCCATGCGGATTTCCTACAAAGGTAGCCCCAAGCACAGAAATGTACAGTAGAAGCCTCATTTATACTGGTGTACATATTAGGATACCAGCTTATCTTTAAGCATCAGTTATGCTGGTTCAAGCAGTGTCTTTGAGCAAGGTAAACATAATGAGAAACACCTAGGCCTTTAAATAAATAAAATAAAATGAAATGTCACTTTACGTATTAATTTAAGGAAACCCCTAGAAAGACATGTTACTACCCACAGTCCAATCCCCATTTTTTTTTACTTTTCCCCCGCATACCTGTGCTGTCATTTACTGGCTGATTTGGAATAAAGTATGGTTTTTAGTAAATCAGGCCTGTGATTTCTGGCAGTGGGGCTTGTAGACAGGGTTGAGTTCAGAGGCAAAGTGTTGCTGCTGTGTAATGTGGATGCTGTCTGTAATGATGAGATGAGAAATTACTGATCTGCAGTGCTACCTTTAATTTTGCAGTGGGTTAGTCTTTGTTACCCTGCAGTGGTTGGGAATATGTGTTGAACAATTGTGAGATGCAGAATATCCAGAGAGCTTCATAAATCCAGAGTTTAGGCAGGCCTGCCATTAAGAAACCAGTTGAATCCAGGACCAGTGTACAAAAATACACAAAGAATGAGGCACAAAATCTGGATCTCTGAAATAGGGCATTTAAAATAACATAGTCTGATGAGGTATCTTTCATTGTATTTCCTGTAACCAGACTAGTTTAGAGAAATCATACTAGTCTCATTATCCTCACTAAGATATAACAACCTTTCTTTTTTTTTTTTGGCACCATTGTTTATGACAAAAATATGAAATACTGATGCTAACTGCACTTGTAGACTAACTGTAGAGGGTGTTATACTACTACTATTCCACCTCTCATCCATTTCCCAAAACTTCATATAAATAAGCTTGCACATATCCTCTGTCATGTTATCAATGCTTTTGTTCTGTTGGATTACAGGAAGCAATACAGAGGCTTAAGAGAACATTTGACCAGATTTACACTCCTGCTGTGGAGCTCAAGATGAGTAAACCAACTCTCACTGCTGTCTTTATAGGTAGGTAGGTAGGTAGGTAGGTTTGTTTGTTTGTGTGTTCATAATTGTATTTATTAAAACAGTTGTTTTTTTTTTCTTTCTCTATGCATTCTGAATGTAAACAGTGGTTTGATTCTTTACTAAGTTAACTTTGGATAAACAGACATCCTGGTTTATTCATGACAGCCCTGCTGACTAACATACTCAAGCTGTCATGTGTGGCATCATCTGAGTTCTCGGTAGGATGATACTCAAAGGCTGTTTCTTTACAACTGCAGGTTAGAAGTAAATGTTTAGCAGTACCAGTAATCCAGAGAAATTATCCTTGTAAAGACTGACCAGATGTTCTTTAAATATGCAATTTATGGTTTGAAGTAGAATGTTTATAGCATTTATGGTAGTTGCTTTTATAGTTGAAATTCACCTAAACTTAGTTAGAAGTTAGAAAGTAATTAATTGTGACCCTGGACCACAAAACCAGTCTTAAGTAACACAGGTGTATTTGTAGCAATAGCCAAAAATACATTGCATGGGTCAAAATTATCGTTTTTTTAATGCCAAAAATCATTAGGATATTAAGTAAAGATATTTTGTCAATTTCCTACAGCAAATATATTAAAACTTAATTTTTGATTAGTAATATACATTGCTAAGAACTTACTTTTGACAACTTTTCTCAATATTTTATTTATTTTATTTTATTTTTTTTTTTTTTTTTTTTGCACCCTCAGATTCCAGATTCTCAGATTCTACTTATACCACATGCAAAATGTAAAAGCAGACTAATGCAGTTATTAAAGAAAGAAAAAGAGAGAGATGAAGCATGCGTGAATTAGCCTGTGTCTGTGCATCTTTCAACAGTGTTTGGCAACAGTAGTTTTTCTACTAATGAACTAAATATTTATCTGCTTCAATCTATTCTATGCTTCAATTTATCATTACCACCTCTATACTGAGGAATGTCATTTAGGATTACAGTTGTGAACTATTGTGTCATTATAGCTAAAAACAAATGTATGTGTGTGTATGTCTGTACTATATGCAGAGCAAGAGGGAAAAATGCTTTCCATATGGGTAATTTAGTGGGGAAACTATGGTAATTGTTTGTAATTTTTATCCTATTGTTAGTCAAGTTTCTTGGGTTGGTCAACATCTTTGTTTTTGGTTCACTTGGTGTTGTAAAGACTTTGAAATAACTGAAACTCATTGGCGAAAAATAAGACTGTAATGCGGTCAAATAACCTGGAGCTACTTTATAGCTGTAAAGTTAGTGTATGGTCTTTACTGAAAAATAATTGAACACTTAGGAACGCCAATCAGAATCAAGAAATCAGCAGGCCTGCAGTATAAATCCAGTGAACTGTAGATGGCAGCTTTCTTCATATGTTCAGTTCAGCAACACTTTAAGGAGTGTGCAGCAGTTGTAGTAATTGGACAGCCAACATTTAAGTTCAAATAACGCATTTAAAGAAAAGTATTTATTTTAGAGACGTGCGTTAGCTCTGTGATCTGGTCATTGTTTACAAATAGTCCGCAACACAAAATAATAGCTGGAATTATGCAAATTACCCGATTCAACACCAGAGAAGTAGAGGTGGAAGAAAAGAGTATTTGGGACATAAAACGACATGCACATGTTTGCAGTTTTAATGCTACTTTGAGTTCTTGCACTACTCCAGGAATAGTCTTATTACTGTCTAATTTGCATTCAGAGACTGTAAAATAATCTTGTAATTTGCACATTAATTATGTTCCATATGACCTACTGTTTGTTCCTAGCATTTCTGCTGACTTCTAGTGGAGCAAAGCCAAATGGAAAGAACAAAAAGCCAAAACAAGGTAGCTGCAATAGTTATGTTAATAATAATATGCATGTTTGAGACATTTGCCTTTAGAAAGTATGTTCTTCTGACATTGCATCTGCTTTTCCAGTTGTGCCAGCAATAGAATGCGATATGCGGGCTGGGAAGATCAGTCACCCAGAGTTTATTGTTAAGTGTCCAGCTAACTGCAGGGAGACCAAGGAGAAGGTGTATGGAACGAGTGTTTTTGCCTCCATATCCAGTATCTGCAATGCTGCCATTCACAGGTGAGCTCAAACAGTTTGCAGTCTGAGGGACCCAGTGTTCACCTGCTCTTAACTGATGATCATTATTAGGATAAATGACAATACTTTGCAAAAGCTTAAGCTCCCTTGACAAAATCACAGGTTGCTAATCTAATTGAAAATAAACTGAACCTTGCACAAATTTGCAAACATGTACACTTCGCAAAAATTTTTACCACAAATGACCTTTGCCACCTGCAGATGTTCTTGCAGCTCTAGTTGACCTTTGTAGTTTTTGGGGTGCAACAAGCAGCTTCATCAGAGATTTTTCATAACTTTTTAGTTATCAAAAAGTGTGAGAAACCTGTATATGATGCTATGGATCTACTTCAGGAAGGGAGAAGATGTCTTCCCGACTTTGTGAGCATCTGATCGTCAATCATCTGTTTCATGGTTGTTCAGTGTAATCACAACATCCTGAGATGTTTAAAGAGTAAAAGAATTTAGATGAAGGCCTCAGTGGTTATGTTCTGACCCTATAAAACATGATAAATGATCAGAATAACATGGGTGGATCAAAGGGAAAGCTGCTCACAATGTGTGTGCCTCTTCAACAAATAATGTTTGACACTACTTTATCATCTGTTATGGTGTATCAGTCAGTGCACATGTGGGAGATGTGGGCTGCTGGGTTTCTAGTCTGTATCATTTCCTTGACCCTCTTCCCCCTCTCTCTCCATGATCTCTGTTGCGCTTATAATTTGGTCAGAACTGGCCAATATTTCACACAGCAGTATGCAACCAGTAAAAGGCAGATGGCATGCATTTTGTTTGGATTATATTTTAATAGACAGACTTCAGAAGTGATCAAACCCTCTTTGCCACTGGATCTCAGTCCCATTTAAGTTACAAGCTACCCAAATCATCTCACATGCATGGTGTTTTTGCTGTTATTTTGTTGTCAGTGGAGTCATCACTAACTCTGGAGGAAAGGTAATTGTGATGAAGGTGGCAGGACAGGCAGTCTACAAGGGCAGCTTTGCCAACGGTGTCCGCTCTCTGTCCTTACCCAACTGGAGAGAATCGTTTTCTGTCTCAGGTAATGTAGACCTTACTCTGGAAAACACCTACATGTATTGGAAAACAGGCTCTCTACTACAGTCGAAATGAGAAGTATGCCAACAGAATATTATGACACGGTATATTCATATGATTAACACTTTATCACATTGCTTAATTTATGTTTTAAATGTTGGATTGATAACTTTTGGTTTTATGTGTCAGTGGGTAAACCAAAGAAGGGAGTGACCTACCCATCCACTCTGGTCTTTGCATCCTCAAGACCCACCATAGTGAAAACAGGTATGTGGGTTTAGCCAGCTGGTAATGCTCATATACAGTTGTGTTCAAAATAATAGCAGTCCAATATCACTAACCAGATCAATCACTGTGTTTGCTAGAAATTATATTTCTACATGGCAAATACTTTACTAGTAGGTGTACTAGAGTAATAGAAAACCAACAGACCCAACAGTCGTGATATGCATGTTGCTGATTCTGTGTAACTGAATCATTAATTGAAAGGGGCATGTTCAAAATGTGGAGTTCAGAGGTAAATCATTCTGTCTAAAAACTGGTGTCAAACAAGTTGCCCTTATTTAAGGATGAAGGCAGCAAATGTTGTACTGTGTATTTCTCTCTGAAAATCTCAGTAAAATGGTTGTTACAGACATTGTGCAGAAGAACAACATACTTTGATTACAAAGTTAATAAGAAAGGGCGAAACAAATAAAGGAGTGCAGAAAATTATAGGCTGCTCAGCTAAAATGATATCAAATGCTGTAAAAAGGCAACCAAAACCAGAAAGCCGTGTAACAATACTAAAAGCTGCCATTTGAAATTGTGAGTACTGTAATAATTAGAAGATGCCTATGTGAAGCCAAGCTATCGGCAAGAAGCCTCTGCAAAGTCCCATTGTTGAAATAACGAAACATGCTGTAGAGGTTACAATTTGCCAAAGAACACATTGACTGGCCTAAAGAGAAATGGTACAATATTTTGTTGACCCATGAAAACAAGATTGTTCTTTTTGGGTCTAGGGGCCACAGACAGTTTGTCAGGTGACCCCCAAACACTGAATTCAAGCCACAGTAAACTGTGAAGAGAGTAAAGCAAGCATCATGAATTCTCATACTATGGTGCTGGGTCTTTATATCACATTCCAGGGATCATGGATCAGTTTGAGTACATCCAAATACTCAAAAAGGTCATGTTGCCTTATGCTGAAGAGGAAATGCCCTTGAAACGGGTGTTTCAACAAGAAAATGACCCCAAACACACCAGTAAGCAAGCAGCATCTTTGTTCCAGACCAACAAGATTAACGTTGTGGAGTGGCCAGCCCAATCCCTGGACCTTAATCCCATAGAAAACTTGTGGGGTGACATCAAAAATGCTGTTTCTGAGGCAAAACCAAGAAATGCAGAGGAATTGTGGTGTGTAGTACAATCGTTCTGAGCTGGAATACCTGTTGTGAAGCAGTTCTGATTATACAACTAAATATAAGTTCAGCGATTCACAGGAAAGTTAAATCTTCATGATTTTTTCAGAATGTACAGTGTTACCAATACTTTTGTGAAAGTTATTATAATGATTTTGAGCTTTACTCACTTTTTTAGACACACTGCTGTTATTTTGAACACAGCTGTATGTGTTGCTATGTCATTAAGCCTTTCCTCGATCTCAAACAGGCATGGTGCTAGCAATGCAAAGATCATGGGTTCAGTTCCCAGAGAATGCATAATAGATTAAATCCAGCATGATCACTGGCTATTAGATTCTACCAGTGTAGGTCAAACTTTCACCTTAAATCTTCTAAAAACATAAACAAAAATTATGCCTAAAGCTGTCTTGCAAACAAGATCTGTCTTTTTTGACTTTAAACTAAATTTCTGGCAATATTGTCGGCTTGATTGCACAGACACTATTTGACGAGGACTGAACTGAGCTGGATGATGACATCACTGAACAAATAATGAACTGACTTTAACTGAAAAACTGTTGTCGTATTTTCCTGTTTGACTCTTTTAAAGCTGCTTTGACACAATCTGTATTGTATAAAGCGTTATATAAATGAAGGTGACTTGACTTGACTAAAACCACTCACAACTCTTATCTGGCAGAGCCTGGGAGAGTGTGGATCATCCATGTTTAGAATCTTTCAGTGAACCACACATTGTAGTTTTGTAAAAGTTCTTTGATGATAAATGTCACTGTCCAGTAGTAGCTCATCATCTATTCATGTTTTCCTAATGCGATTCCAAAGACCCACCAATCTCCACAGTGTCAGAGGCTCTAGAACCAGAGCTGACCACCACTGCAGCTCCGCCCACAACCACTCATGTGACCACACCCATCACCACAGCCCCACCCACTACCACATCAGCCAAGCCACGGGTCACCGTTCATAAAGTCCGCGAGGCAGGTGAGCTAGTCCTTTATAGATCTGATGCTTTAATTAACTGAATGAATCATAGTTTATTACAGTGAAATCCGTCTCTTTATCCAGTTATTCTTGGGTCAGTTTTTCAGTACCCTATTGAAATGAGCATCCTGACCGGACGATATGGAGCAGGTTCTCACTCTATCCGCCCTCTTTCCTCTCTCTGTTTCTAAAGCAACCTCTTTCTTTCTGATCTAGGCAGCAGTCACCCGTATTTCAGCTCTGTTGCACGTAAGTCAAGCAGGCATGTTGAAGTCTCCCTCACGTGGTGCTTGTGTTCTTGTGGCTGCTGTCATATAATTTTATTCAGGGCCCTTTGGGTGTGTTTTTAGTGGTTTACAGAACTAATGGTCTCTTGCAGCTTTCCTTCGGTTCTTTGTTATTGTAGCAACCGTCAGTGTCTTTTGAGGTGTAGATGGTGTTGGCCTGGGAATTGTTTTTTTTAGTTTAATCCACTTTAAAGTCAGCATGAAACAGCATTTTACTTTGACAATGTGATGCATTTCTGAATAACAAAGATGTTCAATGAAAATAACATTATAAGGTGACACATTTTGAAGTGGTTAGTTGTTTTAAAGGCAGAACATAGTACTACACTGGTGAAGAATAACATGTACTGATAAATCCTGCATGGCAAGATCAGCATTTAATGTTTACTTTAAAGAATTAGTTCACTTTCAGAACAAAAATTTGTCATCCAAGATGTTCATGTCTTTCTTACTTCAGTCTGAAAGAAATTATGTTTTTTTGAGGAAAACATTTCTGGATTTCTCTCCACATAATGGATATGAATGGTGCCCCAAAGTTTGAACTTCCAAAATGCAGTTTGTAGTTTTTGATTTCCTCAAAAAAACATAATTTTTTTACGACTGAAGAAAGAAAGACATGAACAACTTGGATGACAAGGGGTGAACATTATCTGTAAATTTTTGTTCTGAAAGTGAGCTAATTCTTTAAGGTTGCTGTTTCAGCTGAAAAAGAAACAAAGAATAGTGCTTCAGTATCTGTTTTCTTTAAATACTGCATGTAGGACAGTCACAGAGCACCCAAGGAAAGGGTCCTTTGCAAGGTATGTCCTGCTTTGACACTGTCTGTAGTCCTTACTTCCTTTGTCAGTAACACAAGCCATAACATTTGAAACCCTAACCATAACATTTGTCTAAAGCATTCAGAGGCAGCTCCGTCTATGCCAATAGGTTTTCACCCCGCACAAACACAGGTAAACAACACTCCTATTACTCTGACTGTGTGTCCCTGTCCTGTGATGTTTGCCTGTGTGTCTATGTTTCTTGGTATGTAGTTTAAGGTTTTTAAGGTATGCTACACAACAGTTAACATAGTAGCCTACTTTTAAAGCCTTTTTTTAAATCTTGACTTACATAGGCTAATAAAAAATAAAGAGAAATAAATATACTAAAATGCATTTGAAATAAATGTATAAATGTAGTTATACTGTATCCCTCATATTTCCAAAAAGTCTTTAGTTTTATCATATTTATAAAAGAAAGCAGAGCTCCTGGAGGTGCTCCGTGGGCAGAGCTAAGTTTGACGAGCACTCGTGCAGCGATTGCCAATAAAACACAGACATTTTATGCCATTTCACTTACCATCTGCAGTTCTGAAACTGGGACCACTCCATCTTTTAATATCAAACAATGTGCAAATCCAGCGTTAAACTGGGCCTTGTTTATAAAATGTTTGTCAAAAAACACACTTGCAAAACTCTGTTGCTGCCCCGGAAAAAAACAAACTGCAGCCACTGTTCACATAACATAACACTGTGTTCTTCGGGAAGCTAAGCAACGTTATCTTTGCCTTACAACCAAAACCAAACTTCTGTAGAGACATTCTTCCAGAGTAAATCCAGTGCAGCAGTGCAGGTCTTTCTCTCGCTCTGGTCGATGTGTGTGTGGGTGTGGGTGCGCTCTTCAGAGAGAAATGCCCATCAAATGACCTTAATGACGTCATGAAGAGCCATGATCGAAAAACACTTTACGAAACTCTGAAGTGTGTATTTGGCACAGAAATACTTTGTTATATATCCAAATCATTTTTTATTATTTTTTTTTTAAACTTTGGCCATGTTTAGCATGAGAATCCAACTCTTTAACAGTGGAAATAGCTCAACATGCATGAAACAGCATTGGACCCGAATTCGAATTGAATCGTTTTCAATTTGCAAAAATCGTTCTTGGATCGAATCGAAACCCTATGAATCATGAATCGAATCGATTCGCTGTTTACCCAAAGATTCAAAAGGCCTACCCCCAAAGGTTACTATCCCTCTCTTGAATGTGTTTGTCCCTTTAATCCAAATATAAAACAGTTTTAAATCTGTATGTCATACTTCTTCCTGCTAGCTGGTGGCGCTATGACCATGAACCAAAATAGCCACATTTGTGTGATCAGCTGGTGTTGATCACACAAATGTGGCTATTGTGGTTCAACTGATGTTTTGTCATGACCAAACACTGGAAATTTTGATCAACATCAGATTGTAGTTTTTCAAATTTTTTTGGTTAATTTAATTCCTCACTATAGCAAAACCATTTGAGATCAAAAATCAGTTTAGCACCTTTAGTGTATTGGATGTCTGGTGAGAATCAGATGAATCTCTTTGGAGGAGTATTTAAAAATTCAAAGCTAATGACAGTAATTTAGAGAGTTACTACAGAGCCCCTCCTTCATGCCCATTTTATAAGCTTTGCCCATGTCCCTGTCTTCCTGTCATCAGTTTATTTCCTCGCCATGAACAAACCATTAGAAATATCAAAACTGCACAAATGGAATTGCATGGGGTAGACCAAGTACAGTAACGTCTTCTGTTGAACTGCACAAATGTTGAATAGAACATCAGATTTTTTTTCTTTTTCACACAAGATACCTTTATCTGCCTACCAGAAAAATAAATGTTATAACCCTACATATATAATTCCTTTTTTCCACAATTAATAGTTAATAGACAAAGAGCACATACAACTATCCCCAAAGACAGAACATAATGTTTTGCATATATGAAAGGCATAGTCCTTAGTATTCACATTGGTAGATCAGCTCAGACTTTCTGTTGTTCATTAAAATGTATTGTGTTCTTTCATTGAAGTGCAGTTACATGTGGCTTGTCTTGAATGTTTGTGTGTATTTTGACGGCAGGTGTGCACAGGCCAGAGACGGGCACCATGAGCCGAAGACAGCCGCATGTTTCCTCAACTTCAGGTTCGCATGACTCATTAATTCAATTCAGACATCATTCAGTAGCAGCTGCGATGCAGGCATGAACTCTTGCTTTCTTCTCTCTTGGATATTTTTACATCTGTTTCACATTGTTAAGCAGCTTTCAGTCGGGTGCAGCCGCAGCCTGAGAGGAAGCAGCACACGGCACAGTCTAATCCCAGTAAGTATCTGCAGATGCTGTCTATTAGCATGTGCGTGTCTTTGCATGTGTGCTGATACACATCAAACAAAACGACTGAAAGTCCAATGCTCATCAGAGGGATCAGGTAAAGCTTTGTCTGACATTAACACCTTTAGACATAGCAAGGCTCCCAATTAAACATGCCCAAATCATGCTTGAATAAGTATTAAGTGCACCTTGGTTATATTTGCTAACAGATTTACCATCTTACTACAGTGACATCAGGTGAGTTAAAGACTAGTAATAAATTAGATACTAAGTGTAAAGCAACTCAGATGAGTGACAACACCATGCACTAGACAACTCTCATTTGTTTTAAAGGCATGAATGATGCTCTTATGCTCCTCACCGATTCTTAAAACTAATTTCAGACACAAAATACCCAATGCTTTTATACCACAGTTCAATAAATAGGAAGTTTTATAAATTGTTTTTTTTAGACACCATGTTGCCACTTTGTCTAATTATGCTCCTCTGCCAAGTAAATGCGAAGTCAAAGCTAAATCAACAGTTGTGTCGATCGGTTAAGTGAATGATCCAATAGCTCGCTCACCTGCAGAAAGAATCACTAATGCAAGCAGTGAAAAATATTTTTTGCTGGACGAAATATCAGTACTTTTGGAATTGTGTTAAACCAATATAATTTGTATGGAGCCCCACACATGACATGCAGAAAAAAATAATTCATGGGGACGATTCCACTTGCGGAAAGGCTTTAAGAACAAGCGGAATCCTTTACCGGCTACTCGTGCTAATGGCAATTCCCTTCACTGTCCGTATTTTGATTTTGGCAAATCATTTTGGGCAAATGCAACTTATTGATAATGAGCCCAACATTTAGCAAGGCAGGGAAACATTTAATCTGAGAGAAGTCATCTTTCACGACTGTAATTGTTAATGCTGTTAAATACAGGGAAAAAATACATTTTTTTTTTTTTTACCTCTAGTGCATTCGTAAACTTAGACCTCATTATATTGAAGTAGAAATCCAAGCACCAGTAGCAGCCCACACTCTCTGAGTTTTCTTTAATTGAAAAATATGCATTTTCATTCAAAGACTATGTGGTTATATATATATATATATATATATATATATATACTATGCTACAGTACAGATATTTTGTTAAAGATATGCAAGCAAAAAATAATAGATTAAAAAAATGGATAACAGAAAGCACAAAGGCAGCGCTGAAAAGTTCAGTAAAGTGGAGAAAATAATAATTTGATCCCCTGCTGATTTTGTACATTTGCCAAGCGGAATGAACAGTGAGAGACAGAATAACAACAACAAAATCCAGAAAAACACATTTTAAAAAAAGTTAGAAATTGAATTGCATTTTAATGAGTGAAATAATTATTTAAAATTTGCAAAACATGACTTAGTTTTGTTGGCAACCCTTGTTGGCAATCACAGAGGTCAGACGTTTCTTGTAGTTGGCCACCAGGTTTGCACACATCTAACAAGGGATTTTGTCCCACTCCTCTTTGCAGATTCTCTCCAAGTCATTAAGTTTTCGAGGCTGACGTTTGGCAACTTGAACCTATAGCTCCCTCCACAGATTTATTTTTTTTTTTTTTATTGGATTAAGGTCTGGAGACTGGCTAGGCCACTCCAGGACCATAATGTGCTTCTTCTTGAGCTACTGCTTTGTTGCCTTGGCCGTGTGTTTTGGGTCATTGTCATGCTGGAAGACCGACTTTCAATGAGTGGTAGAGGTTCTCACCCAAGATTTGATGGTACATGGCCCCGTCCATCGTCCTTTTGATGGGGTGCAGCTGTCCTGTCCCCTTAGCAGAAAAACATCCCCAAAGCATAATGTTTCCACCTCCATGTTTGACGGTGGGGATGGTGTTCTTGGGGTCATAGGCAGCATTCCTCATCCTTCAAAGATGGAGAGTTGAGTTGATGCCAAAGAGCTTGATTTTAGTTGCAGGATTTCAGTCCTTCACAGCGTAGTTTTTTTGATGACTATGGTCCCAGCTGCCTTGAGATCATTGACAAGATCCTCCCGTGTAGTTCTGGGCTGATTCCTCACTGTTTTCATGATCATTGAAACTCCACAAGGTGATGTCTTGCATGGAGCCCCAGACCGAGAAAGATCGACAGTTATTTTGTATTTCTTACATTTGGGAATAATCGCGCTAACTGTTGTCAACTTCTCACCAAGCTGCTTGGCAAAATCAGCAGGGGATCAAATAATTATTTTTCTCACTGTATATTAAAAAAGATGTACAAGGCTGTAGAGAACAGTGCATTATTGCAGACTTATATACTGAGGTTTTAATTATTAACATTATTGTAATAGTTATAGTCAGTCGAAAACTAAAGTGGGCCGGGCATGAAACTCCAGAGCTGAAATTGAGTCCCACTCCGGCCCTGGGTGCTGGTGCTCATCTTCAGTAGGCTACGTATCATATCCGCCTTCTTTGTGAACAGGCTGCTGATCTTTCCCAGAGCCTTGCAGCTGATCAACAATGAAGTCAATAACAGGCCCTAAGTCATTGTAATGTCTCCGGTAGTGTCCTCCAATTATTAGTATGCAATCTACTGTAGATGCCTCTCACTTAAAATGATTCCATGCAATGCTGCAAGGCTTTTAAGAATGTCTCTATATAACTCATTCCCAACTCAAAATACAACCCAATTAAAGTGTCTCTGTCCATAACATAACACATTTTGTGTGCACAATTTACCTAGAACGAGGGCACAAATGATTACGTTGAGTGAACGATTTACTTAAAACGAGGGAATGAAATAGTAAATTGTGTGCACAATCTAGTAAATCGAGGAACGAATAAATGTGCCCACGATTTTTTTTTTTTCTTACATGTCATGTGCGGGGCTCAGGAAATTTGAAAACCAGAACTAAATCTGTCAAGAAAACCAGAACTAAATCCTGTAATGTAAACTCTGACTGGAGTTTACATCACAGGTGACATGACAACAAGCATTTTGCGAGAACATAGAAGAATCAAAAGCATTCTCCAAAATATCAACCTCTAAACATGATTAACAAATTAACATAAAATATTTGTTCTAAAGTCTCAGTTCTGTGTATTGTAAGTAGTTTCTCAATCTTCCTATCTAGCATTTGCAAGAAGAGATTGGCCGCACCCTGCGTACGCACGACCTGATTGGTTCTCTGGCACCAGAAGACCAACAGGTATCATAATCATCATGCAGGTCTTATCATCCAATTCAGTAACATAACCCTCCATTAGCGAGCAATAAAGAAGACATAAACGTAGACTAAATGTGCTTTTAAATTCCAAGTAAATATCCATAAACACATTATAATTAATGCTAATCAAATTCTGACATGAGGCCCTACCCTCACTTTCTGTGTTCAGATAGTAGCCACTTTGTGCCAAACACAGGCTATAAATGGAGCAGGATAAGTACTGGTGACCCCACAGGTAAGCATTTCATATGCTGTTGTTATATGTCCACTGTAGTACCAGAGAAGCATACAAAGAAACACATACATCTGAATTATTGCTTCATATGCATAGCATATGTGTGTTTTTGATTGCACCATAGCATCATATCAATGTACTCAGGTTCTAACAATATCTGCTACTTGTTTTCACACTGCATTTACTTCCTTTATGCAGTTTAAATAAGCTATGCCACTATCTTTTCAAGGTTAGTTTTAAAAGAAAATGCCAATGTTCAGCACGTTATCAAAAACATCCAGGGCAGCATGTGTTTCTGTTGTAGCTGGAGCTATATTACTTTAAAGGTGGTAAGCTACAGGTTTTGTACTCTAGAGCTTTAGATTTTTTTTTTCTAACACATTTAAACAGGCATTATGGATATATTTCCCATAATGCACTATGCTGAACTAACTGTTCCTGTAAATGCTGCCTCTATTCTGCAGTTGTTGACCCAAGGCCTGATAACACAGAGTATGAGCACTGGCCGTATAACTTTTGTAAGTATTCTCATTATATTTTGGAATAATACATTTATGCCAAATGTCTATGTGATGAGAATATGTTATACATGTGTTATAACACATGTTGTGTATGAACATGGCTCTCTGCAATGGTTTCCAACAGAAATAATGTTGTAAACTAGCCTAAGCTGCTTTACTGGTCTTCGCTGGTATCTGGTCCCCGCATGGTCAAGGTGATGTGGTCTAGTGGGTTTCTCCACCTGACTTCCAGTAAGTGTGTGATGGCAGTGGGCAGAGAGCTGGACCGCACACTCCATATAACTAACGTCTGTCCCCATGGATTCAAAAGAGTCTTTGTTGGAAGCCTCAGCTGTGCTGTTAATGCTGTTAAATCCGGCGTCAGTATTACAGTTAAAATGAGGGGTGAACTATTACAACAGTGTTACTAATCACTGTATTATTTATTATTTTTTCTTTTTTTTTATGTTTGACTTGTCCACATCCCTTTCATTGCATGTAAAAAGAGCAGTTTAAACATTTCACTAGATAGCTTATTTAAATAAGCTAGATTCTTTATGTTACACTATTACTAATAATACAAATCATACTTGGATTAATGAGAAGAAACTTATGAGCATTTACCAGGCCCCCAGCTTTACTGTATATTTTCAAAACATCAGGCCTCATGGTCGTGAAATTGGAGTTGTGGAAACACCTCCAGTGAGAGTTACTGGTTGTATAACTGTAGTGATGAGGGGTCTCCATCACTGTGAGTCACTGTGTCTTTGTGAAAATGGAGGCCTGATTTATGTGTATATAATTTGTGTTTTCAGCTCCTGAGCCAGAAGACCACAAACCTCCATCTGAGACGAGCCACACCATAGGTGTGTCACAGGCACAAGGGCATTTCAAAGTTTTCTTACAATGAACAATTGTGTGATGTATATTAATTATTATTATTATTTATTATTTTTTTTATTTTTTATTTTTATTATAATTATTATTATTCCTGTCACAGAGTCACCTGCTGGGTCAAATCCATTTGAATCAGGTCAGACAATCTTTTTTTTTTTGCAATATAAGTTTATTGGAAATAATCTGTCTCTATATTTTTGCAAAACTCAAAAACACACAAATACGTATAATTCACATTTTCCACTTGAAATGAACATAAGTAGCAGTAAAGCTTCTGCCTCTGTTTCTTCCTCACCCACGTTTGATCTAGAGATTTAGTACTCTTTTAAAAAAATGAGTAATGTCTCCTAACATAAAACGGTGAAAACAAGGAAAGCCGAAATTTCGGTCAATGGCCTGGAGAAAGTTATTAAAGACTTAAAAAAAATTAATGTGTATTGCACAATACTATCACATCACATAACCAGCTCTATATGTACGGCTTTTCTGAAGTTGTACTTGTGTTGTATTGTGCTCAGGTGTGAAGTATGTGAAACAAAGTGTTTAAAGACTTGTAGCATCAAGCTAAAATGGCATGGTTGATTTACTAAATGTGCTGTTGGTTAGATTCAGTGTAGGGTTTAATATCATTATTTTCAAATGATAGCCTATATCAAACTTTAAACTTTTAGAATCACTCAACATACATTTCAATTCACTGCAATATATACAATAACTAAAAGAACAAAAAAAAAAAAAAAAAAACATTGCTAGATTGTCACTTGCTTATTTTAGATTAAATTGGATATCTTTTAATTGCCAGTTATTGGTGCCTGACGTTGCTATTTGTGTGTGTTTCTTTGAGAGGTGGGGTGTGGACCAAGAGAAACCAATTGGTTGCTGGATTGTCCAATATGCCCAATTGCCCACCAGTTGGTTGCCAACTATTATTAACATTGGACTTGTCACATATAGACAAACTTGACGCAAATGCCCTAAAATGTGTATCAGACTCAAACTGTGTGAACTGTGTGTACTGCAAAACTGATTCAAGCCATATAGAGATTGGATGGCTCCATCTACATCAGGGATGGCAACTTCAGTCTTGGAGGGCCACTGTCTTGCAGAATTTATCTCCAACCCTAAACACATCTGAACAAGCTCATCAGTGTCTTCCAGATCACTAGAAAGTTACAGGCAGGTGTATTTGATTGGAGTTGAAGCTAAACTCTGCAGGACAGTGGACCTCCAGGACCGAAGTTCACATTTGTCTACATTCATATTTGTGAAACAGAGAAAAGTGCCTGAAGAGTTTTTCAGTGTGTTTAAGTATTCAGGAAATAAAAGGAAAGGACATGACATGTGGCCAAGTATGGTAACCCCATACTTGAAATCTGTGCTCTGCATATAACCCATCCATTCAAAGTAGTGAACACACAAACAGTGAACACACACCCAGAGCAGTGGGCAGGTGCAGTTGCGGTGCCCAGGAAGCAGTGTAGGGGTTCAGTGCCTTGCTCTAAGGGTCTCACCTCAGTTGTGGTATTGAAGGTGGAAGAGAGTGCTTATCATTCACTCCCTGCCGGACCTGAGACTCGAACCTGCAACCATCAGGTAACAAGTCCGACTCTCTAACCAACAGATCATGATTGCCCCGACGTTGATGTATAGCGTGTGTCAGGATGGTCTACTTTGTGTTGCATGCATACTGTTCTCTGGTATTTAGTTTACGCCTCTGCGAGACTGGAGAAATGCTAAAAAAAATGTTGCAAAGCACATAGCCATGCAAGCTCAACCAACAGTATGTCAGGGAATTGGTCTTCCGCATGACAGACGGAGATACTGTCCACTACACTAACGTGGAGCTCCTCGTATTATATGTTTTGTAATCAAAAGCGAAGTAAATTAATCAGCAAAATCCAGTACCAGGTCCATGAAGCCTTTCCTCCATTAAAGCATTTTGTTCAGTTATATAGGCAAACTATTTAATTTTAAATATTAATTGATAATATGTCAATACAGTTCATGTTCTTTAAAGTACTATAGATAAGTAAATTATTTTACTGACATGTAATTTTAACATCCTCTCATCTCTCAGGTTTCAGGGCACAAGGGCCTGACTTAACAGCCAGAGTTCCTCAACTCATGCCTCAAGGAGATCCAAGTACAGTTCCTTCATGCTCCTTCAAAACTGTTATTGATTATGAGACTATTATTCACTTCCTTTCGTGGCTTTCTTTTTATTCTTATCTTGTCTTTGTAGATTGTAAAGTTGATATTGCATTCCTCATGGATGGCAGTTGGAGCATTGGGAAACGTCGTTTTAAGATTCAGAAAGACTTCCTTGTGGAGGTTTCTCAGGTCATTAATGTGGGTGTAGCTGGACCCATGATGGGCATCATTCAATATGGGTAATAATGTGTCCCTGTCCCAGAAAATAGTCAAATACTTGAAGTATTAATAAGAACAAGTGAGAGACTGTCACATAAAACCAACATAATCCCTTTGGTAGACATTTATGTGTACATTATATGTAAAAATAGTTTTTAGCTCATTTGAATAACCACTGAAACATACAATATCAATATACTGATAGTGTTTAAAATGAAAACACAACATCTTCACGGATGCACGACAGTGTATGGATCCTAAGGTGATCATACAGTATTGAATTCAAGGAATTTATAGCATAATTTAATTAAGCTCCATGCTTTGATTAGATTCGTATTGTACATTTAGTGCATACTCAACATTCCAAAATATACAAGTGCACATGTAGATCACCCTGATATAACACATCAACATTTCATTTCTGATCCAGGGATGATCCAGTCACAGAATTCAGTCTAAAACAGTTCTCCAGCTCCAAGGACCTGAAGCCGGCTATCAGCAAAATAGTCCAGAAGGGTGGTCCGTCCCATGTAGGTGAGTGAATCACCCTGAACTACACCCTGAAGGCCAAAGAGCTGAAGTCATCACATGGTTTCACTGAATTTCACCCTGTTTGCACATCTCGGTTCCAAATAAGATCTAAATCTGAGCTGGGAACTGTGGCTAAATTACAGGGCTGGTGCCACTCTGTGGTGTTTTTGTGTAAGCTGACCAAATGCCTGAGGTTTATCCAACCTAGAGATTAGTTTTTCACATTGGTTGTATGGTTTGTGTTATAGATAGTGTCTCACTTTAATATAACAGTGGAATCCTGTAAAACAGCAGCTGCCCTCTCTAGCAAAGCTATAAAGACAAAGATAGCCTGAGGACACAACATTATCTGCTTTGATGAATCTGTTTGGATGATGTTTAATCAGTACCATAGCCCTTCATCTTCTGTATATGATTTACGCAAACCCGCTTGTTTGGACACTGAAATGCCTGAGGGCCCCAGTGACCCCAAAAAATTTTCGGCCACAAAAGTCATGCACGATGTATGCATCTCAGATAACAAAATATCAAAGCAAGTGGCATGCATTGTAAAGAAAGATGAAATGTTAAAACAATAGAACTAGTGTTGAAAATATAGGCGTTCGGTTGTATTGAAACAGACTCATAGATAACTCGAAGAGAAATGACTTCATTCACTAAAATCATCAAAACACTGGCTGATTAAAATACATTATGTATAAATGATAGTGAAATGTAAACATTAGTTAAAACAAACTAGTCTGCTGCATATGAGGCACACAGATATGATCTAAAAGCTGAACGATACTTCAAAACACTATAGACATCATACAGTTGCTAGTTTATAAATTATTAGAGAGGAAAAAAACTGAACATAATACACTAAACAGTCTTTATCCATCATATACTATGTGATTTTATGTGAAATCATTAACTTCGACCGACCAAAATCTGCAGCCTGTTTCCAAATTTTCATAGCCAGCACTCGTCCAGACTGTAGAATGGGGCAGAAATCTGAGCAAAAGTAATGTAGTGTTTTTCAGCCTTAATGCAGAAACATTTAGAAGGTTGGGTCCATTTCACTTAGCATTTGTATAACTATTTCACATTAAGCTGATAAGTTTGAAATTTGAACAGTCCATTAAAAGTGGCGGAATAAAGAGACGTTTTCCAGTTTTAGTAACTGCTGCATTGATAGTTTTCAGCAGTAGCGTGCTGCACTCTTGCCTTTTCCTGAAGTCCTGGAAGCATTTAAGGAAAGCATTTCAGGGCAGGGACTGGACCCAAAACAGTGCTGCAATTGAAATGCAGCAGAGAGCATTCACAGGGAGGAAGGCTGATGGAACTGTAGCTGTTTTGTACTGATTCTGGCTCTGTGGTCCTTTAAGGGAAGGCCCTCTCCTACATCAACAAGCATTTCTTCAGTGATGCTAATGGGAACAGAGGTGGGGCGCCCAACGTGGCTGTGGTCCTGGTGGACGGCTGGCCCACTGACAAAGTGGAGGAGGCCTCACGTCTGGCCAGAGAGTCAGGCATCAACATCTTCTTTGTCACCATCGAGGGCCCAGATGAGAATGAAAAACAGAATGTGGTGGAGACCAACTTTGTTGACAAGGTATTAATATTGATTAAGGCGGGGTGTACAGTTTGACACATACCAGAATTTCATGGCAAATGAATGCAGTTGAGGGGCACAGAGGAAACTTTATTATATGCTTTGGTCTATAGGCTGTGTGCAGAACCAATGGCTTCTTCTCGCTCCCTATCACAAGCTGGTTTGCTTTGCGCAAAGCCGTGCAGCCTCTGGTGAAGCGTGTGTGTGACACAGACCGCCTGGTGTGCAGTAAGACCTGCCTTAACGCCAACGACATCGCATTCGTCATCGACGGTTCCAGCAGCGTGGGAACCGGAAACTTCCGCACCGTGCTCCAGTTTGTTGCAAATGTAACCCAGGAATTTGAGATCTCGGACACGGATACACGGGTAGGAATTGTACAGTACACGTATGAACAGAGGCTTGAGTTCGCTTTCGGACAGCACAACAACAAAGCTGATTTGCTGAACGCTATCAAACGTATAAACTACTGGAGCGGAGGCACCAGTACAGGAGCCGCCATCACATTCGCTGCAGATCAACTCTTCAGCAAATCCAAACCCAACAAGCGCAAGATCATGATTGTCATCACGGACGGACGCTCCTACGATGACGTGCGAGCTCCGGCGCTGGCAGTGCATCGTAAAGGTGAGTGGAACAAAGTAGATGCCTGGGTCAGCACCTGTGGCTGTTTATGGAACATTCAGTGACTGCTTTATAGAAATGTTGTTCCAGGATCAGCCAGAGATGTAGATTAAAAAAAAATGGGTAAATCACATTAAAATGGCAGAATAGACAATCGGGGCATAGCTAGAAATTCTGGGCCTTAATTAAATGTTGCTGAATGATAAAAGTTCCTATTTTAGTGCAGTGGTTCCCAACTGGTGGGCCGTGGCCCACTAGGGGGCCTCAGTGATCATCCAGTGGGGCCTTGAGATAGCTTAAAATTAATTTATTAATTGAATTTAATACAATCTGTAACGAGGGAAATATGTTGTGGCTACTTTAAGAGAAAGCGCCATTCTGTGAACAGTCTACAGCCGTATAAGCCACAAGCTCCACATGTGTGCGGGTCCGACGGTTTTACTTTTCATTTCTGTTGCTCTTTTAAGTTGTCTTCTTTTAATAAGTAACACTGTTGCCAGGAGAATAAAGCTTGAGATGTGGAATGCGACCTGTGGGCGTTTGGGCTGATTTCTGCTGCAACTTGAGTTAGGCGAGCTATCACCTGACTCAGCGCATTACAAATCCTATACTCATTTAATTTATTTGTTATTATTGTGTTAAATCAAAATGATCAAAATGCGACCACTCATGTTCTGTGATTGATTTCTTCAGACTGAGTGCAGCAAGCCTCATTGCACTGATAATTACAGACCAAACGGCTACTCGAAACTTCCAATCGCTGCACGCAAGCTAACGTTACATCTCTCGGCTGCATGAAGCAAACCGTTGCGCTAATGTAAAGGTAAAGATGATTTGAGTAGTTCTAACAACAAACGTGCACATGCCTAATTTATGACACTCCCGTATATCAGAGTTGTACATTATAGGCACGCATAAGTCCGCTATTGATTCACAAACTATCACTTGTTTAAGAAAAAGTAGCTATTCTGAAAAATGTCTGAAGTAAAGAATTCAGAAGCATTAACTTTAACTTTTATTATTTTTAAAAGTTAGAATTGAGCAGAGGCTTTCTTTTTAAGGTTATAAAGTTTAGCTTTAATTTAAAGTTTGTTTGAAATTTGAGGGGGTTTTTTATAACATGCAGTAAAAGAATAATAATAAGGCAAAACAAATGGTTTTGTTAATAAAAAGGGTTTAAAAATAAACACTTTTCTCTTTACTATGGAAGTACAGTATAAGAGGAAATGTCACGCATGGGGGACCTTGCAAAATTGACCAGAGAAAGAGGGGGGCCGCAGAGTAAAATAGGTTGGGAACCCCTGTTTTAGTGGACGTATTTACTAAGGATGCCACAATACTCAATATAATATCGAACCTTTCAGTACGTCATCAACGTTCCAATACGTGCTCGTGAATTGCGTTTTTTCGGTTTTGCATTTAAATAATTTCCTTGTTTTATTTCTCTCGCAATTTGCTGTTTGTGTGCCTGTGATTTCAGGTGCTGAGATGAAGAAACGTTTCCCCGCTTATATTTGAAAAGCAATACACGCAGAGCATCTTCCCTTCTCATGACATGCAATGATAAGCCTTTCTAAACCTGTTCTCCAATAACAGAATTATAAAAACAAGGGTTATAAAAACATTATACCTTGTTTCTAATTCACTACATCAGTCAAGTGTTTGAAATAATTTCCTTATGTGATCTGATGTGGCTTCGTATCACAGAATGAGGCATATTCTACTTACGTTGATTAGCAATGTCTTACATATATACTTAATCATTATGAAAATACACAAGATGGCTTGAAGAACACAGATAAACCATATATTATTGTCCTTACATGTCATAGTTCAAAACGTTTAACCTTATATCTTGTTTTTATTCGGTTACAGTGATAGTGATGCCTTTATCCATTAGTTTTATAATTAGAGATTTCCTGGCTGAAACGGAACATCATCAGTACTTCTTTAACGCAATCTCATTAGTACTTCTTTAACGTATATGTAGATTTTCTGCACAAGGGCATCCAATATAAATGAAACCCATCCTATTTTGCATAAAAATGGAAAAAATAATACCTCTCTCAAAACAAAATATTAAGCAGTCGTATAATAATCCATGCTTTTTCCAGTGTACAGAGGTTTACAGGAGTATTTTGTTGTTAATTTGTTGCAAAAAAAAAAAAAAACACACTGATGTGGCAAGCTATCAGAACTGAACCGAAAACTGGTTAAAAACCGAGGTACGAATTGAACCGTGGACTAACTGTATTGTTGCATACCTAATATTTGCGGTCTCTACAGATGTGATAAAAGTTGATTTCACGATCAGCACTGCCTACATTTTTAAAAAGTATCGTATCTTCCGTATCTCATGCACCAGGTGTGATCGCGTACTCCATCGGTATAGCCTGGGCAGCACAGGATGAGTTGGAATACATCGCTACTGACCCCGACAAAGATCACTCTTTCTTTGTGGATGAGTTTGATAACCTCTACAAGTATGTATCAAAGATTATTCACAACATCTGCAACGAGTTCAACTCCCAACCACGTAACTGAACCAGGCCTACCGATGGAAATTGTGGAATATCACCAAAAATCCACGGAGTAAGTGCATTACCACACAGTTAGAAATACAGTGTTACAAATTTAGCATACTGTAGTTACAAGCCTTACTGTCTGGATGAAACTTTAGAAGAGGGCAGCATGTTTCAAGATTTGATTTTTTTTTTTTTTTGCAGTACAATGTGTAACTGGTAAAGATGGCAGTGGATGTGTGTTCAGTGACGTGTAACGTGTGATGTACTATTTTCTGACGTGCACATCAATTTAGGTGTAAGAGAAAACACTTACAGTTTT
Organism: Cirrhinus molitorella; assembly: GCA_033026305.1. Classification (NCBI taxonomy): domain Eukaryota; kingdom Metazoa; phylum Chordata; class Actinopteri; order Cypriniformes; family Cyprinidae; genus Cirrhinus; species Cirrhinus molitorella. The sequence goes on along the minus strand of CM065126.1, from coordinate 6,903,680 downwards.
TCCATAGATGGTTTCAGTTTTTATTCAGATTATTTATATTTTACATGTTGAACACATTAATATGAAAAGTTAAATAAATTAATAATAATATCTTGTTCATATGGAAAGCTTATAGCTAACTGTCTGTGCAAGAAAAAGATCCAACCAAAATTTAGCATTTGTTTAGGAGACATGAACATACTAATGTCAAACTAGGATTGTTAATGCATGCCAGAACATACTGATGTTACAGTAATTTACAAGATTACAGAGGTCACAACAGTGAAGTATTGTTAACATTTTGACAATAATAATTTTTTAAGGTGACATTCCAAAGCTCCTGTTGTGTGGTTTTATGATTCCTAACCATTCTGACAGAATGGTATTTTACATCTAATGTAATTTTTGTATTTGTATATATATATATATATTAAAATTGCTTGTATTTTTGTCAACTGATGAAATATTTTAATGCAGTTTTTAATAAAATTATTATTGAAAACCAGTAAATTCACAGTTTTGGATTGAAATGTATGAATTGAAATGCCACACATGGCAAGTAGATTGTATATGCTGAGATTAAAGAAAATAAATTTGAGGACAAGACAGTCCTCTTGTGGCTAGATGGTGAACTGCTCTTTCTGCTGTGATTAGAGCCTTAGGGCTGGATATATTCATAGGCATACTTCCACTGCGGCCATGTATTATTAATGTAGTAGCATTGGATATTTGCTAATGCTAAATCAAGTTCACAACAAAAAGAGAGCCATTAATGAAGCCACATAATTAGGCTAACAAATGCACAAGTGTTATTTCAAAGATGAGTAGTAAAAGTTTACGCTGGGTATCAAAGAGTAAGAGTATCTGAGATTTTTAACGTTTACAGAAAGCACCTAAAAATAAATAAATAAGGAGCAAAACTGGTATAATGTTTAGACTTTGTACTTTATTTCATCAGCATTTTACTTGCTTTATTTTATTAAAAGATAAATAATGTGTTGTCCTTCTGTAGATTTTGTATGCCATTCAAGTTTATGAAAGTTTAAAAAGAGCTTTAGGAGATGTATTGCCACAAGTTATATGAATGCATGATTGTGAATTAAAAATCGTATCAACTGGTTTAATTAAACTTTTACAAACATTGATTTGATGAGTTCTGTTGACATTATAATGTGTGATAATTGTGTTGATACATTTGAAAACTGGCCAGTGGATTTCTAGATCCCAGCAGCGATAATAAATGAGCTGAGTCAGGACAATGATTGTGCTAATGCCAGTGACATGCAGTATATTACAGTTATAGTGTGGATAAAGTTGGATATGCATTTATAGTAGTTATAGTATGTGGAAAAATTATAAATTAAGAAATTCACCATAGGATATGGAATGAACAATTGTGTGGCATGGTATCCCCACCTTAAAAATGTTAAAAACCTTCACAAAAGTACACGTCTTAGAAGGTCATGGCTGCAACAGATTGTTATAGAACAATTTTATCAGATTTTACAATGTATATCGATTGTCCCTCATTTCGGCACATTGTCTTAAGGAAAACAGCAGATCATTAAATCTTGTTAGATAACACTCTTTTGCCGCTGATCTTGACTAACTACTCAAGTTTCCAGTTTTGTGTCAGATCAAGCATGTAGTCATTTATTACAAAAGTCCAGTAATTGCTGTTACATGGATCCTGCTAAAATAACAGCGAAACACACACACACACACACACACACACACACACACACACACACACACACGTTGGTGCAGCTACTATTTTGGGGACATGCTATCTTTTCATATGCCTTTTCATACTGTGCTAAAGGCATTTTCTATCCCCTAATCCTACATCCAACCCTAATTATAACCCTCACAGAAAACATTTCCCATTTTTATAAACTCAGCATTACATCACAGGCCTGGAAGTCCTGGCGGATGCCACTGGCTTGCGTTGACAGGCAAAAATCAGGACAAAATCAGGTGACACCTGGAGGGAATGAGGACCAAGGCGGAACCAGAAGGAAGGATGATGGTGAGAAGTCAGAGGCAGAGCTGCATCAGCGAGGCATCAGCAGGGCAGGCTAATTCTGGGAATTTGATGGAGCCTGTGGTGAAGATGGTGACAATGGGATGGGCAAGACATCCCATGGTGACAAGGTAAAGCTGACAGACATAATAATAATCCTTGGGAGACGGGGATTGGTTCTGGTTGGTTGGTTCTGGGGAGTCATGCAGAGCAACTCACATATGGGGATCAACAACAGAGCAACCTCTATATCAGACCACAGACTATCTGGAAGACGACACACTGCACCATGAGCTTATCACCATCAAAGCCTACACCCAAACAATGCTATGGTCGAGATCTCCCCTCAACACTTGCAAGCAGCCGTTCAGTCGTTATATCCATCTACTCATCCATCTCCATCCAACCCTCTGTCTTTCCGTATTGTAATCCCACCACCTCTTGCACAATAAATAGAGGTGAAGCTCCAGCTCTAGCCAGAAACAGTCTTGTTTAAAAAAAAAAAAAAACACCAGTTTTTCAAAGCCTCCAACTTTGAATTTAATCAGCTAGGAAAATTTCTTGTTTGTGTAAGGAAAATAGTGAAAAACCAAACTAGTTTTTAGCCAAACTGAATGAACTGGCCAAACATGGGCAGACACATTTACCCAGCAGACCTTTTTTTGCACATAACTTTTAAAAATCCCAGATTGTAATATAAGCTGTCCCACATTAGAAAATCCACAAATAATTATTGTGTTTGATACAAAGACAATATATGTGCCATTAGTTCAATACATTTTTTATTTATTTATTTATTTATTTTTAAGAAATTTACATTTAGTAGATGCTTTTATCAAAAGCGACTTACAACAGAGGACAAAGCAATCAAAATCAACAAAAGAGCAATAACATGAAAGTGCTATGACAAATCTCATTTAGCCTGACAGTACATGTAGCTAGGTTTTTTTTTAATATATATACACTGAACAAAATTATAAACACAACACTTTTGTTTTTGCCCCCATTTTTCATGAGCTGAACTCAAAGATCTAAGACTTTTTCTATGCACACAAAAGGCCTATTTCTCTCAAATATTGTTCACAAATCTGTCTAAATCTGTGTTAGTGAGCATCTGATTGGTTAATCACAATGTTGTTCCAGGGTCAACAAAGATGTTTAATGCAGGAACATGTTACACTTGGTAAAATCAGGTTCTGTGGTGTGCCTTAGGCTGGCCACAATAAAAGGACACTCTAAAATGTGGATAGAGTGGCCCATGTTGGCGGTGGGGTTATGGTATGGTCAGGCGTATGTTATGGACAACGAATACAGGTGCATTTTATTGATGGCATTTTGAATGCACAGAGATACTGTGACAAGATCCTGAGGCCCATTGTTGTACCATTCATCTATGACCATCACCTCATGTTGCAGCATGATAATGCACGGCCCCATGTTGCAAGGATCTGTACACAATTCCTGGAAGTTGAAAACATCCCAGTTCTTGCATGGCCAGCATACTCACCGGACATGTCACCCACTGAGCATGTTTGAGATGCTCTGGATTGGCGTATACAACAGTGTGTTCCAGTTCCTGCCAATATCCAGCAACTTCACACAGCCATTGAAGAGGAGTGGACCATCATTCCACAGGCCACAATCAACAACCTGATCAACTCTATGCAAAGGAGATGTTGAGGAGTGTTGCACTGCGTGAGGCAAATGGTGGTCACACCAGATACTGACTGGTTTTCGGACCAGTAATATAATGTTGTTCAGTGTAATAAATAAAAAGAAAATAGACAATAAAAAGAAAAGCAGGCTAGTGTTAGATGCCTTCTTTTTTGCTTTTTTGTTAATTGTTATATATATATATATATATATATATATATATATATATATATATATATATATTTCAAGAAAACAAGCAGTAAGTAAATGAATAGAGTATAAGTCTAAAAGGGCAAGTTTTTTTTAAGGAATAGAATTTGAAAAGAGGGTGCTAGAGTTAGAGGGTCAAAATACTAATGAAAATACATCCTGGGGAATGATATAAGGTTTTGAGCTTTATATGGAAGTATGGAACGCATGTCAAGAATTGCAAAAAATTGCAAATCCTATTTCCCACATTATCCTAATGTACCCTAGTATTGTTTATTTCTGCCAACAAGCTTCAAGTTTAGATGCCATAGACTTGATGGGAGAAAAAAAAGTGGTTGTCCCTTTTTAATCGTGTTGGAGTACACACACAAAAAAAGGATAAAGAATATGCAAACTCATTCATCACAATTTCATGTAATGCCACGTATACTTAGTTTAATTACTGAGACTGTCCCAGAACAATTGTGAAGAATATAGGTAATTTGTGGTCAACTCAAAGTAGATGGAACTGAAAGTCCAAACTGGATGTGATATAATTCTTGTGAAATGATGATGACGGTCACTGTGTGAAAAATTTTCCAAAACAACTAATGAAATGTTAGGAAACCATAGGATTTTTATTACTGGCAACTTCCTTCACCTACCAGCTCGCCACACCTGGGTATGTTTATGAGTAAGTAAGCAGATAACCTCAACTTTCGGTTCCAAAAACAGAGGTAACTTTTAGGGTATGTAGCCATAGCAACTTAATTACAATAGCAACACAACTGAAAACAAAATAAACGCTTACAGCAGCACGAGTCTTGACTGTCATGTTAGCCTGATGGAACCAAACTTATTCTGTAGGTGATTTTAAAATGTAGGACAGTACCCAGATTTGAAGACTACAATAAGATTTCACTTCTACTGTTAATGAGATTGTAGGCTAATGAGATGGATAGCCTAATTGTTATATAATTTATATGGGTTACCTGTTATTTTTATGGTATATTAAAAAGTGTGGTTTTTTTTGTTTTGTTTTGTTTTTTGTTTTTTTAATGTGCTTTTTCTTAGCACCTGTTTCAAATAGTGTGTGTTAACTAAGGACCTACTCCGTGTTGAATGAACCTACTACTGGACGTTTTTGGAACCAGCATACCTTGAGTAAGCAAGGTTTGGGTTAATCATCTGAGAGCTTAGGGTTTAGCAGATGGTAAGTTAACCTTGCTTTCTGGAATACACCCCAGGACTGTTGCAATTTATAGTAATTTTTTTTTTTTTTTTTTTTGTATAACTCAGAGGTTTGATTTTAATACAGTCCTCTGGAAGTGATGTCATTTAATATATATTATTTAGTGTAAACCCAGACAGCAAAAATCATCTGGTCCAGATCCGGCCTATACCTCTGCAAATCCGCAAAACGGACTTGGGCCGGTGTCTTTTGGCACAACGGGCCAATACCGGCACACATCTGGTTTTCTCTCATCTGGACCAGCACTGGGCCAGCTCCGTACCAGACTCCGCACCCACTGAAACCAGGCCCGGGTTCACCGTCTCACCGGTGATACAGCACTGAAACGGATGTGACTGTAACGCGGATTTGCCGGTTTGAAAACGAATCCGGCACAGAGTCAGCTGCTGTCTGGGAAGAATAATTACATTTGTACTTGCTATTGTATCTATACCACCAGGGCACTAAACAGACTTTATCAAAGAATAATGCAGTTTTTTCTGTCTGAATTAGTACTGTTTGCAGATAAAGTCCTAATTGTTGATGATTTTAACATCCACAAAGTTAATGAAAAAGATGTATTAAGATTTAGGCATTTAAAAGGCATTCTAAAATTCACTGGGGTTAGGCGCTTACTCATTGTCATAATTATTGTTGTCACATTAATATTATTGCGTTGACTCAATGTTGATATAATCAAAATGCTGCAGAATTTCCACATTTTAGATCATTAGTCATTTTGTGTATACTTCATTTAGGCAAGACTACAAAATCAACTTCAATCATCTTGTTACAAATACAATATAACTATCACTTAAATTATTTAATAAAGAAAAGTACAAGTTCCTGGTTACATGCTTACACAGTAAAATCACCAGTGTCACACATGGTAATGTGGTCCTGATCTATTGAGATTAAAAGTAACACTGAAGCAGTGTTTGCATTAGTGATGACACCAAAGATTAACAAGCAGAATCACTCCAAATAAAAGGAAAAGCAAGAACAGAAAAAAAGTGAAGAGGTGAGCAGAAAACATACAACTACTTTGATGAAATCAATATCTCACCAGAGCATGTTTAAACAACTGCAAAAACAGAATTACCATATTCACTTACTACAAACCAGTCAGATTTATTTATTTCATATGGTACATGTACAAAGGTTGCTGAAGTATGTTATCATTTTGGTAATTATTGTTTATTTTAGCACTTGGTCATTGACTTTGATTAAATTATCTCTATTTCAGCAGTTGCATGCAGATCACTGTTTTCAATATCATGGTCCTCACTGCACTGACATATTTTACTATGTGTACTTTTTGAAGTCAGTGACTGACAACTGGATTTGGATATATGTGACTTCCCAGATAAGTCTTGAAAAAACTTTTTTTTCAGTTTTTAAATGTTATTATCAAGTTAACTGTCCCTTTGAATTGAGCTCTTCTCCTAACCCCTGTTATTGAACAAACTGCTTGTGATTAAGCTTCTATTAGGCTTTTTTTTTTTTTCATATCTCTAAATGAATTTGTTATGCAATGTACTCAAGCTCCTTTTAACTGATTTGTGTACAAATCTTATGAAACAGGAGACACTTCCTTTGATGCTTTGAAATGTTTTACCAGTTTACCTGTGACAATAATTAATAATGTAATCATAAATAAAGCAATTAAAATGTTCTGTTCTACTTTCAGAAGATGGAGCAAAATAAATTAGTCAAAGTCAAAGTCAAAGTCTGCTTTATTGTCAATTCTGCTATATATACAGTACATACATACAGAGAATTGAAATTGCGTTACTCTCAAACCCTAGATACATGCAGGTAACATTAACAATAACATAAGAAGTAAAATACAGTTACCTACAAAATAAATAAATAATATATATAAAAATACAATTTTTTCAGTAAGAGTGAAGTAAAAAAAAAATAAATAAATAAAAATAAAGTGGCATTAATTATAGAGATAAAGTGACTTATGAAGATAAAGTGACAATGGCAGATAACAGTGCAAACCAGACAAATAGTCAGTGCAATTATGGTGTAGTGCAAGAGCTTAATAGTCTGTGTATGTAGGACCAGTGCTCAGAGAGTCAGACATGTATGAGGTAGATGGATGAGGTAGTGAACCGTGGGGGGTGATGTCTCAGAGGTCAGGTACATGGGGCAGAAAGCGGGGAAAGGGGGCAGAGTCGGAGGGAGTTCAGCGTCCTGACAGCCTGATGGATGAAGCTGTCTTTCAATCTGCTGGTCCTGGCCTGAAGACTGCGCAGCAACAATCTCCTTCGTCTTCTCTACATTCAGAGAGAAATTGTTGTCACCGCACCATCTGGCCAGGCGGCTCACTTCACTCCTGTAGTTTGTCTCATCGCGGTTGCTAATGAGACCAACCACAGTCGTGTCATCCGCAAACTTGATGAAGAGGTTGCTGTTGTGTGTCGGTGTGCAGTCATGGGTCAGCAGAGTGAAGAGGAGGGGGCTAAGCACACATCCTTGAGGGGCCCCAGTGTTCAGAATGATGGTGCTGGATGTGTTGCTGCCGACCCGTACTCCCTGAGGTCTCCCGGTCAGGAAGTCCAACAGCCAGTTGCACAGCGATGTGTTGAGTCCCAGCTGAGACAGTTTATGAGTGAGCTGTTGAGGGATGATTGTGTTGAATGCTGAACTGAAGTTTATGAACAGCATTCTGACATAAGAGTCTTTTTTGTCCAGATGTGTGAGTGCAGAGTGGAGGGCAGTGGAGACGGCATCATCGGTCGAGCGGTTTGACCGATATGCAAACTGGTAGGGGTCCAGGGAGGGGGGGAGGACAGACTTGATGTGCTGCATGACTAGTCGCTCGAAGCACTTCATGAAGATGGGAGTAAGTGCGACTGGGCGATAGTCGTTGAAGCAGGATGGAGATGATTTCTTCGGGACCGGGATGATTGTGGTAGCTTTGAAGCATGTGGGAACAACAGCCTGACTCAGGGAGATGTTGAAGATGTCTGTGAAGACATCAGTGAGTTCCGCTGCACAGTCTCTCAGAACACGTCCAGGGATGTTGTCAGGACCAGGAGCTTTGCGTGCGTTGATCCTGCTGAGGGATCTTCTCACGCTGTCTGTGGACAGAGTCAACATCTGGTCGTCGGGAGGAGGTGGAGTCTTCTGTGCAGTGGTGCTGTTGTGTGCTTCAAAGCGAGCAAAGAAAGCGTTCAGCTCGTTCAGCATTGGGGTGGTGCTGTCACAGGTCCGCGGCGGGGGCTTGTAGTCCGTGATGGTCTGAATCCCCTGCCACAGGCTCCTGGTGTCTCTGCTGTCACTGAAACGATGGGCTATCCTCCTGGAGTACAGTCTCTTAGCCTTTCTGATGCCGCGTGACAGGTTGGCTCTAGCTTTCCTCAGGCCCACCTCGTCTCCAGCTCTGAAGGCAGCGTTGCGAGTCATCAGAAGTCTGTAGACTTCCCCTGTCAGCCACGGTTTTTGGTTGGGCCGGACAGTGATGGTTTTTGTGACTGTTACATCCTCAATGCACTTGGTGATGTAGGCAGTGACAGTCTCTGAGTACTCCTGGAGGTCTGTTGTGTTGTGGTATGTAGCAGCCTGTTTGAACATGTCCCAGTCAGTGGTGTCAAAGCAGTCTTGAAGTGCCTCTGACGACCCTTCTGGCCACACTTGAATTTGTTTCTGAACTGGTTTGGTGACTTTAACGAGCGGTCTGTATGCTGGCATTAGCATAACAGTGATGTGGTCTGAAGCACCGAGGTGGAGGAGGGGTAGGGCTTTGTAAGCTCCTCTCTGTGTGGTGTAAACAAAGTCCAGTGTGTTGTTTCCACGTGTTGGAAAGTCTATGTGTTGGTGTATTTTAGGAAACACACTTTTTAAGTTTGCATGATTGAAATTCCCAGCCAAGATGAGAAAAGCATCTGGGTGGGCTGTCTGCTGCTCACTGATGTGCTGGTAAAGTTCATTCAGTGCCTCACTCCTGTTGTTGTTACTGGAGCTGGGAGGGATGTATACTGCAGCAAGTATTATGGCTGTATATTCCCGCGGTAGATAGAACGGCCGGCACTTAATAATCATAAACTCCACCAGGGGTGAGCAGTGTTTGCAGACCACAACAGTATCGCGGCACCACGCATCATTGGTGTAAACACAAAGTCCGCCGCCGCGGGTCTTACCTCCCTCGACGAGCACTCTGTCCGCTCGATAGCATGTTAGCTGGTCGAGCTGAATGGCGCAGTCCGGAACACTGTTGTTGAGCCATGTTTCCGTAAACACAAAAACACAACAGTCTCTTACAGTCCTCTGAGTTGAGCGCAGAAGTCGGAGATCATCCAGTTTATTATCCAACGAGCGTACGTTAGCCAGAACGATGGTTGGAATAGCTGGCTTGTGTGGGTTAGCCACTAGCCTAGCCCGGATACCTCCGCGCTTCCCCCTCTTCTGTTTCCTCTCACACCGCTTGTGGCGCCTCCACTGTGGGTGAGGTGCAGTAGTGGGGGTCGGTGATGGAGTAGGACTCCGGAGAAGACAATGGTCCCGCAGCTCTTGTACGAGCGTTGAGTTTGGATTTAAAACTGTGGTCCTTCCGACATCTAGCAGAAACTCACGACTGTAGGTGCGTTGGCAGACAGATGGACACGACAAATACGTACAAAAACACTGTGACTCACAACATAAAAAACACGAAAACACCGATCTGTCGGGAGAGAGAGAAGCTGCTGCGTGTGCACGCGCCGCCATCTTGGATTGGAAATTACAAAGTTATCATATCATTCAAATCATGTTTTAACCTTATACTGTTTCTCTGTTGCATTATTAATGTGTTAATTAGAGAAGTATCCAAGCAAAAACTGTTTGTCCACAAAACACTACTTGCATACAGACAACTGGCCTACTGACATTCAACCCTGCAAGACCCTGGTGGTGAACCAACATCACCAGCTCCATTTTGCTTGAGAACAGCCTGGATATGTTGGTCCACCAGCTAGACCAGCACTATACGAGCATAAACCAGCCTGGACCAGCACTATACTAAAACTAACCAGCACTATACCACCATTAACCAGCCTGGACCAACACTAACCAGCAATATACCAGCACTCACCAGCATAAACCAGCTTTACCATATATTAGCATTACAGTATTTACACTTCCATTTGAATTGCATTCCCGTTCCTATTGACTGGTGGCAAGACAGCAGCGACTCATGTTTGTTCGTTTTTTGTTTTCCGCCACAATCGGTTACCCAGACAACATTATTTATTACTTAAGCATCATTGCTGCTCCAACTCTTTTCAGATATTGTCTCCTGTTTTTGGCCTCATTTGGGAAGCTTGTTGTGGTGACTACCCAGCTGTCATATTGTGGTGTGACAGTGACATAATTGACATGTAGCTTATTTTACGGTGACCATCCATCCACATGTCAGTTGTCAGGCTTTATTAATGACATGCCCACATTTATTAAAGGCATGACCCCCTTGATCTCTTTAACTACATCTTCTCTCTTAGCAGTCACAATTTCTTGGCACTTTCAGGAGGTTGGTCAGGGGTCCAGGATTAAATTTATAGTTGACAGATGGCCATGGGTTGTGGTTACATTTATTAGATCTTGTTCACACTCATTTGTTTGCTGCTGCTGGTTAGTCCGCTACATCTTCCGTGCGCAAACTGTCTTTGTAAAATAAATTATCCCATTTTCGAACTATTGTAGCTTAGCACAGACTTGCGCATAAGTAGTTGGCTTATCATTTAAGGTTGCTGTCATACCAAGAAAAATTATAAAGGAAAAGGAAAAGGGCAAAGCTTTGATATTCTGAGGTGGAGAATACTTTGCAACAGCCCACATCTTCTTTGGGTCTGTATGCCCTTGTCAGAGATGAAGTGCCCAAGAAATTTCAACTGATGTTTGAAGAAGTGGCACTTCTTCATGTTCAGAGAGAGGTTTGCCTAGGTAAGACTTTATAATGCAGCATTCAGATGTGTGATGTATTGTTCCATGGTTTGAGAAAAAATAATTATGCTCTCAATATATACAAAACAACACTTTCCTCTCAGATCAGCCAGGACCTTCTCCATGAGTCAGTGGCATTTTGGAGCCCATACGGCATAGACCGGAATTGATATACCCCCTTGGTGGTGATGAAGGTTTTTTTTTTACAACTCTTCTGATAGATTTCCACCTGCCAGTATCCAGACTGCGAATCCATTGTGCTGAACCAAGAGGCACCTTCCAGTGATTCAAAAAATGTTAAGGAAATGTGGCTGGTATGTTCTTGCTGTTAAGTTTCCAATAGTCTGTGCAAAACCTATATGCAAGAAGGTGCTCTACATGATGTGGTTGACCTGATTTTCAAATATCTTTTTGTTTAAAGGGATTTTAACAAAAAAACATAAATTTTGCCCAGGATATTGGAGGTTGTGTCAAGCTAAACAGACAAAGTGTATGCTTACCCTTGTATGTTGTTACAGGAAAGGCAGTTCCTCTGTTGGGACGAGAATGGCTTCGCAGAAATCGTCTAGACTGGGGTGAGATCAAAACTGTGAGAGAAGTACACCATATTAATGAAGGGACACCAGACAGTCTTCTAAAAAGGTATGCCAAAGTATTCAGAGAAGATCTAGTAACATTCAATGGACACACAGCTACCTTAAATGTGAAACCGGGAACTTAACCAAGATTTTTCCAAGCACAAATGGTACCGTATGCCATCAGACCCAAAGTGGAGGAAGAAATTGATCACCTTCTAAAACAAGGAATAATTTCACCTGTGCGATTCAGTGAATGGGCAACCCCAATTGTGCCTGTAATCAAAAAGTGTGGCAACGTTAGGCTCTGTGGTGATTTTAAAGTACCCAGAACTCACCCTTTAACCCTGAACCCAGCTTTATGTGCTGAACATTATCCATTACCCCGAATAGAAAATGTATTTGCTTCACTGGCTGTGGGGCAAAAGATTTAGATCTTTCACATACCTTACGATCACGACTCACAAAGGGATGTTTGTATACAATAGATTACCCTTTGGCATCACGTCAGCTCCATCCATATTTCAATGTGTGATGGAACAAGTGCTACAGGGGCTACCATTTGTCAGTTGTTTTTTGGATGACATCCTTGTCAAGAAAAAGACGTTGCTCATTATCTGTCTAATCTGGAGGCCATGTTGAGTAGATTGGAGAAATGTGGACTTCACGTAAAAAGAAAGAAAAGCGAGTTTTTCAAAAGTTCACTGTAGTATTTGGCACATGTGATCGATGCATCAGGGCTTCACAAGTCCACCAACAAACTGCATGCTGTTGCAAAAGCACCAGCTCCAGTTAATGTTAACCAATTTCTATCTTTTCTGGTTAATTATTATGCAAGGTTCGTGCCAAATCTCTCCACAGTTCTTCACCCCCTGAATGCCATGCTGCATAAAGAGGTGAAATGGCGATGGTCTTCAGAGTGTGAGAAAGCTTTTCAGGAAATTAAAACACAGCTATTAACATCTAATGTGCTCACACACTATGATCCAAGACTCCCACGAAGCCTGAGTAAATCTGAACATAACTATGCACAGCTGGAGCGTGAAGCACTAGGAATAATTTTTGGAGTAAGGAAGTTTCATACTTATCTATATGGACGTCACTATACTTTAATAACGGATCATTGTCCACTTACATCATCCTAGCAAAGCAACTCCCTCCATGGCTGCTGCCAGACTTCAGAGGTGGGCTCTTCTGCCGGCTGCACACAACTACACAATTCAGTATAGAAGTGCTAAAAACCATGGAAATGCTGACGGGTTATCTCGATTGCCACTGCCAGTTCAGCACAGAGACAGCAAAGATGCAATGGATGGATGCACTTCCAGTCTGTAGCAGTGATATCAGGAAAAAAACCAGAGCGTATCCGATTCTCTGTCGCATAAAATAGATGGTATCCACCGGATTATTTCCAAAGACTCTGAAAATGTACTAAAAACATATCTCATGAGGAAGGAGGAACTTTCACTGATGCAGGACTCTCTGATGTGGGGGCAGCGAGTTATTGTTCCATTGAATCGGAGGCAGCGAGGATTCAATGGAGGATTTACACACCGGACATCCAGGTGTAGTAAAAATGATTAGCACGTAGCTACATCTGGTGGCCAAATATTGACTCACAAATTGAAGAAAAATCAAAAACCTGCATGTCCTGCCAACAAAATAAAAAATCTTCAGGTTCCTCACCTTTACACCCCTGGTCATGGCCAGAAACTCCTTGGCAGCAGATTCACATCGATTACACTGGACCATTTGAAGGACATATGTTTCTAGTAGTTGTCAACGCACACTCAAAATGGCCAGAAGTTCAGGTGATGGATTCTACAACATTGTTCAAGACAATTCAGGTTCTGCATGGTCTTTTTAATCGCTATGGCTTACCTGAAACTCTAGTGAGACAATGGCCCGCAATTTACTTCAGAGGAGTTTGGATGTTTTCTGAAAACAAATGATGTAAAACATGTGCGCTCTGCACCATTCGCAGATTGAGGACACAACTGGACCTACTGAAACCAGGTGTGACTGTGGAGCAGGCACAAAAAGTTCAGTGTTCTTACCGTGCACTCCATGCAAAAGACAGAGACTTTTGTGTTGGTGATCCAGTGCTGGTCAGAGATTATCGATGGGGGGGAAGAGAAGTGGAAAGCTGGTACTGTTTCTTCTCGGTCTGGACCAGTGTCGTACACGGTTCAAGTAGACAATGCACAAAGCTGGAGAAGACATGCAGGTCAAATGTAGTTTAGTAGTTGGGGGTGATATGTGAGTACGTTTGATATTACTTGCGGATGTGCTAGTAAGGGTTGTTACCTAATTGTTATTCTCTTAACATGGGGTTAACTGATTTAAGTGGGGAGGAGATGTAATGTATTTGTGTTGATGTTAAGTTACCTGACGGCCACTAGAGGGCACCACTGTGTTGCATGTTATTATTTTGGAAGTGTGCTGAGTAAAGCCATATATACAACAATGTATCCAGGACTCAGCTTCTTCATATGTATGCCCTGAAACAAAACCAAACAATATGTGTTAGAGCATATGATGCAAACATAACATATAGGCCACGCAAACATAACAATTAGGCCATAATATTTAAACAATATTTGCTTATTTTGTTTAATAATAGTAGAGTTTTTCTGTGTTTATTTTATCATTTTTGTTTTCGATATTATATTTCTGAGCTATTTGTTTAATATTTCACACAGTGTCTTTTTAAGAAAATAGGATGGTAGTGTTTAAAAGATAGTATTTAAGCCTATAGGGGGGTATAACTTCCTTTGTGATCAGCTGTGGAAGCACATGGTTCCACCATGTCTTTTGTTTGCTTCTATTATATCTTTTGGAAACCTGAATGAATCAGTTTGGATTAAGAAACAAGAAGATGCTTGTAGATACTTTACTAACCACAAATAGAAAAGGTTGTAGCACCAAACAGTCGTCCAAAAAATCCAGTAGGTAAATAAAATAATGTGCGTAGATTTAAAATATACAATGATACAAAAATGAAAGAGATCCACACTTTTCCAGATTCACTCAAAGGGGCTTATTTCATTTATTGCTCAGAGGTCACAAAAATGTGCAAAATGTGTAAAAGTGCAGAGCTTTTTCCTCAGTGCCATGCCATTTTTTGTAGATAATTTATTGACACAGATTTTCACCAAATGATCGATGTGGTCCAGGGTCACAAATAAACTGCCTGATTTATCTCAACTGCTCTGTGTACCCATAAATACACATGAACTAGATGAAATGACTAGCAACATGGGCACTATCTTCTCTAATACATTAGAAGCTGCTGCTCCCATCAAATTTTAAAAGGTTTGAGAAAAACGTATTGTGCTATGGTACAACAGTAATACCCATTCTCTCAAGAAAGAAACAACTTGAAGTGCAAATAGAGAAAAACTAGCTTGGAAGTTTTTTAGAAAAACAGTATGTCCAGCTATAGACAGGCTCTAAATGCTGCCAAGGCCAAGCATATCCGCAAACTTATAGAAAATAACCAAAAATATCCAAGGTTCTTATTTAGCACAGTGGCTAGATTAACAAATAACCAGACGCCACCCATTCTAAATATTTCCTCACAGTTTAATAGTAATGACTGTATGAATTTCTTCACTGATAAAATAGATAACTTCAGAAATACAATAACAAATGTAAATTCTACAGCGTCTAATACTTGTCTAATACACCTGGAGAAAAACTGCAGTTCTTTACAACTATAGGACAGGAAGAGCTAAATAAACTTATTACTGTGTCTAAACCAATAACATGCCTATCAGATCCTGTACCCACTAAATAGCCCATTTCAAATCTTCCTTACATGTCTAACATTTTAGAAAAAGTTGTGTTTGCTCAATAGTGCTCCTTCCTGCAAAAAAAAAAAAAAAAAAAAAAAAAAACATAGCACAGAAACTGCACTTGTTAAATCACTAATGACTTGCTACTTGCGTTAGACCAAGGCTGCATCTTATTGCTAGTTTTACTTGATCTTAGTGCTGTGTTCGACACTATAGAACTTGATATACTCATAGATTTGATTACAAAACCTTGTATTCAAGGACAAGCTTTCAGATGATTTAGATCCTACCTGTCTGATCGCTACCACTTTTGTCAGTTCAAATGGGGAGTCATCTCAATTATCTCAGTTATCAAGTATGGAGTGCCACAAGGATCTGTAGGTCCTCTGTTGTTCTCAATATTTATGTTGCCCCTTGGTAATATTACTAGAAAATACAGGATTAGCTTCCATTGTTATGTTAATGATACTTAACTATATATCTCAACAAGACCAGATGAAACTTCTAAATTATCTAAGCTAACAGAGTGTGTTAAAAAAAAAAAAAATAGGATGACCAATAATTAAATTTGGATAGAGACAGAGATATTACTGATTGGGCCAAAAACAGTACACAGAATCTTTTGAATTACTATTTGCAAACTACAATCAAAAATTTGGGTGTTATATTAGACAGCAACTTGTCTTTGGAAAACCCTATTTCCCATGTTACAAAAACAGCATTCTTCCATCTTAAAAACATTGCCAAGCTATGGAACATGTTACCTGCTTCTGATGCAGAAAAGTTAGTTCGTGCATTTATGACCTCTAGACTGGACTATTGTAATGCACTGCTAGGTGGTTGTCCTGTATCTCCAATAAACAAGCTACAGGTAGTCCAAAATGCAGCCGCATTCCTTACCAGGTCAAGAAAATATGATCACATTACCCCAATTTAACAGTCTCTACACTGGCTACTTTCCATAGGTTCGGTATCAGTTACAAAATATTACTACTTACTTATAAGTATTACAAGTCCTGTCTGGTCTGCCCTCCACCAGAGGTCGCCGTTCCATCATACTGACATTCACACAACACAGACTGTTGCTGCACACCCCAGACTATATTTCCCATACTCCACCTCACTGATTGCGTGTTCAGGTATAGCCAATCATGTTCTGTATAAATACTGCTGCATTACCCTTTTGGATTCTGTTTGCCCCTCGACTGAACTTTGGACTGTCTGTTTGGATTACCTGTTGCCTCATCCCTTGGATAATGTACGCTGCTGATATAACTTAATAGTTTAGCTTCTGCGTACCTAACTAGTCTTCTACCATGCTAAAATAGAGACACCAGCCATCATAGTCCAATATTCACCGGGAGCCAGAGCACCTGACATCTTGGCAAATTTAAAAGTGCTGGCTAATGCTAAACGTAGTCAATGTAGTGGAATAAAAATAATAATAAGACTCTTTTCTACTGCACCTTCAAAGGAGGCAAGACAATGTTGTCCAACCCTGCACTGTATTCCTGAGGGAATTTTTTTATATTACTCTGTTTGCTGTGCAATGTCTGTTTGCTTTTCTACAATGTTGCAAGCCCTTTAAATTTGAATGAAGTGTCAGTGTTTTATCGTTCATAAGCTGTAAAAAATAATTCTGAAAGTTATCCCAATGATATTGTTGCCCTGTATCGTTATCGTTATAGTTGTGGTGTGAACTCCGCTATTATCTTAAATTTGAAACGATATTTAGAATGTTATCTTTATAGTTATATTTATTGTTGTCGTTCTTGGTGTGAACAGGCCTTTAGAGTTTGCATTTGACTAACTAGGTCCCAGGTCAGGAAGCAGACAGACTGGCTAAACCAACTGTCTGCTAGCCACCTCACGTCACTGAAATCAGTTAATTCTCAGCACATAGAGAACCTTTCACCTAGATATCATACTACAGAGACTCTGTCTGTTCCCTGATCTAGAAAATACAAAAAACGTCTAAACCAATTAAAGTGTAACGATAAAATTGATGTTCAACAAATAAAAAATGAATATAATACAGAGAAACAAATGATAAAGCTTGGCTTATTGAATATCAGGTCCCTTTCTACAAAATAACTTTTTGTTAATGAGATGATCACTGATCATAACCTAGATGTGCTCTGTTTGACAGAAACCTGGCTAAAACCAGATGATTACATTATTTTAAACAAGTCTGCTACAAAATCAGACATCAGAAGATTACAGAGAACGGTTCGGCCTGCAGAGAAGTGCTCCCTTGCCCACCTGTATACATCCAGAGTGAGGAAAAGAGTTCAGAGCTCCTACAGAGCCCCAAATACCAGGACAACCAGGCACAAGAACAGTTTCTTCTCCCAGGCAATCCACCTTATAAACAGCTAAATGTTCACCCCATTGTGCAATAAAAATATGTGCAATAACCTTATATTTATTTGTTACCACCTCCATTCTAATACATCCCTGCTTCTCTTTCTATTCTATTCCATTCTATCATCTAGCACAAATGTACATACCACTTATTTATTTCTCTGTTTATTTTTCTATATACATTTTGTTTATTTATGTACATGTGTATTTTTTATTCCCATCTTATTTTTATTGTCTGTGTGTTGTTGTTGTCTCTTGGAGGCTAATGACACAAAAACAGATTTCTTGTATGCGCAATAAAGCTCTTTCTGATTCTGAGTCTACCCCCCGAGATTACTGTTATGAGATTACTGTTTCTACAATTTATAGCAATACTTTCAGTGTTTTTCAGGGTTCAAGTATAACTCGTTTGAAGTAATGGTGCTTCATATAACATTATCCAGAGAAACAAGTGTTAATAATAAATCCCCTGTGACATTTGTATTGGCTACTGTATAGGCCTCCAGGGCACCATACAAGATTTTCTTAAAGAATTTTCTGATTTTCTATCTGAATTAGTGATGGCTACAGATAAAATCTTATTACTGGGTAATTTTAACATCCATGTTGATAATGAAAAAGATGCATTGGGATCAGCATTTATAGAGATTCTGCACTCTACTGGGGTTAGACAACACGTGTCAGGACCTACTCATTGTCGAAATCATACCTTAGATTTAATACTGTCACATGGAATTGATGTTAATGGTGTTGAAATTCTGCAGCAAAGTGATGATATCTCGGATCATTATCTAGTCTTGTGTATACTCCAGATAGCTAAAATTGTAAAATCAACTCCTTGTTACAAGTATGGATAGAACCATCAGTTCTACCACAAAAGACTGCTTTGTAACTAATCGGCCTGATTTATTTGAATACCTCAACATATCCAATAACTCAGAAAAACTTTATGATGTAACAGAAACTATGGACTCTCTCTTTTCTAGCACTTTAGATACGGTTGCTCCTTTTACGCTTAAGGAAGATTAAGGAAAACAGTTTCGACACCGTGGTATAATGAGCACACTCCCGCCCTAAAGAGAGCAGCCCAGAAAATGGAGCATTATTCAATACAGTGGCTAAATTAGTGAAAAATTAAGCACCAATAGGTGTTGACTTTTCCCAACAGCACAGCAGTAATGACTTTATGATCCAATTTACTTCCAAGTTTGATACTATTAGAGATAAAATTGTAATCATGCAGCCGTCAGATACAGTATCACATCAGATATAGATCTCCTGAGGAACAGTTCCACTCATTCTCTACTATAGTAGAGGAAGAATTGTATAAACTTGTTAAATCATCTAAACCAGGGATAGGCAGCATCTGTATCCTGCAGAGTTTAGCTCCAACCCTGAAAAATAACCTCACCTGCTGTAGCCCTAGCAATCCTGAAGACCATAATTAGCTTGTTCAGATGTGTTTGATTAGAGTTGGAAATAAACTCTGCAGGTCATCGGCACTCCATGACCGATGTTGCCTATCCCTGATCTAAACCAGCAACATGTATGTTGCTAAAAGAGGTGCTTCCAGAAGTCATAGATCCTCTTCTGAATATTATCAATTATCATTATCATTAGGATATGTCCCCAAAACCCAAACTGGCTGTTATTAAGCCTCTCATTAAAAAAAATAAAAAATAAAATGTTGAGCTTAAGTGCGCAGCTCGACATCAAACGGCCATGAAGAACAGACGATGCTCAGAGTCTATTCACTTCTTTCAACATGCTCACTTTATTCAGCATGAACTTCTCTATACAAAAATCAACGTGAGCTCATTACAATGCAGGGACGTAAAACGTAAGAACATACGTCATCAATCACGTACCATAATACCTTCAAATAAAACAATAGGTAGTTTGACTGGTACCGTAATGCAATGTATAAGAGTGTAATGCTTAACACCCCCACTCGCTCTTAGCTCATTGTATTACCAAAAGAATAACAAAAAGAAAACTTTTCTTTTAAATAAATTGTATAAACACACTCTTAAGTGCCAAACATGTCTCGAGCAAATCTCTTTAGCTTTTGCCTAGTGGCTGGCTTTGTCATAATGTCAGCAACCATTTTCTCAGTGGGACAATATTCCAAAATTACCTTGCCATCATTTACAGTTTCCCTTATAAAATGGTACTTTGGTTGTCTTCGTACACCTTTGTTTGTGCATATTGGTATGAGTCCATACCTTTGAGTAACTGTTCTAAGTAGATACATTCCTGCATGGCTGATGCTAAGGAGATGTATTCTGCTTCGCAAGTTGACAATGCCACCGTTGATTGTTTTCGGGTTTTCCATGAAATCAAAGAACTTCCCTCACTCAGATTAACACAGTATCCTGAAATACTACGTCTGTCTTTTGTATCTGATGCCCAGTCAGCATCACTGTATACACTTAGACCTAGTTTCTCTGTATTATTTTTCTTGAAGCATAATCCCTGTTCTGCTGTACCTTTAAGGTATCTGAATACATGTTTTACAGTATTCCAGTGTTGTTCTGTTGGTTCAGCAAAGTGCTGAGACAGTTTACTCACGACAAAACTTAAATCTGGCCGTGTGCACGTGGACAAGTAGATTAAACTTCCCACTGCCTCCCTGAACTTCCTCGGCTCATTCAATTTTTCAGCATTTTCTGTATAATCAAGTTTTAGTTCACATGGAGTTTCTCTTGACTTACAGTTTTGCATATCAAATCGATCAAGTATTTTTCTCACATATCTCTCTTGTGTCATTTTGACTAGACCCTCAACTTGTTCAAAATCTATACCCAGGAAATAGTTCAACCTTCCCATGTCTTTCATTTTGAACCTTTCAGTGAGCATTACCTTCACACTCTCTAGAACGCCTTCACTGTTAGCTGCTATGATTAGGTCATCAACCCATGCTATCAGGATTACTTTTTCATCATGTTTTTCTTTTGTATAGACACAGTTATCAGATGGATTTTGCATAAAACCATTTTCGGTCAAACATGTATGTAAAACAGCATTCCAATTCCTGCCAGATTGTTTTAGGCCATAGAGAGATTTCTCTAACTTGCATACTAGCATTTCACCTGTTTCAGATTTTTGCTCATAACCTTCTGGTTGTTCCACATAAACCTCGTGGTCAATTGGTGCATGCAAATAAGCTGTCTCAACGTCCATCTGTTGCAAGATCAGATTTTCTTGCACTGCCTTCTGCATAACCACTCTCACACTTGTCAGATCAGCTGTGGGTGAGAATGTCTCATCATAGTCAGTCCCCAGTCTTTGACTGTAGCCTTTTGCAACGAACCTTGCCTTGTATTTCTCAGATCCATCAATGTCTCTTTTAAGTGTGTAAACCCATCTGCCTCCAACTGGTTGTTTTTCTTGTGGCAATTTAGTGAGTGTGAAGGTCTTGTTTTCCTCCAGTGACTGCATTTCTTTGTCCATGGCATTTTTCCATTGCTTTGATTTTGTTGATGATATGGCTTCTTGGTAGGTTTGTGGTATATCACACACTGCTTTATAGCAAAAGTCTATGCATGTTTGAAGTTTGTCCGTCATATTCTCAGTCTCAAAATCCTGTAGATGAGCTGGCATTCTCCGAGCTCTTGGTGGGTTCTTTCTTATTATAGTTTCAGCAGCTGTACCTGGCTGTACTGATCCAGTCTGTTCAGGTAAAGTCTCAGAAACTTCACTCGGAATGCCTTGGCTCGCTGCGTCTTTCACATTTTCACCAACATTTTCCTCACTGTTAGTGATCTTAGGATTTATATCCTCATACTCTGTGTTTGTTTTGGATGTTTGCATTTCTCTTTCTTTGGTTATCTTGTCTGTGAACTTCACCAATCTGTGCTTTTGGACTTTTCCTGCGTTAGGATAGTACACTAGATAAGCTGGACTGTTTTTGTCCTAGCCAATGAAAACACCCTGCTCACATCTAGAGTCAAATTTGCCTTTCTCTTGTTTGTAAGCAAAGCATATTGATCCAAATTTCTGCATTTTGGAAACATCTGGCTTTCTACCTGTGAATAACTCATATGGCGTCTTCTTTGTACGTCTACAGTAGCACCTGTTTTGCACATAAGCTGATGTCTGCATAGCATAGTTCCACAATTTGTCTGGTAATTTGCTTTCTATCAGTAAGCACCTGCTCATGTCATAGAGCGTTCTCCAACCTCTCTCTGCTGTGCCATTCTGGTGAGGTGAGTATGGTGCAGATGTTTCGTGTCTGATCTTACCCTGTGTCAACAGTGTCTGAAAGTCTCGACTCATAAATTCAGTGCCATTATCTGAACGGATGCACTTGACTTCTCCATAAGGTGCTATATCTGCCAAAAACTTTTCTGTGGCCTGTACTGTATCTGCCTTAGACTTCAGAAAATACA
This sequence comes from Cirrhinus molitorella, assembly GCA_033026305.1. NCBI lineage: Eukaryota > Metazoa > Chordata > Actinopteri > Cypriniformes > Cyprinidae > Cirrhinus > Cirrhinus molitorella. The sequence continues at coordinate 6,881,547 of CM065126.1, read as the reverse complement.
CTAACATAGTACCTGAGTAGTCGTCTGTAAAAGACTGTGCATATCTGTATCCTTCTTTGCTCTGTGTTGGCATAGGGCCGGCCAAATCAGTGTGAATTAGCTCTAAAGGTTTCTCTGCCTTTCTGTCTGGCTCTCTGCTTCTTGTCTGAGTGAATTTTCCTTTTGTACACACTTCACATAACTGATTCTGTCTGACCATGCCTCCTTTTATCTCCATGCCTCTAACCACACATTGTAACTTTTGAACATCCTCGTAGTTACAATGACCCAAAATTTCATGCCACGTTTGTAAATCATGGCACACCTTGCAGTGGTCAACACTCTCCACAACAGTTGGCAAGTAATACAGATTTCCACTCTCATGGATGTCGAACCTGCTGCCATCTCTGGTGACCATGTGACTGTTTCCTCTTTTGAAGGTAATTGTTGCTCCTCTTGCTACTGAGAAAATGTCATGTGGGTAGGAAGGCATGTATAGTGCGTCTCTTAACTGCGCTCTGTGACGTCGTCCAGTGTCATCTAGCAAATAAATCACAGCAGTTCCTCTTTGTTGTGCCATTCCACTGCACTTTGTCCCGTCAGCTAGTTCCACTGAATGAGTCTCAGGCTGAAATGAGCTGTCAACGTTTTTGAACGCTTTGATGTCACTCACAATGTGGGATGTTGCTCCGGCGTCTACCATGATGCCTTTCTTCTTTATGTTATCTGTGGGGCTTCCACATCCTGAGTGTTGGGCTTTGAAGAGGTGGTCTTGGTCACTGTCTTGTTCATCAGCAACTTTCCTGGCACCATCTTGGTCACCCTTTTTCTTGCATAGAAATTCTGCATGTGTGTTATTTTTACAATTGTTGCACCACACCCTTTTGAAACATTTTCTTGCTTTGTGTCCTTTTAATCCACATTTGTAACATGTCACATTTGCATCTTCGTCTTTTCTGTCCTTACCGTATGACTTAGAAAAAGTTTCGTCCTTGTCTTGTGTGTGCCTTCACATTATCTGTGGTTTCTGTTCTTTTCATTTTCTCCGCCTCCTCGTAAATCCGGAGTCTTCTTTTGAAGTCTGTGAACGTAACGTTATCCTCATTCTGCGTGATGTGGACGGCTAGCGGCTTGAAAGAGTCTGGTAGCCCACGGAGAATCATAGCAATGGTCAGCCTGTCACTCATGGTTTCTCCCGCATCTCTTAGGGCTGTGATGATGTTCTCCGCTCTTATTAAGTAATCGGTGACACTCTCGTTATCAGTCATGCGTATTTGAGTTAACGACGTGTACATGTTTATTATCCGGGGCTTACTTTTCCCCGAATAATGCTCTTTCATTATTCTTAGGGCCGCTTCATGCCTAATCAGCGATAGGCTTTTATCATCTATCAGTCTTATCAGTTCAGCATAACAATCAGCATTCTTTCGCCTGTCTTCGGCTAGTTGTTCAGCGTTAGCGTCAGTGGGCTCATTCAAAACAGTCTCTTTTAGCTTTAGAGTATGCAGATAGCCTAGAAATCTTGTTTCCCAAAGATCATATTTATCGTCGGATCCGTCAAACAAAAGCTGCGGTACCTGTATTCCAGCCGCTCTGCTTGCCATTTTGTAGAGTCGCCGACTTTTTGCTTCTTTTAAGCAAGGTTATTAACTTTTCTGAATAACGCGTAATACCTCACGTTTAACTTTTTCAAAATGCCCACTTGTTTCCGTGACTGGGCCCATAACCTGTTGAGCTTAAGTGCGCAGCTCGACATCAAACGGCCATGAATAACAGACGATGCTCAGAGTCTATTCACCTCTTTCAACATGCTCACTTTATTCAGCATGAACTTCTCTATACAAAAATCAACATGAGCTCATTACAATGCAGGGACGTAAAACGTAAGAACATACGTCATCAATCACGTACCATAATACCTTCAAATAAAACAATAGGTAGTTTGACTGGTACCGTAATGCAATGTATAAGAGTGTAATGCTTAACATAAAATAAAACAGAACTAGACCCCAACGACTTAATTAATTAGAGACCAAAATCTCCCTTAAGGTACTAGAAAAGGTAGTATCCTCACAATTATGTTCCTTCTTACAGAAAAATAAGGATTTCCAGTCAGGATTTAGACTTGAAAATGATGTTGGCATTAGTGGAAGTGCATTAGCATGGTTCAAATAATACTTATCTGACCACCATCAATTTGTGGCAGTGAATCATATTGATCACAAGTGCAGTATGGAGTACTTCAAGGCTCAGTACTAGGGTCATTACTTTTTACGCTTTACATGTTACCCCTGGGAGATATCATCAGGAAAAAATGTGTTAGCTTTCACTGTTATGCTGATGATACTCAGCTCTATATTTCTTTGCGGACTGGTGAACATACCAATTTGAAAAACTAATGGAATGCATAGTTGATATAAAAAATTGGATGATGAACAATTTCTTACTGCTAAATTCTGATAAAACAGAAGTGTTAATTCTTGGACCTAAAACCTCGGCATGTAGTAATCTAAAATACTGTCTAATACTTGATGGCTGCTCTGTCAATTGTTCGTCATCAGTTAGGAACCTAATTTGATAGCAATCTTTCCTTCGAAAGCCACATTTCTAGCAATTGCAAAACCACATTTTTCCATCTCAAAAATATGTTGAAATTACAACCTATGCTCTCAATGTCAAATGCAGAAATGTTAATTCATGACCTCAAGGATAGATTATGCAGCAGCTAGAGTTCTTACTAGAACTAGGAAGTATGACCATATTAGCCTGGTTCTGTCAACACTGCACTAACTGCCTATTAAACATCGTATAGATTTTAAAATCTTGCTAATTACTTATAAAGCCCTCAGTGGCTTAGCTCCTCATTACTTGAGCGAGCTCTTATCACATTATAGTCCCTCACGTTTGCTGCATTCTCAAAACTCAGGCAATTTGATTATACCTAGAATATCAAAATCAACTGCGGGATGCAGATCATTTTCTTATTTAGCATTCAAACTCTGAAACAATCTACCTAACTGTCACGAATTGTGCTGTCATAGCTCCCTCTTTCCTCCTCTAGAGGGAGCCTTCATCTCATCATGGACAATTAATTCACTACATTTCCCATAACCCCCTCTTATGAACTAAAGACTTTTTAACCTTTTTTTAACCTTTACTTTAACCTAACTTTATCTTTTTAACCTAGTTTACGCATAAAAAATTTAAACATTTCTATAATTTGTTGAAGGATTGTTAGGCTGCATTATTTAGGTCAACTGAAACCAGGAACACTTCCCATAACACCTGGTGTACCCGATACATCTACGCTAATATTTGTCTCATTTTTATTCCGAGGTCACCGTAGCCACTAGATTCAGTCCATATCGAAATCAGATAGTCACTGCAGTTCCCCAGATCCACTTCGTATCCAGCCCAGATGGTGGATCAGCACCTTGAGACGACCTCTACAGCCCTGAATATCAGCAGAGACCACATCAGAAGACATCATCACCTAGACGGCCATCGGCACAGGACTATGGGAACCTGGTGAGTCCTCTGCATCTGACTTGCTGCAACATGGAACAACTGCTGGTTGTCAGGCGACTGGAGATTCTGTGTTGACTATCGAGCTCTGAATAACGTCACGGTTCGAGATAGTCACCCTATGCCTCGAGTTGATGATTCATTGGATTTTTTGTCAAGGGGAAAGTTCATCAGCACAATCGATCTAGCCAGGGGTTATTGGCAAGTGGGTGTTGAAGAGAGCTCACGTCCCAAGACAGCTTTCACCTCCCATTGTGGCCTTTTCCAGTTCAGAGTCATGCCGTTCGGCTTATGCAATGCGCCGGCTGTCTTTCAACGGCTCATGAATGCTGTTTTGGCTGGGCTGATATACAAGAGCTGTGCCGTATATCTAGACGACATAGTGGTTGTGTCCCTTACATTCGAACAGCACTTGATTGACCTACGGGAAGTGTTTAGCTGTTTACAGTCTGCTGGCCTGACTGTGAAGCTGGGCAAGTGTCAGTTTTGCCGGGAGGAATTTAAATTCCTGGGATACAAAGTGACACCTGGTGGCATCTTACCTGATGTTGGCAAAGTACGAGCAGTGTCTGAGTTTCCGGTCCCAAAGAGTGTTAAACGGGTGAGACAATTTTTGGGGCTGAGCAGCTATTATCGCAGGTTCATTCAGAATTACGCAAAGCTTACGGAACCTTTGTGTGCACTGACATGAGATGCAACGCCCTTTGTGTGGGATGATTCTTTTCAAAAAGCGATGGATGATTTAAAGTTGCGTTTGACATGGAGCTCCTAGGCACCTTATTTCTGATAGAGGGGCCCCATTTGCAAGTACGTTGTTCAATAAAGTGGTTGAAATTGTGGGGTCTGATCATAGGCTTACTACGGCTTACCACCCCCACTACTGCCATCAGAGCCTACGTGGGTGATAAGCATACGTCTTGGGACAAATATATCCCACAGATTTGTTTTGCTTTGAGGACAGCACCCCATGAAAGCACGGGTTTTAGCCCAGCATGAATGCTTTTGGCCGTGAATTGGCAACTCCACTGGATAACCTCATTCAGCTGCCTTCTGATTATTTGGATGATCCCTTGCTTAATCGACCTGATGTTCTTCAAAATACATTATCCATGACTCATGATCATGCTAGGGGAGTCCTGGAAGCTAGCCATCAGAAACAGAAGCGTTATATGCCCCTGGAGACTTAGTGTGCTTGCGGCTAAGTTGGCGCCTCTATATGCACGCCCTTATCAAATCATACAACGGCTATCTGAGGTAAATTATAGGCTGGCTAGTGTTGATGGCACTCAAGATTTAGGGGTGGTGCATGTTGTGAATCTACAACCCTTTCACACTTGGCAAACAGTTGAGACGCGTACCACACAAGTCCCTGTACAGAGTGTTTCTGATGCTGGTGATTCCAGTCTGGGTGTTCAGGAAATGATGGGTAGATGTAATGGTCTGGGTGTGTGCCCCTTTAAGACTTGGGGCTTCCCTGTGGTATGTCTCTGCACTCCTGCAGATGTGCGTTTTCTATATCGTTCTGTTGATTTTCCTTTTAATAAACCTGCTTGTTGATGGTGACCTGCTTTGTGTGTTAATCCAGTGACGCGAAATAGGTTACAAGAGCACAAGCAGATTTTCTTTAAAACGTTTCATGAAATATTGAAGCTAGTATTTTTTTTTAAGGACACACATAAACCCTGCATTTAAAACAAAAGTGTATAATCTGACATTTATAGGTACACTATGTAACTTTTGGTACCCTAGTGGTTAATAAACAAAACTGCACCCCTTGTGGAAGAACACTGCTACTTCTCTTTGTTTATGTGTAAGACAAGTCACACAGAGATTATTAGGTTATTAGCTCTTTTCCACTTTCTTTTATAGTTATTTTTACATTTATTGCTTTTAGATTTATTATAAATTAGAGAATTTGTGAATGCATATTCATCAGAATTCAGTATTTGAGCATGCACACTGAACAACTCTTCGAGTTCTTCGAGGTGATGAATAAAAGCACCTCTGATTAGAAATTGCATTCACAAGTTCAACAGAAACGTGTGTGATTGGTTATAATGCTCAATGCTGCAGACAACACTCAAAAACGGATTTGATGCAGTGTAATTAAGCAATCTACTATAAATGAAATGCTGTGTTCGACACTTTTCATTAATTTCATTTGACAGTCAATCTAGCTACTATTACTTAGGTCAGTGGTTCTCAATTCTAGTCCTAGGGGTCCCATGTTCTGCACATTTTGCAAGTCTCCCTTACTTATCATCAGTTCATTAGTTCAGTTCATGGATGTCTCTCCTAATGAGCTGATGATCTCAATCAGGTGTGTTAAATAAGGGAGACATGCAAAATTTTTAGGGGCCCCCAGGACCAGGATTGAGAACCACTGGCTTAATTGAAATCGAATGTACCTGTGGAATTGATCCTCATCGCAGGCCAACAGTAGAATTTGCATATTTGGCTTCAATTAACTATAGATCTTTACATTCTCACTGTTCTTAAATTAACCTGGTATGAATGAGAAACTGCTTCAGATGATTCAGTATGAAGGCTTGTTTGTTTAAGGCCATGAACAAAATCGACCCAAAAGAGTGATTCATTTGCAAATAGGGCATCATTCATGCCCAGATAGACATCACGCCTGGAATAAACTGAGCGTTTCTTAAAATGTATAGCATAACAATTGCATAAAGAAAGGAACAAGAGGAACTGTAGTGAAGTAAAATTGCGTTTTATTATTATTATTATTATTATTATTATTATTATTATAAATGTACTTAAGTTAAAGTAAAAGTCTTTACATCTACTCTTAAAAGTACAATTTCTCCAGTTTCTCCATTTGCTCAAGTAAATGTAATGGAGTAAATGTACTCTGTAACTACCCACCTCTGTTAGCCAGGCAATATTTTTTTTTACATTTACTTACACAGGAGAAACTTCTTGGACTCCATCTGTTTGAAGGACTTTTCCCATTCATGCCCTTCCAGTTGATCTTCCTCCCAACATCATCATGAAACATGTGAGAAAGGATGTTCCATGTGACACGTTTTGTGTCATGGCCCCCAGTAGTTGCCAGGGAGGAAATTTAAAATGTAAAAAAAATGTAAATTTCTTATAATTAACAGAAGGAAATAAATGTCCAGTGTTAGTTAATTTTTTTCTTCTAAATACCTTGATGACCCTGTTTCCCCTGTGCTATGTATTTAATGTTTAGTATATATAGATCTAGGCATTTTTATGAAAACTACACTCAAACATACATCTAGTACGATTTCCCCAAATTATCTGGTAGTATAAGGCCATTGTGCCAAAGTTAGGGTTTGGTTTCTATGTCACTACACCTTTAAATCTAGACCCATACTGGGCCCATTCTGGCTTTTTGTGGGCACAGTGGGCTAAGGCCAGCCCACACCAAACTTAAACAGGCCCAGTGTGAGCTTGCCCAGGAGAGGCCACCAAATTGGGCTCGCCACAGGCTCTGTGAGCAGCCCACACTAGTGGACTGTCCACATTAATCCCATGATGGCCCAGCCCATTTGGGCCCAGAGCAACTTTTGTATCTTTTGGGCCCATGCAGGTTTTGTGTAGGCAGCCCTGTAATGCAACTAGGAGAATACTAACAGCATTGACTGGCTGTTCTTTAGCCACTCAACTGAACTGGAATGGCTCAAACCAAAAGAGATCTTTTCACAACCTGTTGTTTAATATAGGCCAGGGATCTACAAATCTGGCTCACAAGATTTACTTTACTACTTTTCTTACTTTTTTTTTAGTTCTAACCTTAATCAAACACACCTGAGCATGCTAATCAATGTCTTCAGGACCATTAGAAAATCACAGGTAGGTGATTGGAGCTGAACTCTGCAGGAAATTAGATCTCACAAGCCACATTTGAAGTGTAACAGACATGAGCCTGTTAATAAGAAATTTGTTTTCTTCCTTAGGTGTGTTTGATCAGTGTTGGAAATAAACTCTGCAGGATGGTAGATCTCCAGGAACAGGGTTGGGCTCCACCGACAATACAGACAATAGTTATGTGGTTACTGCATCCATTTCAGATGTATATTAACTGTTTTCAAAGGTTTAAGTTATAGTAGCTGAAAAGTATTTAAAGTGAAACAGATTTATTGTTGTAGTAGATTAATAGTGCAGGGCCTGTGTGGCCCTAGTGAGGGCTTCCTGGGGGCTAAGTGAGGGCTGCCGGTGCAGGGCCAGCGCTAATGGGCCAACGCGTTGCCATTGAGCAAATTCTCATGAGCCCAGCGCTGACAGCCCACTAGGGGCCCTTAGGCTAGCCCTAAGTGGGCCTGTAAAAGGCCAGTGCAGGCGTTTTTGCAGGGTATGTAGGGGATCATCATTTGCACTACACTAAGTGATGGGTGATACTGTAGCTATAGCTATTATAACCTAAAACTGCTCAGTTTACAGCATTTAACAGCAAGTTATTTATTATAGTCATAACATTATGACTTTCTGATTGGCTGGAAGACCATTAAAACATGCTGAAAAAAATATTTTAACAATTAACGCAGCATGTGTTTTTTCACTCCCGTGATTAACCTTCAAATGTAAAAAAAGATCACAATTTTAACAGTATAACACTGTGAAAATGCTAAAATGTAATGCAAACTTACACTGTAATTTAAAAAAAAAAAAAAAAAAACCTCAACTCACTCAACTTCACTTGATTATTGGAGGGATTTTTAAGCCACTCTTCAAAATTCTCCAATTCCTCCACTGATCTCAATGGAAACTTTACTGGGTTGTCAGGCATTTCCAAGTCTTGGCCTGCAGGGTTGAACTTGCTGGTCAAATAATATATATATATAACTTTTTAAATATATAACATTTATTTGCAACAGTTTTGTTAACAAAAATAAAATTATATTTATGTCATTAAAACAGCAATGCGCTGCATTGTCACAGGAGCACGCCAGCTGAAGATAATGAGTAAATTATGACGTTCCCTTTACCAAGTGCATTCCAAACGTCTACACAATGAGACGTGCCCTGCTCACTTTACAGTCTAACCTCCAAGGGCTCTGCCCTTAGAAGGGAGTAGGGCATAAGAATGATCCTTTCCATTTGGAATTTACACCCTGAACCGTTCAGTATGAATACACATACCGGTACACCCCTAGAATATATGAATAAATTCAATTCAGCAACACATTAAGGCACATTTCACACTTGCAGAAGCTCAAACATTCTGCATAACACAGAGTGAACCTCATTGGTTCTTGCACGTCAAAAGAACGGCATGAGCTTCCATTTACCACAACTGATATGCAAGTTGATGAATGTTTACATGTGAATAAATGCATAAATTCAATCTCTTACATAAAGCAACAGTCTCTTCTGAAAATGTGGACAAAACCTCTCAACATAGATAAATCTGAGCAAAATAATTGTGATTATCGTTTTAACCATTAAACAGCGTGACATAAATTTTCATTGTTTCAATTTTCATTGACTGAAAACATTCAAATACCCAGATATTTAGTTGTCTAAAAAAATTACTGAACAAAAACAGGACAGGTTTGACCAAATATGATAAAAGCAAAAAAGTAAATCTAACTCAGGACTAAGACTACATGAAGAAATAGCTGACGAAATGAACACAATTTAAGTCTTACATCCGATTAGGTATTGCTTAGCAGGATATACTCTCTGAACCACATCTTTCCCCCTGCCAGGTGGGTCTGTAGACCTGGCTTGTAGAAGGGGTTTGCTCTTCTGCTGGTAAAGTGGGTGGAGGAGGAGCAGCTATGCCACTATTTGGCATAAAAGGTGGTGGTGGGATTACAGGAGAAGGTGGTTTGTTTAAGATTTTGGTTGGACCCCTGGGTCTCTTGTTATGATGGCCTTCCTCCTCACTCTTATCATCTGAGTCTCCAAAGAAATGACTATAAAGTGGGTTGAAAAATGACATAACATTAAATTAGACAAAATTTAGAGGCCAAAAAGTTAATGTAGAATATAAAGGAAAATATTCATATGCTTTGGCCTCCTTTTTGGTCGATTCTTCACCTGTTCTTCTTCAGACTGTAGATCTGATGTGTTAGAGTCTTTGAGCCTCAAAGTAGTCATCTAAATGAATGTTAATATTGTTTATGTTAAAATGTTTTATATTAACAGAGCAAAAAAGAACAGAACTGTATGAAACTGATTAAATTTTTTATTTTTTTTTCAATTACATATTTTGATATTTGCTTACAATAGCCATTTTGATTATTTCCTAATAAAATTAGCAAACCACATGATTTAATAACTCTGACATCATGTTTTCCAAAGTTTTTTTACTGCCCTGTTCACTCTTTCATAATTGCGGTAGTTTGGCCAATGGACAACCCCATCACTGCACCAGTTTTGTGGCACCACTGCAACAGATTTGTTGATCAGGAACTCGATTAAGTGGAACATCCTTAACTGAGAAAGATTGAAACAAATGGCACAACCAAAATATAACTTTCTGTTTGAAGAAGTTGTAAAGCAATTGTTAGTATTACTATATAATACATTATATAGTCATTATTAATCAGTTATTGCTGTGGTACATGCAAGTGTTGTAAAGTTAACATTTTTTCATGAGAAATGTGTAGAAATACAAATAGTGTGCAAAATTATTAACAACGTGAGGGTGAGTAAGTGATAACTGTAACAATGACGAAGACAGGTGGATCCAAATGCAAAGCTTTAATGACGGAAATCGTAGTCGTACAAACAGGGGTCAGACAGAAACAAACATGTTTCCAATGACAAGCACGTTATCTCTGGTTGAAACTTTAACAGTCCATTTGTCACAGGCCATCTCACCATACTGTGCTTTTACTGACATTCCATCTACAAGTGGCCCAACAAAGTGCTGCTTTTTAAAAGAGGCACCATTTAAAGGAGTGTCAGTTATTCTCATCTCTGACAACTGACACATAATTTGGGCAAGGGGAAAAGCCTTTTTATAAATATAAAAAATGTATACATTAAATATATTTATATTTATTAATATAAATAAATATATACATTTTGTTTAGGCACACACAGACATCAAGAACCAGCGTATGAATCTCAACAATGGTGACAAATAGCATATTCAGAAAGACAGATCAACTCTGAACATCGCAAATAGAAAGACAATTCAGCTCATAATTTATTCATGTGGCAATGCATGATGGGAACCATGGATGAGTTTTGATTGGCTACAACATGCTGATTTGATGATCACCGTTGTTGAGATTCATACACTGGTTCTTGATGTCTGTGTGTGCCTAAACTATATGATTTTTTTTTTTAACATCAGAACTGCCTGAAAGAAATCTTTTCAAAATGTATAGAAATTTCAGAATCAATTGCCGTTGATTTACAAGGCTGTTATAGTCGGTAAAGGAAAATTAACTCAGAGATTAGACTCTAGGTGAAATAATGATTATGTTAAAACATAATCGTGAACACCTGATAATTGCTACTCCTGGCTTGTCTGTCTTTTAACAGATACAGCAGCCAAACAAAATTTAACATTAAAGATATGTGTTAAGATCCTAACTAAAGCAATCACTGACCACTGTCATGGTAACCAAAAAATTTAATTGTCTTCTTCAGTGATTCTGTTTGATCTTTTGAACAAGATGGCTATGTGTAAATAGCGCCACCGTCTGTTCCGGAGTGCCCCACTCAAAATTAACAATTGAAATCTAGTTGGAATGACCTTTTTTTTTTTTTTTTTTAGCTGTTTAGATTAAATTAATTTATGTTCATATAACAAGATGACAATAAATTATTTCAAACTGGTTAGGTTTTGTTGGAAAAACACAATTCAGTTAGATGGAAAAGTTTAACATTTAGTTACGTTCCTTCAACAACTTTTTTTTTTTGAGTGTATGTTCATAACAGAAACATAAATGAATTGTGTTGAATAAACATGATTCATTTTTGTAATTTCAAAGACCTGTTATGAGCATTTTTTCAGTGATAGGGGAATGCAGAAAATGCTTCAAGACAACCATGTCGCTGTATGTCATCTGCCAGATGGACCAAAGCATCTTTGCCATATATTTCACCAAAATGAGAAACAGTAGATCTAAGCAAAGTTTGAGCATACTGTGTGTGGCAGGATAGTCTAGGACTTACTAAAATTTCAATACCAGAAAAGAGTAGCATGAAATTGCTGTACATATTTCGATCCAGAAAGGTACTTAACACTACAGGTCCTGTCCCAGCCAACATTGCAGTGTGGGGCCAATGTGGGCCCCATATGGGCTTGAAGCATGGGCCCTACATGGGTTTGTCCATGGGTTCCATGTGGGCCCAATCTAAAGTAGCCCATATGAATCTCACGTATAATCTGATTGGAACTAATGTGGGACCCAACTGGGCAACATGCATATGCATGTTGCCCAGTTGGGTCCCACATTAGTATAATCTCACGTATAATCTGATTGGAACTAATGTGGGAACTAATGTGGGACCCAACTGGGCAACATGCATATGCATGTTGCCCAGTTGGGTCCCACATTAGTTCCAATCAGATTATACGTGAGATTCATATGGGCTACTTTAGATTGGGCCCACATGGAACCCATGGACAAACCCATGTAGGGCCCATGCTTCAAGCCCATATGGGGCCCACATTGGCCCCACACTGCAATGTTGGCTGGGGTGTACAGCAGAAATTGCCTCAATTCAATTCCAGTGATCTAATCCCTCAGCGATCGGGGCTTTCAGCAAAATCCACAGTTTCTACCAGTTTAGCAGACATAATTTCCTCTATGTTTGCAGGTACTCTGAAATTCAGAGGACCCCTGAGCCAAATGTTCAATAAGCACCTAACCACACCTAAACAAACCAAATGTATATTTACATTTACATTTAGTCATTTAGCAGACGCTTTTATCCAAAGCGACTTACAATAGAAGCAATCAGAGCAACAAGAGAGCGACAGTGTATAAGTGCTGTGGCAAATTTCAGTTAGATAAACACGATAAGTCTTGCAAGGATTTTTTTTTTTTTTTTTTTATAAATATAGAAAACTGAAAAGAGTAGGAAAGAGCTAGTGTCAATTGGTCAAGTTCTGCCGAAAAAGATGGGTTTTCAGACGTTTTTTGAAGATGGCCAATGACTCAGCTGATCGAATTGAGATGGGTAGGTCATTCCACCAGCTGGGAACAGTCCACAAAAAGGTACGTGAAAGTGATTTTGAGCCTCTTTGGGATGGCACCACAAGGCGTCGTTCATTTGCAGAACGCAAGCTTCTGGAGGGGACATAAGGTTGGATTAGACAGTTTAGGTATTCTGGTGCAGTGCCAGTGGTTGTCTTGTAGGCAAGCACCAGTACCTTGAATTTGATGCGAGCAGCTACTGGCAGCCAATGCAGTCTGATGAAGAGAGGTGTGACATGGGCTTTCTTCGGCTCATTAAAGACCACTCTTGCTGCTGCATTCTGAATCAACTGCAAAGGCTTGGAAGTGCATGCAGGAAGGCCTGCCAAGAGTGCATTACAATAGTCCAGTCTGGAGAGGACAAGAGCTTGGACAAGAAGTTGTGTAGCCTGCTCTGATAGGAAGGATCTGATCTTCCTAATGTTGTACAAGGCAAATCTGCAGGATCGAGCTGTAGCAGCAATATGGTCTGTGAAGGTTAACTGGTTGTCCATCACAACTCCAAGATTCCTGGCTGTCCTAGAGGAAGTTATGGTTGATGAATTTAGCTGTATAGAGAAGTTGTGATGAAGCGCAGGGTTGGCTGAGATCACAATCAGTTCAGTCTTAGCAAGGTTGAGCTGAAGATGGTGTTCTTTCATCCAGCCAGAGATGTCGGTCAGACAAGCTGCGATGCGGGCAGGAACCGTGGGGTCATCTGGATGGAAGGAGAAGTAGAGTTGCGTGTCATCAGCATAGCAGTGATAGGAAAAAGCATGCTTCCGAATGACAGAACCTAACGATGACATGTAGATGGAGAAGAGCAGTGGTCCAAGCACTGAGCCTTGAGGAACTCCAGTAGCAAGATGTTGTGACTCAGAAACTTCACTCCTCCAAGCCACCTTGAAGGACCTACCTGAGAGGTAAGACTTGAACCATTGGAGTGCGGTTCCTGAGATGCCCATCTTCATGAGGGTGGACAGGAGGATCTGGTGGTTGACTGTGTCAAATGCAGCAGACAGATCCAGTAAAATGAGTACTGAGGATTTGGATGCTGCTCTTGCCAATCTTAGGGCTTCAGTGACTGAGAGCAGGGCAGTCTCAGTTGAGTGGCCACTTTTGAAGCCAGACTGGTTTATGTCCAGGAGATGGTTCTGTGCAAGAAAGATAGAGAGTTGGTTGTATACTACTCGCTCAAGTGTCTTAGCGATGAATGGGAGAAGGGATACTGGTCTGTAGTTTTCTAAAAGTGCTGGATTTAGAGTGGGTTTCTTAAGCAGTGGTATGACCCGAGCCTGCTTAAATGCTGTAGGAAATGTGCCAGTGTGGAGCGAGGTGTTTATGATGTGAGTAAGTGCTGGTATAACAGAGGTAGAAATGGCTTGGAGAATGTGAGTGGGGATAGGATCAAGCGGACAGGTAGTAGGATGATTGGAAATAATAAGTTTGGAGACGTCAGTCTCCATGAGTGGAGAGAAAGAGGAGAGAGTGTGAGTATTTGATGTTGTGAAATTTGTATCAGTATGTGGTGTGGAAAATTGGTCGCTAATTGTTCTTGTCATATTAATGAAAAATGTTGCAAAGTCATCAGCTGTAAGAGTTGATGTAGGAAGGGGAGGAGGAGGACAAAGGAGAGAAGAGAATGTTTTAAAAAGTGTGCGTGAATCGGGACAATTATTAATTTTGTTGTGGTAGTATGTTGATTTAGCAGTGGAGACATCTGCAGAGAATGAAGAGAGAAGTGACTGATACGCACTAAGGTCATTAGGGTTGTGTGATTTGCGCCACTTCCGCTCTGCAGCCCTGAGTCTAGAACGATGTTCACGGAGAACATCGGACAGCCAGGGAGCAGCGGGTGTGGTGCGTGCTGGTCTGGATAAGAGAGGGCAGAAGTTGTCTAGACAGGCTGATAAAGTGGAGCAAAGAGTGTCAGTAGCAGTGTTAGTGTCCAGTGCTGAGAAGTGAGAGGGTGGAGGAAGTGCGGATGAGACGATAGACAGGAGGTAGAAAGTGTGCGTAGATTACGCCTAAAGGTGACTTGCGGTGGAGTGCGTGTTGTGTCTGTAGCCAATGTGAGGTCAGAGGTGATAAGGAAGTGGTCTGAAGTGTGCAGCGGAGTAACCAGAGTGTTGGCAGTTGAACAGTAGCGAGTGTAGATAAGGTCCAATTGGTCACCTGATTTGTGAGTAGCTGCGGTAGATACTTGCATGAGGTCAAATGAAGTAAGAAGAGTATTGAAGTCTGTAGCTTGGAGTTTTTCTAGATGGATGTTGAAGTCTCCAAGTAGTACCAGAGGAGTACCATCCTCCGGGAAGTGTGAGAGTAGCATGTCCATCTCCTCCAAGAAGTTACCAAGTTGACCTGGTGGACGATAAACAACTACAAGGTGGATTTTAACAGGGTGGATAACAGTAATTGCATGGGATTCAAATGATGTGTTGTTGGTGAAAGATGATAGAGGACTGAATTTCCAATCATTTGAAATGAGTAGACCAGTACCTCCACCCCTCCCAGTTTGGCGAGGGGTGTGTGAAAAAGTGTACATATTGGATAGGGCAGCCGGAGTGGCCGTGTCCTCAGGTTTAATCCAAGTCTCAGTTAGGGCCAAAAAGCTGAGACATGAATGATTAGCAATTGAGGAGATAAATTCAGCTTTATTTACTGCAGACTGGCAGTTCCAGAGCCCAATTGAAACAGAGATTGAATTAGATGTAGAGGATATAGAGACATTGCGCAGATTATTAAGGTTGCGCTGCCTCCAGTGTAAAGTGCGTGAGTTGCGAGTGTTAGTAGTAGTAGTAGTAGGGATTTGTAAACACATAGTGAGTATAAGGGATTTAATCAGTTATAAGAAAGAGTAGGCGGTATAAAAGTAAAGAAAGGGGAAAGTGATACTCAAGTGCCTTGTCGGTGTCCTTGCTCGGTGGAGTCGAGCAAGGTAGAGTCGATGGTCTTTACGCTCGTCGGTCTT
Organism: Cirrhinus molitorella; assembly: GCA_033026305.1. Taxonomy (NCBI): domain Eukaryota; kingdom Metazoa; phylum Chordata; class Actinopteri; order Cypriniformes; family Cyprinidae; genus Cirrhinus; species Cirrhinus molitorella. The sequence goes on along the minus strand of CM065126.1, from coordinate 6,865,944 downwards.
CACGCGAGGAGGACTTCACACGAGGGCTGCCACGACCGCTGCCGCGGTGTAATAACCACTTATATATTCTGACACGTCAATTGAATTCAGCAGGCCACGCCTTGCTAGTTGGCTAACCGAAACTACAAAACTACACGAGACCCACGAGAACAAACGCGACTTGAGCGAGTGGTTCACACGGTAAACAAAGTAAGCAAAACAAATATCTCCTAGCAACAACAATCGCGTTAAAATCTAATGAGTAAAAAAGACAAAACACTTACAGACTGCTGTTCCTTCTGCTGTTCTGTTGCTATGACTGGTACTACTTGCAAATCGGTAAATAAGTACTCCAGCTGGCTTTGGCCACGCCTTGCTAGTTGGCTAACCGAAACTACAAAACTACACGAGACCCACGAGAACAAACGCGACTTGAGCGAGTGGTTCACACGGTAAACAAAGTAAGCAAAACAAATATCTCCTAGCAACAACAATCGCGTTAAAATCTAATGAGTAAAAAAGACAAAACACTTACAGACTGCTGTTCCTTCTGCTGTTCTGTTGCTATGACGCAACAGAACAAATGTATATAATCTAGAGGGAACTGTGAAACCATGCCAACACTGCTGGCATGAAATGGATGTGGCCGTCATGATGATGACTCTCATCAACCATGTTTTCAAATGAATCATCTGTCCTTAGAGCATAGTGTGTATATGGGTATACCATGAGTTTGTTTGTATTGTATTTTCCAGGCTGAGTACACTTGTCACAACCATGGTAGCCATTGTGGCCCTTTGTGGTTTTAACAAAGAACCTGTCTGGTGTTTCACAAATAACTGTCCAGCTCAAGCTTTAGTGACTTTCCTTCTATATCAAAACATTTTTCAATCTGTTGTAACTTCAAAACCAGTAACAACAATCTGGTTTCTTTGGTCCACAGAACAAACCTATCACTACTGGTTCTTTCATAGGGACACTCAGTAGCAGACCAAGGATGGGCCACAGTTGCAGACTAGAGCTCTTGAACAAAGGAAGTCCATCAATGTTTATTTGTAGCTTTAAACTGAAATTGTCTGCCAGAATGAGTGCGTGTTTGGACAGCGTATTTCTAACTGATGATAGAATACGGAAATAGTGGTACTGTCCCCCAGCCCTTTCTAGAATAGAATATTTTGTTTCAGTCCTAAGGAGGGTTCTAGCATCCTTTGAAAGATCAGGATGGCAAATGCGTAGTATAGACAATAGTGTTGTCAAAGCAACCAAAGAAATGCCAAAGTGTATGGCCCAGATGGAAATGCTGTCAGAGAGTGAACATGCCTCAAAGAGTTCAACTGATTGTTCTGAATCGGCCTATCACAGCTGCCAACCACAAAACCCTCATGTGTGTCTGCATCTACCTTCATTCCACCTTCCTCTTCACTAAAGAATAGTCCAGTTGCTAAACAAGTTGGATTGTCTGTATTTTCTAAATCTCTACTGACATCTACAGTGTCCCTGTCTGTTCTCATCTGAAAGTCAGAAAAATGTGTGCAGTCATCTGAAATAGCAAGATGAAATAGCAAGATGACTCCAACAAAAATGATTGAGAAATGGTCCAACAGACTGGCAACACCTGAATGAACTGAAAGCTGCAACAGAACACACACACACACACACACACCCAAATAGTATATTAATATGATTTAGTATGATATGAAATAATTATCTGAAACATTACATGGGAAGGAGCAGAATATGTCAAAATGTAGGCCTAAACCAAAATAAATTCAAGCTAGTAGCCTATACCAGAATCAAAGAACAGTGATATAAGTGGGTTTTTAAACTACGATAATGGTATGAATCTTTTTAAATAGCACATTTATTACATGTTAAAAGTTGCAATACAGACCATTGTCATTATTTAACAAAATAGCTGGCTTTAACATTAAAACTGTTTTAAAGAGTACATAACATACACAGTTTCACCTAATGTCATGTTAATCCTGAGTACCTATAGAGTAGTAATGTATCCTTAATATCTCTAAAAAGTCTTTAGATTTGTTATATTTGTAAAAGAAAAATCTTTTATAGCTTTCCTATTTTCTCCGGAAAAAGCCAAACTTCTAGAGGCGCGCCGTGGGCGGAGATAAATTCAACAATCACTTGCCTTAGGATTGCCAATAAAACACACATTTGATGGCGTTTCACTTAAGATCTGCAGTTGTGAATCATTATCGGGATCTTTTATAGCTGGGACCGCTTCATCTTTCAGTATCAAACAATGTGCAAATCCAGTGTCGAACTGGTCCTCGTATATGAAACATTCGTCAGCAAACACACACTTGTAAAACTCCATTGCGGCCCTGGAAAAAGGAACTGCATCCACTGTTCACGTAACGCTGGCTTCTTCGGGAAACTGAGCAAAGTTACATTTGCCTTACAACAATAACCACACTTCTTTAGAGACATTCTTCCCGAGGAAAATCCCTTGCAGCAGTGCACTGAGTGCAGCCGAATAAAGCACGTTTATGAGCGAGCTCTCTTTCTCACTAGGCGCGTTTCCATTACCCTTCCAAATGCGCAAATTGAAATTGCAAATTGAAAATACGCCTAATGGAAACACGTCAAATTCGCAAAAACACCCATATATTGCAAAAAAGTTTTTACGCTCGCATGAGGTGGTTTTTCAGACAATGCGAAAAAGGAATAATTCGCAAAACGGCAATGGAAACGCTTTTTTCGCATTTCCAGGTCACATGATATACGTGAACAGTCATATGATCATTCTTTATTGTTTATTTGTGGAAACTGGCACCCTTGGGCATGATGCTGCAGGTGCTACAAGAGCCCTATTGCACTGCACAGCTCAAAAATAGTGAATGCGTTCATCCGGAAACTCTAAATCCACAGTTACTCCATGAAATCGCGCACTATTACTTCCCAGAAGAAGCGCATACGTGGCCGCTCCCAAGTATAGGGGGCTAGCCTTGCCATTACTGCTTGTATTACACGCCTACGGCTCCGATTAAAAATAAAAACGGCTAGAGCGTTTTGAATGACTTATCGCGAGAGGACGAGTTTTAGTCGCATGATATGGTTAATGGAAACCCCGTCATTTCGCAACAGTTTTTTATCGACATTTAGAAAATATCGCAAAAGTTTCGCGCAAGTTTGTAATGGAAACGCGCCTAGTGTCTGGCTGAAGTGATCGCGGGCGCCGTGGACGTGCTTTTCCAGGAGAAATGCTCAAATAAGGAGTTCCACCACCGATTACGCCATTAATGCCGCTATCGAAAAAAATCTTTCCCGACCCTACCCCCCTCTCTCTCTCCCACTTCACTTCCTGTCAATAATGATCTGTCCTACTTCAATAAAGCCAGAAAGGCCAAAAATAAATCTTAAAAAAAAAAAAAAAAAAAAAAAAGAGTGCCTCTGCTCTGGAAAACATTGTGTTTGTTTCCAGTGCCAAGGAAGGATTGTCCTACTAAACTAAATGTTTATAGACCGGTGGCAGTCACATCACATATAATGAAGACTATGAAGAGGATAGTCTTATCACATTTGAGACTACTAGTCTGTTCATCACTGGACCCTTTGCAGTTTGCTTACTGCCCCTAAGTTGGAGTGGAGGATGCCATTATGTACATGCTACAGAGGATTTACCCATATTTAGACAGGGCTGGTAGCTCTGAGAGTCATGTTTTTTTGTTTGTTTGTTTTTTTTTTTTTTTTTACTTTTCCAGGGCTTTTAATACCATTCAACCAGCATTACGTGGGGAAAAAAAACTTGAAGAAATGCAAGTGAGTGCTGCAATGATCTCCTGGGTCAATGATTATCTTACAGGCAGACCACAGTTTGTGAGGCTGCGCAACTGCGTGTCACAGGAGTTGGTTAGCAACACAGGTGCTCCCCAGGGAACTGTTCTATCTACTTTTATTTTCACCATTTACTCTTCTGACTTTAAGTATAACACAAGGCATTGTTATCTTTAAAAGTTTTGAGATGACTCTGCTATTGTTGGATGTTTTGATGATGCTAAATGTTATGAAAACAAAAGAGTTGGTAATTGACTTTAGGAGGAGAAAGACACAACTCACCCTGTATGTATAAGTGGCTGTAATGTGGAAATTGTGGACTCATATATCAAATATCTGGGGGTCTACATGGATAATAAGCTGAACTGGACTAAAAACATGGAGGCAATATATAGGAAGGGACAAAGTGGACTGTATTTCTTGCAGCGACTTAAGTCCTTCAATGTGTGTAGTAAAATGGTTGATATGTTTTATCAATCTGTGGTTGCCAGTGCTCTGTTCTATGCTGTGGTGTGTTGTGGCAATGGTATCAAAGGGGGGATGTTAAACGGCTGAATAAACTAAAAAAAAAAGCAAGTTCTGTTGTTGGACAAGATTTGGTTCCGCTGGCGGTACCAAGAGAATGATGCACAAATTGCTTGTCATCATGGATAAATCCTCTCACCCTCTAAATGACAAGTTTGTTGAATTGAGAAGCAATTTTAGCTGGAGACTTATGCCCCAATGCAACAGTGAACGGTATAGAAGGTCTTTGTGCCTATTGCAGTTAGATTGTATAATACATGTTCCAAGTACAAAAGGACTCTTGACCTTCTAGTGAATAAGATGGTTAAACCCAACTCAGTATAACCTGAAGGGAATTACCTGTTTACATATTGTGTATATTTCTGTGTAGTGTATTTATTTATTTATTATTTTCATTTTTATTGTATTTATTTTTTGTGCTGTATGGCTATGTTTGGCTTATCACATTTATGCTGGAGTGAGGGAACAAGAAGATGAGGATTTCTTCGGAATAGGAATTTTAATGAATATAACACAGGAAACAGATGTGAACCTTTAACAGCGAATGCCAGACACAGGGAAACACAGGGCTTAAGTAATACATGACAAACAAGATACACCTGGGATCAAATTAACTAGACAAGAACAGGAAACATGACCATAAAAGGAAAGCAGGAACTAAGGCTTGGGCAAAAACACAGAACACAAAGTCCAAACATGTGACAGGCTGCTTATGCAAACCAATTTCCCTGTGGGGATTAATAAAGTACCTATTCTGTCCTATCCAGTAATGTCGTTGAAGGAGCGAGAGGGTTCAGTGGCTGTGAAAGTCCAGAAGGGTGTGGCGGAGCATGGTTTGGAACGTAAGTTTTCCCTTTTGGATCTCCCAGCGGAGCAGGCTCAGTCTGAGTGGCGGCTTGAATTTGGCTGTCGAGTGCCCAGCTGATGGGTGCCATGAAAACAGAGGGTGGTAGGATGGGTTCTGGTTCTTCTGGTTGAGGGTCCGGTTGGTGCATGTGGCTTTGGTGTTTTTTTCTCCTGGACAGTAGTGAAGAAGAGTGCCCATACAGGCTTTTTGTGATCGGTGATAACTTGGAAAGGATACTGGGCACCCCCCAGCCAGTGCCGCCACTCCTCCAGGGCGAGCCTAAAGGCCAGGAGCTCATGGCTTCCAACATCATAGTTTTGCTCCGCCGGGGACATGGGGATGGAGTACAGGGGGTTCACCTCTCCACTGGGAGAGTACGACGCCCACTCCCAGGGTCGCTGCGTCCACCTCAACCATGAAGCAGAGACTGGGGTCTGGATGATTGAGCGCTGGGGCCGCGTAGAAGGCAGACTCCAGCCGATCGAAAGCCTGATGGGCCTCAGGTGTCCAGGTGAGGTGTTTGCCCTTGTTTTTCAGCATCAAGGTGAGAGGAGCTGAAAATTGTCTGTAATGGGCAATGAATTGTCAGTAGAAGTTTGTGAACCCCAGGAACTGCGGCATCTCCTTGATGGTAGTAGGGAGTGGCCATTTGCGTATGGCTTTCACCGTTTTGGTCCATCTGAATTCCAGCAGCAGTGATGATGTATTCCATGCATAACGGAAAAATAGGTCGCCAAGATGATCTAAGGAAACTGTATAGTCTATATGTATGTATATGTGTGCAAAGTTCAAGGTTCGAGGAGGAAGGAAGTGGGAACTGCCAAAAATGAATTTTAATAACTAAATAAACATGAATAACAAAACGAAAGTGAGCGGTAGCTGCCTCACACAGAATCCAACGTGTATTTTGTGCTCTGTTTTGCAGTGTTGAACACTGTAGCCAATCCCAGACATATCTATTGATTTCTGAAACACAATGGTCAATCAGCTAGTCAATGGCGTTTCAGTTAGTCAGAATCCATTCGCCAAATTTTTGTTAAGTCTTCAGTTGTCCTCATATTATAACCATTCCTAGGACAGCCAGGAATCTTGGAGTTGTGATGGACAACCAGTTAACCTTCACAGACCATATTGCTGCTACAGCTCGATCCTGCAGATTTGCCTTGTACAACATTAGGAAGATCAGATCCTTCCTATCAGAGCAGGCTACACAACTTCTTGTCCAAGCTCTTGTCCTCTCCAGACTGGACTATTGTAATGCACTCTTGGCGGGCCTTCCTGCATGCACTTCCAAGCCTTTGCAGATGATTCAGAATGCAGCAGCAAGAGTGGTCTTTAATGAGCCGAAGAAAGCCCATGTCACACCTCTCTTCATCAGACTGCACTGGCTGCCAGTAGCTGCTCGCATCAAATTCAAGGTACTGATGCTTGCCTACAAGACAACCACTGGCACTGCACCACAATACCTAAACTGTCTAATCCAACCTTATGTCCTCTCCAGAAGCTTGCGTTCTGCAAATGAACGACGCCTTGTGGTGCCATCCCAAAGAGGCTCAAAATTACTTTCACGTACCTTTTTGTGGACTGTTCCCAGCTGGTGGAATGACCTACCCATCTCAATTCGATCAGCTGAGTCATTGGCCATCTTCAAAAAACGTCTGAAAACCCATCTTTTTCGGCAGAACTTGACCAATTGACACTAGCACTTTCCTACTCTTTTCAGTTTTCTATATTTAATAAAAAAATAAAAATAAAAAAAAACCCTTGCAAGACTTATCATGTTTATCTAACTGAAATTTGCCACAGCACTTATACACTGTCGCTCTCTTGTTGCTCTGATTGCTTCTATTGTAAGTCGCTTTGGATAAAAAGTCTGCTAAATGACTAAATGTAAATGTAAATGTAAGTGTAGACGCAATGTAAATAAGAGATTTCATTGTGCTGTGTAACGAGAACTTTCGAAGATTGCGATAAACTGAAATGAGTTTCCGCTTTTTAGTGATTAAGCGTTGCACGCTTTTCTGTCTATATATAGTCCTTTCGGAATTTGAATACAAGATGTTTTTGATGCTGCTCAGAGGACCAAAGTCGCATACTTGCTGCAAGTTTCAGGAGTGATGCATATATACATATATAAATGTGGGATTCGCTCGAAATCTCTTTTTCTTTCTTTCTTTATATGGGTTGCGTCAATTTAAAAAGGAAAAAATTGGGTCGCTCTTAAAAAAAGTTTGAAAACAACTGCTCTAGAAGGCACTCCATCCCATTCGTTCAGTACCCCACCCTAGAATTTCCCAGAAAGCCCTGCCTAGGAACCAATTACGGACTCCTCCCAGTGTCATTCAGGAGGACTATAAAAGATGCACACTTGCTCACCCTCAGGACTGAGTATTGAATGTGTTTATTTCTATCCATCCAAATTCTGGCTGTTCCTTGTTTCCTAATTTCATAGTTTTGCTCTTCTGGTTGAGCGAACGCTGGCGTGTTTGACTGCTGCTGTTCTCCGGTACATGTTTTGAGCTCTGCAGTTTGTTTTCCGAGTTTTATCCAGTCTCATTTGGTTTGATTTTATTTTACTTTGTTCACTCGCAACGATTTACAAACTGTTTTGGATAACACCCTCAGTCAAGCTGTACCTGCCAAACGCGAGCTTTCGCCACCACGCAACGGGCTGTTCTTCCATCTTCCGTCTTCCGTGAGTAAGTTAACACTTTCTTTCGGGGTGTCGGTTGTCGTCATCGGTCATCGTCAAGCGCTTGTTTTGGTGGAGGTGGTTTTTGAAAGGGCTGCCTTTCCAAGTAATTGCGTTGTGAAGTGGCTTAGTTGTTTGGTGCGCTGGCTAACGCGGGACTTTAAAATCTGGCTGAGTATATGCGGCTGTAGGATGTTTTTCCTTCTGATGCTCGCCGTGGGCTTATCTGTTTTTATACCTTCTGCTTTTACTACTTTCTACGTGGACTTGCAGGATTCTCTACTGCCTTCTGGCTTGTGGAACTATAACATGCCATTTTATTCATCCTCAGACCTGCATCATCTAAACTTTAAAACGCGTCCAAAACTGTCCGTTGGACTCTACGATCACTGTGTTGCGCTTGGAGTTATTCGCCGGGCTCGTTATATACATCGGGGTTCCTGTCGCAAACAGTGTACAAAGACTGCTCCTACAACTTCAGCTATTGGATGTATGATACCTACTATTTGGTCTTCTTTTCGCCAGCTGCATACAAAAACACGCTGTGAAGATAGGAATGTAAACTTTGAGAATCTCCGTCGTCTGGAATGTGTTTCATCGGGCGCTCTATCAGGCACTTCCACATCCTTAACGATTACTCAACCCCCAGTCAAAATGGCTCTAGTGAATGCTAGGTCGCTGTCGAATAAAACTTTCATTTTAAATGATTTTTTCACCTCCCATGCCTTGGACTTTTTGTTTGTGACTGAAACCTGGTTAAAAAATGGTGACATGTCAGCTTTTGGTGAGCTCTCCCCCTCTGACTGTTCTTCCTACAGCACTCCTAGACCAGGTAGACATGGTGGTGGCTTAGCCACTGTTTTTAGAAACTCATTCAAATGTAGACTTTTGCCTGCTGATGCCCCTTTCAGTTTTGAGGCACAACTTTTAAAAATGGATCTAAATGGCCCTTTGCTTTGTGTGCTAGTGTACAGACCTCCTAAAGTCAGTTCGACATTTATTAATGAGTTCTTTGAATTTCTGTCTGATCAAGTGTCTCGTTGTGACAGATTATTGGTGTTAGGGGACTTTAACATTCATGTTTGCTGTCCATCCAAACCTATGGTTAAAAACTTTGAGTCTTATGGACTCACTCAATTTTGTACAGTTCGTCTCCAGTCCTACACATAATGGTGGCCATACACTGGATCTTGTTTTGACTCATGGTTTTTCTGTACATATCTCTGAAATATCTGATGCTGGCATTTCTGATCATTACCCTGTTGTGTTTGAGCCTGTTATTTCATATGTTCAGCCTATTCTTTCTCAGCCTGTATATTACTCTTGTGTCTTTCATGGCAATACTGCCCTCGAATTTTGTGAGTCCTACTCCAAGTTTCTCTCAAATTCAAATGCCCCTTTGTCATCTTATATGGATACTGAACAATTGGTTGAAATTTTCAACTCCGCCTGTTGCACTGCTTTAGATACAGTTGCTCCACTTAAGCGTAAAAAATGTAAGGTTAGTCCTCAACCATGGTTAAATGCATTCACTCGCTCTCTCAGACAAGAGTGTAGGAGGGCTGAACGCAAGTGGAAAAAAGATGGGCTCCAGGTAGGGCTGCACGATATTGGAAAAAACTCACATTGCGATATTTTGCTTTTCTGTGATAAATATTGCGATATGAAAATAAAAAATCATCAGATTACTTGAATAGCTCTTTGGAAAAAAGGGATGATTTTATAGTTGAGTAAATCAGCATTGAAAATAAATTACAAACATAGATAAAGTTAATAGAACAAAGATACAAATAAAATAAAACAGACTTTATAGTCTAACAGTATTCAGGTACAGAAATTGAATAATCAAATGTAAAATTGCACTGCATATTCTTCACTGTATAAATGTAATCTAATAAATCTGTGTCAAAGCTAAAAAGTGATTGTTCTCTGTGTTTTGCTGTTTGATTAACATTCATGACACAGAAAGCCTCAGGAATATTAAACTGCTGCGAACCTGTTACACATCCATTTTCTTTCTCAGTTGTTTATCTTCACCTAAGCCACAAGCAACTGTGTTTACAAGGATACTTGCAGAGACCTGTATTTTGACATAGTTTCGCGTGTATGTGTCAGGCATAAAATAGCAGCGGAAGTGAACGGAACTCCGTGTTCACATGCATCTGCGTGGCTTTCACCGTGTCAACACCGGGCGCGAGCGTCGCGACGCGCCAAATGCGATAGAACACAGTATAATCAGTGATGCTGTCTGCACTGGACGCGAGCGGCGCGACAAAATACTGTAGAAGTCATTATAATGATGCTCCCTGCACTGGATGCGGCGCGGCACGTCAAATACCCGAAAGTAAACTGCCGCGTTCCATTTATGTGTACTCACACAAAGTTCAAATGATATGCAACAGTCGCTTTTGTCGCGTCCAGTGTTTAGACAGACTTTCACTTTACATGTTGCGGCACAGGCAGCGCGACACGACAGCTGTCGCGTCCGGTGTAGACAAGGTGTCTGTGTGTAAGCAAAGAAAAGACGATCAGTAGCCTATAAATAAATATAACGATCAGTATAGGCTACTAAACATCGCACGTCCTGCGATGTGACTATTGCGGATGAGCACATCGCGATATCGATGCTGAAACGATGTATCGTGCAGCCCTAGCTCCAGGTCTCCTACCAAATTTTAAAAAACTGCTTAATTGCTTACCAAGATTCCATTAAGGAGGCAAAATCGAAATATTTCTCAAACTTGATCGCAAAAAATGCCAATAGGCCCAAAGTTCTCTTTAAAACATACATTCTGTTCTTAATCCTATTGGTTGCTCAGTTCCTGACGCCAGTATTGAGACTTGTACACAATTTTCAGATTTTTTTGTCCAGAAAATACAAGACATTAGATCACAGCTCTCTTTTGACCTAGATCACACTCATCTGGCTCATTCAACCAGTAGCTTTATACATTTTCAGCCAGTGTCCTCACCTCAATTACTCAAAATAATTTATCAGATGAAACTTACATCTTGTCAATCTGACGTATTGCCTGGTGGTCTATTTAGAGAGGTTTTAGACACAATTAGTCCCTCCCTCTTAGCTATCATAAACAGCTCTTTAATAAATGGGGTATTTCCTGAAAGTTTCAAACATGCTATCATTCAGCCCCTATTGAAAGGCCCTCAGGAAATGACTTTTCATTAGATCATCTTTTCCTATGCCTAAATGAAGTCAAGACTTGGATGACAACAAACTCTCTGCAACTGAATGAAAATAAAACCGAAGTGCTCCTACTGGGTCCTGCTGCTACTAATAATTCTGTTAAAACACAGTTAGGTTCGCTAAGTAATAACCTACATGATCATGCAAAGAATCTTGGAGTTCATTTTGATCCTCTTCTCCAATTTGACAAGCATATAAATACAGTCGTAAAGAGTAGCTTCTTCCATCTCAGATCAGTGGCTAAGGTGAAACAGTTTCTATCTAGTAAAGACCTTGAAATAGTAATTCATGCATTAATTTCTTCTCGTCTGGATTACTGTAATTCTCTGTATACTGGCCTACCTCAATCTACACTCTCTCGGTTACAGATGGTTCAAAATGCAGCAGCGCGATTCTTGACAGGAACCAAGAAAAGGGATCATATTACCCCTGTCCTTGCCTCATTGCACTGGCTCCCTATAAAACTTAGAGTTGATTTTAAGATCCTTCTGTTTGCATATAAGGCTTTGCATAATTCTGTCCCAGATTATATCTGCAATCTCATTAGACCCTATACAGCTTCTAGATCATTAAGATCAAATGATCAGTTTCTTTTATCTGTTCCCCGTTCACGTTGTAAAACAAAGGGTGATCGCGCCTTTTCAGTAGTTGCCCCAAAACTGTGGAACAGTTTACCATTGTACATCAGAGCTTCTGCATCATTGGATGTTTTTAAATCCAGTTTAAAAACATATTTTTATACTTTAGCATTTGAGTGATGTTGTTTATGCGTTGAATAGTTCATTTTGGTGTTAAATGGCTGTTTTAAGAATTTTTATTTGTTCTTAGACTTGTTTTATCCTTTATTGATAATTCAGTTTTTGTTTTGTAAAGCACTTTGGATCAACTACGGTTGTGTTAAACTTGTGCTGTATAAATAAAATTTGCCTTGCCTTGCCTCTGCCTGTTATTTTGGCCACTGTTTCCTAGTTTTTGATTGCTTGCTGCCTGCCCTGACCTTGCCTGTTTGTGGATTACTCTTTTGCCTCAGTCTTTTTCATTCACCATAGTGTGACAGGTAGATTACTTACAATTTGTAATCCGTTACTGATTCCAAATTGCATGAAAAAAGTGTAGTCACCAATGTAATTCATTACGTTACACATTTTAGATAATATAAACTACTTTTAGAATACTTTTGTTTTAACTCACATTGAATAAATAGCATAATCTTGTACCATATTGATATAAAAAGTATTTTAAAATGTAATTTAACTGCAAGTGCTTAATTTTTTTAATCTGATTACGTAATCCAGATTTCATGTAAGAAAAACATGTTCATGTTCAGATGTTTTTTTCACAAAAGCAATTTGAGTCAGAGTCCTGCACGCGGGCGGGTACCCGACGGGTGAACCGCAAAAATGGACGTAACGGGTGGAATAATATTGACGTGTCGGGTGCGGTGCGGGTGCGGGTCGGACTGGAGACAGGCACGGGCGGGTTGCGGGTACAATTATAACCAAGACTATTTCGACTTAATCCGGTACACGCTGATAGGCAGCTCCTTTCAGTTGGTCCCGTGCTTGTGTTCGCGCTCTGTCTGAAGACCGGGCTTCTACAGCGGGATTTGCAAACACTGAGCACTGTAGCCAATCGACAGCTGTATTGACATTGATTGACAGCTGTAGGTCTAGTGATTATATTAAAGGGAGTGCTCTTTGCTCGCGTTCTGTTTTAATCTATAGATTACTATGTGTTTATGCAAAATATGACGGAAAAGTTCATATTTTACTATATTTTTAATCTAATCCTTTTAGTTTAAAATAGATTGTTCACATGTAAGCAATTATATTGTTGTTGGATGTTGCGCGCGCGCGCTCTCTTTCTCTTTCTCTCTCTCTCGACTCCGCTGCCAGTTCTACATATTTTTATGCAGCCTAGTAAAGTTGATTAAGCCATTTAGACCTGTTTACAATAGATCGTTCAAATGTAGCTACGCAATAGTTTTATATTGTTTACACGTTGGATGTTGCTTTCTCTCTCTCTTGTTGGGTTGCGTGTGTTCATTTTAAACGCATCAACTCAGAATGACTTGTGCTTGTTACATTAAAAAATAAAGGTGTTTTGTCTGCCTCATGTCACTCGGAGATTTAATGCGGGTGCGGTTCGGGTCGCGGTTTTAAGGTCAAACGGGTCGGGTCGGGTTCGGATTTAAGTTAGTGTTGCTGTCGGATAACGGGTCGGGTATTCTGTTAACTACTGCGGGTGCGGGGCGGGTGCGGGTTTATCAAACAGGACCCGTGCAGGACTCTGATTTGAGTAACTTCAGAAAATTTGGAACATAGAACACAGGTCTTACATTTGTGCTTTTTAAAGCTTGACGGTTATAATTACCATCCCTCATCCCAAAAAAAAAACTGAAGTTTGAAATATGGGTTTGTAGGTTACGACATTGTTATGTATAATATGATTTTATAAGATATTGCACTAAACATTGGGAGTATCACACTAAAAGAGAACTTGGAGGGCATTTAACTGTTGCAAAGGGAGATGGCCTGTGGGAAGAAGCAATAGCACACTGGCATGTGGTTCTGGTGATGATAAAAGAAGCTGGAATTCTGGGAACTCGCACCCTGTCTGACTATAAGAGAACAAAACAATGTATAAAAAATACATATGTTTCAAAGTAGGCTACTTCAAAATTCGAATCTATGGAAATGTAAATGAGACTCGCAAACAGAACTCAGTAGAGAGGGATACATCTGGATCCGGTTAGTTTGTCACATGAACCAGCTGTTATCTTTTGGGAGCTCTCAAAAGCTGCTTTGACATTCCATTGCTTTCTTTCTAACAGTTGCCTTAACATCTCTCCTACCAGTCCTCATGTTTCTTTCTTGCCAAAACACTCTTGAAATTTTTTAATTGAGTTGAGGAATGCCTTACAGTACTGAGACATGCTTCACAGCTCTTTCTTTCTCTTCATAAAGTTGGCCATTGTTTCTATTCTCTGGGTTTTTGGCACAGATTTGACCTCTTTTTCCCAAACATCCTGTAGTGACCGCCCAATCCTTCCCTCCCACTGTTTTCTTCTCATGTTTCCCTTTCCTGGGCTGTTGCACAAGAGTGTTGTTTTCATCTTGGTGGTTGTCACAGACACATGCAGGTATTTGACAAGCTTTCATTACGTATCTTTTAGCACTGTTTGATTATTTGCTTGCTTTTGATGATCATAACATGTCCGTGAATTGCATGATTGTCACAGTTATGGCTGAAATGTAGACTTCTTTTTGAATTAATGTGAAAAAAGGAAAGGCTTTGAGATTGGATACAGTGTACAGTCTTGAAGTTTGAAGGTTTTAAGCATTAGAATACATTAGTGCTAAGGCTGCATTATTGACAGACAGATAAAGTGTTCTAGTCGCTTCCTAATCAGTTGTTAGTGTGTTGAATGTGATTGTTAGTGTGTTTAGGGTGGTTGTAAAAGCATTGGTAGGTATGCGGCAGACAATTGCAATGGTAATACTGGGACATAAGGGCAAGAGGTAGAGAATAAAGTAGCACACCAAAGCAGAAGAATATGTTTGTCAGATTATTTCTACATACATTTAAAGAGTGAAAAGCAAGACCCTTAAAATTGCAGGACTTTTTTAGACATATTTTCAGGAATCCGGTGCTGTGAACAGAAAGACACTGGACAAGGAGCTTGTTTGCTGTATATTTTTATGTGTGATAGTATGATCACATAATTCACAGAAACAGAGATATGAGCATCACGCGTGTCATTTTACCATAACCAATACCTTTATGATTTGAAATTTGCCATTTGTCCATTGTCTGGTCGTGTCTTAAAATTTGGCCAGTTTTTTTCTCGGATTAAAACATTGTAGAAAACACTGTTGCCTTGAACAAAAATTATGTTATAATTGCCATCACTGTGATTTGTGCTGTAGTGATGGTGGAGGATCAAGCAGCAGGAAGCGTATCGGAGGCCATCAGCACAGTGACGGGTGGCAGTAAACCTTTGCATCGCTTCCTCAGAGGACAACCCAAGAGTATTGGAGTGAGACACTGAACATCTAGTTCATTCAGTCACAGAAACTAAACTAAGCAAAGATAACTCTGTATTCTTTGTAGTACTACACTCTTCTATAATATACATGTAGTTCAATGCTGATGCAAATGGAAGCCAAGGCTAGCTTTCACAATAGTCAATTTCTGCATAGGCATGGACCCCCCACACATTGCTTTAACACACTTATACAGGGAAAATAAAGGTACAGTTTCTTATCCTGGTCATTTGGAGAAAAGAAAAGTAAGAAAAACAAGCATTTGTACTTGTGTACAAAAGAATTTGTACTTTTGACTCAGAACCTCATAGAGATCAGAGAGACATATCTTGTGACAACTTCTGCATGTAACAAATTGCAGGTTGTCTGAGTATTTTCCCATTTATGTTTCCTCACATTATTAAGATTGCATAGACATATTGCATATTAATTATTACTGATCTTATGTTTGTCCATTTTCACGTAAGGTTGTGCTGGTGATGATGGGTATAGGTCTGTTCATGTTTGGGATTCCTATGAATATGGAAAGAGATGCACCCACCTCAGCAGAGCAGTTCACCCCGTTCTGGCTTGGGATCTTGGTATGTTGATTTGCACATCTCTTTTTGACTATATTTGCATGTTTTGCTTTGAAAGGTCTTTAAGATCTTTAATGACTTCAAAGAAAACTTTGAAGCCTAAATCCATTGATCTACACCTCTATACAACTAGCCTTATGTTTCTTAACAATGAAATTAAAAAAAAAGTGTCAGTAACCAAATAATTGTACTTAAATTCACAGTAATAATTATAACACTGTTAATGCGGAGAGAAAAAAATCAGAAAGAATTTATTGAAATATTGCCTTGCTTGAGCTGCTGTCACTCAAAACCAGTAAAATAACCTGCTTTCCTAGTAAGTTAATTCTTTCACTCAGCACACCACGAGTGGTTTTCAGTGCTGGTACTTCTGCACATTTTGACTCTTCTATCTGACACACTCAAGCCTTGTTCAGATTGGCAGTCTGATTAAATCAATAAGCCCAAATGAAACTGTGCTTTAGAAGCAATGATTTTAGAATGAACAACATGTCTCAACTGTTCTAAATTCACTATAAACCACAACATCACAGGGTTTGTTGCTTTTATAAAACAGTTACCATACAATAAATTCAAATATATTATACTGAACAAAATTATAAATGCAACACTTTTGTTTTTGCTCACAAATCTGTCTAAATCTGTGTTAGTGAGCACTTCTCCTTTGCCAAGATAATCTATCCACCTCACAGGTTAGACAGCATGATTATTGCACAGGTGTGCCTTAGGCTGGCCACAATAAAAGGCCACTTTTCACATTTCACTTTTCACTGTGGCATTGTGCAGTTTTATCACACAGCACAATGCCACAGATGTCGCAAGTTTTGAGGGAGCGTGCAATTGGCATGCTGACTGCAGGAATGTCCACCACAGCTGTTGTCTGTGAATTGAATATTCATTTCTCTACCATAAGCCGCCTCCAAAGGCGTTACAGAGAATTTGGCAGTACATCCAACTGGCCTCACAACCGCAGACCACGTGTAACCACACCAGCCCAGGACCTCCACATCCAGCATCTTCATCTCCAATATCATCACAGATTAAGACAGATTTGTGAACAATATTTGAGAGAAATAGGCATTTTGTATACATAGAAAAAGCTCATGAAAAATGGGGGCAAAAACAAAAGTGTTTCATTTATAATTTTGTTCAGCGTACTTTATTACATTTAAATCATTAAATGCACCCTTTTCACTAGAAAAAAACGTCCCTGACAGTGATAGTAAATAGCACTTGAATGGTCCTGTAACAAGCAATATTTTTGGGGGATAACAATTTATTTTAAAGTGTCCATAATAGTCATTACCTAATTAGGTATTAAGTTGTACCATTGTACTTACAAAATGTACTTACCATGTAACTGTAATTACAGTTTGTAATTATGTACATGTAAAAGGCAGCTACTGTTACACATATGTAACAGACTGGGTCTGTTACACAACTACTTGTACACTTAAGTACATTCTTGATACACTTTATTTTAAGTAGCTTATGTTTGTGTAATATTATTTAATTGTAGTGTAATTAGAAATGTATTACATGTATTTTAGCTGTGTACTGGTGGGTCAAATCAAGCTAATGTACATCAGGATAAGGTGTACAGTACAGATACACATGAAGTACAATCTTGATGCACTTTATTAGTAGCTAATGTATGTGTATTTACATTTATAATTATGTTGTATAAAATCTGTATAAACACATATGTAACAATCTTTTGGTTACATAAGTAGCTGTGTAACAGATGCATATGTTTAGTAGCTGCCTATTACATCTACATAATTACAGATTGTAAGTACAGGCTGTTTTATAACTTGGTAAGTACATTTTGTTTCATGTAGGTACAATGGCTATTACTAAGTACTAAACTAGGTAATTACACTGTATCATGGATAAAATGATAAACAGGGCAAATGCATTTTTACTTCTTCTTCTCCAAATCACAGCTGACCTGTGACTCTGTCTATCTTTGTTTTCTTTAAAGCTCCCTATAAAAATAATAAGAGAAAATACTGTCAAAGTCAGCAGTATGGTGAATAAATGAACATCAAAACTGATATTTTAGTTAAACCTGTTAACTTGCGTACCCGTATTTTAATCTCTATAATTTATAGTTGCGCCGTGCCAATGAAGTCATGCAGTTAACGTGCTTCTAATTCAGTTGTAATGTGCATCTAGAAGGGCTGCAGATGAGGCATTAAGTGCATTTCACCGCAACCAACTTAACATTTTACAGAGTGTAATGTAGCAATGTGGTCACTCAGTTTTTCTAGTTTTGTTTTCATGGTGTAATAGATTTGATCAAAGAAATCATGTGCTACGCACATAACTTGATGGCAAATACAAATACAAAAATTAGACAAGTAAAGAAAATATCAAGGTTATCATCAATACCGGTATATCGCGACACCCCTAGTTTGTATAAAGAGTAGGTCTAGGGTAAGGGGATAGGAAATGAGAATACAGTTTGTACAGTACCAAAACCATTATGTCTATGGAACGAACCCATAAAACATGGAAACCCAACATGAGTGTGTATGTGTGTGTATTAAAATAAGTATTTAGCAGTAGTTGAATACAAAATGTCTTGCCTTTTTTGCAGTTCTTAATCTGTGGTGTTCTGTACATACTGTCTGAACGTAACCCCTCGAAAAAGTTGGTAAGTGTCTAACCATTGTGTCTCCCACTGTTTGTGACATACTTGTGCATAATTCTGAGAATTACTGTGTTCTAACAACAACATTGTCTCTATAGGTTTCATATGTGCGTGTGTGTGTGTCATAAGTAGCTCAGGTATGTTTGTAGCAATAGCCAAAAATACATTGTATGGGTCAAAATTATCGATTTTGGCAGGGTGGCACAAAATAACCCTTTCTTATTTGCGCTATGCAAAAACACATTTGGAAGAGTCTGATACCTTCTGGCAAAAGGTGCTATGATCTGATGAGATCAAAACTGACCTTCTTGGACTGAACTCCGAGTGCTATATTTGGCGAAAAGCAAATACAGCACACCACCCAAAACACACCCTAGCTACTGTGAATCATGGTGGTGGCAGCATTATGTTGTGGGGGTGCCTCCTGCCTTGTTCTTATCAGAAACTGAGAAAAATAATAATTGCAACATCGTAAATAATGATAGCGGCATGAACATTAAGTTTCATAATTTTTAACAACATATAATTAAAATGCCAGCCTGGTTGTACATTTAAATACTGACAGCTAAACACGACCATAACGTGTTTAGGCTAATGTTAGCTAGCTAGCGATGCTTCTCTTCAACAACATCTTAATGGAATTCTTGATAATAAATAAACTTGCCTTCATATGAACACATTTTTTAAATATTTTAAAGCCTTTATTATTTTCTCTTCAGATGTGCAGTAAAAGTCACTTCAAAGATTCACTTTTAATTTATAAAAACGACATGGAAAAAAATTTTTTTTACGGAAAACAGCGATCTTTTAAGAAGACATGAATGACATGAAATTACCCTTATAACCAGAGGATGCAGCAGAGGATCATTTATTGGCTGCAGCTGTCATTTAAACTCCCTTTCAAATCTTGCTTTTCGATTTATTATAAAATTACTAGTATAACAAATTTTTGTAATTTTACCGCACTGATGTATATAGTATATCTGTGACGTAGTCATTGACTGATCCGGAGGCGTGGGATCCATATGCGACATACTTTATTAACAAAAGCAGAGTAAAACAGGCTAGGTTCAACAACAGCAGACTGGTGTGGTGAAGATAATCCGAAAGAATAAACGAGAGTCCAGGCAAATTGTCGAGGCAGGTGGCATACAAAGGGCAAATCCAGGAAACAAGCGAGGGTCGAGAAAAGGCAGGCAGCAAAAATTCTCACACACACACACACACACACACACACACACACACACACACACACACACACACACACACACACACACGCACGTAATAAACAGTCCAGTTGGCAACAGGTAGGCAATCAATAGAAAAACGCTCAGGATTGGTAGTCAGACTAAACAAAACTTCGCGAGGAACAAGCCAGAATGGTGATCCATAAATGGCCGACAGAGAGGAAGTGACCCGGAAGACCCCGAACAGGAAGTGGGAGTCCCAGGTACGGGATTATGGGAAATGTAGTGAGTTAAAAGTCTGGAGATGGTTCCTGCCGGCGGCGGTTAGAGGGAGCCACAGAGTCTACCTCTACCACGGGGAGCTGGTCGATCTGGATGTGAAGAGTGGAATTCGGTGGAGAGAGAGGTCGAGGATGTCTCCGGCGGTGACCCAAGATCTTTCCTCAGGGCCGAAGCCCTCCCAATCGACCAGATATTGGAGGTGACCTCTCCGGCGTCGGGAGTCCAGGATGGTGTTGACTCGATAAGCCTCCTCGCCATCGACGATTATGGGGGGAGGTCCCTGAGAAGCGGTCTCGTCTAGGTCCTCCGCTCTTTCCGGATCGCCAGCGGGCTTGAACAGGGACACATGAAACGTGGGTGAGATACGATATTCAGCTGGGAGTTCTAATCGAAATGATACTGGAGTAATCTGTTTGATTATTTTAAAAGGACCCACATACCTGGGACTGAGTTTCTTGCATGGCAGGCGTAGCTGAAGGTCCCGGGTCGAGAGCCAAACCCACTGTCCGGGTTCGTAGGGAGGATTGGGTCGGCGTCTGCGATTGGCCTGGGTCTGGGTGCGACGTACAGCTCTCTGAAGGTGGACGTGGGCCTGATTCCAAGTCTCCTCGCTGCGTTGGAACCAGGAGTTGACCGCTGGAAGTTCTGAGGGCTCCCCGGACCAGGGGAACAGGGGTGGTTGGAAACCTAAGGTACACTGAAACGGGGTGAGGTTAGTGGATGGTTTGCGTAATGAATTCTGTGCATACTCTGCCCAAAGTAGGTAACGGTTCCAGTCCTCCTGGTGGTCCTGGCAGTACGAGCGCAGGAAGCGGGTCAACTCCTGGTTCAGTCTCTCAGTCTGACCATTGGCCTGAGGGTGGTATCCCGAGGTGAGGCTTACATTGACTCCTAGGAGGCGGAAAAAACTTGACCAAAGTCGAGAGGTAAACTGGGGTCCACGGTCCGATACAATGTCTTCTGGCAGACCATAAAATCTGAAGACCGAATTGCACATTAATTCAGCCGTCTCCATGGCTGTTGGGAGCTTTGGAAGAGGGATGAGACGGCAGACCTTGGAAAACCGGTCTATAACTGAGAGGATGGTAGTGTGTCCGTTGGAGGGAGGAAGATTAGTGATAAGGTCCACAGTGATGTGGGACCAGGGACGCTGAGGCACAGGCAAGGGGCTGGAGAAGGCCGGCAGGCAAGCGACGAGGAACCTTGGTTGTGTTGCAAATGGAGCAGTTCTTAATGAAGTTAATGGTATCTGGGCGTAGGGTAGGCCACCAGAACTGGTTGTTGAGCAGGTGAAGGGTAGCCTCAATTAGTATTTTGAGAGCCTGGACGATAAGTTACTTAGACGTGTGAAGAATAGTGCCCATCTGGCTTGGCGGTGATTGAGCATCTTGGCTGAGTGGAGGTATTCTAAGTTCTTGTGATCAGTTAGAACTGTAAATGGATGTTTGGCGCCCTCAAGCCAATGCCACCACTCCTCGAGAACTTGATGGCTAATAATTCACGGTTTCCCAAGTCATAGTTTCTCTCAGCTGGACTCAATTTGGGGGAGAAGTAAGCGCAAGGAAACATCTTTGAAGGCTCACCCTGTCACTGATGCATCCACCTCCACGATGAACGGCTTGTCAGGGTGATGAAGGATGGGTGCAGTAGTGAATTTCTGTCGGAGATCATCGAAGGCCTGAATAGCAGGTTGGGACCAGGTGAGGCGGTAATTACCCTTCTTGACCATAGCCGTAAGTGGAGCTGCTACTGTGCTGAAATGCCGAAAGAAGTGGCGGTAGAAATTAGAAAATCCGAGGAAACGTTGGAGTTCCTTGAGTGTAGTGGGACGTGGCCAGTTGAGAACGGCGTTGACCTTCTTCTCATCCATAGCGACTTCTTCCGAACTGATGATATGTCTGAGGAAGGAAATCTTGTCCTGGTGAAATTCACATTTCTCCTCCTTAGCATAGAGTTGATGTTGAATGAGGCGTTAGAGTACAGCTCTGACATGTTTGACGTGCTCGGCGTAAGAGTTGGGGGACGCAAGGACGTAGGCCACCGTCTTTCTTCTTTACAAAAAAGAAACCCGCTGATACAGGTGAGGTGGAAGGTCTGATAAAACCTTTAGCCAATTCTTCCTGAATGTATGTGTTCATGGCCTCCGACTCAGGTTGGGATAATGGAAATATTGCCTTGGGTGGCGTTGAACCCGGAATGAGGTTGATGGCACAGTCTCCTGGACGGTGAGGTGGTAATTGGGTGGCTTTGGTGCGGCTGAAGGCTTCATGCAAAACCTGGTACTCGGTGGGTATAGCGTCCCTGGTGGTGTTGTTCATGGGAAAGCTTAATGACTTGGCGTTGGGTTGGAGGTAGTGCTGCCGGCAGTGGGAAGACCAGTGAGAGATGGTGCGATGTGCCCAGGAGATGGTCGGTCCGTGAAGATTAAGCCATGGGTAGCCCAGGATAATGGGTGACTGTGGTGAAGTGATGATGAAGAAGTGGATGGTTTCTAGGTGAGAGGGTTCGATCCGGAGGGTGAGATTATTGGTGGTGTGGTTGAATCTTCCAGATCCTAGCGGTCGCCCGTCGAGGGCGGCCACTGCCACATGTGGGGTTCAAGAAAGGATGGGTAAGTGGTGAGCAGTAACAAAGTCAGCATCAATAAAATTCCCGGCAGTGCCGGAATCAATCAAGGCTGTGGTTTCAATAGAGACATCTTCAAATACTAGAGTTACTGGTATTTCACATCGGTTGAGAAGAGAGTTGCTACTACTCATCGAGGAAGGCGGGCGTGATGGACGAGTGGGACAGTTGGCCCTGATGTGTCCTGCCAGACCACAATACAGGCACAGGTTACCCCGGAGCCGTCTCTCCCTTTCCTCCGAGGTTATTTTAGTAGCTCCTAGCTGCATGGGTTCGGGAGCCACTTCGGCGGCGGGCACAGTAAGAGGCACAGAAGTAAAAAAGTGAAAGTGACGAGACGTGAGGCCAAGTATGGTGACCCATACTAGGAATTTGTGCTCTGCATTTAACCCATCCAAGTGCACACACACAGTAGTGAACACACACACACCGTGAACATACACCCGGAGCAGTGGGCAGCCATTGCATTGCTGCGGCGCCCGGGGAGCAGTTGGGGGTTCGGTGCCTTGCTCAAGGGTCTCACCTCAGTCGTGGTATTGACGATGGAGAGAGCGCTGGATATTCACTGACATATTCACTCCCCCCACCGTCAATCCCTGCCGGACCTGGGACTCTAACTCGCAACCTCTTGGTTACAAGTCAGACTCCCTAACCATTAGGCCACGGCTGCCCCCCGACTGCGCCCCCCGAATGACCGACTGGGCTTACGTGCTCGCATGACGTTGTCTACCCGGATGGAGAGATCGATGTACTGATCCAATGTGAGGCCCTCATCCCTGCAGGCCAGCTCCACTTGCAGGTTGGGGTTTAATCCTTTGCGATAGTGGAGCTTGAGGGGCTCATCGTTCCATCCGCTTTGGGCCGCGAGTGTGCGGAAGGTGAGTGCGTAGTCCGCTGCGGTCCTCCTGCCCTGCCGTAAAGCCATAAGTTGCTCACCCACTTCACCGCTCTCAGTGCTGGGCTGGAAATCCTCCTTAAAGCATTGTAAAAATGCTGGGAACGATGGAAATGTGGGACGATCCAGATTCCAGACAGCGGTGGCCCAGTCTAATGCTCTCCCGGAGAGGAGGGAGCAAACAAATGCTATCTTGCTCTCATCAGTGGGATATAGATGTGGCTGTTGGTTGACAAAGTGTGAACACTGAAGAAGAAATCCCTTACGTTTTACAGATGTACCGTCAAACTTCTCTGGGAAAGCAAGACGCGGGCTGGCGGCGGCCGACTGAGCTCCCGGTGGTGTTGTGGTCACGGGAGATTCGGAGGGTGGGGCAGTTACTTGTAGGCCTTGCAGAGCCCTCACTAGCTGCTCTGTGAGGTTAGTGAGGCGATCCAATTGTTGTTGGTGGACCGACAACACCGAGGCCTGGGCAGATAACTCCAATGTGATCTGGAGTACAGTCACTGGATCCGTAGATGGCGAAGTTTTCTGTGACGTAGTCATTGACTGATCCGGAGGCGTGGGATCCATATGTGACATACTTTATTAACAAAAGCAGAATAAAACAGGCTAGGTTCAACAACAGCAGACTGGTGTGGTGAAGATAATCCGAAAGAATAAACGAGAGTCCAGGCAAATTGTCGAGGCAGGCGGTGTACAAAGGGCAAATCCAGGAAACAAGCGAGTGTCGAGAAAAGGCAGGCAGCAAAAGTTCACACACACACACACACACACACACACACACACACACACACACACACACACACACACACACACACACACACACACGTAATAAACAGTCCGGTTGGCAACAGGTAGGCAATCAATAGAAAAACGCTCAGGATTGGTAGTCAGACTAAACAAAACTTCGCGAGGAACAAACCAGCATGGCGATCCATAAATGGCCGACAGAGAGGAAGTGACCCGGAAGACCCGGAACAGGAAGTAGGAGTCCCAGGTACGGGATTATGGGAAATGTAGCGAGTTAAAATTCCAGAAATGGTTCCCGCTGGCAGTGGTTAGAGGGAGCCACAGAGACCGCATTTGTGACAATAGCAAGTGCAGAAAGTCACTAAAATAAAATAAATAAGCTCAAACACAAACAGCCTATAATGGTTATGTAAATACTTATATAGCCATAGTTCACTACAATTTAATTAAGTTTAATATTAATGGTTTAAGAATTAAATAATGCATGAATCAACATGAATTTGAAATATTTTAGATTTCATTTAATTACTACATCTTTTACATTTTATTATGAACCGTAAAAGCAATTAAATGGCCTGCTTCGCACAAGTCGTTTACGAATCATTTAACCAACCAACACAAACTTACTGCTTTAGTTTTGTTACTTTGAATTTAGTCTGAATCATTAAATGCATATAGCTCTATTTTTGACATCGGCTTGTAAGATGTTTCATTCGGTTATTACTGTCAATCATAGCAACGACTCGCGCATATTTAGTGGATTTACTCGCATAATTTTTTAAACTCGCGTTTGTCATTCATGAAATGGTATATATAGACTTTGGTCCTCTTAGACAAACAAAACTTTTCTTCGATTGTGATTGGATTATGTAGAGAAAACGAGCAAAGGACACTCCTATTATGGCTGAAAATCTGTGGATGGATTTGAAGAGAGCAGTCCATTGCCACTCACCACAGAATTTGACTGGACTTGAGCAATTCTGCAAGGACTTTGGTTTACACAGTGTAATGCATTATATAATGTTGAAGTTTACAACAGAGGTGTGCTCAGTTCGCTTACATAAGCAAATTGTGAGCACTGTCCACGGTAGTCCGTGCTAACTAGTTGAAGTATTCTTTCTAAAAGCACCCCTGCTCCAGTTGTGCTTCCGAATCAGTTTCTTGTCGATCAACAATTTCATCTGTTTCATCATCAGACTCCGGCTCAAACTGGCAACTGGGTACTATAGTTTCTATGAATTGACAAGTCTCCACGGCTGTCATTCATTATGGCAATGGGCGTTTCATTTCCAACGTGCTGTACTCGCCACTTACTACGCAGTAGACCAGTCATAAACTGCACCATTCGACCAATCACAGCAGTGAGTGCTCACTGCAAGGAGGGGAACTGCTTCGCACAAGTCGTTTACGAATAATTTAGAAACGAGATCAAATTAAATCTATGTTTGGAGAAAACTAAAGTGTTTTTGACCTTGCATACATATGAACATGTTTTAGGAGACTCATAAAACAATATTAGCAACCTTAAAAATGGCATAATAGGGGCACTTTAAGACCAAACTTGCAAATAAAGCTGGAAAAGTTATTTGAACTATTTCAAAGAGGTATGATGATTTTCTATAGGCATATGTTTGTGTCTTGATTTGATTGCTCGCAGATCACAGCCAGCCTTGCTTTGAGCATCATCTCAGTCATCGGAGCGCTGTCTGCCATAATCGACTTTTTCAGATCGATTGCTGGAATCTACCACGAATATTGGTCTCATATGTATGAGAATTACACACAGGAGGAGGAAGTTTATGCCAGCCAACATTATGTGAGGGCTTTTATTATTATTATGAAATGATTACATGCTTATGAGGAATATAGTATGATCAAGGTTTGGGGGTGAATTTTTAACCAGTCAAAAATTATGCATGCGCAGTGTAAAAAATAAAATAAAATTATATATATATATATATATATATAAACATAAACCTATATGAACAGAAACTCTTATTTCATTTTCACAGATGTCCATCAGAAATATGGAGTTAGTGTTCTGCTGTCACAGCTTTATAGGAGGCGTTCTGCTTGTAACCATGACGTTCTTCGCCAGGGCAGCGCTGCGATCCAGCCAGACTCAGGTAATCTCACCTCACACAGTCTTCCTCCTGTGAATCCACCAATGGCTAGGTCTAGGTCTTTTCATGCCCATTCATTATCCATTCAGCAGTCATGTAACAAGTAAGATTATGTATCCGGATCACCCTGTTGGGTTTATTTTGTGATAATAACCGACTGAGTGTAGATTTTCCTCATTTGTAATAGTAAAGGCAAAATGTTTATGGATGATTTCCTAATCTCTGCAGGCTGTTGTTGTAATGCGGAACCTGCCGTCAGCAGAGTGAACAAACCCAAATCATCTGAACATCCCCCTTCATGTACGTGAACAGAATTAGAATATTTCACTAATAATCAACTGTGATCTTTAAAAATAACATATATACAGTGTATTAAATGGTAGCAAAATGCAGTACTGTTTTTTGTGTTAATAATACCAGTGTTTTGTACTGAGTCCTACAATAAAAAACAGTATTCAGAGTGTAGGGACATTTATTATGTGTCCATTTACATCTCTTTTTTTATTATTATTATTTTATTTTTTGTCAGTGATGGCTCTAATACTATAATACTTTTTTTATGGCAGTCCTTTTTGTAATAACTATTCTTCACAATGCAGGCATAAGCACACATCTCCATGGTGTCTGTTAAAAAGTGCTTCATCTGGAAAGGATCTGTTATGTACAACCATCTCATAAGCATTTCTAAACTGATTTTTCAAGTTTTTATATACTCAGAAATCCCTAAACTTAGTCTCTGCTAAATAATATAGAAATGTAACAGAAATAATTCAATCTAAAGACTTACTAATATTACTCAAATAAACATAACTGTTTGCTAAAACATAAAGCATAAAGGTCCTAAAAGGGAGCAGAAGTGAAGACAAGTGAACTAAACAGGGATTGCTGCATGCAGACCTCAACAGCATGCTCACCACTTGTGATCAGATGTTAATACTAGCTGTAAACAGGACCGTGGACTTCTATTTTCTATGTGAGAGATTATTATTCCTATTCTTTTTTTTAACAGCAGGAAGAATCCTTGTACACATGTATTTTAAAGGTGATTTTTATTTTTCTATTTGTTATTTTGTATTCAATATTTGTACATGAACATTTAAATAAACATATTTTGTGATATTTTTCTCAATTTCTGAAAAAAAAAGATTCAAATATTTGATCATACAGTATTACCTACACCTGCTTACAAAGAAATAGACCTTCGGTCTGGTAAAAACATGCATTAGTTGTATTAAAAAAAAAAAAAAAGTACATCATATTTCAGCCTGAAAAAAGCTCTAGCATTACAAAGCAAGGATTTTTTTTTTTTTAGTAAAATCCTTAAACAATCGTCATAGGCAATCTGAAGCTTATGTAGGCTCATCTTTTTTAAAACTTAGTCCACAAGCAAGCAGTATAAAGAAAAGTGCAAACTGCAGCAAGCTTACAGCCAGTTTTAGAGCCTTTTTTTTTTTTTAAATGTACGGTAAAAAATGGTATTTTTAGTTTTACGGTTTTCACTTAAATTTACAGGTAAATAACATAATTTAATCAACTGGTAATTTACCAACCTACTGAAGTACATCAATTTGATTTGTACCTTTGTAATACACCGATAACCACCAAAAACAGGTGGTGATGAGAAAGTCACATGATGAACCAAAGCCCATCACAAGCAGCTTTTAAATATTAACATATATAGAAGGTGCACAGCGTCATTCACAAACACTAAACACCATCATGATAACATACATGAAACTGAAATAATTCAATAAGCATTCATTTAACAACAATAGATGTAGCATACAAACCTAATGTATAAAACTGCTAAGAAAAAAATATGAAGAAAGAGTTATTTCAAAAAATAAAAATAAAATAAAATAAAATAAAGTAACACAGGGAATTCTGGGAATGTACATTTTTAGCGGACTTTAACTGTAAAGCATTTAACAGGTTTTTACTGTAGCATTTTTATTTTATATTTCATTTTTTACAGTGTAGGCTCTCTTTTTTAACTTAACCCACAAGGGGGCAGTATAAAAAGATGTACAATATGCTCTAAAAGGGTTCATCTCTACCTGATCTAAACACATAAACAATGTCACCAATATGTTTGCTTGAGCATGTTGCCTATACATGTCATCATTACATCGTTAATATTAAATGTTAGTACTCACATTTAATGCTTACCCTGATCTGAGAAATTAAGATCTCTATGTTCTTTTGTTATATATTTGCAATGCTCCTTTTTGTATTATATTGCACATCATATCTAATCCCATAATCAGAACATATATTTAACAGCTATAGCAAACTAGTGACTGTCTATGGTATTAGCAAGCATACATCCAGTTCTACAGTCACTTAATTCTTCTGACAATTCATTCATATTGACATTAAAAAGGGCTGGTGAAAGCAGACCTCCTTGTCACACTCCAAATGAATCTGACACTCAATTACCCCACTTAATCTGCATACTTTGATTAGTGTACCAATATGTCAAAATTGTTGATCTTCCCTTCTTGTTATATGTCATTCTTATCTATTACAGTTTTGAGTTGCCATCTTGTTCTGTTTCTTTGTTCTTTTATTTTGTATTTTCATTGCTTATTGCTTTTGTCACAACCGTCCCAAGGAAAACTGGACAGGTTGTATGTCATGTGACGTGCATGTAGCAACCAGGTGTCTCTGACGTAGTCTAGTGAGCACCGCTCATGTATGTTCTGTTTGGTTATTTCAGTTTGGGTGTGAAAAAGCCAAAGACTTGTTTTTGTTATTTTACTTTTGATAGTTAGATTTGGAAATTGAGTTAGTCTATTTTTATCTGTTTTTTTTTCTCTCTCTCTCTCTCTTTTCACTTTCATTTGTAAATAAACCACCATCTTTAGCAGTTTTGTGTTGAGCTCATCTTTTTGCCACCACCATTACCACAAAAATCACAATTACAATGTTACCCCTTCTAACCCTAGACCTAAAATCAAGAAAATGGAACATAGAGACAAACAATTCTTGTTGGCTTTAATTAGCAACTCTTAAGTAATGAGTTGCTAATTGACGCATTCAGTACTTAAACAGTATTGTACTGGTTATATAGTGAGATTAAAATGATATTACCTGAAATAATTTACTTCATGATGAGTCCAGACAGCCATTAGCATTTATGTCATTCGGGCAGAGGGTGCTGGTCCTGGAGATGAACCTACAGATGTGGGAAGGTGTGGAAGTTCCGCAAAACCTGCAAAGTGTCACACTTGGATATGTGATGCTCTTTGGACTCATGTATACTCTTAACCTAAACTACCCAAAGCACCTCAAATGCACATTTGAAGTGTTTCAGAAAATCCTGATGAAACTGGATGCAACCAAGCTGACACCAAAAGTCCAAACTTAGGGACTTAAAGTCCAAAAATTAAGGTGCTTCAATGATTAGTTAACAGATATTTCCTTCTCCAAATGTATGTATATCTTTATTCAGTCTTGAAATTAATCTTTATCATTCTCTGAGAGCTGTCCTTCAGAAGCTGGGTCTCGCTGATAAAATCAGCTTTTGTGCATACTAAGGATGTGTCATGTCAGCTTTATGTCAAAAGTAGGTCATATTTATTCAATATATCAACACAATTGTTATACTTTTATAGTCATGTTGCCTTTTTGGAGATTAACAGACACTAGACACTATTTGCTTTTGCTTCATGAAACCGTAGCGCTGAGATAAGTTTCACTTTTATCATTTCCCAAAGTATTTGCAGCAACTGAGGCAGCTACCATCAGGTGTGGGTAGAGTCTGGAGAAACTGCAGGCAGCTAGAGGTGGTTTGAGGGAGCAATCAGCCTCCCGTTCTGATTGCTTCAGCATCCACTGCATCCAGCTCCACGGGATTCTTACTACAACTGAATGTAGTCACAATCCCTGTCACATTGTTAATGTCATCTCTGTCAGGTGCACAGACTGCTGCAGCAAGGTGCGCTCTTAAATGTTCTCCAACCTGAGAGTCTTGGTTTTGTAGCAGAACATCATTGTTGTCATCTGGCTTAAATACTTTGATGGGCTTGATTTAAGTTTCTATTGGAAACAGGCTCCCTGATTGGAGTTTATAGGGAGATTGACTGAGATATACAGGGATACCCATCATCCCCTAGGACTGAAAAAAAATTGCAGGTGGGTAAAACTGCTGACAAAATAGTGGGTTGTTTCTGAAAGCTCTTGAGTCATGAACTGACCCTAGGTAGCCTACAAAGATGTCCAAAATTTGCAGAATAAAACATTTTCGCAGCTGAAGTATCACTGAGCATCTGTACTAGGTGTCTTGATTCTCATTCGACAGCCATTAATGCTACCTACAGCCGATCATGTGAGGTGTACAAAACCATCTCCAGTCTCCCGCAATTCCTCAACAGCTGGAAAATGAAATACTTGGGTTCTTTTGATCACAGTCTTCCTTGGCACACACTGAACAATGCCATGGGCAGTGGAGCATATCAATTGCTCTGGATACTGCCTGATAGGAAGTTGTACTGGCCAACCAGAACACAAAAACCAGCACTTCAAACTCAAGGCCCCAACCATGATCATTACGGTCATAAAGGAATAAGAATAGTGTCAGTAAATAAGAATAAGTCAGTGTCTGCCTCACAAGCCTGTAGTCTGCTCTCAGATCATTAACTCCATCATAGAAAATGGATAGGACTGGGATGTGATGGTAGATGCAGCAATACTGGGTGACGGACAAACCTAAAAATAAAAATAAAAAATAAAAAAAAAATGTGAAACTGTGAAATGATCCCAATAACATATGCATTATTTTAAGGATATATAACTTAAAGTGATTCAAAAGAATGGAGCAGGTGACATTTGTATTAACAGAGTTTGCTAATGTACAACTACTAATTTATTTACTAAGTATTGTTTTTAAATGAGTATTTTTATTCTGACAGTAAGTTCGGTGCCACACAAGTAGAGACCACTAGGGGTTAACTTTAAGCTTGATCATCAATCATTGAGTCATCAATGATGACTCAATGATCTGCATCAGGAAATCTCATGTCTCAGTTGTTGTCTGAAAATGTCTTCACTGTTGTCAGGGTTCTTCCAATTTTTACTGCCTAGTGTGCAATCTAGTAAATAAATAATTATTAGGTGCTATCACCATTCTTCTTTAGTGCGGATAAAGGGGCAACGTAAGCCAACTAAAATACCAAAGTATATATCTTTTTGTACTTCTTTGTGTACAAGTGTGTATACATAGAGCCCTGTACTACTGTGTAAAATGCACATCTTAAATGAATATTCACAAATGTACTATATTTGTTCCACAATTTGATTTAAACATGTATAGTTTTTGTTAGTAATCAATAGAAAGTAAAGGCTGTAACGTTCTCACATATAAATCATTTTGCACTCACACTGATGATGTCATGAGTAAGAGAAAGGCAACAGACATACAACTGTTTTACTGCTCAGAAAACAGAGGTAAAAATGTTCAGAATGTGCACACTACTTTAAGACATCCATGGTACTATTTTCCACATAAAACTGAAGATCACTGTATGAATTATAACACTTAAATTGACAGAGAAAAAAAACATCTGGGAGCTTGATAAAGCTAAATACATTGAGGTGAGGGAGGAAATGGATTTGTTATGTGTGCTGTATTTGAACAACTGAAATGATACACAACAGTCATACCTTAGTCTATCTTCTGCTCGGGAGAACTTGCTATTGGCAGTGGCGGCTCGTG
This sequence comes from Cirrhinus molitorella, assembly GCA_033026305.1. Classification (NCBI taxonomy): domain Eukaryota; kingdom Metazoa; phylum Chordata; class Actinopteri; order Cypriniformes; family Cyprinidae; genus Cirrhinus; species Cirrhinus molitorella. The sequence continues at coordinate 6,834,037 of CM065126.1, read as the reverse complement.
GGTTTTAAAATAGAGGAGGCACACTAATTCTATTGGTCTGGCGATCCCTGTCGATTGTTACTATTAGTACCTTATTAGTATTTGCTTAACCCCATTAAAATGGCTTTTTGGTTGTTTTGAGTCACAAAACGTAAAGAAACGTAAAGAAAACGGCACACATACAACAGGATAATATAATTTCACTCACCTGGCCTATCACTTAAAGCCAACATCCATAAAAGTCTGTGTTAAAAGAGAGCTGCCTGTGCCGCGACTGCTGTAGCCTATATCCAGCTTAGGCATTTTCTATAGTTTATACATACATATACACTGTTTTAATGACAGCTTGGTAATCTTTTGGCGATCAAATATTCAATATTGCTATTCACCATAAGTACTTGGTACTTTTTCAGCGCAGCGGGAGACTAATATCACGTCATTTACGCCTCTATGATGACTGATATTCCAGAAGGGAGGCTAGCCTCCCCTGCGAGGTTTCCTTTCTCAACACTCCTCAGCGCTGAAAGTAAACACTCGATGGTGATTGGCTAATTTTTGTTACCAACGGAGGCACAAGAGCGCAGCTCTCTCCCGGCCTCCCCATCCCCTTCTCTATCACTTAGCGGTTGTAATGACATCAGCAGATTCGGCACATTTGCAACAGAAAAGCGGTGCTTTTTTAACTTCAGTCGCTTGTATATGAAATTACAAACAAAAACATGCACATTTTGAAACATGACCTTGATGAATTGTGAATTTTATTAATATTAAATTTAACATTAATCTCCCATTTTCACTTCAAAATTTTGGGGAAGCTGTGCCTCCCCTGACGAGCCGCCACTGGCTATTGGACACATTGTAATACTGTTATTTTTCTACTGATGTATTTAGGCAACAGAAAGGAAGACACAACGAAGTCCTCAGAACCTCAGAAACGACAGCGAGCAAGGAATAGCCATTTAGTTCTAATAAACAGTGTTCGAGGGCCCCCTCCTGTGGTTATTTATGGTACTGCAGACATTGCAAAGAGTTGTGTGTCGCTGCTGCAAAATACATGTTTCAACAAATAGACCCTTTTACTGTTTGTATACAATGATGATGTAGCAACGTATGCGCGCGCATTTTGGCAACGGAAGTATGGCGAGAATCAGCAGCATGTCAAGCTATGCGAGCGGATTAAGCAACATAGAGAAAGTTATTTTAAAAAGCTGACTTTATCAAATGTTGCTAGATCCTTGTACTATAGTGGAGTGGATAGAAGACGTTAGCAGATGGCCAAATATACAGTGGCTAGATATATATACGTATTTAGTTGAGAAACTGAGCGTGGACACCCGAGAGAAATTATGAGCATTTAAATCACGTTGTCTGTGGTCATGTACAGAACGTCAAATACCATGACATAGACTCAGAGTTTTGTGTGTTGAAATCAGAAATTATTCTACTTAGTCAAAGACAAGGACAAAAGACAACGATGTATGAGGCTTGGGTTATAATCAACCAACGTATTGTGTTATGAATCTGGTCCATATTAACCAGAACTACATTTATTCTTTTCCTTCATTCATTCTTTCCTACATTTATTCTTATTCTTCACCCAGACCTACATTTATCCGTTTCCTTACATTTTGTTGTTATTGATTGCTATGTGTCGATGCACTTCTGTTTAAAGTTTTATTTTGTAAAGCTATAATACTTTAATAGCAACTGATGCTTGAATACATTTCTCAAATGGTTATTTTGCAATTAAACTATTAATAACATCATTACAAATCAAATTGATAATCACTGTGAATTGTTGAGATAATCTGGGGGGAAAGTACATTATACACACCAGTGGCAGCCAATGTTGGTAGGTTTATTATAATGCATTAAGTTTCAAGTACAGTAAATATGTTTTACAAATGTAAATAACTTTAAAACTAATACATGGTAATGTGATACTCATTCGGAAACAACACTCTAACAGACGCAAACATTTTTTATGATGTCCTCGCTCCAATCAACAAGTTTAATCACCTGCAGCCACAGGCGCCGCCGGTTCTTCTGCCGTGATCCTGTCGGAATTCTATAAAACTTAAGCCCATTGGTGGAATATAGATTAGTGCAACCGTAAACGCAACAACCAGACATTTTAATGCTGGGAAACCGTTTTGATAAACTTTCTGAGTTGATAACACGTTAGAACCAATGGGGAACAACACCGCTTCCGTTGCCAAAATGCGCGCGCAACTATTTGATCACATGGGCTGTAATAGGGTCTATAAATAATGCATTTAACACTTTTACACCAACACATTTTATACATTTTATTTTATAAATATTTGTTGTTTATGGTCTGTTTTCCAGTCTTTGTCTGCTGTCTGTTGCCTTTTAATAGTGCACTTTGTTGCTAATGTCACTACGGTTTTCGTATTGTGTATTGTGTTTTATGTGTTTTTAACACAATTATTGTTTGCTTTACCAGTGCAGATTTGTATGTTGCTGCAGTAGTCTTTGATGAATATCTGCAATATCTCTTCAGCCAACATGATTTGTACCTTTTTTTACTTGTTCAGTCTGTCACATTACAGTAAATCAAAAACAAAGGACATGCTGATGGTATGTCAGCTCGAACAATATGTCAGCTGGGATAATATGGGGCAATTAAAAAAAAAACTAAAACAAGAAATTTTTCTTGCATTAGTGAAACATTTGCATAAAAAGCGTGAGTGCAAAGAACCTTTTAAGCACCTCACAAATGCAAGTTTTGTGTCTGATTTGTCATGTATGAAGGACGTTTCGATAAAACTCCAGAGTTTCTCACACTCAAGCGGCAGATAAGAGAAACCACGACTGTTGACAGCAGCCGTACACATAAGTTCTTCAAGCACTGAATATCCAGGGAGTTAAATTTACTAGAAAGACAAATTATCTCATCTGGCCAGTTTAAAGTGTTTTTAAGCAAAACAAACACTGGCCAAACTCCCACAGACCCAATCGTAAGATCACAATCATGGCAACATACTCCGTTTCTATAACATCAAATAACAAAAACAAAGTTATTACAAAATAACAAAAATTACTTGAACATGCATCAGCATGATAAAAACTACCTAAAATAATGGAAACCATCTTTGAAAGAAATTTAATTCAAGTGTAATTTGATTATTTAGTTTATTTTACATGGAGAGGGTGGGGTTTATACTGAATGATACTACTTTAGCACAAGGAAACTAATTTCTAGTCAAATTAGATTCATATTTTAGTTTAACCATTAATATTTATCACCTGTGTTCGCGTTGTCTAGACATGTCCAGACATGTATTCTACCAATAACATTAGATGAACGCTCATGTGCGACTTGGAATACGGAAACACCGCCACGTGCGATGTGAACGGGGCTTTAACAAAATGATTTTATATACAACGCTTGAATTTTGACGCGTCTGGCGTTCCGTACAGCGTGGCGCACTTTTCCTTATATTTGCGTCACATTATTTTGAGTATCTAGACAAGAAAAGGGACAGTGCAGAGTTCTCCCAGAGGCGGGGCGATTCACTCAGCCTATTTCCAATTGGTCAGATACACTGCGGAAGTTTTTTTCTGATTGATCATAGTGACATAGCAGTCTTTTTAAATGTTCTTTTGTGGTTTTAATTTTAACGGTTTTGACCAGCAGCTAATACATCTCTTTTTATTATATTAGCATTTATTTAGTTTCTCTCAATTGTCGCAGGCTGCGAATGCAGCTCCGCCCACTTGACGCTAGAGTTTCGCTCTTGTGAATGAGCGCTTCCTTTCTACGCATGCTGCTTCTGGTTCTTTCTTTTCCTCCAGTGCGATCTTAGTACGGTCGCACATGTCCATCTGCTCCACACCATCTAAAATGCAGTCTAATATCCTGGCCGAAGCCGACGACAGCGTACACATGGAGGACGTGGACAATCTCCTGAATCAGCTGAAGGTGAGATGAGGTTCACTAGTGAACTCCAGACAGTCTGATTGATGCTGATCACACGAACACTCGGTTACCGTCAGTTCATGCACATCACCCGACTCACAAACCTTTGTTATTTCGGAATTAAGAGCAGTCCTAGGCTGATACTGCTTCTGTCCTATTCTAGTCCGAATTCAGTCAGTGAACATGTCGTTTATTTCATCTTTTCTTTATACACTGTACATGTGCTCAAGTGGAGTCGGATTATGTGACGTACATCTGCGTACACGATCACGTGTGATCAGTATGAACACTAACACCACGTGTCTTGTTTTGCCTTATGCTGTCTTCGTATCGGAATTATCGTAAATACGAGTTTCCTAATTGAAAATTGGACATAAAATTCGGAAATAATTTTGATACCAGTTTCCGATTTGGGCGGGTCATTACTGTCATTCTTGAGAAGTGGGACAAAACATGTCCAGCAATTATAACTGCTATTAGTTTTAAAAATAAAAATATTTTTCAAATTGTAAATGGTATGGGATTAATAATAGAATGCATTTAACACAATTACCCCCTTCAGTTTAATTTTATCATTATTATGTGAAATCTATGACAACACTTGTGTTCTCACTAACGTTACATCTAAAAACAGTGTGTCCACAGAGAAGGCTTTATAGTTTTATAGTTTTAGAATATTTTAAATTCTAATGTTAATATTTCCTGTGTCACAATCATGATATGTCAACACCATCTTCCAATTTCTGAGGAAATTATTTGAAATATTGAGAATTTTATTCTCTTGAAGCAGGTTCCATTAACCTCTAGCATCAACAGAAAAAAAACAAAATGGCTACTACATGAACTCCATTTGTTTTGTGAAAGAAATGGCAAATTTGTCAACACCGTCAGATATCACCACCATAAGATTTTGAGACTCTTGAATAGAAGCTTTATAAACAATAGTCACCATTTGTTGTGTTTGTTTTATTACAGTAATTCAATGCATTTGATAGTTAAAATGACTACAAATTCAGGTTTTGGTCACCACCGTCAGATTTGTCACCTCCGTCAGATGAATATTTTGATAATATTTCATTATGATATTTTATATTTGTTGTTGAATTGTTGGTCACATGTGAAAGTGTAATTTGTCTGCTAACTTGAGAATGTGTTTTGAAATGTTAAATACATCTAGAATGCTGTTAAAGATAAAGTAAAAATTATATTACACAGTCCAAGTTAAAAAGCACATTTTGTTAAAAAAAATAGAAAAGTTGGGAGGTTATATCAAAGCATAGCTCAGTAGCTTAGTACATATAAGATACATAAATGTGGTCCTAATCTCCTAATCACGACGTCATAAGTGGGAAATAGGAAATTTCCGATAGCACGTAAGGGCAGCATTACTTCAAAACATGGGTCAATATCTCCATACAGTGCCTTTCAAACCTCACAATACTCAAAAAAATTTAGTCTTAGTTTCCCATTCGCTTCATGTCATGTCATAAAGAGTAGATGCTCAAGTACTGTAAAAACATATTAGCTGAGCTCCAACACATTTCTTTAGAATAGATAATTATGGTCCATTTTTTGAAGCATAATCCCCTAGATATGTCCACCCTGTCATGGACATATATTACTGTTAAATACATTTTCAATGCAATATTAAAGGTGCTGAAGATTTTTAGGAAACATGTTATGTTTACATAACTGTTTCTCTGAAAACTAGTGCTTTAGCCAGTAATTCTACTTTGAAATGTGCATTTCAGGCAGATTCCGGGACAGAATTTTAGAACCTGGGATGGACACATAAAGCAAAACACACAAACCATGACAATGAAACATTTATTCAACTTCGGAAAAAAATATTATAATATATATTATATATTATAATATTATAATATTAATTACATTACTAGCCACATTGATATCCCCCTCCCCCATTCATTTTAGTTTTTAGCAGTATTAACTACAAATGAATTCTATGAGTGGCCGACATCACAGGGTGGACATTTTTAAACTTCAGTTAGCATATTAATTTACAACAAACTGTGACTAGCTAAATAGTCAATCTGGTTGCTGAAAAGAATGTGGTATATTTAAACTTACATATTTTGAAAATACTGTATTGTAATCATTTCTGGCATATTTTATGGCAACAGGGTGGACATATCAAGCTTAGGAAAAGCAAGTAAAATATTAGAAGAAGAAAAAAATTGTCAGTTAAAAAGTCTCCAACTTGCTCATCTCAGGCGTTGAAATTCCCACCAGTGAAGAGACAAAAAAACTGTTGTCCTGATTTCACTAAAGGGGATGGCCTTTTCTTTAAAGGGCGGATTCTCCATTACGACAGGTTGGACAACCATTCAAGGGACATGGACAAACTCTTCTGTTTTATTAAATAAAAATATTGTTTTTATTACCAAATGATCAATGCACTCAAATTAAGTAATCTCAGGAGAACAAAATTCAAATGTATTCAAATGTAATGGGCAGTGCAAAAATGGGACATAGCAAAATAACATGCATCCTCCTACACAAAACTTGGAAAAAACTAGAAAAAGAGTCTATAGAGCCAAGTAATGTTTTTTTTTTTTGATGATGATGAATATACAAACTTAACTAATATAACACAGCCTTTCATAGTCATTTTTATATTGAGTTATCATGGCAAATTAGTTATTAATGTACAGGACACCAAAAGGCACCCTACAGTGATATTGACCCGCATAATAAAGAAATACAAACAATCTGCTATGATTGGAAAGCGACTTAAAAAGCGTCAAATAAGAATCTACAAACATTTAATCATCATACAATTAATATTTTTGTATAAATGTTTATAACTATATTACCATATAACCAAATCACAAAAAAACGAACGAACTAGGTTTGTAATACTGCTGCCAAGGAGACACTTTATTAGCCGGGTTTCCATCCAAAGTTGCAAATTTAACTTGTGCTCCGTTTCAATCCAACATGTCAAAGAGAACAAAATCATCACTTAGAAACATAGGAGAAGCCACTGAATATAATCATTTATGTTTCTACTGCGATACTTCAAAATGTGCATAAAAACAGGGTGATGAAAACATAGCTGTTCATTTGACTTTTCTTCTCACTGCTCTGAATCCGTCAAATCTGTTTTTCTGCTCTTGTAAAGTTGGGGAAGTAAGTGTTCAAACTAGGCATCTCTCACATAGAAATGCCTTAATTTTGTCTGATGTGACCAACAAAATGACACATATTGCAAAATAAGAGTTGAGAGTCTCGTTGAAATCATGAAATTATTTGAAACTAGGCAGAAATGGCCTAAGAAACTTAAGCTAAATGACTGATTAGTAATTCAGGTAAAGAATAGTAATCACACTGGGTTGTAGTTTGGCTAGAAGATGTGAAATGTTTAACATTATTTTGATCTGAAAAGATCACAGACGTTTTTGTCTATTGTTTTTCTCCAGAAAAAGAAAAAGAAATCAAAAGATAAACGGATGGCAGAGGCAGATGAGATTGATTCACCGGCTCCTAAGAAGAGGAAGGCTGAGAAGATGCTGATCGAGTCTGTAGACATGAACGGAAACACGGACACCAACCAGATGAAGGTAATGGATTTCAGCAGATCTCTCATGTCATGTAAATCATAGATCATTATTCCTGGACCACATTTGGTTTACTAAAATCTCTGTACAGGTGAAAAATAAGAAAAAGGCATTAGTGGAGAACGTGATGGTCAACGGAGGTACTGATAAAACATACTTGCCAGCCATAGTAGACACGCCAGCGCCGTCCAGCGAGGACTCAGACAGCGAACGGGAGAAAGTGCGTACACATCTAACGGTTTATTCCTCTGCTTCTGTTCATAGTGAGCTGGTCTGGTGATTTCTGATGATGTGATTATTTCTTTAGGAAACACCAGAGCAGAAAGAAGGAGCCTTTTCCAACTTCAGGATTTCCCAAAACACCATCGACCTGCTGCAAGGTAATGCTGGGCACACAACCTGATAAATAGCAGCACTTCACTACTGCAGGTGAATCTTCTGAAATGTATTGTGATTTTTATGTAAAATATTTTTTTATCTTCCAGCCCGTGGTGTTAAGTACCTCTTTGACATTCAAGCGAAGACCTTTGACCCGGTGTATGATGGGAAAGATGTCATTGGTCAGGCCAGAACCGGCACAGGAAAGACCTTCTCGTTTGCTATTCCTCTGGTGGAGAAGCTGCAGTCAGAAACGGACGAGAGATGTAGAGGCCGAGCTCCGAAGGTAACGCAGTCATGTGCTGCTTGCAGTTACTGGTGATAAACTTACAGTGTGTGATGAACAATCAGTTATGTGCATTGTGGGCTCATGCTGTGAATGCGTGCATTTAAAATGCCACAAAATATGCAGTGTTAATGTAGCCAACAAAGACGATGGCGAAAAATATTCGTTAACGAACATCTTTTTCTGTGACTAAGACGAGATGTTTATGAGCTAAAACTAATATCTGGTGATGAAAATATGCAGAAATTTATGCTGTGTCTTCAGTGACGAGATGGAACTAGACTACCGGACAATCAAAATATAACTGTCCTCTTTCAAAATGTGCCTACCTGTCATTAGATTGCAACCGGACACGGGGCGTTTGCATATCTAGTCTCAGTATGGCAGCCATAGTGGACGGATAGGCTACCAAAATGCGAACTAGTGACTTGAAACAATGGCCTCAGCACCTGAAGGCTTAGGGATAGGGTCACCAGATGTCCCATTTTTACCGGGAGTCACAATTCGTTGTTGATTAACTTAAAGTTAATGAAGGCGGGATAGGCGGAATTACACTACAGTTTTCTGACAGCGCGCAATCAGTTCTCAGTGCTCAAATACACACACAGTAGTCCAAATGTCTATCGTGTTGAGTATCTCACGTAAATACAGTCAGTTGTGGCGTAAGTGAAGGGACAGCATTCCTAATTAAATGCCTGTGTCATTAATGTTAACCGACAAAAGATGTTAAACAAATGTATCCGGAAAATGAGTTTATATAATATTACTTTATATAATTTTATATAACTATAGTTTTGCTTAAGTTGCTTCTTTTTCAAAGGTTTGTCAATTTATTCAGGTTTTCCTAAATTCAATGTTTGATTAAAATGTATCAGAATTAATGAGAAGTTAATGTTTATTTTACTTTGAAGAGTACATAAAAGAGTAAAATAGAGAGTAAAAATAGCAACCAAAATAAGTGTTGGTAACTGCAGTTAGACTAAAAGTTGACAAAAATGCAATGACTTTTCATCAACTAAAACTATGAAAGACTAGGGCTGTGAATCTTTTGAAATCGATTCACGATTCATAGGGTTTCGATTCGATTCAAGAGCGATTTTTGCAAATTACATTGCAGCCTAATGGAGTCAATGAGTGAATGCAAAAAATAAATAAATTAAAACATGTTTGTCCACTGTTAGATGTTAGCTTAATGATCCTATGGTATGAAATATAGCATATGTAGAAATTTACCCTAGTGAAAAGTAATATTTTTTTAAAATACATTTATTTCAAACCAGGTATAGTTCAAATCTATAACCATATTTACTAATATATCCCTCAAGACTTTTATATAAAAATTATAATTAAACTTCATTTGAATTTCTTAATATTAAGCCTAAAATGTGTTTTAATGTCACTGTTGCTGAGGACTGTATTATCTTTGAATAAAAAGGTCTTTAAATGCAAGATTTAAACTGTACCTGAAATATACTTGCAATAGTTCCACTTTAGCAAAATCAAATATACTTCAGTTCATCTTTAGTTGGACTTCAGCACTATACTTCCAATTTAGCACATTTTATGCCAGTTTAGTATAGGATACTAAAAGTACAATTGCAAGGCATTTTTTATTAAGAACATAAATATGTACATTTATACATATCATGAAATAAATATATAGAATATAAGAACAATATAAAGAAATATATTGTTTTTTATTAGCCTATGTAAGCCAAGATTTTAAAAATGCTTTAAAAGTAGGCATTTTATGTTACACCTTTGCATGATGTCAGCTTCTTTATCTTATTTTCATAAAATAAAATGCTACAGCATTTGAACGCAACTTTCATGCATGTGACAGATGACGTTAAACCTCACGCTCCTATTTTAAGGTTGCTGCTAATGCTGCGGTTATTTTGGCCATTTACGTTGTACTTTCGGTTTAACTACATTAAGTTAAAACGTCATTTACGTTCAATGGAATTGTGAGTATGCTTTTAGAGACTTACATTGTTTTGCTCCATCCAAACGCGTGGCTTTCATCTGCTCAGGTAATGCCAATGGTATGACTGAGAGTTTAAAAGTAAAACGAACAACGCTGTTCATCTCTGTTAATTCGTGCTTGTAGTAATATATGTATTCTGAAATCACTGAATTACTATAGAAATTTAGTGTTTTAAATCGATTAATAGCCGAAATCAACGATTCACGATTCAAAAATCCATTTTCAAGAACAGGTTTTGTAATCGATGCATCAAGAAAAGTTTTACTTTCCGGAGTTTTACTTTATCAACCCATACATATTCAATGACTGTGAGCTGCATTAAACGCAGGGATAAAATGTTGGCTATCATTAAGTTTATGAATAGTGGCATATTTAAGAAGAATAGTGTAAGCAGCGCTACACACACGCAAATGGAAACAGCGGCGCAACCAGTGTTTAACGTAGCAAAGGCAGCATATCATATGATTTGCGTGCATGGCAGACAGGAGCGCCGGAGTTTTATGCGGTTAGTAGAAATCTCGAGCATTAATTCTAATGATGGCTTGTCTTGAAAAACGGAGACAGTTTGATGATCGTCGTAGGAGAAGTCGCACTGCAGGACTGCGCCAAACCTTCTGACACTGCCAGAATTTCGTCGGAGGTAAAATTTGATAGCAACAGCCGTTAAGCAGCTGTCGGTGAACATGTCAAACCAGAGATCAAAGAATACAGATTTTAGCCTAGGATTATAGGAATCTTTTAGAATTTTCAATCTTTGTCTCAGACGGCCAAATTGTGGCCAAAATCGCACAGTGTGAGCACGGCTTAAAACTAAATCAAAAATGCCTGCAAAAATGAACACTGATGCAGTGCTGTTCAAAAAGGCGCTTGTGAAAATACTGCTGTTCTGTTTTTTTGTTGTTGTTGTTCAGGGTTCCCACGGGTCATGGAATTTCTGGAATATCATGGAATTTTAAAAGGTCTATTCCAGTCATTGAAAGTCAGGGAATTTAATATTTTTTTGGTCCGAGTCATGGAATATCAGGGATTTTTGTTTGTTGATTTAAATTTTAGTTTCTGTTTATCAAACTGAACTTTTCTGTACCGTTTTTATTTATTTATTTATTTGCCTATTTTTATGGTTAGGCTATTTTTCAGTGCCATTTTATTCCCTTCCCGCACGTCAACTGGCAATCACAAGTAAAATGCAGTCACCAGCTTAGATAACTAAGGCAAACATGCCAGAAAAAAAAAATTATTTCAAGAGCTTTGGCTACAAAATGACCACTTCAAAGACTGGGTATGAAAAGTAGATCATAGAAAAGCAAAAACTAAATGAATGATGAACTTGATTACAAATCCTTACAAATCCCAAACCCTTACAAAAATCCTTCAAATTGTTATAAACATAAATTAATTTCTGTAGAAATATTACAGAAAAAGCCTGTTTCCGGCACTAAATAAAAAATAAAAAGAAGGTTATTGCGACTTATCTCACAATTCTGACTTATTTTCTCACAATAGCGTGATACAAACTCGCAATTCTGACTTTTGTTTCTCTGAATTGTGAGATATGAACTAGCAGTTGCGAAAAAAAAGTCAGAATTGTGAGATAAGTCACAATTGCGAGTTATAAAGTCAGAATTGCATGATATAAACTCGCAATTGAGAGTTAAGGCAGAATTGAGTGATATGAACTCGCAATTATGTGAACATATCAGTATTTTTTTTCCTCAGAAATGAATTTATATGTTACAAAAGTCAAAATTGCAAGATACAAACTTGCAATTGCAAGAAAAAAAGTCAGAATTGTGAGTTTTATCTTTTTTTATTTAGTGGCAGAAACGGCCTTCCATAGTTTTGTACTAAAAACGTCTGTAAACAAGTAAATAAAGCTTGCAAGTGGATGGATCCGTTCCTTATAGGTCATGGAAATTCAGCTTTTTAGTCATTAAAAGTCAGGGAAAAGTCAGGGAATTTGACATTTGGCTTAGAGTGGGAACCCTGGTTGTTGTTCCTGAGTTTACATGAATTTAAGAATGTTTTGGTATTAGGTCTTGCTTAATTAGCCAGAACACCAAACCTGTCCCTAACTTTACCCATATCCCTCCTAAATAGCAGAGCAAGCACTACAACATAAATACAATAACATTTATTATTACAGTTTATATTTGTCTACAAAACGAATGTTTGTTAATTTTAGCAAAAGCTTTTAAATCAATTTATTCAGAGCTCGCAAAATCGCTAGCCCAACGTCCGGGACGGCTATTGTTTTCCAGTCGGGCTACCAACATGTATCACCACCCTGCACGACGGGCTATCTTATCTTACGCCTGCAGGTCCTTAAAAACTCCGCAATTTAGTTAAAAAGTTTTGCATTAAATAATATTAGAGAAGTCTTAACTATAATTTTAAGAGGTCTTACAGTTGGGGATGGAAAGACAAGAAAGGCGATAGGGCTGGATTAAACTTCAAAAGGCAATGATATCATTGAATAAATATGAGCGCTGCATGTTTCAAAGTCAAAACGCAGCACGGATGTCTTTATATGAATGTATCTGAAGGGAACCGACTGTCCTCAGAAACTTGTCGTTGGCATTTTCATTTCATCTTACCTATAATGCCTGATAAAACGGCATTAATGAGTGCAGCCCTGCTTTGTGTACAGCCGTTACTAGGGAAATCGGTATATTTCAGCACTCCTTAAGCGCCACCTCGTGGCAGAGAATAATGAATTTGTATTTCCAATTTTTCCTCTGTTTATGGCCAGATTATTGCAAATATCACACAGAACACAGTTCTAAATGTGAAAAAAGTGAATGTGCCTTCTAAAAATCTAAACAATTAAGTAATAATTATATTTATTTAAAACATAAATAATTATATACTTGATTTATCCCTTTTAATGGTCTAAAGGCTGAAATGCCGTTCTATATGATTTTTTTGTTTTTGTGAAAACCTGTATCTGAACTGTAAATCATGTATGTCATTTTGTGGTGTAGACATTGTCCAACTCCACTCATACTGTGTTCATTTTACTTGTGCAGCTCTTAAAAAGGGTAATAAATTGGCATAAATTGATTTTTAAAAATTCCAGATACCATGTGAATAGTGAAATAAAATTCCTTCCTTGATATTTGCTGATATTTGTGTATTGAAAATATTTTTGACATTTTGACATTTAGACTGATTTTCTATATTAAATATATAATTTTTTTTTTCTTTTATTTGGACTAGTTAAATTAATTTTCGGGCTACCAAAATCTGAAGAGTACCTGCCCGAGGTTTTTAAATTTTGTAAGCCCTGTTATTTATTTTATTTGTATTTTGAGAGACTAATTCAGTTAAATGCCCATTCTTATTTGAAATGTTTCATGTGTGTCCACACAGGTGTTGGTTCTGGCACCGACTCGTGAACTCGCCATTCAGGTGTCCAAGGACTTCAAAGCCATCACTAGGAAACTGTCTGTTACATGTTTCTATGGAGGATCTTCATACAACCCACAAGGTAGGACTTTATTTACTTTATAGAGTAGTAGTAGTTTGTTGTTGTTGTTGTTGTTGTTGTTGTTGTTGTTGTTGTTGTTGTTGTTGTTGTTGTTGTTGTTGTTGTTGTTGTTGTTGTTGTTGTTGTTGTTGTTTTTAACTGCACTGGCCACAACTGAATGATCAATGACAGAAAAACATCTGTAGTTTAATTTAGTGGGAACTAAGAAAGGGGGAAAAAAAATACAACTCGAAGAGGTTTAATGAGCTAATGCTTGTTTTGTTGTGGCATCAGTGGAGGCGATCCGCAATGGCATTGATGTACTGGTAGGAACGCCGGGTCGAATCAAAGACCATTTGGACAACAACAAGCTGGATCTGTCTCAGCTCAAACATGTGGTGCTGGATGAGGTGGACCAGATGCTGGACTTGGGATTTGCAGACCAGGTTGAGGAGATCCTCTCTTTGTCCTACACGAAAGGTAATCCAATCCTGTCCACACATCAAACACTGGTGTTCACGTTGCGTTTGTCCGATGAGAAATTAAAAGCTAAACCAGTGATAGTCATGAAAGATGTGCATCATCTTTCCAAAAAGACAATTTGCATCTCTAAATAGGATTTATGAACTTTTCCCTTGTAGAGGCAGAGGAGAGACCGCAGACCCTGCTGTTCTCAGCGACGTGTCCTTCATGGGTTTATAACATGGCCAAGAAATACATGCGCTCTCAGTGCATTCATGTGGATCTGATCGGGAAAAAGACCAAGAGAACCGCCACCACAGTCGAGGTAATGCCACACGTGTGCCTGCACAGTAAATGAATGTAATTGTGCTTTAGTCGGGTACATTAAAAAATAAAAATAAAAACAGCGGTTAACAACTGTCAGTAATGATCAGTTAAACATTGTCAAGTCTGAAGTAGAAGAATATAAGAAATCAAGAATAGAAAAGGATTTAAAAGCATTGATGATAATGTGTGATAATTTTGCACAATGCAAAGCATTAAAAAAAAAGTGTCAAATGATTTTATTGTAGTTATATCAAATTGGTGTTGTGCTGCTGTGGCTCATTATTGGCTGTTTCAGAGGTCAAGAGTGGCCACTTCTAGTCCTACTTCTGAGAATTTTTTTGCCATTCAAGTCAAAGTTTAAGACTATTCTTAAGAGCATTTCTGAGAAGTTTTATACATATGGGTCCAGGGCCCATATTCATGAACATTCATAGTGCAAAGAGTTGCTCCTTGTGACAAAATTCTAAGAAAATGTATAGAAATGTGGATGTTTCCTCTGAAAATTGAAGAAAAGGTCCTAAAGAAAAAAGTAATTCAGGAAGCATCTTAACCCTTGAAGTCCAAAATTGTTAGGAGTATGTATGAGGACTTTTAAGAGGCTTAAGAGTTTCTTTAGCAGTAGAGAAAACTAACAAAACATGAAGAGGGAGAAGAAATGTTACGCACAAGGCATGACAGTGAGTTTATAAGATGCTACACATTAGATTGTGCAGGAATCATGTTTGTGGCCGATCTTATTAGAGACATGCGAACAGAAATGTCATAGAGCCAGAAATGGAATTAATCACTACATTAATTACATTTGGCAACTGGAAAAAAAAACAAATTGAACTATTCAGAAGCGATTTGGGTCAGTTTCAACCTTCTATAAGCAAAGAGATCACACAAACAATTAGAGCATCTTCAGAACCTTGTGTTGCTGTTCATTTCCTATCAAATATGTATCAAGTACAACATTAACAGCATGGTAAATAACAAATAAAGAATATATGAAGAGCTGTTTTCCAAAACACTATAAATCCATTTTGATTAATTTTAGTAAAAATGTGTTTTCTTGACCAAGAATGTGGCAAGATGAAAAACAATATTTTCTGTTTCAAACTTTCACATAGCATCTTTAGGTTATAATTACATTAAAAAATTCAAATCCAGATTTTGATTTTCAAAGAATTTTTTATAAAAACTAATTTTTCCTGCGAAATGCAATAAATCCAGCAGGGCTCTATGCTTACTTTTTGTTAAAAACAAACTTAAAAAAAAAAAAAAAAAAAATTAGGGGCACAGTTAAAATTTTAGAAGCACTTTAGAATCAATAATCAAAATCTGATCAAAAATGTGCCTTCTCATTACGAGTTGACATTTGACTCCTTAAAGTGAATTAAATAGGAATTTGGTTTTTACGTTTGTAATGCATTTTTTCTAACTTTAAGTATGTCTTTCATGTCACATTTTTGAACAAATCATATTTTATAAGCATTTTAACATTTCTAATTAAAACAATAGAATAAGAATTAAAAGAAAGTTACCAATCAAATGAAATCAGCATAAACTAAATTCATTTGTACTACAGAGGTGGCACAGAAGAACCTCAGTGTTTTGCAGGTGTATTTTCATGCGTGCAATCAATTTCATAAATTCATGTTGAGATTAATGTTTTAAATATAAAATTTTGAATATAGAAATATTAAATTATTAAATCACTGAAAATATACAAGCCATGTAAATGAAACTTCAAGCCAGTAGGTGGCGTCAAGACACTTATTTAATTACTGAATCATATTCATTTGATTCGTTCAAACGGCTAATTCATTGAGGAATAAAGCAAGTGAGTGTCTTTATGAATGGGAAATTAACTCACTAGATAAGTGTAAAACGCACGTTCATTCATAAACGAGACACCGCTGTAGTGTGTTTGAATGGAGATGCGCAGCGGCTCAGTTGTGACTTTGTTTCAAACTATTTTTCACAAAGAAATGGAGCAAATTGGACAATAGTGTTAGAGTCAGACAATGTAAGTAACTTATTACCTTCTTGTTTATTGAACTGTTGTATTAAATCAATAACTCATTTACAAACTCCCTTAGAAATAAAAAAAAAAAGCTGTCACTCATCTTAGTTCATTGCAATCTCACAAAGTTATGACTTATTTTCTTCCTCACCGCAGAAACCACCATAGGTTCATCAATGCAGTCAGAATTGTTTCTTTTTTTGGTTTGTTTGTTGATCTCAAAGTACAAAGTAGATGAGGAAAACTAGGAATGCCGGGTGTATTCAAAGCGCTGCCTTTGCTGTTTACAATGCGTGGAATAGTGTGCTGGTTGAGCGGATGCATCACATTTTGCAGAGAAAGGAGACTGGCGTTTGTCGCGGTTTGGAAAAAAAGGAAGAAAACATGACAGAATAACACTGCGGAAATCACATTTTGTGTAAAATTAATGATGCACTTTTCAATATCGACCAGATACAATACTGATGTTGGCAATAACTACTTTTTTTTTTTTTTTTAATGGTTTATCGCGTTTTGGAAAAGGGCTCTTCATGTAGACGTGTATGTGTGTGTACATGTGTGTATGGTAAAATCGGAAAAAATTGCCTATAATTTCAAAGTGAAGGCTTATAATAGACCCTACACTTAAAAACACTCTTTTATTTCCTGCTTGGACAACCAACAAATCACAGTCTTCAAAAGGCAGTGTCAGCGGGGTCAGCCCCACCTCCTTACTAAGATAAAAGTTTTTGTCTTTTCTTCACTAAGAGTTGCTCTTAGATTTGGTCCTGAATTACTCTTAAACTAAGACTCCTATGTATAAAATTTTAAGCTAAATTAGGAGCTTTTTGAGAAGCTTTAAGAATATGGGCCCAGTTAAAGTCAGTTGAGGCTTTCTTCCTCTAGGTGGCATCTTAACGCTCTCAATGAGGGGATATCTGCATTATATTCACTGAAATTAACTGATTCTCATGTATGGTTTCATCTGTGTTGAAGAAAAAAAATAGTCAGTTAATGAGTTGTGAAATTGAGTCTGTTGAATTTCTGCAGATAACAAGTACATGTTTTTAAAAACTAAAGTTATGTATTATGTAGGAGAGTAATTAGTGGTAAATGTTAGGAAAAAATGACTTTGATTTGCTTTGCATGAGTACACAGATAAACGAGTATTTTTTTTATTTTTTTTTTAAGTGTACTGCTTTTGTGGCTAACAGCACAGAAATATTTTCTCATTACCTTTTGTCAATTTCCATTTTATAATTATTAGATAACCTTCATTGTCTGTCCTCAGTGGTGCTTTTTGTTTTTACTAAATTCACCATGAACTGCATATGGCTGATATGTGCATATGGCATATCTAAGTTGTCTCTCTTTTCTTGCATGCAGCACTTGGCGATCGCATGTCCGTGGTCTCAGCGGGCGTCCGTCATCGGCGATGTCATTCAGGTGTACAGCGGCAGCCACGGCCGGACCATCGTCTTCTGCGAGACCAAGGCAGAGGCCTCTGCGCTCTCTCTGAACACTTCCATCAAGCA
Source organism: Cirrhinus molitorella (assembly GCA_033026305.1). NCBI lineage: Eukaryota > Metazoa > Chordata > Actinopteri > Cypriniformes > Cyprinidae > Cirrhinus > Cirrhinus molitorella. Next base: position 6,816,106 of record CM065126.1, on the reverse strand, counting down.
GGTGCTCTATTGTGCTGTCACACATCTGCAGGCTGTCATTTTACCATCAGAATTTTTAACTGTCTCCTCTCCGTCTGTCTTCGTACAGAATGCACAGGTGCTGCACGGAGACATCGTTCAGAAACAGAGAGAGATCACGCTCAACGGGTTCAGAAATGGCACGTTTGAGGTGTTGGTGGCCACCAATGTGGCGGCCCGCGGCCTGGACATTCCAGAGGTAGACCTGGTCATTCAGTGCTCTCCTCCAAAGGTACGTCAACCAGTCACAGGACACTTTTTCCCTAAAATGTACTGATTTTTATAATAATTTTGCCTTTGTCCACGTATTTTAGTGCATGTTAACAGTGTGCTTGAGTCCCTACTGACAGGATCCTTATTTTCTCTCCATAGTTTAAGATCCTTTTTAAAAGCTTTTGCTTGTGTTGTTAATGCAGGATGTGGAATCATATATCCACCGATCTGGACGAACTGGCAGAGCCGGAAGAACAGGCGTTTGCATTTGTTTCTACCAGCGCAGGGAGGAGAACCAGCTCATTTTTGTGGAGCATAAAGCGGTGAGATGCCTGCTGTTCACACCACTGTTAGACAAGCGAATATATAATATATAATGTTTTCACATTATTTTGTCCTTTTTTTTTTTTTTTATAGTTGCTTGAATAAAAGAATTCAAAAATAAATAATTAAAAAAAAATTGCTAAGGTCAATATTATTAGCCCCCTTAAGAAATATTAGTGTGATTAGCTATAGAACAAACCACTGTTGTCCAATGACTTGCCAAATTAACCTAATTTGCCTGATTAACCTAATTAACCTAGTTAAGCCTTTAAATCGCTCTTTAAGCTGAAGATTAGTATCTTGTAAAACAATTAGTAAACTAATATGCACTGTCATCATGGCAAAGACAAAAGAAATTAGTCTGGACTTGAGAGAAAGAATTGTTAATGCTCATAAAGATAGAGAAAGATACACACGTTTATCCAAGTGTTTTCAAGTGCCAAGAACTGCAGTAAGATGCATTATCAAGAAGTTTAAAGAGACCAACACAGTGGAGAACAAGACAGGTAGAGGCAAGAAGTGAAAGATTTCAAAACTTTGGAAAGAAAACTAGTGAGAGAGGTTTCTAAAGACCCAAGAACAACTGCCAAGACACTAGTGAATGACCTAGCCAAGTCTGGAATTGATGTCTCAATGAAGACAGTTACTAGAGCCCTGCACAGGAATGAACTGTGAGGTTGCCGACCAAGAAAGACTCCACTTCTGAAGAAGAGATGCCTCCAAGCTAGAATGAAGTTTGCTAAGGACAACCTGGGGGAATGTGATGCATACTGGAAACGTGTCCTTTGGTCAGATGAGACAAAACTAGAGCTTTTTGGCCATAGAGATGTTGCCTATGTTTAGAGAAAGAAGGAAGAGGCTTTCAACCCCAAGAACACCGTTCCCACAGTGAAACATGGTGGTGGGAGTATAATGCTGTGGAGATGTTTCAGTGCGTTTGGAATTGAGAATCTCGTCAGGGTTAAAGGAAACATGAAAAAGGAAGACTATAAGAAGATTTAGTCTGCAAGAAAACTTGGTTTGGGTCGACATTTTGTCTTCCAGCATGATAACGACCCAAAGCATACCTCATTTCTGATGAAGTAATACCTCCAAATGAGCAAAGTAAGTGTACTTGACTGGCCTGCACAAAGCCCAGACTTGAATCCAATAGAAAATCTGTGGGGCACACTAAAGTCCAAAGTGTGTGCCAGAAGACCAACACATCTGGAGGAGCTTGAGGGATTTGCTAAGGAAGAATGGGCTGTCATTCCTCAGGAGACATGCTTGAAACTTGTTGAGAACTACGGCAAACGACTAAAGGCTGTAATCAAGCAAAAGGGACACACTACTGACTATTAACATCAGAGGGCTAATAATTTTGACCAGTAGACTTTTTTAAATTCTTGGTTACAAATAAAAATAAATGTATATTACAAACCCTAAAAGCTTCCTGAATAAAGTATCAAGTTTAAAAATGCTGTGTTGATAAAATAGTCTTTCTGTAAAACAGCACTTGGGAGTTATTTGAAAAATAATGAAATATTTTAGAAGGGGCTAATAATTATGTCTTAAACTGTGTGTGTGTATATATGTGTGTATATATAAATAATATGACAAAGCAGTTTTTTGGGACTGAGATGACCCACTGTCCTGAATCAACCCAGAATAATGCCTTTGGTGTAAATGAACACTATGACATCAGTTGAACAAATGAAGGCTGGTTAATAACCATCTGTTTCTTGTGTTCACCTGCTCCAGGGAATCACCTTCAAACGAATCGGGGTCCCAAGCACAAGCGACGTCATCCAGTCCTCCAGTAAAGACGCCATTAGGTCAGAGTTCAGAAATCTAAATGGTCATGCTGATGTGCATGCACAGATTCATGTTTTAGCAAAATACGTCAGATTAAATGTTATCGTAAAACTGTTGACAGGTTTTTGGACTCCGTTCCAGAGGAGGTGGTGGGCTATTTCCATGAGGCCGCCAATGAACTGATCGAGAAGCGCGGGGCAGTGGATGCGCTGGCGGCGGCTCTCGCTCACATATCAGGAGCCACAAATCTGGAGAACAGATCTCTCCTCAACTCAGAACCTGTATGTTAACACGAGCAGACAGTTTCATAAATGTTTACAACATATTTGATGTACAAAAATAACAGTTATAGATGGGGCCTAAAACTAACTTTTTGCCACACCTGCCAATGGCCGATGACTTGATAAAACATTCTTTACCGGCCATGAAACTTTTTACATTTTTACTCTTTTTACTTATTACTAAACATATTTACAATGTTTTTAAATGCATTTTCCCTCAATTTTCCCTATTAATTACAGCCATTCAGCATTACAGTATAAATGAAAGCCATTATTTTTAACATTTAATAGGCTCTGAAAAATGTAACAACTTTTAATTCAAGTGATTTTTAAACAATCTTCACATAAACTATACATTGTATATGCATAAACTATACAGATTAATCTTTATTCAAGCTACAAGTTAATCAGCAACTAGAGCAGTCCAGTGATTTATCTTTTTTTTTTTTTCTTTTTTTTTTCAATGACAGACTTTAGAGGTTTCACTTTAAAATAAGCACCGTCTCTTTAAAACCTGATGCACTTGCTGCGGATCTGATGCATGTCTATTTTCTCCCAACTTTTTATGGTCATTTAAAACCACATTTACAAGGTAACTCACCAAAACCACATTTTGACATGTTGGTGTTTTCGTTCATTGAAGTGCTACTGGTGCGCTGTCTAAATCAGCTCAGTGTATGTGCACAGCTGAACACGCAAGCTATCAAACTATACTTCAATGCAGCGTTTAGGCGGCGTAACCACAGGTATGTGTCGCCACATTCTCGGGTTATAAAGAATAAAGAAGCAAAAAGTTAATCTTCCAAAATGAAGTAGCAATATCTTCTCAAGTGAAAGTTATTAGAACTAGAGACAAGCTGGCCTTCACACTGCTCTGACGTTAACAGCCAGTTTGTATCCTGTTACTTGATTCGCTCTTGTCGCTTACGACAGAACAGCTAATCACAATGGTCTTGTCTTCAGAAAAGATTGTTTTATTTGCGTACATCAGGAACAGCGAATCTCTTTAAAAACTAGCTGACTTTTCTCACTACATTGCATTGTTATATTTCGGAAGAGTTTTACCTGCCAACTGGCGACTGACATTGTAACCTTTATGAACTATTTTCAAATCTTGTCTTGTTCTCTCAGGGACACACCACAATGATAATGAACTGCTCTCAAGAAATGCACAGCGTTGGTTTAGGCTTGCGCGAACTGAAGGAGCAGCTCGGAGAGGAAATCAGAGACCAAGTCAAACAAATGACCTTTCTCAAGGGCAAGATGGTGAGTCTCGATGTCTTGGTTTCAGCAAAACGCTATTTAGTGCTGTTTAGTCAGGACAACACACCTTTACAATCTTGTGTAACATCTTGTTTGGTGTGTTATGAAAAAACCCACATTATGAATGTAGGTTATGCTACACATTGTGCATATTTTTTATCACAAAATTGTGAATAAAACAATAAAAACAAAAGCAGTTTTGTCTGCAGAAAGACGCACTCCCCTGTGGTTGTCCTTCATACATGTGATCAATTTATACTTGTAATCCTATTTGCATAGAGATTTCAGTTAAACATATGGTCAATTGTAAAGGTGCGTTTAACATCAGCTATTTAAATGAATACTGTGAAATATTAATGTGCAAATGCATACATACAGTTGTTCTCAAAAGTTTGCATACACCTTGCAGAATCAGCAAAATATTATTTAACCAAAATAAAAAGGAAGCAAATAAAATGTTATTTTTTATGTAGTACTGACCTGAATGCGATATTTTACATAAACGACATTTACATATGGGTAAAGAGAAAACAGTAGTTGAATTTATAAAAATGACAAAAGTTCAACACATTCAAAAGTTTACATGCCCTTGATTCTTAATTCTGTGTTACCTGAATGACCCACGGCTGTTTTTTTTTTTTGTTTTTTTTGGTTTAGTGATAGTTGTTCATGAGTCCCTTGTTTGTCCTGAACAGTTAAACTGTCTGCTGTTCATCAGGAAAAAAACTCCCACAAATTATTTGGTTTTCCAGCATTTTTGTGTATTTGAACCCTTTCCAACAATGACTATGATTTTGAGATCCATCTTTTCACATTGAGGACAACTGAGGGACTCGTATGCAAACTATTACAGAAGGTTCAAAACACGCACTGATGATCCAGAAGGAAAAAACATGCATTAAGAGCTGAAAACTTTTGAAATTTGAAGATCATGGTAAATTTAACTAATTTTGTCGTCTTGGAAACATGCAAGTATCTTCTGTAACTTCTGAAGGGCAGTGCTAAATGAAAAAATATGATATTTACGCAAAATGTAAAACGCAAAATTCTGTTCTGTCCAGCTCTTAACGCATGTTTTTTTCCTGGAGCATCAGTGAGTGTTTGAACCTTCTGTAATAGTTGCATACGAGTCCCTCAGTTGTCATCAGTGTGAAAAGATGGATCTCAAAATCATACAGTCATTGTTGGGCTCAAATACACAAAAATGCTGGAAAACCGAAGAATTTGTGGGAGCTGAAGGATTTTTTCTGATAAACGGCAGACAGTTTAACTGCTTAGGACAAACAAGGGACTCATGAACAACTATCGCTAAACAAAAAAAACACAGCTGTGGGTCATTCAGGTAACAACACAGTATTAAGAATCAATGGTATGTAAACTTTTGAACAGGGTCATTTTTATAAATTCGGCTATTGTTTTCTCTTGTGGACCATATGTAAATGTCTTTTGTAAAATATCTTATTCAGGTCAGTACTAAATAAAAAATAACCTGCATTTTATATGATCCCTCTTATTTAATTAACATTTTGCTGATTCTGCAAGGGGTGTGTAAACTTTTGAGCACAATTGTATATATGCATACACTCAAGCAGCATGCAAAGCAGCTCTTCTTACAGTATGTATATCATATACAAAGGTCTCTTGTGCTTTGGTTGTCTTTCTGTCACTGGGTTCTCTGTGCACAGACCTGAATAATCAATAATGAATTTTGTTGTCGGCCATCTTTTAGCAGTATTATTAATAGCTGTCCTGTAGTAGTATTTTTAATAAAAAAAAAAAAAGTGACCCTGGACCATAAAACCAGTCATAAGGGTCTTGGATTTAGATTTAAACCTCACCTGAAAGCTGAAAAAATAAGCTTTGTGTGGGTGGGACAATATTTAACTGAGAAAATCTGGAATATGAGGGTGCAAAAGTATCCAAATATTGAGTAAATCGTCTTTTAAGTTGCCCAAGTTCTTAGCAATGCATATTACTAACCAAAGATGAAGTTTTGAGATATTTACAGTAGGAAATTTATAAAATATCTTCATGGAACATGGTCTTTACTTGATATCCTAATGATTTTTGGCATCAAAGAAAAATCTCTTACAGTGTATCTCTTACAAATATACCTGTGCTACTTATGATTGGTTTTGTCATCCAGGGTCACAGATATGTTACTTTTTCATTAGCCCCAAATTCTCACTTAAAACACATTATTCTGAGGGATGTCTGTCTAGTAGTTGTACATCATGGCAGCATGTCAATGACTAAATTAGCAGTGAGACTGAGATTCTGCTTTTCTAAGTTTTAGTGGGGGAAATATAATTTCTAATGTGTTTCTTTGTTTCTCTCAGGGTGTGTGTTTCGACGTCCCAGTCAACAAAGTGAAAGAGATCCAGGTATGACAATCCGCTTGTGTTTTTGGAGTCGTTTGTAAAGCGACGCTCGAGGGACGTGTCTGTACACACGTCTGGCTGATCTGAGACTTCTTTCCCAAGCCTCTTTGATGTATTGAAGAGTCTCTCCGTGCTCTCAGGTTTCACTAACGGGGGCTTGTCAACAGACGCTTGTCCTCTTTTGACAGCCTGTGTTTGCTGACTCTGCATGTTTTTTTTTTTGTCTCTCTGCAGGACCAATGGAAGGATGGCCGCCGCTGGCAGCTGAGCGTGGCCACAGAGCTCCCCGAGTTGGAGCAGAGCATGCGTCAGAGTGGCGAGCGTGGATTCAGGGGGCGTAGCGGTGGACGAGGTGGTGGACGAGGCGGTGGACGAAGCTTTGGACGAGATGGTGGGCGAAGCGGTGGACGAGGTGGCGGACGAGGACGCCGGTCATTTGGCTTCAAAGGCAGTAACAGTTTCGGCGGCAGAAAAGAACAAGGAGGCCCTCAGAAAAGCAACTCCAGACTGACCTTTGATTACTGATTGTGGACTGTGATGATCTGTCGGACTACCATGTTTTTACTGCCGTTTCACTCTACTCGGGCGTGAAGAACCATCAAATACGTTGACTGGTTTAACTTGCAGTTATGCCCTTTATGTAACCCATCCCACTGATATTAAAGTGGTTGTTAAACTGCACTGCAGCTGTGTTTCATTGCTCATAAGGTGGTAAGATTCGGTGTCTCTGGAATCATTGGAATGACATGTTTATCTTGAAAAATCAAATGATGCTATAAAAATGTGCAGACTGACCGTCAGAATCGAGTCAAATGCTGCTTACGGTCTCTGAAAAGAGAAGAGCCTGTGATTACAGTCAGAGGCAGTGATGGAATAACGGCGTTATAAATAAACACGTCATTTTTTTTTTCAGTAACGAGTAATCAAACTAATTACTGTTTCCCCCGTTACAGCGCCATTATTGTTATTGACAATAAAACGTTACGTTACTCTAATTTATTATAATTTTAATTTTTAGTTTCTGAATGGATGCACAGCGAACTGTAAACTCTAGTGTGAAGGCACACGACAAGCCGTCGCTTTCTCACACACGAGTCTTATATTCCTTCGATATTCTTCAGTTTTTAAGAACTGACTATTTCTGTGGCTGGCGCTCACCTGATTCAGCAAATCAGTTCGAGCGAACGCAGACAACGTGATTAATATTCAAAAACCCAGCAGCTCATTAATTATTAGTGCGTTTTATATTTAGTCAACATGACAGATGCATTCATACATGGTTATTATAATTACTAAAGTTTAATGATAAATGATCATATTATAATGCTTGACTGAGTGATGCTAAGTGTACTTTCAGATAATAAAAAAAAAAACTGGACTAGCCAATGGCGATTATATTACCAAGGTGTCTGTAGAGGGTTGATGATATTTACAATAATTTATTGAATTTGATTGGTGTCTCTCACGTTGTCCCACAGCAACATTAAAATAGTGTAGATTAGTGTACAAGATTTTATAATAATTTATTCTGTTTAGTGTCCATTTCATTTATTTAATACATTTAATATTGGGGACGTCCAAGTTATGAAATGCAAAAAAAAAAATGTAAATTATAAAATGTAACACAATAGTTACTTTCCCTGGTAATGAGTTACTATTTGTGAGAAGTAACAACTAATTACTTTTTTTAAAGTAACATGCCCAACACTGGTCAGGGGTGTCCAGAACTGCCCTCATTAAACCCCGATACATCTAAACAAGGTCTTCAAGATCAGCACTTATACACTGGTCTAAGTGAGCAGAACTGTTCTGTATAGAATTCATTATTCATATCCAGCAAATCCAACTGTTCTTACTGATGTCCTGCATGTTCATGTGGAATGAAAGCCACACACAGTTTAAGCCAAAGCATAAAAACAAGATTTATTTAAAGAATTGGAAGGCAAATAAAAATAGCTGATGTCTTCTCTGGGTACCTGTTATTAGTGACCCAGAGACTCTCATAATTTATAATTTATTACAACTCAAAATCATTCAGGCAGTTTCACTGTCCAGTCATTAATGTACATTAATTACTGTGCTTTTCCTTCAGCTGCAGAACAAAAAAAAAGTAGTATGCTTGTTCAGTTGCTCTAGTCATATTGACCTGATTGACATGAGGTATTGTGAATGTTGCAGTCAGTCTGGAAGGAGTACCCTGAAAACTCCATTGTCTCACCTGAAATCAGAGGCGTTCACAGTTTTGAATAGCTTTGCATCTAATAAAACGACATAATTATTCAAAATGATCAAACGGTTTCTTAGGTGAAACTGTCAAAATGTAATTTAGTTGTCCAGTGTTTTACTGGATATAGATGTTGAAATGTTTTCTTACACAGGCATCCCATCCACATGGAGTTCGGTCTCCAGCCTCTGTCACTTTCGTATGAAGGGCTCCATTGCTCCAGGGTCTTCAGATGATCCACGATCTGCAGAATGAATCCACACCGTTTTAAATCCAACATTTGAGGAGTTAACTAGAAAAGAACTGTTCACAACAAACTCTGATGTTAGCTTGACGAAGAAAGCATTAGCTGAAGCTAAAAAGAGTTCATGAAGGCTATGACCTGTGTTGTTGTTAGAGGGATCCTTCACCCAGAAATAAAAATTCTGTCAACATTTAGAAGATGTTTTGAAGAATACTGATAACAGTTGTTGGTCCCCATTGACTTTTAAAGGGTGAGTACATGACAGTATTACCATTTTTGGGTGAACTAGTAATTTGAGTATTAGAAACAGATGGATGTAAACCTTGACCTTTTTTTTTTTTTTTTTTTAAACCCAGGTAAGTAAACAGAAAAAGTTTCTGTTCCAAAAAAACAGGTAATTTCCAGAGTAAACTGACATTACATAACCTGCTCCAGAGGCATTCTAATGTCCAGCTAAACCAAAGCATTGCAAGAAAAATGTCTTGATAAACTAGTTTTTTTTTTGTTTGTTTTTTTTTTCCTCCATCAATAATTGCAAGATGCAGAAAGCAATTCAGGTAAGACCAGTTAAAACAATTTTTGGTTGCTGGTGTAACTTTGTGCAAAAGGTGCTCAACTGTTCATATTCAACGGACAATTGGGCGTGCTGACAGCGAGGCTTCATGCAAGTTAACCATTCTTAATCTTTGGCATCCTCTCTTTGCTCGCCAGCGGTCCCCATCAGGCCGACCCTAACCCATGTTTGTCTGGTTCCATCAGAGGTCTTACCTTCAGCACAGCTTCTGTTTGCTCATGCTCATCTGCTTTGTTCAGCTGCAGTCCTGCAGAGGTCATGAATTAGTCATTTTTAAATCACTTCTACTAATCTTAACTACTGTCCACAGACTAGTACAGTTACCCTGTGAGTAGGTGATGACTGGTCTCTCTTCCTCAACACATTTGGCAAGATCATCTTTCCTGAGCACTTCAGTCGTGGCACTGCCTCGATTATCTGAGAATTTCCAGAAGGCCTCTGTAAGCATACGAGAAAAACATGATATATCACATTATAATGTGAAAGGTAGTTTGTGTTTTAGTTTGTCACCGGCTATTGGTTTGTACCTGTGAATTTCTCCAGTGGTAAGTTCCTTTGTGTCTGTGGAGGTGATGCTGCTTTACTTTCAGTGTCCAAACACCTTAAAGCTGAAGAGAACCATCATCACAAACTCACACACACTTCTTATGTTTCTAGGAGCACAAAATTGTATACAGTTGCACTATATATGTAAAATACCTTTGCGTCTTTTCACTGTTTTGCTGTGTGGAAGGAGAATATAAACTCTGAAAGCATTGTGGCCTTTCTTGATGCTCTTGTCTTGAAGTTCTTTGACGTCCATCAGGGAATTGAGTGCACATCGGAAGTTTGCTTTCCATGTCTTGGGATCGGGTTTGTCTGTGCCTGGTTTGTATCGACCTAAAATCCAAAAGTTTGCATGGTTATGTTGTCTATGGTACCAGCTTTACAGAACATTTCATTTGTTTTCAAGTTGATCACTGTTGGCATGATTTTCTGAGAGTGTTTGATAAAATTACACTGTAGATGCAGACAATCATAATAAATGAGCTGTTCTGGCAGTTCATCTGGATGTTTGAAAGGATTTGTGCAAAATCTCAGAAGTAGATTAGTAACCACAGAAATCAAATTCAGGTGCATACCACAATTAAAAATGTAAAAGGATATATTACAATATAAAAAAGCCACATTTATTTTAAATACGCTTTTCAATCAAAACTTCACAAAATGAAGGGTTAGCTTTTCAACATATATGTTGTTCAATAAAATAAGACAAAAGCCTTCAACTTTATGTTTGTCAAGCTCTGTGGAACATCTAGTGAAAAAAAGAAAAACACTAAAATGCATTTCAAATACATTAATTTAATTCTAAGTATACTACAAATACATAAACATATTACGTACTTAAAAACACCCTGTAATTGTACTTTTAGTATACTAAACTGATATATTTAAAGTCACCTAATTTTGTACTTAATGCTCTTTAACTGTGCAGAAGTAGCACTGAAGTCCAACTAAAGATATACTTACTTGATTGTACTAAAGTGGAACTATTGCACTTTACATGTTTTGCATTTAAAGACCAATATTAAAGGTCATACAATCCTCATAAATTGTGACATTAAAACATATTTTAGGCTTAATGTTAAGAAATGTGCATTGTGCACAAGTAGTACTTCTAATAGTTTAACAGTAATTATGTTAATAGACTTGAACTATGCTTAATATAAAATAAATGCATTTTAAATATATTACTTTTCAACTAGGGACATGTTGATAATTATTGCAATTATATTCACCTCAGAATCACACAGTTGAGAATAAATCTGTCTGAAATTCTGGGAAAAAACATAATCAGACTGTCACATGGTATGATGTTTTGTACCGAAATGAAGACGTTTTAAATGACTTCAGTGTGGAGTCCAATTTTTTTTTTTTTTTTTTTTTAAGGCTGCTAAATATGGATTTGAGTTTTTGTGGATGAGTTCCATTTGCACTCAAAACATCAAGCTGAACTTGACACTTCTAGAAAATCTGCATTCACATTTGGAAATTCATAGATCTCAATTTTCATGGTAACCAACATAGATGGTACCATCTGGTAACTAATTAGCAACACTTATGTTACTATAAATAATATTTGTTGCATATTTGTTAACCTTAAGCATTATAAGCCTTCAAAATGTTTGTTTCTTTGTTTATGTGTTTGCTTGTTGTTTATTTTGCAATGTGATCATTTCCTGACAACTGACTGTCACAACTGAAGTAAAAAAAAAAAACAAAAAAACTGGAATATTTAAAAAAAAAAAAACTTAAAAACAGGATGAATCTTTTTCACAGATAACATATCATAGATTTTCATAGATAACAGTGAAACACATGATATGAAACTTATTTCCTGTCTGCTTCACTTGTTTTTTATCAAGCTACCTGTCTGTCTAAATATTTTTATCAAGATAATATATTTTATTTCCATGTGCTGTACCTGTGTGGATCGCCCAGTTTCGAAACAGAGTTGCGTCCTTCTCGATATTCCAGCCGTGCCGGGCTGCGTGTTTCCAGGGAATCTGGAAAACTCTGGCAGACTACAGTTTGAAGCAGTGAAAAGAAAACACAAACATACTCATAGATACTAGCATATCTAGACATGTATAACAGTTAAAAGTAAATTCAAGATCTAATGTTGAATTCTGAAAAGCTGGAAAGCTAAAAATGTTTAATGAGGTTGGCTCAAAGCAATCAGCATCTCTTTGAACCCGCACCATGAATTACTGATCCTACCTCATCCAGCCACACGACTCCAGGATATCTGCCAGAATCGATCTGCTCCTCGAGCCACGGCCGCAGACGCAGGCGTCCCTGATGCATCTCTGGCTCTAGAGTCTGATAGACAGGATCTCAGGTAGAATCGCTCAGTGCTCAGTGTGATTCACTCCAGACTCTTTAAGATGTTTTTCTGAGTGTCTTCAGTGCATCTGCACCATCCTTGAGGCTCTCAACACACGGACGGCGGTTTAACACAGCCCTGAAATCAGTGACACGCATTCACGTTAGCAGAAGGAAACATCACACCGCAGTCTGTCAGTCAGAACTGAAACTTTGGCCTCCTCATACCTGCACCAACAGGTTTGGAGGGTTTCCTTCCAACTGCGGAACGATTTCTGTGGTACTGAGGGACCAAACACAGTCCCGCCCCCATCCTTCAAACTATAAAGTATTCCACTGAAAGGGAAAAACCTGCAAAAACAGTCATTAATATTAATGGTAGAGTAGCTGGAGAAGTTATTTGCTGAAGGGACAGACAATATATATATATTATAAGATTCTTGCAGGGAATTTAAAAATGACTATATATATATATATATATATAAACATACTGTAGAAGAAACTTCAACTTCAGCTGACTGAAGTGAGTATTTAGCTTTGTACAGCAAAGTACTCCAGTGTTATTGTAGTTGTGGCATATTGAGCATAAGAGTTACACTTCAGATTGTTATCAGTCAGTCGCGTGTTCTTAGTAAAGTCTGAGTCATTTTTGGCATCGCCTTGTTTCCTGTGAACTTCACTGAGCAGTTAATGCATCTCAGGTATTTTCCAATGAAACAATTGCTGGTCTCGCTCTTTTCACGGCTAAGTCAAGTGCAAATACTTGTTCTAATTAAACATTCCAGCAAACAAACAAATCAATGTCAAAACAGTCAGTACAGACCATAGCTGATTAAAAGTAAAAAACATTGTGAATCAGGCCCAGATCTGATCTTTTTTCAGCCGAGAAAAACTAGCAAAAAAAGTCACTTATAATATCTATAAAATAAATAAAACGTGCATATTCAGGTCAGTCGTGGAGCTACTAATGACAAAATATGCTGATTTAGGAGCCTTAGATAAGGCACATGCATCAGATATTTATTTAACATTCTTTCATCCAAAGCAACTTTACAAATGTGTTGTAAGAGCCAACTGTTTTTATAGCAAACAGCATTGTTCCCATGTATGTCCTTCAGTTGTTGGATCTTTTCACTTTTAACTTCAGGATGGATGCTAATAATGTGGTACAGAATGTGATTAACACACTCTTAATGACTGTAATTATACAAGAATAACAGGTTTGTTTCTGGAACTACTCTGACAGCTACATAAATTACTGCGTAGGCTTTTAAGCTAAAAAATCATATCAGTGTCATTTTAAACAACACCAAAAAGTGCTCTTCAATCAGAAATCAGACATGAAGTTTGTAATCCACATATTCATGATTAAAATCAGCTTTATTTAATTATAAATGTGTGTAACTCTAGCAGAGAATGTAAAGAAGCTTTTAAGTTCCTTTCAGTTCCAGATTCCACACCAACACAGATCATTGACAATGGTTATGATATAAAGTCCAACACTGTTGATCATCCTCCAATCAGCAGTCAGGAGTAACTCCTTAAACCAGGCTTGTGTGACAGTTTAATACACAGCGCAGTGTGGGAACTCTGGTCCTTGAGGCCCACTGTCCTCCAGAGTGTAGCCCAACCCTCATCAAACACATCTGAATCTAACCGAAATCTAACTCTGATTCCTTGGTGACTGTGTAATGAAGCTTACAACTGAAAAATCAGCCAGTGAGTCACTTCGGTTTGACTCTCATGAATCACGATTAGCTGCTGATGTCAAAGGTAGCCACAGTATCAGTATCAGCACTGAATGCCCTAATTACTGAAACAGATAAGTCCAAAGGTTCATGCACATAAGCATGTACATATGTACACATTTTACCTTAATTTCCCCAAAAATAAATCTCGACCGCGCAGTCTTCTCACATCACAGAGGTAGAGTAAACGGGAATTAGATGATCACTGAGATATTTCTGTGTGCGGTTATTGGATATTTCAGCCTTTGCCTTCACTGCTTCACTGAATTGTTGTTCTCAGTTAATCTTGTTTGGAATTTTATCATTCAGCCTTGTCGCAGACAGCTTATGTTGATTTTGAATGTAAATGTGTTTTCACATTAGGCATTTTCCCCAGTAAGCATGTATGATCCAACAGGTCAACACTAAAACAACAGCTAGCAGAACTAGTCAAGACAATAACCAACAAGGAACCAACAGAAACCACAGACAAATGTAAAATAGTCCCAAGATCTGTTTTTATCTATTCTTTCTATTTATCCAGATTTATATAAATGACTATTCTTTTCATTGGTAATTTTATCAAATGATTATTCCATGGCATATATGGACCCCAAACAGTTTTCACATTGATTTACAAGTAGTGATCCAATACAATATTAAAAACGACCAAAATTAACAATAACTGCATCGGCCCAACAAGTTGTTGCATGAAATGGGCTGAATAGAAAAATTTCATTACAGTGTTCGTAAGAGTTGTAGTTTCTTTATGTATTTATTTTTTAATATTATTATTATTATTACGTTTAATGTGCATTTAGCACAGTTGTTCCCGGCCATCCTTGACCCAAATCAGATCTGCAGCCCATTTCTGGATCGTGGCACAGGAGACCCAGAGCTGATTTAAATGATCATGCCCTAGTTTACTTCCATGTTAAAAATGAGATTGAACTGCAAATCCTGCTCTGTATTTGAAACCTTACATCATTTTAGCTTTTTCTTTCCAAAATAGGTGTGCTGTCATCTTGTGGCTCATTATTGTGCTATTGTCAGTGCTCTGCTGCTGTTGTTCACTTGTCTGTCACCAGAGGTCCTCAGTGGGCTTGTGCTTCCCGGTGTGTCAGCTGTAAACTCTGCTAGTCTGGCCAACTGTTGCTCTTTTTTTTTCGTAATAATATAAACCTTTCTTGGCCCTCTTAATCTTGCAGTTAAAGTTTGTTTTATTGAACTGTTTGCCTATGTAGACCTCTGTCTCGACTGTGGCTGGTGATAAAGGATAATCTGGCCTCTTGGAAGCAAATAAATGACTGTCAGTGCTCAATTGCCTGAATCGCCAACTGAATGACAGCACAGCCAGCGAGGTTTGCTTCCTTTGATTAACCAGCCTGCTTGCGCAGTCACCCCAAGGATCATGAGCCCATAAACCTGGTTCTCACAGCAGGAGTGCAACTGGAGTGCAATTTACGAAACTCTAGTAAATTGTATGTTATTTTGTTTAGTTGTCTGTTATTTTTTTATTTATTTTTCAGAATCATGGTAGGAGAATAGTGATATCTAATAGTTATTCTCCATTTATCCAGAATTTATCCGCATGTAGGGTAGAGTGGGGGAAAACGCCCCCCCGGGGTAAAACGCCCCCCACCTGTTTTTCCCAAAATAACCACTCGAGGGGGTCAAGATACATTTTCAACTGTTGCTATGCACTACGTTGACAACGGGGATAAACAAATCTCCTTGGAGAAGCTGACACCAGCGACGTGTTTGAAGAGAAGAGGATTACATGCTAAGTGCTATAATTTTCAGATATTAGTAAACAAGTGTTTAAGAGAATATTGTTGTGTAGGATATCACAGTGATGTATGACAGATGAATAGTGAAGTCTGTAGTTTGAGAGGATATGTTATTTATAAGGAATATAATTGTATTTTAAAAATGAAACATTTTTTTAAAAAGACATAGCTTGTGGGGTAAAACGCCCCCTACGCTGAGGGGTAAAACGCCCCCCAGAGGGCATAGTTTCTCTCTATCATATTTACTAAAATAACATATTTCTGTCTATCAAATCCTTTGTTTTACACTTAATTAATGAATTAATGTTTATTTATTTTTTTATTTTATTTATTACAACATATTTGTTGTAATAATGAATTAATGTTTATTTGTATATTTATTTATTTATTACAACATATTTGTTTGCATGGCTTAGTTGTATAAATATAAATGTTAAAAAACTGGATATTTTGGACATTCCTCAAATAAATATTAATATATATACATGTTGATACATTACTTGCCTTTTACTTTTAGAGATTAAAAACGATAGCCTGTTCATTTTGCTGTTGATCTATGAACCAAACTGGTTGGTAAGAAAGGAGGCATTTTACCCCACTGCTGGGGCAAAACGCCCCCTTTGTACAAAAATATGTTCAGTCAAAATACTAATTAATTATGAAGGCTGAGCAATTTTAATATTTGGTGAATAACTCCTGCCATAGTCACTCAAAACCGGGATGGCAATTCTAGTCACATTTATGTTTTGTTTCACTGTAATGTCACATTTTCCTTAAGGGGGGCGTTTTCCCCCACTCTACCCTAATATAAACAAATAAATGACTTTAATTTTAAATAAAACATCTGGTCAGTGAGGTTCAGCATCCAGAACATATACATTTATTTAGTGCTAAGTATTCTACAAATACATTTACATATTTAAATGTTATTAATAATAAAAAAATACCCTGCAATTGTACTTTTGGTATACTAAACTGGAATACCTAAAGAGTGCTAAACTGGAACAACTAATTTTGTGCTTTGCTTGTCTCTTTAGGGTAGCGTTGTAGTACTTGAGACCGGTCTTGGTTTTGTCTCAGTCTCAACTGCATTTGGACTCGGTCTTGTCTTGATCTCAGATTAAGAAGTAATTATTCTATTGTTTTGTTGAAGGAGTTCTCTGGGTATTTATATACACTGGGGGTCAAAAGTTTAGAATAATTAAGATTTTTCATATTTCTGAAAGGAGTCTCTTGCTCACCAAGGCTGTATTTATTTGATCAGGAATACAGTAAAATTGTATTATTGTGACACATTATTACAATTAAAATAAATGGTTTCTCTTTTAATACATTTTAAAATGTAATTTATTGCTGTTATCAAAGCTGAAGTTTCAGCATCATAACTCCAGTCACACAATCCTTCAGAAATCATTCTAATATGCTGATTTAGTGCTCAATTATTATTAAATACTTAATTATTATTACTGAATAATTTTGAATTATTTTAAATTGTAATAAAATTGTACAGTATTAATGCCTTACTGTATTTTTATTAAATAAATGCTGTTTTACTGAGCAAAAGAAACATTCAAAAACACTAAAAAATCTTAATTACTCTAAACATTTGACACCCAGTGTATATCTTGGGTATTTATAATTTTCTACATTTGCTTTTTTTCTTACAGCAAAATAGTAATATGTTAGTCTTATGATAAAACAGACAATAAGTGTTGAATAAAGATTGTTACGTTGTTTTTGTACATGTATATGTATACCAATTTAAAAGGAAATTTCCTATAAAATAATAAATATTAAAATTCACCCCTTTTTAGAAAGACATTTCACAGTAAATGTGGATCTTTCAGATTAATTTGAGGAGTGCTGGTCGGTCTTGGTCTTGACTCGGTCTCGCCCTGCCTTTGTCTTGGTCTTGTCTTGGTCTCAACACACTCTGGTCTCGGTCTCGACTTGGTCTCGGTTTAGGTGGTCTTGACTACAACACTACTTTAGGGGTCTGATGTTTAGACATTGTGTTTGAAAATGGATTTGACCAGGCTTCCTCATCCCCTTGCCTCCACTAGGGAGTGCCAAACCAAACAGAAAATGGCTCACTGGCTTGGTCATCGGTCAGTCAAAATGTAAGCGATCTAAGCAGTTGTGTGTTATTAACATTTGATATTGGTTCCTGACTAACCTTTGGTTGAGGTGTAAAAAATACTCAAAATTGTACTCTAGTGAAAGTACAGATAATCAGTGAAAATTTTACTCAGTTTAAAGTACAAGTATCTGGCCAAAACCGTTCTTGAGTGAAAGTAAAACGTATTGTACTCAATTGTACTCAAAAATAAAAAAGTAGAAGTAGAGAGAAAAAAGAGAGAAAGAGATTCTTGTTTCATCATATTGAATCTTCTTAGTGCACAGTGAAATTGTTTACAATTACACTGCATAAAATATTTTGCCAAGCAGACATAGTGGTTTGGTTAAAGGGAGAAAACAAAACACAATGGCACACAATGATCTATCTAGTGCAACAACAACAGTTAAAATTCAGCACAGTGGTATCTTTCCTCAGATGAACACAAAAAAAGTTTTAGAAAAAAAAAAAAAAGATCAAAATAATCCATCTCACTGCATATAATGCAAGTGTATGACACGTCCAAAAATGTTGCTTCAAAAATGACACAAAGAGAATAAGATGGTAATCCTTACAATCCCTGCTGATAAATTGCACTTGAGCCAGGAACATGCAGACAGAATACAAGAATGTGTGTTGAATTAATGATGAGTGACAGAACTTTTTGAATGTTCACGTTTTGAGATCAAAAACCTTACTGGTTCACACACATCAAGCTCACGTTTAAGCTTTAATTCACCAAATGTAATGTGTGTAAAATAAAATTAAGATGTAACAAGTAGTTTTAAAGTTTAAATAAAATTGAGTAACAAGTAATGTTTTTCTTCAGAAATGTAGCCTGGAAAAAGTACAAGTTTGTATTTTGTTTTAGTTTTACTAAAATAAAGTACAAATCCCTCAATATGCTCAGTATTACTTATACTTATTAATATCCCTCAGTATTACTTAAGTCCCTATAGTGAAAAATAAATACACTTAATTGTATTTAAAATATATTTATTTAATTATTAGTATACTATAAATGTAGTTGACATGTCTATACTAACTTAAAATACACTCTAAATGTAGTTATTTCCTGCTTTAATCAAGCACAAATTTAGTGCACTACAAATTAATTTGTAAAATAGTATCATTTTTACAAATGCAATTGGGGAAGGATATATTCATCTTTAAGAAAGTGCACTGGATAGGTTATTAATTTTATCTACAACATGGTTGACACTTGTTAAAAGTTATTTTCATAATGGCGTTGTCTGCATGGGTACAAAAAAACAAGAGACAACATATATATATATATATATATATAATTTATTTATTTATTTGTTTGCTTGTTTGTAAGACTTTCTTTTTGGGCAAACCAAATAAAATGAGAGTTATGAATTAAAACATCTAGTATATTTCTGCTAACAGGTGCTGTAAGGGCAGAATTTCCAAACACAAGCCCACACTGCAAATGTAACACTGAGCAATTTGCAATTCAAATTATTTATTTAAATATTGAAGTAATTCTTCAGTAATTTATTTTTGTTGAATTCTCTGTTGACCTGTTATGTTTAAATGTACAATACAATACACTGTATTTGAGTTCTACTTGAGTATACAAATAGTTTAGATAAAAGGAAATGTTTTTGAGTTGCAGTAAATAAATAAATAATTTATAATCATGCAGTACGTTTTATAATTAACTAAAGACATGTAATAAACATTAACAACGCATAGGCAGTTTGAAATGGTGAAAGACATTCACGTGTCTTGATCAGAAGGTTTATAACTTTAGTATATTCCTAATCCACTCCAATGCACCAGTTACACTTTTTTCCATTAGGCTGATAGTTCTTTAATGCCTCGTACGGAGAACGACAATATTGCACTTTAAAATGTGGACTATACAGCGCATTGGGCTGTCAAAAGACGTTAACTGCATGAAAAAAAAAAAAATATTCAAATAATTTCAATTCATGCGTCACATATAAATCCGCAAGCGTACTGCTAGACTTTCAAACCAACAAATAATTTCATTGCGTTTTACATTAGGAGCAGTGCGCAGTTGAAGCGCGCAGAGACGAAGAGCAGAGAAATTTTACTGTCTGTTTTTTAGAGTGCGCACAAGAATTAAACTAATGTTCTGCCGGTTTATATTGCGTCTATATTAAGACGTTTTTCTTAGCATTTTTTTTAGATTCACCGTCTTTAAATACATATAATTTGTACTGTCATCGATGGAAAAATCTATTTACTTCATAGTGGCACTTGTAACAAAGAACAAAGTTATCGCAGTTTAACACGGGGCATATCTGCTCTGGTGGTGCAGATGGTAAAGGGAGTGCACTTGTATCAGTCTGGTTCTTTCATTCATTGTACATTTGTCTGTTCCAAATGTGTCTCTTATGTTCTCTAGGTAAAAGGCATGTTCTTAAACGGTGCCATTATTTGCAATTATTAATTTGTTGCATTAGATGCACACAATACGTTTACTTGGAATGCCATTGCAATGTGTTTTAAAGTCACTAAAAGTAAAGGATAGTATGACTTCAGTTTGTTATTAGTATAACATTAATGTGTGTTCAACTGAATTGCAATTGTAGTGTGAGCAAAATACATTTGAAGTTTATGCTGAGTAAATTCTGCATTTCAAAACTTAAATACAAGAGTGGATAATTAAAGTGTACTTAAGTATACTTGAAATAGTATAAACTAAAATGCATTTAGTACAAAGTTAGTTGTTCCAATTTAACAGATTTTAAGCATACCAGTTTATAGTGTGCCAAAAATACATTTAGTTATACTAAAGTACATACGAATAAATTGTGCTTAAATATACTATTTTTTCACTAGGGGTTTTTTGCACCCCTGTGGTTGAGTAAACCAGACATTTTTACTTGGAGTTTCAAAACATTTTCAGGCTTTCAGAAACTCGTTTTGGATTTCAGTCAACCCTGAGTTGGAAAGATCCAGAAAGACATTCTGAAAGCAGAGTGCAAAATCCACCATGAGACGCCCTAGAAATGGACACTAAAAAGAAGATCGACATATCAGTCACACACAACTTACTGGCTGTGAAACAAAGTTTAATCCAGTATGATCCAGTCTGCACTTTCAAAGAGAATACAGCTTTAGTACAGAATTACACATCAGAATGGACTATACTGTGTAATCGTAAAGACCGAAGTGGTTTGGAAGAATGTACTTTTAGGTTTCTCATTGAACTTATCAACTGGGCTGCATAGGTTAATCATGATCATAATCAATTAAGATTTATACACGAATAGGAAAATTTTAAAATCAATCCTAAATTGAACCTGCAGCCAATGAAAAGCTTGCAAAACTGGAGTGGCATGGGCATACTTGTGACCTTTCTAGAGAAATCTGGCAGTAGTGTTTTGAACCAGAGAGTAGGCAGAGCTGAAAGAATCTAAAAACAACAACAGAGGAAATGTGTTTAGCTAATGTTAGCCAATTGCCCAGTAAAAGGTATTGTACTTGTTGGAAATCCAACTTTTGAGCAATGGGATCCGTCAGCACAATGATTGAGGCCAGAAGCTGAAGTTTAATCTGCAGGGAGAGGAAGGGCGAAATTCAGATAGTCGTTAGAACACGGCCTCACTCTGCATCCCTGTCCAAGGAGATGATGCTGTCAAGATAGAAGATTACCACTTCCACCCATTGTCCGTGGATGGTAATTGGGTATCTCGATTTTTTATAACTGATGCAAACGACTTTGGACTTCTGTCCACTGATTCGGAGTTCACCGCTGGCCTCTTGATTTTCAGGCAGGGCAGGGTGAAGCCATCGAGGAATATAGATCCAGTGGACACCAGACAACAGAGACACTGTGGACCAACTTCCATGTCGGAAAAGAGAGGCTAGATCCATAACTAGTCCTCAGATGTGTTTTCCTTCAGATGGAGATCCCACCCCATTTTTCCACATTACCTCCTGCGCTTTCTTAGTAGACCTACAAGATCAAGATGCCATCAGCATATAGATGCATATCCGATAGGGGAGAACCCATAAAGTCATTTAAAAACAAACTTATGTCTACCTGTTGTCCACCGATGGTAATCTTTGGTTTTCTGTCCACCCAAAATGATGGGCAGCATTCATGAACATTAAAATCAACAACCAACAAAAAACTACTAAATGTAATTTAATCTAATCGCATTTGGTCTCACACTAGATTGCATACCTTGTCAGTGCTGTGCACTTGCTTGGCTCTTTGTTGTGCTAGCAAAAAGACGGTGTAAAGGAACAACTCTTTAAGAGAAGTAGCCTATCAGTGGAAGTTAAAAGCAGCTTGTGTTGTTATGCATGGGGGTGTGTTCAGATGCAGAGGTCAAAGTGTAAAAATAAAGATGTCGACACTGCAAAGGATTGACTGTGTTTAGTAAAGTATACTGTAAAGTTCTGTAAAGTATAGCAAAACATGGTGTCAGAAGTAGTTCTCTCATATGGATTGAACAAAAAGTAAGTCCAAAGAGACGAGAGATGGGATTAAACCCATACCTGCAGGAGAGAAAATGGTGAAATAGGAGAGAGAAAACAAGCTACAAGTGACAAACAGTGAATGCATGAGAGCTTCGTGAAAGAAAAGAAAACGCAGAGACGGATAAGTTTCAAACCCCGTCTGGTATGCAACTGACTGGAAATTTTGCTGAAGCTAGAAAAAGTGGTAAACATATGCAGAGCGGCAGAGACTACTTTGCGAATGAAACAAACAAGATAAAACAGTGCACACCTCCAAAAACATAAAGTCACCACAATGTAAAAATAAACAAGGTGTCACAGGTGAATCCAGGAGAGTCCAATTAGTAGTGACTGGGAATGTGTGACTATGGCTGATGAGACAGGTGATTGTGTGACATTACCCCCTCTGGCGACGAGACCGACGACGGGGGCGACCGCATACCCTGGGAGCGAGACAGTCCGGATGGGCCTGGTGGAATTCTGAGAGGAGAGTTGGGTCTAGGATGTCGTCTCTATCTGTTCACAATCTCTCCTCGGGACTGCACCCCTCTCAGTCGACGAGGTATTGAAGGCGGCAGCCTCGCCACTGGGAATCAAGGATCTCATGGATATATATATCTCAAAATATTGTCTAGGATTATCTCGGGCAGGTGTGGAGGAGGGGCGTCTCGTGCTCTGTGGATGGAGGGAAGCAGAACTGGGTATGGTTTCAAAAAGGAGACGTGGAAGGTAGGTGAGATTCTATAGTGCTCAGGTAGGTGTAACTGATACGTGACTTTGTTGATTTGGCGTGCAATGGGGAATGCAACTATATCCCGGGCAGCCGGAAGTGGATGTCCTGGGTGGACAACCAGACGGGGTTTCCAGGTTGGTAGCTCACACATCTGCGTTGTCCTTATGCTGCTGAACTGCCCGCTGGAGATGGACGTCCCATACCCTCTCGCATTCCTGGAACCAGTAATGGGCATATTCAGCCCAGGGCAGAAACTGGCTATAGGTGTCCTGGTGTTCATGGCAGTAGGCCCAGTGATACCGCCCGATCTCCTGGATCTTCCGTTCGATGTAGCCATTTGTCTGTGGATGGTAACCTGAATACAAACTGATAGAGACTCCTAGCAGCTGGAAGAATCCTTGCCAGACCCTGTAAATGAACTGGGGCCCCTGATCTGACATAATGTCGTCTGGGAGTCTAGAATTCCTGAATACATGTTGAAATAAGGCCTCCGTGGCCTTGAGTGTGGTAGATAGACCTGGTTCTTCCGGTTGTGGATCAGGTTGGTAAGGATGGGACAATGCATGAGCCTTGGTATTCTTGTTTCCAGGTCTGTAAGTATGGAACTGGGGTAAAGAAGAGTGCCCCACGGGCTTATCTAGGATTGAGTCTTTTGGCATCTCATAGGTATTGCAGGTTTTTATGATCTGTGATGACTTGGAATGGGAGCTGAATATCTCGTTCATGAAGTTTTGGAAGATGGATGCACTGTGGGAGAGGTCATAGGGCATCAGAAGGTACTCATAGTGGCCGGTTGGTGTAAAGAAGGTGGTCTTCTACTCGTAACCCCTGCGAATACGAATAAGGTTGTAGGTGCTCCGGAGATCCAGCTTACTGAAGATGCGGGCACCTCGCAACTCATCCAGAGTGGGCGGGACCAGAGGAAGTGTGTACGCAAACTTTACCGTTTGCTCGTTGAGTGCTCGGTAATCAATGCATGGTTGTTGAGGTGGGAGATGCATTGCAGCAACCTTACTGAAAACATCCTAGAACGCCCGGTATTCTGGAGGAATGGAGAGAGCTTGAGATGAATTGATGCTTTCGACTGAGGTTGAACAGACTGACAGGTGAGTGGTGGTGACCGTTGGCTTGGGTAGATTCTTGAGAGAATAGATTGGGTTGAGTTCCACTTGAGGATCTCTCCAGACCTCCAGTTGATGATGGCATTGTGTCTTGCGAGCCAGGGGCATCCCAGGACGACATCCACGTTGGCCTCCTCCAGCACCAAGAGTAAAAACCTCTCCGAATGGAAGCATCCGATGTCAAGCTCCACCACTGGTGTGCGATGTCACACCAACCCCTTGCCCAGCAGCTTTCCCTGGTTTGTGGAGATTTGGTAAGTAGTTTGGTTGGTTGAGCTGGGTATGTGGAGCCATTGGAGAGTATGGCAGGAGATTAAATTTCCAGGGCAGATTTAGAATTATGGGTGAGTAGAGCATCAATGTATGGGATACGTGAGTCAGATGGATTGATATGGACTGTACTCATGGCTGGGTGTAGTGGATGAACGGGGCAGGTGTGCAGAAGGTGATCATAGGCTCTGGTGCTGGAGGAATGAGCTTGAAAGAGGCGACGGCAGCTGGCGAGATCTCCGTGTGGCAAGCGGTTATCTGTTGAGAGACATGGGAAGTTTTCTGAAGGAAATTTTCCAAGCCCACTGAGTCGTCGTAGATGGCCATGTGCTGACGAATGGGCGGGTTTAGTCCTCGCCGGTAAGCTGTGAGAACAGCTGTCTCATTCCATCTACTGCTTACCACGAGGGTGCGGAAACTGAGAGTATAGTCATGAAATGGTAACTCGGCTTGCCATAATCTGAGGAGTTCATCATGCACAGAAAATTTTGGTGGTGGCTTGGCTGAAAACTTTCTTGAAGTTTTTCACAAAGCTTGACAATGAGTTGATCAAAGGGCTCTCCGAGTTCCACAGTGTGTCCGCCCATTGGAGGGCTCCCCCAAGTAAATCGCTGGATGAGCCATGGGACTGGCCGGTGTTGTCACAGTTAGGAAAGGCAGACACAAGGTAAGATCACAAGTAAGAATTTTATTCATCAATTTAGGAACTTCCAACAGAAATGAGATTAATTCAGGTGAGGTAAGAATGGCGGAAGCATAAACAAAAAGTCTTTAAAAAGTCTTTCAGTAAAGTCTTATTTGAATCCTGATCCTCCTTCACTTCTTTTCCTTTGCAGATCCTCGAATAATCCAATCCTGGGCAATCCTGGCATGTGCTTGCAGGTAAGCGAATCCAGGTGAGTCCTGTTAGTAGTGACTGGGAACGTGTGACTGTGGCCGGTGAGACAGGTGACTGTGTGACACAAAGAAAGACCTGATCAGATTCAAATAAATATGATTGTTCAAATTCAGAATGTGTCCAGCATTTGGAAAAACTTGCAATAAGTGTGGCAAGCACAATCACTATGCAAAATGCTGCAAAACAAAAAGTACTGAAACTAAAGTACGTACTGTGGAAGAAATCACAGAGACATTTTTCATGGATGCAATAAATGTCAGCAGCTTCAGTAAAGAAGAATGGATTGTGCCTTTAACAGTTAGTGGTACAATTGTGTGATTTAAACTGGACACAGGTGCACAGGTCTCATATCAGAGAAAGAATACAACACTCTCAGACAGAAGCCAAAATTACACACAGTCAAAATAAAAGGCTATAGAGGAGATGAGGTGCCAGTGAAAGGCAGCTGCACAGCAAACATCCTATACAAAGGGAAGAAACCACAAAATACAGATGCTGGTTGTAGACAAAGAAGTGCAGACGATTTGGGGCTTAAAAACATGTGTGCGATTAGATTTAGTAAAGAAAGTATTCATGGCTACAGCCAATGATACGCTCCTTGATAACTTTAGAGACATTTTTGAGGGTCTGGGATGCCTCCAAGGGGAACATAAAATATACATTGACCAACAAGTAGCACCAGTAATTCATGCTTGTAAAAAAATTCCCTTTGCGTTAAGAAGAAAGAAGAAGAACTTCTTTGCATGGAAAAATTTCGATTGATCGCAAAATCTGAAGAGCCCACAGATTGGGAGAGCTTGTTGCATATAGTGGAAAAGAAAAATGGCCAACTCCGAATCTGCCTGGATCCAAGAGAAAGCCATCAGGAGAGAGCACCTTAAGTTACCCACTCAAGAGGAAATCATGTCACAAGGGCAAAATGGCTTAGCAAGTTGAACGCTTCTACGGGATTCTGGCAAGAATCAAGCTGGACGAGGTGTCTGTATGACCCCTGAGGGCAGATACAAATCAACAATCCTGGATCAACATTATTGTAAAAAATATAGACTTAACGCAATTTCTACCCCTAAACCCAACCTTACCCATAATTTGTTCCTGAAATCAGTGGGAAATGATAGCTGATTAACAAGGGTGTAGAAACACCTAACCCTGATTGTAAGCCTAAAACTGACATTTACTAAAAAATTATCCCTCAGATCTGATTGGTTGATTTGAATGTTGTTCCAGGATCAACAAGGATGTTGATCCAGGACCATTTTGTACTTTGTTGAAATCATATTCATCGTTGTTTCATATAGGCCAGGTATGCTCAAATCAGGTTCACAAGATCCACTTTCCTGCAAAGTTCAGCTCTAACCTTAATCAAACACACCTGTGCATGCTAATCAGTGTCTCCTGGATCATTAGAAAATCACAATTGGGTGAGTTGATCAAAGTTGTAGCTAGAAGCTCCTGGAAAGTGGATCTCATGAGCCATATTTGAGGTGTATCAGACATAAGCCTGTTAATAAGAATTTTGTAGGAATAATTTTAGTTTCTTCCTTAGGTGTGTTTATTCAGGGTTGGAAATAAACTCTACAGGAAGGTAGATCTCCAGGAACAGGGTTGGGCACCCCTGTCCTACAATCTTACATTGTTTTTT
The DNA here is from genome assembly GCA_033026305.1 of Cirrhinus molitorella. Lineage (NCBI taxonomy): Eukaryota > Metazoa > Chordata > Actinopteri > Cypriniformes > Cyprinidae > Cirrhinus > Cirrhinus molitorella. Next base: position 6,789,164 of record CM065126.1, on the reverse strand, counting down.
TTGTTTTGTTTTGTTTTTTTTACTTTTTTGGCTACAGCTGTATTAACCTGAATTGGATGTTTTCTATGCATGACTTCAAGAGGTACTGGAAGTGACTTGTACAGTCAATTTGAAGCTCAACAAAGAAAAAAGTGAATTCGGAGTGAAATGACTAACCTTTCTGGGAGATGTCATCTCAGAGGAGGGCATAAAGCCTGACCCAGAGAAAATGTCTGCAATTGAAGCCAATGCATCACAGTACGGTGTGGGAGCTGTTACTCCAGCAGTACGATGACATATGGCAGCCAGCGGCCTACGCATCTAGAGCTCTATCTGCTACAGAATCAAGGTACATGTAAACAGAGAAAAAATTGCTAGCCATTACGTAAGCATGCAAGAGATTCCATCAATTTGTCTACGGAGTATCACCGTAGAGACTGACCATAAACCATTGGATCCCATCATGGCCAAGCCACTGAACGATTGTCCCCTCAGAATACAGAGAATGCTCATCAGGCTACAAAAGTAAGATGTGAATTTAATCCACTATGGTGTCCCCTGTGTAGTGTTTACAGACAACAGACCTCCGTTTTTCAGTGGGGGAATGGGGTTTTCGTCATGATATATGCAGTTCAAATTACCCCAGATCAAATGGACAGGCAGAGAATACCGTGAAAATAGTGAAGGGACTCATGCCAAATGCTCATGCGGGAAATGAAAACTTTCATAGAAGAACAAATTTACCCATTAGAGAGGATCTTCTGGACACTTCACATGCAAGTCAAGTGAAAAGCTTTAAACAGAAACAAAAAAAAAAATTATAAAACAGACTGTATGACAGAAAAGTGAAACCACTGACAACTTTGAAACCTGGAGACACTGTCAAAATAAGAAACCACAATACAGGTTTATGGTCTCAGCAGGGTAAAGTGGAAAAACAAATGGCTCCAAGGTCTTTTGACGGATGCTAAATGAACTCTGCGACAGAACAGAATTGATTTGAGTCCTAAGCAAAGCCCTGAGACCGAGATACAGAATCCGACAACTACAACTTTTGAGCTGATGATTACAGAGACTGGACAGCTTGCAGAGACAGTACCACAGACACTGACTGAACACAGACCAAAAAGAAACATTAAACCTCCAGAAAGTGATTGTTTCCTTTCTATTACAAGAAGGGAATAAGGAGTGCAGCCAGCTAAAAGTGATTCAAAGTTATATTGCATTTGAATATTTTTGTTGTTGATAAGTGGATTTACTATGCAAACTTTAAGAGCAAATGTTATTCTCTTAAAATGTTATTTATTTACAGTTTATTTATTTATTTATTTATTTTTAGGGGAGAGATGTGTTGTCATGGAGCTTTAAGAGGGTGTGTTCAGAGACACAGGTCAAAGTGTAAAAATAAAGATGTCAACACTGCAAAGGATTGATTGTGTTCAGGGTGGTGTTCCATAAAACAAGTTTACCAAATAAGTCAGGCTTATTTCAGATAGTCTGACTTATTTTGAGCCAAATCAAGTGGCAATAAGTCATACTAACTGAAATAAGCCTGTCTTATTTTGTAAACTTGTTTTATGGAACACCCCCCTGGTCTATCTGTAAAGTATAAACAAAACAGTAAATTTATTTATTTCTTGTCTCAAATCGCGTTTGGTCTTGCACCAGATTGTATACCTTGTCAGTGTTGTGCGCTTGCTTGGCCCTTTGTTGTGATAAACATTAAAGTGTGTCCAGCAGAATTCAATTCCAGTGTTTGTGTCAGACGGGTATAAAAAAGATTAGTATATTGTGGCATTGGTCGCGGCAGCCCTCGTGTGAAGACTGAAGAGTGTAAAGACCATAGACTCTACCGTGTGACTCCACCGGGCAGGGACACCAGCAAGGGACATAAGTACAGCTTTTGATTTGTCCTCTTTTCTTCAACCTTGTTTCATTTCTGTTTCCGTGATTGCACTTTTTTTATTATTGTACAATGGGAATGGGAAAAACTGTTCTTGTGCCTTGTTGTCCTAGTATTTGGGGCTCTGTAGCATTCGTCACCGTCCTGAATGAGGCAGATGAGTGTGCTGTCATCTGCAAACATCTAACTGGAAGAGGTGGAGGTACTGGTCTACTTATCTCTTAAGATTGGAAATTTGTTCCTTTACCTTCTATGGGTATTACCAGCTCATTTTAATCACACTCAGTCACTATTACCCACCTTATGTGGGTACACTTGAATTAAATGTCCTGCTCTCAAACTTTCCTGAGGATGGCACTCTCCTAGTTATGCTTGGAGACTTCAACATCTACCTAGATAAACCACAAGCTGAAACCATTTGACAATGAGCAAGGAAATTCAGTTTTAAAATAGTTATTAAACTACCCCCTATTTATTAAACCATTTTTACATGGAGAGTTAATAAAAGAACAGTCATTGGGACCAAATCAAAACAGGGTCTAAATCTCCTGTCTGTGTCCAAGAATCAGTGATAAACATGAAGAAGAGAAAACAATCATTCTGCAGGCAGGTATTATTAGCCAGGGAATGAGCATTTATCAGGGACATTTTAGGTGAAATGATGCTCTGGGCTGTACCCAGGGAATGAAGATTTGCATGAGTCACCCCATCTCATTGAGTGCAAAGGCCGATGCAAGGAAGACTGAACCAAAAGCAGGGAAGAGGAGCAGCAGCTATGACATACCTAACCAGCACATGCTGTTTTTTTTTGTTTTTTTTTTTCAACAGGTAACGTTCTTCTGACCTCTGTGAAAATGTTCTGACATTTTCTGTACACAAAATTTACAATATTTATAATTTTTTTTCTTCCTTTGCTCCTCTAGAACCCTGTGCCTCTCAGATCCCTGCGGAAAAACAAACAAACAAACAAAAAAAAACAGCTAAAACGAGCCTAGGCTGGTTGGCTGGTTTTAGCTGGTCAACCAGGCTAGTTTTATCTGTTATAGCTGGTCAGAAGGCTAGTTTTAGAGGGGTTTTGGCCACTTTCCCAGCCTAAAACCAGCCTGAGAGACCAATTACTTCCAGCTTAAACCAGCTAAGACCAGCCAACCAGCTAAGCTGTTTTCAGCTGTTTTTTCAGCAGTGATACTCTATACAAACTCTAACTTTACACTAACCAGTACATCTGTGGTTAAACAGCATAACCCTAACTCTTCCTGTCAGCTGGTTCCAATACCAACACACCTGCTAAAAAGCGTTCCACCTTTTCTCATTATGCTTATCACTCACATGATAAATAGATCCCTGGTTATGTACTGCCTGGATTGAAATTAGCCGTGATCACCCTTCCCTTTTTATCTAAGGTCCTAGGTAGGGTGGTGGACAATTACAGACACATTTGGACAAAAATAATTAGCATGAACCATTTCAGTCCCTATTATGTCCTATCCACAGTATAGTGACTGCTCTTCTAAGAGTAGTGAACAACCTTTTCTTTGCTTCTGATTCTGGTATCCTCAGCCTTCTAGTCCTCTTGGACCTGAGTGCGGCTTTTGGTACTGTTTGTACTTTGTACTCCTACCTCGCTTGTCTGCGGTTGGATTTACAGGAACTGTCCTGCAGTGGCTAAGTTCATATCTCTCAGGCAACAGTTCATTAGCATTGATAAACACAAATCTTGCTCTGTCACTTTTTCCCATGGAGTGCCTCAAGGATCTGTTTTTGATCCACTTCTGTTTTTAATCTGCATGTTTTCTCAGATCATCCAGCACCATGATCTTAATTTTACTTTTTGTCCCTGTTCTTTAGCATCTTGATCTACATGATTATAAAGTATGAATGTCTCAAAATTTCTTTAAAATTTAATTCTGAAAAAAAGAAAAAAAAAAAAGAAAAAACTGAAATTCTGTTAGTAGGCCCTAAATCTCCTCCCATCTTGACTTCTCTACTAACATCTATTTTGTCCCCCACTATACACACTGGTGTACTTTGATTCTACACTGTTATTTTACATCTCCATAAAATTACCTATATTTGACCTCACTAAATTTTAGAGATGCTAAAACTGTTATTCATGCTTTTATAATGTCACATCCAGACTATTGTAATGCCTTGTTATATGGCCTACCCAACAAAGCCCTTAATCGCTTGCAGTTAATTCAAAATTCAGCTCCTCTTGCTCTTACATTTACCAAAAAAAAAAACAGCCCACATCATTCCTGTCTTACATTTACAGTATCTCACAAAAGTGAGTACACCCCTCACATTTCAGCAACCATTTTAGTATATCTTCTCAAGGGACAATACTATAGAAATAAAACCGCTTGTATAGCAGTATATATTTACTGTTCTCTGAAAATAACTCAACATACAGCCATTATTGTGAAGATAGCTGACAAAAAAAGTGAGTACACCCTAAATGAACTTGTCAAAGGATGCCCCACAGGTATTTAAGAGGGTTCAGGTCTGGAGACATACTAGGCCACCCCATCACCTTCAGTTTCCTCTGCAAGGCAGTTGTCATCTTGGTGGTGTGTTTGGGGTCATTATCATGTTGGAAAACTGCCGTTCGGCCTTGTTTCTGTAGAGAAGGCATCATGTTCTGCTTCAGAATGTAAAGTACATAATAGAATCCATATTTCCCTCAATGAGCTGCAGCTCCACAGTACCAGCAGCACTTATGCAGCCCCAGACCATCATGCTACCAGCACCATGCTTGACTGTAGACAAGACACAGTTTTCTTGGTATTCCTCACCAGAGCATCGCCACACATGCTGGGCACCATCTGAGCCAAACACGTTTATCTTAGTCTCATCAAACCACAGGACATGGTTTCAGTAATTCATGCTGTTGGACAGGTTGTCTTCAACAAACTGTTGGCAGGCTTTCTTGTGAGCCAACTTCAGAAGAGGCTTCTTTCTGGGATGGCGCCCATGCAGACCAACTTGTTGCAGTGTGTGGCGTATGGTCTGAGCACTGACAAGCTGACCTTGTACTTCTGCAACCTTTAAAACAATGCTGGCAGCACTCATGCATCTGTTTTTTGAAGCCATGTTCTACACCTGACACACAAAACGAGTACTCAACTTCGTTGATCGACCCTTGCAAGGCCTGTTCTGAATAGAACCCATCTTGGAAAACCTCTGTATGACCCTGACCACTGTAGTGTAACTCAATTTCAGGGTGTTACTGAACCTCTAATAGCCTTGGCTATCTTTGTGGAGAGCAACAATGTTAATTCTCAAATCCTCAGAGAGTTCTTTGCCATGAGGTGCCATGTTGAACATCCAGTGGTCAGTATGAGAGAATTGTACTTAAAGCACCAAATTTTAACTGCTCTAATACAAGATACACAACTCTCTATTGTCCTGTCAAGCAGACAAAAACATAAACAGGACATGTGGCTTTGCATGTTTAAACAACATACTGCTGTTATCACTTATGGTGTACTCATATTTGTTGCCAGCTATTTTGACAATAATGGCTGTATGTATGTTGAGTTTGTCAGAGGACAGTAAATCTATACTGTTATACAAGCTGTGCATTGACTAATCTAAAATATATCCAAGTTTCATTTCTACAGTATGAGAAGATATATTAAAATGGTTGCTGAAATGTAAGGGTATACTCACTTTTGTGAGGTACTGTATATTGCTCCTTGTTATCTATCATATGCAGTTTAAGATACTTTTCCTAGTTTTCAAGGTTTGTTATGGTTCAGCACAAAGTTATTTATTAACTTAATGTAAAGTGTCTGTTTTCAAAAGGTGCTATATACAACTGAGGTCAAAAGTTTACAAAAGTTTTGCGTTTTTGCCTTTAATCAGGAAGTGAAGCGAGAGAGAGAGAGAGAGAGAGAGAGAGAGAGAGAGAGAGAGAGAGAGAGAGAGAGAGAGAGAGAGAGGAGATCGGGAAAGGTCTGCAAGCCGGGACTCAAACTCACGACGCCCGAAGTGCAACTGCACTGTATGTTAATGCACTGTTATCAAGATTGGTCTTTTTCAGGAGAGGCTTAACAGTTTGGAAAAGTCCCAGAAAAAAGTGAGGCATTCACCACTTCTAAGAGATCTGCTTCTAAACAGTTAAACACACTTTTGAAAAAATGTGGGAAGAGTATTAAGGTGCTGCACTATTTCTTCTAAAATTGTGCTATTAGTTGCTTTTTTTTGCATAACTTGAGAATGTCCTAATCATTATTGATCTTCTCAGAAGAAAAAACAGGAAGCAAACTCATTGTATTTTCTGTCAAAAAGCATTTTACTGGAAATATGTCTTGGGGGGGTTGTTAGTCTCTCAACGGTAGCAAAAAGAGTGTTAAGTTACTGTTCAAAAGGTTTGAGAAGAAAGTCTGTCTAGCTTTGTCTAGTTCCATATTGAAAGCATGAAGGCTCTCATTATAGATGCAATAGTGAATATCAAGTTTCATCTTCTGCCATATCTGCTCAGCTTATATGCATTTTCATTTTTATACTCTGCACTGCTGTTGATTTTCTCCAAGGTGCTTTCTGTCTTCCTATTGACTTTCACAGGTGCAATGTCATCAATAACATTTTTAAATTTTGAGTTAATGAAATCAATGAGAAGAGTCTGCAGAAATGCTTGGCCTTAAATATATAGCCTTAATAAACTGCACACACGTGTTTTCGTTAATGCATCTCTTTCTGATGGAGGCACAGCCATAGATCATTCAGGTAACAACACAGTATTAAGAATCAAGATGATGTACACTTATAAATTCAGCTATTATTTTTTTTTGTGGACTTTATGTAAACATTTTTGTGTGATATACCTTATTCAGGTCAGTACTAAATAAACAATAACATGCATTTTGTATGATCCCTCTTATTTTGGTAAAATAAAATTTTGCAGATTCGGAAAGGGGGATGTAAACTTTTGACCTCAACTGTAAATAAAACATATTATTAATTATTATTATTATTATTATTATTATTATTATTATTATTATTATTATTATTATTAAAGATGAGGTTTTTAGTTACAACTGACACGCCACTGTAACACTGTGTCCTAACTTCATGCAACACAACAAGGTTCAAGATATCGCAGCCATTCAGAAGTGCAGAAGTGCACTGCACGCCCAAATGAAATGGACAAATTCATAACCTAATTCATATATATTGAACCTCTTTAACATTATTAAAACTACACAATGACTTTGTCATGGAAAACACTTGTTGGTTTGCATTGAGTTGACAGTTTTTGTCTGAGGTAAACCATCTGTTGTAGCTTTTTTAAGTATGGCTATAAATGTTATGCAATGTGATATTCAATCTCACGTTAGACACTTTTAACACTGAATAAAGTACATAATCAGTACCTGAGATTATAACTGTCATAGTTTGTATGCTGTTGTTCCAGCTGCGACATTGCAGAAATAGAAACTGTTTCTAAAATAGAAATTTTGCGTGTAGCTAGGACACAGTGTAAGAGACAACCACTTCCCACAAACCTGGATGCCAAAGGATGCTCCCCAGTTTCCATTATCACCTCAGTTATCTTTCTTGAGTTAACCAAATCAGTCCCAGCAACTCTAAGTAGACTTGTTTGCTCTATTTGCTATATTGCCTTGAGAAGATGTGTAGGACTGGACTTGAGGACAAAAGGAGATGGAAAGGAAAGGAAAGGAAAGGAAAGGAAAGGAAAGGAAAGGAAAGGAAAGGAAAGGAAAGGAAAGGAAAGGTGGCCAAATATGGTGACCCATACTCAGAATTTTTGCTCTGCATTTCATTCATCCAAGTGCACACACACAGTAGTAAACACACTCCCGGAGCAGTGGGCAGCCAGCAGCCATATCACCATGTAGCCCAAGACAGGTTGCCCACTGAAGCTAAGCAGGGACCTCCACGGAAAACCAGGTTGCTGCTGGAAGAGGTGTTAGTGCTCAGCAGGGGGTGCTCACCCTGTGGTCTGTGTGGGTCCTAGTGCCCCAGTATATCTATGGGGATACTATACTAAGAAAAAGCACTCTTTCGAATTAGATGTTAAACCGAGATCCTGACTCTCTGTGGTCATTAAAAATCCCAAACTCGCCCATTGGACTCTGACCATCATGGCCTCCTAATCATCCCCATATACTGTCTCCTCTCCACCAGTAAACTGGTGTGTGGTGGGCGTTCTGCCGCAATATGGGTGCCGTCGCATCATCCAGGTGGATGCTGCACATTGGTGGTGGATGAGAAGATTCCCCCCTTCTATGTAAAGCGCTTTGAGTACCCGGAAAAGCACTGTATAAATGTAAGGAATTATTATTATTATTATTCTGTTGCTGCTGTTGTGGTATTGAGGGTGAAAGAGAGTGCTGATCATTCACTCCATGACAATCCCCGCTGGACCTGAGACTCAAACTCGCAAACTTCGGGTTACAAGTCTGACTCTCTAACCATTATGCCACGAACACCAAAACCAGAAAAGGCTTTCCCTTGTTGCCTCTGTGGTCTGTCACACATTGGCCTTGTTAGTCACCTGCAAGCTAAACTTACCTTTTCATCCTTTGTTTTTAGAAAATTTACTTTAACCGTGGTACACTGAAAATGATAAGATGCTAGTTAGTCAGTTGATGGTATCATTGATGGGACCTTCCCACTGGTGTAAGTCATCATTTTCACCAGACTCTTTGTGATGCTTATTAGTAGACCTCAAACATGATCATTCATTTGTAGCCACAAAACAACCATCAGAGAAGGCTGGAGAGTCTCAAACTTACATCCAATATGCTGACCTTTTTAAGACAGTCCTGAGGATCAATTTATGCTTCGTGATTGAAATCCCACCTCTTATGATTCTCAGATCAACACTGTTCATTGGATTTAACTCAATTAAATTTGGTGAACTCAAACTGTCATTGTAATAAACTGAAATGAAACTTAAAATGATTGAGTTTTCTAGTTCCCAGTATGTTTTGCATCAGACAACAATAAATGTTGAAATTAAGTGTTATTTTGTGTGTGTTTTTAGATGAACATAGGGAGACATAGTTAGTACTTAATGTTGTGTTATGTTAGGATTTACAGAGGGTTCTGTTATGTTGGTTTTGTAGTGTTACTGTTGTGGTGAAGAGTAGAAGGTTGAGGGTGAACAGCAAAAGGGTCATTACTGGGATTCTGTAATATTTCAGTCCCCCAGAGTTTCTAAAGTGGTGGCTCACCAAGGTTAATCGTTAGAAGCTTTTCACAATGGCCATTATAATGAATAAAAATAATTACTGCAATTTAATATTTTTTAACATAAAATAATGTCTATCTTAAACCATGCACTGTGTCATGTCCCTGATGCACTTCACTATGTGTGTACTTAGCTAATTATTAACAAAATGTGCGCAGTGTCTGTGATTTGTGGCAATAATATAAGCATTTGTTTGTGTTCCTTTCTTGTGAAATATATTTTTCTAAAAACTGCAAGACATTTAATTAAAAACAGAATTTAACATTACCTTAACCCATCACACACAATTTAGACTCTGCTGATATGTGACATTATTTACCAGAAATGACATCATTCAGGTCTCTTTAATAGTGGCGCAGAAAATGGTTAGTAGAATCATAATTTGAATTCATATTTTAGGCATATTATAGGGGAGGGTACTGGCACCCTTATCAACCCCATCACATAAAAAAAAGGGAAATTATTCTTTTTCAACATTTAATTTTAATCCAAAAGGATATACAATGTACTTGTTTTATTGCTGTCATATATATATAATATATATATATATATATATATATATATATATATAATCCAACCTAAATCCAAGCCTTGGGTAGATCAAAACATTTGTTCCTTAAGACAATCATGTAGGAAAGCAGAAATAAAGTGGAAAAAGGACAAGTTTCAAATATCTTTTGAGATTCTTAAGAACTGCCTATCTCTATACCAGAGAGCTGTGAAAAAAGCTAAGTCTTGCTATTTTTCAAACCTAATTGAGAAACATCATCATACTCCTAGAGTTCTCTTTTCTGTTTTAAATTCTGTATTAAATCCCTCTGCACAGGCTATACAACATCCCACCTATGCACTCTGTGAAGACTTTTTAAAATACTTTGGTGACAAAATCACTGATCTGAGAGCTCAAATACAAGTGGTTGATGATGGAATAATGACGGCAGTGAGTCCATCAGGTTCTTGGATGACTTTTGATCTTATTTCTTTGCAGTTGCTAAAGGAAGTAATCACAAAATTAAAACCTTCCTCAAGCCCCTATGATGTTATAAACCCTCGCTATTTGAAACAAATAATTGACATCATAGGACCAGGGCTTGTATCTTTGCTCAATAAATGTTTGCAATCAGGGGACATCCCTGATAGCTTAAAAAGGACAATAGTTACCCCAGTGTTAAAGAAACCTTCATTGGATGCTTCTATTTTAGCAAATTTCAGACCGGTATCTGTTTTACCGTTTCTCTCTAAGGTAATGGAGAAAACTGTGGCTTTACAACTTCAGTCATTTTTAATGAACAACCAAATCTATGAGATATTTCAATCAGGTTTCAAATCATTACATAGTACTGAAACCGCTCTTGTAAGAGTTTTAAACGATATTCTAATGGCTACTGACTCTGGTGATTCTGTTGTTTTAGTTATGCTGGATTTGTCCTCTGCCTTTGACACTGTTGATCATCAAATTCTACTTTCTCGGTTGGAGTCGTATGTGGGTTTGGGAGGGGCCGTTTTAAAGTGGTTTAAGTCGTTCTTAACAAATCGTACTTTTCGAGTTAAAATAGGAAACGTGACTTCCTCTTCAGGCACTTTAACCTGTGGTGTTCCTCAGGGATCTATCTTAGCACCGACTCTTTTCTCCCTCTATTTACTTCAATTGGGGTCAGTTTTTAGGAAATACAGCATTTCTTTTCACTGTTATGCGGACGATATGCAGATTTATCTGCCTGTAACTACAAAAAATAAGGGTGCTCTAAGTAGCTGCTTAGCGTGTCTGGATGATGTTAAACTATGGCTTTCAAAGAATTTCCTGTTTCTGAACTCAGATAAATCAGAAGTTATTGTTTTCGGCCCCTCGGAAATTAGAGCACAAAATAAATTACATCTTGAGTCCTTAAATTTTGCTATCTCGTCACAAGTGTGGAATTTGGGTGTGTAATTTGATAACAGGATACAATTTGACAAACAAATCAGCTCTGTAGTAGGCTCAAGTTTTTTCTATCTTCGTTCTCTTTAAAATTAAAAATGTTCTTCCTAAAGCTTCTTTAGAGGTTGCGATCCATGCCTTCATTACATCTCGGTTGGATTACTGCAACTCTCTATATTATGGAGCTTCAAAGACTCAAATTTGCCGTTTACAAGTAGTGCAAAATGCAGCAGCTAGATTCTTAAAGGGATGTCAAAAAATTTGATCATGTCACCCCCCTTTTAAAATCTCTTCACTGGCTGCCTATTCAATATAGAATTGAATTTAAAATCGTACTACTAGTTTATAAATCGTTAAACAATCTAGCGCCATCTTACCTGACAGAGCTACCCTTATATCCCTACACGAGGTCAGAAAATAAACTTCTTCTTCAGATCCCCAGAACTCGCTTACAGAAAAGGGGTAATAGAGCCTTCGAAGTGGCTGGCCCCACATTATGGAATAATCTTCAGATTCAAATTAGAATGGCTCTCACTTTATCTGAGTTTAAATCCACTTGTTAAAAGTTATTTTCATAATGGCGTTGTCTGCATGGGTACAAAAAAACAAGAGACAACATTACATTCAATTTTTTTTTTTTTTATATATTATTTATTTATTTATTTATTTGTTTGTTTGCTTGTTTGTAAGACTTTCTTTTTGGGCAAACCAAATAAAATGAGAGTTATGAATTAAAACATCTAGTATATTTCTGCTAACAGGTGCTGTAAGGGCAGAATTTCCAAACACAAGCCCACACTGCAAATGTAACACTGAGCAATTTGCAATTAAAATTATTTATTTAAATATTGAAGTAATTCTTCAGTAATTTATTTTTGTTGAATTCTCTGTTGACCTGTTATGTTTAAATGTACAATACAATACACTGTATTTGAGTTCTACTTGAGTATACAAATAGTTTAGATAAAAGGAAATGTTTTTGAGTTGCAGTAAATAAATAAATAATTTATAATCATGCAGTACGTTTTATAATTAACTAAAGACATGTAATAAACATTAACAACGCATAGGCATTTTGAAATGGTGAAAGACATTCACGTGTCTTGATCAGAAGGTTTATAACTTTAGTATATTCCTAATACACTCCAATGCACCAGCACTACTACACTTTTTTTCCATTAGGCTAATAGTTCTTTAATGCCTCGTACGGAGAACGACATTGCACTTTAAAATGTGGACTATACAGCGCATTGGGCTGACAAAAGACGTTAACTGCATGAAAAAAAAAAAAATGTATTCAAATAATTTCAATTCATACGTCACATATAAATCCGCAAGCGTACTGCTAGACTTTCAAACCAACAAATAATTTCATTACGTTTTACATTAGGAGCAGTGCGCAGTTGAAGCGCGCAGAGACGAAGAGCAGAGAAATGTTACTGTCTGTTTTTTAGTGTGTGCACAATAATTAAACTAATGTTCTGCCGGTTTATATTGCGTCTATATTAAGACGTTTTTCTTAGCAATTTATTTTTTTTTTTAGATTCACCGTCTTTAAATACATATAATTTGTACTGTCATCGATGGAAAAATCTATTTATTTCATAGTGGTACTTGTAACAAAGAACAAAGTTATCGCAGTTTAACACGGGGCATATCTGCTCTGGTGGTGCAGATGGTAAAGGGAGTGCACTTGTATCAGTCTGGTTCTTTCATTCATTGTACATTTGTCTGTTCCAAATGTGTCTCTTATGTTCTCTAGGTAAATGAGTTAGCTGGTATGCTGGGCGTGTTAGTAAAAGGCATGTTCTTAAACTGTGCCATTATTTGCAATTATTAATTTGTTGCATTAGATGCACACAATAATGATGTCATTACCACACTTTAAGTTTACTTGGAATGCCATTGCAATGTGTTTTAAAGTCACTAAAGGTAAAGGATAGTATGCCTTCAGTTTGTTATTAGTATAACATTAATGTGTGTTCAACTGAATTGCAATTGTAGTGTGAGCAAAATACATTTGAAGTTTATGCTGAGTAAATTCTGCATTTCAAAACTTAAATATAAGAGTGGATAATGAAAGTGTACTTAAGTATACTTGAAATAGTATAAACTAAAATGCATTTAGTACAAAATTAGTTGTTTCAATTTAACAGACTTTAAGCATACCAGTTTATAGTGTGCCAAAAATACATTTAGTTATACTAAAGTACATACGAATAAATTGTGCTTAAGTATACTATTTTTTCACTAGGGGTATTTTGCACCCCTGTGGTTGAGTAAACCAGACATTTTTACTTGGAGTTTCAAAACATTTTCAGGCTTTCAGAAACTCGTTTTGGATTTCAGTCAACCCTGAGTTGGAAAGATCCAGAAAGACATTCTGAAAGCAGAGTGCAAAATCCACCATGAGACGCCCTAGAAATGGACACTAAAAAGAAGATCCACATATCAGTCACACACAACTTACTGGCTGTGAAACAAAGTTTAATCCAGTATGATCGAGTCTGCACTTTCAAAGAGAATACAGCTTTATTACATAATTACACATCAGAATGGACTATACTGTGTAATCGTAAAGACCGAAGTGGTTTGGAACAATGTACTTTTAGGTTTCTCATTGAACTTATCAACTGGGCTGCATAGGTTAATCATGATCATAATCAATTAAGATTTATACACAAATAGAAATTTTTTTTTAAATCAATCCTAAATTGAACCTGCAGTCAATGAAAAGCTTGCAGAACTGGAGTGGCATGGGCATACTTGTGACCTTTCTAGAGAAATCTGGCAGTAGTGTTTTGAACCAGAGAGTAGGCAGAGCTGAAAGAATCTAAAAACAACAACAGAGGAAATGTGTTTAGCTAATGTTAGCCAATTGCCCAGTAAAAGGTATTGTACTTGTTGGAAATCCAACTTTTGAGCAATGGGATCCGTCAGCACAACGATTGAGGCCAGAAGCTGAAGTTTAATCTGCAGGGAGAGGAAGGGCGAAATTCAGATAGTCGTTAGAACACGGCCTCACTCTGCATCCCTGTCCAAGGAGATGATGCTGTCAAGATAGAAGATTACCACTTCCACCCATTGTCCGTGGATGGTAATTGGGTATCTCGAGTTTGTATAACCGATGCAAACGACTTTGGACTTCTGTCCACTGATTCGGAGTTCACCGCTGGCCTCTTGATTTTCAGGCAGGGCAGGGTGAAGCCATCGAGGAATATAGATCCAGTGGACACCAGACAACAGAGACACTGTGGACCAACTTCCATGTCGGAAAAGAGAGGCTAGATCCATAACTAGTCCTCAGATGTGTTTTCCTTCAGATGGAGATCTCACCCCATTTTTCCACATTACCTCCTGCACTTTCTTAGTAGACCTACAAGATCAAGATGCCATCAGCATATAGATGCATATCCGATAGGGGAGAACCCATAAAGTCATTTAAAAACAAACTTATGTCTACCTGTTGTCCACCGATGGTAATCTTTGGTTTTCTGTCCACCCAAAATGATGGGCAGCATTCATGAACATTAAAATCAACAACCAACAAAAAACTACTAAATGTAATTTAATCTAATCGCATTTGGTCTCACACTAGATTGCATACCTTGTCAGTGCTGTGCACTTGCTTGGCTCTTTGTTGTGCTAGCAAAAAGACAGTGTAAAGGAACAACTCTTTAAGAGAAGTAGTCTATCAGTGGAAGTTAAAAGCAGCTCTTGTGTTGTTATGCATGGGGGTGTGTTCAGATGCAGAGGTCAAAGTGTAAAAATAAAGATTTCGACACTGCAAAGGATTGACTGTGTTTAGTAAAGTATACTGTAAAGTTCTGTAAAGTATAGCAAAACATGGTGTCAGAAGTAGTTCTCTCATATGGATTGAACAAAAAGTAAGTCCAAAGAGACGAGAGATGGGATTAAACCCATACCTGCAGGAGAGAAAATGGTGAAATAGGAGAGAGAAAACAAGCTACAAGTGACAAACAGTGAATGCATGAGAGCTTCGTGAAAGAAAAGTTTCAAACCCCGTCTGGTATGCAACTGACTGGAAATTTTGCTGAAGCTAGAAAAAGCGGTAAACATATGCAGAGCGGCAGAGACTACATTGCGAATGAAACAAACACGATAAAACAGTGCACGCCTTCAAAAACATAAAGTCACCACAATGTAAAAATAAACAAGGTGTCACAGGTGAATCCAGGAGAGTCCAATTAGTAGTGACTGGGAATGTGTGACTATGGCTGATGAGACAGGTGATTGTGTGACATTACCCCCTCTGGCGACAAGACCGACGACGGGGGCGACCGCATGCCCTGGGAGCGAGACAGTCCGGATGGGCCTGGTGGAATTCTGAGAGAAGAGTTGGGTCTAGGATGTCATCTCTATCTGTTCACAATCTCTCCTCGGGACTGCACCCCTCTCAGTCGACGAGGTATTGAAGGCGGCAGCCTCGCCACTGGGAATCGAGGATCTCATGGACTCTCAAAATATTGTCTAGGATTATCTCGGGCAGGTGTGGAGGAGGGGCGTCTCGTGCTCTGTGGATGGAGGGAGGCAGAACTGGGTATGGTTTCAAAAAGGAGATGTGGAAGGTAGGTGAGATTCTATAGTGCTCAGGTAGGTGTAATTGATACGTGA
The DNA here is from genome assembly GCA_033026305.1 of Cirrhinus molitorella. Taxonomy (NCBI): domain Eukaryota; kingdom Metazoa; phylum Chordata; class Actinopteri; order Cypriniformes; family Cyprinidae; genus Cirrhinus; species Cirrhinus molitorella. The sequence continues at coordinate 6,773,507 of CM065126.1, read as the reverse complement.
CTTTGTTGATCTGGCGTGCAATGGGGAATGCAACTATATCCCGGGCAGCCGGAAGTGGATGTCCTGGGTGGACAACCAGACGGGGTTTTCAGGTTGGTAGCTCACACATCTGCGTTGTCCTTATGCTGCTGAACTGCCCGCTGGAGATGGACGTCCCATACCCTCTCGCTTTCCTGGAACCAGTAATGGGCGTATTCAGCCCAGGGCAGAAACTGGCTATAGGTGTCCTGGTGTTCATGGCAGTAGGCCCAGTGATACCGCCCGATCTCCTGGATCTTCCGTTCGATCTAGCCATTTGTCTGTGGATGGTAACCTGAAGACAAACTGATAGAGACTCCTAGCAGCTGGAAGAATCCTTGCCAGACCCTGTAAATGAACTGGGGCCCCTGATCTGACATAATGTCGTCTGGGAGTCTAAAATTCCTGAATACATGTTGAAATAAGGCCTCCACGGCCTTGAGTGTGGTAGATAGATCTGGTTCTTCTGGTTGTGGATCAGGTTGGTAAGGATGGGACAATGCATCAGCCTTGGTATTCTTGTTTCCAGGTCTGTAAGTATGGAACTGGGGTAAAGAAGAGTGCCCCACAGGCTTGTCTAGGATTGAGTCTTTTGGCATCTCATAGGTATTGCAGGTTTTTATGATCTGTGATGACTTGGAATGGGAGCTGAATATCTCGTTCATGAAGTTTTGGAAGATGGATGCACTGTTGGAGAGGTCATAGGGCATCACTAAGGTACTCATAGTGGCCGGTTGGTGTAAAGAAGGTGGTCTTCTACTCGTAACCCCTGCAAATATGAATAAGGTTGTAGGTGCTCCGGAGATCCAGCTTACTGAAGATGCGGGCACCTCGCAACTCATCCAGAGTGGGCGGGACCAGAGGAAGTGTGTATGCAAACTTTACCATTTGCTCGTTGAGTGCTCGGTAATCAATGCATGGTTGATGAGGTGGGAGATGCATTGCAGCAACCTTACTGAAAACATCCTAGAACGCCCGGTATTCTGGAGGAATGGAGAGAGCTTGAGATGAATTGATGCTTTCGACTGAGGTTGAACAGACTGACAGGTGAGTGGTGGTGACCGTTGGCTTGGGTAGATTCTTGAGAGAATAGATTGGGTTGAGCTCCACTTGAGGATCTCTCCAGACCTCCAGTTGATGATGGCATTGTGTCTTGCGAGCCAGGGGCATCCCAGGACGACATCCACGTTGGCCTCCTCCAGCACCAAGAGTAAAAACCTCTCCGAATGGAAGCATCCGATGTCAAGCTCCACCACTGGTGTGCGATGTCACACCAACCCCTTGCCCGGCAGCTTTCCCTGGTTTGTGGAGATTTGGTAAGTAGTTTGGTTGGTTGAGCTGGGTATGTGGAGCCATTGGAGAGTATGGCAGGAGATTAAATTTCCAGGGAAGATTTAGAATTATGGGTGAGTAGAGCATCAATGTATGAGATACGTGAGTCAGATGGATTGATATGGACTGTACTCACGGCTGGGTGTGGTGGATGAACGGGGCAGGTGTGCAGAAGGTGATCATAGGCTCTGGTGCTGGAGGAATGATCTTGAAAGAGGCGACGGCAGCTGGCGAGATCTCCGTGTGGCAAGCGGTTATCTGTTGAGAGACATGGGAAGTTTTCTGAAGGAAATTTTCCAAGCCCACTGAGTCGTCGTAGATGGCCATGTGCTGACGAATGGGCGGGTTTAGTCCTCGCCAGTAAGCTGTGAGAACAGCTGTCTCATTCCATCTACTGCTTTCCACGAGGGTGCGGAAACTGAGAGTATAGTCATGAAATGGTAACTCGGCTTGCCATAATCTGAGGAGTTCATCATGCACAGAAAATTTTGGTGGTGGCTTGGCTGAAAACTTTCTTGAAGTTTTTCACAAAGCTTGACAATGAGTTGATCAAAGGGCTCTCCGAGTTCCACAGTGCGTCCGCCCATTGGAGGGCTCCCCCAAGTAAATCGCTGGATGAGCCATGGGACTGGCCGGTGGTGTCACAGTTAGGAAAGGCAGACACAAGGTAAGATCACAAGTAAGAATTTTATTAATCAATTTAGGAACTTCCAACAGAAATGGCATTAATTCCGGTGAGGTAAGAATGGCGGAAGCATAAACAAAAAGTCTTTAAAAAGTCTTTCAGTAAAGTCTTATCTGAATCCTGATCCTCCTTCACTTCTTTTCCTTTGCAGATCCTCGAATAATCCAATCCTGGGCAATCCTGGCATGTGCTTATATGTGATTCAGGTAAGCGAATCCAGGTGAGTCCTGTTAGTAGTGACTGGGAACGTGTGACTGTGGCCGGTGAGACAGGTGACTGTGTGACACAAAGAAAGACCTGATCAGATTCAAATAAATATGATTGTTCAAATTCAGAATGTGTCCAGCATTTGGAAAAACTTGCAATAAGTGTGGCAAGCACAATCACTATGCAAAATGCTGCAAAACAAAAAGTAATTAAACTAAAGTACGTACTGTGGAAGAAATCACAGAGACATTTTTCGTGGATGCAATAAATGTCAACAGCTTCAGTAAAGAAAAATGGATTGTGCCTTTAACAGTTAGTGGTACAATTGTGTGATTTAAACTGGACACAGGTGCACAGGTCTCATATCAGAGAAAGAATACAAAACTCTCAGACAGAAGCCAAAATTACACACAGTCAAAATAAAAGTCACTGGCTATAGAGGAGATGAGGTGCCAGTGAAAGGCAGCTGGACAGCAAACATCCTATACAAAGGGAAGAAACCACAAAATACAGATGCTGGTTGTAGACAAAGAAGTGCAGACGATTTTGGGCTTAAAAACGTGTGCGATTAGATTTAGTAAAGAAAGTATTCATGGCTACAGCCAATGATGCGCTCCTTGATAACTTTAGAGACATTGCATTGTTGCATATAGTGGAAAAGAAAAATGGCCAACTCCGAATCTGCCTGGATCCAAGAGAAAGCCATCAGGAGAGAGCACCTTAAGTTACCCACTCAAGAGGAAATCATGTCACAAGGGCAAAATGGCTTAGCAAGTTGAACACTTCTACGGGATTCTGGCAAGAATCAAGCTGGACGAGGTGTCTGTATGACCCCTGAGGGCAGATACAAATCAACAATCCTGGATCAACATTATTGTAAAAAATCAGGCTCACAAGATCCACTTTCCTGCAAAGTTCAGCTCTAGCCGTGGCCTAATGGTTAGGGAGTCTGACTTGTAACCAAGAGGTTGCGAGTTCGAGTCCCAGGTTTGACGGTGGGGGGAGTGAATATCCAGCGCTCTCTCCATCGTCAATACCACGACTGAGGTGAGACCCTTGAGCAAGGCACCGAACCCCCAACTGCTCCCCGGGCGCCGCAGCAATGCAATGGCTGCCCACTGCTCCGGGTGTATGTTCACGGTGTGTGTGTGTGTGTGTTCACTACTGTGTGTGTGCACTTGGATGGGTTAAATGCAGAGCACAAATTCCTAGTATGGGTCACCATACTTGGCCTCACGTCTCGTCACTTTCACTTCACTTTCACTTTTTTTTTTTTTAATCAAACACACCTGTGCATGCTAATCAGCGTCTCCTGGATCATTAGAAAATCACAATTGGGTGAGTTGATCAAAGTTGTAGCTAGAAGCTCCTGGAAAGTGGATCTCATGAGCCATATTTGAGGTGTATCAGACATAAGCCTGTTAATAAGAATTTTGTAGGAATAATTTTAGTTTCTTCCTTAGGTGTGTTTATTCAGGGTTGGAAATAAACTCTACAGGAAGGTAGATCTCCAGGAACAGGGTTGGGCACCCCTGTCCTACAATCTTACATTGTTTTTTTTGTTTTGTTTTGTTTTTTTTTACTTTTGTGTATTTACATTTTTGGCTACAGCTGTATTAACCTGAATTGGATGTTTTCTATGCATGACTTCAAGAGGTACTGGAAGTGACTTGTAAAGTCAATTTGAAGCTCAACAAAGAAAAAAGTGAATTCGGAGTGAAATGACTAACCTTTCTGGGAGATGTCATCTCAGAGGAGGGCATAAAGCCTGACCCAAAGAAAATGTCTGCAATTGAAGCCAATGCATCACAGTACGGTGTGGGAGCTGTTACTCCAGCAGTACGATGACATATGGCAGCCAGCGGCCTACGCATCTAGAGCTCTATCTGCTATAGAATCAAGGTACGTGTAAACAGAGAAAAAATTGCTAGCCATTACGTAAGCATGCAAGAGATTCCATCAATTTGTCTACGGAGTATCACTGTAGAGACTGACCATAAACCATTGGATCCCATCATGGCCAAGCCACTGAACGATTGTCCCCTCAGAATACAGAGAATGCTCATCAGGCTACAAAAGTAAGATGTGAATTTAATCCACTATGGTGTCCCCTGTGTAGTGTTTACAGACAACAGACCTCCGTTTTTCAGTGGGGGAATGGGGTTTTCGTCATGATATATGCAGTTCAAATTACCCCAGATCAAATGGACAGGCAGAGAATACCGTGAAAATAGTGAAGGGACTCATGCCAAATGCTCATGCGGGAAATGAAAACTTTCATAGAAGAACAAATTTACCCATTAGAGAGGATCTTCTGGACACTTCACATGCAAGTCAAGTGAAAAGCTTTAAACAGAAACAAAAAAAAAAATTATAAAACAGACTGTATGACAGAAAAGTGAAACCACTGACAACTTTGAAACCTGGAGACACTGTCAAAATAAGAAACCACAATACAGGTTTATGGTCTCAGCAGGGTAAAGTGGAAAAACAAATGGCTCCAAGGTCTTATGAGATTTTGACGGATGCTAAATGAACTCTGCGACAGAACAGAATTGATTTGAGTCCTAAGCAAAGCCCTGAGACCGAGATACAGAATCCAACAACTACAACTTTTGAGCTGATGATTACAGAGACTGGACAGCTTGCAGAGACAGTACCACAGACACTGACTGAACACAGACCAAAAAGAAACATTAAACCTCCAGAAAGTGATTGTTTCCTTTCTATTACAAGAAGGGAATAAGGAGTGCAGCCAGCTAAAAGTGATTCAAAGTTATATTGCATTTGAATATTTTTGTTGTTGATAAGTGGATTTACTATGCAAACTTTAAGAGCAAATGTTATTTCTCTTAAAATGTTATTTATTTACAGTTTATTTATTTATTTATTTTTTTCTTTTTAGGGGAGAGATGTGATGTCATGGGGCTTTAAGAGGGTGTGTTCAGAGACACAGGTCAAAGTGTAAAAATAAAGATGTCAACACTGCAAAGGACTGATTGTGTTCAGGGTGGTGTTCCATAAAACAAGTTTACCAAATAAGTCAGGCTTATTTCAGATAGTCTGACTTATTTTGAGCCAAATCAAGTGGCAATAAGTCATACTAACTGAAATAAGCCTGTCTTATTTTGTAAACTTGTTTTATGGAACACCCCCCTGGTCTATCTGTAAAGTATAAACAAAACAGTAAATTTATTTATTTCTTGTCTCAAATCGCGTTTGGTCTTGCACCAGATTGTATACCTTGTCAGTGTCGTGCGCTTGCTTGGCCCTTTGTTGTGATAAACATTAAAGTGTGTCCAGCAGAATTCAATTCCAGTGTTTGTGTCAGACGGGTATAAAAAAGATTAGTATATTGTGGCATTGGTCGCGGCAGCCCTCGTGTGAAGACTGAAGAGTGTAAAGACCATAGACTCTACCGTGTGACTCCACCGGGCAGGGACACCAGCAAGGGACATAAGTACAGCTTTTGATTTGTCCTCTTTTCTTAAACCTTGTTTCATTTCTGTTTCGGTGATTGCACTTTTTTTATTATTGTACAATGGGGGAAACATTTAGCTGTTCATAAGGTGAATTGCCTGGGGGAAAAACTGTTCTTGTGCCTTGTTGTCCTAGTATTTGGGGCTCTGTAGCATTCGTCACCGTCCTGAATGAGGCTGATGAGTGCGCTGTCATCTGCAAACGTCTAACTGGAAGAGGTGGAGGTACTGGTCTACTTATCTCTTAAGATTGGAAATTTGTTCCTTTACCTTCTATGGGTATTACCAGCTCATTTTAATCACATTCAGTCACTATTACCCACCTTATGTGGGTACACTTGAATTAAATGTCCTGCTCTCAAACTTTCCTGAGGATGGCACTCTCCTAGTTATGCTTGGAGACTTCAACATCTACCTAGATAAACCCCAAGCTGAAACCATTTGAGCAAGGAAATTCAGTTTTAAAATAGTTATTAAACTACCCCCTATTTATTAAACCCCTCAACCATTTTTACATGGAGAGTTAATAAAAGAACCAAAAGGACCAAATCAAAAAAGGGTCTAAATCTCCTGTCTGTGTCCAAGAATCAGTGATAAACATGAAGAAGAGAAAACAATCATTCTGCAGGCAGGTATTATTAGCCAGGGAATGAGCATTTATCAGGGACATTTTAGGTGAAATGATGCTCTGGGTTCAACTCAGGGAATGAAGATTTGCATGAGTCACCCCATCTCATTGAGTGCAAAGGCCGATGCAAGGAAGACTGAACCAAAAGCAGGCAAGAGGAGCAGCAGCTATGACATACCTAACCAGCATGTGCTGTTTTTTTTTTTTTTTTTTAACAGGTAATGTTCTTCTGACCTCTGTGAAAATTTTCTGACATTTTCTGTACACAAAATGTACAATATTTATCAATTTTTTTTCTTCCTTTGCTCCTCTAGAACCCTGTGCCTCTCAGATCCCTGCTGAAAAAAAAAAAAAAAAAAACAGCTAAAGCCTAGGCTGGTTGGCTGGTTTTAGCTGGTCAACCAGGCTAGTTTTAGCTGGTTATAGCTGGTCAGAAGGCAAGTTTTAGAGGGGTTTTGGCCACTTTCCCAGCCTAAAACCAGCCTGAGAGACCAATTACTTCCAGCTTAAACCAGCTAAGACCAGCCAACCAGCTAAGCTGGTTTTAGTTGTTTTTTCAGCAGTGATACTCTATACAAACTCTAACTTTACACTCACCAGTACATCTGTGGTTAAACAGCATAACCCTAACTCTTCCTGTCAGCTGGTTCCAATACCAACACACCTGCTAAAAAGTGTTCCACCTTTTCTCATTATGCTTATCACTCACATGATAAATAGATCCCTGGTTATGTACTGCCTGGATTGAAATTAGCCGTGATCACCCTTCCCTTTTTATCTAAGGTCCTAGGAAGGGTGGTGGACAATTACACATTTGGACAAAAATAATTAGCATGAACCATTTCAGTCTCTATTATGTCCTATCCACAGTATAGTGACTGCTCTTCTAAGAGTAGTGAACAACCTTTTCCTTGCTTCTGATTCTGGTATCCTCAGCCTTCTAGTCCTCTTGGACCTAAGTGCAGCTTTTGGTACTGTTTGTACTTTGTACTCCTATCTCGCTTGTCTGCGGTTGGATTTACAGTAACTGTCCTGCAGTGGCTAAGTTCATATCTCTCAGGCAACAGTTCATTAGCATTGATAAACACAAATCTTGCTCTGTCACTTTTTCCCATGGAGTGCCTCAAGGATCTGCTTTTGATCCACTTCTGTTTTTAATCTGCATGTTTTCTCAGATCATCCAGCACCATGATCTTAATTTTACTTTTTGTCCATGTTCTTTAGCATCTTGATCTACATGATTATAAAGTATGAATGTCTCAAAATTTCTTTAAAATCTAATTCTGAAAAAAAAAAGTAGGCCCTAAAGTAGGCCCTAAATCTCCTCCCATCTTGACTTCTCTATTAACATCTATTTTGTCCCCCACTATACACACTGGTGTACTTTGATTCTACACTGTTATTTTACATCTCCATAAAATTACCTATATTTGACCTCACTAAATTTTAGAGATGCTAAAACTGTTATTCATGCTTTTATAATGTCACATCCAGACTATTATAATGCCTTGTTATACAGCCTACCCAACAAAGCCCTTAATCACTTGCAGTTAATTCAAAATTCAGCTCCTCTTGAGCTTACATTTACCAAAAAAAACAAAACAAAAAAAAAAACAGCCCACATCATTCCTGTCTTACAGCCATTTACAGTATCTCACAAAAGTGAGTACACCCCTCACATTTCAGCAACCATTTTAGTATATCTTCTCAAGGGACAATACTATAGAAATAAAAACGCTTGTATAGCAGTATATATTTACTGTTCTCTGAAAATAACTCAACATACAGCCATTATTGTGAAAATAGCTGACAAAAAAAGTGAGTACACCCTAAGTGAACTTGTCAAAGGATGCCCCACAGGTATTTAAGAGGGTTCAGGTCTGGAGACATACTAGGCCACCCCATCACCTTCAGCTTCCTCTGCAAGGCAGTTGTCATCTTGGTGGTGTGTTTGGGGTCATTATCATGTTGAAAAACTGCCGTTCGGCCTTGTTTCTGTAGAGAAGGCATCATGTTCTGCTTCAGAATGTAAAGTACATAATAAAATCCATATTTCCCTCAATGAGCTGCAGCTCCACAGTACCAGCAGCACTTATGCAGCCCCAGACCATCATGCTACCAGCACCATGCTTGACTGTAGACAAGACACAATTTTCTTGGTACACTTCACCAGAGCATCGCCACACATGCTGGACACCATCTGAGCCAAACACGTTTATATTAGTCTCATCAAACCACAGGACATGGTTTCAGTAATTCATGCTGTTGGACAGGTTGTCTTCAGCAAACTGTTTGCAGGCTTTCTTGTGAGCCAACTTCAGAAGAGGCTTCTTTCTGGGATGGCGCCCATGCAGACCGACTTGTTGCAGTGTGCGGCGTATGGTCTGAGCACTGACAAGCTGACCTTGTACTTCTGCAACCTTTAAAACAATGCTGGCAGCACTCATGCATCTGTTTTTTGAAGCCATGTTCTACACCTGACACACAAAACGAGTACTCAACTTCGTTGATCGACCCTTGCAAGGCCTGTTCTGAATAGAACCCATCTTGGAAAACCTCTGTATGACCCTGACCACTGTAGTGTAACTCAATTTCAGGGTGTTACTGAACCTCTAATAGCCTTGGCTATCTTTGTGGAGAGCAACAATGTTAATTCTCAAATCCTTAGAGAGTTCTTTGCCATGAGGTGCCATGTTGAACATCCAGTGGTCAGTATGAGAGAATTGTACTTAAAGCACCAAATTTTAACTGCTCTAATACAAGATACACAACTCTTTATTGTCCTGTCAAGCAGACAAAAACATAAACAGGACATGTGGCTTTGCATGTTTAAACAACATACTGCTGTTATCACTTATGGCGTACTCATATTTGTTGCCAGCTATTTTGACAATAATGGCTGTATGTATGTTGAGTTTGTCAGAGGACAGTAAATCTATACTGTTATACAAGCTGTGCATTGACTAATCTAAAATATATCCAAGTTTCATTTCTACAGTATGAGAAGATATACTAAAATGGTTGCTGAAATGTAAGGGTATACTCACTTTTGTGAGGTACTGTATATTGCTCCTTGCTATCTTTTAAGATACTTTTCCTAGTTTTCAAGGCTTGTTATGGTTCAGCACAAAGTTATTTATTAACTTAATGTAAAGTGTCTGTGGGTTTTCAAAAGGTGCTATATACAACTGAGGTCAAAAGTTTACCCCCCCCCCCCTTCAGAATCTGCAAAACGTTAATTATTTTACCAAAATAAGAGGGATCATACATTATTGTTTTACTACTGACCTGAATAAGATATTTCACATAAAAGATGTTTACATATAGTCCACAAGAGAAAATAGTAGTTGAATTTGTAAAAATGACTACACTCAAAAATGTATATCCCCTTTGATCTTAATACTGTATTGTTACCTAAATGAACAGAATGGAGGTTTGTACATTTTTCTTACTCTTACTCTTCTTTCTTACTTTTTTCTTACTTATATATATATATTTCATTTAGTACTGCCCTTCAGAGGTTACAGAAGAAAGTTTAATTTACCCTGATCTTAAAAAGTTCTCTTTAGGAGCTTTAAAATCAATCATAAATGTAACTGGAAGCCAGTGTAAGGACCTGAGGAGTGGTGTGATATGCTTGGATTTTCTGGTTCTATTCAGAATCCTGGCAGCAGCGTTCTGTATGAGCTGCAGCTGTCTAATGGTCTTCTTAGGAAGGCCAGTGAGGAGACCATTACAATAGTCCATCCTGCTGGTGATGAAGGCATGAACAAGTTTCTCCAGGTCTTGACTGGAAACAAAACATCTCATTCTTGCTTTGTTTCTGAGATGATAGTATGCTGATTTAGTTACTACTTTGACACGACTCCAGAATCACACCAAGATTCTTGACTTTCTCTGATTTTAATTGTTTGACCCCTAGAGTCAATGTACGCATTCACCTTAAGAACCCTCCTCTATTCACATAATAACCTCTCCCTTCTTTTTTTTTTTTTTTTTTTTTGGCGTTTTTGCCTTTAATCAGGAAGTGAAACAGGAGAGAGAGGAGATGGGATCGGGAAAGGTCTGCAAGCCGGGACTCAAACTCACGACGCCCGAAGTGCAACTGCACTGTATGTCAATGCACTGTTATCAAGATTGGTCTTTTTCAGGAGAGGCTTAACAGTTTGGAGAAGTCCCAGAAAAAAGTGAGGCATTCACCACTTCTAAGAGATCTGCTTCTAAACAGTTAAACACACTTTTGAAAAAATGTGGGAAGAGTATTAAGGTGCTGCACTATTTCTTCTAACTTGAGAATGTCCTAATCATTATTGATCTTCTCAGAAAAAAAACAGGAAGCAAACTCATTGTATTTTCTGTCAAAAAGCATTTTACTGGAGGGGTTGTGTCTTGGGGGGGGTTGTTAGTCTCTCAACGGTAGCAAAAAGAGTGTTAAGTTACTGTTCAAAAGGTTTGAGAAGAAAGTCTGTCTAGCTTTGTCTAGTTCCATATTGAAAGCATGAAGGCTCTCATTATAGATGCAATAGTGAATATCAAGTTTCATCTTCTGCCATATCTGCTCAGCTTATATGCATTTTCATTTTTATACTCTGCACTGCTGTTGATTTTCTCCAAGGTGCTTTCTGTCTTCCTATTGACTTTCACAGGTGCAATGTCATCAATAACATTTTTAAATTTTGAGTTAATGAAATCAATGAGAAGAGTCTGCAGAAATGCTTGGCCTTAAATATATAGCCTTAATAAATTGCACACACATGTTTTCGTTAATGCATCTCTTTCTGATGGCGGCACAGCCATGGATCATTCAGGTAACAACACAGTATTAAGAATCAAGATGATGTACACTTATAAATTCAACTATTATTTTCTTATTGACTTTATGTAAACATTTTTGTGTGATATACCTTATTCAGGTCAGTACTAAATAAACAATAACATGCATTTTGTATGATCCCTCTTAAAATAAAATTTTGCAGATTCTGAAAGGGGGGTGTAAACTTTTGACCTCAACTGTAAATAAAACCTATTATTAATTATTATTATTATTATTATTATTATTAAAGATGAGGTTTTTAGTTACAACTGACACGCCACTGTAACACTGTGTCCTAACTTCATGCAACACAACAAGGTTCAAGATATCGCAGCCATTCAGAAGTGCAGAAGTGCACTGCACGCCCAAACGAAATGGACAAATTCATAACCTAATTCATATATATTGAACCTTTTTAACATTATTAAAACTACACAATGACTTTGTCATGGAAAACACTTGTTGGTTTGCATTGAGTTGACAGTTTTTGTCTGAGGTAAACCATCTGTTGTAGCTTTTTTAAGTATGGCTATAAATGTTATGCAATGTGATATTCAATTTCACGTTAGACACTTTTAACACTGAATAAAGTACATAATCAGTACCTGAGATTATAACTGTCATAGTTTGTATGCTGTTGTTCCAGCTGCGACATTGCAGAAATAGAAATTGTTTCTAAAATAGAAATTTTGCGTGTAGCTAGGACACAGTGTAAGAGACAACCACTTCCCACAAACCTGGATGCCAAAGGATGCTCCCCAGTTTCCATTATCACCTCAGTTATCTTTCTTGAGTTAACAAAATCAGTCCCAGCAACTCTAAGTAGACTTGTTTGCTCTATTTGCTATATTGCCTTGAGAAGATGTGTAGGACTGGACTTGAGGACAAAAGGAGATGGAAAGGAAAGGAAAGGAAAGGAAAGGAAAGGAAAGGAAAGGAAAGGAAAGGAAAGGAAAGGTGGCCAAGTATGGTGACCCATAGAATTTTTGCTCTGCATTTCATTCATCCAAGTGCACACACACAGTAGTAAACACACTCCCGGAGCAGTGGGCAGCCAGCAGCCATATCACCATGTAGCCCAAGACAGGTTGCCCACTGAAGCTAAGCAGGGACCTCCACGGAAAACCAGGTTGCTGCTGGAAGAGGTGTTAGTGCTCAGCAGGGGGTGCTCACCCTGTGGTCTGTGTGGGTCCTAGTGCCCCAGTATATCTATGGGGATACTATACTAAGAAAAAGCACTGTCTTTCGAATTAGATGTTAAACCGAGATCCTGACTCTCTGTGGTCATTAAAAATTCCAAACTCGCCCATTGGACTCTGACCATCATGGCCTCCTAATCATCCCCATATACTGTCTCCTCTCCACCAGTAAACTGGCGTGTGGTGGGCGTTCTGCCGCAATATGGGTGCCGTCGCATCATCCAGGTGGATGCTGCACATTGGTGGTGGATGAGAAGATTCCCCCCTTCTATGTAAAGCGCTTTGAGTACCCGGAAAAGCACTGTATAAATGTAAGGAATTATTATTATTATTATTCTGTTGCTGCTGTTGTGGTATTGAGGGTGAAAGAGAGTGCTGATCATTCACTCCATGACAATCCCCGCTGGACCTGAGACTCAAACCCGCAAACTTCGGGTTACAGGTCTGACTCTCTAACCATTATGCCACGAACACCAAAACCAGAAAAGGCTTTCCCTTGTTGCCTCTGTGGTCTGTCACACATTGGCCTTGTTAGTCACCTGCAAGCTAAACTTACCTTTTCATCCTTTGTTTTTAGAAAATTTACTTTAACCGTGGTACACTGAAAATGATAAGATGCTAGTTAGTCAGTTGATGGTATCATTGATGGGACCTTCCCACTGGTGTAAGTCATCATTTTCACCAGACTCTTTGTGATGCTTATTAGTAGACCTCAAACATGATCATTCATTTGTAGCCACAAAACAACCATCAGAGAAGGTTGGAGAGTCTCAAACTTACATCCAATATGCTGACCTTTTTAAGACAGTCCTGAGGATCAATTTATGCTTCGTGATTGAAATCCCACCTCTTATGATTCTCAGATCAACACTGTTCATTGGATTTAACTCAATTAAATTTGGTGAACTCAAACTGTCATTGTAATAAACTGAAATGAAACTTAAAATGATTGAGTTTTCTAGTTCCCAGTATGTTTTGCATCAGACAACAATAAATGTTGAAATTAAGTGTTATTTTGTGTGTGTTTTTAGATGAACATAGGGAGACATAGTTAGTACTTAATGTTGTGTTATGTTAGGATTTACAGAGGGTTCTGTTATGTTGGTTTTGTAGTGTTACTGTTGTGGTGAAGAGTAGAAGGTTGAGGGTGAACAGCAAAAGGGTCATTACTGGGATTCTGTAATATTTCAGTCCCCCAGAGTTTCTAAAGTGGTGGCTCACCAAGGTTAATCGTTAGAAGCTTTTCACAATGGCCATTATAATGAATAAAAATAATTATTGCAATTTAATATTTTTTAACATAAAATAGTGTCTATCTTAAACCATGCACTGTGTCATGTCCCTGAGGCACTTCACTACGTGTGTACTTAGCTAATTATTAACAAAATGTGCGCAGTGTCTGTGATTTGTGGCAATAATATAAGCATTTGTTTGTGTTCCTTTCTTGTGAAATATATTTTTCTAAAAACTGCAAGACATTTAATTAAAAACTGAATTTAACATTACCTTAACCCATCACACACAATTTAGACTCTGCTCATATGTGACATTATTTACCAGAAATGACATCATTCAGGTCTCTTTAATAGTGGCGCAGAAAATGGTTAGTAGAATCATAATTTGAATTCATATTTTAGGCATATTATAGGGGTGGGTACTGGCACCCTTATCAACCCCGTCACATAAAAAAAGGTGGAAAATTATTCTTTTTCAACATTTTATTTTAATCAAAAATGATATACAATGTACTTGTTTTATTGCTGTCATATATATATATATATATATATATATATATATATAAAATCCAACCTAAATCCAAGGTTTTAAGATTCGTTCCTTAAGACAATCATGTAGGAAAGCAGAAAGAAAGTGGAAAAAGGACAAGTTGCAAATATCTTCTGAGATTCTTAAGAACTGCCTATCTCTATACCAGAGAGCTGTGAAAAAAGCTAAGTCTTGCTATTTTTCAAACCTAATTGAGAAACATCATCATACTCCTAGAGTTCTCTTTTCTGTTTTAAATTCTGTATTAAATCCCTCTGCACAGGCTATACAACATCCCACCTATGCACTCTGTGAAGACTTTTTAAAATACTTTGGTGACAAAATCACTGATTTGAGAGCTCAAATACAAGTGGTTGATGATGGAATAACGACGGCAGTGAGTCCATCAGGTTCTTGGATGACTTTTGATCTTATTTCTTTGCAGTTGCTAAAGGAAGTAATCACAAAATTAAAACCTTCCTCAAGCCCCTATGATGTTATAAACCCTTGCTATTTAAAACAAATAATTGACATCATAGGACCAGGGCTTGTATCTTTGCTCAATAAATGTTTGCAATCAGGGGACATCCCTGATAGCTTAAAAAGGACAATAGTTACCCCAGTGTTAAAGAAACCTTCATTGAATGCTTCTATTTTAGCAAATTTCAGACCAGTATCTGTTTTACCGTTTCTCTCTAAGGTAATGGAGAAAACTGTGGCTTTACAACTTCAGTCATTTTTAATGAACAACCAAATCTATGAGATATTTCAATCAGGTTTCAAATCATTACATAGTACTGAAACCGCTCTTGTAAGAGTTTTTAAATGTTCTAATGGCTACTGACTCTGGTGATTCTGTTGTAGTTATGCTGGATTTGTCCTCTGCCTTTGATACTGTTGATCATCAAATTCTACTTTCTCGGTTGGAGTCGTATGTGGGTTTGGGAGGGGCCGTTTTAAAGTGGTTTAAGTCGTTCTTAACAAATCGTACTTTTCGACACTGTAACCTGTGGTGTTCCTCAGGGATCTATCTTAGCACCGACTCTTTTCTCCCTCTATTTACTTCCATTGGGGTCAATTTTTAGGAAATACAGCATTTCTTTTCACTGTTATGCGGACGATATGCCGATTTATCTGCCTGTAACTACAAAAAATAAGGGTGCTCTAAGTAGCTGCTTAGCGTGTCTGGATGATGTTAAACTATGGCTTTCAAAGAATTTCCTGTTTCTGAACTCAGATAAATTAGAAGTTATTGTTTTCGGCCCCTCGGAAATTAGAGCACAAAATAAATTACATCTTGAGTCCTTAAATTTTGCTACCTTTATATCCCTACACGAGGACTCAGGTCAGAAAATAAACTTCTTCTTCAGATCCCCAGAACTCGCTTACAGAAAAGGGGTAATAGAGCCTTTGAAGTGGCTGGCCCCACATTATGGAATAATCTTCAGATTCAAATTAGAATGGCTCCCACTTTATCTGAGTTTAAATCCAGTCTTAAAACCTATTTATTTGACTTGGCTTTTAACATGTAATTCTTACTTATTGTTTCTTTGCTGTTTTAATTTGTTTGTTGATTTGTTGTACAGCACTTTGGTCGGCCTGTGGCCGTTAGTAAGATGCTTTAGAAATAAACAGAACTTGAACTATATATATATATATATATATGATCTACTCTCCAACTACATGAGGGGCAGTGGCCATTTTAAGTGAAAAACCTCAACCAAAAAAAAAAAAAACAAAAAAAAAAAAACTGACATGTTAAGGACTCTAATTGTGGTTTTAGTTAATTTTTTTTAAAACAAAAATAAAGAGACCATAGACACACAATTTGTGTATTTTTAGCTTCAAGTCCTGTAAAAATATGATATGTTACATTGGTTACCATTAAATTGTTATGAGGGACACGTGAGCAGTAAGTAGATGTTTGTTTTGTAAAATCCTTTTAAAACCAATCCCATTTTGTCCGTTACAGGGTTGAAGAAAAAAAGGTGCACAGAAAATAATAAAAGGTCATTAATGCCTGAGGTGGTTTGACATATGCCTAATTATGTGAGGTATTTAGAAAATGAATCATATGTAGTTAAAAAAATAAGCGTATATTCTGAGTTGAAATCCCCGGAATGACCCTAAACTTTAAGACTATATACTGCATGTTGTTTGACTATTTAAATGCGAGTGTAGTGTCTTTTTGATAACTACATTAACACACGCTAATGTACTGTTGGTATCTAGCACTTAACTATAAAGATTTGATGTTTATGTAAGCAAGCTATAAATAATTATCATTGCGATTAATGGGGTGGGGCTGAAGCACGAAGCTTGGCTTGTCTCCCACAACTCTCAGCCCTGGCCGACTTCACAAAAAATGTAAGGTTTACTAACTAAAAAGAAAAAAACAAAAGTTTGTATCATCAAATGTTTTGAGTACTTCCAACTCATCAGGTTTTACAGTGAAAGAACGTGGTGTGGTTTGTATGTTAGTGTCACACAAAAGAAAGATATTCAGTGAAAGAGGCGAACAGTTAAGATATTGATTATTATGTAAGGCATCTAAATTAACAGGTGTTTATTTTATCAGGGTTCATCTTTATCTAGTCTCAGCACTATTTACTGCGTAATAAACTTGTGCGTCATTTTTTTCCCCGCAGAAGCATGTATTAGTTATAAAACTCTCAGCTCATCTCCACCCTTGGACCTGACCCAGTACACGAATATGAAAAATAAACTGTCTCTTCAGTGAGAGTTAAGCAGCCAACTGTCTGCACGAGAAAAATAAGTAATTTCTTAAAAAGAATGTGTGTAATTTCACACATTCCTGAAAGTTTCTGTGAATAATGCAGTACTGTATATAGTGAGTGTGACACTTGTGACACATGAACATTTTGTGATTTACAAGTTAAAGAGGTCCTGAAAGCATTTCAAATGAGAAACTGCTGATTTATACTGCACTTCAGTAAGTATAAATTGTCCAAAATGTCATATTTCTCATTTGGAATACATGGAATATTAAGTACATGTTAAAAGTATTACTGAACTTTGGTCCGAGTCATAAATATGTTTTCCGATCAGGGATGTAATAAGGATATTAAGCTGGGAAGAATCTCGCAGATCTTTGAACTCTTTTATGGCTATGAGTGTGCTGATATTGCACCCATTACTAAGATGAGACTTAAGCCAACTCTGTCTTGTGAGCACGACAGAAACCAGCACCTGTTCATGGAGTAAGCGTCTGTCTTTAGAAATGGAGGAACTGAAGCACCGGGGACGCAAAAGAGAAGGCCGTCACAGGTGAAAGACACACCATCATTAATAGAATCAATCATCAGCTCACATCGCAATTAAAGTAATAAATGCTAATCAAATAAATGCTTTCATTTCATTTTAAGGTAAAATTATTTTAGATAAAATAACACAAAATAACTCAACATAGTACCATATTCACACAAGAGATGTATATATATATATAATATTATATATATATATATATATATATATATATATGTATGTATGTATTTATTGACTGATTTTGTTTTTCTGTGTATAAAAATGTATATATCTACTGGCATAGAAAATGTTGTCTCACTTAAGATAAATGAGCATGTTAAGCAATAATTTCTGTTGTTAAGCATGAAAAGCTGTGGAGTAATTGTCTGTCTTCACAATATACAGCTTTAATTAAAGAGCCTTATTACTTACAAATCGTTAGTGCATATTATTATAGACACAAATAGTTTTAATATATCATATAACATGACATATCTGCTCTGTGTCATCTCATATTTAAAAAATATCTTTGTTTTATTTATGAATTGTTTGCTCTAAATGATGTGAGAAGACACTGAATGGATGTAATACACTGATTTCACATTTAATCCTGAGGAGAACACACATTCATCATCAGTGTTGGGGAAAGTTTTAAAAGAAATGCATTACAATATTGCGCTAAGAGGGAACTAATTACGTTACTTAGTTCATTTTTATGGAAAGTAATGTGTTATGTTAATTTTGTGTTACTTTTAAATCTGGTCAGGGCTTGCTTGTTTGTTTTTAATATTGAAAAATTATATTTTTTATAATTAATTTATATATTATATTTTTGACAAAAGATCTGTCACACCAAAAGTGAAATTAATAGAAGAAAAAGTAAATTCATGTCTGTACAGTAGAACGCTTAAAAGAAGAATGTTCAACACTCCTCAGCAATAAAAAACAATGAAGCACAAATGTTAGTTTAAAGTAATTTTTTGCTTATCAGGATGGTTGAATTGGATCAAAGGTCAGCAGCAAAAAACATTTGTTAATAAAATGGGATTAAATACATAAAGGCTGGCATATACATATTATTGCTCTTTTGTTGGTTTTAATTGCTGCTTTTATTGTCCTAATTAAAATTTGCTTTGGATAAAGGCATCTGCTAAATAACTAAATGTAAATGTAAATTTAAGCCATTTAATTATGTCTCTGGCTGATGATACACGCGGCAACTTTTTGAGCAATTTTGCTTGAGCACTTCACCATTGAGAAAGGGTAACAAATTTATATGTGGATAATTTAGAATGGTCGTTTGCCCTGTGCCTCACCTGGTTGCCCATTGACTGCAGCATTTCCCAAACATTGCTCAAAAAGTTTCCCTGTGTATTATCAGACATATTCGGAGTTTGCATTTCACTTCTGATTCGTTTTGAGGAATACTGAATCTGTTTTTGCCAGTGAGATGAATTAATGCATGTTGACATTTAGAAATACAGTACATCATGTTCACATCCCAATTTCTCTCAACAAGAGAGCTGTCAGTCAATACATGGGAAAACAAGTAACTGGTGTTACTTATTTGTAAAAGTAATTCAGATATATTCAGATAATCAGATTACTTTTTTCAAGTAAAGTAATCTGATTACATAACCCCAGTTACTTGGAATACATTGCCACCAACACTGTTCATCATCCCTCAGAAACACCACCTCACAGCTGCTTTTCTTGTGTCTTGAGTTTTTACCTTTTACAATGACTGTCTGTACAGGGACACCTGGGACCCATTCCAGCTAAACCCGATCGGAGCTGAAAAAGAGGAAAAGAGAACATGCTTTCGAATTCTTCAGAGTTTAGTGACCGTTATCGTGGGCCTGCTCGTGGTGGTCAGCGGGGTTATGAGCAAGGTGAGTCATTAATATTTATGGACGATAATAGCACCACCGCCCATTACTGTTTATTTAGAGAGTCATCTCCATGGCAATGTGTACAATAACTGGAGATCACAAACATCTGGAGCCTTCATGCTTAAAGACACTTAAAGATACATTCACATTTCTGTGAACACACACACTGCATTGTTGAGTTATTGAAACATATTAATCTGTCACCAGGACTTTTTTTTCTTTTATCATAGTCATAGTTCAGGGATGAATTATGCTGTAAATTGTACCATTTGTAATTGATCACGAAAATATAACAAAATGTGACTTTAGTTTGTGTCTGCATACTATTTATTTATTAGTTAAAGGTGATATTGTTACAGTGTAAATAAGTACTGTGTAATATTAATTAACCACATGCTTACTATACATACCTATGTACCTACTATAGGGTTAAGATTAAAGCTTAGTTTAGGTTAAGGGTTAACTGCTTGTATTAATGCATCATTTTCTCTTATTACTAGAGTAAGTACATGTGACGTGTAACTGCGTCACATTAAAATAAACCTTTACCTTGACATTGTCATGCTTAGTCATAGATGACTCAATGTGAAGTGATCCAACACATTAAAGTCATTTTTTTGTATTGTAGGGCTCTTTGCTTGTCTTGACTACTCTGACCAGTCCGGTGTCTTTGAGGAATGACGTGGACAGACAGTTCTACACGCTCATGTTGATGTGTGTGCTAGTGATGCCAAACCTGCTGATGTTCTTCAAGTCTCTGTGGAAGTGTCTCTTCAAGAGCTATGTGGCCCCTAAACCAAAGATTCTGGCAATCGTGAGTTGACATGATGCAGATTAATACAGGAGAAGACTCCTTTCTACAAATTTGATAGACAAAGACTTGAATAAGTCCAGCAGTTCTTAAAATGTGGGTTTGTAAGTGAGTAATGAGGAATGAAAAGGGAAAAGTCACATATGACACATTGGCCCATGAATCAAACTGGTATAAACAGATACAAGTAAACAACTCACTCACATAGCTATAGCTGCTTTCTGATAAGTCCAAATCAAACCTCAAGTAATTTGACATCTCTATGTCTAAGATCACTGGAATTGGTTGTCCAGTTAATTAATCATCCGCTTAGACCAACCAAAAGACCATAAAAAAACAGCTTTAAAACCTATGCAAATACAGTTACCATCAAAAGCTGGATTTAGACTTACAAGGCGAAGGACGTTGACTCTGTCTGCTCGTGCTATTGTATAACAATAATGATTTGATGGCAGAGGAGTTATTCCTGGTATATTTCCTGAACCTCAAATATGCATGAACTGATGAAATGTATATTTCTGCAGATGTGTGGGATTGAGAGTCTAGTGGCCATCGGGACAGCAATACTGGTACTCATTGTGATGCCTAGGCTTGACGTTCTGACAAACCTCTGCATCCCCGGAGGCATCTGCATCCTTTCAGCCGTGTTTCAGATCGCCTTCCGCTTGCAGACGCAGAGCTGGATGATCCTCTACCCAATATGCTCCCTCTTTCTAGTGGTCAGCGGCTACGTTCTGCTGGTGGTCGACTACTACGTGAGAGAATCCTCTTATGTCCCGGGGCAAGTAGAAGGTTCCTACATATACGTAGGCATTGCGATCTTTGCGTCGCTGCTGGTTTCTCTGAACTGGTGGGAGAACCCTTTCCAGGCCAGCACTAACATTCAGGAAATGCTCAGTCAGGTGGACTCTTTCAGAGACAGCATTTATCTGTTCACCAGCCTCATTAGAATAGCATTGACTTTGGGGGTGTACTTCTTGTATTACTGCCTGATTGCCGAACCTCATATTAACTGGGATAATTTCAGCAAAGCCAGTAACAACACAGTAGGGATAGGCCTCGGGCTGTTTTTCCTGCAGGCGTTCTGCTCTGCCGCGTGCCACTGGTTTGGAGTCGTGGCCTGCAAGATCCACGCCATGAGATTTGCTTTTGCTCTGCCCGTGTCTTTAACTGGTCCGGTAACACTAATCCTGGGCATAATCCTTTTCTTGACGCAAGCTGAGAGTTTGGCCCCTACACCTGAAATTGCTAACTTATACACCTCCATGGAAAACGTTACCATTAATACTCCTTTCTGGCCATTTTGTCACGAACTAGAAAGTCTCAAGGACGTCAACACCACCCCGGTTGTAATGCTGGAAATTTCCTATAGCATCTGCAAAACGTCTCTCAACAATCCAAACGCCATGTGGCCTTTCTCCATGATGGCGCTGGAGGGGGTCTGCATGTGGCTCGGCCTGGTCTCATGCACGTATTACGTGTGGAAAATAAAGGTGCAGAGAATTGAACGCACCTCCCAACTTTTTGTACGCCGCCTGTATGAATCCGCCTTCATTGATCTCTCTATGCTGCTAAACACCAAAATGAAGGCGGTTCGTTCAGCAAACAAAGAGAGGTATGTATAAAATCACGATGTATGTGAAATGATACACGTAATACAGTACGAGTGCATACATTTAGTCCAAATCTGACCGTTTCCTTTCCTTCTTTTATTGTTGTGTAGTAGTAACAGCAACGATGATGTGGAAAACTGCGTCATTTACCTTTGTGCAACAATGTGGCATGAAACATACGATGAGATGCTGAAAATCATGACTTCAATGTTCAGGTATTAACCCCTAAAGTGAAGAAAACACCTACAGTAGTTGTAAACAATCGCTACAGCTTTTCTTAACCTAAGAGGTTTGTTTGTTGGTTGGTTTCAGACTGGACAGATACCGAGGGGATCCGAAGGAAGAACACAACGACCACTTTGACTTTGAGTGCCATATTTTAGTAGACGATGCCTTCATGAAAGAAAAAGACACAGAGAAAAAGCTTGTCAACACCTATGTTTGTGACCTTATACAAGTAGTCATGGAGGTGTACAGGTAAGGCAAAGATTTCTTGTCCGTGATCAGACCGATGTTAATGCATTTCACAGCCAACTGTAAATTCAATTTCACCGTTTTTACCTTCAAGGGTGTTTACAAATAAGGAGCCCGATGAGGTTTCCATCATTGAAACGCCGTATGGGGGTCGTCTTGTGTTCGTCATGCCAGAGGGAAACATGCTTTTCATGCACCTTAAAGACAAACAACTGATTCGAAACAAAAAGAGATGGTCACAGGTGAACGTCAAAGTCTTGTTCCTTACTATGAAAAAAAATTCAGTCTTTACAACACTGTTAAATGTTGACTATTTACCTGATCCAGACTGAGCATGTGTGCATTTTCAGATCATGTACCTGTATTACCTGCTTGGCTGGAAAGGATACAATGTCAAAAACCCTCAGAAAATAACAGTACGTTCTGGTTTTCTTTTATCACTGAGCATATGGTCTCTAGTGATGTTGGAAAGGTCAAGCTTCACTACTGCTATTGCTCATACATTGGTTTAGTGAAACAAATAAACCCCTAAACTCACTGTGCTACATGCATAAATCATACAGCTTTAAGGTGATCAAACTTGCGTTAAAATAATTGATGAAAAAGGTCCTGCACTATCTAGAGACCTGAGACATACAAAGAGGCAAACCTAGAACATGATGATCTAGTAAGCACATATGGCTAAAGTTAACTTTCTGCTTTTAAAATCCTGTGTTCTTACAGAGACAGAACAACCCGTGTCGTGCCAGTCTCATATCATTAGATGGTGAGAGTTATTTACTACCTTCTTATGACAACGACATCAAGAGGAGGCATATATCCGACGAAAACACATATATCATGGCCTTGGATGGAGACACAGACTTTCACCCCGGGGCTCTAATACTGCTCGTCGATCGTCTGAGAATGTATGACAATGTGGGTGCAGCCTGTGGACGGATCCACCCCACTGGAATGGGTAAATAAAAATCATCTGTGTTCAGAGAGAAAAATCTAACCAGTGAACAGAAATTTACATCTTTTGAAAAAAAACCTTTGATTATAGGAAAAGTAGGATGTCAAAATACATAACGGTATTACATATAAAACTGAAAAAACCCGTATATGACTTAAATAAGGAAAGAAGCTGCCCCTGGATTCTACAGCAGATAATGACATGCCCTTTTATAGGCCTGCTATTCAAATGCTGATTAACATACAAAGTCCACTGACATAAACCCTTCCCGGGCAATCACTGCAGTGTTTTATTAATGCTACATTCTAGACAGAGCCATCAAAAAGATCAGATAGCTAATCTTAACGAAACACGACAGCCAGCTTTTACAATATGATAACAGTGCTCAGCTATCTGAAAGACAAATCCTGAAAATAAAAAGGCTTACATGCAGTATGCGCACTACACTCCATTTTTCATGTTCTTCAGCCAATGTGCATGTGATGTTTCAGGCCCAATGGTGTGGTATCAGAAGTTCGAGTACGCAGTGGGTCACTGGCTTCAGAAGACGGCAGAGCACGTGTTTGGGTCGGTTCTGTGCAGTCCAGGCTGTTTCAGTCTGTTCAGAGGATCTGCGCTGATGGATGACAACGTCCTGAAACGATACACCACCAAAGCCTCCCGAGCCTCTGAGTATGTGCAGTACGATCAAGGTAAACCCACCTGAGCTCAGAATCACTTTTTGTTTCTACATTATGTGTCACTAGCATGCTTACCATCCACTAGAAGTCTCATTTACACTCAAATAACTTGCAGTCTTTATTGTTTTTTTTCCATCTTGTCATTCAATGAGACAAAGTATCTAAATAGCCTTTTCCTGGAATCTATGGACACTTTAGTACCACAGTGTTTGAACATGGGTCTTCTTTTGGGACTGATCACATTGAAATAGCTAAAAGGGAACAAAATGTCAGTGCCATGCTACCTGTTTGTGTTTAACACTAATAATATTTACTGTCTACATATACAACACAGATTACAATTCAGCAGCAGCTAGCATTAGTTTATTTAGACCTTTCTTCGCTGGCTCTGCATTTTAGTCACATATGCACATTTTAGCATGTTTGACCAGTCGAAGGGTTCAGAGTTATATTAAAATCCTGGCTCTTCCCAGTTTTATAAATGGCAGTGAATGGTGGTCGAGATTTTAAAGCTCAATAAAGTTTTCCATGCGCCTTCGCCCAGAAGATGAAGTAGGCCATATTTTTTCTTATAAAAGCACATGGATTTGTTTCAGGAGGTCTTTATTAACCTCCCCGGAGCCGTGGGAAGCACTTTCTATGGTGGATGAATGCACTTCAAAATCTCGACCACCATTCACTGCCATTAAAGAGCAAGGGCATTTTTTATCATAACTCTAATTGTTTTCATAAAAAGTTATATAAACCTAGTTTGGCTTGAGGGTGCATAAATCATGGGGTCATTTTAATTTTAGGTGAACTATCCCTTTCAGCCCCTCTGTTCAGTATAATGGATGGTTACCAAGCCATCAAAGACTTATTGCATCTGGTGTTTCCATGTAGATGAAAGTCAGATTCCTCTATGCTATCAGTTCATTCTGTAAAACGACTGCTCACATTTAGGTGAGGACCGCTGGCTGTGCACTCTTCTCCTGCAGCAGGGCTGGCGGGTGGAGTATAATGCTGCTTCAGATGCTTACACCAACTCACCTCAAGAGTTCAAAGAGTTTTACAACCAGAGGCGCCGATGGGGTCCTTCAACACTGGCCAACACCCTCGATCTGCTCCACAGCGGGGCAGACACGGTCAAGAGGAACACCTCCATATCCATGATCTACATCTTTTATCAGATCTTTACTGTGGCTTCCTCCATCCTGGGACCTGCCTCTGTCACCCTCATGGTAGCAGGTAAATATTCAAAGCCTGGGTAAGAACATGTTATGATGGCTCAGCTGCCCTGCTGGAAACATCGGCTAAAACCAGCTTCTGATGGGGCTGAGGTTGACCTGGTAGACCACTTGGTTAACCTGTTTAGGACTTGTGTAATACCTAAACTGGTAGACACCTGGTTAATCAGGCCCCAGACACAGCTTTGTTTACCAACTTGAACTTCTCAGGCTGGTATGACCTGGTCAAAAAACATCGCTGTGTATACATAAAAGTATGAAAACTGATGTGGAGCACAGAGTCTGCTAATTTTCCCTTTCTTTTCCATTTTAGGAGCTTTCCAATTTGTGTTTGGAATTGAAGGCACCCTTTGCATCATAATTGCTGTTATACCTCCAACTATTTACATGATCATATGTTTTGTGGCCAAACCCAACTTCCAAATCACAATTGCTGCCATTCTCAGTGTCATATATGCGTTCCTGATGACTGCATCCTTCTTTTCCATTATTGGTAATCATGCTAAATGTCATTTTTGAAGGTTTTTCTGGTGTGTGTTTAAATTGTTTAGTGATATTCCATTTCTTTGGACGTCTTATTTTAGGTGACATGGTTAAACAGGGAACATTTATAACGCCTACTGGACTCTTTCTGGTGTCTGGTGCGATCCTGTACATGGTGACAGCCGTCCTTCACCCTCAAGAGTGCACTTTGGTTATTTATGGTCTGATGTACTTCATCTGCATTCCCAGTGGATATCTCCTCCTCACAATATATTCACTAGTCAACATGCACATTGTGTCTTGGGGCACTCGAGAATCCAGCAAGGCCACGGAGCAGAAAAAGCAAAAAGGTGTTGTGTGCCATCGTGACTGCAAAATGTGCTGTTGGGATGTGAAAGTCCAAGTCACTCAAGAGACCGAAAGTCTAGTCCTTCAACAATTCCAGCAAGCTGTCAATCCAAATGCACATGCTGCCAATCCAAATGCACATGCTGCCAATCCAAATGAACATGCTGCCAAACCTGAGCCAGACGAACCGGAAGAATCAAAGTCTCAGAGCACCCATGAAGTCCACAGCAGCTTGGATGCGAACAAACACATCCTGGACTTCAAAGATGAGATGACTTATAAGAAGGACAGGTCCAAAGAGAATCTCAACAAGGAAAATGAGGAAAGAGACAATTGCTCTGATAAAAGGTAAAGAATTTTGAAAATATGTTTGGACTACATTTGCAATGCAGCTGAAAGGTTCTTATTGTTTGCCCAACTGTTGCTTCAAATTAATCTTACAGTGGGAGTTCCAAAAGCTCAGAGAAAAAAATCGACTCATTTAATGATGACACAGACTATGAAGATGATGATGATGACGATGATGACGATGATTTTGATTATAATGAATTTGATAATCTGGAGCTAAAAGAAGTTGTGCCTGAGAGTGGTAAGAGATGTGTTAAAAGTAAATATGTACTCCATTTCTGAGCGTAGAGTTGGCCTGTGCATCGAGTAATTGTTTACGTTGTTCTTATTCAAATGATCAGACTGGGTGGATCCCGTGAAGAGAGAGTTCCTGAAGAAACTGACGTACGCAAATCTAAAGAGAAACCTTCAAGAGCAGATCCGATACACTCTGAGAAACAAGAACCAGGAGGATCTGTGTGAGGAACTGGTTCTGATTCTCACCGACACCCTGAACGAGGAGCTAAAGGATAAAGTGGGTCCTGAGGACGTGTTGAGTGTGGCTCAGCTGGAGGAACTGCAGTATGCTCTGAATGAAGCTGCCAGGCGCATCGTGAAGACCAACCGCATCGAGAATGGAGCGCAGAGACTGGAGCGACGTGTCAAGAGAGCAATCGAAAGAACACTTGTGGCTCCACAGGTTGAGAAACTATCTGAGGTAATGATTTGTGGACCGTTCATGTTCTAATGAGATTTACACAAGTAGGACATGTTCCTGGATCTCCATTCCAATCAACGTGTCAAACACAACACTTACCTTAACTCCAGCCGACCATAAACTACCCCTAAAAACCAGGGATGGGTAACTCTGGCCCTCGAGACCTACTTTACAGAGTTTAGCTAGTAGTGTTTCCCAACCCTGTTCCTGCAGGCACCCCAGTAGTACTCATTTTGGGTGTCTCCCTTATCTGACCTATCCTTTTCAGATATTGGAGTCTCTATTAATAAGCTGTTGAGTTGATTCAGGTGTATTTGATTAGGAGAAGCTCAGAAATGTTTAAAATTGGGGTGCCTCCAGAAACAGGGTTGAGAAAAACAGGTTTAGTAACCCTGAAGATCTTGATTAGCTTGTTCAGGTGTGTTTGACTAGCATTGGAGCTAAACTCTATAGTTGCCAACCCTGCCCTAACCCCAACTTTGTCCCTAAAATCAGATTTTTTTTTGACACAAACAACAAGGATGTTGATCCAAGAACATGTCCTAACTGGTCAAATCACAGTAAGCAAATTTAAGAGGTATTAGATGCCAGCATTAAAGGATTACTCCACTTCCAAAATATACATCTTCTTATAATTTACAAACCCCCACGGTATCCAAAATGTTCATTCTTTCTTTTTATTCAGTCACAAAGAAATGAGGAAAACATTTCAGGATTTTTCTCCATATAGTAAAACTTCAATGGTGCTCAATAAATTAAGGGTTAAAAATGCAGTTTCAGTGCAGCTTCACAGGGCTCTAAATGATACCAGTACAATTTATATATACTTTTTAACCTTAAATGCTTGTCTTGTCTAGCTCTTCAATGTGCATGCGTAATCTATGCACTCTGATCCAAGACAGTTAGGGTATTTTTATTTTAGAAGTGGAGTAATTCTTTACACCTCATGTTCATGGCTAAGGGCTACAGCTAAGATTAGGGAACAAAAATCTTAAAAACCATTCATGTGTAGCTCACAGTTAGGAATCCCTTTTGACTTATAAAGATATGGTTGACAGGAATACGGTTCAAAGATCAACGATGGATGTACATTCAGGAACATTTCTTAACTCCTTCAATCTCAGTAAGCAATTAGCGGTATCAGTTGTGAGCATGATACCTCATGGTAAGGACTAAAGTTAGGGCCTGGAACACCTGTGTCTTAACCGGTAATGAGTAGGAATTGATTTTGGTGTACAAGGTTAGGATGGCTTTAACTGGTTGACAGGAATACTGTTCCAAGATCAACAAATCCAAAAGATTAATTTGGGTTAATCATGTTGTGAAAAGCTTTAGCAGATTGTCTATGGATTTAATGCATGTGGGTAAAATAACTGATCGACTGCACCATATATAAGTTTCCCTATTTCGCCAGGACGAACACGATTTCTGGGAGAAACTGCTAGAGCGTTATCTACATCCCATACAAGATGACAAAGCTCACCTTGAAGAAGTGACACGGGAGCTGAAGTCACTACGGAACAAGGTAAGGTTGTCTAACGAATATTTAAGCTTTCCTGGCTCATAACTTCAAATACTAAATGACTGTTCTCTGTTTTGCAGGCAGTGTTTTTGTACTTCATAATTAACGTCCTATGGATTGTAGCAACGTTCTTCCTGCAGGCCATTGGCACTGAAGTTCTGAGCATCAATATTCCAAAGTACTATCCTAACGGAACTTTGGCACCAGATCCCCTGAGGGTGGAGCCTTTGAGTTTGATGTTTCTGCTGTCATTTGCCATTCTGCTCATCGTTCAGTTCTTGGCTATGCTTTATCACAGGTAAAAAACACATCTTGTACTGCCACATGGGTTCCTGAACAATCAATCTACTTGTATACACACACACACACACACGCATTTATATATACATAACCTGATTGTTTGAGATGTGAAACCCTGTTGTTTCCCATTACAGAGTATACACCCTCATCCATGTGGTATCATACAGAAGCACAGAGAAGGACTATAAAGAAAAAGATGAGGTGAGTAATTGTTGTGTAAGTGTTTTCCTTCAAAAAAATCTGACCGTACTTGATTAGTACATTGTTTTTACAATTGTATTTTTCATTGCAGGAGGATGAAGAAGAGGGATTGGTCATGGGGAATCCCGTTAATCTTACCGTCACTGCTGACGACTTATAGAAATGCTGCGAAACACTGATTCTTTCGCTCCTAGTTGAAGTGAATGATTTCTGATGCATTAAAAAAATGAAGCCAGATCAACACCGCATGCCTGAAACTTGAGCTAGGATTTGTTTACCGTAGATGTTTGCACAGTCATGTTTTTCTATGTATTCTTTGAATAATGTTTTACTGTTTGATCACTTGCCAGTTAGTTTGTCTCTGTGTTCATGTATTAGTTTGTCAAATATTAAATATTCTTTAACAAATCAGTGTGTTCAATCAGTTTCTGTGGAAAGCACATTTCATTCATAGCTGGATGAAAATCCTGGCATAATTTATGTTTTAGCTCTAGGCCTTTACTCCATGGAGCACAGTTTATTTTAACCCTGCTCATGAACTGAATCATCTTATCTCTGTTTTATGACAACAACATACATGTAATTTCTTCCGACAGCCTTTAATTGCTTTGCAAAAAGAACAGAATGACAGTTAGATAAGACTTTTTTTTTTATTTTCTCCATATTCATTTTTAACATACACACTGATTTGGTATGTATGGAAATAAATTAGTCAAATATTT
The DNA here is from genome assembly GCA_033026305.1 of Cirrhinus molitorella. Classification (NCBI taxonomy): domain Eukaryota; kingdom Metazoa; phylum Chordata; class Actinopteri; order Cypriniformes; family Cyprinidae; genus Cirrhinus; species Cirrhinus molitorella. Next base: position 6,743,846 of record CM065126.1, on the reverse strand, counting down.
CTACATTACATAAAAACTCTAACTGTCAAGTTAAATGTTATACGTGTAACAGAGAAAATAGCATAAAACCAATCATCTATGTGTATGAATGATTATTTATTGAGTTAAAACAGATCAGATGTTGCGATACAGATTGGTGGATCTTCTAAAAAACCGTGACCGTTGTGCACATGAACCTTTATGATTTGGCCATCTTCTTCTCCATGCTAAGGAAGACAATGAGAAACAGATAATGTGTTACCTTATAATACGTGAACACAGTCCAGTCTAGCCTGAACAAAATCAAAAAATGAACCAAATACATATTTACAGTAAACATGAGATAATATTAGGAATCAGAAAGACGTGTGAAAGCACACAAGAGATATCGGTCATACTTGTATTTGATGAGTCTGCTGCCCTGAATGAGCTGTGCCGCTTCATTGGTAAAGTGGCAGGCGAACAGAAGCCAGTTTCTGGGTTGGACCTTGTAGGCAAAGCGCATGAACAGCAGCGAGTAGCAGGTGAGAGCTGGTAAAACAAGAGTAAAAACACCTCGATTCACCTTTGACCTCACAATATCAGACTGTTGCACAAGCCGTTGTTCACATACCAAAGGTCATTCTGCCGCTGATGATTTCAGGACTCTTCTTCATGTCGCTGATGGCGGCGATAGGAAGGCCCCAGTTTGCCACCGGACCCCAGAAATGCTGAAATAACATGACATACGACATCTATAACCACGTGTGCTATAAGCCAGGATATAGGCATGAGTAAATCTAATTTTTGTAAAAATGAACACAATGAGAACTTACTGTGCTGAGGTGAAGATCCCATAGGAATCCACAGATCCATCATGAAAGGAAACCATCATCACAAATAAAGTTAAAACAAGCACTTTCTTAATCAAAAACAACTAGGATAAGCAATATATAATATCAAGTGTCTGATTGTTCAAAATGAACACTCACACAAAATACATAAAATGATTTACACTCCAAAAATAACTTTAATAAAACGCCTACGTTTTCTTAGTGTGTCATAACATCAGGAGTCGGTAAAGACACATCCCGCAGTTGAACCAATGAAATTAAAATATAAGTAACAACGTGGAAATGTTTTTATTTCACTGCCGATAATGACATGCGTTGTTTTATATAAACCAATTCCAATTGTAATCATGATTAAAAAGATAAAATATACAGCTTCACACATTGTAAAATGTTTATGAGCCAATTTATGTTTATCATTTTTGCCACTGCCAATTTCAGTGTCAGTAAACTCTGAACCTTGTGATGCTGTTGTGACGCGTGACGCGCCCTCAGGAGGTTCATAGCGGTACTGCAGTTCATGTCCTTCACACGATCAACTTCGGTTTTTAGCGTGTATTATGAACAGTGCTCATACACACCAGTCTGTATATGCGGCTGCCACTAATACACAGCATTCTGCGCCATAAATCTTACACATTGACACTGTTTGACTTGTTAATGAGAAACACTGACTGACCTCATGAGGTAATCTCTGAACTCTTTGCTGCGGAGATGATCCACGGCCTTGCGCGCCAGAGTTCCAGCCATTGTCAGTCAGAAGATGATACAATGATGAATTCAGCTGGTGTGAAGTAAACACTGCTTGTTGTGCTGCAGCTACCCTACGTGAACTAGAGGACAGAGTCACGCAGGCGCGCTACCGGGAAGACGTCATTTCCTGCCGAAAATATTTACTCATGTCAAACGTAAAGCCCTCAAAGTACTGAAAACAAAGCTATATTATTATTATTATTATTATTATTATTATTATTGTTATAAACAACAACAACATCCAGTTTCTCTGGTTACATCAGGAAAGTTTTCAGATGTTATTGTTGTTACCCTGAAACGTATTTTGGCAACGCACACATTTCTTTTTAATGCGGTAAAAAGTACATAAATATAATAATGAAAACATATATTAAAAGTTGTGTAATAATACTGTCAATGTATAAATAACGTTAAAAGTATGTTCATCCACCCTGTTTACTGTCATTGGCTGTCGTGAAACATGTGGTCAGGTTGTGACGTGTGACGTTAAGCGGAAGTAAAGATGGCGCTGGACGGCTCGTCCACGTCTGTTATGGCTCATAATAACCCATACCATAGTCATGTTTCTGATTATTATAGCAGAAAACTGAGCAACAAACCCGATGTAGTGCCGTCTGGAGTTACCGAGAGGAAAGTGTCGCCTTCAGATAAGCCTGACATGGTGGCGCTGGATGTGATCAACATCAAGGACTCGGGTGAGCAAGAGTTTCTTGTTTTTTTGTTTTTTTTTTGTGGACCAGAATCACGGAAGATCTGCAGCAGTAACACTTCAAGCGGGTTGAGACCCAGCAGCGCGTGTTTGTGCTGTTTCTAGAGTTTGTGTTTAATCAACACCCTCACGCTGTCTGTGAAATATTAATAAACGTGTTTGATTCTTATATTCAGATGTTCCAGTGCACAGAAAGAAGTATGAGACTGACACGTATGTGCTGGTAAGACTCGTATAGTCTCATATAAACGTTCTCATTACCTGAAGCTTATCATAACACACTTTATGCGCTGTTATAGGGCTCAGAAGGAAAGTCTTATATAATTATAACTTAAAGCATTTTTGCGATTTCCTTAGTTTTGAAAAAATTGTGTGCTACGTAAATGAAAAGTTTCAAACGTTTTTATTTAATAGTGTATTTTGTTTTGGGGGATTGGGTCACATTTCTTGATATGCAATATACAGTAACGTTACCTGTCAATCTTGGGGCCACATTTTTTTAATGCCTCTGAAAGAAGTCTTTTATGCTCAACCAAACCGTTGTGTTTATTTGATTAAAGTAAAGTCGGTGGAAAAAATATTAGAATTTCAAATAGCATGTTTTCTACATGACTATATGTTAAAATGTAATTGATGGCTGTGATCTGAATGCTCAGCATCATTACTTCAATCTTCAGTGTCACTTCATCTTTTAGGAATCATCCATCCTAATATGCTGATTTGCTGCTTAAGAAATGTTAATGATTATTACCAAATGTTGAAAACAGTTGTGCAGAGGAAACCTTGATAGATTTTTATTTTCAAGATTCACAGATAAAAGAATTTGTTGGAAATAGAAAGCTTTTGTAACATTATAAATGTCTTTACTGTCACTTTTTAGTAGGGCTGTGGAATATTGAAGAAAAATTGGATGTGCGATAACTCATTAAATAATGCAATGTACGATATGCAATGAAAATTATCTGTAGTGTTTTACTCTAGCATTACATAACAATGTCATTTTACGCTAGTGTAATCATTTTAACATAAGTTTAGGAAAAAAAGGAAAAATAAAACACTCCATGAATTCAATATGCACTGATTTTTATTTATCCTACAAAAGCTATTTAGGCAAGAGCAGTGAGTGATTTTCTCTTTCTCTTTTGTTTATGGCTCCAAATATTGCAAGCTGTAGCAATATGCATATTTCCATATGTACATTTGCGATATTTCGATAATATCGATATATTGCACAGCCCTACTTTTTAGCAATTAAATGTTTCCTTGATGAGCCATTCATTTATTATTATTCATTTAATCTTGCTGCCCCTAAACTTTGTTTATTAGTTCATGCCTTTTTTTTCTTACTTGGGTATATGTTACATGCAACGGATCATGGGAGAGTGCACTAGGGCTGGGTAATGTAATCTCAATATTTTTTTCCCATATTGATCAATAACGATATATGTGTGATATATAAACTGTTAATGCTGCCAGCTTTAAAAGAGTATCCCAACTATGACTGAAGCCACAAAAATTTGAGGGTTCATTAACTACATTTTAAAGTATAGTTTTTATTAACAAAAACACATTTGGCCTTAAAAATTAAGACAACTTACTAAAATAAGCTAAAAACTAAAAGTTGCAACAGAAGAAGGTAAATGAGAGTAAATGTGCAAAATGTAACCAAAAAACTGTTGTAAACTTAATTTGTAAGTAACACAATTACAGTTATTTATTTTCCAGAAAGGCAAGTCTGTCTACATCGTCTGGCTTTAAGAGGTAGATTAAATGTGCAAAATGTAAACATAAAACTGTACAAATAGAAATTGCACACAGTCAATTTTAATTAATTTTTAAGTTAATTTTATTTTATTTTTTGTCAGAAAGACTAGACTGTCAGCAGTGTCTGGCTTTAAGAGGTAGATTAAATGTGCAAAATAAAACTATAACATAAAACTATACAATTTCTAGCCAGTGCACATAATGTGTAAAACGTTTACAACTTATTTTACGGATCATTTTAATCTGTGCCTTGCCGCTTTTCAAATAGCCAAACCACTTCCATATAACTGAATTCATGCTACCTTTTTTGTCAACAATTTAATCATTTTTGAATAAATAAAAAAGGTTAGTTTCACTTTCCTTTCTGCTTCCACTCATTTTTGTCTGTCCTTGTGTCGAGTTTGCTTTGCAAAGTGCCTAGGAAATTGAATTTGTTCTTTGACATGAACATTAAAAGCTGCACGCTGATTGGCTGTTGTCACATATTGCTGTGTGATTGGCTCTTATATTAATCCAGATCGAGTAAAAATACCTAGTGCTTATCATCGTTATCAACATATATATTTTCGCGATTCGATATGATATCGTTTATCGACACAGCCCTAGAGTGCACTCATTGCTGAGCTCAATGGCTGTGAACCCTGACTTTTAGGATTGTGGGTAATGTATTTTGCTGTGCTCTGATCTACTGTCTGTCCATTACTGCAGGGTACAATACATCCCTTTCGCAAAACTCACCGCTCCGTCCTGGGCAAGTTTGCGCAGGAGTTTCGTTTGGTGACCTCTGACAGACGGGTGAGTTACTATTTGTTACATGGAAAAAATAAAGCAGTGATTTAAAGGAACACTCCACTTTTTTTGCAAATAGGCTCATTTTCCAACTCCCCCGGAGTTAAACAGGAGTTTTACCATTTTCTAATCCATTCAGCCGATCTCCGGTTCTCCCGGTAGCCCTTTTAGCATAGCTTAGCATAAATCATTGAATCGGATTAGACCATAAGCATCACGCTCAAAAATAAAACCAAAGACTTTTTATATTTTTCCTATTTAAAACTTGACTCTTCTGTAGTTACATTGTGTACTAAGACTGGCAGAAAATGAAAAGTTGCGATTTTCTAGGCTGAAATGACTAGAAACTATACTCTCGTTCTGGCATAATAATCAAGAAAACTTGCTGCTGTACTATGGGTGCACAGGCGCAATGATATTACGCAGCACTTGAATATAGTCCCCAGCTAGGTAACTTCCAATGTGACCAGCACTAAGCCACTAAGGTAATGGTAAAATAGCTGGGGACTATATTCAAGTGCTGTGTACAGCAGCAAAATTTTCTTGATTATTACGCCAGAACGAGAGTATAGTTCCTAGTCGTATCAGCCTAGAAAATCGCAACTTTTCTTTTTCTGTCGGCCACGATGTAACTACAGAAGAGTCAAGTTTTAAATAGGAAAAATATCGAAAGTCTCTATCGGGAGAACCGGAGATCGGCTGAATGAATGGCCTATTTGCAAAAAAAGTGGAGTGTTCCTTTAAAAACAACGAAAAGGAAAAGAGTCATACGTTTTAATCAAAGACATAAACTCAGTGTTTTTGCATTCTTGCATACTGTTAATGAAAGTTTTGACAAGCATTTATTGATTATAATCTAAGGAGTTTACAGAAATCCAGACAGACTGGTTTATGTGGTTAGGTGCTGTCAAAATCACGCAGGGGTGTCAAACTCAGTTGCTGGAGGGCCGCAGCCAACTCTGCCCACAAACCATGTCGTTTTCAAATAAGCCTGAAAGTCTTGATTAACTGGATGCGGTGTGTTTAATTAGAGTTTGAAGCTAAGCTCTGCAGGGCTGTGGCCCTACAGGAACTGAGTTTGACATCCCTGGCATAGCATGTTTTTCCGACAGTAGGGGTCAGTGTTTCACTGGTTTTCTCACACAAGTGTCTCCCAGCTGTGAGGCCTCCTCTCATCTCACACACAGTATAGTGTCTGCAGTGCTGCTGAAGTGAGCAGCTGTTTCATGAATGATTTCTCAGAAATGAGTTGATGGAGATGAGCAGTGGTTTGATTGAGTGTCTGTGTGTTTCAGTCGTGGAGGATTCTTCTGTTCGGCGTGTTGAATGTCATCTGCACGGGCTGTCTGCTGATGTGGTGCAGCTCCACGAACAGTATGGGTAAGCAGTCTCGGCGCACACGTTACCCAGCATGCCCCAAACCACACACATCACCACTTTAATCTTACCGTCGGATTGCTTTGCCACGAACAGACTGAGTTCGGTCAGTTTAGCTGAGTTTGCTGTACTGGAGAAACACTTCGGTCTGCTAATGTGTGTCCATGTGGACAGCAGTGTGTCATTGTGTCCTCGTGTCTGTGAAAGAACAGATGTGTGTGTACGTAACACCTACAGGACATCTGCAGGATCTGGCCGATTGTCATAGACTTTCATGACGCTAATTGAAATCTATCTAGTACACTGTGACCACGCTGACACACAGCTACCTATGTGTGTCATGTAGGGCCTTTTATTTTAGCAGTGCAGAAAATGTGTGGGAATCCAGTCATACAAATGGAATTTACTGTATAATGCAGAATGTCACAGAATTTGGCAAATTTAGGAGAAATAATTCAGCAGTAGATTTGTATAATATCACGATATGTGACCGTGGACCACAAAACTAGTCATAAGAGTCAATTAAAAAAAAAAAATTACATTGTCTGAAAGCTGATAAATAAGCTTTCCATTGATAAATGGTTTGTTAGGATATAATATAATATACTATAATAATAATAGGATATATAATATTTGGCTGAGATACAACTATTTGAAAATCAGAAATCTGAGGGTGCAAAAAAAAAAATATACAAATACTGAGAAAATTGTCTAAATGAAGTTCTTAGCAATGCATATTACTAATTAGGAATTAAGTTTTGATATATTTACGGTATATCTATCAAAATATCTTCATGGAATGTGATCTTTAGTTAATATCCTAATAATTTTTGGCATAAAAGAAAAAAAACGATAATTTTGATCCATACAATGCATTTTTGGCTATTGGTGCAAATATACCCGTGCTACTTAAGACTGGTTTTGTGCTCCAGACTCACATTTATCATCCATGTTTAAACAGGTAACTTCTGTTGTGTGGCACTGTGCTTGCCAGAAAATAAAAGGATTTTAAATTTCATTTGGTTACCTTTTAAAAGATTAGTTAAGTTGTTGAATACACATTCATTTGATTGACACTTGACAGTCTTTGATAATAAATTTGCATCAAATCAAAACTGGCAACACAGAACTTGGAGAAAAGAAAACACTGCATAGCGCACTATTATTGTTACGATTTTAATAATTGTAATGCACTCCCACTTATTGCTGACTGTAATCCTTTTTTCTGAACTGCTCTGTGTGTATTCTATTAGTGAGTGTATGAGTGTGTATAAATTACACAGAATGAAGTGTTCTGAGAATGTAAAAATGTAGGTTTAGGCGTAGGGTTAAGGTAAGGATATAAAAAAAAAATGTTTGACCAGTAGAAAAAAATCATTACACCTATGGAATGGACCCATAATGATAAGAAAAACTGTGTGTGTGTGTGTGTGTGTGTGTGTGTGTGTGTGTGTGTGTGTGAAGTATCACTCTGCACCGCTGTGTCTTGAGCAGGAGAAACGTGATACTCATGTATTGAGCTCTTCAGTAAAAATGATCTTAACGTCAATGGCCACTGCATGTAAGAAGCACCTTTAGAGCTCCTCTGTCTCACAGACAGTAGACACAGCGCCTGTGATGATGCTTTGAGGATCAGACTCTAAGGGCTCAATGAGAAAGAAACCAAAAAATTGTGTGTAATGTAGTGAATCTGGAGCTTGGCTACTGCTTTCGTGTGTGTGTGTGTGTGTGTTTATGAGAGTTCACAAGAGCAGCTGTTCTCATATTTAAATCTGGAGTAAGTTGATACAGCTGTAATCAAACAAGGAGAGCCTCTCAGATGAGAGCATCTCTGATACAGTCCTACATGGACAGCTACAGAGGAGGTCTGGAGAGCCGCTGTGTTGACCTCTGTGTCAGTTCTCACAGCACACCTCCTACACATGCAGCGGAGCTGAGCATTGTGTCGCTCCTGAAGTTCTTAGTGCTGTCTGATGCAGGCAGATCTAAACGCGGCTGGCTAAACTGCATATGAGTCATCGCAGGAAGTGCACGCTATGAAATTCTGATCAAAGATTGTGGTCAACATTTTATTGAAACATATGTGTACAAAACCGTAGTTCACAATCAAACCGGTAACATGTAATAAGAAAACAAATCAGGTCAATTTTAAAGGCATGCTGACTAAAACCCCAGAATTTACCCGATAACTTTGATTTTCCAGTGGGACAGTAAACTGTTAAAATGTGCAGCGCAGGCTCACTGCAGGAAAACTGATAGCTGTGTGACTGCCAACAATGCACTGCGCTCACCCCAGTGCTTCATCGTGGTTTAAAGGAACGGTTTACCAAAACCGAGGATTTGCTGAGAACGTACACTACCAATTAAACGTTTTTGGACAGTACTATTTTTTATGTTTTTTTTAAAAGAAGTCTCTTCTGCTCACCAAGCCTGCATTTATTTGATCCAAAATACAGCAAAAACCGTAACATTTTGAAATATTTTTACTATTTGAAATAGCTATTTTCTATGTAAATATATCTGTTAAAATGTAACTGATTGCTGTGATCAAAGCTGAATTTTCAGCATCATTACTCCAGTCTGCAGTGTCACATGATCCTTCAGAAATAATTCTAATATACTGATTTGCTTTCAAGAAACATTTCTGATTATCAATATTTAAAACAGATGAGTAAATTTTTCAGGATTCTGATGAATAGAAAGATCCAAAGATCAGCATTTATCTGAAATAAAAAAGCTTTTGTAATGTTATTTGTAATAGTAACATTTGTAAATTTGTAACCGTATGTAAAATTCTACTCTGCTGTTTTCAACATAATATTTTTGATTGATTTCTGAAGGATCATGTGACTGGAGTAATGATGCTAAAAATTCAGCTTTGAAATCACAAGAATAAAATAAATAGTAAAAATATTTCACAATATTAGTGCTTTTTTATACTTTGGATCAAATAAATGTAAGCTTGTTGAGCAGTAGAGACTTCTTTGGAACAAAAAAAAAACAAAAAAACAATCTTGCTGTCCAAAAACTTTTGACTGGTAGTGCAGTTGAGTTTGTTTGTTCATCAGATTTGTATAGATGTGTCATTCCATCACTGTCTCATTAATTGATCCTCTGCAGTGAATGGGTGCCATCAGAATGAGAGTCCAAACAGCTGATAAAACCATCACAATAATCCACAAGTAATCCACACCACTCCAGTCCATCAGTTAACATCTTGAGAAGACAACAGCTGAAATAAATCAGACATAAAAAGACATTTTTAACTAAAATACGAGTTTATAATCCACAATAACACTTCCTCCAATGAAAAAGTCCATCTCCTGTTGTCTCTCACATCAAAAATCCAGCCACTTATTTGTTTGGAGCTGTTTTGGGCTGTTTTAGCTTGTAAACGGTGATTGATCTGTGCAGATTTCTCTCCTGATTCTGACTTTTCACTGGAGGAAGCATTATTATGGATAGAATTTATATGGAATGTCTCTGTTCTGCTAATATATCAGATACTTTACAGTCAGTCCAAACTCATTTTGATATTTGCATTTCTTAATAAAATATTAGTGTTTTTAAACATGAATTTATTACTTAATCTAAATGTAAAAATGTGAGTATGCACAGTTAAATATCCCACATTAAACAAAAAATCTCTGGTGTCTGCCAACAACCAGTGTTGGGGGTAATGCATTACAAGTAATGCGAGTTCTGTAATCTGATTACTTTTTTCAAGTAACTAGTAAAGTAACGCATTACTTTATAATTTACAAGAAAATATCTGAGTTACTTTACCAAAAAAGTAACACCAGTTACTTTTTGTTTCCTGTATTTAATTCCATTTTATTAACCATTGTCTTTGCTGCTAACCTTTGTTGATCCAATTCAACCATACTAATAAGCAAAGCTTAATTTTTTTCATTGCTAAAGGGAGAACTTTACTTTTTGTTCAGCCTTAAGCCCTATTCGGACGGTAATTGTTTCTCATGGGGACATAAGTGATTTTCACCATTTACAGGGGGTAGTCAGTGATTTAATTGCTGTCCGAATCCAGGATGACAATGTTTTTCCCTCACCACCCTCGTAAAAATCCCCAGCCGAATTACCTACTGTTTTTTGACAAACACCAAGGTCGTGTGGTAATTTAATTGCAGTCTGAATCCACATCTGAGTTTACGAGGAGCAATCGATTAAAAATTCAGTGTTTTAATATATTTTTGACTACTTCAGAACACCGTAGCCAGTAGTACAACTGTTTTACTTGGCTGTAATTTGCATTTATTACTGAAATACTTCAATACTTCATAACTGCTCCACCACAGCCAGTGGGAGCAGAAGAGAAGCATATAAACATTCAAAATGGGTCTTTATGGCAGCATGTATGCAATGCTTGTGTGAAATTGCTTTTACATTTGCTAAAAATAGAACTTTTTATATTAAAAGCAATCAAGCAAGCCATGCCCAGATCTGAAAAAGTCAGCGCAAAAGTAATGTAAAGCATTACTTTCCATGAAAAGTAACTAAGTAATGTAATTAGTTACTTTTTTTAGGGAGTAATACAATATTGTAATGCATTACTGTTAAAAGTAACTTTCCCTAACACTGCCAACAACTAAAATGATATCAAACACTTCTTGCATGTGTCTGTAGTTGTTTGGCATATTTGAAAGCATTTACTCTGTGTCATCATTCATGTTCCCTGGGAAGTGACCTTGGCTTTGCCAGGGTTGTTTGCAGTAAAATCCCTCCACACGCTGCTCCGTGGTTCCCATACACCACGATACGACTCTACTGTGGTCTGTCTTGTAGCTGGCCGTCGAACGTGGCTGTTGTGTAATCGTAAGTTTTTGATATGATAGCAGGGCAGGATGTTTTTATTGTGCTGCTCGGCCGTTATTTCTTGCAGGAGCAGCAGTCTTTTGGTGCTTCTCAGTTTACGCGCCGCATGGCCACTTCCTCCCACCGGTTTCCATTTTCCCGCCAGGTGTTAGTTTGTAGTTTGTCAATAAAGCTTTTAGTTTACATCTGGAGCTATCTATTGTTATTTTAATGTGCCGCGTTGACAGACACCTGAGCCGAGCCGCTCGATACGTGTTCCAGAACTCGATGACAGCTGAGCGCTGCAGTTTGCAAATCTTTTTTACCGAAAGTACCAGCTAGCAGAGAAAGCCGATACTCACCCTGGGCCGCCGCGACTACGGCCTCGCTCGCAGGCTCCTGAACGTTTCGCTTATGTTTCGGATAACCGGTCGGCACTGAGTGCTTTAATGGGGCTGCGCTCCCACGAGACCCGCAGTGAGACGGCTGAAGGTCAGGGTTCGAGGACGATCAGATGTGTTTTGATGCTCTGGCCTGTAGATGTTATTAAATATTCAGCTAAAGATCCTGGCTTGGTTTACCACTGCGTCTTCATCTCCTCTTCTTCTTCATTGATTGGGTCTGTAAACATACACAAGTCACCTTAATCTGCACACTGTGTGCTACAAGATGTGTGTCTTCTGTGTCAGCTCTGGGATTTATTTAAGCATTGCCTCATCTGTCTTTAGCACGTGTCATTACGCCATACTTCCACCCCGGCGCACGCATTTCTCTCTTTCTTGTAGGATGTCAGGTTTGGCTTTTGTTCCTCTGAGAGGACTGCGTGGATGATCTCAAATGCTGTGTGGTAAAACAGTGCTGTTTAAATGACTCAACACTGCTGTGTTAGTGTCTGGGTGAGTTTTACAGTGTTGAAGACACATTTTCAATGCTCAGATGTTTAATGTTCAAATTTCACAGTTGAAACATAATGCTCTTTGCTTTACCAGTATAACAAGATCAGTAACAGATATGCAGACCTCAGCACACTCTGAGTATGTGTGTGTGGTTGTGTTTAAAGAAATCCAAACTCACAGACACAACATCACAAAAAACTCACTGAAGCATGTGGGCACATAGGAACAATCCAAAAGTGATCATGGTTGTGCAGAGGCTGTTTATGTCTGTTTATTTCATGCTGTTTGTGAGAAGAGAAACTCACAGGTTTCTTACGCAGTATGGAAAACTATGGAATAAATATCTGGATAGGTATGGTATGGTAAAAAAAGAGAAATAATTGTGTTTTTTTTCCAGAATACTGCCCCTATTCTGTTTTCTAAAATATAAAAATATTTCTCAAAATATATGTATCATACAAGCAGAATATTTTTCTTGGTGGAGCAGGCAGCCAGTGCACCCAATAGATTAGTAAACTGTTAACATGACTATAATTCTTAATGTTTTCCCATCTGTTTTATTAGGCTAATTATTATACGCAGGGCAAATCTTTGATCAATGTTGCTGCCAACGGGCAACCACGTGAGACACAGGATCACGACCGATCTAGGTAGCCAGATAGAAATGTGCTGCATGTTTCTCAATAGGAAGTGCCCAAGCAACATCATTTGGAAACATTCTTAAAAAGTTGCCCTGTCTGTCCTCTGCCTTAAGCTCTTATATAAAGCAAGTGTTTAGATTTCATAAATGGGGGTAATGAGATGGACCATTGTCTGATCTGCTCACAGCTTGGCAGTACAAGAGTTCTATGCCACCTTGAGTTTGACATGTAAAAAGGTGTTCAGTGATGTAAATTAGACACTAAGATGCTGAGAGCTGCTCCACATCCAGTTTCAGTCTCACTGGTGTGCATTAGGAACATCCAGAGGTTCATGAGAAGTTCATGGCATTGAATATTTAAATGTCAAGAAGTCCAGCAGCTGTATGAGTTTCTCACATGTACGTTAATATTGAAAGTTCTTCTCACTCATTCTCACTGGCACTTCTGTCTTCTGTTTCAGCCTTAACCGCATACGCATACCTCACCATCTTCGATCTCTTTAGGTAAGTGTCATTTGTTGGTAACATGCCATTATAAGCTTTTTCCATGTTTACTTTTGTATTTCTGTGTTTAGAAGAAACTAATGCTCATAGGGTCATTCTGTGTTAGATCAATCAAATTTCAAAAACTTCCCCGGCTCAAATTTTTGATTTTGCTAATATTTTTTTCTGAGGAAAGATAGACATGTATAGTGATGAAAGCCAAAATATTAAATGTCATTGATGAATATTTACTGAGTAATCTTCTATTTTGTAGAGGGGGTCAAAATGGCAGTTTTAGTAAAAACGACTTTAGAAAGATGGCAGCATCATTATCTATTAGTAAAATTTAGACTTTAGCAATCCTTGTTGCATTATGTGCCAATGGTGACCTTTCATAAATGGGGAAACAGAAGTTTTTCTCCAAAGTTTGCATGCCTGTAACTCAAGAAGTATTAAAGATATTTTAATGCCCTTTTAGATATTGGGTCTTAACAAACTTTTCTTTTGGCATCTTTATTTTTTAGTTCCAGAGATATTGGAATTTTAATATGGCTCTGGCAGTAAGTTGTTAAAATGTACACATTTTCAGTGGTTAAAAACCAAATGTGGGTCAGTCTGAAAAAATACAAATTATACAATACTTGTTTTCTTTTAAAGAGGAATGTCTGAAGAACAAATAATGTTAAAACTAGAGATGTATCTCATTTATTTCTGTCAAGACAACTGCATTGAACATACCAGTCTGAGTGCCATAAATATTATTTTTCCAAAGTTTGTGTGCCTTTAACTCAAGAAATATTAAAAATATCATAATATGATTTTAGATACAATTGTTATTTCAACATTATTTCTTCTTCCGCAACAAAGATGCAAAAAGTCAAAAGATTTTACTAATAGAGCTACCAATCTCTGTGTAAAAATAACATTATGATGCTGCCATCTTTCTGACGTCATTTTTACCCCCCTGTAACTCTGAATCACAGGTGAAATTTGCCATTTTGACCTCACTCTACAAAATAGTGGTTTACTCAGTAAATGTTCATCCATGACATTTAATATTTTGTCTTTCATCACTATACATGTCTATCTTTTTTCAGAATAAATATTAGCCAAATCAAAAATTTGAGCCGGGGACCTCTGGTTGAGTTGACACAGAATGACCCCATAGACTTTATTGGTCGATTTAGATTCATCTGTTGCATCAGTGATAAACAAACGTCTTTCTTAGTCTTGTAAAGACAGTGTATTATTGTGTCAGTTAGTCATTAGTGGGCGTAAGACTGTACACAGAGTTTTAAATCACTAGATAAGCTTCAGCACAAGGCGGTTCTGCATTTCATTGTGTCACAGTAGTTGTTAACTGTCTCATACTGGTGTCTTTCGCTCTCAGTCTGATCACCTGTTTGCTGAGTTTCTGGGTGACCATGAAGAAACCCAGTCAGGTGTACTCGTTTGGGTAAGAACAGTTTATACTTCAAATATCAGTGTGTTTGTTTTCTCACTTTAAAGTTCTGTTGAATCTTCTCATTGTTGGACACACATGCAAGACAGCGTTTTACATTTATGTTGTGAAATCATCAAATATTGTTCACCCAAAATAATCAAAGCACAAAACCAGTCATAAGGGTAATATTTTTTTTTTAAATCAAGATGTATACATCATATGAAAGCTGAATAAATAAGCTTTCTGTTGATGTATGTTTTGTTAGGATAGGACAATATTTGGCAGTTTAGGGCTCAGTGATGATAATTCACAGATCAACCCTGCATCCTTCCAGTTACTAGTTTCATAATGGACAGAAAATATTGTTGCACTTTTCATTGCAAGATACAACTATTTAAAAATGAAAATATTGAGAAAATCACCTTTAAAATTGTCCAAATGAAGTTCTTAGCAATGCATATTTGTAATCAAAAATGAAGTTTTGATATATTTACGGTAGGAAATTTACAAAATGTATTCATGGAATGTTTACTTATTATCCTAATGATTCTTGGCATAAAAAAAATCGATCATTTTGACCCATGCAATGTATTGTTGGCTATTGCTACAAATATACCTGTGCTACTTATGACTTGTTTTGTGTTCCAGAGTCACATATTTCATTTTTGACTGGAATGTAAACAGTGCTGTGATTGACAGAAGTACAATGTGTTCAGTGGATTGATTAACATGACAATTGTTGACAACTTGCACTAAAACAAAAGCTTTGATGTTGTAAAATAAGTTGTGAAAATGAGGCGATTTAGCAGCTCTATATACAGTGTGCCATTGTAAAGACTGGCTGTCCTTCATAGCACTCTGTTCATCTGCAATAAATTCAGTATGGCACCTAGCCTGACTGACTGAGCATCTCAACACTCAAAACAACAGTCTGCTGGCCAAACCACACAGTTAAATAGAGATTTTTCTGACCTCAAACTAGTTAAATTGTTCTGATGAATAAAATTAATCATAATTCATTGATCATATCAGATAAATTTTGTTTATTCTGTGAAGTTGCATGAATGTAACTCACACTACAGTCAGTGCCATTGCTGGCCAAATTGGTGCTTTTGGGTTTCCTGCATTTTTGAGTAAAGGAATAGATTTGTTTAATGAGTAGTTATGTTTCGTCTTTCTGGAAATAAGTTTCTCCTCTGCTAGACTAAAAAGAAAAAGACAGCAAACAGGACATAAGCCAATCTCTGCAACTTTTTAGTATATTTCCACAATGTTTGGTGGCAGCACATGCTACCAGTCAAAGGTTAAAGATAATAGTGATATATTAGTCTTTAAATAATTTTCCTAATATTATCACCAGGACTTCACTGACAAAACAGCTGTCCTTCCAGTGGATGTGCCGGTTGTGTGCGTCATGTCAGATGTTTGTGTTTCTGCTCAGTGTTGATGTGTGTTTTGTGGTCTCAGATTCGAGCGTTTTGAAGTGCTGGCGGTGTTTGCCTCCACTGTGCTGGTTCAGCTGGGCGCTCTCTTCATCCTGAAGGAAAGGTGAGATCCGTGCGTCTCTGCAGAACTTGATCCCATCAATATTTCGCTGCTGTGGGAATGCTGTGGACAGTGCCTGTGACCCGACTGACTCACGTTCACATTCACCTGATCCTCACACACACACACACACACACACACACACACACGAGTGAGCCTGTGATATGAGGACGCGGGTTTGGTGTTTTCTCCTCACTGTAGTGTTTCAGACTCTCAGGAAAGGCACTGACATGATATTAATCAGTATAACCTCCCAGATGTGCTCCATCATTATTCGATTGAGTTGTTTGTATATTTTGTCTGTTTGTACTTGTTTGTGTGTGTGCTAACTGAGTGTTTCCTCCTTTGTCAGTGTGGAGCGTTTTGTAGAGCAGCCCGAGGTGCACACGTGAGTACATCAATCACTGAACACTGGAGGATTTCCACTTCACTGCTTTGTATACGGAGCTGATTTTTTTGTAAACCTGATCCTCTCACTAACCTTTCTGCATTTTTACGTTCATTAAAACATTACAGGGTATTTATTTTTACCATATGCTTCTCACAGTGTAGGAGATTTCAAGTTTCTACACGTGAAACTGAATATGTGTCTAATGGTAAAAAAGTACAACATAAGTCCCATATAAAAAGTGGATTGACATTACTTGATGACATTTAAGTACACTTGGGATGCACATTAGTGAAACATCATTAAAGTTGAAGGACATGCCTTCTGTGGACCTCATTACCCTCTTCTGGTTTGGTCATAAGAATTAAAGTAGAATCGTGGCACCATCTTGCCCCGATCATCTAACCACAAAAGACGATTGAATATCTGTAGATATTTTGGAATACAAGATTTCAAAAGTCTTGTATTCATTGTTCATCCATCTCTGCTGTCCAGTTTCAGTTATCTAAGTATGTTCCCATATATGTTGGGAAAGGACAGAACCTCCCATGGGATGTACATACTTTTTCACCAGGCTACTCTGTTGTGTCAGGTTGTGCTGAGCAGTGTATGCTGTTTCTTTGTTTTTTAGGGGGCGTCTGCTGGTGGGAACCTTTGTGGCTCTGTTTTTTAATCTCTTGACTCTGCTGTCCGTCAAGAACAAGCCCTTTGTCTTTGTGTCTGAAGGTAAGAACTTTTCCACAGACAGCTTGTTCCTAAGTGTGGCCAAACACACTGTATACTGTACACTGTTTAGTCCATGTGAGTCGGTTTTTGCATTGGAACAACGCCAAAAAAAAAAAAACAGAAAAGAAAAGTCAAACCTGATACAATTCCACACATAACCCAAAAAATGCACTGGACAAAATTATTGGCACCCTTAACTTATTTGGTAGCACCCCCTTTAGAAAAAATAAACTGAAATCATTGGCTTACTGTAACCATGAATGAGTTTCTTACATCTCTCTACTGGAATTTTGGACCACTCTTTGGAGCACTCATTTTGCTCCAGGTCATTCAGATTTGAAGGATGCTGTTTTGAGATCTCTCCACAGGTGTTCTGTGGGATTCAGATCTGAACTCATTGCTGGTCATTTCGCAACTCTCCAGCACTTTGTTTGTAACCATTTCTGAGTGCTTTTTGAAGTGTGTTTTGGGTCATTGTCCTGCTGGAAGACCCATGACCTCTGGTGGAGACATCGCTTTCTGACACTGACCCAAAATTCTTTAGTAATCATCAGATTTGATGATAGCGTTCACACAGTCAAGACATCCAGTGCAAGAAGCAGCAAAGCAACCCCAAAACATATTTGAACCTCCACCATGTTTGACTGTAGGGACTGTGTTCTTTTCTTTGAAGGTCATTTCTTTTTTTGTAAACAGTGCTATGATGTCCATTACCAAAAAGCTCTAATTTTGTTTCACTTTTCTTCCAGAAGGATTGTGGTTTTGTCAAACTCCAGTCTTGCTTTTTATGTCTTTGTGTCAGCAGCGGTGTCCTTTTCATTCAGATGGCAACGGATAGCGCGAGCTGACACTGTTGTATCCTGTGTCTGCAGATCAGCTTGAATTTGTTTGGAAGTTAATCTGGGTTCTTTATCCACCATTCGAACAATCCTTTGTTGTAATTTTTCATTAATTTTGCTCATCCGTCCACGTCCAGGGAGGTTAGCTCCAGTGCCATGGGCTGCACACCTCTTGATGATATTTACAGGAGCATCACATGCTTGAAATGCAGTTATTTCTTACAGTTTTGACAAGGTGCCAATAATTTTGTCCAGTCTGTTTTTGAGTTCTGTGTTGAACTTGTTTTAAACTAATTTTAAACTTTCCTTCTCTGTTTGTTGTGTTGTTCCAGTGTAAAAAAAAAACAATAAGCATGTGCATACCAAAACGTTTACAATTGGAACAATTTTCTGAGAGAAGAGTTGGATTTTTTTTGACAGAATTACAAGGGTGCCGATATTTTTGGCCATGACTGTATGTGACCATTTAGCAGATGATTTTACAGGTTCAGTTCTGCAGTGATTAGGTCTCAGTGATGATAATTAACAAATCAGCACTGCATCCTTCCAGTTATGAGCCAGACATGGTTTCATAATGAACAGAAAATATTTTTGCACTTCTCATAACAAAAATCTGTAATGTTACATTTTGCACAGTTGTGTTGTCAAAGCACCTGTCAATCAAACAAAAATTGTGTAATAGCTTTAATCACAGTAGGCTGAGAGTTAATAAGCGTATAGTCCATCGCTCTGCATTTTTCAGACTGAATCGTGGCACTTCTTCACACCAACAGCTCATGATCTGGTGTTTTCGGTATCTCAAAGCGTCTCGTTTCATGGTGAAGGTCCATAGTCCCTTCATAGTCCTACACAATACTGTGGAAACTCTGAGACAGACTAGACCCGAACTGAACCTGCTTTGATTAGTCTTATGAGCGCTTTTACTCATCGTAATGCTGTAGAAAGCTGTACTGAAAGTTCATGTGCATGACATAATTAGTAAGAAGTAAAAAGATGCCTTTTTAGTGTTCAAATCACTCACATGTGCTAAACAGAACATAGGACAAACTTTTGTGTGCAAACCGTGAAGTCTCTTGTTAGTCCCATACAGATGATTGGAGGTGTGATTTGTGTTTCTCTGTGTGTCTTTAGCTGCGAGCACCAGCTGGCTTCAGGAGCACGTGGCCGACCTGAGCCGGAGGTACGGATGCTTCTCACTCTGTATGATGAATTATTCAGTGTCAATGATGCATAGACATATGACATATGTTTGTGTGCAGTCTGTGTGGACTCATCCCAGCACTCAGCAGCATTCTCCTGCCCAGAATGAACCCATTTGTGCTGATCAACCTCGCTGGAGCTTTTGCTTTGGGCATCACGTACATGCTCATCGAAATCAAGTGAGAAGACCACATTTTCTCTTACATAAGGTCACAGATGCTTCACAAGCATCTAGTCACGAACAACAGTCAGGCTCACCTTCTCCTGCATTTCTATACTTTATTACTGTAGCAGTTAGGGGATAAGTGGGATAAGTTAGCACTTATCCCACGAGACAAGAGACTGGGTTCATGAGAACGAGAACTTTTTTTTAAAGAAATTCTCAATGATGAAATATATAGGGAAAAACGGTATTGTATTCAACTGAAAAACAAAACGCAAAAAAAATAGGTGCGTTTTAATTTGAACTTCTACTTTATGAAATTAATCTTCAATTTTAATGATTTATATGCAGTAATAAATGTAAACTAAAGCTGCATGATTATGGATACATTGAAATCATGTTTTTTTATAAATTGGAGATCACGATTCTCACAATTCTGAAGAAAAAAAAAAGATTAGAAATCTAAACAAAATAACATAATTTACTAGTGGTTTTGACACGGTGTTCATTGCTTACGTCTTTTAAAAAATATATTCAATCAAATTTAAAAAAAAAAGAACATTAAAAAAAGCGTTACAATACATCTTAACACTTAACAAGTGTTAAGATACTTTTGTTTTGATCGCTACTGTAGACAATAAATGTTTATACCCAAACTGAGTCACTGAATCACGTGATCTTGCGTCATTGTTCTGCAGTAACTATAATGCGATGGACACCGCGTCTGCCGTGGCCATCGCCCTCATGACCTTCGGCACCATGTACCCCATGAGCGTGTACAGCGGGAAGGTGCTGCTGCAGGTGAGTTACAGATGTTTGAATTACTCCCGTGTTATGTGTGTGGTCAGATGATCAGCTGGAACAGTAATATGACGATTGTTCTCTTTCCTACAGACCACCCCCTCTCATGTCATCGGTCAGCTCGACAAACTGCTCAGAGAGGTCAGTTTATATGCATTTGTACAGCCCACAGATGTACATTGACTTCTTAAGTATCTGCGGTGCATGTGTGTACTCGTGCTGCCAGTTCTCTTGTTTTTATTTGCCAAGATCTTCGACAGATTAGTTCTTGATATTTTTCAGGTGTCCACGTTGGATGGAGTTCTCGAAGTCCGAAATGAACACTTTTGGACCGTTGGCTTTGGCTCTTTGGTGTGTAGATATTCTTTCTCTTTTCTCTTAATGACCTTTATTTCGAGCACACGTTTGCTGGTAATAAATACTGGAATGATTATGCTTGATGCAGGATTTGGGTTTGTACAAACTTGGGCTGTGGCAGTTTCTCTGTGTTCCTGCAGTACCCTTCAACACTTTGCATGTTTCCTTAATCAAGCACAGCTGATTCAGATCATGAGCTCAATAATACAGACTCCAAGATGGGTGTGTGAGATGTATGCACTGATGAGGGTCCTTCATGACCAATCTGACTTCTTAAGCAGTGGCCTAATAATGCCAGTACACAAACTACAAAGTGCACAAGGCCTCAATAACATTCAGTCCTTAAGAGCTTAATGTTGTTAGAGCTGTTCGTTTCGTTCTTTCTTCAGTCGTAAAGAAATCGTTTTTTGAGGAAACCATTTCAGGATTTCTCTCCATATAGTGGACTTTAAAGTTGATTCCAAAATGCAGTTTAAATGCAGCTTCAAAGGGCTCTAAACAATCCCAGCAGATGAAAAAGACTCTTATCTAGTGAAATGACTCTTCTGTAAAACACTCACATGAAGCTTCAGATAGGAGTCTTTAACTCGCTGTGTTTTTGCGCAGGCCGGCTCCATTCATGTCCGCATTCGCAGAGATGCTGATGAGCAGATGGTCTTGGCCCATGTGACCAACCGGCTGAACACGCTAGTCTCCACGCTGACCGTTCAGATCTTTAAAGACGACTGGGCCCGTCACTCGCTGACCTCCAGCACTCTGCCTGCAGGCTCGCTCAGCCTCTCGGAGTACGTTGCTTCAGCGGCCTTTCCTCCAGTGATGTCCAAACAGCATGATGAGTTAAACCCCGTCACGTCTACGCCCGCGAAGCCCAGCAGCCCGCCACCCGAGTTCTCCTTCAACACGCCGGGGAAACACATCCAGCCCGTGGTGTTTCAGACGGCCCATCAACACAGGCCCTTCAATGCGCCTCTCTCCTATGGGATGTCACCCTACTCCAGCATGCTGAACCAGGGCTTTGCACATCCCAGCGGCGGTCCCGCGATGAGGCTGGGCTTTGGGGCGGGGACACGGATGCCAACGGTTCAAGGATACAGGACTCTGAATGCAGCACCGCACAGATACGGAAGCAGTCTACCCACGTCACAAACTGGCCAACAGAGACCGTGAGCTGAGCGCATGATCATCGTGCGCCGCTAGCCTACCACTACCCTGAGTATTTATTTTAATGGGACCAAGAGCAACAGTTTTATTCTTAATGGATGTTTTATCTGTATACTTTATTTGTATTAAACCGCTATCAAGTCACTTGACCTCACATTATTTTATGTCTTCATTATGAAGTTCACACTGACAGTCAGATACCACCCACTAGAACCGGACAGAGACTCGCTGTCTCCAGCGATTTGATCACTGTAAGCGTGAACGGGGTTCAAGAGTGAAACAATCTTTTTGTTTAAAGTTTGTCTTTGTTTTGTGCAACATCAGTTAAAACGAACATGACCTTATGAAAGCACTTGTTGATTGTCATGTTTTCAAAATTTTGGACCAATGATTCCAATTTTTCATTTTGAATTTTTTATTTTATATATATATATATATATATATAATATAATATAATATAATATAATATAATATAATATAAGAAAGTAACCTAAAATTAATTTAACTGAATAATTTATTCATATAAATGAATAAGTTTTTCAAAACAGATATAATCCCTTTGGATGAGATTAGTTTTACATGGAGGGGTGGAAACTAATTATTAACAGAGCTTCTCAGTGATTTTAGTCCTGTCCGAATGTGGCTTCTCAGTAATCATTATGTCAGTAAAGATTACGGCGACCAGAAAAATGACCTCAGGTACTGCTAATCCCGTGCATTTAAATATTCATTTAATCACCAAATTCACTATTAAATATGACTTTTCCTGTTATCATTAAACTGTTAAGTTGGCTCAAACACCGCCTTGGAAGTCATGGCCTGATCAGGCAGCGAGGCACCAAGTCAGCCTTCTTGTTAGCTTTAGGTAAGTGCCAATTACCAACAGAATCCAATCAGAAATTAATAAATTGTTCAATGTAGATCAAATCGAGATACTTCTCCCACTTCTAGTAGTTTTACTGAGACTTTTTATCCTGTGGGAATGGGCCGTTAATTACGTTACTTCATCTATTGTAAAACTAATCTCATCCGAATAGGGCAAGGAAAGGCAGTGTCAGTACTAGAGTGCCACTGTCCTGCAGAGTTTAGCTCCAACCCAAATCAAACGCATCTGAACAAGCTAATCAAGGTCTTCACAATTACTAGAGCTACACTGCCCTACAAAGGCTAAGTGCAGTAACTACGCCAACACTGAAACTGAGAAAAATGTCTTTAAAGTTTTTACACAAGCCAGTCAACCATGTTGTAGATAGATTAGTGGTAATGCATTCGTGTAATGCCGCTTTAGGAAGATTTTTTTGTTTTTATAAATAAAAATCATGACAACTGATGTGACCTTTGACCACCAAAATGCAGATACTGCACTCTGCCTTTGGATGACCCTACAAAACTAAAACGCTATTGCAAAAGCTAAGTGCAGCATCTACAAACTAAATCTGTTCAACCAACTTTCTTGATGTGTTTTGAATAACTAATGTATCTGTCTTTTAATTAGGTAAAGGCTGACTTATTCTATCTTCATTCTATTTTAGTCATGTGATCCAACGTGATTTGCAGATTGTGGACAGTAAACACATGCGTATTGACAGCTAGCTGAAATGAATGGCTGTCATTTGCCTTGTTAAGAGTTAATATTTCGCTATCTTTCTTACTCATCTTTGGATATTGTGTAACAGCTTCCAAAGCAGTTTGCAGTATATGCTGTGTCAAAGCCAGGAAAACAAAGCTAGAATGCAGTAACATCACTTACTTCAGTTTGCCTTGGTATTAGTTTGGATTTTGTATTTACTGCAATTTTGACACTCTCGTTTCTCTGAAACGGGACAAAACAGATGTCGCAAAGCCCATTTTGAGCCTTATCTCAATTTTGACCAAATGTGTAGTTACTGCGCTTTGCCTTTGGAGGGCAGTACAGATAGGTGATGTATTTATCAGGGTTGGAGCTAAATTCCGCAGGACATCAGCACTTCAGGACCAACGTTGCCTATCCCTGGAATAGGGCTTATGTTGCCTTGACAAAGGTGTGGTATTGTGGAGTAGGGATGTATCATCTGAGAAAGTGCCAAAATGCATCTTCTGTGTTGAATTGTCTTGAATTGCAGTTTACTACATTCCTCTTCATGTCATTCAGATTGCTGTGTGTTGTGACCAGTTGTTCAAATACACCAGTGGTGGTCAGCGTTGGTCCTGAAGTGCCACAGTCCTGAGTTTCGTTCCAACACTAATCAAACACCTGAACAAGTAAATTAAGGTCTAAGGGTTACTAGAAAGGCAGCTAAGTTTTGATCAAGGTTGTCTGCATGACTGGGGTTCTCCAGGACCAACGTTGACCACCTCAGAAACACACGCATGAATTGATAGGGAGACAATTCTTCAATTCTGCATTTTGTCCAGCCTTGCTCATTCTATCTACTCTTTCAGCTGCTCCCAGTAAGAGTCACCACAGCAGAATTGTCCACACGGCTACTTTTACTTGTACAACCCTGACCTAACCTGATCTTAAGAGTTTAGGAAAAATCTTAAATCCCACGTTGACATGGAGAGAACATGCAGGCTTCACACAGTACCATACTCTACTTTGAAAGCTAGAGGATTGCTATCACACTCACCAAGTTTGCACCAAGCTAAAGCATATCCAGGCGGAGAAAACATTCTGAACGGATTGTCAAGTCTTTTACAGAGCTGCGATCATATCCCAATACCTGACCTGAGGCTGTGGGAATAAGCGTTTAATTATTCTCTAGGTCAGAAAAGCCTTGACATTGGGATGCACCAAGGCTCCAAGCACAGGAATGGAAACAGGAGGTGTCAGGCAGTTAGTAGATCACTCTTTACCCTACAGCACTATAAGAACACATGAAAAAACATGGCCTTAATGCCTAGTCACACTGCCAAAAGCCACTCTTGACCAAGAAGTTAAATTCAATTGAATTTAACCAAGAAGTACATATAAAAGGTAAAAGGCCTACTTGAATATGCTCAAATTAATTTGGATAGGCCTGTGAAGTTCTGGAAAAATGGTTTATGGTGCGATGTGACCAAACTGGAATTTTCAGGACTTATGAAGGCTTGTGAGCAAAAAAAACACCATCCTCATGATCAAACGTGTCTTGTTATGTGGGTGTTGTTTAGTGGATTGTTTAGTTTCTTGATTTAAATCCCACTGAAAATCTTTTTGCGTGCATTCTAGGCTGTATATTACTGTCTGACTATCTCAGTACAGAGATATTTACCTCAGTACAGGTATTGCGTTTCAAGCCACAATTTTATTTGTCTTGATGTTTCAAAATGCATGAATGTATAAATGCACGAACACGATGACTGGAGATCTTTTGTGAATGAATAAAATAAAATAAGGTAGCTTAAAATGGCTTTAGAACATCATCAGGTTGACTAATTACAGGTTGTGAAGGGAAAAATAAACTATAAACTATGAGAGCAAGTGAGCAAAATAAGGGTTAGGCATAAAAGAGCACACAGTTATTGTGTTGGGGCCCCATACCTGGAATTTGCTTAGGGTCCCCAAAGCACTAAGTCCGCCTACATTAGTTCTACGGTTCTACATCAGCAGTACCACGCGCATGTGCCATGATGCTCTCCATAATGGTGCTAAAGTGACACAGAGGAGAAGAATTGTTGTATAATTCATTCAAAATGATCATTGGATCATTTTAACAATGTTTCTGTGCCTTAACTGTGGTAGGACCCCTGCTGTCTATGGAGGGTCAGAGAGCTCTGGGATTTCATCAAAAATATCTTAATGTGTGTTACAAAGATAAACAAAAGTTTAGAACCACACAAAGGTGAGTAAATAATGACAGAGTTTTCATTTTTGGGTAAACTACTCCCTTAATGGCATGTAGATAACAGTCATGGACATGTCTACCACATCTCAATTAGAAATCTTCCAGTTTCAAAAATTTCAAGTGGATATGGGGAAGAAATTTTCTGTTTTAAATGCTTTAAAAAACAAGTCCACAAATTCACACATTCTGTATATTCTCAACCTATGTGTATTGCAGCACAGGACTCAAATAACTCATTCTGTAAGAGAAAATTTACTGTTGTAATATTAACACTGCAAAAAAAAAAAATCATTTCCAGCCAAAATATCTAAACAAATATCTTAAATCAAGAAGGATTTTGTAGACATCTTTTTTTTTTTCCTTGTTTAAAAAAAAAGTCAAAATGAAGTGAGTTTTGCTTAAAACAAGCAAAATAATCTTTAAAGCAGAAAGCTAGATTATTTTGCTTACCCCATTTTGCTTGTTTGAAGCAAAATTTCACTTAATTTTAACTACTTTTTTTCTGAAAAAATGTTTAGATCTAAAATCTAAATAAGAAAAGCTAATTAGTCTTTAGCGTCAATAATTAGCAACTACAAGCTTCTGTGTGCAAAAACACCTTTGGCCAATCAAAAACATTTATATATTCTAACAAAAACTATTTTGCAAGCAGTGCTGTAAATGTAAATTCTTTTAGGCATTTCAATATTTGTCAATGGTCCTCATGGGTGTTGAGTTTTTTTGTATGTAGATGCACACAATGAAAGCAGTGGAGTATTTTTAGTGTTTGGGTGCCTTGGTTTGATGAGTTCGATCAAGCTTAGTGACAAACGTCGTTCCTGGTCAAACAGTGAGTTAGTTTAAATATTATATTGTGTAGTGTACAGTCTGTATTTAAGAATGAAGCCAGATGACAAACTCCAAATAATACAATGCACTAAAATTCAGTGATTAACCAAAACTGTGATCTGTTGTTGTGTGTTGTGAGTGTGTATGGGTCAGTGTATGTCATCAATTAGACCGCAGTGTTTTTCTCCAAATTCCTTTGTGTTTGGGAGTGAGACGGGTTTGATCCTAAAAGGGCCTGACACATTCACTCAAAGGTCACATGAGGCCAAATCTGTTAAACTGACAAAGGTTGAAGAATGCATAGCATGTATCTGCATAGCATGTATTTCTTATATTTCTTATAGTCTATTAATGCTTGTCTGGCAGTTACCCAGTATGCTTTTAATGCTTCGAGAGCATATTGTGCAGTACTCTCTTCTTCCACTTGAAAGATTACATGAGCTTCATACTTCATGACGGAATTTTGCTTCCACACCTTTAGCTCATTTAGTAAGAGTTCCTCTTTTATGTCTTCTTTCATTCATCTTCAGTCTTTCTTCTATTTTACTCTTTAAATGGATTTGTTGTTAGTAACTCATCAGGCAAAGCATGCTAGAAGCTGCTTCTGATCTGTGTCATACACATATTGGTCGTGTGGCTGGCAGAGATTAAGAATAAGATGCTATTTGGTGATCTGATTACATGTGGTCAGTGTTAAAGGATGGATACAGGGGCTAAAATGCTTTGTGACTGGATCACCTAAAAACCACATATGAAGGTAGTGACCACACGGTAAGTGAAGTGTAAATACCTGTCCATTCTGAATGCATACCGTCCGCAGTACAGCCGACTCGCCTAAATTGTGTTGTGGGAAGCGCACCAAAACAATTGATTCAAACTTTGCTGTGTTGTACCAAAAACAC
Organism: Cirrhinus molitorella; assembly: GCA_033026305.1. Classification (NCBI taxonomy): domain Eukaryota; kingdom Metazoa; phylum Chordata; class Actinopteri; order Cypriniformes; family Cyprinidae; genus Cirrhinus; species Cirrhinus molitorella. The sequence continues at coordinate 6,716,657 of CM065126.1, read as the reverse complement.
ACAAATTTCATTCAAAATTACAGCTGCCCTCCTTATTGTCATGCCTCCCCCAAGCTCTTCCTCTCACCATCCACACTCACCCACACCAGCTATAAAAGTACTCATCAACGACACTTTATAGACTCAAGCTCCTAAACTCACAGATTAGCTGTGTCTCATTTTGAAGGTAGTGCCCCCTCTAAAGACTATACAAACCCCTCTGCACTTTGCACAATCTAAGTTATTCCTAGTGCCACTGTTGATCTATTTACTCACCTGCAATAAACTCCCTGAGGTTGGGTCTTTATCTTTAACAGACAAATCCACCCAACATCCTCCTTCCACTAAGAATTGGGTTGTCCCATTAATCCACTGATCTGATCCAATTCTTGCTTGATTTCAAACCCTCCTGTTCCACCTTGGATTGCTATCCCTACAGTTTTGCCCTGTACCTCTGTTTTTTCTGTCAACTCTGGTTAGAGAGTGGTTCTCAAACTTTTTATACCAAGTACCATCTTGGAAAATATTTGGCTCTCCAAGTACCACCATAATGACCAACATTAAAATACAGTAGTGTAAAAGGCCTAACTATTCAACTACAGCTCTGTACTGTTCAAAATCTAGGTAGTTTTATTCCTATTAAGAATATTGTTGCCACTTTAACATTGTAAATACACAGTTTAAACAATAACACTGCACAGTGCTTACAAAAAGGTAAATAAAAAACCTAAATAATGATTAAATTAAAATGTGTTGTACCTAAAAGTTAAATAAAAACTGTGCCATACTTAAAAGTAAATAATAATAATTAGCCTTTTTCACAAAAGTTGGAAATTACGTCAACGCAGGGTAAAGTTAGTTCCGCACCTATTGTATTAGTATGCCCTTTTCTGAAATAATGCTTCTTACCTTTTCTGTTTTGCCTGTTTACAAGTTATTGTTATATAATCAATAAAGGAATAACATTTTACTTGTTTGTAATTTATATGACCACTCAGTCTGCTGACTCATCCAGATAATATGCTCAACATAGCACTGGATAGTTTCTGTTCTTCATCTCCCACACATTTTAACGTGTTTTCTCAATTTATTCTGACTCATTTACTCATTTCCCTTGAATCACCACATGATGATAAACTATGACAGCATTTATATCCAGATGCTCATTTTACCAGGAATGAATTAAACAATTCTGAGCCCGGTTGAAGCATAAACTCAATACAACAATGTAGTCCTGATCCAATAGGAATAAAGCCATTAATCTGAGTCATCTCTTCTTTAATATGTATTATATTATTTTAATATAATACAGGGCACATTATACACAACGTGCATTTACGCCAGCATGTTAATAATGCAAAGGAGAGCAAGTAGACAATACAATATTACTTTAACAAACAAAACTCAAAACTAACTGAATTATAAGTCCCAACCTTCAGAATTAAACAAACATAGTATTTGTGATGACCCAAAGCTGAGGCAAAAAGTTAGTTGTGAAATGTTTGCTCTTTGTAGAGTAAAACACTGGCAATTCTAGCATTTTCATAGCATCTAATTTGTAAAAATGGCTTTTGATTCCCGAACCTATTCTTGTTAAGTACGATTGATGTTGTCACCGGAAAAACTTTTACCCTGCAACTGCCAATCCAGAAGCCAGAAACACAGAAGTGTAAAAAAGGCTAATTATAATAAATAAATAAATAAATAAATAAACTTCACTCGAATAACTATTAAATATATTGTGTTTTAACATTAATTTATATTTAATTTAGTGATTCCTCTGTGTACCACTAAAGGGAGCATGAGTACCACTAGTGGTAATCATACCAGACTTTGATAACCACTGGGTTACATCATTCAATTGTCATTTAACAAATAGCCAAAACAAAACAAGTTTTAAATCTGCTTGCATAAAATGGACTCATAGGGACAGATGTCATAGTTTCCCCTCTGTCCTCCCTCACCAGTGTCACACTTACCATCCTCACTCTACTCACTTCCCTGGACTCCAATCATCTCATTAGGGACTGTTTAAAGCTCACACACAAACACACACCGGTTTGTCTGCTGTTGTTCACATTCCTTAATGTGGATTACAGACCTTACTTATCTGGACTATCTTATCTGTGCATTGTTGTTGTTGGATCCTCCTGAGTGTGTTCATCAGGGTGTATCTTCATGGTTCTGTGTTGATTCTATTCCTGTGATCACCACCTGCAAGTGCCATCTACATTACAACTCTACCATGCTTGTGATGATGAGGAACTAAATTGCACCTTATGGAGTAGGATGACATCTTCAGCCTGATGCAGCTGATAAATGAAGGTCACTGTTGAAATTTATTGATTTTACTCTGTGGGTATGTGAATAATTGTACACCTTAAGTGTGGTGGAGGAGCATACCACCAGCTCAGTTTCTCCAGTGCCATCGCAATCTGTAACAGTCATTGCCGTGCCCACTCCAATTCTGAAGCTACAATTGTCCAGCACCAACCTTCCCACCCCTCCTATACCAGAGCCCATACCAAACATGGACCCGGAACCAGAGCCCACACCAGTCACAGACATTCCATTAGAGAGATTTAGAGAGATTATCCTTCCCAGTGCTAGAGCCTGCAACCATGTCCATCCCAGAGCCTGAACCTGCCACCATGTTGATCGTTGAGCCCTGGATGCCACAGAGACAGTTCCTTCTCCCTGCCCTTTGAGCCTCTTCCTCATTTCTCATTCCTTGAGTCCCATCCTGAGTCATTCTTCCTCCTCAAGTTCCATCCAGCCTCCAAGCTCTTTAACTCTGCATGGCCCATTCAGCCTCGAAGCTCTCTTGTATCAGCTGGTTCCATTCAGTTCCCACGCTTCCTCACCCCGACGCAAGAAGTCATCCAGATACTGCTGTCCTCACTGGTCTTGTTCAGCACCTCGGCTGACTCTGTTGAGCTCCCCAGCTCTGCCTTTGGCTACCCGGTCCATAGCCCAGCTCCACTTCAGGCCTCCAAGCCCATGACTGCATCTTGGTCTGTGGACCCATTGTGCTCCACCTTGGCTCCTTACTACCTTGTCTCCTTCAAGGACCACCATCCATCCTGCTCCAGTGGATGCTCTCATACCCCCGGGCTCCACCATTGTTTTTGCTCGCTCCAGCTCTACTGTGGTCTTCCGGACCCCGGCTCTGCTTCAGTCCTGCGAGCTAGCTGTGATATCTGGTGTGATTGTTTTGATCTCTCAAATCTCGCTCAGTTTCTTTCTGTTGTGTGAATCATAGGATGGATGAATGACATGAAAACACAAGTATTTTATTGTTCAAATTTGAAAATGTATACTTTCTCATCTTCTATTTAGATTTTAGTTGGCTTTGGCTTATTGTGATGTCTTATTTAAATGAGCGGCTTTGCAGCTTATCTAGCAAACATCTGGTAGAATTGTGCTGTGGAGCAGTCCGTGTTGTGTGTGTGTGTGTGTGTGTTTCTGTGTGCGTGCTGATGTCCGGGTCTTCAGTCTGGATCAGCAGAAATAATAATCGAGCATCTGACTCCCTAGCATCTGGCTCCAGATTATAAGATGATCTGCACTGAGATCATATTCCCTTTTACATTCATTTTTGAGGTGAGATAATATGATAACATTTGATTAAATATCACAGTTTGTTGCTTTATTCAGTCTGTGGTAATGTACCTGGACCATAGCTACAAGCAGAGAAGCACATGACAGGAAACTGGTCTCTGTGAAGGTCTGCGGCTGGTCTCAGTATCACCTTTATTCATTTTGCATCGTATGTCCATTTAATTTCCTGAATGTACAGTAGCAACATTATCAAGGTGCTTGTCCTGGATTCACTCAGACTGCATGTCAAAATTACCAGAATGATGGAAAACCTTCAATGACCTCCTTCTGACGGACCAGCAATCTGATTGGATATCCAGCTGGCCAATAAGAATTCACCATTTCTGTCTCTGATTGGCAGGGATTCCTCAGTGCTGCTACATTGTGCTGAGATCACAGAACAGAGAAACAGAGTGCAAAGCTGATTCAGTCATCTGACATCCACTGTACATCCCTGTCTTCATGGCCTTAACCAAGATAGCAGGACACTTCACCCCAATACTGAGATTACAGTTTTTTTCTTTTTGTTTCAATAACGATTCTTACAATATTAGCCACAATCCAATCAAATGCATGTGCTTACAGCTCTGCAGACAGTGTTAATAGTTATTTACCACTGCTAACCTGAAGTGCTACTAAGTTTGGAACATAATGACTATTTTGGAATGATAACTGTTTGCTATGTTTTGTAAAAAATGGCAGTGGAATCACAGTGGAATACAGATAAAGACTGTAAGAGAAACCTTTTTCTGTCTAAACCACAGAGTGATGTGCTGCTCTGATGTGCTGCAGTCATGTTTTTAAAATGAATACATTCTGGAAATCAGTCAAAAGGGTGTTGGCTTTGCAAACATATGTTTATTCTTGAAGTTAAATCAAAATGAATGTTGTTTTTATCCTGATACTGTGGAAATATTTCATTGAAGAGTACACACAGACATCACAGTGCATGTAGATTTGTGTAATTCTGCTCTAGTCTGTAGTTAGTTAATGACAATCCAGTGAATCTGGTGATGGGATGCTGCTGGTCTGGCGTAGACCTGACAGATGGAAAAGCTTACAGGAATGATAATGGGGAGATCATGTGGCCTGTGCTTCCCATTTAACATTTGAAAGCTAGAGAATTATCTTTCACAAGCGGACCATCACAACGCAGGCAAAGGTAAATATAATGCATTCGTACAGGAGGAACATGAATGCACGAAATGATGAAACGCTCATATCACTTGCAGAGCAATGTGATGGTCTAAAGCTAGCAATGCTAAATTAATGCTTCTTTGAAACGTGGCTTTTCAGTGATATTTACAACCATTAGGGATCAGTTCTGTTTGTAGAGGTTCGTATTTAGGAATGTAATCTTCAGCCACTGACTTCCTGAAACTGGCAGTTTTAAGTTTCTCAAATCCTCATCTCTCTCTTCTGTTTCTGCAAGGATTAAATGTGGCCACCGTTTGCAGGTGTACATCTATTGCACAGGTTGCTGATAACACTGCATTCAACCATGGTATTATATGCTGTAATGGTCTCAGAGTTCATGACAAAAAAATGACACAAAATGTTACGCACTGCAAAATGTATTGCAAAGTAAAAACATAATAGAGTCAAAGGGGAATTTTTGTAGATCTTTCCAAAAAAACTGCTGATGTTCAACTATTGTACTATGACTGACTCTGGTTAGAGTACAGTGATCATATAGTATGAGGTGTGAAAGGATTATTTACTAGTTTAGAAAGGAAGAAGCAGAAACCATTTTACTTGGTGGTTAATTAGGAAACACCACATTGCTTACAGTGACTTTTTTATGACTAATTGTTCCCATGTTTCCACTGATGACTGTAGCTGTAAATATGAAAGCCAGAATGAACCTGCACTGCACAGCAATCAATACTGTGCTCTAATGCTCATGAAATAATGTTATGTAATTAGAACAAATCAATAGTAATTTAGCGCTCTTTAAAATATTTGTTATTCTGCATAAATAGTATTTTAGGTTTCTGAAATGATCCTCTGTCTATATATATATATATATATATATATATATACATATACAGTGGGTATGGAAAGTATTCAGACCCCCTTAAATTTTTCACTCTTTGTTATATTGCAGCCATTTGCTAAAATCATTTAAGTTCATTTTTTTTCCTCATTAATGTACACACAGCACCCCATATTGACAGAAAAACACAGAATTGTTGAAATTTTTGCAGATTTATTAAAAAAGAAAAACTGAAATGTCACATGGTCCTAAGTATTTAGAGCCTTTGCTGTGACACTCATATATTTAACTCAGGTGCTGTCCATTTCTTCTGATCATCCTTGAGATGGTTCTACACCTTCATTTGAGTCCAGCTGTGTTTGATTATACTGATTGGACTTGATTAGGAAAGCCACACACCTGTCTATATAAGACCTTACAGCTCACAGTGCATGTCAGAGCAAATGAGAATCATGAGGTCAAAGGAACTGCCTGAAGGGCTCAGAGACAGAATTGTGGCAAGGCACAGATCTGGCCAAGGTTACAAAAACATTTCTGCTGCACTTAAGGTTCCTAAGAGCACAGTGGCCTCCATAATCCTTAAATGGAAGACGTTTGGGACGACCAGAACCCTTCCTAGAGCTGGTTGTCCGGCCAAACTGAGCTATCAGGGGAGAAGAGCCTTGGTGAGAGAGGTAAAGAAGAACCCAAAGATCACTGTGGCTGAGCTCCAGAGATGCAGTTGGGAGATGGGAGAAAGTTGTAGAAAGTCAACCATCACTGCAGCCCTCCATCCGTCGGGGCTTTATGGCAGAGTGGCCCGACGGAAGCCTCTCCTTAGTGCAAGACGCATGAAAGCCCGCATTGAGTTTGCTAAAAAAAACACCTGAAGGACTCCAAGATGGTGAGAAATAAGATTCTCTGGTCTGATGAGACCAAGATAGATCTTTTTGGCCTTAATTCTAAGTGGTATGTGTGGAGAAACCCAGGCACTGCTCATCACCTGTCCAATACAGTCCCAACAGTGAAGCATGGTGGTGGCAGCATCATGCTGTGGGGGTGTTTTTCAGCTGCAGGGACAGGACGACTGGTTGCAATTGAGGGAAAGATGAATGCGGCCAAGTACAGGGATATCCTGGACGAAAACCTTCTCCAGAGTGCTCAGGACCTCAGACTGGGCCGACAAGACAATGACCCTAAGCAACACAGCTAAAATAATGAAGGAGTCTTCACAACAACTCTGTGACTGTTCTTGAATGGCCCAGCCAGAGCCCTGACTTAAACCCAATTGAGCATCTCTGGAGACCTGAAAATGGCTGTCCACCAACGTTTACCATCCAACCTGACAGAACTGGAGAGGATCTGCAAGGAGGAATGGCAGAGGATCCCCAAATCCAAGTGTGAAAAACTTGCATCTTTCCCAAAAAGACTCATGGCTGTATTAGATCAAAAGGGTGCTTTTACTAAATACTGAGCAAAGAGTCTGAATACTTAGGACCATGTGATATTTCAGTTTTTCTTTTTAAATAAATCTGCAAAAATGTCAACAATTCTGTGTTTTTCTGTCAATATGCGGTGCTGTGTGTACATTAATGAGGAAAAAAAATGAACTTAAATGATTTTAGCAAATGGCTGCAATAACAAAGAGTGAAAAATTTAAGGGGGTCTGAATACTTTCCGTACCCTCTGTATATAGACACACACACAAAGTCATGTGGAAAAACTTGGACCCCTTATTGAATTCCATGGTTTTCTGTATCAGGACATCATAAAATATTATCTGGTCCATGGCAGGTCTTAAAATTTGGAAAATATAACCTCAGATGAACAACATCACATGACATATCACACCGTGTTATTATTTAATTAACAAAAATTAAGTCAAAATTGAAGAGCCATGTGTGACAAAGTTAGCATACCCTATGATTTAATTGTCTGTAGATCCCACTTTTAGCAGCAATAACTTGAAGCAATCATTCTCTGTATGACTTTATCTGTCTCTCACATTGTTCTGGAGGAATTTTGGCCTACTCTTCCTTACAGCTTTGCTGTAGTTTATTGAGGTTCGTGGGCATGTGTTTATGCACAGCTTTTGCCACAGCATTACAGTCAGGATGAGGTCTGGGCTTTGACTGGGCTATTGCAACATATTGATTCTTTTCTGTTCAGCCGTTATGTTGCAGATGTTGCTGGTGTGCTTGGGATCATTGTCCTGTTGCATGATCCAGCTTTAGCTCTCAGACTGATGTCCTTACATTTGACTCTAGAATACTTTGGTATGAGGTGTTTGTGCTGATATGCTCTTTAGGTTTTCACCAGACTTGAACATCTTCACTTTGGTCTCGTCTGTTCAAAGGACATTGTTCTAGAAGTGTTTGGTTTGTTTAGATGCAACTTTGCAAACCTAAACTGCCATGTTTTTTTATATTTAGGTTTTCTTCTTGCAGCCCTTTCAAACATTCCATACTTGTCCCATACGTTTCTAATTATATTGTCATGAACTTTATAATTGAACATGGTAACTGAGGTATGTAGAGTCTGTGGTTAAGTTCTTAGGTTGTCTGTCATTTCTCTGAGCATTACATGGTCTGATATTGGGGTGAATTTGCTGGGACATCCACTCCTGGGAGGATCGGTGTCTGTTTTGAATGTCTTCCACTTGTGAATAAACTTCCTCACTGTGGAATGATGGACTTTAAATTGTTTGGAAATAGCTGTATTACTCATCACAGATTGATGGCAGCAGCAAATACTCTAAGATCATTGCTGATATCTTTTCTCTTTTGCATTGTTTTAACACATACTTGTAGGCTTCAGAGCAGCAAACTGCCAAAACTTCTGTTTTTATAGAGGTGCTCAAACTTACTGATGATCAGTTGATCAGAGGCATTTGTGCCTGAATGCTATTTACCCTCTTAATTCCTATGTTAACAGTAAGGGTGTCCTAACTTTGTCACACATCTGTAAATAATGACACAGTGCAATATGTCATGTGTTGCTGTTCATCTGGTTTTATTTTCCAAATTGTAAGACCTGGCAAGGACCAGATAAATATATTTTATTTGTCCCAATAAGGAAAACCATGGAATTTAATAGGGTGTCCTAACTTTTTCAGATGACTGTATATGACAAATAAAAAGCTTAAGCAGTTTGTATTTTAAAGACACTTTTATTATCCTAAACATTTTAAACAAATTAACATCAGCAGTGAGACTCAAAGACTTTTTAGGATTAAAAATAGTGTTATAAAATCATTATCATTATTTACTGTAAAAGGTCCTAAACTGTTTCAATTTAGCAGCTGTAATAGATGATGTTTAGGAGAGGGTTAATTAGGAGAATTATTGTGGTGTGGACATCAGTGATCACTGGTGAAAGAGACATACGCAGTTGCTCCACTGTGTCTATATCTATTTCTATTTTATTACTATTATTTCACAATGGTTTGTTTTTATCCTATTTGCAGTGATGGATGGACCCAAACCTTGAATGACGCGTGAGTAACGGCAACATTAACGTTCTGTGTCCGTGTAACAGATTACTGTCACACAACATCGCTGTTTGCTTAACCTCTTCACTAGCGCTCGGGCAGGAGGCAAAGGTCACAAACACAGTCCTTTCGTTACCCTGATTACTTCACGATTCATCAGGCACACCAGGGGCGGGCTGAGACTGAACACTGACCCACTGACACTGACACACAGGCACTGACTGCAGCTACTGACAGCCCTTAAAACACACTTGAGCAAAAGGTATTCTGTGTGTGCATTTCCAATCACAGTTCAGACTAAAACATTTCCACAGCTTTCATTCTCTGAGCTGACTGTCCTCCAAAACTCCAAAAGTGTTCAGACCAGATGAGCCACAGTAATGGAGATGTATGACCACTCTGAAGGAGTTTCAGTTCTCTGACTCTAATCACGTCTCATCTGGAGGTAAGTGAGAGACTCGGCAATCAGCTTCCTGTAATCTGTGCACTGGAAAAAATTATTTTCTTACATAGATTTTTTGTCTTGTTTCCAGCCAAAATATCTAAAAATTCTTAAATCAAACATGAATTTTTAGACAAGTAAAAATGTTTTCAGAAAAAGCAAGTCAAAATTAAATGAGTTTTTGCTTAGAACAAGCAAAATAATCTTCCAATGGGGTAAGCAAATCTTAGCAATAATCTTATTTCAAGCCAAAAACAAGATTATTTTGCTTACCCCATTGGCAGATTGTTTCAAGCAAAAACTCACTTAATTTTGGCTTCTTTTTTTCTGAAAACAAGACAATAATTTTTGCTAGTCTAGAAAATCATTCTTAATTTAAGAATTTTTAGATATTTTGGCTGGAAACAAGACAAAAAATCTAAGTAAGAAAAGCATTTTTTGCAGTGTGAGCACTATTTCTGAGCTCAGAATGCTGTTCTTTTCCATGAAACACATCAAGTGCACTGCAAAAAAAACTGGGTTTCATTGTCACTTTTACTACAGTTTATTTTTTCTCCAGTTAGTAACTGTCAGATAACACAAATCACTCAAACCACGGCCTGTTTTCATTGTGTGTGGAGGTGCTGTAGTATTAAAGCACAGACCAGCAGAATCAGTTTCTGCCATTAGAATATTAATCATTTTACTATGCTCATTCTGTTCTGATGCTGAGTGTTCTGCATTGTTGCTATTGTATAAACATGTATGCTGTGTGTTAATGGAGTTGAATTGTATCAGTGTGTGAGCTCTTATCAGTGGATATCACTATTTTTGAAGAAGGTTTTTACCCTTGTGCACTTATAGGATGTGACAAAGTGAACTGAACTGAATTTAATATATTACATGATTATTATATAATTAAATCTCTGACAGATTTATCATTTACAGTACTATTAATCGTATTGTTTTAAAATACTATATTTTATTACGATATGTTACATTTTATTACTATTCAGAAACTAGTTCATGAAAAAGCAAATGCTTTTATTATTTCATCAACACATTCAGCATGTTTTCATCATCATAATCATCATAAAGCAAGTTAACCTTTCCTAGTAAAGAGAGTTTGTTTTATGGATTAAATGTATATCTGTATATAAATACAGGAATAGAACATGGAATCATTTATTGATTATATTTCTAAAGTGGCATATCAGTTCTAACAAATGATCATATAAAACAATGTTTAAGGAGACATTTTAAAAGATTTTTTGTCAGCACATTTCACATGACTAAAAATTTACACACCGAAAAAAAAAAATGCTTTTCTTACTTTTAAGATTTTTTTGTCTTGTTTCCAGCAAAAATAAATAAAAATTCTTAAATCAAGAAGGATTTTCTAGACAAGTAAAAATTATTGTCTTGTTTTCAGACAAAACAAGTCAAAATCAAGTGAGTTTTTGCTTAAAACAAGCAAAATAATCTGCCAATGAGGTAAGCAAAATAATCTTATTTCAAGCAGAAAACTAGATTATTTTGCTTACCCCATTGTTAGATTATTTTGCTTGTTTCAAGCAGAAACTCAATTTTAACATCATTTTTCTGAAAATAAGACAATAACTTTTACTCGTCTAGAAAACCCTTCTTGATTTAATTTTTAGATATTTTGACTGGAAACAAGACAAAAAATCTAAGTAGTCAAGTCAAGTCAAGTCAAGTTAGCTTTATTTATATAGTGCTTTTCACAATACAAATTGTGTCAAAGCAACTTTACAGTATCAAATGGGAAAGTAATATATCAATAATTCAAAAAGAAACTTTAAACAATTCAAGTACGAAAAGCATTCTTTGCAGTGCATCAAAGTATGTTTTTGGGAAAAATCTGCCCTAACTGTATGAAATGCTCATTTTAATCTTTTATTAGTTTTATTAAAATCATACACATTGAATTCAACTAAATACACTCTAGCCTAAAATTTCTCAAAATTCAAGACTTGATTTTTAGTGTGAATATTAGTGCTGCTGTAAATAAACAGACGTGATCTGAGCACACAAAGCAGCGAGCGGATGAGCTCATGAACCCAGAGCCAGGAGAAGATAAGTGTAATTAGAAGTGACTTCCAGTGCCAGTGATCCATGCAGGTTATTAGTGTTGTCACGAAATGTTGCAGTTGCTGCTGCGCATGCGCTCTGTTCCTGCATCCCCCTTCAACTCCTGTCTGAAGGTCATCTACAGCCTCTCCCAACACGCAGAGGAGGTTCCCTACTGAATGACCTGAAGAGGGCACAGAGAATACATAAAACCAATGCAATCTGATCAATGTGGCACATTCAGATGTGTTAGGATGGAGAAGCACAGATCAGATCCTGAGGATGATGACACTGACAGAGTGGGGCTCCACAGTCTGTTCTGTGCTAGTTGTGTTTGCTCCAAAATAATTCACTAAAATACTTTCAAAACAGGTTTAGCATGATGAACTCATGAATAGATTACAGATAGAGACACAGCATAAAGATCTGGGGAAGTGTTTTATGCAAGTCATTTCATATCTCAGTATATTAAAGTTGACAGATTTGATGCTTGTTCTTTCATTGGTGGAGTTTCTTAATAATGCAAATCACACACCATTGCAAAGTAGTTTAAAGCTTTTGCTGCTTGTTCTGCCCAATGGACATTCATTGAGGTTTCCAAAACCTGGAATAAATGCAGTTTATGCAAAACTGAATGGTTGCAGGTGCTGGCAGGTCAAAATGTGCTGAACTAAAGCCAAAATATTCATTAGTATCTCCAGGAGTTTGAGATACTAATAAAAAAAGGCTATTTTCGAACATTTTGAGTTAAAAAGTTTTAAAACATTGTTGAATGTGATAGCTTAAAACTTAGAATATTGCTAGTGGAGCTAGTAAAAAAAGACTTGAGAGATGAAAGAGCTCAAGTACAGAGAGACTAATGGAAGAGGCTCAGATGTTATTAAAGGCTATATAGATCATAAGGTGACTAATGTCTGCTCCCTGAACGGAAGTTGAGGTTAGACAGCAGCTAGCTGTGACTGTCCTGTTACAGACTCACTGACGCAGATCTCAACCTGCCACTGGAGGAACAGGACTCTCATATTTAATATAAATTTAATGTATGTGTATATTTAATACAGATTTAATATAGGCCTGCAATAGCTCTTACAGAAATGAACCTGTGTGAACCTGAAAATGTTTTTCCTGGGAAACTTGATTATTATTTTTATTACCATGTTTTTTCTAGTAGAGTAGGCTATTAAATATTGTGGCAAATAAAAAAGTAGTAGGCCTAGTACTGTAGTAATACGATGGGTACATTTACTGTACATTGGCTAGTGTCCAAAAAAAAAAAAGGAGGAAACACTGATATTAGTAGGCTACGAATACGTCAAATACAAGAAACTCCATTTTTCTCTGTCTTTTTGCACTTCACAGTAATGTTGCCTTCATGTTTTTGTATAGTCTACGGGCATGAAGAATAATGAATCTGATTGGCCGAATTGTTTAATAGAACTGTTTTATATGGACCCGCAATGTGGCCTTGCAGTGTTAACGGTCATTATAATAGAAAAATTATAAATGAAAGATTATTATTATCATTATTGTTATTATTATTATTAGTCATGTTGCAGCGGTATTTCAGAGTTATATCGAATGGAAATGCAGCCCGTGACGTCTAAATTCAAGCTGCGCACTGGATTATTTTTTAAGTGAATTTTTTTAATTAAATTACCAGCGATCTCTCTATATTATCATATTGAATTATTATATCAGTCTGATATTGTCATAATATTGTTTGTTTAATTTGTTGTGTTACTGCACTTCTATTCTCAGCTGACCGGAGTTGCCGCTTCATTCAGATCTGAAGAGTCTGAAGTCAATGAAACGAACAATTGTTTGTCTCAACTGGATGATTCGATATTATGATTATATATCATTTAAATTAGCCGTAAAGCTTATTTTTATGCCTTTTATACAACGTTTTTAATCCAATTATTATTTGATTTGATTTAATTAATATTCGAATCATTTATTTTCTTTGAATCGCTATTTTACAAAATATTAGGCTATTTTATTTATTTGTTTGTTTTGTTTTTTCAGTCACTGCAGTTACCGCGCACTTCCAACTAGGTACAAAAAAAAACAATTATAAAATTATTATTATTATAAAATATAATAGTTTGTTTATATTATTCTATCCCCTACTTTAATTCACTAAATATCTTTAGGGCGCAGAACCTTTTTTTGTTCCCAGATCTCGTACAGCATAGCTCTTACAAAAACATTTTACACCAGTTTTGGCTTCTTTTTTTTTTTTTTTTTTTTTAATATATGTTTATATTTTTCGAAAATGTTCATTTTTATATATTTGTTCCAGAAGACCATTTTTTTCTCACAGAACACGAAATCACCCGTCTATGTGAGCCATGAGCTCTGTAAACATTAAAATAAATAAGTAAATACATTACAAACAAATAAATAAATAAATAAATAAAGCTTTATTTCGGATCAAACCTGTATGAATTTTAAACAACGCGCACTAATAGCTTATCATCCAAAAGAATAACGACTAATAGACTATATGATTTAATATCAGCTATTAGTTACTGTTAGTTCAATAGCGTCGTATAAAAGTATGGTCTATAAAACGAGAACAATTAGAACTTTCCTATGCAATGAATTTCCTAAATGAAGTCTACATATTAAAACATTTATTTTCGTTCAGCTGTTTTAGAGACCCGACACTGAAGGATTTTTAAAATTATTTCTTGCCAATTAACTGTTTAAATTTAGAAATTATATTTGAGGTGTTTATTTATTAAGCAATAAACAAATATTACGGCTAAATAACGTGTTTCAAATGTTTTATTGTTGAATCACCACACATAAGCCCAAAATTCATAGTAAAAAGGAAATCTTCAAATTAGCCTATTGCTTTGATGAATGCAATGCAATTTTAGCTGTTTAATTAAACTTGCTCATTTATACATTTCAATTTGAAAATAGAGACACTGTAAAGAGTTCTGTTAAAATTGTATTTTGACAAAAACAAACATTTATTGATGTTTATTTGTACAAATTTTTCATTTCTGTAAATACAAAAGCGCTTTTTGTTCTTTCAGTGCTAAACAAAAAGAATCTCGTTTTTAAAAGTGCATAACTTTAAATCAGTAATTGCGTGTAGTAATAATGTCTGCTCAAACTGGTTTCCATCTCCACAAAATGTAAGCAGCGCGAGTATTAGTCTTTGTTAGTGTTTATATTTGCGGCCTGTTTTAAGGTGAGCCTCAGACCAACAGTGTGCCGAACCGAATACAAGAAAGTGCTTTTATTTGCGCACATTGCTAATACATTGTAGATTCTTGCATCATGTGCTTATTTATTATTTGTTCGTTTACGAATTGCGTCCTATATTTTAATTAGACGTCAATTCGTTTGTTTTTGTAGTTTAGCCTATTTGAAAAATATTTGACTGCAGCTAACGTTGGCAGGCCACATTTGAGACCTATAGCCTATGTAAAATGTAGTAGCCTACTTTTAACAATTGTAAGTCCAGTCTCACATGTGGTCCGAGATTCTCCTTAATGTAGCTAAGTGTTTTATTTATTTGAGAGAAAAAAAAACAAAAGGAAAGACAAAGCGTGCGTGTAAACTCTGGGTGTTTTTGTATGCTAACATCACTCTTGAACCGTTTGCAGTAACAGTGATCTAGCCACACAGTATCTTTGACATGCATGCCTCTGTGAGCTCCACACTATCATACAAACCATATTTCATCACTATTTGTGTGGGTACGAGTGGGACCTGAGAAAATGCAAATAAATTAAAGCTATGATGAGCATCCCTGATTCTTTGTCTTTCTATCACTTATACCCTCATAGAATCCCAATTAAGTTAAGACCATCAACTTGAATCATGGATGGATGCATGACATCAAATACATTTAGGAAATAAAATATAAATTAACCCGAACAGCATATAAATAGTCTGGAGTTAAATCGCATTATGTAACCAAAAGGTAAGACAAACGCTTGCGCTTTCGAAGCACATAAAAAATGAAAATCAAGTCAATTATGGTCAGGAACCATTTAGTCCATGATTATGTGATTTCATCGAAACGAAAAAACGTTCCTCGTCAGTTTAAAATGAATCCGGAGAGACTCTGTCGTGGTGAGACAAAACTCCATGTAAGCCACTGGAAGCAGCAGGTGAGAACGACGACAAAGTCGTCCTCAGGGTGTCGGTGAGTAAAGTCTGCTGAGAGCTGAATGCGTTTTGCTGCAGGGCCGGCGGGTGCAAGTAGCCTGACGGGACGGATAACAACCCAACGGGAGACGAACTCATCCCGTAAGTGTTCGTCAAAGTGAGAGGACCGCTAGAACTCCCCAGAACGGGCCGCGTCACATCCCGGCCGCCCAAATGCTCGACTCCAGGGACGAAAGAACCGTAACTATGACCTTGATTCAGAAATCCGTGCGACGTTCCGTTGTAATGCGGATGGTGTAAAGATAGCAAAGGCGATATTTGCCAGTACAGCGGGTTATTTGCCGTCTCGTTTATTCCTAGCCCCAATGGGGAAAATCGAAGTCCTCGTTTGATAGCCAGCTTTCCTCTAGAAGTCGCCGAGCGTCTCCGGAGTTTGCCTGTCGTCCCGCCGATAAAAACATCATCGCTCGAAGGGTCTAACATCCAGTAGTTGCCTTTCCCCGGGTCGTCATAATGCCTCGGCACTTTAACAAAACATTTATTGAGACTCAGATTGTGACGGATGGAATTCTGCCACCCCTGCTTGTGCTCCCGGTAAAACGGAAAGTTCTTCATGATAAATTCGTAGATTCCGTTAAGCGTTAGTCTCTTCTCGGGGCTTTGTCTAATTGCCATCATAATCAGCGCGTTGTAGCTGAACGGCGGCTTGTCGAGCTTCGCATTTTTGCTGGGTTCTTCTGCAGCATCTTTGACTTTCTCCGAGTCCAGCGACGCCTCGGACTCCATCTCGGCGGGCTCCACAGATCGTTTCGGATCGGTACCCGACAGCAGCTGCTTGTTCTCTGGACGCGCCGTGTCTTGTTTGTCACTTTTGGATGGGAGCAGCAGACTCTTGATACTGAAGGAACTCAGTTTTTGCAGCGCCGTTGATTCTTTTTGATCCATGTCGGTTTGTCAAACCACAGTGAGAGTTTGTTTGAAAAAATAAAGGTCAGGCGCTGTCAGGACATCATATGTAAGGAAAAGCTCTTGGAGAGGAGAAGAGCCAGAACTGGAAAAAGAAATTCACTAATTAAGGAGGTTCCTTGATATGTTTTCATCACTGAAAGAGGGAGGAGCCTCGACCGGATTGTTTTAAGAGCCAGTTGATCCTGATCTGATGCACGTTTCAAGACGGAACGGAAGTAATTGCCGACCACAGTTTTATCATTTCGTGACAAATATATGCAACCAACCACAACACCACTGCACTTACACACACACACACACACACACACACACAGAGTGAAGTATGGTTTATCCTGGGCCAACTGCTCACAAATGTTTCCAATAATACTCTTACCTTACACAGACTGAGTTAGCCCTATTTATTGTGTATGTGGATTTAAGACATTCATTTTCCATGATATTTGGTTGAAATTGTTCTCACATCAATTACAAGATTGTATCATGCATGCAGAGCTGGTTAGTAACTGATTACATGTAATCAGATTCCAAAAAATTAAGTACTTGTGTATTAAGTTACATTCTAAAATACTGGTAATCAGACTACAGTTACTTTTTTATGGATTACTTGTTTACATATTATTAACACAATAGCAATAAATGATTCACAATTTATTGATTCACCCTAATTCCTCTTTTTCATCCTTTGCAAAAATAGCCTACTACTTATATACACTCAGAAAGTCTTCAAGTGAGGAGGCTTTTGTCTTTCAAATGCATTAAAATGCACAAATTCACAAACTTTTTTGTCATCTGATTTTCTTTCACCTAATATATTTATATTTTTATATTTTTATTTTAAGTACCCTGAGATTCAAACAAATATATAATAATAATAATAATAATTAAGTAACACATTTGCATGTTTATTGGTTCTCTGATGTTATTTTTTGCAGATAATCCAATAAAAAATTAGTATTTTTTTTTATTGATTTTAAAATGATTTATTTTAATTTAATGTTTTTATGATTTAATTAATTCTTAGTTATCCATTAAACTCATAAATCCTCTGCAGTTCTTTCACAAACACTAGTTTAGGAAATCTTGACATAATATAATGTTTAATACACTTATCTTTTTTTTTTAAATCAATGTGATAAACAACTTTCAAAATTAATCTAAAAGTAATCTAAAAGTAGTCTGATTATATTTCCTAAAATGTGTAATGTAACTATCATTTTTGTCATGTAATTTGGAATCAGTAATGGATTACAATTTCGAAGTAATCTACCCTGCTCTGTGTGTTGATCATCATGAAGTTATCCATGATAAAATGTTTTTGCAAGTATTTTAAGATCCTGTTCTTGATAAGAAAGTCTTGTTCGTGGTATCCACATTTATAGGTTAATCCATCTTTGTGTGGTTTAATTTATTTAGTGTGAAAATTGAGTTTCAGGGAATTTCATTTATACTCCTATATACGAATCATGAACTGGCTTTCTCCACCTCCCTGTATCAATTTGTTAAAATGTTCTAACACTAAAAATATTGCACATACAATAATGCATGTTTAATCAGATTTAATTCATTAATTTAGGGTTCGCCAAGAAGTGTCCCACATTTGCTGACTTCACCCTGCTGCCATTGAATATTGCTGTATCTGGTGAAAAAATAGTTGGTTTATTTTCTTATTAATTGATTGCAGGCTAATTGTTTCTTTTAACATGCTTCAGCTATGAAGAATCGAATCCCATCCTTCATTAACTTAAAAGATACAAATAATTTATGAGAAATAAAATGTTATAAAACCATGAATTATTAAAGAAACCTACAATAAAGGGAAAATTCAAGATGTTAAATCAAGATTTCAAGATATAAACTCAAAATTGTATGGAGTCAGAAAACTGTTATAAAGTATTAATTAATTTTTTAATTGCAAGGCAAAAACTTTCATATGCTATACAAAACCAGAAAAAAAAAAATGCCATTGTCCTTTATGTACCCTAAATAATTTTTGCATGTGCCCCTGCTATTTTTTAGGTTTTAATGTGTTTATATTTCTGTACATTTCTGCCTAAAATGACCCAAACATAACAGGATGTTTATTATTATATTATTATTATCAATTCCTACATAAAAGTTTTGGTGAACTATCTTAGCCAAGGTGTATTCACGTGCACATTTCTGATATTTTGAATTCATTTTCAATAGTGAGGATGTTTATTCCAGATATCTATATAGATTTTTATTTTCATAGTTTGGACATTTATAAACCATTTCATGTCAGATTTCATTGCAGATTTGAAATATGGAAAATGTGAGTGCGTGCAAGCAGTTTTCAAGATGTCATTATTTCCCCATTTAAATAGACAGCAGTTGGTCTTGGATGCCTGAAATACATGGCCACTTAGTGACTTTCCTTGAAAGGGAATCTGACCAATCGTAGTAGAGAGAGGTCAGAGGTCCAGATGCTCAGACCAATCATATAACTCACTGTGAGAAATGAGGAAAGGATAATCAACTAGAACTACTGTATAATGAACACAATCATTTTTTCCAGGGGTGCCCGAACTCAGAGTTGAGCTCCCACCCCAATTAATCACACCTGAACCAGCTAATCAAGCTCTTACTAGGCATAATAGAAACTTCCAGGCAGGTGTTTTGGAGGACTCTGCAGGACAGCGGCCCTCTAGGACCAAGTCTGGCCAGTCATTATTACGCCACTATATTACTTACTAGTACTTGATTATTAATTTCATTCTTTGTGCTTCTGTGCCACAGGACATCTCAGTCTAAATCCACATAATATGCTCAAGGCTGCACGCTATGAAAAATTTAGCAGAAGAAGGCTGCAGCTCCCTCTAGTGGACGAATAAGCCTACTGTAAGTAGGTAAGTAAGTACAGTCGTGGCCAAAAGTTTTGAGAATGACACAAATATTAGTTTTCACAAAGTTTGCTGCTAAACTGCTTTTAGATCTTTGTTTCAGTTGTTTCTGTGATGTACTGAAATATAATTACAAGCACTTCATATGTTTCAAAGGCTTTTATCGACAATTACATGACATTTATGCAAAGAGTCAGTATTTGCAGTGTTGGCCCTTCTTTTTCAGGACCTCTGCAATTCGACTGGGCATGCTCTCAATCAACTTCTGGGCCAAATCCTGACTGATAGCAACCCATTCTTTCATAATCACTTTTTGGAGTTTGTCAGAATTAGTGGGTTTTTGTTTGTCCACCCGCCTCTTGAGGATTGACCACAAGTTCTCAATGGGATTAAGATCTGGGGAGTTTCCAGGCCATGAACCCAAAATTTCAACGTTTGGTCCCTGAGCCACTTAGTTATCACTTTTGCCTTATGGCACGGTGCTCCATCGTGCTGGAAAATGCATTGTTCTTCACCAAACTGTTGTTGGATTGTTGGAAGAAGTTGCTGTTGGAGGGTGTTTTGGTACCATTCTTTATTCATGGCTGTGTTTTTGGGCAAAATTGTGAGTGAGCCCACTCCCTTGGATGAGAAGCAACCCCACACATGAATGGTCTCAGGATGCTTTACTGTTGGCATGACACAGGACTGATGGTAGCGCTCACCTTTTCTTCTCCGGACAAGCCTTTTTCCAGATGCCCCAAACAATCGGAAAGAGGCTTCATCGGAGAATATGACTTTGCCCCAGTCCTCAGCAGTCCATTCGCCATACTTTTTGCAGAAGATCAATCTGTCCCTGATGTTTTTTTTGGAGAGAAGTGGCTTCTTTGCTGCCCTTCTTGACACCAGGCCATCTTCCAAAAGTCTTGGCCTCACTGTGCGTGCAGATGCGCTCACACCTGCCTGCTGCCATTCCTGAGCAAGCTCTGCACTGGTGGCACTCCAATCCCACAGCTGAATCCTCTTTAGGAGACGATCCTGGCGCTTGCTGGACTTTCTCGGACACCCTGAAGCCTTCTTAACAAGAATTGAACCTCTTTCCTTGAAGTTCTTGATGATCCTATAAATTGTTGATTTAGGTGCAATCTTAGTAGCCACAATATCCTTGCCTGTGAAGCCATTTTTATGCAATGCAATGATGGTTGCACGCGTTTCTTTGCAGGTCACCATGGTTAACAATGGAAGAACAATGATTTCAAGCATCACCCTCCTTTTAACATGTCAAGTCTGCCATTCTAACCCAATCAGCCTGACATAATGATCTCCAGCCTTGTGCTCGTCAACATTCTCACCTGAGTTAACAAGATGATTACTGAAATGATCTCAGCAGGTCCTTTAATGACAGCAATGAAATGCAGTGGAAAGTTTTTTTCGGGATTAAGTTAATTTTCATGGCAAAGAAGGACTATGCAATTCATCTGATCACTCTTCATAACATTCTGGAGTATATGCAAATTGCTATTATAAAAACTTAAGCAGCAACTTTTCCAATTTCCAATATTTATGTAATTCTCAAAACTTTTGGCCACGACTGTACAATCAGTAAATGTGTTATTTTAAAACGTTTTAGACAACCCCTTCTCAGGTGGCAGGTGTTAACTCTCACACCAGGTACTTTTATTGACGAGAGATATACAGGTCCTTCTCAAAAAATTAGCATATTGTGATAAAGTTCATTATTTTCTGTAATGTACTGATAAACATTAGACTTTCATTTATTTTTGATTCATTACACACAACTCGAAGTAGTTCAAGCCTTTTATTGTTTTAATATTGATGATTTTGGCATACAGCTCATGAAAACCCAAAATTCCTATCTCAAAAAATTAGCATATTTCATCCGACCAATAAAAGAAAAGTGTTTTTAATACAAAAAAAGTCAACCTTCAAATAATTATGTTCAGTTATGCACTCAATACTTGGTCGGGAATCCTTTTGCAGAAATGACTGCTTCAATGCGGCGTGGCATGGAGGCAATCAGCCTGTGGAACTGCTGAGGTGTTATGGAGACCCAGGATGCTTCGATAGCGGCCTTAAGCTCATCCAGAGTGTTGGGTCTTGCGTCTCTCAACTTTCTCTTCACAATATCCCACAGATTCTCTATGGGGTTCAGGTCAGGAGAGTTGGCAGGCCAATTGAGCACAGTAATACCATGGTCAGTAAACCATTTACCAGTGGTTTTGGCACTGTGAGCAGGTGCCAGGTCGTGCTGAAAAATGAAATCTTCATCTCCATAAAGCTTTTCAGCAGATGGAAGCATGAAGTGCTCCAAAATCTCCTGATAGCTAGCTGCATTGACCCTGCCCTTGATAAAACACAGTGGACCAACACCAGCAGCTGACATGGCACCCCAGACCATCACTGACTGTGGGTACTTGACACTGGACTTCAGGCATTTTGGCATTTCCCTCTCCCCAGTCTTCCTCCAGACTCTGGCACCTTGATTTCCGAATGACATGCAAAATTTGCTTTAATCCGAAAAAAGTACTTTGGACCACTGAGCAACAGTCCAGTGCTGCTTCTCTGTAGCCCAGGTCAGGCGCTTCTGCCGCTGTTTCTGGTTCAAAAGTGGCTTGACCTGGGGAATGCGGCACCTGTAGCCCATTTCCTGCACACGCCTGTACACGGTGGCTCTGGATGTTTCTACTCCAGACTCAGTCCACTGCTTCCGCAGGTCCCCCTCTCGTTGTGCAGCGTTTTCTGCCACACTTTTTCCTTCCCACAGACTTCCCACTGAGGTGCCTTGATACAGCACTCTGGGAACAGCCTATTCGTTCAGAAATTTCTTTCTGTGTCTTACCCTCTTGCTTGAGGGTGTCAATGATGGCCTTCTGGACAGCAGTCAGGTCGGCAGTCTTACCCATGATTGCGGTTTTGAGTAATGAACCAGGCTGGGAGTTTTTAAAAGCCTCAGGAATCTTTTGCAGGTATTTAGAGTTAATTAGTTGATTCAGATGATTAGGTTAATAGCTCGTTTAGAGAACCTTTTCATGATATGCTAATTTTTTGAGATAGGAATTTTGGGTTTTCATGAGCTGTATGCCAAAATCATCAATATTAAAACAAAAAAAAGGCTTGAACTACTTCAGTTGTGTGTAATGAATCTAAAATATATGAAAGTCTAATGTTTATCAGTACATTACAGAAAATAATGAACTTTATCACAATATGCTAATTTTTTGAGAAGGACCTGTATAGTCTATAGAAAAGCTGCAAGCGCAAAAATTAGCTGCTTCATTAACAAACAAACAAATAAATAAATATGTAGGTATTTATTCATTTGTTTGTTTGTCTTATAAAGTATCTCTTTTGTTGTGAGAAATTGCTGCAAATAATTCGACGTGTCAAACTAAAACAATTTCATACCTTGTTGTAAACCCACATTCTTCATGATACTCCACCTTGCCCCTAGGCTGGTCTATAACAACTGTTGAAGGTTGAAGGTCTTAAGTAGTACAGGTATATTTGTAGCAATAGCCAACAATACATTTGTATGGGTCAAAATGATCAATTTTTCTTTTATACCAAAATCATTAGGATATTTAAAATATTTTGTACATTTTCTATGGTAAATATATCAAACCTTAATTTTTTAACTTAATTTGGACAACTTTAAAGGAGATTTTCTTAATATTTAGATTTTTTTGCACCCATTTAAGATTTTAAAATAGCTGTATTTCCAAATATTGTCCTAACAAAACATACATCAACGGAAAATGTATTCAGCTTTCAGGTGAAATCTCAGTTTAAAAAAATGGACCCTTATTACTGGTTTTGTGGTCCAGGATCACATATTTGGTTTACTTTCAACCAAATACGGAAGACTTTTTATGTTTAGACCATTCATTTACACGACAACAGCATTTGTGAACTGAATTTGTTAAAACAGTGTTGTGTATTGTGTATGTGACATTGCCAGCTACTAGCCTACATCTATACATCCACTGATGAAATGCACACAAACAAATGTCCTGGGGCACACAATTTATTCCAGAATAAATTAAGTGTAATATAAAGTCCAATGCAGAAACATGACAGTCAAGTATCATTAGATTGCTGATTTGATTAATTTTTTTTGTAAATTATGATCTTTATCTGTATGATGATATTATGATCTTTACACTGGAGTTTTTCTCATCCCTTCAAAAGCTTGACCCTCCACAGCGATGTGTCATTCAGAGGCAATTGTATCGTTTGAAATGCAGTGCTGATCTCACATAAATCATTCACGTTCACGTTAATGTGCTGCTACTGACATCTAGTGGTTAGACTAGCAAAGTGCCCTATCATGTCATACTGGTGTGTTTAAAAGTAAAGGTATGAATGAATGGGGTAAGAAGCCCCTTTTAATGAGCTTTGATGGTAATTCTTCTGACTCTGTACCCTTAGAGATGGACAATAAAACTGCTAATGGATTTAAAAATGAATTAAACAACACATAATTGTGTACATTGATGTAACATTAGTAAGGACGGTGTGGACTGGAGGAATAGGAGAAAGTTTGAGAGCTTGTGTGTGATCTCTGTCTCTCAGCCCAGCGCTATCCTGATTGATTTGAGAGCACTGCCTGATTTGGGCAAGGAAAAAGACAAAAAGCATTAAAACAAGCATCTATTTTAAATTAATGGTGCTGTCCTGTATTATGTAAACTTATCATCAACTGATCCCATATTATATTCTCTATGTGTGATTTACAATCTATAAATAACACAGTCTGGCCAATCAAAACTCAATATACCAACGCAAGCTTTCGTCAGGAAATCATGTAATTACTGTCCCATGTATAGTGAGACAGGGTCTTTACCAGTGCCCTGATTCATGTACATCATATACTGATTCACAAACGGGAGCTGTTTGAAGCACACCCTGAAGAGTGGAGGTGATTTTCAGTGTCATTACAATTTGCATCATTAAGACAGTAGTTGGCAACAAGTGACTGTTTTCATTAATGAGCAACACAACAATTACTTAAACTGATTAGTTAAAAAACAAAGATTATTTCAGGAACATAAGTTGCCAAAACTATGTGAACGTTGTTGCTCATATAAATTGCTCACACAATTTGCTTATGTTTATGTAGCCTACTGTTTGACACATTACTATAATTTAAAACAAATATTAAAGAAAGTATGTATACATGACTGTATATTGTGTAAACATTAACTAGCAACTTCTGTATTTCCAGTTTGCATTTTATATCAATCATTGCAACAGAACCTCGTGTTAAAGAACCATTTTTCTTAAACATGATTCTAAAACAGATTCATAAACATGAGGTTTAGGTTAAATGTTGCAGTGAATGATCTACAATGCAATCTGTTTTCTGCTTGACCAAATATTTATGAAAGTATGACACAGATTCTGCTTTTGACTCAGTTGGAAGCATGTGATGTGTTCTAAACTGATAGAATAATGAATGTGATGAGCGCTAATGTGTTGAGAGTCCTAGAGAGGAGCAGAGCATCATATACAGACACACATCTAAGTACAGTCACAAAATATGTTAAAATCACAATCTTAGGGATTCCTATTCAAGTAACTTGGATTTTGCCAGCAAAATTTTGCAGAGCAAAAATAAACAACTTAATGCGACTGCAACTTAATGCTAAATACTGCATAAAATCTATTCCTCTAGCTAAACTTACAAAACTGAGCTTGATAGGGGATTTAGAAAAAAAAAAAGTTTCCTGCTCCAGGTGCAGCTCAAAAAATTAGAATATCGTGACAAAGTTCTTTCTTTTTTATTGTAACTTATTTTTAAAAAATGAAATTTTCATATATTGTAGACTCATTACATGTGAAGTAAAACATTTCAAAAGTTCTGATTCTGGGTATCTCTTGTTATTTGAAACCACACTAATGGGGAAGACTGCTGACTTGGTAATGGTCCAGGAGACAATCATTGACCCCCTCCACAAAGAGAGTAAGTCACAGAAGGTCATTACTGAATGGGGTGGCTGTTTACAGAGTGATGTATCAAATAATGTTAAATGCAAAGTTGACTAGAAGGAAGAAATTGGGTAGGCAAAGGTGCACAAGCAACAGGGATGACCACAAGCTTGAGAATACTGTCACGTAAAGCCGATTCAAACACTTGGGAGAGCTTCACAAGGAGTAGAATGAAGATCAAGAGTCACCACACTCAGACGTCTTCAGGAAAGCCACTTCTGAAACAGAAACAACATCAGAAGCATCTTACCTGGGCTAAGGAGAAATAGAACTGGACTGTTGCTCAGTAGTCCAAAGTCTCTTTTCAGATAAAAGTAAATTTTGCATTTCATGTTGAAATCATGGTCCCAGAGTTTGAAGGAAGACTGGAGAGGCACAAAATCCAAGCTGCTTGAAGTCCAGTGTGAAGTTTCTGAAGTCAGTAATGATTTGGGTTGCCGTGGCGTCTGCTGGTGTTGGTCCTTTGTGTTTTATCAAGTGCAAAGTCAATGCAGCCATCTACTAGGAGATTCTGGAGCACTTTATGCTCCTATCTGCTGACAAGCTTTATGGAGATGCTGATTTCCTTTTCCAGCAGGACTTTAGCACCCATGCCCACAGTGCAACAACAACTTGCAAGTGGTTTGCTGACCATGATATTACTGTGCTTAATTGGCCAGCCAACATGTCTGACCTGAACCCCATTGAGAATCTATGGGATATTTTCAAGAGAAAGATGAGAAACAGTCGATCCAACAATATACAGATGATCTGAAGGCTCAATAGTGCCTCAGCAGTGTCATAGGCTTATTACTTTCATGCCACACTTCACTGATGCTGTCATTTGTGCTAGGAGCAAATCATTTGCTGTAATATGTGCTGCCGACCAAGTACTGAGTGCATAAATGAACAAACTTTAAAGAATTTGAACTTTTCTGTTTTGCAAATCCATTTTTTGATTGATCTCAATTCTAATATTTTGAGATACTGGATTTTTGACTTTCATGAGCTGTAAACTCTAATCATCAAAAATAATCCAAAAAACTTTTAAAATAGTTTACTTTACAGCTTTTGAAATAAGTTACAAAAAAAAAAGAACTTTTTCACAATATTATTTTTTTTTTTTTAGCTGCACCTGTATGTGCATTTTAAGATTTTCAAATGGCACAAAAATGGCACAGAATATACAATCATATAGCCCAAAAGAAATTTTGTAAAATCACACCCACTTTCTTTATTGAATGTTTGAGTTTTCATTATTATGGATTTAAAGTAGATTTAATAGAAACTAATTAATGTTGCCTGGCTATATTTAGTGGTTTACTCTCCTTGTCTTTTCATCATCTCTTATTCAGTTTTCAGTCATGTTAGTGTAGTGTAATTATCATTGTGTGTGTGTGTGTGTGTGTGTGTGTGTGTGTGTGTGTATGTGTGTATTCCTGACATTATGAGGACTAAATACAAATATAGTAATAGGGGTAGGTTTAGGTGTAGGGTTAGGGTTAATGTAAGGGGATAGAAAATACAGCTTGTACAGTAAAACACCATTACCACATATACAAGTGTGCGATTTGTTCAAGACAGATCAAACAGCGCCCCCTTCTGGAAGTAATAATAAATCACATCACATGATGTAAAATGCTGATTAGATGTTTTGCTTGATTTAAGTCAATCCAAGTGACCGAACAGAGATCATGATTTCTATGTGTGTATCTTAACAAATATTCATCTTGATTTGAAATCAGGTGTCTTTAATCAGTGGTTTGGTTTTATGTTATGTTGATACCAGCCGTAGTTTTATTGCTGCACTTTAATTTACAGAGGAATGCTTTGTTTTTAATATATTAAGTGTGTTTTTATTTATTTATCATTTATTTATTTACAGATTTTCAGTTGACAGCATGGCACTTTTTTATGATTTATTAATCTGTGTGTGTGTGTGTGTGTGTGTGTGTGTGTGTGTGTGTGCACATAACTCATACACTGGTGTGCTTCTGAATGAGTGTTTTTTAGGTTCTTATTGCAGGTCTGTGTTTGTAGGAGGAGTTTGTGCGCAGCTGGTCTCTTATTGGTTGGAGTGGCTGGAGAGGTTGTATCTTACACAGGAGGGATGGAGCAATCAGCCTCATACCGAGGGTGGAGTGAGGAGCTCACAACACTGGAGCTGCTGGAAAACTGTGCCTTTCAATCCGAGACATTCCAGAATCAATAAAGGGCTGCAGACCCACGGCTGCGTCAGTCCCTGATCAGAGCCCGGAGTTTCAGACGCTGTGCAGAGGCACTCACAGTCCATCATGAAGGTGAGTGCTGACCCATTAATCAAGTGCATGTGGAGGCAACATCACACATTCAGAAAAGGTTGCAAAGATTTTTATGCTGGAAGTATTGACTGTTAGTTTTGTAGCTTTCAGAATGGTGTACATGATACACAGTTTAAATGGCTCAACTGATTAATTTCTCAAATTTGTAGCTTTCAGAATGGTGTACATGATACACAGTTTAAATGGCTCAACTGATTAATTTCTCAAATTTGTAGCTTTCAGAATGGTGTACATGATACAGTTTAAATGGCTCAACTGATTCATTTCTCAAATCAAGTACTAAAACAGCTGGCTGTGCTGTTTGGCAGTACCCTCTGACAGTTCACCTCTTGTAATCTCCTCTAGGTTTTAATTAAATGTACATTATGGTGACGGTAGTAAGAGTGATGGAGTGTTAGCGTGAGCCGTGTGTTTCATTTGATGGAGGCTCTGCTCTGTGTTTAAGTTACAGTTGCTTCTTAAAGGTGCAGATTAAGGGTTTTGCACAGGCTGTGCCAATACACTAAACCTGGTAGTAAATGGAGGGAGGATGCTGTGCTGGTGAAGGTATCTATCTACAGGCAAACATTACAACATCTTTATTCAGGACCCATGTTGTAATGGATGTAAAAAATATTTTTCATTTCATATTTGTAATTTGAAGTACATTAGAATGAATGTGAGCGTATGTGATTGTGTTTTTGAGACTGAGCAATTCATCTGCACTTACACACTGATCTAGACTGTCAGATCTTCTCATGAATCAGGGCAGAACATATTACTGATCAGATACTAAATCAGGTTATGTTTAAAAATGACTCTAACAAGATAACACAACCTCTAAAACGCTTAATGATGAGAATAACCGATTAGTCATAACATGTTTTCCCAGTGGCTGACAATTGTGCTCTTATTAGTTAGTTGTGGTTTATGTTATAATACACTTATTACGTGTTGTGTCCTCCCGGAGTAAGGTTTATTGTCATCTTGCAACTGCTGGAGTTCACTGTTATTTAGTGAGTGCGGGTGTGGAATGGCTGTCAACAGTCTTGTCATTTAATTGGGGTCAGTAAAGTTGGTCTGTCCAGGGATCTGCATATGGATGATTTAGTTACAGCTTAGCCTTTTTGTTGATTTATGGCAGGGTTAAACATGTTTTTACCATGGTACACTGGTAGAACACTACTAAACTAAACTTCTGTGTTTAAAGTTATTACAACCTGATGTAAGTCAGTCATTTTATTTATAAAATGAAAATTGTCAGTATTTATCATTGTAAACGTAGCTGTAACATGCAAGTTACAACCCTGGACATATTGACCTTTTATTAAAAGTGCAGGGGATGTTATCTATGCCCATTCTTTGCTGGAAGCTAACATATCAGTGCAGCCATCATAAACTCCTCACATTTGATGTCACTTGATGTCATGTGTACATGAGATGAAATGACAAAATGAGTTATGTAAAACCTTGTCTTGTTCCCTATCTCAGTGAACCATGGTTACATACGTAACCTGAGACGTTCCCTTTCAAGGGAACATCGAACTGCATCCTCTAGGGGTCAGTAGGGGATCGGTTATACCCATGCTGCCATGCTGAGAGGAGTGCATGCTATGTAAGGTGAACACTATGTACCAATTCCCTTACACTTCAGGGAATTGCCCCTGAGAGACTACCCTCACAGAATACGGGTAGCAGCACCCTGTTTGGGGGATAGGTAGAGCGGGCCCTAAGGTGACAGGGGCTTAAAGCCGACTCAAGAATGGGAACAAAGTCTAGCGCATAACCCATACCACACAGAAATAGAGAAGTGCCCAGAGACTTTGCACTTATCACAATGTGGATTTACTTAGGGGGCTTATCCTAGGAGTGTCGACTTACGACTCATATGGATTTTACTCAACTCAACTCAACATTTATTTCTAAAGCACTTTTAAAACCATAGAAATGGACCAAAGTGCTGCACAAGAATAATTCAAACTATAAAACAGCATACAACATGCAGAACAACACAGCATGACTAATATAAATATTAATATAAAAAATCACTCACATTTAACAGACCCATTCAGACCCCAAAAGCCTAATGAAAAAAAAAAGTCTTTAATTAGTCAATGTTTACGAAGCCTTTATAAATAAAGGCTCACGCCCTTCTCATAGCATCTTCTCATAGCCGTGGTCACACATTCTCTTAATGTTCGCATAATTAGCATGTTGGAAATTATGGATGCAGGAAGAAAACAGCTTTTTTCAATACCTTCTCAATCTCTGTATGGAGATCAGGAAGAAAATGGAAGACTCACTAGAGCTGGGGGGTTATGGTCGGAAAGATAGCGTTCGTCGAGGCGACCTTGCAGCGCTTCCATGGCAAGTCCTTTTTTGTCTTGCCGTGGCACGGCCCATAACCTCCAACATCTCATCATATGCAGGGCAGGAGGATTGAGAAGGCTCAGCCTCAGCTTCTTCACCCTTGGGTAGATCCCAACAGAGCACTGGCTTCTGGATCAGATGATGTCAGAGAAACTACATCATCATCGTCCAGAAGCACACTCTCGCCTCTGGCCGATGAGCATGAAAGGGAAAGCCCCTTTTTTAACTCATCAGCCAGATTCACCTCTGATCCCCACAAGCTAATTTTCCTCTGTGCCTCAGCAGTGCCTTGAAAGGAGA
Source organism: Cirrhinus molitorella (assembly GCA_033026305.1). Classification (NCBI taxonomy): domain Eukaryota; kingdom Metazoa; phylum Chordata; class Actinopteri; order Cypriniformes; family Cyprinidae; genus Cirrhinus; species Cirrhinus molitorella. The sequence continues at coordinate 6,686,203 of CM065126.1, read as the reverse complement.
GACAGATGAGAGGGGAGCTTTTTAATAGGAAAACACTCACAATACACGCAGATCGCCCCCCTCGAGGACATTGCGTGCATGCTCTTCGCCCAAACAATAGACGCAGGGTGCATGTCATCAGGTGTCAAATAATGAGGACATATATTATATTTTATGGGTCACAGTCCATTTTTTTCATGGATGGTTCCAGATTTGGTATGGTTCTTGTTTGTACTGGTGCTCCACAGGGCTCAGTTCTTGGTCTCCTGCTTTTTAGCATTTATATCTACCCTTTTGTTCAGCTATTAGATCCCTTAATCACTTCTATGCTGATGATACTCAGATTTATATACATTCTCAGTCTGGTCAATTTGTGGATTGGTTTCCCATCTGTCCAACTGTATTTTGGAGATAAATTTGTGGATGTCTAATAATTTTCTGTGTCTGAATAGCTCAAAACGTCAATGATGTAATAACGGGGATCGGCCTCGAGACCCGATCACCCCTGAGCTTAAGAGAAAAAGCCATTGAACATTGGCGAGTGGAATTTGCATGCTAAGCCACTCCCCCGTACATACGGGTATATAAGATTGCGGTGCAGCCCGTCCATCAGCAGCCTTCAAAACCCACCCGCAAGTCTGCGAGGCGGCCCTGACACGGGCGATCTGGAGATGGAGAGGTTTGCTCTTTGGGGGACGCCAACATTGTCCCCCCAACCTCAGGGGAGGGCTGGGGGATTTGTTTCCTTCACTACCCAAACACTCACAAAAAGAGCAATTTCCTCTCATCTCTGGGTCTTGTGCCCCTAGTATTGTTCCTGTGTGACGCTGTGCCTCCTCGGACTCAAACTCGGAGCCAGAATTTGCCAACGTGGGAACCAGAGAAGGTAAGTGCTGCCCCTGGCAGCTCGACTCTACTCCAGAACGCTCTGCCTTCTGGGTTCAGTCCCTTTTCCCCTTCCCCTCCCCGGCTGCCCCACCACTGGCATGTCAATCACTGTCCTTTTATTCCACTTGCACGCAGGCTGCGAGCCTGGCTAGCTTCCCAGCCCGTCTCGTTGGTTGATTCGGACGGTACGACTCGGCTACGCAATTTAGTTCGCGTGGCGGCCACCCAAGTTCAGAGGCATCCATTTCACAGCTGTCCGTTCAGACACAGATGCCTCTGTCCTGCATGCGGAGATTGCAGTTCTCCTGGCGAAGGACGCAATAGAGCTGGCCCTCCAGACGAGGTGAAATCAAGACTCTACAGTCCTTATTTCATCGTGCCAAGAAAGCGGTGGGTTACCCACAATCCTGGACTTCGAAACGCATACTGTCTTGTGTACGGCACCAGGATTGGTTTGCAGCCATTGACCTGAAGGACGCGTACTTTCATGTCTCGATTCTTCCTCGATACAGACCGTTTCTTCGTTTTTTACCAAACTCTTGGAGGGTGCCCTAACCCCTCTTTAGCGGAAGGGCATCCGCATACTCAACTATCTCGGCGACTGGCTCAAAATTGCTCATTCGCGAGATTTGTTGTGCGAGCACAAGGACCTCAGCCATCTGGGGTTTCAGGTCAACTGGGAAAAGAGCAAGCTCTCCCCTGTGCAGACCATCTCCTTTCTCGGTATGGAGCTGGACTCGGTCACCATGATGAGCACACGCAGTCAGTGCTGAATTGTCTGAAATTATTCAGACACAAAACAGTGGTCCCTCTCAAAAACTTTCAGAAGCTCCTGGGGCATATGACAGCCGCAGCCGCAGTCACACTGCTCGGCCTGCATCATATGAGACTGCTTCAGCACTGGCTACACGACCGAGTCCTGAGATGGGCATGGCATTGTGGCATGTTCTGGGTAGGCGTTACCCCGGAATGTCACCGTCTCTTCAGTCCTTGGTCAGACCCTGCTTCCTACGGGCAGGAGTGCCCTTAGGACAGGTGTTGAGGCATGTCGTGGTCATCACGGATGCTTCCATAATGGGCTGGGGTGTTGTATGCAACAGACAGACAGCCTTGGGCTCCTGACAGGACCTCGACTTCAGTGGCATATCAATTGCCTCGAGTTGCTGGCAGTGTTTTTGGCAGCACTGGTTTCTACTGCATCACAGGAATGTGCTGGTCCGCACGGACAATACAGCGAACGTAGCGTACAACAACCATCAGGCTGCTCTACGCTTCCGTCGCCTGTCGCAACTCGTCCGTCATCTCCTCCTCTGGAGTCAGATGTGGCTCAAATCACTGCGGGCCGTTCACGTACCAGGAGAGCTGAATCGTGCAGCCGACGTGCTCTCACAGCAGCGCACCCTTCCTGGAGAATGGCGACTCCATCCCCAGGCAGTCCAGCTCATTGTAGTCGATTCAGGGAGGCTCAGATAGATCTGTTTCCTCCCACTGCCAGCTATTTTTCTCTCTGACCAAGGCTGCCCTCAGGAGGGAAGCGCTGGCACACAGCTGGCCCCAGGGCCTTCTCAAGTATGCCTTTCCCCCAGTGAGGCTCCTTGCACAGGTCCTGCTAGTTGCACTGTACTGGCCCACCTGGACCTGGTTCTCCGATAGCCACTCCCTGGAAGATACCCTTGAGGAAGGACCTTTTTTCTCAGGGGGAGGGCCTATGGTGCCTTTTTTGTTGCTGAAAGATTAATTCTTTTGTTTTCTCACAAATTGATTATTGCAATAATCTCCTTGTTGAAGTGTCCAAATCCTCTCTTAACAAATTGCAATACTTGCAGAATTCAGCAGTTAGAATTTTAATTGGAGCTAGTGTTGGTGATCATATAACTCCTGTTTTGGAGACATTGGCTCCCTGTTAAATAGATTTTTTTTTTTTTTTTTCAATCTTTTGTTGTATTTATAGTACATTGATTTTGTGTATTGATATAGCTTTTTTTATATAACTTTTCATGTGACAAGACTGAAGAAATTACACTTTGCTACAATGTAAAGTAGTGAGTGTACAGCTTGTATAACAGTTTCAATTTGCTGTCCTTTCAAAATAACTTATTACACAGCCATTAATGTCTAAACCACTTGACACAAAACTGAGTACACCCCTAAGTAAAAATGTCCAAATTGGGCCCAATTAGCCATTTTCTTTCCCCGGTGTCATGTGACTCATTAGTGTTACAAGGTCTCAGGTGTGAATGGGGAGCAGGTGTGTTAAATTTGGTGTTATCACTCTCACTGGCTGTATCCGAAATCGCCCTCTATACCCTCAAATAGTTGCACTTCTTCAAGTGAACTGAATGAGTGCACTAATGTAGGGAATAGTGAATGAGGGTATAGGGGGCGATTTCAGATACAGCCACTCTCTCATTCTGGTCACTAAAAGTTCAACATGGCACCTCATGGCAAAGAACTCTTTGAGGATCTGAAAAAAAGAATTGTTGCTCTACATAAAGATAGCATAGGCCAGTGGTTCTCAACCTTTTTTGGCCCAGCGTCCCCCGACCCATTATTCAGGTCCTTTACTGCCCCCCCCCCATCAAATAAAACATAGTCTAATTGTTCTCACTGAATATTAAAGTTGATTATTATTTTGTGTTGAGCTTATAATGAGGATTGTTATTATATTTACAGTAATTCAAATGAATGGGGTCATAAAAATTAATGTTTAGAACATATCCACAGTGACATTTTTACAGATGAGATTTTAGTTTGTTCTTCCATTCCTGGAACTCTTGAACACCCTTTTACTGCTGTGATATATTTGTTTTCAATTAGATTTCAGTGAAAAATAATAACATTTATCCCTTAGTTTTAGAAAATACCCAGATGAGAATATATTGAATTACCCTTTTTTCTGACATAGTGGACATTTTGGTGGATAAATGCCACATTTAGACATGCAAATGAATATTTAAAGTAACATTCTGTAAAATGATCAAATCTGTGATTTGATAATTCTATTTATTAACTTTAATTTAATTTGACAAAAAAATTTTCCCTGAAAATTTTCCCGGAAAAGTTTTCCCTGACCAACTTTTGTAATATTTTGTAAATATAAACAAATGTTTATTTTGAAGTCTGCAACACACTGACTCCAAAAAAAATCATGCTTTTTTTGTCAGTGTGGTTCGCCAGCTATAATAATGAGAAATGTTTCAACAATTAGCATGATTTCTGAAAGATCATGTGACACTGAAAGATGGAGAAATAAGCTTAGCTAAAAAAGGAAAACACATTTTCAAATATATTCAAATAGAAAGCTTTCAATGGTAAATTTAATGTTTTTACTCTATTTTTTAAACAAACAAATGCAACCTTTTTGTTAATACATTAACAAATCTCACTGAGCTTTTTTAATGGTAGTGTAGGCCTATTTTAAAAGCATGTATTTTACTCCAAATATAACAGCCCACATTAGCCCATACATAATTTTATTTTTAAAAAATATGTAATTGAATGCCACATGACATTCATCACATATTTGATTGGACTGGACTTTAAATATCATTATCATTAGTTTCCCAAGGAGCAAAAAAGCCACGTGGATATAAATTAGGCTATATTTGTGAGTTTGAAAAAACTATTTAGAAATTTGGCTTTCAAACCAACAGCCAAACAGCAAACAAAAAGCTTTCATATTAATGTTTCTAAACAAGAAAAAGCATCTCATCTTTATCGTGTCTAAATACTCGCTATTGTTTTGTTGGGAAGTTCGGCAGCTGCGAACACTGACATAAAAAGTCAATGCTAAGGAACACTGTCAAGCCTATAGAAACTGTAAACTTGCAGCTAACACTATTACACTGTGTAGTAGGTGCGACACGTTGCATTAAAGCGAGTTGCAATCAGTCGTTCAGTAACTGAGCGCGAGTGGTGTCCAACCCCCTATCCTTCTAAGTAAAGTAAGGTATGTACAATATATTATAATGGCTCATAACAGACAAGGTAGAGTCATAATTCAAAATCAGAGTCAAACAGGCATAGATCAGGTAAATGGGAATAGCAAATTAGAAATATCAAAACACATTTACAATCAGACTCTAGTACACTCTAAACACAGTAACTTGTATAAGAATGTACAAGTACTATAATTTATGTTTAATATTTAACCTGCTTTGTATAAATGAACTAGATAGTAAAGGCAATAGAACAACACTTACTTTCTTAACCGCTGACAGTGATCTAATTCTTCAGGTTCACTGGCTATCATTAAAGCCATTTGCTGCTCACAATCTCTACTGAGTACTTTAGGAACTCCACAACATTGTACAGAGCCATCTATTTATCCTTTAAAGGGCAAGAAATCACTTGAATACATGAATACAAATGAATACATTTACATACATATGCAGTGGGTACGGAAAGTATTTTCCTCATTAATGTACACACAGCACCCCATATTGACAGAAAAACACAGAATTGTTGACATTCTTGCAGATTTATTAAAAAAGAAAAACTGAAATATCACATGGTCCTAAGTATTCAGACCCTTTGCTCAGTATTTAGTAGAAGCACCCTTTTGATCTAATACAGCCATGAGTCTTTTTGGGAAAGATGCAAGTTTTTCACACTTGGATTTGGGGATCCTCTGCCATTCCTCCTTGCAGATCCTCTCCAGTTCTGTCAAGTTGGATGGTAAACGTTGGTGGACAGCCATTTTCAGGTCTCTCCAGAGATGCTCAATTGGGTTTAAGTCAGGGCTCTGGCTGGGCCATTTAAGAACAGTCACAGAGTTGTTGTGAAGCCACTCCTTCGTTATTTTAGCTGTGTGCTTAGGGTCATTGTCTTGTTGGAAGGTGAACCTTCGGCCCAGTCTGAGGTCCTGAGCACTCTGGAGAAGGTTTTCGTCCAGGATATCTCTGTACTTGGCCGCATTCATCTTTCGCTCGATTGCAACCAGTCGTCCTGTCCCTGCAGCTGAAAAACACCCCCACAGCATGATGCTGCCACCACCATGCTTCACTGTTGGGACTGTATTGGACAGGTGATGAGCAGTGCCTGGTTTTCTCCACACATACCGCTTAGAATTAAGGCCAAAAAGTTCTATCTTGGTCTCATCAGACCAGAGAATCTTATTTCTCACCATCTTGGAGTCCTTCAGGTGTTTTCTTTAGCAAACTCCATGCAGGCTTTCATGTGTCTTGCACTGAGGAGAGGCTTCTGTCGGGCCACTCTGCCATAAAGCCCCGACTGGTGGAGGGCTGCGGTGATGGTTGACTTTCTACAACTTTCTCCCATTCCCGACTGCATCTCTGGAGCTCAGCCACAGTGATCTTTGGGTTCTTCTTTACCTCTCCCACCAAGGCTCTTCTCCCCCGATAGCTCAGTTTGGCAGGACGGCCAGCTCTAGGAAGGGTTCTGGTCATCCCAAACATCTTCCATTTAAGGATTATGGAGGCCACTGTGCTCTTAGGAACCTTAAGTGCAACAAAAAAAAATTTGTAACCTTGGCCAGATCTGTGCTTTGCCACAATTGCAAAGCACTAGTTGCAAAACAACTAGTAAAAGAATACGCACTGTCATCATGGCAAAGACAAAAGAAATTAGCTTGGACTTGAGAGAAAGAATTGTTAATGCTCATAAAGATGGAGAAGGATACACACGTTTATCAAAGCGTTTTCAAGTGTCAAGAACTGCAGTGAGATGCATTATCAAGAAGTTTAAAGAGACCGACACAGTGAGAACAAGACGGGCAGAGGCAGGAAGCGAAAGATTTCAAACTTTGGAAAGAAAACTAGTGAGAGAGATTTCTAAAGACCCAAGAACAACTGCCAAGACACTAGTGAATGACCTAGCCAAGTCTGGAATTGATGTCTCAACGAAGACAGTCACTAGAGCCCTGCACAGGAATGAACTGTGAGGTTGCCGACCAAGAAAGACTCCACTTCTGAAGAAAAGACACCTCCAAGCTAGAATGAAGTTTGCTAAGGACAACCTGGGGGAATGTGATGCATACTGGAAACGTGTCCTTTGGTCAGATGAGACAAAACTAGAGCTTTTTTGGCCATAGAGACGTTGCCTATGTTTGGAGAAAGAAGGGAGAGGCATTCAACCCCAAGACCACCGTTCCCACAGTGAAACATGGTGGTGGGAGTATAATGCTGTGGGGATGTTTCAGTGCGTTTGGAACTGGGAATCTCGTCAGGGTTGAAGGAAACTTGAAAAAGGAAGACTATAAGAAGATTTTGAAAGACAACTTCAGACAGTCTGCAGGAAAACTTGGTTTGGGTCGACATTTTGTCTTCCAGCATGATAACGACCGAAAGCATACCTCACTTCTGGTGAAGAAATACCTCTAAATAAAAAGTGAGTGTACTTGACTGGCTTGCACAAAGCCCAGACTTGAATCCAATAGAAAATCTGTGGGGCACACTAAAGTCCAGAGTTTGTGCCAGAAGACCAACAAATCTGGAGGAGTTTGAGAGATTTGCTAAGGAAGAATGGTCTGTCATTCCTCAGGAGACATGCTTGAAACTTGTTGAGAACTACAGCAAACGACTAAAGGCTGTTATCAAGCAAAAGGGATACACTATTGACTATTAACATCAGAGGGCTAATAATTTTGACCAGTAGACTTTTTAAAATTATTCAATTTTCCTGAATAAAGTATTATGTTTAAAAATGCTGTGTTGATAAAATCGTCTTTCTGTTAAACAACACTTGTGAGTTATTTGAAAAATAATGAAATATTTTATAAGGGCTAATAATTTTGTCTTCAACTGTATATATATATATACACACACACAAAAAAGAAAGAAAAAAAAACTCAGTAACTATCGAGAAAAGGAATGTCTGCCCATTCTGTGTCTGTGGTGATCAAAACATATTTTCTCATTATATCTGACAAGTACTTCATTCTGTCTGTACTTTCTAAATTACCTGCTTTATTAACACTGATGTCTTTTGAATCTAGAGGACTGGAGTAAAGAGAATCTAACTTTGAAAATCTCCTGAACACAATGTACTTTGTATCTGTCTTTTTATCACATAGTATGTTCTGTACCAGTCACAAATTCCCTTGAACTATCACACAGTTGTCCCCAGTAGTTGAGGCAATGCAGAACTGTTGAAAGATTGCCTTTTTATTCTGGGTGCACTGTCTAGGGAACTGATCATCTGTGCGGAGTGTAGCTGTCTTCTCTGGGAAAGTCATTTGGTTCTTGACATAGGCTCCTGAGTGCAGCGCTCACACCCAAAGTACCTTAATGTTTTTGATAAACGATCTTGCAGGAGTGTCGCAAATGAAGCAGTCAATCTTTAAAGTAAAGTTCTTTATTGCCACTTTAAAGCTTTGCTCAAGACAAGCTAATTCCTGCACAAAGTCAGACAAATACTGCTCCAAATCCAGAGGCTTGCTATTGCCACAAAAACTTCCAATAACAAAAAGGTCCTCTTCAAATGATACTTTACAAAAAAAAATTGGCCACAACAACAAAGCAGAGCTCTTGTTCTAGGGCAACCCACCAACATTAATTTGGAAGCCAATAATGTCAATAATGCCTCATCACTTCTGTCACCATCTTCCACTGTATCACACTCTACATCTATCTTGCAGAGTATGTCCTTCTTCTTTAAATTTAACTGCAACAAAACAAACAACATTCTGGACAAAAGCTGTGTAGGTCAACCTCTGACATTATTATTAGTTTCGACACAGTTTTACATAATGTAGTGTGGTTTTAACACTTTGTATTAGCCACGATTTTTTTAGGAAAATAACAATTCATGATTTTATCATGATTCTTAATGATAGTTATAAAACAAATAGTTCCGGCCCTTGATTCTGATTGGTTGAGCCGCTTTCTAAGATGTTGTAATAACTCTATAAACCTGCACTTTTGTTTATGTTTGTGTGTTGCTCGGCAACCAATTTGTACCAACCACAACTGTTTCTGGGGAACTACATTGTTTGGTGGAAGAATGCAGTTTTATTAATATGTGATGCGATCTGGGAAAACCGAAATCCAGAGGGTATAGGCTGAGCCGGTGGGACCGAAGGTGCAGGCAGGCCGAGGACTAAACAAGGACGAGGGATCCCAGAGAAGCCGTATGGCAGAGGGAAGGAGGAGCCAAGGTAGAGCCGAAGTGTCGACCGGCCGTGGAGAAGCAGGGGGCGCAGAGAATTTTCATTTTTGGGTGAACAATCCTTTTAAGGACAAGCAGTAGCATGTTTAATATTAGGCTGCTCTGTCACTTTAAGACCTGCACATAGTCATGCATCCAATTTTCTTGCAAATGTTTACTTTCAGTTTAGACAAAACAGTGTTTATATTGTGTATTTGAGCAATCAGACTCGAAAGATAACTTATAGTAGTAATCATCCACTGTTTGACAGGCTTTTAGTGCCTGTGCGCTTCGGGTGTATGTCAGAACAGCTCAGGAGGGTAGCCATCATTTCAGAAGTGAGAGAGACAGAATATATATATATTCTTTCCCACATGACTTTTGTCTACTTTACCGTGTTTATTTATTTATATCTATTTTAATTGGCTAAGAAATTAAATACACTGCTGGACAATAACCAATCATTTGTTTTCCTTATTACAATTATATGATTGGTTTATACAAACACATAATAAGGCAAAATAGCTTCTATACTGCAATAAATGTTATGTCAATTAGCACTGCATTATTCAGATATTTTATTTATTCATTACCTGGAAATGACTTGACTTAAAATTACCTGTCTTTAGCTACTGCAATAGGAAGTTGCCTTTGTCCATATTAGAATTTCCTGGCACGTCATAATTTATTACTTCTACATAGTCAGTTTTGGACTTTCTGAGCAAGAGCGCCCTTCGGCTTTGAGTATGAATGAAACATACACTGCATAACAGAGAGCACATAGTGTTCAGCACCCACTAATGTTTACATTGTGTCGTTTTGGATATGAATAAATCGTCAGGTCATACATAGACTATTTGTTTCTTACGTTTAAATCTAGAATTATTCACACTGGCCCTTGCCACCTTTACATGAACACACTTGCCCGAAAGAAAATGGAAATGACAAGTTTAACCTGCAAGGCTTGAATGCACATGCAAATAATGCATTTTGTGAATTGAAGTGTCCCGTGAATGTTACAACTAATGCTAGTTGTAGATAACTAGCCAGCTAGCTATATAATTTAAGAACTTTTTTCATCAGACTTTAACAGTTTATTGTGGCAATCCGAAGTGGTATAACATACAGGATATGGGAACTGGGGTGAAAAGAACTAACCAATAGAACTAATCTTACTCTGTTTGTTGCTCTACAAAGCTAATAGTCTGGATTAACAAAAAAAAAAAACATACTGAAAAACAATCACAGCAGAACACACACTATGGCAAATTACAAGCCAAAGATAATACTCAATTTACAATTAAAACTTACCTCAGGGTCAGGAGAATGGCAGTAGATGGAAGGCGAATTGGCTTTAGTAGGCGCCAAGGCAGCACATATGTGACTCAAGTGCGTACTGATATATGCATTGACTGCACTCTTAAGCAAAAATAAATAAATAAAATAGTTCCAAGCAAAGTATGATGTCAAGCTCTGTACTGTCAATAACACATTTTGAGCTTCACAAATAAATAAAAAGCTTATGATTTTATTCCTTATATGCAGGATTAAAAATGAATTAGTGGTGAAAATGGCCAAGATTTACTAAGTGGACCGACATATTTGTGCCCACAAAAAGCCAGCATGGGCCCCACAGGGGCAAGTTTGCAGGGAAGAGTACTGAAAAAAAAAACATACTCAAGTAAAAGTACTACTTCCCAAATGTAGTGTGAGTAGAGTAAAAGTACCTGTCCGTAATACTATTCAAAGTATGATTAAAAAGTAGCCATATCAAAAGTACTCAAGAATAGTGGGTATTATGCTGTGGATGTTATTCCACCTAACACACTGCAAATAAAAAAAAATGTAGCTTACCTTGTCATTCTCTTTTATGGATGTTTCTCAGTAAAAACAAAACAAAAACACTTTTCTCCAACTGTTTTATTTTTGACTGCTAGCACTGAAAATCCAGGCCTGTAATATTTTGAACGAGCAACCAATAATCAGGTAACATTTCTGAAAACCAATCTGTAGAGATCTTCTTGCAAGTTAATAAGTGCATTAACAAATTCAACATAAAAGAAAGAGAGAGATTTTAAAGGGCCCACCCAACTCCAGAGGGGGACGTAGCCTAGATCTCTGCTTGTGGGTTGGTGTCTGTATTGAGAAAGGCACGGAAGACAAATAACTTGTTCTAGTAAAATAATGCAAGCCACCAAAGGGACATGGTTATCTGCTTGCTAGCGGTAGCCTGTTACATTACAGTACATACAATTTCACTTACCACATAAACAGAATAAGGAGAGATGACTGAGGATGATGGCGAATAATTTGCAGATCTTGAGCACCACTGACAAGCATCTGATCTTGTAAAATGGGTGGTAAGTAAATCTCGAAAGTACAAAATAAAATGCAATGGCACAATCAAATGCCATTTCAATGCCCCACATATTAATTGCTCCCTGATGCCTGCAATTTATATACAGTATAATTACCCAACGATATATAACTGTGAGAGAAACCACTGGAATATATATATTTTCCTCCTATCTCGTGTTTATTCCCTTTAGGGGTTCAGTGGTACATGTCATTTTCTTTCCTAACTTGGTATTTGGATGCAGCGCATTGCGGGGGGCTGGGAGGGGGGAGATCCCGATGCCACCTCAACATTGTAATGTCTATCAGCCCAACCCTATGTATAAATAGTCAATGAACAAGATAAACTCTGTACCTTACTGTTTTTATTATATTCGTCAATCCATGAAAACGTGCATAATGTAATTACTTTCCATCACAAAAAGATATAGAAATAAACTCTTACAAACATTTGTAAAACCAAAATCGTAGTTGTGCATAGAAAGAGCAAGGGTGTTCCTGACAGGACATTGCTTTTTTGCCGATCACACGCAAACAAAATGGCGGACATGGCACAACACACAGAGAGCTGAGGACATGGTTATGCGCACCTGTCAGTCAATGGCGGTGGGCGGGGCTACCGAAATATGACGTCATTTTGCGGACAGGCTCCAAAGTGTTTGTTTTTTGAGCCTGGTTTAATTGTACGAAGATTAAAAAAAAAAAAAAGACTGGATGTAATTTTATTATTCTAAGATGGCTGTATACACTCAATTCCAACACACATTTGTCCAAACCTTCTAAAAGTGGATTTTGCATAATAGGTGCCCATTAATGTAGGGGTCAACAAGGAGCCTACATTTTGAATTTGTTGTTCAGTTTTATATTGAGCTAATTTTCTAAATTTGTACTGTTCAGCCTTGCTAGTTTAGGTGTAAACAGCTGCCCGGCACAGCTAAAAAGGCACTCACATCCTGCAGAGGCAGGCAAGGGTGTGTTTAGTTTGAGGCTTTGCTTTTTTACCACAGGAAGCAAGTGAAGCAGTCCCATCTCTTCTGTGGCACAAGCCAAGTATCCATCCAATTCAGATGCAGCTCGGGATGGAACAGTCTTAACGGAAGAAAAGAAGTCATCCTCGTCAGGCATCAGATTGCGATTCACTTTGCTGGGTACACTTAATGGCATTAAGATGATGCAGAATGATGAGGCAGAATGTGATCCATACCATATTTACACAAAATACAAACATTAATAATAATTGTGGATAATGTTGGTTAGGTAGGCAAGTTAATAAATATTGAACCGACAGCTTAACTCCACACAACATACACAGTAGTGGAACAGTTACAAGTGGAAATATAGCTGCAAGCATCAATTACGGGGCCAAGCACTGGGCAAGGGAAGCATCACACCAACTGCAGCAATGAGTAATTAAAGCCCCTTTATGGTGATTTTAGTCAAAATGGGTGAAAAATCATGAAAACAACCACTAGTAATATGATTTCATCAGTTATCACTTTTGACCACACGGTGGCACTGTGTCAAAATGTTTTGAGTACTGTCAGGTCATGGTTTTGATGGTACATACAAAGTTTTGTAAAGGTACACCAATGCATTGGTAAAAATGTAGCATTTTATATCATAATACACTATTGTAGTCAATGGCAATTTAATGTTTTGTTCAATTATAGTGCCACCAAGAGGCAAAATCCCACCAAATTCTTTATGCGTCCTTAGAGTGTGCCCATACATATGTGTGCGAAATTTGGTGAAAATATCTCATTTTGTTTTGGAGTTCTAGACATTTTTATTTATGAGAAGAGAAAAAATCACCGATGGCTGACTTTGTTTACATTTTTTGCCACTTACTATTAAAATTTTGCCAATTGGGCATTAGCATATAGCCGGCACTCTGTGTTTTTGAATTGCCTATGGTGGTTTTGCATTGATATCAATGCCCAATTGCCAAAATTTTGATAGTAAGTGCCATGAAAATGCAAACAAAGTCAGCAGTCGGTCATTTTGTCTCTTCTCATAAATGTCTATAACTCCAAAAAAAAGAGAGATATTTTCACCAAATTTGACACACATATGTATGGGCACACGCTAATGACACATGAAAAATTTGGTGGGATTGTTCCTTTTGGTGGTGCTATAATTTAACAAAACATGAAATTGCCATTGACTACAATAGAGTATTATGATATAAAATGCTAAATTCTTACCAATGCATTGATGTACCATTACGAAACTTTGTATGTACCATCGAGACCATGACCTGAAAGTACTCAAAAAATTGACACAGTACTACCTTGTGGTCAAATGTTATAATGAAATTTCAAATAAATGCTAATAGCTTTCTGTGAATTTTGCCTATTGTAATGAGACTGGTATTAATAGACTGCTTGAGTCATGCTGAGAACAGTGATACCATGTTGCCATAGTCAACCAAACTTTTAGCAATGAATGTCACTTGAGGATGTATCTCTGCAATGCTTTGGCATACTGACACCAAACTTTGTGTGTGGAAGGAAGGAAGGAAGGAAAGGACGTGATGTGTGGTCAAGTATGGTGACCCATACTCAGAATTTGTGCTCTGCATTTAACGGATCCAAGTGCACACACACAGTAGTGAACACACACACCGTGAACACACACCCGGAGCAGTGGGCAGCCATACTGATATCGCTACGCCGCCCGGGGAGCCTTACTCAAGGGTCTCACCTCAGTCGTGGTATTGAGGGTGGAGAGAACACTGATCATTCACTCCCCCCACCTACAATCCCTGTCGGACCTGGGACTCGAACCCGCAATACACCACATCGATTTGATAACAGCGCCACCTATTGGTCAAAGTGATAAGCCAATAAATCATATTACTACAGGTTGTATGTATGATTTTTCAGCCGTTTTGAATAAAATCATCCTAAAATGGCTTCAGTTACTCATTGCTTCAGTTGCTCTTGAAGCACTGCTTGGCCTACAGCTTGGCCCCGTAATTGCTGCTTGCAGCTATATTTAATGTTGGGACTGTTCTTTATCAGTGTGTCAGATTTCACAACTTTCTTGCAAACGGTTCTATGGCCTGCCATAGACTCAAGAGTGGAAGAAACGGAAGAAGAAGAAGAAGGAGAACACCAACAGATACAATAGGTGCCTCCGCACCTTCGATGCTTGGCCCCTAATAAGCAAAATGTATCCATGACTCCTGACATAAAAAATAAAAATACAAAATGCTGCATGCTCTCTCTCTTTAACTAAAATTAATAATATTCATTCATGTACAAAATATTAGGAATATCTTACCTGCTATTATGATGTGGGTCTTGTCTGTCCATGATGTTTTGAATTTGGAAATGCAGCACTGATGAGTTGCGGATCTTCCATAAACTCCCCAAAACGCTTTGTAGACCCTGCTGCAGAACATGAAAGGAGAAAGCATACCTTGACAGAAGCCTTCATCTTTTTGAGCTTGGAATCAAGAAGGTTGTTGGTGGGAATCACCCTATCTGAGTGTTTGTTTCGGACTGAAGGATGTTCAAGGCCATGGATACAAATGTATGTGATCCTTTCAAGTGTCTAAAGGCAATGAAAGCAGACCTTCTTTCCAGTGAAGTAGTCTTGATTTTTTTTTTTTTTTATATATATTTGTGGCTGCTTCCTTGACTCTCAGCTTCACAGTTTGTCTGGACATGACTCTACAGCTAGGTTGCATTGTACAGATTAGATTTTTGAATGCTGGAAGTTCAACTATGGTAAAGGCAATGAAAGCAGACCTTCTTTCCAGTGAAAGAAGTAGTCTTGATTTTTTTTTTTTATATATATATATTTGTGGCTGCTTCCTCGACTCTCAGCTTCACAGTTTGTCTGGACATGACTCTACAGCTAGGTTGCATTGTACAGATTAGATTTTTGAATGCTGGAAGTTCAACTATGGTAAAGGGCTGAAGACTTTCACAGACAAACTCAACTACAAGCCTGTCTGACTGAGCAACCTGCCTGCATGACATGGAGTAGTCTTTAGTCTTCATCTGTTTCACAGCTGAATCACACCTCTGTTCTGAGTTTTTTCTTCTCTAGACACATTCATTGTACTGCTTTCACTTCGATGGATTGAATTTGTAACCACTGATAAAAACTGATAAAAAAGCACTGAACCAAATCACCTACTCTGCCTTAATACTTACTGCACTTTGAACCCTGGCTAACAAGCTATGGGTGTCCAGCAGTTAGCACTGCAAGCTCTTGCAGCACTGACAGAATACATGCAATTTGTGCATGTATTAGAAAACATAACATTCTGAAGTTTATCAATTGTTTAAGGTTATTTCACGATTTTAGTTATCATACAGTAAACAGCAACAACCACAACCCCCCTCCCTTTTCTCATCAATATATAACATGCAATCTAAACAGTTTCTCAGTCATTGATTGTGGTGATTTTTTATTTTATTATTATTATTTTTTTTAATCATTTTAAAGTCTAGTTCAGTTAGGAAACTCTTTGGCTGATGTTCTGTGATCTGTCATAGCTTACACTGTAATAGTTAATTACATTATTACATTGACATAATCACATCAATCACATATCCCTCACCAGCAGAATCCACCGGTAATACCAGAACTCCAATTCATCATCTCCATCTCCAGCAAAAAAGAAAAAATGCTCTAGTATAAAACAATTATGCCTATGAAACATCCCATCAACAAACTACACAGCAGGATTTTAGCACTTGAATATGCTCAAGCAAACCCCTTGACATGTCATGTCAACACTCAACATCCTGTTACATAATTACTGATATCACACATAGGTTTTCCCTGGCTTCAGCTCTACAAGCGACACTGTGTATTCTGCCTTAATCAGCTCTTTTGGACTGATGGACAAGCACACAGTACTATAGACTGTGGTGATGTCTTTCTTGTAATAAAAGAGTGTGACTTCAGTCTATCTGAAAGCCTTACCCTAGCCAAGTTTAATGTGGCCTTTGGAGTTTATAGGTACACTATTTGCGAGGTGTATTCTGAAAGATCCATATATATTCATATAGATGAATATATAGCCATTGTTTCTCTTTTGGCCATTACATATCATATTACTCTCTATTATGAACTACCACAAATTATTTTTAGCCAAAGCTTTTCTTTCCACTCAGTTCAAGACTGGACTGACCTAGAGTTATTCATGTAGCACTCCACTAGTCAACAAGTCATCATCTATGCCATATATTGCTCACTCTGTGTCCCAGTTGTGTTCCAGATCTGCATTTCAAATCCATCCAAGATCCCCTTTAACAACTCAGGAAAGATGAGCACAGAATATTTCTTTCCCTAATTTGTATTAATTTTAACAAGTATGTTCATCCTTATGTTAGTTGCAAATTAATGTATTGGTGTAGTCACCCCAGAGCCGTTTAGCCCTGCAGGTAAAAACTGGGAACAAGGAAATTAAACACCTATCTCCAATTAGCATGCAAGAATGTTCTATCAATCTTTCTAAGCATCCATATAATTTAATTATTTTGGTCTGCTGCGTGGTTTCCTGGCTGGTCTCAAATTCATTCCATACTTTTCTCATGTTTCAAAAGACCTCTTTACACTTTTATATCCAGTGTTATTATATTTACCCAAATCAGTTTTGGACCTGCAAGATCTAATTTCTCTTGAAATGTTCTATTCTTGAAAGTTTCTATATGCCATTTCTGATGTAATTGTCAAGATGTGTAGGAGGGAACAAGGAGAGGAGGAGATATAATTCCAATTAAACAGACTTTATTAATAAATAAAGGAAATACATAATGAAACTCAGGATGTGACAATTGACAGTGGACAAAGGAAACTCTGAACAGAACACTCTTAAGAGCACTTAATCTAGGGAAAATGAGACACGCCTGTAATCACATAGAACACAATCAGGGAACAGGAACAGGAAGAACAAATATGGGCATGGGAAAACACGAGGGAAAACTAAATATAAAGTGACCCTCTGCCCGGCCACTACTGCCAGAGCCCTATAGCCTCCCCAAAAAATTCCTTGAGGGAAATTATGGGTTTAGAGGCCCTCCCTGGGCTGGATCTGGGAACAGGAGCCCTCTCAGGGCATGACCTGGAAACAGAGCCTCTATCTCGGCTTGAATGGGGATCAGGAGCCCTCTCTGGGCTGAACGTGGAATTAGGAGCACTTTTTGGCAAAAGAAGCAAAATAATCTGCCAATGGGGTAAGCAAAATAATCCTATTTCAAGCAGAAAACAAGATTATTTTGCTTACCCCTTTGGCAGATTGTTTTGCTTGTTCTAAGCAAAAACTCACTTAATTTCGACTTCTTTTTTTCTGAAAACAAGACAATCTTTTTTACTTGTCTAGAAAATCCTGCTTGATTTAAGGTTTGTTTGATATTTTGTCTGGAAACAAGACAAAAAATCTAATTAAGAAAAGCATTTTTTGCAGTGTATTCTACAAATAATTTCATTTTAGGGTACCCAAATTGGTTTGGATGTGTTTAGCATCCTCAAACACCCCAAAAGAACTGGACCTGGTTGAATTATATCATTTTCTAGTTATTCTAATTATTATTGCATTTGCGAAGGGGAGTGGAATAATTCAACTTTATTTGGAGTACAATGCGCATTTCTTAATAGTAAGCCTAAAATGTGTTTTTTAATGTCACTATTGCTGAGGATTGTATGATATTTGGCTAACAAAGGTCTTTAAATGAAAGATATTTAAAGTGTACCTGAAATATAGTTGCATTAGTTCCACTTTAGTACAATCAAATATACTTTTGTTCATCTTTAGTTGGACTTACTTGGAAGCTATACTTCCAATTTAGCACACTTTATACCAGTTTAGTATAGGCTACTAAAAGTACAATTACAAGATATTTTCTATTAAGAACATAAATATGTACATTCGTTTGTAGTATACTTAGCATGAAATAAATTTATTTCAAAACCATTTTAGTATATTTCTCACTAGGGTAGCCTATGTAAGCCAAGATTTAAAAAAGACTTTAAAAGTAGGCTATCCTGTCAACTATTGTGTAGGATTCTGTGAATGTATAGGGTAACATTTTGTGTCACACCTTTGCAATATGTGTGATTCTTTATCAAATTTTCATAAAATAAAATGCTACAACATTTACACTTTTCCTTTCTATCAGCAAATGATGATTCTAATGAGGTAGTAATGAATGCAATTTTCATGCATCTGATTGATTTTTGAAATATCTAGCTATGCAGTTTCTTTGTAAATGTTTGAATACAATGATTATTGGTGGAATGGGCTGTAAAGGCAAACTCTCCAGGGCCAGCCCTGCTCGTGACAGCCGTGCACATTGTGCCTCACAGTGGTGATTTTGTGATGTGTGCTCTGGAGTTTGTGGCCTTGCAGTGAAGTTTAGCTCAAGCACTGGATCCCATGTCTGGCCTAATGCAGCTTTAATTGACTTATTGATCACAAGCTTCCAGCCTACAGTCAATAATCTGCTGTGAGGCAGACGGTCTCCTCCTATCAAGCTTGTCCCATAATGAAACATATGACCCTCTGATTGTATTTATTATTTAGTATAAACATGCTTAACCAACAGAGCAGAGATGTCGGAAATAAAAGAGAAAATCATTTTACATTTTATCACTAAAGCTTTGTGTTATTTAGATTAATGAAGAACTTCTTTATGAAGAGTTAATGATATTTTATATTTTCTGTCTAACTCTAAACATAAGTCTCACAGAAAACACTTAGCATTTTTATATTTTTAAAATGTTATGTTTATGTTTCGTTTGAATTATGAGGACAGTAGTTTATGAATGTCCTCATAATGTAGATACACAGACCTGAAACCTGAGTACAAACTACATTATGAGGACTCAGGCCTAAAAAAAAAAAAACAGGCCAAACATACACGCACACAAACACTTACATAAGGTGAATAAGTCTAATTTCTCATGTTACAAAGCATAAGGTCTATTTTTGACTTGTTGAAAAAATGATACAAACAAACAAACAATAAACAAATTAATAATTCTGATAATAATTGTCTACATCTATTTTTTTTTTCTTCTTTTTTTGCTCATGTAGATTGCTCACTACAATCTACTATTATTGAGGCACAGAGGAGATAAAGGCTGTAATTTAATTCTGCATCTTGAACTGTAGAAAAACAACACATGGAAGAGAGATAAGCGGCAAATCTTGTATAAATGTTATGAGATTCTCTCAGTAATAGTTAATAGAAATGCAC
This sequence comes from Cirrhinus molitorella, assembly GCA_033026305.1. NCBI lineage: Eukaryota > Metazoa > Chordata > Actinopteri > Cypriniformes > Cyprinidae > Cirrhinus > Cirrhinus molitorella. The sequence goes on along the minus strand of CM065126.1, from coordinate 6,666,656 downwards.
ATTGCTCAAAAGTTCTGTTTAGTACCATTAGCACAGCGGTACATCCGTTGACTTCACTTTATCTCTTAATGCCGGTGAGGATCTTTTACACTTGTTATTTAGAGCTGCGCACAGCACAGAGGCTGCTGTGTTAAAGGGATAAATTATTTATTAGTAGTTGTTGAATTTGGGCTCTCTGTGCCTAATAGTGTTAGATTTCAGCACCATATTCTACATTGTTGATTACAAATAATTCTACAGCTCTGGTGCCTTAACAGCTTTTTATTGTTTATATATAAGAGTTGGTGCAATGACTTTAAATAAAGACACTGGTTGCTCATGTCACCAATAATTCAACTCCTGGAAGCCAATATTAAAAGGAAATCTTTATTTCTCATGAAGTCTGAACCAGTAGGTGTTAGTTGTTACATCATTGTGTATCAATGTATTACTGGAAAACAAGCATTTCTTCAGACATGATTACAACAGGCACTATCCAGTTACAGTTATTTACATGGACTTCCATCTCAGTCTATCCCAGAAGATGTACATCTGCCTTTTTTTTTTTTTTTTTTTGGTCCACATTAATACTTCTCTTAGTGTCTTTATTCTTGAGGGAAGAGTAGTGACACTAGGATGCTGGAAAATGTGTTTATAATGGCTAAACGTGCATACATTTCACTATACATTCATTTACATACTGATTAGTGAAATGTACTGTGTTAAACCCCCCAAAGTGATTTTCTTACTCTATGTCTACCCTTTAATTTAGTTTTAGTTTTCTAATACAGTATATTCAAGGGTTATGGGTAACGCCTTTTTTTGATGGTCCCTTTTGAACAATCTGTTGACAATAAGTGATGTTGCACCTAGATGTCAACTAACTGTCATTAGAGTATGAGTAGACCATCCGCTTAACATCTGCCAACTTTATATTATGATGGTCTCCCAACAGACTTTCTACTGACTGTAAGTAACTTTGCAAGTACATGTCAACTTATTCTAACCCTACCAGTCTACTAATACACTACTAACACTCCAATGAAAGTCAGCAGATATGTAGGTACAACGCTACCTAATAGTCAACATAATGTGTTAAAGAGACCATTAAAATAAAGTGAAACTGGGTTATGTTTATGTAATAAATACACCAGTCAGATTTTGTTTGATATTTGCAATGCTTTAACCCACTGGTCTCAAACTCAATTCCTGGAGGGCCACAGCTCTGCACAGTTTAGCTCCAACCCTAATCAAACACACCTGATCCAGCTAATCAAGGTCTTCAGGATTACTAGAAACGTCTTGGTTACGTATGGTAACCCTCGTTCCCTGATGGAGGGAACGGAGACGTTGTGTCGAAGTGACGACTAGGGGTCGCTCTTGAGAGCCCGAACACCTCTGACAGCTTTGAGAAAAGGCCAATGAAATTGGTACGCAGTATTTGCATAGCCCGCTCCGCCCCGGAGATCCGGGCATAAGAGGGGGGGGCTAGGCAACACTCATTGTTCTGATCTGAGGAGCCGAAGCACCCGGCTACACTCAGAGGCGGTCCGAGGTTGTGGCAAGGGGGACACAACGTCTCCGTTCCCTCCATCAGGGAACGAGGGTTACCATACGTAACCAAGACGTTCCCCGTCTGTCGTTCACGTTCGACGTTGTGTCGAAGTGACGACTAGGGGTCCCAGTTGAAAACGCCACAACCAGCGGACCGCGTCACGAGTGCATGGAGTGCAAATATTAACAGGTCTTGCGTGTTAGATAAATGTCACTCACCTCTACGTGACCTTCCAATGCCCAAGAGCTTCAGCCAGCCTTTCCTCACCTTTGGTTGAACATCTTGGTGAACATTGGGCCAGTGTCCGTCCTCCCCGGGGGGCGATGGGCACTACGGAGACCACACCCTGCCCGGAGGGAGGTATTTGTGTGGAGAATACACTTGAGGGCTCGCACTAGGGGAGCACAACAAGGGGACGATCCTGAGGCAGGCTCCGCATGAGGAGAGACTGCTGAGCTCAGGGTCGGAGACAAGTTTTGTCTTAAGGGAAACACCGCATCTCTGGGAGTATAGGTGGAGATACACACATGGGGCCGCATTAGGAGCCACTACATGTGGGGCACCAACCTAATATGAGAGTTCACAAGAGGCAACCTAACCTCATATTAGATTCTGATAGCTAGTTCCTCCGCTGAACATAGCTACGTTGCGGGTGCAACATGATGGAAATTGTCGTTCAGGGTTCACGCCAGGAAACTTACTGAACTGGGGAAGCGTCATCACCCGTGGGGAACGACGCTTCAGCAAGCTTCTACACCGTGTCAGCTTCAGGAGTTACTGGGCTTGCGTTCAGGACTCCCGAAGAGACTGGTTCTACACGCAGATTGTAGAACCTGGCAAACTTGTTAGGTGTAGCCCAACCTGCAGCTCTGCAAATGTCTGTTAAAGAGATCCCGTTCGCCAGCGCAACCGACGCTGCGACGCCCCTGGTGGAGTGGGCGTGCACCCCCAGCGGGCAGGGCACCCCTGTGGCCTGGTAGGCCAAACGAATCGCATCCACAATCCAGTGGGAAATTCTTTGTTTGGAGACAGCTTTCCCCTTCTGCTGTCCTCCAAAACAGACAAAGAGCTGACTCGACCGTCTGAAGCTTTCAGTACGTTCCAAGTAAATGCTCAGGGCACGGACTGGGCATAACAAGGAGAGGTTGGGGTCGCCTTCCTGAGAAGGGATAGCTTGCAGAGTGACCACCTGGTCCCTGAAGGGAGTGGTGGGCACTTTGGGCACATAACCGGGCCGGGGTCTCAGGATAACGTGAGAGTTAGCCGGCCCGAATTCGAGGCACGAGTCACTGACGGAGAGGGCTTGGAGGTCTCCCACTCTTTTGATCGATGTGAGCGCAGTCAGGAGAGCCGTCTTTTGGGAGAGAGCACTGAGTTCGACTGACTGGAGCGGCTCAAAGGGACCTGACTGTAGGCCCCGGAGGACCACAGACAGATCCCAAGAGGGGACAAGGCGCGGTCTGACGGGGTTCAGCCTGCGTGCACCTTTAAGGAATCGTATAACCAAATTGTGCTTCCCAACCGATCTACCTTCCACCAGGTCGTGGTTAGCGGCAATAGCGGCTACCTGGACCTTAAGTGTTGAAGCAGAAAGGTGTCTATCCAATCCTCCTTGGAGGAAGGAAAGCACCGTTCGGATGCCACATCTCCGTGGGTTCTCCCCCCGGGAGGAACACCAGTTTGTGAATTTGCGTCAACTGAGGTCGTACAGCCGCCTCGTGGAGGGAGCTCTCGACTGCAACAGAGTGTTTACCACTGCCAGTGGGAGATCTCTGAAATCCTCCTGGTCGCGTCCAGGGACCATACGTGGAGGTTCCAGAGATCTGGGCGCGGGTGCCATATCGTGTCCTTCCCCTGTGAAAGGAGGTCCTTCCTCAGGGGAATGCGCCAGGGAGGAACGGGGGAGAGGAGCACCAGCTCTGAGAACCAAACCCTGTTGGGCCAGTAGGGGGCCACCAGCAGGATCTGTTCTCTGTCCTCCCTGACTTTGCACAGGGTCTGTGCAATTAGGCTCACTGGTGGAAACGCATACTTGAGGAGGCCCTGAGGCCAGCTGTGTGCCAGTGCATCTGTGCCGAGGGGCGCCTCGGACAGACCGTACCACAACTGGCAGTGAGTGTTCTCGATCGAGGCAAACAGGTCGACCTGGGCCTGACCGAAAAGACTCCAGATCAGCTGAACCGTCTGAGGGTGAAGTCTCCACTCGCCCCGAAGCGAAGTCTGTCTGGAGAGCGCGTCCGCTACCCAATTGAGTTCGCCCGGTATGTGGGTGGGTCGTAGAGACTTGACATTGTTTCGACACCAAAGGAGGAGATGGCGGGCTAGCTGTGACATGCGAAAGGAGCGTACACCGCCCTGGTGATTGATGTAGGCTACAGTCGCAGTGCTGTCTGTGCGGACCAGCACGTGTTTGCCCTGAACCAAAGGTCGGAACCTCTTCAGGGCCAAAAACACCCGTAGGAACGAAATGTCTTTCCAAGGACCGAGGGTTTTTAGACATACAGGTGTGACGTGCACCCGGTATGAACCCTGGCACCATGGCCATCTCGGGACTCGGGAACACAGCCAGTGTTGTAACGGTCTCATGTGCATCAGGCCCAGCGGCGTGACGGCGGCTGCGGATGCCATGTGACCCAGGAGCCTCTGAAATTGTTTGAGGGGGACCGTCGGGCTGCGTGAGAGCTTCTGGACGCAGCTCAGCACTGACTGTGCACGCACCGGGGAAAGCCGTGCACTCATGGCAACCGAGTCTAGTTGTATACCGAGAAAAGAGATGCTCCGTACCGGGGCGAGCTTGCTCTTTTCCCAGTTGACCCGAAACCCCAGATGGGCCAGATGGTTGAGAACCACATCCCTGTGTTTGCATACCAACTCCTGAGAGTGTGCTATGACCAGCCAGTCGTCGAGGTAATTGAGAATGCGGATGCCCCTCTCCCGGAGAGGGGCAAGGGCTGCCTCTGCGACTTTCGTAAAGACGCGGGGAGACAGGGAGAGCCCAAATGGAAGGACTTTGTACTGAAATGCTCGACCTTCGAAGGCAAACCGCAGGAAGGGCCTGTGTCTTGGAAGAATCGAGACATGAAAGTACACGTCTTTCAGGTCTATCGCCACCAACCAATCCTGGAATCTGATGCACGTGAGAATGTGTTTGAGCGTTAGCATTCTGAAGGGGAGCTTGTGAAGGGCCCGATTCAGAATCCTCAGATCCAGGATTGGTCTTAAACCGCCACCTTTCTTGGGTACAATGAAGTAGGGGCTGTAGAACCCTTTCTTCATGTCGGCCGAGGGGACCGGCTCTATCGTGTCCTTCGCCAGAAGGGTCGCGATCTCCGCCCGAAGAACCGCAGCATTCTCGTCCCGAACCGCGGTAGAGAAGATGCCGCTGAACTTGGGCAGGTTGCGTGCGAATTGGATAGCATAGCCGAGTCGGATGGTTCTGAGAAGCCAGCGAGAGAGGTTGGGTATCTCGAGCCAAGCTGTAAAACTCTCTGCCAACGGTCTCAGGGGGACCACCGACGTACCTCGGGTGGGTACGGTGTGACTGAGTTGTGGTGAAAGCCCTTTGTTCGGGGGCGTGCTGTCCCGGAGGACACAAGGTGCTTTGATCGCCATAACCGACATACAAGGATCCGTGAGAAGATCGCCTGAGCTCAGGGGATCGACTGACGGATGCGCTTGTTTCTCTGTCAAAGTATGCAGAAGCGCAAGTTTTGCGGTTGAGCATGCTTTGATGTGTTTTGGTGGCTGGGTACCCCGGAGGGACCCAGCCATGGAAGGATCGACCATCGGAACCGACAGACAAGGATCCATCAGAAGATCGCCTGAGCTCAGGGGATCGACTGATGGATGCACTTGATTCGTCAAAGCATGCCGAAGCGCAGGCCCTGCGGTTGAGCATGCTTTGATGTGTTCTGGTGGCTGGGTACCCCGGAGGGACCCAACCATGGTGGGTGTACCGATCATCGTAACCGACAAGGATCCAACGGAGGACCGCCTGAGTTCAGGGGGTCGACTGAAGGATGCACTTGGTTTGTCAAAGCATGCAGAAGCGCCTGAGATGCGGTCGAGCATGCTTTGACGTGCTTCAGTGGCTGGGTACCCCGGAGGGACGCAGTCGCACTGGTTTTTACGCCCAGAGAAGAAAGAAATTGCTCTTAAATTGACCATGTGGTGGCTGTCCGCCGTGAGGCAGACAGCCAGGAAGGAGCCGAAGCCCACACTCGTCCCCTCACCGAGTGTGGATCTAGACAGGTCAGCAGATCTCTCTCCCCTGGGCGGCTCACTTCAGGAGCGCTTCGAAGCCTGATGAGGGTTCCTAGCGGCCTGAAAATGAGCTAACGGCGCCACCTTCTTGCGAGAACTCGATGGCAAGGCTGGTTTGGGTGCAGGACCAGCCTGAGGCGGGCCCTGAACCAGTCTGGAGAAATGGGGGCGTCAAGAAAGCGAACTTTCTCAGTGTCCTTCATTTCCGCCAGATTTAGCCAAAGGTGGCGCTCCTGGACCACCGTAGTGGACATCGCTCTACCCAGAGCCTGCGTTGCGACATTTGATGCTCGGAAGCATACACAGAACTGAACGCAGTTCCTGCGACACTCTGAGGCGAGATCTCCCTCGTGCAGATCTTATAACACTTTGCCTGGCAGCCAGCAGGATGGCAAAAGTGTGCATGGTGGACACAGCCTGTCCAGAAGACGTGAACCCCTTCACGCTCTGGACGAGAGCCTACGTGGTCCCACCAGGGGGCAGGGCATCAGATATGCAGGCGCTGTACTGAAGCGCCCACCCGCCTGGAGAATCCACGAAGCCTCTCGCGCTGGACCGCCATCGAGGGAAATGAGGGAGGAGGACCTGATATATCGTGTTTCAGCCGAAAAAAAAAGGCCTATCACGATATAGTCAATCTCGTACGTTACCGAAGCCATGAACACACAGGATGAGGCGGAGGGTTTTTTTCTCACTCAAACCTGATGTGTTTCGGTTATCTTGTTCAAGCACGCCCACCACTTCAGCGTCTGCTCAAACTGAGACTCGCTCCCCAGCTTGCTCAGTCGAAGCATCAGCTTCCCATGGTTTAAGTCCTCCCTCCGATGCTGCAGCCAACCTCTCAACCAGCTTTTAAGGTTTTGAACAGAGTAAAGTTGTAAAAAGAACTAATAATCTGTCCAAAAACCTAAACGGGGGTCGCGAGGAACGAGCGATCCGCGGGGGGAAACCCGGCGGAACTAACTCATTTCCTATTGCTCGCCATCGACGCACATCGCAGCGGCCCTCGTACCCGGAAGTAGAAGGGCCGAACGGAAGCGGTCGCGGTGAGCCGCGGCTTCGCGGCTCGTGAGCAGCAACCCATAGTTATGTTCCCTTCCGCAAGCAGAACACAAACTATCAACGAAGCGATGTATCAGCGTGAGACTAGCTCAACCCTGAGCACAACGATCGTGCCGATTGTTATTGTTTACGAGGAAACCGCAACCAGGAAGACACGGACGGAAAGGCAAATGTAAACACAATCCATCCGTGTCGGCTCTTTCAGAGAAATTACTCCTTTTCAGGAGGAAAAGCTCTTTAGAGATCGTCGTCGAAGCACCCAGGGGTATTCTCGCTTACCAAGAGAAGGGTTAAAGGGAGAGACCGCTGCTCGTGCCATAGATCCAACGACGAAGAGGTGAGTAATGCTGTTTTCCCCTAAGAGAATACTGCATTCGGCTCCGAAGAAACAGAACAATGAGTGTTGCCTAGCCCCCCCCTCTTATGCCCGGATCTCCGGGGCGGAGCGGGCTATGCAAATACTGCGTACCAATTTCATTGGCCTTTTCTCAAAGCTGTCAGAGGTGTTCGGGCTCTCAAGAGCGACCCCTAGTCGTCACTTCGACACAACGTCGAACGTGAACGACAGACGGGGAACTTCCAAGCAGGTGTGAGTTGGAGCTGGTTGGAGCTAAACTCTGTAGAGCTGCGGCCCTCCAGGAATTGAGTTTGAGACCTCTGCTTTAACCATTTCAAGTACTAGCTATTTCTGTTTCTTTACCCTGGAAACTGCATGTCTGTCCATTGCCGCAGAGGACTTAACTGGCAAAAAAGCAGGGGTTTGCGCAACAGTTCAGATTTCACTCCTGCAGTGCTAGAATTTATAATTTTAAGTTGAGTTTGACTAATTTCTTCAGTGATTTCTGGGTTCCAACACCTATGGAGGGAATGATACATATACACAGAATCTATAATGCTTTCATGTTCTTCCTGAACTTAATTACAAATTCTCTTAGGCAATTCATCAACATAGCTGGTAAGAAGCTGGTCTAAAACTCTGCCCATGTTGAAATGGAATATTTGGCTACATCCCACCAATCACGGGCAGCATAGGGCCGGTTCTAAACATTTGGAGACCCTAGACAAAATGTATGTTTGAGGCCCCCGCACCCCTCCTCTCCACCACCACCTTTAACAATAAATAAAAGGCACTTAAAACAAATATGTTCCCAATAGTTTATTAACCCGGACTTATATCACTTACATTCATTTTAGTAACAATGTTCCAGTTCAGTTCTATAAAATAATCATAATAAACCATAAACCATGTTCACATTGTAATACTTATGTCATTATAGACATTTGTGTCATCATAAATCAAGTAAACCTGTACACACACACACACACACACACACACACTAAAGCAGTAAATTGTGAGATTTTTTTTTTCTGCCTTTGTCTTAGTCATGACTCACTCACAAAGACAAACAATTGTGGGTATTAGTTTTGGAAACCTACATTTTCTATTGACACTAACGATCTTTAAAAAAAATGTTGTGCACATAGTGTGAAGACATGGTGCACAGTACTGTAAACGTACTTGTACTAAGTGTACTTACAAGATGGCGCCAAAGATGGAATATAACACACCATTCTGGCCGAGGGAATTTACAGCGACCACATCTGTTTACACTGCCCCTCAAGCCAACACAGACAAGGCACTCAAGGAACTGTATCACATACCTTAATGCAGTGTTAATTGTAACAGGGGACTTCAAAAAAGCCAACTTCAGAACAACAGCTCCAAAATACTATCAGCACATCACCATTAACTTGCGCAGTGATTGTGCTTTGGACCACTGCTACTCTCCTTTCCAAGACGCCTACAAATCCCTCCCCCAGCCACCTTCTGCCAAATCGGATCACTCTTGTGTTCTGTTCCTGCCTGCTTATAGGTAGCAACTGAAACAGTAAGCACCCGCCCTCAGGACAATTCAATGACTGTCAGACCGTTCTTACTCTATACTACAGGACCATTTTGAGGCTGTTGACTAGGAAATGAGAGCGAAATTGAAGAACAGTTCAACAACAACACAAGAAGTGGCAGGGCATCAATAACATTACAGACTTTAAAGTGGTCATTGGATGCAAAGTTCACTTTTGCATGCTGTTTGAACATACAGTATCTCAGTACACCCCTCACATTTTTGTAAATATTTTATTATATCTTTTCATGTGAAACCACTGAAGAAATGACTCTTTACTACAATGTAAAGTAGTGAGTGTACAGCTTGTATAACAGTGTAAAGTTGCTATCCCCTCAAAATAACTCAAAACACAGCCATTAATGTCTAAACCGCTGGCCACAAAAGTGAGTACACCCATAAGTGAAAATGTCCTAATTGGGCCCAAAGTGTCAATATTTTGTGTGGCCACCATTATTTTCCAGCACTGCCTTAACCCTCTTGGGCATGGAGTTCACCAGAGCTTCACAGGTTGCCACTGGAGTCCTCTTCCACTCCTCCATGACGACATCACAGAGCTGATGGATGTTAGAAACCCTGCACTCCTCCACCTTCAGTTTGAGGATGCCCCACAGATGCTCAATAGGGTTTAGGTCTGGAGACATGCTTGGCCAGTCCATCACCTTTACCATCAGCTTCTTTAGCAAGGCAGTGGTTGTCTTGAAGGTGTGTTTGGGGTCATTATCATGTTGGAATACTGCCCTGCAGCCCAGTCTCCGAAGGGAGGGGATCATGCTCTACTTCAGTATGTCACAGTACATGTTGGCATTCATGGTACCCTCAATGAACTGTAGTTCCCCAGTGCCGCCAGCACGGTGAGGCCTGTTCTGAGTGGAACCTGTCCTGTTAAACCACTGTATGGTCTTGGTCACCATGCTGCAGCTCAGTTTCAGGGTCTTGGCAATCTTCTTATAGCCTATTCTTTTTAATGTAGAGCAACAATTCTTCTTTTCAGATCCTCAGAGAGTTCTTTGCCATGAGGTGCCATGTTGATCTTCCAGTGACCAGTATGAAAGAGTAAGAGCGATAACACCAAATTTAACACACCTGCTCCCCATTCACACCTGAGACCTTGTAACACTAACAAGTCACATGACACCAGGGAGAGATTGGGCCCAATTTGGACATTTTCACTTAGGGGTGTAGCCACTTTTGTGGCCAGCGGTTAATTAATTAATGGCTGTGTGTTGAGTTATTTTGAGGGGACAGCAAATTTACAATATACAAGCTGTACACTCACTACTTTACATTGTAGCAAAGTGTCATTTCTTCAGTGTTGTCACATGAACAGACAATAAAATATTTTCAAAAAATATGAGGGGTCTACTCACTTCTGTGAGATACTGTAAATGTGTGTTGGCAGTGTGTGTGTGTACATCTACCCTATAATGCTGAAAATCCACCCTGTGTTTTTTATTTAATCTATAAAAATAATTTCCCCTTTTTCAAATCAAGTCAAGTTTATTTGTATAGCGCTTTTCACGAAACATATCGTTTCAAATCAGCTTTACAGCAAATTAAAGTTTGTACAATAATTAAAGTTTGTTAAATTAAAGTTTGTACAATAATTAAAGTTTGTTAAATTAAAGTTTGTACAATTGTTAGGATTGTTAGGTAGGTAAAACTAGTTAGGTACGCAGGAGCTGAACCATTTAGGGCCCTATAGGTAAGTAGTAGTATTTTGTAGTTGATAATAGGAAGCCAGTGCAGAGACTTTAAAATTGGGGTAATATGATCATATTTTCTTGACCTGCTAAGGACTCTAGCAGCTGCATTTTGGACTAACTGTAGCTTGTATATTGAAGATGCAGGACAACCACCTAGCAGTGCATTACAATAGTCCAGCCTAGAGGTCATAAATGCATGAGCTAACTTTTCTGCATCAGAAACAGGTAAAATGTTTCGTAGCTTGGCAATGTTTCTAAGATGGAAGAATGCTGTTTTTGTAACATGGGAAATATGATTTTCAAAAGACAAGTTGCTGTCTAATATAAGACCCAGACTTTTGACTGTAGAGGAAGTAACATTACATCCATCTAGTTGCAAATTGTAATCCAAGAGATTCTGTATATTATTTTTTTGGTCCAATAAGTAATTTCTCTGTCTTATCTGAATTTAATAGGAGAAAATTATTGGTCATCCAATCTTTTATATTTTTAACACACTCTGTTAACTTTGATAATTTAGAAGTTTCATCTGGTCTTGTTGAGATATATAGTTGAGTATCATCAGCATAACAATAGAAACTAATTCCGTATTTCCTAATATGTTGCCAAGGTGCAACATATATATTGAGAAAAGCAGAGGACCTAGGACAGATCCTTGTGGCACTCCATACTTTACTGGTGATAATTGAGATGACTCTCCATTTAAATAAACAAAGTGGTAGCGATCAGACAGGTAGGATATAAATCAGGGTTCCTCAATAGGCGGCCCGCGGGCCACATCCGGCCCGTGAGAGAAAATTATTTGGCCCGCGCTAATTTCAAACAATGTGCAATGAAAATTCAGCCTTTTAAGGGCTTTCACATCAAACGAATAAAGCACTGCGCTATGAAATCTATTCAATTGGCTTGGCTTGCGCCTGGCGAGGACGGTTTGTTGCTGCGTCGACTTTTAAGCGCACGAGCAGCGGAGCGCACCACTGACGCGCAAGCCGCGGTCAAAGTTTAAAATAGCTGAACTTTTGCCGCTGCGCTCTGAAGGGCTGTGCTGAACCCTGCGGCCAGCGCAGCACTTTCCGCGTTCGGTGTGTAAGCCGCTTCACACTCCTAACCAGACGCGATGCAACAACGCAATGCGACAGAATCATTTAAACATCACAGCCATTCAAAAGCGAGAAGCACACTGTACTCACAACGAAATTGCAGTGGCGTGCACAGACCTCTGGAGGGGCAGGGGCGAAATGACGTTAAGGGGGCACATTCGGGGGTGTGGTTCGCGGGAGGCACATATACCAGACCGAAAGGACACTTTGGCTTTCGGACCTCAAAGGGGCAGGGGCTCGAGTTTTATTTTATTTTTAGATCTGATGTAATCTGTTGTTGCTTTCAGTATGGCTATAAATGTCACGCAATATGATATTCAAACTCACATTAGACTATTTTAACAATGAATAAAGCATGTAATCAATACCTGGGATTATCACTGTCATAGTTTGTATGTTGTTCCAGCCGCGACGTCGCAGGAATTGAAACCATTTCGAAAAATAAAATCCCTTTCGCTTGTCACTGCGCACATGGTTAGGACAAAAACTACATGGAAAAGATACCTTTTATCGTGTCACGTCTGGTTGGGACACAGTGACCCACAGTTTGATCCTCCAAAAATCTAAAAATATTAATGCTGATAGATCTAATAATTAAATTTGCAATTAGGGAAAGTGCAGACCCAGTGTGAGCAGGAACAGTTGACATGGAAATCCAGATTTTTTGTTTGTTCCTTTGTTTTTAATATTCAACCGGGAAAGTTATTTAGTTTTCTGTATCTGAATACAAAAATGTTCATAATTGTTTGAATAAAAAAGACTTAAAAAAACAACAACAACAAAAAACCCTTTATATAATTATATTATATAAGAATATTTATCTTCTGACTCTTTTAACAAAAAACAAAAACAAAAAAAACAAACAAACAAAAAAAAACAATAAAAACAAAAACAAAAACAGCAACAACAACAACAACAAGAGCAAACATTTTGGTCATAACATGGTCGGTGGCCCTCAGCTTGGTATTGTTGGCAGAATTTGGCCCTTGGTTAAAACTAATTGAGGAACCCTGATCTAAATCATCTTAAAGCCTGCCCTTGAATACCTGCATAGTTTTGTAATCAATCTATTAGTATGTCATAATCTATAGTGTTGAACGCAGCACTAAGGTCAAATAAAACTAGCAATGAGATGCAGCCTTGGTCTGATGCAAGAAGCAAGTCATTAGTGATTTTAACAAGTGCAGTTTCTGTGCTATGATGGGGCCTGAAACCTGACTGAAATTCTTCATAGATATAATTTTTTTTTCAAAAAGCAGCATAATTGAGCAGATACAACTTTCTAAAATTTTAGACATGAATGGAAGATTAGAAATTGGTCTGTAATTTCCCAGTTCACTAGGGTCTAGTTGTGGTTTCTTAATAAGAGGCTTAATAACCGCTAACTTGAATGGTTTTGGGACATGACATAAAGATAACTGTGACGAGTCGGTTGCCTCCCCCCTATTTTTCATCAACACCCCGTCCCATAATCGCCGCCCTTTGCCAGGCTCCGGAGAGGAGAGGTGCCTATCCAGCCACGTCTAGCAGCGTGTGATGAGGCGCACCTGACGTGCGTTAAGCCTCATCACCGCCGCTGTTTAAATGGCGTGGACGCCTCTTCTCAGGAGACCGGTCTCTTCCCCGTGCACGCTGGTGTCCTCGTGGGTCCAGAAAGGTGAGCGTTGAGAAAGGACAAGGACCGCACCAACCAGACGGCCGTCGGGCCAGGATGCCGGGCCATTAGATCCCTCCCTGGCCGTGCCGAGGGCTGGGGAGGACGAAGCCGGGAGGGGAGCGCGTGCGGCCGCCAGACTCCGCCCCTTGCTGGACCCTTCCTCATTGGGCACTACCCCTCCTTCACCGTCCCTATCACGTCGAGGACACCAGATCCCCTGTTTTCTTTGGACACTTTGTTATTTTCCCCCATTTTGGACACTTTCTTTTGTACTTTTGTTTAATAAAAAGCTCTCTGAGGCTTGATGCCACACCCCCTGTGTCTGTCGTGTGCTCCTCCCGCCACATAACGATGAGTTAATAATATTGAGGAGCGGTTCTTCTGCTACAGGTAACAACTCTTTAAGTAATTTACTGGGTACAGGATCTAATAGGCATGTTGTCGGTGTAGACGTATTGATAAGTTTATTTAGCTCTTCCTGTCCTATAGTGGTAAAGCACTGCAGTTTTTCTTTGGGTGTGACGTATTAGATGCTGAGAAATCAAATCATTCTCAGCTTCTTGTCGGTGGCCGCTCCTATGATACTACCTCAGACTACTGCCCTAAATGAGCTCTAACAGTCCAATCGCCAGTGTTTCGATGCCAGAGCAGAGATGTAGACAAGAATCGCTCCTAAGCGATTAAGGTGTTCTTTTGTTGGATGTAATAATGAACACAGTAGTCCTCATTTATTCCTGACATCTGAGCCGGTGAAGACGCAGTGGATGACTTTTGTTTGTGAATGGATCTTATATGGTCTGCACACACAGATGCAGTGCTGAAGAAGGCACATCAGTGCCTCTTCTTCTAGAGACATCACTGCCTGGTTTGGAAACAGCACTGCAGGCAACCGCAAAGCTCTACATAGAGTCCCGCAAACTGCCAGTCATGCATGCATGCTTCCCTTGCTCCAGAAGATCTACACCAGGCAGTGTATGAGGAAAGCCTGGAGGACCATCAGTGACTCCAGCCACCCGTCCCACAGACTGCTCTCACTGTTGCCATCAGGCACACGTCTCTGCAGCATCTGATCCCGCACTAGCCGACTGAGAGACAGCTTTTTTTTTTTTTCAGACTACTGGACAACCAGAACTGATAAACCCTGCTCAGCATATCCCACTATATCCTATGTGTTGCACTGTAACACTAACAACACAGCTCAACATATGTACTCTACTGTAGCACACAATGCCCTTTAATACATTAAGTTCCTCCTATCACTAAATTACCAAACCATTGCACATCCATACTACAGTATGTGTACTAAGTGTATGTCATTTAATATCTGTACTTTTCATATATTTAATGTGTATGTTGTGTACTAATTGTGTATTGTGCAGTGCCATCTGTATACTGTCTGTATGTAAATTGTATTTCCGCACTGCCTGGACCACATTCTTAAGAATTTCACTTACTGCGGCACATGTGCTGTTGGTGATGTGACAATAAAAGTGATTTGGTTTGATTTGTAGGTAACAACTAGTAAACCAACAATTTCCATCTTCACTGTAACTACACAACAGCAGGTAGATTTGGACACTATCCACTCTTTTAAATTTGCACATGTACGGATACATTTTGAACTTTCAGCTGAATTGTTTCTTTCTGCATTTAGCCAGGGCTTGATTGTATCTCCAAGGCAAAACAGTTGCTCATATACAAATTCTAGCTCTGAACGAGTGTTTTTGCTTCTTCCTCTTGTTTCTTGCAGTCTCAGCACAAATGCATTGTGATCTTTGCGCTGGTGTGCTGCTGTGCTGTCCTGATAGCATTAATATTCTCTGCTGTAGATGTGTGGGGGGATGACGAGGACGATATCGCTGAAGGAAAATGTAGCAGTACCTGCCGGTAAGCAAAACTCACACCTAACACGTGACAATAGACTCATTGTCTAAGTAGCCTGGAAAAAGTGTATTGGACCAAATGAATCTAAGAGTCTTGTTTTTTTGCTTTGAAGACTTTGCTTAACATAATTAAATAATTGTATTGATTCACAATGTTATGTATATTCAGAGAATGTGTATTTACAAGTTTATTTTGAATTACAGCATTGACACATTTATGTTTACTTCATACGTGGCAAAATCTTTTGATATTTTAACTTGGAGGAGTATGGGGTATATCTGCATTTGTGCAGTTTACACCATGCATTCTTTTATTGTTGTTGTTGTTGTTATGAACACTGTAATGTTTTAATTAATTTTGAATGAATAAATATTTGAAATATTTATATTGAAATATGTATATTAATATATGGTATTTATCTACATGTGTTATTCATGAATGCATTTATATTGTGTGTAGATGTTACTGAAAGTGTGTTTTGTTATCTTGGCTCTCTTTTGGTGTCACATACGGTATTTAATGAGCAAATGGGGACAGAGGCACAAAACACCAGCAGTAATGTGGATGGGCTGGTCTGTGTGGCCTAATCTCACAATACTGAAAAAATATATATTATTATCATGGATGCAAGACTGGACAGTTTGTCAATATTAAAGAAGGATGCTTTAAGAATATAGTGCTTATAAGGAGTTGACAGTTTGACAAGGGGGGGAAAAAAACAAATAAAATGAACAAATATGACTATACAAAAAAGAAAGACTGTCAACAGTTCTCACAATAATAGAATTTATGATTTGTTTGTAATAATGGAAAAGAATGACTCTCAAGCTTTGGCTACCTGAAACAAAGGAAAGGACTAGATAATTGGTAAATCTCATAAAAGACAGACAAATTCATCCAAATAAAATAATTTCAAAAATAGGTTACAAATGAATCAGCATTGTTGGGAAGGTTCTTTTGGAAGTATAATAGGTTACATATTATAAGTTACCCTATTTAAAAATGTGATAAGTAGTCTAACTATTTCAATTGCTTCAAAAGTAATGTATTATTTAGATGAAGTAATGTATTATTTGGATGAAAAGTAATGTATTATTTGGATGAATAGCTAATTAAATTGGATTACTTTTCTAAATTTCTAACTAATGTTTTTCTGTTAATCCTTTTGAAACTTTTAAAGCAGGTAGGTTTAACCTTGCATTAGCTCTCAACACTGTCAGACTTACGCAATCCATCACTTGAATTACGATTATAATAATTTAATTTTAAAGCGCAGTCACCACAAAATCAGACTTTAGCACCTCTTTTTACTTTGAGATCATTCTGAGGTTAAAAATCGATTTAAAATCATAAGATATAGTTACTAGCTATGATATCATTTTTAAAATCAAATCATTGCATAGCTTTGACCCTGGCATCTTACATTGCCTTGCGGGAAAAAACAGCTCATCTTAAAAAATAAAGCATATACATAAACCCAAATTGGAAATAAATCAGTATTGAATAAGCATGCATGTGTCTTATTCTGTGTCCTAAACTCCTGAAACATTGGTGTCTCACATTTTAGAAAAGTCAATGCAATTTGGGAAAGAAATCAATAAAATCTGTATATGTGACAATATTCAAATTTAACCCTCTTTGTTAACATTTAACTATACATTGTTTCTCAGTAACTGTAACATCAAAATGTGCAACAAACACTTGCAATACAAAACCCCATTCATAAGCTAAAATATGCACACTCTCTCTCTAAAACTAATAGACTCTTGCAGAGCAAGTCTGGGTATTTTCATAAGGAAGATAAATGAGCTCTTATGAAAAAAAGCTGATGTGGAAAATGCCTTTGAATGTGTAGCTATGTTCAGTGAATGAACTTAGCTATTTGTGTGCCTTTTTGCTCCCTGAGGGTAAGAAATATGCTGACGAGCTGGATTGATATGAGCCAGAAGCACTTTTTTTATTTTCAAAAGGAGTTGGCTGTATGGTTGGATAATATAAGCTCATCAAATGCTAAATCTTTGGAAAACATCCCTTACCAAAAAGAAGTATACTTCAAATTCATATTTATTAAGTATACTTAAGTAAAGTTTAAGTATATTTTTAAGAATAGTTTATGTAGTAAGTATACAAATATCAATGTACTAGTAGTACACATTTAAGTGTACTATTTCAATACTCATTGGGACTAAATTGCCCATTTTTAGTATATAAAAGTACTTTTATTATACTTTAAGTATAACAGTAGTAAACTTTGAGTACACAACTAGTTTAAATTTGTTTTCAGTTTGTACGGCAAGTATACTAAAAGTGAACTTATAGGTACACTGATAGTTTAAATACTTTTTTATGCAGTTTTAGTACACTTTGAAGTATAGTCTCAGTAAACTACTAGTTTAGTAGTTTTATACTGTAAGTATACTTGTAAGTTTTGTGTAAGTGAACTTTACATCATACATTAAGTATACTACTATGTCCCTATTTAAGTATACTATTATGTCCCTATTGAGGTATTTATTTGTATAGCTTCATGCATTCTTTTTTATAAACACTTGAATGTGGGAAACTTTCATAAATAAAAAATGATTAAATAAACAACATTTTGAACAAAAAATCATGATAATGAAAACATAGATTGACGTTGATCAACACCCCAAACTTGACATTCATTATTACCTCTTCAGTGGTCTACATTTTTTTTCATAATGTTACACAATATTATGTCTGACGATTGTGTTAGATTACATGTAGAAGCATCTGTTGTTTTGGTTTCTTCTTCACTTTGTTTTGGAAATTCTGTATATAAGATGTTCCATAGTGCCCTTAGCGTATAACAATGAAAACACAGATTCTCAGAGCACAAGTATAGCTCAAAATGTACAGAGACTTTTTCAAAGTATAAGTGAAGTATACTTAAATGTCATTTTAAGAAGTATATAAAGCACATTTCTTAAAAGTAAGTAAACAATATACTGAAAGTATACATTCCTATTTTTTAGTTTAAAAGAAATATACTAATAGCACACTTGAATAAACTTCTTTTTCATAAGGGATGTTCAAATAGATCTAGGACAGGCCCAATGCGGGAACAGAGGGGCAGCTCTCTCAAAAGATGTAGAACACAAGAGACCTCAAGATAGTGTGTGATTTATTGTCAGCAGAGCATCTAAGAGTTCTTCATCTGCCATGCACAAGCTGTAGCTGAGGCTAAGGCTAAGAGAGCCAGCATAAAGACATGAGATGCTGCTTTACTTGAGACATATGCCCTGGACATGGAAAAGGCTAAACGTACAGCAGTTCACTATAAAAAGACAAAACTGAACATTCAAACAGAACAAGCTGCTTGCATGGCCAAATTAAATGTGCTTGTGGAGTGTGAAACATCAGCTCTGGTGCATTGGGATGACATTAATACATATCTAGACAATTCACAGTGAGGGCAGTCAAGAACATTTCAAATGTATGATCCTTCAGATGTTTTACAACATGAAAACCTAGTGACTCTGGAAACTCATTTAAGTGAAATCAGTGATCCCACACTGACCTGTGAAAAAACTAAATATATTACTGAAAAAAACACAATGAGAACTTTGTGGGAGACCAGTGTGAAATGCCTTTTGAAAACAAATGGTTTAAGAAAACTGTTTCTGATTCTGCTGTTACACATAATGGACTCTACTCTCCTCATTGAATGGAAACCCAAATGGTGAATAACTGCCAGGTAGAAGTATAAAGAGCTTTCATCCTGTCAGAAGATTCAAGAAAGAGCCCTCCTTCATTCTATTACATTCTAGAAAGTCCATTCTTAATTCATGGGAAAGGTCATCAAGGCCTTATAAGCACTCCCTTGGGTCTTCTCCTGTGTTTTTGCCTGAAACCCATCACCCTGATGGCAGACATTGAGAAAGTCTGCAAGTATACTGGATGGTAATCTATCTTTTTGCAGCGGTCAGTTCCTTTAGCAGTGCAAGCTTTGCATTAATGAAAACCGCAACTGACAATGCAGACACATTCACTAAAGAAGACGTGCTAATACTCATGTGATGATATATTTCCCCATGCCTTTTCCCAAAGATGGCAACATTGGTTGGATGATCTCAAATGTTCTTAAATTTACACTTACAACCTCTCAGACCTGGCAGTACAACTTCAAATCCTAGCGCTTCGACTTTTGCTACTCCTTATGCGCTATTCCTGTTGCAAAACTCACTTGTGCACTTGTAAATGTAGAGGTGAGAGAGCAGAGCCGGGGGCGGGGCTAGTGTGTGAATTATGTAATGTTATTGGTTGATGCCTGACCAATGAACAACGCCAGCCATGGCGATTTGCAGTGCAGAAAGAAATTAGTATTATGCCATATATCGGTTATTTGTAAACTATTTTCATTTAATATCCTTAGCTTTTACAGGATTTTAAGACACTGCATTCATCTTGTCAATAAAGTATTAGCTGGTAGACAAATAAAGCAACATCTTTCATATCCTACTGCATAGTGTGGAGCAATATTGTTGTACCAGAGTTGTGACATAACTTTTATTTATTTATTATTATTTTTTTTTATTGGGTTAAATTCCTTATTTGCTTGCCTTTATTAATATTGACGTGTGTTGTATTCTTATGTGAATATCATAAAATAACATGGAATGTCATTAATGAACCTTTTTAAATGTAACAATTAAAACAAAAATACAAACTTCAATCTAAAAAAAATAAAAATAAGCAGTTATGACTGATAATACTCTTTTGAGCAACTAGAACAGAGCTAAATACATGTATTTATTAAACAGCCATAAGGGCATCTAGTGGTTAAACTACGGGTTTGCATATGAATATTATCTTTCTGGCCATCAGATGCCTCTAATTTGCCTCTTTGTGCTGGAATTTAAAAACATTTTCTCTATTTTAACCCTAAATACTACACTACTTGTAATATCATTTGATTCAAATGGGACTTCTTTGGGGAATCTTTTTTATCCCCACCAGACAGGGATGCATAGACCAGAGGCAGGGAAGTCCCCCCATCAATGTTGTTTTACACATTTGTAGCTATTACTGCAACTTCGACTTAAAAACACAGGTGTCTTGATCATTGTCCATGGGTGCAAATCGAAAGATTCAGTTTTTCACATCAGAGCTGTAAGTGTAAATTTCAACTTACAAATACGAATGTTAATATGACAAGTTCCCACATTCAGATCAACAAGCTCTCGAGTTTTGATGCCGTTTTCCTTGATAAATATAAGCTTGACATTCAGTACCCCCTCAGATGCACATCATAACAGGTCAGGTTCATCATGTCTGCATCAAAGTAAAGACCAGTCCCATTAATAAATTCCTTTGCAATACCTTTGAGCATGAGAAGTCTAAAGGAGCTTTGGTTCAGTTCATTTCACTGGTCTAGGTCAGCTGGCAAAGCAGATGAGCACCTTCAAACATGCTTACAGTGTGCTGTTAATAATGTCCCAAACAGGTTGGTCAGCTCCTTGTAAATGCCACTGCTCTTCAGGGTCCTGCCTTGCTGTCCAAGCTTTCATCTGAAAAGGTTTTTGCACTTTCTCACACAAGCATTTTTTCTCAGTGTCATCAAAAATGCATGCAGTGACTCAACAATTATCTCTGTGGTCAGCAAAATCACATCATTCTTCTGTAATTCCAAACATTAGCATTCAGGACACTGGAACAAACAACACTTTTTCCTCACTTTCTCTTCTGCTGTAGCTTGTGTACTCATCCACTTGAAACTTGGTGTTGTAAACTGCTGATATTGTTGCCTCTTAAATTGCTTGTGTGTTCCTTATATGTAAGTCACTTTGGGGGAAAAACTGTCTGATAAATGAATGTATGTAAATGTAGTGTTAAATACCTGCATAATTCATCCAGAGGATGTTCATAGAGTCACTCTGGCACTACATCACATAGATGACAAAAAATATTTTGAGAAATGTGGAAAATGTGTTGGAATGATGTTTACTAATTACATTACATATTAACGGACAGGCTATCAGACAAGCTAATGCCATCTTGCACACAATCTTTTGTATGTTTTATTTATTTAGTTTTTTAAATGGTTAACTTGTATGATCTTAATTATAGGGGTTTGTAAAGATATGATTTAGAGAGCGTATTGATTTGGAGCTCTTTAGTGTTGGACAGGGTGGGGGTAATGTGTCCTTTTAAGATATTCCATTACACAGACTCAATACAGGCGCTGTAACAGGATAGGAACTATGATCAAATCTACATGCTTTAGCAGTAGAAAAAAACATTAGCAGGCGCTTCTCATCTGAGGCCACTTTCAGTACAAGAGAGAAGTAAAATCCCCCTGGAGCCACTAACGATGCTTTAAGTGTTGGAGTTCGAGTGATGGTGGTAATGCACAACTGGGACCTCAGTAAATCTTATTTCCTGAATTGAACCCGGGACCTTTAACAGCCAACATCCTTAACCACTAGACTACCACAACCCTCCTGTGAATTTGTTTGCATTAGTGTCTACTGTCTGCAATTTGTCTTAAGTTGAGAAGATGAATGTGTAATAGACCTTTCGTGAAGCTTATAGGTCAGAGAGCCATGATAATAAGTTTTATGTAATTTTGTTTTAATTATGGAGGAGAACCTGTAGTTCACTTCCATAGTACGTCTAAAACATAATGTATAATAACATGTTTCATGTGACCATTGTTTTCAATTTGCTTCAAATCAGACTTTAATTTGGACATGATAAAAATGAGACATTAGCATCGTTTGGAAAACATGTTCACTTTACAGGGGCTCCACCTTAGGATCTCTCCTCCGGATTATGGCAAATAGGGAAAGGGTCCAACTGATTTCTTCGCTTCACAAGCCCGCGTGACCAGGACACTTGCTTAAGGCAATGCTGGCAAGCCACCATAATATACATACATTTATGTATGTATGTGTATATTCAAAATCATTGTTCACACTTGTATTGTATTTATTATTGCATTATTTCCATTAGTATATGTTGTTCTCTGTTGTGTTTGTAGGCCTGCTGTGTCTTGTCATCAAGGTGTATTGTTTCTCCTATTGATCTGTGTATTCCATGTCTTTGTGATCTGATTCTGTCTATTGCAGCCAGATAAAGATTTCTTGTGCTGAATCACTGTCAGGATGACAAATACACATAACTGTATGAAATTTGCAATCTGGTAAAATTTTAGAGGTGTCACTATGGTATTTCTGTACACATAGCGGCAATTTATCAGTTATGCACACATGTCCAGTTGTTAAGTCTGACATTACACATCATTGTTTCCAGGCCCACACACTCCTTCAAATCCCAAAAGTAAACCACTAAAAAGGCTAATATATATTAATGGTGTGCTTTAGTACTACTGAAAACTCATCATCCTAACCAAACTCTTAATTGGCCACACGGTGACTCATTTTCTGAATCCTTAAAATATTGCCATCCGGGACGTTGTGAGCCCGGAGACTGTAGTGTAAACGGTGAGCTTTAAAAAGCTTAGATTAACGGCGTGATATAAATGAATAGTGCTTATTAATGTCTGTTGAGTATTCTCACCTTTAACAAAGTAGTGGTTTGGACCTGGAAACAGTATTACTGGTCAACATGTCACATCTTAACAAGTGGATTATATAACACACACCCACATAACCCTATGGAAAAAAAAAATAATAATAATAAATAAATAATAAAAAAAGAAATCTGACAAACTACAGCACTTATGTTGGGAAAATCATTGCCCTTGTGATATCAGCTCTCAGTGAATCCTGCCTGAATACAGATTCTCTGTTCACAGTGTTGAGCTTGTGGAGAATATTCCAGAAGATCTGTCTATTACATA
Organism: Cirrhinus molitorella; assembly: GCA_033026305.1. Taxonomy (NCBI): domain Eukaryota; kingdom Metazoa; phylum Chordata; class Actinopteri; order Cypriniformes; family Cyprinidae; genus Cirrhinus; species Cirrhinus molitorella. The sequence continues at coordinate 6,643,721 of CM065126.1, read as the reverse complement.
TAAGGACACAGTTTCACTGGCCACTGGTCTCCGTGAGCTTTTGGATCAAGCACGTCGATCAGTTGAGATTGCGTCACCATGGTGGGCACTGAACTCTACCGAGTACGAGTCAAAACCTCCCCAGGCCAAACAGGTAACATCCAACATATCAGAGTGTCAACAGATCTGCTGATTACGTCTGTGACAGTTTCTTTTGAAGAGATTTATTCATCTCAGAGTGACTACATTTAACTGTTACTGTTTCTTCTGTCATCTTTAGGGTCAGATCTTACTCCATCAGCTGATGAGTTTGCGGTCTCGGTCAGTCAGTTTGAGGGTGGTCAGTGGACTAACTAATTCCTCAGAGCTCAAGGCACTTGCTCAGAATGGTATGTATATGGTATTATTTAGCATCAACTCTCTAACAAAACCATCTTGTGAGACTTTGGGTCAAGTGTAAAGAAGCAAAGTTGATAACTTTAATAACAGGTTACTTCATGAATCAAGAGGTTCCTAATACTGCTCCTGGAGATCTACTGTCTCCAAGTTACCAGTGGACCCTCCTTAAGCTTTGTCCTACTTTTGAACTATTGGAGGCTTGGGAGGATTAGTGAGAAAAAAGACACTTGGTATTGGTACTGGGACAAATGAGAGGGCATGAGTGGGGTGTCTGGAGGAGTAGAGGTGTCAGGGGACCGCTGGAATCTTGCAGGACTTAAGGAATCAGGTGAAAATGGAATCAGGCGAAAATAGAATCAGGCGAAAATGGAATCAGGCGAAAATGGAGGGTCTTTGTATTAGGCCATGGATTCTTGTGTTTTGGGATCCCACCAATGTAGCTCAGTTATACTGGGCTAGTAACATATAAATGTGAGGGCAAAGCTTTACTGAGGAGGCAATCCACAAGAACATTGACTAGAAATGACTGTGGAGATGAACCACTTTAAAAGTAATTTCTTTGTCTCATTAAGAGGGAAAAAAGCCCTGACTCAGAAACTGCACTAGAAAAATTAAATATATCTGATTCAATGCTGTTGTGGCAGAGCAAGTACAAAGACTTGCTACTGCCCATACATCCAAAGACATGCTGAACATCGCATGCTGTGAGCATGTAAGAAATACTGCTGCTGCACATATAATATGAAATAACTCCTCAGCCAAGCAGGAGACATAAGAAATGAAAAATACAAGGTGATATATGCATGCTGCTGAGCGTAAGAATATAAACTGCTGAATCAGCGGACACGCACATATCCACACACATAGAAAAAAAAATAGACAGGATAGAACTTAACATCCCCCAAACAAACAGATCTATCGCCACAATGTACTGCTGCTACTCTGAACAGTCATGTGCACTCAAATATATTACTGTCTATGTGTGCCTGGGCTCCATAGGGTCCAATGTTAGTACACTGTGTCATTAACAAATAGATAATGTTGATGAGGTCTTCTGACTGACATGTGAGGCAACCAATCACAGTTCATTTTCAGTTCAGCAAGAAAGTTCAAACAAATAATGGTGCAGTAAAAGCAGCTAAGACATGCACTGCAAACATTTGATGTACTTGACATACTTTTATCACTTCTAAGTTCCAACCATTAAATGAACATGCACTTGGTCTAAGCAAATTAAGAACCACTTCTATTGGTCATTTAACAGTGATTCATAGTTGACTGTTTGTTCATTGACCATCCAGGTGCAGATGTGCATTACCTAAACATGAAAGCCCTCACTAAAGGGCAGCTCAACTCCTCCTTCTGGGTGGTGGACAGGAAGCACATGTACATAGGAAGTGCCGGCATGGATTGGAGGGCACTGTCTACGGTAAAGAATAACTCCATAGTTAAACGCAAATGTATAAATATGCTTCTTTTTTAAAAGTTAATAACTAGTACGTTTATTCTATTCACTCCTCTACATGTTGCTTTATTATTTCAATTTATTTCATTTGATTATTAATCTGTATGTTAGAGTTGTGTTTCACCATGTTTTGTAATACTTCATTGGTCTGGTGAGTGAGGTGATGTGTGTTATTTTCACAGATGAAAGAGTTGGGCATCATTATTTATGACTGCAGCTGCCTGGTGTTGGACCTGCACAAGATATTCAGCCTCTACTGGCAACTGCAGTATAAAGAGTTTTTGCCGTCAATATGGTCCAAGAAACTGAACGCTCTGTATAACAGAGACAAGAACCTTCAACTGCATCTGAATGATGCTGAAGCACAAGCATACATTTCTGTGAGTTGAGTTAGAGATGTTTTGTTTTTTTATGAAACTGAAGCAGAAGCAGAAATGATGTATGGAAATGATCCTTCATTTGATTTGTCTCTAATGATGTTTAATATGTTTGTTACTATACACACATTACAGTATAAATAGAGCGAAGAGAGACAGGCTTAGAAATGCATGATTAATGATGTTTAGTTTCAGCACCATTTATAGAAGAGAGATTTGCTATTATTAATTAACAGATGTAGGTTTTCATTGATTAAAGGTTGCATTGCTTATAATATCCTTTTCAATCAATGAAGTCCTCACAGAAAATGAACAAGAGTCGTTTATAAAAGAATGCAGCTTCTGGAACAGCATGACAGCAGCAGTCAGTCAAGGTTCTAGTTGTCGCCTGCCTGCTTCACACTTGATCAAATACCTTACTGTAAGATGTGTTATATTTCAAAAGAGAGATGAATGATGACTCATTGCCACTCTCATGGTCATGTTACGGACGCGCAGGGAATAAAAGTGGCAGTGTTCTCATAAGCTCTCATGTAATCCATGATTGGTGGTGCTTTTTTTCAAACTGACCAATGTTGAGCATAGTTTTTATGTGGATTGTAAAGATTTTTCCCTTTCCAAATAAACTGCTTATATCATTTCATAGGTTGGATAAAACTTACTACACTGGGTACACACGATGTTACTGTTTTTTTCCCTCTATCATTTCTTGTGCTAGAGTTCTCCAGATGTTTTCTGCCCAAAAGAACGGACAAAAGACCTCGAGGCCATTAACAGAGTCATACAAGGGGCCGAGACGTTTATCTACATCTCCGTAACCAACTACTTACCAATGCTCAACCGCAGCCATCCCAAGTGAGTCCTGTTAAATGACCAAAATATCTACAATTAATGTTGCCATATAATACTTATTATAAATGGCTTAAATCATGCTTGCAAAAAAATGTATTCTATCAGAATTCACGGCTAGTATATTTGCACAAGATGGGTTAGCTCCAGCATCAACCAATAGGCTAAATGGACAATGCTAATCTGAAAGTGGCTCATGGGAACTTGGGATGCAATTTTTTTTTTTAATCCATTTACCTGAACAGTAAATGTCATGTCATTCTTACTTGCCTGATGACATCACAAAACGCACAGTCTCAAACCAATTACTAGTCTCTGTCCTACTACTAGATTTAAAACACTTTTGATAGTAGTAGCAGTATAGTGCATTACTGATGTTTACTCTGTGTCCTTTAATAGGTACTGGTCACGCATTGACAACATGCTCCGAGAAGCCCTGATTCTGAAAAAAAGCATCAAAGTACGCCTGTTAATAAGCTGTTGGGAGCAGACTGAGCCACTGACTCTGAACTTCCTGTGGTCTCTGAAAACACTATGCATAGAGTCAGTCAGCTGCTCAGTGGAGGTGGTGAGTGTGCATTTATCAAACATTACTGAAGATTTATATGTAAAAATATTGATGACGTTCTTGCATGATTATTCACTTGTGAACATTGTACAACCATCCTCAAACCTGACAGGGTGTGACAGATCAACAGCACTGACAGTTTTCTTTCTTTGTATAAATCTGCCTATGTTTCAGACTGAATGTCAGTCTATACATCAGTGGGGGGATTTAACAGTGACTCAAGCTGCAGGTTACATCACTGTGCCAGTAGTTGTCTGTCTTTATGGCTGAAACATTGAATCAAACAATTCATTCACAAATCCAGATTCCAGGAAACAAACAAGTACTAGCTGTACTACTGTGTCTGAAACAGCAAACTTCCATAATATATAGACTAGGAAAAAATAGTGTGTGTGTGTGTGTGTGTGTGTGTGTGTGTGTGTGTGTGTGTGTCTGTGTGTGTGTGTGTGTGTGTGTTTGTGTGTGTGTGTGTGTGTGTGTGTGTGTGTGTGTGTGTGTGTGTGTGTGGAGAATAGTATGTCAGAATCCTTAGTTTTCATGAAACAGTATGCAGTATGTGAGCAATACCTGGATGATTTACTACTTCCCACTTGTACATCCAATGGATAAGCAGTGTCCTGCAGGTGCACTTTTTAAAAATGTAAATTTATTTAATATGCTTCACACAATATCCACCAGATGGTTCACAGAACAACATACTTCGCATCAACATATATATACACCTATAACTTGTACAACTCAATTGAAAACTAAACTGATTTTTTTTTTCTGTGGAAAGTAAAAATAAAAAATAATGTGGTTGCATTAGCGTACACACCCTTAAACTAATACTTTGTCGAAGCACCTTTTGATTTTATTGCAGCACTCAGTCTTTTTGGGTATATCAGCATGGCACATCTTGACTTGGCAATATTCGCCTACTGTTCTTTTCAAAAACTCCAAATCTGCCAGATTGTGAGTGCATCTCTTATGCACAGCCCTCTTCAGATCACCCCACAGATTTTCAAATGGATTCAGGTTTGGGCTCTGGCTGGGCCATTCTAAAACTTTAATCTTTTTCTTGTGAAGCCATTGTTTTGTTGATTTGGATGAATGCTTAGGGTCATTGTCGTGCTGAAAGATGAAGTTCCTCTTCATCTTCAGCTTTCTTGCAGAAGCCTGAAGGTTTTGTGCCAATATTGACTGTTATTTGGCACTGTTCATAATTCCCTTCCCAGTTCCAGCTGAAGAAAAACAGCCTCAAAGCATGATGCTATCTCACAGAAAGATTTATTTCAAACACTCAACTGATATAAATATTATAATATGAAGTGAGTTTGAAGTAAAAACGTTATTAAATGTGATATTTTCACATGCTTTCAGGTGTAGCAGCATGCCTACACAGAGCCGTAGTTCACTGAGAAGCTACGCAAACAGCTGTCATTATCGCAAACAATTTCTTTCGATTTCATAATCGCCCGATTAAATCGTTTGCGATAATGAACGCGATTCAGTGTATCTTTTCTGTGGAGTACGGCTCTGTGTAGTACATGCCGCTCCACCTGAACACAGATGCTGGAAATTTACTGCTGATTACACAACCGGCTTCACTGACAACATGCGCATGACAATCGCCTTCGATTAATCGTGCAGCCCTAATGTGCAGTGTTGTTTTTGCGCCAAACATATCTTTTGGAATTGTGGCCAAAGAGTTCAACCTTGGTTTCATCAGACCTTAACACATTTCCCACATGCTTTTGGAAGGCTTCAAATGGGTTTTTGCAAAATTGAGTCAGGCTCAGATGTTTTTCTTCGTAAGAAAAGGCTTCCGTCTTGCCACCCTACCCTATAGCCCAGACATATGAAGACTACGGGTATTTGTACAACCAGTACTTGCCAGAAATTCCTGCAGCTCCTAATGTTGCTGTAGGCCTCTTGGCAGCCTCCCTGACCAGTTTTCTTCTTGTTTTTTCATCTATTTTGGAGGGACGTCCTGTTCTTGGTAATGTCACTGTTGTGCCATATTTTCTTCACTTGATGATGACTGACTTCACGGTGTTCTATGGTATATCTAATGCCTTAGAATTTTTTTTGTACCCTTCCTGACTGATACCTTTTAACAATGAGATCCCTCTGATGCTTTGGAAGCCCTTTGCGGACCTTGGCTTTTGCTGTGATATGCGACTAAGAAAATGTCAGGAAAACATTAGAACAGCTGAACTTTATTTGGGGTTAATCAGAGGCACTTTAAATGATGGCAGGTGTACTGACTCCTATTTAACATAAGGGCTGTGCATAAGAGATGCCCTCACAATCTGGCAGATTTGGAGTTTTTGCAAGGAAGAGTAGGCGAATATTGCAAAGTCAAGATGTGCCATGCTGATAAACTCATACATACCCAAAAAGACTGAGTGCTGTAATAAAATTTAAAATCAAAAGGTGCTTCAACAAAGTATTAGTTGTAAAAAAATATTTCAGTTTGTTTTTCAATTGTTAAAGGTGACAATAAAGGTGGAAAATGTTCTAAAATTATTTATCATGGTCTAATTTTTTAAAATCACATAAACCTGGCATTTTAATAGGGGTGTGTAGACTTTTTATATCCACTCCATATATATATATGTGAAGAGTTCAGATGCAAAACCCCCTAAAAGCCATCTCGGTCAAAAATGAGATAATGATACTGAGTGAATGCTTTTGACGCATATTACATATCCAACAAATACTTTTACATCAAACTATAATCCCAGCCTTAGTCCAATCAGAAATACTGCTACTTGGGTAGATAAAAAAAAAAAAAGTTAATTTTTTGTTTGTAACTTGTTTCAAAAACTGAAACATTCATATATTCTTGATTTATTACATGTAAAGTAAAACATTTCAAACATTTTTTTGGCTTAATTTTGATGATTAGAGCTTACAGCTCATGAAAGTCAAAAATCTAGTATCTCAGAATATTAGAATATTTCCTAAGATCAATCAAAAAACGGATTTGCAAACAGAAAAGTTCAAGTTCTTTAAAGTATGTTCATTTATGCACTCGGTCGGGAGCACATATTACAGCAAATGACTTGCCTCCTAGCACAAATGACAGCATCAGTGAAGTGTGGCATGAAAGTGATCAGCCTATGACACTGCTGAGGCATCAGATCGTCTGTATATTGTTTGATCGACTGTTCCTCATCTTTCTTTTGAATATATCCCATAGATTCTCAATGGGGTTCAGGTCAGGCATGTTGGCTGGCCAATAAAGCACAGTAATATCATGGTCAGCAAACCACTTGCAAGTGGTTGCTGCACTGTGGGCAGGTGCTAAAGTCCTGCTGGAAAAGGAAATCAGCATTTCCATAAAGCTTGTCAGCAGATGGAAGCATAAAGTGCTCCAGAATCTCCTGGTAGATGGCTACATTGACTTTGCACTTGATAAAACACAATGGACCAACACCAGCAGACGTCACGGCACCCCTAATCATTACTGACTTCAGAAACTTCACACTGGACTTCAAGCAGCTTGGATTCTGTGCGTCTCCAGTCTTCCTTCAGACTCTGGGACCATGATTTCAACATGAAATGCAAAATTACTTTTATCTGAAAAGAGGACTTTGGACCACTAAGCAACAGTCCAGTTTTTCTTCTCCTCAGCCCAGGTAAGATGCTTCTGATGTTGTTTCTGTTTCAGAAGTGGCTTAGTACTCCTTTTCCTGAAGTCTGAGTGTGGTCAGACTCTTGATCTTCATTCTACTCCTTGTGAAGCTATCCCAAGTGTTTGAATGGGCTTTACTTGACAGTATTCTCAAGCTTGCGGTCATCCCTGTTGCTTGTGCACCTTTGCCTACCCAATTTCTTCCTTCCAGTCAACTTTGCATTTAATATGCTTTAATACATCACTCTGTAAACAGCCAGCCCATTCAGTAATAACTTTCTGTGACTAAAGCTGGGCTCACACTGTGCGATTTTTAATAGTCATTTATGATTGTTGCTTGTCAGACTGTACAAACATGATGATCATGTCACACTGTGGGATCTTTGTGTCATTATTGTCAGACTGTATGACAGTCAAGACGCGTTAAAAACATGCACGCAAGAAAACCTGTCTGGAGTTTTACCATACATGTTCAATGTATGGTAATTCCAACCATACATGTTCAATGACTATTAATTTCAATGGCTCAAGGACGCAAGTGCAAGCGCAAGCATGGTTTGTTGCTGCGTCGACCAAAGTACACACGCAGCAGAGCGCGCAAGCCGCGCTCAAAGTTTCAAATAGTTTACTATAAGTTATATTACGATAACTTTTGCCGCTGCTCTATGAAGGGCTGCGCTGAACCCCGCAGCCAGCGGAGCACTTTCCGCATTCGTTGTGACAGACGTTTTAAACGCAGGGCTGAAATGTTGGCTAAAATTAAGTTTATGAATAGCGCTACAAACACGCAAATGGAAACAGCGGCACAACCAGTGTTTATCATAGCAAATGCAGCATATCATATGATTTCTGTGCACGACGGATGGGAGTTTATGCGGTTAGAAGAAATCTCTAGCAATAATTCTAATCATGGCTTGTCTTGAAAAACAGAGATCGTTTGAGGTTCATCATATGAGAAGTCACACTGCAGGACTGTGCACCAAATCTTCTGACACTGCCAGAATTTTGTCGGAGGTAAAATTTTATCGCAACAGCCATTAATTGGCTGTCAGTGAACATGTCAAACCAGCGGTCAAAGACTACAGATTTTAGCCTAGGATTATAGGAATCTTTTAGGATTTACAAAATTTGTCTCAGACGACCAAATCATGGCCAAAATCGCACAGTGTGAGCCAGGATTTACTCTCTTTGTGGAGGGTGTCAATGATTGTCTCCTGGACCATTGCCAAGTCAGCAGTCTTCCCCATTAGTGTGGCTTCAAAGAACAAGAGATACCTGGAATTTATACTGTAGGGATGGTCATTTAATGAAACTCAAATGTAAATATTCTAATATTTTGAGATACTGGATTTTTTACTTCCATGAACTGTATGCTCTAATCATCAGAATAAAAAAAAAAAAAAAAAAAAACTTTTGAAATATTTTACTTTACATAATAATGAATCTAGAATATATGAAAGTTTCATTTTTTTTTAAATAAGAACTTTTTCACAATATTCTAATTTTGTATATAATTTGTTGTTATTAACAGCATTAAATGCATTAAGCATTACATCAAAGTTTCCCAAATTGCTAATAATTAGTAAAATCATAAAAATGTAAAATTAAAATAAATAATTGTAAAACTTTATAAGTATACACTAATAAAGTACAAACTATTGACAAATTAATAGTTTACTGTTAATGCCTTGTTTATGTACTGTTTTCTCACTGTAATTACCCAAATAATTATTGTTTATTTAGCTCATATGAAAAGAGTTAAATAAGGTTTTGTTAATAACGTGTTAACCATAAATAGACCATAAATGTTATCATGAAATTATCCATACATTATTTATCCCTTCTAACGTGTTCATTTTGACATGATTTACTATATCCAGCAAAATAAGTCAAAAGAGTGAAGGTGATTTCCAAAACAAAACTTTTTTTTTGTTTTTTTGCAAGCTTATTTCACAATAAATTTAGATGTCTCTTTAAAAACACTCTGAGACTCCAGAAGGACACAAAAGAACCAACTGATTTAAGAAGTTAATTGATATATTTATGCACACCAAGGACTCTGTGCACTCTCCACACCTTGCCCTCTCTGCCTTGTGGAGTGTCCGGAGGCTCGTTTGAACTGTCTCCCTCTTCCTGTCTTCATTCTCTGCCCTGGATTACGGCTCCCGTCCTTCTGCCCCAGCTGTGTTTTGTGTATTTTGACACTTTAATAAATATTTGAGTTGAACCTGCAATTGAATCTGTGTTTTTCCCTGACAAAATGTTCAGACCAGAAATGGATTCAGCAAGAGCAGACCAATTCAAGACCGCTGTGACACAACAGGGCATTCTCCTCGGCCAGCATGCCACCCAGTTAACAGCCACCTCAAGGGAAGTTGACCTACTAACAGCCCAGGTAGCTGAACTCAGTGCCTGAGTGCAAGAACTCCAGCAGAAGACCCTGGACAGCCGATCTGTTGCCTCTCTCGCCTGTTCTCCAACTCGGGCTGAGCCAGAACCCCACACCAACAGTCCTCCGCACTACGACAGAGATCCTAATTTGTGCCGGGCCTTCCTGTCCCAATGCTCCTTGGTCTTTGCACTCCAGCCCCGCATTACGCCACAGAGGAGTCTCAGGTGGCATTTGTGATCACTGTCCTGAAAGGGAGGGCCCATGATTGGGCAACTGCTGTGCCACATTTGTGGATTTCTGAGCCGAAATTATTAAACTGTTTGACTGATCTGCTCGGGGTGACGAGGCAGCCTCCCAGCTGGCGCGGTTGAATCAAGGTAGTCGCTTAGTCACAGACTATTCCATCCAGTTTAGAATACTGGCAGCCATCTGTGACTGGAATGAAGCTGCTTTGCATGCTAGGTATTGAGAAGGGCTGGATCATGGAACTGTCACTGCGTGTGGAGGGGCATCTTCAACGCCACTGTCAGTGGTGGACTGCTAGACCCTCCTGGACAATGGATGAGGGGTCTCCATGTTCTGCGCTTATCTCCTTACCTTCTGTAGCTGACCCTGAGCCCATGCAGGTGGGACGTGTTCGTCTCACAGCCAAGGAAAAACAGGATCGACTGCCTCTGCCAGTAGGTCTCTGGTCCTTTAAAAGCTGGGGCACATCAGTAAGCCGGGAGATCCTGATGGGCACCTCTCTGTGTCTCGACTCACCCAAGTCTTGTAACCTGCTCCGTTCAGTACAAGGACACCATTCACTTCTGTTCTGCTCTTGTTGATTCCAGAGCTGAGGGCAATTTCTTGGACATTTCTGTTGCAGCACAGTAGGGCATTCCTGCCATTCCTCTCCCTTCTTCCATCTCTGTGCGTTTGCTCAATGGCTTTCTCCTCTCCTCCATCACCCACTCCACTCCTTCAGTAAGTCCAATGGTCTCTGGCAATCACCTTGAGGTAATTGAGCTTTACCTCCTTGATTCCCCAGGTGCTCCTGTTGTCCTGGGTTACCCATGGTTGGGTCAGCACAAATCTCACGTGGATTGGTCAGGGAACTCTGTGTTATCTTGGAGTCAGTCCTGTCTTGCTTCGTGTTTAGGTGCTGCCTTGTTTCCTGACTCTTTGCCTTCTGTTGTTTTTCAGGTAGAGACAGCTGATGTCTCCAGAGTCCCGGCAGAGTACCACAATCTTTCCACGTCCTTATCTCCTCCCAGGCAATTCTCTGCCTAAAGGATGTCTGTACTCCCTGTCTAGTTCTGAAAGAGAAACCATGGACAAGCATATTAAAGAATCCTTAAATGCCGGCCTCATCCGTCCCACTTCCTCACCTGCTGGCCCTGGGTTCTTCTATGTAATGAAGAAGGATGGCTCCCTTCAGCCTTGCATTAATTATCAGGGTTTAAATGACATCACCATAAAAAACAGGTAAACTGCCTCTGATTTCATCTGCTTTTGAATTGTCACAGGGAGCAAAGGTCTTTACTAAATTAGACCTCCATAATGCCTACCATTTGGTCTGTATTCATGAGGGGGATGAGTGGAAGACAGCCTTTAATACCCCTACCGGACACTTTGTATTTCATGTGTCCAGAGACATGGAAAACAGATTTGTCTTTGTCGTGTAATAGGCCAAAAGGCACACCAGGTGAACAGCCAAAGCTCGACTTCTTTCACTCCAAAAATGTCTGATTCAATACACCCAGAAAAAAAACAACAAGGATCTGAAGTATAGTTGCCAACTCCAAAATATATTGTACAATTTCCACACAATGCAAACAACACATATATATAAGTGTGTAAGTGTGTGTGTATTTCAAGTGTTCGTTCTAGCCCAATGTATGCATGTATAAAAGTGTTTTATCGGCCTCACCAGGGATTCACTAAAGTCCAGGAGTGCGAAGTAGAAGTGCACTGTCCTGTCACGGAATCCCAAGGTGAAATAAACCACTTTTGAGCAGTTTACTTCTACAAGGTGAGTGTCCAAAAGTCACAGTCAATAACAGCAGGTACACACTTAACACGTCCGTTAGGTGCTACAATGGCTGCTGGAGAACCAGGTTTATGTCAAGGTGGAGAAGTGTGTGTTCCACACCCAAGTCAGTTATGTTCTTATATTATTTCAGTGGAGGGGGGATCAAAGCTGATCCTGCAAAGGTAAGGGCCGTAGCCTTAACAGCACTCACCTCAACCAAGGTACCTTTCAGGTGGAATTCTCAGGCTCAGGAGGCCTTTGATGTTGTTAAATCCCATTTCATCTCTGCTCCTGTTTTTTTGTCTTCCAAATCCTAAACAGCAATTAATTGTTGGCGCAGTTCTGTCCCAACGGTCCCCCCGAGAAGGGATGGTGCTCCCCTCTGCCTTTTTCTCTCACCGCCTGAGCCCTGCTGAATGAAATTATGACATAGGTAACAGGGAGCTGCTGGCAGTCAGGATGGATCTAGGGGAGTGGCACCAATGGTTGGAGGGAGCAGTGTAACCCTGGACGGATCACAAGAACTTTGAAAATATCCGTTCAACCAACAGACCAAATGGACCAAAGCAGCGGGTGATCGTCACAGGACTCCTGCTTCTTAGTATTTGTTTGGTCAGAAGATATGGCTTTCCACCAAGGACCTGCCTCTCTGGGTGGCTTCTCATAAGCTGGCACCTAGGTTCATTGGGCCATATCGCATCACCAAGGTTCTAAGTCTGGTGGCAGTGCGACTCAAGCTTCCTCACATGCTTGGTCAGGTTCACCCTGTCTTTTATGTGTCCAGGGTTAAGCCTGTGTTTTGGTCCCTTCTTAAACCTGTTGGCTCTTCCCCAACCCCCCTCCCCTCATGAATGTAACTCTAGTTTACACTGTGAGAAAGCTCTTGGGTGTTAGATGCAATGGTGGTTGGGGTTTTCAGTTTCTGGTGGACTGGGAAGGATACAGTCTGGAGGAGAGGATTTGGATACCAACCAAAGACATTCTGGATTAGACTTTGATTGAGAACTTCTGTCAGTGATGAGGTGAGCCCCTTTCTGGGTGTGCCAGGCGGCATTCCTGGGGGGAGGGTGGGTATTGTCATGACTTTGGTCTGATTGGCAGGTTGTTGTTCTTGTCTTGTTTGTGTACGAATTTGTTGTCAGGAGCATGTGGGTTTTGTTTTGACAGTTTGCCATGCGCTCGTTGTCTTTGTGGTTCCCCTCCGCATCGTTATGTTATTAATTACTTTAGCTGCCGTCACACCTGTGACAAGTTATCCCTCATTTCTGCCTCTATTTAAGTTCCACTTGTGTGAAGTCTTGTGTCTGACCGTTGTGGTGTGAACGCACTTCGCTTGTGACCTACTTTCGTTTTTGTCGTGTTGTGTCCAGCCATGTTTTCCTTAATAACCGCTGATAATAAGGACACTTCAAAGGTAAGAATAATTGCTTATTACCTGAACAGTTTAGATTTGTATGATTCACATTAGCTTCTTTTTCATCAAAAAGTGACATTGTACAACATTGCACACTCTGGTTTCCCACAGTCCAAAGGCATGCAGATCAGGTGGATTGGATATAATACACTGTCTGTACAGTAAAAGTGTGTGTGTGTGTGTGCGTGTGTGAGATAGAGAGAGAGAGAGAGACCCAGCACTGGGGTTGCATAAGTTTGCGCACTCTAAGTACTGGGTTGCAGCAGGAAAGGCATCTAGCTTTAAACCTGTGCCAAATGGCTATGCAAATAACTCCGCTGTGGCGACCCCTAACAGCATCGGCTGAAGGAAAATGCTGCATAATTGGCACCTTGCATTTGCATAACTGTGTGAATGTTATGAAGTTCATTCGTTTTGAAGCAAACTCAGTACATCTATAAAGCAGTAGTTTCATTATCCTGCACAATTCTATTTTAAGTTTTATTCTCATCTGTTACATTTACATTTAGGCATTTAGCAGACGCTTTTATCCAAAGTGACTTACAAAGGAGGACAATGGAAGCATCTGTTAGTGTCAGTGCAGTCAGATCTGAATATTAAGTGTCTTTTAAACCAACTAAAACATGCCATCCTTGAAAAGATATTGCGATAGAGTTGAACATATTCTGATTCTTTATTGCTGTTGATTATATAGCGTTTTTTTTCTTTGTTCTTCAGTCAGTTTAAAACGTTAGTATACTGTATTGTTGTATTGCATTTAATTGGGAACTATTATGTAAAATTCATTTTAATATTGTTTCTGAACACAATTATGTGTCCATACTGTTTGTACACAAGCACTATATTGTGGTAAAATCCATTCACTCTGTTTGCTATCTCTCCCATTATTCAGAAACTCTCTAATGTGTCTCTAATGAACCATTCAGGAATGTGTTTAATTAATGAATTAATTAATTATAACGTAACTTATTATTATTATTATTATTAATTTATTTATTTCACATTCCTTTTTTTTTTACAAGTTGGTCACAGAGCTTCACAATTCATTGTTAAAGATTGTCATCTCGATTTAAACACCCACTCAATCATATTTCTTTGGAAAGATAATAATTGTCTATTGAACCTTTGTCAAGTGTTTGACCCAGAGAGAGCAGTTGTCATGAATAGTTAGGAAAAAGCTTCAGTCTTTAGTCTTTTCAACCACACATCATTATTCCTGCATTACATTCAAACAATCACAGCAGTGCTGGGATAAAAGTTTATAGTTTGGATATAAACACTGATGCGGTAGTGATCAAATGAGAGTAAATCACCTTTTGAAAGTGCCTTGAAGCTTCAAATAAATACTGTATCCATTAAAAAAATTACTGGAATGCTACTATTTACAGTGACCATTAAAAAATACATTTGTTTAATAAATGTTTTTATGAGCCACTGAATCATTAATTCAAAACGATTTTATTAAATAATTTATTGAATATTCTTAATTAGACTCCAGCCATAACAATTTTGTCAGAGCAAAGTAAAAAGTTTTAATCTAGTAAATTTCATGTTATTTTGTTTAGTTGTTCATTCACAAACACTAGAAAAGTATATACAGTTGAAGACAAAATTATTAGCCCCTTATAAAATATTTCATTATTTTTCAAATAACTCCCAAGTGTTGTTTAACAGAAAGACGATTTTATCAACACAGCATTTTTAAACATAATACTTTATTCAGGAAACTTTTAGGGTTTGTAATGCAAATAAAAATAAATGTGTAACCAAGAATTTTAAAAAGTAATTGTCACAAATCCAGGTTCTGTGGCTCCCTCCCGTGGCCGTCAGCGTGAGCTCTCACCCGAGTATTAGTCATTCGGACTCCATTTCCCAGGACCCCGTGCCTGGGGCTGACCTCCTTGTCTCCGCCCCTTCCGTGTCATTTCCCCGGACATAAATAGCGGCCATTACCTCGGCTTCTCCGCGAAGTTTTGTCTTGCCCATGGCCTGCAATTCCGAGCGTTTTCTTTGTGGACTGATTACCCGTGTACCGATCTGGACTGTTAGACCTCTAGCGATCCTTCTCTGTTTGCCCCGACCCTTTTGCCCGTTTCCGGATTATTCCCGTCAGCCGCCAGCCCCGAACTCTCGCAAGGACTCTGACTATTCTATTGTTTTGCCTACGTTGCACTCGATCGCTGTTGATAACTCTGCCTGTTTGACTACTCTCTGTTCATTAAACCGTTTGCTAATGGATCCAACGACCCCCGAGTCATCATTACAGTAATAGTCAATAGTGTATCCCTTTTGCTTGATAACAGCCTTTAGTCGTTTGCTGTAGTTCTCAACAAGTTTCAAGCATGTCTCCTGAGGAATGACAGCCCATTCTTCCTTAGCAAATCTCTCAAACTCCTCCAGATTTGTTGGTCTTTTGGCACAAACTCTGGACTTTAGTGTGCCCCACAGATTTTCTATTGGATTCAAGTCTGGGCTTTGTGCAGGCCAGTCAAGTACACCCATTTTGCTTATTTGGAGGTATTTCTTCAACAGTATGTATCCTTCTCCATCTTTATGAGCATTAACAATTTTTTCTCTCAAGTCCAAACTAATTTCTTTTGTCTTTGCCATGATGACAGTGCATATTATTGTTTCGCAAGATACTAATCCTCAGCTTAAAGAGCAATTTAAAGGCTTAACTAGGTTAATTAAGTTAATAAGGCAAATTAGCTTAATTTGGCAAGTCACTGGACAACAGTGGTTTGCTCTATAGCTAATCAAACTAATAATTTCTTAAGGGGGCTAATAATATTGAACTTAGCCGTTTTGTATTTATTTATTTTTTAATTCTTTTATTCAATCAACTATAAGAAATCAGACTTTCTCTAGAAGAACAAAATAATAGGAAATAATGTGAAAACATTCTCTTGCTCTGTTAAACATCACTTGGGAAATATTCTAAAAAAAATTGTATGTAATGTTAAAAGCTATTCATGTGACATGCTAAACATCTTAAATGTATACACTATTAGTTTACTGTATGTTTATACTTTGTAGATAAAATTCTGAAGTTCAGAGAAGAGCATTAGTCTGGAGAGGTAGAGCCAGAAAAGACACGGACGACCTAGGTGACCTTGACACAGGCCCTAAACAATGAAACTTGAGCTATTTTACATTTCAAATGAGAGCATTTAGTTCAGAATGAGCATTTAGTTCAGAATGGTTTGACAGTTTTGTCTGGCTTGAGTACTCATTAAAAAAAGATGCAGCATTTTGCATTTGGAAAACAACATACTCAAATCAACAGTGACAAACTGCAGAATCAGGCCTACAAAAATTGGAAGAAAGCCTTTAGTTCATTCAGAAAACAGAAAAAAATGCCATCCACAGTGCCAGCATGGTCTAATGGCAAGGCAAAGAGTACAAAAGAGCATGCAGCTGCACCCAGCCAGTCTAAATGAGATCCAGGAAAGGCGTAAATACTGTACCTTTGATGTGCTGTTGCAATAGCAGGATTTCTAGCAAGACAAGGTATACCATTTTAGGGGCATAGTGAAAAAGAGACAAACACAACTGAAGCTTGCTTGATACCAACAAGTTGGGAAATCTGACATTTGCAGCTCAGATGTATGACGGTGCGTCTGTAATGAGTGGTGTATCTGCTGGTGTGCAGGCTCTTGCTTACTGCTCTGCGCTTTGCTTCTGTTTATGTACTTTACTCAGATTTTTAAAGATATTTTAACTTCAGCAGATCAGCACAGTGCTCAAACAGCACATTTTTGGGCACAAACACTGAAACTTTTCAGGACTGGACTAATATTACAGAAAAGAAGACTCTGCCTACCACTGCCAGCGGTTTACATTCCGGAGACGGGAAAACACAGCTGTCTACATTCAAATAGACAATAAAGATAATGCCTCTTGTGCCTGTTGTGGAATCTATTTGCTGCACAAACTGCCACAGACTTCTACAAAGGATTGCGGTTCTTGAAACAAAGCTACTTGCTGGACTTCCAAAACAGGTGGAACACTCAGCAGATTGTCATCACGGACCCCCTCAACAAACAGTCGGTGAGTCCCATGAATCTACTGAATCTCAACAGTCATTACCAAGTGTAGAGGAACGAGCCAAAACTGATCAACACACTAATCGATGGCACAAACAGGGAGCGAGACCAAAAGGCACTCGAGACATCAGATTGTCACGAGTATCTCATATTGCTGCCATAGCATCCTCTACCCCAGATACAGCTATGACAAGTCTTGCAAACACTGGTATTTTACCACTGCCTATATACCTTGAGAACAGATTTGAAGCATTAATGAATGTGGGTGAGGAATCCCCAAATGTGACTGAACGTGGATCGTATCAGCCAGCAGCTAACATTGCTACTAACAGACACTCAAGGTCGAGCAGACAGCGGCATTCAGCTCAGAGCGCAGCCGAGCCCAGGACTCTGATAGTGGGCGACTCCATTATCAGAAACATTAGAAGCAGGACTACAACTACATGCTGCTTTCCTGAAGCAACTGTCTCTGATGTGAACAAGGAGCTTCGAAACATTCTAATGAAGCACAAGACTGCAAATCGAATCATCATCCATGTGGGAAAGAACGATATTCGGAAAGAGCAGTCAGAACTCCTAAAGAAGGATTTCAGTGAACCTCTTGAAACACTTCGAAGACTTGAAGTTAAGTTGTTCATCAGTGGGCCACTCCCAGCAAGGGGAACTAACATGTTTTCACAGATGCTTGGGCTAAATACATGGCTACAAAGAACCTGCAGTTTAAAAGGAGTCAACTTCATTGACAACTTCAATCTTTTCTGGGGCATAGACAACTGTTTAAACTGGATGGCCTCCACCCAAACAAACTTGGTGTAAGAGTGCTAAAGGACAACTTCCATTTCTCCCTCAATCATCCTTCAGTACTTTGTGACCTGAATGGCACTGATCAGAGGACTTCAATCAGTCATCATGTGGCTGACACATCCCAAAAGGACACTGATAACACCATGCAGCCACAACAACCACTGCTCATGGACACCATGCCAGCGGAGCCCTGCCCACAGAGCTCATTACAGACAGACTGTGACGTATCAGGACAGCTCCAAGACTCAGCACCCAAGGACGACTTTCTTGAAAACAGCCAGGGAAGCCAGGACAACATATTTCAGCCACCGGAAACATCAGAGCCACAGCCCCATTCACCTGACACATTATCCCTCTCTCCAGGATCTCCACTTCTAAGCTTCTCACAGCAAATGGAGGAACTTGTTTATGCTGGGACTAGACTCTCCCACTCTTACGCTGCAAGCCCCCAGATATCAACAAAAAAACGGCGGGCCCCACAACCACCGAAGCCTGCAGGCCCAGCTCGCCCTCCTCCTCCTGTGAGAGCTCTTCGGCCGCTGCCACAACGCCAGGGTCCATCTGCTGTAGGTGAACCAAAAACAACTGATAACAGCTCTCAGTGATATGTGTCGGGTCCCGCTACGATAGCAGCAACATTCACAAATGTTTACAGAACAAGCGGGAACCCAGTGTGCCTGTAGCTTTTCCTATCTCTGTTTTATCACGTGATAGAAAGTCTAAGGCCTTCTTTAGTCGTACGGCTGATTCATCTAATCTGCGGCCTATTTTGCATCAAACTAAGATTACTGTGGGGACAAAAAGAAATGCCATCAAGTTAGCATTTTTAAACATTCGCTCACAAAAAAATAAATCATTTCTGACTAATGACTTAATAACCACAAACAGCCTAGATTTTATGTTTTTAAATGAAACATGGCTAGAAGACAGCTGCAGTGCAACAGTCCTCAATGAAACAGCCCCTCCTAACTTTACTTTCATGAGTGTCTGCAGAGCTGTTAGGAGAGGTGGAGGTGTAGCTGCTTTGTTTAAAGATGTCTATCAATGCAAGCGTCATTTGGTCAGTACTTGTCCTTTGAATATCTAGGGATTGTGCTGAAAGGTGCTCCACGCATTCTGTTCATCATTATTTACAGGCCTCCAAAATACTCTCCAGCCTTTGTTGAAGAGTTCACAGAACTGTTATCAATTAAATCCTCAGAGTATGACAGTTTTGCTATTGCAGGGGATTTTAATATTCACATAGATAATGCAGAAATCAATGCTACAAAAAAATTATAACTGTTTTGAACACATTTGACCTGGTTCAACATGTTCATGGACCCACACACAATCATGGTCACACTCTTGATTTACTCATCAGTAAGGGTCTTAAGATTTAATCCATTGTTATTAAGGACGTAGCACTATCTGATCACTTCTGTATTTTCTTTGATATATTGATCTCTGCTACCACTGAATCTAGATCTGTCTCTGTCAGAAAGAGATGCATTAATGAGAACACTAGTTTGCTATTTATGAAGGCTATATCGTCAATCCCAAGCATTTCTGCAGACTCAGTTGATCTTCTCCTGGATTCCTTTAACTCAAAAGTTAAGAATGTCATTGATGACATTGCGCCAGAAAAAAAGAAAGATGGCTGACAGACAGAAAGCACCATGGAGAAAATCAACAGCAGTACAGGGTATGAAAAGACAATGCAGAAAAGCTGAGCGGATGTGGCGGAAGACGAAACTTGAAATTCACTACAGCATCTATAAAGACAGCCTTCGTGCTTTCAATGTTGAACTAGGCAAAGCTAGACAAACATTCTTTTCAAACCTTATAAGCAGCAACTTAAACAACACTCGCACTCTTTTTGCTACCGTTGAGAGACTGACAAACCCCCCAAGTCAGATTCCCAGTGAAATGCTCTCCGACAGCAAATGCAATGAGTTTGCTTCCTTCTTTTCTGAGAAGATCAATACTATCAGAAAGACGATTAGCACATCCTCAAGTTATGCTGAGGTCAGACAAATTCACCCGCAATTTCAAAAAGTAGTTACCATGTCTGTTTTTGAAGCAATTGATTGCAAAATTTTGGAAGAAATAGTACAGCACCTTAAACCTTCAACCTGCTACCTTGACACACTTCCCACATCTTCAAAAGTGTGTTTAACTGTTTAGAAGCAGATCTCTTAGAAGTGGTGAACACCTCACTTCTCTCTGGGACTTTTCCAAACTCCCTGAAAACTGCAGTTGTTAAGCCCCTTTTGAAAAAGAGCAATCTTGATAACACAATATTAAGCAACTATAGACCAATATCAAATCTTCCTTTTATAGGCAAGATTATTGAAAAGGTTGTTTTTAATCAGCTGAACTACTACTCAAATGGTTACCTAGACAATTTCCAATCTGGTTTCCGACCGCATCACAGCACAGCGCTCATAAAGATAATAAATGATATTCGCTTAAATTCTGATTCTGGAAAAATATCAGTGCTGGTACTACTAGATCTTAGTGCTGCGTTTGACACTGTCGATCATAACATTCTTCTAGAGAGACTGGAAAACTGGGTCGGTCTTTCTGGGATGGTCCTTAAATGGTTCATACTTAGAAGGGAGAGGCTATTATGTGAGTATAGGAGAGCATAAGTCTAAGTGGACGTCCATGACATGCGGAGTCCCACAAGGCTCAATTCTTGCTCCGCTCTTGTTTAGCCTGTATATGCTCCCTCTAAGTCAAATAATGAGAAAGAACCAAATTGCATATCACAGCTATGCAGATGATACCCAGATATACCTAGCCTTATCGCCAAATGACTACAGCCCCATTGACTCCCTCTGCCAATGCACTGATGAAATTAACAGTTGGATGTGCCAGAACTCAGTTAAACAAGGAGAAAACTGAAGTCATTGCATTTGGAAACAAAGATGAAGTTCTTAAGGTGAATGCGTACCTTGACACTAGGGGTCAAATAACTAAAAATCAAGTGAAAAATCTTGGTGTGATTCTGGAGTCAGATCTTAGTTTCAGTAGTCATGTCAAAGCAGTAACTAAATCAGCATACATACTATCATCTCAAAAACATTGCAAGAATTAGATGTTTTGTTTCCAGTCAAGACTTAGAGAAACTTGTTCATGTCTTTATCACCAGCAGGGTGGACTATTGTAATGGTCTCCTCACTGGCCTTCCCAAGAAGACCATTAGACAGCTGCAGCTCATCCAGAATGCTTCTTTTCTAGAACCAGAAAATCAGAGCATATCACACCAGTCCTCAGGTCCTTACACTGGCTTCCAGTTACATTTAGGATTGATTTTAAAGTACTTTTACTCGTTTATAAATCACTCAATGGCCTAGGACCTAAATACATTGCAGATATGCTCACTGAATACAAACCTAACAGGCCACTCAGATCACTAGGATCGAGTCAGTTAGAATTACCAAGGGTTCACACAAAACAAGGGAATCCGCCTTTAGCTTTTATGCTGCCCACGGTTGGAATCGGCTTCCAGAAGAGATCAGATGTGCTAAAACACTAGCCAGATTTAAATCCAGACTAAAAACTCATTTGTTCAGTTGTGCATTTAATGAATGAGCACTGTGCTATGTCCGAACTTATTGCACTGTATTTTATGTATAATCATTTTTATTCCTGTTTTAATTCATTTTAAATCATTTTTTAATCATTTTAATTGTTTTATTGTTGTGATTATTACTTTTTATGATTATTTTAACTCATATTCTTATGATTTTAATATTTCCTTTTATGTAAAGCACTTTGAATTACCACTGTGTATGAAATGTGCTATATAAATAAACTTGCCTTGCCTTGCCTATTCCGAACAACCACCCAGAATCCATTTGCACAGCGCATGAACTAAACCTCATCCTGGGTTACACATGCAGAAGCAATAAGCTATCCTGATTTATTGTGATATGAAAATGTGATGCAGTCACAGGCACAGATAGCATCAGCTAAATGAGCAGCTGTGTGGATCCCTGCGATCAGAGCTAACGACCACTGGCCTCAAGTCCAATCGCTAGTGAATAAAATCAAATTAAGTCTCTAGGATGAATCAGAGGAACTGATCAATTCTTTCAGCTTGATTTAAGACAAGATATAGAGGAGCTGCAAGTCAATGAAAGTTTATTTGAATAGATGTAGCAGTAATATGATTTGCTACTGTTCATTTTCATTTGTGTTCATGATCAGATACAACATCCATCAAGTAATGTAAGACATGGATCATTCTGTATGCTATAGATGTCCAGTATGGCTGGACTACGGTCACTCATGCCCAGTACATACTGAAACTGCCAACATGTGCACTCTTTTCTTTTTCTTGTAGAAGTTCTTCATTCCACAGAAGCAGAACAATGGATATCTCTACGGAATCAATCACAACAGATACATGGTGACAGACAGATCTGTGTATCTAGGTGAGAACATCCTCTGCATTGATTACGCTGCTGATGTCACATGAAGTGAACTGAGATTTGAATTGAACTGAATGTTTGAATGATTTCCTCTCCTAAAACTATGCTTCTGGGCTCTCAGGGAATTTAAACTGGGTGGGCAACGAGTTTGTCTACAACGCCGGTGTTGGTGTGGTGATCAGTCAGTGGGTGGACCAGAACAGCTCGACTGTAGTTGAACGGATGAAAGCTGTTTTTGAGAGAGACTGGCATTCCCACTACAGTAAAACACTACAGCCAAACAAGATCCCAGCATGCAGCATGTACACGGTCAAAGAGTGGCCAGCGTCAAGTGACTCTCTCTGAAAACATTTTGAAAATGACATGCAAACCTTAAACGTGTGATTAAATTTGTTGGCTGTTTCTTTTTAATTGTACTATACACTGAGTTTATACAGCAAGCATGAAGCTTTTTTGTAAGATAAAAACTATTTTGCCATATCATTCAGTCCTGTTTTAACCTGGAATTAAGATGCATTTTTATGATGCAATCACAAGTGGTGCTATCAGACTCAGAGCTGTCATCTTTATCCGTTTAATCCATTCGTTTCATTTACTTGGAAGCCAGGTAACATGGGTTTGTCTGATAGACTGTACACTGAAAAAAATGGACATAACAGGTCTTTGAAATTACAAAAATGAATCATGTTTATTCAACACAATTCATTTATGTTTCTGTTGTGAACATAATTTAATTAAGTAGATTTCAATTGTTCATTTAGAGTGGGGCACTTCGGAGCAGATGGTGGCGCTATTTACACATAGCCATCTTGTTCAAAACAAGACAACTACATTTTTAGGATACCATGACAGTGGCCAGTGTTTGCTTTAGTTGGGCTCTGGACACTTGACTTTTTAACATTACATTTTGTTTGGCTCTTGTAACTCAGTTATATCAGCTAGACAATCCAAGAGATAAGAAGCTCAGGTGATGTTGATTATGTTTTATCATCTGACCTGAATTTCTAAGTTATCTTTTTGATTCTAGACATCCTGTGCTTGGACAGTATAAGATCGGGAATTGTCAGCACATTCAGTAAAAAAAAAATATATATATATATATAGTTGAGGCACACACAGACATCAAGAACCAGCGTATGAATCTCAACAGTGGTGACAAATAGCATATTCAGAAAAACAGATTCATGTGGCAATGCATGATGGGAACCATGGATGAGTTTTGATTGGCTACAACATGCTGATTTGATGATCACCGTTGTTGAGATTCATACACAGGTTCTTGATGTCTGTGCATGCCTAAACAATATGTTTTTTTTTTTTTTAACATCAGAACTGCCTGAAAGAAATCTTTTCAAAATATATATAAATTTCAGAATCTTTTGCCATTGGTTTACAAGGCTGTTATAGTCAGTAAATGAAAATTAACTCAGAGATTAGACTCTAGGTGAAATAATGATAATGTTAAAACATAATCATGAACGCCTGATGACTGCTGTTCTTGGTTTGTCTGGCTGTTTTAACATAGATACAACAGCCAAACAAAATCTAATATTAAAGATATAAGTGTTAAGATCCCAACTAATGCAGACACTGACCAACAGACTGTAACGGTTGCTTAAAAATGTTGATTTTCTCTTTTGGTGATTCTGCTTGTTATCATCAGGTGTCTATACTAATGTTTAATCATCAGCTGTAAATTACCTAATTATCTCATTAACTTCAACACTGCTTCAGTATGTGTCCACACTCAGAGTGTTATATTAACACTGGGGATTTTGCTGTGTAGGGTTTTTTTTTTGTTTGTTTGTTTTTTGTCCAGTGAAACCACTATTTTTTGTTTACATTTTACTTATTTTTAGTGCAATTTTATTCATTTTGAATGGTTAATTTGTAAGATTCTCATTTGATTCATTTTAATTAATTCTTATGTGTTGACTTTAATTAATAATATTGCTTGGAACCTGTTGACACAATTTTATTGAGTTAATGTGGTGTATCACTTTCTGCAGTGTACAGCAGTTCTCATTCTTCTTCATTGATGCATTAGTGCCACCATCTGCTCTGGAGTGCCCCACTCTAAATGAACAATTGAAATCTACTTAATTAAATTATGTTCACAACAGAAACATAAATGAATTGTGTTGAATAAACATGATTCATTTTTGTAATATCAAAGACCTGTTATGTCCATTTTTTTCAGTGTATTTGTGCATGACCAGTTTGATTATAAATGCTTATAGGAAATAAGCACACAAATGCATCTTAATGCCACATGGATATGTTGTATTTTATTTATTTATTTATTTTATTTATTAGATGTTTGTTTCTACTTACATGTTGCCCTGAGACTTTCTATTGTTTATGTTTTTACCTTTAACTATTAAGGGAAAAATATATTACATTTCACTACCACTTTTGTATTCATAAAATCCTGAATGTGATTCCAGATATTTTTAAGCATACAGTGGTTAGGCATAATTAATATTATGCATTATCAAGCACTGTTTTTGAAATGAATGATTTTTACAGGCAGCTATTCACCAAATCTTTCAACAATTTTTCTAGTTTTATTTATTTATTTATTTATTGGCCGGATATGGTATAAATCTTCAAGGTATATTTAAAGTCAAATACTAGCTTAGTTTAAACAAGCATGTTGATTTAACACGTAAATATGCTGGTAAATTAGCAGTTATTTGTACTTTGTATGTTAATTAACATTATGACTGTCCTTCAGTGAATATATACACTGTCATTTTCTGTCACATTTTGTGTTAGAAATAAACCAGAACATATTATTCAAAGTAATGTTAAAAATGCATTTTCAAATTTTAAAATGTTCTTCACTTAGAGGTTTGACATACCTGAGCAGAACTGTACTGTTATATAAATACCACATTGATTTATACAGCACTTTACACAATAGACTTCTTTAAAACAAGCACATTTTCAGTATTGAACATGAAGAAAATGTGTCAGTGTCACTTTAAATTAGAATAACAACTTGAATTTCTACACTAAAGCAGTCCTTCACACATTTTTACTTACATCTGACCTTGTCAGACTGAACAGAAGAAATGAATGAGAGAAGATTTTCATAGCGCCATAGACCAAGTGTTTACCAGGGGTGTGTTTCCTGAAAGCAACTATGATCATAAGTTGTTTCGAACTCCCAAAATAAGCCCCAAATGAACTCTGTTTTGGCCCAATTTTCTTCATTAAGGGCATCAATCATGATTTTTAGAATTGAGGTTCATCAGACTAGAGAATCTTGTTTCCCAGATTCCAAGTATGTTTGCAAATTCCAAGTGTGTTTTTGTGTGTCTTCACTGAGGAGAGGATTGAGTTTGGACACACCGCCATAAAGCCCAGATTGGTGGAGTGTTGCAGTGATGTTTGTCCTTCTGTAAGTTTCTCCCATCTCCATATATGATCATGGAGCTCAGCTAAATCAGAATCAGAAAGAGAATCAGAAAGAGCTTTATTGCCAAGTATGCTTGGAATTTGTTTTTGTGACAGTAGCTTCCAGTAGACAACAACAACATGGACAATAAGAAAAATACAATAAGGTGAGAATAAAAAATATACATATTTAAATATAAATAGACAAAAATATATAGAAAACTAAATTAAGAAATAAGTGGTATGTACAGTTGTGCTGTTGATGATAAAGGGAAAAAAAAAAAAAATAGAGATGGAGGTGGTAACAAATAAATATAAGGTTATTGCACATGTTTTTATTGTACGGTGGTGTGAACATTTAGCTGTTCATAAGGTGGATTGCCTGGGGGAAAAAACTGTTCTTATGCCTGGTTGTCCTGGCAATTGGGGCTCTGTAGCGCCGGCCAGATGGCAAAAGTTCAAAGAGGGAATGGCTTGGATGTGAGGGATCCAGGGTGATTTTCTGAGCTCTTTTCCTCACCCTGGATGTATAAAGTTCTTGAAGGGTGGGCAGGGGAGCACCAATAATCCTCTCTGCAGTCCGAACTGTTCTCTGTAATCTTCTGATGTCTGATTTTGTAGCTGAGACAAACCAGACAGTTATTGATGTGCACAGAACAGACTCGATGACAGCTGTGTAGAACTGTTTCAGCAACTCCTGTGGTAGGTTGAACTTCTTCAACTGGCGAAGGAAGTGCAACCTTTGTTGGGCCTTTTTTACAATGGAGTTGATGTGAGTGTCCCACTTCAGGTCCTGGGAGATGAAAGATCCCAGGAACTTGAATGACTCCACTGTAGCCACAGTGCTGTCCATGATGGTGAGTGGTGGCCATCAGCTTCTTGCTCACCAGTCTAGACAAGGCCCTTCTCCATCAATTGCTCAGTTTGGCCAGCTCTAGGAAGAGTCCCGGTTGTTTCAAACTTCTTGCATTAAGGGTAACAGAGATTACATGCTTCTGTAAAAATGCTTGTTGACTGTTCATGCAACAGCATGCACTCTAAAAAAATGAGCTGGCTCAACAACAACAACAACAACTACTAATGACATTGAGGGCAAAATAATTAGTTTAAACACAAAATCTTAAGCTGATTACTCTAAAAAATTAAGTTGTTTCAACTCTGGCCCTGGAACCAATTAATTTAGTATTTTTCAGTTAACATAGCACATGCTAAATGTAACATTTTGCATATAAATAAACAATTAAGGTAATATGTAGTGTTTGCTTTATTAGCCACCAACAACCAAACCACAAGCTCTACTCTTCTGCACAAAATAGCAATGTTTTGTCTGCATAACTGTCACGGGAAAAACAACAAAGGATTCAGCAGTGGCGAGCAGTGACTTTTTTTTACCGGGTATGCTGAGTGCTGAGTCCCAGCCCCCAACCAGCTTTTAGGACAAACTTACGAGGAAAACACTGTGGCATGTGTCGATTTAAAAATATGCACATTTCCTACCTTATTTGTGAATAAATCTCATCTCCAATCTTTATTGTATTGTTTCAGGTTTATCTACAGTTATTTTAATGCTAGAAAAACATAGCTGCTTTTCCAAATAAAAACCGCAAAACAACGTTTACACGTATTCTTTTATACGTAATATTAAGAGGGTGGGGAGGTGGGGGATTCCCGTTCTATATCTCTGCTTCGACTGAATTATTTTATTATTATTATTATTAATCACCAGTGAATATAACTCCCACCCAGGTGATACTACGACCATGCAAAATGCAAATAATAATAATATATTTAGAATATTGCCTAGTTGCAAACAACAATAAAATAAAATAAAATAAAAAAATCAGATTTTATTATTTCCTCTTTTCCCCCTATTTGTTAATATTCAATAAATAAATAAATAAATAAAAACTTTTTTATACTTTTATATATTATACTATTTCTATATATTTTTATTTAAACCACTTAGGCATGTTGACAATAACATCTTCAACACGGTCTATATGTTTTCAGTGGACTTTCAAATTTTGAATTGCTTGAGAAATTATGAAAATATACAGTTAAGATGTTTTTTAATTTGATTTAGTCAAGTCAGTTGTGCATCAAACACCACGTGATTTTCGGCAATCGAAATCTGGCAGCAACAGCGCATTTTTCCGCTTGGGCGAGCGCTTCGCGGACAGCTTACCTCGCCAATGAAATTACGCGCATATCAGCGAAAGCAGTGAACGCGCGTGCATGCTGAGGAGTCATTGCAATAGAGCGGAGGCTAGTAAGCTGCGGAGAATCCGCTTGCCCGGAAGCTTCCGCATGTGACATTGACAGAGAATTGCCGTTGTTTGGCAAATAAATAATTTGACGTACTTATTCCCAACTCTTTATTACACTTTAAGTTACATCACAAACACAAGGGATCAACTGACAACCATGTTTATATTAATTAACCCGTGAACGCATTCTCTCAGACGGCCTGGGTGTGCGGAGCATTAGCAGCTTATATGGACGGAACGCCACTGGGATTCAGGTGCGAGTAAGTAAACAGTTTATTGAACCAGCAGAGATCAGCAGCAAACAGGAGTCAGTACGAGTGCAGGTGTATAAGCCACTTGTATAAACTGTCCAGGACAGGAACCAGATAACAATCCAAACAGAGACTAAAGTCACAAGTCCAGAGCAGGAGCAAGGAACCAGGCTGGGTAGACAGCACATCCAGGGTAGACAGCACATCCAGGACAGACACCACAAACAATCTAACAAAACAGTGAGGAAAGCAAGGCCATTATATAGCAAAGCTGATGAGCCACAGCTGAAACTGATCAGCTAATCAGCAGGGCAAGAACACACACACACACACACACACACACAAACACGAGAAGAGAGAGAGAGAGAGAGACCTGTGTACCATGACACAAAAGATTATGTTTACAACTAACTGTCATATGCACAAACTGTTAATACAAAAATTTCACTTTAGCTAGTGGCTTTAGCTAGTGGCTTTAGCTAGTGGCTCTATGTCTAAGCTATCTGTCCTTATTTTATATCAGAGGTAAGAGGTGCAATCAAGCAGCAGAAAAAAAAAAAAAACCTGAAGCTGAACAAGTGGAGGATCCTGATCGAAGATCAGCATCTTTACAAGAGAGAGAAACAATCAACGGCGATTAAACAGCTTGTTAATTTATTTTCTAGTATAATTTCTTAAAATAAATATTTATCAGATACGTATTTACAGATTCACTGTTTTATGGTAAATTGTATTTTAACTATTCAAAGCAAATAGAAAATCCAGTTAGAAACATATAAGATAAAGACATTTGTTTCATACAAAAAGCTGATTGAAGTCAAATGGAAAAAGTCCTGGGGCTATATTGTCTTAAAGTGTTAATAGAAGTGCTGTCAACATGCTGCATAAATGCTTTAAAGGGGTTCTATTATGCTCTTTTACAAAGTCTTGATTTTGTTTTGGGGGGTGTACTAGAACATGATTTCATGCTTGGTGATTCAAAAAATGCATTATTCTTCACATAATTTACATTATTACAACAGCTTTCTCCCCAGCCTGGCACAAATGGCTCGATTAGTTCTGGGCTTGATGAAGACCCGCCTTCCGAAAAACAAGGTGTGTTGTGACTGGTTAGTTTTCCCACTGCGTTGTGATTGGCGAACAGTTTAGAAAAGTTCCCAAAAGCGTCTCTCCGTGCTACATCGCAACCATTCGAATTTCAGTAGGTGGGATTTATTTTAACATATTCTATTTAAAACAAAACATGTACAACATCAACAATGTTTAACAATGAACAACAAAGATCAAGAACCTGGAAATTATTTACAGTGCAGATTTATTTTGGGCCAGCAATCTTGTTTTAGCAAGGCCCACCAACTTTTGCACTACCATTTCTTGGGGTGACTTCATTGGGAACAGACACACCACATGGAACATGCCTTTCCCCCTTGCTTCTGTCCTCTTTCTGGGGGTGAAAATCAACCTCTTTCTCTTTGCCTGGGTTGGTCCCTCCTGGAAAGAACAAGAAAGGCAAAAAGTTGGCAAACATGCCTATCCACATAGCAAATGGTCTTGGCCCAAATGTGGCCTCAAGCTGGCACTGCTGGCCTCCTGTCAGCAATGGCATGTACCCTGTCAGCCAGAGCTGGGCCATGTGTGGCAATGATGGCACAGTGTGGATCACGGCAAACAATATGCGGGCCGATTGTTGGTGGGAGGAGTCTGGCCCAGATCAGTCCAGTCATCATGTGACCCAAATCAGGCATGTGACATGACAGCATGTGACCAATGATAAACAACATAAGCAAAATATTGCATGGTTAAATGATCACAGAAATTTTAGTGACATGAAGGAATCTTTAAATGTAATCTTTGAAATGGCAAGTCAAAACAGAATGAAACATTATCATTTCAAAATTAAGCAAATCAGTAAATCAGTCAACTGCATTAAACTGCAATTAATTATTATTTTATTTAAATTATTATTCTCAGTACAAATAATCTTAGAATCCTTACATAGAGAGAGAGAGAGAGAGAAAGCATTACCATGTAATATGTATTTGGTTTACCATTGGGCACATAATTGTATTAATATGCTGTCATGCTCAAGCATTAAATAAAATGATCATACAAGTATTTTATTTTTTATTAAAATCCTAGGTATCCATGTGATGATTTGTGTTAGAAACAGATCCAAATTCAAACCATTCATCGGCGATATGTATCTCCTTCATCTGTAACTATAGTAACAATTTTAAAATTTGCTGTTAAGAAGATTTACTACAAGTTTTACGGCAGTGATGCCAAACGCTCATTGGCTGTCGCCAGTTTCATCATCGATTGCGACATGCCGTGTTTCCGGTAATACATCTTTTGAACGCGAAGCCTTTAGCAGATGCTGCCTCAAACACTCAGGGATCCTGAGCTTTCCTCTTCATTGGGAGCCAGTGGTCACAGGTAATCCCTGCGGGGACACAGGAACATCCGCTGCGTGACTACATTCCATTCATGTATTAAATGCACGTCCTTAAAAAAATGGTTGACTGCCATCTATAGCCATGGTTCAAGTCAAACACACCTAATGGAACAGAAAACGTGACATATCTCCCTCCTCCCGGAAGATGTGTCCTCACGTTGTAGAAAATACAAACACAGGAGTTTGGGAGGAGAAGGCAAAGTAGGTGGTGGGCAGGAAGCCAGGGGTGATGATGCATAGAAAGACCGGGATGGAGTCATGGATGAGCCAGGAGCAGGAGGAGCTAGGCTGGAACCCAGAGCCCTGGAAGGTAGAACGCCCATAGTGGAGTTTATTGGGTGGAGCATGCACTGGAAGGCCCAGCAGGGGTGAGGAACTAGCTGGTTTTAGAAGAGGAGGCGAGAGAGAACACAGGAGAACAGGAGCTGGCCAGAATCAGTGGAGACGCAGGATTCAGGATACACAGGAGATTCAAGGCTGGTCAGAACCAGTAGGGAAGGGAGAACTGCTGATGTTGCTGACCCAATGCAACAAAGTTTTCCAGGGGACCATTCCCAGGGAGGCATGCCTTGGTCTGCTCACTCAGCCTGGTGAGGTAAACAGTGCTAAGCAAGGGATCCAGATAGTGAGTCTGGCATGCCAAATCCATGAAGCCTCTAGTGTGATTTTCCAGGGAATGGTCTTCCTGCACCAGGCAGAGAAGCTGAACAGTTGGCAGGTCCATGGTGGGATAAAAAGAAGACCAAACATAAAGAAAACCTGCTTGGTCTGGTATTCTGTTACAAGTTGGCTGTACAATGAAGGAGTAAATTCCATGCAGAACTTCTTGATAAATTCACAAAGGCAAAAAATCAACAACAACAATATTAACAATATTAAACAACAATAATGGACACAGGGCTAAATGCACAACAATTTTCTGTTACAGAAGTGGTCTCTTCATATTCATCCTACAGGATGAATAAAAAAGGGTGTAAAAAACCTTTAGATCTAAAGACAATAGGGACAAAAGATATCTCTTTCTATTTTCAAATGTTTGTTCTATTTGACCGTAAGTAAGTCCCCTGCGAAGTGGACATCACAGTATATTCCGGCACGATTCCAGTTCGAAAGACGCATATATATTCCATTCAAAGGGCATTACAGTGTGTGAGATGTGAATTTAAATTGTATTTATTTACAGAGCTATATTATGTCACATTTCATACTACTAATAAGTTTCACCTGTGTATAAGACACTGCAGGCAGCGGCACGGCGCAAAGCCGTGAATGACTGTTCTGAAGAGAAGTAAACTTCAACTGATTTCCCCTGCTCAGGGGGTAAAGACAAATCTTTGGTCAAGAGCAATGAACACTGTGTAGGGATCATATCAATGGAAACAGTGTTCATGCACGTAGCTAAATCTGGTGTATTAACTAAGAGAGACATGCAAAATATGCAGCATGGTGCAAGGACTGAAATTGAGAACCACTCAATCAACACATATCTTTATATCGCATTAAGTTCATAATGTTAAAGCATTACGGATAAATAATAGTATGACCCTCTGTAATGTAATGTAAAAAATATTGTGAAAGCACTGCACCAAATAACTTTTACTGTACTGTACAGAGTAAGCAAGATTTTGGGTCAAGCAACCAAGAGCACCAGATATGTGTGACAGTAAGTGTGACACCTCACTTATATTCATACCATTATATTCACAGGTGTAAAAAAATATGTATACCTTGACTTATTAAAAAATTTTCTTTTATTCTATTTCTTCTGAAATATACCTCTGGTTATTGTCACTTTGTAGAAGTAGCTTGCTGTTACACTTCTTCTGTATTTCTACCTGTTTTTTTTTCTAATCTTGCTGATTAAAGCTGTGTGTACAAACAGTGACAAGTCAACATTGGATTTTAAGGATAGAACCCTCTTAAAGTGTCGCTGGGACTTCCTGAAATCATCTGTCAAAGTGATCAGATGTTCAAGAAGGGAATGGGATAAAGTGGATGCTGGCATTGTTCTTGCAGCCTACGCTGATGAGACGAAAGGATCTGAGATGTTTGTCATTGCATTTGGCTTTGATTTGTTGTCAGTAACATATGCTGTTGTAAAGCTGGAGGAGTCTGACCAACAGAAGGTTTACACAAGTCCTTACTGAGATTCAACTGAGATAAAAGGTGGAAATGTTTGCAGTTCACACAGAGAAAGTAAACAGGATTCTATACTTCCCAGCTGAAAGTATTATCCCTGAGCAGAATTTTGCTTTTGTTTTATTTAACTGTGGCATTAGCATTTCACTGACATCTTAATAAACATCCAAACAATATGACAATATGACAAACAAAGCAGTGCAATCATGACCATTGACTGACTCAGGCCAACTTTTTTATATCCAAGAACCACTTATCAAAACGTTGGTTGTGAGTTCTGGGGCATAAACACTGTTTAAAGGCTCAGATAATGTACCATTAGACTCAGTAGTGTCATATTCGCTGTTTTACAGTTTTGGAACAGAAGTCTCTGACATGTAGGTTTTGCTGGGAAACTTATTTTGCTTGTTGAATTTTTGAGGCACTGCAGTGCTAAATGGAAAAATCTCCTCTGTGTAACAGTTGCTGTAAGGCATTTATGCCTGTCATTTTCACTGTTTTTGAGAAATCACACAATCACGCAAAGGTCGCAGCCTCTCCTAACTGTTGGTTTGTATGCATAAGATGCAGACTGGTATACACATTGCAGAAACAAACTAATTGGTCTAAAGGTCTATGTAAAGTAAAAACACACATTCATTTCTGCTCATGTGGCTCTCAAGTAGAGTGTGCTGTGTTTCTGCATTCTTACGAAATAAGAACATAGTGTTATCTCTTCTACTCAACAGTGCTATTGATTGATATTGATGCTATTGTTTTCTGGGCTGCGTTTCCCAAAAGCATCGTAAGCATAAAAAAATTGATTCTAGCTCCACTGGTGACAATGGTTCTACGATCAGCTTAGGCTTACAATGCTTTTGGGAAATGCAGCCTTGGACAGGAGTGACCATGGCACAGGCAAAACCAGATTTAATTTGGCACAATTAAAAGCATATTTACACTGGATTGCTATCTATATACACTATACAAAATGATGTAAAATGAGTAAAAATGAGTAAAAACCTGTTAAATGGTTAATGGTAAAAGACCATAAAATTACATTTGATAAATTTACATTTAATACAGTAAATAAACGTAAATTGACATTCCCAGAATTCCTTGTGTTACATTTTTTTTGTTTTTTGTTTTTTGTTGTTGTTGAAAGAACTTTCTTCTTAGTTTTTTCTTATCAGGTTTATACATTAGGGTTGTATGCCACATCTAATGTTGTTGAATGAATGTTTATTGCATTATTTCAGTTTCATGTGTGTTACTGTGATGGTGTTTAGTGTTTGTGTGAATGACACTGTGCACCTTCTATATATGTTAATATTTAAAAGCTGCTTGTGATGGGCTTTGGTTCATCAATGTGACTTTCTCATCACCCCCTGCTTTTGGTGGTTATCAGTGTATTACAAAGGTACAAAACAGATTTCAGTACTTCAGCAGCTTGGTACATTACCATTGTACCAGTTAATGTAAATTTAAGTGAAAACCAGCAAACTTAAAACGTTGCTACCATATTTTTTATGGTAAAATTCCGGCAAACACAGCTGCTGTTTTTTGTTTGTTTGTTTTGTTTTTGTTTGTTTGTTTGTTTGTTTGTTTGTTTTTTACAGTGTAGTGTATTATGTGCCATTCATTATATAAAACATAGTAAATGTGTGAACAAGTAATTCACTTTATAGCATATTTTTATCATGTAGGAGGCAGGATACTTTAAATTCTAGAGAGCATATGATTGGACAGAAAATCTCATGAGAAGCTGAATTGTAAAATGTTGTTGTTGCTGGTAGAGAGAGATGTTTTAAAGCAATCCGTAGCTTTTTTGGTTAAAAATTATGCAAAATAAATTTTTGAGTACATAACCAGAGAGTGTTCAAAACTATCACCTTACCTTAGCCCGATTCACAACGGTTAGCCTATAAATTTTTTTTTATTTAAATTGAGTGGTACGGGTAGGTTTTTGCGGGAATTACGTCACTTCTGTAAACATAAAGAAGGCATCCCGGCTAGTAGCTTTATCGCATGTGAGAATGCTGCAGGTGCCGGATAGTTCATAGCCTTTTCTCACAGCGGCTTAAATAATTAAACTTATCATTTTGATTGCGGAATGTAATCCAAAAAGTTTATGTGTTTATGAAACACAAATTACTGAAATTAGATTACTCCAGTTTTAAATATGAAATATGTTTGCAGATAGCCTATGTGGGATTACACAAGTTTTGTATTTTAGGTTTTGTATTTTAAAGAACACCAGTCCTAAGGAAGAATGATTATCTTATTCGGCTAAAAGAATTTCTTCATATGAAATTTGAAAGAGATTAGACTGTACAGAAACAGAAACGCTAATACACACTACATACACGTAGTTACGCAATGCTGATGTTGTTAACATGAACAATTTGAGAATAAAGTATAACAGTAATAATAACTTGCTAGTTTGATGTGATATGAGATAATAACCGATCGTTAGATTTAAACACCTGTAGCGTTTTTCCTCAGTTGGTCAGAACAAAAGTTTTAGACTTGTTACTTACTCTTAGATTTCAATCTGTTCATCTGTGATTCCTAAATACAGTGAATATCCACAACGGTGTGGTGACTGAGAGCTACCAAAACATTAGATTCATCCACGCTGGAGCCGTGCCGGAGCACAACCCACGCATGAAAGATAATTCCGTACTTAACTGCAATTGCAGGTTTTCAGACAAAGATGGCGACAAAGAGGCAAAACTTACGGACTGCAGCTTTAAATAAATATGTGTAAATATATAATATACAAAACATTCATTAAATAATTGTGGTGGTCACTTAAATAGCTAAATAAATAAAATATTAGCAGAACTAAATTAGCTAAATGCAATTTTACATCAACATACTATTCTCCTCAACGTCTTGGGGGATTCATTGTCTCAGTGTCCTGACCTGGCATTATAGCCTAAATACAGTGGATTTTGTCCCTCCTTCAGGGGCTGTTATTTTTATTTTTCAAGCAGGAAGGATTTTATAAAAGTGGTTGGAGGACTTTGTCAGCATCTGCCATCTCACCACTGTCACGAACGAGCCAGGCTCTCTCTCTCACTCCACAACCCACACCTTGTGAAATGCATCAAATTCACCCTATGGAATGATGGATCCTTATTTACAGTGGGTGATGTGGAAAAGGATTCCCGTGCCAATGTCCAGCTTTGTGTTTTGTTTTGTTTTTCCCCCAATGGATGTTCACCTGTTTTGACTCATTTTAAACTAACTTTGTTTGAAATACTGATCTTTATGGTCAAGCTCCGTGTATTCAAACCGTGTATTTAGCCTTAGACGATACCCTACCATGTGTTATCGTTCATTTTAATGTGAAACATCATATGACTGAGGTGGTTGTTAGATAATCAAGACTGATGGACATTTAGAAGTATTAAATATATTATATTAAATATAAATATAAATATATTAAATATAAATATATAGAAGTATTAGAAGTGACTTTAGAAGTATTAAATACCCATGAAACTGACAACGCTTGCTTTAAACAGCTCTGTGTGTGTGTTTTTATTTATTTATTTTTTTTAATTTTCTGAAATATTTGACTTTGATGCATTGTGAATATTTACAAATGCCATGGTTGTTAAGGTACTGCTAATAAAAGCATCTAAAATGTTTGTCTTTATTAATCTAAAAGTGGAAGGCAAACACAAATATATAACCTACTTTGGGTGTCTCCTTCATCAAATGTGTTTTTTTATTTAAAAGCAACATATATTTATTTGGGATTTTAGGATAGCTTCCCTTCATATTGTACAGTAGGTGTCAGATTCTGATCCACCACGAGATGTAACTGGTCACCATGATCAGTGTTGGAGAAAGTTACTTCTAAAAGTAATGCATTACAATATTGCGTTACTCCATAAAAAAAGTAACTGATTACGATACTTAGTTACATTTCATGGAAAGTAATGCGTTACACTATATTTTGCGTTACTTTTGCACTACTTTTTGTTTTTAATATAAAAAGTTTGCTTTTTAGCAAATGTAAAAGCCCTTTTACACCAAAAAGTGAAATGAATAAGCCTATGGCTGAAGGAAAAGTAAATTCATGCCTGTAGAGTAGAACTGTAGGAAAAGAAAGTTCAACACTCTTCAGCAATGAGAAAAATGAAACACAAATGTTAATCTAAAGCAAGTTTTGCTTATATACTTGAATTGGATCAACACAGGGTTCCAACACCAATACCCTCAAATTCGAGGACTTAATGTGGGGACACATTTCAAGTGAGAGCAAGGTTACATCGTGTTATCTTGTAAGATACTTTGTTACAGTTTTCATGTGTCAAACACAACTATGAAAATTATTATTTGTATTTATTTATTTATTTTATTTTATTTATTTTTTTTTGCATTTATTTTTGGCCATATGACAGAGATCTGATATTCTGTTTGTCGTAAATGCACATAACTAAGTAAATTAAGCAAGCTAGTATGCATAGGCCACTAAGTGCTGGTGAAATAACATATTAGCGGACCAGAGGGAATAATATGGATTTTTTTCCAGAAAACTTCTTGCACAAAATAAATCCAAGCTCTTTCAAGGACATGTATGTTCATTTTCAAAAACTTTCAAGGATTTCAAGCACCCATGGGAACCCTGTCAGTAAAATAGGATTAAATACATAAAGGAAACAAAAAGTAACTGGCGTTATTTTTTTTTATTTTTTGAAAAAGTAACTCAGATATTTTCCTGTGAATTAAAAAATTGTGTTACTTTACTAGTTACTTGAAAAAAGTAATCTGATTACGTAACTCATGCTACTTGTAATGCGTTACCCCCAACACCGATCTTGACTGCACTTTCACTCCACTGCTATCTTCTGCTCTCGGCTTTCAAGGCGATGTAAATGAAAATCATATATAGGTAATGATAACTGTCTCTGTCTGTCCCACTAAATGAAAGGCTTCAGCGCAGGCATGTCCACATTTTTGTGTGGCAACACAAAATTGATGCATCTTCCCTGCTGCTGTAGCAACTCTTCTTATGTGTGCTTTATACTTTATACTGACAACAAAAGTATTAGGTTACGTCTATGTTTACTGTAGTCATATCTGATTATAGTCTCTGTACTTTTCCTCCAGCGCGTGATTTGTCTCACTGCTCTTCCATTTCTGTAGGTCAGTTCTCGCTCCGACGCAGGAGGTGGCGTAGCGCAGCCAAATAAGCCGGCGTGCAACTCGGCGAAGAAGGAGAAGAAGCGTCCGTGGGTGTGACGCCCGATGTGACGCCATCGGTTGCTATGGTTGCAGATTATGTTGCACACATCCGGGCTGGCCGCTGCTCGTGCGCTCGTGTTTGTTTTTAACGCACTTCTCTATACAGGAGCGGAATACCGCGTCCAGCGATGAGCTCATCTCTCCAGTGATCATGGCCGATGACAGTGAGTGGGTGCTGGAGAGCATCGCGGGCTACCTGAGCAGCCCGGACTGGCTCATCCCACTGGCCGACTTCATGGAGAACAAATGCTCAGGTATTAAAACACGGTCATGACGCGTCGCGCAGGCTGTAGCGCGGTCAAACGCTGCAGATCCGTGCACATTTTAGCTTCTTGACTACTAATAAACGTCAATATACAAGCTTCAGTTGGTGAAATAACGTTTGGGCTGTTTGTTACGCATGTGTATTGTTCATATGTGCTTTCAGTGTTTGATGATGAGGATGAGAATAAGCTGACGTACACGGAGATCCATCAGCAGTACAAGCAACTGGTGAGAGCCGCTCTGACGCGCTTTAAATGGCAGCTGGTGAATGGAATGCGCTGTTCTGACTCTGTTGTGATTGACTGTCGAGGTGGAGCGCCTGCTGGAGAACTACATGCAGGAGGTGGGCATCGGTGAGCAGCAGTTTATGCAAGCTTGCTCCTCTTTCAGCAAGTCTAAAACTCTGCAGGTAAGAGGCCGAGTGTAACGCGTGAAATCACGTCTCTCTTTCATTATTTACTGTGGCGTTTACTGGCAGCGTGATCTGATGGAGCAAGCGCTGGGGTTTTCTCTCCCATTGCTCTTGTTTTTTTTTGGCTCTGTGTTCAGGGCTGAATTGGTTCTCCTACATGTTGACACTAATGAATGACCAGTTCAAGCTTCATACAATACTTTATTTCTATTGTTTGGTAATGGAAACATCACAGTCTGAACCAGCAGCTTTTGGAATGAGAAAGATTTGAATGTTGGGAGAGTCAAGTCACTGTGACACAGTTGATGGAGATTAGTTAGGCTAACTGGGTTAGTAAAACAGAGCGCAGGCAAGTTCACATGTGAGATTGACCTGGGCCGCAAACAGACCTGCTGCTGATTGCAGCTCCTTTTTTTTTTTTACTTAAGTAATTAGTTATTTGCTTGAAATATGCAGCAAGCATCCACACTTTTGCTCTGAAAGACACAACTGATCCACATCAATGTTGAGGGTTCGCACTTGCGTCATGATTTGGTAAGTTACCCGGATGCGTGGCCATATTGGCAATACTCGGATGTAAACAACAGCTTGGATTGTGCAGTTAATGCATTACTGAATGCATTGTTCTGCTAATTTATGCCATTTAAACTATAGAAAAAAAACACGTGGAAGCTGCTAAATGTGACCCTGGAGCACAAAACCACAGGTCGTAGCACAGGTATATTTGTAGTAATAGCCAGCTATATATTGCATGAGTCAAAAATCATTAGGATATTAAGTAAACATCATGTTCCATGCATTTAATGGGTAAAGTATGGTGTAAGTGTACTAAGAATGTCTGTGAATAGTAAATAATGCTTGCAAATTGATGGATTTTTAGTCAGTGAAAGTTGGGGAAAAGTCAGGGAATTTGATGTTTGGCTTAGAGTGGGAACCCTAAAACCAATTTCAGAAAATTGACCCTTATGAATGGTTTTGTGGTCCAGGGTCACAAATCGTATAGAGATGAACTTAGCAAGCAGGAAAGGGCGCTATTAACAAACTAAAGTTAATAGGTGGTAAAGATGCGTAAAAGCAGTATTAAGATATTAGCCTAATATTTCATCTTTCCTGACCAGAAATGATAAAAACAAATACAAATGTTGTTAAGATTGCTGCCTTGGAAATCCTGGTTTAGTTTGGCCGACCACAGACACCTTTTCTACCTCAGACAGTTTTTTTGTGAGTTTCATTTGGTTCAGTGGCATTGTTTACTTTCAGTGCTGCCAATATGGCAGATTGATGATGCGTGGTTTTTTTTTGAAAACATTTTTTTTTTTTTGTCTCTTCTCATATTACACTTTGCTCAATGTTACCGTCACACCTTCCACACACACATCCGTTTTACGAAATACCTTCTAATTAAGTTGAGAATGAAACAGATGTATTGGCTAATTATTTCTCTTATATTCTCTTATTTCTCAGCTCAAATACAGCATTTTACTATTCTATTGCAGTTCATATTAAATCTTGAGTTGTGAGGAAGAAACTACTAGAACTGGGGTGCGTTTCCCAAAACCATAGTTGGCTAACAGTGCTTTTGGAAAACGCAACCCTGGACAGTTGCTTTCTGTTATTGATGCTGTTGATTTTCAGTGGGTTTTCAGAAGTTCACACTAGGGATGTTAACCGATGACCGTTTGACCGGTGGTTGACCGTATCAACGTTAACCGGTCAAAGTTGTCGGTAGTCGGTTAAAAAAAAAAAGTGATATCTAAATTAGGCTATTATAGACAGTGGACTATACGCTACTACAGTTAGTCATCTCATTCCTCATCTTTTTGTGTTAAGTGAACAAATTATCCCTCACACTCAATTTTTCATAACTCGCCTGTTTGTACTTAATAAACCAATAAAAACATTTGGCGCGAGGTCACAGCGTTTGGGTTCGCGCGCTCACAAGGTTTGCGAAAAGTAAAGGCAACAGGCTAAAACACTCGAGGTTAGAGCCAGGGCAGACGACAGGATGAAGCGTGCAAAGAAAAGTAGTGTGTGGCACACAGTGAGTTAGACCTGCCTTGGCCGGTGCGTCTTTTACGCATTCTGAAGGTGCCTGTTTTATCCATTGGTTTTATCATTTTGCAGTCTATTAGGCAACATTCCGCATAAGATGGGCTTAGATTTGGAAATACATTACATCTACATTTCAGTGGTAACCGATAAGGTGATGATGATCATCATCTTTCTTTATTATGGTTAGCACTACCTCAACTAAAGCGGCGTCTCTTCGGAGCTGTCATTTTCTTAAATGAGCCGTGGCAATGTTTCAAATGAGCTTCTAACCTAGACAAACGCCTTTATTTTCAAAGCGATCACCTTGTACCCAAACCATTTGAAACTAAGGAGCCATTTGTCCTACGATTACATACAACAAGCTCTTCGGCGCCGCGTTTGCGGGACTCATGTTTCGCGCTGTAGGGGATTTTA
Organism: Cirrhinus molitorella; assembly: GCA_033026305.1. Lineage (NCBI taxonomy): Eukaryota > Metazoa > Chordata > Actinopteri > Cypriniformes > Cyprinidae > Cirrhinus > Cirrhinus molitorella. The sequence continues at coordinate 6,602,474 of CM065126.1, read as the reverse complement.
AAAAAGTGACGTGAGTGGCAGTGTGTGTGTGTGTGTGTGTGTGTGTGTGTGTGTGCGGGAGGCAGAGCGGCAGAGAGATGCGACAGAGTTGCGAAATTGCAGGCGCGGCTCGAAATGGCTGTTATTTCAAATAGCGTACCATATTTTAAACTAATCGGTTAACCGGTTTCAACCGGCTAATGAGGCTCGGTGGTCGGTCAAGAAATTTTTTAGTTTTCGCCATCCCTAGTTCACACAGTTGTGTGGAAGATCAGCCTTATTATCATCCAATTGCTGGATCGATCTCTCAGAGTTCATCTGATTGAGCATTATCCAGTCGTAATAATGAACCCAATACTGACAGTGATATTTGTGCAACAGCTTTCATTCATTTGCATGTGGTTTTTGTTCTACATGTAGACAGTAGGGCTGGGCGATATATATCAATCGATGTATTCATGCGCATCTCGTTAGTAAAGCCGGTTCTTTGATTAGGGATAAACCGCCAGTTAATACACAGAGCCGTAGATCACTGAAAAGCTACCCCGATAAATCACCCGCGAAACTGAACCCGATATTGCGTAGCTTGTCAGTGATCTATGGCTCTGTGTATTAACTGGCACTCCATTTGAAAACAGGTGATAGAGAATTACCGCTAATCAAAGAACCGGCTTTACTGATGAGATGAGCATAATATCGTCATATGTATATCGCCCAGCCCTTGCTGTCATCATGGGTCATATGAGGTTCCTACTCGTGTCACTGATGCCATGACTGACTCTGTTTTCTTCTTCAATCAGGCTGTTTTCCAGCCAGTTCTTGCTACAGATGATTTTCAGATGTTTCGCTCTCTGATGATCCAGAAGAATATGGAGCTTCAGCTGCAGGCTCTGCACGTCATCAAAGAGAGAAACGGTATTCAACACATCCACATTTACTAAACAGACATGTGTCGAGCATATAGTACATCACTATCCTGCTGTGTTTATTAATGTATGTTCATGCATGAATGTGGTGTTTTTTAGGTGTCAAAGCATCAACCCATGTGATTAATCAAACTTCATTACATTTGTTGCATTTATTATATTTTTTTGTGTCTCTCTCACGTAAAGCCAGCTCCTGTTTTTCAGTAGATGACAGAAAATATGGAAGCCTGTTCTGCCATGGGATAAAATAAATAAATAGCTACTTTTTTCTAGCAGTTCTGATGTTCTTTCTTGCCATTCATTATTTCAGTTACCTTTATTTTTAATTTTGTGATCAAAACCAAACAAAAAAACAGATTTGTGAGATTTAAACTCTGAATTGCAAGAAAAAAGTCAGAATAGTGATTTTAGTTTTTTTTTTTTTTTTTTTTTTCTTTTTTTTGGTCCTGTGGCTTCCATAGGAAAGAGAGCCTGTCAATGGCTAATTTGTTTCTCAATTCAAGCCCAGATTGAATGTTTCAGAAAAGTAATTTGCACTCTTTTGAGTGGTTTTAATGATCATTAAATTGTAATTATTATTGGAATTAATTATTTGAATGTTTTCTTAATGCTGATCTGCATCTTCACATTGATTTGGTTGAGTGAAGCAGGGTGTGTGTGTGTGTGTGTGTGTGTGTGTGTGTGTGTGAGTGAGTGAGAGAGATCTCAAAGAGCTACAAAGCTGCGACATTGCTGTCTTATACTATGAGGTCATATGTGTGTTGTGTGTTTCAGGCGGGCTGCCCGAGTGTCTGACAGACGGTGTGGACGTCATGAATGAACTCGAGCAGCAGGAAATGAAGATTCTTCAGGAGGTTCTCAGGTATTTTCACCTCATTACCTGCGCTGACATCAGACATGCTGCTTATATAAGAAGCAGGGTTTCCTGTGTTTCTCTCAGTGACAGCACAAATCATCCTTCAGTGGACATTATATGCATGCTTTCATAATCATTTTGTGATTCAGTCATAAACTTTGATGTATTCCAGGACTGCGGTGTTACAAAACCATTAAGATGATCTGGTTTAAAAAAACATTGCAGAATAAGTAGCTGAGACATAATTTACTGAGACAAAATTCAGATGCGTCCCAGTTAATGACGCTCTTACTGCGAGGTTGCCTCAACTTGTAAAGGGATTGATAGCGTTCAGAGTAAGCCAAGTATATAAAGCCACTGCAAGACCACTAACAGTTAAGCAGCTTAACACCCCACCGAAAAAGAACGGGCCGATATTCTTAGTGTGCTGAGTTACCGTCCCAGCGTCGCCCGTCCGCTCTCTATGCTCTCTGGATCAGCGCGGTTCTGTCCTGAAGTTTCTGTTTCTATTAATTAAGATGCTAACGTTAATGAATGCCATTAAGAGATCAGGGTTAGCCACAGATCACATTGCTCAGGACAAATGTTTGAATCCAAACCAGGATTTAAAGCCTCCTGACTTCGAATGTGACAATCCAAGACTGGATGAATGGATTTACAAGAGATCATAAAGGACTCATTCTAAATTTGTATGATTTTAAAGACTGTTCTTGTCACTGAAGCAATTTTCAACATAAATATTCATAAATGTGACAGAAAATGAACAGAAATGTATAATGTATTAAACTCTGTGTGACTCTATTTCATGTCTTCTGAAGCCATGGGATAGCTGTGTAATGAACTTTGTGTTTAGCTTTTTTTTTTTTGTTCGTTTTCCTTTTTTGGAGCTTGGCTGCTTCATTCACTTTCTAAGTGATTACACTCCAGCAGTCCAATACTTTTGCTAAGCTATTTCACACGTCACAAACTTGGCTTGCCTTCATCTCATAGCGATTGGCTACTGTCTAGCATTTTCACTTCTAGTTTGCAGAAGCAGCAGCACATAATCAAAGACAATTGAGCATATGATTTCAGTGCACACAAAGCTAAGTAGAGTAGTTACTGTATATTTCACATGCACCTTTTCATTTAGATTTCACTTTCTCACCTGTGTAATTATATCTCAGTGGATTTTCTATCAATAGGCTGTGTAATGTTGGGTCAAGTGTTTTTTACTGTAGGTGCATTTGGTCAGCAGATATCTTGTGCTCACTGAGTAGGGAGCAGTGAACACAGTTTAGGGACCCTGTCAATCAGAACACAACTTATGACTGCTAAGCAGCATTTTAACTGTGTTACACTACTAATAATACTATGCTTAACATGTTGGGTAGGTGAAAGTATTGCAGTATCAGCTGTTTTGTATTATTTGTGTATCTGCAGGAGGTCAAAGGAGGAGTATGATCTGGAGATGGCACACAGGATAGAGGAGAAAGAGGAGCAGGCCTCCACCTCCAGCAGTCTGTCTGAGACTCCTCTGTGTGATTCTGTGAGCCAGCAAACCAACGCAGTGAGTCTGAATCATTGAGACCTACGCTCATGCAGTGTATCTATGTCAGGGGTGGGCGACACAACCAAAATCTTATATCATGCTATTTTATTTCACAATAACAATTTCTGTTATCATATAGTAGTTTTGCTGGAAATAAGTAAGTAGTAAGGACACTTGCTGATCAGAGAGTCACAGAGAACTTCCCAATAAAATACTAAGAAGTAAGTTGTAATGCCGCTAAAGTTTTAGATAGCATGAAAATCTGTTTAGAGTTGGAGTACACTGACCTCCAGGGCTCGAACTCACCTGAACCAGCTGATCACTAGTTTCAGATAGGCCGGTTTGATTAAGGTTAAGCTAAACTCTGCAGGACAGTGGAAATAAAACAATTCTCTACACCAGTTTGACAGCAAAAACTATTACTGGAATACAAAATGACTTTTTTTTTTTGTAAATATACAAATGGAAAAAGTGTGCAAGTAAAATCACCTGAAAATTTGAACTAACAAGACTTATAAATGCATGCAAAAAATAAACATTTGTGATCAAGTCTAGTCAAGTTTATTTGTGTAGCGCTTTTCACGATACGTATCGTTGCAAAGCAAATTTACAGCAAATTAAAGTTTGTACAATATATTTAGTAGTAGCTTAATAGTGGTGACTATGTCAAGTTGATGTACATATGGCACAGATGTATGGTAATGATGAGTTAATGACTTAATTGAACATACAAAGAACACTATTAACAGTAATGATTTTATGTTGCAATCAAACTACTGTAGTAAAATTCGGTAGTGATGTATGTTGTTACAGGGCTGACATCTGAAGTCCTCCGAGGGGTTCATCTCTTCTTATGTGTTCTTGATCCAGACTGAAGCTTGTCTAATTCCTAGTTACCACAGGACGCCAATCCCATGGCAGAAACAGAAAACAAATAGAAACATAATTAGCGTAGCTGCTGTTCAAACCAGGCAAAGAGGATTTGTTCAACCAAAGTTAAAGATTAATAATGTGCATTTGATCAGATATAACTGCATTAAAAGATTATGAGATGCATTATTTGAATGCTTGGCTAAAAAGATGTGTCTTTAATCTACATTTAAACAGAGAGAGTGTGTCTGAACCCCGAACGTTATTAGGAAGGCTGTTCCAGGGTTTGGGAGCCAAATGTGAAAAGGCTCTACCTTCTTTAGTAGACTTTGCTATTCTAGGTACTACCAAAAGTTCAAAGTTTTGCGACCTTATGGAGTGTGATGGATTGTAGCGTGGTAGAAGACTAGTTAGGTACGCAGGAGCTGAACCATTAAGGGCCTTATAGGTAAGAAGTAATATTTTGTAATTTATACAGAACCTAACAGGTAGCCAGTGCAGAGACTTTAAAATTGGGGTAATATGATCATATTTTCTTGACCTGGTGAGGACTCTAGCAGCTGCATTTTGAACTAACTGTAGCTTGTTTATTGAAAATGCAAGAAAACCATCCTAGCAATGCATTACAATAGTCCAGCCTAGAGGTCATAAATGAATGCTGTGATGTTTCCAATTTACAACCGTGATATCACCCACCCCTTATCCATATGTAGAGCCGCTGCAGTGCTGTGAAGTGTTTTGATGTTACTAGTTACTAGTTACTAGTTCTAGATAGCTGAGAGAACAGCAGTAGGTGGAGCTTCATGTGTCTGGAGCTCATTCAAGACCGAGAGCATGTTCACTTTGTGTGTTTTAAGTGCCTCTATATGTGACCCTGGACCACAAAACCAGTCTTAAGTCGCTGGGAAATATTTCTAGCAATAGCCAAAAATACATGGTATGGGTCAAAATTATCAAAAAAATTTTTTTGCCAAAAATCATTAGGATATTAAGTAAAGATCATGTTCCATTAAGATATTTTGTAAATTTCGTACTGTAAATGTATAAAAACTTAATTTTTGATACGTAATATGCATTGCTAAGAACTTCATTTGGACAACTTTAAAGGCAATTTTCTGAGTATTTTTATTTTTTTGCATCCTCAGATTGCAGATTTCAAATAGTTGTATCTCAGCCAAATATTGTCCGATCTCAACAAACCATACATCTATTGAAAGCTTATTTATTCAACTTTCAGAATATATATAAACCTCATTTTTGAAAAATTTACACTTAAGACTGGTTTCGTCGTCCGGGGTCACATATGTGGTTTTTAGTTGTGCAATCACAAAATGTTTTAGACCCTGTTAATAGCAGTGAATTAGAGCCATGCATTTCAGCCTGGGCCCAACTGGCCCCGACTTATTTACGCCCCTCTGGCCGGATTTCAGGCCCATTTTGACGCCATAGCTCAAACGCGGTTTGGGCTTTGGGCTTGTTTTAGGCTTCTCCTTATTTTTATATTTTAGACGTCCATTAATTATGGTGATGAAAAAAAATTGAGTTGGTGGAAACAACACAAGACCAGGCCACCGCTTATTAGTTTTGCTTATTAGTATGCTGCAAAAAATTATTTTCTTTCTTCAATTTTTTTTGTCTCGTTTCCAGCCAAAATATCTTAAATTGAGAAGGATTTTCTAGATAAGTAAAATTGTCTTGTTTTTTTTGTTTATTTAAACAAATCAAAATTAAGTGTGTTTTTACTTGAAACAAGAGTTCAACTTTCGAGTGCACGCAATAGGCTGAGGCTGGCTGCACACTAGACGATTTTCAAATCTTAACCGATTTTAAAACCTTTGGAGACCAGAGACATGAAAAGAAATCCTCTGAATGCGCACACTAGATTATTCGACCAGACCGTGAGACCACCAGTGTTGGGGAAGTTACTTTTAAAAGTAATGCATTACAATATTGCGTAACTCCCTAAAAAAGTAACTAATTGCGTTACTTAGTTACTTTTTATGGAAAGTAATGCGTTACGTTACTTTTGCGTTACTTTTTAAATCTGGGCAGGGCTTGCTTGTTTGTTTTTAATATAAAAACACCAAAATGAAATTAAGTGAATAAGCCAAAGGCTAAAGGAAAATTAAATTCACGTCTGAACAGTAGAATTGTAGGAAAAGAAAGTTCAACACTCTTCAGCAATGAGGAAAAAAAAGCACAAATGTTAGTTAATCTAAAGTAAGTTTTGCTTATTAGTACACTGCAAAAAATACTTTTCTTACTTAGATATTTTGTCTTGTTTCCAGAAAATAATTATTTACTTGTCTAGAAAATCCTTCTTGATTTTAAGAATTTTTTTATATTTTGGCTGGAAATAATAAAAAAATCTAAGTAAGAAAAGTATTTTTGCAGTGTACGGTTGAATTGGATCAAAAAAAGGTCAGCAGCAAAGACATTGGTTAATAAAGTAGGAAATAAAAAGTAACTGGCATTACTTTTTTCAAAAAGTAACTCCGATATTTTCTCGGAAATGAAAAAGTAATTTGTTACTTTACAAGTTACATGAAAAAAGTAATATTATTACATAACTTGTGTTACTTGTAATGCGTTACCCCCAACACTGGAGACCACACACTTGCTGACTGTAGGAACGATTTTACAGTGACATGAGATCTCACAGAGACTTGTGAGATCAAACGTTACTAGAGGAGTAAAACAAAAGGAAGACAATCAGCATTGTCAGCTGGCTCTCCTGGCATGCATTCTGTTTCACAGTGAAAAACAACATATAAAAAAAATATGGGGAATGTATTCTGCTTTCAAGGAATTTTTTTGAGGCTTGGAATTTTTTGGGACAAAAAATCATTTGCGACAAGCCCCAAATCGGGCTACACACCCCCATCGTTAAAATCAGCTTTAAAATCGTTTAGTGTGCAGCCAGCTTAAAGCTTACCACAAAGCACCAGCTAAAGAAATCGCCATAATTGTATTGGGGGAAATAGTAAGGCAATATTTTCATTATTTATTAATAAATTAGTCTTTTCTAAATCAGTATTACAAAGATGAAGTTGATGATCCTGATTTGCCATTTCCTCATTGGATGTGCCTTTAGAGGGAAACCTTTGGGGATTTTATAATGAAAGAGGGTTTTTTTCCTCTCGATTTGAATTATTTAGTTTTAAAGTCGTAATTCAAAGCTTTCTATAAATATATTGATCAAGTCAGTGAGGCTATTCACTGAGTTTTCAGTTTATCAGATGCACTCCTGCTCAAAAAAATGCAGAAAGCTTTTTTGTTTTGTTTTATAAAAGCACATTTGGTTAATATTGTGAGTGCACACAAATAAAAGTAGACCCTTCACAGTTCCGAACAATGTATTACTCTTACCTTTATGAGCAAATATGATGGTGTATTTTTAAAATGTTACTAATGCAAGTGATTGCGCTAGTGTCTCCATGTCCTGTAAAGCGCGCTTCAACTTCCACTTTCCATACAAACGATTGGATATGCATCTAACTGTGCACATTTATATAGGTTAAGCATTTTAACTAACACTGTGATATGCATTGTGAGCTGTTTTATATATATATAGATTTATTTATAGGCAAATCTTGATGATTTGAGAAGGCTAAATTGATCAAGCATAGGCTAGGATCAACTCACTGTCTGCAGCTGGCTGCTTGGTCGTACTTTAAAAAACATTTCATAAAAAAAAAAAATGCTCAATGTTTTTCTATATTAATAAAATAACAAAACTAAATGTAATCACTTCATACAAAGCGGAACTATTTGAATTGCTGAAACAGTAGAATAAGCTGTTTTGAGAGAAAGGGAAAAACGTTTGAGTAGTCTGATAAGCTGCTGGACAAGGGCTGGGCTAGGGCCTAGATTTTAGGTGAAAACCTTCAGCTTTACTGAAGCTGCATCTTGTTTTAAAGCTTGAAGAGAAGGTCTCTATTCACTGGCATTGTACAATTAAACATGAGCGGACAGTGTTACATTTCTTGTTCTGGAAAAGAATTAGCAGGGTGGATAAATCATGTCTGAGTTCAGTAGCAGGTGGAAACAGGACTATGTTCTGATGTGTTTCACTCGAGTCCTGCAGAATTTTGTGCTGATGGCGCATGTCTTTCTGCTGTCCACAGATCAACGGCACGACAGACGCTAAAGAACTGAAGTTAAAGGAGTCTGAGTCTGCAGCCGTCAAGAGTTCAGCTACAGTCACACCGTCATGTGAGTGTGTGATCACAGCTGTCACCTCACAAAACACACATATGAAGCACATCTGTTGATGACAGTGTGAACAGCCAGAGCAGAGTTAACACTCACTCACAGAGACTTTTTTTTTTGTTGTTGTTTACTTTCTTAAAGGAAGAAATTAAAAGGACATTCATGCATGGTAACATATTCATGTGTGAATAGATTTATGTACTTGCACAGAAATGCCGCTGATTTCAAACTCAAATCACAATCACAGACACGTCAGTGTAGATGAGAAATAATTATAACAGCTATTCATTTGACAAATTTGCAACAATGCTGTTTTCTCCTGCTGTTCTTCAATTCAGTGGTGCTTTGCTTACACTCTACTTGTGATGTGTCTCATTTAGCTAGCACTGTATTTTGATAGCTCACAGTGCAACTGTGTACAGTACATGCCTACTAGCAGTCATTAGAGTGTTAGTAGACTGTCTGCAACTACATGTCAACTTACTACTACTAACCGTAATGCTAACCTGATGTTGCTTCAAAGTTACTTAGAGTCAGTAGAATGTCTAAAGTGGACTATCGAAATAGTGTAAGCATCATTTGTAAGTTATACTGAATAAAGTAATGATATAATGAATAAATGAAAAAATATATATCTTTCTTAATTATGATTTATAAAAGAGCTGCTTCTAGCATTAACATGGTCTTTTTACTTCATATACAGTCAAACCAAAATATACTCAGACACCAGATGTAATTTTTGATGTTTTGTTTACTAATGGGTGCAGGACACTGTAGTTCATTTGTAAGTGAGAAAGGCAAAGTAAAGTAAACTGTGAAATATTATACCCAACAATTTTTCATACAGTGGACTACCAGTAAAATTTATAAAAAAAATTGGGATCAAACATTATTAAGACACTTTGACCTGACCATGTTTTGTTATACCTTCCTATCAAAGTTATCTGACATTATCAAGATGAATTTTTTCTGACACCGTTGAACTCTTGAGTTCTTGTCATATTTTATTACCATTTTCTAAACGAGAAATGTTGAAGGTGTCTGAATACATTTTTGGTTTGACTGTAATGTGAAATAAACCACATAAAAAATAAATGAACTGCTAATTCTAATGAACACTTTTTCATATTGTGATAATGCCAGGGTTTGTCATACATTCATGGGTTACTTTAGCAACGTTGTGTGAAGCACAATATCAGATTTGGGTCATAATTCAGCTGCAGTGTGCACATGGTTTCATGCCTTTACTTGTCAAAGTCATGACTCATTTGAAGATGTAATTCGCACACTGTGACATCACATCAGTCTTCATTTAATTCAGCCTCTGAGTCAAATAAACTGCTTTTATGAAGCTACTGATGTGGTGAGAGTCTTGATTTCAGGTGTTGCTGCACCTTTAACACAGTGTGGAGCGTGAGCGTCAGTGTCCTGTTGTGTACGATCTGTGTTGTTTGTGCTGTGTGCAGGTAAAAGTAAAGCTCTTCCTGCAGTGAGGGCACCTGTCAAGGGTTCAGTGTCTGCCAACAATACGCTGAGCCCAGAGAACCAGAGAGATGAGGACACACAGAGAGACTCCAAAGCTCTCACTGTAAGACGCTCACAGCACCAACACTTCCTGTGATTCCACTGACTTCACACTCAAACGCAGGACTCAGAGCACTACTCGCATGCTCTTGACTTCTACTGCCTGATCAGTTTATGTCTGCTTTATAATGCAGTCTGTTAGTGTTCTGGAAAACTGATCAAAAATGTATATCAAAAGCATGACTAATAAATGTAATCAAACAAATGTTACGTTTTTTTTTTTTTTCTCTTTAGTTAGTCTTTACTGGCTGAATAAAAAAAAAAAACAGATGGATTGTTTAACAAAGCCCCCCTGTCTTTGGTCTGTGTGTGTGTGTGTGTGTGTGTGTGTGTGTAGGATGAGGAGGCGTTACAGCAGCGCTCTGAGTATCTGAAGCAGCAGAGAGACAAACTCCAGGCCCTGAAGAGAGATCAGACACAGAAGAGCCCGTCTGACACTCCTCCTGCGGCCCTGGAGGCCAAACCCCCTGCACAGGTACTCACACTCTCACAGCAGAGACACTTCCCTTAAAAACAGCCAAGTGTTTATATTGTGGCTGTGCTGCTCATCTCTCACACATGTAGTGACATGCTGCTGGAATCTCAAACCTGCAGAGGAACCGCTCTCAGTTTCTACACATGGAAAGGTCTCATAGCAGGACATATCCTGATTTTTTTTTTTTTTTTTTTTTTATCAGAACATCATAAAATTATGCATCTGCACATCTCTGGTGCTGGGTATATTAATATACTAATTTTCTTTCACTGCCTAATTTTGACTAGTCTCATGAAACAATTTTGATATAGTGATTTCACATTTCTGCTTTTCTGTAGTGACAGACCTTTTCATGTGCGTTTGTGATCACATTCTAAAGAGTGTCAAATGTTTCTATTTACATGTTTTCATGGCGTTAAGAATCATAGCCAATCACAGACTGTCTGTAGAGCACATGAATACAATGGCCAATCAGAGGTGCTTAAGTCTGAATTCACTTGGAACTGCTCCAAGTTCTGTGCTTTCACAAATCCTCTAGTGTCAGTTGATGAAAATAGCAGAAAACAATTCAAAATAACCAGTTTTCTCCTACAGTTAACATGAACTGATAACCATTGAACTTATGAACTTTTGAACAGATTTAGTGTTTCATGATTCTTTATGGCACAGCTGAATGTGTTGTAATTGGATTGGATCCAAATGTGTTGGATTGTTGACAATGTTTTCCTAATTGTTGATTCCCTTTCAGGATTCACTGCGCTGCAAATACACAGAATTCATGATTATGTTTAAATTGTAACATGTAGCCAGGGTTCCTAAGGGGGTTTTAAAAAATTGGGGAAAAAAGCTGAATATGAAAAAATGGTTGTTTCCAGACTTTTGCACCTTATAATAGAAAATTAAGAATTTAATGAAAATAACTTTATCAAAGGCAGCTGTTTAATGATTCCTTAGTGACTGCCAAATACAACTGAATTAATTCAAGGTGCACATTTTCATTATGCAAAATGCAGGTTATAAGCATTTTGGGTTTCTTCTCACTATATTCTTAGCACTGTATTACATAGACTCGAGGACCTTTGCAAAAGTAAAAAATATACAGACTTTTATGTGCGTAAGAAATCATCAAAAAGTCTTTTTATAGACCCTTGAACTTAGCATATTGTTTGCTATCAGCCCATTTCATGGCTGGTGGAGATGCAGCTTTCTGACACTGATCCAAAATTCTTTGGTAACCATCAGATTTGATGATAGCGTTCACACAGTCAAGGCATCCAGTGCCAGAAGCAGCAAAGCAACCCAAAACATCTTTGAACCTCCACCATCTTTGACTGTAGGGACTGTGTTCTTTTCTTTGAAGGCCTCATTTCTTTTTCTATAAGAAAAATACTTTTTCAGTGCCATGATGTCTTTTACCAAAAAACTCTACTTTTGTCTCATCTGTCCACAGAATGTTCACCCAGAAGGATTGTGGTTTTGTCACATAAGCTTTGCCAAACTCCAGTCTTGCTTTTTTGTCTTTGTGTCAGCAGTGGTGTGCTTTTCATTCAGATGGCGAGGGATAGTGCGAGCTGACACTGTTGTACCTTGTGTCTGCAGATCAGCTTGAATTTGTTTGGAAGTTAATCAGGGTTCTTTATCCACCATTCGAACAATCCTTTGTTGTAATTTTTCCTTAATTTTGCTCTTCCATCCACGTCCATGGAGGTTAGCTCCAGTGCCATGGGCTGTAAAGCTCTTGATGATATTGCACACAGTGGACACAGGAACATTAAGATCTCTGGAGATGGACTTGTAGCTTTAAGATTGTTTTTCCAAAAAATTTTTCCTCTCAAATCCACAGACAAGTCTTTACACTTCTTTATTTTCTCCATGCTCAATGTGACACACAACAGAAAGGTTGAGTCAACTTTTCTCCATTTTAACTGGTTGCAAGTGTGATTACTATATTGCCCACAGCTGTTACTTGCCACAGGTGTGTCTAAACACAAATTACAGGAGCATCACATGCTTAAAGCAATTATTTCCTAAAGTTTTGACAAGGTGCCAATAATTTTGTCCAGTCCATTTTTGAGTTCTGTGTGAAACTTTATCAAGTTTGACTTTTTTTCTCTGTATTTTTGTGTCGTTCCAGTGCAAACAAAAACAATAAGCATGTGAATAGCAAAACATCTGCAATTGGAACAATTTTCTGACAGAAGTGTGGCATTTTCTGACAGAATTGCTCATGACTGTATACCAAATAAAAAGCTGAAAATAATGCTCTATGAATCATTTGTTAAATCTACTGAGAGGTTTGGAAATTTGAGTCTGGAAAACTATGGAATTTTGAAATGGAAAATGTGTAGGAACCCTGTATAGCAATTAATCTCACCTTCTGGATGTCATTCCACCGCTGACTTTCCTTCTTTCAAATAATCAGCTTTTTTCTTTTTGTATATTCCAAGGAAATCTCTGTTGAAGAGAAGAAGAAGCTGCAGAAAAGAAAACACCTGGCAGAAAAACTCAAAGAAGAAGTCATCAAGAAATGAAGCTCAAATCGTCTCTGTGATCATAAAGAAATGGACTATAAAGCCACAACACTTCAGAAGAGAGTTTTACTGCAGCAAAACAGAAAAGAAAGATGTGGATAAATACAATTTTGTATATTGTTTAATTTATATTTTTTTTATGTACTTGTAGTTCTGCCAACCTGACATTAGATGGTGACTTTATATAAACACCAACAACTGCGGCCCTGAGAGATTGATTGTCATTCTGACATGTCTGTAGCAGCAGTGAATTGCACAGGTTAGAGATGATGGACACTCACACTGGACTTGTGTTGGACATGTTGAACTCGATGTTGATTAATAATAGAGATGTTTGCTCAAATCTCTTTGCATGATCAGTTTATTGACACTGTGACTGCAGTGTTTGTACACCTGTCTGTTTCTTTGTTTCTGCAACACTTTAAAATTTTTACTTACTGAATTATTATGCATTATGGCGACACTCGCATACTATACATATACTCATATGCTCATATTTCACTATGTAATTTCATGAAGGGTGGACAGATGTTTTATGAAAGTACTGAATAAAGTATAATTTTTAGTCATTAGAAACAAAAGTGCTTGTTATGTGAACTATATACTGTGGGGGGTATATATAAGGGGATGAGGAGCTTCAGTAGAACAACAGTGAACTGCGGTCAGATGAGATGTTGTCAGGCCATATGTCAGTAAAAACAAATTTACCTGTCCTGTCAGCCATTATACTGTGCTCCTAGTGCGTGCTCTTCAAGTGCATGCACAACTACAGTGACGTCTGCTGTAGCCTGTGTCATTTCATATTAAAGCGCAAATTAAACTACGAGAATGCATGTCAGATCCACGTCACATTCAGAAGCTGCAGCTGCTGTGAAGTAAAAAGAGGAAATCAATAACTTTTGTAGCTTTCAGAATTTATCAATGTTTAATTTAGTGTTAGGTGTTTGATAACTTTATTCAATTTCTGTATGTTTTCTATGTGCTGAAGGGCGCATATAGCCAAATATGACATTTATTATAATAGGTTTATGTGAAGATTGTTTTAAGTTCACTTAAATTAGAAGCAGAATCTATCCACCTTTTTCTTAATGAAAGGGTTGCTGTGGCCTTTTGTAAATGTTATGTGCCCCCAACTATTTTTAGCTGTACAAAACAGCTTGTTTTGCTGCTTGGTATTGCAAATTGTTGTGTCTTACCATATTATTATTAGGGGTGTCCTGAAGGGCACTAAGCTTAAACTAATAATGCATAATAGCTAAGGTAGTACTTGTCAAAAGCCTGGCAACAGCATTTTGGACCAACCCTGAAAGACAACAGCCTTTAATCCATCCCCAATCCCTTCATCAAATAAGATCTTCTCATTTCTTTGATGCTCCTGCATTAACTTTCTCATTTGTAGCAAAAACTCTTGGCACACCACAATGTTGTCTGCATCATCTCAAGGAGTATTAACCTTTTTAGTCTTAGGTCTCACCACAGGTTCAGTCTCAAGATCTTGCACATTCATTGCATGGTGAAATGATTCAATAATATCAACAACCTGAGCTGCTACAGTGACCTCCTCCCCCTGTGAGAACAGAATCAGATGAGCTCTGGTAATCCTTTGAGGTCCAGCATGCCCTCCAGTCGCCATTTTGATGTGTACAGTTCTTCTTTTCTAAGGCTTGTTATTCCATGGAGACTTCCATCCCACTTCTAACACCAATTGTTGTAGAGATGGTATGTGGCTAGGCAGGCAGCAAAACCTCTGATCATTCATTTGATCCTTCACATCTCAAAGTCTTCTACATCACAATCATCCAGCTGCAAATGGAGTTGAGAGGTTTCACCATGTACTAAAAGGTTGTATTCAATCTGCTATTCTATCTGGAAAGCCATGGGAACCAACAGTAACATAATTTCTTACCATGCTACTCCACATTCTGCTACTGAATTGTTTCACTTTGAGGTGCTCTGTGGTACAAACAATGAGATGATCACGTCTCAAATTTCATTCATATAACTTGCAAGGATGCTACTGTGAGTCAGAAAGTGTCCTTGTCTCAAAAGACATCTATCTGCTGTGTTGCCTAAATGTGAACTTGTAAACTTACCTACTCAAACTGCTTTTCCATCTGTCCCTGAAAGGTCTTCAACAAGAGTGAAATGCCCTCCATGTTGGTTACAGGACGTGAATTCACCAAGCACAACATGTTCCTGGATCAACATCTATGTTGATCCTGGAACAACATTCCATTCAACCAATCAGAATTGAGGGATAACTTTTCAGGAAATGTCAGTTTTAGGCTTACGATCAGGATTAGGTGCCTTCTACATCCTTGTTAATCAGCTATCATTTCCCTCTCATTTTAGGAGAAAAATTTGGGTAGGGGTAGGTTTAGGGGTAGGGATTGGGTTAAGTCTATATTTTTGGAAAATAATGTTGATCCAGGATCAACAAAAGATGTCTTACTTGGCAAAATCATGGCGACCGTATTACTTAGTACTAAAGTTATTTGCTTTGTACAAAAGAATGAGAGAGAGATAACATTATACTAATATGCTGGTTACACAATGCAAGAATCTGTTGGTTCTGTATTTTTCAATTTAATTTGATTACCTATTGTATTAGATTTGTCTATTGTATCAACTGTAATTACCGAGTACTTTGTGTAAAATTTACAGTGTAGTTGAAGTAAAGGGAGTTAACTAGTTAACTGAGGTTCTGGAGCAGGACCACACCTCACTCAGCCTTCATCCAATCGCCTCACTTCTCAAAACTTACTTATGTCAGGCTGACCCTTTAGCACTGTTCATCTCATTCTCTTGAACATTATGGATCCAGAGATACAGATTAACTCACCCGACACAGACGATGAGCTGTTTGAGTCCAATGCCTCTCTCACAAGGCACGTCCCTCCACCGCAGCCTCAGACAATATTGCCAACTCCCCCTAGTGGGGGACAAGTCGCAATTACTCCAACAGCTGCTCCACACAATTTCTCTCAAATCATGTCATCTTTCTTCTTGTCTCTGTGTTCACAAATCAATTAAAAGCCCATTTACATTCATCCTTTCATTCAATCATCCATTTCTACTACTCTTCCTTCAGCCATACACAGTAACACTGCTCCTGCTTTTTCCTATACTTCTGCCACTATCCCTCCAGTCGAGATACCACAGCCAGCGCCCCAAGAGGCTCTGCTCCACGCTGGCCAATCTGGATTTCCTCAACCTCCAACTCTTCTTCCAACTGGTCTATCCTCTGCCCTGTCCCTCTCCTTCCCCCACCCTAACCCCTTCCTTCCCCATACATTATGCCATCCAGCATCACCCCTTTCTCTTTAGCCACAGCTGCGACACCTGTTCGGCCAGCTTCAGCAGATCTTCTTCCTTCTCCTGTCTCTGCAACTCTGCATGCGCAAATCTTAGCCGCTAATTACAATTACACAGCTCAGCTTCTTCAGCCATTCCTCATTCTCACCAGCCAGCCTAGAGAATTGCTAACAAGCCTAGGTCCCATGCAGCTCAGTCATCCCATTCCCTCACGCTCAAAAAAATCTCACACCTACTGAATTCACTCTCACTTTCTCTATCTTCCGTGATGTCATATGTTCTGTATATCCAGATTACAGAGAAGAACTCAATGACTACCTCTCCATCATCCTCGACATGGCAGTCAGCTTCGGCGGGACTAGCTTTTACAATTATCACGTTCTGTTTGCTACCCAAGTAGCAGGACGCCTTCTTCAGTTCAACCAAGGAACTCTACTGCCGAGTTTTCACAGCACAGTCATCAATTTTGTGCATAATTTTCGGAGCCCCCATCATCCAGCGTCAATTTGCTCCATTATCACCCCCCTTCAAACTCAACCCACTCTCTCTCGCAAAACATCCGTATTCAGCTGCTTATTTGCAGCAGCACCTCCCATTATCCCAAAGCCAGCAGGCCCCTCTGGAAACATTCCAACCTCCAAAGTTGTCGATAAAAGAGGCCGCCAAATATTGTACCAGGGAGGAAGAATGGTGTGCAATAATTTTATCCATTTAGGCTGCAACCTTTCCAACTGCAGTCTTCTACATTCCTGCTCCTTCTGCGGCGGAGCCCACACAAGAAACCCCTGCCACCACAATCCTACAACACCAGCAGAATGACTAACAAAGTACTTCAGCACCCCAATTAAGGTAAAGGCCCTAGCCGCCGCACTAAAAAATCACCCCAACAGAGAATTCGTAGATTTCTTAATCAATGGCTTCACAAACGGTTTCCATCCAGGCATAGACCTAATTCCCGACACACACACTGCATAATCTCCAGTCCGCCACATCAGAACCCAACATAGTCGATACGCTGTTATCAGAAGAACTCAATAAAGGATTCATGATAGGCCCTCTTTAATAAACCACCATTCCCTGTCTCACGCATCAGCCCCATAGGGATCACCACCCGCAAATACTCTGGAAAAATGCATCTAATCACTGACTTGTCTTCTCCTCATGCTACTCACACTCCAAGCATTAACAGCATCATCCCAGCACCAGATTTCTCCATGCAATATGCCACAATCGACCATGCTATCAAACTCATCCATCTGGCAGGCCACGGTGCTTGGCTAGCCAAAGCAGACATCACCAGTGCCTTCAAGGTATTACCTATCCATCCAGATTTCTGGCACCTTTTCGGAGTTTCCTGAAAAGGAAACTACTATTTCGCAGTTCGCTTCACTTTCAGCTCCAGTCCCACCACTTCACCCAACTCCAGTCCCACCGTTTTCAACAACTATTTTCAATTAACCCCGTTGATCAGAACTCTTTCCAACGCCTTCCAAGAAGCCATTCACAATAGTCTTGCACCGAGCACGCTATCAGCATACTTAAACGAATGGAATTGCTTCAAAGCATATCGCACGTACTACTGACTTCCTTTTCCATCAACAGATGTTCAATCTATCTGCAACTTCATCACTCATGCTCATTCCCTTCAAAAAATATGTACCCGCTTCATCCAAACCTACCTAACAGGAATCAACTTCTTCTACAAACTAACAACCTGCGATAACTGTCAGTCCATCTCCCATTCTCACATATCTATGCTCATCAAAGGTTTGTGAAAACAAGAACCTTCCCCTAGTAACAAACGGCTTCTGCTTACCATCAACCTACTCAGCATCTGCATCTCATCACTACACTCAGGTTATTTAAATAATGTCATCGACCAAACCTTAGAGTCCATGTTCCTGCTTGCTTTCTTCAGCTTTCTAAGATGCTCTGAATTCGCTCACACTTCATTCACCTTCAATCCATCTATTCATCCCTGCATTTCTGACATCACCATACACTCAGCGGATGCCCTCATATATACGCTTCGAAGAAGTAAAACAGACCGATTAGAAGCATCGTTCCCCTTCTACATTCAGGTTCTGTCTCAATTTCTTTCTCAGCCCATTTGAACCCATTTCAGATTTTTTTTGCACCAGAATCGACGCCCAATCATCTCCCTAAGATTCGCTTTTCATCACGGAACCGGGAAAGTGGCCACTAGGTTCTGGTTCAGTAAACATTTCAATCAAATTCTCAGCATCTCCGGTATATCTCCAGAACACTATTCAATTCATTCTTTCTGCATCGGAGCAGCGACCTCAGCTGCCACAAGGTATCTCAGATGGAACCGTCAGAATACTCGGATGCTGGTCATCACAAGCATACCGATCTTATATCCATAACAATCTCAATGACCGCCAAGCCCAAGCTAACCTCAGCAGCTCTCTCCAATCTTGGGGGGTCCTAATCACTCAGCCACACATTACCAAGACAATATCCCCATTCTGAGTTTCTACGGGCCACCAATGGATGCCCGGATCAACCTATCATCCCTTCTCTTTCATCCCTCCTACCCTTCCCCTTTTCATCCCTAAACATATTAATAAAGATTACTTTCTGACATTTGCAGTGTGGCGTGGTCCTTGCTAGTGAACAAGGGAATATTGTGTTTTTGTGTACTATAAATCAAAGCAACACCTCAGACAAGGCCTATATTTATAACAGTAACCTTGGGGGGTAGACTAATTTAAAGTCATGTAATTGTCTGGTTTTAGCTAGGTCGCTGTCAAACAATGTACATCTAATTTTGTGAACTGTGATCATAATGTTTACCAAAAAATGCTTTTGAAGAAAGTGACATAATCTTCTGTGAGCCAAGGTTTTAAATAGCACTTTTTTAAATGTCAGGCGCTCTGGCTCCTGGTACACACAGTGGGGAGAACCTATTTGAAGATCTTATAGTAATGGGAATGCAGTGTTTTGTCCTGCGACTGTACTGCCTCACAGTCACTCAAAGGCCCCACTGTGGGGGCTCTGCAACCGGAACAAACAATGATCAGGACTGCTAAACTAGTCACATCCAAAGCAGTGTCTAAAGCCCCTGTATTCTTACTGTCCTTGATCAAATTTGGATACATGTCTCTAGTTCTAAAATCTTCTGTCAACCAGACTATTTCCCTGCGTTCATTAAAGGGATTCAACAAGCTGTAGTGCAGCTTGTATAAACACAAGCATTGACTAGAGTGGCCAAGATCTGCTCCGGTGACTGTGTTGGAGCTGCAACACGCTGCAGATGCGTGCAGTGTGTGGTAAGAGATTTATTCATCAAACAGTATAGACAGTTTCACTTATAACGCAAGTGTGCTTTAAACTGCATAAACTTACACTAGACTAGGCTGGCTAATCAGTGATGATGTTCTCTGATAATGTTAATGTTCTTTGCTTGTTTTCTGTAGCTGCTTTTTGAATAACTAAGGAAATGTAAGCATTATAAGTAGTAACTTACAATGTTTTTATTCAATTGTTGTCATGTTAAATTCAAATTCAGTCATATTAAAAACACTACCCTGCAAACATGTCCTTGTGGGGTACAGTGGCCTAGGGCCAACCCACACTAAAGCTAAAAAGGCCCAGTGCGGGCTTGCCCAGGCGAGTCCCACAGCTTTGTGCTCACCACAGGCTCTCTGTGAGTAGCCCACACTAGCGGGCTGTCTACATTAAACCCATGATGGCCCAGCCCTGTAATGTAACTAGGAGAACACAAACAACATTGACTGGCCATGCTTTAGCAACTCAATTGAACTGGAATGGCTCAAACCAAAAGAGACCTTTTCAGAACCTGTTGTTTCATATAGGCCAGGGATTCTCAAATCTGGCTCATGAGATCCAATTTCCTGCAGAGTTTAGTTCTAACCGTAATCAAACACACCTGAGCATGCTAATCAATGTCTTCAGGATCATTAGAAAATCACAGGTGGGTGAGTTTGATCAAATTTAAAGCTAAACTTTACAGGAGAGTGGATCTCACAAGCCATATTTGAGGTGCAACAGACATGAGTGTACATTGCTGATTGTTTTTTGCAGAGATGTTACTTGTATGTATGAGTTTAAGACACTGTATTCGTATGCATTTTAGAAGGACACTTCATTGGTGAGGTCACCACATCATGGTCCAGTTTGAATATCGATTTAAAGTTCTTTTCAATTTGGGACCATAGTCTGGACTATTTTTGACTGTTCCTGGTTAGGAAGAGTTTGGTGTTTGAGAGCTGTGGCATGTTTTCATTACAAGAGGTTGGATTGTTCATTTGCTATCAGCCAACTTCAGCTATGGACAGTGTTTGGACATGTACTACAGATATGACTTTTGCACACATCAACTTTCACATGACAAAATCCTACAATCTTACATTGCTTTGTTTGCTTTCTTTTATGTGTGTACTTTTGTGTATTTATTTTGTGTATTGGCAATATGTAGCTGTATTAACCTGTAAGGATGCACTTGCTGGCCCAAAAGCGGAGTCCGGCGACCTGGTTGAAGGCTTAATGCGTGTTCGGTCTTTTCCCAGCGCTTCTGTAAAGTTCACTTAATTTATCAGAATTTAGTTATACTCCAATTTCAAGTGATCATTAAATTAAGGTAATATGTCCAGTTATAAAATGATCACATACATCGTTTATTCATTTAGATATTTGATTATTCTGGAAATCCCATACTTTCATTTATTCGTTCATTAAGGACCTGATATTGCTTAGCAATTCACTTGGTCAACAGTGAACGCACGGGATGGGATGAAATGGCAGGCCTTGGAGAATCTATCTACTACAGTGAGGATTGTGGTGTGTCCGTTGGATGGAGGTAAGTCAGTTACAAAGTCTATGGCAAGATGAGACCAGGGGCATTGCGGTATGGGTAGTGAATGGGGCAGTCCAGCTGGTACTTGGTGCGAGGATTTAGAAATGTTCCAAGTCGTGCAGTTCCGGATGAAGGTGATGGTGTCTGCTTGTAACGTGGGCCACCAGAAGCGATTGGTGAGAAGCTGGATGGTGGCGGCAATGCCGGGGTGACCAGAACTGGGTGTGGTATGGACCTGTTGTATTAGACGTTGGCACAATGGTTGTGGTACATAAATATGGTCTGGGGGGCAGGCGGTTGGAGTAGGGACGGTGGATTGTGCCTCCGTGATCACGGTTATAACATCCCACATAACAGGTGCAAGGATGAGCGTAGAGGGAAGAATGGGTTCCGGAATGATGTTGTAACCCAGAAATTAAATTGAACTTTGATGGAACTCACACTTTTCAGCTTTGGCGTATAACTGGTGACTGATGAGACGTTTGAGAAATGGTGCGGACATGCCTGATATGATCTTGATAGGAGTTTGAATATATAAGGATGTCGTCGATGTAGACTATTACCCAGTGGTTCAACATGTCCTGGAAGATGTCATAGATGAAAGCCTGAAAGACAGAGGGACTGTTGACCAGGCCGAAGGGCAGTGTCTGGATGTGGTGGAAAAGGCCGTCTTCCACTCATCCCCCTCCCAGATGCGGATCAAATTGTAAGCACTATAAAGGTCTAGTTTATTGAAGTATTTAGCTGAGCGGAGTTGTTCAAGGGCTGCAGGCACAAGGGAGAGAGGATAGCTGAACTTAACGGTGATCTCATTCACATTATATATCCTATGTAAACAAGTAATTGTTACTTAGGATATTGCTTTATTGCAGTTATGCTGTCAGCCAACTTTGCTTGTGTGGATTATTTTACAAAAATAAATAAATAGCCTAAGCAAACAAACCAATAAATAAACCTTATGAGGTGGCATGACCTGGGACTGCACTAAAACAGTTGACCCTTCAACGCCCCAATGTTCAAACCAGTGTTGATGGAAACAATCTACTCCATGTTTTGATCATTGTTCTGCCCCACGAACATACTTTGTTATAAAAATGTTAATTTAAAGACGTCCATCATTGAGTTGAGTCAATTATTACATGAATGAAAAAGAAAAAAATAAGACTAAACACAGAAGAACTGTGGCAATGTCTCCAAGATGCTTGAAGACAGATATCTGCAAAACTATAGTACTGTGAAAAGGTTTAGGCACTGTGTAAAAACTCTATAAAGTGAGGATGCTTTCAAAAAAAAAAAAATTCATTAAGCTGCTATTATCTAAATCAAACCAATATTTGGTGTGACCACCATTTGAGCAGCTTTTGTCCTAGGCACTTTTTATCAGGTAGCTTTAAGTTTTTTATTTTTCCTAATGTAATAATAGACAGTCTCTATGATGGTGAGACCAGATCTCTGTGTGGAGCACCGGCTGTTGTCTGACTCCCTGTGCATACAAAAATCTCACTGGATTATTACAAATTATACAAATAAAAATAACTGGCTAAAAACTATTTTTGGGGTGAAAATACTAACATGCCTCAAACTTTTTCACAGGATAAACAACTGAATCTCAAATATCACTAACATGGAAGTATGATATACCACTCACAGTGCAGGCTCAAAAAAAATGTCCTTGCAGAATAATGTTTCCTGATGTGCTCTTCCTGACTCCCTCTGCTCCAAGAAACACAATCCTCAAATCTGAGAGATTGTATTTTCATTCTAGAACTGATGAAGAATGATAAAAATTCACACCCTGCCTCAGTTCTATATTGTAAGTCACAACTAAGGGCTAGATTATAGAGTGCTGCAAAATTGTATTAACAGTTTTAATTCGATTATACAGTATGTCATTATGATTGGGATTCAGATTTTAGTTGATTCCTTCTTTTAAAAGTGAATATATATTTAATTTTTTATTTTTTTATTTTTTTTTTACTTGCAATTTTACGCACGTTACAAAGTAGAAAGCTGTGGACCTACAGTACCTTTCAGCAACTCTTTAAGGATATGTCTTTGTGGGAAAAAACCTCTCTCACATATGCATTACTTCCTTTTCATCCCCTTCCTTTCCTTTACCCATCCTCCTTACACTTGGCTCACCCAGAATGGTCAGTAGTATAATATAATGCTCTACATTAATGCAAGTGATATTTATAGTCATGTTTGGTATCATCTGAATTGTCTCAGGGAGTCTGGTACAATGGTCTCAATCTTACAAGAAGTATACTAAACGGTAATACAGATCCTAAGAGTTTAGAGATCTTTTGCTCACTGCAGAGGGTGTGTCATTCCCAGTTTCTTTCATATAAATTACCTTCTGTCCCAAAAGGTGTTAACTCTACTTGATCAATGCACATTCAAATTGTTAGTTCCTGTCTCTATTTTGGAGGATGTTTGTCTTGGTCTGAGGTTACTTAGGGAAGTGTTGCAAGCGTTTCAGGACAATTCTGTAGTCAGAAGCCCGTAGCGTGAAGTGTGTCCAGACACTATGCTATGTATTTTTCTAATGCATCTTTTACTCTTAGATTTGATGTCTTGTATTGAGTTGATCTCTTTGACTTGGCTATGTAATTGACATAATACATATCTACCTAACTGATAATAAATTGTTATACTTAACCAGTGTTGGGGAAAGTTACTTTTAATGCATTACAATATTGCTTTACTCCCTAAAAAAGTAACTATTTACGTTACTTAGTTACTTTTTATAGAAATTAATGTATTACAATACTTTTGCATTACTTTTTAAATCTGGGCATGGCTTGTTTGTTTTTAATATAAAAAGTTAGATTTTTATCAAATGTAAAAGCCTTTTCACACCAAAAAGTGAAATGAATAAGCCTAAGGCTGAAAGAAATGTCAATTCATGTCTGTACAGTAGAAATGTAGGAGAAGGAAGTGCAACACTCTTCAGCAATAAGAAAAATGAAGCACAAATGGTAGTTAATCTAAAGCAAGTTTTGCTTATTAGTATGGTTGAACTGGATCAATAAAGGTAAGCAGCAAAGACATTTTAATAAAATAGTAATAAATACATAAAGGAATCAAAAAGTAACTGGTGTTACTTTTATATAAAAAGCAACTCAAATATTTTCTTGAAAATTAATAGAAAAGTAATGCATTACTTTACTAGTTACTTAAAAAAAGTAATCTGATTATGTAACTCGCATTACTTGTAATGCGTTACCTCCAAAACTATTCAATTTTATTCTGATTTACTCTGTAATCATTTTCTCAAGTATATTGAGTGACAGATTCCTAATGAACGAGTAAGTATGAGAGTTAAATAGAATAATCAAATGTCTGAGTAATAATAATTACAAACGGACAAACAATTTGCATTTCAACCTAAATTTGTCAGATTAGATAATAAAAGTGAGTCGAATTTGTATTTAACCTAAATAAAAATTACTTTGCACAATGAAAAGACCAAACACGCAAGAAACCATCAGCCACCATAAGGGCCAGTTGTCTGGACCTTACATAGTACTTGCAGTTTTCATCTTCTTTTCAAGCTCAATGGCTGGATCACTCTGTATTCCTGGAACAAAGTAACTGCCATTGTTCTCTGTCACCATTTTTTTAGGGGCCAAGCACCGTATCCGTTATCATTCTTTTTCTTCTGCTCCGGAAGTCTATGGCAGCCCATAGAACTGCTTGCGGGAAAGTTGTGAAATTTGGCACACTGATAGAGGACAGTCTCAGCAGTATTAACAAATTTGGAGTCTCTAACTCAAACTCTCTAGCACCACCACCTGTCCAAAGTTTCATTTTTTTATGCTAATAACTTTTGAACCATAAGGCACAGAAGCAAAATTCTTTTTTCTCTGAATCCTTTTCTGAACAAATTCTACGAAAAGCGTGTGTAAAAATGGATGTGAAGCTAAATCTCTGCAATCTTTTGGCGTATTGAGACCAAGCTTTGTGTGTGTTATATGTCATATGTCTTATGTCAGAATGCTGTTCTTATGTCAGAATGCTGTTCATAGACTTCAGTTCAGCAATCAACACAATCATCCCTCAACAGCTCACTCATAAACTGTCTCAGCTGGGACTCAACACATCGCTGTGCAACTGGCTGTTGGACTTCCTGACCGGGAGACCTCAGGCTGTACAGGTCAGCAGCAACACATCCAGCACCATCATTCTGAACACTGGGGCCCCTCAAGGATGTGTGCTTAGCCCCCTCCTCTTCACTCTGCTGACCCATGACTGCACACCGACACACAACAGCAACCTCTTCATCAAGTTTGCGGATGACACGACTGTGGTTGGTCTCATTAGCAACCGTGATGAGACAAACTACAGGAGTGAAGTGAGCCGCCTGGCCAGATGGTGCGGTGACAACAATCTCTCTCTGAATGTAGAGAAGACGAAGGAGATTGTTGTTGACTTCAGGAGAGTGCACTCTCAGCATGCTCCTCTGTCCATCAACGGTGCAACCGTGGAAAGAGTGAGTAGCACTAAGTTCCTGGGTGTGCACATCACAGAAGACCTCTCCTGGACTGCCAACACCACAGCACTGACCAAAAAAGCACAGCAGCGACTCTACTTTCTTCGCAAACTGAGAAGAGCCAGAGCCCCAGCCCCCATCATGTGCACCTTCTACAGAGGCACCATCGAGAGCATCCTGACCAGCTGCATCACTGTGTGGTATGGCACCTGCAACGCGTCCTGCCGTATGACACTTCAGCGCATAGTGAGAGCAGCTGAGAAGATCGTTGGTGTCTCTCTCCCCTCCCTCCAGGACATTTACAACACCCGTCTCACCCGCAAAGCCCTCAGCATTGCTGGTGACCCCACCCACCCGTCACACAGCCTCTTCAGTCTGCTGCCATCAGGGAGGAGACTGTGCAGTCTTCAGGCCAGGACCAGCAGATTGAAAGACAGCTTCATCCATCAGGCTGTCAGGACGCTGAACTCCCTCCGACTCTGCCCCCTCTCCCCGCTTTCTGCCCCATGTACCTGACCTCTGAGACATCACCCCCCACGGTTCACTACCTCATCCATCTACCTCATACATGTCTGACTCTCTGAGCACTGGTCCTACATACACAGACTATTAAGCTCTTGCACTACACCAAATTGCACTGACTATTTGTCTGGTTTGCACTGTTATCTGCCATTGTCACTTCATCTTCATAAGTCACTTTATCTCTATAATTAATGCCACTTTATTTTTATTATTTTTTTTTTTTTTTTTACTTCACTCTTACTGAAAAATTTGTATTTTTATATATATTATTTATTTATTTTGTACGTAATTGTATTTTACTTCTTATGTTATTGTTAATGTTACCTGTATGTATGTATCTAGGGTTTGAGAGTAACGCAATTTCAATTCTCTGTATGTATGTACTGTATATATAGCAGAATTGACAATAAAGCAGACTTTGACTTTGACTTTGATAAGAATGACCTGAGACTACGTGCAGTGTTTCGGCACAGTGCCACCTAGTGGTCTAGAGATACGAAAAATAGCTATTTTAGCTTCTGAATGGTTTGACCAAAAATCACAAAAATGGTCTCTTTAGATTCGCTGCACCATGCTGAGCCGAATCATGCCCAATTTTCCAATGTCAGCCATTTTGGGTGTTGGCCATTTTGAATTTTGTTGTAAAAGGCTATATTTTATAAACACATTAACATATCATTACAAAACTTGGTATGTGTCTTCAGTACCAAGCCCTGACAGTACTCAAAAGGTTTGGAGGCAGTTATAAAGACATTTTAAAAAATGATAACTTTTAATAATAACTTTTGTTTACATTAGTATATTGTAATGAAACTGGTCTTGATATATTCCTTGGGTTATGCCGAGAACATTAATACCAATTATGCAATAATTGGATGAACTTCCTGTCCGCCATTTTGATTTATGTTGAAAACCTACTTTTTCAAACTCATCCCAGACCGTCACTACGATTTTCACCAAATTTAACTTGGATCATCTTCAGACCATGCTGACAAAAAATTATTGATTTTGTGTCGTTGCACCTTAGGAAACGTTTTTTGTTTTGGGCATCAACAAATTTGCTGAAAAGATGCCAGACTGCACCTGAGGCTGTATTTCTGCAAAGCTCTGACATATTGACATATTGACACATTGACAAATTTTTTATGTGCCATTGCCACCTCACACTGACCACACCACATGAATTTGGTAACAGTGCCACCTATTGGTCAAGAGTACTAAATCATTCATTAATCATTAATTATGAAATTTCCAAAAATGCTAATAACTTTTGATTGCATTAGCCTATTGTACTGACACTAGTCTCAAAATATTACTTGGGTCAGGCCGACAACATTGATGCCAATTATGCCATTGTGGGCTGAACTTCCTGTCCGTCATATATTGGATTTTTAACATAGATTTATGTTAAAAAACCTACTTTTTCGAACTCCTCGACCGTTGCTTTGATTTTCACCAAAATCGAGTCAGATCATCTTCAAACTTTGCTGAGAAAAAAGTTATGGATTTCATAAACTAACATTCTGGGAATTGTTTGAGCCATGATGCCAGACTATATCTGAGGCTGTATCTCTGCAAAGCTTTGACATGTTGACACCAAACTTTGTATGTGCAATTTTTTCCTTACACTGACACCACATCAATTAGATAACACTGCCACCTATTGGTCAAAAGTGATAAGCCATTAAATCATATTACCAGAGGTTGTATTTATGATTTTTTTTTAGCTATTTCTGTTACAATCATCTTAAACTTGCTTCAATTACTCATTGTTGCAGTTGGTCTGGTGCTCCATGCCATGCTTAGCTCCTGATTTTGCCTCTGGTCTACTTGGCCCCATAATCGGTGCTTGCATTTTTCGTCATAATCGGTGCTTGGCATAGAAATTAACTTTCAAGAACCCATGGGACATAAAATGGTCCATAGTTAACCATGCAATATACAGGTCATGTCTAAAATGAAAATGATCTTGTACGCTGTTGCTCTGTTATGTTAGTGAAATATTTTATATTATCCATGTCACTGAGATTGTGAACTGGAATATCATCTTTCAGACTTACCCTGTTCGGGTCTTGAAAACCTGATGTGGTGCTCATGGTGCCGCGTCCAGACAATGCTAATGCTGCTTGTCTAGGTCTGAGCCATTGACGTACTTTGTCAGTAGGGTCCAGGATATCAGCTCCAACTGAACTGGTTCCATCAACAGTGAATCTTTACTCACTAAAAGTACATGGAATGTTGCTAGGTGTTTTATATATACATTATGCATTACATTATTTACAATGGAATGCATTCGTGCTTGTCATTGGTTTTATGAATTAGAACTCAACAAATAATACTTTATCCTAAATATGTAAATCATATAGTATACATATTGATTCTACAAATACTTATGTTATGCATTTACACTATTTAAATGTAAGTGTAATGTGTTTAATATATGAACACTTTGTAAGGAAAAACCAAAACTATTGGGACTGTTAAATGAATGCTTCCTCCTCGTTTGTGATATAACTCCTTGGTTTCTTCATTCAGATCCACTGTTGCTGCCTTCAACATTTTCTCTATGAGTTCATCTTCATGGTTTTTTCCACTCCTCTTCCAGGGTCTTATTAAACCTCTGATGCGCTGTTGTTGTTGTTGGCTTGCTTTTTTTATTTTCTAGAGTAAAATATTCACCTATTTTTCTAGCCATCATTTGTTCTATCATCTTGAGCAGATTTGTTACTTGAAACCTATTTGTCCAGTCATTATTTAGCACATGATATCAGTTTCCACACTTTCTTTCTACCAACTCTTGCAGAGCTCCTCCTTCACATGCAATGTACTCCTCAACCGCTCTGTCCATCAACCAGTGTCCATAATCTGAGGGTGCAAAAAAAATCAAACATTGAGAAAATTGCTTTTAAAGTTGTCCAAATGAAGTTCATAGCAATGCATATTACTAATCAGAAATTACGTTTTGATATATTTATAGTAGAAAGTGTATAAAATATCTTCATGGAACATGATGTTTACTTAATATCCTAATGATTTTTGGCATAAAAGAAAAATCAATCATTTTGACCCATACAATGGATTGTTAGCTATTGCTACAAATGTACCCGTGCTACTTAATTAAGACTGGTTTTGTGGTCCAGGGTCACAAATAACAAAAAATAAACAACACAGTTCTTTCTTAGTGGTATTACCTGCAAACAATAAATGCAGCCATAAGTAGGCTACTCTCTCAATATTGAAAGTGCAAATGGCAGACATCCCAACCTACACAAACTCATTTCAGGGAGACCCCCCCCCCCCCACCACCACCACCACCCCACCCCACGCGAGCGATACGCATGCGTCACTATGTATAGTAAACAAACTCGCGCATCTGCTCCATTTATAAAAACAGAAACAAGCTGAACATCCAGGATTCATGTGTAAATAGTCTTTTTGCGGCTTAATATTTACACATGCTAGTTCAAAACGCGATTTGATTTAACTTGATGACGTACTTTTGATTAGTCCTTCCAAACTTTGACAAATTCCGTGACATTCCGCGTTTAATAAACATTCCGTTTTCCGCGATTTCGTCCGCATTTTCCGCATCGCGGAAATCATAGGGCCCTACCAATCAGGATGATCTGTCTAGCGCGCGCCAGATCAGCACACACACAGTTCCACAAGCAGCACGGTCTCTCTCACTCCCTCTCGTTCTCTCTTGTTCACTCCGTCATTCTAAGATGCGCATTATAAGATTCACGATACAGACATTAATGTCTCGCGTGCACGCCCTTGCCCGCTTGGTCTAGATTCCGGGATATTTTATTCAATTCGCGGGCATCAGGGAGCCACTATCAATATACGGGAGACTCCCGGAACTTCCGGGAGACTTGGGATGTCTGAAATGGAGACCGAATTGATACAGAGCTGTAGACAACTACACAACCTATTATAGCCTACATACAAATAATAACAGCCTAGATGTGTTATGTAGCCTAATTTTGCACATTGGGGAGTCGCTCTCTAAACGCAGGGTATTTAAATTGCGCAATTGTGCGTTTTACGTAAGGGATAATCAACTTCTTTCATTAGAAAACTATGTTTTTATTAAAAATCTAAATAATGAAAATAAGCAGACAGTAAAAGCCCAGAACAGAGTGTTCCCAGGCTGTGGAAAAGTGAATTTTTATAAATTCTTTTTTGTTTTGCAATTCATAACATAATTCCCACTACTTCATATGTGGTATTGTATTGTTTTAATACATGTTAATCTAAAATGTGGGGTACATTCAGGGGTGTAATTTCCAAATTCGTTTGTTAAATAAATGTCTTGTATTGTAGAATGAGTGACTTCGCGGAGGCTCCGCTTCGCGTCGGGCGGTTAATAGCCTCCACATCGTGCATTAAAATCCTTTAATGCACGGCAAGCCGTTGATTATCAGATTTATAGACACGTTACAACTAGTATTGCTCTTTGCAGCGCAAGATTTGACTGAATGGGTAAAAATGGCGGTTATTTTCGTCAGTTAGCTCATCAGCTCTATCATTCTGCCCGATTCAAATCAGACACAGACATGAAATAATGATAAATCACATTTATTTTAACGAATTACAGCATTTATTTGAATTACTTATCGATTGATCGAGAGAAAGACAGAGAGAGAAGGAGAAAGGGAGAGATGACAGTTGTATGTGCGGGTTACCTGCCTGCTGCGCGGCTGTACGTCTCTCTCTACAAACAACGAATTAATTCAAAAACAGTGGTCTTACCACCTCGTTGCCGAGGAATATTATGTAGCGATCTATTATCCAGGCTATTTGATTAATATGAATCGAGAGGAAGCCCTGACAACAAGTTTATATGTGCGCAGCACAATGCGATCTCCGACCACTCTCTCTCCCTCACCCTTTCTCTCTCAGTGTGCGGTTGAGTGCATCAATTAAAGCAGCGCATTAATATAGAACGGTGATTAAACTGACTTGGAACTACCTGTGCATTAAACAATTTTAATGCATACCTGCCAGCCAATCAGAATCCAGTATCCAGACATTCCATGAAATAATTTCGGTTTAAGGATCACTCATTCTACAATACAAGACATTTATTTAACGAACGAATTTGGAAATTACACCCCTGAATGTACCCCACATTTTAGATTAACATGTATTAAAACAATACAATACCACATATGAAGTAGTGGGAATTATGTTATGAATTGCAAAACAAAAAAGAATTTATAAAAATTCACTTTTCCACAGCCTGGGAACACTCTGTGTTTATTTCAGTCTGCTTATTTTCATTATTTAGATTTTTAATAAAAACATAGTTTTCTAATGAAAGAAGTTAACATGTTGGCACAATAACAGTTTTTTCACCCCCAAGAATAATTTAAAATATGTATGCCTACACCTTAAGTTCCAAAAAAACACATTATTAGACCTTGAGAAACATTTCTCAATAAGTGACCGTAAGCTTTTGGAAGTGTGAAGATATTTAGCTGCTGTTATGAATTTGATAAACAAAAAGATAAACATATGCATGAAAAAAAAAAATAACTCACCGGTGATGATCGATAACTTTTCTGTGCCACCGTGAAAGCTGACATGTTCTCGTTTGTCTTCTTAATCGCGATTGGTTAATTTAAATGTTTTATGAGTCATCAAACTCAAAATGAAGTAAAGAAATTGTAGATTATTCCTTCAGTACTGTTTGCGTAGATGTAAGGACAGCTTGACACACCAATGAACTATAAGGAAATACTTCAGAATCAAAAATTGCTTCCACTACACACATACAACGTGGTGTTTTCTGATTGCAGAACCGCAGAACACTTACGTCACAGCAGTCTCAGGGCAGCAGCGCCAGGCCAACAGCATCAAGCCCGAAATGGGCGGAGCAAATGTTATTTTACTAAGCATAGCGCCACTTAGTGTTTTGGATTATTTAAAAGTTTTAATCTAACTTGATGTCAAGTAAGCATTTTATTATCACAATTTAAGCAGATCATAGATAGACAAGGTAGATAGACAAAATGAAGCTTGAGGATTTGCACTAATTAATTTATCCTCCTCATGTTGGATTTAATTCATTAATTAATTTATTTTACAATTATTTGTCCATACATTATCATACATAAGTAGCAAAAGATGAAATAAAACTAAAGAAAATAAAACAAAATGTTAAAGCAAAGCAGGCACACAGTTAACAATAATTATCAAAATTGATCACCTGACTTTGAAACTAGCGCTGATATCAATGAAGCAATATTCAACCTTGAAATATGTTGACGTGATTATTCGTATAATGGGGTTTGGGCCATACAAATTAGTTTTACCAGAGACGAATGTAGGAAACGCCCAGTGTTTTTTTTTTTGTTGTTTGTTTGTTTGTTTTTTTGTTTTTTTTTTTGTATATAGAAAGATTAAAAATACGGGAGAAATAAAGGAAAATATTTAAACGGGATGATAGCGGGATAGAATGGTAAAATACGGGAGAAACCCGGAAAAAACGGGAGGGTTGACAGGTATGACTACATTTACAACATGAGTAGTGCTGAAACAAGTTGACATAGATAATTTTTTTTACATAGCCAGAGTTATTGGTTGGTCGGAAATAGGTATGTTTTGAGGGGGTTTTTTAAAGCTGTGATGGATTCCAACACAGAACCAATGAGTAAATAGACTTCTGTCTACTACTGTTGCTGTAAATTCCCTTAGTTTTAAAATGTGAAGTGCTTTGAAGAGGCTTTAGCCTTTGTAAGAATCTGAATATGTATCTAGAATATGTATCTCACAGGTGACCTTGCCTGGAGCTACAGTACAGTGGTTTTTCTGTATCTCCTTAGGAAATGCATTTAATCCTGTTCTTATTTATGTAATGCTTCCAGTGATCCTTTATCACTTTACCACTAGCAAAGGATGTAATAAATTACCCATTTCTATTATTTTGAATGACATGATGAACAAACCTATATTAGTAAACATACTTGCATAACATAGGTATTGATAATTATTATAGCTGTTTTGAGTTATTGGCTTCTTTAAAATATCTTCTGTGCCCTAAGCCTTTATTGGTTTAGTGTTCAAAAAAGCATTTGTGACCCTGGACCACAAAACCAGTCTTAAGTTGCAGAGGTATATTTGTAGCAACAGCCAAAAATACAATGTATGAGTCAAAATTATCTATTTTTCTTTTATGCCAAAAATCATTAGAATATTAAGTAAAAATCATGTTCCATGAACATATTTTGTAAATTTCCTACTGTAAATATATAAAACGTAATTGTTGATAAGTAATATATGCATTGCTAAGAATTTCATTTTGACAACTTTAAAGGCAATTTTCTCAGTATTTAGAATTATTATTACTATTTTTTTTTTTTTTTTTTTTTGCACCCTCAGATTCCAGATTTCCAAATTGTTGTATCTCAGCCAAATATTGTTCTATCATAACAAACCATACGTTAATGGAAAGCCTATTTATTCAGCTTTCAGATGATGTATACATGTCAATTTCAGAAAGATGACATTTATGACTGGTTTTGTGGTCCAGGGTCACATTTCAGTGCATTTTCAATTTGTTTGCAAGTTTATTTATTTATTTATTATTATTATTATTATTATTATTATTTTCACAGTTTATCTTTCATTATTTGAACACATAAGCATCCAATTTGCACAACATTTTGCATGATTTTAGGGGGACATGGTTCCCAGTTTGAGAACTACTGCACTATGAAATGCCACTTCTCTTATTAAATTTGAGATTGTGATCTAGTCTTTGTAATTACACAGTAAGTCTAATAATAATACAGCTATTTTTGGCAAGTATAAATATTTCTTATTCAAAAAGCTGGCAGGTAGATTTATGGTTTCATAAAGAACCTTAAACATCCACAGAACCTTTCTGGGTGCTACTTTATAATAACGTTCATTAGTTAATCATTAGTTAAGCATTAGTAAATAGTCAATACATAATTTATACATCATATATCCTCACATTAATGGACAGTAGTTAGCAGTTTAGAAATGCAGCTATAAATGTTTTGTTCCTAATTTATAAGCATATGTTTTTAATAATTGATCAATTAATCATTTCTAAATGAAATATATATATATATATATATAATTAACAGACCAGTTATTTAGGAGTTGTAGGAGTCAGTGGTTCATAACATCATTTAGAAAGTGTAACTAAATGATTAATAAAATTTAATGTATATTTATACATATTATTTAGACATACAATAATAGTTATATGTATATAAAGTGATGTGTGGAGGGTTTTAATGACCTTACATTTAACTTAAACCATCAAAATATGAAAGAAAAAAACACTGATCAGTGTTGCTGCTTTCAATTGAAAGTATAGTAAAACAATTGCTAAATGTAGCTGATGAGGATAAGGTCATAATGGCGAGTTCACTGATCTATATAATCATTTTGCACAATGCAAAGCATTTAAAAAATACATTGAAAAATTAAATAGTGTCTTAATTTAATTATTTTATTGTAGTTACATTAAATGACTGGTGTTGTGCTGCTGTGACTTCACATAATCAGGCTCACCGTTGGCTGTTTCAGAGGTCAAGAGCAGTAGTTTTGGGTTGACACCATTGTAGTCCTTAGTTCTCGACACTTAAGTGTCCCCTCAGTCAACAATTAAGAATCAGTCTTAGACTTTACTGAAAGTTGCTTTTAGCTTCTTTATAAAAGAGTCCTACTCTTAGAAAAGTCATACATTTTAAATGTTTGCTCTTAAAGTATTTCACAAAGTGTTTTTGATGCTAAAACTAGCTCCTAAATCTGTGAAACATTAGCAGTAGTGAAGAGGACTTCTAAGTCACTAAAACCAAATCCCAACTATCCTAAAATGGCTGTTGCTGGCAATGCCTTAAAACGTAAAATTTTTAGAAACACTTTCCATTTATTTGCATTTTTTTCACATATATTTTCCCATGCAACGTTTTGGTTTTGAATGTTATCCCAACTCTTTCCTTTGATTATATGCTTGTTTTCATTAACAAGTTTGGCAAGAAGTAACAGCTGTTCTTGCGTCCAGTTTTTTTTTTTTTTCATTTACATTTGCATATCTTTCTATAAGCCATGATTATTCTATTCTGTTAATAAAAAGTCTTAGTTTATATGCATATCAGCTAATTGTTTATGAGAAGCACACATGAGGCTGACAATTAGCTGAACATATACTTGTTTAAGTAGTGACACTTAGCCTGCATTTTAAAATCTTTATTTGAATGTGGCAACCTTTTTGTATAACTTTTTTTGAATATGGTACCATAATATCGCACTCCAATATTACTATGAACAAATCTCTGACAGAGACTCCTCCCCTATCAGCCAATCACTGTGTGCATAGTTAATAAGCATGGTGACATCATTCATAGCAACGAGGTCAACCCCGCCCTTACTCTTAGCTTAAGACTTCTCTCTATTCCTTAGTAAAGTTTGGCTCAGACGCTTTGTTAATAGGTTTTAAGACTCTAAGCCAAAAACATTTTACTGCTATTTAGGAGAACACTTAGTGGTAAGATAAAATGTTTTGTGAATACGGGCCCTGATTTAACAAAAAAGTGGCGACTTTTATTTTGAAATGTAGCGCTGTGAGTGACGTCTTCTCGCTGTAGCTGGTCTCTCATACTGTCATGGCGGCCCAGTGCCCGCTGCATGTGTGTGTGTTGTGATGTTCTCTGCGTGTTAGGATGAGAGTGATGATGATGATGATGGGGTGTGTGATGAAGGCTCGGCTCGGCTGGGTGCGTTTCGCGGCTGTCAGAGGCTTTCATGAGCGGACTGTGGCAGTGAGTTTAGCGGACAGGTGAGAGACTCTTCATCAGTCAGTCAGTGTTGCTGACCGCTGACACACAGATAACATTTAGATAACACAAGCACACACTGGTGACAATAATACAGCGCTTTATCTGAACTACTCTGCAGTGCCATTGGCATATGCCAACCCATCAGTACCATGGTATTACTGTAACGGTCAGAGTGTGTTTCTGTGTGCAGGAGGTTGGAGATCTCCACAGGGAAACTGGCCCGCTTCGCTGACGGCTGTGCAGTGGTCAGGGTGAGTGTGCGGTGAGTCTGTTGGATCCAGTGAAGTGTGTTCACTTCTCATCACTGTCTGTGTGTGTCTGCAGCTGGGTGAGACGTCAGTGATGGTGACCGCGGTCAGTAAGACCAAACCGGCCGCAGCTCAGTTCATGCCGCTTGTGGTGAGTGACAGCCTTTATCCACAGCTCTACACACTGGATCAGGCTCATCACACATCCATGTATTTTATTAAAGTCTGCTCTGTTTAACAGTCATGTGATCTCTCTGTCATCAAGGTGGATTATAGGCAGAAAGCGGCGGCCGCAGGACGAATCCCCACCAACTACCTGAGACGAGAGATGGGCACCACAGACTCAGAGATCCTGACCAGCCGGCTGATCGGTCAGAAACACACACACACACACACACACTCTCACCCTCTCATGTTTGCTGTGTTGACACTGCTATGTGTTTGTGCAGATCGTTCCATCAGACCGCTGTTTCCCGCCGGATACTTCTACGACACACAGGTGAGACACTAACGAGAACGCTGCAGACACACTGATCTCTCATCAGTCTCAGCACTGCAGTCACTTTAGAGACTGAGTTTCCCATGAGTCACTGCTTGTTGAAATCAGAAACACTCACAGTCCAGGCTGTTAGGTTTTTGCTGTTCCAAATTTTTCTTTAAAAACTGTTTACTAAGTGTATGGTAATTAGTGCACTTCTACACTGTGACATTTTCTATTGTAGTGCAAATAATTAGTATTATTTTATAAAACAACATTACTACATATGCAGTTGATTGAGCTTCACTTTGTAGGTTGTTTACATTTTGCACAAAAATATATATGCAACGCAACAAAATCATACAGAATGCATGTTATTGTTTATTTAGTACTGCCCTGAATAAGATATTTCACATAATAGATGTTTACAAGAGAAAATAATAGTTGAATTTATAAAAATGACCCCGTTCAAAAGTTTACATCCCTTTGTTTCTTAATACTGTGTTGTTACCTGAATGATCCACAGCTGTGTTTTTTGTTTATTGATAGTTGTTCATGAGTCCCTTGTTTGTCCTGAACAGTTAAACTGTTAAAAATCCTTCAGGTCCCACAAATTCTTTGGTTTTCCAGCATTTTTGTGTATTTCAACCCTTTCCAACAATGACTGTATGATTTTGAGACCCATCTTTTCATGCTGAGGACAACTGAGGGACTTATATGCAGCTATTACAACTATTACATGTTTCCTTCTGGGAAAACTATCTTCTGTAGCCTCTGAAAGGGCAGTACTAAATGGAAACATATGATATTTAGGCAAAATATGAAAAATGTACACATCTCCATACTGTTTAAAAGTTTTCACCCCCAGCTCTTAATGCATGTTTTTCCTTCTGGAGCATCAGTGAGTGTTAGAGCCTTCTGTAATTGTTGCACATGAGTCCATCAGTTGTCGTCAGTGTGAAAAGATGGATCTAAAAACCATACAGTTATTGTTGAAAAGGGTTCAAATACACAAAAATGATGGAAAAAACAAAGAAAGGATTTTTCTGAAGAACAGCAGTTTAACTGTTCAGTACAAACAAGAGACTCATGAACAACTAAAGCTGTGGATCATTCAGGAAACAACACAGTATAAGGAATCAAGGGGATGTAAACTTTTGAGCAGGGTCATTTTTATAAATTCAACTATTATTTTCTCTTGTGGACTATATATATATGTGTACACATCTTTTATGTGAAATATCTTATTCAGGTCAGTGCTAAATAAACACTAACATGCATTTTGTATGATCCCTCTTATTTAGGTCAAATAATTAACATTTTGCAGATTCTGAAAAGGGATGTAAACTTTTGACCTCAACTGCAGTATCCTAATGAAAAGAAAAATAAATAATTTTGACCCACGCAGTGTATTGTTGGCTATTGCTACAAATATACCTGTGCTACTTAAGACTGGTTTTGTGCTCCAGGGTCACAAATGGAAATTTGTTGAATGGGTGTTTTTGGAAATGTACAATACATGTCAGGACTGAAGCGTGTGTTTGTGCTGAAGGTGCTGTGTAACATCTTGGCCGCTGATGGAGTCAATGACCCTGATGTTCTGGCCATCAATGGAGGTATGAACAGCTCTGCACTGTTACACATCTGCAGTCTGTGTGTGCTCATGTCTGATGTCTGTCGATCATTTCTCAGCGTCTGCGGCTCTGGCTCTATCTGATATCCCGTGGAACGGCCCCATTGGTGAGTGATGCTCTCACGCTCGTGCCATTATGAATGCAGAGAGTTAGGGCTGGGCGATATGTATCGATCAATATTATGCACATCTTGTCTGTAAAGCCGGTTCGTTGATTAGCGGTAGATCTCCATCACCTGTTTTCAAGTGGAGCGCCAGTTAATACACAGTTAATACTCGTAGATCACTGACAAGCTATGCAATATCGGGTTCAGTTTCACGGGTGATTCATTGGGGTAGCTTTTCAGTGATCTACGGCTCTGTGTATTAACTAGCACTCCACTTGAAAACAGGTGATGGAGATTTACCGCTAATCAAACTTAACTTGCCCAGCCCTACAGAGAGTGTTTGTCATTTCAGGTGCGGTGCGGGTCGGCCTCGTGGACGGAGAGTTCATCATCAACCCCACACGCTCCGAGATGAACGGCAGCAAGCTGAACCTGGTGATCGCCGGAGCCCCGTCCAGCCAAGTGGGTCGGTGAGAGTTCAGCAGTGCTCAGTTTTACCCATCATGCCCTGCTCTGCCGCTCACTGTGTGCCGTGTGTAGTGATGATGGAGGCGGCGGCGGAGAACGTCCTGCAGCAGGACTTCAGTCACGCGGTGAAAATTGGCGTCAAGCACACGCAGCAGATCATACAGGCCATTCAGCAGATGAGCAGAGAGATGAAGATCACCAAACGCACTCCTGCCAAAATCTTCACCGCTGTAGCTGAGATGGTGGACTACACACGACAGTGAGACTCAGCACACCTCACAAATCAGAAAGGAAATTAAATTCATTGAGCTTCATTGTTTATGTAAAATATACTTTTGGGGTAAAATATGACTGGCTCATTATCCTCTGCTGTTTATCTTCCTGATGAGTCTTTGCAAGTGTGTGATTGGCTATTTGCTCCTCAGGCTGGCATCTGATAAGATCTACGCTGTATTTACAGACTTCACACACGACAAGGTGAGTGTCAGCATCACACTGGCACTCTGTGTCTGATCTCATGTGGTTTTGCAGGAGCAGTTCACCCAAAAATAAAGCTGTGATGAAAATATCCTCACCCTCAGGTCATCTAAGATGAGTTTGTTGTCATTGCATCACATTCTCACCAATGGATCCTCTGCAGTGATTGGGTGCCATCAGAATGAGAGTCCCAACAGCTGATAATAACATCACAATAATCCACACCACTCCAGTCCAACAGTTAACATCTTGAGAAGACAAAAGCTGAAACAATCCATCATTAAGACGTTTTTAACTAAAATAAATAAAGTCCATAATCCATAATAACACTTCCTCCAATGGAAAAGTGGTCTTGTCTGAATCAGGAGGGAAATCTACACAGATCAAGCACTGTTTACAAGTCAAAACAGCTTTAAACAAATATGTGGCTGGATTGTGATGTGAGAGACAACAGGAGATTTTTCATTGGAGGAAGTGTTATTATTGTTAACTCGTATTTTAGTTAAAAATGTCTTAATGTTGTATTTATTTCAGTTTTTGTCTTCTCAAGATGTTAACTGATGGACTGGTGTGGATTATTTGTGGATTATTGTGATGTTTTTTTAATCAGCTGTTTGGACTCTCATTCTGACGGCACCCATTCACTGCAGAGGATCCGTTGGTGAGACAGTGATGACACATTTCTACAAATCTGATGAAGAAACAAACTCATCCTAATGTTGGATGGACTGAGGGTGAGCACATTTTCATTTGAGTGTGTTTCCTCAGATCTCCCGAGATGAAGCGATTAATAAGATCCGTCTGGAGGCAGAGGAGCACATCAGAGGTGCGTGGCGGATACGCTCGTCCATCAGCTCTTATAATATTATGTGTTTGTTGTGTGTAACGGCGATGCTGTCTGACATCTCTAGAGAAGTTTCCGCAGTCAGAGTCGTTTGAGGTTGTGGAGGCCTTTAACAGCGTCTCCAAAGAGATCTTCAGGAATCTGGTTCTCAATGAATACAGGCGGTAATTCATGCTCTTTACATGTGCTATGACATTTGTGTTCATCAATCTAGTAACACACATGTGCTGCGTCATGTGACAGGTGTGATGGCAGAGATCTCACGTCGTTACGCAACATCTCCTGTGAGGTGGACGTCTTCAAGCCGCTCCACGGCTCAGCTCTCTTTCAGAGGGGTCAGACGCAGGTCAGCACACAAATTATCTGAGCGTGTAGTTTGGGCTGCTCTCTGTATGCATTCAGTGTCGTTTTGAAGAAAAGCACATCAGACTTGTTTGTCATTTTTCATCAGATTTTTCCAGTGTTGTTGTCTGATGTTCATTTGAAACTGAATCATTCTTAAATGTGACCCTGAACAAAACCACAAAACCAGCCATAAGGGTCAGTTTTATGAAGTTGATGAAAATTAAAATACAGAATTTATACATTCTCGGAAAGCTGATATATAATCTTTCCATTGATGTATGGTTTGTTAGGATAGGACAATAATTGGCCGAGATACAACTTTTTGAAAATCTGGAATCTGAGGGTGCAAAAAAATCGCCTTTAAAGTTGTCCAAATGAAGTTCTTATTACTAATCAAAAACTAAGTTTTGATATATTTACAGTAGGAAATGTACAAAATATCTTCATGGAACATGATGTTTACTAAGTAATAGAAAAATCGATAATTTTGACCCATGTAATGTATTGTTGACTATTACAATGTATTGTTCATTTGTACAGGCTACAAATACACCTGTGCTACTTAAGACTGGTTTTGTGCTCCAGGGTCACAAATATTGTAGTGGAGTGATGGTCAACAGAGCTGACAGTTCTTTATAATCGTGTACTTAAAGACAGTGAATGGACATCTCTGTCTGGTGTGAATGTTCAGGTGCTGTGCTCTGTAACGTTTGACTCTTTAGAGTCCAGTATGAAGACAGACGTGATAACCACAGCACTCAGGTCAGTAACTAGTCCTCCGTACACAATATAAACATGTTTAACACATCTGAGCTATGGCTCCAGCCTGATCCTGCTCATTTACACGAGCTACTGAATGAGACATTAGAAATCTGTGATTTAAAGCATGTCTGATGTGTTTCTGCTCTCACTGTGAATGATTCATCATAATCTTTTAGCAACATGAAAACTTGCTCCATCACTGGACCACTAGTTAATTTGCTGTGTAGTTCATGTTGATGTAGGTTAATGTTCTAAGAAATATAGCTTACAATATACAAAGATCTTTGTGTGGATTGATGTTAATGTAATAAACATAATGGCAGTGGGATCCAATAATGATGGCTGTGATGAAGCGTCACTGTTGGTGTATGTGCAGATGCTGAAACACTTCACTCTGTTTCAGTTAAGGTTTTCATCTCATTTCACTTGCAAATTCATCAGTGTGGAAGTAAAGTGAGCTAAATGTTGACTAGTTTGACAGATTTTTTTTTTTTCTGATCTGATGTTTGTTTTCTTCTAGTGGAATCAAAGACAAGAACTTCATGCTGCACTATGAAGTGAGTGATGCTGTAATCTGCATATTTTAGCTCAGACTGTACAGTTCACCTTCATTCACTGAGTGTTTTTACTTTTTTCTTTTTCAGTTTCCTCCGTATGCGACTAATGAGATCGGGAAGGTAGGAGGAACGAACCGGCGAGAGCTGGGACACGGTGAGTGTGCTTCCTCTGTAAGATGCTCACATCCTTCTTTTCTGAGTCTCAGCTATGTCTCATGTATGGATGTGTGTGTGTGTGTGTGTGTGTGTGTGTGTGTGTGT
Organism: Cirrhinus molitorella; assembly: GCA_033026305.1. Taxonomy (NCBI): domain Eukaryota; kingdom Metazoa; phylum Chordata; class Actinopteri; order Cypriniformes; family Cyprinidae; genus Cirrhinus; species Cirrhinus molitorella. Next base: position 6,560,337 of record CM065126.1, on the reverse strand, counting down.
GTGTGTCTTCAGGAGCGCTGGCAGAGAAAGCACTGAGGCCCATCATTCCTGCAGATTTCCCCTTCACCATCCGTGTCACGTCTGAGGTGCTGGAATCCAACGGTGCGGCCCGTCACATGCTCATCTCAGCCGTCTGATGAGAGTTTCATTAGTTCACGTTCTGTCTTTGTTCTGTGTCGACAGGATCATCCTCTATGGCGTCAGTGTGTGGCGGCAGTTTGGCGCTCATGGATGCAGGTATGATCGTATGACAGCAGTACTGTCCTATTGCTACCCTGTTTTGTTTGATTGAATGGGCTCATTTAATTCCAGCCTTAAAGTAGTGCGTTTTAACGCAGACAGTCTGCATTGATCTGCGCAGGCAGCTTGAAATAGAGTAGGAACGACAGAAAACAAGAACACAGCTGGGTCATTCGTGTCAAATCAACCAGAGGTCCCTGGCTCAAATTTTTGATTTTGCTAATATTTTTTCTGAAGAAAGATCAACATGTATATTGATAAAAGACAAAATCAGCCTCTCAGTGAGGCTCTATGTCTACGTTGTTAGAAATGTACCTGTTTTTAGTGGTTCAAACCAAATGTTGGTCACTTTGTATACAGCCGATACTTATTTATTTTGAAGAACAGTGCCTGAAACAGAAATAATGTTGAAATTAGAATTGTTTCCCTCTATCAAAACAATCTGCATAAACCATAGCTGTCTGAAAGCTAAACTGCACTGAAATGGTAAAGTTGAGGCACATTATCTTGCTTTCTGTAGTCTATTCATAAGGATTCTATATTTGAATCAGTTTCAGTGATATTTGGAAGAAGGGATTTTGTCCTTTTTTACAGCTTCTGAAGATACCAAGAGTTTAATTGAAAATGGGTAGAATACTAAATTTGGACATAGAGCTGCACTGAGATCTCTATATCTCTGGGATTAAACCGTACAGGGCCTTAAAAATGAAGAAAAAAAATTTAAGACACTCAAACAGGTACAATTGTTTTGATTAGAGGGAAACAGGATACATTTCTGGTTTCAGCATTACTTATTCTTCAGACATTTCGCTTGAAATACATTCAGTATCAGCTGTATACAAAGTGACCAACATTTGGTTTTCGACCACTGAACATTCAACAATCTGGAGATCATTTAGATCCACATATCTCTGGGACTGAATAATATAGGGCCTTGTAAATGTTCCAAATATTATTCCAAAAAAATAACATATTCCAAAAGAAAAGTTTAGTAAGGACTAGAATCCAAAATCATATTGCATTATCTTTAATACTACTTGAGTTACTTGACTATTTAAGCACTCAGACAGGTATGTTCAATGCAGTTGTTTTGACCTGAAGGAATCGAGGTACATCTCTAGTTTCATCATTATTTGTTCTTCAGGCATTCCTATTTAAAAGAAAATATATCTCATATTTTTGCAAATTGACCCACATTGGGTTTTGACCACTGAAAATGTGTACAATTTAATGATTTACCCCTGGAGCCATGTTGAAATTCCAATATCTCTGAAACCAAACCATGTAGGCCTTTACAAATTAAGATGCCAAAAGGAAAGTTTGGACATTAGGATATTTTTAATACTACTTCCCCATTTTTGAATGGTCACCATTGGCACATAATATAACAAAGATTGCTAAATTCAACAGATTCTACTAACAGACCTACCAATCTCTGTGTAAAAATAACATTATGATGCTGCCATCTTTCTGAAGTCATTTTTACCCCCCTGTAACTTGACTCTGAATCTCTGAAAATTGCCATTTTAACTTCCGATCTACAGTTGTGTATTACTCAGTAAATATTCATCCATGACATTTCATATTTTGGCTTTCATCACTATACATGTTTATCTTTCTTCAAAAAAAAAAACCCAAAAAAAGAGTATTAAAGATGTACAGTAATAATTAGCTAAGCAATGGCTGTTTTTATAAGCTGACCAATATCTGCTGAATGCAGTGTCTTAATGAAACTTGTCAAAGAAATCAAATGTCTTTTTTTCTGAATCTTTCCTTTAAGCCTGAGCAAGAGTAAATCCAATTTTTCTGATTATCTATGAACATATTCCACCATTCTAGTTTGTTAAAACACCTAATGTTTAAAAAAATAGGCTTTCCCAATTCAGCTCACAGACCTATGTGATGACTGAGCAGGTGTTTTGTGTGTCTGCTCAGGTGTACCCATCTCCTCAGCTGTAGCCGGAGTTGCCATCGGCCTCATATCTAAAGCCAATCCAGAGAAAGCGTCAGAGATCCAGGACTACAGGCTGTTGACGGATATTCTGGTAGGTGCTCAAGCATCTGTTCTGCAAATGTTATCTGATTCTATCTGATGTTATCTTATTCCTCTGCTCTCTAATCAAGGGAATCGAGGATTACAACGGAGACATGGACTTCAAGATGGCGGGCAGCAGTAAAGGAATCACAGCTCTGCAGGTAACAAACAATCCTGTGCTGCGTCTGCATGTGTTTATGTCACGTCTAATGTGTTGATCAGTGATGTGTGTTTCCCACAGGCTGATATTAAAGTCCCGGGACTTCCTCTGAAGATCGTGATGGAGGCCATACAGCAAGCCACAGGTACTTATCACTCCTCGAGCAACGTGTGACGTACACAACAAGTATTTGACATTTGATGCGTTTCCTTTCAGTGGCCAAAAGGGAGATTTTAGGCATCATGAATAAGTGCATCTCCAAATCCAGAAGTTCCAGGAAGGAGAACGGCCCAGTCGTTGGTACTATGAATTTCACCATTTGTTTTTGGTGCTGTTTTATTTTTCTGATCCTAACATGAACTTGTTTCCACAGAGAACATCAAAGTGCCTATATCTAGAAGAGCTCTGTTTGTCGGTCCGGGAGGAATCAATCTGCGCAGACTGCAGGCTCAGACAGGTGACGTCTGTCATGTGATTGAAGCACGTGTGTGTGTCTGTGAAAGCATCATCTGATGAAGCTCCGCTCTTCCTCTCGGCAGGTGTGACCATCAGTCAGGTGGACGAGGAGACGTTCTCTGTGTTTGCGCCGACGCCCGGCGCCATGAACGAGGCGCAGGAGTTCGTCCGTGACGTCTGCAGAGATGACGTATGTGTGCCTAAACAGCTGCTCTGATGACTGTCTTATAATGACACTTTGACGCTTGTCTTCTGTTCTACAGCAGGAGCAGCAGCTGGAGTTTGGAGCCGTGTACACAGCCACCATCACAGAGATCAGGTACAGCTCAGTCTCTCAGCATCTATCCAGGGTTGTACAAGGTGCTTGAAGTGCTTAAACTTGACTTTTTGAAATTGAAAGACTGGAAAACCTTAAAACTTTCAATAATTCAAAAACTTGAATTATTAAAAGACATAAAAACACTATATAATAAGTGTTTTTCAGTGAGCGCAATTACACGCTTATTTCAGTTAATGTCATTAAACTAGCAAGCTAAGACAGCAGTAGAACTGACAATGTAGTGTAAACACATGAATACGTGAAAAGAGGAACTGATGAATCAAATCTATTTGGATCATTTACGCTGGATCCACTCCGATTGATCCAAACTTGTGGCTTTGATCATTCATTTTAAGCGATTCACTAGCAAAAGCCAAATTAAATTAAAAGAGCCATTCATTTTCAAATTTCAACAACACTTGTAATGATTTTGAAAAGCATGTATAGTGATGGGTGAAACTGAGCTTTTTCAAACTCTGGATCATTTAAACTATTAATTGCATCACAAAATGATTCACTGTTTTGAAGCACTACAATCGGATTGCGTATCATGAATCATTTGATTTGGATCGAAACAGGGTTTGTGACTCATTTTGTAAAATGAATGATTCAAATCAAATAATGTGCTGTTCTGATTTGAAGTCCCAATCTAAGGCAAATGATTCGCAAATCATTATTCAGATCATGAAACGCAAATCAATTTATTTAGATCAGAACCTTGGAGTGTGGAGCATGAATCATTTGATTCATATCGGGACTTTGAAGCATGTATGGTGAATCATTTGTTTCAGATACGGATTTTGGAGCAGTTTCGCAAATCTTTTAATTAGATTTTTTTTCTTAAACTGTAGAAACACAAGCAATTAAGGCAGTACAGTTATAAAAACAAAAAGAAAAAAGAAAGTATAAACAGAAATACATTTGTCATACTTTGCGTGAGCTTCACTTTATTTTTGCCTTTTGTTTTATTAGTGCCTTTTTTTACGAACCCTGTCTAGAGCTCAGCTCAAGATAAAGTGATAGTTCACCCAAACAGTGAACATTTACTGTTCATGTGACTTTCTTTCCTCAGTAGAACAGTAAAGAAGGTTTTTAGATGCTCCTTAGTGATTCATAAATGCAAGTCAGCAGCTACCAGCGCTGAGAGAGTCAATAAAAGCAACACAAAATGAACACCTGTGGCTCGTGATAATGTGTTGATGTCTTATGAAGTGAAACAATCAGTCTGTATGAGAAACTGAACATTATTTACAACATTATAATCTGTAACTCACAGGCAAATGGTTCAGTTCATGAATGATTTATTCTTTTGAATTGGTTCTTTTTAGTGAACTATTTGTACTGGTTCATCAAATCGGACTGAATCAGTTTGCAGCTCGAGCAGCACAGATCTACAAGTTACTCGATCAAAACTCCACTTCAGACACCTGACAGTCACTCTGACTGGAAATGAGCTGAAATAGCGGTGTATCTGATGCTGTGATGAATTAACTGATTCAGTTCCTCCAGTAGTTACTGAACTGAGGAAACAGTTCGACTCAAACTGAAAACCGATGAGCCACCGATATGAACCAAACCCTTGAATGAGAGGAAGAAGGAATGTTTTTATGGTTTCTCATTGTTTATGTAAAAATATGAGCTGATAAAGACTAGTTCATTCACTGTATATGCTTTAGACACATAAACCAACCATGTTTCACATTTTATTATTGGGTGCTTTAATAATATAATTGCATATACTTAGGAACTGAACCAGTTTGTCTGAGGCTCTGGGTTAAAGGTACTAATGTTTAAATAATGTTCAGTTTCTCACACAGACCAATCATTTTGCTTCGTAAGACCTCAATATATCGCCAGGAGCCATGGAGGTTAATCTTGTGTTGGATGATCTGCTTTTTTGACTCTCAAAGCACAAAAGTTTGTGAATTTGAAAAAAAATTCAAGGCCCTGGAAAGTTTTGAAAATGAACATACAGGTGCATCTCAATAAATTAGAATGTCATGGAAAAGTTCATTTATCTTAATAATTCAACTAAAATTGTGAAAATAAATTCACTGCACACAGACTGAAGTAGTTTAAGTCTTCGGTTCTTTTAATTGTGATGATTTTGGCTCACATTTAACAAAAAAACACCAACAAATCTCAATAAATTAGAATAAGGTGACATGCCAATCAGCTAATCAACTCAAAACACCTGCGAAGGTTTCCTGAGCCTTCAAAATGGTCTCTCAGTTTGGTTCACTAGGCTACACACTCATGGGGAAGACTGCTGATCTGACCGTTGTCCAGAAGACGATCATTGACACCCTTTACAAGGAGGGTAAGCCACAAACATTCATTGCCAAAGAAGCTGGCCGTTCACAGAGTGCTGTATCCAAGCATGTTAACAGAAAGTTGAGTGGAAGGAAAAAGTGTGGAAGAAAAAGATGCACAACCAACTAAGAGAACCGCAGCCTTGAGAGGCTTGTCAAGCAAAATTGAAATTTGGGTGAACTTCACAAGGAATGGACTGAGGCTGGGGTCAAGGCATCAAGAGCCACCACACACAGACATGTCAACGAATTTGGCTACAGCTGTCGTACTCCTCTGTCAGAAGCATCTTACCTGGGCTAAGGAGAAGAAGAACTGGACTGTTGCCCAGTGGTCCAGAGTCCTCTTTTCAGATGACAGCAAGTTTTGTATTTCATTTGGAAACTAAGGTCCTAGAGTCTGGAGGAAGGGTGGAGAAGCTCATAGCCCAAGTTACTTGAAGTCCAGTGTTAAGTTTCCACAATCTGTGATGATTTGGGGTGCAATGTCATCTGCTGGTGTTGGTCCACTGTGTTTTTTGAAAACCAAAGTCACTGCACCCGTTTACCAAGAAATTTTAGAGCACTTCATGCTTCCTTCTGCTGACCAGCTTTTTAAAGATGCTGATTTCATTTGCCTGCCCACACTGCCAAAAGCACCAAAAGTTGGTTAAATGATCATGTTTGACTGGCCAGCAAACTGTATTGTCAAGAGGAAAATTAGAAACAAGAGACCACAAAATGCAGATGAGCTGAAGGCCACTGTCAAAGAAACCTGGGCTTCCATACCACCTCAGCAGTGTCACATATTGATCACCTCCATGCCACGTCGAATTAAGGCTGTAATTAAAACAAAAAGAACCCCTACCAAGTAATGAGTACATATACAGTAAATGAACATACTTTCCAGAAGGCCAACAATTCACTAAAAATGTTTTTTTTTTATTGGTCTTATGAAGTATTCTAATTTGTTGAGATAGTGAATTGGTGGGTTTTTGTTAAATGTGAGCCAAAATCATCACAATTAAAAGAACCAAAGACTACTTCAGTCTGTGTGCATTTAATTTATTTAATACACGAGTTTCACAATTTGAGTTGAATTACTGAAATAAATGAACTTTTCCACAACATTCTAATTTATTGAGATGCACCTGTAGATACAGGTCCTTGAAAGTGCTTGAATTTAAAGTTAACCAATGTGTGGGAACCTGAGGAGCACAGTTTTAGCTAATAATCTTTATTGTTCTACTCAAGAAAAAGTGACTGTATCTTGGATAGCCTGAGGATGAGAAAATGAGCATCAGATGTTCATATTTTGTGTGAACTCTTACTTTAACATTGGAGCATGTGTTTCAGGGACATTGGTGTGATGGTGAAGCTGTATCCCAACATGAGCCCTGTTCTCCTACACAACTCTCAGCTGGACCACAAACGGGTGAGCACACGTTCTCCTGCGCTTCAGATTACTGTCACACATTTGCTAACTTTCTGAAGGACTTGTGTTTTCCAGATTAAACATCCCAGTGCTCTCGGTCTGGAGGTCGGCCAGCAGATCCAGGTGCAGTAGAAACCAGAAGCAGTCGTGTGATGTTTTGATGTTGTTCTCTGAACTGTACGAGTTTCTTCATGAACGTGTTCTGTTCTTTCAGGTGAAGTATTTCGGCCGAGACCCGACGGACGGCAGGATGAGGTTGTCTCGTAAGGTGCTGCAGTCTCCGGCGGCGGCGGTGGTCAAGAGTCTGAGTGACAGACACAGCGTCTCTATCGGAGCGTCCGGAGAGCAGGTCACAGACTCCTAGAGCATCTCATCTGCTCCTTACAGACTTTTGTACACTGTATATTTTATAATAAATGCTCTTATTACATACGTTGTCCTTACAAACATGGCTTGAACTTCTGCACTACACAGTCAGCAAAGCCCTGGAGCAAAACAAATGTAAAGACGGTATTATCTATCACACACATGTGACTGTTACAAATGTGAAACCATGCACATTTTGTAGAAAAGAGAGAAGTAACAAATCTTACACATAGGATACTGTGCATATTCACGCTGTTATATGTGTCAGATAGAGTGGGCACTTTTTTTCATTTTCACAAGAAAATCCTCATTGGAGATTTTTGATATCAGATATGTGATCAAAATTTAAATAACTCTAGTGCTATTAGCAGTTTATAAATACATTTTAGGTTTAAAGGCTAAATATTAGTATGAATAGTTTGAGAATGTAAGGGGACTGACTCTGTCGTTTGCAAAGCACCATGGGATTCTGTGCTGATCATCCTCAGGATTACGCGTTGTGTCCTTCAGTTTGGCACTTACAGTTTAAAACTAAATGCATGTTTACACTACAGTCAAATGTTTTTGAACTAAGATTTTTCATGTTTTTTGTTCACCATGCCTGTATTAATTAGATCTAATAAAATTTTGAAATATTTTTTACTATTTAAAATATTTTTCTATTTGAATATATTTTCAAATGTAATTTATTCCTGCGATCAAATCTGAATTTCACATGATCCTTCAGAAATCATTCTAATTTTTATTTTTTATTATTATCAATATTTAAAACTATCAATATTTATTTTTCTACTTATGATTAGAAAAATACAAAGATCAGCAATTATCTGAAATAAAAAGCTTTTTGAACATTATACACTATACCATTCAAAAGCTTGGAGTTAGTATAAATGTATACATTTATTTATTTCACAAAAAAAGGTACATTAATCAACATTAATGAATGTCAGTGTACCCAAATTAGCCCAAAGAACTTGAACAAAAGAAACAAAATAGAAAAAACAAAACCAAAGAAATTCAACCAAAAATTAAACAACAAATTCTACAAACTAACAATTTAAAAAAATAATAATAAAGAAATATGTCTTAAATGTACAGTATATTAATATTCTTTTTAGCAAGGGTGCTCTGAATTGATCAAAAGTGTTAATAAAGACATTTACATGTTTTAAAAGATTTCTATTTCAGATAAATGCTGTTCTTCTGAAATGTCTGTTCATTAAAGAAACCTGTTTTAACAGAATAATAATACATGTTGTTTTTTTTGTTTGTTTGTTTGTTTTTTGAAATCAGAAATTAATTACATTTGAGAATATATTCAAATAGAAAACTGTTATATTAAATAGTACAAATATTTTGTAAAAAAAAAAATATTGTTTTGGATGTACTTTGGATCAAATAAATGCAGGCTTGGTGAGCAGAAGAGACTTTAAAAAAAAAAAATTAAAAAACTTGTGACTTTTAGTGTATGTATAAAATAAGATGAAAGCACTCAGCTGTGACTCATACAAAAGCATATATAATCCTATCGAACATTATTATTGTTCAGTCTTGTTTTCAGTCTGTCTTAAAAGTACATTTTTGTCGATACGTTAGTGTTTGATTATTATTAAGTATGCGATTGACTATGGACAAACATTCTCTCACTGTTGCGTTCTTACTACAGTACACTACAGTGCAGTACAATAATAATAGTACATTGATATATTTTGGGGAAATGTCAGAACACTCAAATCAGCACTTAAACATAAAACATACAAATATGTCCCTAAAAATCATTTATTCTGGGAACAGTGAGCACAGGCCAGTGTCGCGTTGTTCGCGTTGACACTGGTAACCATGGTAACCGCTGTGTCCTGACTCGGCTGCCGTAGCCCGTGCGCGGAAACCCCGCGCCATCAGATGAGCGATGATGAAGTGAAAGACACACAAGATGGCGACGATCGGCGGATAGACAAACATTCACGTAAACACTCGAACGATTCGACCCGTTTCGCGCTAATCCGAGATATAACCGACATCCGAACGTGGTTAAATGCGACAGCGGGCGGTTCAGGGGAGAGTTTGAGGATCATGAGGCCGAGAGCGCGGCTGTTATTCGGATCTGTCGGGATTGTCTGAGGCTCGGCTCATTCTGAGGGTTAACGTTAGCTGCTTTCCCGAGTTTAGGATGACTAATAAGAGAAATTAGAGCACGCGTGTGTTCGCTGTTTCCGTGTTCTGATATAAACGGTGATATAAATCGGATCCAGGCTTTGTGTGGATTAGTGAGTTAACTAGTAGCGTCCGGATGACTGGTACCCGGCTGCGTGGATGTGAGGGCAGTCAGTGCTAGTTTTGTTGGCTAACTATGCGTCAGGACTGCTAGTGTTGGTTAAGCGCGTTGAGGTTCGGTTAGTGCGGTAAAGATGAGTGACACCCGGCGGCGGGTGAAGGTTTACACGCTGAACGAGGAGCGGCAATGGGAGGACCGGGGCACGGGACATGTGTCCTCCTCATACACGGAGACTCTGAAGGGGACAGCGCTCACGGTCACCGCCGAGGCGGACGGTAAGAGGTGCTTCGCTGTTTCATCACACCGGCCTAGTAAAGTTCATGTGGTGAAATAGTGTGTGTTTGGTTCTTCTGTAGGGTCTCTGTTGCTGGAGTCCAAGATCAACCCTAACACTGCGTATCAGAAACAGCAGGTGAGTTCAGGAGATTCACACATCTACTGCAGCACGTGACAGCAGGTTTTGACCACTGGGACATTTGTCTTCTCAGGACACGCTTATCGTCTGGTCCGAGGCGGAGAATTATGACCTGGCACTGAGTTTCCAGGAGAAAGCAGGCTGTGATGAGATCTGGGAGAAGATATGTCAGGTCAGTCTCTCTCTTAGGAAAGTGCTCAAGTTGAGGTTCAGTCTTAAAGGATTAGTTCACTTTTGCAACAAAAATTTACAATTTACTCACCCCCTTGTCATCCAAGATGTTCATGTCTTTCTTTCTTCAGTTGTCAAAACAATTCTTGAGGAAAACAATTCAGGAATGTTCTCTATATAGTGGATTTCCAAAATGCATTTGATTGCATGTTCAAAGGGCTCTAAAGGAACCCAGCCAATGAAGGATCTAGTGAAACGTTCAGTTACTTTCTAAAAAAAATTACATTTATATACTTTTTAACCCCAAATGCTGGTCTTGTCTAGCTCTGTGATCCGGTTCAATACAGTTAGGGTATGACGAAAAACTCTCATCTCATTTTCTCTTCCAACTTCAAAATCGTCCTACATCACTGCAGAAGTACTAACCTAGTCTTTACAAAGTGAACTTGCAAAGAAAATTAAACGCCCTTTACAAAAAAATGTAAAATGGCAATGTAGGATGATTTTGATGTTGAAGGAGAAAATGAGATGGTAGTTTTTTTTGACATATCCTAACTGTCTTGAACTGGAGTGCATAGAACTTCTCCTCATTTAACCGTGTGTTTGGTGCTCAGGTGCAGGGCAAAGATCCGTCCGTGGAGATCACGCAGGACCCCATCGATGAGTCCGAGGAGGAGCGGTTCGAGGAGATGCCAGAGACTGGTCACCTGGTGGAGCTGCCTCCCTGCGAGCCGGCCCATCTGGAGGAGATCGCCGAGCTGGTGACATCCGTGCTGTCATCGCCCATCCGGCGGGAGAAGCTGGCGCTCGCCCTGGTCGGCACGGGCTACATCAAGAAGCTGCTGCAGCTCTTCAGAACGTGCGAGGAGGCGGACGACCGCGAGGGCCTGCACCACCTGTACGAGATCGTGCGCGGCGTGCTCTTCCTCAACAAGGCCACGCTGTTCGAGCTGATGTTCGCCGACGATTGCATCATGGACGTGGTGGGCTGTCTGGAGTATGACCCGGCGCTGCTCCAGCCCAAGAGGCACCGCGAGTTCCTCACCAAGACGGCCAAGTTCAAAGAGGTGATTCCCATCACGGACTCGGAGCTCCGGCAGAAGATCCACCAGACGTACCGCGTGCAGTACATCCAGGACATCATCCTGCCCACGCAGTCCGTCTTCGAGGAGAACTTCCTGTCCACGCTGTCCTCCTTCATCTTCTTCAATAAAGTGGAGATCGTCAGCATGCTGCAGGTGCGTCGCTCTACGTATGCTGATGTTCTTGTGTGCTCTCTGTTTGTCAAGCGTTGTCCAGTAAACTGGTCATTATCTGGAGAGAACAAAGGAGTTTTTGTGGTTTTTGTGGTTTTTGTGGTAATTTAGCAGAAAAACCTCATCATCAGGGATCTATGCTTTTCTTTTTAGGAGCACTTACTGAATCATATCATTCATTTTATTTGTTCAGGAAAAAAGCAAGTGACTGTCTTTATGAATGGGAAATTGACTCACTAGATTAGTTTGAAAAACGCACATTCATTCATAAACAAAACGCCGCTGTGTTTGAATGGAGATTGCAGCGGCTCAGATGTGACACTCTCAGACCATTTTTGATGACGAAAATAGAGCAAAATCAATAGTGTTATAGTCAGGCAATGTAAGTCACTTAATATTAACTTCTTGTTTATTTAACTGTTGTATAAAATCAATATCTCATTTACAAACTCCCTTAAAAATCATTAAAAGCTGCCACTCATCTTAGTTCATCGCGATCTCGCAAAATTACATTATAATCAACAGAGCTCTCTACCCTACACAATCAATCTCTTATTTACACTCGCTCTACGCTTTGTTCATGAAAGGATATGTCCGTGATACATTACTCAACGTTGCAAGAACATTTGCAAATATGAGTCAAATGGTCGCCCTGTAGAGCCCTGATCATCAGTGATCTATCAGCTCAGTTGATGATTGATTGTGGTCAGATCATAAAAATATGACAAACGTTTGTTAATAAGTTAAAGCCAAAAAGCAACTATTTAAATGCACTTTTGTTTGTTTCATGTGGTGTTTTGGTGAATCTTGATTTCCCTGGGTGTGTGCGCTTTGATCTTATCACAGGGTTTCTGCTTTCACACATTTCTGTTTGTTTTTCACCAAACCCAACTGTAGAGCTTCACATCACTTGGAATATACAGCACAAGCCCTTTTTTTCCTCATGATTCATTATTCACTGTCATTATATTATGAAACCAAGTAGGACTTTAATTTCTTGTTTTTCTGGGTTTCTCATTTTTAGTGAACTGTCCCTTTAACAGTGTTGAAGCTCATAACTTGCATGCGTTGCTCTCATGCAAACATTAGCATCACCTTAAACAGTTCACTAGACCTTTAACCGACTTTCAGTTTCCATTACTGAAAGTTTTTGAAACTTTCCCACCCTTGCTGTTTGACAAAATATTAGGCCTTGTTCAGACTGACTGAAAAAAGATTTTCTTTGCAAAAAAAATTCTTACGAAAAAAAGTCTTCTTAGGAATGTTCTTATTTTGTTCTTATATCTTAGGAATTATCTAAGATATATTTTTTTTTATTTTTTATTTTCCTTACGATTGTTCTTAAGACAAAACTTGAAGAATTCAAATTCTTGAAAATCTTCTTAAAAAAACATTATAAATGAAAATAAGTTGGGATAGCCCCAGACCTTAATTCCAAATAGTAAGAATGATTTAATGAATTTATTGGGATATTTCAAATGAACTGTTATTTAAGCATTACAGCAGCACTAGCTGCATATAATACGTTGGAGGACTATTTATAGGGATGTGCACAAGTTTTCTGAAGTGACAGCGATGACTGATAATGTAAACAATAACAGGTCATGATTGTGTAATGCAATGCTTTACTGGTTTCAAATTCGGTAACAATGAGTCAGGTAGGGAGCTTGTTTTTAATTCTAGTCTGTATCTGAATTTCTGTGGCGACACTATCAACGCCAAAGCTCTCACATGCTCCTGAACTCGTAATCTCAGGATGTTCTGAGAGTTACGACTTGTACCGCGTTTTGGCGCTACTTAGGCGTTACCTCTGAGTCCAACAACATGGACAGCTATGAGTAAAACGTCACGTGTTGTCATCTTGGAATTACTGTAATGACAAGATGGTGTGAACGCAGCATAACTGTTCAAAAACATTAAAAAGAGAAGCAGAGCACTAGTCAAGCTGGTTGCTCACTTATTTAGGCTAGGATTATTAGTAATCTGCACAAAAAGTGCAAAAAGATCCTTGAAGTGTCAGTTTATCAGGGTCTTCTTCAGCCATGTATTCAGTCAGATAAAGACTGTCATTTTCTTCTTAAGAAGAAGAAGAAAAAAAAATGTTTGAGGAATTATTTTTTAACAAGTGCAATTAGGAGCATTCTTGTGAACTTTGGGATTTTTTTTTTTGTAAATCTGGCCTCAAATTTTTACAAATGCATCACACTTGTCATGTTTGGTTTGATTAAAACAAACTCTGGTGCAATTGCTCTGTTAGTGCGGTTCTTTTGAGTAAGTGTGAATGCTGCCATCCAAACGCTGGTGCACACCAAACAAGCGGAATGAGACCGCTAAAAATGGGTCTCAGTCCGCTTCCAAATGAACTCTCTTGTGTTTTTAATAAAATATGAAAGTAACACGGACCAAATACTTCTAAACGAACCTAAAACAGAAAGTAATGACAAGATGCAATTCTGTGTGACATGATTTCACAAAGTGAATAAGCGGTGTATCTGGAAACAAAATGAGCAAAGGGCAAATATGGAGCAACAAGGAGGTAAAGTGCCTTTTATGAGCTCTTTGTGAGTTCCCAGGTGGTGAAAGTAAAATTGTATACACGCAACAATGAGCGCGCTTTAAGTCGAATGCACTTTTTCCTTTTGTTTGGAGTGTTCAGTGAGTTTTCTCACAGCGTACTTCATTCAACTTGACCAGTCAGGTTGCGAACATATCACCATGCCTTTAGGTTCGGTATGTTTAGGTTCGATATCAAAAATGCCAGTGTGAACGCTAAGCAGACCAAGACCAAATGTATAATTTTCCTTTTTGGCTGCAAGTGTTAACACAACCTTAGTCTAGACACTCTGGCTGCTCAAATCAGATTTCTTATTGTCATTTGCATCACTCTTAATGCAACACACAGCAGTAATGTCAGAACCCGTGATGAGCATGAAATATTCATACAGTATTTAAATGCTGCCAAAGCTGGAACATCAAAATATGTGTCTTGCATGTGTTTTTTCAAAGCCTGTCACAAGTGGACACACTTCTTTATTAGCAGAGCAACCCATGGAGATATATTGGTTATGTCTGGACATGTGAGATTGTTCAGACTGTCAAATACAAAGCAAAGCTTAAATAAAAATGATTGCATAACTATATTTTAAAAAATTGTTGTAATTAAAATACATATTGATGTAATTTATGTAGTACTGTAGCAGGGCTCCAGACTGCGACCAAATGGTCGCATTTTGTGACCTTTTTTTTTTTTTATTATTTCTAAATTTTGTGAGTGGCTGCACTGGCGCAACCACCGTGTTGATCAACTCATAAGTGCTGCCATTTGTGTTTCATATGAGAAACAGCAAACAAAACAAAATAAAGCAAAACAAAATAATGCTAGTTTGAGATGCGCAGCATGGAACGCTTATCAGCTTGGCCTCTGACCGCAGTGCAAACAAACTTGTCTGAGCTCAGAACAGCTTTAACAGACAATACTGTGCTGCGAGATCTAGTGAGAAGCGTTTGAATTCACTGCAGAAGGAATAAAAAGTCTGCTGGAGATCGAGTGAGATGCATTCAAATTCTGCATAGAATTCTGTTATGAACAACACTGATCAGAAAATCAGAAAACCAAAAGTGGTGTTGTCTCAGAAATAGTCGAATGTTGTGTTATTTATTTCAGGGTTTGTACAACCTTTTGAGAGAGAAATTTAAGTACTTTTCAATGACTTTCAAGATTTTCACACAACTTTTTTTTTTTCCAGCAATTTAAAGCTCTCAAAATATGACCAAAATATACTTTGTGGTTAACACTTATATTAAATTTAAAATCAAATCACAATTATAACCAGTAGATGGATGCAGATAATCACTTATTAGTCATTAATTTTCTACTTTTTCCTTCATATTTTGAAATTATAATACAAATAAAAAAGTTTTACACTTTTTTTTTTTGTATACGAAGTAAGAGGAGTCACAAAGTGTCTTGAAAAACAAACTTTCCTTAAAAACTCTTTACTGTAGAAGAATAATGGCACATTTAATAGTAGAGTATAGAGTAGAATATATACATTTTCTATATAAAAATGTTTGCACATTCATTTTTTTTTTTCATTCAAGTTCATTCTGTATGCTTAGCTTAGTGCTTTACTGTCAAATCCATATAAACATAATATACAAGAAATTAATATGCAGCTGCTATTATTAATGCAAAACAATAGTAATTATATCATTAAATGACAATCAGACCCCTCCATATCTGCTCCTGGCACCACCATCTGTAGAACTTAGTCGCTAGTGCGACTGTCCTCAAATGTTAGTCTGGAGCCCTTTGCAGTATAATCTAGTACACTATTAAGATGTTTACATGTGCTAAAGTCCTACCAAGATGTCAGTTTGCTCATATTTGAGTTTTTTTTCCATAACTTCATAACTCAGATCTGCAGTCAATTAAGGAATTTTTCTTTTTAAAACAAATTATTTCACTAAATATGGAGTTATAGTGTTTGTACCTGTGACCGTAGAGAGGATGAATGGATGGATGTTAGTGGAATTGCATGTTTTTATTTACGATATAATTGATTTTATAATAGTGATAGTCTTTAAATTTAGATTCGTGCTTTCATTCGTTCTAGGATGTTATGAATTATTAATAAGCCTGTAATGTGAATATAAGCCTGTGTAGTGTCCATGAATAATAATAATGGTTAAATTAAAACGGCAGCATCAGATGTTCCGAGTGAAGGTGTTGAGATGAGGTTTCCTGTGAGCATCTGGGGCTGTGTTGTCTGTCTGAATCATGTGCTGTTCTCCTGCGGTTGTGTGATGCTGTCTGTGTGTTTGTTTCAGGAGGATGAGAAGTTCCTGACGGAGGTCTTTGCTCAGCTCACAGATGAAGCCACGGAGGACAGCAAGAGGAGAGAGCTGGTACATCACACACACACACACACACACACGCGTGCGTCATAAACCCGTCACACACACAGAGCAGGGTTTCACGCCTGTCCTCTCTACATCTGCAGGTGAACTTCTTCAAGGAGTTCTGTGCTTTCTCACAAACACTGCAGCCTCAGAACAGAGACGCCTTCTTCAAGACACTGGCCAGTCTGGGCATATTACCGGCGCTGGAGATTGTGATGGTGAGTGAGTCTCTCCTGAATGCAGTAAGTGACTGTCAGACCCCAGCTCAGCTGACGTCTGTGTCTCTTGTTGTTGTTTTGAAGGGCATGGATGACGTCCAGGTGAAGGCTGCAGCCACGGACATCTTCTCCTACCTGGTGGAGTTCAGTCCGTCTATGGTGCGCGAGTTTGTCATGCAGGAGCCGCAGCAGGCCGACGACGTGAGTTTCAGCATTTCCCTGTGTGTTTGACACGTTTTCAGAAACACCGGTGTTTAAATGTCAGATGAGTAAAGAGCTGCTGTATAAGTCTCTATGTATTTAACAACATATTGCTGACTCATAACAAGTTTTCATTTAATAAGGTTTCATTATGAGACTAAAAGATGTAGCTGTTAGGGTTGGGCGATATGGCAAAAATGTAATCTCGATAATTTTTTCCCATATTGATCGATAACTATATATATTTAGATAAATAAACTGTTAATGTTGCCAGCTTTAAAAGAGTATCCCAACTATGACTGAAGCCACAAAATGGGTTCATTAATTACATTTTAAAGTATAGTTTATTAACGAAAACTATAAAAAATATTTAATATTCTAAAAAAATATTTAGAAGCCACATTAATGTCTTTCACATTTACAGCTCTAAACAACATGTGTTTGCTGCATAAAACAGGGCTCTCCGCTTACTTTTCTTTTTAGAAGTACTTGTGCTCCTAACTTAAAACATTTAGGAGCACAGTCAAAAATTTAGGAGCACCATCTAATCAACAATAAAAAAAAAATCTGATGAAAAATTTGTCTTCTAATTAAAGATTTTCAGGGGCATTTTGTTTTTACCTTTATAATGGCATTTTTTTTTTATTAAAATTATGTAATCTTTTATGTTAGATTTAAAAATATATACATTTATAATCTTTATATGTCTAACTAAAACAGCAGAATCAGAACAAGTAGAATAAGCATAAGTTATCAATCACGAAATAAAGCCAAATCGGGCAATGGTGTTAGACAATAGTCAATGTAAGTCACTTAATATTAACTTCTTGTTTCTTTTCTGATGTATTAAATAATATTTAACTTATAAACTCGCTTAAAAATCATTAAAAGCTGTCACTCATCTTAGTTCATCATAATCAACGAATTTCTCCACACTGCATAATGAATCTCTTATTTACACTCTCTCTATATTTTGTTTATGAAAGGATTCGTTAGATATGTCCGTGATACATTACTCAACGCTTCAAAAACATGTAGAAACCTTTGAAACTCCCATTAGCTCATACACAAATATGCTGATCGGGGTCACTCGCACATGGTGCTTCTAAATATTTTTTCATAGTCGCACGCAGTAGTTTTCAGTCGCAAATGCGAGTAAAATGGTCGCACTGTAGTGCACTGTAAAAGATGGGTCGGTATTTGCAATAATCTGACTGTAAACAGCAGAAATGCAAATTAATTCTCTGCCACGAGGTGGTGCTTTAGTAGTGCTGAAAAATAGAGGTTCCCCGTAACAGCTGTACACAAAGCAGCACCGCGCTCATTAACGCTGTTTTATCAGGTATTATAGGTAAGATGAAATGAAAATGGCAACGACACGTTTCTAAGGACACCTCTTAACATTACAATTGAGACTTTTCTTATACTATTTAAAAACTTATTTAAAACTGGCCTTAAATTTGATACAAAGCTTTTAAGGATCTGCAGGAGCCCTGTGCTTGTAAGACGCTTTAAAAGGCGATGAAACATTTTGGTAGCCCGACTGGAAAACACAATTGCCCTGGGACGCTTTTTAAATAGCCAAACCACTTTCATATAACTGAATTTGTGCTAACTTTTTTACAATTTCATAATTTTTGGATAATAACTCGAGGTTAGTTTCACTTTTGTCGCTGCCTCCACTCATTTTTTTCGTCCTTGTGTCAAGTTTGCTCTGCAAAGTGGCGTAGGAAATTGACTTTGTTCTTGGACGTGAACGTTAAAAGCTGCACGCTGCTTGGCTGTTGTCGCATATTTCTGCTGTGTGATTGGCTCTTATATTATTCCATATCGAGTAAACATGCTTTGAGCTTATCATTGTTATCGACATATATTTTATCGCGATTCGATATGATATCGTTTATCGGCACAGCCCTAGTAGCTGTAGCATGTTGTGTAAAGTGTGAATATGAGCAAGATAGAGATAAAGACATTGACATCAGTATGAAGGATAGAGATGAAGACATTGACGTGGATCAGTTGTGTCTCAGAGCTGAAGAGGGGATGTTGAAAACTTCATGCAGATAAGTCAGTAATGACAGGTTACAGCTACATTCACCCGGATTCATGAGCTGCAGACGTTTAATGTAAGGTCATTTTCAGGCTTGATGTCTAAATACAACAGCTGATCTATATCTTCAATGTCTGTGGCAGATCGGTTCCTGTTTAATGCTTTAGTGTTGATACAGATTTGATTCAGATTCACAAGCACTCAGTGCAATTGGATATCAATTCATTTGAAAATATTTCAGTTTTTCTTAAAGGCATAGTTCACCCAAAAATAAAATTCATAATTTTTACACCCATGTGTCACAAACCCATAAGACTTTTGTTCATCTTTAAATCACAACGGCAGATATTTTTAGGCCCGGTTTTACAGACAGGGCATAGACTAAGACAGAATTAGGCCATTTAACTAATTTTTATAAACATGCTTACAAAAAACATTACTGGTGTGCATCTTGAGACAAAAAGATTTTAAGATCAGTCAATGGATTTTTTTTTTTTTTTCAGTTGAAACAGCTCAGACTTGCATTTTAATATAGGACTAGGCTTAGACTTAAGCTCCTCATGTATAATGTACAGATGCTCAGCTGTACTTGTGCCTGCATGTTGATCAGTATTTATATGTGAATATTGGAAACCGTATACAGATCCCTCCCACTTCATACATTCATATTAAAGGTTAAAGTGAACAACTATTTAATAAGTCCAAATTATTAAACACAGGAGACTCTGACTGAGTTCTGACTGCAGGGTTCCCACGGGTCATGGAATTTCTGGAATTTTAAAAGGTCTATTCCAGACATCGAAAGTCAGGGAATTTTTGTCATTTGAATATCAGGGATTTTTGTTTGTTGCTTTAAATTTTAGGTTCCATTTACCAAAATGTAATTTTTCTATACTGCATTTCTTTTTTTTATCACATTGTTTCACGTTTTGCCTATTGTTATGGTTAGGTTATTTTTCTTGTGCCATTTTTATTCCCCTCCCACTTGTCAACTGGCATTCACTTAAAGGGTTAGTTCACCCAAAAATGAAAATTCTGTCATTAATTACTCACCATGTTGTTTCAACCCCATAAGACCTTCTTTCATCTTCAGAACACAATTTAAGACATTTTTATGAAATCTGAATGCTCTCTGACCCTCCATAGACAGCAAGGGTGAGTAATTAATGACAGAATTTTCCTTTTTTGGGTGAACTAAAAGTAGCCTGTATGTTGTTTTTTGTACTAAAATGTCAAGGAAATAAAGGAATGACGAGGAATAATAAATGTCAAGGAACAAGGAAATAAAGCATGTTATTTCCGTTCATTGTAGGTCATGGAAATGTAGCTTTTTAGTCAGTGAAAGTCAGGGAGTTTGACATTTGGCTTAGTGTGGGAGCCCTGTTACTGAATCTCTTCCCAAATCCCAAATCATCCCTCCCTAACATTTGTTTTAACTTGTTGACAAAAATGTCATTTGAATTTCATAGTTTTTGTCATTCAGAACAAGTTCAAATTCATAATCAACTAATTTTTTTCTGTGGAAAGTGTTGTTGACAAAGTTATTCAGCAATGAAATTAACACTACAGTACAGTATGATTCGAGATTCAACACCCTGATCTGGCTTGTGGTTCCACTGTGTTTCTTTACTTGATAGGGGCCAGAAAGTAGTGATCGACATCATTTTCAGAGCAAAATACAGAATTATAAAATACACTGTAATCTGTATAACTATATATATATTTTTTCCGTTTACGTTATCTGATGTAAACAAGCCCAACACGCATGAGCAGCATGGAGGAACGAGTGAAGGAGATGCTTGGTTCCGCTTGTGGTATGCACAAGTGATAATTGTCAACCAATGAGTGTTCTGCAGTGAGTCTAGCTCAGCCCTTTAGGTACTGAACTACTGTGCTAGGTACCCCAACAGAAGGGTCCCAAAAAAGTGGTACGGAATTGTTTGCTATTTTGATATTATTCACAACTTCTGACAATGGAAATGGACATAATTCTGTATTGTACCGAACAGAACCATACAGAAACAAGCCTTAACCAGGGTTCGTACGGGTGCTAGAGTTCCTTGAAAATGCTTGAATTTTAATGTAGTGTTTTCAAGGTTTGAAAAATGCTTGGATTTTGGATAAAGTGCTTGAAAGTGCTTAAATGCAGTTGCATTAGTTTCTTAATTCACTTTCTTACTGAATAGTAAATTTTTTACATAAAATAAGCCTGCCCTCACTGCAGTCTGTGTGTGTGGCTGTAGTGTGATCTGCCGGTCTTGATGTGCACCCTCTAATGGAGCAGAGCGGGAGATAAAAACGTGACAGGAGGTTGCTGCTTCATTCAGCGTTGGCTTGAAAATGACAAATGCAAATTATGGTTAAAAGGAGAACTAAATGCTTCAGTAGCCTCCTGTAACGTCTGTTTTTATGTGCGCTTTCGAGCCATATAAAAGGGAAATAAAAATGCTCCTGCTCAGTTCAACTAAATCGCGATTTTAAAGTGAAATGTGAAAATGGATGTAAAGTGTTGATTGCGGCATACATTTAGGTCTGCTGACAATGCATCAAAGACTTATTTATGCGCGTTTTCTCCTGGTGTTAAGCATTAGGCTATAATAAACCAAATACATGTTTAGCACATGTATGCAATGGCCATACAGAGGCGTTTAGATTAGTCCTCAGTGAGGGAAAAATCTGCAAAACCATAGTTTGTGTTCTGATCATGCGCTAACTGAATGCATTCTGCACTCTCTGGACTACTGTCAATAACAGTGCACATCTATGTAAACAAGAAATTCATTTAGGGGTTTAGACGTGAGATTCAGTGAGCTCATGCTAGACATTTTTTTTGTTGTTGTTTTTGTTTTGTTTTTCATTTCAATAAAATGTTCATTTTATCTTGCCTACATATAGGGCCTAAAACTTTTTGCCACACCTGCCAATGGCTGGTGACATGATAACATTTACCGGCCAATTATTATTATTATTATTTTTGTTGTTTTTTTACCAGCCATGAAACTGTTTTTCAGAAATGGGTAGTTTTTATTACTACAATGACTGAACTTATTTACGATGTTTTTAATTTGTCCTGCTACTGGTGTCTCTGTTAAATGCATTTTCCTCAATTTTACCTAGGGTATTAATTATATCCATTCAACATTACGGTATAATTGAAAGCTATTATTTCTCATTTTTAGGCTCTGAAATATCAAATTGTTCTTTTATTTAAATCAGTGACAAATGCAGAAAGTTTCTGCATTTGATATGGGTGGGTTTAGGGTTTGGTGTAGGGCGATATAAAGTGTGTGTGGGTGTGTTAAAGGGTTACTCCACCCCAAAATTTAAATTTTGTCATTAATCACACCCCCATGTCATTCCAAACCCATAAAAGCTTGTTCATCTTCGGAACACAATTTAAGATATTTTGATTGAAAACTGGGAGCTTTGTGGCTGTCCCATTGACTTCCAAGTAAATAACACTGTCAAGGCCTAAAAAAGTGTGAAAGATGTCCTCAAAATAGTTCATCTGCCATCAGTGGTTCAACCATAATTTTACGAAGCTATGACAATACTTTTTGTACGCAAAGAAAACAAAAATAACGACTTTATTCAACAATTCATCTCCATGTCACCGTAGCGCCATTTTGGAGAGTATCCTCTGGACACAAACAACGCTGTTCTCTGTCAGCCGTAGCACACGGATCCACTGTTTTCATTCGAATCAAAGCGTAAATAAACACAGAAGACGTTTCTGTGTGTTTTCATCCAAAATATCTTAAATTGTGTTCCAAAGATGAATGGGTTTTTACGGGTTTGGAACGACATGGGGGTAAGGGATTAATGACAAAATTTTCATTTTGGGGTGGAGTAACCCTTTAAATTAAGATAATAATTTATAGCTATTTTTGACTAATCCCTTTTCTTAATTATTTAAAAGGCTCGAATTTGGGGTTTATCACTATTTAAACTACACATTTGTGAGAAACCTGTTTTTGAAATTTGGAATGTTAGTTTAGTTTAGTTTAGTTTAGTTATCATGTCATTTTGTACCAGTCATTAATGTGTTACCAGACATAGACATTGCCCTACCCCACTCAAACAGTATTCATTTTATTTGTGCAGGTCTTAAACTTTTTTTTTTTTTTGTGCAGATACTACTTTATTTTAAAAATGTTATGATTTCTACTGTATGTAGGCTCTTTATATTAGGCAATGTTATATATAATTCAGATAAGTGTTTTCCAATAGCACAGTAACATCTGATTTAAAGTGGACAACTCATGTATGTCCGTAAACATGTAATTTAGCACAGTTGGAAAGTGCTTTAAAAACCTTAACAATGCACCTTGCAAGTGCTTGAATTTGACTTTAGAAAAGGTGTAAGAACACTGCATAACAGGTTCAGCAAAATATATGTTAGTAGTATATATGTTGCTGTCTGAGCTGAAGCGCTACAGGGATCTGTCACACCACATTAAAGAATGTCAAAACCACATTTATCTTGAGTTTTTGTCATAATATTGACAATTTGAAAGCTCTAAGTGTTGAAAATGGTTGAAACAATCTTCCAAGATTTATTTGGGTATTGAAGAATCACTGTCAAGCAGTGTTAATTTCGTTGATAAATAATTTTAGTCGACGACATTTTTTTTCACAGACGAAAATTAAACAGTAACGAACTAAAATTCTTTTTGAATGACAAAAACTATAATGACAATCTACTGGCATTTTCATCAATGAATAAAAACGAGACAAAAATGTTAGGGAGGACGATATGGAAAGAGATCATTCAGAAAAATCTGTTGCGTAGTAGGAGGTTGGATGCGTACAAACCAGAGAGACAAGCAAAAATACACTTGCTGCACGTCTTATAAAACGTTCAAAAATGTCAATATGTGGGAGTACGAGAAGTGAAGACATGGATTCATTTGACGATGCAAGAGAGAACTTATTTCGGTCTTGTTTTCTAAACGCATACACACAGAAGGCATGTCTCACACTCTTTCGCGTTGCATGAACTGAGAAATACACCCAAAATGATCTTGAATTTCCGTTTTGACGAGTATTCACATAAATACAGCTTATTACGTCTTGAATGTAAACAGTAGAGAGAAAGTGTGAGTCACTGATAATCAAGCAACAAAAGAGAGACAGAAAACCACACACTGCTCTTGACTGAATCACTTACGTAGCCCTAAAGATTAATCTAAATTATTTTATAGAAATAAACATGT
The DNA here is from genome assembly GCA_033026305.1 of Cirrhinus molitorella. Lineage (NCBI taxonomy): Eukaryota > Metazoa > Chordata > Actinopteri > Cypriniformes > Cyprinidae > Cirrhinus > Cirrhinus molitorella. The sequence goes on along the minus strand of CM065126.1, from coordinate 6,536,334 downwards.
CTGTTTGAAAGAATGAGGAATATGGTAAACAAGTTACTATAAAGAATGCATAATTAGTCATATAACCAGTGGTGTTTCATTGAAAAGAAGACCATGTTCTTTGAGAAGTGGTTTTATTTAATTTTAATATTAAGGCATGTTGTGTATCACTGCACTTAAATTGTGTTTATCATGATTAAACCTTAATATCAAACCTATATAATGAGCTTAGAAATTTTAGATAAATGCTTAAATGCACTGTAACTAAACCCATTAAATTTTAGCCGACTAAATTTACTGTAGATTTAGTCGACCAAAATCTTATGATATTTAGTCAACTAAAAACAATTCAGATGACTAAAAATATGACTAAAACTAAATAGCATTTTAGTCAAAAGACTATGACTAAAACTAAATTTTAATTTGCTGTCAAAATTAACACTGCTGTCAAGATGGTTTTGTGAAAGTTGTGAAATTGATATCATCCTAACCCTGATCACCAGTAAATGTGAAGTGTGTGCTTGTGTGTTCAGGATGTCCTGCTGATTAACGTGGTGATCAAGCAGATGATCTGTGATTCGGACCCGGAGCTTGGTGGTGCGGTGCAGCTCATGGGGCTCCTGAGGACCCTCATTGACCCCGAGAACATGCTCGCTCCGTCCAGCGTGAGTACAGTCTGACACGCTCACAGCTGCTCAACACATGACATTCTTTTCGGACTCTCAAGTGACCCCCTTTTCCCAAAGTGCATGCTTGTGCGTTTGCTCTTCATGTATGTCTGGATGAGCACACACACATCCTCAATCATTTTTCTGTGCTTGTGTTTGGACAGAAAACGGAGAAGAGTGAGTTTCTGAGTTTCTTCTACAAGTACTGTATGCATGTGCTGACGGCTCCACTGCTGGCCAACACCGCCGAGGAGGACCAAGGTGAGATGCACGCCTGTACAACTGTAGCAGTGAGCCATATATGAGTGCACAGTATGAATGAACGTGTCTGTTTGTCCACAGATCTGACAGAAGGAGCAGCTAAAGTCAACCCTGTGTGTCCAGGTACCTGTCTCAGGGTTTCCATGGGGCATTAAAGCATTAAATTCATCTTTTTTTTAATTAAGGCCTTAAATGGCATTAAAAGTCATTACATGCATTTCTATAGCATTAAAAAAATTGTATATGGTTTGGAATAAAAATAACACCAGTTTATTTCGAATATAGCGCCTTCATAATTACATTTTGATTTGCTGTTGTAAAATATGTTCATTGTTGTGATACAGAATCGGAACCAGTTTTATAATCGCCTCCGGTTGGGTTGAAATTGCGTAACACCGGATGTTTAGACAATGCTGGACTGGGACATGGAGGAGTAAAACTAAAGAAAATATACATTTTGTAATTTAGTTTTTATATTTATAACGTGATATAGCCTAATTAAGCAAATTTTATTTATTCCGTAAACGAGTAGTAATCATTCACTCACTCCGAGCAGCACACAGCAGCATTTCTTTACTGAATGAATCATGTTTTTGAATCATTTGAGTCAACTGATTCCGTGATCTGTTCATAAAGACAGACACTTCCTTGATTTTTAAATGAATCTCTTGAACTATTGACTCAAATGCTCACTCATTAACACAGTCTTTGATCACAGCAATTCCTTTTTATTAAATGTATTCATATTGAAAGCAGTTGTTTTAAATCGATGTAATATTTCTCAATATGACTATTACCGCAGTCTTGGTGAGCAGAAGAAGTTTGTTTTAAACATTAAAAATCTTTGACTGGTTGTGTGACATGGGTTGTGTATGGCATTAAATAAAAAATGGTATTAAAAAGTATTAAATTATATTTGATACCTGCAGAAACACTGTGTCCGCTCTCACCTGAGCTCACTCAACTCGCACGCGTGTGCTGTACTGACATGAGCGTGTTTTTGTGCTGTGCGTCTCAGATAACTTCCAGACGGCGCAGCTGCTGGCTCTGATCCTGGAGCTGCTGACCTTCTGCGTGGAGCATCACACATACCACATCAAGAACTACATCATGACTAAAGACCTGCTGAGGAGGGTGCTGACACTCATGAACTCCAAACACACTTTCCTGGCGCTCTGTGAGTCACTCGCACTGGTCAAGTGTTGTAAACCAGGGGTGTCCGACCCTGTTCCTGGAGATCTACCATCCTCCGTCCCTGATCAAACACACCTGGACCAGCTAATTAATCTCTTGGGTAACACTTGATAATTACAGTCAGCTGTGTTGGAGCAGGGCTGGAACTAAAGTCTGCTGGGAAGTAGATCTCCAGGAACAGAGTGGTGTAAATGGCACTGATAACTGGTGACGATTTCAATGGCTCATGTCATGTGATCTTCAGTAATAATGGTTGATTGTGAGCTGCTCTTGTGTGATTTGTCCAGGTGCGCTGCGCTTCATGAGGAGAATCATCGGACTGAAGGACGAGTATTACAACCGCTACATCATGAAAGGAAACCTGTTTGAGCCGGTCATCAATGCCCTGCTGGACAACGGCACCAGATACAACCTCCTGAACTCAGCCATCATCGAGCTCTTCGAGTTCATCAAAGTGGTGAGTAGAGGTCGACCGATGTATCTGTTTTGCCGATTATCCGGCACCGATAGTTGATTGGCGGAGCTATCTGTTATCGGCAAAAATCCATGCTGATAGTTTTTCCAGGTTGCGTCCGTTGCTGAAGCGGCTGAGAAGTCTCCACTGTCATTATACAGTATGAGAGCCATAGATATGTATGATGAGAGGCGCCTCTAGAGGCAGAAATCACTGACAACACCTGCTGTTTGTTTACACACGTGATACTGAGGGCTGAACACAGTGGGACACTTCAAATGCGTATTTAAGACATCGACAACGAACTATAGTGCATGTTTTCATATCATTACTTAGTAAGTACTTTGTTGACTAGATGCTGCATTAGTAGAGAAAGCACAACAGTATGTTTGCTTTCAAGGCTGAGAGGAAGCCTCACCTCAAGAGGTTAAAACAATGTGACCAAAACAGTCCAACCCAAATGTTTAATGTAATGATTGTTACAATCTATTTGCATTAGTTTATATCCAGCTGATCACATTAATGCATTTGTTAGCAAGTTGCATATTTAAAGTTAGTGATGTGAGACTGCAAACTGTTCATTCAGACAGAAATCCTGCCGCATCACAGAGTTTTACATTTAAATACATCAAATTTATGTAAATGTACATAAAGACTGGAAGATTGTGTGTATTGTGTATTTTTAGCAGAACGCTTTTCTTTCTGTGGCTCTAATATAGTCTGTATGTTTCATATAGAGAGCTATAATATAGATGGCGCTGTCTCTTTCCATTTCCTCTGTTGTTTTAAACACTGAACTTTTAGACTGCTGTTTGAACTGAATGCGATGCATCTGATGTGTGTGATAACTGATACGAGATCTCCTGGATGCAGCGCTGGGCTTTTGCTTGGTTTGTGCCTAAAATATTTAGTTATTTTGATTAGATATTCATCAGGTGTTCTAGAATAGAAGCAGTTAAACTGTGAGACTATACATACAATATCCATATGATGTCATTTCAATACTATGGCTTTTGTGTAGATGTTTAAAGACTGTTGATATGAAATGGTAACACTTCACAATAAGAGTCCATTTGTAGTATTAACTAAGATAAATAAAAGCTGTAGATAAATGTATTGTTCCTTGTTAGTGTGTTAATTTCAACATGTACAGATATTTTTAAATATATAATTAATATTAATACATTTATTCTTTTACAAAGTATGGTTCAGTACCTTTTTGAATAGTAGACCACTGTTTTAGTTTCCATTCAGTATTCATTTTAAAAACTGTCGGACGATTAATCTGTATCGGCCAGTGTGGTCTAACCTAGCTATCAGTAAAATACAATCTCGTCGACCTCTAGTCCTCCTCGTGATCTGCTCGTGTCTGACCGCTGTTTCTTCATCATCAGGAGGACATCAAATCTCTCATTGCACACATCGTGGATAACTTCTACAAGGCGCTGGAGTCCATCGAGTACGTGCAGACGTTCAAGGGGCTGAAGGGCCGCTATGAGCAGGAGAAAGAGCGGCAGAGCCGAGGACTCAGCAGGTGACGATAGTCTTCATTCTGACTGACTGACTGACTGACTGATGCTGGTCATGTGCTAACAGAGCAATGAACCCCTCACAGGTATCGCAGAGATGCCCGCTCCTTTGAGGACGATGAAGACATGTGGCTGAATGAAGACGAGGAAGAGGAGGATGTCGCCGACGCAGGCCTGGACAAGTGCAAGAGCGACTACGGGAAGTTCATGGAGAGCGAGAAAGGTACCTGTGCACTGAAAATTAGCTTGTCTGCAGGTCTTAAAATGAATGACAAAATAAGTCTTGTGAGTTTGCAGAAAAATTTACTTAATTTGTCATTTTCCTCTTCCGCTAAATGTATCTTGCTTTAAGAATCTATAAACATTTACGCTAGAAAACAAGACAGAAATACGGAGGAATAGCACCCCTTTTTTGCAATGCGATCAGAAAGTACAGTAAGAGTTATTTCCATGTCCTAGTGTTTCAAGATTTTTTTTTGTAAAATGAGTAAAATATAATCGTGATCTGTTGGAATTTGCATTTTCAAACTTTAAAGTGTTATTAGTAGGGCTATTATGATTCGTTGATTAGATTTAAAAAAAAAAAAAAAATCCTCTTCCATTTTGTCCACATCGAATAACCAAATGCCAAAAGAGAATCCATGAAACACATTATTAGACTGTTTTCCAAGGCTGCATGATATATTAAACCCATGTAAAAATCATAATTGAGCATGATTGTGAATTCTGATTAATCAAAAACCCTAATTGTTTTACAATTTTATTTTACTGTGTTTTACTGTTACATACATTTTAATAAATCATCTCCAATTAATAGATTTAATTTGAAAAACAAAATATTTTCTTTCTTTTCTTTTCAGAAATACTGTGTATTTACATTTTTCTCAAATAAATTCTGGTAAATAATATTTCTGGTAAATACTCCTAAAAAGTATTTAATAAGTATGTAAAAGTTTTGATTATAATTGTAGTAGTAGTTACATTTAAGTAATATATTTCTGATTTCTGTCAGTTAACCTAAACTATTTTTTTTTGATGGGTTGCTGTGAAGATCTTCAAGTTTCTGTTTGTAGCCTAAATGATATGACTATAGTTTCTCTCAAAAGTAAAGGTAAAATGCTCATGAAGTGAGTCTCAGCAGTTCTACAGATCATGTTCATGTACTTGTATATTGAGGCGCCAGAGGCTGAAAACACTACGTCACATCTCTTCAGTATTAGTATAGTAAATACTATTTGTGTACAGAACATGCTGGATTCATATATAAAGAGTAATGTTATGGCCAAATATTCACATGCACTAGTCTGTATCACGTTTTGATTTAAGTGTGCTTACCTACTTTTGATTTATCCATCTAAAAACATACAGTAGATTCCGTTGTAATGACTGGATTCGGTGGTTCCACCCGTGTTTTCAGAAATCATAGGGCACTATAATTATACGATTACTTGATTAATTGTTAGCAGTGTTGGGGATAACGCATTACAAGTAACGCAAGTTACGTAATTAGATAACTTTTTTCAAGTAACTAGTAAAATAACACATTACTTTTTAATGGACAGGAAAGTATCTTTTAGATACATAGCTACTATTTCAAATATGTAACGCAAGTTACCCCCCCCCCCCCCATTTATTGATTAAAAGTTCTCTCAGGAGTAAGATGTTACTTTAGTTCTAGACTAAATTAGTCTCACTCCCAAAAAAACTCAGTATTAAAAATTAATAAAAACAGTGCAGTTCAACTCAAAATATGGTGCAAATCTGCAATAATTACATGTTAAATACAAATTTCCTTTATGCATCTAATCCCATTTTATTAACCACTGTCTTTGCTGCTGACCTTCAGTGATCCAATTCATCCATACTAATGAGCAAAAATGACTCAAGATAATCTAACATTTGTTCTCCTTTTCTGACATTTGACATTTTCTCTTCTGTGGTCTACTGTAAAGACGGGAATTTACTTTTCTCTAAGCCAGAGGCTTTTGGTCTTTTACATTTGCAGAAAATACAACCTTTTATATTAAAAACAAACAAGCCCTGCCCAGATTTTAAAAGTAACGCAAAAGTTATGTAACAAAATACTTTCCATGAGTGACAGCCCTAGTTATTAATAAGACATTTACATTTAGAGACCATATTGATACATTGTGTTCCACTCAACTTGATCTTTACTGGTTTCAGTTAAAGAGAGTCAGGACAAGGAGAACCAGCCCAAGCGGACGACGAGCGGCAGCTTTAAGTTCACCTTCTCTCATTCTGCAGGAGCAGCTAACGCAGCTAACGGCTCCAAACCTCCACCCTCCGCTTCCTCCAGCGGCGCCAAACCCGCAGCGCCACCTTCTGGCCAGGCGGCCCGGGTACGTCACGTTTCTGTTGACTTGCATGGTTTGAGATGTATGTGTTCTCTTCAAAACCTGCCTCTGCTTCTCAGACTGGACTGGTGGGGCTCGTAGACTACCCCGACGATGAAGACGAGGAGGAGGAGGAGGAGAACGACGACGAGGAAGAGGAGCAGTCGCCACGCAAGAGGCCCCGTCTGGGCTCGTAAACGAACGCTTCCTGCCGTCTGACGGTAGCGCTGTGCCCCACCACGCCTGAACCAGAGGAGCTCGGCAGTTTCCTTTCCAGCGAGCCGATCGCAGCGGCAGTCGTGCAGCAGGGGCTGATGGGAGCGCACGCAGGCTAGCAGGACGCTCTCAGCTGAGATGTAGGATGTGCGCTGCTCACGTGGTAAGAGGACTGATCCCAGATCAGCTTTGGGCTCTTCTGCATCACTGAATGCCAGAGTATAGTGTTGTCGTAAGTAAAGCTGATTGGACTCGACGGGCACAACTTTCAGATGCTTGGATTAAATATTAAAAGCTGTTTGTGTTTTTCCCCTAATTTTTGTACACTTTCCTACTAGCACCATCTCCGTTACAGAGCATTTGTATAAATTTGATATTTTTTACAATTTTCAGATTAAATTTGGTCCTGCAATTAAACGGGGTTGGTTATTATTTGAAATGAGTGTTTATTGAATAGGTCTGGTAACAGAGCCTTATGATGACTTATCAGTGATTCATCTCATTCAACTGGGCTGCAAATCAACTCTCGAGTCCAGGATGTGGGGTGTGCTTAATCAAACACCCATTTCAGGTCTTTGGCTGTGTCTGAACTCACCCCCATACCCTAAACTAGGGCACTTTTTGAGAGAGAAGACATTTGTAGTGGTGTCTGAAACCATAGTGAATGATATTAAGAGCTGAATGAATTCCTGTATCTGTCCAGAAGATGGCGCCAGCTGCTGAGTCATCCATCCATTAGCACAGCGCAATACCATATACGTTCCTTTTTAAGTGATTTATTAAAGTTCTATACATAGTTTCAGTGACAGAGCCCAAGATGAATGTTTATTACTACTATGTTTGCGAAGTTGCTAATGATTAAATGGTAAGAGCAAATTCTTTTAAAGCAACAGCCTTTCTGTCTGAATTCAGTCACTCGTTTTCATTCCCTGCTGAAAAAAACAGCATATGCTGGTTAGGTAGGTTTTGATGCTGGTATGCTGGTTTTTGCTGGTTTAGCTGGTCCTTTGCTGGTTTATGCTGGTCCTTAGGCTGCTTTATGCTAGTGCAGGACCAGCATAAACCAGCAAAGGACCATCTTAAACCAGCATACCAGCACCAAAACCTACCTAACCAGCATATGCTGTTTTTTTTTTTTTTTTTTTTCAGCAGGGTTCACTCCCTCAATCTGTCTGTATTGGTGAGCTAATGTACCACTGCACATGTTAGATTACTAATCAAACACCCCTCATTCAGCTCATTAGTAAAGACTCCAGAGAGATCCTGTGTGTGTGTGTGTGTGTGTGTGTGTGTGTGTTTCAGATAAAAGAGACATCATATGTGTGCAGTGTTGGGCATCTCCAGGACCAGGATTGAATGAATGAATGAATGAATTACTGTTTTCTGTCCACAATACTGTACAATTATAAAGGAGAAACACTAATGTGACTAGACAAACCTCAAAAATAAACCACTCCTGTGGCCTTATTAGTGCATTTTGTATCATAGTCAAAAAGAATCACGCAGACAGCAACTGGTCCATCCTTGTACTTTTTGCTTTCTCTTATGAGTACTGTGAATTATTTTGTCGCATACTGTTTTTGTGCTACTATATAGCAGGGAACTGTGTGGTTTTGACTGGAGTTAAGAACCACTGATGTAAAACAAAAAGTTTCCACTGATGTAGGGTCAGTTTTTCACTAGGAGTGTAGCGGTTTAAATGACTCACTGTTTTTTTTTTTTTTTTTGGTACGTGCTGTGTTCAGGGGAAAAATACTACTGTCAAATTCAAAGAAAAAAAAAACACGTATTGGGTAAGAAACACCTAACACTAGGGGTGTGTGACATTGACAAAAAAAAATATTATTTTCTGGGATTTTATCGATAACGATAATTGGACAATATTTTGCTGTGTTATTGTGCTTAAGGACTATCGTGCTGACTCCTGAAGTTTTTGATATTCTTCGTATTCTGTGTGCTCATTTCACAGCAGTGATAGAAATTATTCTTTTCCAATAAGTTAAAATTTATTTTTTACCTTTTCATGGGCATTTTAACTTCATAAAGCCTTTTTTTTTTCGTTTGTTTTTTGTTGTTGTTTTTTTTTTTTTGTGTGTGTGCATCATCTTTTGACGTAAATTCTTACATTTAATCAGTCTGTCATAATAATAATATAATTAGGCTGTTGCTAAACAAATTAAATCAGTATCAACAAATTTCATCTTTGCAGAAATTGCATATAAAGTGGCATTTGCACATGTTAATGCAGCTATATTTAAAATTATTTTTAAAGTGAAAAGATACTTTGAATGTTAAATTAAAACCACCAGTAGGTCAGTAAGTCCCTGTTAATAAGTGAGTCATCGCGATTGAACCAAATCATTTAAACGGTTGATTCATTCAGGAACGAACACCTTCATGTTGCTCAGACACAAAACAGTGCTCTGGCTCTTTTTGTAATGATTTTAGTTGGCAAAAACAGCAAATATGCTGTCTAAAATGTAAGTCTTTTAATATTAACTTGTTTATTGAACTGTTGTAGAAAATCAGTATCACATTTGTAGTCAACGGCACTCTTCGTGTGATATTAACCATATAAAATATGAATATATACATTTTCTGCCCCCATATCTTGAATTCTGTGATCATTCTAAATGCATTTTAATAGACTGATTCATGCAGTGAACGAATGCACTCTAAATGCGTACTTACTAGACTTCATCATGTAATGTAAGGTTATGCGTGCACTGTAGGTGTGTTTTGTTCGTTTTTCACATTATACTCGATAATGTCAAATCATACAACGCTAAAACAACAATAGCGATAATTATCGCAGACGATATCGCACACCCCTACCTAACACTGGTGACATATATTCTGTATCAACTTCAAAAAAGAAACATCAGAAATCTGGAAGCTCTTGCCGTCAAATGTCGTCTTTGTTTTGGAACACACTAGCTTAAAGATAGATATTTCACCCCCAAATAATAATCCTGTCATGAAATGCTCACCCTCATGTGGTTCCAAACCTGTAAGACTTTATTCATCTATGGAACACAAATGAAGATGTTTGTAATGTAATCTGAGAGGTTTCTATCCCTCCACTGACAGCCTACACACAGCCGTAATCTCATGAGGCGACAGGAATGAACAAAAAACAAGACTTTTTATTCAATTTTTTTTTTTTTTTAATTCAAAACTTTCTTCACTTTCACATCAGTTTCCAGTGTGTGTTCACCAGAGCACCATGACACGTATACTGTGTTGACACAAGAGGCAGCCCATCTGTTTTGGCATCACCATCGGCATAGAATTGAACAAACAGTGTTTCCTCTGCTTGTAAGCTGTGAAGTGCTTCTGGAATGGGTTGTACCTTCACCGTTTAGCTAGTGCACATCCAGAACCTGACTAAACATCGCCTCAATGTTGCACTGGTGTTGGAAAAGCTGAAGGAATACCATCTACACCATGAGACTGAGCGTTTGTTCCACCAAAGCAACATCCATTTCCTAGAATACAAACATCTACCTTGAAGGAATTCACACTGAAGAGGGGAAGGTTGATGTTGCTCATTCCTGGTCCACTCCCACAGTCAATGAAGAGCTCAAGTGTTTCTTAGGAATTATGAACTTCTGTTCATCAGGAACTACAGTACTCTGACTGCTCCTTTAACATCACTCCTTAAAGGCAAACTCATAGACAGCCAAAGCCATCCATTCCTTTCAAAGTCTCAAGAATGCTTTGACTTCTGCTCCACTCCTCTCCCATCCTGATCCTCAGAAGCCCTTCTCTGTTAAAGATGATCTCAGCAGCAGCGGAATCCCTCCTGACTCATAAAGGTCTTTCCAAAGCAATGGAAGCTGCTGCTGAGATCCAAGTGTTTCTTTTTTTTACCTTAAGACCTGAAGAACCTCTCTGTCAGACTGAGGACTTCAGTTGATTTCATTAGTCTGCTGAGTTTCTTAGTTGTGACTGTAAGTCTGTCCACTGAGCACTGGGCAAACGGAAAAGAGCATGCAGAAATCTTTCTCAGAGATTCCTGAGAACATTCTCCCCATTGACTCAATGTGAACTCAGCTTCAAACCTCCACCATCTCCATGTTCAGGAGACGCAGCAGTCCCTCCAGACGAGAGCAGCTGTCTCTCAATGCATAGGAGTGCGCTTACTCACTCATTCACTCACTTTGTATAGTATGCTAAATATTTGACTTCAATCATCCACTTATCAATATTTTCTTTGGTGTTAGAGAGTGATCTAGTGTTGTAGATCAAGCAGGTCATACATGTCCAGTCCTGCTCCTGGATGGACCCTAACATACTCTACAATTTAGTACTACATACCCAGCTAGAAATGTTATTGTTCTAAGAATGTTCTGAGAACATTATGCTATGTTCTGGTAATCTTGTCAGCAGCAAGTTTTAGTTTAGTTTGCAGAATATTCTTCTAAACGGTAGGATAACATTGTCTAAAAATAAATTGTTTATTGATAACATTATTAGAACATTATCCTCTAGGATTCTAGTAAAGATTTCAGTGGAAAGCTTCCCATTGGACATTGGATGTGGACTCAAATGTGGCTCAGATGTCAAATTTTGGTTGAGTGTAAAAACCCAGCTTTGTTTGATGAAGCTCCAACTTCATTAAATAACTCCAAAAACAGCTTAATCATCAGCAAGCAAACAGCAGCATCTAATTGCACGTTTTCTTGTTGTTTTTGCTATAACAAACATGGTTAAAGGGGTAGTTCGCCCCAAAAATAAAAATCCTGCCATCATTTACTCACCCACATGTATTTCCAAACCTGTAAGCATTTTTCTTCTGCTGAACACAAAATAAGATATTTCAAAGGATGTTGATAACCAGATAGTTGAAGCTCTCTGGGGCTTTGATTGTATTTTTGTCCATACTATGGACGTCAATGGGAATTGTTTAGTTACCAACATTCTTTGAAATATCTACTTTTGTGTTCAGCAGAAGAAAGTAAGTCATACAGGTTTGGAATGAAATGAGTTTGAGTACAGAATAGTGGACTATCCCTTTAAGGCAGCTAGAGAAAAACATTGAAAAGTCAAGAGTCAAATTGCCCAACTAAGGTAAACCCTTAAAATGCCAAAATGGTGACATCAAACAAAACTATTACTTTCAAACAGACATCAACATATAAACCTCTGTTCATCTCAATAATAACTTGTATAAATGTATGACAGAAATAAAGTCAGTCTGGTTCATAATAAGTGAAGCTGGTAATGATCTTTTTGAAGATATTTGATGATGCTGGAGTTTGACATCAAACAAAGTTTGGGACATCTGAGCAATGTAAGTCTACATTTAGTGTGATAAGAAGCTTTAGATTGTTAGAGGATAAAGTTCTAACCAGTATTGAGGGTAACACATTACAAGTAACTTTTTACAAGTAAGGCATTACTTTTTAATCTACAAGAAAATATCTGTTACTTTTTCAAATAAGTAACACCAGTTACTTTTTTCCCCATTTATTGATTGAAAGCTCTCCTGTCCCCATGTTGAGAGAAATCGGGAATAAGATGTTACTTTAGTTCTAGAATAAATGTGAACATGCATTAATTCTTACTCACAAAAAAAAAAAAAAAAAACAGATTCAGTTTTCATCAAAATGAATAAAAACGTGAAATGCAACTCAGAATATGATGCAAACCTGCAATAATTTAATGTTAAATAATACAAATATCCTTAATGTATTTAATCCAGATTCATGTGTCTTTGCTGCTGACCCTCAATGATCCAATTCAAGCAAAAAATACTCAAGATAAACTAACAGTATTATTTTTTATTATTATTATTACTAAAAATTGTTGAACTTTCGTCTTCTGTGTTCTACATGCACATTCATTTAGATTACCTTCAGCCTGACGCTTTTGATGTAAAAAGGCTTTTACATTTGCCCAAAATACAACTTTTTATATTAAAACATGTAACGCATTACTATCGATAAAAAGTAACTAAGTGGCGTAATTAGTTATCAATATTGTAATGCATTACTTTTAAAAATAACTTTCCCCAACACTGGTTCTAACAATGTATCAATAAACATTGTTTGTCAATACTCATGTAACTCCCAGCAGTCAGTGCATCTGTGCTGTGTGTTGTCCACACACACGACTACATCAGCAGAACCTGCAGCCACACAACAACTGCAGCTGAGGAGAGACAGGTGCTGCAGAGATGATTGCCCTCAACCATCTGCTGCTCTCTCTCAAGATCTGTCAACACTCACAGACTGATCCTGGAACAGTGTCACTCAGTCACCGTCAGTATTCTCTCTCTGAGCTCATGATGACCTGTCAACATACACACATTCGTTATTCCTTTATTAATCACAGATCTTCGTGTGTTTTAGATCAGTACTCTAGGCTTAACCTCTGTGTTATTACTAAGGGTAAGATTATACCCTTTTCTTCCATTTTATGTTGGTACCAAACTAATCATATAGCACTGAAGTGTTTCTCTAACCACACTTTACTAAACCCTCACACCAATTTAGACACAATATTCAGCATCTATGTCAGCAGACACGCAATCATACTAAATGAGCAAATACAAAATGCAAAATAGTCAAACCAAAAATTATTCAGACACCAGATATCATTTTTGATATTTGTTTACTAGTGGGTGCAGGACACTATAGTTCATTAATGTAAGTGGAGATAGCAAAATAAAGTAAACTCTGACATATTATACCCAAATGTTCTCCATACAGTGGACTACCAGTAAGATTTGGGACCAAAAATGATTCAGACTCTTTGACCTGACCATGTTTTGCTTAAGTGTTTTTTTCTTTAATCGCTAATACACACTGAACAAAATTAAGCATTGCTTGCTAATTGGTCAACGTAGTATTGATAGTTGTGTATCAGTCTGATTTTTTAGTTGATTGTAATCTATTACATAGCCTATCAAACTTATTTGAAGTTATCAAGCTGATGTTCTGACACAGTTTAACTCTGAGTTCTTGTGATATTTAATTAGCATTTTCTAAACTATAGCGAATAAACACTGAAAATGTGAGAAAGGTGTGTCCGAATACATTTTGGATGTACTGTATTTTGATTGAAATATCGCATGGCCACGAGATGTCACTAATGATTTGACAATTAAGAGCTTCATGTTGAATCATCATCAATTAATCCATTCTCGGATTTATAAACGTACACATATAAACGGAGCATTACGACCATTATAGTCCTCGTTTCACAGCGCTGTATCTGTGTCTCAAACGCAGTGTGCTGCTCGTTCAGTGAGTGTGTGATTGTTTCCAGACAGTGCGGATGTCGCCTGCTAAGGGAGCAACGGTGGGTGTGTTCTCAATGGCGCACTAACACACTAGTCCGCATGTATCACACTGTACCCGTTATGCTCATACAGTATGCTCTGAATGAATGGAGGAAATATTCAAATACTGTACTACTGCGCTAGACGACCAATGGACACGTCACGCAACATCATGAGGTCGTTTTGCGCGCTACAGCTCCAGATGCTGTTTATGAGTGTAGCCTATGTAGTGCAGTGCGCTTCAGGCGGTGTCATTCCCGTTATGTGTGGCGGAAGTGGAGCGCAGTAAATCAGTGCACTCGTTAGTGCGTTTGCTGTAGTACAGGCGGCGCTTTGTTTCACTCACAAACCCACCCGTGCCCGACACACACGCACGCGCTCGACGCACCGCCGCGCATTTGCCGTTAGAAGCTCGACACGTCACACCGAATCTAACGGGAAACGACGGCTTTTCGTTCGGGATGAAGGGATTGATCGCACCGCGCACGTCTGGCGGAGAATAAGCGCGAGGATTTCCTCAGAGCGTGTCTGCGCTGCTCGCCTGGATTCGGGCTGGGATTCTCCCGCATTCCCGTTGCTGGATGTGGATGAGTATAATGAGAGCGGCTTCATGAGCGCATTATAAACCCTCTCCTTCTCCACACACTCCCGCTTTATTCCCACCCGATGGACAAGATGGAGCAGGAAGTTTTTACGCCTTTGTTGGAGGATTTTCTGCTGTCTCCTCTGGTGTGCTGGGTGGGTGATCGAGCTGAGCTCCGTGTCGTGTCGTGTCGTGTCGTGATGGTTTGCAGAGCTTCATCTTTCTGTGTTTGTGTGTGTTTTTGTTTGTAGGTGAAGACGGTCTCTCCGCTGCGCTCCGATGGCTCTCATCTGTCCGAGTTCATGACATTGGTGGACGGGGTTTATCTAAACGACATCATGATTGAGATGTGAGTACAAACAAATCGATGTGCTTCACTGTCTGCATGATCCAGACCTCGTTTGCCCTGAATCAAGCTCCTCCTCAGACCCAGCTCATATAGAGGTTAATGTAGTGTGAATGCGCCGCTGTCACACTCCAGTTCATTATAATATGCTCATTATAATTTGCTGAATCACAGTTATTGTGCTCTATATTCGCACAGTATCATCACCAGTACTGTGATTGGGCTGCCTGTGGTCACATGACTGATGTTTGTGATTATGAGTGTCATATTGCTTTTATACAAGAGTTCAATAAGTGTGACAGACGCAAGCAGCCAATCAGATTTGAGGATCACAGCTAAAACTCTGTAGTCTGTTTCTGGCTTGGTCAGCACAGCATTCCGGCTAAAATCACAGTATAGTAACAGCTCTGACCATCACAGTCGATCATGATCAGCGCAGCCGAAGGTCACCTCATGTCACGCTAACTTCTCAGTACATGTGAAGTGGTGTTATACGATGAGTGTGACGTGTCTAGACTCCATCAGTGACTGTATTTGCTTTATAACATGAGCTCTAGTGCCTTACTGCTTTACATTCACAGTCGAGGTAAACACCATACTGTACATGACCTGAGATGATGTGTGATCTGAGGATCATGTGATCTCACCAGCAGTGTTGCCAAGTTTACTGATTTCCAACAGAATTTGGCTATTTTTTTAGATGGTGGGTTGAAGCAAATCACACCCCGCCCCCCGGAACATGATTTTGACTGAGATGGGACCCCCTGGAAGGAGGTTTTAAACCCCTGGAATGTGATTGGTCTGGTTTTGTTACATAGACCTGGCAACCCTGCTCACCAGCCATCATCTGTGATGTTTGTGTGTTCATGGATGTGTGTGATGTGTTCAGCTGCTCATTACACACTCACACACACACAAATGCGTGATTGTTGAGCGTCTCTGACGCGTGTGCAGGTGCTGCTACAGTCGGCTCATTCAGTGTTAGTGAGTGTTGAGCTATTGAACACAGGGATGTTGATCTGCGTGTGAATAGCAGCAGTGATGTGTTGTGTGCTGTTGGTGAGCACTGTTTGTGATCATGATATGGCAAAGTGCTGCACAATTCATTGTACTTATTTTTGTTACATCTGAGACTAGTACTCACAGTGTGTTTGTGCAGTGTTGAGTGTTGTAGCCAATCACAGAGAGGTCTGCTGAGCACGTGAGTGCAGCAGCCAATCAGAGGCACGGAAGAAATCTGCTGAAAGAAGTTCCTCTCATTACAGTCAACAAAATGTAAACGTGCTGCGTCCCAATTTGCCTACTAATACCATGTCCTAAAAGTATGTACTCTTTTTGAGAAGATAAAGGACACACGTTTGAATATGTAGCAGAATAGTAGGAAAGCTTTGATTTGAAATTGATTTTCTAGCGTATTGGAGAGAAATGAAGAGGCACGTTGATTTGCCAGTCGCAAGTCTTTCATATTGAGGACTCTGCTTATGTGTTTGCATAATGATGCATTTAAAAGTTAATGACTAAATGTATCATTATAAAAGTTCACGATGTTGCTGCAGATGAAATATAATGCAGATTACATAAAAGAAATATTTTTATGGGTGTTTGTAGTTCTAATAGAGTGCTCGTCCTCCGCACAATGCGATGTGGGCAATATTAGCCATTAGAGTGTGCTTCGATCTGCACTTCAAATTCTAACCGGAAGAAGTAGACCATCCAGTAATCTTTGGCATACTTGTTTTTAAACATACTATGATTTGGGACATACTAATTCTATTTTCAAGTATTATTTAGGATGGATATTATGCGAATTGGGGCGCAGCAGTGGTGAAAAAAAGAGATTGGCTGTGTGTCTCCAGCTTCATTATGAGAGGAGTGTTTGCTGGAGTGCTGCACTGATTATAAAGGGACCAGTGGGCATATACGGCTGACTTTCATGAGTGAGTTAAACTGTGTTCAAATGCGAGAGTGAATCAGTAACCATCCGTAGCAGAAACCATAGCAACACAGTGAGGTCCCACGACTGTGAGAAAGAACCATGATCCAACTGTGTATCTGTTTAAAGGAATATTCCACTTTTTTTGCAAATAGGCTCATTTTCCAACTCCCCTGGAGTTAAACAGATGAGTTTTACCGTTTTCGAATCCATTCAGCCGATCTCCGGTTCTCCCAGTAGCCCTTTTAGCATAGCTTAGCATAAATCATTGAATCGGATTAGACCATAAGCATCACGCTCAAAAATAAAACCAAAGACTTTCGATTTTCTGCCGGTCTTAGTACACGATGCAACTGCAGAAAAGTCAAGTTTTAAATAGGAAAAATATTGAAAGTCTTTGGTTTTATTTTGAGCACGATGCTTATGGTCTAATCCGATTCAATGAATTATGCTAAGCTATGCTAAAAAGGCTACTGGGAGAACCCGGCTGAATGGATTTGAAAATGGTAAAACTCCTCTGTTTAACTCTGGGGGAGTTGGAAAATGAGCCTATTTGCAAAAAAAATTGAGTGTTCCTTTAAGATTGTTTTAACCAGAGTACTGATGCGTTTGAAACAGCGCCTCTGTTTTAACATGTCATCCACAGAAAGATCATGACATGCAGTCACAAAAAGTAATCCTAAGATTATTTGTGAGAGTTATGATGTTATAATGGTGCGGCTATAATGGTAGTTCAGCACATCTCATGTGTGTTTGTAGACAGTGCTGCTGAACGTGTTGAGCCTCAGCAAAGTGAGTGTAATTTACTGTGCTAATTACAGTAGATAGACAGCTGTACATGTGTATTTGTTACAGCCATAAAGCAGAGTTTCATAACAATCACCAAACTCACACACTCTCAGAACAGACATTCACTGCATTAGACATCAGTGTACCATCAGAATGATTGTGATATTTCAGGCCAGGGTAAAATGTACTGCTGTGATGAAGATGAACATGACTCACTCACACTTTTAGTAATTAGCAGAAGTCATCCTCAGCTGTATTGCACAGAGACTGCAGATATAATAGCACTGATCCATGAGGTGATTTTAATGATTACACTTTATATCACATCATTGTGGCGTCACTGTTCTGATGTCAGTTCAGTTGATTGTAGATCAGAGGTGCTGCTGATGAGATCATGTGATGAGCTGACACAAAATAAATCATATCTCAGTATTGTCAGTGATTTTGTCGATAATGATCTGCATTCATTAAGATATTTGCAGCCTTAAATTGATCTTCTTACACTTTTTCATTATTGAGTGTAAGAATTTGGCCTGAAATTTACAACTGTGGACCACAAAAACAGTCATAAGGGTCAGGTTTTTTTAAAACTGAGATTTATACATCATCTGAAAGCTGAATAACAGCTATTTGAAAATCTGGAATCAGAGGGTGGAAAACTCAAATGAAGTTCTTAGCAATGCATATTACTAATTAAAAATTAAGTTTTGATATATTTACGGTAGGAAATTTGCAAAATCTCTTCATGGAACATGATCTTTACTTAATATCCTAATGATTTTTTTGGCATGAAAGAAAAATTAATAATTTTGACCCATGAAATGTATTGTAGGCTAATGCTACAAATATACCTATTATACATAATATTACCAATCAAATGAAACTAGTATCAACAAAATTCATTTTTGCGCTGTATTTAGATGTAGTTACACTGCATTATGATTACATTGAAATGCTGTGAGAGTAATGATTTGAACATATTTTAAATATAAAGTGACTTTAAAAATAAAGTTAAGTGATTTTAAAGTGAAATATATACATTTTTTTTTATCTGAAACTAAAACTGTCAGAACATGGCAGCAAGCCACTGTCTGTCTTAAAGAACAAGTCATTGAATCATTCATTCAACTGACTTGTTAACACTGATTGATTGGGTAATGAATCACTGATGTGTGTTGATCTGAGACACACAACTGTTCTGCTGTGGCCTTGATTGGAAATATTTTAAGTGGAGTAAAAATTGAGTAAAATACATTTACTATAAATGTAACAATATTAACTCACATTCTTGTTTATTGAACTGACCGGATATAAAATCGGTATAACATTTGTAATCATGCTGATGTTGCTTAACCATCATATGACACACATATGAGACAGATATTCATGCAGGGGATTACTGCCCCCCATATTGTATTTGGGGTCATTCTAACTGTATTCTGCATCATCACACAGTGTATACTCCATAATGTCAATAAACACTACAATAGCAGAGACAATACACCACACACCCCAGTGTGTGTGTGTGTGTGTGTGTGTGTGTGTGTGTGTGTGTGTGTGTGTGTGTGTGTGTGTTCAGACTGTCAGATGTAGGTTAGTCACTTGTGCTCGGGGCTGTGTGTCAGTGTGTGTATTGACTGTTCATGACATTAGTGTGTGTGTGTGTGTGTGTGTGTGTGTGTGTGTGAGAGAGAGAGAGAGATCACAGCTGTCCATATGCTATACAGAGTGTTGCTTATTACTGAACAACCATAACATTACACACACACACACACACACACACACACACACACAATAATAGTTCATATTATTATGAGAAGTTTCCATAGGTGTAATGGTTTTTATCCTGCGCTGATGATATTTTCTGTTTCCTGACCCTGAACATTAACCTAACAGAAAACGTACTGCCTTTTTTCAAATAAAACCTTGTTTTGAATGTTTAGTGATTTTAATTAGTTAATGTAGTGAACACACACTACATTCTGAGCACATTTATAAAGTAGGTCACACGCACACACACACACACACACACACACACACACACAGTGTTGGATGCTCACATGAGTGTGATGCAGATAAAGCTGAGCGGCCGACTGAACATGAATCAGTGATGATCACAGCACACACACCTGAGCGCTCACATGACGTCATCACACAGACACTGCTGTCACATGACATCATGTCACATGACGTCGGGGATCATGTGACGTCTGGCAGGAGTCTGTCTGTCCTCTCAGTGTCTGCTGTAGTCTTGATTGTCAGCACAGCATCATGTCGTGATGTGAACGACCGACTGTCTTTTAGATGATGACCCACAACACAACCTATTCCTTTAAAACACTGGATCTAAAACCCATCCTGTACGTTGGTGTTGACGCCTCTCACACGTCATGTTTCCTGCATAATTGTGATGATGTTACCATGATGTGATCCAGCTGGTTACCATACATGAGGTTTGGTTGAAACTACAGAAATGACTTGTGATAGTCTTGAAAACATCAGTAAGAACGTGTTCTTTTTAGGGATGCGCTGATCCAATATTTATATCAGGTATCGGCTTTGATACTGGCATTCGTTGTCAGATCGGGTAATGATGTACATATGAATATTTAGTACAAATATTTTTTCATAGTTATAGTTTATTTTATTTTTCTTTATAATGAAGTAGTCTGTATTTCGTAGATTGTGAAAGAATGATTGTCAGTTCCACACACAAATTTAATGTTTATTTTAGGGCTGTCAAACGATTAATCGCGATTAATCGCATCCAAAATAAAAGTTTATGTTTACATACTATACGTGTGTTTACTTTGTGTATTTATTATGTACATATAAATACACACACATACATGTATAAATTAAAACAAAATATTTATATGTATATATATTTATACCTGTATACAATTTAGATTATAAATAAATATAAATATTTTAGATATAAATCCAAAATATTTTTCCTTATTATATACATGCATGTGTGTGTATTTTTATATACATAATAAATATACACAGTACACAAATATATTGTATGTAAACATAAACTTTTATTTTGGATGCAATTAATCGTGATTCGTTTGACAGCACTAATTTATTTAAATGACAGAAAAAAAAAATTGGCCAGTCCCGAACCCTAGGTATCAAAATCGGTATCGGAGGCAAAAAAAAAGCTAAATCGGAGCGTCGTTTAGAGTCATTTTCACCAATGAAGTCAATGAATCAATAAAATATTAATTAGGGGTCGAACAAAATATGTGTTTTTCAGGGCTGATGCAAATACCAATTATTACAGATCAAGTAAACTGATAACCGATATTTTGAACCAATATGTCTGGTATAAAAATCAAAACAACAAGGGTTCTGACAAAAACTGCTTTCCCTAGTGTTTGTTGAGTGTAATACTCCCAGACTGCACTTCTTACTCTTGTCTTCCTCTTGTGCATCCATATACAATAAGGCTAATATAAAGAGAGAATTAAAAGTGGGGCCACTGTATGCTTCATGATTAAGCCTATGAATACTACAGATAAACAGCTTGGGGAAATGTAAGTATTTGGCTTCAATAATTCACGTTAGAAATGTATGTGTAATACCATAACCCCTCATAATTCCTCATTTAATTATTTTCTGATAACTAAAACATAACCTACAATAGTTGAGGTGACTCTTCAATTCATCACCTAAACTTTTTTACACCAGTCATCAGTGGAAATTGAGAGCAGCTTTAGGCCTATTTCATGTTTTCAAAAACAACCTCTTTAACGTGAAATACATTTCTTCTCATGTTTTTCACTACGGGCCACAATAGAAATATTAAGGGAATAAATTTAGACAGTTATATACCATTATCAGTGCATGTTGAAGTAGATTCGTCTCTTGTCATCTCTGTGCCGTTAATGCAGTGTTAGAAAACTCCGTCAGGTTTTTTACTTTCACTTTATATTTTAATACTTTAACCCCCGGTTTAACAGACATGGCTTAAGCCTAGTCCTAGACTAAAATGTAAGTCTGAGCTGTTTCAACTGAAAGAAACTTGCACTGATTGATCTTAAAATATATCAGTGCCTTTGTTTTGTCTCAGGATGCACACAAGTTGTTTTCTTTCTCTAAGGCATGTTTATAAAAATTACTCAAATGTCAAATGTCAAAAAAATACGTTTACACATTGCTTGTGTGATATTCATTGGCTCACCTTTGTGGTTTAAAACAGAAATATAACTACAAACTACGTAACTACAAAAATATCCAGGCCGATAATCGGTTGACCCCTAATATTACTGATATAACTGATTATGTTGTGGTCAAAGTGTACCAGTGTACAGGTAAATACAATTAGGGTGTGTCCAAAAACTCACATCTTGTTTTCTTCTTCAACTTCAAAATCATCCTACATTTTTGTTCTGAAAGTAAACTAATCCTTTAAATACCTTAACCCAGTTTAGTCTTTTCCTCTTTCCAATATAATATGTTCCTCATATTTTGATGGTTTACTTAAACTTGTAGGGTCATTAAAAGCCAATATTGTGCAGGTGTTCCTCCGGACTTTACTTCTGCGCACTACTATAGGTTGTGCTGTTCAAAGCAGGAGTAAGTAAGGAGTAAGTTTTAATGAAAGTAAGACTGGATGTGGCAGCTGATGCTCAGCACCTGATTTCAAGCAGATTACTGTAACATGATGACTGATTGAGAAGCAGTCGTTCTTCACATCATATGCCATCGTTCTCGTAGTGTGTTAATAAATCTGAATCTTATATTATATGTCTGTCATTACAGCTTATTGCATGTTTCTTTTTGTAAAGAAAAGCATTTCGTGAATAAAATCTTGACATTTGATAAAAAATATAGAGTAAAAATGTCAGTATGCAGGTGAAGGTATGACCTGCTGGCCAGCAGAATGAACGTGTGTCAAACTGATCGTCCGTGTCATTTGTTCTGACAGAAACCCAAAGACCAATGTCCAGAGAGCCCACAAGAAAGTGAACAACGACCCGACGCTGCGCATCCAGAACCTGTCCATCCTCGTGCAGCAGATCAAGTCCTGCTATCAGGTGAACTCTCATATACTCATGCACATTAATCTGGGCTTATGTCAGTATTGTTGTGGCAGGTTTATTCATCTGTACAGTCAAGTCTTTCATTAGAAATGTATTTTTTTCTATTCACTGCTATGGTTATTAGTGTCATTGCATTTTTGCACGTAATCCTGCATTAAATATGGTCGCGCTGTTGTGTTTGTAAACATGGAGGGGTATACGTGGTCAGTGCTTTTGTTTTTGTGTCAAACATTCACATTCAAGCAGCTTCTTTTGGCCCAGAGACATGGTAATAGATGACCACAAGCTGAACTACACAGCACAGAGGCATCAGAATGTTATGATTGGCTCAGAGTGAACCTTTAATGTCAGCACTGCCAAAAAAGGCTTATCGTATACTTGTTTTGTTTTAATCAAAATGTCTAAAAAATCTGAACAACTAAAACACATTTACTAAATAAGCAAAATTACATAAGATATTTAGTCTTGTTTCCAGGGGGGAAAACTAAACAAAGTGCATTTGATATCTTATGTCATTTCGCTTATCTACTAAATGCATTTTTGGGAAAAGTCCTGTTTACACATGATCTCTTAAAGGTAATTCACCAATAAAGACTGCATGGGTGAAAGGGGTTTTTGTTAAAAGTCCCTGGACGGTACAAGACTGTGGTTGTTCATTGTCTGCTGCACATCAAACTAGGGGTGGGCGATATGGCAAAAATAATCATATCACAACTTTTTTTTTATTTCAGAAATATCACGATTTTATCACGATTCTTCTGCGTGTTGGTTTTACTATTTTACAAGTTGTCTGAGCTACAGCCAAACTAATTTCCCTTTTTAAAAAACAAAGCCTTTCAAGGTAACAAAGTATAAAATAAAAAAGAATGGCAGATATTTAGGCCAAAGTGAGCGAAGATTTTGTCATTGTTCTTATTTTTTATTAACAAAGATAAAATAAAGATACACATTACAAATAAACATAATACAAATAAAACAAGCAGTGCATTATTTTTCAGGTACAGTAGTTGTATTTAGCAGTAGCATTCAAGAAATTTAATTAAATATAAAAAGTGAAACACTATATACGTATACACTATATACATCAATTGTACTTTGATTCTTATTAAAGCAACTGTATGAAAGTTCTTCAGTCGAAAGGAGTGATTTTTCTCTCTGTGGTTTGTTGTTTTATTAACATTAAAAGAATAGTTCGCCCAAAAATTTAAATTGTCATCTCTCGGTCAATTCTGTCCTTGTGTTTTATTTTTATACCATCATTTACTCACTATTTGGTTGTTTTAAACCTGAATGAGTTTTTTTCTGTTGAATGGTATCTATTTGATCATTTCTATTATTAAATTCATATTATTTTGTGTTTAGCACAAGAAAGAAATTCATACAAGTTTGGGACAAACTAATGACAGAATTATAATTTTGGGTGAACTATGACTTTAATGAAAAGTGGCAGCATGTTTAGTACTGTCACTTTAAGAGCTGTAATATACAGGCACACGTCTGTTTTTCTCTCAATCGTTTACTTTCATTTTAGACATAAGCAGCTATGTTTATATGTAAATCTTGTGTGTTTTGACAGTATTAGCATAATCAGACGCGATAACTTTTCAATAATTAGGTGCTATTTAACAGGCTTGTAGTGTGCGCGCTTCAGGTGTACGCGCTCGGGAAAAGTGCATGCATGTCAGAACAGCACGTACAGTTGAAGACAAAATTATTAGCCCCCCTGTGAAATGTACTTTTTTTTTTTTTTTTTATGTTTCCCAAGTGATGTTTAACAGAGCTAGATAATGTTTTTACATTATTTCCTATTATTTTTTTCTTCTAGAGAAAGTCTGATTTCTTACTGTTGCTTGAATAAAAGAATTCAAAAATAAATAAATAAAAAACTGCTAAGGTCAATATTATTAGCCCCCTTAAGAAATTATTAGTTTGATTAGCTATAGAACAAACCACTGTTTTCCAATGACTTGCCAAATTAACCTAATTTGCCTGATTAACCTAATTAACCTAGTTAAGCCTTTAAATTCCTCTTTAAGCTGAGGATTAGTATCTAGTAGCGAAACAACTAGTAAAATCATCATGGCAAAGACAAAAGAAATTAGTTTGGACTTGAGAGAAAGAATTGTTAATGCTCATAAAGATGGAGAAGGATACACACGTTTATCAAAGCGTTTTCAAGTGTCAAGAACTGCAGTGAGATGCATTATCAAGAAGTTTAAAGAGACCAACACAGTGGAGAACAAGACGGGCAGAGGCAGGAAGCGAAATATTTCAAAAACTTTGGAAAGAAAACTAGTGAGAGAGGTTTCTAAAGACCCAAGAACAAGTGAATGACCTAGCCAAGTCTGGAATTGATGCATCAATGAAGACAGTCACTAGAGCCCTGCACAGGAATGAACTGCGAGGTTGCCGACCAAGAAAGACTCCACTTCTGAAGAAGAGACACCTCCAAGCTAGAATGAAGTTTGCTAAGGACAACCTGGGGGAATGTGATGCATACTGGAAATGTGTCCTTTGGTCAGATGAGACAAAACTAGAGCTGTATGGTCATAGAGATGTTGCCTATGTTTGGAGTAAGAAGGGAGAGGCATTCAACCCCAAGACCACCGTTCCCACAGTGAAACATGGTGATGGGAGAATAATGCTGTGGGGATGTTTCAGTGCGTTTGGAACTGGGAATCTTGTCAGGGTTGAAGGAAACATGAAAAAGGAAGACTATAAGAAGATTTTGAAAGACAACCTCATACAGTCTGCAAGAAAACTTGGTTTGGGTCGACATTTTGTCTTCCAGCATGATAATGATCCAAAGCATACCTCACTTCTGGTGAAGAAATGCCTCCAAATGAGCAAAGTGAGTGTATTTGACTGGCCTGCACAAATTGGACTCGAATCCAATAGAAAATCTGTGGGGCACACTAAAGTCCAGAGTTTGTGCCAGAAGACCAACGAAACTGGAGGAGTTTGAAAGATTTGCTAAGGAAGAATGGGCTCTCATACCTCAGGAGACATGTTTGAAACTTGAGAACTACAGCAAACGACTAAAAGCTGTTATTAAGCAAAAGTGATACACTATTGACTATTAACATCAGGGGGCTAATAATTTTGACCAGTAGACTTTTTAAAATTCTTGGTTATACATTTATTTCTATTTGTATTACAAACCCTAAGATCTTCCTGAATAAAGTATTATGTTTAAAAATGTTGATAAAATCGTCTTTCTGTTAAACAGCACTTGGGAGTTATTTGAAAAATAATAAAATATTTTATAAGGGGCTAATAATTTTATCTTCAACTGTATATGAAATGCTTAACCGGTGAGACTTTGAAGCAAATAATGTACTTTTGTGATTGTGAATAAGTGCAGTGTCCTTTGAGTCTAACTCTACCGCTGAGTTAACTCTGTTGTGAAAGTATATCGTGTTGTACAGAACTGCAGCTGATAGAACAACACGATTCTACAATATTTCTCTAAAAGCAGATTGTGGAAACATTTTTATCGTCCACGATCAAAAATCATCTTATCGCACACCCCTACATCAAACCGGTCCCATTATACAGTACATACAGTAGTGGTGTTCAGAGCTGATGGTGAATTTGTGTCTGAGCTCATGCAGGACCGCTGCTCTTCACCAGATAATGAGCATTATCAGCAGATCTCAGATCAGTGCTTCATGTGGCTCCTGCACTGTATGTGAGCATCAGACTGAAATATTAGAGTTTGTTCACTGATCATCCTGTAGCTGAGGTGTGTGCTGCGTTCCTCTCATAGCAGCTGCTGAGATAATGACTGACCTCAGCATGTAGCTGCATGTCTGTGAGTGAGAGTGTTGTGAGGACCCCAGTATAGATATACCAGTGCATTTGAACCTTTTTAGGACTTTTTTTTGGTCTCCATGAAGAAAAAAGCTTATAAATCATATTGAATGAAGTGGAAGTGTAGTGCTCATGCACTGAGATCATGATGTTCATCAGTGTGAGTGTGTGAATGCGCTGGTGTCGCCATGGAAACGCGTGTGATCGGCACACAGCTGCAGCACACAAGTGGCTCTTGTCCTGTGTGTGTGTGTGTGTGTGTGTGGACTGATAATGAGTGTCTCACACGTGTGAACGTGAGCTCTCACACTGATTAGGGCTGTTCTTAAGCACTGATCAGACTATTATTAGTTAATCCAGCAGCAGCACTGACGGGACGCTCGCTACAGGACTCTTGATGTTCACAATTGTGGCCTTTATCCTGCCCAGACTCAAACTAATGCTCAAGCAGCTGCTGCTGAGTCTTGAATACTGTCAGTCCACAAACACACTGATCTGTGATGCAACCTGGAATCACTGTCACAGCATGTCCATTCATTCAGACCAGAAGAGGACTGAGCCTGGTTTCTTTGTTTTCTCTGTTTGTTTAGTATACAGTCATGGCCAAAAGTTTTGGCAGTGACATAAATTTTGTGTTTTGCAAAGTTTATCGCTTCAGCATTTGTAGATTATTTCCCACATGTTTCTATGGTATACTGAAAAACAATAAGCATATTATAAGTTTTAAAGGATTTTATTGGCAAAAAATTATTTGACCCCTGTTGAATTAGTTGTTCTTCATAACCTTTGTAATTCGCATGCTGGATATTAGCCTCTGGGTCAAATCCTGACTGATGGCGATCCATTCTTGCCATATTAGTTCTCGGAGTTGACCACAATTTGTGGGCTTCTGCTTGTCCACTTGCCTTTTGAGGACTGACCACAGGTTCTCAGTGGGGTTGAGATCCGGGGAGTTGCCTGGCCAAGGATCCAAAATTTCAATGTCTTCGAGCCACTTCTTTATCACTCTTGCTTTGTGACATGGTGCTCCATCATGCTGAAAAATGCACGGATCTTTACCAAATTGCTCATGGATTGTTGGAAGAATTTGCTCTTGCAGGACGTTTTGATACCATTCTTTTTTCATGGCAGTGTTTTTTGGCAGAATTATGTGAGAGCACACTCCCTTGGTTGAAAAGCAACCCTACACATGGATGGTATCAGGATGTTTCACTGTTGGCACGACGCAGGACTCATGGTAGCGTTCACCTTTTCTTCAGACAAACGATTTTCCAGATGTCCCAAACAGTCGGAAGGGAGCTTCATCAGAGAAAATAACTTTGCGCCAGTCTTCTGGAGAGAAGTGGCTTCTTTGCTGCCCTTCTTGACACCAGTCCATTGTTCAAAAGTCTTCGCCTCACTGTGCGTGCAGATGCTCTCAAACCCACCTGCTGCCATTCTTGAGCAAGCTCTGCACTGGTTGTGGCACGATTCTGTAACCGACTCCTCAGGAGGAGACGGTCCTGGCGCTTGCTGGACACTCTGGGACGTCCTGAAGACTTCTTCACTGCAGTTGAACCTCTTTCCTTAAAGTTTTTGATGATCCGGTAAATGGTTCTTTCAGGTGTTTCTTTGGAGGTATCTATTGCTAACAAGAACACAATGATTGGAAGCTCTTCTTCCCTTCTTTTATAGCAGTCAGTCTGCTGTTACAATCTAATTGGCATGATAGTGATTTCACCTGACTAGTGCTCATTCACACTTTCACATGTGCTGCTGATATTAGTCAGTTGGTGTTAGCAGATAATTTTGTGTCAGGATCAAAAAACAGTGAAAGTATTTTTTTTTTTTTTTTTTTTGTGCTCTACACAATAATCTAGAAACAATGTGAATGAACACCACAACAGCTTAAGCAGTAAACCTTTCAAAACACAAAATGTATGTCACTGCCAAAACTTTTGGCCATGACTGTAGGCTTAAAAGACACCAAATTCATATTTATATGGATTTAATGTCACTGACACTATCAGATGAGAACACATCTTAAACTTAACTGATCTGAATAGTGGCAGTACTGTCTCCAGAGTTCATCTCATGACTGATGATGTTTACAATGTTTATAATTTGTTTCCTCATTTTACAAATCAATAAATTAATCAATTGTAGGAACAAATTTTGCATGGAAAAAACAAAAGTTGCATGGAAGAAGTATTTCCTGTTCGTGTCCTGCAGCCCTGTGCTTTGCAATGGTGAAGCTAACGCACACCTATTGAGGTGCCAGTATAAGAAAAACATAAAGAATTATAACCGCAGGCTCAGTTAAGTGTATACTTTCTTTCATTATTAAAGTTTGGCATGAAAGCCTTCATCAGGATAAAAGTGCAAAAAGATGGCAGATAGAGGCTGTGGTTTTCAAGTAAAGTAAAAGACTGCTCCTTAAAACAGAAAAGGTAAACATGTTGGTATTCTTGTGCAAAAAAACATGCACTGTCACCATCAGCCAGTTTAGTTTGACTTTTCTTTTTTCTTTCTCTTTTCATTTTGAAAAGCTTGTTTTCTTTGCTGTTTACCTCACGTTACTCTATGGGGGCTTTCTTTTAATTTTTTTTAGTTTGTAATTAAAACAGACAATTATCTTTTCTTGTAAAACTTGACAACCAGATCACAAATTCGAAAGCAAAGCATCTAAAACCCGGCTTATAACATAGCAGAAGAGGAACTCCCATTGACAAAGTTCAAATGACAGATCATATACTGATGAAAAAGAAGGAATTGAATGATAACCAAATTCGGCCAAAATGAGATAAAAAATATCGGCACATCATATAGCGGAAAAAATCCAATTCACGCATCCCTAATTGACAGCATTGATTCTGTTTTGCTGGACACTTCCTGCAGTGCTGAATGTTGAAATGGTTTTCTGATCATTCTTGCTATCTGACTGAAGACATGTGTTGACTGTGAGAGAGAATCACAGTCTGATGCTGATCTCAGGATGTGATGATGAGCTCACCAGGGGTTTACACAGTGGTTCCTCTCGGGTCCAGCAGGGAAGTGTGCGTGTTGGTTTGGTTCCTCAGTTGTGAAGCTCCAGCGGTCATCGTGTACCTGACCGCACACCTCCTCTCCTCCACTGACATGCAAACACGTGTGTGTGTGTGTGTGTGTGTGTGTGTGTGTGTGTGTGTGCGCGTGTGACTCTGACCCTCTGCTGTGTTTCAGGAAGCGCTGCAGCAGCTGGTGGTGATGTCACTTCCTGATGTGCTGGTGCTGGGCAGGACTCCTCTCAGTGGTATGTCTTATTTCATCCTCACTGCAGACTCACCTGAGGAGAACACAGTCACAATAAACTAATTAAGATTTTTATTATTATTCTGAATCAGTAAATCCCTTTCAGCTTTAGCCATTAACTGAATCCTACCTGTCAGTCTCTTAAAGGGATAGTTCACCCCCAAAAAATAAAATTGATTACTCACCCTCATGCTACTCCACACTTGTTCATCTTCAGAACACAAATGAAGATATTTGTAATGAAATCTGAGAGCTTTCTCACTCTGCATAAACGGTGACACAACTGACACATTAAAGACCAGTAAAATTTGTGACGTCAGTGGTTCAACCGTAATGTTATGAAGCTTTGAGAATACTTTTTGTGCACAAGGAAAACACAAATAACTTCAACAATCAACAATTTCAATAAATCAGTCTTCACTGTGTGTTCAGGAATGTACAACAATGCATGCAGATCCTGAACAAAGTCTTAAGACCGTGGGAAATATTTTGCGCTGGTGGATTGTAACCAGGTTGTAAGTACTGCTTCAAAATGGCAAAATAAGAAACGGGAGCAAAAGACAAAAAATAAGAGAGTGGGCAATTTATAGAAAACTTTAAAAAAAAATCAAACGGGCTGTTAAAAGGTTAAAGTTTAAAAGGTTAAAAAGTTAAAATCTGCACAAAAATATGGCTTTTATGTCTTTGTCACTGTCAGGACCTCCTGATGGCAAAGGCTAAAAGGCTAAATGGAACGTGGCAGGATTGTTGAGCTGCATGCGCAATGCCTTGCGCAATGCGCCATCGCTGCTGAGGGAGACAGTAAGGCCCCGATCACACCGAACACACTTTTTATGTCTGAAAATGTGAGGCGCACTGCCTTTTTTTGGTGACAAAAAAAAAAAAAAAAAAAAAAGAGCAGCGTGCATCATTTTTTTATGTTGCTGGGAAACCATCAAAACAGCATCCCTGTCAGTCTAATCAAAGGATTATAGCGCAAACGCTCTAAAATCTTTGGTTTTTGCTGTCATAGTAAACTGTCATATTAACTAAAACCTTAAAAAATAGAGCTCCAGGTAACCCGCAACAGACACCAAAAGTTTCTCCTCCATCATTGCAGTCTCCGGACTTTCTAAGCAACGGTAAACTTTCTTCAATGCAATGGAAGGGCCCGCCTCTCCATTCATACGATTGGACAATGGGAAAAAACGTGATGACGTTGAGTGCTTTTCTGCTCAGAGTTGCTTTTTTTTCAACTTCAGGCTGCAAAAATGCGAGGCGCAGTAGGCAGTTAAATTGCGAGGTGCCCAGGGCGCATAAACAGCGCACAGAACGCTCACTGCTAATAGAAAACAATTCAAAAAAGGTGCCTCTCACTACAAAAAAATGCGTTCTTTCTGATCGGGGCCTAAAACAGTCTTTATACAGTGGGTACGGAAAATATTCAGACCCCCTTAAATTTTTCACTCTTTGTTATATTGCACCCATTTGCTAAAATCATTTCATTTTTTTTCCTCATTAATGTACACACAGCACCCCATATTGACAGAAAAACACAGAATTGTTGACATTTCCCTTGGTCTTAAGATTTTCTTCAGTTCAACAGAACGTCTGGACAGAACCAAACATATGAAAGCGAAAGTGTTTTACAGTTAAAGCTGTCGTCCGCGTGATGACGTCACCGTATGGATCTGCATGAGTTGTTCCTCAGGTTGTTCACAGGATGTCATGCACAGGAAGTGTTCATTGTCCATTTCAGCCTGCGTTTCCTGCCAGGATCACACAGTGCACACACAATAAACCTCAGCCATACGTCAGAGCTTCACTGTAGTGTTGCTATGTTGGGTTGAAGAGCTCATCCATGAGTGTGTAATCAGAGTTCAGTGTGTGTTGATCTGGATGTGTGTATGTTTTCAGAGCAAGGACTGGAGGAGATGAGGAAGATCCTGCTGCTGCTGCTGGGCTGTGCTGTACAGGTGACACACACACACACACACACTCACACTCATGGTCACATGTTCAGTGTTCATGACTGACTGCTCTTCACTCACTGCTCTTTCTCTGTGTGTTTCAGTGCAACAGGAAGGAGGAATACATAGACCGGATCCAGATGCTGGACCTTGACACACAGGCAGCCATCGCCGCTCACATTCAAGAGGTGTGTGTCACATGACTTAATGAGTGCAGCTCGTTGACCCCTGACCTCTGACCACCTGTGTATGTGTGTGTGCAGGTGACCCATAACCAGGAGAACGTGTTTGACCTTCAATGTGTGGACGAGAGCGAGTCCATCCCGCACGATAAAGATGCTGTCTTCAGACAGCTGACCTTTAACCTCAAGCGCCTGGTAGACGAGAGAGACCAACATGCTGAGGTACAGACACACACACGGACATTCACTACTGCGGTTAATGAATGATCATGTGACTTACTGACCACAGACAGATATGCAATGTACACACACATTCAACATCATCATCATAAATGCTATTTTATTAAAGCTGGGTTGACAATACCAAGAAATAGATATTTGGTAATGTTGAACTGGTATTGATTCTTAAATCATAAGAATCAGTCTGTTAGTGCTTCACTAAACATTATTTGTAGGGCTCCTACAATCCAATAATCACAATAATCTTTGTATCTTCTGATATGAAATAAAGTCTCTGCTTTAAAATTCTGTACATTTTATGACAAAATTTGGTTACACTTTACTTGAAGGGGTGTGCATAAAACTGACATGACACCTTCATAATCATGACATAACACGTCATGTTTATGAAGGAGATTTTATCCATGTTTATGACAACTGTCATTAAGTGTCATTCACTCAGTTATGTAGTTTTTAATGCAAAGATGACATTGAGATGTCTTTATTATGGGCTACGGTAAGGTGTAAGGGTAGGGGTAGGATTAGGTTAGGGTTGGGTCAAATAATGTCATCTTTGCATTAAAAACTACATAACTGAGTGAATGACACTTAATGACAGTTGTTATAAACATGCATAAAACCCTATGCACTCCCCTTCAAGTAAAGTGTTATCCAAAATTCAAACAAAACAGTTGGGGTCAAAAGTTTACACCCCCCTTTTAGAATCTGCAAAATGTTAATCTTTGTATCCATCTTTTAACACTGAGGACAACTGAGAGACTATGCAACTATTACAGAAGGTTCAAACACTCACTGATGCTCCAGAAGAGATAAACATGCATTAAGGAGGTGAAAACTTTTTGATTTTGAAGATCAAGGTAAATGTAACTTATTTTGTCTTCTGGGAAAAATGTAAGTAAGCAGAAGTAAGCTTCTGAAGGGCAGTACTAAATGAAAAAATATGATATTTAGGCAAAATAAGAAAAATGTACACATCCATTCTGTTTAGAATTTTTTTCTTTATGTGTGTTTATTTCTTTTGGAGCATCAATGTGCATTTGAACCTTCTGTAATAGTTGCACATGAGTCCCTCAGTTGAAAAGATGGATCTCAAAATCATTCAGTCATTGTTGGACAGGGTTCAAATACACAAAAATGCAGAAAAAAACAAAGAATTTGTGGAATCTGAAGTATTTTTCTGAAGAGCAGCAAGCAGTTTAAAAAGGCACTCATGAACAACTATCACTAAACAAAAAACACAGCTGTGGATCATTCAAGTAACAGCACAACGATGTAAACTTTTGATCAGGGTCACTTTTATAAATTTAACTATTTTTTCTTGTGGACTATATGTAAATGTCTTTTATGTGAAATATCTTATTCAGGTAAATACTAAATAAAAAACAACATGCATTTTGTAAGATCCCGCTTATTTTGGTCAAATAATTAACATTTGGGGGATGCAAAGTTTTGACCTCAACTGTAAATGTGGTTTTGACGCTCATTAATGTGGCATGACATCAATTTAGTTGAGATTCTTATAGCATTGATAAAAATAGACAGATACTGTACCTGAATTATCACCAGATCAATTGATATTGAATCAAATTAAAGACTGGAAGATCAGAGGGAGATTGAATTGAATTATGAATTTTGTGTCAGTACTATAGCATGTTACAAAACTTGTTCTTGATCTTATTTATCATGTAGTGAAGAGTGAAGCAGGACGTCCCAGATGAAAGACGCTCACACATACTGCTTTATGCTGCATTAATACTCTGTGTTTGTTCCTGATGCTTTCAGATGATCGTGTCTCTGACTCTGGAGCGGGACTGCGGGCACGTCTCTCCCGCGCTCCATGCCGCCCCGTCGCCCAGCGAGTCTCCCAGCATGAGACGCACAGAGAGCGTGCAGCATCTGTCCGTGGAGCTGGCCGACGCCAAAGCAAAGATCAGACGCCTGCGGCAGGAGCTGTGAGTATCTGTCATCAGTCTGATCCTGCTTTTACTGCACCATCAATTATTCAGCTTCCCCTCTGTCCGGAGACAATAGTGAGCCGGCGGCCGTTAGAGGAAGTGCTGTAAACCGGGGGAAGTTGCTCTCAGGTGCATCACTGCCCTTTTACTGGAATCCGTTTGAGCAGCTCATCTAATGCAGTGTGATTGACTTCAGTCATTTTAAAGCTCTTCATACGTAGCTGACAGCATTATATACGTTGTGAAGTATGCCTTTTGGTTTGCTGATGTTCTCTCAGACCAACTTTCAGACTCTTGGAGAGCATGGGAAACAGCCACAGTTTATGACTGTGAATGACGCTACAAGTGTTATCTTTACTGCTGCTTTGACGTGCTGGTAACTCTTTAACAAAAGCCCTGTTGAATCATTTACATCAAGATACTGTAATAATAAAGCACTGCTGTCTAACACAACATAATCGCTGAATGACTGTATGAATCCAGTTGAATGCGGAAGCCATAAAGGGCATAAATCAGAATGAGCATGTTGACATGTGCCACATGTCCTGATCTGATAATCACTGCTGCAGCCAAGATGAACAGTAGGGATGCACCGAATGCTATTTAAAAAAGCTATTTTGGTGTTTAGCTATTCGTGAAAAGACAGAATAAATTATACCGAACAATAATGTGATGCGATCAAATAGAGGTGCGCACTAATGTAGCATACATGTCCATAGTGTGGAAGCATTTAAAACTGTCCTTTCAAAGTCCAAAGCGCAAGGAAAATCTGCGCTGAAGCAGCTTAATGTTTGTTTGACTGAGTGAATGATTGAGTACTGTAATTAAGCATAAATCTGCTCCTGTCAACAAAAAGTACAGACGTCTTATGCAGGTTTCCGCCAAAATAAAAGTTAACATTCATAAATGTTAGTACTGTAATTTTACTGTTGTTCTGTAAAATAAAATAAAAAAGTAAGACAAAAATAATGATAACAATAATTATAACAGCTCTATTAAAACTTATTTATTTTAGGTTAAATTGTGCTTTGTTGGTAGGCTATAATGTCTACTAGAATGTTAAACGTGTTCAGTGTTAAGTAAATATTTTTTAATTGTTGTTTTGTAATTGTTTTTTTTTCTTTGAAAAGCAAGACAAAACTGTAAAAGTTTTGGATTTTTAAAAAATGGTGGAAAAAAGGGACAAAATACATGGGGGTGTTTAATTTTGTTCGGTTTCGGCTTCAGCCGAGAATTTTCATTTTGGTGCATCCCTAGTGAAGAGAACTGCTGACATGTTTGGTTTCATTATTAAATAAATAACCATTTACACGGTCAGGACACTTGTACAGGGAGACTACAGATATAAAAACACAGTCTGGGTAATGTGTGCACACTGAAATCGGTTTAGAAATCATTTATTTATTTAAATCGTTTAGAGGTAAAGTTTTGACCTTCATTGAATTAAATGTATAATGTGATTTTCATTGTTGGATACAGTTGATAAAGTCAAAACCACTGAGGCGGGACAGCAGTTCTTTAGGGAAAAGTGTTTTAAATAAATGCATAAATGTGACCCTGGAGCACAAAACCAGTTTTAAGTAGCACAGGTATATTCGTAGCCATAGGTTGAAATTATCGTTTTTTTTTTCATGCCAAAAAGCTACTTAAAGGATTAGTTCACTTCTAGAACACAAATTTACAAAAAAAATTTTTTGAGGAAAACATTTCAGGATTTCTCTCCATATAATGGACTTTTATGGTGCCCCAAGTTTGAACTTCCAAAATGCAGTTTAAATGGAGCTTCAAAGGGCTCTAAATGATCCCAGCCGATAAAGAAGGGTCTTATCTAGTGAAACAAATCGGTTATTTTTGAAAATGTTTTAACCTCAAATGCTGGTCTTGTCTCGTCTCTGTGATGCGCATGAGTAGCCTGTATGATCCGGGTCAATACAGTTAGGGTATGTCCAAAAACTCACATCTCGTTTACTTCCACAACTTAAAAATCATCCTACATTGCTGCAGAAGTACCAATCCAGTGTTTACAAAGTGAATATACAAAGAAGATCAAACGGCCTGTACAAAAAAGGCAAAACAGTGTTATAGGATGATTTTGAAGTTGAAGACGAAAACGAGATGGGAGTTTTTGGACATACCCTAACTGTATTGACCCGGATCACACAGACTACGCATGTGCATCACAGAGACAAGACTAGACCAACATTTGAGGTTGAAAAGTATATAAATTATCAATTTGTTTAGAAAATAAAGCGGCTTTCACACCAAACGCGGCAAGCTCTGCGCTGGCCACTGGGTTCAGCGCAGCCCTTCAGATACTAAGCGATTTGCACTATGATTTCTGCGCTCGTTTGGATGCCCCATTTCTATTGGCCGCGCGGGTAAACATCACAGAGCGCAGCGGCAAAAGTTCAACTATTTTGAACTTTGATCGCGGCTTGCGCGCCAGTAGTCAAGTGCGCTTTGGTCAACACAGCAACCACGAAGTGACCCTCGTGCTGCACAAGCCATTGAAATTAATGGATTTTATAGCGCAGCACTTGCCGCATTTGGTGTGAAAGCCACTTTATCTATCGTTTCACTAAATAAGACCCTTCTTCATTGGCTGGGATCGTTTAGAGCCCTTTGAAGCTGCATTTAAACTGCATTTTGGAAGTTCAAACTCGGGGCACCATAGAAGTCCACTATATGGAGAGAAATCCTGAAATGTTTTCCTAAAAAAACATAATTTCTTTACGACTGAAGAAAAAAAGACATAAACATCTTGGATGACAAGGGGGTGAGTACATTATCTGTACATTTTTGTTCTGAAAGTGAACTAATCCTTTAAGAAGGCGATTTTCTCAATATTTTTTTGCACCCTCAGATTCCAGATTTTCAAATAGTTGTATCTCGGCCAAATATTGTTGCATTCTAACAAACCATACATCAGTGGAAAACTTCTTTATTCAGCTAGTAAGGTGTTCAGGCTGCAGTGAGTTCATTGAAGGACCATATGTGGCCTGTTCAGGATGATTCTGCAGATCTT
The DNA here is from genome assembly GCA_033026305.1 of Cirrhinus molitorella. NCBI lineage: Eukaryota > Metazoa > Chordata > Actinopteri > Cypriniformes > Cyprinidae > Cirrhinus > Cirrhinus molitorella. The sequence continues at coordinate 6,499,255 of CM065126.1, read as the reverse complement.
GAATGAGGCCACTGCTCTCTACCTGGCTTCTGTTCTCACAACCCTCACTGCAGGGTAAAGGAGGACAGTCTATTTTAATCTGTGTGCCATAAAAGAATCACACAGTTCCACTTCCTGTTCCCCACTGATCACGATGGAGGTTCATTTTGTTTCTGCGCAGTTTATCAAACATAGTCACTGCTCTTTTCTGGTGTCTAGTAAAGTTCATAAGTAGATGTTTTCCTGTGCAAAGTGTCTTACAGTATCAGGATTATCACAGCTTCAGCTGCCGGAGTGACGTCAGCGTCACCTTACTGATGCCTGATCAATTAACCTCACACTCACAGTGGCCCAGATCATTAACTAGAGCCCACAGCTCCACATTAGCCGCTTCTGCAGACTAACGCTGCTTTGATGGCTCTGTGTTTTAGAGAGGAGAAGACTGAACAGCTGATGGACTGCAGACAGGAGCTGGAGCACATGGAGACGGAAGTCAAGAGACTGCAGCAGGAAGTAAAGCGTCTTTATATGATCACCATTTACTGAAAAACACACTCCTGTGTGACACTGAGCTTAACTAAATCTTAATTGCGAGTCCTAATGTGTAATGATTACAGTAATTCCTTTAACTACTTATGTGCTGCAGCTTTACACAGCCAGTAATAGCTCAACCGACCATCACACGTGTGTTTATAGATGCTGCCGTATGAAAGAGCGGTAAATAAACCCTCACACCGCAGTCCAGGTCTTAAAGAGACACTTCTGTCATAATTAACCCTCAATTTGTGGAATATAAGAAGAGAAATCCATACAGTGGAAGCATATAGCAGCGCTTCCTAAACCTGTTACCAGAGCCTGTATGAATATCTATATCTGCAGAAGTTTTGGATTTAGTTTGTTAGGTAATATGCATATGTTAAATCAAATATATATGGTTAAAATGCTGGTAAACACTATATGATTGATCATCAACGAACTCCACCATAAATATCTATGGTGTATAAAATCATATGCTGCACAATATTGTGACATTTTCAAAAAAAAAAGCATTGTTTTTTTACCGTGACTGATGAGCAGCACCTGAAATGTTGTGTGTTTGTCAGAACCTGCAGTTGCTGTGTGACGCACGTTCGCTGCGCGCGTATCGTGACGAGCTGGACGCGCTCCGAGAGAAGGCCGTCAGAGTGGACAAACTAGAGAGTGAAGTGACACGATACAAAGAGAAACTCCACGACATTGAGTTCTACAGGACCAGAGTGGAGGTGCGTGACTATATGCATTCAATATGGTGGTTATTGATTGTGTGTGTTTACGAGTGAATGATGGGAATGCCATGGTGGTTGTTGATTGTGTATATTCACGAGGAAATGCTGGATATGTGTTTTCATGAGGGAATACTAGGAATGTTGTGGCGGTTATTGATTGTGTGTGTTCTTGAGAGAATGCTGGGAATTCCATGGTGGTTGTTGATTGTGTACAGTCGTGGCCAAAAGTTTTGAGAATGACACAAATATTAGTTTTCACAAAGTTTGCTGCTAAACTGCTTTTAGATCTTTGTTTCAGTTGTTTCTGTGATGTACTGAAATATAATTACAAGCACTTCATATGTTTCAAAGGCTTTTATCGACAATTACATGACATTTATGCAAAGAGTCAGTATTTGCAGTGTTGGCCCTTCTTTTTCAGGACCTCTGCAATTCAACTGGGCATGCTCTCAATCAACTTCTGGGCCAAATCCTGACTGATAGCAACCCATTCTTTCATAATCACTTCTTGGAGTTTGTCAGAATTAGTGGGTTTTTGTTTGTCCACCCGCCTCTTGAGGATTGACCACAAGTTCTCAGTGGGATTAAGATCTGGGGAGTTTCCAGGCCATGGACCCAAAATTTCAACGTTTTGGTCCCCGAGCCACTTAGTTATCACTTTTGCCTTATGGCACGGTGCTCCATCGTGCTGGAAAATGCATTGTTCTTCACCAAACTGTTGTTGGATTGTTGGAAGAAGTTGCTGTTGGAAGGGGTTTTGGTACCATTCTTTATTCATGGCTGTGTTTTTGGGCAAAATTGTGAGTGAGCCCACTCCCTTGGATGAGAAGCAACCCCACACATGAATGGTCTCAGGATGCTTTACTGTTGGCATGACACAGGACTGATGGTAGCACTCACCTTTTCTTCTCCGGACAAGCCTTTTTCTAGATGCCCCAAACAATCGGAAAGAGGCTTCATCGGAGAATATGACTTTGCCCCAGTCCTCAGCAGTCCATTCGCCATACTTTTTGCAGAAGATCAATCTGTCCCTGATGTTTTTTTTGGAGAGAAGTGGCTTCTTTGCTGCCCTTCTTGACACCAGGCCATCTTCCAAAAGTCTTGGCCTCACTGTGCGTGCAGATGCGCTCACACCTGCCTGCTGCCATTCCTGAGCAAGCTCTGCACTGGTGGCACTCTGATCCCGCAGCTGAATCCTCTTTAGGAGACGATCCTGGCGCTTGCTGGACTTTCTCGGACACCCTGAAGCCTTCTTAACAAGAATTGAACCTCTTTCCTTGAAATTCTTGATGATCCTATAAATTGTTGATTTAGGTGCAATCTTAGTAGCCACAATATCCTTGCCTGTGAAGCCATTTTTATGCAACGCAATGATGGCTGCACGCGTTTCTTTGCAGGTCACCATGGTTAACAATGGAAGAACAATGATTTCAAGCATCGCCCTCCTTTTAACATGTCAAGTCTGCCATTCTAACCCAATCAGCCTGACATAATGATCTCCAGCCTTGTGCTCGTCAACATTCTCACCTGAGTTAACAAGATGATTACTGAAATGATCTCAGCAGGTCCTTTAATGACAGCAACGAAATGCAGTGGAAAGTTTTTTTTGGGATTAAGTTAATTTTCATGGCAAAGAAGGACTATGCAATTCATCTGATCACTCTTCATAACATTCTGGAGTATATGCAAATTGCTATTATAAAAACTTAAGCAGCAACTTTTCCAATTTCCAATATTTATGTAATTCTCAAAACTTTTGGCCACGACTGTATATTCATGAGGGAATGCTGAGAATGTCATGGATATTGATTGTGTGTTCATGAGGGAATGATGGGAATGCCACAGTGGTTGTTAATTGTGTTTTCATGAGGGAATACTGGGAATGCCACAGCGGTTATTGATTGTGCATGTTCACGAGAGAATGCTGGACATTCCATGGTGCTTGTTGATTGTGTTTGAAATAATGGGAATGCCACAGCATTTTTGTTTGTTTGTGTTCACAAGGGAATGCTGGGAATGCCATGATGGTTATGGATTTGTGATTTCATGAGGGAATACTGGGAATGTTGTGGCGGTTATTGATTGTGTGTGTTCACGAGAGAATGCTGGGAATTCCATGGTGGTTGCTGATTGTGTATATTCACGAGGGAATGCTGAGAATGTCATGGATATTGATTGTATGTGTTCATGAGGGAATGATGGGAATGCCACAGTGGTTGTTAATTGTGTTTTCATGAGGGAATACTGGGAATGCCACAGCGGTTGTTGATTGTGCATGTTCACAGGAGAATGCTGGAAATTCCATGGTGCTTGTTGATTGTGTGTGAAATAATGGGAATGCCACAGCGTTTATTTGTTTTTGTTTTATTTGTTCACAAGGGAATGTTGGGAATGCCATGATGGTTATTGATTTGGTTTTCATGAGGAAATACTGGGAATGCCATGATGGTTATTGATTGCTGGAAATACAATGGTTGATGATTTTGTGTGTGTGTATGTGTGTGTTGGAATTGCATGGCACTTGTTGATTTGTGTGTTCGTGAAGGAATACTGGGAATGCCATGAGTATTTTTGATTTATATTGGTTGTATTCACAAGGGAATGCTGGTATTTTGATGGCTGTTATTGATTAAATGTGTTCATGCAGGAGTTAAAGGAGGACAATCAGGTTCTGCTGGAGACCAAGAGCATGCTGGAGGATCAGCTGGAGTCATTCAGAGCTCGATCTGATAAACATCATGAGCTGGAGAAGGAAAATCTGCAGCTTAAAAACAAGATCCATGACATGGAGATGGTGAGAGAACATGGAGTGGTCAAATGTTTAGTCCAATAATGCAGCATTATATAGTGCCTCATTAGTTTCCTTACTCTTACTCTTCTATCTAAAAAGGCAAATATTATAAAACTCCATCATATGCCATTGGCATTCTGCACATGTGCACTTCTGTGATTTAAATAAGTCTAAAGTTTAATCTTAAACCTCAGTAATTTCCAGCTGTTAGATCTGCTGAAGTGTGGCCTGTGTTGCTCTGCACAAACACTTGTGTACTCTGTGTGCACCTGACTGTGGTCAGGAGATTTCTGCTGTACACATAAGAGCAACTTTTAAATCTGAGATTTCAAACCTCACTGTCACATCAATGACATGATCAGAGCCATTTTCATCCATGTCATTGTCTTGTGATTTATTTTACAATAAGTTAAAGGTTTTTTTCCAAATTAACTTCTTATAACTTCTAATTATTTTAATTATTTAGTGTAATATAAAAACACATATTTTAGTATTTTTGTTTTTTTTTAAGCAATGTTGTTCATGTGTTGTATTCAGATTCAACTGTATGCATTAGCTAGACAGATTCAGGATTCTGACAGATGTTGCTGTATTTCAGGAGCGAGACATGGACAGGAAGCGCATGGAAGAGCTGCTGGAGGAGAACCTGACACTAGAGATGGCTCAGAAACAGAGCATGGATGAGTCTATGCATCTGGGCTGGGAACTTGAGCGGCTGTCCAAAACCACACCTGAGCTCACTGAAGGTACGCTAAAGCCACGCTCAGCCCACAGATGGGTGGATGTGGGGCATATTTAGTGATAAATCCCAGATTATGATGCTTTGCCAAGATGGTTAACTGCCCCGAATTCAGGATGTTTCTAAACGAGCACGACTTTGACGAGAGGCTTAATGCGTTTGGCCGCTGTCCGTGGACTGTAAGTGTGACTCTGAGACTTGTGTGTTGTTGAACGCAGTGCCGCAGAAGTCTCTGGGTCACGAGGTGAACGACCTGACGTCCAGTCAGCTGCTGAAGCTCGAGAAGGAGAATCAGATGCTGCTGAAGAGCGTGGAGGAGCTGAAGGCGTCCAGCGAGAGTGGCACGCGCCTCCGACTGGAGAAAGAAAACCAGAAACTCAGCCAGCAGGTCAGAGCCCACATGCTTCTAACATGAGATATGTTTGAAAGCATAATGTTTATTCTTGACACTTGATTTAATGAATGATGAGTCAATTGGATGAGGAAAAGCGTCTACATTGCGATGAAGCATTATGAAGGCAAATGTTTTTCTTCTTTAAAATAATGTGCACTGATAAATCATTCACAAAAAAGATCAGGAACAGTAGTAAACAGGTGAAACTAAGGTATAAATAAATTCTGTTCCTCACACAAAGAAAGGAAAAGGGGTTGAACAGAATGGGTTAAAATGTTTCGTAGTCTTAACGGAAACCAAGCTCTCAGAGCGGGATCATATTCATCAGTGAGTAATCCAAGATTAAATCTGATTTGGGTTCAGTTAAGCTGCTTCCAGAGCATTAGCCGCTCATGCCAGTTTGATTGCTTATTATGAACGTGTGCATGTCCATATGTCAGATGAGTCTGTCTGTCAGCTCATGACAATGTAATGAGTGCACTTCATTGAGAGAACTCTCGTGCGGTGTGTGTTTGCACAGCTGGAGCAGCTGCAGGTGGAGCTGACTGCAGACAGAGAGAGTCTGCACAGCGCTGAGAGTCTGAGCGCAGACCTGCTGAAAGAGAAAGCACAGCTGGAGAAAACACTGGAGACGCTCCAGCAGAACTCCGACAGACAGGTACACTGCATTCACACACACACACACACACACACACACACACACACACACACAACACTGGATTTCATTCAGGTTATGCTGCTCAATCGTGTGGGAATGACAGAATATTTCAGTTTATTCTGCCCTGAGCTTTCCATGTCCTCCACACAAAATTATTTATTTTCACACAGTAAAAACTGTCATGTGTGTGATGCTATAACGGTCAAATGGGAGAAGTCATAATCGTTTGGCATATCAGTTTTTACTAGCTGTAATGAAAGTTGGTCATGACAGAATAAGTGTTTAGCATGCTAATGGACATGATAAGGTAATGTTTTAGGTCTTAGTGAACTAGATGATTGCTAAATGAGCAAGTACACAGACATGAAACATGCATAAATGCCTACCCGAACACAAAACACAAGCCCCCAACAATGCTGATCTACCACCAAGACCTGCCCTGAGGAGCTGTTTTAACTGCAGGTTAGGCTTAGGTGTAACTGACTTGCTATGTGTATTGGGTCACATAGCTTAAATATCTGCTGTGATGGACCACAAGAGCCTGGAGCTTATTTAACTGGTCACTTAGCCTAGCTGTGTGCACCTGGACTGGGATACCCTTAGGTTTATTTAACTAATGACCTGTGTGTGGATAAGCCATTTTGTCTAAGGCCTACCCATTTAAAAAACACACTTGTGTGATAAGATCTCATGTTGCACACTGGTACAGCTTAGTGAACCTCTTAGAGCAACACTGAAGCAACTTTTAAATGTTAGCGGCATAGAGAGCATGAAAGCTCATTGGCTGAGAGATTATCAGCAGAGAACCTATTGGTTCATGCTGGTGGGTTTGCACAGCAAGAGCTGTGCTTATCCTATTACTCTGTACTCGTAGTTTCACCACTAAACTTAAAGCATTACTGCACTGGTACATTAAGACATGTTACTGTATCAGTTTTTTCATATTTACAAGGACAGTGCACTGCACATTAATGAACATCTCTGTAAATGTGCTAGTTTACCTTGTTTAGCTTTATATTAAAAAAAAAAAAAAAAAAAAAAAATGCATCCATATTAATAGGAATGGACTACTAGATAGGACCTTACCACAGCATTTTAACACACTTTAAAACAGTCCTTGTGACAGTACATCTTCAAGATGACACATACTCTTTATACATTAATGCAATAATACGACATAATATTTTTAATGATGTAACGATATCAAAATCTCACGATGTGATAATATCGCAATATGAAGTCCACGGTATGATATTTATTGCGGTATTTTAAAAAAAGACAAATCTATTTTGTAGATTTTAAAGTCTTAATAATTCTATAAATAAAGTCAGAAAAACGTCGGTCAATTGACTTGTAACCGAATTTTGACGGGGACTCAAAGGGGCACTTATTTGTGATATACTGTCTCGGTCTCAAATTACATTCACACTGGTGTTTTAAGAAGCAAAACAAATTAAAATATATTCACACTGCACTTTTAAGCTTTAACTTTGATGGAAACGGCAGTAGAGCTTTTATTTTGACAAAAACACAGCTTCACTGAAAACATGGTTTCTAAACTCGCCAAATGCGCTAACAGCACACACAAGAAACAAGTTCACTGATTCATTTAGTGTGAATGGAGCCGTTCTGAGGCACGGAAAACAATGAATCATGAGCTGATCGCCTGATAGAACTGCACGCTTCGCTTTAAAAAAACACAGCAGAAAAAGAAAAAAAAACTTGATGAAGGGATTAAAACATTGCACTTTCTGTTTTAGTTTGTTTGACATATACTATGTCTAAGCATAATGGCCCAAATCACAGCTTTAAAGATCTTTTACATTAGAATAAAAAGTTTAGACATATTTTATACATTTTAAAAACTACACTTTTTGCCTGGAAGACCTATCATTTCATATTGTTGTGTGACCACGATAATATCGAGATACCACGATATTGATAATATCGTTATCATTTGTAATATCACTACAAAATAGCAGAGCGCTGTACAGAAAATGCTCAGGTGCATCACCTTTAGGTCATGGTTGTCGTAACACACACCAGGTTTGGTCTAAATATGTGAAAACAAAGCAAAAATATCGACTCTCATCCATTTCTGCACACTCTTCCATCAAATTTGGTGACGAGTTATTTAAGAACAGTTTGTCTAAATAAACTTAACTCCACAACTACAAGATGAACATGATCTGTTTGGATCTTCCTGAAATTAGTTGAATGCTGTAGAAGTTAAAGTAGTTCCAGATGGTTTAAGAGTGAGGGCCAGATTTACACGTTGCTCAATGATCTCTCTTAGCTAACACACTCGTCTCTGTCGTGACGCAGGTCAAGGGTCTAGAACAGGAGAACGAACATCTGAACCAGACCATCACCTCTCTTCGGCAGCGCTCTCAGGTCAGCGCCGAGGCCCGCGTCAAAGACATCGAGAAAGAAAACCGCGTGCTGCACGAGTCCATCAAAGAGACCAGCAGCAAGCTCAACAAGATGGAGTTTGAGCGCAAACAACTTCGCAAAGATCTGGAGCACTACAAAGAGAAAGGAGAAAGAGCAGAGGAGCTGGAGATGGAGGTCCATCGACTGGAGCGTGAGAAGGAAGGTCTGCAGAAACGACTCGCTGCTCTCGCCATTACCTGCGGGAAGGTGGAGGTGTTGGAGAAGGAGAATGCTGAACTGGAAGCTGAGAGCAGAAAACTTAAGAAAGCAGTGGATGGTCTGAGGAATGTTTCCTATCAGCTGGAGGTCCTGGAGAAGGAAAACACCCAGCTGGACGAAGAAAACCTGGAGCTCAGGCGCATGGTGGAGTCTTTACGGTCCACTGGAGCAAAGGCTGCCCAGCTGGAGCTGGAGAATAAAGAGCTGGAGAACGAGAGAACTCAACTCAAAAAAAGTCTCGAGCTGCTGAAGGCGTCGTCCAAGAAAAACGAACGTCTGGAAGTTAGTTACCAAAGCCTCGATGCAGAGAACCAGCGGCTCCAGAAAGCCCTGGAGAACGGCAGCCGCAAGATTCAGCAGCTGGAGGGAGAACTGCAGGATGTGGAGGCAGAGAACCAGAACCTGCAGCAGAGCCTGGAGGAGCTGAAGATCTCCAGCAAAGGTCTGGAGCAGCTGGCGCAGGAGAACGCAGCCCTGGAGCAGGAGAATGCTCAGCTGGAGAAGGACAAGAAGCAGCTGGAGAAGGAGAACAAACGGCTGCGACAGCAGGCTGAAATCAAAGACTCCAAACTGGACGAAGACAACCTGCGCATCTCGCATCTCGAGAAGGAGAGCCGCACGCTCGGCAAGGAGGTCGTCGCTCTCAAAGACGTGTGTGGTCGCATCAAAGACTTGGAAAAGGACAATAAGGAACTGGTCAAACAAGCGACCATCGACAAGAAGACCCTGGTCACTCTAAGAGAGGTAACCAACTCAACTAATGAAAAACTGACATGTTTAGTTGGTGCATACTTGACTGTGGACTTGTGGTTGTGATGTTTCCTGTTGCAGGAGCTTGTCAATGAAAAATTAAAGACCCAGCAGATTAACAATGACCTGGAGAAGCTGACCCATGAGCTTGAGAAGATCGGCCTCAATAAAGATGGTCTTCTAGGTGATGACGAGAGCTCTGATGACAGGTAATTAATGATCACTTCAGTAACATGAATGTTGGAGTCATAATGTCACCTATATAATGTTGTATTTCATGTTTTTCAGGTTTAAGCTTCTAGAGTGTAAACTGGAATCCACTCTGAAGTCCTCTCTGGAGATCAAAGTGGAGAAGATCGCTGCTCTAGAAGCCCGACTGCAGGAGTCCTCCAATCTCAACCAGCAGCTACGACAGGAACTCAAAACGGTTGGGCGTTAAGGGTTTGTTTGGTAGTTTGCCAGTAGACAGTGATTTTTGACTGTCTGTTAAACCTCATTTTGTGCACCTCCAGGTGAAGAAGAACTACGAAGCTCTGCGTCAGCGGCAGGAGGAGGAGTGTTCGGCTCAGAGCTCACCTGCTAGAGGACGGGACGATGCGCAGAGTGTCAGTAAATGGGAGAAGGAGAGTCAGGAGGCCACACGAGAGCTTCTAAAGGTCAAGGACCGACTCATAGAGGTGGAGAGAAACGTAAGCACCATAAACCATTGCTGTTCATTGCTATCAGAATGTCTTTCCATTAGCAAAACAGTTGATATTGCTGATGTTTGTCCAGAACGCCACTCTCCAAGCAGAGAAGCAGGCTCTCCGGACACAGCTGAAGCAGCTTGAGTCTCAGAGCAGTAATCTACAGGCGCAGATACTAGCTCTTCAGAGACAGACCGCATCACTACAGGAGAACAACACCACGCTACAAACACAGAACGCCAAACTACAGGTCAGAGTCGCTCTCCTCACCCTATTTCCCAGTCGATTGCTGCTGTGTTTCCAAGAGAAAGTGTGCTATAGATGGTTCTCCTCACGAATGTAACAGGAGTTTGGTCGTAAAAGCTTTTCAGGCCCCTGAGAGTTGCACAAAGCAATCTCCAACTCTTAAATCGATGTTAAAACCCTGCTGACGTCTGCCGTGTGCTCATTTACCAGAAGTGCACTTTGAGCTAAACGAGTTTTGGCATGTGTTGAAATGAGAGAGTGATTGTCATGTGCTCGCAGGTGGAGAACTCGACGCTGAACTCTCAGAGCGCCGCTCTCATGTCCCAGAATGCTCAGCTGCAGACACAGCAGTCCAGCACAGAGAGCGAGAGGGATGTTGCCATACGGGAGAAAGAAGAACTGCGCACCCTCCATGATCTGCTGCTACACGACCACAAGAAACTGTCGGGGCTGCACGAGAGACAGGCGTCAGAGTACGAGGACCTGATCGGCAAACACGGAGAGCTGAAGAGCGGCCATAAGAGCCTGGAGCTGCAGCACCGCAGCCTGGAGAACAGGTGCCAACATCATGAACCTCACAACTAATCTCTCTTTCATGCAGCAATCACATTTTTTTTAAAATGGAGGACGTGTGTGTATGTGTGCAGGTACAATCAGCTGTTGAAGCAGAAAACTGAGCTGGAGCAGCTGGAGAGAGAACTCAAAGCAGAGCGAGAGAAGATGATCTCCGACAGCAAGAGCCATCAAGACACGGCCGCGCAGTTCCACAAACTCAGCGACAAGCACCACACGTGAGTGTCCCGATGAGAGAACGTCTCTCTTGACTGAAGCTGATCTCTCATGAGCGTCTCTCATGTGTGCAGGCTGAACTCCACTTACCAGCAGCTCCTGAAGGACAATGAGCTTCTGCAGACGGATCATAAGACCCTCAAGAGTCAGCTGAACACGGCCCGTCTGGAGCAGACGCGTCTGGAGGCCGAGTTCTCCAAACTCAAAGAGCAGTACCAGCAGCTGGACATAACCTCTACCAAACTCACCAACCAGTGCGAGGTACACACCTCATGATCTCACATGAGCTCCTGAAGTATAGTTTGTCCAGCGGTGATGTCTACAGTTTCTGTACTTTTGTTTAGAATAATCAGAATCAGACTTGATTTATTCTTGGCCCAACAGCAGTCACCATCAGTAGATCAGTAGGGGCTGTGTATCTAGCAGTAGTCATAATAGTAGTAATCTCAAGTCAACATGAAGTTTTCCTGTCAATGTCTGAATCATACATAGGAACTAAAAAGTTGCTTGCAAACAAAGATGTGTGGAGGGTAACTCTGTTTGTGTGAAATGTGTCTACAGTTGTTAAGTCAGCTGAAGGGGAATCTAGAGGAAGAGAACCGGCATTTGCTGGATCAGATCCAGACCCTCATGCTGCAGAACCGGACCCTGCTGGAGCAGACCATGGAGAGCAAAGACCTGTTCCATGTCGAGCAGAGACAATACATGTGTGACATCACCATATTTCTACACACCCAATTCACTTCTGTTATTTTACCCTCATTCTTGTTTATCTTCTAAAAGTATTTCCCTGTAACTAATATCACCTCCTATGTGCTCATGCACTTTGATGCTATACTCTTCTCTGTCTCTCTCGCGCACACAGTGATAAACTCAATGAACTGAGGAGACAGAAAGAGAAACTTGAGGAGAAGATCATGGATCAGTATAAATTTTATGACCCATCACCTCCACGAAGGTAAGCGCGTAACACAATTGTAACACAATAGTACAATACACTGGAGAAATGTTGTCCAATCAAAAGCTCTTTGGAATGACTATGTCTAAAGCTCAGTCCAATGTCCACCGGTTGTTTGCTCATTCACTATTCCCATATAGTAAATGGTTTTATAGTTATTGATATCAGATTTCAGTGTTAGGTTGCTGTTCATTGGGCTGATCTAGAGTCAGAATAGCACAGAGCAGATTGTTTGCACAACTCAAATGGTCTGCCCTTCAGAGCACAAACCACATCCAAACTGAATTCTACACATAATGCTGTATATAAATGTTATATATAGAGAAGATAAGACATCTGAAATGGTTAGAGCCTTAGCGTTACAAAAAGCACTGACGAAAAGAAAAGGTAACACAAGTGCCATGTACCAACATAAATTACATGATTTTAAACTACGACATCTTACTGTTACAAAAAAATGTGTTACTTGTATCCTGCCCACTACAATATGTGTGGAACTAGCAAATCTTCACCTTTTGGAGCAATCTGAAAACAGAGCCCATTAGAAAATCTTTTTTTGCAGAAGCTGAAGAAATTAGCTCATGTCTTACCAGACAGTGACTTGCAGCTTTGGTCGATCTCCCTGATGAGGATTAAAGCAAGATATGCAGGCTGATTTCTTCCATAACATGAATGGGATGGGGGAAGAGCTTGTTGTGACAGGGAATCAAGGGAATCAGGGAAACCAAGACTAGACAATACATGGCCGGCAGCTCTAGACGTGGCTAATCACTCAAGACTACAAGTGAAGTTTCTGCACTTCACTATACCCATAATATGCCAGACCTTCCTGGCTTTACTGAACTAAATAAAGAATCTAAACTCTTTAGGAATCAAAGTAAACTAAAGTAAGTAGGTCCTTCAATAACTTTGGAAGTGGAAGGTAGAAGGAATCCATATTTTGTGGAATTACTGCCCACAAAAGTGATGTAGTAACATCACAGGTGATTCTTGAAAACCCATTTATATTTATGCATTGAACTGATGCTTTTATCCAAAGCGACTTGCATTGCATTAAGTCTTTCTCAGTTCATGGATTCTGTTGGAATTCAGCCTGTGACCTTGACATTGTTAGCACAGTGCTCTACTGTTTGGGCTAAACTACAGGAATTCTAACCAGGTAGCAACCAACTAGCTGCAGGGTACTTTAAAATGTTTAACATGCAGTCTGAACAACTACTGACCTTAGTACATTTGCCCCTCACTCTCCAATTCACCAGTTTCCCTATCATCCAAACAGAACTATAGACAATGGTACAACATCAAAAATCACATCATCCTCTACCTTTAAATCACATAAAGGCAAACCATATTAGTTTGGTGTACATTGGTTGCAATTAAGCATTTAACACTGTTGTCACCACCAGACCTGGTTCAGACATTAGGACTAACTTGCTCTTTCTGCCTGTGGGTCATCTTTGCTCATCCTAAACATTGGTGCTTCCCAGGAAATTGATCAAATTTGCTGATGGCATTGTAGTGGTAGACCTAATCATGGATATTGATGACCTAAAGAAGATGGACAATCTTGCATGGAGATGCTTACGCTCTTTTCTCTCAGTGTTAGCAAAATTAGTAATCTGAGAGAATAGCCTAGAGTTGTTTCTTATGAATGAATGTATGCTAAGCACAGGCCTTCAAAGGGTAACTGAGAATTGCACACCCTCAAAAGTAAAGCTCAATAACTGACTCACTGGTCAACCTGGGTTGTGTTTCCCAAAGGCATAAGTCAAAAGTGCCTCATAAAGACTGTTGGTGCCTGTGGTTTCTATGATCTACTTGGGCTCACAGTGCTTTTGGAAAACACAACCCAGTCTGCTGCAGAACAGTCCTGGCACATCCTTAATACACAGTGTGGCATAGTAATGCACTTACCATCCCTGATGTCAAAAGTTCAGTTTTCTCAAATAAAAAGCAACATCTTAGACATGCACATGCTTGGAACTGCACCTCATAGCGACTACATTGGTCTTAAAGTATAAATCACTTCTTGTCAGTGTTGTTCAGCACTTCTGTCTAAGGTGATTAAACCAGGATTAAGTTGTTTGAGAGTAGAAATCCCTGTGTCATTTTCCTCTCTTCAGTTCTGCGGAGGAGAACAGATTGCATGGTTTATTCCCACTGCGGCCACTGAGTGTGTGTTTAGATGGAACAGGCACAAAGCGTCAGATGAACAGCATTATAAATGCAACAGCCGTCTCATAGAATTACACAAAAGTCTTCAACCTCTTCTAGAGGCCCACTGCAGAGCTTAGCTCCAACCCTGATCAAACACACCATTCCATTTTCCATTGCAAAATACAGAAGCAGTTTGGAAATAAACTCTGCAGCTGAGTGGGTCTCTAGGAGCATGGTTAAGACTTCTGGAACAACAGATACCATTAGGTTGGCAAATTCACTTAAAGGCCTACTTCTGCCAGGAATGCTGAGACCTCATTCTACTAGAGAAATGACTGTATCTCTGTTGAGGATGTATGGCCAGCAGCAGGCTGGGCTTGTCTTCACAAGCTTATGGGATTTGGCTGGATGTTACTAGGTTATCTCTTGCATGTGTGATGTTAGAGGGAAAACTTGGAGAGATTCCAGGTGTCCTGAATACTGACCAGTTATCAACTGACTGAACAAGTGCACACTGTCTGTATCCCAGGGGAGTTTAGGTTATGACTACAACCCTGGTTGGCTGAGGCTGATAGGGGACATTTTCATCTGCTTGGCAGTACTGACTATGACAATGGAGCTGTGTCCATGCAGTGGATTATGTAGGGAAGGAGCAGGGTTTTCCAAATTCAGTGGTTCCCAACTAGAGGTCTTCTCAGGTCCTAAAATCCATACCTGACCCTCGGTCCATCTGGAAAAGTGCATTTATTTTAATTACCCGAGACTCGAACCCCATCCGTGTCCGAGACACTTGTAGAATTTTTGGACCAGAACCGGCTTGGGTCTCACCTTGGGTTTTCGAATCCAAGTGGACTCGTGAAGACCTCTATTCCCATTGACGATCCTGGAGCCCCTAACACTGCAGATTTCAGTTGTATCCTGATTCAAGTTATCAGCTCATTATTGAAGACTCCAAGACCTGAAATGTGTAAGAAAAAGGAGACCTGCAAAATGTGCAGTGTTGGTGGCTCCAGGAACACACTGGCCATTAACCTAAAGACGTCATTGTGGATGAGCCAGATGCCTCAGTCATGTGTCACTCGCCTCCCTCAGAAAAACTCAATTACAGTACAGTTTAAAACCTCTGATCTGCTATGGCTGTGAGTATTTCATTCTCCTGATGTGCTGCAGTATTTTGGAGTTTAGAATTATTATGAGATGCTTTACATGACATGGATGACATGATGAGAGTGGTTGTTTCTGCAGGAGGGGCAACTGGATCACGCTGAAGATGAAAAAACTCATCAAACCAAAGAGTCGTGAGCGCATGCGCTCTCTCACGCAGACCCCGCCCCGCTCCGAGTCCAGCGAGGGTTTCCTGACGCTGCCACACCCGGACAGTCAGGACAGCTCATCCATCGGCTCTGGATCCAACTCACTGGAGGACACGCTCACCCACCGCAGCAGCAGTGAGTATCAGCGCACGTCCTGTTCTCTGCAGCACAGGATTGACGTTCCTGCAAGTCTCAATGTAGCTTTGTCAGTTACTTTACTCCTGAATCCAGAAACTGACAGTAAGTGACCAAATGATTCTGACTGATTCTTTCATTGATTTCCTGAGTGAATCCAGCTCAGCTCAGAGGTGTGTGCCGGAGGCATGGTCTGGCTGCTAGTACACGTTGGTGGTGCATGCGGCTGTAAAAGAGTAAAAAGTCACTCTTGATCACATCCACCATCTTGTGTTTCCTGTCATCACTTATGTGCCCCCACAACTTTTTCAAAAGAAACATTGTTTATCAATTATCATAGCAACCAGACAAAACTGTATTTTGCTGTAAACTCAGCACAATAGAAAGTTGTTTAATGTAATTGAGTATATATTAATTTATGTGCGCACCCAATAGAAGACTTCTCTCGTCACAATTCGCACAGCAAGCTAACATCTCAGCTAGAGAGTGATTTCAGTGAACACACTTGTGACGTCATATGAGATGTATGATCACATAGTTCCAGGCCTGACACTTTCTCTTGTGTTTTCTTGCTTTCTTTGCGAAGGGAAGAGAGTTGAGAAAAGCCAAACGCAGGCTTCCTCTAACGGTATGCTGTCAGTCAGCCCATGAACGCTCTGCATTTGTGTTCCTCTCTATTAAAAGGTGCAATGCAAACAGCGCGTGACTGAAGCTCAGCACTCCGCTGCCATAGAGTCATTCATTCATCTGTGTGTGAGAGCACAGGGAGAACGTTCATTTGAGCCGCTCACTGATGATCTGTGATTGTCTCCTGCATTGCACCCTTTAATAATCATTTCCTGTTGTCCAGTTGGCATCAGACGCTGTGGCGTACTTTTCACTACATGTGTGTTCATTTGACATTCAGAGTGATCGTGTTAAACGTATGAGCATCAGTTTGACAGAATGTCATGCTAACATGCGTCTGTTCTCTCCTCCCGCTCGTTGCGTTTCTTTGCCTCGCTGTGCTGTCTGGTGACAGCACTGAAAAAGCTTCCTTTCATGAGGAACCGATCCAAGGACAAAGACCAAATGAAGGCCGTCTACCGCCGCTCTATGTGTAAGACTTGCTGTCTGTCTCTTCTGCAGTGGTCATCTAAAGCACTTTCTTCAGTCACTTCACATACCTGCACTGTCCGTGTTCTCTTGTGACCATGACACAGTTAGAGTTCATGTTCTTCTCTTCAGATGCACAAACATAATTTAGATTGGTTACAACAGATTCTCAAGATTAAAGTACAAGGTCACAACCTCAGCCCTCAAACATATAAACATTTAGATATGTACTTTTATTTGCTTTTAAGACACTTTTAAGCAGCCATCCCACACAGTGAAGACAGTATCTCCACCATCAATCATTGACTTTAGAAAAACGGTTTATGCTGGGATCAGATTATGAACTTTGTTTTATCACAAACAATATGCCAGGGTTAATTAACATTAGTGTCCTGCTAACACAGTTGAACTGGCACACTGCCTGCTAGATTTCCATTTTAGTGTATTAGAGTGTATAAACACTGTTCATCTGCTTCTTGAATAGTACCATAAGCGCTTGTGAGGTGTGTTAATGTTTTTTGTGTTTCCTCTGTTAATCAGTTGCATTCAACCTTGCTGTCTTTCTTCACGTCTCTTTCTTTCCTCCTGAGTATTCTTGCATGTGACTCGCAGCAGATCTTTAGCATGTTAATCCAGTGTGTGTCCATCTTAGCCATGAACGACCTGCTGCAGACAATGGCTCTGTCCGAGGGTCAGTGGTCCAGCAGCACGGATCATCTCGAAGCTCCTGATGAGGCCATCGGCGCTCAGCACGGGAAGGAGTTTGGGTCCATGGACTATTCCAGCACTGCGGCCGACTATGCCGGCCTGACCCTGACCCGTGGCCGCAGCGCTCGCCATCGCTCCGAGACAGGTACGTGTTCACTGCTGGATACAAGGACACGTGTGATTTAAACAGAAATGTATTTCGAGCATTGGTCTTCGTCTCTTGTCACATGGTGCATCACTGTTCAGCTGTCTTGTTTGCAGGTAATGCCATGTCCAGTGATGACATCACACAGCTCTCGTCGGAGGAGTGCAGTGTGCTGCGAGCGCAGGGTGAGTAACTGCTCCTCACCCGTTCTGTCCAGCAGGGCAGAGTGGCTCTGGTCTCTGGCGTGAGCGTCTGTCCCGCACCATCTGTTGACTCGGTGTGATGTCATCTCCTGCTGCTCCGACTGATCACGCTCCAGCTCTCAGAGATTTCATGTTGCATCATTTAGGCGGCCGTCTAGTTAACGGCGGTATTCTCTAAGAATAGAATAGTCAGAGAAAAACAGCAAGGAGACTGCGTTAACATTTGAATAATTTATTGATAAGCTAGTGCTTTCTTTGTTGACTCATCATCTCCGCGGTAGTGATGCACCTGTTTGCATGTTTCATAAGTCAAGTCACCTTTATTTATATAGAGTATTTTACAATTTTTGTGATTGTGTCCATGCAGCTTTACGGTATTAAATGGGAAAGTAGTGTGTCAATAATGCAAAAGGAAACAGTAAACAATTTTCAGTTAAAGGCAGTTCATCATTGAATTGATTTCATCATCCAGCTCAATTCAGTTCAAATAGTATACAAAATCGCTGGAAATTAAGTGTCCCGCACGAAGCAAGCTAGAGGCGACAGCGGCAAGGAACCAAAACTCCTTCCATTACAGAAATGGAGAAAAAAAACCTTGGGAGAAACCAGGCTCAGTCAGGGGGTCAGTTCTCTTCTGACCAGACAAAACCAGCAGTTTGTTGCAGCAAAGTCAGCATAACGGAAACATAACATAAACTCGAGTTTACAGGCCGAGTGGATCTAAATATCTGCAACTAAATAAATTTTGACTGACAAAGCCTCTTCTTGTCAAC
The DNA here is from genome assembly GCA_033026305.1 of Cirrhinus molitorella. Taxonomy (NCBI): domain Eukaryota; kingdom Metazoa; phylum Chordata; class Actinopteri; order Cypriniformes; family Cyprinidae; genus Cirrhinus; species Cirrhinus molitorella. The sequence goes on along the minus strand of CM065126.1, from coordinate 6,480,819 downwards.
TAATGGTTAGTCTACTATTAGTTGGGCAGCCCTAATTTAGTCATTGTTGGCAACAGCTGGGAAAACTGTGTCCACATCAGTATGTTTCATCAGATATCATTTCATTATGTGCCAGTGTTTCCTGCACATAACAACGGGCATGAGTCATGACGTCTGATTCACAAACACTTACGTACTTGTTCTTTTTAAGGAGTCAGTTGAAAAGATTCATAAAACAGCCTTAAACTTGCTTTAAAGTGACAGTGAGTCAGTCAGTGAATCGTTCAAAGCCATTACTGAATCACTGACTCATATCAGTGCAATCAAAATGACATAGTTGTGTTGTGTAATAATGGTTGTCTACATCTGTTTATTAGGGTGACATAGGGTTACCAATAATCAACACACATTAAATGGCAGGAACGTAGTTTTCGCTGTAGAATCTGTGTGTGATGCTCTGTGTTTGTGTCACTCAGGTGTGATGAATGGCAGTGCAAGTCGGCCTCACAGCGAGAGCAGCGGCGACGTCAGTGTGAGTCTGGACAGTCCTGTGAGGCAGACGTCAGCGCAGCAAAGCTCTCTGGATGACAAACGCAGGGCCAAATCTGCAGGAAGTGAAATAGTTTCCTTGCAGCAGTTCCTGGATGAGAGCACAGATCCAGCAGAGGTGATGCACAAACACACATGATGCTCATCACACCACAAACACTTCTTAATGAAGTTTCAAACGTATGTTCGGGACGAGCCTAATCATTTAGTCCTCTGTCATCATTATGAGTGTATATAAGCAGCAGTCTTTGCGCCATCCCAGCGACAATTCTTCTACCATCCCTCCACCTCCCCTTCTCCTCCTCTATTTCCGTCATCTTTTCTTCACACTGTTCAGTCATAGCAGCGCTCTACATTGGAGCTTGAGCCTCGGGTTTGTTTACTACTAACTTAATGGGCAGGAGAACTCATGAAACATTAGTCAGACTGTTCACCGTAGCCGTACTCTGGTCAGGAACTGCCCTCTCAGACAGGAAGAGACAGGCATGTTAACCAATCAGTCACGGTTTGGTTTGTTTTTGTTTCCACTTCGGGATGAGCTCATCTGAAATCAGTCAACCACAGTAATAGAGCAGCTTGGAAAAAACTCAATTATCCCAGCAGTGTCTGTCTGTGACCGACTGTATGGCCGGAGATCAGAATCACTGTGAACCATATTCAAGTAAAACAAACTGAAAATGATTTCACAGGTGCAAACTCAACCCACAAACACTACCAGTCAAATGTTTGGGGCCAGTAAGATGTTTTAATATTTTTTGAAGAGCTCTCTAATGTTCACCAAGGCTGCCGTTGATTAAACAAATATAGAAAAAAACAGTGAAAGATTACAATTTACTACAATAACAGTTTTCTATGTGAATATCTGTTAAAATGTAACTGATTGATGCAATCAAAGCTGAATTTTCAGAATCATTACTCCAGTCTTTAGTGTCACATGATCCCTCAGAAATCATTCTAATATGCTATAATAGCGTAGTCCCACGTTTAAAAAAAATCTAAAATTACAAGATTAAATTCATAATATTTCGAAAATAAAGCAGAAATTATGAGAATAAAGTCAAAATTATGAGAATTAATTCGTAGCAATTACGAGACTATAGTTATAATATTTTGAGAGTATTTTCTAGCCTATTGCGTGTGGCCTGGATTGGGAGCACTGGCAGATATTAATTGAAAAGATGATTGATTCACATGAATATGTTTGTATTTTGCTATAAAACTGACAGACTTCGAAAGCTGAGATTTTGTTTTATATTAAAAGTACTAAAAGCACAAAGCTTATTGCTATTGCGTGGCTGGCGCACGAATGCAACTGAAGATGTGAAATATTATTTCCAAGCATACTGTCCCTATGAGTATAACACATGGTAGGATTTCTGATAATAATCCCACGTATATTCAAATAAATTCCTGTGGCCTGGCTACTTCTCCCAGTGCTCCCAATCTGGGCCATTTGCACGCGCATACTCGACTATACTCTCAAAATTTTAGAACTTTAATTACTACGATTTAATTTTTACTTTATTCTCTAAACATTTTGACCTTATTTTCATAAATTTGACTTTATTCTGTAAATATTTTGACTTTAATCTTGTAATTTCTGATTATTATCAATGTTGAAAACAGTTGTGCTGCCCAATATTTTCGTGGAAACTGTCATGCATTTTTCAGGATTCACAAATCAATACAAAGTTCAACAGAACAGCATTTATTTTAAATCTAAATCTTTAGTAACAAATGTCTTTACAGTTAACACGTCGTCACAGATGTCTGGCGGACATGTTCGTGTAATGGCAGTGATGCAGTAGTTGTGTTGATGATAGTCATATATAAACAGACACTTGAGATCAAATGTGTGCTTTGTCTTCTCTTGCGCAGGAACCTCTTTCAGCACAATCGTCTCATTTGTCCGGAGGTGCGCCACAGGCGTCCAGAGAGCGTGTGAAGAGCCGTGGAATCTTGCGCTCGGCCAGCGGCAGGGCCGCGGCGTCGGACTCGGGTGGCATGCGAGTGGGCCAACCGGGACGTCCCAGCCTGCGCAAGGCCGAGAGCACCCGCGCCAGGGGCTCTGCTCCGCCCCGAGCCTCCCTGTCGTCCCAGAGCAAGGCGGCATCGGTGTCGGAGCGTCTGGACTCATCGTCGGGGCTGCCTCGCGCCAGCAGCGTCATCTCCACGGCAGAGGGCACCGTCCGAAGGACCAGCATCCACGACCTGCTCTCCAAGGACAGCCGGCAGCCTGTACTGGTGGACCCCTCGCCCTCCAGGACCAAGAGCGCCTCCAGTGAGTACGGCCCTGTCCCCCAGGCCCCCGACGCAGCCCTGCCCAAGTCCGCTAGCATGCCCTGCAGCGTAGAGGAGCCCGAGCTGTCCAGCCTTCAGGCCTTTCTAGGTCCCTCCTTCACCGTAGACTCCATCTTTCTGGACTCCATCTTTAGTGAGCCAGCGGTGACGGGCGGTGCTAGAAACCAGGCCATCCTGTCACTCAACACGTCTCTCGTTAGTAACATTAGCGGCCCTCCCCATAAAGCCCCTGCCAGCAAACGAGGCGGCACTAGCTCAGACGAGCGTCCCGCTGAGCCCGAGCCCGAGGCCGAGGCCGGTTTCCCCTCGGAGGACGGCCAGTCGCTGTGGTACGAGTACGGCTGCGTGTGACTGCATGAGCTTCGGTGACTCTGCTGGACCCCTGACCCCCGTCTGCATGAGTTTGGTCGTAACGGTGCCGGTGTCTGTTTTATGTCTTTATCGTGTGACGATCATAATCATGTGATTGTTCTTTTGAACTGATCCCCATCAGTGTTTTCTTAACCGTCGTGGTCCGTCATCTCCACCTGCTGTCTGTGTGTGTCACCGCTAGCAGAAGCTGATCTACTTTCATATTTATGAAAATGAGGCTTGTAGAACAAGTCCCATGACGCTCCTCTGATTGTCTTGTTGAAATCACACGCGTGGCTGTTCACGGGTTCTGATGGTGTTTGTGTGCATGGCTTTATCCTCCTCGCTCCATTCTGACAGCACTAATCAGGATGAGCGTCTGGTGTTCAGGTGTGATGTGTGCCGTAGTGCCACGCACGCGGCCGGACCTCCAGGGACTCGCAAACGTACGAGCGGGGCGAACTCTGCTGATCCAGCACTCATGATGTTTGATGCATGCTGTATATCCATATAACGCCCTTCATTATATTGATTCTTCTGTAATGTCCTGTTGAAGTGTGGCTTGCTTTCGTTCTGCAGATGTGGAAGTGTTACAGGAAAACAGGAAGTCTAAAAGCAGAGGTGGAGCTCAGAGTTTGTCCTGAATTCACACGGTGAGTGTCACAATCCTCCTCAGATGATGCTCATCCTCAGGAAACGCTGACCTTTTTTACCAATAGGGTTACTCTTGAAGCTTCAACTACTTTTTTTCATCCAGTACAAGGATCCGGATGCATTTATCACTAATCATGATCTCAATAATCAATACCTAGCATTAAACGGCATCAATCAGAAATATTTTCGCATTGATTCTCCAAATTTAAGGTAAAGCAGCTGATTTGGTTCAGAAAAAAATTATTGTTCTGCTGGTTGAAAGTCTCTTCACATCCTGATAGCAGTCACTAAGTTAAGTGCTCTAAATGTATTTATATGTATTTATATCGTCTGTGGAAGGCGCAGGACCATAAAATGTTAAAGCATTATTTGCATAATGCCATTATATTTAGCTTTCTTTTATATACAGTAGTTTGTTTGGTGTTTCTGTCTCTGTTAATATCTTCGTTCTCTGTTTGAGTGAGAGCGATTCGTTTGTTTTTCCTCGCTTTATTTTGCGCATTCATCTTCACTATAAACGTAATAAAAATTGCTAGTTAAAACCTTTGATATCAATATTTATCTTATGTACTCACACCTGGCAGCGTCTCAGTCACGAGAGACGAGCGCGTTTCTGACAGGATCAATCCAATACCGGACGGAGGGTAATACGTGCGCGTGTCCTGCATCTTCAGGCACGAGCGCGTTGGGTACAAGAGGATCGGTTATCCAATTCCGCGCTCGTTTCATGGTGCTAAAACGGCGCGATCAGGTACAGGAAACATAAGCTGAACCCATTCAGACAGTTCAAAAACGACTGATTGCGTTAATTTACGACATTAAAAATATGAATCGCAGAAATGAATGTTATTTTTTCTCAGCACGTCATAAAGCCTTTTTTATATTTGTATTAATCAAGAAATAATTGACCAAAAGTGCCAGTAAAACATTTATAATGTTACAAAAGTTTTCTATGTCAAATAAATGCTGTTCTTTTGAACTTTGTTCATCTGTGAATCCTAAAATTATTGTGCAGCACAACCGTTTTCAACGTTGGTAATAATCAGAAATGTTTCTTGAGCAGCATATCAGCATATTAGAATGATTTCTGAAGGATCATGTGACACTGAATACTGGTGCTGAAACATTACAGCAATCAATTAGAGTTTAACAGATACTCGCATAGAAAACAGCTATTTTACATTGGAATACTTCAGAATATTTTATTATTTATTTATATTTTATTATCACTTGTTCAAGTGAGTTTATAAGACATTTTGGCTTGATTTTTTTCACGGTGTTGCCTATCTTTTTCACAGTCTGGGGTTTGATTACACTGAAGGCTCTGACAGGTTGGAGCAGCTCTAGACCTGAGTGTCTTCGCCCACTTGTGCCGTAAGCTCCTCCTCTTTGGAGGTCTCTGGCTGCAGTGATTTACACGTGGAGACCAGAATAGATGAAGTGACTTAGTTCAGCATATATATGTGAGACTGATGAAGTATGAGAGTTGAAATGTCAGCCAGATTAACAGCATCATTCAACTGAAAATGATCATGCTTCATTTACTCGCAGTAACGTTGTCCCAAACCTGGTTGATTTTTGTAAGAATGAACGATGCGTTGAGAATGTCTCAGGGATTTTTTTTATTTTTTATTTTTTGGCATCTAGTGTTGTTTGGTTCCCAGCATTCTGTTATGCTCTGCAGAACAAAGTCATAGAGGTTTGACTGATGTGTGTAGGGACAGTAAACAATGACAACGATTATGTTCAGGTGAACGATCATTTGAAGTGTTTGGTCCTGTCCCAAATCACACACTTCATGTGCACAGTCCTGCAGACTTACAATAGCCATTGCGTGTGTGTGTGTGTGTGTGTGTGTGTGTGTGTGTGCTCATTAGCCACTTTGAGTCAGAGCAGCAGCATTATTTCTTGAAAGTGGACTCAGAAGAAGACCATGACAGTTTAGGGAGTGATTTGTGATGGGGCCTGACTGGTGTTCAGGACTCTGCTGATGTGAGTTCCAAAGAGGGAGCAGATACTGCAGTGAGAGCAGTGAATGTCTAAGGATCTAATGTCCAGAAGGGCCAGTGGTTGCTTTGATTCCAGAGTTTGACAGCTTTGAAGGTTTTGTTTCTACTCTTCTGTGTTCAGTCTAGTTTCTGCTCAGACTCACTCAGTGTTGTTTTGCTTGAGAGCACGTCCTGATGAAGATGTGGATGAACTGGCCACCAAACCTTGTGCCAGTAAATCTTATTTTGTTTTCTTGCTCAATGGAGAAATAACGAAAAACATTCTGTACCCTAAAACATGAAATATTTGTGCTCTCAAAGCATCCCTTCACAAAATATGAAATACCTCCACTCTCATTAAGTGATTCTAAAGAAAGCTGCACTTTTTCCAATGAAATGAATTTTTGGAGGATTTTATGGTACTAAACTATCTTTATGCAGTAGTTATAATACATGTATTACCTGTTAACCACATGTAGAGCATGAAACTGAAAATAACATTCCAACTGTTGTAAATTTTCAGTGCTTTGGAGCACGGACTTAAAGCTGCATTCCATGACCATAACCAGCCAGTGTACAAAACTATCTCCTTTAGCCCAATTCACAACAGTAAGCTTGTAATAATGTTTTCTAATTCAAGTGGTACTGGTAGGAAATACAAGCATGCCGCTGTTTGCGTCACATCTGTAAACATAAAGGAGTCGAACCAGCTGTATCTCATGTGAGGATACTGCAGGTGGCGGATCATTTATAGCCTTTTCTCACAGAAGCTGGAATAACTAAGATTATCATTTTGATAGTGGATTGTAATCAAGAAAGGATTATGTGTTTATGAAATGCGTGTGACTGAAATTCAATTATATTCCAGTTTTAAATGTGCATCTGATTACAGATACGTGGGATTACACAAGCTTTGTATTTCAAAGAGGACCAGCTCTAAGAAACATGAATTTGCTTTTAGGGTTAAATGAACATTTTGTTTATATCAAATTTGAATGGTTTGACAGTTAGACATTAGACTGTACAGAAATTATTATTTCTGAATTATTATTAAATTGAACTCTACAGGTAACACTAATACACAGAGCTGGGTAGATTACTTACAAATTGTAATCAGTTACTGATTCCAGATTACATGACAAAAATTGTAGTCAGTAATGTAATCAGTTACATTACATATTATAGGTAATTAATCAGATTACTTTTGACTTAACTCATTTATCACATTGATTTAAATAGGATTATCTTGTAGCATGATGTAAAAAATGCAAAGAGTAAGAAAATATAGTCCATTCATTAAACGTTTTAATACATCAAGGTTTCCCAAATTAGGGTTCGAACAGGAACTGCAGAGGGTTTGTGGCTTTAATGAAAAGTTAACAATTAATTAAATAATTAAAAAATTAATATTAAAATAAATCATTTTAAAACAAAGTCCTTTTCTTAGTGGCCATATTTGCAATGCCTCCGGGCAGCTCAGTCCTATCTTAATGAATGGGGGAATCCTGAAATCTCAAACTGCTTGCTGAACTCACATTTAAATTACATATATCAAATCAGCAACAAAAATCTTCAATTAATTGCCCCATGAATGTTGTTTGTTATTCTCAAATAGTGTTTAAAATGCTTATTTTTCAGGCTAGACCAGAAAATGCGCATGCGCAGTCATAACGTACTTATACATTGGCTGGTCTAGCCCCAGGTCTCCATGGGAAATCTGTCTCTTTCATTTAGAAGGTGAGACTATTCCTCCATAGTTTCTCCCATTCATAAGTGTAGGAGTATACGGTCATTGTTTTTCTTTAGTCTTTGTTTTAAAATAACAATTAAAATAAATCACTTATTAAAAAAGATGAAATATTTTCATTTACCTGCATGCCATGTAACCATTAATCAACATGAAAGTAACGGTAAACATGCAAATGTGATACTTAATTATTGAAATATTTCATTTAAAATCTCAGGGGTACTTAAAGTAAATATATTTGGTGAATAAGGTTTAGATGACAAAAAGTTTGGGAATGCCTGCATTGTATGTAAATAAGAAATAACGTTGCATTTTAATGAGTATGAAAGGCAAAAGCATTCTAAAGACACAATAATACATGGTTAAATAAATCTACAGAGTGAAAATGAAAATAAAATTAATGCTCATCAGTAGCTGATGCAACGTTGAAACCCTTTTGCAAATCCACTGGTCAAATACTGTGTCACCACCTGACTAATGACTAGTCTATGTGTGGATGTCCACAAAACTGGACTTTCTGTGTATATAATCTGTGGGCTATTTTAGAAATGGAAATTAGGGGGAATCAATAAATTATGAATAATGTACTGCTATTGTATGAATAATATGTAATCATGTAATCCATAAAAAAGTAACTGTAGTCTGATTACGAGTATTTTAAAATGTAACTGATTACAAGTACTTCATTTTTGGAATCTGATTACGTAATCCAGATTTCATGTAATCAGTTACTTCACATCTCTGCTAATACACACTATATACATGTAGTAACACAATGCTGATGTTAACATCAACAATTTGAAAACTAATCAACTTGAACATGTAACTACAACATAATTCAAGTAGCCTTTTTCTTTATTAAACCTCTTGTTAGAGAAAATTCATTGTTTCTATGTAAACATACATCTGTTGCACTTGCGTCTCTTGCAGCGTCTCATGCATGAAACAACATTATACAAATCAGAGCTCAGGAAGTTCACCCCCATCTCCTTGCATGTTTTCCCTTTTCCACTGAACACAAAAACGGATTCTGAGTGAATGGCGTCTAGTGATATGAGCGCGTCACACGTGAGCGGTTAATCACATGTGCTGACATGCGGTTGGATCTGGTTCTTTTCTCTAAACTGTTATCATTGGCATATTGTCAAAGTGTCTAATTCTAACATTTGGTAATATTTTTATTTAAAATTGCAATTCCTTGGTTTCTAAAAAAATTAAATCATGGCAAAACCTTACATTTCAAATTAATCGATAAAATCTGAAAATTCACACAGCCCTATGGGTCATGTATTTCAAGACATAATCTGTGATTTTGAAGTGCATTGATGCAGTGACTGACAGATATTAGATTGATCTGCTGCACAACCCTTGTAATGAAGATCATTCTGCAAATAACTGCAATTGCAGGTTTCAAACAAAGAGGTAAAACATGGACTGCAGCTTTAACTTTGGTCTCTTTTTCAAGTGTGTGCATAATTATTATTAAGTTAATATTCTGGTCACTTTTTTATTTTTTCAAACAAATTTGACCAGTTTCAAACCACATAGATCTTAATAACTATTATTCATTTTGTGTTTCATAATTTTTAAGTGATATAATCATTAACAAGAGCTGAAAGTGAAAAATGCCTTGGGTCTGCATAATTATTAAGCAGGTTTTCTTTTACAGGTAAAATGCGACAAAAATAGAGAGATTTAACTCACACAAAGTGTCACAAGTTATTAAATGCCCATGAGAAATATTCAAAACTAATGCATAATACAGAAATTGCTAAATTAAATCATGATCACTGGGCAGTAATGCTCATTGGGTCAGCAGAGTCATACAAAAACAGGTGGAGAATCATGTTAACAGCAAAAAGGTGAAGAATTATGCTACCAGTCAAAAGTTTGGACACACCCTCTCATTTAATGTTTTCTAAAGAAGTCTCTTATGCTCATCACGGCTGCATTTATTTGATCAAAGATACAGAAAAATACAGTAACATTGCAAAATGTTATTAAAATATAAAATAATGTTTTTTTTATTTGAAAATATTTTACAATATAATTTATTCCTGTGAATTTTCATCAGCTGTTACTCCAGTCTTAAGTGTCACGTGATCCTTCAGAAATCATTCTGATATGCTGATTTATCATTAGAATTATCCATGTTGGAAAGTAGTTGTGCTGCCAAATATTTTTTTGCAACCTGTGATTCTTTTTTTCAGGATTCTTTGATGAATAACAAGTTAAAAAAGAACAGGATTTATTTAAAATATAAATCTTTTTTAACAATGTAAATCTATGCTATCAGTTTTTATTAATTTAACACATCCTTGGTGAATAAAAGTATTAATTTCTTTCAAAAAAAGAAAGAATAAAAATTGACTTACCCTAAACTTTTGAACAGTAGTGTATATTGTTAGAAAACCTTTCTATTTTAAATAAATGCTGTTCGTTTTTAACTGTTTATTGATCAAAAAATCCTGAAAAAAGTATCACAGGTTCCAAAATGAATATTAAGCGGCACACATGAAGGATCATGTGACTGGAGTAATGATTCTGGAAATTCAACTTTAATTACAGATATAAATTACATTTGAATGTATATTGTGGAACCATTCAGGAACCATTTTCCAGAACTGCAATCAGTAACGGCTCCTGACCAAAAAATTTTGGAGGGGCAATTTCTCGGTCGTAAGCTATCCATGAATAAGCTATCCACGAAAAAGCAAGCATGGGAAACAGAAAACTTTATTTCTTTTAGCACAACCAGACAGCCAAGGCTTTCATACCACGACCTGGAAAATGTTCTATTGAACGACCTACCATTGTCCTTTGTTTGCTGTACAATTTGTATATCTGGTTTGTCAGGGCCAAGCTGTTTAATCGCTAATTTCTCATTAACTGACAATCTTTCAAACGAGTTCTGCAACAGAAACTCAACACTTACACGCAGAATGATCTGTACCACTCGCCATCTCCACCGCCTGACGTGTTCGCTTGACTGACACAGACTCATATACACTTTGCTGACGCGGATGAATAATATTGTCCGGAACTACGTTCAAGTAACGTAAAAGCAAGTGGGGCAGTCTCAAATCTGCCCTTATGGCTCTTAATTAGAGCGCGCTGGAGTTCTGTTTTTCGCCACAAATTTACATTGAGAAAATGTGTGGCGCTGTTGAGCTCGGGAGGGCAGAGAGACCCTCTGCCCCGCTATTCAAACCTGAAGCAATGCGATGAAATTTTAACATATCCACCTCACTTTTTGACTTATAACGGTCTAAAATGTTTTCAGAATAAGGATGAACATTTTTGAGTTAACAGTTAATTAGGACTGGTCCAGTTTATATAAAGTTCTATGTTTTCAAGTGGCTGAATATTTTGGCCCATACAGACGAGCTGCGCCTGACTGCAATCTACCTGGAGTCTCCAGAAGGCACAGAGTCAGCTTCTTGGAGACTTTGCTGAGATAAAGAATTCTGAAACATGCCCCTCACTAAATGTGAATGACATGTGTCTGTGATGATTGTGATTATGAAATACTTGAAGATTGATTGTTTGAGAAGGTGTTATGAACCAGTTCAGGGTGATTCCTGAAGTATCAGTGTCAGCGGTGAAGGGGTCACAGTGTGTGAGCTGCTACACCAATGAGCAATACCAGCTTTTCAGGATAGGAGATGGACTAAAAACGACCTCACAAAACTTACTGACAGATTTATGAAGATAAATTGTCAAAAGAGTACTACAAAAGGATGTGATGCTGGTCCTTCAAGAGCCACCAAGAGTCAAGAGTCAGTCTTCAACCTATCTGCCTACAAAGCTTTTAAAAAAAAACAGTCTTCAGCATGTTATTTTTATTAAGATTTTGACCCAAGCAATGTCTCTGAGAACCTGAAACACTACACTTCTGGAGACTCCAGGTAGGTTGCAGTTTTTGAAAATGATGGCACTGGAGACTAAAAGGTTCCTGATGGTTTCACACCTAATTCTTCACCTTTTGCACCTTTTGATTCTTTATTCTTTTGCAGTTAACGTGTCTTTTTTTTTTTCTCTCCACCTTTTTTTTTTATTTTTGTTTTTTTTGTTTTTTTGTTTCTTACCCTGCTGACCCAGTGAGCATTTTGCTGTCCAATCATTACGATTTAATTTAGAATATTAGACCTGCTTAATAATTCAGCACACCTGAATATAAGGAGTTTTTCACTTACAGCTAGTGTTGGGTTCGAGTCCACCTAAGTCGAGTCCAAGTCGAGTCCGAGTCCTTGCCCAGTCGAGTCCGAGACGAGTCCGAGTCCGAGTCCAAAATGGGCCGAGTCGGACTCAAGTCCGAGTCCTAAAGGGCCGAGTCCGAGTCGAGTCCGAGTCCAATGAAACACTACTGTTTTTCGGTATCTTAACATTGTTTTAACCTTAATAACTAGAAAAAAGGCATGTAACAGAAGTTATGGGTGACTTGATTTATGTATTGTGACATCTTTCAGAGAGAAACAGCTTACAGAATGTGAAAAATTATAGGGCAGGACTTTTTTTTTTTTTTTTTTTTTTGTTATATAGTTGTTATATAGTGAATGTACAAATTTAAGGGTAGGGCTGGGGGCTGGGTAGGTAGCTTGGTGAATGGGACCTAAAGAGCAGAATATGCACCTCATATCTCTGATTATGACTGTGTGTTTTGGGTTTTATATGATGAATGGTTAGACCATAGACAGAGTAGATGGCATTTTACATTTTTTTTCTTGGATGAAAATGAGGCCTACATTCTTTCCACAACTCACAACCGTTTTATTTATATTTATAAAACCGTTATATTTTTAATGCATTTATAGTTAATAAAGTTTGTTATTTAAGGAATATCAGTTTGGTGTTTGCAAACAATGATGAAGATTCTGTGGGCGGAGCTTATCTGACAGTTTTGAAGTAGAAGTCTATGAAAGCCATGGAATAAAATAGGACTGCTCGATTACGGCAAAAATCATAATCGGGATTATTTTAGTCAATATTGTAATCAGGACTATTTAACACGATTATGAGTGGGCCCGGAACTTTATTTGATTGATTAGAGCCCTGCATTTCAGTCCCTTTTTTACGTCTCAAGGACCGGGCTTAGTCACGCAATAGTTCAGATGCGGGCCGGTCATCGCTGTTTTAGGCTTCTCCTTATTTTTATATTTTCCATTAATTAGACATCCATCAATTATGGTGATAAAAAAATGGGCACTTTAATATAGTCAGACTTTCGCTTTCTCTTTCGGGAGCGGCTCGGAAGGCGTTTTGTGCCTCAGTCAGCCGCAGTGCCTTCAGTGCAGCTTCGCATTCAATAGGCTGAAACTTGCCACAAAGCACCGGCAAAAATAAATAACAATGAATGTGTCGGAGGGAAATAGTAAGGAGATTTTTCAAATTATTTATAAATAAACTAGTGTATTCTGAATCAGTGTCGCAAAGATCCTGACTCAAAATCTCCTCTTTGACCGCCAGAGAGAAATAAATCTTTCCGCATTAGCTACATTATTAAAACGTTTTTGTTTTTGATTTGGTTTATTTCGTTAAGCAATAATTTAAAGCTTTCTATATATGTATTTATCACGTCTATCATGGAAAATTTTTAATTGTTTCCACTGGAAAAAAATGCAAGCAATGGCGCTGGCGCCTCCACTATACCTGCAATATGGCTTTAGCTTCCACTCTCCGCATAAATGGATTTATATCTATAGATTTTATTTTAGTCAAGTCGTGATGATTTGAGAAGGCAAATTTTTTAAACAGAATATGAAGAGTCTTCCTTTGGCGGCTGTTTGTACTTATATTTAACAAACAAAAAAATCCTCACAACAACTTTCCAAATTAACTTGATAAAAAAATTAAACAAAATGCCTAATCACATGTTCCATTACATTCAAAACTGAACTGTTTAAATAGCTGTCCTCTGTCTCTGAATGCATACACAGCGCAAATTCTCTTTTCGTCCCATTTTATGCAAGTCACCTTACATGATTTTACTAATTTGCATGTGAAATTAGGCTTTTATTGAGGAGCAAATGCGCACCAAAGGGGGCGGAATCGGGAGCAATAATGGTTTATCTCGATTATGGTATTTTCAGAATCGTTAGAATCCGAAATCGGAATTAAATTTCGATTAATTGCACAGCCCTAGAATAAAAGTACATTTGAGTTTGTATTTCAATATTTTGAATTTATTTTCGCAGTTCCAAGATTATATCTCACAATTTTGATAAGAAAAATCAACGTGCAATTTTCTTTTTTTCTCCTAGGCCTAAATCATTAAAAAATCGAGTTTACACACTCAGAAATGACAAACTTTATATTGTTCAGTTAAATTGAGATATAAAGTCCGAAATACGACGACAACTTGCATTTGCAAGGGGAAAAAAAATCAGAATTGTGAGATACAATAGGTAGGCCTAAATGTAAAATGTTATAGGATATAATATTTCATGCTGCAGGGCTAATAAAATATGTTCCCTATGAACTGCATATGTGAAAATTATGTAGACCTATTGTTTAAATAAAATTTATGTTTTAAAAGCAATCAGCAAGTTCATTCATTAATCTGTCCGTTTAAGCGTCTGCGTTCAGCTTCAGTATTCTATAACATTTTTTTGCATTCCGATTCTGGCCGGCTTTTACGTACTGGCATAACTTAAAAACAATAAAGAATACTGAATGTCACATTTGTAATAATGCATGAGTCAATTACATTTCCGTATACTGTCCCTGGACTCGGTTGGACTCGGCAATATTTTCAGAGTCCGAAAGGCTCGAGTCCGAGTCAAGTCCGAATAAAAATGCGTCCGAGTCCACTAAAAATTGTACTTGAGACCGGACTCGAGCCAGAGTACCCCAACTCTACTTACAGCTCTAATAAACAATTATATATCACTTATAAATTATTAAAAACAAAATTAATAGTAGTTAAGATTGGATCTGGAATCTGGAATTGGAATATCAAATTAATAATTATGCATGTACTGTAAATAAGACACTTTACTGCTGAAGTGAAAAAGAAATGAAAGAAAAATGTGTTTACTGATTTGTAAATATGCAAAAACAATTTTTTAGGATTTTAAAATTATTTTTATTTTCAAAATACATACTTTCCTAAATATTTAGTCTAATACTGTGAGAAAAATAAAAGCCGTAAATCTAAACGGGTTGTGTTCCAAATGTGAGGTTGATATCTCAATGAGTTTCTGAGGTTTAGTTTGGTTGCAGTACCAAACACTTCCACTAGATGAAATTCGTTTTCAGAGTGGTCTTTTTTTGACTGAACAGCACATGTGTGACTCTTTTATTCAGGACTGCTTGACCTTTAACATTTCCATGACTTACCAAAACCAAGTTTTGTACCATTCCAACAAGGTAAAACACTGTAAAAGAACAAAACATAATTTTGTTTCAGTCAAAAATGGATGAACAACACCAGAAGGTTAAGTCATTTATTTGTTTGTTTGTTTTACATTTCACTAAGCCAAACCACAAAGCACTACATTATTTCAGGCCTGTCACTGCTGTGGATTCACTTAGTTCTGATAGAATCAGCAGGAGTGGACTTAGCCAATAAGCGAGGTAAGAGCCCTGGGGAATCAGGGGGCCCCATCTGATATTGCTGAAACATATTTGCAGCAAGTCAAATCTGATACAGTTCCACACAGAACCCAAAAAATGCACTGGATAAAATTATTGGCACCCTTAACTTAATATTTGAAAAAATAACTGAAATCAGTGGCTTCCTGTAACCATGAATGAGTTTCTTACACCTCTCTACTGGAATTTTGGAGCACTCTTCTTTTGCAAACTACTCCAGGTCATTCAGATTTGAAGAACGCTGTTTTGAGATCTCTCCACAGGTGTTCTATGGGATTCAGATCTGGACTCGTTGGCAATTTCACAACTCTCCAGCGCTTTCTTTGTAACATTTTCTGAGTGCTTTTTGAACTGTTTCGGGTCATTGTCCTGCTGGAAGACCCATGACCTCTGGTGGAGATGCAGCTTTCTGACAAAATTCTTTGGTAATCATCAGATTTGATGATAGCGTTCACACAGTCAAGGCATCCAGTGCCAGAAGCAGCAAAGCAACCCCAAAACATCTTTGAACCTCCACCATGTTTGACTGTAGGGACTGTGTTCTTTTCTTTGAAGGCCTCATTTCTTTTTCTGTAAACAGTGCCATGATGTCCTTTACCAAAAGCTCTACTTTTATATACCATTCGAACAATCCTTCGTTATAATTTTTCATTAATTTTGCTCTTCCCTCCACGTCCAGGGAGGTTAGCTCCAGTGCCATGGGCTGTACACCGCTTGATGATATTGCACACAGTGGACACAGGAACATTAAGATCTCTGGAAATGGACTTGTAGCCTTGGGATTGTCCATGTTTCCCCACAATTTTTTCTCTCAAATCCACAGACAACTTTTTCCACTTTCTTTTCTTCATGCTCAGTGTGACACACAATACAAAGGTTGAGTCAACTTTTCTCCATTTTATCTGGTTGCAAGTGTGATTACTATATTGCCCACAGCAGCTGTTACTTGCCACAAGTGTCTAAATACAAATGAGAGGTGCATCACATGCTTGAAAAGCAATTATTTCTTACTTTTGACAAGGTGCCAATCATTTTGTCCAGTCCATTTTTGAGTTCTGTGTGAAATTTTATCAAGTTTGAATTTTGTTTTGTTTTGTTTTTGTGTGTGTGTTGTTCCAGTGCAAAAATAAATAAATAAATAAAATAAAAATAAGCACATGAATACCAAAACATCTGCAATTGGAACAATTTTCTGAGACACTATCGGTTTGTTTCTTGAACACAATGACCATAAGTGTTTAAGTTAGAATCCAATCACCGCTCAAATTGCAGAGTTTGCAGAGTACTGCAAGCTCAGGAATCCTCTCTAACAAAGTGTAGATATGGTGTATGAATCAGAGATTCATCGTTTCAAGTCATATTTTATTTGCCTTAATGTTTCAAATGGTTTTCACTTAATAATAGATTACATTTTCAATTTGTTTCTCTGCAAAACCATCATATGCCTTCATGACACTTGGAATATGGAATGAATTGCATGGAAAATTTTCATGTTTGGAGAAAGATAGAAAAACTTTACAATTTGTTTAGTGGACAAGTACGAGCTAACAAAATAAGTGTTAAGCATAAAAGAGCACTAGTTACTGTGTTGGGACCCCATACCTGGAGTTTGCTTAGGGCCCCCAAATTAGATCTGCCCCTGAGTTGTTTTTCAGTGTGTTTTATAATAAATAGTGTTAAAATCCTAAGAACATTTCTCCTGTTAATCATTTAGTATGTTGTAGATTGAACAGTACAGAGCCGTTCTGCTGTTCAGAAACAAACTACACAACATGATGAGATTTCACTGCGTGCAACTAAATGATATAACCTGTGAAAATCAGAAGATTATAAAACCAGAATGATGTAAACTGCAGCTGTTCTGTTCATGCTGGTTTCATTGTTCTGACAGCACAAGAGATGATCAAACAGGACAAAAATACACCTCAGACAAACTCATCTGATGACTAATCAGTTACACAGAGATATACGGCTACAGAAGTGCGTTGAGTTCACTGTGATGGTCTGTTTGTGCAATGAGGCTTATTTCTCATGTTGATGATGGATTGTTTATTATATCATGAGATCACGTGACACAAACAGTTGAAGCGTGAATGTTTCCTCATAGCATGAGTGTGCTCCAACAGGACAAACCTGCTCCTGATCCTCAGCACATTTAACACATCTTCATCTTACACACTCACCACAGGACTGAGTCTCATGATGTGTGACACTGAACAAGCTCTTCGTTACATTGATTAGCAGCTCTTCTCAGTGATTTGACTGCTTTCCAGCACAGACATGATGTCATACAGAACAGCAAATAGAAAAAAAATGTTATGAAAAACACATAAATTAACATTAATATTGTTGCCATATATATTTCCATTCAGAAAGAGTAAAAACAAACTGTGAATCAGTTCTCTATCATGAGGCTATTAAAATCAGGGTTCCCACTCTAAGCTAAATGTCAAATTCCCTGACTTTCTCTGACTAAAAAGCTGAATTTCAGTGACCTATAATAAAGGGATCCATCCATTTGCAGGCTTTATTTACTTGTTTACAAATATTTTTAGTACGGAACACACTTTTTTTTTAACCCGTTAAATGCACTTTGATATTTTTCTGTACCATTTATACAGAAATTAATTAGTTTTTTTATGATTTCAAGGGTTAACTGATCTGAAGGATTTCCTGTTTGTAATCAAGTTCATCATTCAGTCTTTTTATTTCTTCACATTTAGTTTTTTCTTTTCTATCTACTCTGTTTATTTTTTATAAAAAATGTAGTCAAAGCTCTTGAAATGTACATTTTCCTGGCATGTTTGCCTTAGTTATCAAGTACAGCCTGGTGACTGCATTTGACTTAAGTGATTGAAAATTGACGTGCGGGGAATAAAATGGCGCTGAAAAAATAGCCTAACATAAAAATAGGCAAAACGTGTAAAAAAAAAAAAAAAGATTAAAAAAAAAATGGTATGAAAAATTACATTCTGATAAATGGAAACTAAAATTTAAAGCAACAAACAAAAACCCCTGATATTCCATGACTTGGACCAAAAAAATTTTAAATAACCTGATTTTCAATGACTGGAATAGACCTTTTAAAATTCCATGATATTCCAGAAATTCCATGACTCATCTGAACCCTGTAAAATGGTTCAAGTTTTCCACAGTTTCACAGTAATGGAGTAAAACCACACGTAAAAAGCACATTTATTTAATTGATAATCAGACATGAATCAGCATGAGCAGACTGTGGCGAGACACTAACAGCAGCGTTTCCTGAGATTGAGTGTCACAATGAATCCGTCTGTGTTTCTCCTCTAACGTGTTTCCATCTCTTGTTCTCCATCAGAGACTCATTGTCTGAAGACCGGCACAATCCTACAATCTCCTGCCATGAGAAATGCACCGTTTCTCTCTCTTTTGTAATCATGGAGCCCTCAGCAATGAAAACACAGAAAATATGTCCTTTTCCTTGAATCAAGGAAGCAGAAGGACTCTTAGAGAGCAGAAGAATCTGCTGCGGAGTTCGTCTCTCACCCTCACCATCACTGCATGTGTGCCGCTCACACGCTTATGTGGACCTGCAGAACAACCAGACACCTGACGAAACCCCGAAAACACCAAAAAATACAGACCGAGTGTGTGTGTGTGTGTGTGTGTGTGTGTGTGCGCGTGTGTGCCAAAAGATAGTGTTACTCCTGTGTGAACGACTGCTTCATTCCTCTTTTCATAAATTAAATCAATGTGATAAACTTCATGACGACTGTCTTATTTTCCTCCTCCTCCGTTACAGTACTACAAACAGAAAACACAACAGAAGGAGAATTTGTTGATGTGTTAAAGCTGTGATCTTGAGGTAATGTTAATGTTGGTCGTACAGTAAAGTCAGACATTGGTCTGCTGTCTCTAGATGTAAACACATGAGTCTTAAGGCGGTAAGAAAGTGTCTGAGCTGCCAGTTCAAGAGCACTGATCGGTGATCAGACAAGCAGCTTTGACTCAGTCGAAGTCCACGATGACAGGCTCGTGGCCGGTCTCCTTCAAGAAGCGGAGCAGGTCGTCCGGCTTGAGTCCCATGGAGGCGCTGTTGGTCATGGGGTGGAAGTACACCCTCTGGTGTCCACCGTGGGTCAGGTCTCGATCCAGCACCATCTTGACGCTCTGCTCTGTGTCGCAGAAAAGCGCGAGAGCCGTGGCGCAGCCCTGACCCACCTTCAGCTTCTCCAGCATCACAGACTCGTCAGCCAGACGCAGGGTCCCTAGCCCCAGACGCTTGGCCACGTCGTTCAGGTTGATCTGCCGGTCGTGCCGGGCAGACAGCAGCCACAGGCTCTTCTTCTTCTTGTCCTTCAGGAAGAGGTTTTTAGCGACGATGCCACTCACGTGAGCCAGGTGTGGCATCATCTCCTCCACTGTGAACACCTTCAACACAAACACACACCTCTGACACTCCTGGGCATTTATAAAGCACTTCTCACAACACACATGGTTTCAGAGCAGCTTTACACAAATGATAATGGTTATAACAACTTAATTAGTCAATCAAAAGGTTACGATTTGTTATGAAGCATAAATCACATTATGTGAGTGTATGCGAATGAAAAAACTGTCATGAGTTTCTCCTCTCACACGTGTTATATTTCATCATTGTCTCACCTCTGGATGATCGATGCAGATCGTGTCAATATCCAGTCGCTTGAGCAGGTCCTCCAGCTCCTTCCTCAGCTCGACAGACGCCATCGTGTCTAATAACAACTATTCCTTTTCAACTGTAAATATGCTTATATGGTTACAGCGCACAAGAGCTGTGATTGGTCCTGACTTACACCAGACGACTGTGATTGGTCAGGAGCCAGCGGCGTTGAGTAAAGAAACGGCCACGTCCTCATCGATATTCATTACAGTATCAGCGATTTCATACAGATAGCGATACTATAATTAAACAAAGTAAAGCATAGTGTTATCAAATAGAGCAATTATTTAACCTAAATAAATCATTGGAGATCTGCAATACTTTTTAAACTTTCCTCCACACGTTTCCTTCACAGCAACTGTAGCGACGCCGCTTCCGGTTTAGAGGCTGTTGTCAAACAGCGCCACCTGCCGCCCATCAGTCCGATTCACGACCACACTGCTGCACTACTGTACTTACAAACACGTCTGAATGTTTTGTTATTATTATATCACTTTACTGATCTTATGCCATATCTTTAGCCAGTGTTTGTAAGTAACAAATCCATCCAAGACGTTCTTAATCTACAAACCGTCCATAATCCAATGAAAAGTACTCTTGTTGTCTCTCACATCAAAATCCAGCTACATATTTTTGAACTGTTTTGGCTTGTAAACAGTGCTTGATCTGTGTAGATTTCTCTCCTGATTCAGACCAGACCACTTTTTTACTGAAGGAAGTGTTATTATGGATTAGGGACTCCATGTATTTTAGTTGAAAACATCTTCTTGATGGATTTGTTTCAGCGTTTGTCTTCTCAAGATGTTAACTGATGGACTGGAGTGGTGTGGATTACTTGTGAAGTTTTAATCAGTTATTTGGACATTCTGACGGCACCCATTCACTGCACAGGATCCACTGGTGAGACAGTGATGGAATGACACATTTCTACAAATCTGATGAACAACTCATCCTAATCTTGAATAATGGGCTAAAGATGAGCAGATTTCACACTTTCACCTCAGACACTCACAGTCTGATTGACACGAACTCAAGAACAATCAGTGTGCAAGATATTTTTAACTCTTAGAGGCAACAACTACCAAAATATAAACCATTTCATGCAATAAGACAAAAATCAGTAACAGAGAGGTGATGATCAGTGTGTTTTATTGATTATTTATCCTCGGGTTTGTTGAAGCAGTAGGTCAGACAGCACTTTCCACAGTAGTGTCTGTCGAAGTGACTGGCCATGAAGACCCCAGCGCCGCACTCGTCGGCCGGACACTCACGCCGCAGTCGGTGGATCTTCCCGTTCTCATCCACCTGCAGCAGCACAGCATCATCAGAGACACGCTCAACAACACATTTTCACGTGTTACCTTGAAACATGTTCATGTTTACCTTGTAGTACTTGAGCACCGCCAGCTTGACCTTCTTCCTCTTGTGCTTGTTCTTCTTGGGCGTGGTGTAGGACTTCTTCTTCCTCTTCTTGGCTCCGCCGCGCAGCCGGAGCACCAGGTGCAGCGTGGACTCCTGCGAACACGACAGACGTGACACACGCGTGTTCAGATGAGGATGAGCGGGCCTACGTTCTAATAGAAGTGAAGCGACACTCGTACCTTTTGTATGTTGTAGTCCGACAGAGTGCGTCCATCCTCCAGCTGCTTCCCAGCGAAGATCAGCCTCTGCTGGTCCGGAGGAATGCCTGCGCCACAAACAGCACACGCTCAGCACAGATGAACACAAACACACACAGAAAAGCAGTCAAACTGTACTTCACCTTCTTTGTCCTGGATCTTTGCCTTGACATTTTCAATAGTATCCGACGGCTCGACCTGCAGGAATTATGGGATGATTACAGCAGTGAACAGAGACAGTGCTGGATCATCTGTGTTAAACATTCTAACAAAAACATGTTCTAAAACCGTTTTACTAATGTTCCTATTTTTGCAAACATTATGGGAACATTACTTTTGAATGTTCTCTAAATGTTCTGAAACAAGAAGTAATAAAGTATACAAGAAAAAGCCTGAGAAAACAAATGTTTAAATGATTTATGAACATCGTCCTAACATTTTGCAAATGCTATTCAAAACCAGATGACTCTGAATTCATAGTTTTTATGTGACCTCACATCCTTACAGGAACAAACACCTGCTGGGCAAAACACAGCTTTCCTGCACTGACTGCTGGCTATTCTTACAAGGCTTGTAGAAAGTAGGCTAATAATGCAGTAAGACAGTCATATTTAAAAGCCAAATTCAGTATTATCCTTATTGATGATGCATACGCTGTACAGGCGAGCAGATGAACCCAGAATATAAACACAACAGTTCCTCTAAAAACCATTATAAAGAAAACACTGAACACTTTAGCGCATTGTGTTCATATTTCAGGTTCATCTGCCTGCCCTGGAAATCCTGCTTCAGTTTGGCCAACCACAAACACCTTTTGTTCCTCAGATCATTTTAGCACTCTTCTCCTTGATTTGTTATAACTTTTGTCAGTCTATAGTACTCCAAATGTTTTTTTTCCCCAGTGCGACCGATTAAGACAATCCAAAACATGACAATAATTGACCATTTCAGCAGCAATAATCAGCAAAATACGTAGGTGTCGTTCATTTCAGCCGCCTATATTGCAGACTGATGACGCATCGTGAAAACATTCTATAAGGTGTACAGTAGTCAGTATTTGAAGTGGATCAAAAAAACCTTTTATCAAAGTTGTCCTAAAACCAAATTAATACCCGTTCTTGTCTTAGGACAGCTCTGATTAACTTTTTTTGATCCACTTCATATGTTGACTACTGTATACTGAATTTGAGCTTGTTAACATCACTGTTTGAATATATTATGGCACCTTAAGTGTTTTCACATTAAACGTTTTAGAGTGTGCGGCTAAATTTAGAGACTGAAATATTGTGGTGGGTGCTTTATATGGTTTGCAAATGGCCAAAACGTGCATTTTGTTGACATAACTATATGACATATCTACAGGTCATATTTATTTTTTTGAGAGGTGATCTAAATATTTATGGAGTGGAAACAGATGGTAAATTGTCAGGTTTGTGCTTCAGTTTTCCAGATATTTAGCCCTCCAGATATCCACACCAGTAACACGACTGCAACTAAGAGCAAATGTTCTATAAGATTACTGGAAGAACGTTTGTTTACAACTTTGAGAGAACTAACCTGGGTTATTCTGGGTTCACACTCAATTCTCTGCCATGACCATATAACGTTATATATAACAGACACAATTCAAGTGTACTTGATGACTGCTAACTGATAAGTTGATATTTGCATACTGAACTGATGTGTCTCTTCTCACTCATCACTGCAGATCTCCATCAGTCTCATTGTGTATTTGATCATGAGCTGAACTGGAGCAGACTAACTGCATCACTGACGAACACACACACTCTTCATTAGTGCTGTGAGTGTGATCGTCATCCACACAGCAGTGTATACTGTGATTTGAGACTCTCTCTCTCACTCACCTCGAGTGTGATGGTTTTACCCGTCAGCGTTTTCACGAAAATCTGCATTTTGTCGTAGCGTGCACCTGCACACACAAACAGCGCGTTTAACCTGTGTGTTTAAGCGTGTGATGTGTAGTTTTGTGTCGTTTTACTGTATGTCTTTACAAGAGCGTTCACTCACCGCAGCGGCGTTAATGGCGGACCATGAGGAGAGGAGTGCTAGTGCGCGTGCACGGGGCTTCAGCGCGGGAGCGCGCGGTCCCACACTGCGCCTGATCAAAAACATTCCCAACAAGCACTCAATTATTCGGTGAAAAGTATAATGCGTCTAATATATTGTTGTCGTGTTCTATAATATTTGTTCAGCGCAGGATATTTTTCAATTTTGCTTATGACGGTCATAATAAATGTAAATCAGCATGAAGAGATTGTAACGGGCGGCACGTCAGTTTCTTAGAAGTAGTAAGATGCGGTGATTAGTAATTGTCTCCAGTTTTAACTGGAGGTGTAGTAACGTTTATTAATGACATTCTTCGTTATGCTTTATTAGACCGCTATCCACATCAGTGTGGGGCCACTGTCACGTGATACTCGTTACTTTTCGCGGCGTTGTCGCGATGGACCAATCACAGGCGTTTACTGTCCAGAAGATTTAGCCAAAGCCAAACACCGGCTGTGTCTCAAATCACACTAAAGATGTTTATAAAGACTAGTGTGTATTATGATTACAAACACAGAAATCGTTTATACCGCCAGTGATTTTAAATGATTAAGGGCCATTCCACCGAATGAGTGCCATTTCTATCCCCCGGACATTATATATACAAATATACATGAAAATTAACTATTAAGTACATTTTATTATAAAGTGTCCTGTACATTAATCTAACTGCAAATTTAAAATATATAATTTTAAAAATGAAATAAAAACTACCTGACGCTATATTTTAACATGCAATAAAATGTTTAAAATCCTTCAGAAATCATTTTTATTTAGCATTTTTGTGTTCCTCCACATCCCATCTGTGTTTTAAAAACATTAATTTAAAAATAAATGTATAATACTTTAGATAAAATTGTGTCCCCAGGTTTTCACTAACACTTTCCCCCTGTAAAAAAAACTGGGAAAATTCCACAAGACACATTTTCAAAATAATACTACAACATCTGGATCTTCTGAAGACAATGAAATGACTGAAAGAATGCGATCTCATTTTCTTTTCTGTGTATTTGATGATATTGTAATGACATCTGGGAGCGTCAAAATTGACTGTCCTGTTACCTAAATTATTTCTTAGATGTTAGCTACTTGTTTATTTAAAAAAAAAATAAATAAAAATCTTTGGTGAACCACAATAATTTGCTAATTTGCTAGTATCCTTATAATATTAGTATGTATTCCATTGGGTGTGTTATATGTTTTTGATCATTTTATCCTAAAATCTCAATCCTGTTACTTTCAGTCATGTTACTCATATATCCTATATAGTAACTGGGTAAAAGTAACAGGAGTGAGTAGTGTCATCTGATTTATTAATGTAAATATTAGGCTAGATATTTATCTAGATAAATATTAAAATGCATGTTTTTCTCTACGTTTTACTACTATAGACACGAAACAATGTTTTTGCCTAGAAAAAAACTTATGGTTGTTCCTGCATTGTTGTTTTATATTACATTCCTGCAAGTATGACAGAAAGAGAACTTTTGGTGCTTGACACTTTTTCATTTGTCATTTTTTGTGTGTGTATGTGTGTGTTTGAAGAATAAGGTTCAAGGTTAAGAATACATTAGAAGTTACTTAAATGTAAAATTTACAATAGTGAAATATCACTTCTCTTAGTGATCATATCTCAGGTAGATTGCATGTTTTCTCTCACTCATGAACAATAATCATGTTGTTTGCATTCACAGAAACAGATTTGCTGAAGTCAAAACTCGTATGATGAAGGGAACTGGCGTTAGCATGAGTGCTGCTTGCTGTGAGTCGGGAGCGACCAGCCTTATGAACAGTTATGTTCACATTTTCTTAACGTATATTGTGTGCGTAATTGTAGGATGACAGGTGTTGTGATCATACTCAAGTATGCTGATCAGCACTGCTGCTGCTGTTTCAGTCAGTGATTAGATCAGTGTAGGAGTCAATAAACAGGGCAAAGGAGGACACGTATGGGACAGATCAATTAGGCCAAATGTACAGGACGTCCCGGCTAAAACAGGACAGTTGACAACACTATCAAAACATCCCTCACTACTGGAACATTTAATTGGGTTTGGGTGACCCCACGGCTCATGAAGTCCCACAGCAGCTGAAAACTACAGACTGCTCTCTCTTCTGCTTGTACTGTCTGAAACACTTGAAAGAGTCAGCTTTCAGCTTTTCTCCAGCAGAATGACCTACATGATGACAGTCTGGCTTCAAAAGCAGACACTCCACAGATCTGCTTGAATGAAGGAGCGTCATCTACAGCTCAAACATGCAAAAAACTGATCTGCTCTACTCCTGCACACCTGTCAGTTGACACAGCATCAATGTACATCAATGTAGCTGGCCTCTACAACACTAGGAGATGGGTGGATGAAGTGAACATTTCTAGTAATGACTACTCAATTTTTATTAGGGGAGTAGATGACAAGGAAATATTAGATATTGTTAGAAATTTTAAGAAAAAATATTCCACTGATTGTAATGATATTGATGTCGTTAATACAAAATATTATAGAATATATTGTAAAACCATTTACTTATATTTGTAATCAGTCCTTTTTGACAGGCATATTCCCACGTCATATGACAATAGCTAAAGTTATTATTTTTAGAAGTGGAGACTGGCATCTATTTTCCAGCTATAGACTAATTTCTCTTCTTTCCCAGTTCTCAAAAATTTTAGAGAAATTATTTATCCGTAGGCTTGACAACTTCATAGACAAACACAAATTATTGAGCGAACATCAGTATGGCTTTAGAACAAATAGGTCGACCTCAGTGCCAGTGTAAAACTGGCAGAAGAGATTTCTACTTCAGTTGATAATAATGAATATACTGTGGGTGTGTTTCTAGATTTAAAAAAGCTCTTGACACTATTGATTATGGTTTATTATTGATGAAACTGGAGAGATATGGTATAAGAGGAAAAGCTTTTTCCTGGATAAAGAGTTACCTTGATGACAGATATCAGTTTGTACAAATAAATAATGTTAAATCAGATTTAATGAAAGTTACCTGTGGTGTTCCGCAAGGTTCGGTGATAGGCCCTAAATTATTTGTACTGTATATAAATGATATTTGTGTCAAATATCATTGTCTAATGTGTCTAATGTATTAAAAATGGTTTGCTTGTTTGCTGATGATACTAACTTATATTGTTCGGGGAAAATTTTGGAACAGCTTCTGAATACAGTGGAAATTGAATTGAGGGTCTTCAAAAAATGGTTTGATGATAATAGACTTTCATTGAATTTAAGTAAAACAAAGTTTATATTAGTTATTGACAAAGTAACAACAAAATTAAATTACGGATTAACAATGAGAAAATAGAAAGAGTGTATGAAAATAAATTTTTGGGTTTTGTAATTGATCATAAATTATGTTGGAAACCACATATCAATCTTGTAAAAACAAAAATGTATAAATCAGTTGCAATATTCATACATATAAAATCATACATATAAAAATAATAAAAATTCAATATATAGGTTACAAAAGAAAGCTATAAGGATTGTTAAAAGGGTTGATTATTGTGAACCAACAAATAAATTGTTTATTGAATTAAATGCTTTAAAATTTGTAGATTTAGTTGATTTATATACAGCACAGGTAATGTACAAAGTTTATAACAATTTACTTCCAAATAGTATTCAGAGGTTGTTCAAAATAAGAGAAAGTGAGTATAATTTAAGAGGAATGTTTATGTTTAAAAAATGTGGGCAAGAACTAATGCCAAAAATAGTTGTATATCTGTTAAAGGGGTACATTTATGGAATAAATGTGAAAAGGAATTAAAATTACTCACTTTGCTAATTTAAGAAAATATATAAACATAAGTTGATAAATAATTATATGAATGAGTATAAATAAATTGTAAATGTATAGTCCAAATATTAAAGTAATAACTCTATAATATAATATAATAACTCCATAATAGAATGTGTATTTCTGTTATTGTGTATGTTTGCAATTATGTTTGTACATTTTGGGAAACGTTTTATGTCATTTTGTTTATCTTGTATTATCAAATGTAGTGAAAAGTGTTGTTCATCAGTTAATTTTGTGTAGGCATAATAAGCATGGCTTCAGCCTACACCTGTTACAGAAATTATGTTTGTTATTTATTTACTTTAGTGATATATTGTTTGTGAGGACCAAAATAAATTATTGATTGATTGACTAACACTAACCACAGATTTAAAGATTACAACATCAGGAAACTCAGACCCTTCTGTTTGTGAAAATATTCACAGATACTTTTAATGGCTGTCTTACCAACTGGTTTTTAGACAACCAGTATATTCTCACACCAAAGAAATGTTCTGTGTCTTACCTAAATGACTAAATAGATGAACTCATGAGGATGCAACCTCAACAGCAGTCCACTTTCTACTTTACCTCTACAGTAAAAGGATTCCTACATTACAATATGGAGATGGATGTGGTCTTCAGAAGGTCCAGCGGCACCATTAGCCACTTCATACAGACAGGTCAGAGGTGGACAGGGTAAACTCTTACACTTTTCTTTAGGTGGTTATATCAGTAAGGAAACTGAAAATGCCATCTAAAATCCTAATGAAGTTCTGTTCTGTACTACACAGGGACATCTGATACTATAAGACAGCATACATTTGATCATTCATGCTGTATCTGATTTATATTTCAATGTAATTTTTGTAATTATAAACATGGCAGGTTTTGCTTTAGTCAGAAGAGAAGTATCAGAAGGAGGAACAGGTGTGCAACGAGCTTCCACGGTGAACGCATGTGCATAACAGACAAACAAAAACAAACATGACAGTAGAGAGATACACTGCCAGAGGAAGAGAGCTGCTTAGAGCAGGACCCAACATCTATCCTGCGGCCCATACCCCTCCAGGTCTCTAAATACTGATGTCACCATAACCTCACAGAAAGGGTGCAGACAGCTTTAATGGCATGAATCAGCAAAAACAAGGTGCAGTAATCTGACCCAAACTCAATATTTTCATCCACTGGGACACTGGGTTTTATTATGGTGGTTTTTAAACAATTACTAACTTCATCAGTGCATATTTACGTTTTATTTGATACTTGATAATACAATCTGATAGTTTCAAAATATAACCCAAGAAATCTTATCACAATAACACACCTGATAACCTTATCATTAAAAACACATTTATAAATATTGTCATTACATTTAAAATCCTACCTCCCCAATCTTTGTCCATCAGATCCCTAAAAACAAGAATATATATATTTTTAGGCAGGTGAGTTTGATCCGGGTTGGAGCTCAACTCTGTAGGACGGTGCAGTGCAAGGACCAGAGCTGAGAAACCCTGTGGATAAAGGCCAGAGCGCTAAACAACAGCTACATTTTTAGAATCTGTTTTGTCCTGTGATGGACCTTAACCAGGCGAGGAGCACTGGAACTGGAACTAATTGGAATTGTTAATCTAATCTGAATGACTGTC
The DNA here is from genome assembly GCA_033026305.1 of Cirrhinus molitorella. Taxonomy (NCBI): domain Eukaryota; kingdom Metazoa; phylum Chordata; class Actinopteri; order Cypriniformes; family Cyprinidae; genus Cirrhinus; species Cirrhinus molitorella. The sequence continues at coordinate 6,451,846 of CM065126.1, read as the reverse complement.
TTTGAAGACGAAAACATATCTGGATCAAGAAGACTGAAAATGCTGATCATGCCAGGGCCGACGTCATTCCACATCTCACACACGGGGAACCGTTTGTCACCTTCACCTCCTCTGGCATAAGATCATGATGTGATTGTGCCCTACACAGTGCGTTTGCACCTCAAAATGACATGTATTCAACCACCTGAACAAGGCCTGCATCTTTCTTCTGTAAGGATGTGTGTAGCCCCTCAATGTCTGAGAGAAAGAAACAGAAATAAAAGGGACCAGAAAATGTATCAAGGACAGTTTGCCAAGACTGGATGACTTTGTCAAAAGTGTGCCATCACACCAGCTGCCGCTCCTCTCATAATCAGCACTGCTCCATCATAGAGCTGTGCAGCACATTACATCATACTGTCCACTGAGTGCAGTCCGGTTCAGTGCTTACTGATTCAGCATCAGATTGATTTAGTTCTGTCGCTGACAGCAGACGCTCTCCAACACAACAAACAGATAGACAGACCTCTGCTCAACATTACTGCAATCACTGCAAACATCCCTGACTCTGTTATCACTCGAATGATGTCGTCTCTTAGGCTCAGAGTTTAATCACTTCATTTAGTGAAGACTGGTGTAGGTCTAGGGGGTAATGCATAACAAGTTACGTAATCAGATTAATTATTTCAAGTAACTTATAAAGTAACACATTACTTTTAAATGAACAAGAAAGTTACTTTTTCAAATATGTAACGCAAGTTATTTTGTTTTCTTATTTATTCACTGACACCTCTCCTGTTTTATGTTTAGAGAAAGTGGGAGTGAGTTGCAGACCAGAGGCACTTCCTTCAGCCTGAGGCTTATTAATTTCACTTTTGGTGTGAAATGGCCTTTACAGCTTCCAAAAAGATAACTTTTGGGTTTTCTGTTATTAAAAATAAATAAAGCCCATCCCAGGTGAGAAAAGTAATGTAATGCATTACTTTTAGGGATGTGACCAGATCTCGTGGCACGAGATCTCGCGAGATCCGATGTGTCTGGTGAAATCTGTCTGGTCTCGCGAGACTGTGATAGTACCTGCAGTGTTTACATTAGAGCTGCACGATTAATCCTAAAAATCTCTGTTTGAACGCCAACGCAATCTTATTCATGCCTTTCAATCACCTAATGATCATTATTTCTGTGTTACAGACATTTAAATAACAGAAGTACTAGAATTAAAGTTTATAGTGTGGGGATAAACACTTATTGTCTGTAATAGGGATCAAAATGAAAGTATCTTAACAGGTGTATGTATTGTAATGTTTATCCTCTTCCACCAGGAGGTGGCCACAACTGCACGTTTAAAAACGCATTTATCAATGAATCAATCATCCAGGAGATTCCAATAGTAAATTTAGTCTTTATTATTTTGATCGAATATGTATTTTTTAAAATGACTTGCAGTGAATGATGTGTCAGAATCACTAGTAAATTGTTATTTTGTTTAGATTTCTAATCTAATGTTTTTTCTTTAGAATCATGAGAGAATCATGATCTCCAATTTTTTAAAAAATAGTTTTTTTTAATTTATCTAGAATCATGTAGCATAAGTTTACATGTTTATTACTGCATATAATTCATTAAAATAGAAGTTTAATTTCATAAAGTTCATATCAAAATGTACCTATATTTTTTGTTTTCCAGTTGAATTAAATAATATTTTCCCCTATATATTTTATTATTAAGGATTTCTTTTAAAAAGAACCCAGTCTCGTGTCTCATCTCGTCTCGTGGGATAAGTGTCTTGTCACACCCCTAATTACTTTCCATAAAAAAGTAACTAAGTAATGCAATTAGTTACTTTTTTATGGTGTAACGCAATATTGTAACGCATTACTTTGAAAAGTAACTTTCCCCAACACTGGTAAGACAGTGAAGGTGTGCTGTGTGAAGGGTAGTGTGTGTTGGAATGGGTCAAATTTATTAACAAATCCATGCCTTTCATGAATTTACTCTAGTTGTGACTCTTTTCTTTTCCCACAGTTTTGCTAAGAACGTGGTTACTAAGAAGAAATTCTCTTTCTTCTTTTATGTCTGAATCGTTTTTTTTTTACCTGCGGCTGATTCATAACACTTCCACGTACTGCACTGCGCCTGTAAAATCGCAATGATTTTATGCTAGCCTAAAGTGGTGAGGTTTGATCATGTTCCCTAAATAAGATAAATAATGAATAATTCTTCTTCTTCTAGATTGTGAACTGCTGCCAAAAGTACTGTGCTTGACATTTCTACCAAACGTTCAGCATGCAGAACTAAAGGCTGCATCTCTTTCACTGAATACTCTCTGAAACCAACTGTGGCTTACATCTCTCCGTTTGACCTGTGATGATGTGTGGATCCTGAGACAGATCAATTGGAAGTGGAAGTGCTAAAAAACAACTTTGTCCAATCCCTGCATCACTCCGTGGGATTGGCTTTTCATGCCCAGAGCTGCACTTACATACAGCTGTGATATGGTGGCGCTCACACAGAGAAGAAGAGGCTGTAACAGCAGCAGAGACCATAATGAGCTGCTGATAAACAGCATACAACACATGGGTCTGGATATCATTGGTGACGCAGGTTGAACGGCAGTTTGAAAAACACAAATACTGCTTGGCTTCCTCTACAGACCTTAGTTAGAATAGATTCATATTTATTTTTAGACATGAATGAACATGTGTCTGTGACTGACGGAAATACAGTGTGTTCATGGATTGTAAGACATCATACCATCTTTAAGAAATACTTTTATGAAGCACTTTTGTGAGTTGTGAAAAGGACACATGATCTATGAGCTTGTTTTAGAGGACAAGACACTGTATAAATACTGTAAACCTGCTGCTCATAGCCACACTCTTGTCTCTGTTTCATTCAGTATGACATCAATCCTAGCACTAGATTGAGTAGTGTTATCAGTGCGAGAACCGGGGTATTTTTATGAGCACCTCTTGACAGAGAGTGAATTTACATGTTCATTCACCCCAGCTTTTTTGTGACATTTGTTCGATCTTAGCTATAAAATCATGAGTTATGGTTCCTTCTATCTGACACACTGTGAAGTGTTTATGTGCAGTTCATCATCAGTGTTTTGACAGCATGAGCAGGAGCTTCATGGCTGTGTAAATGTGAGATCCTGCTCATGTTGTTCATTTATCACTTTACAGCCTCTAAAAAAGCAGAAATGCTCACTTGTCATCATCATTGTCTGTGTTTAGATGCTGTCAGATTAAAGTGACTCACTGAACTCATAAAACTCAACAGAAGTTATAGATAAAGAATAAATACACCTCTGACCAGCAGCAGTTTACCCCTAAAGCAATAATCCCATGTCTTTAGGCAGCGCAAAAGAACAGGAAAGCTCTGTCATAATACATCTGCTATTCTTGTGTCTCTGAGTATGATGCTGGACTGGACTGCGATGATTTCATCAAGTAAACGCATCATTATTTGACTGGTACAGTGCATATATGAATTAAGAAAGATCTTTTCAAAGGAGGTTTAGGAGAGCTGCTGATACACCACAGCCCTCACCTCTAGCAGAAGAGAACAGGACTGACCCAGAGCAGTGGAGCACTGGAATGAATGTGACAGACGTGTGTTGAGTGTGTGGACTGATGCTGATTCTGTAGCTCTGTGGCACATTCATGCATTGACTCCTGTCACAAACACCATCATTTTGAGTTACCTGCGCATGAACCGCCTGCTGATGTCCAATTTACCAGTGCAAAACTGAAGATATGTGACTTGTGAAGGACAGGTTGGAGCCGCTGGACCACCACTTTATTCCCATTTTGCTCTGTATGTTTGGCGACATTTTTATATTTTATGTATGCACTTATCCATGCCATCTTGTTATTTATCTATGTATTTATTTTACTATCTTCACAAAGTTTATATGATATTTAAATCTTTGTTTTTGTCATTGTTGTTAAAGGAATAGTTGACCTAAAATGTGGCTGTGCTGAAAATGTGCTCATCCTTATGCCATCATTCAAGATTAGGATGAGTTTGTTTGTTCATCAGATTTGTAGAAATGCTGATAAAAACATAACAATAATATACAAGTAATCAACACCACTCCAGTCCATCAGTTAACATCTTGAGAAGACAAAAGCCATCAAGACATTTTTAACTTCCTCAATAATGACGCTTCCTCCAGTGAAAAAGTCCATCTCCTGTTGTCTCTCACTTCTAAATCCCGCCAAATATTTGTTTAGAGCTGTTTTGCCTTGTAAACGGTGCTTGATCTGTGCAGATTTCTCTCCTGATTCAGACTAGACCACTTTTCACTGGAGGAAGCGTTTTTATGGATTATGGAGTTGCATTTTACTTAAAAATGTCTTTATGATGGATTTGTTTCATCTTTTGTCTTCTCAAGATGTTAACTGTTGGACTGGAGTGGTGTGGATTATTGTGATGTTTTTATCAGCTGTTTGGACTCTCATTCTGACGGCACCCATTTACTGCAGGGGATCCATTGGTGAGACAGTGATGACACATTTCTACAAATCTGATGAACAAACAAACTCATCTATGATGATCTGAGGATGAGCACATTTTCATTTTTAGGGTTGAACTGCTCCTGTAACGTGCTGTAATTGTAATGTTGGCTGCTCACAGATGTGAGTCGAGTGCTGCTCCAGGACACTGTCTGTATGTTTAGTGATCCTGCAGACTCCTGATTAGTTTGTTTCGGGTTAGAGCACGACTAGACAACCCTGTATCATCAGCCCGTTTTACTGTAGTTCAGTATCTGTGAGAGGCTGTGAAACTGCAGGCGCTGCGGCACAGATCTGATCTGAGCTCCTGGAGACGTGTCATCAATAAAACAATGCAGCAGCAGCAGCACACAGCCATGCCGAACACACACAGCAGCAGTGCCGCATCTCTGTTTACCTCAAGCTTCCATCCCAAGGCATGCGCTAATGCAGTCTAATGTGTGCAAGTACACCACTGCTGGACTTACATGTGTGCAAACATCAGGGGGATTGTGGGTAATCAGCTGATCGCTCAGCACAGTGACTCGACACTTTTAGTCCTGGCACGAGTCCAACTGACGCTCAGCATCATCTCAGTTCACAACAATGAGCATGCACATGATTATAGCAAAAAAAGTCTTATCCACATATTGTGATGAGCAAGGTTTACATCGCTAAGAACATTTTTTCATCCTGAATGAGTTAAGAGAAGAGGAGCAGCAGTGAATACGAGCGCATGATGGAGGAGCACAAGCACAACTGCTCTCTGACTCACACGGTTCATTCAGCACTGTGACACATGAAATCAAATATAGTTGATCAGCTCATATCCAGTAGCTCACATGCTCAGATATTTCATCTATATTTGCTCAGCTCATGAAAATAGCTCTACACCGAACCAAAACAGCATCAGCTCTCTGAGCAGCACAAGACTGGTGCCGTTGAAGCGCTGCTCGTCCTGAGCTCACAGCTGAATAAAGGCCTTACATACTGTTTGTTCATGAGATGAATGAGCTACAGCTTACTAATGTTTTGACAACACTCTGATGAGCAAGAGCTTGCTGGCCATCTGAATGTGAGACCCTCCTCACGCCGCACTCACAGATCACTTTACACCCCTTGAAAAATAGCACCGCTCCCTTCATCACACAAACAGGACACGACTGCCAGAAACATGCGTGGATGATGTGGATTTAGACTGAAAGCTGGGCTGGTTATTATATCTGGACTTGTTTAGTGAAGTACTCAGGCACTCGTGTTCAGTCACCCGATGTAATGAGTGACAAATCAAACTGTGAAAACAGTGACTGTGCCATCTTGACAAATATGTGAGGCCAGCAAGAGTCCTAATCCAGCTTTTTGACATATTACTGTCGGCTAGTGAAGTGTTTCAGAGACCCTGTGAGAGCCCCAGTCGCCACACTTGAGAGCTCTGACAGATGCTCTGCTTATTTTGGTCTCTTATCATAGCGAGCGTGAGGCCCTGAGCTCAGATCAGTGCAGAAGAATCTACTGAGATGGGTTCGAGGAGACAGTTCACACAAAAACCTCCTTTACTCACACTCCTGCTGTAGCTATTTAGATATTTCAAATGAAAATCAGTGAGGTTGGGACTTTCACAGTATGTGGACAGAAGGAAAAAGAGCTGACGTATTCTCCAGAAGGTCTTCTTTTGTGCAGTGCAGGTTCATTCAGGTCTGAACAGCTCCGAGAGTCGCTGACGGTGGGATTTTTCACTGAACTCTCCTTTAATAATGTGGTTTGCACAGCTCATATTACTGAGAGTCTTCAGCTGAGTGCTGCACTTTTATCACTTTGACTTTATTTTGAACAACTGTTCCATGATAGACTAATATGCAGTCAGTCAGTCACACTCAAGACATCTGTCTCTTACAACAGCAGTTTCATAACCACAAAACCGTAGAAAATCACTTTGAAAATGTAATTTTAAGCAAATTAGGTCATTAAGGGAATACCCCTTTCACTCCTTTATTCCCAGCAGCACACATGTGTGTATGTATGTATGTGTGTGTGTGTGTGTGTCAGTGAGTGACAGGAACAGCAGCACTCAGTAACCCAAGAGCATCTGCCATCATGTGAGCACGCTGATGGATGCAGATGTTTATGTGATGGTTATGTGCTGCTTACCGCCTCACTACTGGAGTATAAACTATTATTAACTGCTCAAGACAAATGACCAGCATTCATAGATCAGGCTGTACATATGAATATTTCTACACGTATGCGGACAGCATGTGCACGTATCTGAAACATGACCTGTGAGATATATGTGTAGCACATGTGGATATACTTACATTTATATATAGTTCTGTCTATGCAGCACAACATACTACACCAAACACATATACACTACTTCACAGCCTGTCGTTTTTTTTTTAACAAAATAATACAATAGCGAGAAAAAATATTAAATCACAAGGATCTGAGTCTTCACAAATATATGTTCTAATTAAATGAGCATCCCACTTGGTTTCAGAAGGTTCTGAAAAAACAATTTATGTGTGTTTGTGTTTACTGTGGTGCACGTTTGATGAGGTTAATCTAAAGCACACTGATCGAGCACATCACAAAGAGCGAGTTTGAGAAAAGAGGCACGGACGAAACAACGACGGGCGGGGCTTAGCACGTTTCTGCTTCTCGATTGGCCACTCGTTACATCATTCAGCCGTGGTGTTTACTGATTGGCCAAACAATTCTAGTCAATATTCCGCTTAGTCACTTTGGTGGAGTCTGTTAACTTTCAGCTGTCTCGGGGCTCGTCGGCTTTTCTCCTCCCAGAGAGAACACAACGAACGGCTCTTCTGCGGGTTACAGTCTGTTCTCACTCTCAGCACACTACACTGGAATATCAAGCACAGATTCTAGATGGAAGAAGCAGATAAAGTTTCCTCCAGCGCACCTGATGAGGCTCCGCACGATGTTTCCATGAATGAAGCCACTGCAGTCGGTCCAACACTGGCAGACGAGACGCTGCGGAACGCGGAGAATTTACCGGAGGAGAACACGACTGCTGCACAGACCACTGAGATAACTAGTGCTCCACAGGCGACTGAAGAAACCAGTGTTTCACAAATGACTGAAGAAACTAGTACTGCAAAGATAACCGAGGTAACTAGTGCTCCACAGATGACTGAAGAAACTAGTACTGCAAAGATAACCGAGGTAACTAGTGCTCCACAGATGACTGAAGAAACTAGTACTACACAGATGAATGAGGTAACTAGTGCTTCACTGACAACTGAGGTAACTAGTGATCCACAGATGACTGAGATAAGTATTACTACACAAACAACTGAAGAAACTAGTACTACACAAACAACTGAGGTAACTGATCCACAGATGACTGAGATAACTAGTACTACACAAACAACTGAAGAAACTAGTACTGCACAGACAACTGAGGTAACTAGTGATCCACAGATGATTGGGATAACTAGTACTACACAAACAACTGAAGAAACTATTTCTGCACAGACAACTGAGGTAACTAGTGCTACACAGATGACTGAAGAAACTAGTACTGCACAGATGAATGAGGTAACTAGTGCTTCACAGATGACTGAGATGACTAGTACTCCACAAACAACTGAAGAAACTAGTATTGCACAGACAACTGAAGAAACTACTGCTCCACTGACAAATGAAGAATCCACTGCTTCACAGGTAATTGAGATAACTAGTACTGCACAGATAACCGAGGTAACTAGTACTCCACAGTTGACTGAGATAACTAGTACTCCACAGATCACTGAAGAAACTAGTGCTTCACAAGTAATTGAGATAACTAGTACTGCTCAAACAACTGAGATAACTAGTGCTTCACAGATCACTGAGGTAACTAGTGCTTTTATGACTGAGATAATTAGTAGGCCTACTACACAGACAACTGAAGAAACTCTTACTCCACAAAGACCTGAAGAAGCCAGTGCTCCCCAGATAACTGAAGAAAGCATCACTACACAGATACCTGAAATAAGCAGCACTTGGGCGATAACTGAGGAAACTAGTTCTCCAGAGGCAGCAGAAGAAATCTTTACTCCACCCGCTTGTGAAGAGCCTCCAGCTGAAGTAAAGCCTGTGACTCCAGAAGCAGAAGAAGCACCATTAGCACCATTTTCAGTAGAAGCAGCAGCATCTCCTCCAGTGTCCGCTGAAGCACCATCATCTTCATCATCGTCATCTTCAGTGAGGGAGGAGAGCGTGACTGCGGTGATGGAGAGCGCCAGTGCTCCTCAAGCTCCTCAGGAGGAGGAGGCGGCTCCTGGAAGCGCTCACACAGAGGAGGAGAGCAGCAGACAGATCGCGTCTGAGGACCGAGAGCAGGAGAAAGAGCCGCACACTCTTCATCCATCACCATCCCGTGAGTATGGCGCTATTTTCAGCGTATTTTTTGCCGTGATGTTCGGAAACGGGCGGGTTCTGATGCGGCTTTTGTCGTCACCTCTTTCTGAAATCAGAGCGATCAGACATAGATGCTGATCTCCTGCCCGTTTCTTTCGTCTGATTGATTTGATATATCAAATGCTTGAGTGTCGCTTTGATATGTGTTTGGTGTTGGGGAAATACGGCATGAGACGGCATTATTGTGTGAATGTTGAGGCGGCATTACGGTGAATATTGTCGGTGCGGCCCGCCCGCCTCATGAGACAAAGACACGCAGCGCGACATGATGCTTCATGAAGATGAGGAGCCTTACAGTCATATTTGAGTGTGTGCATATACAAGGCTTTTTATATAAACGTCTATTTATTTTATATATATATATATATATATATATATATATGTGTGCATATATATATATATATATATATGTGTGCATATACATATATATATATATATATATATATATATATATACATATATATATATATATATATATATATATATATATATATATATATATATATATATATATATATATATATATATAATAAATAGACGTTTATATAAAAATTTTTATGTGTTTTATTTATTTGTGCATTTATGTGTGTGCCTTTATAGGCTATACAAGGGTGGGGACTGCTATATATATATATATATATATATATATATATATATATATATATATACAGGTCCTTCTCAAAAAATTAGCATATTGTGATAAAGTTCATTATTTTCTGTAATGTACTGATAAACATTAGACTTTCATATATTTTAGATTCATTACACACAACTCGAAGTAGTTCAAGCCTTTTATTGTTTTAATATTGATGATTTTGGCATACAGCTCATGAAAACCCAAAATTCCTATCTCAAAAAATTTGCATATTTCATCCGACCAATAAAAATAAATATACAGAGTAAATGCACATATAGTATGTAAACATTTTATTTTGGATGCGATTAATCGCGATTAATTGTTTGACAGCCCTAGTAGACATTGCTGTTTTGTTTTAATTGAGAATGAAATCAATCATAACTGACTGTTGCTAATGCTGTATTATGAGAGCTGTCTGTTCGTCAGAGAATCATTGACCGTGGCTTATTAAGAGTTTCTTATTAAGAGCTCTTATAGTTCCTGTAGGTGTTGTTCTGGTTATAGGTCAGTTGTCATGAGTTCTCGAAACTATCTGTTCCTGCAGCACTTCAGACTAATGTTCATCCATCCATAATAGCTGCTCTCTCCCAATCATTTAATATCATTGTGCACTGCTGCTCAGATCAAGTCTGCTTTTTTCTGTCAGAAGGACAGAGCCTTCATCTCGACATATGCTGCTGTTTCTCAGGAATTATATAACACATGGTTTTGTGAGGTTACAGGAATGGCTGATGGAGATCACACAGTCTGTGGTGATACTGATGATACTGCTGTCAGATGTTATTGGAGTGAAACTAATGAAATAAGTTCCAAAAATGGAAATGTGCTGTTCATTCACCAAGATGGAGGTGCATTTTTTTTTAGTAGAACAGTAAAGACAGTTTTAGCCGAAACTGGTTCTTTGGTGAGATTCATAATATGCAAGTCAGCAGATGCCTGTGTTTGAGAATAAAAGAAAGCATATCCGGCAACAGAAAATGAATCCCTGTGGCTCCTGATGATATAGTGAGGTCTAATGAAGTGAAATGATCTGTCTGTGTGAGAAGCTGAACATTGCTTATATGAATAGTAATTTATAGATGCCCAGTGAAGAGTTTGTAACCCATAAAGAATGAACTTGAGATTCAGATGTTCCTCACTGACACATCAGAATCACACAGACAGAGGATGAGAGCAGATGAGGTCAACACATGCAAGATGGTGACCCGAACACAGCAAATTATCTTTCCATGTCTATCCAGCCAATACTAATACTGAGAATTCATTCTTAATTTACTTGCCTGGTTAAATATTAGCCTAATTGTAAGATGAAAATGAGCAGCTGTGTTACTGGTGAAGCTGATATGAAAGTCGACTGGTGTGAAAGTGATGCCATCAGGACCTAGTCCAGTCATCATCACATGAGCGTCTGTTTAGAGCAGCAGCACCATTGCTCAAGTCTGATTTATAGATCAGCTCATACTGACATTAGCATTGCTTCATCAAATGAAGCAGAAGCACAAACATCACATGTGTCTGAGACACACACACATACACACACAAGAAGAGTGGTAATGTGAGAAATGGGTGATGCAGCAGGATGGACGACAAACTCGATTAGAGTTGATCTTAGTCCTCCATGCAGGAAAGGTCTGTTTGATTCAGCATGTACTTCCTGTTTGAGCGTGAAGTGTGCTGTATCGATCTGGACGCGCCTCACATCACCTCACTGTTCCTCCTGCTGTCATCTGTGTGTGTGTGTGTGTGTGTGTGATTTAGGACAGCTGCTGTTGTCTAAATACAGACTGAGATGTCTTCATACTCGTTTCCGTCAGGATGAAACAATCTTAAGTGAGTGTTGAGTGACGTTTGGCTTGTGTTGCATTATGAGATTCAGGTCAACACACTTTGTTCTGACAGTCCCCCTCAGACTCTCTGCTGAAGTGGATAAAAAGTTCATCAAACTTTGTTGAAAGGTTTTGATCCACTTCAAATGTTGACTACTGTGTATTCCACTAATCCTAACCAAACAGTCTACTAGTACTGTGATGAGAGTTAGTTAACTCATAGTTGTAAAGCGATTTACTATGGAAGTAAAGGCATGAGAGGCGTGGCAGCAGCTGATTTGCTAGCGCTGGAGGAAACTAATACCATCACAATATTACTATCGCATTTTACTAGTAAGTGTTACTATATTTAGTGTCATGGAAATGCACAGTAAAACTGATATGTGTTCTGCTGGTGAGTTTAGACACTACAGGTCTTGATTATATTTGCTTTTATTAAACTCAGTCTCTGCTCTTCCATGATGTCTTACATTTGTGGTATAACCACAGATAAAACCATGTATGGCTCATCAATCATCACTACCAGGGTAAAGAGTAACTATAGGGCTTTTAACTATATGAAAAACTGCAGCTTAAACACATTTATGTTAAATATAATGCAAAAAAACTGCAATGGACTTTATTACTGTAAGTTTAGTTTGCTGTGGTTATGTTCTCTTACTACTGTGGCACATTTAATACAATGCACTAATGACTAACAATTTATGATACCACGTTTATGGGAAAATACCATGGTTACAGTCAGTCACTGAAGTATGTTTATGGTATATTTTGGTGATTTGTGGATTGGAAAGCTGTCAGATGGGATTATTGGTGGCACAGTGTTGGTCGTGTCATCTGTCTTTAGAAGAGTGTAAATCACCGAGATAACCGCTGTGTGACTGTGGTCATGTGACTGCGATCGGTCAGCGAGTAATCACTCCTGTTCATGGTTTGTCTCCGTTTCTCATATCTTGAGATACGTTTACTGCAGAACTAAAGCTGTGATCTGAGCACAGTCACTCATGATCCATAGGTTATTGCATATGAAGACTAGAGAGCAGATCTGTAGATTGAAACAACATGATGCTGCTGGATGTGTTCACAGATCACCTTCATCCACCTGAAATCACATGAGTTTGTCAATGGTTTACTCTCCAATGAGATATTAATCACTTGGTTAAGCTTGTTAGAGGTTTCTGTTGAGCACTACATGTGTTAGTTAGTTTTATCCAGAGTGCCCATATTACAAGTGCATCTAGCAATTGCTTTGATAATCAATAATCTGTTGATTTATTTCTTTGATGAATATCATTTTTTACATTTAAAATGCCAGGGTGATGGGTTTAAGGGGTCATGAAATGCTTTTGCAGATGATTATATTATGTTTCTGGAAGTTAGCGTAGTGTGGAAGTGGACGTTTTTTGCACTAAGCAAAGAAAGAAAGAAAGAGAAGTCAAAGAAGCCAATAGGTCTTTTCCCATCCTCATGTTCACTGTCTGTCACAAACCCTCTAAATATGAGTCTGATTAAAATAAACCAATGTGACCACAATTGTGTAGAACTACAAAACACCCTAAACATACAGCATATTAGAGACAACCTCTACAGCCCTGAATGTCAGTGGAGACCATGCTCTACTGAGCCTGGTTTTACCAAGGCTTTTTCTCCATTTCTGTCACCGATGGAGTTTTGGGTACTTGCCGCTGTCACCTCTGGGTTGCTTAGTTGGGGACACTTAATTTCCGGTGATATTGTATACTATAACTGAATTGAGCTGGATGATGATCACTGAATTCAATGAGGAAGTGAGTGTTTACTGTTGTCCTTTTGCATTATTGACTCACTATTTTCCTATTTAATACTCTGACACAATCTGTATTGTTGAAAGCACTATAAAAAATAAAGGTGACTTGACTTGACATATACATATACCATCAAGATTCTTCCACACTTGTATTTCAGCAAAATGAACTGTAATGATATATGAGTGACAGAGCTGGGTAGTAACTGATTACATGAAATCTGGATTACCTAATCAGATTCCAAAAATGAAGTAAGATGTAACTCAGAGTAAGTTACATTTTAAAGTACTCGTAATCAGACTACAATTACTTTTTTATGGATTACATGATTACATATTATTCACACAATAGCAATAAATTATTAACAATTCATTGATTCTCCCTAATTTCTCTTGTTCATTTTTAAATTTTCCTTTCTAAAATAGCCTACCGATTATATACATTCAGAAAGTCCAGTTTTGTGGACATTCACACATAGACTAGTCATTAGTCAGGTGGCGACACAGCATTTGACCACTGGATTTACAAAAGGGTTTCAACATTGCATTAGCTACCGATGAACAGATACATTTTTATTTGAATTACCACTCTGTAGTAGGGATGCTCATTTCGGTTAATTTTCCTGACCGACAACCGCTGCTCGTCAACCGAACATTAACCATTAACTGATCAAATTAGAATAATAAATTCGTATAAAATAAAAATATATTATGATACATAAAAATTACAAACAAATATTTTAACTCGCAAACCGTAGCATACACAGCAGCAGAGCAAAAACAAAAATCCACATATTCAAATTATCACGCACGACGCACCAGCAGAGAATATCAGAATAAATTATAAAAATAAAAAAATAGGCTTAATATACAGTAATGAAATAGTTATCTAATTAAGATGACACAACTAAAACACACTAAATCTTACTATGCGCTTTGAATAATAGCCTACTAGTCTTGTTCTTCCCGCCAGAGATTACAGCCTGGAGTTCAGGGTCTGAAAGACGCAACACAACACCATCTTGCCACAAAGCACCGGCAAAAATAATTAACGAATGTTTCGGGGGAAAACCAGTAAGGATATATTTGTATGATCCATTAATAAACTAGTGTATTCTGAGATAGACTACATACGGATTACATAGACTAATGAAATAGATTTTTTTCCGATTTGTTTTGTTTCGTTAAGTAATAATTTAAAGCTTTCTATTTATATATTCACTGAAAAAGTGCAAATGATCGCGCTGGCGCCTCCATGTCCAAAGCGATTCCAGCTTCCACTCTCCAAAAATGATATGCACCTAGCGCACATTTATCTAGGTTAGCTACTTTAACTGTTTTAGATCTCTAGAATCTTTAGATCTTTAGAATCTCTATAAATTTTATTTCATTTTATTTCGTTCAGACTATGAACAGTCTTCCACTGGCCTTTGTTCGTTACTTAAAAAAACAAAAACTTATATTTAAGGAGCAAAAAAAGCTCCAAAAGTTTTTTTTTATAAATTAACTTAATAAAAAAACGAAACGAAATATAATCACTTTGCCATTACATACAAAATGTAACTAGGCTATTTTAATAGCTCGCGGCAAAAACACCATCACAAAAATCTGCGGTCAGTTTGCGGATCGGGACTTCTCATCCACTGGACATATGTTTCTAATCACGGTGTGTTTTTGCAGCGTAGAGCAATATAGCCAATCTGTTGATTTTATGAATGTAGTGGTTAATCTGAGGCGGTTAAGTTACAATCCTCTCAGCACACAAAATACCGGTATCTGTTCAATTCTGCTCTACACATTCGCGAACTATTATTAAAACAGAAAATGTAGACATGATGTAAATAAGAGATTAATTGCGCAGTGTAAAGTTTCTTTTATTACTCTTTGTTAACTTTGAACTACATTAAGATGTGTGACAGCTTTTTCAAGTGATTGTAAGGGAGCGCCGCGCCCATTGCGTACTTTCGAGGCTATTATCCTTTCAGACTCCATTCACTCACTGTGTTGCGTATAGGCTGTGTCTGTTAAGTGATCTTGCTCTGCGAAATGTCTGTATAGCCAGTAGCGTGTTTACCCACCACGCAAAGCACGCAATTGCGTAGGGCCCCGCGGGCTTGGGCCCCCCTACTGGCCACAACTGTTAACTGCATTTGATAATTTCCTTAATTAACGTGCGCCTCAAATACGTAAAGACACAACCATGAAGCGCGTGTATCCAAGACTGATCCAAGCGGTGCTCAAAAATGAAAGAAAACAAAAGAGAGCAAATCAAATATTGAAAGTTTGCCAAAGCTTAGAACGTTTTTTTTTTCGCCTAAAAATCAAAATGAAACATCTGAAGATGTTACTCAATATTACTGTTGAAAATCTAAGAGGGGGCCTCAGATCCCTCTTTGCTTAGGGCCCCCAAAATGGTAAACACGCCCCTGTGTATAGCCTAAGCATGCTGCACGTGTCGACACTCGCCTGTGAGTAAACAAATTCTTATGTATAGCATTGTTCTTTCACCGTGCAGCAAACGTTAAAAAAATACGTGTAGAAAAAACATTCTAAACCGTTTAACTGATATCATTAATCGGTTAAAATTCTTACTGGCGGTTAACAGTTAAATGGTCAATGTGAGCATCCCTACTCTGTAGGTTTTAACCATGTATTATTGTGTTTTTGGAAGGCTTTTGCTACGTTATTTCTTATTTATATGGCATTCCCAAACTTTGTCATCTAAACCTTATTCACCAAATATATTTACTTTAAGTACCCCTGAGATTTTGAATGAAATATTTCAATAATTAAGTATCACATTTACATGTTCATGGTTTATTTGATGTTGATTAATGG
The DNA here is from genome assembly GCA_033026305.1 of Cirrhinus molitorella. Classification (NCBI taxonomy): domain Eukaryota; kingdom Metazoa; phylum Chordata; class Actinopteri; order Cypriniformes; family Cyprinidae; genus Cirrhinus; species Cirrhinus molitorella. The sequence goes on along the minus strand of CM065126.1, from coordinate 6,435,859 downwards.
TCACATGGCATGCAGGTAAATGAAAATATTTCACCTTTCTTAGCAAATGTTTTATTTTAATTGTTATTTTAAAACAAAGACTAATAAAACACAATGACAGTTCACTCCTATACTTATAAATGGGAGAAACTGCAATGCGCAATATAGAGGAATAGAGACAAATTAACCATAGAAACGTGAGGCTAGGCCAGCCAATGCGCATTTTCTGGTCTAGCCTGAAAAATAAGCCTTTTAAACACTATTTGAGAATAAGAAACAACATTCATGGGGCAATTAATTGAAGATTTTTGTTGCTGATTTGATAGGACTTGGTCTTGTATGAGCTGCCTGGAGGCGTTGCAAGTACCAAGTAAAGAGAAAAGGACTTTGTTTTAAAATGATTTCTTTTAATTTAAATTTTTTTATGATTTCATTAATTGTTAGCTTTTCATTAAACCCACAAACCCTCTGCAGTTCCTGTTTGAACCCTAGTTTGGGAAACCTTGATGTAATAAAATGTTTAATACACTTCATGTTGTAAATTACAATGAATGGAACAAATTTTCTTACTCTTTGCATTTTTTACATCGTTATGCTACAAGATCCTATTTAAAGCAATGTGATAAACGAGTTCAAAGAAGTCAAAAGTAATCTAAAAGTAATCTGATTAGATTAGGGATGGGTACCGAACTCGGTACTTTTATTGGCACCGACCGAATTGCGTCGGTACTACCGAGTATCGATTCACATAAAATCAATCGGTGCTCAATTTCGGTACCTGAGAGAACCATAGAGGAAACACGTCTGCGTGCCGTGTGAGTCTGGTACGTAGCGAAAGCGTGCGCACGCGAGAGAGATGGTGCTCAAACACGCAGGGCAATGGATAACAGAGCGCTCTAATGTGTGGGTTACACTTCACAAAGGTTCATGCGGACAATATTTGTAATAGTAAGTACAAGGCAGGCAGTGGTAATATATCCAAGCACTAGTTAAACACAACGTGCATTTAAAAGCGCAGGAGTGCAATTTATTAGATAGCCGAACCCAGGGCTAGAAATGGTGTGGGACACGGGGGACGGAGTTTGGGGAGTGAATTTCAAAGGATGATGGCATTTCAGTTCCAACTAGTTTGTTGTATTTGGAAATTAAAGTGATTTCTATTATTTCTATATTTTAGCAGAGTATGTGTCTATGGTTAGCTGCGAAATGATTCTATCTGTGCCCGTTCTGCCACTCAGATATAAATACACACTAGGGATGTAACGGTATGAAATTGTCTTATCACGATTATAGTGAGAAAAATGATCACGGTTATCAGTATTATCACGATATTGTTAAAATGTGCTGGAAATGTTTAAAAAGCACTAACACATAAATTGTTTCACCAAGTTTTATATTTAAAATCAACAAACAACATATAAAATGACTTCTGTTTGCACAAACACTAAAACAATAACATTACCAATGAGATTTTATATTACAACATGACTGACAACAGTTCTCTTTAACAGTTATCTTATAACATGTTCGAAATGTTCAAATAAATCATTGAAAAGGTTTTATAAAATGGTAAACCTCACATTTCAGCCTTTAAATAAAGAAAATGGTTAAGTCAAATCAAAATGGTTATATGTATTTTATCTAAATAATTCTAGATGTATTATCTCAATGTGTGGTTTTTCATCAAAAGGTCAGTTGACAGCAGGGCATGCAAATTCGGTCCGTTTTAGCTAGACCAAAAACTGCAAATAGGCTGAACGTAATTGTAGATTAATGTAAATCCACTCTCTGCCACTAGGCGGCACTTATGGAACAGCAAAGTTACAGCTGTTTCCGTAAACTCCGTGGACAAAGCAGCATTGCGATTAAGAACACTAGTTTATTAGGTATTACATGGAATGAAGATCAAAACACAATGCCATCGAATCTTTTCTGAAGACAGTCAGAACCATCAGAGATACATTCATATAATTAATTAATTTATATATTAATTATTCCCTCAGCACCCTTTTAAAACCTCCCAGCTTTCCGTCATGCTTTCATTCAAAACGAAACTACTCTGCGTGCTCTGCGCACATGAGACTGTTATTTAAACTTTGCTTTACGCTGGATAATATATATGTATCATAAGTTGTTCAAATCGTGGTAATCAAATACGGTTTTAATGATAATTAAAATATGAAACGGTAATAATAACCGTGGAGAATTTTATCATGATTTATCGTCAAACCGGTTATCATTACATCCCTAATACACACACACAAAAGCACACAACATACAACAAATCCTTAATTTGGCCATAATTACAGGTGCCTGTCTTATAAAAGTAAGTTTAGAGAAAATATGAAATAATTTGAATGTTATTATAGACTAAAGGGTTAATACATCTGAAAATACATTTAAAATTACTATTAACTTCCCTGCTTCTTATAAACCTATAGGTCCCATTGAATAGTAATTTAAATGAGCAGAGCAATACCATTGTTGATTTAAATATTGGTTTACTTTTCCATAATACATATTTAAAATGTATTACACCAGTGGTTTTTTAGTCGCGATCCTCGGGTGGGTCGTGGCTCGTGGGACTTTAAAAATGGGTCGCCAGGATGATTTAGGAAGGAAGATGTATATGTATGTATGTAATAAAGTTCAAGACTCAGGGAGAAGGATGCGGGAAGCTGCAAACGTAACTTTAATAACAAAAACAACAACAAAATGAAAGTAAGCGGCAGCCGCCTCACCAGACTCCAGTGCGTATCTGTGTTTGCGTTTATTAGTTAGAATCCACTCACCGCTCATAACGCTGGACTTTTTGCTCAGTCCTGAGTTTTGCAAGCTAATTAATCCTCTCATTATAACACTGTAGACGCGCATGTAGAATGCACGTTCAGTGCCGCCGAGAGTTTCACGCGATCATTAAAACGAAACCAAAATTAAAACGCACACGCGCATTCAAAAGCAAGTTTAATACCCCGCGTTTAGATGCGTGCAAATTAGGCTATATAACATATCCAGTGAAAGTCACTTAAATCAGAGTAAAGTATCGAAAAAGGTACCGTTGGGTACCGATATCGAATTTCAGATACCGGTACTAGAAACGTACCGGTAAAAATGTGAACGGTACCCAACCCTAATTACCTATAATATGTAATGTAACTGATTACATTACTGACTACAATTTTTGTCATGTAATCTGGAATCAGTAACTGATTACAATTTGTAAGTAATTTACCCAGCTCTGATGAGTGAATGGTGTTATTTTGCATAATTCACATTTAATTTTGAGACCACACTCTTTCTGCTGTCAGAGAAAATTCCTCTCTTGTGGTAGATGCACTAATGTGTGTGACAGGGGAAATACTTAAAAAAGCTGCAGGTATGGTATTGTATATTCATTGAGTTACACTGTTTAATGAGGCTTGTGCTGTGCCATGAATCGGTCAGTTTTAAAGTATATGAGGTAGGGCTGTGCAATATATTGAAACATTGCGTATGTACATATGGCAATATGCATATCGCTACAGCTTGCAATAATTGGGGCCATGAACAAAAGACAAAAAAAAAAAAAAAAAAATCACTGCTCTTGCCTAAATAACTTTTGTAGCTTAAATAAGAATCATATTGAATTCATATTGAATTCATAGAGTGAACACTGAGCTGTGTTTTATTTTCCTTTTTATTGTTCAGTTCCTAAACTGCTGTTAAAATGATTACACTAATGTTAAAATTACAGTTTTATGTAATGCTAGAGTAAAACACTACCGTTCACTTTTAGAAGTTGTTATAGGGGTGCCGCCTTCTCACAAAAAGTTAAACGTGTGCTAGTTATATCAGCTGAGTAAAACTGTTCCATCTGAGTAATTAAGCATTATTGTATCGCATATCGAATATCGCATTATTTAATGAGTTATCGCATATTGAATTTTTCTTCAATATCGCACAGCCCTAGTAGGAGGCAGAAACAAATGTTTTCTTGTGAGATTAGCAGCTGTGTGTGTGTAGAAATATCATGTACTGTTATAATAATATCAATAAATGACAGCGCATGAGAGCAGCTCTAGTCTCGTGAGATGAGGTGTGTTTTAGTTGAGTATACTCTTGCTGCTAACTGTCACTGTCAGGATCTGTTTGTCTGTGAAAGGATGGCATTTAATCATTTACTTCATGAAAGTAATATATCAATACATATTGGGCCTTTTAATATTTGTGTAGACTACGCGCTAACCACTTTCCTTATGTTGATTTCACATTCATTTGACGAGTCATTGTGAAAGTTATATTTATTGATTACACATTTTAATGTTAGATGCAAATGATTACTCTGTTCTATGAAGTTTGTGAAATAAGACTCACTTGCTTTAAAGTCGCTGTCATTCCAAACACGCTGAACTTGTCCTTGATATTGTCCTGAAGAACGGCACTAAAGCTGTTTGTGATATGTGACCCTGAACTACAGAACCAGTCATAAGGGTCAATTTTGTCCATCTTAAATCTGAATAAATAAGCTTTCCATTTATTTATGGTTTGTTAGGTTAGGACAATATTTGGCCAAGATACAACTATTCTCTACTAAATCTGGAATCTGAGGATACAAAAAAATCTAAACATATCACTTTTAGAATTGTCCAAATGAAGTTCATAGCAATGCATATCACTAATCATAAATATATTTACGGTAGGAAATGTACAAACTGTCTTCATAGAACATGATCTTTACTTAATATCCTAATGATTTTTTGCATTTAAGAAAAATCAATAATTTGACCCATACAATGTATTTTTGGCTATTGCTACAAATATACCTGTGCTACTTAAGTGCTCCAGGGTCACATATTCTCTACTCCATTCATATGGATTGAGATGTCGTTCTGTACTTCTTCAGAAGGATTGTCAGTGTTGTTATTCAGGTGTGGTTGAATAACCTTTGACATGACGTGACTCAGTACAGCTGCAAATGGCTGCTGATTTTATTCTGTATTGATTATTAACAGAATAACATGTAGTGGCATTGACACCATTTTAATGAACTATTTTTAACGTATTGTTTTTGAATTGTTTTTAATGTCTCCAACAAAAATCAGCCCCTCCTCGTAAACTCCTGAAGTAGCCCATGACACTGGTTAAGTCTTGAATGTTCACAGAGAGAGTGTTGAGAGACAGCCCCTGTAAAACTGTAAAAGATCTCCTGTAAAACTCTTACCGTCTGACTAGGGTTTGAGTCAGTGTTGTGTAATTGCTCTCTGTCTTTGTTTTTTTTAGATGAACCTGAACCTCCTGCCGCTTCTGTCGTCGCTCCTTCCCTCCTTCAGTTTCCATCAGGTACGTTTTACTGGTATGCTGGTGTTGTCGTCTTGCCGTTTGATAATTGTTTGCATTTCAGGGTGATGTTTGACCAGTGCTGCGTGATGTAGATATGTAATATCTTGCAAGTTGAAAGCTGAAGTAACCTAATCAATTCAAGGAGTGATAGACATGCTTGATTTTCCATGCACTAGGGCTGTCATGATGCCAGGACTCAAAACCAATACCAGTGAACTTTGTTGATTTCAATCATATTAATACCACTATTAAACATTAAACACATTCCATTATTTTAAACTCTACTTATTCAAAGTGTCTTTTTGGTATCTTTTTGGCATCTTTTTGGTATTGAATCCTGGTACTACTGAAAGCCCTAATGCAGAGTCAGTCTTGCTGCAGAATGTGTCGTGGCCCAGAGCGGCTAAGATGATATAAGTCTTGCTTTGTACCATTTTGCTCTTTGTCTGCCCAAGCATTCAGGTGGTTGGATTGTTCTGCTTTCCTTCTGACTTTCCCATGTAGCTTGAGAAGCCTGGTCTTCAGGTCTGTGATGCTTTGCATCAGTTAATCTTTACAGCAAGACTCAGTTAAGATCATCGCATTTCATTCTTTCAGAGCAGATAGGTATAAATAGATTTTAGAGAGAAAAGCAGATGCTTTTACTGAAGAAGAAATGGTTTAGAAACATGACCAAACTCTTGGAAATCAGAATCTCTTGTATCTTCAGTAGTCATGATTAAGTAAAGTTTGAAGTTTGTGAAGACTCAGGATCATCCGTATCCCAGGGTCCAGTTAACCTCAGCTCATGTCTCACTCTGATCCTGCAGACCACTGCGATTCTCCATCCGTAGCTTCACGGACCAGTGCTAGTCTCACTATGGAATCGTCGGGACGTAAGGACTCGGCAGCATTCGACCCAGATGTGCTGAGCCAGTCAGACGACGACTTCATGTTCGAAGTGAAAAAGAGTCCATTCCAGGCGTTTTCCCCAGTGAGCGATGATCTCACGGACGCCACCGCTGCCAGTAGATCTGTGGAGGTGTCTGAGAGTCCGTCTCCAGACCTGGTGCAGGACGCGTATGATGAAGGCCACGCACAGTCGGAGGAGCTCAGACAGGAGACCGATGCCGACGCACCGCTTTCCCTTTCATATGCTCCATCCGACCTTTTCTCAAATGTCAACACCACGTCCGACGACCGACCGACATGTCTCCCAGATATTCTCAAATCTTCTCCGCTGAACCCCGACAAAGTGGACTCGGGCTCGTCAGAAGGAAGCCCCGATTTCAGCCCGGTTCACAAAAGTGCGGACGATTCCCCAAATTCCCCGTTCCCCACCAAAAATCAGTTCGGATTCGACTCCAAGATCTTACTGCTGAAGGAGATGGCCGACGACACGGAGGCCAGAGCTGTGGCCAAGCTGGAAGCGGAAAACAACGGCGAGCAAAGTTTCGCCGCTTTCGATCTCGTGAAAGAGACGGACGTGTCTCCGAAGACCGACAGCCTCCTGAAGGACAAAGACGGAGCCGAGGTGTTCAGCCAGACTTCAAATCAGATGGCTGAGAGATTTGAGTGTCTCGGGTTCCCCGCCGGAAATGCTCGAGAGCCGTTCGATTCTGAGAGTCCGTCTGCAGACTCCTTCTCTCCAGTGCTGGACGCGGTCACACAGGAAGTGTCGAACCTTGGCACTGAGGAGGAGCAACGGGCCGCCAGGGAGGAGTTGGACGCTGCTGAGGAGGTGTCAGAGCAAGAGGTCTCGTCTGAAGAGTTTGAGTTTGTGGAGCGGCCGCCACGAGGAGCTGCTGAAGAGTTTCTGGAAATGCAGGACAGCCTGGCATCAGAAATGCCACAGGATGAAGACAGATCTGCTATACCGGAACCTCAGGAGGTGGCAGATCAAATGCCTGCAACTGAAGACGCAGAAAATCAAAGCTCTTACCATCTCCTCACCCAGGTGTCAGACAAACCTTCTAAAGCAGGCCTGGAATCTGATTTCCAGGAGATTTCCCCAGCTCCTGTAATCCATCCTCCAGTGGATAAATCTGGAGCTGAGGAGGAAGCTGAAGTGGTCATGTGTGATCTGAACGCAGCAGCAGGTAAATTCAGCACAGACTGCCATCTTCACTGGACCTTCTCATTTACCCATCGTTTTCTGTCCATGTACCTTCATCATTTGTGTTTTGTCATTTATTCCCCTTATCGTTCATGTGTCTCTCATGCATCTCACCTTTTGCACGGCATGATGTTACATTATGACTGCGTTTGCATGATCACCTTTCCCTTTGATTTCAGCGTCCCACCGCTGTGGCCTCATAACAATATGATTGGTTTATCATTGACTACTTGCTGTCATGTTAGCATTAGGATTATCTCAGATGAACATTAGAGTCAGAGTATGGTGCTCTTTTCAGCACATTTCTCGGTCGTGATGAAGCAACGCAGCAGTGCTGTAGGTCAATAGCTGGATCACTGTGGGACTGTGTTTACAGAGCACTAACGCTGCTCATTTGTCTATCTGAATCAGGCTGGACTTTATGCCTGGTTTGTCAGGAGTGACGTGTGGTGAGAGCATGCAGTAGGGTTGAATGTGAATGTCTGCATTTATAGATTTAGATTTGTAAGTGCTGTATGTGTAGGCGGTGGCCAAGAGGAGCTGTGTGTTTCACTTTCAGTCAGCTGAGCGCTGCGTTTATCTCGTGTAGTAGATACGACTTTCTCCTCCTCCTTCTGCAACTCCACCCGCTGCTATAAGCTCTAGCCTCTGACAGCCTGCAGTCTCCCGTCACATCCACACAACAGACATGGACGAGACGCTCGAGCGGCCCGCTGCGCACTGGAAACAGAAGGGTAGACTCTCTTATCACACACTAGCTCTCGCTGTAGCACACACGTTATGGACTCGTGATGCTTGAATGTTGTTTCTTCTGGCTCTAAAACATGTTTGTGGATGTGTGTTTGACTGTGCTCTGCTGTCACTGTCAGATGAGCTGCTGGTGTTTAGCGTGTCTTTAATGAATGCAGATCTTTAGCTGAACATGCTGCTGTGACAGAGCTGACCTTTGCTCCTGGAGAGTGTCAGTATCACGCAGATAATCTGGCCAAAGGTTCTGGGTGCGGTGGGTGAAAAGTAGTCGTTGTTTAATGATTTGCTGCCTTGTCTTGCAAAACCAGGTGGCCTAGAAGCAGTAATGTCGTTTGGGGCGTGTGTGTGGTGGCTCCAGCCATGTTTCTCAGCGTGGCTTAACATGGATCTTTAGTTTTTCACGCGTGTCTCTAGTTAGACGTGTCTTCAGTCTCATGATGCGTGATGTGACGGTCCTCCAAACACACTGAGCTCATGGTGTGAAGGGTCAGCATGGTTCAAAAAATGCTTTTACTTCGATTTGTTTGTCTTGTTTCCAGCCAGAATATCTAACCATTCTTAAATCAAGAAGGATTTTCTAGACAAGTAAAAATTGTCTTGTTTTCAGAAAAAAAACAAGTCAAAATGAAGAGAGTTTTTGCTTAAAAGGCAAAAATTGCTTGGTAAGCAAAATAATGTTATTTTAAGCAAAAAAAAAAAAAAAAAAAAAAATTGTTTTGCTTACCCCATTGGCAGATTATTTTGCTTTTTTTCAAGCAAAAACTCAATTAATTTTGACGTAAGACAAAAATTTTTACAGAAAATTAAAAAAAAATCCTTCTTGGGTTTTAGAATTTTTAGATATTTTGGCTGGAAACAAGACAAAAAATCTAAGCAAGAAAAGCATTTTTTGTAGTGCAGGTGCACACGTGTGATGGTGGTGTGGAGATTCACTTTATCAAATGCTTCTTCAAACTGGTCTGAAATTGCAGCAGACACTGAAATGTGGCTCTGTGGTGCCATGAAGCAGCCCTGTTAATGATGATGATGATATCAAACAGTTTAATTACTGTATTCAAGTACCATGGCATTTATGTCTCCAGGCATTATAATGCCCAGAATGTCATGGTGCTTTCTGAAGGGTTTCACTGTTTGAAGGAGATCCCATATTATTTGATAGCATAGTAATTGCTATTTTGGAAGAAATTATGGAGATTTCAGTCTACTGTTATGACAAAATTCCATGTTAACTACAAATGTGGCCAAGTAATCTCCATTGGACCACTTTCTATTTAATACATTTGCACAGTCATTGTGAATGTAGTTTTTGCTTTGTCATGTATGAAGTTTAAAGGTGAAAATACCCAATTTAATGATTTTTGCATAAAATGGCTTAAAGTTCTCCTGCACCGTGCTGGTTTGGCTGCGTGGGAAAAAAAAAAGATAGTCCTACATTAAAAAAAACAAAAATAAAACTTGTTGATATCAGGTTAGAGTTAATGAGTTCACCTACCAATGGTATGTGAGGAACACACCTTTCACTTGCAATCAGAATCAGAAAATGTTGCTCTTATATAAACATAAGACGCACAAAATATTATAGCAGAGTCACAGCACTGATGAATGGAAAAGAAGCGAGACATGTTAAAAAAGCTGCGAGGCGCAGTGTTCAAAGATGTAGTGCATAGGCTATTTGCATAGAAACATAGAATAATTTTTTAAAAAGCAGTGTAGCTTTGTAATCATGTCATCTCCATAAGAATGAATTTACCGGCATTTTTGAAAAGGTCCTGTTCACACATGATCTTTTAACGTTGCAAGGGGCTAAACTCTTCCTCTGCATATGCTGTGAGTTTAACGTTCATCTGGGAAAACAGTGTGCATTATCTCTCTAGATTTGTAACATCATTTATAAACCTTTGCCAAAACAGGAGAACACATCAACGTTTCTATGTGAGTTATGGTACATCACGATTTCAAACTGAAAGTTTCTGAGTTTGCATGTGGCCAAATACTAAAATTAAATGGATTTAAAGGAACACTCCACTTTTTAAAAATAATATCATTTTCCAACTCCCCTATAGTTAACCTAGAGTTTTTGAATCCATTAAGCTGATCTCTGCAACTGGCGGTAGCACTTTTAGCATAGCTTAGCATAAATAAGTGAATCTGATTAGACCGTTAGCATCTTGTTCAAAAAAGACCAAATATTTCCGGTATATTACCGTAATAATCAGGGAACCTTGCTGCCGTACTATGGGTGCAGCAGGCGCTATGATATTACACAGCGCCTGAAAATGGTCCCCAGCTAGGTAACTTCCAAGGTGACCAGCACTAAGCCACTAAGGTAATAGTAAAATAGCTGGGGACTATATTCAGGCGATGCGTAATATCATTGCGCCTGCTGCACCCATGGTATGGCAGCATAGTTCCTTGATAATTACACCGGAATGAGAGTATAGTTTCTATCCATATCAGCCTTTCAATCACAACTTTTCATTTTCTGTCGGCTTTAGTACACAATGTAACTACAGAAGAGTCAAGTTTTAATTAGGAAAATTATCAAAACTCTTTGGTCATTTTTGAACGAGATGCTAATGATCTAATTCAGTGATTTATGCTAAGCTATGCTAAAAGTGCTAACGGCTGATCAGGAGATCAGCTGAATGGATTCAAAAACGGTAAAACTCATCTGTTTAACTCTAGGGGAGTTGGAAAATGAGCCTATTTTCAAAAAAAGTGGAGTGTTCCTTTAAACATCATTGAATCATGCTGTAAAACATCACCCGGCCGTTGGCGCCCTCTGCAGGTATTTGTTGTAATACATAATGTACTTAACTTGGTTATGTTCATATTATGAAAAAATTTCAGATTACTCAGTTTTCAAAATCAGTAGATTACTTGATAAACCAAAATAATTTAGTTACGACCGTAGATTAGTTAAACGTTTCAAAATATGACTGCACTGTTTTACTTTTTGTGATTAAAAGACAAATATTTTGTCATTGAAAATTTCTTTAAAAAAAATATTTAAATATTGTCTCGTTCTAGTGAACCAAGTATCTGTATTTTGTCTCATCTCATGAAGTGTATTGTCACACCCTTAGTGTGTACGAGCGTGATATAGCTCATAATTTTCCAAGAGTATAGCTTTCATTCTTCAGGAGAAATTCCATTCATATCAGTATCCTTTCATATCATTCAAATGTTAAAGTTGCCACAGTCTTTGCATCTGCTGCACTTTTTTTGTACAATTTTGTTTTATTAGTTTATTTATTAAAATTTAAAGATAATGAGCAGGGTCTCTGATTTTAGTCCTTAAAAAACCAAAAAGTAGTGCTTGAAAAGTCCTTGAAATCCTGGAATTTCATTTTGCAGTATACAAAGCCTGTTTAAGTTAAGCATTTGAATGTTTTTGTTGTTGTTAATTGAACTGAACTGTAGTTTTCTGTAGTACACTGTCTTTGTACATTTCCTGTTTTATATTAATTTAGTATTTCATTAGTATTTAATTTATCATTATTTCTTTTGAACAAAGCAATTTTATAAATGTCACATTTTAGATTGTAGGTCATCTTGTACCCTGTCAAGGACAAAGTTAACCAGCAAAACTTGATATCAAAAGCATCCTAATTGTTACTTTGCACCGTATTTAGTGAGTAACCTTTCTTGTTAATGCTGTTTCAAATAGCCCACCATAATTTGTAGTCTGAGCCTGTCAAGGGCTAATGGCAATGGCAGATACATTACTAATAGTTTAAAGGAAAATCATTTTCAAATTATGTTTTTTGTTTGCCAGATAACCCTATGGAGGAGTTTGACTGTGCACTAGCAGTCAAAAGTTTTTGAACAATAAAGATTCTTAGTGTTTTTAAAGAAGGCTCTTTTTTCTGCTCACCAAGCCTGCATTTATTTGATCCAGAGTACAGCAAAACAGTACAATTTTGAAATAACTGCTTTCTGTTTGAATATAGTTTAAAATGTCATTTATTCTTGTGATGTCAAAGCTGACATTTTAGCATCATTACTCCAGTCACTTGATCCTCCTGAAGTAAATTGAATATTCTGATTTGCTGCTAAAAAAAACATTATATTTTTTTTGTGCTGAAAACAGCTGAAGAATTTTTTGATGAATATAAATTTCAGAAGAACTGCATTTTATCTGAAATTGAATCACTTTAAAGCATCCTTGTATTCATAAGTATTGATTTCTATAATTTCTTTCACAAAAAAAAAAAAAAGAAAAGAAAAAAGTAGTGACAGGTTTTGAATGGTATAAAAGCTTTTTATATTAGATAAATGCTGGTCTTTAGATCTTTCTATTCATAATAGAATCCTGAAAAATGTACTGTTTTAAAAATGGATAATAATAATAATAATAGTAAAAAATGTTTGTTGAGCAGCAAATCATCATATTAGAATGATCTCTGAAGGCTCCAGCTTGACACTGGCTTGTTGAGCAGAAGAGACTTATTTACGAAACATTAAATATCTTACTGTTCAAAAACTTTTGACTGGTAATGTATATGATGACAGGTTTTGGATTATTTTTTCCTAAATGTAAATAAAAGATTGTGTTACAGATTTGTGTGACAGGAGACTTGTGTGACGGGAGATTTGCGTGACAGATTTGTGCTGCTGAACTATGTATTTTAGAAAGACTGTCCGCTGTGAGATGTTTGTGAGTGTAATGGTAGACTGAGGTGTTTCTGCTGGTTGATTTATGAGCAGGTGTCAGTGATTCAGAAGTGAGTCTGAAGATCCACAGCTTGTACATGTTCATCACATTACTCATCTCATCCTCTGCTTGCGTTCATCCCATCCCTCATAGCGTGTGGTCAGACGTGTTCCCGTTCGGCTGACGTGTGTGTGCTGTGTTTCAGTGCTGGAGCTGCTGTACTGGCGGGATGTGAAGTCCAGCGGGCTGGTGTTCGGCTCCAGCCTCTTCCTCCTGCTCTCCCTCCTCACCTGCAGCATCATCAGTGTCCTGTCCTACTCTGCGCTGGCTCTGCTGTCCGTTACCATCTCCTTCAGGATATACAGGGGAGTCCTGCAGGCCATCCAGAAATCTGATGAGGGACATCCGTTCAAGTGAGTCCAGAGCAGAAGCACTATGATATGGGTGTCTCTGTAGTTCAAATCAATAAATAAACAGTGGAGATGTTGCTCTTCTTGAATGACAGATGATTTGTAACCCATTTTCACAGACGGTATCTGGATCAGGAAGTAACTTTGTCTAAAGATGTGGTGCAGAAACATAGTGATGTTGTTCTGAGCTGGATCAACTGTGCGCTGAAGAAGCTGCGGCATCTGTTTCTGGTGGAGGACCTGGTCGACTCGCTGAAGGTCTGAACTGTCTTTCTGTATAGTAAATGAGAAATACATAACCTTGACCTAAACATTTAAGTTGACTCAAAGAGAACTTAAAGTAGGTCATGAGGAAAAACTCTTTTATTGACTCAATAGTTCACTGAAAAAATGATAAATATGTCATCATTTACTCCCCCTCATGTCATTTCTGACTTTCTTCTCTTCTCTGGAAGTCAAAAGATGATGTTTTGAAGGATGTTGCAGTCTGAACCCACTGACTTTCATCGTATGTACAAAAAACAGAGACGTTTCTCAAAATATTGTCTTTTGTGTTTCACTGAAGAAAGAAAGTCATACAGGTTAGAAACAACATGTAGATGAGTAAATAATGATAGGATTTGGAGGGCAATTTGTTGAAATCTCTGTCAGTATCAAAAGTACGTTTTATAAATAGAAACTAAATCTGTCAGACACATGTATTGGGGTAAAAAGTGGAAAATTTTCCTCTGGGATGGAGTGCCATAGGTTGTAGGGCTGTGCAATATTGAAAAAAAAAAATGTGACATGCGATGCCTTGTTAAATAATGCAATATGATATTGCTTTAAATGTGCAAAATCAATGTAATTATATTTTTAAATATTTAAAAATTAAACTTATATAACCAATATATACAATTCACATTTTCTTGTTTTAGCATTTCATAAAAAGTAATGTCACAATTCCAAAAATGTAAACTTCAACATCAGCGTAAACAAAAATAAATAAAGCCACTTATTTTATTTTAATGTAACATTGCTTTCCATTTATTACTTATGTAAAGTACAATTTACTTCTTCAATACCATAGTAAAAACTGTAGCAAACATGATTAAAGGCAATTAAACGGTCAGTAAAAAATAAATAAATAAATAAATAAATAAAAAAACAAATATACAAATTACATGCATAAAGAAGCACAAGATAACAGTTACAAATAAAAGGTCTAACAGTAGTATTCAGGTACAGAAATGTAATAATTAAGTGTAAAATAACACTGCATAGTGTTCACTGTATGAATTAAGTGTAGATTATTCTTTGTTAAAGCTTGTTGTTTGATTAACATTAGTGACATACAGACAGCAGCACGTATTAATAGGCCGCTGTCTCTTTAAGACTGATCCAATATAATAACACGCATCCGATTTCTTTCTCAGCTGTTTACATTCATTTAAAACAAAATGGGCTGCGTTTATGAGAATGACTGTGAAGGTGGATATTTTAATATAACTCTGCGTGCGTAAGTTTCTGTTCAAATAAAAGGAGGTGAATCAACTCTGTTTGCGGGGTTGGAAATGGAAGTGTGCGTCAGACAGCAAGGAGTTGTTTTCTGCAACTTAATGCACTTAACTCTTTTTAAAGTCAGCCAAGTCAGTGGCATGCCCAGTCTATTCTCTGCTATTTGCGTTGACCTAAAAGACCTAAAAGCATTGCTTTGAAGTATCCTATTATTAAAATGATTCAGATATTGCATTCCGTTGCGATATGCATATCGTGATATTTACATTTGCGATATTTCGATAATTTCAATATATATCATGCAGCCCATAAGGTTGCATACTCGGGTTAAAGGGTACATAACATACACAGTTTCACCTAATCTCATGTTATTCCTGAGTACCTATAGAGTAGTACTGTATCCTTATTATCTCCAAAAAGTCTTTCGTTTTATCATATTTCTCTCTGTTTCTCACGGTCTAGCCACCGTGTGTGCAGGCGCCGTGGGCGTGCTTTTCCGGAAGAAATGCTCATATAAGGAGTTCCACCACTGTCTACGTCATTAAAGCTACGATCGAAAAAAAAAAAAAAACAGCCGAAACTTGTACCAACCCGGAAGTAAGATTTTCGGCAAAGAAATTGTCCGTCATTCGTCTAAATTCTTTTTTTAAACTTTGACCATGTTTAGCATGAGAATCCAACACTGTAAACAACTCTGAATATATGAAACACCATTGTACCCCCCCTTTAAAATACAAGTACTTCAGATTTGTATGTAAGTTAATGTACTGATGTTTGTTTCACCACACATAAGAGGAAAATAAGGGCCAGATTTGCTAAACGGCGCAAATTAGTGAAAGAGCACAATTCCATTAGAGCGCCAATAGGAGGGGAAAAATGGTGCAAATACCAGTACTTTGACGAGCACAAATGTTAGTAAATCACGTCAATACTCTCCTTCCATAAATGTTGCATCTGAAAGGGAAACTCCTACATATGCATAATTAATAATGTCAGGCGCAAACTGTCTACGCCTCTTCAGCGCTAATTCTTTGCTGCGCATCTTTAGTAAATCCTGACAGTTCTAGTTTAACACCAAAAGACTGTTTGTGCTGGCGCAATCTGTTAGTAAATCTGGCCCTAAGTCTGGAGGAGAAGCCCAGAGAGAACATACATAAATACATGTTAAAAGCCAATGTTTTCCAAAGGTAGAGATTACGAAAGTGAGAGTACAATTAATATGTATCTCTGTTATATGTATTTGGACATTGGCTCAATTTTGATCCAGTTCATAGAATCTGAAATGAATTAATGATTAATAACTTGTGCTTTTCCCTCCTAACCACACTTCCTCATTACGTCAGCACAAGAAGCAGCATGTCAGTCTGCTCAATCTCTTTCCCTTTCCTCAATCCATATAACCAGCTGCAAAGCAAAACCATATGATATTGTCTTCGCTCAATATTCATTCTGTCAACTGACACAGTTTTCCCTGGAATCTCTTGATTATTCCTTTATTATACATGCATCAACAAGTGTCATCAGGCTGATGTTGAGTACAGGATGGACTTTAAAACATCTGCCATCTTCATCACTGCTGCTCATTTCCTTTAATACCTTGCCTTTAAACTCTCTGGTCATTGCTGCCATCTTTACTGCAGAAGTCTCAGATGTACCTCTCGCTCTTCTCTCTGGGCCTCTTATGTTGTTCACCTGAACCTCATCAAATGAAATCCCAGCAGACATGGAAGACTCCCATCTTCATCTTCATTCAACAATGCAGAAGCGCTCTCTTTGCAGCTCGTTTACTCTGACCTCATAGATAGACTCTGCATCCATTTACCTCAGAGCTCTCCTTTCAACAATAAATAAACTCCTCAAACCACTTATAACACCTTCAACTCAACATCCATCCTTTCTACTTCTCCACGTATTTCACCTCTGTTCACTATTCAGCTTTTATCGCTGACTCTGTCTCGGCCTGGCACAGGTCACATGAGACACACATATAGCAATTTGTATATGTATTTCCTTCAGAGCCCCTCTGTCTCAAGGTGTGCCCCAGGGTTCAGTGCTCGGCCCCCTTCTATTTCTGCTTCACATACTTCCCCTAGGTAGTATCACATGTCATCATATTCTGCACTTCCACTGCTGCGCTGATGATGTCCGGCTCTACATCTATAGCAAATATTACATTAGTGCTGAAATCCATTCCACTCCGGCCACCGTGTCGATCAGATCACCAGAACCATTTTCCAAGTGTCCTGTTACAGAGTGCATAAAGGATACTGTAGTCACGTAACTATATTGCAAATTTATTCAATTGTTTCGTAATGAACATTCCCCATAATAATCCTAAACACCGATCATAATCTATACTATACGCAGCTCCTCTTTCCTCATGAGTTTGCAGGTGTGACTGAAGTCAAGTGTGGTCTGTGTGCCAATCAGTGATGTTTATTCCTGTCATTATCTGTCAGACACGCTTGTTCATCATGATGGTGTTTTGTTTTTCTCTAGTTCGCAGTGTTTCTGTGGCTCCTCACGTACGTTGGTGCCTGGTTTAACGGACTCACGCTGCTCATTCTCGGTAAGGCCACTGAGTTGATTTCACTTGATTCTGTACTGTCTTGCTTTCTTCAGTATTTGTAGTCATGAGCCCTATTTAGATGGA
This sequence comes from Cirrhinus molitorella, assembly GCA_033026305.1. Taxonomy (NCBI): domain Eukaryota; kingdom Metazoa; phylum Chordata; class Actinopteri; order Cypriniformes; family Cyprinidae; genus Cirrhinus; species Cirrhinus molitorella. The sequence goes on along the minus strand of CM065126.1, from coordinate 6,418,499 downwards.
AATTGTTTCTCATGGGAATGTAAGGTATTTTTCACAATTTACAGGGGGTAGTCTGTAATTTTAGTGCTGTCTAAATTCAGAATGTCTGCCTTTATCTCTCACCCGTGTAAAAATACAGGCCGAATTACCTACTGTATTTCGACAAACACCAAGGTCATGTGGTTATTCAATTGCTGTCCGAATCCACATCTCTGAGTTGATGTTTAGTACCTTTCTGACCACTGCTGAACACCATACAGTAACTGTAAGTTTCATGGATATTTATTTCTGAAATGCTGGAAAGTATTTAAATAATATTTCGTAACTGCTGCACCACAACAAGTGAGAGCAGAAAGAGAAGAAAAGCACATAAACATTCAGAATGGGTCTTTATTATGGCAGCAGCAGGTTTTAAACTGAAAATTTAATTAATCAAATAATAAATAGGGTTATATATTATAAACTATGCTTGGAATAATAAGAATACATTTTACATATTAAGTATTTCTATCTTCATGGGTTCGTAGGATCACAAATCTTGCTCCTCCACTGTGAATAAATCGCCATCCAAATCTAATCTGAATTTATCAGGTGATTATATAAACTTAGTTTTACAGACATTCTTATGAGAAACTGTTACTGTCTGAATAGGGCTATGGGTTTTTCTTCAGAGTTATGTTCAGTGGTGTTTTTATCTCTTGTGCTGCAGGTCTGCTTGGAGCTTTCAGCGGCCCAATAGTCTATGAGAAACACCAGGTAATGCTCATGGCTGTTGTTTTCCTGCTAAAATCATGAGTGTTTTAAATAATGTTCACATGTGATTGGTTCTGTTAAAGAGGACTCGCTGTAGTCAATCCTTATATGAATTCATTTGCAGACAGATGTGTGTGTGTGTATAATGGTCATGTTCTGTCCTGCAGACACAGATCGATCAGGTCATTTCCACGCTGAAGAGCCGGATGAAGGAAGTCATGGGCCAGTAAGTCAAACTCACTCATCAGGGTTTATTTAGACTGGATTAGACATGATCATTCAATTTTATGGATTCAAATCAGATTATTAACCATTAACTGACCAGTTTATAATGTTAAATTAGAATTAGACTGGAATCTGGAGGTGTGTTTGTGTGGCATTAATAAAACCAGCAGATGTGTTTTTATTAAGGAGTACATCTTTTTTTACATTATAATGATTGCTTTTTATATTATTAGTAATAGAAAGGCAAACATAATACTTTCTCATTTGCAGTTAACATTCAGCGAATATGCATTTATATAATTTAAACAAAACTTTAAATAACTAATGAACATTTAATTTCACAAACCTTGCAAACTTAGTCAATTCCAGCTGTGAGATCTTGTGAAGTGTGGATTTGTCTATCACCTGTTTGCCTGTGCTCTGTTGGGGTGTGCAAATTGAATGCTCACAGGAGAAAAGTTCAGCTTCACCTGATAAACTGTTCGTGATTTCAAATTATGCTGCGCTTTATCCATTTGCCCTCTGTCATATTCATGTAATTTTTACTGTGTGCTGTACAGTTGAAGACAAAATTATTAGCCCCCCTGTGGAATTAATTTTTTTTTTAGAATATTTACCAAGTGATGTTTAACAGAGCAAGATAATGTTTTCACATTATTTCCTATTATTGTCTGAAAGTCAGATTTCTTATAGTTGCTTGAATAAAATAATTAAAAAATAAATAAATGAACTGCTAAGGTCAATATTATTAGCCCCCTTAAGAAATTATTAGTTTGATTAGCTATAGAACAAACCACTGTTGTCCAATGACTTGCCAAATTAACCTAATTTGCCTGATTAACCTAATTAACCTAGTTAAGCCTTTAAATTGCTCTTTAAGCTGAGGATTAGTATCTTGTGAAACAACTAGTAAAATAATATGCACTGTCATCATGGCAAAGACAAAATAAATTAGTTTGGACTTGAGAGAAAGAATTGTTAATGCTGGCTACAAGTGATTACTACCTTTTTATTTATATTTTTGAGAGAAAAAAAGAAGTGTTTATTTCACACATTTATCTTTAAATCATTTTCAAATAATTTCGAATTTCTTGAATATTAATCAAAATAATAAAAATTGTATTAGCTTTATATTGGCCATTGACCATCCTGCTTTCCAAGATATTGGTATTAGACATGGGGCGGAATGAGATTCTGACCGTATAATAACCTTAGATAAAAATATCACGGTATCATGGTATTTAGATCTCAAATCTAAAATATGTTATTTTAAAATGTCTGGTTAACTAAATAAAACAAATAATTGAAGATGCGGGCCGGGCATCGGGCCTGTTTTATTTTTATATTTCAAACATCCATGAATTATAGTGATGATAAAAAAACGTTGTCGCACTGGTGGAAAAAACACGAGACTTTACTTTCGCTTTCATTTTGGAGACCGGCTCGGATGGAGTTTAGTGTTTCAGCCAACAGCAGCACCTTCAGCGCAGCTGGAAGAGATCTGCGTTCAAGCGCACACAATAGACTGAAATTTGCCGCAAAACAATAAATGTGTCGGGGGAAATGGTAAGGAGATATTTAAATTAAATTATTTATTTATGAACTAGTGTATTCTGAGTCAGTTGCAAAGATCCTGACTCGCAATCTCCAATCGCCTTTAGAGAGAAATGCATATTTGGATGCATCACGAAGAGTTTTTGTTTTCGATTTATTAAATTTCGTTAAGTAATCATTTAAAGCTTTCTCTCTATATATATTTATCATGTCTGTGAGGCATGTATTCGGTTAATTTTTGTGAAACACGTTCAACACTCAATGAGTGGCAAAGACATCTGAGAGCCAGCAGTTTGTTTGTGTTTTAAACGTCATGATTTTGAACAGATGTAATTATGTAAATGGAAGGAGGCTTAAAATATAGACGTGATACCAGCTAAATGTAATTATGGTACTAAATCGCAGAAACGTAGTACTTTAGTCTGCGTGAGGGAGAAAACTAGTTGACGTTAGCTAGTTAATTAGCCTTATCTGCATCGGTAACAAGCCAAATAGTTTTTATTTCACACTTAAACAAATCGCGGTGGGTCTTTGTCTTGATCGGAGGTGAAAGAGGGAGAAATGAAGATGACACATTTATATTTTATGTATGATCTGGAAGTATTTATTCAACGATCGGCTCTAAAACGTCATCTGTACGGAACATCATTGTGTACAGTACATGGTTAGTCTACATTACCGTAAAAATTCCCATATAGCAGACTTTTCGGCGGGTGAAAAAGTTCCAGGGATTCACCTTTTTCAGCCATCCTACACAGGTGACTCTCACTGACTGCTGGCACCAACCGGAGTGGAGGTTGTGTGACTCGTTACGCTTTTCGCTGCACACAACTATGGGGTTCAGCACTTTCCTCCTCTAATGACGTGTAAAAAAAAAAACTGGAACGGTATGACAGGTTAAACTTTTTCAAACCGCGGTTTACCTTGAAACCTGTTATCGTCCCATGCCTAATAGGTATCGGCTGTCAAAAAAACATTATTTGTCAAGCACTAGCTGATGTGCAGCCTCTCAGTCCCACAAATTGATTTGATGTCTATTTCTATAGCGCTTTTCACAATACATATGGTTTCAAAGCAGATTTACAGGAGATAATACAGTAAAGAGTGATCTGTAGTCAAAGGTGAAGGAGTCAAAGTAATGTCCATATGACACTGTGTGTGTTGTTTTAGGATTCAGGCCAAAGTTCCTGGAGCGAAGAAGAAGCCTGAGTGAGTCTGGAGCGGCTCTGATCTTTACTCGTCATCTTCAGCTCTCTCTCTCTTTCTCTGTCTGTTTTCTTCACTCTTGGGTTCGTTCACATGACCGCATCTTCATGAAGTTGCTCTGATACTGATTGTGAAACTGGTTGCGGAATAAATGAAATATGTTGTTTAATGTCTGAGAAACGTCGTTTTGATCCTTCAGAAAATGAAATGCACTACACGTCTTTTCTTTTTTAAAGAGGGAAGTTGAAGAGTGTCAGTATTGGCTTTTTGTGCTGTTTTAGTTCCTATGACTGTGATTTTACTCGATTGGCTGAAGTTTCTCTGTCACGCTCGGTTATCTCAGCAACTTTTCTAGACGAGAATAGATATCAAGACATTTGAGCTCCCCTGCTGGATCATCTCTGGATGAACACGTTTACATGAAGCTTCCTCCACAGAAGTTATTGTATTTAAATCTATTTATCTCTGGACCGACTCCTAAAGCGAGCAGCGTTTGCCATGCCAATAACTGTGAATGAAACGCGTCCCGTTGTCTGAACTCTGTGAATGCATTTTGAGATGTTAATGAGAACCAATAAAGCTTCTAGATCAATCTGTCCATGGCTTGACATTATTCAGATCTTCTGGAGGAAATTCAACCAAATCAACATTAATGCACTCATGCATTTCACCTGTGATTTTTATAGTGTTTAACATTTCAAAGTAGATTTTTTTCATTTTGATTTTACTGTTAGTGCTTGTGGTGTTTTTGTCATTTTTATTTGTTTCTGTTTTAGCCACTCTTAGTTTATTTTAGTACTTCAACTTAATGAGGAAGGTTGCCTCAGTGACTAGAGTAAATAAAATGTAAAAAAAAAAATGTTTTAGTTTAATATATATTTTAACCCTTGTGCGTTAAAAAAAAAAAGTTACACAGGTGCAAAATGGACAAAAATGTCCATGTCCAAAAACTGTCATAAAAATATGATTTATTAATATTTCTTTCCACTTTCACTGATGTCAATTTTTTAACCAGCATCTGTTCTGTCCATAGATACCAAACATTCATTAATTTTCATAATTGTAACCCTTTAAATGCTGGTTTGTTTACATAATGCCACAGGTGTTTTAATTATGAAAAAAATGAAAAATAATAGTTCATTTCCATATACTAAATGCTAAGCAGATTTTTTTTTCTTTGCTTATTAGATTCTTGGGTGTGTCAGTGAATAGCAATGACATTCATTTTGAGGCATTTATATTTTTTATGTAGTGTCAGATTTTTTTTTAAACAACTAACACTTAGGTCCATAATGGATAAAAATGTTCATGTCAAAAAACTGTCAGAGAAATGTTATATATTAATTTTTTTTTTTTCCACTTTCACTGACTGTTTTTTTTTTTTTTAAATCAGCATCTCTTCTATTCATAATTACCAAATATTAATTTATTTTCAGAATCTTAATGCTTTAAAAGCTGGTTTCTAATGCACCTGTGTGCTCACTGTCAGTGGGCAACACTGTCAGTGGGCAACACTAGCATCTCTTCTATTCATAATTACCAAATATTAATTTATTTTCAGAATCTTAACCCTCTGGGGTCTGAGGGTGTTTTTGGGCCCTGAAAAAGTTTTGACATGCCCTGACATTTGTGCATTTTTCAGTATCTTAAAAACATATTCATGGCTAAAGTCAGATTACATTGTAATCAGCACAAACTGGGCTACAATAATATGCAAGCAACATGAATGTACATGTTTGTGTTTTTGAGAAAACAACGTTTATGCGTGGTTAGTGAAAAACTAAAAAAAATAAAGTCACTTAAAAACAGCAATGAAACACGGACAGAATATTTGTTCACAAGGCTTTTGAGATCTGGATGTGGTAGGCTAGAGTTTTTTCTACACAATGATGTGAAAATCATCTCATTCACTCATTCAAAGAAAACAATATATTGATGTAAATTTACCAAAACATGTTTTGTGATGGAAAGACAATATGCAAGAGATTGACAATGGTCATTAAAAGCTTTAAAAGCTGGTTTCTAATGCACCTGTGTGCTCACTGTCAGTGGGCAACACTAGCTCCAGAGCTTACTCTGCTGAGTAACGTCTCTTCATCTTGCAAGCAATAAAATGACCAAGCCCTCAAGCACCACATATTTATAGGTTTGGCTGTGAGAACACCTGTGTCAACTCAAACTTTGTATAAAATCTACCAGACTAAACGATCAGCATTTTCTTGTGGTGAAAACAAAAACAATGTGTTTAGTGGCTTCTGAACTTCTACATTAAATTCAAGCTCACCTTTTATCTTTGTAACAAATGGAAAAGTGCAATCAAGGATTTATGTGATGTGTGTTTGGGTGAAAAAGAAAAATCCTCAAAGCTCATTAACCTTCTTTGACCTTATTCATAGTTTTCACATGGCCCTATGTCCCTGCCAAGGGTGTGACTCATATACATGGAGTGGAATTTTTGATTGCCAATACAATATAATTTCTTTCAAACTAATTACATTCAGTTTTCAGCAAACACATGCAAACCACACTCTGACATCCTTACCAACACCTGAGCCAAAATTTATGCAGTTGGCATTAACACATGCACACTTATAATAAAAAACAACAACTGAAATGGACAAAAATGTCCATAGAAAAGTAGGGATTTGGACAATATTGGTATGAATCCTTTTTAATTTGTGATAATTTTGCACTGATCCCTGCTGGAAAAAAAAAAAAAAAACAACCTAGGCTGATTGGCTGGTCTTAGCTCGTTTAAGATGGAAGTAGCTGGTTTTAGCTGGCTAAAACCCCTCTAAAACCAGCCTGCTGACCAGCTATGACCAACTAAAATGTCCATAAGGTCGCACAAGGGTTAAGTATTTTTTTAAGTCAGATCTCCTCTTGCACTGTCCATATGAAGCCATTCAGGCTGAAGTTCCTCGTAGGAAACATTGTCATTTGTGTTCCTGTTTTGTTATTTTAGTTGTGCACTATTATTGGACTACGGATCACGGTCCTCTCTGGGTTTATAGCACTAGAATCATACCATTAAATGGTATTTTTCCACACATTTTTCCTTTTGTAAAGTACTCCAGATTTTCCTTTGTTCAGTTTTAAACAACATCTGTAACATCATGTCAAGAAACATCACACTGACACAATGACTTTAAAGCAAAGACAGATAGCATTTACACTGAGAAAATGGCAAAGAAAAGAAAATGCTGAAAAATAATTTTTATCAAAGCACCACTGCATCTAAGAGTGGTGATGACTTCCTTCACAACAGTTCAAAGTCAGATAAATATACCGTTCAGGCAGAGCATTTCTTCTCTGGTAAATGTGGACTAATGTGATGTTGATTGATTACCTGGGCAGTGAAATGTCAAAATGTGTATTCCCTTCAAACCCTCTCAAATGTCTGTAGCGCTGTCCTGGCTAAATGTGATCAGGATCACTTAGCAGATCTATCAAACACTGTGCAAATCCAGCATTGCACTGGGCCTCGTTTATAAAACATTCATAACCCAAATGACAGGAATGATTAAACACACTTGCAAAACCCCGGAAATACAAACTGCATAGTTGTGCTTAAAAGTTTGCATACCCCTTGCAGAATCTGCAAAATGTTAATTCCTTTAGCAAAATAAGAGGGATCATACAAAATGCATGTTATTTTTTTATTAGTACTGACCTGAATAAGATATTTTACATAAAAGACATTTACATATGGTCCACACGAGAAAACAATAGCTGAATTTATAAAAATGACCCTGTTCAAAACTTAACATAACATTCAAAACTGTACATACCCTTGATTCTTAATACTGCGTTGTTAACTGAATGACCCACAGCTGTGTTTTTTTTGTTTAGTGATAGTTGTTAATGAGTCCCTTGTTTGTCCTGAACAGTTAAACTGTCTGCTGTTCATTAGAAAAATCCTTCAGCTCCCACAAATTCTTTGGTTTTCCAGCATTTTTGTGTATTTGAACCCTTTGAACCCCAACAATGACTGTATGGTTTTGAGATTCATCTTTTCCCACTGAGGACAACTGAGGGACTCATATGCAACTATTACAGAAGGCTCTAACACTCACTGATGCTCCAGACGGAAAACACATGCATTAAGAGATGGGGGGTGAAAACTTTTGAACAGAATGGAAATGTGTACATTTTGCTCATTTTGTCTAAATGTCATATTTAGCACTGCCCTTCAGAAGCTACAGAAGATACTTACATGCAAGAAGACAAAATTAGTTAAATTTACCATCTTCACATTTAAAAAGTTTTCACCCCCCGGATCTTAATGCATGTTTTTTCCTTCTGGAGCATCAGTGAGTGTTTGCAGTCATTCAGGTAACAACACAGTATTAAGAATCAAGGGTATGTAAACTTTTGAACAGGATCATTTTTATAAATTCAACTATTGTTTTCTCTTGTGGACTATATGTAAATGTCTTTTATGTAAAATTTCTTATTCAGGTCAGTACTAAATAAAAAATAACATTGCATTTTGTATGATCCCTCTTATTTTGCTAAAAGAATTAACATTTTGCAGATTCTGCAAGGGGTATGTAAACTTTTGAGCACAACTGTATCTAATGCTGGGTTCTTTGGGAGGCTGAACAAGGTTATCTTTCCCTCACAACTGAAACACGCTTCTTTGGAGACATTCTTAGTGGTGTCTGATCCTGTTCGGAGGCTCATGTCCTGGCTGGAAGTGTCCAGTGCATCAGAAGAGCTTGATGATCTGGTTCAGGTGTGTGTAAATAGGGCTGGAGCTGAACTCTGCAGGACAGCAGCCCTCCAGGTTTAGGTTTGGACACCCCTGTCTGGGATCTTTTGGCTTTGAAGAAGGGATCCTGGGACTGGCTGCAGGGAGTGACTGGGAGACATTCCTGTCCCTGCTCCACTGTGAATCAAGCACTGTGGTGCTGAATCAGCTCTGAGCATCTTGGGCTCAACTGAGAGCAGACTGGATTAGAGGACACAGGACTCTTTGACAGGTTTGCTCATGGGTAATAATGTCACACACTCACACAACACTAAACACTTCATTTGCAGAAAGTTGCACACCTGGCTCTTTCTCTCTTGAAAACACTTGAATTTGTTTTTTTTTAACCAGATATTGTCACAATATAAACTTTTCACAATATAACTTGCTTACTGCAGACAATGCATTTCTCACTTAGATTTTTTGTATTGTCTCCAGCCACAATATCTACAAATTCTTAAATCAAGGATTTTCTAGACAAGTAAAATTATTTTGTGGTTTTCAGAAAAAAAGAAGTCAAAATTAAGTGAGTTTTTTCTTAGAACAAGCAAAACAATCCTGTTTCAAGCAAAAACTCACTTAATTTTGACTTATTTTTTCTGAAAACAAGACAATTTTTTTTCTTCTTCTCCAGAATCATGGTAGGAGAATAGTCTATTGTAAAAATGAAATAGTTATTCTCCATTTATCCAGAATTGTGCAGCTCTAGTTGGTCATGTATCCACATGTTATGAAAACAAATAAATGACTTTAATTTAAGATAAAACATCAAAGATGTGGTCTGTGAGGTTTAGCATCCAGAACATATACGTATACATATTATTTTGGGCTAAGTATTCTACAAATACATTTACACTGCCCTCCAAAAGTTTGGAAACACCCCTGGCAAAGTGTGGTTTTGGACGATATCAGCATAAATCCTATAATAATTTCATTTTGATTACATAATAATGGCAATATATACATGTCAAAGTTAGACATGCCCCCCAGATTGAAGCGCTTCGAAACAGTGAATCATTTTGCGACGCAGTGGTTGATCTTTGCTGGCTTTATATAATTTATTCGTTGTTTGAAATGAAATCGTTACAATTATTAGGACTAACTAATGTTTTATGAACTTGTAATCACATTTCATGACATGACGCTCATTATCTGGTACTTGTCTAAAAAGATGTATATAATGTGCAATGTTAACAAATTACACTAATATTAGTTTTCAAAAGCATCCCCCCTCTGCTTTTTTCACAAATCGCACCCTGAATATATCAAGTCAATGTTTGAAAAAACTGACAGCTCGGATGTCCAGATTATGCAGAGCTGTAATAGCTGCTAATGCTGGATATTTTGATGAATCGAAAATTTAAGTTTTTTCTATGTATAAACTGTTTATGTAATAAAATATGTTTTCGTAGTTTGTGTTGTCCCTTATCCCTGCTGACAAAATCAACTAAAACCGGCCTAGGCTGGTTGGCTGGTTTTAGCTGGTCATAGCTGGTCAGGCTGGTTTTAGAGGGGTAAAACCAGCTACTTCTATCTTAAACCAGCTAAGACCAGCCAACCAGCCTAGGCTGTTTTGTTTTTTTTCCAGCAGGGATCAGTGCAAAATTATCACAAATTAAAAAGGATTCATACCAATATTGTCCAAACCCCTACTTTTCTAGGGCATTGCCAAACTTTTGGAGGGCAGTGTACATATTTAAATGCTATTAATGAAAAAATACCCTGCAACTGTACTTTTGGTATACTAAACTGGTATACCCAAAGTGTGCTAAATCAGAACAACTAATTTTGTGCTTAATGCACTTTAATGTAATTAAATTAAATTTAAATTGAATTTAATTTACAATCTTACAATCTTAATAAACAATCTTTATTAATAGTGATATTAAAACATATATTAGGCATACTATTAAGAAATGTGCATTGTGCAAATAACAAAATTCTCCAAATTAAGCTAAATTATAATTTTATATCAGTAAGTAATATGTCAATAAATATGTTAATGGATTAAAAAAAAAAAATATATATATATATATATGGGGCTAAGCCCCTTATCTCTCCCAACCCTAGCAACGCCCCTGATCCCATGCAGTTGCTATGTAAAAGCTGTTTTTATGTATATTTGAGATGTTCTTGATACATTTACCTCGTTCTGACCAGCAGGCGGCAGCAGCGTGTGACTCAAGACAGTGAATCATTGGAGAATTTTGCGAAGCAATTGGTTCAGTTGATTCAAAGTTTTGTAAAGCTTCTTTTCTCCCATTATAATCTTCAGAGGTGCTCAATAAACGTCACATTATTATTGTTGTTGAGAATGACGTTTATGTGCGGGTTTATGATACGTGCTTTTATTTTGAAGGGTGTGTGCGCTGGGTCGTGTTCACGTGATCAGTCCGTCCGTTGATAGTGTCGCTGATGTCCACAGAGCCGCTCAACACAGATCTGAAATAACAGAGCAGTTAATGCGAATGTCATTTCATTTGTTTTCATTTGTCTGTCGGGAGTGTTTGACAGCGGAAGTGTGATTTGCCAGCGCGCTACTTTGATGTGTCTGACATCATCCTGTCAGCTAATGGCTATAGAGACGATACACGGATCAAATCTAATGAACGATTTTAAAAGGTTTGACTCTTAAAAATAATCGACGGTCACATAGACTGAAATGTGATGCATTTTACGTTGTTTCGATAAAGTCTGTGTGAAATATCTAGTGTGATTGATGCAGATATCCGCTTAGCATTAGCCTTAGCCGCAGATGTGCAGTCAGCTGCTCATGTGACTTTATCTTCATGAACAGACGTTGATGTTTGATGACAGTCAGTGATGATTAGACACTCATTCTGCAGCATTTAGATTCACACAAACACACAGCATGGCAAACTTGACGGATCTGCAGAGTAAATACAGTAAACTGGCTCAGGAGTACTCAAAGGTGAGCTCATCATCATCATCATCATCATCATCAGAATTTAATGATGCAGAACACTATCACCTGACATTTGTCTTTAAACGTTTAAAGTGTGTAAGTCATTAAATGTGTTTGCTGTATAAATGACCACAGCGCTGTCATGTTTATCAGCTCAGAGCTCAGAATCAGGTGCTGAAGAAGGCTGTGGTGGACGAGCAGACCACCTCCAACTCCCTGAAGGTATCTGCTGACGTCTCACCTGTTCATGCGGTGGAGGTCTGTTGTTGTTGTTGTTGTTGTGTGTTCACGTGTGTGTGTGTGTGTGTGTGTGTGTGTGTGTGTGTGTGTGTGTCTCTGCAGGATGAGCTAAAGCAGAAAGAGCAGAGCTTACGGAAGGTGGAGCAGGAGATGGACAGCCTGAGCTTCAGGAACCAGCAGCTGACAAAACGTGTGGAGCTGCTGCAGGAGGAGCTGCTGCTGTCTGAGAGCAAGAACAAGAAGAGCAAAGTGATCTTACACACACACACACACACACACTGACTGTCCATTGACTTGAAACCCTTCTGCAATGTTTAATTGCCTGTTTTCCTCACAGTGTAGCTTGTGTTTTCTGTTCTGTTGTACGCAAACATACACATAATCAGAGTCATTCATTACACACACTCACAGCTCTGTCGGAGTAAATGAGACATAAATGATCCATTCCTTTCTCCATCATCAACTGTCCAGCCACAGGATTAGTTTTAGAAATCACAGGGACCAAATGAGATGCTCTTTTACTCTGAGACATGAGAGCATGAGGAGATTTAATGTGCATCATCAGTGATTATTGTTGGTTTGTGTGTGTGTGTGTGTGCAGAATAAAGGCGACTCGCCATCTCAGGTCAGCCTGCAGACACAGAGCGTGTTTGATGAAGATCTGCAGAAGAAGATCCAGGAGAACGAACGGCTTCACATTCAGGTGTGTGTATGTGTGTGTGAGCTCTGATTGTAGTGTTCATCACTCCACACTGCTGTGATGATCTGATTCGTTGTGATCTATCATGCCTGTGCACATGGTCTCCAGAACATACAGTGCACAGCATAAATGAGTACATCCCCTCTGAATAAATATAAAAGATGTGTTTTCTTAATGAACACTAATATAATTCATGGAAAGATGGCAAAACTGAAATGTATTAAACATATATTTCATAAAAACAACAAAATGTATGCCAATATTTTCTGTAAAATAAGTAAATTAGCCAATTTAGTTTAAATGAAGGATTGCAGAAATGAGTACACCCTAGATTTAATTCTGCAAATGTTCTATATTCTAGCACTTGGTATGTCCTCCAGAACTTTAAGTATGCTGCTCTGACCCTTCTTGGCACTGAGTGTACAAGTCTACGACAATTTTTCACATCTGTCCTGTTTAACTACCAAAGGATGGCCTTTTTTAATGCCTTGGTCTTTAATGGGGAGTTTGTCTCTACAGAATACCCTACAGCTACTTAAGAGCATTAAGACTGAGTGAAATACATGTCCACTGAAGGATTTTCACCTTTGGAGAATGAATATCTTCATTGTCATGATAAAAAAAAATGCCCAATAATGCAGGGAATGAGGAGAGAGTCGCATCTTCAGTTTCATTTTTTTTTGTATTACATTACATAGTAGTGTATGAATTGATGACAACGTTGACAAATCACAACACTCTCACACCTTCAGCACTCATTCATCCCTGTACATACATTACTGTAAGAACCAGACACTTCTCACTGTACTCCTCCTCTAGCAACACCAGAACATGATTTGAAATGATTGACTTGGTATGGATTCCCAGAAGTCTATATTTTGTAAATATGATCGTTGGAAGAGGTTAAATCAGTTTATTGTGCTTTGGGTAAAGCAGGGATTTCTAGTGGTGACAACAACCATGCATGTCACTTGTGCAAGCTGTGTCATACTCTGTAAGATAAAGTGTCACTCTTTTCATTGCTTTTGCTGACTCTGAGACACGTGCGTGGTATTTCTCCGGCTCTTTTCACTCATCACTAACTGAAAACTTAAAGTGAAGACCTGATTATTTCAGGAGCCTTGTCACAAGTCCACTGTTCTTAAATGTTGGTGCTACTTCTGCTGTATTTTCACACTTAAAACAATAATTTGGTATTCCTCTTGTACCACTAGCCTTTTTTACACTAAGAAATAAATCATCTGGCAGTTCTCTCTCAAGTGGTTCCAATGCTGACAGCCTGACAGTCTGAGTATGATTCGGTAGGCTATAAAACACTTTTAACTTTCAGGAAATTACCTGTTCGGTTCAATATGGCGATCAAAAAGCCTTAAACCTACACTTTTTTTTGTTTGTTTTGTTTTTTAAGTTTTATTTAGTAACTTTCAGGAGAGTGTACTCAATTTTGCAACACAAAATTGTATCACTTTGATAAGAAAATCTTATTTTCTGGAATAATTTTGACATTTGTCTTTGGTAATTGATCAAGCAGGCTTGTTGGAACATTATATCTCCAAAGAACCCTAACATGTCTTCTAAGTAAAGAGTGATTGCTGAATTTGTTAAATTTCAGAAGGGGTGTACTCATTTAAAGTGAAAGTGAAAGTGACAAGACGTGAGGCCAAGTATGGTGACCCATACTAGGAATTTGTGCTCTGCATTTAACCCATCCAAGTGCACACACACACCGTGAACACACACCCGGGGAGCAGTTGGGGGTTCGGTGCCTTGTTCAAGGGTCTCACCTCAGTCGTGGTATTGACGATGGAGAGAGCGCTGATTATTCACTCTCCCCACCGACAGACCGACAGGCGCAGCTCCACGAGAGCGGTTTCAGTGCGTATTCCGACGCCACACGCCGCTGCTGTGCGTCCCTCCCACCAGCGCTGCCTCCGAAAGGCTGATCAGCACTGGCGGGCAGGGGCATAATTTCCACTGGGGACAGGGGGGACACCCCCCCCCCCCCCCCCACATTTCAAAATCCCATTTGTATCCCCCCCACTTTTAAAATTAATTTGTTAAATAAATGTCTTGTATTGTAGAATGCACGCTCAGCACCGCCGAGTTTCCCGCGACCGTTAAAACGAAACCGAAAGTAAAACGCACACGCATTCAAAAGCATTTTTAATACTCCGCGTTCAGAGAGCGACTCCCTAATGCGCACAAATTAGGCTACATAACATATCTAGGCTGTTATTAGTATGTAGGCTATAATAGGTTGTGTAGTCATCTATAGCTCTGTATCATGCTTGGAAAAGTCCCCCCCCCACTTCTCAAACCAAAGTTACACCCTTGCAAGTTCACAATTAACTCACAGCTTCACATGCAGTCTCTCTCTTTTTTCTTTATCTCTGTGTCTGAATTGTGTCTGTCAGAATTGTAGATCTGATCTGACCTGTTTACAAACTAATTAGCGAAAATGAACAGTTTGTTTCATGTAAATATACACTTGATTTGTTTCATTTCAGACTGGAAAGTTTAAAGGATCAATTTATTGTCTTTTCTTTGAGCAGAATAGCTTTAGATTAGGCACTTGCACCCTGCTGAAAGAAAAGTTCACATAAGTTCACCCAAAAATGAAAATTTGATGTTTATCTGCTTACCCCCAGGGCATCCAAGATGTAGGTGACTTTATTTCTTCAGTAGAACACAAAGAAAGATTTTCCAATCAAACCATTGCAGTCTGTCAGTCATATAATGGCGATCAATGGGGTCCATAGCTTTGAGAGTCGAAAAACATACACAGACAAAACCAAATTAAACCCTGTGGCTCATGGCGATAAACTGAGGATCCCACTGTTTGCCTTTATATGACTGACAGACTGCAATGGTTTGAGTTGAAAATCTTTCTTTGTGTTCTACTGAAGAAATAAAGTCACAAACATCTTGAATGCCGGAGGGTAAGCTGATAAACATCACACTTAAACTTTTGGGTGGACTATCCCTTTAAGCAGTTAGGAACCTCAGGGTTCAGTGCTTGGTATTCTCCTTTTCTCCATGTATTATAATATTACTAAGAACAATCGTGTCGATATTCCCACAGTGTTAGCACATGTAAAATCACATATTATCAGATCTCAGCAGTGACAGTCCAGCTGTTGACTGAGGTGCGTGGTGTGATGATGATGATGATGATGATGATGATGATGATGATGATGATGCGTTCTTCTGTCTGTAGTTTTATGAAGCAGGTGAACAGTACCGTCGACAGGAGGCCCAGCTGAGAGAACGGCTAGATCAGCTGGAGAAAGAGTCTGAGCAGCATCAGGCCGTCGTCGACGCTCTCAACCACAAGTACACAGACGCCATCGAGAAACTTCAGAATGACAAAGCCAATCTGGAGGTCAGAGACGCATTCACATGCTGGAAACCCATGTTCATTAGAGATGAGCTGATAACACATTAAATCACTCATGCTTTTCACACACATGGAGGAGGTTGTTTTGGGTCATGGATCATGCATGGTCTATTGTGAGCATACAGGTCTTGAGATGGGTTTTGAGACATGATTTTTGAACTCGACCGCTGTTTTAACCCAGCGCTCATGTTGTAGGATGCGATCTGCTTGAGCACTGAAAATGCACATCTCTAATGCTCCTGATATCTGACTGATGCTGATGTGTATGTGTCCATGAGGAGATGTAAACGTGTCTGTTTAATGATGTCAGGTCAAGGCTCAGACGCTGGAAAGAGAAGCCAAGGACTGTCGAATCAGAACTGAAGAGTGGTAAGTATACACATTCAAAAGAACCATCTTCTTGACTTTGTTAGTGCTGGTCTGCTAGTGAACACTTCATATGAGCAGATCAGCAGACACACAGACAGTGTCTTAGTCAGATGTCTCCTGGATCATCTCCTCTATTACATATAGCTGTGTGACTGACGGTGATGTTGAATAGCTGATGTGTGTGTTAGTCAGCAGCAGTTGAGGAAGTATCAGAGTGAAGTGAGCAGTCAACTAAAGCACAGCAGCAGTGTGATCCAGGAGAAAGTGCCCTTCAACGACACCCGTGAGTATCTCTGTCTCACACACACACACACACACACACACAAACACACACGTGTTTGATGTTTATTCATGTGTGTCACTGTGATTATTGTGTTTCCTGCAGAGCTGAGCGACTACAACAGTCTGAACGTTCCTCTGCACAACAGAAGGCATCAGGTGAGGTGGACCATCTTGCTGTCTGCTGTCAGTGTGACTGATACGTCAATGTTAGCGTTGAGTTGATGATACAGCAGTGTTAGCATTGTGTCTGTATTTGTGTGCAGCTGAAGGCCCGTGACGTAGCGGCTCAGGCCCTGGGTTTTGTGCAGAATCTGGTGTCAGCCCTGCTGAACTTTCACTCCTACACCGAACAGAGAGTCCACATTTACCCACTGGACTCATCCATCGAGGCCATCTCACCTGTCAACCAGAAGGTACACCACTGCGTCTGATGGCACTGACACTAGTAGTTTAATTAACGATAAAGTAATAGAAACTGGAATGCACTGAAATTAATTTATTTAACAAAACCAAAAGCTTAAACTTTTTCATATTATAAAGTAACATACTGCGACTATTGGATGGCAAGAGCTACAAATAATGTTTAGTGAAGGTGAAGTTTTGTTCACACATTAGATGAATTATTAAGATGGATAATTGGTTATTGTTAATCCAGCAAAATCCATTCAGCAGATATGTTTGTGGAGCCATTGTAGTTCATGCAAGCTGTGTTAAACAGACACTGACAGACACAATGACAATTAAACATCACCCTTTCAGTCGCTCATTTCAGCCTTTCAGACAAATCCATATTTGGCCAAATTTTTTCAGTTGCTAAAATATTAGTGCATTTCAGAAAGCAAGATCTTCTTTCTGACAGTGATGTGTAAAATCATGGTGATCCATGACACTTTATTTCTGCAATAACGACCTGCGGACTGTTCATTACAGTTGATGTCAAAAGCTTGCATACACCTTGCAGAATCTCTAAAAATTGTAAATATTTTACCAAAATAAGTGGGATTATACAAGATGCATGTGATTGTTTATTTAGCACTGACCTGAATAAGGCCCCGATCAGACAGAATGCATTTTGTGCAATGCAAGGCGCCTTTTTTGAATTGTTTTCAGTTGGCAGTGAGCGTTCTGCGCGCTGTTTATGTGCCCCCAGTGCCTCTCGTTTTAACCGCCTACTGCACCTGGCGTTTTTGCCGGAGCGCTCTGAGCGCCTGGAGTTGAAGAAAAAAAAAAAAAAAAAAGCAAATCTATGCAGAAAAGTGCTCAAAGTCATGCCATTTTTTCCATTGTCCAATCGAATGTTTTGATGGTTTGACGGTTTCCTAGCAACATAAAAAACTGCTGCGCACTGCTCTTTTTTTTTAAGTCACCAAAAAAAGACAGTGCTGTGCGCCTCGCGTTTTCAGACATAAAATATGCCTTCGGTGTGATCGGGGTCTAAGATATTTCACATAAAAGATGTTTACATATAGTCCACAAGAGAAAATAATAGTTATAAAAATGACCCCATTCAAAAGTTTACATCCCCTTGATTCTTATTACTGAGTTGTTATCTGAATGATCCACAGCTGTTTTTTTTTGTTTTTTGATAGTTGTTCATGAGTCCTTTGTTTGTGTGTTTGTTGTGATGTGTCTGTCTGTAGTTCTCTCAGTATCTGCATGAGAATGCCTCGTACCTGCGTCCGCTGGAGGAAGATCTGCTGCAGTTGCATCACAGCATCTCAGAGGACGCCATCACTGTTCTGGTGAGAGACACCTCACCATCTTATACACACACATACGACACGATCACATTTGACATGAGCGTCACCTCTTGTGCTTCACGTCTGCAGGAGACGCTGGCTAAACTGCAGGACTTCTCCAGATCCTTCTCAGCCTACAGCAGCTTCCTGCAGAAGATCCTGCCCTACCAGCTCAAGAGGTCTGACACGCTGCTTTGAACGTTTTTTTGATTAGGGCAGGTCAACATGTTTTTTGTCTCAGAGGCTTCAGTCATGAAAGTGCTCTTGTGTGCGTATTTGTGTGTGTGCTGTGCAGTCTAGAAGAGGAATCTGAGGTGTCTCTCTGCACATCAGCGCTGGCATCCAAGAACCGCCAGTTACAGAACGACATGAAGAAACTGACGTCCATCTTCCAGAAGCTCAAGTCTTATGTGGCTCTGCTGGCTGTGCCCAGTGAGTATGAGGCGACGTGCGTGAGCCGCTGCTATGGTGTGCGTGTTTGTTTACTGAGTGATGTTTTGTGCCGCAGGTGTGCGTTCAGATGCCATGTGTCAGAGCAGCGCTAACGCCGTCTTCACCCAGATGAGCGCGTGCTTACACGGCCTGCACGACGCCGCCACAGGTGAGACATGGTGCAACTCGATATCACATTCAAGCCCAAAGTATACTTCAGCCTCGTGACAGTTTATATTGAGAAGTGTCTGTGGATGCCTGCGCTACAGTTTGTGTACAACGGCGCAGACGTGAGGTGAATGTTGAGACAGATTGAGTCTATTAGGCAGTTCTGCCCATGCGTTGAGCTTGACTGTTCACACTCCTCCACGGTTGAGTGCAGATGCGGGTGTGCGTGAGATGGAACAGGGTCAGCAGGGACCTCAGCTCTCTGGAAGTCTTGTAGAGTCATGGCATTTAATGCTGCAAACAGAAATATGTTCCAAAAGTGTTTCCAGTGCAAATGTCTAAACAGCCTTAGATCAAGATTTAATGGAGATTCAAAATGAAGATGTGACATCTGAGTAGACACATGCCAGTATTTTGTTATGTAAACAAGCACGGAGAAGCACATGACGGAACACGTGAGAGAGGCTCTGGATGAAAGTGCACATTCACTCTCTGACAGCTGATGGCGCTAAACAGCAAATTGCAGGCGTTACCCCGGAAACCCCTACTTTGTAAACCTATTTAAATGATTTAAATAGCCATTCAGATTTTTGTATTAGCAGAGGTGTTCATCACAGAGCCAAATACTTTCATATTTAGACTCAATAGGCTATTTATTTTTAAACTTTTTACATTTTAATCTGGACTACAACATGCCCTAGATATTGTTTAAAAGTGTTTTGATTCTTTATTGTTCAGTCACTTTACATTAGAGCTTCATTAGTTAACATTAGTTAACACTAGAACTGAATCTGAATTCTATAACTACTAGAATGGCCATAGCAGTCATTCTGACTGTTTAAACTAGACTGAACTTAATGCCATGCCATTTACATTCAAAGCTTCTGTCAGTGTTTTAAACTAAAGCTTTGAATGTCTGTTGTCAAATTTGATGAAGTCATCACCCTAAAAATACAATCTTTTTTTGTAATATACTCTATAATTGTATACAAGCTACAGACCGCTCCCAAAGGTGCGTGCCTTGCTTGTGTCCGGTAAGTAGGAGAGCAAAGATTTTTCACTGCAGTGAAAAAGTCTAAACACCAACAAATATGAACTAAAGCTGAATATTTCAGTGGATAAAACATTTTGTGATTTTTGGAAATGATTATGCTTATCTTTTTTTAATACATGTACATGAATATAAACGTCATCACTATTGCAAAAAAATAGGCTAGTTTGTTTTTTTCCCACAATATCTGTCTTGTCAGGGCTAAAATTAGATTAGCCTATACACATTAGCTATAGCGTTACACTAGCCTAATAATAATAATAATATTGACTATTTTGTCAGAACACTGAAGTATGCTATTATTCATAACAGCCAGGCTATAGTTTTCTAGGATCAGCCTAACATACCTGGAACGTGGCAGAATTAATGACAGCAGTTGTCCAATTTGGAGGTGTCCATTTGGCTTTTTAATGAAGGGGAATTTTAGCTTAGCAATAGCATATAAAAATAGCTATAACAAAACTTGCAGCCAACAGAGACTCACATTTTCAACCTTGGGAAAAAGTCACAAAATTTTAAATTACACGACGTCTGTAATGCGAACGGTCAGTTTGACCGCTTTGGCGATAAAAGGTAGAAATACTAAGAACTCTTCTGTGTTTTGTAATTTTAATAAAATAACAGTGTTAGTATTGGATATACACACATTTAAGAAAAGTCAAGGAAGTATAGTTATGTGGGTTTTACATCTACAAAGTTATTACATTACTGCCTTGGTAGTTCTAGTGTTAATTCATTAGTTAACATAAACTCCCGCTGAAAAATTCTTCTAAACATTAATTAATCTTAGGTAATTCCCATATAATAGTAATATTAATAAAATCAAAAGTTATAAACAGTTTTTTTTATTAACCCAAGCTAACATGAAATAAGAGTTGTGTTATTTTTAACAAAGATTAATAACTTCTGTAGCAAATGTAGTTTTTGCTCATTGACCATGTTAATACATTGACTAAGGTTAACTAATGAGATCTTACTGTGAAGTGTACCTATTAGTCTTTTAATTATTTTGCACTTTAATCTGTGTAAATTTGTGTATTGCTTTATTGTATTTAAGTGTTCAGATATTTTTGTTATAAGAACAAAGTTATTAAACCTGTTATACTGTGTTATAACATCACTTTTTTGCAACTAAATTTCAATCTCGTTATAATACCGTATACCGTGAGTAAAAACATTAGCAACATGAAAATGGCCAAATTATTTACACCCCCTCGGGCCGGGCTTTGGGGCAATCTTAGGCTTCTCCTTAGTTTCATATTTTAGACATCATTCAATTATTGTGACGAAAAACATTTGCCATGCTGGTGGAAACAACATGAGACCAGGCTACCACAACTGTCAAGAGCGGCTCGGACGCTGTTTAGTGTCCCGTCAGCAGCAGCAGTGAGCACGCCTTCAGCGCAGCTGGAAGAGTTAAACATTAAAAGTACACACAATAGGCTAACGCTTGCCGCAAAGCACCAGCAAAAGTAATTACCATGAATGTGTCGGGGGAAATAGTAAGGTGATATTTTAATTATTTATTAATAGACATGTGCCGGTATTCGGTAATGCGATAGATCACGATAATGAATATGCACGGTATTGTAATCGTGGACATTTCAAAATACTGAAAATAATTGTTTATTAAAAGTTATTCCAAATTTTGAAAGCATTTTAAGCATACTATTCCCATTAACTGGTTTAATGCACAACACACTTGTAAACTGCATCTAAGACGCGTGATGTAAACAGAAGCACATGGCAGAACGCCTAAGGGAAGCTCCGGATTAAAGTGAAAGTGTCATTCACTCTCTGACAGCAGATGGCGCTAAACCGCAAATGCAACGTTAACCCAGAAACAAAGCAGCTGCGCTACTTTCTACAACGTAGCCTATTTAAATAATTTATATAGCCATTCAGATTTTTGTATTTGCAGTGGTGTTCATCACAGCACCAAATACTTTAATATTTAGACTCAATAGGCTATTTATTTTAACACTTTTTACATTTTAATCTGGACTATAACAACATGCCCTAGATATTGTTTGAAAGTGTATTCTAAGTGATTCTTTATTTTTTGGTCACACTTTACTTTAGGGCTTCATTAGTTAACATTACTTAATTAATTAGTTAACATAAACTGAAAAAATCTTCTAAACATGAATTAATCTTAGATAATGCCAATATAATAATAATCAAATTAAAATTAAAATCAAAGTTTATTTTTTTTTAAATAAACCGAGCTAACATGAACTAAAAGTTGTGTTATTTTTAACAAAGATTAATAACTTCTGTATCAAATGTAGCTTTTGTTCACTGATCATGTTAACTAATAATAATTAACTAATAAGATCTTACTGTAAAGCGATACCTATTGGTCTTTTAATTCTTTTGCACTTTAATCTGTGTAAAATTTTGAACTTTATACATTTTTTGTGTATTGCTTTATTGTGTTTTAATGTTCAGAATTTTTTGTACTGTATTATGACATCACTTTTTTGCAACTAAATTTCAATATCGTGATAATACCGTATACCGTGATAAAAACATTATCAATTTATCGCAACATGAAAATTTGATACCGGCATATCCCTATTTATTAATAAACTAGAGTTTTCTGAGTCAGTATTGCAAAGATGAGGTTGATGATCCTGACTTGCCATCTCCTCATTGGATGTGTCTTTAGAGAGAAATGCATCTTTATTTTATAATAAAAGGGTTTTGTTTTCGATTTGAATTAGTTAATTTTAAAGTAGTAATTCAGAGCTTTCTATGTATATATTTATCAAGTCTGTGAGGCAAGTATTCGCCGAAATTGCAGAATATTTTATAAAAGCATAACGTTTTGTTGACATTGTGAGTGCACAAAAAATAAAAGAAGACCATTTACAGTTCCGAACAATGTATTACTCTTACCTTTATGAGCAAAAATTACGTATTTTAAGATGTTTCCAATGCAAGTGATCGCACTGGCACCTCCATATCCTGTAAAGCATGCTTCAGCTTCCACAAATGATTGGATATACTTCTAACAGCGCATGTTTGTATAGGTTAAGCATTTAAACTGACATTGTGATGTTTTATATCTTTATATCTATATATATATCTATATATATCGGGCCGAGAATTCTGATAAGCTTTCTGACGAGGGCCAGGCTAGGGCCTAGATTTGAGGCCCATGCAGGGCTCTACTTTGATCAGCTTCTCATAAAGCAAGACCATATCTTTATACAGGAACTTCATAAACTTTAGACATTTGCACTGGAAAACAAGACAGAAACACTAAGGAGGAACAGAACTCTTTTTGCAGTAAGGGTTATTTTCATATTCTAGTGTTTGTGAGCAGAGATATTCAACCCTTAAGCTACTTTTATGTAAAATGAAGAAGAATGGAGATCTATAGGAAGCTGTGCTTGTATACTTTAAAGTATTGCTAATAAAACTCATAGTGTTTGTCTAGACATTTAGATTTAGAGAACATATTGATATATTGTGTCCTCTGTAATTTATTCCTTAAATCTTGAAAACTAGTCCTAAGTGTTGCATCTGTCTGTGTGTGAGTCTGACCTGTGTGTGTGTGTGTGAGCAGAGCTGTCGCAGCACTACAGTCAGAAGGCGTCTCTGGAGCAGGATCTGCCCACCGTCACACAGAAGTTTCGCACCACTAATGAGTGTTTGCTGTCCTCACTGGCATCCTTCACCAACAGCTGCAGCAAGGTCTTCACACGCACACACACGCACACGCGCACACACACACACACACACACACACACACACACGCACAATTGTATTGTTTTTATACTGTACAGACATATTTGATATTGCTCTACAGCTATCCTACATCTAAACCTAGGCCTCACAGGAGACTGTGCACATTTTTACTTTCTCAAAAAAAGCCTCATCCTGTATGATTTATAAGCCTTTTGATAAGTGGGGACATGGGGCAATGTCCTCATAAGTCACCCTCTCCTTGTAATGCCTATGTTATACCCATGTCATTATACAAATTTGTGTCCTGATATGCCACACACACACACACAAACACATATATATATCTCTGACATACAGTGCTGCGCTCCTGTTCATTCAGTCATATTTACATATATCTCCTCCAGATTGCCACCTTCTTCAGCAACAACCTGGATTTCTTTGCATCGTGTCCTGGCTATAGTCCACGAGGAGGTTTCCTGAACCCGCTGCAGGCCGACGGCGTGATGGAGAACAAGAGACGTGCTGCTGCATACATGAGCACCATCAGAAAGGTCTTCGTTATTGACACACAGATGTCTGAACTCCTTAAAGCAGGCTGTGACTTATCAGTTTCCCACAAACTTGGATGGGATTTTTACATATTTGTACAGATTTTTGTATGTCTGGCGTTAATTGGGGAAGAGGCATAAGATAAAAGCAGAGTGGGACTCTAAAACAATGCTATACAGACCTCAAGACCTACTGAGTCATTGTATTGTTCACTTGACTGAGCGTTGTTGTGTTTTCAGGTGCGTTCAGAGTCTGTGCCGTACAGAGAAGCTTTAGCAAACAGACACATTCTGACAAGCTCCACTGAGAGCAGAGAGGGACTCATGCAGCAGGTATATCTGTGTGTGTCCGTCTGTGTGTGCGTGTGTGTGTATTTGTTAGGGCTGTGCCGATTTTTGCGATATCATGCGCATCTCGTCAGTAATGCCGGTTCTCTGATTAGTCCTAAATCTCATTCACCTGTTCATTGATGCAGTCACGTTTACTACACAGAGCCGTAGTTCACTGACAAGCTACACAAATATCGCCTTCAGTATCGCAGGCGATACATATCGATAATGCACGTGAAACTGCGTAGCTTGTCAGCGAACTACGGCTCTGTGTAGTAAACGTGCATGAATGAACAGGTGAATGAGATTTACGGCTAATCACAGAACCGGCATTACTGACGAGATACGCATGACAATTCGCGTCCGAATATCGGCACAGCCCTAGTATTTGTGTGTGCTGACGGTGCGTGTACTGCTCAGGTGGTTCAGAGTCAGGAGAAGATCTCGCGTCTGGAGCAAGAGAAAGAGCACTGGCTGCTGGAGGCTCAGCTGGGACAAGTGCGTCTGCAAAAGGAGATTCAGCGCATCGCTCAGCTGGAGGCTCAGATCACAGACGGAGGTCCAGCAGAGACACAAAGCGCCACCGACGGGCCCGATCCCACATGTGCTGATGCTCCAGAGACTGTTCAGGACAGCAGTGTGGTGAGTGAGACACAAACACACATTCATATGGAGATTAATGGGGACAGTGACTGCTCTCCAACACTCCTGTATGTTCTGATGGGTTCATATTTTAAAGAGGTGTGCAGTCTGGTAGTGTCTGGACAGTTTATAGCAGGGGTGCCCAAACTCTGGCCTGGAGGGCTGGTGTCCTGCAGAGTTTAGCTCCAACCCCAGTTAGACACACCTGAACCAGCTAATCAAGCTCTTACTAGGCATACTAGAAACTTCCAGGTAAGTTTGTTCAGGCAAGTTAGAGCTAAACTCTGCAGGACACTGGCCGTCCAGGACCGAGTTTGGGAACCCCTGGTTTTATAGTTAGTCATAGACATAACTAAGATATATTAAAGTGTGCTAATGAATCTACTCAATAAATTTAATCTCCACCATTAATGAACAAAAACAAGCAAATTAAAATATATTTATACATTCATTTAGTTCAAACTGACCCTTATTGAGATCAGAAGAAACACTTTTAAAAACAACTGCTGTATGCATTTCCATCCAAACCTCTAAATCTAAACAGAACAAACCATGTACAACAAGCATAAAGAAACAAGTTGACAGTACCTCAAATAAACAAGCACACAGATTTGAGTCTCTGTCAGCTCTGTTCATATCTATTATGCATTATTTCGCTATTTCGCAAATATTACTGGATGTAGAATAAGTGCATTATTGAAATGTTTTTTTCATTTGTAATGTGTAATGATGTGTCTGTATTGTCAGATTGGGATGTTGACCATCACTCCCTGCAGCGAGAGCGTATGTATTTATCTTCATTCTCTTCATTAACTGTATCTGCACACTTCCTCATACTGTATGAATATGAATCATGGGGTGTTGTTGATGTTTGCGTACCGTAGGCTGCAGATCAGGAGTCTCGTGAACATCTGATCAAACATCATTACATGAGCCGCGTGTCAGAGCTCACCACTCAACTGCAGATGTGTGACAGTAAAGCTGTCCACTTTCACGCTGAGGTCAGTCATTCAAACACACACAGCACGCTCAATGATCACTGATCATTCACACTCACTTCAGCACAGCAGGCATCAGGATCCATCAGAACAGGAGTGCTTAACCCTGTTCCTAGAGATCACCTTCCTGCAGAGTCTGTAATTATCAAGTGCTCCTTCAGATCCTAATTAGTTGCTTCAGTTGTTTTTGATCAGAGTTGGAGCTGAACTCTACAGGAAGGTAGATCTCCAGGAACAGGGTTGAGCACCCCTGCGTTAGAACAAGGTAGAATTTAGTAGATGCACACTTTTAAAAATGAACTTGGTCATGTACCGTTTCTCTGCAGCTTTACAGTGAGTTTTAGAGCTGGCCAATATGACGCTATATAACACTCATATCCTCTGGATGTCTGAAATTGTCTGGATTCAGATCTAGATGGATTGTGTTTATATTGTGCTCATTTGTCAGTGCTGCAGTGACTTCAGTAAATGACTTATCTCTCAAAGACAGTTAAGACATTTCAATACTGCTCAGTTTTGTTCTAAATGAGAATAAACAATACAAGTCTGATGAGGGTTATCAGTAGGGCTGGGTGATATGCCAAACATATTTTAATGATGTTTTTTTCCATATCATATGACATCAGTATTTATTATGATATTCATTTTCCATTAATGGGTAAGGAAATGCTTTCCACATGTTTGTGTGACCTTGAGAAGGAATGTGAAGATAACTTCACAGTTAAACTCAGATCAAGATACCTTAAGACCTTATGAAAGTTGTGATAAAAAACATCATAAAAAAACTAAAAACATTGCATTTTTTTTTTTTTGTCAAATAAGGTGCAGCACTGCAGACGTGTATAAATTAAAACAGAAATGACTAAGATAAAAATATCCTAGCTGTGTGGTATTCCTTAAAAATAGTAACATTCCGTCATCATTTCTTCAAGTTAAACTGGACTTTTATTTTGGCGGGTTGTCGTGAAGCTCTTTTAGTTTCACTGTGTATATGACCTGAAGTGACTCTCAGAGCTGCTCTGGTGATGAAGTACGGTGTTCATGTCCTCATATATTAAGACGGCAGATGCTGAAACACCATGAGTGTCATGGTGATGTGTATCAGACGAAAGCATGCCATTCATTCACACAGAAACATGAAAACATGCAGACGTTGAAGACATGCATTGACTGCTGTCCTGTTTATTTCTGCTGTGTTCAATTAATCCATATCAAGTAAAAATGTCCAAAGCTTGTTGTTAACACTATTGAGGTGAACAGAAGCGGTCAGCATGATCAGTGTCTTGTCTTCCAGTGTCGAGCTGTCGCCAAACGTCTGGCCATGGCGGAGAAGACCCGCGAGACGCTGACGGAGGAGCTGAAGTTGGCTAATCAGAACATCACACGCTTACAGGTACTGCTAACAGCAGCGCTCATCCATGCTTGGTCTGTAGAGTGTGTTTCACTGACGTGTTCTGGTGTGCTTCAGGACGAGCTCAGCACCACCAAGAGGAGCTATGAAGATCAGCTTAGCATGATGAGCGACCACCTGTGCAGCATGAACGACACACTCAGCAAGCAGCGCGACGAGATCGACACACTCAAACTCGCCTCCAAGGTCAGACCTCAGGGCTAGCTCATTAGCTCATTAGCATTCATGTGCAGTTGGTGTATCCTGGGTAGGGTATTGAAAATCGATTCCAAATTCCAGAATAGGATACTTAAGGTCAGGAATCGGACGCATCTTGAAAAATTAAAATTTCGATTCTGCCTATCGATTCCTATGTGCGGTTCATTTCTTTTTTTTTTTTTTTCATCTGTGAGGACCTGACCTAGCGATCTGCCAGGACCTTGCTTGCTAATCTCTAAGCCAGGGGTTCCCAAACTTTTCAGCCCAAGACCCCCATAATAACAGGCCTAGTACCTCGGGACCCTCACTTTCCTCTGAGGTGGTTAAAGTATACAAAACGTTTTGCACAATGGCGCACATGCACACAAAAGTCTAAAAACCATAATATTATTTTATAGTAATTTACTTGTTACTTACATTTGAACATTTATTTTACCTCATGAGTTGTGTGGGCAACATGCTGGAGTTTTATTTTTAATTCAACGTATACTTTTTTATTTATGGGTAAAATATGCAATTTTTAATGCTTTAAGAAAATTATTTGATTTCTGAAAATCATCTTGTGACCCTCCTCATGGTTTCCTGATCCCTACCCCTGGTCAAAGCGCTCCAAAGTTTGGCTACACTTTTGAACATCAGAAATTCTTGTGTTTTAATTTTTCTGATAATCAAATGAAGGCATTAAACATTTTTTTTTTTTAATCAAATGACAATAAAACCCTTTTATTTTTTTTGGCAAACAGAGGTTTACTGTTAAAATTGATACATGGAAGAAAAACTGTGTGAATATTTAGTTAAAAAAGTCTTAATAATAATTTTCTACAGTTAAGTGGTTAATCTTGTTGTAATATTATTTGTTTTATCATTTAATTGTTTTGTTTGACCCCTCAACTGTCACGTCCCCTCAGTGGGATGTTTACATCACCATTTTACAAATAAATCCTAATCTAATCATGACAAACTATACAGTTGTGCTCAAAAGTTTACACACCCCTTGCAAAATCTGAAAAATGTTAATTCTTTTAGCAAAATAAGAGGGATCATACAAAATGCTTGTAATTTTTTTAGTACTGACCTGAATAAGATATTTGACATAAAATACATTTACATATTGTCCACAAGAGAAAACAATAATTGAATTTATAAAAATGACCCTGTTCAAAACTTTACATACCCTTGATTTTTAATACTGTGTTGTTACCTGAATGATCCACAGCTGTGTTTTTTTGTTTAGTGATAGTTGTTCATGAGTCCCTTGTTTGTCCTGAACAGTTAAACTGCCTGCTGTTCATCAGAAAAATCCTTCAGCTCCCACAAATTCTTTGGTTTTCCAGCATTTTTGTGTATTTGAACCCTTTCCAACAATGACTGTATGATTTTGAGATCCGTCTTTTCACACTGAGGACAACTGAGGGACTCATATGCAATATGAAAAAGCATGCATTAAGAAAAATTTGAAGATCATGGTAAATTTAACTAATTTTGTCTTCTTGGAAACATGCAAGTATCTTCTGTAGCTTCTGAAGGTCAGTACTAAATGAAAAAATATGATATTTAGGCAAAATGAGCAAAATGTACACATTTCCATTCTGTTCAAAAGTTTTCCCCCCTGCTCTTAATGCATGTTTTTTCTTTCTGGAGCATCAGTGAGTGTTTGAACCTTCTGTAATAATTGCATATGAGTCCCTCAGTTGTCCTCAGTGTGAAAAGATGGATCTCAAAATCATACAGTCATTGTCGGAAAGGGTTCAGATTCACAAAAATGCTGGAAAACCAAAGAATTTGTGGGACCTGAAGGATTTTTCTGATGAACAGCAGACAGTTCAACTGTTTATGACAAACAAGGGACTCATGAACAACCATCACTAAACAAAAAAACACAGCTGTGGATCATTCAGGTAACAACACAGTTTTGAGAATCAATGGTATGTAAACTTTTGAACAGGGTCATTTTTATAAATTCAGTTATTGTTTTCTCTTGTGGACTATATGTAAATGTCTTTTATGTAAAATATCTTATTCAGGTCAGTACTAAATAAAAAATAACATGCATTTTGTATGATCCCTCTTATTTTGCTGAATGAATTAACATTCTGCAGATTCTGCAAGGGTTATGTAAACTTTTGAGCAAAACTGTATATCATTGAAAAGGTCTAAGACTCCTAAATAGATATCTGTTTTTTTTTTGTTTTGTTTTGTTTTGTGTTACAAATTATGTAGGAAAAGTAATAATTAATTTATGAGAGTGCACCTCAAAAATCTACTTCATAACAGGAGTTCTGACCTTTGTCCCAAAAAGACTTTCTTCATTTATTGCCTTTTTCCCTATCACACTTTAGAAATCATAAGAAAATCACTCGAAAACTTAAAATCTCAAAATTCATCCTTTGAAAACCATTTAAAAATCAAAATCACATTGAATCGTGAATTTATTTTTGTCAATGCCCTGTGTTTCCCTATTCCTCCCACTAGAGATGCCCCTGGTTGTGATCATAAGACTCTGTAATAATGAAACCTTGCTAAATCTCCAAAGTGATATTTGATGTTGAATGAAATCTGAGCTGTGTTCTGCTGGACTCTTGCAGGGAAACTCAAAGAAGAACAAGAGCCGATAATGTGGACAGAAGTCTGTCTCAGTGATGCGAACATTCCCACAACAAACAGCAGACGTGACGGGAAGCAGCTGATCTCCAGAGGAACTATGTCTGTGTGAGCGAGTGTGTGTGTGTGTGTGTGTGTGTGTGTGAGTGTGAGTGTGTGTCTGTGTCTGTATGTGTGATGGTGGAATTGCTGCGTCTGCACACAGATGTTGTTTATTACTCATACACACTCAAGTCTGTTTTAATTCTGCAGAGATGATTCAGATGGTATAATCGGTGATGTGAAGAGGTAAAATCAGTGTAAACTTGTGTGCTGATTTCCACAAGAATATGGTGACAAAATTTTCCAGATGAACACATTGAATCCACAGTGATTTTCCTGCTTCGTTTCCTCAGAAAATAAACCATGTTTTTATGCACTAAATATATTGTTGTTGTCTAGAGTATGTCTCATGAAGTCATATATCACAGACAGAGATTATTGTGCAGTCGAGTATGATGTGAATCTATCACTGAAACCATTCAGCTCTTGAATGCTCTGATAGTTGATGAAGAGCAGCATGAGTGTCATGATCATCTCATCTCATAGTCTCTTTAATTTCTCTTTATATGGATCTGTTTATCAGCACAATGTACTGGATTCAACCAAAATCAAGAAAATAAAGCTGTAAACTCAACCATTTTGCCTTCAGTTTTTCAGTGTTTGTTTCCAAAGTGGACTAAAAATAAAAAAGGTGCTTTTGGGAGCTGAAGTTTCTCCCGTTTGCCAAATTCCTACTACGGCTGAGGATGAGCTCATGAATATTAATCAGGTCGATCTGACGTTGTCTGTAGGATAATGTTCGCTTATGAATATTGATGTGATGCTGAAGCCTTATCTCGTGAATATTAATTAGGGTGTGTTAAGGTTGATTGGTTATCTTCCGCGCCTCATGAATATTAAGATATGTCCATAGCCATAGTAGAACGGCAGAATCCGCTTCCCGTTCGGGATGTTTGGCTGGAATCGCGTCCGCTCCACTTATTTCTGCCATTTTGAGAAAATACCGTCTGGACCGGATCATTCATCTAAAACCATGAGGTGATAAAATATTTCAAACACACGCACACAACCACTGTTTCCACTTGTACTTCAGCTGTTTGTCGTTGGTTTATGTAGTTAGAAAGTTAACTGCAAACAAAGAGACAGCGCGAATAAGAAATAGCGGATCACACAAACCCAAGTTCATCCGAATCCGTATTTAACCTTAACTGCGAGGAAAAGACTCGACTTTGATGAAGATTATAGTTTCAAACATTCAGTGGCGTGAGAAAAGTGAGCCAGCATCTCTTTTAGAATTTTTTTTTTCAGGATTGACCGAGTTCTTTGTAAGTTATTTTCAGAGTTAACTTTATTCTGTCAGTGTAAATGTGACTGTTTTCAGTTGGTTTGTTGAGTTGCCAGTTAGTATGTGTGTGTGTGATTCTTTTGCATCACGTCAGTGAAAGAAATGCTTTCTTTTGCGTGTGAAGTTGATGTGGTTAAACCGCTGCTGGCATCAACTAGTCAAACGTCTCAGAACTAGATTAGCAGAGGAGTTAATCGATAATCTCGGAACATAACTTGCTCTGGAGGAAAACAAACACTATAATTCACAGTCATCAAAACATCAGCTTCTGCGTCACTGAAGCATTTAACGGAGAAACAGATGATGATGATTGCACAGCAGCCCTGTAGGTGGCGATGTGCACTAAGAATGTAATTCACTATTATATAAATGAAGAAGAAAGAAATATGCTGTGTTTCTGTTTAGCAGTGTTGCCAAGTCCGCGGTTTTCCCGCGGAATTGGGCTACTTTCATACTATTGCCGCGGGTTGAAACGATCCCAATAACGTAATATTTAAACCCTGGAAGAACCCCACTACAAAACGTGTGTTTAACCCCCTGGAACGCGTTTTTTTTTTTTTTTTTTTTTTTTTTTTTTTTTTAACCGGGGGACCCCCCTCGAAACAGGATTGGGTTACTTTTGAGCAGCAATTGGGCAGGTTTTGTTGTGAAAACCTGGCAACCCTGCTGCTTAGCGTTTGTTTCCATAATGGAATCAGTGCTCTATGAATGCGTTTCTGGATAAGCATAAACTCACGAGTTTCTAACTATGAATTCACTGAGCTTTTGTGTCACTAAACTATGTATTTAATAACAGGAGAGCCCACCAAATTTATGCTGCTAAAATGGATAGTGTGAAAGAAAACAGAGACAGATGAAAGAGTTTAGTCCTTGCACTCTGTGTCTTTGATAATCCACTAGGAGAAACTGAGGCGACTGCATCCATAAACGGCAGTCCATTCTGCACTGTCTCTCTTATTTAACCCCTCTGATTCAGATCATCAGCTGCTTAGGAGAAGATCTATGAGCTCAACTGAGGAGCTGTGTCTCATTTGACAGCCACATCTTTCATTAAGGCTGCCTCTTTCAGAAAAGTAATCATTATATTGCAAAGTAAGAAAGAAATAATAATAATTTACACCTCATGATGAATAGCAGTCAGTTATATAATGGTTACTTTTCTGAAATGAAACGTTCTTGATGAAGTTTGTGAGTTTTGGAGTGTGCAACCTTTGAAATGAGACACCGCATGTAGGCCTGGATTAAGAACACATAAGGCCCTGGGGCTATAGCAAACCCAAGGGCCTGGGCTTGGGCTTGGTGCCACAACATTTTCTGCCACAGGAATAATTTGATTTTTATATATTTATTTATTTTAAAATTAAATAGCCAACACTGAGAGATACAATGAGTATGCACACTAAGTACTCCAGGCTGCAACACATTAAAATAATAAATATATTAACACCAGATATATGAAGTCAAAGTAGACAGGTTTCCAAAAGCAGCAACAACTTTTTATACAGCTCCGTTAAGGAGTTTACTTTAAATAGTTTTATTATTAGGTTTTCTTTCTGGTCCTGGAAGAGGACAATCATCAGAGCTGGACTGGTGCTAAAACGGTTGTGTGTCCAATGCAAATGGACAAGCGTTTGTGTCGAGAGCTAATGTAGGCTTCATGTATACTTTGGCTTTAATAACAGCCCTTAATACGTGGGGGCGTGGTGGGCTTTCACACCGGGAAAAGCTAGGGTTGTGCCGATAGACTAGTATCGTGTATCGACGATAGTCAGCGATATTGCCCATTACTGATGCCTTTGACGATAACAAGACTAATTATTATTATTATTATTATTATTATTATTATCCGTCAAAAATAGGTCATTATATTTAGCTAAGCAGCACTGAGAACCGCTTCTAGGATGCTTGTGTGCAGTGAAATTAAAGGGCAAGAGATTTATTCATCATATAGTGTAAATAGTGAGCTTTACTGATTATAATGCGAGTGTTTTTTAAAGTGCATAAGCTGGCACTAGACTAGGCTAGTGATGTTCTTTGACAAAAGTTCTTTGCTCGTTTTCTGTAGCTGCTTTTTAAATAACTAAGGAAACGTAAGCATTACATTATCCAGCACTGCACATTTACGATGTGCAGTAGCGTGCACAGCCCTCAGGAGGGGCAGGGGCGAAGTGGCGTTAAGAAGGCACAAGATAACAGAGAATGAACCTGAATGTGCATTCCGATTGACAGGGTCCCTACGCAGTGTTCACTGCTCTCTACTCCCTAAGCACGGTATATCCGTTGAAGTGGACTTCGCTGACAATAATCTCTCATTTGGAATGTCCTGGAACATCATCAAAGAAAGGCAATGAGGGGGTCACACAGATTATGATTTAAATAAATATTGTAATTTATTTCAAATACATATGCAATACTTTATCTAATAAATAAAATCAAAATGTGTATGTTTAGATGGTTAACAGTTTGTAGTGGTCTCATTTTGTGCGCTTTCCCACACGCAGCCTTATATTTAACTATCCTGTGGTAAATAAAGTAAAATAAAAAATGATAGAGCCTCAGCTGTTTCTTGCCGGTTTCACTTAGTTATGTAGTGAAAAAAATATGTAAATGTATTATTCGTCGCCCTACCATTCATAAATACTCTTGTATAATAACATTTATTGCAACCGCTCCATTGGAAAGGAAAAGTAAAGGAACGGACGTGACGCCTAGCCAAGTATGGTGGGTGACCCATACTCAGAATTTGTGCTCTGCATTTAACCCATTCAAGTGCACACACCCCTGGAGCAGTGGGCAGCCATATTGCTATCGCTGTCGCTGCAAAATTGAGCATATCGCCCAACAATCTAGGGTGCTCCCGATGGCCAATCAATTGTTGGTCAATTACCAGTTTTCACCTGAGATTCAGTCACGTTACAGAGGATGGCAGCATCATTAAGTTATTTTATGCAGTTTATCTGTTGACTTTAGCAGTCTTTGTTGCATTTTGTGCCAATGGTGACCATTTAAAAATGGAAAAAAAGAACCTTTCTCCAAAGTTTGCATCCTTGTAACTCAAGAAGTATTAAAGATATCTTAATATCCTTTTAGATTTTGAGTCTTAACAAGTTTTCCCTTTGGCCCTATATGGTTCAGTTCCAGAGATGTAGATGTTCTTACTATGGCCCCAGGAGTAAATTATTAAATTGCACACATTTTCAGTAGTCAAAACCCAAATATGGGTCACTTTGCAAACAGATGACACTTCTTTTCTTTTAAAAGATTAATGTGTGAAGAACAAAAACAAATGTTAAAACTAGAAATGCATAATGTTTCCCTCTATCAGAACATTTGCATAGATCCTACTTGTGCCATAAATATTCTTTTTCCAAACTTTGTGTGCCTGTAAGTATTAAAGATATATCAGTATCATTTTAAATGTAAATTTTTAATTTTCTCTTGTGCCTCTACAATAAAGTGGATTACTCATACACCAATGGCAATTAATATTTTGTCTTTTATTGGCTGTTATTAAAAAAAAAAGAAAAGAAACAAAATCAAAAATTTGAGCCTTTGTTTGAGTTGACATGGAATGACCCAAATTCAAAATACATAAGAGAACTTAAGTAGAGAAACCTTACACGATCATACTCCAAACCAAAGTCTCAATCAGCTTTGCTAAAGTTGGGAACATACTGCAAGATAATTGGACCAATTTTGGGCTGAATTCTCCTCTTCCGACAATCCTATGTAAAGTCCCAATTATCTTGATGGTTTTACAGATGATCTTATCCCATTTTCCTATGGTGTGGAGTGCGTTAAGAGTCACTGAATCTGGTCAGAAGAATGTCGGGGCCACACCAATCTCAAATTGTAAATATCCACCATGTTGAATATTTCCGATCAGAAATCCTGTGTGGTGGAAACTCGAAGACAGATGTAACAAAATGTTTCCAAGTCAGAAAGCGAGATGGAAGAATTACTCGCCTCCAGCTTGTGCTGTAACATGTAAAGTCCACAGTGACACTGTCTCCATGACTTTATCGAAACCTTTTCATTTAATCTCCATGGATTTTTAGTTAAAAAGCATTCCAAATACAATTATCAACGTTTATTATTTCCCGTTTATTACAGCACCTCTTTTCCCTGTCTGATGAAGCCCTTCCTTCCAAAACAGGGGCCTTATTTATAAAGTGCACGTGTTTCTTGTCAAAGAACTGCAGGTTTTTGGAAATGTAAGCTGTTCTTGCAGCTCGCTGTTCTAAATTAAAGGATTTGGATGATAATGCCAATCTTTTATATGTTAATGACATTAATTAGGAGTCATTTACAAGGCAGAGAGCTGAAACATTTGAAAACAGCTGCATTTACATTTACATTTAGGCATTTGGCAGACGCTTTTGTCCAAAGCGACATACAGTTGGGAGAACATAGAGCGATTCTTCTTAAGGAGACAAACAGACACAGGCAGTGCTATAATACCAGATTTCAAGTGGTGCTTCAGACAAGTACAAGCTAGAAAGGGAAGGAATAAAGAGATTATTTTTTTTTTTTTTTTTTTTTTTTATGGTAACAGCAAATAGAGTTGAAAGAGATGAGTTTTAAGCTGTCGCTTGAAGCTTGTCAGGGAATCAGCATTCCGGATAGGGGTAGGAAGATCGTTCCACCAGCCAGGAACAGTAAAAGAGAATGTTCTGGATAGTGATTTAGCACCTCTCTGTGATGGTACCACAAGGCGTCGCTCACTAGCAGATCTCAGAGTTCTGGAGGGGGTGTAGATTTGCAATAGCGAGTGCAGATAAGCAGGTGCAGTAGCTGTGGTTGTCCTATATGCAAGCATCAGAGTCTTGAACTTGATACGAGCCGCAATTGGGAGCCAGTGCAAGGAGATAAAGAGAGGTGTAACATGGGCTCTTTTGGGCTCGTTGAAGACCAGCCGTGCTGCTGCATTCTGAATCATTTGTAGAGGTTTGATTGTGCATGATGGAAGACCAGTCAAAAGAGCATTGCAGTAGTCCAGTCTGGAGATGACAAGGGCCTGGACAAGAAGTTGTGTAGCCTGCACTGTTAGAAAGGGCCTGATCTTTCTGATGTTGTGCAAAGCAAACCTGCAAGATTGAGTAGTCTTTGCAATATGATCTTTGAAAGACAGCTGGTCATCAAAGATGACACCCAGATTCCTGATTGAGTTTGAAGAAGTGATTGTGGAAGAGCCCAGCTGGATGGTGAACCCATGCTGTAAGTTTGGAGTGCAAGGAAAAACAAGAAGCTCAGTTTTTGCCAAGTTAAGCTGGAGGTGATGTTCTTTCATCCACGTTGAGATGTCCGCCAAGCAGCCTGAGATCCGTGCAGGTACTGTTGGATCATCTGGTTGAAATGAAAGATGGAGTTGTGTGTCGTCAGCATAGCAATGGTAGGAGAAGCCATGTGACTCTATGATGGGACCCAGTGATGTTGTGTATATGGAGAAGAGGAGAGGACCAAGAACTGATCCCTGAGGAACCCCAATGATCAGTTGATGTGTTTTGGATACCTCTCCTCCCCAGGTTACCGTGAATGACCTACCGGTGAGATAGGATTCAAACCAGCGAAGCGGAGTTCCTGTGATGCCCAGCGATGAGAGGGTGGACAGGAGGATCTGATGGTTGACGGTGTCAAAAGCAGCGGATAAATCAAGCAGAATTAGAACTGATGATTTAGAATCAGCTTTTGCTGTCCGCAAGGCTTCAGTAACTGACAGTAGCGCAGTCTCAGTTGAGTGGCCCCTCTTGAAACCTGACTGGTTAGGATCCAGTAAGTTGTTCTGTGAAAAGAACAATGATACCTGGTTGAAAACAACTCGTTCTAGGGTTTTTGCTATGAATGGAAGCAGAGAGACCGGTCTGTAGCTGTCAAGAAGTGAGGTGTTCAGTGTTGGTTTCTTAAGCAGTGGGGTTACCCGAGCCTGCTTAAAAGAAGTTGGAAAAGTGCCTGTGAGGAGCGATGTATTTATGATGTGTGTGAGTGCTGGTAAGACGGTAGGAGAGATTGCTTGAAGAATGTGTGAGGGGATGGGATCAAGTGGGCATGTTGTAGGGTGGCTGGAGAGGAGAAGTTTTGATACTTCTGTCTCAGTGAGGGGACAGAAGGAGAAAGTGAGAGTGTTCGAAGTGGATGTGGTGGGTTGTAAGTCATGTGTATGAGGGGCTAAGAATTGTTTGCTGATTGTTCGAGTTTTGTCTGTGAAGAATTGTGCGAAATCATTAGCTGTTAGTGTAGTGGTGGGTGGTGGTGGAGGGGGACAGAGGAGAGAGTTAAATGTTTTGAAGAGATTGCGCATGTCAGAAGCACTATTGATCTTGTTATGATAATATGAGGATTTGGCAGTGTGGAGTTGAGTAGAAAAAGCAGAAAGCAACGATTGGTACATACTCAGGTCAGACGGGTGTTTAGATTTGCGCCATTTTCTTTCTGCTTGCCTGAGTTTGGACCGATGTTCACGAAGAACATCAGTCAGCCAGGG
Source organism: Cirrhinus molitorella (assembly GCA_033026305.1). NCBI lineage: Eukaryota > Metazoa > Chordata > Actinopteri > Cypriniformes > Cyprinidae > Cirrhinus > Cirrhinus molitorella. The sequence goes on along the minus strand of CM065126.1, from coordinate 6,380,433 downwards.
GTTAGAGGGGGTAGCCCGTGCTGGCCTGGTGGAAAGAGGACAGATATCGTTGAGACAAGACTTTAAGGTGTTGCATAAGGTGTCAGTGGCTGCATCCACATCCAGAGATGAGAAATGGGTAGGTGAGGGAAGAGAGGAGGAAAGTACAGAGGAAAAGTGTGAGGGTGAGAGGGAGCGTAGGTTTCGTCTGAAAGTAACCGGTAGAGGGGTTGGTGATGCATAGGTTGAAAGATGAATATTAAATGTAATAAGGAAATGGTCAGAGACGTGTAGGGGTTTGACCTGGATGTTGTCAGCGATACAATTGCGAGTGTAAATTAAGTCAAGTTGGTTGCCAGATTTGTGAGTGCTCGTAGTGGTAAGGCGTTTGAGATCAAATGAGGCAAGAAGTGAATGGAAATTTGTAGCATAAGGCTTGTTAAGATGAATGTTAAAATCACCAAAGACCAAAAGTGGACTGCCATCTTCTGGAAAAGAGGATAGCAGTCCATCCAATTCTTCTAGAAAGGTGTTTAGAATTTGGCCTGGAGGGCGGTAAATGACCACAACCTGGAGTTTTACAGGAGCTGTGAGTGTTATTGCATGACATTCAAATGAGCTATGATTGCATATGGGTGAATGTGTTGTGTATTTCCACTTGTCAGAAATGAGCAGACCAGTTCCCCCACCCCGCCCAGTCTGACGCGGAGTGTGAGAAAAAGTAAAATTCTTAGAGAGAGCAGCGGGGGTTGCTGAGTCTTCTGGACGAATCCAGGTCTCAGTCAAGCCCAAGATGCTAAGATCAGATTGTATGGAATAAGCAGAAATGAAGTCTGCTTTGTTAACTGCGGACTGACAGTTCCAGAGGCCAACAGAAAAAGCAAGAGGTGGAGTAGAGGATGTAGCGATACGACGTAGGTTAGCAAGATTGCGATGCCGTTTGCGTGAGGAGTTAGTGCGTGGTTGAGTGACAACCGGAATATATTGAAAACACATGATAGAATTGGCAGGCAAAAGAGAGGATAGAGAAAATGAAAGAAGTAGCCTACCTGTGTGCGTTGTCGGTTTCGTTGCTCGGTTAAGTCGCGCAGGAAAAGTCGCAGGTCTTTACTTTCGTCGGTCTTCACGCGAGGGCTGAACGCTTCCGCTGACGCTTCCGCGTCAGCTTTCAGATGTCAAATAAATACTCAATCGAACGATAATTAGGGGGAAAAAGCCGTCACGCCTACTGCTTAATTCACCCGAAAGCAAGGCAAATGGCTCAAATAGAAACTAAACCGAGACACTTAAGTGCTTGCAGGAAGGCAGCAATAACAATAACAACAGCTTGGTTTCGCCGACGGCTTACTAGTCTATTTTTAATAAGTGCTATCAAAACTACAATTTCAAATTACACCACGATAATAGTTACTAAAATGTACGAAAAAGAAAAGTTCTAGCAGCAACTTGCAAAGTACACAACTCTAAATGAAATAAAGTATTATGCAAACACTTACGCTTAGCGCGCTGTGCTTGTTTCCTTCTCGGTGAAAAAGTCGCTTCTCAGGAAGAACGAGTCGTCTCGGGGAGTGATTCTTTAAGTCGTGCATGCGCAACATCCTGTTAGTTCTGTTAGTTCACCTGTTTGTTCGGGTTTTTCAACTCCTTCGTTCATCTTATGGGGCTGTCACGTGATGAACGAATGACTCAAACTCGAACTCGAGAGATGAACTAATCAATTCTCTTTCCGGCTCAGAATGCATAGGTTAAGCTTATAGGGCTGTCATGTGATGAACGAATGAATCAAACCCAAAAACTTGTCAGATAAGAGGTGAGGTGAGCTAAGCATAGACAAAAGACCCAGGTAAACAATTAATTAATCTTTTCTGTTTCTTATAGCATTATAGTGTTCTTGTTTGTAGTGTGATCAACATTTGTGTAAGCAGTAGATGTGTTAGGGAAGTAGCACTTAACATTTTAATTATATTTTGCTAAAAATGAACTAAATGTCTCAAAAAAAGATTTGTTCATTTTGCTGAACAAGACTCAAAGGTCTGAGTTGGTAAAATGATCCAAACTTCCCATCACTAGCAAGTTCACGATCATTTGCGATTCATAGATTTCACATCTAAAACAGATGCGTAGATGCTTTTTTTTTGTACATAACATTCATTCTATGAATCATACATGTGCATATTTGAGAGATGATCCAAAGATCAAATTTAGGATGGTTTCTGAGCAGCATTTTATAAATGAGGCCCCTGGTTTCACAGACAGGGCTTAGACTAAGCCAGGACTAGGCCATAGTTCATTTAAGTAATTTTGTTATAAATGTGCCTTAAAAAACACTACTGTGTCCATCTTGAGACAAAACAAAGGCTTTGATATAAGATCAATCAGTGCATGTTTGTTTCGAGACCAGTCGGATCTCACGAGACGCATCAAATCCATTTTAAGTACTACATAACAAACAATATAGACAAGCATTTCTGTTTGGCCCATTTGACACCCTCTATGTGTAAAGAGTCTTATAACATCACCCCCATGAGTGTGAATGTGCCACAGGGCAAAGGGTTGGTGTTTCCTGTTTATTCATTTGTCTCTGAGGAATGTAAGGTGATTATGTTACACACAAGACAGGAAGATGCACACTATCACTCTCAGCTACTGCCTTCAATGTTTCTACGCTTCCAAGACACCCAGTAATACATCCCATAATTGTGTTTGCGTGTACCCTCTTTCTGCAGAGTCAAAGCATCCTGTGTGTCCATGCTTGTCAACTCATAGTTGAAACAATAAGACATTACCAGACTAGTCAACTGGTTTAAAATTTGTTCTGATTTGTAAGTACCTTATTTGTGTGTGTCTATTTCTATTTCTGCAGAAGATTGTGCACACAAGAAGAGTAAAGCAATGTGCTCCACAAATCATCCAGCCAACTGGGTAACATTTGAAGATGAAGGGACAACCTTCTCCTCACCACAGAAATCCCTGCGTTCTTCTACATCAAACTCAGGTTCAATACCTCGCCCCAATGGGTTGAAACTTGTTCTGCCATCCCGGGGGAGTGAATCATGGAGCTTCAGCTCCACCATCGAATCCCCTTCCATGGATTTCAGCCTCAATGGGAGTTCATGTGTGCCCAGCAACACTCCTCTGCACACTCCAGTGGGTTTGACTCCAGCAGGGCCATCTCCTCTACATTATGCTCCTCAGGAGCAGCCAGACTTCTCCAGTGGTCTGTCCAGCTTCTATCAGAGAGACTCCATTAAACTGCCTGAAGGTTCTGCTTCCCATGAGGAGCCAGGCCATTTGAACCTTTTCTGGGGGGAATCTGAGCATAAACGAGTGTCCTGGACCTCATCGTCAGACTCCGACTCTGGACCCAGTTTGCCCCGTTTCTTCATCCGTACCAAGGATGGCAATGAGCCGCCCCATGACCACCTTCAGTACTCCTATTCCTATATATGCCATAAACTAGAACAGCTGAGAACAGAGGAGAACCAGCAGGAAGATGATGAGGGAAAAGCAGAAAAGGAGAAGCGACCTTCAGGCTTAGGTGCTGCAAAAGATCGAGCGGCGAAGAGAACTCTATCCGCCTTTGTCCCACAGGGATTGTTCCTCAGTCAGAAGAGACACGGTTGGTCCTTGATGCTTCGGATCCCAGAGAAGAAGAACCGCATGTCCTCACGCCAGTGGGGTCCTATATACCTGCAGCTGCTGCCTGGAGCACTGCTGCAGCTCTTTTATGAAAAGGGCTTGGAGAAACCCTTCAAAGAGTTCCAGCTGCACGCTAACTGCGCTCTCTCTGGTCCAAAACTAGAGAGTTACGGCGAACCGCGCAAAATCGCCACGCTGAAGGTTGAGCATGTGTCGTACGTTGAGAGAAAGCGCTATCACCCTAAACATGAGGCGACCCATGAACCAGAAGTGGAGCAACTCTTGAAGTTTGGCACCACAGAATATGGAGACTTGGAGGACTTGCTGGTGTCCATAGAAGAAGAGCTCCTGCGGTTACCAGTGCCGCACCAGCAGCACAAACACTATGAAGAGCAGGAGTTGTCTTTGCAGATATCTGACCGCGTCTGGATGCGGCAAAGCAAGGACGGCGCCATTATCGAGTGCACAGCCATAACGCAAATTTACTGTCTCGCCTTCTTGAACGGGGCAGTGGAGTGTTTCCTGGCACTGAATGATCTAGGGCTTCTCAGACAAGCTCCTGCATATGGTTCCGATGAGGACGAGGAGGTCTGGATGGAGATTGCAGACTACCATTTCCATCGGTGTGTCAGAGAGGCAGAGTTTGTAGACAAACGACTGATTAAGTTCTGTCCTCCGGACGCTTGTCGAGTGGAGCTTATGCGCTACAGGACGGTGTCCCTCTGCTGCGGGGAGCCACCGCTCTCTGTTAAAGCCATGGTGACTGTGCAGGGTGCCTGTGTCGAGCTCCAGGTCTTCCTCAATGTCCTGTCCAGTTTTCCATCACCTACAGAGATGGTATGTGAAAATGTAGTGATTCAGGTGCCATTCCCCGGCGATTGGGTCAAAGTTCCCAACAGCATGCCGCTGCTGCGACAGAAGTCTCTGAAGGCTCGCATGAATAGAAATGCATGTCTGGGCTCATCGCATATGGCCGAGTCTCAGTCTGTGATGCACGTGTCTGTCGGCACGGTCAAATATGAGAATGTGCATCGAGCCATCGTGTGGAGAATAGAGCGGCTTCCACCTAAGAACGTAGGTAAGAAAACACAACTCCCTATTTGAAGATAAGTGGTGGATGTATTATCATAGTTTAATACAAAATATATTAGGGCTGCCCTCAACTTAATTCCATCATATCTTTACACTAGTGAGGCGCCTGTATGCATGTTTCATACGGATTACATAATCTGACAATATTTTTCAGTTTGAACTGGTTCATTAAAAAGTAGACATTTCACTCTCTATAGATATATCTCTAAGGCAAGTATACACAGAGTTTTATGCTCAAGTTCACAGAGACAGAGACGGCAGAAAGTGCATGCTGTTTGCTTTAATTATTTTACAAAAGCGCAACATTTCATTGTTATTGTGAGTGCACCCTCAAAAACGTAGTCTTTACAGAGTCCAAAGATGTGTAACTCTTATCTGTATGACCAAAAATGGAGTATTTTAATTATTCCACATCATAGCAACTAAAGCGTCTCAGCTGGAAAAATACTGTGCCACTACAGTGTTCTCAAGTGCCACCGGCTGGCTGTTTTGGTTGAGAATTTATTGTTAAGCATATGGCCAATTAAATTTTTTTTTGTATTTATGCAATATATTGGAGCCAAACCTGAGAAAGTAGACCAGAATATTCCACTGTGTTCCTGGACACTTATTTTACGTAGCTGTAATTCATAGGGGGGATTATGCTAATTGTGAATGAGCGATATTTACGAATGATTGGAATTCATTAACATACACGTTTAACTATCAAATCTGACATTTACGAAGTGCATCCGGAAGAGAGTTTTCGGAAAGGTTTTATGCGCAAATTACTCAATGTACTATGCAAGTTTCATAAATGAGATCCATTGTGTTTGTGAGGATATAACGAGAAACTCATCTTGTTCTTTGTGGAATGCTAAAGACTGATGGCTAAACTTACAAAGACTGTCATCTTCGGTTGGTTCTAGCGGGATCTGCTGTTAAAATTGAATTTCTCGTTGATAGTTTGTTTTTGAGGCAGTTACTGCTGCTATTAACCCATAGTGCTGATCATCTCAGGTGAGGCTCAAACTAATAGAATAGCTCTTATTTGGTCATTCACGTGTTGGTGAGGTGTAAATCTCACAGGTTTTGTAATTTGTGTTCTCTGATAGCTCTGGAGCAGCCTCAGTCACTGGCGTGTAAGCTGGAGTTAGCGTCAGATCAGGAGATTCCCGCCGACTGGTTCCCGTTTGTCAGGGTTGAGTGTGAGGTGGCAGATGCGGTGGCGTCCCACACCTGCGTGAAATCAGTGGGCATCGAAAGTGACGTTCAGCCGCAGAAGCACCTGAGCAGCAGGGCATACTATCACTGCCAGGTAAAGAAACTTTACCAGTCATATACAGCGTGCCATTTCATATTGGGTACCGCTTCAGTATTGTCTCTTTTTGCAGAAATATGAAATCATTTACTATGTGTCTTTATATGTAATTTGTCTTGAAGGTGGAAATTGAGAAGAAGCTTATTGAGGTCGAGTCAGTGAAGCAGTCAAGCTGCGCCACACAGTGATAATGGAGGACGAGGATCATCTATGTTCATGACGCTTGTTACAATGAAACCTGTGAAAGGGCTCAATCACAGATTTTTTTAATCTTTGATGGTATTTTCTACCATAATTTCTCATATAGATTTACAGTATGCCAACATACCATATGCCATTTGGTAAACCAGTGTTTATTAACCATGAAAAGAATGCAAAATATATATAAATGTATTTTTCCAGAATATTTTAATATCTATAATGGTCTTATCCAACAAGTTATAATATTACTGCACTTTACAATCTAAAACCCCATTTTAGATTCATATGGGACTGTAAGAAATATGGGAATGTGCACATACATACAGATAATATGCACCTGTCTGACAAATGTTTGCAAATCATACATTTTACTCATAAATTAAAACCTCGAGACTTTCACATGTGCACTAGGATATTTTTTCGTACAAGCAGAGGAACATTTATGTGCCCACAAGACATTTGATCTGATGTGCATGTGATCGTCTCAGTCCTTTTACTGCAAGTGTCACTTGAGGGCCTCCTTGCAACGGTTATTAACATACACTTATGCATTCATCATTATTTATGTGGTTTTATGAAGTTATATTGTCCTAATAAGAGTGTGCATAATAAAGAAAAGCCAATTTGTTTTACTCGTCTCATCTCTGTCACTGTCATTTCGACTGCTTCGTCACCCACTGACACTTTCTTTGACATTCGCTTTTTTTATATTATGATTTCACTGTACTCTGACATTAATATTTATGTACATTCTCTAGAACAGATAAACTTACACTAATGCCATAACACTGAATGATTATCGTATTCATAGTATTTATGGTATTATTTTTGTCAGTGACTGGCATTCATTAGAGGATTTGTTCACACTGCAGGGGACATACCTCAAGCCATTTATCATAGAGCACATAATAGGGCTGCAACGATTAGTCGACATTATCAATAATGTCGACAACAAAACATTGTCGACAAATATTTTTGTTGTCGAGTAGTCGTTTGATCTCATATGACGTAATGTAATAGCCTGCAATAATGCGGTTTGACCAGTGTGGCGCTGTAGCGCAAGACAGTCCTCGTGGATGCAATTAAAGAGAAGAAGCACTTCAGAACAAACGCAGCAGAATCTGTGAATGTTTGCACGAGCTCTGCAGTTCAGTAATGTTAACTTACTCCAGTAATGTCCATTCACATCATGTTTATTTATATAGTCCATTATGCAATAGATAGCCAAACAGCTTTGCTGTATTTAACATGAAAAACTTGTTGCTTTCAGTTAGAATTACAACTTTATTTCCTGTTATAAAGCAGCTCTTCAGTGTGGAGTTGGCTAATGAGAAACCAAGAGAACACAACACAACTTGATTTTTATAAATGCATTAGTAAATGTTGAAATTAACATTAACTAACATGAATAAATGCTGTAAAAGTTGTTCATTCTTAGTTCATATTGACTAATGTTAAGTAATGAGCCTTATTGTAAAGTATTACCAATTAATTGTATAATAATTGTAATTACATAATATGCTTTTCTGAAGCTGAAGTGACCTTTATGTTAGAATATGTAGAAACATAATATTTTTACTATTTTTTTTTGCAAAAGATGAATAATCAATGCAAGACTACAGATTAAGCAGTGAAATAATCGACGATTAGTCGATTAATCGTTATAATAATCATTAGATTAATCAATATCAAAATTATTGTTTGTTGCAGCCCTAGCACATAATGTTCGGATAATCCCCATTTACGTAAGAACTTTCTTTTTGAAGACATTCTGTGACACTTCTTTAGCACATGGGTTTTTTCAGCAGTAATACTTAGTAGTCTTCCCTCATGAGAAGAAAAGGGCAATGATGTTGGAAATCTTATATTTCCATGAGTAGCCAGTCCTCAGGCAAATCATAAATGACTATTTTTGGAATGTGCTGCCATGACATCAACATGTCCATATAATTCCTTGGACTTTCTGCACTCAGGTTGAACTTGACAGCAGAAACTATACACAATTCCACATGGATACACAAATGTAGCCCAACCACCTAAGATAAAATTTCTTGTTTTTGTATGAATCATTCCATAAATGTAATAATAATATTAGTAATAAGAGTAACATTTAACAGAGGCATCCCACAATTTGGCAAATATTTTGTTATAACCACTATTACTCTTTCTTTCCGAGTGAAGTTGCAGAATGAGATCCAGAATGAGTTTTTCTTTCTTTCTGTCAGTAACAGTAAACTGTTTACTGTAAACTATTTAAAGACTAAGAATAAATAGATTTTGGTGGGAACCTTCATTGCCATTACTAGTTCCATAAGTCAGTCGTCAGGTATTTCTACATTGGTAATAGCAGATGATGTTTGTTTTACAGGGGGACGTTAGGGAAATTTCTGTTTCACAGACGTACTTTGAGATTTTAATCCCGTCCGAATCTGCCATGTCTGTCTTTTTATCATGCGACCTCTGTAAAAATTCCAGAGCAAATTACCTACTGTTTTTCAGCAAACTTAGAGGTCCTCTGAGAAGTCTAATCCCGTCCGAATGCGAATGTCTGTGATTGCCAAAAATGTTTTTTTCCAAAACGCGTTTTCTTGTATGTTTTGGTCAACGTGAACTACCGTACAGTCTCTAACGCGCCGGCGCGTTATTCAAGTTTCTGCTAAAGAGCCGAATCATGTAAATTGTTAAGACTGGCTACTGTAATATCAGTTTCAGGTAAGAGTACTTTCATTTCTGCGGTTAATTACATAACGTGAAAATTATATAGGTTAAAACGTATTTATTCCACTGGGTTTATTATAAGAAGTTCTATAAAATCGTCATGTTAAAATTGTTACAATTGTTTTTTGTTTTTTTGTTTTTTTATAGTGTTTAAACACTAAACAAGTTAGGATGTTTTACTTAACATTTCAAAGTGCTTAAATGTGAAACTACCTAATTTCAAAATACATTTGATCAAATTTCATAAATTGCGTTCATGGCAGCAACGCCCACATGTAAAACACAGACACTCCTACCTCCGTAATAAACACGAAATGTTAGTCCCGTCCGAATCCATACATGAAATGACAGACGTCGGCTGAAAAGAATTGTAACTCAAACGTTGTTTGGAAAACTAGTCCCGTCCGAATAGGGCTTTAGACCACATTTGAGTTCCTCTTTTGTGGCCCAATGCAGGGTGACCATTTATTGTAGCCAGATTGTACAAATGGGTTTGTTTCCTGATCTGTATGCACACAGGTAAAAGACAATAACATTAAACAATATTTCATTTTAAGACAGCGTTAGGCTACTGAATCCTTGAGACGCAAATGTTGCCCCCTTGGACAATAATGATGACAACCTTTCCTTTTCTGTAGATTTATTAGCCCGGTTGTTTTCTTTGTTTTTTTCTGCAACAGATTTTGGGCTGCGAACTTCAACGGTAGATCACATAAATTTTTTTCTTCTCTAACATTTTCTCTTGTTCTATTTTATCACACAGTGCCCCCCACAGTCTGCAACTTCCCATTTCACTTGATACTATATTAGTGCAAATTATCTATAATAAACAAAGAACTGAAAACAATTTAATAATTTTTTGAGGTCATTACACCCTCCCCCACTAAGAAAAATAAAATGTTACCAAACATTTTTTTCACTATTTCTGGGTAAATATTTCAAATGACAGTGTAATATATGCTTTCTCACAGCTTAACAATGCAATACAATTCACATCTACTTCCCTACAATTGTGACATTAATACAATCATCTAAACTTTTAGCCTTGATGTATGTTGAGAGGTGTCTTGTCTTTAGGCTCGCTGGTGGGCCCCCCAAAGCATCCTGTAACGACAAGTGGACACAACCACATACACCTCCACAATGTATTGACACATTTTCAATGTCACTTTTGCACTGCACTTTGCACTAATCTCTTTCATCCTGCTTTTTTTTTTTTTTTTTTTTTAACTTATACTAGCAAGACTATAAATCTGCTGCATAGCATTACTATGACTGTAAACTGTAAACTTGCAATACCCTTAATAGTTTATTACCAACTCAAACAAAACACTATTTTGAACTTAACCATTTCAACTCTTGCTTAATATAAAGGATACAGCTGGGGTTGTATACAGCAGGTTACCACATCAGCATCTTCACCACAAACACTACAGTTCACAGGTCGAAGTGTGGGCTCACTCAGAGTGTCATACGTGTAGAGGTTCTTGGGTCGCCTATTTCTGGCAGAAGTCCTCCTTATAGCTTTTGATGCAAAGTCACCCTCTTCATGTTCTACTTCTCCTGTAGATCCTTCCTCCAGATCCTGATCTCCTTGAAAATCTCCCAGTACCTGTTCATCAGACTCCTCTGAATGCCTCTCCAAGTCAAGTAAGCTTCCAGGTTCATCAGCGATTTCTTCAATGTCAGGTTCCTTCTCGGGTTCTCGGTTTCTCTTCCCTCTTCTAGGATGAAATTCTGCTGCACGTGGATCCAGATCCATTCCACTTCTCTGTGTTGGAACCCACAAGTCAAACTCTTCACTGGAACTGTAAGTGCTGTCCTGGTGAGTATTCCGTTGCGGTTGTTTGGACCTGTTCCTGTGAACTTCTTTTCTTCCCAGAGAAACATCTGCTGTCTTCTGCTCATCAACCAGGTAAGGGCAAGGTAATGGAAGGTTTCGGTGGAGGACTCTTTCTTTTCCGGCCCCATCCAGTGGTACTATTACATATACTGGGCCATCCTCTCCTTTCCTTCCTTTCACCACATATGTTTGCTTTTCCCAGTACGCTCGCAGCTTTCCTGGGCCACCTCTTTCTGACAGGTTTCTCACCAACACATGATCACCTGGTTCTAAGACAGAACTCCATGCCTTCTTGTTGTAATTACTCCGCCCCCTTGCAGCAGCCTTCTTCATATTCTTTGTAGCAATCTCATATGCTTCTTGCATAGACCTTCTATGGAAGAAGGTTCTGGTTCAGCTTCTTTTGTTTAAGGCATCGACACACTCTTGTGACAAAATCTCTTCTCTCATTTTCGGCCAGAAGAAGCGTGCACAAGCTGCAGCCACCATACGATCAGCACCGAGGTGAGCCATGCCTTCATGTAAGTACTTGTATATCATCCTTTTCAAATTTTCTGGGACAACTGAGTTTTTGTCATCATTTTTCTTTGCAGGATACCGTCCTCATCAATCTGCAGGTGATGCCATTCTCATAAGAGTCGTCTCACAGCTTCTGGTTCTTTCAATTTGTCCTTGTGTCTGAGGTAGAGTTGTTTCTTTTTCAGTTCAAGTACTCGGCTGATGACTTGATCACTCAGCTGGGCATTGCTGATGTCTTGGCATGTTAGCCGTTGAGTAATCTCAGATCCACCCTTCAGCTCCTCAGGTAAGACATCTATGTTGCAGGTGATTGCAGATATCCAATCCACTTCTCCCAGCATTGTGCTTTAAGGGCATTCCCGATTGATCCCAGAACTTCTGGCTCACATTCCTGAGTGCACTCTTTGACTGTGACTTCAATGAGCACTGATCTCTGTGACAAGAAGTCTGCATCCTGGCTTGCCGTCCCTGGTCTATACTTCAAAGTGAAACAGTAGTCTGCCCACTCCGAAACCCACCGTTGGCCAGTTGCATTGAGCTTTGCCGTTTTCATGACATATGTCAATGGGTTGTTATCACTGTAGACGGTGAAATGTGGTGCGTAAAACAGGTAGTCACGGAAACGTTCTGTAATCACCCATTTGAGCCCCAGGAATTCCAACTTCCCAGAGTGCAGCCTGTAGTTCCTTTCGGCAGGGGTCAGAGTCCGAGATCCACAACCCACTACTCGGAGCTTGCCCCCTTGTCGCTGGTACAGTACGGCTCCTAGCCCTTCTTCTGATGCATCCACGTGAAGAACAAATGGTTTTTCGAATTCTGGGTATGCCATAATGGGTGGGCTTGACAACTCTGCAATCAGCTTCTCCAGGACTTCTTGATGTCTCCCTGTCCACTCTACTGGCTGTGATGGAGGTGCCTGCGTGGAAGGACTTCCTTTCTTTCCTGACCCTTTCATTTTGTACATACCAGGTTTCATCAACAGTTAATATAAGGGTTTGGCTATTCTGGCGAAGTCAGCAATGTATGATCTGTAGTAGCCAAGGAAACCCATGAGCTTCCTCACTTCATGAACAGTGAAAGGTGTTTCCCACTTGAGTGATTGCACTGCCTCTGTTTCTTTGGGGTTCATGCTGTACCCATGTTCAGAAATAGTGCGGCCCACATAACAGACTTCCTGCTTGAAAACGTTGCATTTCCGTGGTCTTAACTTGATATCACACTGCACCTGTCGCTGTAACACGCTCCTCAAGTCATCCAGGTGCTGGTCGAAGTCCTTGCTGAAGACCAACATATCGTCAAGGTAGGGTACACAGATATCATCACCCAAATGTCTCCTAAACATTCTTCCATGTACCTCTGAAAGGCGGCGGGGGCATTTGTGAGGCCAAAAGGCATCCACTTATAAAGGCCCCATGGTGTTATGAATGCCGTGCATGCCCTACTGTCTTCACTCATGAATCCTTGATGATAGGCTTTACCCTGGTCCAGCACTGTGAACCAGGAGTTACCTCCGAGGTTTTCTAGGATCTCCTGAATTTGTGGGATGGGATGCCGGTCAGGGTGTGTCTTCTCGTTGAGCAGCCGATAGTCCACACAAAGACGCAAACTCCCATCCTTCTTTCTCACACACACAACCAGCAAGGAATAGGAGGATGTCGACTTTTGGATCAACCCCTGACTCAACAAGTTCTGTATGTGTGTCTTTATCTCTTGGTATAAGGGTTGTGGGATTGCATTGTACGTCTTCTGAACAGGAATGTCATCTTTCAAGCGAATGTCCATTTTAAGGTCCCGGATACATCCAGTATCCCAGTCATCTTTGGCAAACACTCCGCTGTCAATAGCTGTCTTGCACGTTCCTGTTGTTCCTCGGGTAAGTGACTGAGGTTCACTGGAGGGTCCCATTCTTCACTTTCCTGTGCCCTGGGCAGAGTCTCTGGAGGTAAGTCTTTATTGAATTGTGATGACTTAGGTTGGTGTTCAGTCAGAGGTGGTGGTCTCACTTCCAGTGTATGGATGGCATCTACTGCATGCAGCCACCCCAGAACTGTCCACGCAGTAAGGATCACCTCTTCATCTGTGGTATTTTCTACTACCACTGTGATTCTGTTGGTATCTTTCGGAGGCATCTGAATGAGCTGTTCATTTACTTTTCTTCCTGCAGGCCAGGGTACATCTGAATTAGGCTCCAGCATCACGTGTGTTCCCAGAGGAACCATCTTATCCAGTTTGCCACAGCTGACATTCACTCTTGCGCACCTTGGAAGAATGATGGATTTTCATCCCAGTCTTGCAATATGGCAGCCATTGCGTTTCTCCCTCCTCAAGCAGCTCTCTCACTGGTCTCACCTCTGTGTCAGGAAGATGTCTCTTCTTCCAATTTGCACCCACAATTGACACTTGTGACCCCGTGTCCCAGAGCACCGATGTATCAACACCTCCTAGAGAGCATTGCACCAGGCATCGGCGTCCCACCAAACTAGCTGTTTTCTCGTTTGGTTGACCATGATCCTTCAGGTAAGTGATCTCTTGGTAAGATTTCCATGATGTCATCTTAATCTTGTTTGATGTCACACGAGTCACAGTTCGTCTCACTGCTGCCACATTTGTAGCAGTGTTCACATCTTTCTTCTGGGTTGGACTGCTCACACTGGGTGCAACGTCAGGTGTTTGCTTGGGCAGATTGAAATTGATTATGAGTAAATCTCTGGTTACTTCTTCTGTTAGTCTGTGGTTGTGATGTTTGAGCAAGGCTTGCCACTTGAGAAGTCAGGCTCTGGATTGCTTCACATATTGCTTTATCACGTGCATCCAGCTTGTCCATTAGGTTGTTGGGTTTTGGAGCTTTCTCTTTCTTTAGACTAACACCTTTATCTTGTCCAGCATGTGTCTGCTCCTCTTCATTGACTGTGGCCACCTTAACGCTTTTAGGTCGAGTGATTGTGAACTTGGTTTTCCTCTGAAGCTCAAGACTATATGAAATGTTCATCTTTTCCAAAAGCACTTCATCTTCCACTAGGTAGGTTTTCTAGGTAGGGTTTCAGATCTGTGCGTATGCTGTCATCATGAAGGCCAGTTAGCACTGTCTGTAAAAACTGATTCTGGATTAAATCGTAGTTGTATTTTAATCCTGTCTTCACATTTTCAAATGCTGACAAAATTCTCTGTCTGAGATCCATGGCCCGGACTAAGAACTGTATCGGCATTTCCTTGGGTTCTTGGACTGCCCGTGTGAGTGAGTGATACAATTCTGTTGCATCCTTTTCAATGAAATGTGCCCTGAGTATTTGTTTCAGAACAGGCAATGTTAGATCTGTTCTACTTTCCAGACACTTCTCAAACTGACACCTGGGATGATGGCTTGAATGACTGCCTCAACAGTTTCTCCCTCATCATAACCTCTCTTGCATGCCCTGTGGATATGTCTGTCCAGGCTGGTAAAGTTTAATTTGTCTCTCTGACCAGGTTCACCAATTTGTCCAATAATTTTGAGTTATTTTTTGTACACTGGATGCATTAGTGCAACATTTTCTCCTGAAACAGATACATTTAGCATTTTTCTGTCTATTTTGGCACATTCCGATTCTGTTCCTATGATTTTCACTTGTTTTTCAGGTGCAATTCCCATGACGCCCGCAGAGTGGCACTCCAGGCCAGCCATTCGCTGCCCCTCAGCACTCGTTTGAGTCGTTTCACGCTCTACACTGGATGAGGTGTCGGTTTCCTCCTCGTCATAATTTTTCAAACTGTCAATTTTATCCTTTGCAGCTAACAATATAGATAAACCTTCATCTTCAAGTGAAACAACATCATCTCCCTCTAAATACTGCAGAATACGCCGTCTCTGCTCGCGAGGTGTGCGCGTTTCACTCTTTCCCACCTCCAGCTTGAGTATTTCACACAAACTTCTCAGTTGTGAAGTGGATAACTCGAGTAGTTTACTCTCAATCTCATCCAGCGTAGCTTCCCACTCAGGCAACATTTTGGCCACTCGTTCAACAGTCTCGTGTACTCACATATGCAGTTATCGTTCCGCCGTTTCTACAGTCCTCGCACTCCGTGGCTTGCAGTCTTTGTTTTTCTTTCGTTTTTCCTTGCGCTGCACCCGCGGCTTGTTTTATCACTCGCTGGCCGCGCCGTTGTCGTGTTTTCTGCTTTCTTCCTCCCGAAATCCGTCACAAACCGAGCAGAAACACCATTTTTATGTTGCCCCCTTGGACAATAATGACGACAACCTTTCCTTTTCTGTAGATTTATTAGCCTGGTTGTTTTCTTTGTTTTTTTCTGCAACAGATTTTGGGCTGCAAACTTCAATGGTAGATCACATACATTTTTTTCTTCTCTAACATTCTTCTCTTGTTCTATTTTATCACACAGCACCCCCCACAGTCTGCAACTTCCCATTTAACTTTATAATATATTAGTGCAAATTATCTATAATAAACAAAGAACTGAAAACAATTTAATAATTATTTGAGGTCATTACACAAAGTAGAAAAATAAATAAATAAAAATCCATTACAACAATGGCTCGATTGGTGTGACTTTCCTCAAAATGCATGTATCCTCACCTCCACCGTGATTTTGCCAAGTAAGACATGTTCCTGGATCAACATCTTTTGTTGGTCTTGGATCAACATTACTCCCCGAAAATATAGACTTAACCCAATCCATACCCCTAAACCTAACCTTAAATGATAGCTGATTAGCAAGGGTGTATAAGCACCTAACCCTGATTGTAAGCCTAAAACTGACATTTCCTAAAAAGTTATCCCTCAGTTCTGATTGGTTGATTGGAATGTTGTTCCAGGATCAACACGCATGTTGATCCAGGACCATGTTGTACTTTGTGAAATCACGTTCACCGTATCGTATCCTCACAGCTGTGTGAAGGTAGTTTCACATCAGTATGGAGTACCTCAAGGCTCACTTTACATGTTACCCTTGGGAGATATCATCAGGAAACATGGTGTTAGCTTTCATTTATGCTGATGATACTCAGCTCAATATTTGATGGCTGCTCTGTCAATTCATCGTCATCAGTTAGGAACCTAGGTGTGCTGTTTGATAGCAATCTTTCCTTCGAAAGCCACATTTCTAACATTTGCAAAACCACATATTTCCCTCTCAAAAATATGTTGAAATTACAACCTATGCTCTCAATGTCAAATGCAGAAACATTAATTCATGTTACCTAGTTAACATAGTTAAGCCTTTAAATTGCTCTTTAAGCTGAGGATTAGTATCTTGCAAAACAACTAGTAAAATAATATGCACTGTCATGGCAAAGACAAAAGAAATTTGTTTGGACTTGAGAGAAAGAATTGTTAATGCTCATAAAGATGGAGAAGGATACACACGTTTATCAAAGCATTTTCAAGTGTCAAGAACTGCAGTGAGATGCATTATCAAGAACTTTAAAGAGACCAACACAGTGGAGAACAAGACGGGCAGAGGCAGGAAGCGAAAGATTTCAAAAACTTTGGAAAGAAAACTAGTGAGAGAGGTTTCTAAAGACCCAAGAACAACTGCCAAGACACTAGTGAATGACCTAGCCAAGTCTGGAATTGATGTCTCAACATAGACAGTCACTAACCTGCACAGGAATGAACTGCGAGGTTGCCAACCAAGAAAGACTCCACTTCTGAAGAAGAGACACCTCCAACCTAGAATGAAGTTTGCTAAGGACAACCTGGGGGAATGTGATGCATACTGGAAACGTGTCCTTTAGTCAGATGAGACAAAACTAGAGCTTTTTGGCCATAGAGATGTTGCCTATGTTTGGAGAAAGAAGGGAGAGGCATTCAACCCCAAGAACACTGTTCCCACAGTAATACATGGTGGTGGAAGTATAATGCTGTGGGGATGTTTCAGTGCGTTTGGAACTGGTAATCTTGTCAGGGTTGAAGGAAACATGAAAAAGGAAGACTATAAGAAGACTTTGAAAGACAACCTCAGACAGTCTGCAAGAAAACTTGGTTTGTGTCGACATTTTGTCTTCCAGCATGATAACGACCCAAAGCATAC
The DNA here is from genome assembly GCA_033026305.1 of Cirrhinus molitorella. Taxonomy (NCBI): domain Eukaryota; kingdom Metazoa; phylum Chordata; class Actinopteri; order Cypriniformes; family Cyprinidae; genus Cirrhinus; species Cirrhinus molitorella. Next base: position 6,363,115 of record CM065126.1, on the reverse strand, counting down.
TTCACTTCTGGTGAAGAAATACCTCCAAATGAGCAAAGTGAGTGTACTTGACTGGCCTGCACAAAGCCCAGACTTGAATCCAATAGAAAAGAGTAGAGTGCCAGAATAGAGTTTGTGCCAGAAGACCAACAAATCTGGAGGAGCTTGAGAGATTTGCTAAGGAAGAATGAGCTGTCATTCCTCAGGAGACATGCTTGAAACTTGTCGAGAACTACAGCAAATGACTGTTATCAAGCAAAAGGGATACACTGTTGACTATTAACATCAGAAGGCTAATAATTTTGACCAGTAGACTTCCCCACTTCCTGTGGATTTTTTTTTCTTTCTGTGATTGCCTATGAACCAAAAAAAAAAAAAAATCAAGAATATATACACATTAATTAACCAACATTTATTTCTATTTTGAAAATATGAATAATGGCAGTTTTCTTGTTTCTGCTTATTTGATTTTGATTGAAAAAGCTGTAATGAACCTCCAAAATACTAAAAGAGGTTCAACCAGACACATATGGAGAACAAAAAGTGCAATCACACCAAAGAACTTGATAAAAAAAAGCTTACTTTATTCACACTGTTATTTAGAAAAAAGAGAAACTGTACATGAATAGCATTTTAAAAAGTTCAAACATCAACTTGTAGACCTTCACTAGGACAAACAGTGATAACCAAGTGACACTCCAGCACTGCACTCCAGTGATTACTCCCCGCCCCACACTTCATGCTAAAAATCACGGTCACACAAATCATTTAAGGTGGTGGAAAGATCGACTCAATTTCCCCTAGCTCAGCACATACAGTGTAATCATGTTCGTACAAACTTTTAAAACAAGCACTCATTCACAAAGACATACACACTCATACCCACACAGATACAACACAGAAATTAATTCAAATATAAACACTTCTTCTATTTCCATGAAACAATACCCCACTCTGGGGTCTAGGGAAAGACATCGGCCTTACTAAGTCTTTGTCAAATAGGAAATCCTGTGCTCGTCTTCAGAGTGTTTCCCTCCCCACTGTCAATGAGCCACAATTGTCATAGATGCTGATGAGTCTATTCAAATGCTCCTTCCCCGCAATCAAACAGTTAGTCCTTATCCGAACAGTTATCATAGATGTGTATGAGTCCTCTTTGCACAGTTCAATCCATTCAAACGCTCATAGAGCGTGCAGCCAGCCCTCCTAACACCCCCCAATTATCTACCTAAACCCACACATCAACATTATCTAACTATCTTCGTTGCCGGACAAACCCTAATGGTCTCGAGCAACACCAAGCGTTTCCCTCTGAGCACAAAGGCCAATCACATTAGCTCTCCCGGGATTCACCATTCCACTCTCGTCACTTGCCTGTTAAATTTCCTCTGCACCAGGTGAGTTCAATCATCCCTGCCCTCTGTCAGTGGGAGGAGAACGTGTTGCAACAAAACCCGAATGGACTGGACCAAAGCCAACAAAACAAAGTTGTTCCTCAGTGTTCATTACAAACCAACTATGAAAACATACACTGACTCACTTAATAAACATTTAATGTTGAGTTTGTATTCACAAACTTATAAGACTACTTATAGAGAAGTTGAGCACAGTTTTCTGAGAATAAATTTTCTGAATAACAAACCATTTTCACGTCTTGTCATGAAAACCAGTTTAACTTGTTCTGTAGAAGTCAAAGATTTAAGAGCTGCCGATCAACACCACAGTTTAAAGGAGAAATATATAGAAAGATCTGCAAATATAATTTATGGTGAATGTTTCATCTTTTTTAGTTGTCTTCATGTGTGAGGGTTGTCTCATGATGTGTCATTGGTCACTTTGTATGTTGAATCTTTAATGTTCTGCTGAAGTCATTTTGATGAATTTATTTAAATCTCTTCATGTCATGATCAAACAGATGATCAAGTGAGTCTTTGTCAGTGAATCACAGAAAGCTGCTCATTTTGATATTGTTGTCACATGCTGTGAAATCACTGTAAAAACATTTTAGGTTTTACAGATTTAACTTAAATTCACATTTAAACAACTTAATTTCATTAACTAATGTAATGTTATTATACCAACCTACTGAAGTACTAAAATCTGTTTTGTACCACTAAAAGCAGGTGGTGATGAGAAAAATCACATGATGAAACAAAGATCATCACAAGCAGCTTTTAAATAAGATCGCTTAACCGTCTCATGCATCTGATGACAGTTTTGATCTTGTATGCTAAACTTTATAAGAGACTCATTCAATAACACAACCAGCACCAGTGTTGGGGAAAGTTACTTTTAAAAGTAATGCCTTACAATATTGCGTTACTCCCTAAAAAAGTAACTAATTCCGTTACTTAGTTACTTTTTATGGAAAGTAGTGTGTTACATTACTTTTGCGTTACTTTTTAAATCTGGGCAGGCCTTGCTTGTTTGTTTTTAATATAAAAACGTTAGATTCTTAGCAAATGTAAAAGCTCTTTCACACCAAAATGAAATTAAGTGAATAAACATAAGGCTAAAGAAACATTAAATTCACGCCTGTACAGTAGAACTGTGGGAAAGAAAGTTCAACACTCTTCAGCAATGAGAAAAAAAAGCACGTTAGTTAATCTAAAGTAAGTTTTGCTTATTAGTACACTGCAAAAAATGCTTTTCTTACTTAGATTAATTGTCTTGTTTCCAGCCAAAATATCTAAAAATTCTTAAATCAAGAAGGATTTTCTAGACAAGTAAAAATTATTGTCTTGTTTTTTTCTGAAAACAAGACAAAATAATTGTGTTTTTGCTTGAAACAGTCTCCCAATGAGGTAAGCAAAATAATCTTGTTTTCTGTTTGAAATAATATTTTTTTCTTACCCCACTGGCAGACTATTTTGCTTGTTCTAAACAAAAACTCACTTAATTTTGATTTGTTTTTTTCTGAAAACAAGAAAATAATTATTTACTTGTCTAGACATTTTTTGGATATCTTGGCTGGAAACAAGACAAAAAATCTAAGTAAGAAAAGTATTTTTGCACTGTACGGTTAAATATACAGTTAAATATGCTTAAATATGTAAAGAAAACAAAAAAGTAACATCTTTTTGAAAAAGTAACTCAGATATTTTCTTGGAAATCAAAAAGTAATGCGTTACTTTACTAGTTACTTAAAAAAAGTAATTTTATTATGGAACTTACGTTACTCGTAATGCGTTACCCCCAACACTAACCAGCACAACTTCACTGGGGCACAGACTTGGGTTTTATGCTCAGTCTCTGTGGAGGCCCCACATGTATTCGAGTAGATGGGGGGTGAAATGAACACTACTGAGCAGGTTGAAGCTACAGGACTCTGTCCTCCAGGAGTTGAGTTTGACTTGTCCTGAGAAGCGCTGTCAGCTTTTATATTTAACTGTGTGTGATCGTGTTAGTATAAGTGTTTTAGTCGCTTTCCCAACGTTTGTAACCGAGACTTGTCAGCCGTCTATTATTTTTTATTTTTTTAACTAGTAGGAAAGGGTTCGGCTGAAAGACCTCTGCCTTCACGGCTGCTCTCCAGTTAGGAGAGCAAGGTTTAAGTCTTGGGTGTTGGCAGGTTACAAAGAGGAGAAGTGCATTTATTCTGACATGTTGGCTTGTTGATATCTGTGCCCCCATTCACTCGTGACACAGTTCGACAGTTGTGGCGTTGTATAGGGACCCCTAGTGTATATGCGACACAACATCCAAGTGAACGACTGAAAGGGAACGTCTCAGTTACGTATGGTAACCCTTGTTCACTGATGGAGGGAACAGAGACGTTGTGTCCTTCCTGCCATAATTCCAGACTGCCTCTGAGTGGGGTGAGATGCTTCTCGACTTCTCAGAATAGAACAAGCAGATGCTGCACTGGCTGATTTATACCAGGATATCCTGGGTGTGGCCAGCTATGCAAATTCTGCACACCCAATTTCGTTGTCTTTTTCTCAATGATGTCAGAGGTGTTTGGGCTCCCAAGAGCAACCCCTAGTGTTGTACACTCGACACAATGTCTCCGTTCCCTCCGTCAGGGAACGAGGCTTACCATATGTAACCGATACGTTTTTAATTGTGGTCCTGGGGACCCACTGCTCTGCACATTATGTGTGTCTCCCTTATTTAACACAACTGATTAAGATCAAGAGTATACTTATAGAGAAGTTGAGCAGTTTTTTGAGATGGCATCTTTCTGAACAACAATCCAGATAAGAGAGTATGTGACTGTGTGTTGTGTTTTTGTTGATTTGTCTGACTGTCATTCTTCTCATTTTAATTGTCTTGACATGAAAACCAGTTTAACTTGTTCTGTAGAAGTGAAAGAGATTTAAGAGCTGCTTTTCAACACGACACTTCAGAGGAGGAAATAGAAAGATTTACAAATATATAAATTATGGTGAGTATTTAATCTTTTCTCAGTTGTTTTCATGCGTGAGTGTCATCTCATGATGTGGCACTGGTCACTTTGTGTTTCTGAGACTTTTATTGAAAGAGATTTTATTTAAATCTCTTCATGTCATGATCAAACAGATGATCGAGTGAGTCTTTGTCAGTGAATCACAGAAAGCTGCTCATTCTGATATTGTTGTCACATGCTGTGAAATCACTGTTTCTTATTCTGCTGTGTTTATTAGTGAGTCTCAGTATTAATATCAGTATCAGTATTAGTCTGATTCTCAGTATTTCTTATCATGCAAGTTTCACTCTTTGAAAGAGAAACTATCACTCCACAGTTTCATGTGTCTGCTGGCAGTTTTGATCATATACTGTGTGCATATGCTAGGGGAGCGCAATATGATGACTTTTGATCGTGGAGGATTAAAATCTGCTTTTGAAGAAATATCATAGTTTCGAAAAATGCACAAGGTTTTCATATACAGTAGACACAGCTGTTTATGTCTAAAAACAGATGCATGCCTGTATATTAGATATGTAAAGTTCACAGAAAAAGTACAATTCTGACATAATTTACTTACTCACATGTTGTCCGAAACCTGTATTAATTTATTTCTTGTGCTGAATACAAGAGAAGATATTTAGAAGAATGTGGGTAACCAAACAGTTGCTGGTCTCTGTTGTCTTCGATAGTAGGAAAAACAAATCCTATGGAAATCACTGGGGACCAGCAACTGTTTGGTCACCCACATTCTTTTATGTTCAACAGAAGAAAGGTTCAGGTTTAAAACAACTTGAGAGTATATTATGTGTATTTGTAATGTGTGTCTTTGTTCTTATTTTTTAATAACAAAGATAAAATAATGACAAAGACTTTTATCTATGCCCACTTTGGCCTGAATATCTGCCGTGCTTATTTCTTTTATGTTTATTATAAAATGAAAAAGGCTTTGTTATTAAACTAGAGAAATTATTTTGGCTGTACTGCCTAGGCAACTTGCAAAATAGAGAGAAAAAAAACCCCAACATGACAAAGTGTAAGAGCCATATTTTATAATCAGGGCTGCATTAACACTGTAGAAGGCCCCTGAACTTTACCTCTTGAAGGGGCCCTTTCTTCAACAAACACTACAGTCTACATTCACTCAGTGTTGTCAGCCTTTAATTTTGCAGTAATAAATGCCATTAACAAAACATCCAAACCTAAAGGTCTGTCATGTAAAATATACACAAATATCACTGCATGAACAACAGACATGCACATGGTCAGACATATTTTATACAGATATCTAAAAATGTGTAGCATTTAATTGTATGTGTTAACTTTGGTTAAATTAATTATTAACTAATATTATACAGGAAGGTAAATTAGTGAAGGTAAATGTACATCTTCAAAAAATGGTCTGTGCACTTCTGATTTACCTTCACAAATACAGGTGCTGATCATATAATTAGAATATAATTCCATTCAAAAAGTGAAACTTGTATATTATATTCATTCATTACACACAGACCGATATATTTCAAATGTTTATTTCTTTTAATTTTGATGATTATAACTGACAACTAATGAAAATCCCAAATTCAGTATCTCAGAAAATTAGAATATTACTTAAGACCAATACAAAGAAAGGATTTTTAGAAATCTTGGCCAACTGAAAAGTATGAACATGAAAAGTATGAACATGTACAGCACTCAATACTTAGTTGGGGCTCCTTTTGCCTGAATTACTGCAGCAATGCGGCGTGGCATGGAGTCGATCAGTCTGTGGCATTGCTCAGGTGTTATGAGAGCCCAGGTTGCTCTGATAGTGGCCTTCAGCTCTTCTGCATTGTTGGGTCTGGCATATCGCATCTTCCTCTTCACAATACCCCATAGATTTTCTATGGGGTTAAGGTCAGGTGAGTTTGCTGGCCAATTAAGAACAGGGATACCATGGTCCTTAAACCAGGTACTGGTAGCTTTGGCACTGTGTGCAGGTGCCAAGTCCTGTTGGAAAATGAAATCTGCATCTCCATAAAGTTGGTCAGCAGCAGGAAGCATGAAGTGCTCTGAAACTTCCTGGTATACAGCTGCGTTGACCTTGGACCTCAGAAAACACAGTGGACCAGCACCAGCAGATGACATGGCACCCCAAACCATCACTGACTGTGGAAACTTTACACTGGACCTCAAGCAACGTGGATTCTGTGCCTCTCCTCCTCTCTTCCTCCAGACTCTGGGACCCTGATTTCCAAAGGAAATGCAAAATTTACTTTCATCAGAGAACATAACTTTGGACCACTCAGCAGCAGTCCAGTCCTTTTTGTCTTTAGCCCAGGCGAGACGCTTCTGATGCTGTCTGTTGTTCAAGAGTGGCTTGACACAAGGAATGCGGCAGCTGAAACCCATGTCTTGCATACGTCTATGCATAGTGGTTCTTGAAGCACTGACTCCAGCTGCAGTCCACTCTGTGAATCTCCCCCACATTTTTGAATGGGTTTTGTTTCACAATCCTCTCCAGGGTGTGGTTATCCCTATTGCTTGTACACTTTTTTCTACCACATCTTTTCCTTCCCTTTGCCTCTCTATTAATGTGCTTGGACACAGAGCTCTGTGAACAGCCAGCCTCTTTTGCAATGACCTTTTGTGTCTTGCCCTCCTTGTGCAAGGCGTCAATGGTCGTCTTTTGGACAACTGTCAAGTCAGCAGTCTTCCCCATGATTGTGTAGCCTACAGAACTAGACTGAGAGACCATTTAAAGGCCTTTGCAGGTGTTTTGAGTTAATTAGCTGATTAGAGTGTGGCACCAGGTCTTCAATATTGAACTTTTTCACAATATTCTAATTTTCTGAGATACTGAATTTGGGATTTTCATTAGTTGTCAGTTATAATCATCAAAATGAAAAGAAATAAACATTTGAAATAATATATCAGTCTGTGTGTAATGAATGAATATAATATACAAGTTTCACTTTTTGAATGGAATTAGTGAAATAAATCAACTTTTTGATGATATTCTAATTATATGACCAGCACCTGTATGTCTTTCTGCTTGTGGATCTTGGCGGTTTTTAAATCGCTAATTTACCTTGATAATAGTGAATAATTTATTAACATAAACCAAAAGAAAGAAACAAAAGATGCAAAATATTGTTAATCATATTATAATCATAATTGTAATATTCTTGACAGCTAACTAGGCTAATATTAATTAGTGAAACCTTTGTACTGTGCTACAGTAGCTAAGTTTTTAAGAGTTTATCATCAAAGTTGTATTTTAGACTTTTTAAATACAATTAATCCAATGGCTGGACAAGGACTGCCCAATGGCCTGGGGCCAGAATGAAAAACGCTCAGGACAGTTGACAGATTTGTCAGGAAAGTTAATCATTTGCACGTGTTTTAAACCTTGCCAACTTAAACATTCAAGAAATTTTAAAGCATAAAGTGAGGTCCATTCAGTGTGTTCTGGGTGCACACAGAACCGCATCTCAGCGTGCGAGCGCCAAATTGCCTTTCTTTCCGCAACAACTTACACTTGAACAGAAAAATACATACAAGTAGGCTATGCAATTTTATTTTGCATTTTGATTATTCAGTTTATTTACATGAACATCTACAAACTTTAAAATCTAAAGCTTTGTTCAGTTTTTATCTTTGTTCTATTCATTTGTGCTATTGCTTATACTTCATTAATTTGTTCTTACTGACTGTTCACTTGTCTTCAGTTGGAATCGACAATTGTAAAATTTGACTGGTATCTATCCTTCTGGTATAAGCAAAAGCAATGATAACAAAACAATTGTATATTTGTGGCAGTGCAAGTAAATTTATTATTATTTTTATTATTATTATTATTATTTATTATTTAAACCATATTGAGCCCTTATGGCCAAATCACATGTGAATCTTCAGTTGCCTCACTATTTGATTTGATTGTGATGATGCATCACAATGCATCTTTTCCTCCAGTTATTTAATTACCATAGCAAATAAAGCTAAAATAAAAGTTCTAATTTACAGAAGCATTTAAGTAGGAATAATACAGAAATTGAATGATCAAATGTAAGTATAATTATTGCATTGTCTTTACAATTAAAAGTTATTCAGTCAAGAGCAGTGAGTAATTCCTAATTAATTTCTTTTGTTGTTTTGGGTGTATTATATTAAAATATAAATCACAAATCTAATCAAAACTGTTACACATTAGATTTTTCCACAACAGTTTACGTTCACTTAAGAAGACATAGCCTAGCTGTCAGTGTTTACGCACATACTCCAAAGACAGATATATTTTAAAGTATTGAGTGTTGCATGCTGTCTGAGGTCAGTCAGTGCAAGTAACGCATTGAGATATTTTTTGTGGCTTAGCCTATTGCACTTAAAATCTTGTTTTAACATCAAGCACGCCTCGCATTACTTTTCTCATTCATGCACATTCTTTTCGGAAAAAAAGAAAGGTGCCCAAATATCTTGCTTTAAGGTGCATTATCTGGTAGAGATTATCTGGAAACATCAGACGCTTTAAGTGCTTTGCTTCCAAAGACATATGCAAATTTTCTTTATTAATGCAGCCTATAACAAGAGTATTTTCTTGTAATAAAACAGTACATTCATATATATGATACAACTATTTAGTTACATTTATGCAGAATCATCCACATCAGCAACGCAATGCGTTGTAAAAGGTTATTCCACAGCTGTAATGTGTAGCGGCTAACTAACAACTGCAAGCTCAACTGTGTTAGGATGGAAAAGTAGTCAATCATCTGACTAACTACTGACCTCCCTGCCATGATCTGCATCAGTATCTTCTCCTAGCTCTGCGTTAATATGTCTTTAGCTTTGGAATTTTTGGGAGCTTTGGAAGTTTTTCTCTTTTCTGACTAGCTGACACTTCTCGCGCACGACTTGCAATGCCCGCATGTGATTCAAAGCAAACCGACAAAGTGTAATTCTTCGGCATCACTGTGGCCACCCCTCAGCGTGAGGCCCTGTAAGCTTGTGCATTAATGTGGCCCTGTTTATAATACATTATTAAATTGATTATCATAATTATTTGTGTTATATTATGTTGTATATATTTTTTAAAATTTATATTAGTTTTTTACTGCACATTTGTAGTTCATGTGCATGGTTATTAATGCACGTATAGTTTTGGAGATCACATGCTTTTGACCGTAATCAAAAACAATCATAACTGGAATTATAATTCAACAAGATACAGCAAAGAAGTTGTTGTAACCCAAGTGGAATTATGTAAGATGACTGAAAAAAGTGGTAAACCTTTGAAAATAAATGATAGCCAATTAAAACAGTGAACAAGCGTCACTTACCGGATGTTGAGTGCTTCTATAGCTGAAATTTGACAGCCAGGAAAGCAGAATGCATCCCACATATTCTTTTTTATACATTGTTTATCACCGTTTACACGTTTGATCTTGCGTTCTGGTCGAATTGTTTAGTGTGTGCATTCAGACTAAAAAAATCTAAGGAGACTATTAAGGTTTGAAAATTGTCTAGTGTGCAGCCAGCTTAAGTTGGCAACACTGTGACGAAGGGCGCTCACTGACAATGTTTGGAAGAGAAGCTTCATAACAAGATGAATGCCAGAAGAGGCAAGTTCAGACATTTAACTGCAAAATCCAATGAAATTGAATTGTTTATAATAAGCATTTTAAGAACTACAAAAGGCTGTTTGTAGAATTTGTTGAAAGCAATGCTTCAGTGTTGTTGTACCTAAAAGAGAAGAGCATGAAGCCTGGTCAGGAATGTCTGGTTTCAGCCTAAATTGCTGTGCTTCAGAATATTCATGGTAAAGTTGTGGATTGAGGAAACTAAGAATAGCATTAAGATCTCAAATGTGTGACAAAGAAGTGTCTCTAATAGACAGTGTGTCAGTGGTGGCATCTAAGACACTCACTTCTAATAAGTCTGCAAGTGAAGCGACATCTGCATCCAAAAAGTCCTCAATGTCTACATCCTCAGCTCGTCTTAAGGAAGAGGCCAACAGAGCAGCTTTGTTGGCTAAAGCAACTGCTTTGAAAGAATGGTAGGCACTGGAAATGAAGGAAGCACAGTAAAAGGCTGAAATGGAAAAGTTGGAAATTGAAACAGCTCTTGCATTGTCTAATGCTAAAATAGAAGTGTATCAGGATTGTGAAGAACAACAACATTAAATCAACCAAATTTTATGCTGCCTAAATGCTGCAGTGAAGTATAGTTTGAAAGGATACGTGTTCGGCTGTATTCTCTTCCCTCCATAGCTCTAACAGATGAAAACCACACAATTATGTCATAATGTTTTGTTTTGGCAAGTTACCTCATAAATGTAGTCTTAAATTACTTATAAAGTCTTACATCACCGTAATTGGATATGTGTCAGATCCGTGTCATGTGCATCAGGAAACCCACTGAAGTCTGTCATTGATGTAAATCAAACAACAATTTGATTATTTCAGATGAAATAATAGCTTTCAATTATACTGTGAATGAATAAAATCAATAGCCTAGGTAAAATTTAAGGGAAATGCATTTAATAATGACATGTAAGAATTATAGCCTTCCTTGACCCAGATTCCACTACACAATATATGTTTGATCAAGCTCATTTCCCAAAATTAATTATTATAAAGAAGAAGTGAAGAAGTTTTTCTAGACCAATTTTGATAATCACATCCTGAGCAAAAGATGACCAATTGTAGCATGGAATCTCAGACAATGTGGTGTCAGGACTTAATTAACATACAGACCACAGCTATTACGAAGGAGCAACTTCATTTACATTAAAGGTAGTAAAGTGTAACTGTATAAAATTTTTGAGATAAGGATGTTCTGGGTTCATTCCAACTCTGTTGAACCCAACCCTGCAAACATGTCCTTGCAATGCCCATGCAGGTTTTTTGCAGCCACAGTGGGCTAGGGCCAGGCCACACCAAACCTAAACGCGCCCAGTGTGGGGTTGCCCAGGAGAGGCCCACAGTTTTGGGCCCACCGCAGGCTCTCTGTGAGCAGCCCACACTAGTGGACTGTCCACATTAATCCCATGATGCCCATTTGGGCCCAGAGTAACTTTTGTATATTTTGGGTCCATGCAGGTTTTGTGTAGGCAGCCCTGTAATGCAACTAGGAGAACAAACAGCGTTGACTGGTCATTCTTTAGCCACTCAATTGAACTGAAATGGCTCAAACCAAAATAGACCTTTTCAGAACCTGTTGTTTCATATAGGCCAGGGATCCTCAAATCTGGCTCACGAGATCCACTTTCCTGCAGAGTTCAGCTCTAACCTTAATCAAACACACCTGAGCATGCTAATCAATGTCTCCAGGATCATTAGAAAATCACAGGTGGGTGAGTTTGATCAAAGTTGGAGCTAAGCTTTCTCATTAACCTGAATTGAATGTTTTCTATTTTGTATTTAATAAATCCATAGATTTGAAATCCCTTTGACTACTGTACATTATTGACAATACAGACATTAGTCGTGTGGTGACTGCATCCATTTCAGATGTATATTAACAGTTTTTTTTTCAAAGACTTAAGTTATAGTAGCTGAAAAGTATTTAAAGTGAAACAGATTTATTGTTGTAGTAGATTAATAGTGTAGGCCCTGTGTGGGCCTAGTGAGGGCTTCCTGGGGGCTAAGTGAGGGCTGCCCATGCAGGGTCAGTGCTAAGGGGCCAACACTTTGCCAATGAGCAAATTGTCAGGGGCCCTGTGCTGGCAGCCCACTGGGGGCCCTTAGGCCAGCCCTAAGTGGGCCCGTAAAAGGCCATTGCAGGCTTGTTTGCAGGGAAAGTACTACTTTGTCACTGCAATTAACATCTTCATCATGATCTTCTATGTCCTCATCAGTTTTTCTTACAGACACCAGTAGCAAAACAAATTAAATACACTGCAAATAAGTTTAGTCACTGTGAAGGAAAAATCTGAGATCTTGTGAAGAGCTGCAGATGATTATGGTTATGCAATGAGACTGTTACATGAAAGGTTTGAAAATGAGCTAAAAATTGTGACAGCTTTGATGCAAAAAGCATTCCAATGGCCTGAAAGAAAGTCAGAGGATGGAAAGTGCTTCCTTGTGGTTCCTGGTAACACACTGAATACATGGATGAGTTAGATCAGAGGTGTCCAAAGTCTGCCCATGGATGAATTTCAAATGGCCCTCAGCTTGTCTACTGAAATGTATTATATGTGGCCCGTCAATCAGATTTTTGACCAGATGCAGCAGTAAAACGCAGCCATAACAATTTGATAACATATGCGCCATTTCGCACCAAAAGCCTGAGAGTGCTAGCCAGGCCCCCAGACAACACACAAGCGGGACGTTAGTTGATGTACTTGCAGTGGGGCAGCCAAGAGGAGTCCGTCTTACCAAAAACAGGTCTCAGGGCTGTGAACCCAGAGGTTGAGGAAATTGCTCTTTTTGTAAAAAGGTGGGTACCACCGACCATGTGAGCCATCTGCGCCAGATTGAGCCACCGATGGCCCTCTTGGACCACCATGGTGGACATCACCTGACTGAGGGACCGCACCGTGACTTTCGTCGCCTGGAACTACCCATGTGCAGTTCTTTCAGTGCCTTGGCCTGATGTACCTGCAGGATGGCCATGGTGTGCAAGGCGGAGACAGCCTGTAATAAATCTATTATATATGAAAGTTTTTTTTTAAAAAATAAGTTACAATAAGAAAAAAACTAACTTTTTCATGATATTCTAATTTTTTTAGATGCACCTGTATTTCTATTTTGCGGGAGTCCCGCAAATGATTTTAATATCCCACATCCTGCACACACACAAGTCTCTACCTGCCCGCACTCGCCCATCAAGTTTTGTCCCGTGCCGCTCTCTGTTGTGTCAGGTCCCGCAGTACAGGTCTCTAGTTGAAACAGATCATAGAGCATTACAGTGGATTGATAAACTGAAAGATACCAGTGCTAGTGTAACTCGTTGGAGTTTGGTCATGCAAACTTTCCATGTGACCAGGGTCAAAGAATGTGACCACTGATTTTGTCTCTCGCTTACCTTTTTTGCGAGTTTGGGAGAGGGGAAAATATGATGATGTCATAAGTCATCTTTAATTCTTGGTATATTCCCTGTGTTTCGTTTTGTTTATTTTTGTTGGGTTTATACTACTTGTGTGAATGTTTGTTTTCTGTTGTTGTTTAAATATCATTTTGGGGTTAGTTTTCTTGTCTAAGTTGCACATTAGTTCAAGAAAAAGAGACACCAAGAGTTTTCTTTCTGGTATTCTTCCTTTATTTAAAGTTTGTTAAATACAGAGTTCTGGCATGAAACTCTAGAATGCAGTGTCAATCTGACTACATGACATCATAATCACATGGCACAGCCGATTGGTCATCTCCTGTATCAGTAGCCAATGAGCTCACTGCTCAACATTCAAATACATGACTAGTGCTAGATATAGCAGTTTACAGCATGCTTCAGAACAGCTTTAAACAACATCTAAAGATAAGTGAATGCTTTTTTAATCCATATCGCTGTGTATATTTGCGTGGTCTGCTTATTTGAATGCAAAATGAAAAACTGTAAGCAGTTTGCATTGTATGCAGCAGCAAATATTAAGCATATTAGCAGCTTTTATTTATCTGTGTTCATATTCATACAGCTTCAGAAAAAGACAGTTTAGAGCTTTAATTGCTCTGAGGGCATGTTAATAGTAATGAACATGAAAACCGGTTGAAATAAGCATTCATTTGTATGCATTTAAACTGGGTTCTCCATATACTTCGGGTAATCTCAGTGTTCACTTACGTTCTAAGGTTTTCTTCATCACAAGTTTGTGGTTGATTTCAGTCGCATGTAACATCAGAAGCACGCGTTTATTCACAGTCTTATCAATGACAGCATTGCACAAAAGGGTATTATGAGTTATCGCTGGTTGTTATGCATCATGGGTAGTGTAGTTTGGATAAATGTGCTTGTGTGACATGTGTTATCACGGTGCTGTGTAGTTAGGAAATAGAGTATATATGTCATATTCTATTTATTTGTCCATTCAAGTCAGTCTGCCCAGGAATTGTGCATTGTACCAACTTATCTACACATGAAAGTAAATGGCATGCATTGACAAACTTGTCCGTCTCATCATTGCACAAACACAAATTAACAAGCTGTTAAGCTGCTGCTGGGACTGATGAAGTGTAGAAAGTAACAGCAGATATCAAATGACTAAATTATGATATTTGCTCAGGTGGATGCTGGGGTCTTATCTTCAATCCAAATCAATTCAAGTTTATTTGTATAGTGCTTTTCATAATACAAATCATTGCAAAGCAATGAGGGGTTCTGAGGGGTTCGCATCATATCTTTTCAGGTGTTCTGGATCCAGACTGAAGCTTGTGTAATTCCTAAGTCTCATGGGATATCATTCTGAAAAACAAATTGAGAGGTGGTAGCCCAGGCACACATAGATAGTAATACATGCGGTTCACATGGCTCTTTGGAGCAGCAGCAGTACAAATGTCTTGCCGATAGATCTGCTTTGTGGGGGGTGTCTTGTCTTTTCTTGTCTGTTCATCTTCATGTGTGTGGATACATGCATGTCCACTGATGCAGCAGTTCCCCGTCTGTCATTCACGTTCAACGTTGTGTCAAAGTGAAGACACTAGGGGTCGCTGTAGGGAGCCCGAACACCTCTGACAGCTTTGAGGAAAGGCCAATGAGAATTGGTGTGCAGTATTTGCATAGCCAGCTCCGCCCCGGACATCCGGGTATAAGAGGAGGTGGCTAGGCTAGGCCCTGTGTGTCCGCCGATCGAGCTTTCAGATGACTTTGAAAATTTATCTCAGTACAGATTGGATTGGTTATTCGGGGCTCCTGCAGGAGAGGAAGAAGTGACTGCAGCATCGGAGAGTGGGCAGCCATCTAAAGCGGATGCTCTGTCTCAGTCAGTGGCGAATGCGGAAATGCGGCCATGCTTGAACAGGCGGACAAATTCTCCACCCCTTCCTGAGCATTTGCGGCTGGATGATTGGTATCTGGGTAACGACCGCGGTTCTCGGCCACGTTCTACCCCAGTTCCTTTCTTCCCGGAAGTGCATGAGGAACTGACTAAATCGTGGAAGGCTCCTTTTTCAGCCAGAATGAGACTTAGCAGTTCTTCCTCTCTCACCACGCTCGATGCAGGTCCAGCGAAGGGGTATATGGAGGTTCCCCCGGTGGAGCGGGCGATCGTGGTGCATCTTTGCCCGCAGACCACCGCCACCTAGCGGGACCATCCAAGACTCCTGTCCAGGGCATGTAAGACTTCCGCTCTCGTGGGGAAGGCTTATACTGCTTCTGGACAAGCTGTGTCCGCCCTTCACGCTATGACCGTCCTGCAGGTCTATCAGGCCAAGGTCCTTAGCGAGTTGCACAAGGGTGTTCTCAAACCAGAGCTATTGCAGGATCTGCGCTCAGTGACTGACAACGCTCTCCGGGCTATGAAAGTCACGGCGCAGGCTCTGGGGAGGGCAATGTCCACTATGGTGGTCCAGGAGCACCACCTTTGGCTGAATCTGGCAGAAATGAAGGACGCTGAGAAGATTCTCTTTCTTGACGCCCCCATTTCTCAGGCTGGCCTTTTCGGTGACACTGTCAAGGAATTTGCGCAGCAGTTCTCCACAGTGAAGAAGCAGACGGAGACCATTAAACACATTCTGCCTCGCCGGGCGACGGGTCCCAGTCCCGTTCCCCCGAAGCAGCAGCCGCCGCCTGCTCCACGCTGAGGCCGACTGCCTTCCAGACTGGCTCAGGGCCCGCCGCAGGCCGGTCCTGCACCTAAACCAGTTCTTGCAAGAAGGTGGGGCTGTCAGCTCGTCCTCAGGCCACTAAGAACCCTCATCAGGCTTTGAAGCGTTCCTGAAACGAGCAGCCTGGAGGAGAGAGATCTGCTGACCTGTCTGGATCCTCACGGCGGACAGCCACCACATGGTCAATAAAAGAGCAATTTCCTTCTTCTCTGTGCATAAATTCCAATGTGACTGCGTCCCTCTACCCAGCCACTGAAACACATCAAAGCATGCACAGCCTGCGCTTCTGCATACTTTGACAAACCAAGTGCATCCCTCAGTCGATCCCCTGGGCTCAGGCAATCCTCCGTTGGATGCTTGTCTGTTGGTTACGATGATCGGTACTCCCAGCGTGACTGGGTCCCTCTGGGGTACCCAGCCACTGAAACACATCAAAGCATGCTCAACCGCACACTCTGCGCTTCTGCATACTTGTGTCCTCTGGGACAGTGCTCCCCCAAACAAAGGGCTTTCCTTACCACTCAGTCACACCGTAACCCACTCGAGGTACGTCGGTGGTCCCCCTGAGACCGTTAGCAGAGAGTCTTACAGCTTGGCTCGGGTTACCCAACCTCTCTCGCTGGCTTCTCAGAACCATCCGACTCGGCTATGCTATCCAATTCGCATGGAACCCGCTCAAGATCTGCGGTGTCCTCTCTACCGTGGTTTGGGACGAGAGTGCCACTGTTCTTTGGGTGGAAATCACGACCCTTCTGGCTAAGGACGCGATAGAGCTGGTCCCCTCAGCCGACATGAGGAAAGGGTTTCACAGCCCCTACTTCATTGTTCCCAAGCAAAGGTGGCAGTTTAAGACCAATCCTGGATTTGAGGATTCTGAAACGGGCCATTCACAAGCTCCCCTTCAGAATGCTAACCCTCAAACACATTGTCACGTGCATCAGATCCCAGGATTGGTTTGTGGCGATAGACCTGAAAGACGCGTACTTTCATGTCTTGATTCTTCCAAGGCACAGGCCCTTCCTATGGTTCGCCTTTGAAGGTCGAGCATGTCAGTACAAAGTCCTTCCATTTGGGCTCTCCCTGTCTCCCCGTGTCTTTACGAAAGTCGCAGAAGCTGCCCTTGCCCCTCTCCGGGAGGTGGGCATCTGCATCCTCAATTACCACGACGACTGGCTGGTCATAGCACACTCTCAGGAGTTGCTATGCAAACACAAGGACATGGTCCTCACCATCTGGCCCATCTGGGGTTTCGGGTCAACTGGGAAAAGAGCAAGCTCGCCCCGGTACGGAGCATCTCTTTTCTTTGTGTTCAACTGGACTCGGTCGCTATGAACGCGCGGCTCTCCCCGGAGTGTGCACAGTCAGTGCTGAGCTGCATTCAGAAGCTCTCACGCAGCCCAACGGTCCCCCTCAAACAATTTCAGAGGCTCCTGGGTCACATGGCATCCTCAGCCACCGTCATGCCGCTGGGCCTGATGCACATGAGACCATTACAGCACTGGCTGCATACCCGAGTCCCGAGATGGGCATGGCACCAAGGTTCATACCGGGTGCACATCACACCCGTATGTCTAAAAACCTTCGGCCCTTGGAAAGACATTTCGTTTCTGCGGGCGGGAGTTCCCCTAGAACAAGTGTCCAGACGCATTTTGATTATGACAGACACGTCCAACATGGGCTGGGGTGCCGTGTGCAATAGCAAGCAGCCACGGGGGTCTGGATGGGCCCTTCAGCTGCATTGGCATATCAATTGCCTCGAGCTGTTGACAGTATTTTTGGCCTTGAAGAGGTTCCGACCTTTGGTTCAGGGCAAACACATGCTGGTCCGGTCAGACAGCCCATCAATCACCAGGGCGGTGTCCGCTCCTTTCGCATGTCACAGCTAGCCCACCATCTCCTCCTTTGGTGTCGAAACAATGTCAAGTATCTACGAGCCACCCACATACCGGGTGAACTCAACCGGGTAGCGGACGCGCTATCCCCACAGACTTCACCCTTAAATGGTTCAGCTGATTTGGAGTCTTTTCGGTCAGGCCCAAATCTACCTGTTTGCCTCGATAGAAACCACTCACTGCCAGTTGTGGTACAATCTGTCCGAGGCGCCCCTCAGCACAGATGCACTGGCACACAGCTGGCCCCAGGGCCTTCTCAAGTATGCGTTCCCACCAGTGAGCCTAATTGCACAAACCCTGTGCAAATTCAGGGACGACAGAGAGCAGATCCTGTTGGTGGCCCCCTACTGGCCCAACAGGGTTTGGTTCTCGGAGCTGGTGCTCCTCTCCCCATTCCTCCCTGGCGCATTCCTCTGAGGAAGGACCTCCTTTCACAGGGGAAGGGCACAATATGGCACCCGCGCCCAGATCTCTGGAACCTCCACGTATGGTCCCTGGACGCGACCAGGAGGACTTCAGAGATCTCCCACTGGCAGTGGTAAACACTCTGTTGCAGTCGAGAGCCCCCTCCACAAGGCGGCTGTACGACCTCAGATGGTGCAAATTCACTAACTGGTGTTCTTCCCAGGGGGAGAACCCGCGGAGATGTGGCAACCGAGCGGTGCTTTCCTTCCTCCAAGGAGGACTGGATAGGCACCTTTCTGCTTCAACACTTAAGGTTCAGGTAGCCGCTATCGCCCGCTAACCACGACCTGGTGGAGGGCAGATCGGTTGGGAAGCACGACTTGGTTATACGATTCCTTAACCCTCTGGGGTCTGAGGTGATTTTGGGGCCCTTGAGGTGTGCTGACATGCCCTGACATTTGTGCTTATTTCAGCTACTTATAACATACTATTTGCCCATATGTATTTTTTTGGTATTCAGCACAAACTGTGCTACAATAATATGTGAGAAAGATGGGTGTACATGTTTGCATTTTGTAGAAAAAAAAAAAAATTATGTGTGGTTAGCACATTTTAGGAAAAAACATTCATCTAAAATATGGCCTAAAAAAACCTACTGAATAGTTCTGACGAAATCATTTGAGTAATCAGTCTTGTAGGCTAGAATATTTACTTCACAATGATGTGAGAATCATTCTGACCACTTCATCACAAACAAAGATATAATAATTTGAATTTTGAAAGTAAGTTTTTTGGCCAGCATTGCCATATTCATGGGAGTGTTAATAGCTCTGAATATTCATGTAATTCACACAAGGAGAGACAAAAGACACTCCCACAATGGCTAATGTTCCCCCATCAGAGTGAATGTTCCCCCATCATGTTGGAGTGCTGTGAAGAAAGAATGTGAGAATGCTCAAAGATTTTCATCTATTTCATTGTAATTCCTCTATGTGGAAAAGTGTTGTGCCTTGCTTGCAGTGCTAAAAATGTGAAGATATATTAACACTTTTCAGAAGGATTTTCTAGACAAGTAAAAATTATTGTCTCATTTTCAGAAAAAATAAGTCAAAATTAAAGGGAGGTTTTGCTTAAACCAAGCAAAATAATCTGCCAATAGGGTAAGCAAAATAATTTTATTTCAAACAGAAGGCTATATTAATTTGCTTACCGCATTGGCAGATTATTTTGCTTGTTTCAAGCAAAAACTAACTTAATTTTCTAGTGTCTGAAAACAAGACATTAATGTTTACTTGTCTAGAAAATCCTTCTTGATTTAAGAATTTTTAAATATTTTGAATGGAAACAAGACAAAAAAATCTAAGATAGAGATTTTTTTTTGCAGTGTGAGCAGCACACAGATAACAATTAGAGAATCTATATTATTATTTAGTAACGTCAAACAAGTACAAATACTCCAATATTATGGCGATGCACACATAATTACATCAGTGAATTATTATATCTGTGCATTTACTCGATCGCAAAAACTGAACTACCCCTGGTATTCCGTACAAATAATGTTAATAAAACTACCTCAGATTCAAGTGAAGAGTCATATGTGATGCAGGTATGCGATCACTAAAAACAGTACAGTCCTATTACTTTTATATCGTATTTTGTTTTATATTATAGCCTGTAGAGCATGAAACCTTCATTGCGTCGTAAGAATTTAGATAAAATGAATTGTATAGTATTGTATGAATTGTACCTATCCTTTTCACTCGATTTCAAACCTTTTAGCCAGGAGTTATAGTTTTAGAAAAACACAGCTATGTGTTCAAGTATATGTGAGAATACCACGTTAACTAATGCAAATAAGAAACATTACTTGCTCATCATAACGATCGCGTCACGTGGATCAGCCGTGCGTCGCATTCTGTTCTTCATCTGAGGTGAATTCAGTGTTTATTCCTCTCAGTGTGTCTTCTTCCATAAGCGAACAGTATGAGATGAACACGATGAATTCTCAAAGTTAGTTTGCGGTGATGGTGGGCGTTAACATTCCCGCGCGGCGCACATGGCTAATTATCATATCAAAAGCCAAAGTAAAGAGAGGCGTGAACTTCATTATCGTTAATGAACACTTGAGTGCAAAACTCAACATGTTGTTGGTTTCATACGGATTACTTTATAATGGAACATTTGTTTTCGACAAGACTTGCTTTATTTAAAAGTAGAGATATTAAGCTTTCTATTCATGTATTAACTGTATGTGTGCTGAGCCTCCAAGGAGTTAAAGATACATTTATTGAGGCGTTTCTAATCGCAGTGCGCGGAGACGCTGAAGACAGAAAAAACACCCTGTCTGTTTTCTTTATTTAAAAAAAGAACAAAGTTCAGTTGTTATTGTGAGTGTACACAAAACAAAGTATACACTTAACCATTTTTAATGATGTATAACTCGTATTTGTGTGACTAATATCCACAGAGTATTTTTAGTGTCTTTCGCACTGATCTTAAAAAAAGTGAGCTGGTCGCGCCGGCGCAACTGTCGACCCCAGAGGGTTAAAGGTGCCCGTAGGCTGAACCCCGTCAGACCGCACCTTGTCCCCTCTTGGGATCTATCTGTGGTCCTCCGGGGCCTACAGTCAGATCCCTTTGAGCCTCTTCAGTCGGTTGAACTCAGTGCTCTATCCCAAAAGATGGCTCTCCTGACTGCGCTCACCTCTATCAAAAGAGTGGGAGACTTTCAAGTCCTTTCCGTCAGTGACTCGTGCCTCCAATTCACACTGGGGATGCACGCACCACTCCACCAGGGGCATTGCAGCATCGGCAGCGCTAGCGAATGGGACCTCTTTAACAGACATTTGCAGAGCTGCAGGTTGGGCTACACCTAACATGTTTGCCAGGTTCTACAATCTGCGTGTAGAACCAGTCTCTTCAGTCCTGAACGCAAGCCTGGCGGCTCCTGAAGCTGACACAGTGTAGAAGCTTGCCGTAGCATTGTTCCCTATGGGCGATGACGCTTACCCAAGTTCAGTACGTTTCCTGGCGTGAACCCTGAACAACACTTCCATCATGTTGCTCCCGCAACGTAGCTATGTTCGGCGGAGGAACTAGCTATCAGAATCTAATATGAGGTTAGGTTGCCTCTTGTGAACTCTCATATTAGGTTGGTGCTCCACATGTAGTGGCTCCTAATGTGGCCCCATGTATGTAAATTCCACCTATATTCCCAGAGATGCTGTGTTTCCCTCAAAGACAAACTTGTCTCCAATCCTGAGTTCAGCAGTCTCTCCTTATGTGGAGCCTGCCTCAGGATCTTCCTGTTAATAGACCTGTTATTATATGCACTCCATGCACTTGTGACGCAGTCCGCTGGTTGTGGCGTTTTCAACTGGGACCTCTAGTGTCTTCACTTCGACACAATGTCGAACGTGAACGACAGACGGGGAACGTCTTGATTACGTATGGTTATCCTCGTTCCATGATGGAGGGAACGGAGACATTGTGTCCCCCCTGCCACAATCAGAACAATGAGCAGCGCCTAGCCACCTCCTCTTATACCCTCTTATACTCTATACAAATACTGCACACCAATTCTCATTGGCCTTTTCTCAAAGCTGTCAGAGGTGTTCGGGCTCCCTAGAGCGACCCCTAGTGTCTTCACTTCGACACAACATCTCCGTTCCCTCCATCAGGGAACGAGGGTTACCATACGTAACCAAGACGTTTTCCTTATATTCAGTGGCATGCATATATTGGCTTGCATTATTTTGTGTACCGTGTCTCCTGCTTTGTTGAGGGTTATTCATATATGTTATATGTGCTCAGTAGTATTTCTTACATGCTTACAGCAGCATGTTGTGGATGTATTGGCAGTAGCAAGTCTCGGTACTTGCTCTGCCGCAACAGCAGCAGCAGCGTAGCAGATCTATTTCAAATACTATTTGTATTTATGTGAATTTATTTTGGATTTCATATTCAATTGAGTTTATTTAGATGTTTGTGTGTATATCTTTCTTTTAGTTTGTTTTTCCTGTGTTTGGGATGGTTTGACCATTGGATGGAAAAGGACTTACTTTGCCTCTCCATAGTCAGTTGCATGTGGAGGGTCAAACTTATGGTTGATTCAGTAATCTCTGACACTTCCCTATTTGGCTCTCCAAGTATCACCATAATGACCAACATTAAAATGCAGTAGCGTAGTAGGTCTAATTATTCAGCTATAGCTATGCACAGTTCAAAAAATTGTCAGCCACTTTAAACATTGTAAATACAGTTTGAACATTAACACTGCACTGTGCTTACATACAGGTAAATAAAAAAAACTTACTGATGAAATTAAAATGTAGTCTACTGTACCTAAAAGTTAAATAAAAAAATTTACTGTACAGTATGCCTACTTAAAAAAAATAAAATAAAAAAATAAAATAACAGGCATCATTTAGACACCTTGCAAACTTACTTAGGGTTACTCCACCCCAAAATGAAACTGTCATTAATCACTTACCCCCATTTCGTTCCAAACCCGTAAAAGCTTTGTCCGTCTTTGGAGCACAAATTAAGATATTTTTGATGTAATTCAATGTAATTAACATGATCCAAGTCCAGAAACGTAGCAAGAAGATTGGTAAAATAATCCATGTGACATCAGGGTTTCAACCATAATTTTACAAAGCTACGAGAATACTTTTTGCATGTACAGAAAACAAAAATAACAACTTTATTCCACAATTTGTCTTCTCAGTGTCACCCTAGCACCATTTTGGAGCGTTGAACGCAAACAGCGTACGCTGTTCTCTGTCAGCTGCATTGGACATTGTACACTCTTTGTGTTCAACGATCCAAAATGCATCAAAAATATCTTAATTTGTGTTCCGAATACGAACAAAGGTTTTTACGGGTTTGGAATGGCATGGGGGTAAGTAATTAATGACAAAATTTTCATTTTGGGGTAACCCTTTAATTTACATTTAATTCAGTAATTTCTCTGCATACCACCAGAGGGAGCTGTGTAGCCCGAGGGAGCCCACACTTTGAGAACCAGTGCTCTAGAATGTGGAAAGCCCCCTATACGGGTCGTACACGTTCAGGCTCCTCACTCCACAATACCCTCGATGGTGGGACAGCCAGAGGGTACACTGACGTTCCCCAGGTGGAGTGTGCGGTTGCGGTGCACTTGTGCCCGCAAAATGCCGTCACCTGGTAGAACGGTCCGTGCCTTCCATCCAAAGTTTGTGAGCTTGTCAGCTCTCACTGTGAAGGCTTACAGTGCTGCAGGCCAGGCTGTCTCCGCCCTGCACACCATAGCCATCCTGCAGGTACACCAGGCCAAGACACTAAAAGAGCTGCACAAGGGTAGTTCTGACTGTAGGTTGATGCAGGAACTGTGCTCGGCTGACTTCGCCCTATGGGTGACGAAGGTCACAGTGCGGTCCCTTGTTCAGGTGATGTCCGCTATGGTGGTCCAAGAGCGCCATCTCTGGCTGAACCTGCCACAGATGGCTGACGTTGACAAAGTTCGCTTTCTCAATGCACCCGTCTCTCAGCCCAGCCTCTTCAGCAACACTGACTTTGCCCAGCAGTTCTCGGCACTAAATAAACACATCTTGCTCTGGCGTGAGACCGCCAGGCAGCCGGGTACCAGGCCTCCACATGCTCATCGCTGAGGGTGCCCTCCTGCGACAGCTACAGCTGCTCCGCCCCCCCGCGACATCTAAGGAGACAACATCAGCTTCGAGCGGGCTAAAGGAAAGGAGCGCAGCCCGCTGCTTAGGGGCCTGCTAAGAACACCAGCAAGTCTGCAAAGTGACCCTGACACATGGCAAAAAAAGGCATCCGGATTCTCAACTATCTCGACAACTCATTATAGCCCACTTGTGAGATCTGTTGTGCGAGGAGAGGGAACTGGTGCTCCAGTACCTCGGCCATCTGGGGCTTTGGGTCAACCAAGAGCAAGCTCTCCCCTGTGCAGAACATCTCTTTTCTTGGTATGGAGTTGAATTCGGTCAACATGACAGCACACCTTTTGGGATCAGGTGGTGAACCTGCAAGCTCTGCCCCTGGAGGAGGCAGACCCGGCCTTGGAACTGCTGTGTCCTGATCACGCTGCACATTTACATGGACTGCATCCGGAGCTTCAGGCGCTCAGAGCAGCTCTTTGGCTGCTTTGGGGTACAGCAGAAGGGGAATGCTGTCTCCAGCAACAGAGGTTGGCCCATTGGGTGGTAGATGCCATCACCTTGGCGCACGAATCCCAAGGTGAGCTGTGCCCCCTAGGAGTAAAAGCTCACTCCACCTGGAGTGTTGCCTCTTTCTATGCGTTGCATTTCGTTGCTCTCTAGCAGACATATGTAGAGCTGTAGGCTGGGTGACACCTAACATCCTCGGAATCTTGTATCCCTTGTGGGCCCTGTTTATCTGACTCACAGGGCATTGGGCAGGTTACGTGTTGAGTTAATTTATCCTGACATGCTTCCCTGTCAGCATGTGTGCCTGAACTACGTAACGTGGTCCAGGATTGTGGCGTCTTCCATGGGCTGATCCCATTACGTCACTCTACGTAACCCTGCCACAATCCTGGAGTGCGCTGAATGCTGGGTTGTGGTTTGCCTCCTCAGAAAAATCCTGAATGAGTGGATGCACACCACCATCTTATATACCCTGTATGTATGGGGGAGTGAGGCTGCATGTAAATTCCACTCAAAATTCAATTTTCATTGGTCTTTTCTCTTTAGCTCAGAGATTGAGGTCTCTCAAGTATGATCCCATTACGTCACTCGACGTGACGTCTCAATTCCCTCCTTCAGGGAACGGGGGTTACATTCGTAACCTAGGCGTTATGGGCAACAGATCTGACTACATAGTCAAACACAGGCACAGGGTTGAGGCAGACAATCACAATAATAGTGCAGGAAGAGCAAGGATAACAAGGCATGCAGCCAACAATCATAAAAAAAAAACATTATGATGGTCAAAACACAAAGGCAGTCAAAAGAGGAGTAGAAAACACTTAGTGAAGCTAACCAGCACAAGACTACACAATGAGCAGAGTTTGGCCTGGAGCTTAAATGGAAATGTAGTTGATAACAGTAGAAACTAATATTCCGGTGAGGGCATATATTGTTGCAGTCATGTGTTTATTGTCTACAAATTAATTAGTCAATTCTGTCTTTTTTCAGCTACAGTGATTGCATTTGTCTATATCAGGGACTTCCTGTTATACAGTTGAAGACAAAATTATTAAGGTCAATATTGTTACCCCCCTTAAGAAATTATTAGTTTGATTAGCTATAGAACAAACCACTGTTGTCCAATGACTTGCCAAATTAACCTAATTTGCCTGATTAACCTAATTAACCTAGTTAAGCCTTTAAATTGGTCTTTAAGCTGAGGATTAGTATCTTGCGAAACAACTAGTAAAATAATATGCACTGTCATCATGGCAAAGGCAAAAGAAATTAGTTTGGACTTGAGAGAAAGAATTGTTAATGCTCATAAAGATGGAGAAGGATACACACTTTATCAAAGCGTTTTCAAGTGTCAAGAACTGCAGTGAGATGCATTATCAAGAAGTTTAAAGAGACCAACACATTGGAGAACAAGACAGGCAGAGGCAGGAAGCGAAAGATTTCAAAAACTTTGAAAAGTATACTAGTGAGAGAGGTTTCTAAAGACCCAAGAACAACTGCCAAGACACTAGTGAATGACCTAGCCAAAGAAGAATTGATGTCTCAACGAAAACAGTCACTAAGCCCTGCACAGGAATGAACTGCGAGGTTGCAGACCAAGAAAGACTCCACTTCTGAAGAAGAGACACCTCCAAGCTAGAATGAAGTTTGCTAAGGACAACCTGGGGGAATGTGATGCATGCTGGAAACGTGTTATTTGGTCAGATGAGACAGAACTAGAGCTTTTTGGCCATGTTGATGTTTGGAGAAAGAAGGGAGAGGCATTCAACCCCACAGTGAAACATGGTGGTGGGAGTATAATGCTGTGGGGATGTTTCAGTGCGTTTGGAACTGGGAATCTCATCAGAGTTGAAGGAAACATGTAAAAGGAAGACTATAAGAAGATTTTAAAAGACAACCTCAGACAGTCTGCAAGAAAACTTGGTTTGAGTCAACATTTTGTCTTCCAGCATGATAACGACCCAAAGCATACCTCACTTCTGGTGAAAAAAAACCTCCAAATGAGCAAAGTGAGTGTACTTGACTGGCCTGCACAAAGCCCAGACTTGAATCCAATAGAAAATCTGTGGGGCACACTAAAGTCCAGCGTTTGTGCCAGAAGACCAACAAATCTGGAGGAGCTTGAGAGATTTGCTAAGGAAGAATGGGCTGTCATTCCTCAGGAGACATGCTTGAAACTTGTTGAGAACTACAGCAAATGACTAAAGGCTGTTATCAAGCAAAAGGGATACACTATTGACTATTAACATCCGAGAACTAATAATTTTGACCAGTAGACTTTTTAAAATTCTTGGCTATACATGTATTTCTATTTGTATTATAAACCAAACCTAAAAGCTTCCTGAATAAAGTATTATGTTTAAAAATGCTGTGTTGATAAAATTGTCTTTCTGTTAAACAACACTTGGGAGTTTTTTGAAAAATAATTAAATATTTTATAAGGGGCTAATAATTTTGTCTTCAAATATATATTACTTTTGCGAGGCATATGTCATCAGATAGATACACTTTGTCAGGTGATTAATGCATTACAATTGTTTAGCTAAAATTGGAACTGCTCCAGTGACTAGAACTTTATATTTATGTTTTTTTTTTTCCCCAGTTTGCCTAAAGATGAGTTGTGTGTCATTGTATGCCCAAATGCAGAACAGAAATCTTTATGGACACACAGAAGAAGACTGGCTCTAAAATGAGTCTCTATGAGGAAAGAGAGAAGGAGGATGTTGTTTATGATCAGGGAGCAGCATCTCCAGAGCCCAGCTGTGTGTCTATGAAGAGTGATGCATCCATGCCAGGACCCCTAGACTTCAGTACTGGATCAGTGACCTTTAACCCCAGGTGATACATTAACCAGTACTGAAGACAAGAGACAGAATTATAAACAGCCGCTGTAAAAATAAATAATATGAATTATTGATGTGTTTCTCTTCCTTCTAGTGATACTGAAAACAAGAGAGCAGCATCTCCAGAGCCCAGCTGTGTGTCTATGAAGAGTGATGCATCCATGCCAGGACCCCTAGACTTCAGTACTGGATCAGTGACCTTTAACCCCAGGTGATACATTAACCAGTACTGAAGACAAGAGACAGAATTATAAACAGCCGCTGTAAAAATAAATAATATGAATTATTGATGTGTTTCTCTTCCTTCTAGTGATACTGAAAACAAGAGAGCAGCATCTCCAGAGCCCAGCTATGTGTCTACGAAGAGTGATGCATCCATGCCAGGACCCCTAGACTTCAGTACTGGATCAGTGACCTTTAACCCCAGGCGATACATTAACCAGTACTGAAGACAAGAGACAGAATTATAAACAGCCGTTGTAAAAAGAAATAATATGAATTATTGATGTGTTTCTCTTCCCTCTAGTGATACTGAAAACAAGACAGCAGCATCTCCAGAGCCCAGCTGCATGTCTATGAAGAGTGATGCATCCATGCCAGGACCCCTAGACTTCAGTACTGGATCAGTGACCTTTAACCCTAGGTGAGATGATAACCAGTGCTGGAGACTAGAGACAGAATTAAAAACAGCAGTGGTAAAGATAAATAATATGAATTATTGATGTGTTTCTCTTCCTTCTAGTGATATTGAAAACAAGACAGCAGCATCTCCAGAGCCCAGCTGTGTGTCTATCAAGAGTGATGCACCCATGCCAGGACCCCTAGACTTCAGTACTGGATCAGTGGTCATTAACCCCAGGTGAGATGATAACCAGTGCTGGAGTCATGAGATCTTGTAGCTCAGTTGTGTGTCTATGAGGGGCAGGTCCATGCATACCTATATTTCAGAACTGGGTCAGTGACCAAGGAAAAGACAATAGCTGTTTCCATCACCCTGTTGTATGTGCATTTTGAAGTATCACATCAGAAACAAGTGATGGAAATGCCAAATTTCCATCAAATGCGTCCATGACAGAACACAGTGTGAACTGCCTGAATGTGAATCACTTCTATGTCCTTTAACAGTGTAGTTGGAAATCTTGTTTCAGCAGTTCAGACCATTTCATTTTCATCATTCACTAAGGAGAGATGTGAGCTCAAGATCTTATTTGCGGAGCATCATTTTATAAATCCAGTGTTTGACAGTTAAAACAAACATGGAGAGAATTTTAAGAATTAAGCTGGTTCTAGTTGATCTGCAATATTTTCTGCATAAAAATAGTCTGGGTCTTTATTAAATCTGTTGATTGTGTCTCAGCTGGTTCAGAGAATGAAACACTTGGCTTTACTAGAAGATCTTTCTTCTCATACTTATATTCATTCTTTGTGTTGTTGTTCTAGTTTTTGCTATGTAAATAGAGAATTTTGGACTGGAGTCAAAGACCAGCACAAAACCAGCATGAAGAACAAGTATGAAAGATTCATTGAGGGAATTCGTCTACATGAGAATGAAACCCTCCTGAACAGGATCTACACACAGCTATACATCATAGAGGGAGAGAGTGAAGGGGTGAATGAAGAACATGAGATTTTACAGATGGAGAAAACAGCCAGAATAAGACACTCACAAGACACTCCAATCTACTGCAATGACATCTTTAAAGCCTCACCTGAACCAGGATGTGAGAAGAAGAAAAAAAAGAAGAGGAAGAAGAAAAAGAAAATCAAGACT
This sequence comes from Cirrhinus molitorella, assembly GCA_033026305.1. Taxonomy (NCBI): domain Eukaryota; kingdom Metazoa; phylum Chordata; class Actinopteri; order Cypriniformes; family Cyprinidae; genus Cirrhinus; species Cirrhinus molitorella. The sequence continues at coordinate 6,333,927 of CM065126.1, read as the reverse complement.
GTTCTTACTAAAGGCATCGCTGGAATTGGAAAAACCGTCTCTGTGCAGAAGTTCATTCTGGACTGGGCTGAGGGAAAGGCCAATCAGGATGTAGATTTCATGTTTGTGCTTCCATTTCGCGAGCTGAACTTGATCCAAGATCATCAGTACAGTCTTCACAGACTTCTGCTGGACTTTCATCCTGAACTTCAGTATCTGGATTCAAAGATTTATGAGGAGGGTAAAGTTGTATTCATCTTTGATGGTCTGGATGAAAGCAGAATCACAATGATGTTTTCAGATGATCAGAAAGTTTGTGATGTGACTGAGACTTCATCAGTGGGTGTGTTGATGTCAAGCCTCATGAAAGGAGAGCTGCTTCCCTCTGCTCTCATCTGGATCACCTCCAGACCAGCAGCAGCCAATCAGATCCCCTCCAAATACATCAACCGTCTGACAGAAATTCAGGGATTTAATGAGCCTCAGAAGGAGGAATATTTTAGGAAGAGAATCAGTGACCAGCATCAAGCCAGCAAAATTATCTCACACATCAGAAGAGCAAGAAGCCTCCACATCATGTGCCACATCCCTGTCTTCTGCTGGATCTCATCCACTGTGCTTCAGAAGCTCCTGAATGAAGATCAGAATACAGAAATCCCTCAAACTCTGACTGAAATGTACATCCACTTCCTGCTGATTCAGATCAACATGAGGAATCAGAAGTATGAAGTGAGAGATCCAAAGAAACTCCTGCAGTCTAACAGAGAAGTGATTGTAAAACTTGCTGAAGTGGCTTTCAAACAGCTGATGAAGGGCAAAGTAATGTTCTCTAAGGAGGATATGATTGAGAGTGGCATAGACATCAAAAACACCTCACTGTATTCTGGGATTTGCACTGAGATCTTTAGGGAGGAATCTGTGATTCATCAGAGGAAAGTCTACAGCTTCATTCATTTGAGCATTCAGGAGTTTCTTGCTGCTTTCTATATGTTTCACTGCCATCTGATGAAGAATATGGAGCCATTGCATTTGTTTCAGGATGTTGTTTCAGAAAACTCTTTGTATGAGCTACTAAAATCAGCAATTGATAAAACTCATCAGAGTGGGAATGGACAACTGGACCTGTTCGTGCGGTTCCTTCTGGGCATCTCACTGGAGTCCAATCAGAGACTCTTACAGGATCTACTGACACACAGAGTGAACAGCTCCGAGAGCATTACAGGAATCACACAGTACATTAAAGACATGATTGAGAGAGATGACTATAACATGAAACTCTCCACTGAAAAGGCCATTAATCTGTTCCTCTGTCTGCTGGAAGTGAAAGATCAGACTCTATCCAGAGAGATTCAGGAGTTTGTAAAATCAGATAAACACTCAGAGAAGAAACTCTCTCTTGCTCACTGCTCAGCAATTGCCTACATGTTTCAGATGTCAGAGGAGGTGCTGGATGAGCTGGACCTCATGAAATACAATACATCAGATGAGGGTAGAAGAAGGCTGATGCCAGCTGTGACCAACTGCAAAAAAGCCCTGTGAGTATTCATTAATATTATCACAAAAGAGACAGATTGTCTATGTCACAAGATAATCAGATTATAACCCATATTCATGTAACATATTTATATATAAACCATTTATTTCTTATTTATGAATATGAATAAATGAGAAATAATAAATAAATAGTATATGACCACTGAAAAAGATAAAACACAACCAGTCAAAATTTTCTTCTTCTGAAGAAAATTCTGACTTATTCCTCCTTGTGTGTTTCAAAACAATAAAAAGTAGATACATCTTGCTGCTTTGTTTATGGAGGTGATGTGGTCATGTATAGGCTTGTGTGGCTCACACGGATGGTTACCAATAGGCTGCACTGTGGGTGGGCATGACCACATTACAGATAATGAGCTCAGACAGGAAATACTGTTGATTGTAATGTTGTACTGTACTGTAATGTTGTTGGTTTCATATGCATTACTTCATCTTCCTCTGATCAATAAATTGCAAAAATACAACATTTTATTGTAATGCACAGAATACAGAAAACATGACTTTAACTATCCATCTCCTCCTCACTGCACTATGCCATCTTCTGTTTTAGACTTGCTGGATGTTGCCCATTTGATCAACACTGTGAAACTGTGTGTTCAGCTCTCCAGTCATCAAACTCCCATCTAAACCAACTGGAAATGTATATAAATGACATGAAGGATTCAGGAGTGAAGCTGCTTTCTAATGGACTGAAGAGTCTAAACTGTCAACTGGAGATACTAAGGTTTGACTTTTATGTTCAAACATGTGTATGAATAGCTGTTTCATAAATATTGCTAGCAGATACACTTTATGGTAGTATGAATCTATCAGTTGCATTTTATTGGGCACAAGCAGTGTCTTTTTAATAACACCTGTTGTGAAAGTAATCATCTATACAAAACAATCAAGGTTCTCAGGTGTCCTGGAAATCCTGAAATTTAATGTTGAACACAAAGATGTATAATTTCATAATACAAAATTACAGTGTAAAATATGATGTACCTCAACCCCCCAGTAGACTAATACAGTTATAAGGGATTAGAAGACATCACAGGAAAGAAAATCTAAATAATAATAATGATAATAATAATAGTAGTTCAGAGGAAATAAATATATGGTAACACTTTATAATAACGTTCAGCTGTAAGTCATTTATATGTGATTAGTTAATGATGAAATAATCTTTTACAAAACACTCACAAATGATTAATAACTGATATGCTAACAATTTGTGTATGTTTTGTTAATTAATTTGCAAGTCAATTACAAGTTCATTTACAAGTAATTACTTAATGATAAACTAATCATTTACAAAACATGACTATGTGTTTATAAATGATTAATAAGTGCTATGTTAAAAAGTGCAAAAATGCAATTATTCTAAAACTATTTTCTTTTTTAAATAATAATAAATTATTTGCTGTCAAGTGAATAAACATGTAAACCCTTTCTCTCATCAGCACAGACTTTCTGTGTGGAGTGTCTTGGATCTAGTGATAATGTAAACCAGTTTACCCTCCAATGAAGATCACACCAGGTGCACAGTGCTAAATGTGTGTCACAGAAGACATCTTTACTTTCACCAGTCAGCCCTTACATTGCATTACACAATACAAATTATTCAAAAGCTGTTGTGTAAATGCATGAGTAAATAATTTACAAATCTTTCTGCAGCCCCTAATCTAAAGTGTAAACAATTCATCACTTGTAAATGTGTTACACATCATTTGTAGATCTTTCTTACATGTTAAAAATGATCTGGTGGATACAAGGCATTTACAACACTTTCTGCATCCCCTAATCTAAAGTGTAAACTACTCATTAGTTGCAAATGTTTTATAAACCTGCTGGTTACAGGTTGTGCAGGTATACACACTGGGGGGAAAGATCTACAAATGATGAGTAAAACATTTACAACTGATGAATTGTTTACACTTTAGAATAGGGGGTGCAGAAAGATATGTAAATGATTTATTCATTATGTGATCTTCAATGGAGGATAAACATTTCAATGACTGACATTTCAATTATTTATAATTGTTTAATGATATATTGACTAGTAACTTATTAACCATTTACTAAGGATCTGTTTAATTATTTCATGATATGTTATTTTTTAAGATAAAATGACAGATTTGTAAATTGTTAGCATATAATTTATTAATCATTTATGAATGCATAGTCATGTTTTGTAAATAATTGGTTCATCATTAACTAATTACTTGTAAATGAATTAACAAAACATACATACATTTTTAGCATATCACTTATTAAAGGTTTCTAAATGTTTTGTAAATGATTATTTCATCATTAACTCGCTCATTCTTGAGAAGTGGGACAAAACAGGGTGCAAAATTGAAAAAATAAAACCATGTACTCAGACAAATGAAACTACATTTATGTATCTTATATGCACTAAGATACTGAACTATGCTTTGATACAACCTCCCAACCTTTCTGTTTTTTTAACAAAATGTGCTTTTTAACTTGTACTGTGTAATATAATTTTATCTTTATCTTTAACAGCATTCTAGATGTATTTAACATTTCAAAACACATTCTCAAGTTAGCAGAAAGATTACACTAACACATGTGACCAACAATTCAACAACAAATATTAAATATCATTATGAAATATTGTCAAAATATTCATCTGACGGAGGTGACAAATCTGACGGAGTTGACACATCTGACGGTGGTGACCAACACCTTAATTTGTAGTCATTTTAAGTAACAAATGCATTGAATCGATCAATTACTGTATTAAAACAAACACAACAAACAGCAAGTATGTTATTGTTTTTGAAGCTTCTATTCAGGAGTCACATTTAAGTATTTTGATATATCATTGAAACACAAAATCTTATGGTGGTGACATCTGACGGTGTTGACAAATTTGCATTTCTTTCACAAAACAAATGGAGCTCATTAGTAGCCATTTTGTTTTTTTCTGTTGATGCTAGAGGCTAATGGAACCTGCTTCTGGAAAATGAAATGATCTAAATATTTCAAATAATTTCTTTAGAAATTGGAAGATGGTGTTGACATATTACGGTTGTGACACAGGAAATATTAACATTAGAATTTAAAATATTCTAAAACTATAAAACTTAGCACAGTCTGTCTGACACTGATGTACTCTGCAGAGGAGCACTGTGGCAGTGGGGTACTTTAGAGTGACAGCTGCCCATCATATTTCCTGATTTTATTACATTTTAATTAATATCTGACGGTGTTGACAAAAAGTGAGGACACAATTTCGAAACCTTATTTAACATGCATGTGTCATTGAAAAACAACCATGCTTTGATATGATATATTATTAAGTGTTGTTTTTAATAAAACAAGCTCTTTTTCATCATTAAAAAACATTTTTATCCATTTTATAGCATATGAATGAATGAACCCTTCTCTATGGACACACTGTTTTAGATGTAGTGAGAAGACAAGAAGTGTCATAGATTTCACATAATAATGTTAAAATTAAACTGAAGGGTATAATTGTGTTAAATACATTCTATTATTAATCCCCATAACATTTCTAATTTGAAAATATTTTTATTTTTAAAACTAATAGCAGTTATAATTGGTGGACATGTTTTGTCCCACTTCTCAAGAATAACTGAACTAATCACTTATAAATGACTTACAACTGAACGTTATTATAAAGTGTTACCAAATATATAAATATAAATACATTTTACATCAAAATAAAGAAATAAAGGATGTTGAAAGTAATAATCCAAGTCTCTAGTCTTCAGTGTTGATTCATGAAAACAAGCTGTTTACAGCTATTAAAGAAAAATACAGTGAAGATAAGACCATACACACCTGCTTATGGAGGGCCTATGGCTAACTGACATTTTTAGTTATTTAAGAAGATTCAAAACCAAATCCCTATCTAACAAGAATGATACAGGTGCTGGTCATATAATTAAAATATCATCAAAAAACGAATTCCATTCAAAAAGTGAAACTTGTATATTATATTCATTCATTATACACAGACTGATATATGTGACCCTGGACCACGAAACCAGTCTTAAGTGTCAATTTTTCAAAATTGAGATTTATATATCATCTGAAAGTTGAATAAATAAGCTTTCCATTGATGTATGGTTTGTTAGGATCGGACAATATTTGGCCGAGATACAACTATTTGAAATCTGGAATCTGAGGGTGCACAAAAATAAAAATATTGAGAAAATCGCCTTTAAAGTTGTCCAAATTAAGTTCTTAGCAATGCATATTACTTATCAAAAATTAAGTTTTGATACATTTATGGTACAAAATTTACAAAATATCTTTATGGAACATGATCTTTACTTAATATCCTAATGATTTTTGGCATCAATTTATTTTTGATAATTTTGACCCGTACAATGTATTGTTGGCTATTGCTACAAATATACCCCAGTGACTTAAGACTGGTTTTGTGGTCCAGGGTCACATATTTCAAATGTTTATTTCTTTTAATTTTGATGATTATAACTGACAACTAATGGAAAACCCAAATTCAGTATTCAGTAAAATTAGAATATTGTGAAAAGGTTCAATATTGAAGACACCTGGTGCCACACTCTAATCAGCTAATTAACTCAAAACACCTGCAAAGGCCTTTAAATGGTCTCTCAGTCTAGTTCTGTAGGCTACACAATCATGGAGAACACTGCTGACTTAACAGTTGTCCAAAAGACGACCATTGACACCTTGCACAAGGAGGGCAAGACACAAAAGGTCATTGCAAAAGAGGCTGGCTGTTCACAGAGCTCTGTGTCCAAGCACATTAATAGAGAGGCAAAGGGAAGGAAAAGATGTGGTAGAAAAAAGTGTACAAGCAATAGGGATAACCGCACCCTGGAGAGGATTGTGAAACAAAACCCATTCAAAAATGTGGGGGAGATTCACAAAGAGTGGACTGCAGCTGGAGTCAGTGCTTCAAGAACCAATACGCACAGACATATGCAAGACATGGGTTTCAGCTGTCGCATTCCTTGTGCCAAGCCACTTTTGAACAACAGACAACGTCAGAAGCGTCTCGCCTGGGCTAAAGACAAAAAGGACTGGACTGCTGTTGAGTGGTCCAAAGTTATGTTCTCTGATGAAAGTAAATTTTGCATTTCCTTTGGAAATCAGGGTCCCAGAGTCTGGAGGAAGAGAGGAGAGGCACAGAATCCATGTTGCTTGAGGTCCAGTGTAAAGTTTCCACAGTCTGTGATGGTTTGGGGTGCCATGTCATCTGCTGGTGCTGGTCCACTGTGTTTTCTGAGGTCCAAGGTCAACGCAGCCGTATACCAGGAAGTTTTAGAGCACTTCATGCTTCCTGCTGCTGACCAACTTTATGGAGATGCAGATTTCATTTTCCAACAGGACTTGGCACCTGCACACAGTGCCAAAGCTACCAGTACCTGGTTTAAGGACCATGGTATCCCTGTTCTTAATTGGCCAGCAAACTCACCTGACCTTAACCCCATAGAAAATCTATGGGGTATTGTGAAGAGGAAGATGCAATATGCCAGACCCAACAATGCAGAAGAGCTGAAGGCCACTATCAGAGCAACCTGGGCTCTCATAACACCTGAGCAGTGCCACAGACTGATCGACTCCATGCCACGCCGCATTGCTGCAGTAACTCAGGCAAAAGGAGCCACAACTAAATATTGAGTGCTGTACATGCTCATACTTTTCATGTTCATACTTTTCAGTTGGCCAAGATTTCTAAAAATCCTTTCTTTATATTGGTCTTAAGTAATATTCTAATTGTCTGAGATATTGAATTTGGGATTTTCATTAGTTTTCAGTTATAATCATCAAAATTATAAGAAATAAAATTTGAAATATATCAGTCTGTGTGTAATGAATGAATATAATATACAAGTTTCACTTTTTGAATGGAATTAGTGAAATCAACTTTTTGATGATATTCTAATTATATGACCAGCACTTGTATGTTATGACTAAGGTGGGACCAAAAGGGAAAGAGTGACGAATGTTCCTAGAAAAAAAATGTGCAGAGTGACTCAGTAACGGGTAGCAACATTAAAACTTGTTCTCTGGGACTAAATTTGTGGCACTCAGACCAATGATTAAACCAGATCTTCATTTTCAACTGTGCTTTACCTAGGTTTTCACGGGCTAGTTTACCTGCCAAATATAATCGACGTACAAAGCCATTTACTTAGTGGACCAACACAATGAATAGTTAAATATAGAAAAGGATGGCTCACGGCAGGAATGGGATACAATGGTGCAGGCACTAGTACCTTGTTAGGTTTACCTACTATTTGGCATGTGTGCTTTAATCAAAACCAGTTGACAGGAATTGACACTAATACTATCGATTTTCCCCTTGGCAATCAGCTTCAAACGTTCGGCCTCCTGAGCTAATTTAGTCTCTCAAATTTTTTGTTCATACTTAAATTTCTCAAATTCCTGTACACACTCTTATTCTTGAATTCGCAGCTTTTCTAGTTCAAGCAGTCTATCTAATTCACGTTCCTTACTCTGCATGTTCAAGATTTCTAATTGCTGCTCAAAATTTAACCCGCTCAGTGCCATACCAGTTGTAACAAGCAGCGTTAACGCACATTAAAGTGAAAGCACTTCTTCAGAATGTGGGTCTGCAGTTAAAATCATTCTCTCCACTAATTTATCTTTTACAATGTCATGAAGAGTTTTTAATTTTGTACTTTTGGGCACTGCTACCTCAAATTAAAATTTTCACTTACTTTAGACCAGTGGATCTCAAAGTTTTTTGGTTGTGCCCCCCTATAAGTCTATAAAAAAGCTGAGAGCAAGATATATTTTCTTCATTTAGCCTCATATTTTCTGCATTTAGCTTTTGAATGACTAACACCTGCCTGGGTCTGTGTGACTTCATTTGCGGCCTTTTCTCTTCCCTTTCACATACCGATCCGTCTCCCATTCTAAGTTACGTCCTTTAGCTGTTTACTGTTTTATTTCTTTTATTTTTCTGCTGATGCCCCCCACCCACCCCCCTCCCCCCTGCAATACTTGTGCGCCCCCCTAGCAGGTGTACTCCACACTTTGAGAACCACTGCTTTAGACAATTTGTCTTTTGAAAGACAATTAAATTTCTCCAATGCAGGAGCAACCAAAAAGTACTGCAGTTGATACATTTCAAATAAGCTTTCTCACCATTTATTAGCAAATCCAAATTAAGAAAACAAAACTTACCCAGTTACTTCAAACGCACATGGACTGGTGTAAGACAGAAAGCACAAACTAGAGTAAAGCAGTTAGCACCATAATGCCAGAAGAAAATTAAGAGCCTTCCCGTATCTAAAAAGTCACCCCTAGTCTTAAAGTATGCCCACATGCAGCTCAACGACTTACCTGTCTCCCTGCTTCTGATGTACCAAAAACAACAAACTAAAATAAAAAGCTGCGTTTCCATTTTACAGCCTATCACAGAAGTTCACATGGCTCTGACAGTCCAGCCTGTCTCATTAATACTTCTCAGTATTTACAGCACAAATCTCTCCTAAATTAGGACTAAATGTGTCTAAGACTAAATTAGCACTAATGTGTCCAAAAAGAGCAGTATGTCAACTGTGAGTAAAGATATATGGTGTGAGGTATTCCTAACAGATAGTAGGAAAGTAGGCCTATAAGTTCTGACTGATGCACAGCTTGAGCAAGGGGTTATAAGGATAAAGCACACAGTAAATGTAAAAGAGTTCAACCCTGATGAGTGCCTCTTCCAAAAAATAAAAAGATTGCGAACATATTGACCAGTAGGGCTGCAACAAATTATTATTCTGATAATCAATTAACCTAACTTTTCTTAGAATAATCAACTGACTAATCATCTGTTATTTCAGTGATGAATAGACTTTGATTGATTATTCAGCTTGATTATTGATTATTACAATTAGTTAAAATATTCTATACAAATAAATTTATTTGGCACAGAAACTGAGATGACAGACAGAGAAATTCTCTTATTCAACATTTATTTAGCTATATGAAAAAGTAACTGAGTAACACCTCATTCTGCCTAACATCTCCTTTTGTAAGTGGAATGGATAAGAAACCAAATAAAGGTAAGTGATAAAACGTTTTATTAGGCTAGACTATTTTATTCTCAACATAATCTCTCTTAAAATACATTGGGGTTATATGATAATCAAAACAGCTTTGATCTCTGCAAACCAAACTATTACTTTAATGATTTTGTCCCCCACTAATAAAAAGGTTTTATCATTAGCTAGCTCCACAGTGGAGAGCTGCTCTATAACAGAAAATCAAGTTGTAATTCTAATAGTCCCTTTTCAGATGACGTCACGCAACTTCCGTTCTGACGCGAAGCAGGGTATTCTTACTTCCGGCAGCGTAGTAAAGCGCTACCGCTACCAGTATGGAGTTCACCAAGATGCTTTTACATCTGCCGCAAATATGGTTAGAGGATGACTGCTGCTGTTCACTCTAATCCTCATTCAAGGCGACACATATTATACATCCATCAAATACTTTTACTTCAAACTCGCTAAAATCCCAGCCTCAGCCCAATCAGAAGTACTGGTACTTAGGTAGAAACCTATACATCGAAGTCTGATAAAAATGCTTTTGTTAAAAGAAAGATGTCAGATGTCAGAGGGTTTTGCATCTGAACTCTTCATATTTTGTGTGGACATGTAATCATTATCATACAAATCTGCAAGCAAGGATCTCATCAAAGGCTGATGTAGAAAACGTTCGCAAAAGAACCCAGCTGTAAGTACATTAACATTATTAGTCTTAACGCTTAACAAACGCCTTTCATTGTTCAAGTTTTTCTCTCATTTTCCAGAGAAATCTCCAGTGTAAATGTATAAAGTAAGTACACATACTAGGGGTGTAACGATGCACTTGTTTTCTCGATGCATCGATTACAAAACCTGCATTGATCTTGAAACATAGTTTTTTTTTTAATCATGAATCATTGATTTTGGCTATTAATCGATTTAAAACACTAAGAATTGAATGAATCGCGATTTCTATAGTGATTCAGTGCTTTAAAATATATAAATTACTACAAGCATGAATTAATGAAGACCTTGAACAGCATTGTTTGTTTCCTTACATCTCTCCTTCACACGATTCATTTCACTGCCTGCCACTGGATGGCGTGCACGCTCTCACAAGTTTTTTGAAGCTTAAGCAGCCAACGTTGTGATCTCTCTTTAGTATTCATGGCCAGTACTGCTAGAAGTAGTTTTACTTTTAAAGTAGTTTTACTTTCCCGTAGTTTTTCAGTGGCTCTCAGTCATACCATTAACATTACCTGAGCAGTTGAAAGCTGTGCGTTTAGACGGAGCAAAAACAATGTAAGTGTCTAAAATCATACGCACAATTCCATTAAAACATAAATGACGTTTTAACTTAATGTTGTTAAAATGAAAGTACAAAGGAAATGGTTCTAATAACCGCAGGATTAACAGCAACCTTAAAATAAGAGCGCAAGTTTTAACATTATCTGTCACATGCATGAAAGTTTGTTATTACATCATCAAAATCATCATTCGCCAATAGAAAGTAATAGTTTAAATGCTGTTGCATTAAAACTATTACTTTTCACATGATGTATAAATGAGATAAAGAAGCTGACATCATGCAAAGGTGTGACATAAAATGTCTACTTTATCTTGGCTTACATGGGCTAATTAAAAATAAAGATAAATAATTGTACTAAAATGTATTTGAAATCCTTTATTTCATGCTAAGTATAAATTTACATATTTGTGTTCTTAATAAAAAATACCTTGCAATTGTACTTTTAGTAGCATATACTAAACTGGCATAAAGTGTGCTACATTGGAAGTACATCACTGAAGTCCACCTAAAGATGAACTGAAGTATATTTGATTGTGCTAAAGTGGAACTATTGCAAGTATATTTCAGTTTAAATATCTTGCATTTAAAGACCTTTTTATTCAAAGAGACTACAATTCTCAGCAATAGTGACATTAAAACACATTTTAGGCTTAATATTAAGAAATTCAAATACAGTATGCTATGTCATGCCATATAGCATTATTAAACTAACATCTAACAGTGGACAAAAGTGTTTTATTTACTATTGCCCTTACTCTCTGACTCCATAAATGCAGAAGAGTAATTTGCCCTCTGACTAAGCATATAAAGAGTTTAGGGAAAGCTTTTAAATAATCCTGTGAATACACTTAAAGTATGCAGAATTGAATCGTTATTATTCGAATCGCATCAAATTTTATTGTGAATAGTCTCAAATCGAATTGTTCTGAATTTGCAAACATCGTTCTTGAATTGAATCGAAACCCTATGAATCGTGAATCGAATCGATTCATTGTTTACCCAAAGATTCACAGCTATAACACATACACTGCTTTGTGGGAAAGCAGAAGTTGACGTCATTGTGAAAAGGGCCTATTGAAGTCACACTAATTCTGTTTTTTCATGTTCAATAATTTAAGGCTGCTTGATTTAAGGCTATCTATTGCACAAAATATTATAAAAATAAACATAATATGACTGTGCAAACATCCACATTGCTTTAATCAGATGTGTGCTTAACTGCTGCTTTCATATCGCTGTCAGTTTTTGTTGTTTTTATTTTATTATTGGTCAAACCGCATTATTACAGGCTTTTACATTAGTTCATATGAGATCAAATAACTACTCGACAACAAAAATATGTCAACATTTTTTTTTTACTATTGACATTGTCGATAATGTTAATCATTTTAGCTCTATTGACCAGTAAGGATGGCAGCTAAGGGTTAGCAAACTTTAATCATATTTATGAAACCAGAACCAAAACCTAAATGCACACAAGTAGTTACACTCAATGTGTTTGAATGCTGTCATTGCATTTAAGGAGAATATTGCACAGGGGAAAGAGAACTGTTCTATGCTGAGTAAATTATATGTAGAAGTCTACAATCTGTGGCAGAGCAAGATTTAATAAAAAACTCTTTGGTTGTGATTATTTAGTTTATTCATAATGCCTTCAAGACTGCAGGCTAAAACTTTAGCAGAAATGTTCACATCTGTACTAATTAGTGTAGGAAATAACTAGAACATGATGTAGGGTCCTTATATTTTTAAAGAAAAAGAGATAAAATAGCTGTGTTCATGCTTTGCTGAAAGGATCCTTGATTGATAGAATATTGTAGTGTTGGGTTCAAGTCGAGTCCGAGTCTTTAACCAATTGAGTCCGAGGCGAGTCTGAGTCACAAATAGGCCGTGTCGGACTCAAGTCCGAGTCCCAAAGGACTGAGTCCAAGTCGTGTCCGAGTCCAACGAAACACTACTGTTTGTTAGTATCTTAACATTGTTTTAACCTTTACAACTAGAAAAACACAATGTCAATTTAAATTTTACCAAAGCAAACCTCTATTGCATCTTGCCATTTTGATTTTTGATTTCATGCCATCTCATAATTAGTATCTTGCTCTGCTTAGCAAACTTAAAGTCATGTAGCATAAGTTATAGCTGACTTGATTTATGTATTGTGACATATTTCAGAGTGAAACAGAATGTGAAAAATTATAGGGCTGAACTTTATTTGTTGTTATATAGTGAATGTATAAATTCAAGGGTGGGGTTGGGGTGGGTAGGTAGCTTGGTGAATGGAGCTAAAGAGCAGAAAATCAATCGTACCTCATATCTCTGATTGTGACTGTGTGTGTTTTGGGTTTTGTATGATAAACGGCTAGACTGTAGACAGGGTAGATTTTTTTTTTTTTTCTTGGATAAAAATGAACCCTACATTCTTTCCATAACTCAGCCAGACAACTCACAACTGTTTTATTGTTTAATGCATTTATAGTTAATAATTTGTCAGGAATAATAGACCAATTTGGTGTTTGCAAACAGTAATGAAGATTTTGAAAAGACGGTTTTCAAGCGGAATGAAATAAAGCCATGAAATAAAAGAATAAAAAAAAATGTAAATTTGAAATATTTCCAAATTTTGAATTTATTTTCGCAATTCTGAGATTACATTTCAAAATTTTGATAAGAAAAATCAACGCATAATTTTCTCTTTTCTCCTCGGTTTAAAATCAGTTTTATATCTAGTTTAAATTCCACAATAAACTTAAAATCTTGTTTATATCCCACAATTCTGTCTTTTCCCCCTCAGAACTTATAAACTTTATATTGTTCAGTTAAATTGAGTTATAAAAGTCTGAAATATGACATATTAACTTGCATTTGTGAGAAAAAAAGTCAGAATTGTGAGATAAAATAGGTAAATGTAAAATGTTATAGGTTATAATATTTCATGCTGCAGGGCTTAAATAATATGTCCCCTATAATATGACCTATTGTTTAAATCAAATTTATGTTTTAAAAGTAATCATAGCAGGTTTCACTCGTTTTCTGTTGTTGTTTGATTATGATGGTGCTGTCACTTTAAGACCTTACACACAGATCAAATACTTTGGCATCACATCTGTATTTCTCCCAACTGTTCATGTTCACTCAATACAAAACCGACTGCATTTACATGAATACTCTCCAAGACGGAACCTTTTGACATAACTTTTCGTGTAAGTATGTAGCAATAACCTGTGAAAGAGAACTTAAATTCAGCATTTGCACGCCGACTGAGAGGTGCTTTCGTTGCGCGTGCTTTGGGGGTGTGTATGCATAAAAACCCACCATTTTTCACACACTAGCAAGACTTAAATAATGTAATAATGCATCAAGTCAATTACATTTTCGTCAAATGTCCCTAGACTCAGATGGACTCAGCAATATTTTCAGAGTCCGAAAGTCTCAAGTCTGAGTAAAAATGCATCCAAGTCCGAAAAATTTTACTTGAGACGGGACTCGAGTCCCAGTACGAGTCAGAGTCCCCCAACACAACATGCAATAGTGCATCAAATCTAACATAAGTGGACCAAGCTTGGCTCAAAATGTCAAATATAACTTAACTATGTCATCTAGGCCTGGAAATTTTCCTTTGTTTATATATTTAATTGAAGATTCTATTTTGACAGGAGCTACTGGTTTAGCAGAACTCAAAGTCAGATTCTGATAGATGTGGTAAATTAAGAGTAGAGAGAAAAGAAGTTTGTATAATTTAGAATAGAAGTCATTTATGCTATTCTGGTCAACCTCCCCAGCTTGAGATTTCACAGCTGTAATATTAGCAAATATCTCACTGTTATGTAGTTTCAGAGCCAGTAAAAGCTGGGTCTGCTTCCATGAAAATAATAATTTTGTCTGGATCTTTGTATAAGAAATTCAGCTCTGAATAAATGTAAAAGATTAAGTCCCCCCTAACAGTTTTAGAAAACTTGCATGGTTAGAACTACAGCCCTCAACCTGTGATTAGAAGCATATTTTCTTGCTAGTAATACATATGGGTTACAAATAAAATTTGACATTCACAAGTTTGTACAACATGTGCTATGGTTTATAGAATCATCTAATGAACTGGTACTTGTCAGGTGTTGTCTTGTTTCCATTTTGAGTTAAGTGTTTTCATTATAGGGGAGAGCGGGGCACAACCTAACAGATTTTGCTTTTGGGTTGATATCTAAAAATATATTTGAGTTAGATCTTTTTTTTTTTTTTTACACAAGCAACCATACATCTCTGCTACAAATGAGCACTGACAGTTTGTTTCGAAAACTTACCATTCTTTTACAAATTCACCAGAAGTGGAGAAAGTGAAACGTTACCACTGGTGGGGTAAGTTGTAACGGATGCTGGAAAGATTTGTTTAAACAATTAATTCAGTACAATTTAATCTAAAGACTGATTGTTTATCCATCTATGATACTAACAGACACTCTGTAAACAAAACAGTGGTATTTTTAGAAAATAAAAGATGAAGAGGACTTTCAAAAAGAGTTTTAATATAGGCCTAATTAGCATTTATCAGTCATTACAATGACAAAAACTCTCCAAAATTTCACAGAAAACTAATTAAAAAAAAAACTTTTATAAATTAATTTATTTATTCATGTTATGATTGTGCTTGCTCAGTTTTGTATTATTCTAAACTGTATTTGCTTCAGTATGATGTCCTTTATATTGACAATAAAAGGAGGGAGACAAAATATGCTCACCCACTAAAAAAGATGACAACATGCAAAGAAAGAGGACAAAACCACAATATTATTAACACTAATGGCCCATTTTGCATTTAAAAATGGCTATTTTCACCAAAAAGTGACAGGTTTGCATCCCTTTTTTATGTCGCCCTAGTTGTAACACTGTGTTACAACTAACCCCTCATGTAGTCTCCTGACTCTTGCCTAGCTGACACTGGCTACGAGCTAGCTACAAGCTTTAGCATGGTACCATTTTTTAACTGAGAAAATGCGGAAAAAGATGATATATGAATGGTTTTGGTGACTTGCACACATGCTCCACTAAACAAAAAACTAGCGACATGGAAAAATTTATTTACATGGTGCCAAAACACACTTTTTCTAATAATTCTGTGAAATCGCCGTCTAAACTTCTGAAAATGCTCCGCACGTATTTCCTCACTCAAACGGACCAGTGGGCGGAAGTAGGTGGAATTTGACTTGTGTGTCCGGATAAAAAGTCAGTGTTTCAACTTGCCCCGCGTTAGTTTGTTCCCCGAGCTCCCCTACTATAAAAACATCCTGTGAGTTTCAGAACTCAAAACTTTCTCATTAGTTTAAAAACAGCTTATATTGAAGCCAGTTTGCCAAAAAGACAACTTGTGGAATGTGCCATTCTATGATGTAATAGTGTGGCTAAGCACAGCCTCCACAGAAAAAGATCAGTGCCTGCTTTTACACCCACCAATTTGCACATGTAGGTTATATAGTGAGAGGCGAACACAAGTCTACACAAAAACCAAATGGTAAACAGCAATTTGAATACAACAGTACACTGCTCAGTGCCAGTGCCTTCCTTCTGATCCCATTTTTAGGAAAGAGTGGATGAACTTTATTTTTAATGAAGTTCCAGAGTGCTTCAGTGATAACACTGTTCCTTGTTCACTTTATTTTACAAGGGATTCATTTGCAAACAAAGAACAATTCGACACAGGATTTTCAGAAAGATTGAAACAAAAGATGATGTTGTACAGACTACTGTATATTGGATCGGACAGTAATGTCACAACACACAAGTCTAAGTAACTGTTTTTATTCTGTGGTCACCATTGTTTTATCTGTTATTACAGATTATTTGATGTGTACTAAGTATTTGTGCATTTCTGACCTAAATCACAGCACCGTCCATCTATGAGGAATGTAGGCTGTCAAACATACACAATTATTAGCCCATCACAGTAGTGAGCATTTATTTCAGAGTTTACAATCCGTCACGGCTATTCAAACAGGACAGAAAGTAGCCTATTACTGTAACTTAAATACAAAAAGAGATGGCACAAAATTATAAAAAAGGCAGTTCATGACTCTTTTAATCTCTAATATCTCTCTTCTGTTGTTGGTGTTTCTTTGTTTGGGTACAGCACTGTTCACACGCTGTGTGGGATTGCCTTTTGGCATGAGTACAAGTATGAGTACAGGAGTGCAATATCAGGCCTGGTGCATCCTAGCCATAACTCATCTTGCCATATTCTGTGTTGTCTGATATTCACTCAGCAATGTGTTTGCTCACTGTGAATGCTGTAAATAAATCTAACATTCACAGATTCCTCTGTTGTTCTGTATTCTGTAACAACAGAGTTAAATTAACACATTCTAACAGTGTGACTGACTTGGTAACTAATGGTAAACCATGCATGGCTCCTCACTACCATGGATATGTGAAATTATAATCATGGTTAAGGTTTCTATAAAACTGTATATGTTTTGTTTTTTTTAAATTGTAGTCTCAACACTGATAAAAACTACAAATACAACAAAAACATATGCTAAAGTTTTAAACAATGTCGTGAATTAGCTCAAATAGAAATATTAATAATTAATCATAACTCGTTATAATTAATTATAATATTTGGATAATTCAACAGAATTATCTTGATAAAACAGAATTCATATTACAATCAATTGATTCATTTGTCCAGCGAACATTTCAGGGTAATTTCATATGTATTCAAAGAAAAACTATCTTCTTGGTCACAGAAAATAACTTTCTTATATACTAATGCGTTAGAGCATGTAGCTTGAATCGGAAATCATAAAAGGACATTCAATTTGCAAAGCAGAATCAGAAACTCATGTAATTTGTGCACAAGAACTTTATTAACTAAGGACCGACACGTAACTAGTATAAACAAACACACACACACACACACACACACACACACACATCAGGCATACATGGTGAGAGTGAGTGAGAGTTAACCATCTCTAAGAACCATCAGTTTCTAGTTCAAAGCACAGTATATGATAGCTTACATCAGACGTCTGTCTGGTAAAAGAAACTATACTTGCATTTGACTTGGCTGTGGAACGAGTGTCTCGTGAAGTTGCTGAAGAAAGTCTGGATGGTTCCATTTGATGGCCGAAGTTTCTAATTTTCATTCAAGGAAAAAATGTTTCTCCAGTTTTCCTCGCCAGTCTTGCTGGGAATATTGAGGCTATTTCATCTTACTTTAAACTATATTTAATACAGAGTGGCTTGTAACAGATATATGTGTGCCATATTTAAATGTGTCACACTGGATGTCGCAGAGCTGTTAAATGGCACCTTAGCTTATGATTGCCCAACTGAATAGCTCTATTATAAACCCTACCTGATAAACACATTAATATCACTGTTTGTTTGTTTGTTTGTTTTCTCTATCTCTCTCTTTTCACAGGCTATGTGGATGTAATCTCACTGCTCAGTCTTGTGAGAGTTTGTCATCAGTTTTACAATCCTCAACCTCTCGTCTGAGAGAACTGGACCTGAGTAACAATGACCTGCAGGATTCAGGAGTGAAGCATCTTTCTGATGGACTGAAGAGTCCAAACTGTCAGCAGAAGATACTAAGGTTTGATTAAAAACACTTTATTTATTTGTATTTTAATTGCATTAAAAATGCATTGCTAAGAATTATTATTTGGTGACTCTGTATTTTCTCCCTCAGATTGTCCATATGTAATCTTACTGCTCAGTCTTGTGAGAGTTTGTCATCAGCTTTACAATCCTCAATCTCTCTGAGAGAGCTGGACCTGAGTAACAATGACCTGCACAATTCAGGAGTGAAGCTTCTTTCTGATGGACTGAAGAGTCCAAACTGTCAGCTGGAGATAATGAGGTAAATGTTTTTCATAAGTTAAGTAACAAAATTTTGTCATAATAAATTTATTTAAATATAGTTTACACCAAAATGATGCATCTAACTTCAATTGATAGATACAGCCACAATATTTGCAGGCATTTGTTTTTTCATATTTATACAATCTCATATTTATTCATATTTACCTGTACTTTCCGCCCTGAAAAGTATGACCTGTGTAGACTGTATAAATATATATAAAAAACAAACAAACAAAAAACATTTGTTTTAGGTTAGAGGGAGAGTTGATTGTATTAAGATTGAAATGGCACAACGGCCTATAATAATTACTAAACAAACTGCAATAATTGCTACATTTTTAAATTCACCTATTTCATGTATGAGCTAACATTATCCTCTAGCAGACCATCATCTCACTTGTATTATTTAATCCAGTGTCCAAAATTTACACAACCATGGTTTGTTACGTTCCAGTTGACCAATAACTCTTTAAAAAAATAAATTCTAACAACACACGGTTGTGGGAATGCATATGCTTATGAAAAAATATAAACAAAAGCGCGCACATCTAAATAGGGTGCTCGACCAAAAAAGCATATCATATGAGAATTTATATAAAGTCGGCAACACCGTAGCTCCAAAATATCAAAATTTATTCTTTCTGGAAAGATTTTAAAGAATAAATTTTGATATTTTGGAGCTACGGTGTTGCCGAATTTATATAAACAATGCATATGCTTATAAAATGTATATGCACTCTAAATCATTTTCTGCCAAATGTACATGTGTTTTGCAAAATGGAAATATGACAAATGGTGGGTAAGTGGTCATGACAGTCATATGTCATTTCATGACGACAGACTCAACACGACATTGTCATTATTTTACATCAGCTTGTAACAAGGACGGGACGTGGACAGGTGGATCCAAGTGCTAGCTTTATTAACATAACTCGTAGTCGTACAAACAGGGTCAGGCAGGATCCAAGGGGCAGGCAAGGGGTCGATAGGCGGGCGGAGAACAGTCACGGGAACCAGGAACAAAGGAGCTCGGCAACGGGAGGGCAACCAGGAAATAACGCTCGGAATTGACAGTATAAACTATTCAAAACCTCGCCAGGAAACAGTGGGAGAACCGGTCTATTTATACTGAGAGTAGGTGAACTAAGATGGCCGACTAAGGTGAAAGGTGAAAGGTGACAACAAAGGGGTTATGGGAAATGTAGTGAGTTAAATGTCCATAATACATTGAAGGCTCCCTCTAAAGGTGGACGGAGGGAGCCATAGCAGCACAGCTCGTGACAGAGCCCCCCCCTTAGGAGCGGCTTCCAGACGCTCAACATAGTCCAGAAACCCCAAGGGGCAGGGGGGAGGGACTGAGTGCAAAGGGGAGGACCAGGTCCATGCGGGCTGACAGAGTTCGGAGGGGCGAAAAGTTCAGGAGCAGCCAGAATTGCAGCCGAGCAACAGAGCTGCCAAGAATGCTCAGGGATCCACCAAAATAGGGCAGATATTCTCTTGAGTGAAGCAGGCGGAGCAGAAAGTCTCCAGGGCGGGGCCAGAGGAGCAGACGAGTCAGACGCACACCAGGGCGGATCAGGCGAGTCAGACGCCCTCCAGGGCGGATCAGGCGAGTCAGACGCCCACCAGGGCGGATCAGGCGAGTCAGATGCCCTCCAGGGTGGATCAGGCAGGACTAGAACCCTCCAGGGTGGCACGAGTCAGATGCCCCCCCGGGGTGGAACAGACAGGACAGGAACCCTCCAGTGCATCTCAGAGAGAGAAAACAACAGGGCTCACAGAACCTTACGGCTCTGGACATAACAGTGTGTCCACCAAAGAGTTTTTAGCCAGCTAAAAAAAATGTGAGGTGCTCTTCTTAAAATGACCAACTGGTGGCGCTTAAACACTTTAGTGGCACAGTGTTTTTTCAGCTGAGGTGCTTTGTGTCCTAGGATTTGGAATATCCATTGCTAGTATCTCATTTATAAAACTATTACTAAATAAATAGCGCAGTAACCAGTAATATCAACTTCTCCATTGTTGTAGGCAGTTGTTGGACAAGTATGATTGTTGGTAAGTATTTGTCCCACCACACCTCTATTTACGGCTTCGTAAATAGTGACAGTCACGAGTGCTGCATTTTACAGTTATCAACTCCACTACAAAACAAAGCAACGCAAAAAAAACAAAAAGAGCTCAGTAATAAAACTTACGGATTCAGATGGCAATTTATTCACAGTGGAGGAGCAAGTTCTGTGATTCTACGAACCCGGGAACATGATTGTCTGCTATAATAAAATGAATTTTATTTACAAATTTGTTATTATTGTGTAAAATGTATTCTAAAAATACTTGTTATTATGTAAAATACAGTCTTATTATTACAAGCATATTTTTTTATATATAATCCTATTTATTATTCGATTATTTAAATCTTCTGTTTAAAAATAGGAAAATAGACACGCTACACTGTAGTTGTATATATTTATACTCAACATAGTAATGTATATATAAAATTGTATTGCATATCTGCTGCTGCCAAAAGAAAACACCCATTATGAATATTTATGTGCTTTTCTTCTTTTTCTGCTCCTTGGTCAAATCACTATTGAGTGCCTTTGGTGTCCTCATCAGAATCACTCAGTCATTGTGAACACAATGCAAAATTTTGAAATTCTGAGGTTTTAATATAAATGGCCAAACATAAACATACTGTCAGGATTCCTGTCCATGGTCTTTGGTCTGCTCGCCACCAGAGGTAGCTGTCCAATTACACTGACTGTCACATTACACAGACTGTGACATGTCACTCTGGACTACACTTCCCATGTTGCATTGCACAGAATGCACTTTCCCCTGCAGCCAACCAGACTCACTTTAAATGCGAGGCCCTTCCCACTATTCACAGCCGAGTATTGTTGTCAAAATCCTAGGACACAAAGCATCCCAGCTGAAAAAACACTGTGCCACTAAAGTGTTTAAGCGCCACCAGTTGGTCATTTTAAGAAGAGCACCTCACATTTTTTTTAGCTGGCTAAAAACTCTTTGGTGATCAACTCTATGCGAAGGAGATGTGTTGCACTGTGTGAGGCAAATGGTGGTTGCACCAGATACTGACTGGTTTTCGGACCCCCCGGACCCCCCAATACAGTAAAACTGCACATTTTAGAGTGGTCATTTATTGTGGCCAGCCTAAGGCACACCTGTGTAATAATCATGCTGTCTAATCAGCATCTTGATATGCCACACTTGTGAAGTGGATGGATTATCTCGGCAAAGGAAAAGTGCTCACTAACTAACAGATTTAGATTTGTGAACAATATTTGAGAGAAATAGGCCTTTTGTGTACATAGAAAGAATTCAGCTCATGAAAAATAGGGGCCAAAACTAAAGTATTGCATTTATAATTTTGTTCAGTGTATATATAGTTACATTTGAAACAATTTTGTCAATATTGTCTGTTTTCGTTCTATTTCTCCAAAGAAAATGGTTAAAAAAAAAAAAAAAAAAAAAACACAGGGTAACTGTTGTGTATCTCTGAGAAACATAAATCAGTGGTTTTTTTTTTTGTTTGTTTTTTTTTTTTTACAAATCAATTGAGGTGGTTTTAGTTTTATATTTCGTATCATTTCATTTTTTTTTTTCATGATTTAATATTACATTTTTAAAAACCCATTAATATCCATTTAAAACCCATCTCATAGTGTTATTTTGCAATTCTAAGGTCAGTGTTAACAGTCAGATGCAGCTTCTGCAGTCCAAAGATTAATTTATATATTCAGTCATGTAAAAAAGTTAGTACACCCTTCTGAATTTCATGGTTTTCCACATCAGGACATAATACAAAAATATCTGGTCCTTGGCTGGTCTTAAAATTCTAAAAATAATACATCAGTTAAACAACACATGACATATTGCACTGTCATTACTTATTTATACATTATTAATAAATAAATTCCTGAAATCATTATTTATATTACTTAAGGGTTAATTGTTGTTCCTGTTGTTTATCTGATGTTCTTTTCACCTATTAATGCATTTGTCCACCCTGTCAACTTCTTGTCCACCCTGTCATCTTCATCTTTTATGAAAATAAACAAATTATTTTAACAAGTTAGCAAAACCTTTTGTGTGATTTCTTTATAATGAAATGAGTGCCAGTTAGCATTGATTAAAAGTTTGACTAGATATTTTTGTAATTTGATTTTATTTAGAAAATAAAGTGCAACCTTAGCATATTTCATAGGGAAACAAATATGTTGCAATATTTTAACATTTTCAGAAGACTTTTCACACTAATTAAAATGTATTGTATTATATCTGAAAATCTACATTTTATAATCACTATGTAATGAAAATGTATATATTCTACTTTGAAATATAGAAAACAAGAGAGCGAGAGAGCATGAGCATTGACACCAAACTTTCTTAAATAACTTCCTGCCTGTTATCCCGCATATACACTCAACAACGCCCCACAGAGCTACACAGAAAAAAATATATAATTGACAACTGTCACATAGTGATATTGACCCTCCTACTCGCTGTGGTGGAGCAGTTATGAAGTATTGTTTTTTTTAAATACTTTCCACTATTTCAGTAATTAATGAGCATGCAAATTACAGCAAAGTACAACAGTTACTGTACAGTGTTTGGCAATGGTCAAAAAGTTATGAAACATTGACTTTTGAATCTATTTTTTTTTTTTTCCTCATAAACTCAGACGTGGATTTGGACAGCAATTAAATTACCACACAACCTTGACTTTTGTCAAAAAACAGTAGGTAATTTGGCTGGGGATTTTTACGTGGGTGGTGAGAAATAAACAATGACATTCTTGATTCAGACAGCAATTAAATCACAGACTACCCCCTGTAAATGGTGAAAATCACTCTCGTCCCCATGAGAAACAATTTCCGTCTGAATAGGGCTTTTCAGTACTTTTGTGATTAAAACTATAAAGCTACTACACAAATGACTCTGTGCTAGTGACATCTGACTGCCAAACTAATGTGATGTGGACTATTTCTTTGTGTGTTT
Source organism: Cirrhinus molitorella (assembly GCA_033026305.1). NCBI lineage: Eukaryota > Metazoa > Chordata > Actinopteri > Cypriniformes > Cyprinidae > Cirrhinus > Cirrhinus molitorella. The sequence continues at coordinate 6,310,200 of CM065126.1, read as the reverse complement.
GTAGATTGTCAGGCTGTATGGTTACAGAGGAAGGCTGTGGTTATGTGTCTTCAGCTCTGAGTTCAAACCCCTCATACCTGAGAGAACTGGATCTGAGCTACAATCACCCAGGAGATTTAGGAGTCAAGCTACTCCACCACAAACTGCAGGATCCAAACTACAAACTAAACAAACTTAAGTATGTCAACAAGAGTTTTTCATGCTCGCTATTCTCTCTCTCTTTCTCTCTCTCTCTCTCTCTCTCTCTCTCTCTCTCTCTCTACAAAGTGTACCAACAACAGCAAAGTTTTGTGTTATGCATATACATTCTAATTCTAAGAATGTGGATATTTTGTACAAGTTGTTAGCACTTTTAGAAGGCAGAGAGCAAATAACTACCAACAGAAATACAAAAACAAACTACCAAATTACTAATTCACTGATTGCTAATTTAATTGGTGAGATGGGCACCTCAGCCAGTGAGGGCAAAGGGGTAGTGGCTCTAGTGCATGGCCCTGTGTTTGTATATATTATATCATGCCTCCATGCCAGAATAATCAGATCCAGCCCTGGATACCAGATCCTGTCAGAAAATATTTATTTTGTCTGGTAACAAAACAGCTATTCAGCAAGGTTGTCTAATACCAAAAACCTGTCTGGTAGCCAAAACTGCCTTAAAAGTCTTCTATCAGCCAGGTAACAGAGCCTTTAAATCTTTACTTTAGATGAGCTTACAAAAACAGTTAATTGACAGCTACTAAATGTTTATAACTACCTGAATTAATCTTGAATTACAGTAGGAATATGTGTTAATAAAGCATTCATTAACACGCTATTACTATGTTTGTAAATAATATGTATAAATGTACATTTAAATAGTTCATTAATTGTTTACTTAGACTTTCTAAATGATCTTATGAACCACTGATGACAACTAAATAAATGGTTTGTAAATGATGTAATAATTTAGAACTGATAACTTGACCTTTTATAAAGTATGAAAATACAATTATTAAACACATTATAGATATGCATAAAAATCTAGAACAAAGCATTTATAGTTGCATTTATAAACTACTTACTGCTGTCTTTTAATGTAGCGATAATGATTTATAAATGATTAGGGAGTTGGACTTGTAACCAAAAGGTTGCAGGTTCGAGTCCCAGGTCCAGCAGGGATTGTTGGTGGGGTGAGTGATTAATCAGCGCTCTCTCCACCCTCAATACCACTACTGTGGTGAGACTCTTGAGCAAGGCACCGAACCCTCAAAAACTGCTCCCCGGGCGCCGCAGCGATAGCAATATGGCTGCCTGCTGCTCTGGGTGTATGTTCATGGTGTGTGTGTGTTCACTACTGTGTGTGCGCGCTTGGATGGGTTAAATGCAGAGCACAAATTCAGAGTATGGGTCACCATACTTGGCCACACGTCACGTCACTTTCAATCACTTAACTAATATATTTATATCATATTGTGCAGTTATTATAAAGTGTTACCTTTCTGGGGAATTTTTGCCCTTACCTAAGCCACATACCTTCTCTGTAGTAAGTAATAAGTTTCTTTGCCACACTAAGTCTGTTGTTAAGATTCTTGAAGTGACATGATTTTATCAGAAATTATCACAAAAAATGGGCCTTTCCCTGTGTAAATATCTGACAAAGTTTCAAATACTTTAGCCCAGAATGATATTAATTTAGGACAAGGAACATAATTGACCTATCGGTAAGCCCCTCCCCTCGAATGCAGATGAGCCAATGGCAGTTGAGTATCAGTTGCACAGAGACTGAAGCTCGGACATCTGTAGATTTCAGCGCCATAGAGAAACATTGGAAGATCCAAAAATATAAAACGATGTGCCTGAGGTACTTGTAACACTGATTCCAGATATCCTGAGAGGATTGGCAATAGAATTGGGAATTTATTTTATTATTCAGTGTTCATTTTTTGGTTGTCATACTTTCATTAAGTGGCCTTTTTCATCTGCTCAAGCAGTTAATGTCTGTTAATATCGTTAATATCTCTTAAAAATTCTCAATCCATGAAACCAACCAACTACTTACAGCTAAATCTTGCATTCTTTCTTTTAAAATTTGCAGTTGCACAGTATTAAATGCTGATCTATGTGTTGCTGGACCTTATGTAATAAAGTCAGAGAGGCATTCACAGCGCTCCGTGAATGCTCCATCAATTTGTGCTAACAATTCTTTGCATAATATACACTCCATGCACTTACACAGAGTAGATGTTATTGCGATTGGGTGAAAGTCTTTAAGGGTTCTGGCCTGAGATGATTTAGGTACTGGGATAACAACAGTATTTTTCCATGCTGCTGGCACACAACCACCATCTAAAAGAGCCTGGAACAGCCTAGCACATACATGCCCAAGTTGTTCTGCACACTCCTTTATAACAAAGCTCTTAAGGCCATCTGGACCGGTAGCCTTATTTGACTTAATTCTTTGAAGCAACTTGATAACCTCCACTGTCTCCATTCTCATAGTTTTAGATTCTGTCAAAATATTGTTATTTACAACACCTGCAGAATAATAATAATAATAATAATAATAATAATAATAATAATAATAATAATAATAATAATAATACATTTTATTTAAAGGCACCTTTCTCAACACTCAAGGTCACCGTACAATAATTACAAATAAAACAATAGGAGACAAACATGAAATATTATACACAAGGACAAAACAAAGGGTAACACTTTATAATTATGTTCAATTGTAAGTCATTTATAAGTGATTAGTTAATGATGAAATAATCATTTACAAAACATTTAGAAATCATTAATAAGTGATATGCTAACAATTTATGTATGTTTTGTTAATTCATTTACAAGTAATTAGTTAATGATGAACCAGTTATTTACAAAACATAACTATGCATTCATAAATGATTAATACATTATTGTCATGATCTGTACCGGTGTGGCTCCCTCCACTCTCCCCTAGTGGGAGCCTTCACATGTACTTTTGGACTATTAGCTCACTACATTTCCCATAACCCCTTTCTCATGAACTTCCTGTTTCCTTTCACCTCTCACCCCAAGTCGGCCATCTTGCTCACAATGCATAAATAGCCCGGTTCATTCACCATTTCTTTGCAAAGTCTTGATCAGTTTACTGTCATTTCTGAGCGTTTTCCGTGTTTGTTTTTCCCGTGTCGACCCCTCTTGTTCCCTGGTTCCTGTGATTGTTCTCCGCCCGCCTTTTGACCCTCGCTTGTTTCTGGACTATCCCATTGATTGCTGCCCGCCTCGACTATCTGCCTGGACTATCGTTTGCTCTACTGGATTACCTGTGTTGTACCCGTCTGTTGTTTTGACCACGCCTGTCGACCATGAGTTTGTTTAATAAAGTTTTGCACTTGGATCCACCCGCCTATGACTCCCTCATGACAGAAGACTTCGCCAAGAAATGGTGAATGAACCGGGCTATTTATGCATTGTGAGCAAGATGGCCGACTTGGGGTGAAAGGTGAAAGGAAACAGGAAGTTCATGAGAAAGGGGTTATGGGAAATGTAGTGAGCTAATAGTCCAAAAGTACATGTGAAGGCTCCCACTAGGGGAGAGTGGAGGGAGCCACACCGGTACAGATCGTGACAATTATATACTAACAATTTACAAATATGTCATATTATCTTAAAAAATAACATAACTGTGACGTGAAATGAGGGAGGAAGCAATTGCAGTGAATGAAATAGAAAGTTTATTGGAATGACAGAAAGTGCAACAAAGTCCTTGATGAATTCTCTCGGCTGGGTGAGGCAGGGGTAAGATGACAGACGGTGCAGTGGCGTGAGTCCTGTGGTGGTTGTAATCCAAGAAGTGACGAAGACACACGACGAAATCCAAACACGAACGTAACTCCACACAGACGATCCACAAACACGAAGACAGGACCAAACACCGCGACATCCAGATGAACTATCGGACGAGGGGAGAGAGAAGAGGTGAGTATATATAGGCTGAAGGTAACGGGGAACACCTGTGCCGGACTGATTAGCAGCTCAGCTGAGCGAGCACAGATCACATGACAAACCAACAGATCACGAGACTTGAGAACACAACAGATCCGTGAACCGTGACAGTACCCCGTCCCCTAGGAACGTCCCATGACGTTCCCAGAACCCCTTACCTGTTGATTGTAATCATCAATAAGAGAGTGATCCAGGATGTCCCTGGCAGGTACCCAACTTCTCTCCTCCGGACCGTAACCTTCCCAGTCCACCAAGTACTGGTATCCGCGTCCCCTCCGCCTAGAGTCCAGAATGCGATTGACCGAATAGGTGGTCTCCCCGTCTACGAGTCGCGGCGGTGGGGGAACCGGGACTGGCGGATTAATACGTGCGAAAAACACGGGTTTAATTTTGGAAACATGGAAGACGGGATGGATCCTCCTGTATACTGGAGGAAGTTTGAGGCGGACTGCCACCGGACTAATAATCTTGGTGACAGGGAATGGGCCAATGAATTTAGGCGCAAGTTTATTCGACACGGATCGGAGCGGAATGTTCTTGGTAGAAAGCCACACTTTAGAGCCGACGATGTATACGGGAGGCTTCGACCGGTGGCGATCAGCCTTGGCCTTGGTGCGCGCTCCCACTTGGAGTAGAGTCTCGCGGGCTCTAGTCCAAGTGCGATGACACCTCTGAACAAAGGCGTGGGCAGAGGGGACCGCGACTTCGGATTCCAGACTAGGAAAAATTGGTGGCTGGTACCCTAAACTACATTCAAATGGTGATAGGCCCGTAGCTGATACTGGTAATGAATTGTGGGCATACTCCACCATTGAGAGTTGTTGGCTCCAGGAGGAAGGATTTCTGGTAACCATACATCGCAACGTTCTCTCCAAATCTTGGTTGGCTCTCTCAGTTTGACCATTGGTCTGAGGGTGGAATCCTGAAGAAAGACTAACAGTTGCCCCCAATAATTTACAGAATTCTTGCCAAAATTTGGACACAAATTGGGGTCCCCTATCTGAGACCACGTCCTTCGGGAGGCCATGTAACCGAAAGACGTGGTCAATGACAGTCACCGCTGTCTCCTTGGCTGAGGGTAATTTGGGCAAGGGAATAAAGTGGGCCGCCTTCGAGAATCGGTCCACCACGGTCAAAACTACCGTGTTGCCCTGGGAGGGCGGGAGGGCGGTGACGAAATCTAGCGCGATGTGGGACCAGGGTCTCGAAGGAACCGACAGCGGTTGAAGGAGCCCATCAGGGGGTCTGTTAGAAGTCTTACCCATGGCACAAACTGAGCAAGCCAAGACAAAACTGCGAACGTCGCGAGCCATGAGAGGCCACCAGAATCGTTGCTTAACCATAAATAGGGTACGATTAACTCCTTGGTGACAAGCCACATTAGAACAATGTCCCCACTGAATAACCTCGGACCGTAATTCCTCTGGCACAAATAAGCGATTCGGTGGACAAGCGACCGGAGGCGTTACCCCTTCTAAGGCTGTCTTAACCCTCGTTTCGACCTCCCAAGTGAGAGCTGAAACAATAAGCGTCTCTGGAAAAATACTCTCGGGAGTAGACGGGCGATCGGAATAGTCAAAAATTCGCGATAAAGAATCGGGTTTGACATTTTTGGAACCCGGGCGGTACGAAAGTGTAAAGTTAAAACGTCCGAAAAACAATGCCCACCGAGCCTGCCTAGAGTTCAATCTTTTAGCAGTTCTGATATATTCGAGGTTCTTATGATCGGTCCATACAATGAAAGGTACCCCCGACCCCTCTAACCAGTGACGCCATTCTTCCAATGCCAACTTGACTGCCAACAACTCTCGATTACCAATATCATAATTTGACTCTGCAGGTGACAGGCGATGAGAGAAAAATGCGCATGGGTGCATCTTGTCGTCCGTGGCCGAACGCTGGGACAGGACTGCTCCACAAGAGCATGGATCGCGGAACCAACCTCGCTCGTGCTCTTCTCTTGTTTCTCCAGCCGAGAGATGCAGTCCTGTACGTAATCCTCCAGGGTGGGTTGTGACGTGCCTGCTGCTTCCATGTTGGTCCGATAGTTCTGTGACGTGAAATGAGGGAGGAAGCAATTGCAGTGAATGAAATAGAAAGTTTATTGGAATGACAGAAAGTGCAACAAAGTCCTTGATGAATTCTCTCGGCTGGGTGAGGCAGGGGTAAGATGACAGACGGTGCAGTGGCGTGAGTCCTGTGGTGGTTGTAATCCAAGAAGTGACGAAGACACACGACGAAATCCAAACACGAACGTAACTCCACACAGACGATCCACAAACACGAAGACAGGACCAAACACCGCGACATCCAGATGAACTATCGGACGAGGGGAGAGAGAAGAGGTGAGTATATATAGGCTGAAGGTAACGGGGAACACCTGTGCCGGACTGATTAGCAGCTCAGCTGAGCGAGCACAGATCACATGACAAACCAACAGATCACGAGACTTGAGAACACAACAGATCCGTGAACCGTGACAATAACATGAAATAATCAAACAGATCCTTAGTAAATGGTTAATAAGTTACTAGTCAATATATTATTAAACAATTATAAATAATTGAAATGTCAGTCATTGAAATGTTTGTCCTCAATTGAAGATCACATAATGAATAAATCATTTACACACATTTGCATCCCCTATTCTAAAGTGTAAACAATTCATCAGTTGTAAATGTTTTATTCATCATTTGTAGATCTTTCCCCCCAGTGTGTATACCCGCACAACCTGTAACCAGCAGGTTTATAAAACATTTACAACTAATGAGTAGTTTACACTTTAGATTAGGGGATGCAGAAAGTGTTGTAAATGCCTTGTATCCACCAGATCATTTTTAACATGTAAGAAAGATCTACAAATGATGTGTAACACATTTACAAGTGATGAATTGTTTACACTTTAGATTAGGGGATGCAGAAAGATTTGTAAATTATTTACTCATGCATTTACACAACAGGTTTTGAATAATTTGTAGTGTGTAATGCAATGTAAGGGCTGACTGGTGAAAGTAAAGATGTCTTCTGTGACACATTTAGCGCTGTGCACCTGGTGTGATCTTCATTGGAGGGTAAACTGGTTTACATTATCACTAGATCCAACACACTCCACACAGAAAGTCTGTGCTGATGAGAGAAAGGGTTTACATGTTTATTCACTTGACAGCAAATCATTTATTATTATTTAAAAAAGAAAATAGTTTTAGAATAATTGCATTTTTGCACTTTTTAACATAACACTTATTAATCATTTATAAACACAGTCATGTTTTGTAAATGATTAGTTTATCATTAAGTAATTACTTGTAAATTAACTTGTAATTGACTTGCAAATTAATTAAAAAAACATACACAAATTGTTAGCATATCAGTTATTAATCATTTGTGAATGTTTTGTAAAAGATTATTTCATCATTAACTAATCACATATAAATGACTTACAGCTGAACGTTATTATAAAGTGTTACCAAGTCTTGTTTTAAATAGAGATAAAGAATCAATATTTCTGATGTCTAAAGGTAATGAATTCCAAAGACGGGGAGCAGAGCAACAAAATAATCTGCTCCCCATAGTAGAGAGGTGAGCAAAAGGAAGAGTAAAATGGAGAGAAGAAGCAGATCGAAGAGAACGGGAGGAAATATGAATATGAAGAAGATCATATAGATATGAAGGGGCAAGATTATGGATAGCCTTAAAAGTGAACAAGAGAATTTTAAATTCAATCCAAAACTTTAACCGGAAGCCAGTGAAGCTGCTGCAAAACAGGGGTGATGTGGTGAAATGGTGGAATTCTGGCGATAATACGGGCTGCTGAGTTTTGAAGTAATTGAAGCTTATAATGGGATTTGTGGGGATTACCAAAAAGAAGATAATTACAATAATCGATACGAGAAATGACAAGACTACAAACAAGAATAGCAGTAGTATGAGGGGTAAGGGAAGAACGAAAGCGATTGATATGTCGCAGGTGAAAATAAGCAGACCAGATGATGTTATTAACATGTAATTGAAATGACAGTGTATTGTCCAGGATGACACCAAAGCTCTTGACATGAGGAGTAGGAGAAACAGAAGAAGTATCTATTGAAAGAGAAAAACTCTTAGTTTTGGATAAAGTTGATTTAGTACCAATTAAAAGAAATTCAGTTTTATCACTGTTTAATTTGAGAAAATTAGAGGAAAACCAGAATTTAAGTTCATTGAGACAATCAGTAAGGGCAGAAGGAGGGAGAGTGGAATTTGGTTTACTAGAAAAATAAAGCTGGTGTCATCTGCATAAGAGTGAAACTGGATGTCATATTTACGGAAAATATTGCCAAGAGGAAGAAGATAAATGATGAAAAGAAGGGGTCCTAGAACAGAGCCTTGAGGAACACCAGTTTTAACAGGAGATGGTTGGGAGTAAAACGATTGTAACTGAACAAACTGAGTGCGCCCTGAAAGATAAGATTTAAACCAGTCTAGAGGAGTATGAGTGATACCAATAGAAATTAGTCTGTCGAGGAGAATGGTATGAGAAATTGTGTCAAAGGCTGTGCTCAGATCAAGGAGGACGAGAATAGTGACTAAACCAGAATCATCTGCCATAAGGAGGTCATTAGCGATTTTTAGCAGTGCAGTTTCTGTACTATGGAGAGAACGAAAACCAGATTGAAATTGTTCATAGAGGTTATTACAAACTAAGGGAGAGTGAAGTTGTGTGGCAACTATTTTTTCAAGGATTTTAGAAAGAAAGGGTAAATTGGATATGGGATGAAAATTATTGAAATTATTGCGGTCAAATTTTTTCAATATTGGAGTAATAGCAGCAGTTTTAAAGGAGGCAGGGACAATTCCAGTAGTAATGGAAGAGAAAATGATAGCAGAAATGAAAGGAAGCAGGGAGGGAAGGGAAACTTTAACCAAAACCGTGGGAAGAGGGTCCAACAACAGGTAGAAGACATGGACTTATGAACGAGTGTTGCAATATCTGCAGGAGTAGGAAGCTGAAAAACAGAAAAAGAATGAGATATTGAACAGACAAAGGAAGTGCTGGGACAGGAATCTGAACCTAGATGGATCTTATCTATTTTCTCATTAAAGAAAGACATCAGAGAATTACAAAAGGCAGGTGAGGAGGTAAAGAGCATTGGGGTCGAAAAGTGTCATTGAAAAGTGAGAACAGCATTAGTGGTAAAACACTGCAGTTTTTCTTTGGGTGTGACAAAGGAAATTGACGTATTAGACGCTGTAGAATCTACATTGGTTATTGTATTTCTGATGTTACCTTTTTTATCAGTGAAAACATTCATAAAGTCATTACTATTAAACTCTAAAGGAATATTTAGGTCGGGTGGCGTCTGATTATTTGTTAAACTAGCCACTGTGCTAAATAAAAACCTCGGATTGTTTTAGTTATTTTCTATCAATTTGCAGATGTGCTCGGCCCTGGCAGCTTTTAGAGCCTGTCTATAGCTGGATATACTATTTTTCCATGCAATTCTAAAAACTTCCAAGTTATTTTTTCTCCATTTGTGCTCAAGATTACGAGTTTCTTTCTTGAGAGAATGGTTTGTACTGTTGCACCATGGCACAGTACGTTTTTCTCTAACTTTTTTCAATTTGATGGGGGCAACAGCTTCTTAAGTATTAGAGAATATAGTGTCCATGTTGCTAGTCAATTTGTCTAGATCCTGAGTATTACTGGGTGCACAGAGCAGTTGAGATAAATCAGGCAGGTTATTAGTAAATCTATTTTTGGTGGCTGGAATAATGGTTCTGCCCAGACGATAACGCAGAGCCATATAGTTAATATCAGTCATACGCAGCATGCATGATACAAGGAAATGGTCAGTAACATCATCACATATCAGTAAGATCAATTCCATGCAATATAATTAAATCTAGCGTATGATTGAAACAATGAGTGGGCCCGGAGACATTTTGCTTGACTCCAAAAGAATTTAATAGGTCAGTAAACGCAAGTCCTAACGCATCATTTGTATTATCGACGTGAATGTTAAAGTCTCCAACAATTAGCGCTTTATCAAAATTAACCAATAGGTCAGAAAGGAAATCTGAAAATTCTTTTAGAAAATCTGTATACGGCCCTGGTGGTCTATACACAGTAGCTAAAATAAGAGATAAGACAGATTTCTTTTGCATATATGACAGAGTAACTTTAAGCAAAAGTATTTCAAATTAATTAAACTTGTATCCTTTTTTCTGAGTTACATTGAGAATATCACTATATATTGTTTTGACACCACATCCACGACCAATCTGATGGGACTCATGCTTATAACAGTAGTTTGGTGGAGTAGACTCATTTAGACCAATATAATCATAAGGTTTTAGTCAGGTTTCAGTCAAGCAGAGTACATCAAAGCTGTTATCGGTGATCATTTCATTTACAATAACTGCTTTGGGTGCAAGTGATCAAATGTTTAGGAGCCCAAACTTTAAAAATGTTTTTTGTTCGTTTATTTTGCATTTTTCCGGGTTAATCACGATCAGATTTTTTCTAGATCCTGCATTAAATTATATGTCCGTTTATATCTGTGGTGTCCTGGCGCCGGAGTGAAGGACATCTGGGAAGAACGCGTCCTGGGTGCACAGGGCCTGCACAGAGAAGCACAAGGAGTGGAAGTGGTAGGAGTGTTAGTATCGCGCTGTATACTTACCCGAGAGGATTCCAGAGCTGCCCTCAGCTCGGCCTGCCTCTCCAGGAGCTGGCAGATCTGTTTCTCTACGGCCTCCAGCTCCACCTGCACCGAGTGCAGCTTGAACGTGTCATCACCTGCATTCAAAGGTAGACACACATTTGCCATTAAAGCAAGTAACAGTTAGTAAACAATGGTAGTGTGTGTAAACAATGCAAGCAAGAGTAGCAGCAACCACGCTGGTGATGCTAATGGGCTATAAGCTAGCAGACTTGGGAATTCAAAACAAAACTAGTGTTAACAAAGTACTTTGGTTGTTTTAGTTTTAAAATACAACAAGGGGTATATTCACACATTATAAGAAACGTAAATGATGGTGTAAAAATTAGATTTTCGTTTGTAAATTAGACAATATTAATTTAACTTGACGGAGCCCAAACTCAAAGCATATGGCGACACTTTATAATGGTGGTGGGTAGTGGCTCAATAAATAAATAAATACAATAGAAAAATTGTCCTTAAACCTGACCATTGAACCATTGTCCTGTTATTTATTACTCAAAGTGCCTAGAATAGGTACCCAAAAACTAGAAAAGGCACCTATAAGTAAAAGTCTACATTTTAATACATTTCTAACAAATAGTGGTTAAGCCACCACCATGTCCATTTGACCTGTGTGGCAATACAGATATTTTCTGTACTGCTCCTTGGTTTACTTTCATTTTCTCTGTCACCACCATCCAACTAAAATACATTAGGATTGGAGGCAAGGACCAATTAAGGGGAGAAGTGCATGTATATAGGGCAAGGTTTAGAGGGAAGTTTTATCAGAAACACTGCATTACGTTCCTTTTGGAGGCAGTCCTTGCGGGTGGATCTTTCAGAGAATGTGCATTTCCAGGGAACGTGGAGAGGTGGTGGTGCTACCTGGACAGCCTGTCGCTAATGGGCTTTTTTTTAGCCAGCGGTTGCCTTTTTGTTAAGTTTAAGATGGGGCTGGAGTTTTGTACTATACTCCCAAAATCCGTGACTTGGTGGAGCTAAAAAAAAGGAAGGAGCAAGACAGGCACCTGTGCTGCTAACCTAGACAGTAGCACATTAATCACAGTCACATACACTCATTGAACTAATTTCTGTATATATAAGAAGTGCTGTGTTTTTGAATGCTTGTTTCTGTTTGTTTATTTGCCTATTCTATTGAAGTTAAATTGTATTGCTTGGTGATTTAACAAGTGATATTTGTTTATGTGAAGTTGCATTGTGGTGCTTAGTGACCCAACCGTTGCCCATATTATAGTACCTTATTAAAAGCAAAGAGAGTTGTGTACAATTTTTATGCAGTTTTGTCTTTTTTTTTTTTTTTTTTTTTTATATATATATATTCTATTTTTCAATGCTATTTTCTATATTTCTATTTTTCAATGCTCTCAAACCTGCTGGCCGCTACTCACCCCAGTTCCCCACCTACAGCAGTCAGTCTTGGAAATAGATGATGCACTCTCTGTCCTGAGTGTGCGCCATTCTCTGGCACACACCACAGTAGTTTCCCCAGAGTTGGAAACCTTCACTGCAGAAACTCCCAAGGTGGTCGTTCCCACTCTACTCCCCAAATCTCTTCCCAAGTTTAGCCCAAAGAAAGCTCCTGATCCCAAGTCTAGCCCAGATCAGACTCCTGATCCCAGGTCTAGCCCAGAGAGGGCTTCTGTTCCTAGGCTTGCCCAGAGAGGGCTTTTGTTCATGAGTCTAGCTCAGAGATGATTTTAATCTATGACCGCTTCCCCATGTTTATTTCCACTCCTGACCTCAGTCTTGTGTCTGCTTCCTTGTTTTTATGTTTGTTGCCTTTCATGGTCATTGTCTGTTTATCTGGATTACTCTTTTGCCTCTGCCTTCAATATAACCATTTGCTGTTTCTGGACCCTGCCTGTTTTGACCACGCTCTTTATAAATAAAGCCTCCTTTTGGACCCCCAACTCCTTTGTTGCCTCCCTCGTTACACTGTGGATGAAAGCCACTCAAACCAAACCACTTTCTTGAGTCTGAAAACATAGAGTTTGCTCAAACTGAACTCACACTTACCCAAGTTTAGCCCAAATCAGACTCCTGATCCCAGGTCTAGCCCAGTGTAGTAATCCAGTGCCTGTTTATCTGGATCACTCTTTTGCCTCTGCCTTTAATATAACCGTTTGATGGTTCTGGACCCTACCTGTTTCGACCACGCTCTTTATAAATAAAGCCTCCTTTGGATCCCCAACTCCTTTGTTGCCTCCCTCGTTACACTGTGGATGAAAGCCGCTCAAAACCAAACCACTTTCTTGAGTCTGAAAACATAGAGTTTGCTCAAACTAAACTCACATTTACCTTGGTAAAAACCTAAACCAGTTGATGCAACAGGCCTTAAAGGTCTGTAAAACAAGTTTAAATGATTAAATTATAGCTAAAGAAAAGCAAAAGCTCTGAAATACAATGTTCTGCAGAAAGAAACACATTTAATCAGAACACAGTAACATGTCGCTGTCATTACTTTTTCTTGTAAACTCTTTATCATGATACAATCACCATTTCTATATTGTTACTTCAGTAAATTTAATTCTGCGTGAAAATGTGTTTTGTGAATTATTATATTTGTTTATCTGTTCAAGTCTGTCAGAGTGGCATGTGAAACTCTGAATTAGCTGCCACATTGAACATTTCCCTGCATTTGATGCAGATGTTCATTTTGTGGCCTGGTTTGAGACTCAAACGTGTGTTGCTAATGGTATTTCTTCAAGCTCTTGTGTTATTTATACAAAATCTCTGCACTTAATACCAGTTCAGTCTCTAAAACAGGGGTGCCCAACCCAGAATGATCAGGGTTGGAGCTGAACTCTGCAGGAAGGTAGATCTCCAGGAACAGGGTTGGGCACCCCTGCTCTTAAACAAGACTGGTGGAAAAGACTTCTGTGTTGTCTTATTTGCTGTGAGAATAAGTCGGTCGTCAGAGTCTGAAAGTGTCTGTGAGAGCTGGCAACCCTGATCCTAGAACTACTCTAGCATGTTTAGCACTTTGCTAGCATGTTTTTGAATAGGAATACTGATAGTCTGTTTAAGGCATTTTTATCGAAATAATATGATTTTTTTTGTTTGTTTACTGACCGAATGCAACTGTGTGTGTGTATATGTGTGTTTTCTAGTGTGGATCATGGAGGAGAATCCAGGATTGCAGCAGGACTAAAGAAATGTATGTCTACACACACACACACACACACACACACATAGCTGTAGTGACTGTTGTTGTTTTAAATGTCTTTGCTCCTATGTTCAGATGCCTGTTTTCTCACATTGGATCCAGACACAGCATACATTAAACTCATTCTGTCTGAGAAAAACAGAGAGGCGAAATTGGTGGAAGAGGATCAGCCATATCCTGATCATCCAGACAGATTTGATGAGTGTCAGCAGGTTATGTGTAAAGAAAGTGTGTGTGGACGCTGTTACTGGGAGATTGAGTGGAGTGGTGATACAGGTGTGTTTATATCAGTCTCATATAAGAGCATCAGCAGGAAGGGAGAGGGTGATGAGTGTGTGTTTGGATGTAATGATCAGTCCTGGAGTTTGTTCTGCTCTCCCTCCAATTACTCATTCACACATAAAAACATATGGACTGATGTCCCTATAGAGTCCATCAGCAGTAGAATAGGAGTGTATGTGGATGAGAGTGCAGGAACTCTGTCCTTCTACAGCGTCTCTGACACAATGAGCCTCATTCACACAGTCCAGACCAAATTTACTCAGCCACTCTATCCTGGGTTTTATGTTTGGTCTGGATCATCAGTAAAATTGTGTTAAAAGCACAATATGTACAATTTTCATATTAAAATAAACAAAACCCACTTGCATGTGTGATATATTTCATGCAGTTTTATACTTAACCTAACCCTAACTCCAGAGAAATGACCATTTTAAATAATGGCTCGTCCCTGGTCATTGTTCCCTAATAATGACAAAATATTTGCTCTATCCTCGGTTTCTGCTTGTAGAAACTATGGGAACACTCATGGATAAGAATTCTGCTGTACTAAATGCATTATGTCTGTCACGAATAAAATGAAATTAAAGTTTTGACTGCAGCATTAAATTTAGATCTGCTCAATGACGGTCCCCCAACTCCTTGACCCCCTTCAGTTTTTCAATTTAATAAACAGGCCCTCAAATAAAGTTAATTGAATAGCCTTGATATAGAGTCTCTTGTTTTGTCCTCATGACATTAATACTGCAGTTGAACTTCTGTCAGTGAAATAACACAAATGTGAAAAAATGTGTGTAATAAGTCCTCATATACAGTAAGATCAGTGTGTGTGTGTGTGTGTGTGTGTGTGTGAGAGAGAGTCCTGCTGATGATGTGTTTCTGTGCTTTTCTCAACCTACATTTGTTTTTATTTTAGTGTTGCATCAATCTTTTGTATTATTACTATCAAAATTACCTTTTAACATTATTCATTAAGACTGTCACTTTTATATTTTATAATTCATTCATCATTTTTCTCTATTGTCTTTGCACAAATAATAAAACACAATGACAAATCAACTTGAGATCAATTTTTAATTGATGAATATGTGAAATGTCTGAATACTGTATATATCATGAATACAATCAACTCCTCACAAGGCTAAAATGAACTTCACTAGGGTCGCCATGATTTTGCCAAGTAAGACTTGATCTTGGATCAACATTATTTTCCAAAAATATAGACTTAACCCAATCCCTACCCCTAAACCTAACCCTACCCATATTTTTTTTTTCCTAAAATCAGAGGAAAAGGATAGCTGATTAGTGTGTAGTGTGTAGAAGCACCTAATCCTGACCGTAAGCCTAAAACTGACATTTCCTGAAAAGTTATCCTTCAGTTCTGATGATAGCCAGATCCTGTCAGAAAATATGTTTTGTCTGGTAACAGAACAACTATTCACCAAAATTTCCAAAACAGCTCTCTCTCTCTCTCTCCTTTTTTTTGAGTGTCTGTTCATTTTCCTTAAATGCATTAACTCGTTAGAATGACTAATGGTTTATTGCTTGTGTTACATGAGAAAATAAATTAGTTTTGTCTGCTTCATGTATGAGATGTAATGAAATTGTGCGGGTTTTGTGTCAAACTGATTGGGTACAGAATTAAATTAGTGATGCTGTCAGATAATGGGTTGGGTGTTCTGTTAATTACTGTGGGTGTGGTGCAGGTACAGGTTTACCAAACAGAACCCGTGCAGGCAACACGTTCTCATTCCCAACTCGTCACATATTGACGCTTGGTCAAGACCGTTTGGCATCACTTCTTGACGCTCAATTTTTCGACGTGCAGGGTACTCCAGTGCTTTAAATAAGAAACACTTTGTGCTGACGGGAAAGGCACTGGGAATTGTGTCATTATTTAAATTATATATTGGGTAATAATATTGCTATTATTGCATATATGTTGGGGTGTGATTTTTTTCAGTGCAAACAGTCCCAACAGTTTTATTTATATTAGGCATACATTATTTACACATCATAATTTATTCAAAAAGTATTAATATACCAAGGGTTCTGAGGCAAAACGATTGATTTGTGAGAAGAATAGACACAAATGCCGTCTCCATCCACCGTCCTGTGTGCTGCACTGCAGTCTGTCTGTGCGTGAATTCAAAAACATGCCGCCAGAAGAATCAAGTCTTGGTTGTGGATGCTATTGGCTCTTGGGTGTCTCATGACCGACTGCATCATGCTAATGTTCTTTTTGAATTACATATGATTGTGTGGTAACACTTTATTTTGATAGTCCACTTTAGATATTCTACTAACAGTAATTAACGTTGCAACAAAACGTCAACTAGCAGTTAGTAGAGTATTAGTAGACTGTCTGCTTAATATCTCCTAACACTTTCTTTGTCAACTTATTCAACTAACCCTAAACCTACCCTAAACTAACCCTAAAGTCTACTCCTCTGAGAGTTAGTGGACATGTAGTTGCAAATAATGAGATTTAGCTGATATGTAGTTGACAAGTAGTTGACGTGTAGCTACAAAGTTACTTACAGTTAGTAGAATGTCTAAAGTGGACTATCAAAATAAAGTGTAACCGATTGTGTTAACGGAGCAGGATCATTTTCAGCAATTAAAACCTTCTGTTTTTCGCATAAAGAAAGTGTATGGCTTCAGAAAACTTGGGATGCAACAGGACTTGTTTGTAATGCTTTCATACTGCTTGTTTATGGTCAGTTTTTGCAATAAATACCTGTGACTGTACTTATCTTTGCCTGTTAGGTGTTTTATATTGTTCAGAAGTGGGTAGGTGTGGGGTTAGGTGCTCCAATGAAAGTATACATATAAAATTATTTAGATTTTTTACAAACAATTGAAAACATCGGAGGACCCTGCACGTAGATAAATTATGCTAAAGGGGTACCCTTTGACGCCAAAGAGTCCT
Source organism: Cirrhinus molitorella (assembly GCA_033026305.1). Classification (NCBI taxonomy): domain Eukaryota; kingdom Metazoa; phylum Chordata; class Actinopteri; order Cypriniformes; family Cyprinidae; genus Cirrhinus; species Cirrhinus molitorella. The sequence continues at coordinate 6,293,147 of CM065126.1, read as the reverse complement.
GACCAAGCATCAGTATGTGATGAGTTAGGAGTGAGAACGTGTTAGTGCAGGACTCTGCTCTTGCGACCCAGTATAATGGGATTTATGTTGCATTTTGTGTAACGGTCGCTATTTTTTAGGACATGCTGAGGAGCAAACACAAATCACCACAAAATGTTTACCACCTTATATGCTTAGAATAAAACTGACATATGTAAATCTCTTCCCAGCTAACAGAGTTATGTCGTGACAACATTGCTGGACCGAACCATATTCGTCACAGTAACATACCAAATAATGCTCCAGCGACGTAACTTTGTGATTCCCATATTCGTTGTGGCGACGTTATTTGGTACATCGCTAAAACGTGGTGAGTAAGCCTCAACGACCAAACGGGCATGTTGTGAGGACGCGACTTTAAAGCACCATATTGGTCGCAGTGACATACCAAATAATGTACCAGCTACTAATTTTGTGATTCCAATATTCGTCATGGCGGCCATACAGTGTTACGTTGCTGGTACATGGCAAGTACGTCCTACCGACCAAACTAGCATGTTCTCTATATTTTAATATTTACTTCTCACCTTAAGTCCGGGTCCTGAGGATATGCTCGTACCACCTTGAAATCAGTATACAAATGACAAACTCATAAATATTCTCTGTTGTAAAACATGAAATACTAAATTCTAATTATTTGTTTAATTGTTATAGGAGATTTTTGTGAATATATTCAAAGAATACATCCAAACCAATACAAAAACATTAAATTCTAACAGAAAATTAGCAAAAACACAGAGCATTAATTTATTAATCAGCATTTTTTATTAGTGTTTTTCTCTACAAATACTAAGCTAATACATTTTGAACATCACACCTATTATTTAACCATGCAAAGTGTTACCAAGTCATGAGCACAAATTGAACACATCAATACATAAATTACATAAAATAGTCAATGAATAATACACAACCACTGATTACATTTTTTTACTTTTACAGAAAAAGTAAAAAAATAAATATCTCATTAATAGTATAGTTCACGATTTTATCTGTGAAAATGATCAATAATTATTGGTTCTCTTATTGGCACAACTTAAGATAACTCAATGACAAAAATACTGAGATTACATCTTCCCTGTATTAGGCCCATCAAAAAAACAACAAACAAAACAAAACAAAACAAAACAAAACAAAACAACAACAACAACAACAACAACAACAAAAATTAGCATGTTGACTTTCTCAGGAAAATCTAAGATCTCTGTCCCCAGTTGTGGAGAAGACTCTTTGCTGAGGAGCCAGAGTTAGGTTCTGGACAGCTTTGGTGAAGAAGAAGAAGAAGAAGAAGAAGAAGAAGAAGAAGAAGAAGAGTGCTTTCTTAACCCCAGCAGTATAGAAGGGTGACACTTCACTCTTGATCTACTAATGGAAGGTCGATGCAGCGTTTTGCTGAAGAAAGAGTTCCTCTGGTGCAGATTTAGAGACTCCAGATTCCTTGCAAACTGGAAACTTTTAATAAAAGTTACAATTTTACTGTAGTTTTATTGTTTTTTTTTTAATTATAAACACATGGCAAAGGTATAAAAAAATTATGTCCTCCTCTTTGCCATCCTGAGCCTGTACTGTCAATACAATACTGGCAGATGAAAGGGAGGATCAACTTATTAAAGGGAGGGTACAATGGTGTTTCATATATTCAGAGTTGTTTACAGTTTTAAAGAGTTGGATTCTCATGCTAAACATGGCCAAAGTTAAAAAAAATAATTTAGACGAATGCTTCTTTGCCGAAAATCTTACTTCCGGGTTGGTACAAGTTTTGGCTTGTTTTTTTCGATCGTGGCTTTAATGAGAACCCAGCGTTACATGAACAGTGGATGCAGTTTCTTTTTCCGGGGCAGCAGTGGAGTTTAGCAAGTGTGTGTTTGTTGACGAACGTTGCATATACAAGGCCCAGTTCGACGCTGGATTTGCACATTGTTTGATACTGAAAGATGGAGCGGTCCCAGCTATAAAAGATCCCGGTAATGATTCAGAACTGCAGATGGTAAGTGAAACAGCGTCAAACAGCATCAAATGTATGTTTTATTGGGAATCCCAGCGCATGTGATCGGCGAACTTAGCTCTGCTCATGGTGCGCCTCCAGAAGCTTGGTTTTTCCGGAGAACATCAGAAAGCTGTATTTTTCTTTTATAAATATGATAAAACTAAAGACTTTTTGGAGATAATAAGGATGCAGTACTACTCTATAGGTACTCAGGAATAACATGAGATTAGGTGAAACCGTGTATGTTATGTACCCCTTAATGTTGCTAATGTATGTACACAACCAGTCAAAAATCTGCAGTCTTGATGTTTTTTTTTAACAGAATAGAATCGATAGAAGTCTCTTCTGTTCACCTAGGCTATATATTCAAACTTAAAGTACAAAATATTGTGAACTATTTTTAATTTAAAATGTTTTCTCTTTTTTTTCAAATACATTTGAATTTCATTTTTGTGAGACAAAGCTACATTTTTAAGTAGACTTTACTCCAGTCTTCAATGTCACATGATCATTCTCATATGATGACGAAACAATTTTTGGGTGAACTATCCCTTTAAAATTTCAGTGTAAAATGTGATTTTTTTTTTTTTCAGGATTATTTTATGAATACACAGTTCAAAGGTTTCAAACATTTGTTTATTTATTTTTATTTTTGTAATATTATAAATGTCTTTACTACCACTTTTGATCAGTTGCACCCTTGCTATTAAAGTCTTCCCAAATAAATCTTACTGAGTGTAAAATTATTGGGTAAAACAACTGTTTTCAGCCCTAATAATAATCAGAAATGTTTCTTGAGCAGCAAATCTACATATTAGAATGATTTTGAACACTTACAACTGCAGTAATGATGCTGAAAATTCAGCTTTTATCACATAAATGAATTACATTTTAAAATAAATGTCAAAGATTTGACCAGCAGTGTACATTACTACACTTAAATTAAAACACACCTTGTAATAAACAATTCACACATTCTCAAAAAACTTACATTCTGATGATTACTTCTTTTTCCTCACGGTGTTGAAGATTTTTATGGGTCAATATACCAAAGAATCAAGTGCAATCAAGGTGAATGAAGTTATTTATGTATCAAATTAATCTACTATTATAATAATGTATCTGCGTGTGTATGTACGGGCCAAATGGAATGTGCAGACATTGCAGGAGTCACATATGGTGGGTCTGTTTTGACATTAGACACTATGGCCATGGTAAGGAAGAACTTGTTTATGTAGAGGCCCACTAGCAAGCCATGGTGGAGAAGAACATCTGTTTCATATTATAATGGTAACTCCACAGGTCCCCCAATAACTCAAGTTGACAGTGTGTGCGTGAGAAGGCAGGTATAAAACTTCTCCTTGACCAGACAGTTGGGGGTTCTCTATGGATGGCTAGGCTTGGCTGCCTCGGCAGCTGGGTCTGGTGCTCTATGGAGGACTCAGGACTTATTGTATCAGCAATAAAGTCTAGCTTTTGTTATCAAAACCCAGATTCAAGAATGTTTCTTCTAATAAGAAGGGGGAAATCACAACATTTTGGCGTCACGAACAGGATAGAAAAGAACATTTGGTGGTTGACCACGGCGGGCTGGCTCTGGACAACAAAACAACAAATTGGCCAAAGGTAAGCAGTTTTTGCTTATATAGTTAGGTTGTGTTGTTTGCTGGAGCCGCTCGTGGTGAGACACCTTAATTTCTTCTAAAACTCATCGAACTAAATTGTATGGAATGAAAAATGTGTGAAAGTTAAGAGAAAAAAAAGGGTTTTTGATTCCAAAAGCACTAAATGCATGCATTGATTTGTGTTTTCTGTTGAGTTGGTCTTGAGGAGAACGGAGAATTCAAATTTTTATATTTTAATTGTAGAGTTTAGGTTAGAAAATAATAGTGTTAGAAGAGAGAAGCGCTGAGAAGAGTCCTAGGCTGAAGTCCTACAAGAGATAGGCATTAAAATCCTGCAAGGGTTGCCTTTATTAGTGAATCGATAAGACAGAGAGCAAACTTGTTAGGTTATTTGTTGTGTTGAGGAAGTGTATCAACAAATATTAAGTTGTGTATTTAAAGTGCATTTTGATCTGTGTCTGCTGTCAAGTGGGCCTTGATGGATGGCAGCCGACGTTAAACAGATCTTCATTGCATGCAATGGTCTGTGTTTATTGTTAAGTGGGCCTTGAGGATAGCAATAAACGTGAAGCAGATACAGTAGAAGTAAGCGCGCAAAAACCTATGGATACCGCTCTGATGGCGTTAGGAAGGGTCAGAGGTCTGAACGGGTAGGCAAAAATCCCTGCAGGATACTGCTTTTTTACTGCATTGATGAGAAAATTCCAGTGGAAGAGCGAGTAGAACTGACAGGTCACTCAAGAAGAGTGTAGTGTGGTCTGTGTAAATGTATGTGTCCATGTCTGTGTCTGTGTGAGTGAATGTGGTTGAAGGAGAAAATAAGCTCTGTATCTGGTGGAACGGAGGTGCGTGTGCCCCTCCTGGACCCTCACTTGAGTGTGATCAGGTTGCGGAGATGAACACAGCTGGTATTGTGCTGGCAAAGAGTGAATCAGAGAATGAGCCCTAAATAATAGGAACTATTAGATATAGGAAAATAAAAGGGACCTGTATCAATATTAGTTTAAAAGTTATACATAATATTAAAACATAAAAGACTTTGCTTACTATTTTGGTAAAATATTAGTTAAAATAAGATTGCACGTGCATAAAATTGTATATCTTATATCTAAAGACGTCTAAATTTTTTATCTCGTTATCCCTGGGAGACAGTAGGAGAGTTTTGGAGATTTAGGTTTGAATTAACTAAAATATATTTTGGATAATGCAATGTTGAATGAGAGCAATATTGGGTGACCAAGTTAATAGAAACTGCTTTGAAAAAATGCTTTGGGAAAAAAATCAATCACCATCACTAGATTATTCTGAACCATCTATGTGAATTTAAAGGAAATATAATGGAAATCTTTATTTTACCATACGCATACCATGCTGATGTAGAAAGGAGGATTATTTTATTTTATTGTAGTATATTTAGATAATAAAGGAAGCTGCTTTCTGCTTTTTGCAAAGAAGAAACTGCTGGCTATTTTTCTGTAATGAAGAACTTGCTTTACTAAATTAGAGTAAGGGAACAGCTGAGATCACCAGATGAATGTTTATATGAAGGGACCATTGAAAGAGATGGTTGAAAAGTGAAAGTTTACAAAAAATACAATTTGATTAATGCAGTCTCTAAGTGTTAGAATTTCAGATGACTTCTGCAACAGTGCCTGGAAAAAAGGAAGCAGAGAACTGGAGTCTGTCTAGCAATGTGGTGAAGAAGCAAAGACAAAGCTGCAGAGAGCAGAAGAGGGAGGGGCTGATGGACCGTCAACCCCCTCCTAAAAGACTGATGGACTTCCAACCCCCCTCGAAAGAGGAGTGCACACTTCTGCATGGAAAAAGTCTAACAAAGCTGGAAAAGGTGAATCTTTCACTTGAGACTTTTCCTGAGGATGAAGAGAACATCCTGAAACACAAAACTGTGCCAGGATCGATCAAAAGCCGGACTGAGGAGAGGCAAAGAAACAACGAAAACGATACACCACAACATCAGGCCACCACAGACTGACAACTCAGTGCAACAGTCAAGCAGCTTCAAAAGACTGATGATCTACACTGAAGAACTTCCATCACTTCCCATGCCTTGCACAGGTGCTGCATATTTAATGATCACTATAGGGACTGCTTCAAATTTTATTAATTATTTTATTAATTTAATGAATATTGATTATTCACTGGTCTCACAGCAGTTCTTTAATTCTGTTTCAACTAACATTCTTGATCTGCTTTTCAATAGGTACCAGTCCAGCCTTATTAAAGAGAAAGAAATTTTGAAAGACAGAAGTGGGTGCTCGACTCACCAATCAGATGGAGCTGGATTTGGCATAGTGAGGGCTATTTCATTAACCAACTAGGGGAAATGTACAACTGAATTATCATTAATGCTGAGCTCTTATGAAAAAGACAAGATGTCTTATAGGAAAAAAAAGATAAAAATAAAATATTGGTCACTCCATTTTGTTTAAAGGATATAGTAAGGCGAGATTGAACAAAATAACTATAAACTTCCAAAATCATGAAAATAACAACTGTAATCCCTGGGAGTAACAAGATAGAAATATTGATATCCATGGATCCTAGATGATGCAGAGATCTCCAATCATCTTCACAAAGGAGCTCATGAGTTATAACAAAAATGATAAACTGATGAATGATAACTAAAATTTAAACAAGTGGCATTTGAGAAATTACAATTGACTCTCTCAATTGCACAAGGTCTAGACTTATTATTTAAAAGCAATCTATTCGATTTTGGAGAAAAAGAAAGGAAAAAAAGAGGTTAAAACAGCAGTGTTCATGAAAGATATGTTTGGCCAAAAAAGGGGGGTGTGAAAGGGTGTGATAAAGAGTGGAAGGTGTGATAAAGTATGAAAGGATGTAAAAAAGTGTGAATGATGGTGTGATATGGAGTGAAAGATGGTGTCTGACGAGACACTGAGGCAACTCAGTTAATTGCCATAAACAGCTGTATGCAAAATTTGAAATGTGGGCCCACAGGGCAATTTATGCCCAGTTAAATAAAGACCATGGATGAATTCGATTAAGTTTCCTGGTCAGCACCTAAGTTAATTGTTGTGGCAAATCGGAAAACAGTGCCACACTTGCGCAGCGTATTGAATGGGAAGGCAAAGCAAGCAAGCTTGCTCTGTCCACCCCACAGATAACTTTCTTTTCAGGATACCATGATGGAGCTGATTCTGTGTGAAAAGGATAAAATATTGTCTTTCTGACTGTTAACAAATAAAGTGGGTTGTTTTCCGGTTCAACAGCTTATGCTACTGAGCAAGATAGGCCTAAGAACTTATACTGTGATAATGGGACTTTATAAAGTTTATAAATCAAAGAGATCTCTGAATTTGGAAATGGTTAAAAATACATTTGAAATTTATTAAAGCCTAATTCATTACAAAAGAAAATGGGTATTAACCCTGCTATAATACCAGTTAGTTAATAATGCATCTGATTATAACAATATGAATGTTTGAACCGTTAAATTTATCGATTATCAAAATAGTTGGTTACAGCCCTAATACCAATGGGTAGGTGAAAGCTCAAAAAGGGGCCAAGACAGCCCTCAGCCCACTTGAAATCTCTACAGGTTACACCACGAAGAACAACTGACCAGATATGCAAATGAACATGCCTGATATCACTAACAAAACTCTGTAGGTTTCAATTTACAGGCAACAGAAGTTCTATCAAGGCCAGAGAAAGGTTTAAACTACCAGTAAGAACCAGCAAGCAGTTATGATCTCAAGGGAGAACACTGACCAGCAAAATACATCAGCAAAATGGATGCAGAGTGACACCTGGGTCCCAACTAGCTTCGACAACCCAACACAGCAGAAAGTAAGGGATTAAGAGCGTGCTAGTAACGTCTCTCCCTTGCCAACGAGGGAAAGACCATTGCAACGTCTCACAAAGAGTCACCCTGGTGAAGATGGAATGATTGAGGAAGCGGCTAATGAAAAGATAAATAAACATTGGAGCAGAGGAAGAACAAAAATTGGAAAAGGGAGGAAAAAGAGAAGGAAACTTGAAGTAGAGAGAATGTGAGAAGGACAAAGAAAGACAAAGAATGAAGAAGATATGTACAATTGTGTCATGAAAGTACTTTGAACGTCAAAAGGGTTAGGGAGACAGGATCTTTTACTATTCCAAGTCAAGTGTGGGATAGATGTTTGGTCCTGCTGCCCACCAGAGTGCTGTTCCATAATCTGGTTATTGGTAAAAACTATGTGACTTATCTTAGTCACTAGGTAGTGATAATAATGAGACTGAATTATGAGACTGCACTCTGGACAAGATAAGTGATAGTGAGACTAGTAAGTCTCAAAGGGGGGAATGTTGAAGATTTTTATGGGTCAATATACCAAAGAATCAAGTGCAATCAAGGTGAATGAAGTTATTTATGTATCAAATTAATCTACTATTATAATAATGTATCTGCGTGTGTATGTACGGGCCAAATGGAATGTGCAGACATTGCAGGAGTCACATATGGTGGGTCTGTTTTGACATTAGACACTATGGCCATGGTAAGGAAGAACTTGTTTATGTAGAGGCCCACTAGCAAGCCATGGTGGAGAAGAACATCTGTTTCATATTATAATGGTAACTCCACAGGTCCCCCAATAACTCAAGTTGACAGTGTGTGCGTGAGAAGGCAGGTATAAAACTTCTCCTTGACCAGACAGTTGGGGGTTCTCTATGGATGGCTAGGCTTGGCTGCCTCGGCAGCTGGGTCTGGTGCTCTATGGAGGACTCAGGACTTATTGTATCAGCAATAAAGTCTAGCTTTTGTTATCAAAACCCAGATTCAAGAATGTTTCTTCTAATAAGAAGGGGGAAATCACAACAACGGCTGCCTTCTTCAGTTTTTCCCAGACTTCCTCATTTTTCACCTTTACACACAAACAAAAAACAAATAAAAATAAATAAACAATTAATTTTATAGACAATTTGTATAAATCACCTCAGACTTTTTTGATGGTGGCCACAAACTGTGAATCTTTCTTTTGAAATCTTAAGTGGTTCTCCAGCTTTTAAAGGAAAGGCAGAATCTCAGAAAGAGCTTTATTATGTATGCTTGCGCATACAAGGAATTTATTTTGTGTCATTAGCTTCCAGTACACAGAGACAACAACAACACAATAAAAATAGGATGAAAATAAAATATACACATATATAAAAAATAAATAGCCAAAATATATATAGTAAAATAAATTGAGAAATAAATAAGTGGTATGTACAGTTGTGCTAAATGATAGAATGGAATAGAATGGAAAGAGATGCAAGGATGTATTAGGATGGAGGTGTAACAAATAAATATTAAGGTTATTGCACATATTTTTTTTATTGCACAATGGGGTGAACATTTAGCTGTTTATAAGGTGGATTGCCTGGGGGAAAAAAATTGTTCTTGTGCCTGGATGTTCTAATATTTGGGGCTCTGTAGCACCAGCCAGATGGCAAAAGTTCAAGAAGTAATGGCTTGGATGTGAGGGATCCAGAGTGATTTTCTGAGCTATTTTCCTCAATCTGGATGTATACAGTTCTTGAAGGGTGGGCATGGGAGCACCAGTGATCCTCTCTGCAGTCTGAACCGTTCTATGTAATCTTCTGATGTCTGATTTTGTAGTTGATCTAAACCAGACAGTTATTGATGTGCACAGAACAGACTCGATAACAGCTATGTAGAACTGTTTTAGCAACTCCTGTAGTAGGTTAAACTTCCTCAGCTGGCAAAGGAAGTACAACCTTTGTTAGGCCTTTTTTACAGAGTCGACGTGAGTGTCCCACTTCAGGTCCTGGGAGATGAAAGATTGAAGAGGGTCTTTAGAGGTGCAGTCATTGGTGTAGAGGGAGAAGAGCAGAGGGGAGAGAACACAGCCCTGAGGGGTGCCAGTGTTGGTGGTGCGGCTGCTTGACATGAATTTCCCCGTTCTCACTAGCTGTTGCCTATCTGTCAGAAAGCTATTGATCCATTGACAGATAGAGCTAGGAACAGAGAGCTGGATTAGTTTGGTTTGGAAGAGTGTAGGAATGATGGTGTTGAAGGCCGAACTGAAGTCCACAAACAGGATCCTCACATAAGTCCCTGGTCTGTCCAGATGTTGCAGGAATAACGTAATCCCATGTTGACTGCATCATCCACAGACCTGTTTGCTTGGTAAGCAAACTGCAGTGGATCCAGTAAGGGTCCAGTGATGTCCTTCAGATAAGCCAGAACCAGTTTTTCAAATCACTTCATGATGACAGACGTTAGAGCCACAGGTCTGTAGTCATTAAGTCCTGTTATGTAGGGTTTCTTTGGAATGGGGATGATGGTGGAGCATCAGGCAGGGACTTCACACAACTCCAGAGACCTGTTGAAGATCTGTGAGAAGATGGGGGCCAGCTTGTCAGTGCAGGTTTTCAGACAGGCTGGTGTCACACTGTTTGGGCCTGGTGCCTTTTTTCTTTTGTTCTTTCCAAAGACCTGGCTCACATCATCTTCTTTGATTTGAAAGGAAGGAGGGGGGAGAAGGGGGTTGCTGGAGGCGCTTGTGGTGGAATGTAGATGCTCACGAGAATGAACGAGCAATGAATAGAATGGTTTACAGTTAATGAAAAGTGCTTCTAGAATGGAACAGCACATCTTCTTTAATACTGTTACATCTGTACACCACTTCTCAATGATGTAAAAGCACGTCCCGCCGCCACGCGATTTCTGCGTTGATTCTGCGTCGCGGTCTGATCTGCACAGCCGATAACTCTGCAAATGAAGCGTGCTGTCTGCTATAGCGTCGTTCAGCCAGGTTTCCGTGAAACACAGAGCAGCAGCGTGTGAGAAATCCTTATTTGTCTGGGAGAACAGAAGGAGTTCGTCCGTTTTGTTCGGTAGAGAGCGGAGGTTTGTGTATACTAGGCAGCGCAGTATGAAATCCACACTGACGAGGCTTCACGAGCTGCCGGCTCGCTTTCCCCTCTTGCGCGTCCTGAAGCATTTGATCAGAGCTGCCGCTCTGCCAACTACAATGTTCACCAAAACATCAGAATAATCAAAAACCGGTAGGTGATTTTGTGGTGTGTTCTGCCGAATGTTCAGCAGTTCATCCCTGGTAAAACTGATTGTGTTTGCAAAACAGAAAACAGGAAAAACTAACAAAAACACTAAAACAACTGGAGAGCTAAGCACAGAAGCTGCCATCCGTGGTGCCATCTGGGCCCGTATTCACAGAGAATTTAATCTTACTACTAAGTGTCCTAGTTATGAGATTTAGCTTAAAACCTTTTCACACAACTCTTAAGTCTCTACAATAACTTAAAAAAAGGGTTGCAATTCAATGCATAGACTTTTTTGTTTTTTGTTAAATTTCCAAACTGAGCATGGGTTGGAGCTCTTAATTTTGCAAGTGCAATAGAAAAATGTAACTTTAAAATGTACAGTAAATAATTTCTAACACAAGGCCATGCCCCCATATCCCCAAGACCAAGGTCTAGCCTCCACAGTCTCCAAAAAAAAAAAATAATAAAATCCTGTGGGAAACACAGCAAAGTAATGTGGTTGTGTATGATTTATGATTGGTGTATGAATTCCTCCTGACTAAGGGAAAAACAAAATTATTCACAGGCTCTGGAATTAGACTATTAATCGATATCTATCTAGCTATGAGTAACTGAATTGTGAAATCCAACCCTGTGGATTACCGGTCTCTCGTCCTGATCATTTTGTTGTGTGGGTCCAGGAAGGCTGCTTGTTTGTGTGGATATTGCTGCACAACTCTTTCAACCATGAGAAACACAGTTTCAGCCTGTCTTCACCTCCAGGACAACAGAATGGTCAGAGCTTGAAATGTAAGCATGTAAACCACCGAAATCAATTTAAATCTATAGTTGTGCCTGAGTAACACTGAAACAATGAGGTTTAGTTTTTCACCCAGGATTCGCTGGTTCTTATGGAACGCGGTCTTCATGATGGATGATCTCTTGATCCTGGATCCTTGCTGCCATCCACTTAGCGATAGTTTGGATTATATGTGGCTGTGTCTAAAATACAGATAGCAGCACCATTGGTCCTGTAGCTTTATCAATTTTTCAGTACTGAACAAGACAGGAACCAAAACAGTAACTTACCTGTTCTTGATAACCATCCCTACTCATAATCATGGTCATCTTGTTGCTGTTGCCTATACTGTCTCTCCACCTGCTGATAAAAAAGTATGTTAGTTTTACAGCAATGAATAAAACATTCAAACTACTAGGTGGTAACAAATGAGCACCATTTCTTATAAGCAACTAACTGGTTCACTGGCAGTCAGGACCTAAAAAAAACATTTGTTCACTAAATATTTGTTAAAACTAAAGTATCAGATCTATTTGTGAATGAAAAGTCACTAGCATAAAAAGCGTACATGTGAAAAACACCATTAACACCAATAACAAGCCAATTACACAATTTACAGGCCTCCCAGCAAACACAGTACGTTGTGAGGACGTCGCCAGTTGGTCGTCATTTGGTCAGCGTCACATTACTTTATGACAACGTCGTGATAACATTCCATTTTTTAGTATTTTGGCTAACATCCCAGAAACGTTGTCACATAAGATGAGTAGTGTTTTGTGTTTTTGTAGGTTTTCTATATTAATTTCATAAATAAATGCCCTGTTTGGTAAATTAGCTCAGGTCTCATATGAGGCGGTCTGAGTTAACTGTTAAAATCCTAAAATAAACTGTTACACCTTCTTTTTAGTTTAGTTTGAAATTTACTATGATAAACTGTACAGTATTTACTTTCAAATTCTTTCATTTTGAATTTGGCCGAGGTTGACTGATGGCCGAGTAACGCGAGACCTCACGAGACCTGGTGCATGATCTAAGATGGCGGCGCTCATCTGCTAGATAATAAACAACTTTGGAAATGTTCAACATATCTATACTTTTTTTCCTTTTTTTTCTTTCTTTTCTCTACTTCTCCTATCTCATGGCTTTTTCTCCTCTTATCGCACATTTTTCCCATTTCAAAACTGGACTATATCATTATACAATCTGGATCGGAAGAATTAGCGAAATTCTACTTTTAATTGAAAATAAACTTTCCGGACTTGATACCAGGATCGCATTGATTGAAGTTATACACAAGGAACTCCAGGAACTGCGGCACAGTTTAGAATTCAGCCAAGAACATATAGACACTCTCACTACAGAAAATAATTTCTGAAGGATTCAGTTCACACACTTACCGCTCAACTCACATCCATTGTCGTAGAAAACAAAACCATGAAAGAAAATATTTTGGATTTGCAAACGCGCAGCATGAGGGACGAAAAATCAGTCAAGGACTTTATTGTAGTAGTGTGGGATGGGTTTTCTTTTTTTCTTCCAGTTATGAGCGGTTATGCCTTTATGGGAGGGAGTTATGGGGATAATTAGTCTCAGAGAATTTAAAAGTCTGGGCAGGAAGTGTTCGAGCATTGCCCTTGTCTTACCCGCCCCTCTTCCGGTCTTCAGCGTCACAGTTGCTTAGGTAGGTGATGGTTGATTATGTTGTATGGTGTGTTTGTTTTTTATAATAATCGTTTTTTGTTTTTGTATTAGTTGCGGCATTATGGCTGTTATGTTTTTGTGACTCATGCAGAATGATCGTTGGACGTATTGGGTATGTAAGTCATTGCATTGTGTTGATTTGTTTCCGTGGTTGGTTTGAAATGTTTTATTGTGTGTTTTTAGTGCAACTAGGTGTATGAAGGCATCCTAATAGTCGAGGGTTGTGAAGTGCGGATCGGAGTATGTATGTTTCTTTTTATTATTTGGAAACGGGGTATTTAAGATGTTTTTGATGATTGTTGTTTGTTGTTTTGCAGCCACCCGCAGTTCAATGGTCATCTGTGGGTTGCGCTGCTGTTTTTCCTATTTTGGTTCTTTTGACTGTATTCCTGTCATAGAGGAGTCATAGGCGGGTGGATCCAAGTGCAAAGCTTTATTAAACAAACTCATGGTCGACAAGCGTGGTCAAAACAACAGACGGGTACAACGCAGGTAATCCAGAAGAGCAAACGATAGTCCAGGCAGATGGTCGGGGCGGGCAGCGATCAAAGGGATAGTCCAGGAACAAGCGAGGGTCAAAAGGCGGGCGGAGAACAATCACAGGAGCCAGGGAACAAGGGGGTCAACACGGGAAGAACAAACACGGAATAAACGCTCAGAAATGACAGAGTACTGTACAAGACTTCGCGAGGAAATGGTGAATGGACCGGGCTATTTATGCAATGTGAGCAAGATGGCCGACTAGGGTGAGAGGTGAAAGGAAACAGGAAGTTCATGAGAAAGGGGTTATGGGAAATGAAGTGAGCTAATGGTCCAGAAGTACATGTGAAGGCTCCCTCTAGGGGAGAGTAGAGGGAGCCACAACGGTACAGATCGTGACAATTCCTTTTGCATGTGCATATTTTATGTGGGTTGGTTCCTGAGGTTCCTTATTTGAGTTAAAGCCATTCGGCTAAATTGTTTGTGTGTCTTCCCACTGAAGCTAAACTAATTGTCAGCAAGGATGCTACGGTACTCCAACTGATTGGCCAGTGGGCTGTTTATATAATTAGTGTTTATTTTCTGTGAGTATTGGATTTGTATTTTTTTTTATATTTGTATATTTTAGATATATTGTATATTTTATATTTGCAGAGGGGGAGGCTAGTCACCTGGGTGAAACACACAGTTGTGAGTTGGAGCACCAGGGTTAAACATCACTTCTTATTTGCTGTGCACACATGGTTGGTTGCGAGCACTATTTATTCTAGCTAGTTTGCCACCCCTAAGGTAAGCCTTAGCCTTGTGTTTTTTTTTTCTTTAACTAATTTTTGTGGTAATTAATCTATTTAGTGGGGAACGTATAAATTCATTTTTTTCTGTGTGAGTGTCATTTTGATTAGATTGGGAACCACATAAGATCCCCCTCCTGGAAGCCAACTTTGTGCATTTCCACCCTCCATTTGGAGTTTTAATGTTGTGTATTTTTCTGTTGTTATAATAAATTCTGTTACTTTGAGAAAAGCACATTTATTGGTTTAACCTGCTTTCGATAAATATCCATGCATATATTTATTTTTCTCTTCAATAAAATGTGTTGTTGAGTTGAATCACGTCTCTGTCTGTTTAAACCCATTGGGCCTGCGGTCTTTGATATTTCCTTGGGTGTTATTCCCAGGGTGGCGTAGTCATTAAAACTTTGGATCATTACAAATACTGACCTGGTCACATTATGATAAAACAACTCAAACTACCAGCCGAAACAGTACAGATCATCACCTTTCACCGTGTTCACCGTATTAGATCTGAAAACAATAACAACCACTCACGACCAATCATTGCAAAATTTGAACACTATAAACACTTAAAGGCACAAACTATGGTCTCAATGAACAATACCCAAAGGACATTCTCCAACGTCGAAAGCAACTTTTCCCAATCCGAAAACAGAAAATAAATAAAGGAAAAAGGGCAATCATTACAGTGGATAAATTATACATAGAATACACACACACACACACACACACACACACACACACACACACACACACACACACACACATTCATTGTTATACCCTATCGAAAAAATACACTAATATTTATATATATACAGTACTGTCAGGCCCACACATTAATATGCATTTCTGTTGTTTTTTCACTAAAGCATGTCATCTATCACTTTTGTAACCTGGAACATTCGGGGACTTGGCTCACATACAAAGAGGATCAGAAGTTCTTAATCATTTAAATACAAGCTGACATATGCCTTCTGCAAGAAACACATCTATCAGAATCTGATCATAACAAAATCATATCACCAAAGTACAGTCATTTATTCTCGGCTCACTATAATACAAAACAAAGCAGAGTATGCATTCTAATAAGTAAAAAAATCTAATTTGTTCATAACACCACCGTTACAGACCCTGAGGGATGTTTCATTATCATAAACATCTCAATTAATAATAGCCCAGTTACGGTTACAATTGGCAATGTATACGCCCCAAACACAGATGACCCTTTTTTTTTTTTTTCCAGATATTTTTTTATTCCAATTCAAATTTTTCTAACTGTCCAGTTATAATAGCAGGTGACTTCAACACAATTCTAGACTCAACAATAGATACAAAAAAAGGAAAGAAATGAAACAGCAAGCAGAACTCGAACAAAACATTAAAGAACTAGAAGACATCAACATAAATAGCCCAACAGAAGAAACACAAGATGCATTAAGAAAAAAAATAAAAATAAATAAATAAATGAATTAATCAATAAACATACCCAATTCCTAATTTATAGGCTAAGACAAGAAAACTTCCATCACAGTAACAAATCTGGTAAATATCTGTCAAATCAAACAAAATAAGGAAAAAGCAACAATAATGACAAACACAGAATGGAAGCCCACCAACTCACCAGAAGAAATAAATAAAAACTCTCAAAACTTTTACAGTAAATTATATTCCTCTGAAAAACATCAGAGCCAGGAAGACATCACCTTCAGCCACTGTTATCACCAATGGACTAACATCATGTAACATCATCCTTCACTATTCACCATTTTCACTGAACCATTAGCAGCAGCTATCCGTCAAAACAGCTACATTAAAGGAATTCAAACACTAAATATACACCACAAAATAAGTCTTTACGCCGATGATATATTATTATATTTACAAGATCATCATTACAAGAAACGATTAAACTCATTGATTCATTCTCAAAAATTTCTGAATACTCAATCAACTGGAGTAAATCTGCTATACTCTCATTACATTCTGCCTGCTTGGATGTGACTGCCCAGACACCACCAGTTCCTCTGTGCACCAATATATCACATATCACATATCTACAGTCAGACAATCTACAAACTCTTCGGTTGCTTTTGCAGTATGCTTTGGGTCATTGTCCATCTGCACTGTGAAGCGTCGTCCAATGAGTTCTGAAGCATTTGGCTGAATATGAGCAGATAATATTGCCCAAATCACTTCAGAATTCATCCTGCTGCTTTTGTCAGCAGTCACATCATCAATAAATACAAGAGAACCAGTTCCATTGGCAGCCATACATGCCCACGCCATGACACTAGCACCACCATGCTTCACTGATGAGGTGGTATGCAGTTCCTTTCCTTCTCCATACTTTTCTCTTCCCATCACTCTGGTACAAGTTGATCTTGGTCTCATCTGTCCATAGGATGTTGCTCCAGAACTGTGAAGGCTTTTTCAGATGTCGGAATCTGGCGTTCCTGTTTTTGAGGCTCACCAATGGTTTACATCTTGTGGTGAACCCTCTGTATTCACTCTGGTAAAGTCTTCTCTTGATTGTTGACTTTGACACACATACACCTACCTCCTGGAGAGTGTTCTTGATCTGGCCAACTGTTGTGAAGGGTGTTTTCTTCACCAGGGAAATAATTCTTCGGTCATCCACCACAGTTGTTTTCTGTGGTCTTCCAGGTCTTTTGGTGTTGCTGAGCTCACCGGTGCGTTCCTTCTTTTTAAGAATGTTTCAAACAGTTGTTTTGGCCATGCCATATGTTTTTGCTATCTCTCTGATGGGTTTGTTTTGTTTTTTCAGCCTAATGATGGCTTGCTTCACTGATTCACTCTTTGGACAGCAACAGATTCCAAATGTAAATAGCACACTTGAAATGAACTCTGGACCTTTTATCTGCTCATTGTAATTGGGATAATGAGGGAATAACACACACACCTGGCCATGGAACAGCTGAGAAGCCAATTGTCCCATTACTTTTGGTCCCTTAACAAGTGGGAGGCACATATGCAAACTGTTGTAATTCCTACATTTATTTTCAATGACTCAACACATCCCACCCCTACCTGGTTTAAATCACTAGAGTAGTCTATATGGAACAGCACGTGTCAAATTTTTTGATAGATGACGATCTTTGACCTTTTCCCCTCCCCCTCGTGACCTTCGGTGACCGTACCCCTCCCCCTTAATGACCCGGTGACCTGTTAATGACTTCCAGATGTGGAAATAGGGATAATTGAAATTCCAACGATGACCCGGCGACCTTTTAATGTTCTCCAGACGTGAAAATAGGTATAATTTAAATTCCATCGATGAACCCGTAACCTGTTAATGATGTCCGTGTGAGCAATATGAAGATTTATGGTGGTTGAACTCTGACCGGTGATAAATTAAGTATAAATGAGTATTGTTTTTTAAATTTTATGGTCTGTTTTGAACATCCGGGACTATCTGGTGACCACATGGTCAGCTGCATTCTATTGCATGCTGTGTTATGCTCACTCTCTCTGTCTTTCTCTCTCTCTCTTTCTCTCTGGCTTCCGGTTTTGGTTTCTGTCTGTGTGAGTGAGTGAGTGTTGTGAATGGAGAGCTGTTTTTTTGTTATTGTTTGGTACACGGCTGAGGTAGGGTGTTTTTCTTCTTCTTTTTTATACGCATGAGAAAGGTAAGACATCATTTATTGTTTTCCCGTTTTTGCATACGGTGGAGAAGTATTTTGGTAGCATCTTTGAAAGTTCGCGCGGAATGGCGTCCTTTGTGACGCCGCCGCTGTCTATTGGACACGGGGTTCGGTTCATTACGGATCCCGGTGTAACAATGGAAGAGGCTTTGCTTGCTGTAGGCGAACAGGTTGGTTACGATAATATATCTTATGCTTCTTGGATGAACAAAGCTGCTGTTGTTTTCTTGAAAGAGGAACGTTTGGTTCATGAGTTGACTGAAAGTGGAGATTTCATTAATGATATGTTTGTTCAAGTTTCCCCGCTATCTGTTCCTTCAATGAGAGTAATTATTTCAGGTGTTCCACCCTTTATTCCTAATGAATTGTTTGAACAAGAGTTGCGTAGGTTTGGAAAATTTTCTAGTGGCTTTAAGACGGTCATCCTTGGATGTAAGGATGCCCGCTTAAAGCATGTATTTTCACTTCAGAGGCAAGTGTTTATGTTTTTGGACTCTCCGACACAGTCTCTGGATATTTCGTTCAAGATAAAGTATGAAGGAGATTATTACACTGTGTATGCTAGCTCAGGGAGCATGAAGTGTTTTGAATGTGGGGACGTGGGGCACAAGCGTCTTACTTGTCCTCATAAAGAGCAAGTGGAATGTGTAGAGAGGCCCACTGAACAACAGGATGAGGCTAATGGACAAAAGGTTATAGCTTCTTGCAGTCATTCTGCTTCTCATGTTGAACAGGTGTTAAGTGTGGTAAATGAGGTGCTAGAGACTAGAGGACTTGAAAAAGTTGATGGGCAGCAAGAGCAGTTAGCTCTTGCTGAGGAAACTGTAGTGACCTCAGAAGATGGTGAAAATGTGGGAGGAAGAATGAATGTATGTCAAGACATGGGTAAAAGTGTGCCTGTTTTGAAGGATGTTGTTGGTAAAAATAATCTGGAGCATGCAGAGACTGTGTTAAATGAAAACAATCAAGTAGAAAGTGATGCTGAAGAAATAGAACAGGATGAGTCAGATGGAGAGGGATTTGATGGGTCGGTTAAGTTGAGAGATCTGTATTCATTGGAGGAAATTAATAACTTTCTTGATGAAACGTTTGGACAATATGTTAAGGTCGAAGACTATTTTGCTGATACTGAGAAATTTATGAGGTCAGTTGCAAGTTGAAAGGAAACGGTATTGATTGAGGAAACATGTCACTGCATTGAGAAAATAAGTGGGAAAAAATAAGTGATGTCTGTTTTGATCATGTTGCACAATTTTTTTTTTTTTTTTTCTATATTTGTCTCTCTTTCTCTTTTTCTCAATGGGGAGTTTAAGAGTAGGCTCTTTAAATATAAATGGCGGGAGGGACAGACAGAAGAGAGAATTGGTAAAGGAGATGGTCCATATGAATAATCTTGATGTAATTTTTCTCCAGGAAACCCATCGTACCATAAAAGATGAAATTGATTGGCATATGTTTTGGGGTGGTCAACTCTTTTTAGGTCATGGGAGTAATGTTAGTGGAGGAGTGGCTGTGCTGTTCTCCAATAGGTTAAAAGTGAAGGTTTTAAGCTCTTGTTTGATAGTTAATGGTCGATGTTTATTGATTAAAGCTGATATAGAGGGTTCAATTTATTGTTTTATTAATATTTATGCACCTAATAATGGAACTGAAAGAATTAACTTTTTTAATAATATAAAGAAAAGTCTTGAACAAAATGATTGTGATTATTTTATTTTGGGTGGAGACTGGAATTGTACTGTAGATTTTAATATGGATAGGCTTAGTGAGGAGCCACATTTACAATCCAGTAAAAACCTAAATAAGTTATTACTTCATTTTGATTTAATAGATGCATGGAGAATTAATTTTTCAAATGTAAAACAATATACATGTTTAAAGGTTGTGGACGGAAGAGTGAGTGCAGCTAGGTTGGATAGACTATATATGTCACAAGGGCTTAGATCTAAGCTAACTGATAGCTCGATTAGACCAGTGGGTTTCTCTGATCATCACTTTATTATTGCAACGCTTCTCTTGAAGCAAGTAGTTAATAGATCTCTGTGGCATTTTAATAATAAATTACTCCAAGATGACGTTTTTTGTTTTTGTTTTTTGAGTTTTAAGATTCTTTGGGCTAAGTGGAAAGTTAAAAAGAGTTCTTTTGAGTCTTTAAATCGGTGGTGGGAAGTTGGGAAGGCTCAAATTAGATTTTTTTGTCAACAATATACCTCTTTTTCTTCTGTTTTATTAAAGCAGGCCGTAGAGGAGGTTGAGCGGGCAATAAGGCAAATTGAACTTAATCTTTCAAATGGCAAAGAGATTGGAAGTAATGACGAATTGAGTTTGAAGAGGATGGAGCTGAGTTCCTTGCTGCAAGAAAAAGTGAAAGGAGCACTTGTGAGGTCTCGATACATTCAACTAAAAGATATGGACGCCTCAAGCACATTCTTTTTCAATTTGGAGAAATCTTCTGTGAAACAACAGTATATGACTTGTCTAAAATGTCCAGATGGTCATGTAACAACAGATGGAGTGGAAATGAGGAAATGTGCTTTGGATTTCTATACCAAGTTGTATGGCAAGGATCAATGTGATGAGCACTGTGTTCAGTCTCTTTTAGAAGATCTTCCCCAACTTAGTGAAGTGGAAAAAGTTGAATTGGACACAGATTTAAGTTTTGAAGAGCTCACTATAGCTGTTAATCAGCTGGAATCTGGATGTGCACCTGGAATAGATGGACTTACCATTGATTTTTATAAACATTTTTGGGAGGTCATTGGACCTGATTTGTATGAGGTTTTAATGAGTTCGTATGATGATAAGGTACTTCCTGTTTCCTGTACTAGAGCTGTTCTAACGTTACTTCCTAAAAAGGGAGATTTAAGTGAACTTAAAAATTGGAGACCTGTTGCTCTTTTGTGTACCGATTATAAAGTGCTTTCTAGAGCCCTGTCCAATAGACTAAAGCCTTATATAGGTTTACTTGTACATATGGATCAGACGTATTGCATTCCAAATCGGACTATTATGGACAATTTGTTTTTAATGAGAGATGTGATGGATGTGTGCAATGTGTATAATCAAAATGTTGGAATTTTATCCCTTGATCAAGAGAAAGCTTTTGATAGGATAGATCATGATTTTTTGTTCTCTGTTTTCAAAGCTTTTGGTTTTGGAGAGAAGTTTATAGCATGGGTGAATATTTTGTTTAATAATGCTTCTTGTATGGTCAAGGTGGCCTTAGTCATCCAATATCAGTAAAAAGGGGAATAAGGCAAGGTTGTCCTATTTCTGGGCAGCTTTATTCACTATCTGTTGAACCTCTTTTATGTTTTTTAAGAAAGCGTTTGACTGGTTTTATTTTACCTGGTGGTAAAATTGATTCATCTTTAGCTGTATCTGCTTACGCAGATGATATTAATATATTTATTAAAAATGAAAAAGATATAAATATAGTTGAAAAGGCTTTGAAGTGTTATGAGAAAGCTTCTTCATCAAAAGTTAACTGGGATAAAAGTGAGGCTTTAAAAATAGGACAGTGGAAAGAGGATCAGTTACCTTGTTTACCAGGTGGTTTGAAATGGGGAAGTAATGGACTAAAAATTTTGGGTGTTTATCTTGATACACAACAATTCCAAGAAAAGAACTGGGAAGGGGTAATTGAGAAGGTATGTGCAAAATTGTCCAAATGGAGATGGTTGCTCCCTCAGATGTCATATAGCTGCTGCCCTTTATCTCCCTCTTTGTGAAGGAGGTCAGGGACTTGTTGATTTATCTTCCCGAATAGTGGCTTTTAGATTAAAAACTGCACAAAGTTGTTTGTATGGAATTGGGTTAAGATGGCATGAAACTGCAAAATTGCTCTTACAGAGAGTCGGAAGGTTGGGTTATAGTAGGCAACTTTTCTTACTGAAACTCAAAGAGGTACAAGTTACTGGTTTATCTTCTTTTTTATGATTCAGTTTTGCAGGCCTGGCATATTTTGAAAATAACAAGAGATCCAGGTGCTGTGCCTGGTATGTGGACTTTTGAGGAACCACTTTTTTTATAATGAATTTCTCAATGTTAATTCTTTAAATTCTGCTAGTCTGCGCACAGCTTTAAGAGAGTCTGGTTGTACAAAATTAGGGCATCTTTTAAAAGCTATGCATTCATCCCTTGAAGAATTGGGACTTTTGGCAAACATAAGATCTGGAAGGTTGATGAAAAGGATTGTGGCAGAAGTTTGTGAATCATTACCAAAATCATTAAAGGAGTTTGCTGAAGATTATGAAATGGTTAATCAGTGGGAAGATGGGTGTGAGTATATTTTTCTTCAACTCTAAATGAATTTATTAGTTTGGAAAATGGCTTTCTTTCATTTTCAAATACACATTTGGGATCTTTTGAAGAGTTGGGTAAGAAAGAGGTTTATATATTGTGCGTGAAATTACTCCATAGTAAATCTCTTGAAGGAATGAAATCATTAAGGTGGTTTGACTTTTTTGGCCCTGATCATTCAGTGGAGGGATGTTGGAGAATTTTATATAAGTTATCGATAAGCCTATCGATAAACGGACAGGAGATCTTCAGTGGAGAATAGTTCATAGATCCGAGTCATGGAGTGGAATGTTCGTTTTGTTTTCAAAACGAAACTTTGGTGCATTTATTTTGTGATTGTGGTAGATTAGGGGTGCTATTTAACTTGTTAGAACAGTGGTGTTTGGTTTGGGGGGAATGTTTTTCTTTTCCCTTATTTATTTTTGGACCAAAGTACTCTGTTTAGAAAAAATTCAAACACATTTTAATGAATTTTGTTTTTGGAATGGCTAAACGTTCTATATGGCTTTCTAGGAAAAATAAAATTCAGAACAATGGGTCAAAAGAGGTTGATCAGATTTTTCGAGGAATGTTAGAAGCTCACCTTAGAATAGAGTATGTTTATTATAAATTAACAAGTAATTTACAGGCTTTTGTTGAAAAACTGTTGATGTTGATGGTGAGGGAGAGTTGGTTTTATCTTTTTAATTATTGAACAATGTAATTGAATAATATTATTGTTTTAATTGTGTGAATTGGAATAAAAGTTGTTTTTTCAATCTCTCTCTCTCTCTCTCTCTCTCTCTCTCTGTGATGATGAACCTAGTTCTCATCATGGAAACATTAGTTCACAGTGTTTGATTTATTTATGTTTATAATTTGCTGTTTATGTATGAGTGTTTGACAATCCAAATGATTTGAAGGATTATTAGTTTAATGTGTACATGTTTCCACTGATATGGGCTAGATGATTTTAGTCCCCTGCAGATGGTATGGTCCGCTGGTGTTTTGGCGGGAGTCTTTTATATACCTGGGATGGTATTTGTATGAGGGGGGTTGGGCCACGAGCGGCCCAAGGGTTTTCTATGTGTCCTCTGGGCTAGTGTTGAGGTCTTGTTTGCTGCTCTCAGCATGTTTATTTTTCTATGTTTTGTATAGTTTCATCTGAATATTTTTTTTTGTTTTGTTTATGTATTTATTTTTTTGTTGGTGGTGAATTAGTCAGAGCACGTGTCACGAGACAGCTGTCTTAAATAAACCACTTGGACATGATTTCCTCCTAGCGCTCAATTTACTATCGTCATCCCTGGCCCAACAGCACACAAAACTTTTCAGTCAAGCAGAGCAACATCCAGCCTACTGACCTCTAGTGGCAGTAGAATTCGGAACACAGGCAGTGGTTGTTCCCGCATTGTGACACATGGTTGCAGCGGCGCTTCCAGGCCTTGAAGGGAGATGAGCAAGCGAGCAAGAGAAATCATGCGGTCCCAGCTGTATCTCGTTTAAGTGAAAGTTGCAGATGCTGACTTTTCGTGGGGTGGAATATGCCACCAAAGAAACAAGACGGTGCTAAAGGCAAAGATGTAGGTAATCCTGCAGAGCAACTACAGGCAACGAGTTCATCACCACACAATGAAATGGCTTCTGAGAACACTTCGAAGCAGATTGCAGCAATGTTGCAAACTTTTCTACATAATCAACAGCTAAGAGAAGAGCGGCTGGAGAAGGAAGCACAATGCCGCGAGCACAAATATCGGACACTCCAACATCAATTCATACAGCTGCAGTCTGAAGTTCATCAAGATAGACAGGAACGACTGTCAAAAGGGCCAGTGAGTGATGCATTTACAGCTACAGATTTCTGCCCCAACTGTCACGGAAGACCACCGACTCAAAAGGACGTGGCTACATCGGCAGGTGCAGGTGCTGCTGCATCACAAGAACAACCTTATGTTTTATCTACTTTTAATAGGCTGAGAATGATGACGGGGGCAAGTGATGAGGACATTGAGCATTATTTGACGACTTTTGAATGCATCGCTCAAGCGTACAAGTGGCCAAGACAACACTGGGTGTTGCATCTTTTGCCGTTGTTAACGGGCAAGGCAAGAGCAGCTTATGTGACCATGGAGCCCAATAATTCACTTTTCTTAACAAGTGATACTGGATAAGTTTGAAATTAATCCAGAGACCTTTAGACAACGTTTTAGAGCATACAGTCTATGAGAGAATGAAACTCCACAAGAGCTGTACGTAAGAATAAAGGATCTACATGAAATGTGAATGGTCCCTTCACAACGAACTAAACAAGAGATCGGCGATCAAATGGTGCTGGAACAATTTCTCAAAATGCTGAATCCGGAAATAAGGACTTGGGTGAAACAAAACGGCCCTACTTCATGTAAACAAGTGGTGGAATTGGCAGAGTCATTAATTGCTGCGAGGCGATCATTACATCAGCCGAGACGATGGCGTGACTTCAACCACAACCCAACCGGTAAGTCTGGGGATGTTAAGGGTAGTGGTCTGAGAAATTTTGATGTAGATAATCGCAAATTACAATCCAGTACATCTATGTCTAGCAGTATACAGCCAGGAGGAGTTGCAATACAGTAGAACGCCTATAATATGTCATTCACGTGGTCAGCCAGCGCATAAAAAGGCTGATTGTCCTGTGCAAGTGTGTCTAACGCTCGCTTGTGTTACGAGTTAAGATCCTTAGTTAAGCTGAATGAGATTTAATTAAATACAGACACAGTAATTGATGTAAAGATCGTAAACACGCTGTTTAAAGCATTGGTTGATTCAGGTTCAAGTCAGACATTAATGAGACCAGAATGTTTGGGAAAGTCAAATATGCTGAAAAGTGGTAAGTTAAGGGTCTGCTGTATTCATGGTGATGGAAAAAGAGCATCTCAAAACAGACATTGTGATTTAAATTGGGGGTCAAGCCTACATTTGGACTGTTGGGGTAATTGACAATGCACCCTATCCTGTCATATTAGGCAGAGATGTACCCATCTTGGTCGATTTGTTGCGAGGCGACAAAAACATAGCTGTAGCAATGGTGGTAACAAAAGCACAAGCCAAACAACAACATGTCTGTAAACAGCTTTTGCAAGATTTACCTTTTGATGTGGTTTCAAAACACAGAAAATCTAGGAGGGAAAAGCTTTATGATAAAGTTATGGGTACTGAGTTAAGTGAAAATGTGCCAATACCTAGCACAGATGATCTTGAGCAAATTCCTCATGATATTGTGCAGTTGCAAAAAGCAGGTGAAACACTCAAGCCGTTGTTTGAGAAAGCTAGTGCCTATGATACAACACCAGTATTAATTCAGAGAGATCAGCCGAGGCTTAAGGAGGGCATATTGTACTTAGTGAATGTTGAATCTGAGAGATTGGTGGTACCCGAAATGATGAGATTGAAGGTGTTCCAGTTAGACCATTCATTGCCATGGGCAGGACATTTAGGCTAGCAGAAAACACTGTCTAGAATTGCTAGTAGAGTAACCTCTATACTGACGTGGTTGACTTTTGTAAATCATGCCCAGAATGTCAGCTGGTTAGACCAGCTAAAAAGAGTGACAGAGCACCACTAGTAAGTTTGCCTATCATTGACATACCATTTTCCCGTATTGCAAAGGATATTGTAGGTCCTTTGGAAAGGAGTAGGTCAGGTAATAGGTACATTTTGGTTGTTGCCGATTATGCTACTCGTTACCCAGAAGCTTTTCCTCTTAGAAACATCAAGTCAAGGCAGATTGTGAATGCATTGATACAACTTTTTTTCACGAGTAAGATTGCCTAAAGAGATAATTACGGGCCAGGGTACTAATTTTACATCAAAGTTAATGAAACAGGTTTGTATACAGCCGATACAGACTACTCCTTATTATCCACAGATGGACGGTATGTTGGAAAGATTTAATCAGACACTGAAATCCACGTTACGCAAGTTTGTGTCTGATACAGGTACCGATTGGGACCAGTGGCTGCCATATTTGATGTTCGCATACCGGGAAGTTCTGCAATCATCAACCGGTTTCTCTTTGTTTGAGATGCTCTATGGCCGTCAAGTCCGTGGACCATTGGATGTTCTAAAAGAGACTTGGGAAGGAGGTAATGTAAGTGAGCAAACAAATATTCTGTCATATGTTCTGAAGATGAGCGAGAAATTGAACACAATGACAGATTTTATGACCACCAACATGGCAAAAGCACAGCAGCAGCAGAAACATTGGTATGATCAGTCAAGTAGGAAAATAACTCTGACTCCAGGCCAGAAAGTATTGTTATTACTTCCTACTTCTGAAAGTTCACTTCTAGCTAAAATGGCAAGGGCCATATGAAGTGCTCAGAAAACTAAGTCCCACTAACTATGAAATTGCAGTACCTGACTGTAGGAAGAAGTCTCAGATTTTTTATATTACAGTTTTTCTCAGTCGCTGGTACATTTCTCAGATCAGAATTGAAATTTGCAAAACAGTAAGTGCATTTCTCAAAACAATTTGTACAAATAGCAAAACACCATGGATTACCTGCAAAAGCCAGTCTCTTGCTGAAAATCCTTAGTTCATCTCTCAAAAATAAATATCTATGTCAATGAACCTGTCAGTGCCATCAGAATGACAAGTCCTTGTGTCATTGTGTTTGGATAAGACAGTCAAATTGCTTAGTCATGTTGTCAATATAACAGTGTACTCTGGAGGGATGTTCTGATGTAAAATATGGCTAATGTTTTGATGACAATTATTGTAAATTGGTTACACCTTATGCTGGTGATACACTGGGCAACTTTTTGAGCAATGTTGCTGGGCAACTTTGGCAAATGTTGCCATCAATGGGCAGCCAGGTTAGATACAGGGCCCATGACTGATCTAAATTATCCAGATTGGAATTTGTTACCCATTCTCAATGGGAAATTGCCCAAACAACATTGCTAAAAAAAAAGTTGCCCAGCAACACTGCTAAAAAATTTGCCCAGTGTATCATCAGCATAAGTGTATGTGGGAGTTTGATTGCAAGAGACTGGACAAGATTCACATTTACACTTTTACTGTTTGTACTGTAATTTGTTGACAGACCATGTCATTGTGATACAGAAAGGAAAAGACAGCACTGCATAGCACAAAGAAAAAAAGAAAAAAAAAAAGAAAAAACAGAAGTATACATGTGAACATAGGACAATCTCCTTAGGGAAAACTGTACATGCAGTGCTGTAGGAATTACAGTGCAGTCTTCCTACACCTCCTGACGTTCCTGTCTGTTGGACCACAAATTTTCATCCACATCACAACGAATTTCTTCTCGTGATGCAGCGTGGAAAATTTTTTTTAGAGTGTCTTATCCAGCCTCTGCAGGCATCTGCTGTGATGTCATCACACACTGCATCCACAGCAGCCAGAAAGGTCATCTGTGTATGTGGCTGGCGATCATACACTTTCTATCTCCATGCTGAGAAAAATTCCTCAATGGGATTAAGGAATGGAGAGTAGGGTGAGAGTAACTCCATCAGCATCCTGTTGTGGGCCGCAAACCATTGCCTGATAATGTTGGAGCGATGGAAACTGACATTGTCCCAAACTATCACATACTTTGGCAGGTCATCTCCAATCTGACCCCTCTCTTGTTCAGGGATGAGATCCCTGTAGAGAGTGTCTAAAAAGGTGACAAGATGCTCTGTATTGTATGGCCCAATAATGGGAATATGCGTTAGCACACCATTCTCAGAGATGGCAGCACCCATGGTTATGTTGCCGCCCCGTTGGCCTGGCACATCAACTGTAGCTCTGTGGCCAATGATATTTCGACCACTCCTTCTGTGTTTTGTTAGGTTGAAGCCAGCCTCATTCATGTAGATGAAGCTGTGTGGTGGTTCACTTGCTTCCAGTTCCATTATACACATTGTTTTCTACAACCATGGTGCAAATAGCCTCCTCCTGTTCAGGTGTGAAAAGGGGCCCTCTGCCACCCATGTGAAGTTGTCTTGCAGTCCTATGTGGAAAAAAAAAAATATATATATATATATATATATATAGTAATGCAAAACACAAAATTGAGTAAGATGAAATGTCACTGTTTCAAGTATACTTACTGTATATTGTAAAATGCAAATTGAATACTGTAATATTGTATGAAGCATTACAGAAAGTATACAGTATTACAGTACAGTGCCTATTGTTAGATTACATACCTGTTCTGTTGACGAAAAGTCTGAATGATTGAAGACACAGTTGTTCTCCCAACATTTGGCTGCACCCTTCGACCAGAACCTGGTCTACAAGTGTGGCTCTTATCTCATCAGGAATGCGCATATGTCCTCTGCCTCTTCTGCCTCTTCCTCTGTTTTGCCTCCCAACTCCTCCGCCAACGCAGCTTCACTCCTCTTCCACTTCTTCTCTTTGGCTGTTGACCACGTCCAATTCCTTGTCCTTCCATTGTCAGACATTGTAACATTGTGTTGTGCTCTGGCTATATATATACAGTCAGGTCCATAAATATTGGGACATCAACACAATTCTAACATTTTTGGCTCTATACACCACCACAATGGATTTCAAATGAAACGAACAAGATGTGCTTTAACTGCAGACTGTCAGCTTTAATTTGCATCCAAATCAGGTGAACGGTGTAGGAATTACAACAGTTTGCATATGTGCCTCCCATTTGTTAAGAGACCAAAAGTAATAGGACAGAATAAATAATCATAAATCAAACTTTCACTTTTTAATACTTGGTTGCAAATCCTTTGCAGTCAATTACAGCCTTAAGTCTGGAATGCATAGACATCACCAGACGCTGGGTTTCATCCCTGGTGATGCTCTGCCAGGCCTCTACTGCAACCGTCTTCAGTTCCTGCTTGTTCTTGGGGCATTTTCCCTTCAGTTTTGTCTTCAGCAAGTGAAATGCATGCTCAATTGGATTCAGGTCAGGTGATTGACTTGGCCATTGCATAACTTCTTTCCCTTCAAAAACTCTTTGGTTGCTTTTGCGGTATGCTTTGAGTCATTGTCCATCTGCACTGTGAAGCGCCGTCCAATGAGTTCTGAAGCATTTGGCTGAATATGAGCAGATAATATTGCCTGAAACACTTCAGAATTCATCCTGCTGCTTTTGTCAGCAGTCACATCATCAATAAATACAAGAGAACCAGTTCCATTGGCAGCCATACATGCCCACGCCATGACACTAGCACCACCATGCTTCACTGATGAGGTGATATGCAGTTCCTTTCCTTCTTCATACTTTTCTCTTCCCATTACTCTGGTACAAGTTGATCTTGGTCTCATCTGTCCATAGGATGTTGTTCCAGAACTGTGAAGGCTTTTTTAGATGTCGGAATCTGGCGTTCCTGTTTTTGAGGCTCACCAATGGTTTACATCTTGTGGTGAACCCTCTGTATTCACTCTGGTGAAGTCTTCTCTTGATTGTTGACTTTGATCTGGCCAACTGTTGTGAAGGGTGTTTTCTTCACCAGGGAAATAATTCTTCGGTCATCCACCACAGTTGTTTTCCATGGTCTTCCGGGTCTTTTGGTGTTGCTGAGCTCACCGGTGCATTCTTTCTTTTTAAGAATGTTCCAAACTGTTGTTTTGGCCATGCCTAATGTTTTTGCTATCTCTCTGATGGGTTTGTTTTGTTTTTTCAGCCTAATGATGGCTTGCTTCACTGATAGTGACAGTTCTTTGGATTTCATCTTGAGAGTGGACAGCAATTCCAAATGCAAACAGCATACTTGAAATGAACTCTGGACCTTTTATCTGCTCATTGTAATTGGGATAATGAGGGAATAACACACACACACCTGGCCATGGAACAGCTGAGAAGCCAACTGTCCCATTACTTTTGGTCCCTTAACAAGTGGGGGGCACATATGCAAATTATTGTAATTCCTACACCGTTCACCTGATTTGGATGTAAATACCCTCAAATTAAAGCTGACAGTCTGCAGTTGAAGCACATCTTGTTTCATTTGAAATCCATTGTGGTGGTGTATAGAGCCAAAAATGTTAGAATTGTGTCGATGTCCCAATATTTATGGACCTGACTGTAATTGCCAGTTGATTGTTCATAATGTGGCAGTTCTAAATCTCAAAATGACAGTATTTCATGTTCTAATTGGTCCGACTACGCCACCCTGGTGGAGCGCCAGGGAAATACTCCACATAAAGACACACTGGTACGTTTTACCAATTGAAGGCAGAGAAATAAACGTGCAGTGAGACGTGGATACCAATACAAAAGATGTCCTTTATTATAAAAGAATCAATAGAATAATAATTTCCATGAAACTCACGCACAAAACAAACCACAACAACAAACTAAATATATATTAAGGATACGTATATGGGCCAGGGCAGGCCGGCTGCAGCCAGGAGGTCACCCAAACCCACCCAAATTCACATCAAATCAGGCACCAGAAATCCACTGCAAGAAAATAGTGTTGACACAACCACACAATGTGAGATGCCGTCCTGGACAACACAGCTAGCCTCCCCTGCTCCACATTGCAGCCTCATCAGCTCCTGAACAAAAAAAAAAAAACACAAAGAACACAATCACACACACACACACCAGAATTACAATGACAAGTTATACATACGCAATTAACAAAAACGATACAACAAAACAAACAATTCACAGGCTCAGTGGTAACTGGGCTATAAGGTCCGTCCACCGCCTAAAAATTCACAAGATCAAAAATAGAATCAAACAGAAATAAACACTTACAACATTGCCAATCAAAACACACAAAAAAAAGAAGAAACAAAAAAATAGGACGAGGGGGCCAGCGCCGTTGTTACAACAAACCAAATCACAACCGACCCCAACTCCAATAAACGTAAATTAAATAAATAACACTATTACACAAAAAGAAAAAAATGAAACAGATACTAACAATCTTCCCAATACGAACGAACATGAGAACAAACGCTACTACTGCACATAAACCTTTAAAGACGGAAAACCGTCATATAAGCCAAAGCTTATAGTCACTAGCCGATAGGCTAACAACACAGCCAAATCAAAAATAAAAAGGGACAGTAATGCCGGTAAGCAAAACAGCAACTGCGTCGTCGCAAAGCGTCATCAATAGGAAAAGGTGTAAAGGTTATGATCTTCCACCCCAAACCTAATACACAAAGAATTCAAAAATTAGCTACATCTACTGACCCCACATAAGAAAGAGGAAGAGGCATACTTACTTGGGTAACACGAGCAACAAACGTAAAGCTGTATAGTTACTCACAACAGGCGTCGCAGTTCAACCCACTGGATGGCATTCCCACTCTGCTTACATTACGGTTGCTATAAACAATACGATAAGCATCTCGGCCAAAACAATTCTCATGAGATTTACTGTGACTGTGCACGTACCTGACCGCCAGTGCTGATATAAACTTTCCACCCGCTTAGATCACAGAGGACGCTACAATTAAACTATAGAAAGTGCATATTAGCCTTAAACCATTTAAAATATTTCACCACTACCAAAAACCCATTCACAAAATTTCACTATTAGCACAATCGCAACGTACCTGAGACAACCCGAAGCTAGGAACGGAAAGGGAAATACCCGGAAGGGAGAAGGGACAAAGGTTCGCCAAACACGTCGCCACCCATCAGAATAAGGGTCCTTAAATAAACCGCATTCCCCTTACCAATCAGCTCAGCCCCACCCCAATAAACATTTATCCCACCACAATAAGATGCACCTTCGTCAGAGAAAGTCAAGATTCACCTGGGAGCAATTTACCAATTTAGGGCAGATTTAGAAGAAAAGTCTAATGGAAATGTATAGAAATATGCTTGACATATTATTACAACTTGTTCAACCATTTTGCATGTAAAGACTTATACTATGAACTAATGCCTACATGTTGTGGGGGGTGAAACTATTCAATAGAGACCCATATAATACATTTTGATCAACATGACATAAGCAACTGATAATGTGGGAAACAGCAGAGAATTGTACATAATCATTTGCATGGATGTACCAAAGCATTTGCAACTTGTTCAAAGAAATGAGAAAATGCTTTTTTGATGTGCACAAGTGACACAACGATATGAAGATTGAACAGGTAGTTTTGAGAATTTCAATTCTGATCTGAGAAATGTACCAAAGCGACTGAGAAAAACTGTAATGTTTTGAGGCCTTGGAATGAGAGAAAAGGCTCATGGTCAGAACAGTTGTGGGCAAGGAAAGTTGATGAATGGATGAATATGAGTTAGAGGAACAATATTTCCCTGTTAATTCAAAAACAACTTTCCCAGATATAGATCATATGTCCCTTAAATACCAAAAAGAGTTCCAGAAGCCAGTACCAGAGGGTTTTTTTTCCAACAAAAACCAGGAAAAACTGAACTTTTGTATTATGATATTCGTCTTCTTGCAACTGAGCCAATCAGGCAAACTCCTTGTAGAGTACTGGCACGTCTGATTCCAGCCTTGAAGGAAGAAGTTGCAATGATGCTGGAATCGGACATTATAGCGCCTTCAACAAGTGAATGGTGTAGTCCAGTCATACTGGTGCCAAAGAAAGAAAGATGGCTCACTCCGATTCTGCATTGATTTCTCAAATCTGAATGCTGTATCAGCTTTTGATCCTTATCCTATGCCAAGAGTCGACGAGTTGATCGAGCGACTGGGCAAAGCTAAGTATTTGACTACTTTAGATCTATGCAAAGGATATTGGCAAGTGCCATTGACTGATTCAGCTAAGAACCTGACTGCTTTTCGTGTTCCCTCAGGGCTGTTTCATTTCAAGTATATGCCTTTTGGTCCTCATGGGGCGGCAACTTTTCAACGTTTGGTTGATCGAGTGCTACAAGGTCTGGACAATTGTGCAGCGGCGTACATTGACGACATTGTCATTTTCAGCGAAACATGGGAGCAACACCTGGGACACCTGGCAGATGTGTTTGAAAGAATTCCACGAGGTCTGGTGGTGAATGCAGAGAAATGCCAAATTGCTAAACAGGAAGTGTCTTTCTTGGGCTATGTTGCGGGAGGAGGATCGGTGAGGCCTCAAGTGGACAAACTACAAGCAATTTTATCTTGTGCACCTCCATCAACAAAGAAAAGTGTTCTATCATTTATAGGTTTAATAGGCTGGTATAGAAGGTTTATACCTAACTTTGCCGGCAGAGCTGCTCCATTGACTGACCTTACAAAGAAAATCAGTTCTTCTAAAGTCAAGTGGACCCCTGAGTGTGAACAGGCTTTTCAAGATCTTAAGTCTTGTTTGTGTAAAGACCCTGTGTTACAGAGCCCAAATTTTGATCTGCCTTTTGTTGTGCAAACGGACACATCTGAATTAGGACTGGGTGCAGTGCTGTTACAGGGTGATGGAGAAAATCGTCATTCTGTACAGTACATAAGCAGGAAGCTTTTTCCCCGAGAGACTAAGTACTCCACAATTAAGAAAGAGGCTCTGGCCATCAAATGGGCTTTGGACACTTTGACGCATTATTTAATTGGTAAAGACTTTGTGCTTGAGACAGATCATCAAGCTTTGCAATGGCTCAGGAAAATAAGAGACACCAATGCAAGAATAACATGTTGGTATTTATACCTTGATCCTTTTAAATTTGACATCCAGTATAAGGCAGGAATACTTAATGTTATGGCTGACTTCTTGTCACATCACTCCTGAGGTCATGACTGTTTAGAGAGAGGGGGGTGTGTGATGAGGAACCTAGTTCTCGTCATGGGAACATTAGTTCACAGTGTTTGATTTATTTAGGTTTATAATTTGCTGTTTATGTAGGAGTGTTTGACGATCCAAATTATTTGAAGGATTATTAGTTTAACGTTTGCATCATTTATCCAACTGACTATCCAATAGTAAACCTTTTTAATTTTGAAGCCTCACCAACAGAATGAAAGTCTATTAACAAATATTGCAGTTTTATAGTTAAATGGTCCTGGGATTAAAAATTGTTCAATGAGGACATTTTTGTTCTTAAAGTCCTGAGAGGATTTTTTTGTTGTTGTTGTTTTTTTTTGTAACTAGTGTTAAATAGATTTATTAAAGGAAATGAGGGTGAAATATTACAATTCCAATAAAAATACAAAATGTATGCATTAACGCAGGCAAAATGATTAAAAAAAAAAAAAACTGAAAAAGACAAAAATGTCCATAAGGTTGTACAAGGGTTAAGCACACAGTTAGATACAAATACATACAGGCACATCATAGATGAAATCATGACATTTTTATACTACACAGTTTTGTACTTTTGTTGAAATGATTCAATTCTTTGTTTTTGTCCTTCTGTTGGAGTGTTTTGTTTAAATGTGTATAGCCATGTGTGACAAAACTAGAACACTCTTACTCTTAATAGGAATTAATTGCAATTAAATGTAACAGTCAGGCACTGTTAATCAAATGCCTTTGATTAACTGATCATCAGCAAGTGTGAGCACCCCTATAAAAACAGACATTTTGACACGTTTGCTAAAGCCTTTAGATGTGTGTTAACACAATGCCAAAGAAAAAAAAAAAAGACATCAGCAATGATCTTGGAGAAGCAATTGTTGCTGCCATCATTCTGGGAAGAGTAACAGCCATTTTCAAACAATCTGAAGTTCATCCTTCTGCAGCGAGGACATTTATTCACAAGTGGAAGACATTCAAAATGCATGAAAAGCACAGGAGTGTTAAATATTAAAATACAAAATACAATACAGATGTATAATGTGATTTTAATAATGTGATGTTTAATTAAATCTGGTGAAATGTTTAATTGTACTGTTGAATTTGCCTTTAAATCAGTTATTTAAAAGGTTCTCCTAAAATGAAAACATTAACTTTACATTCCAAAACATATGACTTTATTTCTTCTGTGGAACTTTATTCTACTTTCATTACACAGATAAAACCACAGAGACATTTTTTTTTAAATATCTTTCATGCACTAATACATGAGAATAAGTGATTACAAAAACACTGTTCTTATGTCCAATGTCCCTTCAATAGTTATGTTATACTCACATTCACTGTCTGATGAGAGTGAATCTGAAGATAAAGCTGGTAAATATACTGGAACTGTAGAAATATTGGATGAATAAAATAAGTAAGGAATAGAGTGAAGAATAAATGGACCAAAATGTTGAATTATGATAAATCTCGAAATAAATAAATAATACTCACCGCCTTGGCGCACTGTGGTTCTGAAAATTTGGACATCACCAGCTATTAAAAAAGAAATTACAATGAATTATTTTACGGCATACTTTAAAAACTAAAAAAATATTCAGTAACCCCAAATGCTGTGGTGAAATCAGTTGCTATACTAGTACTTTTGTCAGTGCTTTGAGAAATGATATGAAAGAATGAATGAATAAATATTTTTTTTTTGAATGCATAAGAGATAATTAACAGTAAAGTTTTGTGTTTGCTTTAGCCTAAATACACTTCACTTCAGTTTTGCTGTACAACAAATAAAAAATCTGTCTTTTTCATTTTTAACATTAAGGACACCGACAGCAGCTAGTAAATTATGCACAATCACTTTAAGAGTCAATGCATCCAAAATAATGATACACATTCGACTTCTGTTTAGTAGACAATATGTTATCTATTGTAAGTCACCCAACCAATATTTTTTGTTTGTTTAAAATCGGCCACAATTTTCTCAGTTATTTTTTAATGTTTATGCAAACAAAAAGTGTATAGTGTTGCTAATTTTATTTGTTCTTTGTTGGTTTTCGATATAAAACTTTGTGATAACTTTGTGATAATTGTGATATGAAATATCATACCGTTTCATCTCTACTTCATACTTGTAAAAATCTGAATGGTTCTACAGTGTTGCTTCACCTTTCTTTGATATTTTCTCCATGTGCTCTTCACAGAGTTTAACCAGCTTGTCTTTCAGCTCTGAGACAGATTCTTCTACTTTCTCAAATGTCAGGAGGTCATTAACATCTCTGGGTGAAGTTGTGCACACATACACTTTAGACTGAGAGGAGTAATTCTGAAATAGAAAAAGGAATAAATAAATAAATAAATTAATTAATTAATAAGAATAGAATTATCTCTATTAGCATTTCATTAAAAAAATCTATTATTTGTTTTAAACCTGGAAGAAGTGAATGTGATCCTCTGTATGTAAAACCAGCTTCAGTTTATCATTCTCCTGTTCCAGATTACTGATCTCCTGCTCCAGTTCCAGCATGTGGCCAGTGATCTGTGCTATCTCTTTCTTTTCCTGAGTTCTGATCATTTGTCTCACCTCAGTTCGTTTTTTATGAAAATAGCTGATGAGCTCATTGAAGGTCCTGTCGCTTTGCTGCACTGCTGCCTGTGCAGACAGCTGTCAATGCACAGAAACACAGAACATAATAAAGCACTTTGACAATAAAACTTCTCTGTAAACACACTGTGCAAGGCAATAATAATATCTGCTTGTTTTGTGTAATATTGATTATTCTCTCATCCATTTTTTTAAGAGACAATGCCTCTCTTGCCTACTCAAAGGAAATGCCCCTGATGTGAAGTCAGCAAAAGTGGGACATCAGCTAAAATGATTTGTCAAATGTAAATCACATGGGTGTGGTTACCACTCAAATGCTGGAAGGTCTGAGAAAGTACATGGTAAGTGGCCGTACATTGTTTAAGTCTTTTAAAAATGTTAAAGGTGCCATATAATGATATACATAGAAGGTATATGGCTTAGGTAAGGGCAAAAATTCTCCAGAAACAGTTTTACATGTCCATTTACAACCCTAGGATTTGTCCCTAGAATGAAATGATATGTTATTACCTTATTTGGAAGGGTCATGAATAATAATGATGAGCTCTGCTCCGATTGGCTGTTTCACAGCGCGGCTCATTTCAGTAGCTCATTTCAGTAAATGTCATTTCCATGTACAGAACTGTTATAATTCAACTATGCCAAGGTAAATACAGCTTTCCATTCCATGGTACCTTTAAGGTTTCATTTCTAATACAAATAGTAGTCAATATACAATATAAATTTGTATTAAATGCGTTCATGTGATTATTCAATTTTATGTAATGATGTCCAAGTTTCTTCAAACTATTTTTAAAAATATTAAGTTTTGTTATTGTCCTGTTATTGTCATTTAATCAACAATGATCTCCTCTGGATACCAAAGAATTCTCTAGTCAAATGTGAGGACAACAGCTAAAGTTGGGCCAAAATTGGGTCATGCAACCAGAAAATGATCACAAGCACACCAGCAAATCTACAACAGAATGGCTGAAAAGAAAAGAATCAAGGGATTGTAATAGCCCAAAGTCCAGACCTCATCCGGACTGAAATGCTGTAGCAACAGCTTTACATAGACAAATGCTGACAAATCTCAAAACTTGGCGCAATGTTGTAATGAAGAGTAGGCCAGAATTTCTCCAGAATGATGTGAGAGACTTATAAAGTCATACAGAAAATAATTACTGCTAAAAGTAGATATACAGGCAATTAACTTTGTCACACATGGCTTTTCCATTTTGGTATCATTTTTGTTCATTAAATAATAACACATATGATATGTCATGAGATGTTGTTCATCTGAGGTTTTATTTTCCAAATTTCCAAACTGCTAAGGATCAGATAAGAAATAACAAATTGCGAGTAAGATTTTACTTTAGTTCTAGAATAAATATGAACATCCATTAATTCATTTCATTCAGCAAAAATGACTCAAGATGAGCTAACATTTGTTGTTCTTTTTTTAAAATTGCTGAAGAGTGTTGAACTTTCTTCTCATGTGTTCTACTGTTTGTGAATTTACTTTTGCATCATGCTTTTGATGTGTTCATTTGCCCAAAAGTTTTATATTAAAAACAAAGCTTGCTTAAAAGCCCTGCCCAGATTAATATGTAATGTAACGCATTAACGCATTAACGCATTAATGTAACGCATTAACGCTTTATTTACTTTTTTTAGGGAGTAATGCAATATTGTAATGCATTACTTTTAAAAGTAGTTGTCCCCAACACTGTTAATAAATACAATAAACAATACAAAAATGTGATGTAAATGTATTTGAATTTGATTTGTTAGTTTTTGCTGCTATTTGGCTTTTTCTTTCACCCCATTCAAAACCTCTTTAAAAGCATTTTACCTTACACCAGTCACATTTACCTTATGAATTTTCTCGGCATTCTGAAATGCTTGGACCTTCTTGCCTTTGCATTTGATTTTCTGAGTGAAATCCCACTTTTGTTTTTTCAGTTCTTCCTGTGGATGAATTTGCAATCAATAAGAATCATTTTCTTAAATGACTTAAAAAACAGTAACAATACATTTAAAAACTATTGAATGAAATCAATTTTCTCACTGTTGCCATTTGTTGTTAACAATGGTCTTAAATGTCACATATATATGGTAGCATTTTATTTTGATAGTCCACCAACAGATAATCTACTGATTATACATTACTTTGCAAGCACGTCAACTTGTAACCCTAACCATAACCTAATACTCTAACGAAAATTAGTTGACATGCAGTTGCAAATTAATGAGAGTTCTGTCATGACAACTGATACCATAGCAGATTTATACAGGTGGAGCTGGGGAAGGTGAAGGGTTTCAGAAGAATGCTGTTGATATCATCAGTTTGTGTTAACGACCCATCAGCCTGCGCCATCTAGAGTTTCATGACAGAACTTGGCATTTAGTTGACATGTAGTTGCAAATTTATTTATAGTTAATAGAATGTCTAAAGTGGACTAAGAAAATAAAAGTGTAACCTAAGTGATTCTATTTTAATTTGGTGATAATTTCTTGTGTCCTGGAATTTTGTGTTATTCGTTATAAAATATAATCTCTTGTATGTCATCACGTAAATACATACAACATCATCTTACCTGTTTTTTAACCATTTCAGCTGCAGCTGAGACTGTTTTATGTCCACTGTGCTGATCCCCCATACAAACTACACATATACACTTCCTGTCATTATAGCAGTAAATCTCCAGTGCTTTATGATGTTGAGGGCAGATCTGCTGCTGTAGGTTTGAGGAAGCGTTTACCAGCTTGTGCTTTTTGAAAGCTTCAGATTCATAATGAGGCTGAATGTGAGTTTGGCAGTAAGAAGCCAAACACACCAAACAAGACTTGACAGCTTTGAGTTTTCTTCCTTTACAAACATCACACTTCACATCTCTAGGTCCAGCTGGAACTTCCTGTTTCATTCCCTCTACAATTTCAGCCAGGACAGTGTTTCTGCTGAGAGCTGGTCTTTGGTTGAATGTCGTCCTGCATGTAGGGCAGCTGT
The DNA here is from genome assembly GCA_033026305.1 of Cirrhinus molitorella. Taxonomy (NCBI): domain Eukaryota; kingdom Metazoa; phylum Chordata; class Actinopteri; order Cypriniformes; family Cyprinidae; genus Cirrhinus; species Cirrhinus molitorella. The sequence goes on along the minus strand of CM065126.1, from coordinate 6,253,506 downwards.
AAGCTCGTCTCATAGAAGCATCTCGATCCCAACATCCCCATATACAGTCCTTACAGAAACTGTGCCCACAAGATGTAGTCACTGGGTCCTTAAGCAGATTCAGACAGATTGGGCAAGTTAAATGATTTGGAGTATCAGAGACGTATTCTGCCATTTGATGCTTTCAAATCCAAAGAAGATTCGGTGTAGAATAACAGGGGTTTTGAAACTTTTGAAATCGGAATGGAAGTGGCACCTATGCAAACACGACAAAATGAAAATGAAAGTAAAAATAGTGATTAGTATTTCCTGCATCTGAAAATTTCACTATTAATCTGCATCATCCTGAAAAGCACTATACATATAAATGTAAAATTCATAAACACATAGTCCTACATTTGCTCTACTGTAAATACACCCTCTTCACAATTCTCAAAACACTCGCACAAGAGCCTGGTTAAGATCACAAGTCCAAACAAGTAAAGATCACGCTTTTTTATGTACTAAACAGCATTTTCAGCTGTGTTTGTCAGCTTCTCTCAGTAGTGGTAGGCCAATAAAAGTCTTTTACACAACAAATTAAAACAATACAGGCATTACAACTGGTGCCTCCTGATGTACAGTCTGGAAAAATACCTTTAATTTTACTGTTCACCTACACACACACACCTTCACGTTTGTTACCTGTGGGCCCCCCTGTAATTGCATTTACAAATTTTGTAGTTTTATTAACCAAGTTACAGTAGAGTTAGACAGACTCACAACTTGGCTGGCATTCCACAGGTGGTGGTTTTATTTGCGAATCACCATCCGGTATCAGTCACTCCACTGTCAACTGCATTACTGAATATAATAAAATGCAGAAATGGAAAATGGAACAATGAAACAAATCTGAAATGGAACAGATTTTGCCTGTGCCTGCATTTACGTAATGTGTGTAAAAAAGGAAGCGCTCAACCTGAACAAAAAAAAAAAGGAAAAAAGAGTAGGCAGCTGTTAAAGGGACAGTACCCAATTATGCCTATTGCAACACAAACACCATGTATTTAATATTAATGAGTCCAAGACGTGTAAACTGTGAACAATAAAAATGTTCTTCATATGTTACCAGTACTCACAATATGGCGGCAGTGGTGTGGTGTAGTTTCCTGGCAGGTGCTGCGACTCCACCATTTTTACACCTGGCTAGCCATTTTCTTTGTCTTTATATACTCTTGTCAGAGGCCAATTTCAATTTGATTTGCAGAGTTAAAGGTTGCAATCACGAAAAAATTTAATTTACGCTTCGTAGTGTTTTTTTCTACTATTACTTTTTTCTACAGCTGCACTACCGGTACGTGTTGCGTCTGGGTTTCTCCACATGGATCAGTTGTGCTCCAAGAACTTGAGTAGTTATGCTGTTCAGGAGAACTACTTTTTACATCCAGGCTTTCTCCAGTTATCTACTCGTGTGGGAAGTTTTCATCATGACCTGCTCGGATACTATTCAATTTATTCATCTGTTTTAGACTACGGACATGCTGTGATGCATAAACATGCCCCTAGACAGTGGGGTTTTGCTGCGCCATCATGAAGGATTCATGGGCTCTTGCTTATTTTACTGCCGCTTTCTGGGGATGTTCAGCTAAAACCTCAGTCTACCGAGGCTCCTGCGACAACACGTAACTTCTCCACGCAGACTGTATGTAGAATTTTTCAGACTGTAAACCATGCAAAGATTCTGTGGGACCCAAAGGTTAAACCCAGAGGACTTTTTGGTGGACATTTAAATATTAGGAGCATTGCTTCAAAGAGCGAACAGTTGTCTAATTTATTATCTAACTCAAATTTGGACTTCCTTTGCATTTCTGACATGGTTAAACATGGTTGCATCAACTATCTCCTCCAAGTGTGTTTATGATGCCTGGATATCAATGCTTTAGACATGATAGATCTTCGGGAATCTTCGTTATAAAGGACTGATGAACAAAGTGATTCGAGAGCTGAGAGTGGCTGAATCAAGTTATTATCTTTACCAGTTGAACGAGGGAAAAGGAAATAGTAAACTGATTTGGAAATGTTAACAGCCTTCTACAGAAGGAGACACATCCTCAAGGAGTTCTTAAAATCAAAGTTCAAGGACATTTTATTCTAGACGATTATTCTATAGCTACTACATTAAATAATTATTTTATTAACTCTGTCAAAGAACTAGGGGAAAATTTTGCAGAAAAGGAAATAAATATTTTGCCGTTTGATGTTGATGGCCAAGGTTTTAACCTAGCCATGATTAATGAAACACAAGTTAACCAAATTATCAGTTCACTTAAAAATACTAAATGTAGGGATGTTCATCAATTTGACACCAAGTTCCTTAAATCTCATAAAGATACTTTAGCTCCTGTTTTTTCTCATTTAATTAATTTATCATTTGAATAAAGTGTTTTTACTACTGCATGGAAGCAAGCTATTGTTTCTCCCATTTTTAAATCTGGGGATCATTTTGATGTTAGCAACTATAGACCTATCAGCATATTGCGGTAGTTTCTAAGGTTGCTGAGAAGGTAGTTTTTTTTGAACAACTGACATCTTACCTTAATACAACTAAGGTTGGTTTACACTGTATGCAATTTGGATTCAGAGTAAAAAAAAATTAGATAAAAAAACTAATCAACATCATCAGTGCAGGGTTTTGGAGAAATATAACTTTTTGAGTTTTGATATATATTCAAATTTGTGTATGGTGTATTTTATTAGTTTGGCCCCTTCAATATTAAGTGATTTTGTGCATTTTCGTTCTGCAGGCTGTACTGCTCAGGATAAAGGCTTTAATTCGGGTCTGTTCCTCGCAGTCATATAGATTCTGAAGATTTGGTTTGCAGCGCACAAATAAAATTGTTTGATTTTGGTTTCACATCATTTTATGGTTCTGTTGTTACACACAGCATGTCAGGGAAAACACATTTTGTGGCCGATGGCAAACAAAGTAAATATTACATTAATGGTTAAACAATTGACTAAATGTTATTTATTTTAAGGGGTTAAAGTGAAGTCTTGCTTACGTAGGCACATACAAAAAATATTAATGACAGAGTAAAAACTATTTGACAGAATATACACACCTAATGACATTTTAATGACAAATTTAATTTGTACCACTGTAGTTGAGGTCAAGAAAAAATATTAATGACAGAGTTATGAAACTATTTGACTGAGTATTAACACTTAATGACATTATAATGACAAATTCAATTTGTACCACTGAAAAAAAAAAAGTGGTCAGAAAAATATTCATGACACAATTATAATAGCCTCATGACAGCTAATGTCAAAACCAACCACATGACAGTTTAATGTAATGGTAACCCATTAAGGTAAGTAGTTTCTAAAGTTTGATAATTAATCTGCTATGTCATGTTTATGACAGGTTGTGTTGTCTTGGTAATGTCAAGTTGCCATGACAAAGACACTGACAGTTTATGATGTGTTGGTTTATGTCAAGTTGTCATAAGAAAGACATCTCAAATAATGTCACCTTTGCATTATAAATGACATAACTGAGTAAATGACACTCAATGACAGTTGTCATAAGCATGCATAAAACCTCATTCATATTCATGACATGTGTCGTGTCATGATTACGAAGGTGTCATGTCAGTCTTATGCACACCCCTTCAAGTAAAGTGTTACACACAAAATACACTTAAAGCTTAGAAACTATCTCAAAAATCTAATGTGTCACATTCAAGGTAGATATAATAGGCATAATAACCATAAAACACTTTAACTTTATATAATTTACTAAGCTCCACCATGTTGTTAAGCTAATGAACTACATTAAAATTGTATATTGTTACTATTAAATCATTATTATTTATTCAACATTGATGTCTTTTGTCTTATTGCTGTTGCTCTTTTATTAAAGTAACAAAACAATTAAAGCCGTTACAGTGAACATGTCTTAGATGAGTTTTAAGTGATAATTATGCATGACAGAATATATCTATGAAAAATCTCAGTAAATGCAATCAAAAACCACTTTTTTTCTGGAAATAAGCCTATATGTCCAAAACAACAACAACAGCAACAAAATCATGTATGATCACTGATGTTTTAAATCAATAAATACACTCACCTTTGAGTGATGTGGTATGGAATGTGAAATGGATCTTGAAAAAAAAAAAAAGCATTTTTCAGTGATTAAATAGCACAAATGTGAGCATCTTTGAATTTCAGTATTAAGAAAACATTGTCTATAATACAGTATTAATATTATTTCAAAATATGTTTTTTGTCCTGGTAGAAAAATTACAACTCAGGAAATTGTTTTTGAATATTTGGACATCAGCAACTATGAAGACAGATACACAATATTCACTATTACTTTTTGTTTGTGTAGTGCCATAATGGTGCCATGCATATTTGATACAAATTAAAAAGATACAAATTTGTTCATTTTAAAAGGTTCAGTGACTCTTGACAGTGTTATTTAACCTGTCTGTGATATTCTGCCCTTGTCCTCCTCACAGAATTTTTCCAGTCGGCTCCAGACAGACTTCTCTACATTGTCAAATGTCAGGAGGTCATTAACATCCCTGGGTGAGGAATCAGACACCCTCCAGGGCGGATCAGGCGAGTCAGATGCCCTCCAGGGCGGATCAGGCAGGACAGGAACCCTCCAGGGCGGCACGGAAACCCCCAGAGCGGAGCAGACAGGACAGGAGCCCTCCAGGGCAGAATGGGATCTCCCCAGGGCGGAACAGACAGGACAGGAACCCTCCAGGGCAGAACGGGATCCCCCAGGGCGGAGCAGACAGAACAGGAACCCTCCAGGGCGGAACGGGATCCCCCCAGGGTGGAGCAAACCGGACAGGAGCCCTCCAGGGCGGAACGGGATCAATAACAACGACAGAGAGGTTTCTTGGCTTGAGAACGGCAGCTGTGTCTTGACCTTGTCCAAGGAGAGTGGCTGTGTTGTGACAGGGTTCAGATGGAGCTGCAGCGACAGAGCTTGACTCTGGAGGCGGAGCAGCAGTGACGGAGCTTGACTCTGGAGGCGGAGCAGCAGCAACGGGGCTTGACTCAGGAGCGACATCACTTGTCTCTGGAGCGACAGCTGCGACATCACTTGACTCTGGAGTGACAGCACTTGACTCTGGAGCTGCAACACGAGGGGAGCGGCTGCGGCTTGACTTGGCTCTGGAGGAACAGCTGTGACTTGACTTGGCACTGGAGGAACTGTTGTGACTTGACTTGGTATTGGAGGACAGGTGCTGACTCAAGATGGGCGGCCATGACAGGTGCTGACTCTGGTGCTAGCAGCGGCGGGAGGTCAACCATGCTGACAATCAGTCCATGGTGAAAGATATCACTGGAGGGAAACGCAGCCATCTTGTTCTCACGCGCCGGCGCAGCCGTCATCTTGAGATTGCGTTTCGGCGCGGCCACCATTTTGAGATCGCTTTTCGCTTTCATTACTGTGGTTTAGCGATCTTCCTCCGCGAAACCCACAGGCAATGATGAGTCCCTGCACCACAAAGCATAATCCACACAATCTGCAAAACTTGTGCGTGGGCACTGAAGTTGCAGCCTAGATTTGAGAGGCTCATCGAGGGCCATACGGAATATGTCCATGAAGCAGTTCTCATAATAAAATGGTTAACTGATAGATGAGGTGGCAAAACCTCGAAACAAAATCCTCTATGGGCATACCGTGCTGCTTGAGTTGAAGAAACTGATCAAACGGGTCCATGGTAGAGCAGGGGGATGAGATAAAGCTGCTAGATCTGGGGGTGGCAAAGTTTTCTGAAAGAACAGGATGTAGACACGTGGATCCATATACAAAGCTTTATTAACAGAAATCATAAACGGAACAGGCAGGAACAGAAAGGTACAACGGAGAACAAACAGAGGGGCGTAAATATCCGAGTGTGGGGGTGTAGAGGTAGGTGGCGAGCAAAACAGAGTAATCCTAGAGCAGGCAAGGGGTCGATAGGTGGGTGGAGAACAGTCACGGGAACCAGGAACAAAGGAGATCGGCAACGGGAAAGATAACCAGGAATAAATGATCAGAAATGACAGTATTAACTAATCAAAACTTCACCACCAAACAGTGGAAAAACCGGTCTATTTATACTGTGAGTGAAGCGCAATATGGCCGACAGGGGTGAAAGGTGAGAGGAAGTCCATGGGAGAGGGGTAATGGGAAATAGAGATTGTGATAGTGTAATAGTCCAATAAAGGCTCCCTCTAAAGGTCTCTAAGTAAATTTCACAAATAACAATAAATGATGTTTTATAAACAAGGTTCGGGAGGAGCACGATCAGATAATCAATTCAGCACAGGTGTAACTCATTCAGGTAATCACTTTAATTACCTCAGCACCTATAAATACACTCAGCCGCCTTACCTCTGTCCTGCGACAACTTTCTTGGCATCCCTCCTCTGCCCCAACTCCTCACTCCTAATCTGTTTTATCCCCTACTAGGGAGGGGGCGTTTTCTGGGTTCGGTCTACATTCTGGGCCCGGAGCCCTCCCCCTAGACAGCACACCAAAATATGCTTTCTACTTACCCAAGCAGATTAGATGTAAGGGCGAACTTGTGAAACCTCACGTGTGTAAGTAGAAAGACTGAAATAGTGTTTTCTTGTAAAATGTACTCCAATAATCTGTTTAATTTACAAATGATTTTTAAATACTGTACATACTGCAAACATAGTATGAAATGTACAGAACTATAGTCTGTAGTGTTCATACAGTTATGCAAAAGTTTGCATGCCCCTTTTGTCCCTTAAGTTTATAAACTTTCTTCTTCTCTTTTGCAATTATCTGTTCAGCAGGGTTGCCAGGTTTTCACAACAATTGCTACTCAAAACTAGCCAAAAAGTAGCCCATTTGCATGTTGAGGGGGGTCCCCCATGAAAAATCTCATTCCAGGGGTCATGTTAAAGTAGGCCAATTCCATGGACCTGGCAACACTGTTACTCACGTAAGTCAAATAAACAGAAGACTTAAAGATTCCAAAAACAACAGGTACAAACTTTGATCTTCTAAAAATTCTATGTATACACGTTTATGACAGACCAGTCTTTTTTCAAAGCCTTTTACAGAAAATAGATAGATAGATAGATAGATATAGATTCTGTTTAATCTGAAAACAACATTTTTCTAATCCATATGGTTCCTGAGTTATAAATTAAAATATACATTTACTTGTTACAGAACTGATATGGAGCTAAAATTATGACAAAACTATTTGAATTTGAATTGTGTAATTTTGAATTATTGACACGTTATTTAACAAAACTGAATATTATATGGGATTTAAAATAGCTTTGAATTTGTTTTTATTTTGAATCTTAATTTGAAATTCTTTTACTTGAATATTGAATATTTGAAATGTAACACAATTGTATTTTTTTTTAAACAGAGTTTTTATTGACATGTATTTTCAAACAATGGATTTTTGGTTCTGAATTATTAGACTGCAGGTATTTCAAATACAACTTTAAGTTTTCGAAATGAAGAAGAAATTCGGAACATCAAATTCAGTTTTCTAAAATTCAAAACCCAGAATTCAGATCGTACAGAAAGTAGGTCAGAGGTCATCCAGAGGGAAGAGTAGATGATCCCCGAAAAGTCGAACGAACCAACTGTAGGGGAAAAGACAAGACCCACAAATCTGTGGCTACAGAACAGCAGAATATGAACAATGCGCAAACTTGCACTTGCCCTCCCATTCAGCATAACATGGCACAATAACGGACTAAGATGATAACGACCAAAAATGTTGACGCAAAATATATTCAGAGTAGCTGATATGAACGCGCATGCATTAAGCAATATTAAAAGGACCAGCCCCCAAACTGCATGTTAAATATTTACCTCCCAAAAAATCATTACAGCCTAAATAACACACGTAAAGTAGCTTAATGGACAAAATGAGATAAAGGGCTGTAGACTATATAGACAGTTTATTCCACACGGGAAAACTTTGCGCTTTGCGTTTATTCCGTGCTCACCTGCTTGTCTGTACATATTGTTTACGTTTTAATAGCCTAATGAAGAGGAGCAATTTGAGTTTTATCATCTTAGTCTGTTATGCCACGTTTTGCGGTACGAGAGGAGAACACTATAATACATTATATTAATAGACTGTAGGCTATATTACATTTTATCTTTTAATTGCACTTAATGTATCTTAATACCAGGCACGTAGCTAGTCAGTTCATAAGGTATAACCTAATCAGAATCAGCTCATCAGAATTCTCGGCCCAAGTCCGACCTGTCCTGAGTCCGTCTTTTCCCCTCTTCTCCCAGAATAGTGTATAGGCCTACTACTATTTCAGCTATTAAAATACGTTACATTTTGTATGTAATGGCAAAGTGATTCTATTTCGTTTCGTTTTTTTATTGAGTTAATTTAGAAAAAAAAACTTTTGGAACATTTTTGTTTGCTAAATATAAGTTTTTGTTTTTTAAAGTAACGAACAGCGGCCAACGGAAGGCTGCAGCCTGATCAATTTGCCTTCTCACATCATCACCACTTGCATAAAATAAAATCTATAGAACTAAAACAGTTAAAGTAGCTATAAAACAATGTTAGTTTAAATTTTAAACCTATGTAAATGTGCGCTATTAGGTGCATATGATTTTTTTGAGAGGAAAAGTATAAATAAATACATAGAAAGCTTTGAATTATTACTTAACGAAATAAAACAAATCGGAAAAAAAAACTATTTCATTATGTAATCCGTAAAGATGCATTTCTTTCTAAAGGTACGTTCAAAGAGGAGACTGCGAGTCGGGGTCTTTGCGACACTATCTCAGAATACACCAGTTAATTCATGGATCATTCATATCTCCTTAGTCTTTTCGCCATTGGAGAGAACACGCAACATTCCTGCAAGTGAGAGAGAGTGGTCGTTATCATCTTAGTCCGTTATTGTGCCATGTTATGCTGAATGGGAGGGCAAGTGCAAGTTTGCGCATTGTTCATATTCTGCTGTTCTGTAGCCACAGATTTGTGGGTCTTGTCTTTTCCCCTACAGAAGACTTGCAGAACCCATGTAGCCTACATTAGTTTTGTTCGTTTAACCACCACAGCGTCTTTTCTCCATAGGAGAGAACACGCAACATTCCTTCAAGTGAGAGAGAGTGCAAGTGGCGAACGCAACTGACATCGCAATTTAGGGGGTCGCAATTCTTCTGTATAATCGTGAATCGCCCAGAGGTAAGTTCGTTTTTAGCATTTGTGGTTTATATTTATTTATTATGTTGGCGTTTCCAGCATGTGAAACATTTGTCTAAGCAGTCTCTGGTGTTTGTTTTAAAGTAGGCTATATTCGATGTAAAGGGGATTAGCATGCCCCGGTGACTGTACCGGACGCGAACGCGCCGCGACGCAACAGCTTGAAGTGACAGCATCCGTTGTAAAGAGCTTGGACTATGTCAGAAATAGAACGGAGAATCCGTTTGCGGTTAGGGACGTACCGTTCGAATGGAGTAAGGCCCCGATATACTTAAAACGAAATCGAAGAACGAACTGAAATGACGTCATTTCGAACAAAATCAGGCCAAAACGAAGTTCGTTTTGAGTTCGTTTCGGCAGTTCGAAACAGCTCACCAAAGCGAACTTTTGGGTGAGTTCGTTTTGGCTCCTAAACACCTTTGAGCGTCCATTGGTCCGCGGCGATTACGCAGTCGATGGGCGTGTTCTGGAACTCCGCCTGCTTTGACGCGTGAATTTTTTTCCCCGGTTTGTTCCTCATTCAACGGCAGGCAGACAGGAGATCAACATCCAAAACAACAACTCCAAGGTAGCAACATGAATACACTGGAGAGTCGAGTAGCAGAGCTGGTACAGATGTATCTACACCTGTACGATCGCTCGTGGAGAGATTTTAAAGACGCGAGCGACTTTAAGGTACAGGGATGTAATGCTTACTCCGTGTCTAGACCGGACACGAGCAGTGCGACGCGCCGCACCGCGGCATAGACAGGGCAGCATGCTACTCCCTTTTACACCAAATACACTTTAAAACAAACACCAGATACTGCTTAGACAAATGTTTCACATGCTGGAAACACTAATATAATATATTAATATAAACCATAAATGCTTAAAAAGAACTTAGCTCTGGGCATTCATGATTAGGCAGAAGAATGGCAGGCTTGCGCCACAAAACTACTGCAGCTCTGTAATTGGCCAATGGTTCGTTCGACTTTTCGGGGATCATCTACTCTTCCCTCTGGATGACCTCTGACCTACTTTCTGTACGATCTGAATTCTGGGTTTTGAATTTTAGAAAACTGAATTTGATGTTCCGAATTTCTTCTTCATTTCGAAAACTTAAAGTTGTATTTGAAATACCTGCAGCCTAATAATTCAGAACCAAAAATCCATTGTTTGAAAATACATGTCAATAAAAACTCTGTTTAAAAAAATACAATTGTGTTACATTTCAAATATTCAATATTCAAGTAAAAGAATTTCAAATTCAAATTAAGATTCAAAATAAAAACAAATTCAAAGCTATTTTAAATCCCATATAATATTCAGTTTTGTTAAATAACACGTGTCAATAATTCAAAATTACACAATTCAAATTCAAATAGTTTTGTCATAATTTTAGCTCCATAAACTGATAGACAGCTATCACAAAATGCAAATATTCAATAGTACCATTCACTATTGAAATCACTACTGAAATGTGATTATTTTTGTTTTTTTGTGATTTGTTCAGATGACATTTGGATAAAGGATGTTAACATTTTTAACAGAAATAGCATGGTTTAGAAAATTGTTTTATGAAGATATGTTTTTTTATAGCACCACCTTGTGTTTACAAACACTACTTCCATAATGTTTTGTAAAACCATATTGTTAATTATATTAATGTACGTTTGTGCAGAAGAAAAAGGCTAAATAAAATTATAATCTATCTATACAAAACAAAAAATAAATGTACTAACAAGGTTCTTTAATAGATGCAGACAGGCTGTCTTCAATTTTTGGCATTTTTCCACTCAAACTTTTCATGGCACTTTAGTGTTTACAATTTAGTTCAAGGTAAATTTCATAGTCATTGTCACTCCCAAAGCCCTGAAAACAAAATTCATAGTTTTAGGAGTAAGCTTTCATATAGCTAAATTAGCAAAAGCAAATAGCTGATATGTAATTTATATCTATGGTCCAAAACTATAGGCTTGTTTGAGATGCGACTCGCCTTGCCTGAAATGTAGGCTAGAGTAGGCGGCTGCAGTCAGGGGAGGAGTGAAATAAATTCAGTCAGGACGGACAGTTGTGAGCTCTGGAAGCAGAACAGATACCAACGAGATCAAAGGCAGATATCGCGTCATCACACCCCCCCTGCTGTTTTGCTGATAAACATGATATAATTTCAATTCTGTTGTTTTTATATGAAAATAAATATGATGAACAAGACATTCAAAGTGCTTGCTATTTATTTCCATGAAAGACGTATGTATCATCAATGTTTACTTTAATGCAAACGTGTATTTTAGATTTTTATAGGAATATTACAACTCACATATTTTACACAGAGATCGCACTGTCATAGTGTTTAGGAATATTCGTGCATAATTCAAACACATAACCACATAAGATTAGATTAAAAATAAAACATTTTATAAAAGAATGGCAACGTCACAGTTGTCTGAACCAATGAGCATTGAGCTGTGTCGTCAGCCAGTCGTTTCCCATCGTGCTTTCGGTCAGCGCAGTCAGTGGAGAGCTACTGCGCTGGACTGCTCAATCCGACACAGCCGCCTCGCGGTCGCGAGAGTTTTTTGGCAAACGTCAGCATGACATCAGAGCAAGGCTGACGTAACTCGGACACATTTCTAACCGGCATGCATCTCGCGTTGATCACCGGTGATCGGTTCTGCGCAGATTTTGCTCATCTCAAACGAGCCTAATATGTGGCCGAGTAGGTAAGTTCCCTCCCCTGTATTTAGAAACGACCTATCAGGACTGAGTACTTGTTTTATAAAGGCTGCGATCAGGCTACCTGGGATCAGTGGCGTAACTACAGACAGTGCAGGCAGTGCAGGCAGTGCAGCCGCACTGGGGCCCGCGCCTCAGGGGGGCCCGCAGCGGGCCCTCCCCACATTGCAAGCGGGCCCTTGCAAGCGACTATATTAATATTAATTAATAATAAACATATAATAATAAATTAAACTTAGTACCAAGATCCTTCACAGTACTAAATAAATGCATAAATTCACGCTAACAAATTGTACGTTTCTGTAGTGTAGTGGTAGAACTTTTGTTAAGCGTTTCGGAGGGTTCAAGCATTTATGGGTTCTAATCCGCTCTCGTCTTTTTTTCTCTCATTAAAACCGAAGGTGTTCATCTGTGATTGTATATTAAAGAACAAGGATATGTTTGTGTGCATTTTGTTTTGTGCCTTTACCAGAACAAAGCGTACGATCGTCTGTGTGAAAACTGCGCATTGTGCAGGAGCGCCAAGAAAGAACTAACAGCAGCAATACAGCGTCGCGATAACACAATCCAGCTATAGATTGCCTGTTATTTAACACAGACCAATGCATTTGTTATCGAATGGAGATATTTCTTTAGGTACATCAGTGCGTGATGCGAGATATTGCAAAAAGTGGTGGGGGCTCGTGGGGACACATGTTCCACTCGTAAATAAAAATATAACGCAGAATGAATTGGTGTTGTTTTATTTGTTATGTGTCATTTCCACGACTTTCCAAAAGAGCAAAAAATATTGAGATTGTCAAATTTGCCGCCACTCTCTCAACCAATTTTGCAGGACATGGAGGCGCCAGTGCTCACTTGCTTTTTTTTTTCTTGATAGTGGAGACTTAAAATATGCCATAATTTTTGCTCATAAACGTAAGAGTAATACAATCGGAAATGCAAAGCGTCTACTTTTATTTTTGTGCATTCAAAATATAAACAAAATGTAGTGATTTTATAAAATAAATAGTAAAACTGGTCTTGTCTTAAACAGGAGCGCTTCACAATGATCAACGAGTTGAGTCACAGATATGATACATCTTTAGATAGCTTGAAATTACTATACTTTCAAACGAAATAATTCAAATCGAAAACAAAATGTCTTTCAATATGTAATCCATATATGCATTTATAAATAGCCTATACGAAAAAAATGTTTGCGGTAATTTTAGCACCACAATGCTTCTGATAACCTTGCCTTCTTGTGCTTTGCACATACAATAGGTAACACATGCTGATAACTGTAAAATTCAACACGATTAATTTGGTACTTCTGGCTGCTGTGGCCAGGCGCACGCACAGCCTTGTGCTTGAGAGAGACACGCGCAAAGAGTTCAGTTTAAAATAAGAAACTGATAAGATACTGATTTTAGTTGGTCTAATTTAAGTAGGTTTCCTTCCTTCCTTCCATATGGGTTTCCTTCCAGACTCGAGGGCTGTTTGCACGTGCTTTGTGCACCCCAGGGCAGGGGGCCCGTCGTATTAGCTTGCACTGGGGCCCGTCATTACCAAGTTACGCCACTGCCTGGGATGCGTCATTGCTAGCCCCCTATCTAGCAAAGGTATGGTTTTTGGTTATTTTTATAATATTGTAAAGAGCTCCTGGACATCGGCTAACCACACTTATTTATTGTAGCGGGAATAGCACCTTGTAGCTGGAGTCGCATCCTGTAGCTTGAATAACATCTTATTCCTGGCTTCGCTGTGGTTTTCAGGCTGTCATTACCCCCTCGGTAGGTTAAGTTTTGATTAATTGTTTACACGAAGTACACACTTGTCATAATTTGCATGTTTCATTTAGGCTGGGTGGTTCCATTCATCGGCGAGCAATCTGCTGAGATTTGTGCTGTGAGCAATTGTATGATTTGTGTGTCGCTGTAATCAATATCTGGTACGTATAGGTACATTTTTAATGAATTATTGATTTGATTTCAATTTAACTGGTTGTTTTTAGCAGGACAAAGTATTGAGAGCTTTCCGTCTTTTTCCGGGTTGGGGAGATCGCTTCCTGCATAGCATGGGATTAAGACGGCGCTGCTGTTTTGCTGTGTGTTTTCTGTTATTCTGTTTTTTTTTTTTTCTTTTTTTTTTTCTCCCTCCTTTTCTTTTCACTGAAGCCGGTGATTGTGGCAGTCGCAGCCCCGATTATCTTACCGCTGTAGGTGTGCGGCTGTGTTCTGGCCTGCCCTCCGGTCATAAAATAATCGACTGTGTGTAAGTTTGTTGTTTTGGAGTTGTTTTCTTTATATTGCATGTGCAATTATTCTTTGTTTTGGTTGTGTTATTGTCTAATCAGTTTTGTTTATTGTACGTTTTTCTTTATTATTGATTCTGTTTAGTTGATTCTGATTATTTTGGGAGTGATTGTCAAACTTTTTATTCTGTATTTTCTTTTCTTTCGCTTTCATTGAGTGACAACTGTCTATTCTTTGTGTTGTATATTGTTAACAAATTGGACATTGTCTTAAGTTAATCAGGCTTTAGTATCATTTTGTTTTGTGGATTTATTAATTGTTTTCTTTTTGTGTTTTAGGCCTCTGAGTTGGGCAGCTAGCTGTTCTAGTATCCTGGTGGTGGTGTTTGGAGCACGGAGTGTGGATTGCCGTTTGTAGTCACTCACCTCAATCTGTGTGTGTGTGTGTGTGTGTGTGTGCATATTTACATATAATCACTTTGCAGCTAGCCTAAGGGGTAAGCCTTTATAAGTTGTTTTTGTTGTGTTCTATGGAAGTATATTTTTGCCTGATCTTTTAAAGTGTATGGTAACGAACCTGTGTGTCTAAATTCTACCAAGTATTCAGTTCCCCTTACTTTAAAAGGGGTGGCGTAGTCAGCATTAATACCCTTTTTCTTAAGGGTCAGTAGTTATATCATAATTGATTAATTTCCTGTATTGCCACGCTACATATACATTTACTAAAAGCTTATAAAATAGTCTAAAATCTGATGACTAGTTTGTTTCTGGTTTCTGTTTTTGTTGTTGTTGGTGTTGTTGTGGTTCCTGTTAAAATATAAGCTTTGATAAAGCTCTGCATTTGCATTTGGATCCTCTCACCTTTGTTCCTGATTTCCACGGCCCTGTCCCAAATGGCACCCTAAACCCTCGTGGTCTTTGGGTGCTTCTCATTTCTTATTTGTGCATCCTCGTTTCCTTTCCTTGTTTCTTAGCTCCACCCCCTTAGGATATGAGGGAAGGATGCAAGGAAAAGAATGAAGGATGGAGGAATCAAAGGATGAAGACTGGCATATTCTTGACCACTCAAGCGTCACTTCAAAGCATCATCAGCTGTGCTAAAGGGATCTGCCCTTATGTTATTAAAGTTTGTTATATAAGGCATTCATAATAAATATTAATAAAGCAAGATGTCCTGTTGAAATATATGATATGTATGGTTTATTTAAACTGCAAAGGTAACATATAAATGTAAATTATTAGGACAGATGTGAAGGGGCAGGAGAATTTACACGTGCATCAGATTTTTAGCCGAAAAAGACTTCCGCATAGGATACACCTGTGTATCCTCGCTTAAGACTCCTCAGGAAGCCTCCTCACTCCTTGATCCTTGATCCTTGCCTCCTCTTGGTGCAATTAGAGAACTAAGATGTCTTACAAGATTGCTGAACTTGATCGGTTTCCAGGTCATAGGAGGGAGGACAGAGGATCGAGGAGACGAGGAGGGATGTTGAGAAGCACCCTTCCTCTGAGTCCACACTTTTGTGACGTAATGCCGCTTTGACTGTCGGGTAGAAGTCTGCTGCGGAGCTCGCACCTATAGATATATATACCTAGATGCCTCATTAGCGACTCTTTCTATGGGTCACTATACGTAAGCTGTCCCCTCTATGGCAGCGGCCAACTTGATGTCGTTCACCATAGTAATCAATGAATATTTGAAATGCCACAGTCCTGCATAGCCGTTGATCTGATCTTCATATTTGAAATCAACAATAAAATCTGACAAGAACTGCCTCATAAATATGGCTCCTTGTGCTCCAATAGCATTAAAAAGCACTTTTTCAGGCTAGATCAGCCAGTGCACATACACAGTACTGAGTGCACGTCTTAGGCCCCGATCACACCGAACACGCTTTTTATGAAAAACGCGAGGCGCACAGCACTGCCTTTTTTTTGGTGACTTTTAAAAAAAGAGCAGTGCGCAGCGTTTTTTTTTTATGTTTCTAGGAAACCATCAAACCATAAAAACATACGATTGGACAATGGACAATGGACAATGGTTTTTCTTCACAGAGTTCCTTTTTTTATCAACTTCAGGCACTTGAGGCGCAGCATGCAGTTAAAATGCGAGGCGCCCGGGCTGCATAAACAGCGCACAGAATGCTCACTGCCAACCGAAAACAATTCAAAAAAGGCGCGTCGCACTGCACAAAATGCGCTCTGTCTGATCGGGGTCTCAGAACGCTGACTGTTTCTATAGCAACCGGGACTTCTAATGGCAGCTGCAGTGACATGCTGACTTTACTAATCAATGATTGGCTCTTTCATTAAAAAGGTGGGGCTTCGCAGCCATAATGAGCGTTGCATTTTTCCCCAATCAAAACTATACGAGTGACACGTCTTGGGTATTCTATAGTCTTTGGCTCGCACCAGTGCGGGCTCAGCAGAAGTGCATATTGAGGGCGCAAAACGGCCGCAAAGGGGTGCTCACGACCACCCTTCTGAGTGCTAAAATAATGAATGGGACACTCTACAGTCTCGTGGACTTAGCGGACACAAGACCGCAAGTGCACATGAAGTGTTCCATTTGGGACAGGGCCCACCAAGCCTAACATATAAAACTGTTGTGCGTTAATGATTGATTTTTTTTATCAGTTGATTTGTTGAGAGATGATCTTTGGACAAATGATAAAACAAGTGGTTGCAGAATTATGCGGATAAGTTTGTTATAGCACCACATAGTGCTGAAATTCGACAATATTTGGTGCAGCTTTACAATGCATAACAGATTTATGTTTATTGCATGCAAAAAAAAAAAAAAAAATCAGATAAATCAGATATTTAAATTTCAGGCAATTCTCTGAAATTCACAGGTAGACTTTATTCTGTCTCATCCTCAGGGTCTGATAAGACAGGACTGAAGAAACCTTTAATAAAAAGAAAGAAAGAAAGAAAAGAAACCTATATTATTCAATGGGTACAGAAAGCACAAAACCATTACATACTAGAATCAAGTACAATGTTAGTTGCTTGTTTAACAGTTAGTAGTTGTTTAATTAAAACTGGCAAACCTGGTAAATAATAATAATAATAATAATAATAATGAACTGTACTGTTGGATAGGCATTTAAATCAGGTTCTCCTGAGATTAAAATTCTGTTAATGTGTACTACATGCATATAAACCCATATTATCTAAACCATATGAGATCCATTATTATCACCTTTGTTATGACAATATTTTTGTTTTAGCACCACCTTGACATTGATGTGAATTATCCAAAAAATATATATATATAAAAAAAAAAAAATAATAATAATAATAAAATAAATACATTTCTATAATTATTCCCAAGCAATTCCCTGAAATTCCCATGTAGGCTTTATTCTGACTCACCATCAATTGTGTATTCACCTTTATTTAAACAAATAAATAAAATGAAACAAAGAAAGAAAAAGAAATCTATATTATTCAGTGGGTACAGAAAGCATAGTAAAATCTAGTACAATGTGATTTCTTTGTTCAACAGTTAGTAGTTGTTTAATTAAACCTGGTAATCAAACCTGGTAAAATGTTTAATTGTACTACTGGATTGGCCTTTAAATCAGTTATTTAAACTGTGCTCCTGAAATTAAAATTCTGTTAACATTTACTTTTCATTCCAAAAGTGCATGACTTTATTTCTTCTGTGGAACTTTATTCCACTTTCATTATACAGATAAAATAGAGGCATTTTTCACAACATCCACTATCTCTTTAATATTTGTTATACTTACATTCATCATCTGACGAGTGGTATGAAGCTGAAGCCTCTGGTGAATCCACTGAAACCACAAAAATGTTGGATGGGTAAAAGAAGAAACAGAGAGAAGAATAAATGGACTAAAATGTTAAATTATGATCATTCTATTTGACTAAATAAATACTCACTGTCTTGGAGCCAGGATGTTTTGGAAATTTGGACATCAGCAACTGTTTAAAAAGATATTTACTTTTATGGCATAACCCGAAATGTTGTGGTAAAATCAGCTGCTAAGGAGCACTTCACCTGAAATTGTTACATTTTACACAAGCAGATGCGGGTAGAGTACCCAAAAACTGTACTCAAGTAAAATTAAAAGTAATAGTCTGAATAGTTACTTGAGTAAGAGTAAAAAAGTATCGGATAAAAAAAAAAATACTCAAGTAGTTAGTTACTAGTTACTTTGGATCATATACTGTATATCTATAGTCTATTTTTAATTAGATATATAGATCAGATTTATTTAGTGTGTGTGTTTGTGTGTGTGTGTCACAAACACACACACACACACAC
Organism: Cirrhinus molitorella; assembly: GCA_033026305.1. Taxonomy (NCBI): domain Eukaryota; kingdom Metazoa; phylum Chordata; class Actinopteri; order Cypriniformes; family Cyprinidae; genus Cirrhinus; species Cirrhinus molitorella. The sequence continues at coordinate 6,235,046 of CM065126.1, read as the reverse complement.
ACACACACACACACACAGCCGTTCAAAAGATTTTGTATGTTTTTTTTTAATGTAATTTATTTCAGTGATGCAAATCACAATTTATCAAAAAAAATTAAAGGAACACTTTGAAAACACATCAGATCTCAATGGGGAAAAATATCATGCTGGATATTTATACTGATATGGACTGGGTAATGTGTTAGGAATGAAAGGATGCCACACCGTTTGATGGAAATGAAAATTATCAACTTACAGAGGGCTGAATACAAAGACACCCCAAAAATCAAAGTGAAAAATGTGAAATTTCATTGCAGCAACTCAAAATGATACTCAGTAATTTGTATGGCCCCCAAGTGCTTGTATGCATGCCTGACAATTTTAACAGATGGTGTCCTGGGGTATTTCCTCCCAGATGTTGACCAGGGAATCAATGAGCTCCTGGACAGTTCTTCCTTGCACAAAGGAGCAGAAACTGGTCCTGCTGATGGGTTAAGGACCTTCTATGGCCCTGTCAAGCTCTCCTAATACAACTGCCTGTCTCTTGGAATCTCCTCTATCCTCCTGAGACTGTGCTGGGAGACACAGAAAACCTTCTGGCATCCTGGAGGAATCGGACTGCCTGTGCAACCTCTGTAGGGTCCAGGTATCGCCTCATGTTACCAGTAGTGACACTGACCTTAGCCAAATGCAAAACTAGTGAAAAACAGCCAGAAAAGATGAGCAGGGAAAAAATGTCAGTGGCCTTCATCTATAAAACCATTCCTGTTTTGGGGTCATCTCATTGCTGACCATCTAGTGCATCTGTTGTTAATTTTATTAACACCAAAGCATCTAAAACTGATTAACAATCCCCACTGCTACTTAACTGACCAGATCCCAGGAGTTTAATTAAATTGATGCTATACTGATTAAAAAGTGTTCCTTTAATTTTTTTGAGAAGTGTATAAAGCCAAAATACCAACTGACAATGCATTGTTTAATTATTTGAAATGTACAATTTTTTTTTTTTTTCCTTTGCAGTGCTTAGTGCTTATCAGAACTGTGCCGTGGCAAGAAAAAAGTTTGCAAAACACTGTGGTAGACTATGTATAATTGTTTCTTTTGCAGGTAAAATACCTATAATTGTTTTTGTTAAACTGAAAACTTGATTTGTACATGTAGTACATGTTAGTAGATGATGTTATAAGTCACCCAACCAATACATTTGTGTTTGTTTAAAATCAGGCCATAACTTATAACAAATAACAAATAAATGTTATTTTAATGTTTATACAAACAAAAAGTCCATAGTGCTGGTAATTTTATTTGTTGTTTGATGGTTTTTGATATAAAGCTTGGTGAAATGATTTTAACACATTTTCCAGCACATTTTAATAATACAGTGATAATAATGAAAATCATACTGTTTCATATACTACATACTTGTAAAAGTCTGAATGCTTCTCGACAGTGTTACTTCACCTTTTTTTGATATTCTGGCCATGTGCTCCTTACAGAGATTGACCAGTTGGCTCTTGAGCTCTGAGACAGATTCTTCTACATTCTCAAATGTCAGGAGGTCATTAACATCTCTGGGTGAAGTTGTGTACACATACAGTCCAGACTGAGAAGAGTAATTCTGAAATTGGAATAAAAAACAATAACTCAAAAAACAAAACAGTTGTAAGCATTTCTAAATAGATAGATAGATAGATAAAAAAATATAATTTTGCACATACATTCATCTAGCATTGTGATTCATGTGACCAGGGCCATAGCACCAATAACAAGCGTTGGAGTTCTCCAACAGGTGTCAGTTGTCCTGTCACATTAATCCTGCAAGTATACTGCCATTCCATAGTATATGCATAGTATGTGCGATTGCAAATCTCGAGTGAAAGTTAAAAAAAACAAGCACACATTCAAAAGCGATTTCAGTTCCCCACATATTAATAGCAGCTCCCTGATGCCCAGAATTATATACAGTATAATTACCCAATGCTTTAATTGTAAGAGAAAGTATTGAAATATATTTTTTCTTCTAATCTCGTATTTATTCCCTTTAGGGGTTTCTTACAAACTCATTTTATCAGCTAACAAGTAAGTATAAGACCACTTGGCTTCACCACATCCAAACACAAGGATTGGTTTGATGATCAGGATGTTGAAGCACAAGCTCTGTTGAACACCATGCACACAACCAACCCATCTGCCGTGGATTAACAATAAATCCAGCACTGCAAGGAAGTCTGAATATACTCGTCAGCATATGGCTCGTCTGTGTAAAATGAAGAATGGATGGTGGTAGTTAAAAGCTCAGGAACTTTAGTTTGCTGCAGATCGGCATTCTACCACAGTCTTAAGCCAGTCTATGGGCCTAGTGAGAGCCAGTTTTACACCTGTACGTGCCCTACTTTCTAATAAGGCTAAGATCCTCAAACGCTGGGCAGATCACTTCAGTCACTATTGAACCATCCAACTGCCTTTGATAAGTCAGTACTTAGTGACATATCAGAGTGGCCAATGGCCTCAGATCTGGATGACATTCTATCCCAAGAAGAAGTTGCATGTGCCATTCTGGCAAATCCATGGGCATGATTGCATTCCAAGCTTGGTGCTAAAGGAAGGTTCTTGCTGCAATTAATACATTATTTGCAAACTATGGAGAGAGGAAGTTGTGCTTCAAGACTTCAAAGATGCGCTGAATGTTCATATATATAAGCACAATTGGGACAGATCAGTCAGGCTCTCCATCAAAGGCAAAATCCTGGCACGTATTCTGCTGAACTGACTCAAATAATATGTTTATGATAGCCACATCATCCTAGAAAGTCAGTGTGGAATTTTGTGCAAGCCGTGGCACCGTGGACATGATGTTCACTATCAAGCAGATCCAGGAGAAGTGTCGAGAACAACACCGTGATCTTTATCAATCTCACAAAAGCCTTTGACTCTTGCTCATTCTGTGAAAGATCAGATGCCCAGGGAAATTCAATCAATCTTGTCCATTCATTTGATGGCATAGTTGGTCAGGTGCTGTTTGACCCATTTGGCATTTCAAACGGCACCAAACAGGGCTGTGTGTTCGCCCTATTTTTATTTAACATATTTTTTTCCCATGATGCTATCTGTGGCTTTTAAGGACTGCGACATGGGCATTCCAATCCAGAATTTCTCAAAAACATGAAATCATTGTGCATTCCAATTAATCTCAATCAAACTGCAGTTGGGTTATTTTGATTAATTAAAAATAACTAAAAAAATACAGCTGACTAACACAATAAAAACATTATTTTTGAAAATTACAAAACAAATCTGTTTTCGCAAATAAACTCTTCATATGTTTACATTCACAATAAACAGTACAAAAATGTTTTAAATGTTTAAATGGCTTGTGTTTGATCTGTTAGTATTTGCCCCATTCAGAACCTTTATGTTTACCTTATGAGAATCGACAGCCTTCCTAAATGCCTGGACCTTCTTGCTTATGTCTGTGATTTTCTGACTGAAATCCATCTTTTTTATTTTTAGTTCTCTCTGTGGGTGAATTTGTAATAAACAAGAATCATTTGCTTGAGTGACTTTTGAAGTAACAGCAATATATATGGTAACACTTTATTTTGATAGTCCAGTTAGATATTTTGCTAACTATAAATAACTTTGCAACTAAATATACTGGTCATTAGAGTATTACTGCTTAATATCGAACACTTTATTTTAATGGTTTATCAACAAATATTCTACTGACTGCACATATTTTTGCAAGAATGTCAACTATTAGTCTCTTGTATGTCATTGCTTAAATACATCACATCATTACACATAAATACAGTCACATTATCTTACCTGTTTTTTAGCCATTTCAGCTGCAGCTGAGACTGTTTTATGTCCACTGTGCTGATCCCCCATACAAACTACACAAATACACTTCAGGTCATTATAGCAGTAAATCTCCAGTGCTTTATGATGTTGCGGGCAGATCTGCTGCTGTAGATTTAAGGAAGCGTTTACCAGCTTGTGCTTTTTGAAAGCTTCAGACTCATAATGAGGCTGAATGTGAGTTTGGCAGTAAGAAGCCAAACACACCAAACAAGACTTGACAGCTTTGAGTTTTCTTCCTTTACAAACATCACACTTCACATCTCTAGGTCCAGCTGGAACTTCCCGTCTCATTCCCTCAACAATTTCAGCCGGGACAGTGCTTTTGCAAAGGGCTGGTTTTTGGTTGAATGTCCTCCTGCATGTAGGGCAGCTGTAAGCTCGTCTCATAGAAGCATCCTGATCCCAGGACACGTTTATACAGTCCATACAGAAACTGTGCCCACAAGATGTAGTCACTGGGTTCTTAAGCAGATTCAGACAGATAGGGCAATTTAAAGGATTTTGAGCATCAAAGACAAGTTCTGACATTTTGGTGTTTTTAAATACAGTGGACGATTCACTTTAACTTTTGAAATCGGAATGGGAGTGGCTCCTATGCGAACATGATAATAAAAGTAAAAACAATGAGTCAGTAAGCTATTTCTTGCTTCTGAAACTTTCAGTTTGCTCCATTAAAGCACTATACATATAAATGTAAAATTCAGAAATACATAGTCCTACATTTGCCCTACTGTTAATACACCCTGCCGCACAATTGTCAAAACACTCACACAAGAACCTAACCTAAGTTGAGATAGCACTTTATGATGCAATTTTGTAGTTTTATTCACCAAGTTAGCTACAGTACATTTAGATAGACTCACAACTTGGCTGGCATTCCACAGGTGGAACAGATTCTTGTGCCTGCATATATGTGATGTGTGAAAAGAAGGAAGTGCTCAAACTAAACAAAAAAAAAAGAAGAGTAGGCTGCTCTTAAAGGGACAGTACTCAATTCTACCTGTTGCAACACAAGCAAACATGTATTTACTCTAATTTAATACAATGAAAATGTTCTATATATGTTCCTCACAAGTAATAAATATGGGCCAATGAGTTGTCATCTGAAAACAATAATATTAATAATAACCGTATCATTTTAAATATTGTATATGATTTTGCTTTGTGGCATATTTATTTATGGGTTTATTGATCAGTTGGTTGATTGGCACAAATAACATAAAAAAAATATCAGAATTTCAATAAATGTTAACATTAAACATCTAACTCTGAGAGAAATTTAATGGAACACGCATAATAACTGCTAAAATATTCGAAGGGCAATGTTTCTTGGGTCATTCAGAACACTTACACACAATGTGTTCAGGTGCCACTGGTGGGACTTGATTTTGTCTATAGGGATGGAATTGTTGTGGTCTGCTATTGCTGTTATACCGTCAGTTTGGCATGGTTAACTCTACTAGAGTAACTGCAGATTTTTTATAGTGTCTGCACTATACATACAACAGAAATAGGATGGAAAGTGTAGGCTTCCAAGCTGTGTTCTCCATTTTGGGAACCATGTCTATGTGAAAGACTAACAAAGTCAACAAAGTAGGCAAAGGGAGGAAAAGGAAATAGTTTTGTCTCTTGTAGGCTGCACAAACTTTTCCCCATATTTCTTATAAATGAAATGGGCTTCTGTACTATTGGATTGATGCCTCTTGTTGTGTTTAAGAAAGTGAAGCTGAAGCTCCATTAGCAGATCACTCAGTTTGGTCATTTTAGAATAATCTTGGTTGGCTTGGTTTGATCAAGTCTGTCCCCTGCCATATAGCCAGTCATGCTTGTGGATGACTGATATGTAATGCCCTTATCTGTTCAACATGTTCTGATGACCCCTTGCCAAAGTCACTTCAGCGGGAGATCTATCTATTCACTAGAAGTCAGGTTTAAATCAGTAGTTGCAGTCTGAAAATAATATAGGCTTTGTAATTCTGAGGTTTGTCATTAAACTGTAGTAAGGCTGTTGCCACAAGTTCACGTCGAGCAAGATATCTTACAAAGCCATTTATGTTTGAGCTGCCATTATCTGAGTTTGGGCATATAGAGTAGGATGACCACTGCTATTTTTTCAGCATTAAACGCATCTGCTTCTGCTGCCCCTTTTTTTATGCTTGAGCATTTACATATGTAACCCCTCCACCCAGGTCCTACTCGCACCCGCTCCAAGCGAGTCTCCGGCATGGGAGGCGGACGCACTAACTAGTGCCCTAAACTTCACTCCCATCTGGGTCATGGCACCAATGTAATCCCACCTACCACTGGCCTCTGTTACACATAGATGCCCTCACCTTGGCTTTTTGTACATGAACGTCCTTATCGGTGAAGGCAAGATATGCTTTTGCTGCTTCTTCTCTCGCCTTAGCTGCTGCTGACCCAGTTTAAGATGTACTTAATTGTGCTGAACATGAAGCATGATAGTATATCTTGGATGAAGATATTTCTGCTGGTGTATTTCTCCACACACTGATAATCTGTTGTCCATTCGCTGTGTATGACAATGCTTTTATTGTTATTTGCCAGCTTGCTTTGTGTTATCTTGGCTAATAGTCATAGTTTAACTTCCTGTAGATAACTTGACAGCAATAACATCAAGACTCTGAAGACAGTTAGCTACTTGTTTCATGGGTTTATTGGGAAAATAAAAGCTGCAACATACAAATGCGTAATCAACACTAAACTTGCCCTTTAACATGTATATACATACTAACAAAACATTTTATCTGTATTGCATTTATACAAACATTTAATGGTCTAGGAACAGTACAACCATTAACACAACAATATGATAGTAAGTATATGAATAGTAAGGTTCCTAGAAAATATCAGCCTACTAACAAACGAGTTCATAAAATTATAAAAAATGTATAGAATAAACATAAATAAATCATAGATATTGTTCAAAACAATCAATACATACCGAGATTCACTTCAAAATGAAAACAAAGACTTCTAACATATTAAGTAGTAAAAAGAATTTATGTTATACGTACATTCATCATCTGAATTAGAAGACTGTGCACTCAAAAAAATAAATAAAAATCAACAACGGAGGACACCAGTGTGAGAACCTGTCATTTTCTTAGCGTCTTCAGATGGCAAGTGAAAGTAAATAAAGATTAAAAAATTATAGTCATCATTCATTGTTTGTGTCCAGGAACATTGTGAGATTTCATGGAAGGTGGAAAAAGTCAGAAAAGAGCTTAATGAAAAATACGCAGAAGCAGTTTTTTTTTACTCAGAAATATTCTTAATAAACTCTCTGAACGGAAGAGATACTTTTAATATGATGAGTTTCTTGTATCATATTTACGGAAGATTTGACAGTACATTTTTTTTTGTGTGTGTGATTAACCTGGCTGAAAGTAGTTTCCCAAATGAAACAGTGTTATGTAATAAAGACAAATTATTTTTACGGTGTTGAAGTGCTAATTGTTTAAAGTAATATTTTGTGTATAAAATTTCAGATTTGTTAAGCTGTGTTTCTCCATTTTAAAGACTCACTGAAAATGACCCAAATTGGGTTGTTTTTAACTCAGCATTTTTTTTTAAGTGCAAAGGATGGTTTGAACTGCTGAGAGAATTATTGGTGCCCTGCGCACCCTTCAAGAACTGTATATATCTGACAGCAGAGTGAGGAAAAGGGCTCAGAAAATCACTCTAGATCCATCAAAAGCCGTCTCCTTTTAAATGTTGTCAATACCGGCAATTCTGAATCTGATTCTGATTCTGAAGTTGAAGTTGAATAAACTGGAACCGTAGAATTATTTAATTAGTAATAGAAGTAAGAAACATGAGTAAGACTAAAATGTGGAATTATGATGTATCTATTCAAGTACTAGCATGGTAAAATAATAATAATATTACTAATAATAAAATAATAAAATACTCACTGTCTTGGACTTGGAGCCTAGTGGGTTTGAAAATGTGGACATCAGCAACTATTAAAAAAAAGATATTACAATTAATTATTTTATGGCCAAAATAAACAAATAAATAATAAAACACACAGTGTTAGTCTACAGATGTGTTCCATTTGACCGTAAGTGGACTTCACAGGGTATACCACCATCTTAAGTGAGATTTCAGTCCGAACATTGAAACAGCTGGGGCTCTGACATTTTTTATTTTTTTTTTTTTACTTTATTTACCTCCGGAGAGTTAACTGTGAGGCTGAGTGTCGTAAAGAAAGTGCACAAGATAAGACCACTACAATCTGTTAACAGTCTAAACATATACAGTTTGACTATATTTATTAGATATATAATTGTATGTATTTTATATGGGTTTAAATTTGAAAGTAGAATAAATTACAAAAAATATATCATAATCTGCATGACTTTGATGACGTTCCAGGGCATTCTAGATTATTGTCAGCAAAGTCAATGAATTTCCCATGCTGAGGGAGTAGGGAGCAGTGAACACTGCGTAGGGACCCTGTCAGTCGGATCGTACTTTATGTGTTGATGTAATTTCAACTGAAACAGAAAGGCAGGGCATAGGGACATATCAAGCATAGGAGAAAAATATATATATTGTTGCACCCGATTTCTTGTCAATTTTACATATAAGACATCGACTTTTACACATCCTCACACTTCAAATTTTTTTGTAAATTAGAGGCACTATTTCGTGTAAGACGTCCAATGTTATTTATATGTTGCATTGCCTTTGTGGGTTATGTTATGTAGGTAAGACTAGCAGACCTTAGAAAACTCGCATTTCTGAACACAGGTGTGCTATTAGACATCATGATCCAAAGAGTCTCATAGCACAGCATTTTGCAGATTTTAGACATTCAGTTTCCACTCACGTATATAATAATATTGCCATATTGCGCCAGAACGCCCACCACACACCAGCTTACTGGTGGAGAGGAGACAGTGTGATGAAGCGAATCAGAGTATGGGGATGGTTAGGAGGCCATGATGGTCAGAGGCCAATGAGCAAATTTGGCCAGGATGCCGAGGTCACAACTCTCTACACTGTTAGACATATCAAGGGTTTTTTACAGTAAATTACTGGCAACACTGTTGCCAGTAAGTTACTGTAATTAAAAATTACAGTAACAAACTGCATTTGATTTACAGTTGCAAACTGTACTGTTTTAGAGTGATTTACTGTAAAACAATCAAATTTATCAGTATACTACTGTAATTAATTAATTTGAATATATATTCCATTAGATTTTATTTATTTTTATTTTATTCATTATATTTTTACTCTATAATACTGTATTAAATTAAAACAGACAAAATAATTCCAAAATGTCAAATTCTTTATTTAAAACATTGAATGTATAACACTTAAAAATACAGTCCAATACTTCCAATGTAGTACTTCCAATGCTGGAACAGTGCATCTTGTTGTATCATCTTGATTTATCCTCGCAAAGAATCTTTAGGCAACAGAAACACATTAGGTAAAAAAGACAGTCAAAGAATAGCCATCTGCAAAACCCAAGTACTGTTCCAAAACATGGCCACCAGCTTTGCTCATCATCCACTTTGACAGAAATGTCTTCTCTGAAAAACAAGAAGTAGAAATGGCACACTTTTAAAAGGCAAACCCCATAGAATACAGAAACCTCTCAAAACCATAGTTGTTCTCTTACCATGAATTGTCAGTCTCAGGGTGGCTGGCATGCTCGTCTTTCTTAATGCTTCACTGGAGTTGCCTTTAAAACACAAATACAAAAAAATGCAGTAAATCTAAAATTTTATTTAAAAACTATTACAAACTAATTGTAAAGCTAAAAAGGCAGCTAGCCATAAAACTTGGGTAAACCTAACTAAAATACGATTTTACTTTCTCATTAGGTTACTGGCCAACATTAACTACTAACATTTGAACAAAAACTTTACATTAGCTAACCCAATGTTAATATAAGACAAGCGTTGCTTGTTAAAAACAAATTTAAATCGGTAACTTAATTCAATAAGCTGACAAAGTCGTTTGAAACGACCGCGCAGTTTGCCATGGTAAAGTTATCGCCATGTGACAAGTAAATGTTACGGGTAAAAGTTTAAACTGATGTGCAAAATCTGCCATAAACACACAGACAAACGTAAATATATTATTACCTTGATTGCTGGTTTTATTCTCTCGTAAGATGCGTCGACACACAGCGCTTATGTTCTCCGGAACTCTTCCACTCTTGCGGTTTTATCCCCGGGTAAATCCGATGCGCCGGAGCGCATCTTCCCTGCCTTCCTCGGACTCGCGTGGCGAGGCGTGGTGGTGCGGCTCGGCAAAAGACAATATAAAACCCATATACTATCTCCAGTGGATACGGACAGTAAAGTGATATATTTCTGACGTACATATGTACTCCAAGCGCTCACGCGGTTTCTGAAATGAATGGCAAATGAATTCCCAGTCATTACAAGCGATGTTACGCGTCCAGTGTAGTCAGTCCCAAACTGTTACGCTGCAAGTTACGGAAAATGTCAATCCTTCTTCTTCTACTTCTTCTTCTAGGATTTAATGGCGGTTGGCAACAAACGTTATACAATGTCAATCCAAATGTAAGAATTGAGGAAAATAAAGCAACCTCAGTAGAATGTACCAAAGAGGCGGTTACAGCAAATACAGTAGTATACAGCAATTTTAAAAAATACAGTGAGTCTCTGTATGTGTGCTCTGACGTCACAGAATATTCCCATAATGCAAATGGTACTACAGTTATTTACTGTAAAGCAAATTTGCAGTATTATACTAGGTGATATATAGTAAATAACTGTAGAAATTACAGAAATGTCTAACAGTGTACTCTATATAGGTATCAAGGTTGTCAAGTGTCAAATACTTTCTTATTTTTTCTTATCAGCTGTGTACATTAGGGTTGTATGTTAATGTCGTTAATCTAATGTCGTTAAAAGAATGTTTATTGCATTATTTCAGTTTCATGTGTTATCATGATGGTGTTTAGTGTTTGTGTGAATGACACTGCACCTTCTATATGTTAATATTTAAAAGCTGCTTGTGATGGGCTTTGGTTCATCGTGTGACTTTCTCATCACCACCTGATTTTGGTAGTTATCAGTGTAATACAAAGGTACAAAACAGATTTCAGTACTTCAATACCTTGGTACATTACCATTGTACCAGTTAATTTATATTTACCTGTAAATTTAAGTGAAAACTGTAAAAATTAAAACGTTGCTACCGCATTTTTACTGTAAAATTACGGCAACCACAGCTGCCATTTTTTACGGTAATTTTGAATGTCTTTATGTGAATGTCCACAAAACTGGAAGACTTTCTGAGTGTATATAAGCGGTAGGCTCCTTTAGAAAGGAACATTTAAAAAATTAAAATTAGGAATTAAGGAATCAATAAATTATGAATAATTGCCATTGTGTAAATAATGTGTAATCATGTAATCTATAAAAAAAAAAAATCATAATTTTTAATTTTATTATTATCTTTATGCAAACAAAAAGTCCATAGTACTGCTAATTTTATTTGTTCTCTGTTGGTTTTCAATATAGAACCTTTAGGACATTTAAGGACATTTTAATGATGGTTAACATTTTGTTCACTATAATCATGATATGAAATATCATACCGTTTAATCTACTACATATTTGTAAATGTCTGAATGATTTTTGAAAGTGTTACTTTACCTTTCTTTGATATTTTGGCCATGTGCTTTTCAAAGAGTTGGACCAGTTGGCTGTTCAGCTCTGAGACAGATTCTTCAACATTCTGAAATGTCACAAGGTCATTAACATCTCCGGGTGAAGCTGTACACACATAGAGTCCAGATTGAGAAGAGTAATTCTGAAATGGGAAGAAATACCAATGAGAGTAGGATCAATAACAAAGTTAGCATTTCATTTAAAGATATACTTTAAAATATATACTTTTTATACCTGGAAGAAGTGAATGTGATCCTCTGTATGTAAAATCAGCTTCAGTTTATCATTCTCCCGTTTGAGATTACTGATCTCCTGGTCCAGTTTCTGTATGTGATCATTGATCTGTCCTATCTCATTCTCCTCCTTAGTGCTGATCAGTTCTCTCACCTCAGCTCGTTTTTCATGAAGGGAGCGGATGAGCTCACTGAAGATCCTGTCACTGTGCTCCACTGCTGCCTGTGCAGAGCGCTGTCAACACACAGGGCATAATAAAGCACTATGATGATAAAACTTCTCACACACTGTGCCAGGAAACATAATATAGCTAAAATATTTTTATGTTAGTGTGTAACGTTTTGATGTTAAAATTCTTCCTTTAATCCATAATTATCCTTAATAAGCAGAGTGAACTATAAAGTAAGCCATTTTTAGTTGTTTCCTGAAGAGTCTGACAGAGCAGCGCTGTCATCAGGAATCACAGAGAAAAAGATAGTACAAGTCTATCGGCCATTCAAACAAATGCTTTATTGTGAATATGAGATTGAGCTAAAGAATGAATGCTGGATCAGATGCAGACAACCATGATCGCTCAGTCAATCTCTCTCTCAAAATACTCTACAACACATAGTACACTGCTTTAACTACACTATATAATAAGTTGTCAATGAAGCAACTCAATGTTCCTTCATTACTAAAGTGAAGTGTTTGAATTAGTAACGTAGGTTTAGGCACAGCTGTTAAACTGTCAACTTTAGATTTGAATCTGTGGCAGAAAGTAGTATTTCTGCACAAAAGAGGGCTTTTAAAGACACTCTGTTGTAATTTTTTTAATGTATTTACACACTCGTGCCACCAAACTGTTGTATAAACGCAATATCACACTCGTAGATGTGAGATATGGCTGTATATAAGCATTCCATGATTACCTACGACCGAATCACAGGCGTATGTATAACATATGCATAAATGTATATGACTTGAATTTGATTTATTAGTATTTGTTGCTATTTGGCTTTTTGTTTTGCCCCATTCAAAACCTCTTTAAAAGCTGACAATCACATTTACCTTATGAGAATCCACAGCCTCCTTAAATGTTTGGACTTTCTCACTTATGTCTTTGATTTTCTGAGTGAAATCCAAGTGTTGTATTTTCAGTTCCTCCTGTGGATGAATTTGCAATACATTAGAATCATTTTCTTGAGTGACTTATAAAACAGCAGCAATTCTTTAAAAAATGTTCTGAATGAAATCAGGTACCAACTCAAACTGTACGAGCAGATCGCATGCAATGTAAAGCCAAAGCTCTCGATTTATGTGCTCAAACTATACGATTCGATTGTCGAGCATGATTCATGCGATCACAAGCGATCACACTGTGTATGAGATAGCTTATCTTAAAATATATATATATATATATATATTCATATATATTCAGTCAGTTTTTACTTTCACTTTCTATAGATAAACGAATTGACTGTTTAAAACTTTACCCTTATAACGCTCATGCAGTTTGCAAATTGTTTTTGTGGCATCGTCCACTAGCTCGCCTTCATGGTTTAAAACTGAAATACCTATTTACAATTTTGTAACGTGTTTGTCTTTAGTGCAAAGTGATGGACAATGGTTCACATTTCCCGTGATAATTACATTGTTTTATCAAAAGACTCTCTTTTTGTTTACTTTCTTGCTGCATTAGAGATTAAATGGTTAAAGTTCTATTTTTGCGCAGGTGCAATAAGGGAAAAACACGGAGTGTAACTGTGCGATACCCTCACGAGGGGCAACCAAAACTTCTAACATGTCAGAAATTCATCTGAAATTCATCTGACTGTCCGATTGCTGTTTGGGAGGCTAATCGCTTTTCGTTTTCCCGTGTACACTGCATGAACACTGCACGACAAACGATGCACGAAGCTGAAATTCAGCCCGACTAAAAAAGAGTTGCACGAGTCAGAATTTGGCTCAAAATCGGTTGAAAATTGCCCGGCTTAAGAGGACCTATTTACATTTGTGCAGGAAGCTTTTTTTCCTAGAAGACAATGATCTAATTACACAAATATAATAACCATGGTCGATTTATATGGGCGAAATATAATAACCATGGTTGATCTAATTACACAAATATAATAACCATGGCCGATTTATGCAGGTGGAGCTGGGGAAGGTGGAGGATTTCAGAGAATCTCTCTAGTAAAGGCTAACTAGCTATTTAAATGAGAAGCAGCAATCTCTTTGGCTGCACATGAAACATGAACCAATCAGCATCTACCAAGTAGTTTAACACTGTGGATATCATCAGCCTGTGCCATTTAGAGTTTCATGACAAAACTTGGCTTTAAATTGACTTGTAGTTGTTTATAGTTAATAGAATGTCTAATGTGGACCAAGAAAATAAAGTGTAAGCTAAAAATTGTTATGATGCTGATCATTTCTTGTGCCCTGTATACTGTACTGGTAAATCACATTATCTTACCTGTTTTTTAACCATTTCAGCTGCAGCTGAGACTGTTTTATGTCCACTGTGCTGATTCCCCATACAAACTACACATATACACTTCCAGTCATTACAGCAGTAAATCTCCAGTGCTTTATGATGTTGAGGGCAGATCTGCTGCTGTAGATTTGAAGAAGCGTTTACCAGCTTGTGCTTTTTGAAAGCTTCAGACTCATAATGAGGCTGAATGTGAGTTTGGCAGTAAGATGCCAAACACACCAAACAAGACTTGACAGCTTTGAGTTTTCTTCCTTTACAAACATCACACTTCACATCTCTAGGTCCAGCTGGAACTTGCCGTTTTATTCCCTCTACAATTTCAGCCAGGACAGTGTTTTTTCTGGGAGATGGTTTTTCCTTAAATATAGTCCTGCATGTAGGGCAGCTATAAGCTCGTCTCATAGAAGCATCCTGATTCCAACACCCCTGTATACAATGCATACAGAAACTATGCCCACAAGATGTAGTCACTGGGTCCTTAAGCTGATTGAAACAGATTGGGCAATTTAAGGGATCTTGAGCATCAAATACACGTTCTGCCATTTGATGCTTTCAAATCCAGTAGATTTGCTGTAGAATAATGGGGTTTTGAAACTTTTGAAATCTGAATAGAAAAGTGGCTCCTATGACAGATGAAAATGAAAGTAAAAATAACGATCAGTATTTCCTGCCTCTGAAAATGTCACTATATATCTGCATCATCCTAAAAAGCACTATACATATAAATTAAAAAATCAGAAACAAATAGATCTACATTTGCCGTACTGTAAGTACCCCTTGTTGTACAATTCTCAAAACACTCACACATGAGCCTGACAAACGAGTTGAGCTCACACTTGAATTTATTTACAGAAATGAATTTATGCACAGCATTGTCTGCCGTGTTTGTCATCTTCTCCCAGTAGTCTTTTGTGTAAACCTACTACACAACAAATGAAAAGAATAAAGCCATAACAACTGGTACCTGCTGATTTCAAATGTGGAAAAATACCTTTAATTTTACTTTTCACCTATACACATACAATATTATTACCTCTGAACGCAGTACCCTGTATTGCATTTTTAAATCTAGTAGTTTTATTCACCAACAGTAGAGTTTGACAGACTCACAACTTTGCTGGCAAATCACCGTCTGGTATCAACCACTCCACTGTCAACCATGTTACAGAATATAATAAAATAACGCAAACAAACAACAGAAATGGAACAGATTTTTGTGCCTGCATGCAATGCGCAGAAGGAAAACCTCAAACTGAACAGGAAAAAGCAAGTGTAGGCTGCTCTTAAAGAAACAGTACTAAATAAGGGCCAATGTGTTTTAGTTAAGAAAACATAACATTTTTAAAGTGTAATGAAAAGGAAGTTGTGATACACTTTGTGATGTATATCTCGGTGATGGCTTCCTGAACAAGTACTCTGAGAGAAGTTTTATATCTACCATGTCATTCACATAAGTATACAAATTTTTTTTAAGACTTAAAACTCTTCAGACCAAATAATCATTGCGCGCAACAGGACTACACATGAGCAGAATGAAGGTACTGTCTTTATAGACATTTTAAAAATTGAAAACAGCAAAAAGCAATGAAATGGACTGAGACATCCATCTAGTGCATGTTTACTTCTTATTCACATACACAGCATGTATGGATGAAAGCTTATTTCTTTAATCATAGTCTGTTGATTTGAAGTTCTTTAGTGCCTATAAAATCATCATACCCCTTTGAAATATTTACTGTACTTGTCATACAGTCTGAAATCAAAGACTATTCCAAATAACTTTTCCAGCTTTATTTAAAATTTTGGTCTTACAACATCAAACCAACAAAAAGAAGGTTGGAAAAGTCATCAGCGCCTTGATTTAATACTTTGTAGAGCCACATTTTGCTTTAAGCCATCAGTCTTATTGGATATGTCTGTACTAGCTTTGCACACCTCCATGGGGAACATTTGTTCTTCCTTACAGAATTGCTCAAGTTCAGTCAAATTCTGTGGTGCGCAGCAATGGACTGCTCTCTTCAAATCTATCCACAGATTTTCGATTGGACTTAAGTCAAGGCTCTGACTTGGCCACTCAAGGACATTCACCTTCTTATCCTATAGGCAATTTCATTGTTGTTTGGTGAATGACCTGCCCATCTTCAGCTGTCTAGCAGAGAAACGCTTTCCTCAAGACGTATACCATTTTCTTTGATTGGATGTATGTGATTATGGCATGTCCCTCACACTGTTCAGCTAACATCAGTAAGTGTAAAAAGCAGATAATTTATATAAATTTAAAATACTTCTTGAATGTGCTTATGGTCCTCAACAAGATACTTCATAAAACAAGTCATTTTCATATATTCTGTTTTCATAATAATTTTGCATAATTTTGTCATTATTTATTTAACAAAAACCATGTGTGACAAAGTTAGGACACCCTATGATTACTTTATCATATCACCATATCATTATTGATGTAGGTGTCTTTGTTTCCGCAGTAGTTACAATTTTGATATTTTTAGGTCCAACCGTTCTTGTCTGTCAGTCATATAATGCATGTCTATGGTCACCTCATCAAAGAAAATGCACAGATTCAAATTAAACAGTCCAAATTAAACAATTCCTCATCGTAAGTACACATTGATGGCCTAAGACACGAAACGAGCGTTTTGTGTGAAAAAACGAACAGTATTTATATCGTTTTTTACCTCTTGTACACCACCACGTCCAAGTTATCTATCAAAATTGAAACTACTGCGGAAACAAAGACACCTACATCTTGGATGCCCTTGGGGTAGGCTAAAACATATCAAAATTTAATTTCAAAGTGAACTATCCTTTTAAGGGACTATAGTTGTTCCTGTTGTTTATCTCATGTCCTCTTCACCCATTAATGCATTTACCCACCCTGTCATCTTCATCTTTTATGAAAATAAATTATTTTAACAAGTTAGCAAAACCTTTTGTATGATTTCTTTTTCGACAAATGAAGTCCTGTTAGTACTGATTGAAAGTTTGACCAGATATCTTTGTCATTTGATATTATTTAGAAAAGAAAGTGCAACTTTCTTAATTTTATAGGGAAACAAATATCTTGCAGTAAGATAATCCATCCACCTCACAGGTGTGGCATATCAAGATGCTGATTAGACAGCATGATTATTGCACAGGTGTGCCTTAGGCTGGCCACAATAAAAGGCCACTCTAAAATGTGCAGTTTTATCACACAGCACAATGCCACAGATGTCGCAAGTTTTGAGAAAGCTTGCAATTCTGATTATTTCGGCAAAGGGGAAGTGCTCATTAACACAGATTTAGACTGATTTGTGAACAATATTTGAGAAATAGGCCTTTTGTGTACATAGAAAAAGTCTTAGATCTTTGAGTTCAGCTCATGAAAAATGGGGGCAAAAACAAAAGTTTCATAATTTTGTTCAGTGTAATATAGTGCGTTTCCTATCTTGAGCATCTATGAATGTTTGTACCTAATAGTTGTATATAAGCTAAATCTTAGCCACTTCTGGGAACAGTCAAATGTGCAGAAAATGCTAATTTAGACAGCCATAGTCAGAATTTGGTGGAAAAAAATATGAATGCATAGATCCAGCCTGCTTTGCATCAATGGTTCAGGGTGGTGGTGTTGATGTAATTGTGTGTGGGATATTTTTTGGCACACTTGGGCCCCTTAGTGTCAATTGAGCATCATTAAATTCCTGCAACCTACCTGAGTACTGTTGCTGATCCATTACTTTACACATTATGATACTTCCAGGTGGATAATGTGCCAAGACATGTAGCTTGAATAATCTCAAAATGGCTTCTTGAAAATGACAACGAGTTCACTATAGTTAAATGATCTCCATACTCCCCAGATTTCAATCCAATAGAGCACCTTCAGGATGGGGTGGAATGGGTGATTCAGCAGCTGAAAAAATATCATCCACTAGATGGCAGCACAGACCAGGTTTAGCAGTTCTACTTTTTAATTTCCTGTGCACCTCTTAACATTACACAGGCCGTATGCACCACACATGACCTCTTTTATAAATACAAATCACCAGTAAATGACACATTTAGTGCCTTTCTCAAGTTCCCACAAGTCTGGGTTGCCAGATTTTGATACTAAATCACACTCATAAAGAGTGGAGTTCACATGGGAGATCAGAGCATGCCTGTACAGTAGCACTTATGCAACTTGTAAACTGCAAATCAACTATACATGTTAAATTATTGATTAAATAACTACAAATAACTGTGAGCTATTCCTGACAACAAGTCACATTTATTCTTCTCCAGGAGCAGCAGGACGAATGAGCTGCTTGACTGACCTTAAGGCATCCAGATCAGCTTCATCCATATCAAAACAGAGCCGCACAGGACAGACGTGGCGCCGCGTTCACGCTATCAGCGTGCAGATCTATCACGACACCTCCTGTTGTGTGCTTTATCTGTGAATCAGTGTGAGGCTGAACGGCTAACCCCAACAACATTAACGCACATTTACGCACTTTGATTCACTACACTGAGCAACATCACAAAATAAACCCAACTCATTCTGATGCCCCCTTTCCCTCATAGATATGCTCAATTCATAAGGAAGCATTTAATGTATGTAATTACATGCTGTATGAGCAGAAATGTCTCAAAGATATAGTGCAAGATATGTGCAATGTGCAAGTTTTTGTGCGTAAAACTATGTTTTCATTGTCATTCTCTTATGCTCACCAAGGCTGCATTTATTTAATAAAAAAACATGTAAAATTGTGAAATATTATTACAATTTAAAATAACAGTTTTATAGTTTAATATATATTACAATATAATAATATTACTGTGATCAAAGCTGAATTTTCAGCATCATTGCTCCAGTCTTCAGTTTCACATGATCCTTCAGAAATCATTCTAATAAACATTTTTTTTATTATTATCAGTGTTGAAAACAGTTGTGCTGCTTAATATTTTTTCTGGAAACTGTAATTTTCTTTTTACTTTTTTCAGGGTTTTTAAATAAATGGTTCAAAAATACCAGCATTTAGTTAAACTAAATGTATTTACTGGCACTTTTGATCATTTTAATTCTTGATTAAAAGTTTCAGTTTCTTAATTTAATAAAATCTCTTAACATACTAGATAAAATAAAATAAAATAAAATAAAATAAAATAAAATAAAAAAAAGTTTACATTTTTCAAAAACATGTTTTCTTGGGAATAATTTTTCAATTTGTAATATGTTTTTTTATCAGTGTCCTCAATTTAATGGGTCCTTCTTGATTAAAAGTTTTAATTTCTTAAAAAAAAAGTCTTACTGATATCAATTTTTTTAATTGTAGTGCATGTCTTAGATAAAATAAAAATAAAATAATAGTTTACATTTTTTACAACATTTTCTTGGGAATAATTTTCAATTTGTAATATATATATTTTTTTTTTCAGTGTCCTTAATTTAATGGGTCCTTCTTAATTAAAAATGTTAATTTCTTAGGGGAAAAAAAAGTATTACTGATATCAAAATTTAGAATGGAAGTGCATGTCTTAAAATAAAATAAAATAAAATAAAATAAAATAAAATAAAATAAAAAAGTTTACTTCCCAAGTTTACTTGGGAATTATTTTTCAGTTTGTAATTTTTCTGTGTCCTCTCTACTTTCCAACCTGCTAAATTTCTTTAACTAAGAATGAAGTGCCTAACCAAAGCAGATTTTTGAAGGTCTAGTTAATGTTTTTATAGCAATAAAAGCATACTAAATTAAAGTTCAAATGGTACTGCAACAGCAATGACCTATTTATAAATATAAATGCACCTTGTGTTCATTTTTAGACCAGCCTGAAACATGCAAACGTAGGGGAAAGTCACAAGAAAAGACTACAGTAATTTCTCCCACAATGTTTCCACAGGCATATCATCTTAACACACCTAACCCGGTAACACGCTACAAGAAAGCAGTATGCACAGCTGGTTTAAGTAACCTAAACTACTTAATATAAAAAAGAGCTATTAAAAATGTGATTCATAGTGACTCAATGTTGTTTCAGATGCAGATGGAGCTCCAGGAGCAGCGAACAGGACCAGCTATTACTAAACACTCGTAAAAACGACCTCGATGTAAATGAGGTATGGGGCCCTTCTCAAACACAACGTCTACTTGCTATTTTATTCAGAAGGCAATATAAATTCCCAGCCGGCAATATAAGTGCCAGGGTGGGCTGTGTGCGTTTCACTATATGGTCTACTTATGAGAGCCAAATTTCTGAAAACGTCCTCCAAAATACAGTAAAACCTCTTAAAACCCACTTGTCAAGATGGTCCTCGTTAGTATAAAAAAAGTTAATAAATGTGCCAAATAACGCCTTAAATAAAATCTAAAATGAGTCTACAAGGGGTAAATGTAGGTTAGTATGCATTCTGGGTGGTTGCTTACAGGTTTCCATGTTATTTTTTTTTTTTTTTTTTTTTTTTTTTTTTTTTTTGGTACTATACTATAAGTGTTTGGGTGAACATTTGTTGAAAATTCACTTGTCCTCAGGCCAACCAAGATGTTTCTTCATTAGAACAGATTTGAAAAAATGTATCACATCACTTGCTCAACAACAGATGCTCTGCAGTGAATTGGTGCCATCAGAGAGAGTCCAAACAGCTGATAAAAACATCATAAGGTAATCCAAGCCACTCCAGTCCATCATTTAATGTCTGGCAAAGCAAAAACCTGTGTGTTTGTAAGAAACAAATTCATCACTGAGATATTTTTAACCTCAAAACTTGTTTCTGACTAAAATAGGAGTCCATAATGTTGCTTTCTCCAATAAAAAAAGCAATCTCACCTGATTCATATGCACAGATTAAGCAATGTTTACAAGCGAAAACAGTTTTGAACAAATATGTCAGTGGTTTTTGATGCGAGATGACAACAGGAGATGGACTTTTTCCACAAGAGGAACAATTATGGACTGATATTTTGACCAGAAGCCTAAATTATGGATTTGTTTCTTACAAACACACACACAGCTTTTTCACTTCACAAGACATTAGTTGATGGACTGAAGTGGTGTGGATTACTTGTGGATTATTTTAATGTTTTTATCAGCTGTTTGGACTCTCATTTTGACGACACCCATTCACTGTGCAGAGGATACATTGCTGAGCAAATTACATAATGCTAAATTTCTCCAAATCTGTTCTTTAGAAGAAACAAACTATTGGATAGCCTGAGGGTGAGTATATTGTCAGGATATTTTCATTTTTGGGTGAACTGTTCCTTTAAATGACAACACACCTCCCTCACATTGAACCTTAACAAACAACAGTTATTAGCTTCAATCAAGAACACTAGAAGTCAGAAGGTCTCCAAAATGAACAGTGAATGTGTTTAATCACCTTTTCTGTCCAGGGTTTGTCATCAAGGGCACATTAGTTTCATGCCCAGACTAATAAAATCCCCTTCAGCTGTCATGCTCATATTCACGCTCCACATATTTCATGTAGAGACTGTGGTCTTCAAGACACACACAGGTCAAATTTCAGACCTTTTGAAGTTTTTTTTTATAGGGAATAAATCACAAGTTCAGGCAGATTAATTTAGTGTATTTTGGAGCAGTCAAATATCGCAGTGCTTTTACGGCTTCCGTTTTTATCCGTGTCTGTGTGTGGTGCTGAATTTTGCTTGGACGTTTTCTGACAGCTCTCGTGACAATAGGGGATCAGATTTTAAAAACATTTCAGTAATATTAAGATATCCAGTCTTTTCACCAGCATTCTCTAGATGTCTTAAGGGACGAATGATTGATCTGAAAAAAATGCAGTTAGTTGACATCCTTTCAGCATGTGAAAATCTAAACCAGTTAGTGGCTGTGTTTTTTGTGGTGTTCGGTTTCTCTCAGATCTCTGAGCAAGAGAAATTATTGCTCCACATGAAAAGCATGAAAAGCTGGGAATGTTAAAATATTTTAAGCATTAAAGAATTATCATCATAATGTTTTTTTGAGGTGAATTAATCACATAGTGCATGACCTAACTGTAAAAATACAATAAAATAATGTCTTAATTCTTAGGAGTTTTTTAAAAAAAAAGGAAAGATTAATAAATTAATACTTCTATTATCAAGGATGCAATAAACTGTTTAGAAGTGACATTAAAGACATGTATAATGTCTAAAAATCTATTGGCAATAAACACTCCTGAACATTTTGCTCATTAAAGAATCCTAAAAAAAATACTGTTTTTAATATTGGTAATAATAAATGTTTCTGGAGCAGCAAATTAGCATATTAGAATAATTTCTGAAGGATCATATGACACTGAAGACTGGAGTAATAATGCTGAAAATTTAGCTTTGCATCAGTAGAAAGCAGTTATTTTAAAAAACAAAATATTTCACAATTTTTGCAGTGTATTTTGGATCATATAAATGTTGGCTTGGTGAGCAGAAAAGATAAAAAAAAAAAAAAAAAACATTACCAATCTTACCATTCAAAAACTTTGACAGATTGTGTATTTAAAAATATTTTTATTTTAAATAATTCTGAAAATTCAGCTTTGCATCACAGAAATAAATTACATTTAAAATATGTTCAGGAAACAATACTTATACAGCATTAATCTTAGTCGATGTTTGCATTTTTAAAACAAAAGATTGGTCTGTTAGCATTAGTTAATGCACTGTAATCTGATATTAAATTTCATTTAATAACATTAAAAAAATAAATAAATGCTGCAATAATGCATTTACTGAGATTCTAATACTAATCAAATGCAAAAAATTGTATAACTACACTCTTAAAAATAAAGATTTTTTTTTTTTACTGGCATCAGTGGTTCCATAAAGAACCTTGAACATCCATGGAACCTTTCAAATGCAGAAAAGGTTCTTTAGATTTTTTAAATGTTCTTTTAAATGGTTCTTTTAAGAACTGTTCACTGAAAGGTTCTTCGGGGAACCAAACTCCTTTTGAAACCTTTATGTTTAAGAGTGCATATAGCTGCTCTGCAGTGCCACACAGTGGTCAGATTCGTTCATGACTCCATTTAAGCAAAAGCTGATAATCAGATGTACTGTACTTAACTGTTAGAAGATCGCAAATTACCTCAGCGTTCCCCTTTACTTCAGTGATGTATTACAAGTTTAACAAGGTCATATGGGTGAAAGATAAAAGACGTTTCAGTGGTCATAATTACACTGTGGTTTGATTTAGGAGAAGATTAAAGAAACCAAAGGAGCTTGACTTTAAAAATCACTATTTTTAAAAGCGTGCATTACTGTTAGCATTTAGTTGAAGCTGTGCCAATGTTTGGGCCTGTTAGTGACGCCCTCCCCCAAGACTGATCCATTTAGACTTCACCCACACCACGCTAAAAGCTTCTTTATCTCTGTCCAGAACAGAGACGCTGGCCAGTTGATAACCCTCATACATCACAGCCATTCTGACACATCCACACAGCGGGAACCAAGCTACAATAACACACTCATCTCTGCTGGAATTCTGGGTTAGTTAATAGTTAAATCCTTAGTCAATAGTAAAAGTTAAGCTCGGTTGTGACATGCTGGCGACTGCCACAGGAAACAATTTTGACTGGTTTTACTAACCTTCTCTGTGCAAGAGATATACGACATTCATGTCAGGACTATTTAAAGCAGGTAGTAACTTTGTCATGAAATTGCAAGGATACTGTTTAAATTACAAGTTCCACAAGGTTCCCTAAAGAACCTATCAGTGAAATTGTTATAAGAACCTTTAGTGGAATGGAAAAGTTCAATGGATGTTAAATGTTCTTCATCTAACTATCAAAATAAAATATGCCAATGAAAGAAGATGGCAGTGGCCTTCCATTATGTATTTCAGGAGTATTGTAGGATGTCATGTAGGAGACTGAGAGAACATGGGCTTAAAGTTCCTGGCAATTTTGTAACATTGTTCACCTAGTTATTACAGAGGTCCTGCCAGCCTTTCCCAGAATCTCATTTGAGTTATTGAGCTCCCCTATGAGCCTGTTAAAATTACTTCAAAATCTCCTTCCCCGAGAACAGCACTGACTGTGAGCTCACCTCATGAGGAACCAGTTCAAATGAAAACCAGCAATGTTTGTGCACCTATAAGAATAACTGTGATTTCTGGTGCAAATGTTGCCATTGACAAGTATCTCAACCCTGACTTATACTTGAAAATTAAATAATCTATGATAGCTTTATTTTTAACCTTTATTTCTACAATAATAATACTTGCGATTACAGGTGTAAATGTTGCCTTCAAACACTATCCCATTTACATCTCTTAAAAGAAATAAATAAATATTACTACATTTAAACTAATAGTAATCATATCTGTGATTTCTCGTGTAAGTGTTGCATTTAAAGACTATATTATAACATCTCAAATTAATAAATTAGCAAGCATTACTAAATTATTATTATTATTATTATTATTATTATTAATAATAATAATAATAATAATAATAATAATAATAGATGTGATTATTAATCAGTGATTATTAATCAGTGATTATTATTTCTGGTGTAAGTGTTGCCTTTAAAATGATCCCATAATACTCACAAAATAAAATAAAATAAAATAAAATAAAATAAAATAAAATAATACATATTACATTTAACAGTAAAACTGAAAATTGAATTAGTAACATGTATAATAAAAATATTATTAAAATATAATTATTTTATTTTAGTTAAATTAAATTTGATCATTTATTTTTTGTAGGTCATTTTTTCTATTTTTAATTTCAATTTTATTTCTATAGCACAAACAAACAACAGCAGTTGACCAGTATTTCATCATTTTATGATATAGAAATAACTTTATCAGTGTCTCATACTAGAATAAACCTTGCACTATTTTTAGTAATAAAACACTATACACACAAATTAGATAATTATTAAGCATAAATAGCTATTCAACTGTTGTGTTTGTCCTAAAATTCTCAAAGACGCACCATTTAAGAGACTAATGGGGACCCAATTGCCTCACAATCGGTCTCTCCTGTGAATCATTAAAATAATGACCACATTTTCAGTACAAGACCCCAACAGCTAATGGATCATGATTAAGGGTCTGAATCTAAGGGACAGCAGAGAAAATGAACAATAAAGACTATTACAAAAACAGAAATCTCTGGCCAGATAATTGAAATTATCACTGTTGTTTTGCAATTGCGAGCTTGTATCACAATTGTGCCTTTATATCTCACAGTTCTGAGGAAAAAAGTCACAATTGCGAGAAATAAAGTCAGAATTACAAGATATAAACTTGCAATTCTGACCTTTTTTCTCGCAATTGTGACATTTTTTCCTCAGAACTGTGAGATATAAAGGCACAATTGTGAGTTAAAGTCAAAATTGTGAGATATAAACTTGCAATTCTGACTTTGCAACTTTTTTCTCAGAACTGAGAGATATAAGCGCACAATCGTGAGTTGTAATCAGAATTGTTAGATATAATGTCAGAATTGCGGGATAAACACTCACAACTGCAAAATTGTAAGAAGCGATTCTGACCTTTTTTCTTGCAATTGCAACTTTGTATCTGACAATTCTAACTTTCTTCTCGTAATTTCGACTTTGTATCTCGCAATTCAGACTTTTTTCTCGGAATTGCAACTTTGTATCTCACAATTCTGACTTTTTTTTTCTCAGAACTGTGAGATATAAACGTACAATTGCGAGTTATAGTCAGAATTGTGACTTTTTTCTTGCAATTGTGGGTTTACATCTAGCAATTCTGACTATTACTCACAATTGTGTGCCTTTATCTCACAGTTCTGAGAAAGAAAGTCAGAATTGTGAGATACAAACTCGCAATTGTTATAGTTATAGTCAGAATTACAAGGTATAGACTTTTTTTTTCCACAATTGTGACTTTTTTTCTCAGAACTAAGAGATATAAACCCACAATCTTTTTTCACAACTGCTAGATATAAAGTAGGAATTGTGGGATATAAACTCACAATTGCG
Organism: Cirrhinus molitorella; assembly: GCA_033026305.1. NCBI lineage: Eukaryota > Metazoa > Chordata > Actinopteri > Cypriniformes > Cyprinidae > Cirrhinus > Cirrhinus molitorella. Next base: position 6,208,866 of record CM065126.1, on the reverse strand, counting down.
AGAAATAAAGTCAGAATTGCAGGATATAAACTGCAATTCTGACTTTTTTCTCTCTCAATTGCGACTTTGTATCTCACAATTTTGACTTTTCTTGCAATTGCGACTTTGTATCTCGCAATTCTGACTTTTTTCCCCACAATTGGAAGTTTGTATCTAGCAATTCTGACTTTTTTTTCTTAGAACTGTGAACAAGTGAAGTGTGTTATAGTCTGTGTGAACTTAGAAGTGCACAATCGTGTGTTATGGTCAGAATTGCTAGATATGAAATCGGAATTGCAGGATATATAAACTCACAATTGCGAGAAATAAAGTAGGAATTGCGAGTTTATATCTTGCAATTCCTACTTTATTTTATACTTTAATTTAATTTATTTTATACTTTATACTTTAATTTATACTTACTTAATTACTATACTTAATTACTATACTATACTTAATTTATACGAGATATAAACTTGTAATTGTGAGTTATAAAATTCAGTTTATTTGTATAATGTAAAATGCAAAATAAAATTAGCATCGGCCAAGGATGCGAATACCTGTGGCACGTGTTGCTGGAGAGCGTCTCGATCACTCTTGTTTAAATGAATGGAGGCGGAGAGAAGGACAGGAGGAGGTACTGAAGGTAATGCAAGCCAGGTGCTGACATGACAGATAGCAAATTTCAGTGCTGGGAAATGGGGAATGGACTAATCAGAAGCAGCTCCAGATTCCCTCTCACAGCTGCGCTGACTTACCAACCTTACGGATGTGAAGCACCATGTCAAATACTTCGGGCCACCTTTGCACACAAAACGGAAAATGAACTTTATTTTGAAAGTTGACCAACCTGGGGAAACCAAGGAGCCTTGAGCTCAGTGCTGACTCAGAAGTAAGGGTGAACTGTTTGAAGTCAAGTTAAAGCATAAATTATGCTGATGAGCTGATGACGGGTGTATGGTAATTTAACCCTTCTCTTTTGGTCTTCAATTAGAGGGTAAATGTCACAAAGCTGGTATGTAAATTGTGAAATTGACTGGTTTCTGTTTGAGATGACAGAACGCTACTAACAACAGAGTCCTTCTTAGAATAGTTACAAGGGAAAAGTCTTTTTGCCTGACAACTGACCTGACTAAACAACCTCAGCAACTGATGTCTTGAGTCTTTGTCTTTGTAAATACAACGTGCTTGAGAGTCTAAACATTTACCTGGGACTGTGTGGTGTAAAGATTTCTTTAAAAACTGTGTTTTTTATTGTTTACTTAGTTTTCCAACCGAAAGGTCAGACTGAAGCCAATAGACGCCACATGATTGTTAGTTTCAGCAGATGGCAGAACTACAACATGTAGAGAGAAAGAAAAAAATTCAAAAAGTAATCACATAATGTAGTCTTTTTTGCAAGTCACATATAAATTGCAGATATTTATCTATTATAGTAGATATTCTCCATCAAACTTAATCTTAAAAGCATAAAATGGACATTTATTACTTGGGAATAGCTATCTCCAGATATTACACCACCTTAGTGTGCAATCAATCGATCAATAAAAATATACATTTTCGATCCAATTTTACTTTTAATTGCTTGAATATATTTTAAATAAAAATATTTATAAATTACTAATACTAATTTATTTTTCATTAATTACAAACATAATGCAAACTCTCTTGCTTTTTTAATTAAAGTTAATTAAGTTATTAAAGTAAGTTAATTATCAATCAAAATAAAAATGATTTGTTATATAATTTCAACTTTTCTAGACATGGCCCTTGATAAACATTTATGTCAAAATAGTGGCACAATACATTTATTTATTTTCATTTGAAATTATATAATTGTTATATAATAATTAATTGGCATTAATTACAACATGCAAATTATTTTTCTTTTTTTTTCTTTTTTTTTCTACTTTTTCTATACAATAATACAAATCTAACTCAAATATAATTGTTACTCATATATTACTATATGTACTCATATAGTGAAGTGTTTATAGTTTACAGTTCTTTTTATAATATAAAACATACACATCTGACCCAAATATAATGTTAACAGTCTTAAAATATATTTAAACTATTTAATTCATTAAAAATACATTTCCATACATTTACATTTAAGTCAAATAAAACAGTGGCAAAAAAAATAAAAATAAAAAAATAAATAATAATAATAATAATAATAATAATAATAATAATAATAATAATAATAATAATTAAATAAATAAATAAAAACTGATTTAAATGGATGTAGAAAACAAAAAAATATAATGGACATGTAATAAATTAATGTAGTTTAAATATATATATATATATATATATATATATATATATATATATATATACAACATTGGCCAATGTATCGTTCTGCATTTCTATATCCATGTAAATCTAATTAAAAAAAATAAATAAATAAAAATTAAAAAATGTAAATACTTTTAGACTAGCATTCCCCAACACTGCCCATTATAATTTTTTAATTTTCTGTAGCCATCTAAATGTAATTTTTTAATATTTAAAAATTGTTTAAGTAACATTTCCTAACCTTGTACATTATTTCTAGTTCTAACATTCTTCAAAACTGTCCTATCTTTATTTTCTACATCCATCTAAATCTATTTTTTATATATTATTTTAATATTTTTTTATTTGTATTTATTATTTTATTTTATTTTATTTTTTAAAGCAACATTCCCCAACTCTGTTCATTATGGTTTTGCAACTTGCTTTTTGGTGCATCACTGCTGCAGAATTGAGCACAATAAAATGTTGTTTATACTTTTTAACTCTTATTTTCAAGTGAAGATGTATCAATTAACAAATAGGAAACAAACTGGTATTAATGATAGCTGCACAACATAGTTTAAACTTATGATGATAAAGAATAGTGATAAATCTTTTATAAAAAATACAGATTTGCATGACCAAAATACAGCATCACAGGAATGATAAAATGAATAAAGCATGAATTACACATATCTATGTATCTACAATATCTTTATATCTATATCTTTATATCTATCTATCTATCTATCTATATATATATATATATATATATATATATATATATATATATATATAAACATCTGACCCAAATACAATGTTATTTATAAATGTGTGTGTGTGTGTGTGTGTGTGTGTAGACACAATTATAACAAGTATTTCATTTTAAAGTATTTTTAAAAACAAATCATATTTCACTTTTATAGGACAATGTAACTTTAAAAAACAAAAAGATTTATTAATTTATTAATTACAAACCCAAACATAATGCAAACCTTATTGCATAGTATCAATGATGCTAATTAATGCTGATAATCTAATCTTAAACAAGTTAATATTTTGCTTGTCTAGACATGACCCTTGCTAAACATGCAGTATAACTCATTTACAGTGTAATCTTTTGTCAGCCTAATAAGGCCTAATAGCTTTTATAGACTCATCAATGAATTCACAAACCTTGTAAACAGAACTTGAGGCAAACTACACAGCCAACAACATGATCAGGGTCAAAACGAGTACAATGAATAGTCACAAACCCCTCTCATTAACATTATACAAGTCGCATTACTTTACAGCGTATGGCTCTGAATTGCTTTACAGCTGGTCACAGGCTGATAACATTAAACGGGAGATTAAAAGAGACATTTGTCACATGTGTTGTGAGGTCAGAGACGCACTGGCTTGTGCTCTCCGCTATTGAATCAACAGAGATGGATGTCTATAAAATGCACTCTCGTCTCCATGGTCCAGATGGCGTTGTGTATATTTGCAGATGTACGGTACACCATGTGCCCTTGGACTGTGTCCTTTATAATGTAGACAGTGATGGAATAAAATGTCGTGCTGGATATCTACCCGCTCGTTTCAGCATGAACATTTATTTCGGTTCCTGAGTGCGAACCATATATCACATATAGAGTAAATAATTTGTGACAATAAGAGTCTAATAGTTTCCAGCACTCTAGCAGATACAGAACACATGGCTGCTCAATGTGTACATTTATAGCACTGATGGCAACGCTAGTTTTTGACAAAGAGCTGCAGGATCATATGACGGTATCAGTCACTGTCAGTCATCACAACTGACCTCATTTGGTTTGTTTTGCTGCCTTTATAGAATTCATTGATTATGATTTTGCAAATCGTGGTTATGATGTGATGAGTGTGAGTAAATGAGCACATCAGAAATGTCATATTCCTTCAACAAAGACAGAAGGCTTCGTATTAGGTGTGTAATTTGTGCTTTATTCATTTTAGCATTCCTGTGATGCTTTATTTTGGTCATGCAAATCTGTCTTTTTTATAAAAGATTGATCACTATTCTTTATCATCATAAGTATAAACAATACTGTGCAGCTACCATTAATACCAGTTTGCATCCTATTTGTTAATTGATACATTTTGACTTAAAAATAATATAAACAACATTTTATTGTGCTCAATTCTACAGCAGTGATGCATCGAAAAGCAAGTTGCAAAACCATAGTGAACAGTGTTGGGGAATGTTGCTTTAAAAAATAAATAAAATAAAATAATAAATACAAATAAAAAATATAAAAATAATATATAAAAAATAGATTTAGATGGATATAGAAAGGACAGTTGGAGAATGTTGCTTTTAAAACAACATCACAACATTGATAGATGAGTAAGGAAGACTAGAAATAATGTAAAGGGTTAGGCAATGTTACTTAAAAAACATTTTTACATGGTTACAGAAAATTAGAAAGTTATAATGGGCAGTGTTTGGGAATGTAAAATTAATTAAAAATATATAAAATATATATATTTAGATAGTACAGAAAATTTGAAAGATATAAATGGACAATGTTGGGGAATGTTGATTTTAAAATGAATTTAAGAAAATATAAAATATATATATTTAGATATTACAGAAAATTTGAAAGATATAATGGACAATGTTGGGGAATGTTGCTTTTAAAATGGATTTAAAAAACATAAATAAAAAATTATATTTAGATATTACAGAAAATGTAAATAAAATAATGGACAGTGTTGCGGAATGCAGCCATTTAAAAAAAAAACTTCAAAGATTAAAAAAAACTACATTTAGATGGTTACAAAAAAATGAAATATATCTAAAAATAGATTTAAATGAATATAGAAAAGAAAAAAATGTTGGGGAATGCTGTTTTTTTTTATATTTTAAAAATATCTAAAACATTGATTTAGATGGATATAGAAAAGAACAAAAGATAATGGGCAGTTTGTACAAATATTAAATATTAATAATATATATAGTGTTAAGGAATGTTGCTCATAAAGAGTATTTTGAAAATATTATTACAAATTAGATTTAGATGGATATAAAAAAATGAAAGATTTAATAGACAATGTTGGGAAATGTTAAAAAGTGGTTTCAAATATGCATACAAATTAAGTTTAGATGGATAATCAGAATATACTTTCAATACATAATCAGTAATGACTAAAAATTTCCTGCAAACATTTATTTTATGATCTCTTTTATGGTGCTTTCACAGTTTTATGGGCTTTATTGTACAAAAATGATGTACACAGCTGCATTTATTGGATTTAATTTTACATTTTATAATAATACATTTTTAAATATTATTACAGTTTAAAAATAACAGTTTTCTATTTGAATATATTTTAAAATGTAATTTATTCCTGTGATCAAATCTGAATTTTCAGCATCATAACTGCAGTCTTCAGTGCCACATGACACTTTTGTGTACGTTTTCTATGGACACAAAAGGCCAATTTCTCTCAAATATTGTTCACAAATCTGTCTAAATCTGTGTTAGTGAGCACTTCTCCTTTCCAAGATAATTCATCCACCTCACAGGTGTGGCATATCAAGATGCTGATTAGACAGCATGATTATTGCACAGGTGGCCACAATAAAAGGCCACTCTAAAATGTGCAGTTTTATCACACAGCACAATGCCACAGATGTCGCAAGTTTTGAGGGAGCGTGCAATTGGCATGCTGACTGCAGGAATGTCTACCACAGCTGTTGCCCGTCAATTGAATGTTCATTTCTCTACCATAAGCCTCCAAAGGCGTTTCAGAGAATTTGGCAGGACATCCAACCGGCCTCACAACTGCAGACCACGTGTAACCACACCAGCCCAGGACCTCCACATCCAGTATCTTCACCTCCAAGATCATCTGTGACCAGCCACCTGGACAGCTGCTGCAACAATCGGTTTGCATAACCAAAGAATTTCTGCACAAACTGTCAGAAACCGTCTTAGGGAAGCTCATCTGGATGTTTGTCGCCCTCATCGGGGTCTCGACCTGACTGTAGTTTGTCGACTGTAGACTGTAGTTCGTCATTCCACAGGCCACAATCAACAACCTGATCAACTCTATGCGAAGGAGATGTGTTGCACTGTGTGAAGCAAATGGTGGTCACAACAGATACTGACTGGTTTTCGGACCCCCAATACAGTAAAACTGCACATTTTAGAGTGGCCTTTTATTGTGGCCAGCCTAAGGCACACCTGTGCAATAATCATGCTGTCTTATCAGCATATTGATATGCCACACCTGTGAGGTAGATGGATTATCTCATCAAAGGAGAAGTGCTCACTAACACAGATTTAGACAGATTTGTGAACAATATTTGAGAAATAGGCCTTTTGTGTACATAGAAAAAGTCTTAGATCTTTGAGTTCAGCTCATGAAAAATGGGGGCAAAAACAAAAGTGTTGCATTTATAATTTTGTTCAGTGTGTATGTGTGGGCGAAGCAAAACCCCATATTCCTGTCTTTAATAGTCTGCGTCAAGCCTCTCATTGAATTCTAGGAAGCATTAGCTGTCAAACTAGTCAAAAAGAGCACCAAGAAACAGACTGCAGCAAAGTTAAAGAAAAAGACTGAAGCTGCTCAGCTACAAAGAGCTCTATTTGCTGAGAAATTATTATTCTGTGCCAAGACCTGCCTGAATATGTTTTCTCTTCCCCAAGGAGGTTTACCGCTCGGAAAATCTCTTCCACCATCCTATTATCCAGTTCTCCACCCTTCATCTCACTCTGTGTTTGTGTTGCTGTGTTCATGGGTCATCTACAGGTCTGGAAGGAGCATTCGGGGAGGCTTAAAGGAGAACATATCCTTAGCTTGCTCATTCCTTCACAACCCCACTGTTTTGTTGGAGGTAGGGGTCTCTACTTTAATGAAACAGCATGTCGCAGACTCACTATTAAGCTGCCTGGGTCACGAAACTGTGTAAGCAGTTCCACTAAGTTGAAATGTTTCACGGTTTTACTAGAAGTAACCCTTGAAATCAGAATGTAATATTTGAATAATAATTTAATTATTAATTATATTTGTATATTTATATATTTTTATATTTTATATATATATATATATATATATTTTTTTTTTTATATATATATATTTTTTTATTTTACATTTTTAAATGATCCGTTTTATTTATTTTATTTCTATTTATTGATTATTATTTATTACAATTTCTTCATTTTATTTAAATTTTCCATTTTAAAATGAATGATTTAACACCTTTTGTTTGGTTTTATTTTAGGTTTATTTTAATATTTTATTTTTATTTTCAGTATTATTTCTTTTTTTTAAGATTTGATTATGCGTATTTTAAAGATTTTAATTAGTTAATTAGTTTAATTAGTACATTTGAAATGTAACAATTTTTAGTTTTTATTAAAAAAATTATAACAATCTAATTATTTTATTTTATTTCTATTTTTTATTTCTATTTAACAGATTTTATTAATTATTTTATAAAAAAAAATATTTTAATATTACATTTTAAAATTATCAACTTTATTTTTAATTTTAAAGTATAACATTGTTTTATTATTTTATTTTTACTTTAGATTTTTTGTATTATTTATTTATTATTATTTTTAAAAATCTATTTTTATTAATTTATTTCAATTTTGCATTTTAAAATGAACAATTTCATTAACACCTATTTTTATGATTTCTATTTGTATTATTTCATTTTAAGATTTATTTCTATTTTAGAAATGTTTTATTCTATTTTATATAGTTTATTCATATTACTTCTTACATATTAAAAAATATTAATTGAAAATAAAACTTATTTTATTTTAATGTTTCTATTTTAAAGATTTTATTAATTATTTTATTTAAAAATAATTTTACTTTTACATTTAGTTTATTTTATATATATATATATATAAAATTTATTTATATTTCTAGGTTTGTAATTTTAAAAAAAGACTAATTATTTATTATCATTTTTTTTTAAATATAATGTAAAATTTTAATCAGTTTTCAGAATAAAACATGATATTCAATGAGACTTGTTTTAATAAGGAACTGAAGACAAGGAACAAAAAATGAAATATTCAATTTTGATTTCATGTTGATTTAAGGGCAGTAGTTCATTCATATACAGACTTTGATGGGGAATACAACATTTAGTTATAGAATTAGGTGACAATTTCAATTGTTTTTAGTTGTATTTGTCTATATGTACTGCATATATGCATAATAAAATGCATATAATATTATATATAAGCACTGTGCTTATTTTAAAGAGTATTTTAAACTAAATTCAATGTTGTAAATGTTAGAAAAGTAACACGTTTGCCCTGAGAAAGTGTTGATATATCTGCTTATCAAATTAGCAAAAATCTAATTAAATTATGACTCAGAAATGCCCACAAGAAGCTTTCTTGTTATAGATGATCTCACATTGGCAGAACTCAAATGCCAACTCTCCCCGGAGTCACTGATTTCCCTTTAATTTTTCACTCTACAGTTTTTATCCTCCATCTCAGGTTTCGTGATCAGGAAGCGGCTGTTTGACAGTCAGACTGACAGGCTCATTAAGAGCTCATTATTGCCGCATGCTTCCACAAGACCTCCAGAGGAGGAGACCGCAGGCTTCTGACCCGACCCTGTCCACATCCACCCTGCAGGAGCAGCAGATGAAGCCGGCCTAACGTTTGTCTGGGCAAGGCCAGTCTTATCAGGTTAAACTGGATTCAAGTTCAAGCACCCTAAAGTAAAGATTCCAAACATTCAAAGCATACAAGCAAATCTATTCTGCATTAACGCTGTCAAACTAGACATCTTCAAACAGAAAAGAAACAATTATAAGATTTAATATTTAGAATTCAGAACAAATATTGAACTAAACAGATAAGTGTCAAAACATCAGATATTAGTCGCTCTCTCTTTGTACGTGAGGAGAATCTGAACATGTTTAGACATTCATTTCAACTCTCCCTGGGCAAAAAGGCAGCAAAGCACATAAAAGGATTATGTGTCAGAGGTAATTATGAGAGATTAAATGTGTTTTTGTTTGCACATTGTTATTTGTTTCTAAGCGCTGCAGGCAGTGTTGAGTTCCTGAGAGCAGATCTTGGAAGGAAGATGTAAAAATATGACTAATAAAGACTTACTGGCTTTCTGAACAAATTTAGGGATTAAATGCTTGATTTAATTTCACCGCCTAACATGAAAACCTGTTCACTGACACATTATAATAGTGTTAATATAGTGATATGAGTGTGTTTGTGTTACAAAAATGTGCAATTTATGAATTTGCTGCTGCACTAGAGAAACAAAAGAGGCTCGAAGTCAGCATGAAATCAAAAGTGAATCCTATTTACTTAATTTGTTTGTCTCGTTGTGCACAATTTATTCTTTCCCCCTTTGCATCAGTTACTCATATTATTAGTCATAAATTATTCATAAGTATAATGATACATTTAAAATGCATATACTCACAAAGTACAGTTCAAAAAGTTTGGAGTCTGTAAAAAAGGGTGTATAATTTGCATAAAAGTGGCAGTAACAAATATTTAAATTTTAATTAAATGCTGTTCTTTTGAACTTTCTATTAATCAAAGAATCCTAAAAAATCAGCATTGATAAAAAAAGTCAGCATATTAGAATGATTTGTGACTGAGAAGGATCATGTGACTGAAAACTGGAGTAACGATGCTGAAAATTCAGCTTTGCATCACAGGAATAAATACAATTGTAAAATATATTCAAATAGAAAACAGTTGTTTTAAATGTAATAATGTCATAATTGTACTGATTTTGCTGTATTTTGTATCAAAAAAATGAAGCCTTGGTGAGCATAAGAGACTTTGGTAAGTGTAAGTAAGTAAAGGTAATTGCAATTCAGAATTTTTTCCTTATAATTGCAAGTTAATATCTCACAATTCTGATTTTATACCTTGCAGTTCTGACTTTTTTCCTCAGAATTGCTCAGAACTGCAGAATTGTAACATATAAATGACATCAGAATAGTGAGTCACAATTTTCTTTTTAGCTTTTTATCCCAGGATGCATAAAGTGATTAAAAGTGACAGTAAAGACATAATGTAACAAAATACTTATTTCAATTAAATGCTGTTCTTTTGAACTTTCCATAAATCAAAGAATCCTAAAAAAAAAAAAAAATCTGCATTGATAATAAGAAGATATGTTTCTAAAGGTGTAAATCAGCATATTAGAATGATTTCCTAAGGTCCATGTGATTGGAGACTGGAATAATGATGTTGAAAATTCAGCTTTGCATCACAAGAATAAATTACATTTTAAAATACATTCAAATAGAAAACAGTTATTTTAAATTGTAATAATATTTCATAATTTTACTGATTTAACTGTATTTTTATCAAATAAATGAAGCCTTGGTGAGCATAAGAGACTTAGGTAAGTGTAAGTAAAGGTAACTGCAATTCTGAGTTTTTTCCTTATAATTGCAAGTTAATATCTCACAAATCTGATTTTATATCTTGCACTTGTGACTTTTTTCCCCTCATAATTGCTCAGAACTGCAGTACTGTAACATATAAATGAAGAAATGTGAGAAAAACATCAATATATTGAGTTGCAATTTTCTTTTTAGCTTTTTATCCCAGGATGCAAAAAAGTGAGTAAAAGTGTCAGTAAAGACATAATGTAACAAAAGACTTTTATTTCAATTAAATGCTGTTCTTTTGAACTTTCTATTAATCAAAGAATCCTAAAAAATCAGCATTGATAAAAAAGATGTTTCTTAAGCAGTAAATCAGCATATTAGAATGATTTCTTAAGGATCATGTGATTGAAAACTGGAGCAATGATGCTGAAAATTCAGCATTGCATCACAGGAATAAATTACATTTTAAAACATATTCAAATAGAAAACAGTTATTTTAAATTGTAATAATATTTCATAATTTTACTGATTGCAGGTAACTGCAATTCTGAATTTTGTCCTTATAATTGCAAGTTAATATCTCACAATTCTGATTTTATACCTTGCAATTCTGACTTTTTTCCTCAGAATTGCTCAGAACTGCAGAATTGTAACATATAAATGACATCAGAATAGTGAGTCACAATTTTCTTTTTAGCTTTCTTTTTATCCCAGGATGCATAAAGTGATTAAAAGTGGCAGTAAAGACATAATGTAACAAGATTTGTATTTCAATTAAATGCTGTTCTTTTGAACTTTCTATTAATCAAAAAATCCTAAAAAAAAAAATAAATAAAAATAAGAAGAAGATATGTTTCTTGAGCAGTAAAACAGCATATTGGAATGGTTACTTAAGGATCATGTGAATGACAACTGGAATAATAATGCTCTTCATTGCAGAAATAACTACTGATTTTGCTATATCAAATAAATGAAGCTTAAAAAAACATTTCTGGTTCTGTTTTTGTTTCTGTAAAGGAATAAAAAAGGTAAATGCAACTTTTTCATAATTCAAGTCAATTCAACTCAAGTTCATAATTCTGACTTTTCTTCGCTCAGAACTGCAGAACTGTGAGATAGAAATTAATAAATGCAAGGGGAAAAGTCAGAATTGTAAGTTGTTGGTTTTTTTTTTGTTTTTGTTTTTTATCCCAATGCAGAATTAAGCTTCCATAAAAACAACCCAAATGAAGACTATAATATTTATTGCAAAAAAAAAAGGAGAACTAGCAATATTTCCCTCAGCAGGTTGAAATACCTGCCTGGAGCAGTGGGTTTTGCGGTAATGATGATGAATGGACATGTGGCGCATGTGGAGTGATTACTGAAACAGTCTGGGTTCAGTCCACAGCATTAGAGAAATCTGTCCAGCAGGCTGCACATTGTAGAACATCTCCTCTTAACTAAGATGAATGCGGTGAGTGCGTGTGTGAATATTGTATTTATTACGGTCTAAATTCAAACAACACTTCCTCTGTCTTTCACACAGCCTTTTAACTTTCAGCTTGAGCCTAATGGTTTCTAATGGTAGCCATCTCACGTGCTTCACATTGAAGCGTGAAAATAAATGGGGAGGGAAAACACACACAGCTTTCTTTTGATAGAATCAATCTCTTGTTGAACCCAGACTCTTCGTATAAGCAAAAAAAAAAAAGGCTATGCAATACAATTTTACACATTATAGCATTATGAAACGTGTTTCGCAATTATGCAATGCATTCTGAGCATATTAGTTTGTTTTACAGTTTAACATCTGCCATATTTCTGGCTTTTGCAAAGACAGAAGGGGATTCAATTGACAAAAAAAGGCTTCTGCATTTGTATATACTGTTTGGCACATCTCAAGAAATGAGTTTATACGTCTGAGGAACATCCGGAGGGAATTTATCCTTCTGTACACACTCGACACGCACTGACTCATTCAGCCCGTGATTAATAGTCGCTGTGGGATCGCATCAGTTTAACCGCACACAGCTGAAAAAAAATACAAAGACGAAGACAAAACCAAACGCTAATGAAGGGATGTCAACCAAATTGCAATGACATTTTAATCCACCATACATTCAACTGGAGGTCACCATTCACAAAAAATTGATTACGTTCATAAGTCTAGTAATAGTAGCGCTCACCACAACAGGAACTGCTGGGATTGAAACGGCTCCAAAACCACACGACTCAATGAAGATTAGAAGAGGACAGAAAGGGGAAAAAAAGAAAAAAGAAATAGAAGTGTTTTGATTTAGTAAACTTATGTGACAAAGTGAATAGGAGCATTGTCAGTTGCACTTTGCACTGAAAAAAACTGACTAATCAGGGGCTGTTATAGACCATTCTTATAATTAAAGGAGAAATACATCATCAAATTCTGTGGAAAGGCACCATAGAGTGCTGTATTTTTGCAGTCCAATCAAGAAGCTTGCATCACCCTGGTTTCCTCAACAAAAACTCAATCTGATTTTTCCATTGGTTTATGGATTATCGCAGAAAAAGTAATCAATTTTTAAAAGTTATGATTCTTACATGTATTTTCATCAAGATGATCTTCAAAATGCACACAACTTCAGCAGAAGTAAAAAGTTAAATCAGCATGTTAGAATGATTTCATAAGGATTATGTGACTGAAGACTGGCATAATGATACTGAAAATTCAGCACTGCATCACAGAAATAAATTACATTTTTAAATATATTCAAATAGAAAACAGTCATTTTAAATTGTAATATTTTTTCACAATCTTACTGATTTAACTGTATTTCTGATCAAATAAATTAAGCCTTGGTGAGCATAAGAGACTTGGGTAAGTGCAAGGTAAGTGCAATTCTGACTGTTTTCACACAATTGCAAGTTAATATCTCACAATTCTGATTATATATCTTGCAGCTCTTACTTTTTTCCCCTCAACATTGCTCAGAACTGCAGAATTGTAAGAAATGACAGAAAAAAGTTGAATTAGAATGGTTCCTTAAGGATCATGTGAATGAAAACTGGAATAAAACTGAAAATTCAGCTCTTCATTGCAGAAATAAATTATATTTTTTAAGTATATTCAAGTAGAAAACAATTACTTTAATAACATTTCACAATTTTACCGGTTTTGCTATATATCATTATTATTATTATTATTATTATTTTATTTATTATTTTTTTTTTAAATAAATGAAGACTTGGTGAAAAAGAATCTTGCAGTTATAAAGGACCTAAAACATGGTTGTTTTTAAAATCTAGTTGTAAAGTTTGAGTTAGAAGGTTGCAGGAGCGTGAGTATAAGCACAAGACTCTAAAAGGTTCATTATTGGCATTGATGGTTCCATGAAAAACCTTTAACATCCATGGAACCTTTCAAATGCAGTATAGTTGAGACAGAGTCGATTTTTAAAATGTTCTTCAAACTGGTTCTTTTAAGAACCGTTCACTGAAAGGTTCTTTGGGAAACCAAAAATGGTTCTTCTGTGGCATCACTGCAAAAACACTCTTTTGGAACCTTTATTTAAAAGAGTGTACACTGAAAAAAAAAAAAAAAAAAAGTAAAAGTAAGTGTTCATGCTGCCTTAAAATTTTAAGTTTACTCAACTCAAATATATATATATATATATGTTTTCATGTAACACAACTTAACATTTCATGATGACTAAACTTAAAAGTTTAAGGCAGCACGAACACTTCGTCAGGTGTCGTGTAGGAGGATGGACGAGGAGCACAAGATAAAGTTCAGGTGCAAAACAAGTCTTTAATAAACAAATCCACAACAATAAATCCACATAAGACAGGCAATCCAAAACAACAGGCAAGGAGACACGCCCACAAAGATGAGAACGGACCACCAAACAATGAACAGAATCCAACTTAAAAAGGGTGGTTAACAAGACACAGACAGGTGATAGTGATTAACTAATAATGACTTAATGAGGGGAGGAACAGGAACAAAACCAAATAAGGGCATAAAAGAAGTGGAAGGAACCAAACAAAAACAGGACTGAACCAAATCAAAACACAACAAAAGAGTCTCAAAACCTGACACACTTACTTTTTGAAGTTGTTGTTGTTGTTGTTTTTTTTTTTTTTTTGTTGTTTTTTACAGTGCAGTAAGCACTTTTTATGTTCAGAGTGATGATGTTTGATGTCCCCACCAAACCCCTCATTTTTTAAGAGACACACTGTGTTGTTACCTGAATGATCCACAGCTGTCTTTTTTGTTTAGTGATTTGTTCATGAGTCCCTTGTTTGTCCTGAACAGTTAAACTGCCTGCTGTTCTTCAGAAAAAAATCATCAGGTTCCACAAATTCTTTGGTTTTTCAGCATTTTTGTGTATTTGAACCCTTTCCTACAATCACTATATGATTTTGAGATCCATCTTTTCACACTGAGGACAACTGAAGGACTCATATGCAACTATTACAGAAGGTTCAAACACTCACTGATGCTCCAGAAAGAAAAACTATACATTATGAGCTGGGAGTGTAAACTTTTGAACAGAATGAAGATGTGTGCATTTTTCTTATTTTGCCTAAATAGCATATTTTTTCACTTAGCACTGCCCTTCAGAAGCTACATAAGATACTTACATGTTTCCAATAAGACAAAATTAGTTGAATTTACCATGATCTTCAAATTAAAAAGGTTTTCACCCCTGGCTCTTAATGCAGGGTTTTTCCTTCTGGTGCATCAGTAAGCATTTGAACCTTCTATGAGTCCCTCAGTTGTCCTCGGTGTGAAAAGATGGATCTCAAAATCATACAGTCATTGTTGGAAAGGGTTCAAATACACAAAAATGCTGGAAAACCAAAGAATTTTGTGGGACCTAAAGAATTTTTCTGAATAACAGTGGGCAGTTTAACTGTTCAGGACAAACAAGGGACTCATGAACAACTATCACTAAACAAAAAAGCACATTACAAATGAAGGTTTTACCAATGCATTTCATGTTGTAGAATTAAACATTGTGTTTTCATTGTGTGCTCACAACAGATCTTATTTTAGGCCAAAAACGCATTTAAAAAACCAAATACTTCAGGACGATGGAACCAGGAGTGCTAAAATGCTAACTTGCTGCACATCTTTGTTAGTACAAACAGAAAGTCCCACCCCAAAGACTCTGAGCCTTAGAGGGCCGTTTACCCAACACAGTTCTCAACAACAACATTTACACAACAACAACATTTTGGTTTCAAATTGCATGTTATTGAAAACAATACCGTTATTGTCTCCATATAAAACACGAAAACGTGAATTTGTTCATATTACATGCTTCTTTACAAAGTTACATAGTCAACTACTGGCCTGTAATGCATAATACAGCGTTTTGAGTTGCTTTTGTGGATCCGTGTGAACGGCATCATTTTTACAATGCTATCGATTATATGTGGGGAAAAAAAGAAAAAAAAAAACTTTTTATGTTTTTAGTACATGATTGTAAACATACTTTAACACTGACATTTCATATGCACAAAGGCTGTGTCTTTAATCACATACTTCCTTTCTATCCACCTTTTTCCTTAACGCAGAAGTCTGGTCAGCCTCATAACGGAAAACAACTGGTCTCTGTTGTTTCTAGTCAAATTAATTCACAGCTGAGCCCTGGACACATTTTTATATTTAGCTATATTTAAAAAGTCTTTATTTTATTTTTCAGTCAGTATTTTATACTGCATTTTAACATGGATTTCTATGGAGACTGGAACATGAGAGCATCCAAATGGAAGTTAGAATCCACGATGGTGGCGCTTATCCATTACTCAAGAAAAAGGTGGACATAGCATGGGGAAAAAGCATATGCAGAGCATTATGTCCGAATTCACAGTAGTTTAGTTTCGACAAGATTATGTAGTGCACATCTGATGGATACTTTACTGTCCAACAGGACAGGATTTGGGAATAGCATTGAAGAAACTAATGCTAGTAGGTCACATGATAATGACAACATAGAACATACTCTATTAACAGTCACTAAGCAATTACTTTGTTAAAAAAAAAAAAAAAAACACTTTAGAAAGTCAACCAACAAATGGCGTTTTTATAGTTTACTGGTTGTCTTCACACGTTATGATGAAACTGTAGTAAGAGTGGTGAAAATGCACTTGATAGAATTCATTTTAGAGAATATTGACAGTGTGAGTGCTGACCATGAACCTGGTATATTTTTTAAGCGTGCGTGTGTTTCACCTCTTTGCTCTGTGTCTGCATAATTTATCTCAGTTCTCATAGTGAAATCTGAGCCGAGAAGATGCTGTACAGGTTCACGCTGTCCTGACGGCTGCAGGAGTGAGATTTATCCACTTCCTGTTCCTCTCCAAAAAACAGGGCATGTTTAGTGTCAGGTTTTAACGTGATATATGTGACCCTGAGACAGCAGTAATCCTGGTTCTGTTCTCTTTGTTACACAGTTTGTCAATCACGCAGTATATAAAACAACTACAGTGGCCAAAAAAACTTTATTGTATTAGATACAAAATATCTGTTTTTATTTTTATTTTATTTTTTTGCTCAATGACTTTTAATCAGTTGTTGCCAAACCTTTAACTAAAATTAAAAACTGAATGAATAAGCATCAAAAATTAGACTCCAAAACATCTTTTTGTGTATTTTTTGCTTGAAATGTATTTTTTGCTTACTTTCAAATAAATGTCACTTTGTTTTATATTTTATTATCTCACAAAGTGACATTCAGACATTTCTAAATGTGACTTGTGTGTCGAAATACTTTTTTGGCCACTGAATATTAAATAAAAGGACAAGCTGGTAGGACAAGTTGCAAAAGTTTACAAGCCCTTGCTGGTTAATGCTCAGTCTTGTTAAAATAAAAATAAATCCAAGAACGATATGTAAAGTTAACTGCCTGTTTGTTCCATCAGTCACTAGGGTTCAGTATGGGTGAGTTGAGAGCGGGCACCAACTTTGAGTCATAAACTGGCATTCTGGTGCCTGTGACTCTCGCCAGTTTTTAAATTTTTAAGCAAATGTTATGGAAAGGAAAATAAAGGAGGAATATGTGCGTTAGTGTGAGCACGCTCCAGGTTTGTGTCAGAACTTCCTGTGAGCCAAGGTTGGGTAATGCTTGGGCTGCGGATCATCATCGTGGCGATAGTAAGAATCTGGCAGGGGAGGTGACGGGTCACCCGGTCCAAATGAAACACAGCTAGATCTATCTGTGTGTGTGTGTGTGTGTGTGTGTGTGTATGTGTGTCAGAGAAAGTGAGAGAGAGAGCAACGGGTCAGGGGCAATCGCTGATTCTAAATTCTCTAGTGAGCTAAGAAACTGTCTCATGCTGACCTCAGTGATCTAGTCCAGAATCAAGAGACCAACTCAAGAAACCAGCAGTGAAGACCTCAGATCTTACCAAAAAGTCACATTTGCAGACAACCAGCTAACCACTTGCAAAAAGAAATGATGTTTGTAAACTGCATTTTAAGTGTTGTTTATTTAAATAAAAAAATAAATAAAAAATTGCATGGTGAAACAATTTTCACTCAGAAATTGTTGGTAAATTTCCCAAATAATTACAAAGAAACACAAGAAACACACTGAATTAAGCATGACATTAAACATGACATAAAGCTTAAAAAATTACAGTGAGTGCACAAACAAGAAATTGTCACGAGCGCGGTCTCTGTGGCGCCCTCCTACTCACGCCAGCGGGAAACCTCTCCGGAATATTAGCCCCGTTCACTCCATTTCCCATAAGCCCCGTACCTGGCGGCCTTCCGCTTCCGGGACGCTCACCCCTGGCGGCCATTTTCCTCCCCTTTATAACGGCCGCCATTACGCACGCCGGACGCGAAGTTTTGATTTGCCTCGGCGTCATCTCTAAGCGTTTTTCTCACTACTGGATTACCTATTGTTATCGACTCGGACTGCCCCTCACGTGTGACCGCCTTCTGCCTACCCTTGCGACCCCCTTGTCTCGTTATTGGATTTCCCTGGACTGCTAGTGGCCCCGACCCTCTTTGCCTGGACTCTGACCATTCTCTGCCTCGCCCACGTCACACCTGTCTGCCGTTGTCGACCCTTTGCCAGTTAACACTTTGAGTTTGTTGTCTGATTTAATAAACCGTTTGCATATGGATCAACCGCCTCCTGTCTCTACATCACAGAAAACTTCGCCAGCGACCGATCCAGCAACGGTACAGCAGCTCACCACGGAGCTCTCAGCCCAAGCCACGGTATTGGCGGTCCACCAACGCCAACTCGACCGCCTTACCGCTCTCACGGAGGATCTTGTTAAAGCTCTACAAGCCCTCCAGCTGCCTATTCAGACAACGCCGAGCCATCCTTTACCGGCCGCACCAGCGGCCGCCGCCGCCGTCCCGAGCGCCGCCGTCATGGCGCCTCCCGCCGCGATACCAGCTACCACCAGTCCACGCCTGGCCTTCCCGGAGAAGTTCGACGGATCCCCGGATAAATGTAAGGGCTTTCTATTGCAATGCTCTCTGTTTGTAAATCAACAGCCACATTTATACCCCAGTGACGATTCACGCATTGCTTTCGTTTGTTCACTTCTAACCGGGAGGGCATTGGACTGGGCCACGGCGGTGTGGGATCATACCAGGCCAGTTTTCCCGTCTTTTGCCATTTTTCTTCAGCGCTTCCAGGAAGTCTTTCAGCCATCTACGGCTGGTGGGGATGCTGGGGAACAACTGTTGTCCCTACGGCAGGGGAATCGCACGGCGGCGGATTATGCACTCAGCTTCAGGACCCTGGCCGCCCAGAGCGGCTTCAACGATGTTCCCCTGAAGTTACTATACCGCAAGGGACTCAACTCGGATCTCCAAGCTGAGCTAGCCTGCCGGGACGAGGGAGCCTCCCTGGATCAATTCATCGATCTGTCCATCCGTCTCGACACCCTCATACGAGCCAGAAGGCCACCCCGGACCACCCGCAACACTAGTCTCTCTACCTGGACCACCCCAGTTACCGCTGAGGCCGCCCCGGAACCTATGCAGATTGGTACCACTCGCCTGACCCTCGAGGAGAGAGAGCGTCGGCTTAAGAACAACCTCTGCCTGTACTGCGGCCAGGCAGGCCACATCCGGGCCAACTGTCCCACACGTCCGCCTGCCAGAAACCCTTTGGTGAGTAACCATTCCACATCCTACAATCGTTTCGAAATCCCAGTAACCCTCAGTTTCGATAATCACTCCATCGTGACCACCGCCCTCGTCGACTCGGGGGCGGCTGGAAATTTTATTGACTCTGCCTTTGCCCGTGCTCACCACTTACCCATCCTTTCTTGTACCCCACATGTGGCAGTGGCCGCCCTCGACGGGCGGCCGCTAGGCTCCGGACGCATCAACCACACCACCCAGGACCTCTCTCTCCTCACCAACCATAACCACCAGGAAACCATTCGGCTGTTCATCATCTCGGCGCCTCAGACTCCCCTCATCCTGGGATACCCCTGGCTCCGGCTCCACAGTCCCACCATCTCTTGGGCCCAACACACGATCACCCAGTGGTCCGACTACTGTCGCCAGCACTGTCTTCGTCCTCCTGCGTCTCAACCATCCTCTCCCAGCGGCTCGACCACAGACCTTCCCGAGGCTCTGCCTGCTGAGTACCAGGACCTCCGGATGGCTTTCAGTAAGTCAAGGGCTTCTAGCCTTCCTCCACACCGGCCCGGGGATTGCGCCATCGACCTCCTACCTGGAGCGGTTCCACCTAAGGGCCGGATATTCCCCCTCTCTCAGCCCGAATCAGAGGCCATGAAAGAATACATCCAGGAGGAGCTCAAGAAGGGATTCATTCGTCCATCCACTTCCCCCGCATCCGCGGGCTTCTTCTTCGTGAAAAAGAAAGATGGCGGCCTCCGTCCTTGCATCGACTACCGAGGTCTCAACGAGGTCACTATTAAGTACAGGTATCCTCTTCCACTCGTACCCTCAGCCCTAGAACATCTGCGCACTGCTCGCTACTTTACCAAACTAGATCTGCGCAGTGCTTATAATCTAATTCGGATACGAGAGGGTGACGAGTGGAAGACGGCTTTTTCGACCTCTGCTGGACACTATGAGTACCTCGTTATGCCCTTTGGCCTCTCCAATAGTCCCTCCTGTTTCCAGGCCTTCATTAACGAGACTTTCAGAGACATGCTTAACCGCTGGGTGATTGTGTACATCGACGACATCCTGATATACTCAGAAACCCTGGAGGACCATGTCAGGCACGTCAGAGCCGTGCTCCAGCGCCTCATCCAGCACCAGCTCTACGCAAAAGCAGAGAAGTGTGAGTTTCATCAATCCTCCATATCCTTCCTGGGCTACGTTATCAGCCCAGAGGGCGTGGCTATGGACGACCAGAAGGTAAACGCCGTACTCAAATGGCCGCGTCCCAACACCCTGAAGGAGCTACAGCGTTTCCTGGGCTTCGCCAACTTCTACAGGAGGTTTATTCGTAACTTCAGCTCTGTGGCCGCCCCCCTCACTGCCCTCGTCCGGAAGGGTACTCACCGTCTCTCCTGGTCCCCTCCGGCTCTGACTGCCTTCGAGGATCTCAAGCATCGCTTCACCTCGGCTCCCATCTTGCATCACCCCGACCCAGAACAGGAGTTTGTGGTAGAGGTCGACGCCTCCAACACCGGCATTGGGGCTGTTCTGTCGCAACGCCACGGAGTTCCCCCCAAGCTGTTCCCATGCGCCTTTCTGTCCCACAAACTCTCCCCAGCTGAACGCAACTATGACGTGGGCAATCGGGAGCTTCTGGCCATCAAAACAGCCCTGGAGGAGTGGCGGCACTGGCTGGAGGGGGCTAAACTTCCTTTCACCGTGCTCACTGACCACCGCAATCTGGAATATCTTCGTGCCGCCAAACGACTCAACCACCGTCAAGCCAGATGGGCTCTGTTCTTCACACGGTTCAACTTCCATGTGACTTATCGTCCTGGCACCCAGAATACTAAGGCCGACGCCCTGTCCCGGATCCACGACTCCAGCCCTCTGGTCACAGCCCCGGAAAGCATCCTTCCAGCCTCCGTCATCGTTGGCCCCGTGCTTTGGGACCTAACCACTGAAATCTCCGAGGCTCACTCCATAGAACCCCCCCCTCCCAACTGCCCTCCCAATCTTACCTACGTACCCACACCACTCCGCCAACGTGTCCTGGATTTGGTTCACTGCCTGCCCAGCTCAGGTCACCCAGGCATCACAGCCACTTTACACCTTCTCTCAAACCGCTTCTGGTGGCCTTCGCTCCGGTCTGATGTTATCCTCTTCATTAAGAACTGTCCCACTTGCAACACTGCCAAGGTTCCTCGTCAGCTCCCCGCCGGCCTTCTGCAACCCCTGCCCACGCCTCAACGCCCGTGGTCCCACATCTGTATCGACTTCCTCACTGACCTCCCACCCTCTCAAGGTAACACCACCATTCTCACCATTATTGATCGTTTTTCTAAAGGCTGTCGTCTGGTTCCTCTACCCAAACTCCCCACAGCTTTAGAGACGGCTGAGGCGCTATGCAACACTGTGTTTCGCTTCTATGGACTGCCTGAGGACATTGTCTCCGACCGCGGACCCCAGTTCACATCCCGCCTCTGGAACACCTTTTGCCGCCTGCTGGGCATCAACGTAAGCCTCACTTCTGGATACCACCCTCAAGCCAATGGTCAGGTAGAGAGACTGAACCAGGAGTTGACCCGCTTCCTCCGTTCCTACTGTCACAACCATCAAGAGGACTGGAGCCGATTCCTTCTATGGGCCGAATATGCTCAGAACTCTCTCCGTAAGCCCACCACTAACCTCACCCCTTTTCAGTGTACCCTAGGCTTCCAGCCTCCCCTCTTCCCGTGGTCGGGGGAACCTTCCGACCTTCCTGCGGTCAACTCCTGGTTCCAACGAAGCGAGGAGACCTGGAACCTGGCCCATGTGCACCTACAGAGAGCCATCCGTCGCACCGCCACTCAGGCCAATCGTCATCGCAGACCCGGTCCGTCCTACGCCCCGGGACAGTGGGTGTGGCTTTCCACTCGGGACCTCCGCCTCAAGCTCCCCTGCAAAAAATTAAACCCCAGGTACGTGGGCCCTTTCAAGATTCTTAGACAAATCACCCCTGTTTCTTTCCGTTTGGACCTTCCTGCTCAGTACAAAATCTCACCCACGTTTCATATCTCTCTCCTTAAACCCGCTGGTCCCCCGAGAGGAGAGGTGAACCTAGACGAGACCGCCACACAGAGGGACACCCCCCTCCTGGTCGACGGCGGGGAGGTTTACCAGGTCAACACGCTCCTGGACTCCAGACGTCGGGGGGGCCGTCTACAGTACCTTGTCGACTGGGAGGGCTTCGGCCCGGAGGAAAGATCTTGGGTCCCAGCTGCGGACATCCTGGACCCAACCCTCACCGCCGAATTCCACCTCGCCCACCCAGATCGCCCAGCCCCCCGAGGTAGGGGTCGCCCCCGACGCCATCCACCTCCTCGCGCCAGGAGTCGCTCGCAGGGGGGGGGCTCTGTCACGAGCGCGGTCTCTGTGGCGCCCTCCTACTCACGCCAGCGGGAAACCTCTCCGGAATATTAGCCCCGTTCACTCCATTTCCCATAAGCCCCGTACCTGGCGGCCTTCCGCTTCCGGGACGCTCACCCCTGGCGGCCATTTTCCTCCCCTTTATAACGGCCGCCATTACGCACGCCGGACGCGAAGTTTTGATTTGCCTCGGCGTCATCTCTAAGCGTTTTTCTCACTACTGGATTACCTATTGTTATCGACTCGGACTGCCCCTCACGTGTGACCGCCTTCTGCCTACCCTTGCGACCCCCTTGTCTCGTTATTGGATTTCCCTGGACTGCTAGTGGCCCCGACCCTCTTTGCCTGGACTCTGACCATTCTCTGCCTCGCCCACGTCACACCTGTCTGCCGTTGTCGACCCTTTGCCAGTTAACACTTTGAGTTTGTTGTCTGATTTAATAAACCGTTTGCATATGGATCAACCGCCTCCTGTCTCTACATCACAGAAATGTTCTCAGAACTTTGGCTAACATTCTAGCAAGGTTCTCACACTTTTAAACTTTTGTTCAGAATGATCTGTTTTTTTAATAATGTACTCAAAATGCTAGCTCAAAAATGTGATGTATAGCCTACATCGTTTATGGAATGTTTGATTTCTGAAGTGTATTATTTGGATGTTTATCTAATGTTTTTTTTTAATTTTTATTATTATTATTATTTTTAAATGTTACTATGTGTTTTAGAATGTTTAGAGTTTTAAAGTTTTAAAAGTAACATTCCCATAATGTCTACAAAATTATAAAATGAAATGTTCACTTTATATATTTGCATTAAAGGAACACTTTTACCATTTTCAAATCCATTTAGCCGATCTTCGGGTCTGGCAGTAGCACTTTTAGCACAGCTTAGCGTAAATCATTGAATATGATTAGATCATTTGCATTTGATCAAAGATATTTATCAATATTTTTCCTATTTAAAACTTGATTCTTCTGTAGTTACATCATGTACTAAGACTGACAGAAAAGGAAAAGTTGTGATTTTCTATGCTGATATGGACAGGAACTATACTCTCATTCCCGCATAATAATCAAGGAACTTTGCTGCCTTACCATGGGTGCAGCAGGTGCAATGATATTATGCAGCGCCTGGATATAGTCCCCAGCTATTTTACTATTATCTGTGTCGGTCACACTGAAAGCTATCTAGTTGGGGACATTTTCAGGCGCTGCGTAATATTTCTGCGTCTGCTGCACCCATGGTATGGCAGCAAAGTTCCTTGATTATTACGCCGGAATCAGAGTATAGCTCCTATCCATATAAGCCTAGAAAATCACAGCTTTTCCTTTTCTGTCAGTCTTAGTGCATAATGAAACTACAGAATAAAATATCAACATTTTTTGGTTATTTTTGAGCGAGATGCTAACGGTCTAATCAGTTTCAATCATTTATGCTAAGCTATGCTAAAAGTGCTACCGCCAGACCCAGAGATTGGCTGAATAGATTAGAAAATGGTAAAACTCATCTATTCAACTTTGGGTGAGTTGGGAAATGAGCCTATTTTTTCTTTTGTTTTGTTTTTTGAGCCCATTTATAAAACTGGATGCAGAGAACATTCAGAAAAAAAAGTTTTCATGACTTTCATAACTAAATATAAATGTTCATTCTGGCCTGTTTCTTGAGGAAACTGTATTAAATCAAAAAATGTATACACTTTTTGGGTAGTCAAATATGGACTAACCTAACTTTTGGGTTAAAAATCTCATTTAAAAAAATGGAACCCAAAATTTGGGTTAGTCCATATTTGGCTCAGCATTTTTTTGAGCATAGAAGATGGGCAAATTCCAAATGACTTTTTGCACCCTTCAGGGGCACTTTGGGAAGGGGATGCCATTTGTAGGGATGTTCCAAACGAAAGTGAGCAACTGAATCAAAGGCAAACTGAAGCAAAGGGCTCTTCCAGAAGTCCGTTAGCTCACGGAAGTGATCTCGGTTTGCGATCATGTGATCTTCAGTTAGGAGCTCTTGTGATGCACTTTAAAGCAAAAATTGAGTTGATTTCGACTTCACATACAAACGTACGTAGAATAGGTTGATTCATTTTTTATTTATTTCAATGTAATACAAAATATTTTTTGTCAGTGATAGAAATGTGATTTAAGAAGTGTGAGCTAGTTTAAACATGTTTAGTTTGAAAAAATGTAATAGTAAACAAGACTTTATTTGCAACAACTGATAGAGTGCTGAATGCTGCACTCACGCACAGCGTTGTAAAGTTAACATTTGGTCAGTCATTCCCTTCGCCAAGGGAGTTCCAAGTGCTTATACAAAAGAGAAATTCCCTACTCCCTTAAAATACACACTTCAAAGGGTCCTCCTGTCGAAGGGAGTAGGGCATAGGGATGCTCACTTCTGTTTGGAATTCGCCGATATTTAGTGAATATCCAACAGATTTTGAACAAAATGTAGCATCCTATTAGTTGGAAACCATTTAAATATGACCTGCACTACTGTTTACATTCGATGTGATACACTCTTAAAAATAAAGGTTATTTAATGGCATGAAGAACCGTTAACATCCATAGAACATTTCCATTCCATAAAATGCTTTTTAGAGTGCAAAAACATTTTCTAGATTATAAAAAATGTTCTTCACATTAAGAAAAAAAATGGTTCTTTTAAGAACTGTTGACTGAAAGGTTCTTTGGGAAATCTAAAATGGTTCTTAAAACCCTCTTTTTGAACCTTTATTTTTAAGTGTTTTCAGAATTTCTGTCAAATAAATGTTATTTTCACTGTGTAAACAACAGTGTTTGGGAAATCTACTTTTAAAAATAATGGATTGCAATATTGTGTTACTCCCTAAAATAGTAATTAATTACATTAGTTACTTTTTATGGAAAGTAAAGTTACTTTTTAATTCTGGGCAGGGCTTGTTTGTTTGTTTTTAATAAAAAGTGCTATTTCTGGCAAATGTAAAAGCCCTTTCACATCAAAAGTAAAATGAATACACCTTAGGCTGAAGGAAAAGTAAATTCATGTCTGTACAGTAACGCAGAAGAAGAAAGTTCAACACTATTAAGTAATAAAAAATAATGAAGCACAAATGTAATGTCTAACGTAATATTTAGCTTATTAGTATGGTTGAAATGAATAAAAGTTTCAAGTAACTGGCATTACTTATTTGAAAAAGTAACTTAGTAATGCGTTACTTTATTAGTTACTTGAAAAAAGTAATCTGATTATGTGTCTTGTGTTATTTGTAATGTTTTACCCCCAACACTGGTAGACAATATTCATCAAATGCTTATTTATGTACATAAATACACATGATTTTAACAGCCAGAGAATTAATAATGAATGAAACTTAGCAGTTACTTCTCTTTCAGCATGTTTGAAGTTTGTGGACTGTACAACTTGGAAACTGGGGTATCAAAATGATCAGAGTTTCCCAGTCGTAAACACAATTTCAGAGCCCATTAATGTCCAATTTCCGACTAGGAAACTATTATTTATGATCATTCAGATGTGCATGTGAAGGCATAGCTACTGCACATTGACTTACAAAGATACTTGCAAATAGGGAGGTGGGTTTTTTTTTTTTTTTTTTTTTGAACTTGGGCCACTTAGCAACCACCTAGAGTTCCCTAGCAACCACATAACACACTTATAACCACAAAGCAATGCGCTGACAGCCATTCATTTATGGCCTCAAGTTTTGCATGTTTTTCTTTGGGAAACTTCAAAATCTCGTTTGCTTATTCAAGTTGTGTAGCCAAGATGTCCTCGAAAGGTTAGAAATACATTACAGACTACGTAATGTACAGGCAACAGCCGCTAAATCAGGCTACAGTAAGTCAGGGGACTATCGAATTCACAGGTCATTTGAACCAATCACTCACAATATGAGCCAAACCAGATAACAATAGGTTAGTGTGCCAAAATCGGGCTGATAGTATTGTGTAAAGAGTGCAGTCTGTTATCTGTGTGACCGGCCTCTCGCCAAAGCAGACTGCTTATATGAATGCTGGATATCTCAGGTACACCTACAGTGAACTTCCGGTGCAAACATATGTTCAACTACCTAAAAGGTATTCTATATTTATATATAACTCTACGAAGAACTAATATGTTCAAAATAAGTGTTAAACACAATAACTGAAATCTGAACCCATGTAAATATAAAAGACAAAAAGTAAAAAAAAACATATTTGCATACAGACCTTTGCATATATACTGTTTTTATAGATTTGCATATATAAATGAAACATGTTGTTGCTAAATACAATATAATTTCATATTTTAAAAAAACAAACAAAAAAAAACATACATAGTATTAACATAAGCACATACAGTATACAATGATTCTGTGGGTATTTTATGAATGTTATAAACTTATTTTTTATATATCCAAAGGGTATGTATGTCTGTATCATAATATATTGCCTTTTAGGTAACATAAATAGCAATATCACTCTTGATATAGAGCTGTACATCTCATATATTACATTTCCATATGGGCAACATGCCTCTGGAAAAACTATCAAAAGAGGATCAACATGACTTGGTTACTTACAAACGCATTTTGCTAAATCACTATTTTTCTTGCACATCCCCTTGAGACTAGTTTTAATGCTGTTTAGGAACCGGGTAAAGCACCAGCAATTATTTCTATTTCACAAATGATGCATGATGTAAAGCTCTGTCTCCTGACAGATCGCTGCGATTTGATAAAGGGCTGTATGTGTGTAAATGGTCTTAGAAACCTCTTGGCAGACATCAGATAGCATAAATGACTTCCAGAAGGCAATTTTGAAAAATTAAAACAAATGTAACTAGTATGGCATATGAATAAAAAAGATACAAGCAGCTAAACAGTCACGTATTTCATTGATCAGGATATTGTGCTTGAAACAAATAGCATATATATAATCTCTGCCTGCAATTAGACGATAAATGTATAAATAAAAAAATGTTAAAAGAAAACTTCACTTTAAAAGAAAAATATATACAACAGTCACATGTATACAGCAATCCTGTTTGTGTCTTTTAAGTCTGAAACAAATGATTCGTGAGTCGCACTCCATACTCCCGACATGAATCAAATGATTCACGAGTCGCGCTCCATACTCCCAATATGAATCTAATGATTTGCGAGTGGCGATCTGAATCAAAAGATTTGTGATCTGCATCGAAGTCCCGAAATGAATCAAAAGATTTGCAAGTCGCGCTCCAAACTCCTGATCTGAATCAAATGATTTGCGCTCTGAACTCCCGATCTGAGTCAAATGATTCGTGAGTTGTGCTCCGAACTCTCGATCTGAATCAAATGATTCGTGAATCTACTACTATACAGATCTAAATCGATTTGCGAATCCGCACCGAAGTCCCGATCTAAATCAAATGATTTGCGAGTCACACTAACTCTCGATCTGTATCAAATCATCTGCGATATGTTCACCGAACTCTCGATCTGAATCAAATGATTCATGAATCCACTAGTATACAGATCTGAATCAATTTGCGAATCCGCACAGAAGTCCCGATCTAAATCAAATGATTCGCAAGTCACGCTAACTCTCTATCTGAATCAAATCATCTGTGATATGCTCACCGAACTCTCGATCTGAATCAAATGATTCATGAATCCACTACTATACAGATCTGAATTGATTTGCGAATCCGCACCGAAGTCCCAATCTAAATCAAATGATTCGCAAGTCACACTAACTTTCGATCTGAATCAAGTCATCTGCGATATGCTCACCGAACACCCAATCTGAATCAAATGATTCATGAGTTGTGCTCTGAACTCTCAATCTGAATCAAATGATTTGTGAATCCACTACTATACAGATCTGAATCGATTTGCGAATCCGCACCGAAGTCCCGATCTAAATCAAATGATTCGCGAGTCACGTTAACTCTCGATCTGAATCAAATCATCTGCAATATGCTCACCGAACACCCGATCTGAATCAAATGATTCACAAGTCCCGCTCCGAACTCTTAATCTGAATCAAATGATTTGCAATCTGCCCTCTAGAAGTCGCCATCTGAATCAAATGATTCACAGACCCGCCGAGGCGTGCTAACTCTCAATCTAAATCATTATGCTCACCAAAGTAATTTGCGTTCCACGCTCTGATGTCTTGATCTGAATCAAATGATTTGCGAATTAAAAGATTTGCGAATTAAAAGATTTGCGAATTAAAAGATTTGCGAATTAAAAGATTTGTGAATTAAAAGATTTGCGAATCTGCACTGAAGTCCCAATCTTAATCAAAAGATTTGCAAACTCGCACCAAAGTCCCGATTTGAATCAAATGATTTGCGAACCCACACCGAAGTCCTGATCTGAATCAAATTAATGCTCGCCAAAATAATTTGTGATCCACGCTCTGACGTCTTTATCAGAATCAAATAATTTGTGAATTAAAAGATTTGCGAATCCGTACCGAAGTCTCAATCATAATCAAAAGATTTGCAAACTCACACCAAAGTCACTATTTGAATTAAATGATTCGCAAACCCACACTGAAGTCCCGATCTGAATCATGATTCGTGCTCCAAAGTTGCAATCCAATTGGAGCGCTTCGAAACAGTGAATAATTTAGCAACACAACGGTTTAACTGATTTGAAGTGTCGAAAAGCTCTGATTTTTTCCTTGTAGGTGCTTTTTAAAGTAATCTCAAGCTATGGTAAAATTTGAAAATAAATGGTTTTTTTTTGTTTGTTTGTTTTTAATCTGTTTTTTGTTAGAGAATCGCTTGAACAAAGTCATGGTCGAGGTTGAATCAATCGGAATGGTTCCAGCGTAAATGATTCAGATTCAAATGACTCACTCAAATGAATCGGTTTGTCCGTTCCTCTGCTTTTCGCGTCTTCAGCCACGTTTTTACACGACAGTCAGTACTACCATTGGCTTAACTCGCTAGTTTTATGACATGAACTGAAATAAGCGAAAAAAAGTATGCTGTTTACAAATAAAATATGCATATTTCCATTCCAAAGATAACATCCAACACAAATCTACAAACATACTGAGGTAAGTAACCAGTTTACTGCTAGTGAAACACTATTAAAATGAACAGCTGCACCTCAAAATACATGTTAAATGACAACATTGTGCAATATGATTGAATTTGTAACTTAATTCACTATATTTTATTAAATAGTTTGACCACTGCAGTTCAGTTGGTTACAGTTAAACAGGGGTAGTTGTGCATTGTCTGAACACTGTCAGTATTACTTTGTTGTTTGGCTATGATCAGAGAGACGTTTGTGTTGTTAAAAAAAAAAAAAACGAATTAAAAACAACAACAACAATAATTTATTTATTTATATAATTCACTTTTACTAGCTAATTTCTGAGTGAAAATTATAGTAAACCCTACACCAAACTTGCTACAGTGCAGTTTCCATTTGCACACCTTCCCTGTTTCCTCCAGATCATGTGTTTTGTTTTCCAACCCTGGCATCGCATGAAATTAACAAGTGTTTTCACACAGGAAAGCAGAGGCATTGTGCCTTAGTCCTGCCTGATAAGCAGAGAGATCCAAGCTGCTTTTATCTTCTGAGACCCTTTGGCATGCGCACAGAAATCCATGCGCTACGTCGCAAAGCTGCCTAATCTTCTCAAAGCTATGCTTAACATTCCTCCTCATTTCTTGAGGAGAGCAAAGAGGGGCCGTCTTTCTCTTTTGGTGGTGGGGGGGGGTTGCTTAATGGAAAACAGTTTCTTTTGCAGGGCTCTTATCCACATCCGCTTCTGTTCAGGGTTTTGCATGCCCAAGAAAACTCAAAAGGACTCTGCTTTTGGGATGTGGTAGTGGTTGTGGTCCACTTTTGGCATATTAAGCTGTTTTCTAATGGTCAGAGGCAGCGTTAAAAAACTAATGACCCAGCTAACCTTAACACACTCAATCTGTGATCTTTAAAACAGCTATCAAGTAATAAACATTCTTGTTTTTTGTGCAAACAGTGTTGCAGAAATATAATCATAATAATAATAATAATAAAAAGAAAAAAATGCATAAGCTACCCTAATAGAACATTTTTTTTGTGCTGGATAGTTTAAAATTAAAAACATGCACACAAATATATATTTTTATGTATATTAATTATTATTATTATTATTATAGTTTTAATTATATATATATATATATATATATATATATATATATATACACACCCTTAAGTAGCTTAATAAAACAAATAAATGATTAAATACATTTTATGTAATAATTTATTCGCAAATATATATATATATATATATATATAGCGAATAAATTATTCAATAAAATGTATTTAATTATTTATTTGTTTTATTAAGCTACTTAAGGATGTTTTTAGTTTAGATTTTTATCAATATGCTTATTAGTCCCTTTAATATGCTAAAGTTTAAGCCAGAAACTACTGTCTCCTCTGCAAACTATGCCACAAGACTATAATCAGGACAGCTGACTTTGAAAAAAAGGTACATCATCTTTTAGCAGTCCTGTCCTTACCTTTATTCACTGGTCATTTTCTTTGAATAGGTGGAACAGTAGGAGAACACTATGGGACTGATGCCAGGAAAAGGAGTGAAAAAGGACAGATGGAAAGTCACCACGATCCTGCCAGTGCAGAACAGCGTCTGCCAGTGAGAAAGCTGCCCAAAGTGCAGGACCAAAGCAATCGGTGGTGGAAAATGCTATGAACACTCCAGCTTTTCTCTTCATCTCCTGATTCTGTGCAGACTGGTATGATGAGTCACAAAGGTCTGCACACATTCTCATCTCCATACACTTTCCATTCCCTCTCTCGCCAACATTACCAACCAAAAAGTTATTTGATTCAGTATGTTTTACTTTTGTGATACTAGACCCCTGGGAACATTTGACAACAAAAAACGCTGTATTTTAGACTAGGAAACCAAAATATTGCATGGGCATCTATTAGATTGAGACACAGATATATTATATGTTTGACCTTCTATAGCTCAAAAGTAGAGCATAGGCATAGCACTACAAAATTAAACCAATTAATTTCCATAACCTTTTGAAAAAAACAACCAAATTCAATCTGATACACTCACAAACAGGCATCACTTTTGCAATATGATTTGTTCTCAAGATTTATTTCTCTTAACCATTTCATTGAGATATGCTGCTCAGTGTGACTCTAATTGGTTAAAGCAACTTTATTTCTTTTTTTTTTTTTTTTGTATTTTTACAACTTTGGAGCCCCTTACAGTTAAGTAAGTGAAATTCTTTGTCGTCAACATATTACTTTCTTGATTACAGTGGATTGTTGTACCTTCACATATCACACTCGCCAAATCTACTGTATATACACCCAAAGATGACGTTTGCGAAAGAAACAAAAGCCATAAAACTATTGTAAGTCAGTGTACCATCATAATGATTTTGATACTGATATTTAAAGGTTAAAAACACTTACATATAGTTGTTTTACGAGATAAATTACCTCACAGAGAGCTGGTCCCGCTAAATGACTTAAAGGTCATTTTAAGTGATCTGGAATCAGTGTTAATTTTGACAGCAAATTTTAATTTAGTTTTAGTCATAGTCTTTTAACTAAAATGCCATTTAGTTTTAGTCAAATTTTAGTCATCTGAATTGTTTTTAGTTTTAGTCTAGTTTTAGTCGACAAAATATCATAAGATTTTAGTCAACTAAATCTACAATAAATTTAGTCAGCTAAAACTCAGTGTGTGGTTTTCTGTCTTTCTTTTTTTTTTTTTTGCTTAGTTAACATCTGTCTGTGACTCAGACAATAGCAACTAAATGTGGCTGCTATCCCTTTCAAAACGAATGCACGAATGCAATGGATGCAATGTACTGATACACTTTCTCCCTACTGTTTATGTTCATTTAAGACGTAATCGGCTGTGTTTACGTGAATACTCATCAAAACGGACAATTCGAGATCAGTTTGTGTGTATTTCTCAGTTCATGCAAAGCGAAAGAGTGTGAGACGTGCTTTCTGTGTGTATGCTTCGGTGTCTGCGCTCAGAAAACAAGACCGAATTGAGTTCTTTCTTGCATCGTCAAATTTATCCATATGTCTGCACTTCTCCCACATATTGACATTTCTGAACGTTTTATAAGACGTGCAGCAAGTGTATTTTAGCTTGTGTCCCGCCGGTTTGTACGCATCTATCCTCCTACTACGCAACAGATTTTTCTGAAAGAATCTCTTTCCAAATCGTCCCTCCCTAACTTTTTCGTCTCGTTTTTATTTGTTGACGAAAATGCCAGTAAATTTTTTGTCATAGTTTTTGTTATTCAAGAAGAATTTTAGTTCGTTATCGTTTCGTTTTCGTCTGTGAAAAAAATGTCGTTGACGAAGTTAATGACGAAAATTATTCGTCAACGAAATTAACACTGTCTGGAATCTGCTTTATCTGATTGCAAATATAATGATTGATAATTATAGCCACTGTTTAAGTTGATTGTGAAGTTAAATTGCTGTTGTTTTCATGTATTGTTTCTTATCTTGTGTAAATCCCCAAATATAAAAGATTTTAAACAGATCATAAGATAAATATTATTGTATTTAATATTGAAATATTAGTTTCAGTGCATTTTTCACTCTAGCGATAACGCTAGTTAAAGAGATTTTAAATCTTAAAAGTTTTTTATTTTTCTTAAATAAAGGTTGGAAGAAAAGGGGAAAGAATATTTAGCCAATTAAGAATATTACTAGAAAATATATGTATTTAAATACACACACACACACGCAGACACACCATTCAAATATCTGGGATCAGAATTATTTTTCATGGTTTTTATTAAAGAAGGCTCTTTAGTATATTATGTACAGTAATGCTATGAAATAATTAATATTATTGCAATGTAAAATAATAATTTTTATATACTTTAAAACATAATTTATTCCTGTGATGCAAATCTGAATTTTCAGCATCATTACTCAAGTCTTCAGTGTAACATGATCCTTCAGAAATCATTCTAATATGCTGATTTATTATCAATAAACAGTTTTAGCTGCTTAATTTGGAACCTGTGATACTTTTACAGGATTCTTTGATGAATAAAAAGTAAAATGTATATATATATATATATATATATATATATATACATTTTAATTAATGTTAAATTAATACAAATGTTACAGTTATTTTGAATAAATGCTGTTCTTTTTAACCTTTTATCCATTACAAAATCCAGAAAAAAAGAATGGATGATGAAAATTCAGCTTTGCATTACAGGAATAAATTATATTTTACATAGTGGTGTCAAAATTAGTGTTAACGCAGGTGATTGTTTTTTTTCATATTATCGCTTTAAAAATATTAAACGCAATTAGCGCTTGGGCGGGGCTATGTTTGGCCACACCACTCACAACAGTTAAAGAAATGCGTTTATTTAGATACACAGAGCATCTTTACGAGAACATCAAACGGGGGACTTTTCAGATGCGTGCTCAACTTCACTTCAGCACCAGACACACTAATGTGCCAGTGCACTGTAGGCTTTATTAAAGCGCTGTATCATATTCAAATCCAAATAAAACTGCCAGAACACAATGTCGTAGTTATGTTGTGTCGTCTGTTAAGATATGAAGTCACAAAAAAGGCGATTAAAGCTGCCTTAAAACTCTGCATGTAAGTATTTATTATTTACATTTAATACATTTAAAGCAGTGTCACATCTGCAACAAGTAACAGCAGCCAAAATATCCTACTAACCAACTGCTGTGATGTCTGTTAATCAAACAACAAAATTAAAAAGAGGAAACGAATAACTTCTGTAGTTTTAAGCTATATATAATCTGGAATTTTATATAATTTAGTATTTGATAACTTTAGGCTATATTTTCTTGCTGAAGGGCACAGGTAGCTAGCCTATATGACATTTATTATAATGGGTTTATGTGAAGATTGTTTCAAGTTCACTTAAATTAGAAGTCATTTTTAAAAGTATAATAAATGTTAAATTGATAGCTCTTTAATTGTGATTAATTTCAGGAAAAATGTGCGATTAATTCGTTATTTTTTTAATTGATTGACACTACTAATTTTACAGTATAAACTAGAAAATTGTTATTTTAAATTTTAATAATATTTCACAATATTTATTTTTTATCTGTACTTTTTCCTCAAATAAATTCATCCCGGATAAGCAGAAGAAAACATCTTTAAAATAAACATTAAAAAACGTACAGATTCCAAATTTTTGAAAAGCAGTGTACAATGGCAATATAAAGTATATATATAAAAAAAATAAATAACTAACCAAAAAAAAAAAAAAAAAAAGGAAATATATTTAATTTATTTATATTTTAATTTATATTTTAATTTGAAACATTTTTCATTTTTAAAATTCCCTTATATTTCCAAATTCCTCAGATCATGCAACTCAGTGCATAAGTGTGCTATTACATTTCTAAGTGATCGGAAACCTGGAACACCATTTAACAAGACCCTGGCAACCCCCCAAAACATTCTTGCATGACATCAATGAGGTTAGGAAACACCACTCACATTTTATTCAATCTCAAAACAATATTCACATCTAAATGCATGTATTTTAATTAATCTGGATTACACAGTTTTAACATAAACTAATAATTTACAGTGATGCATATTGGCCAGTCATACATAAATGAAACAGGTCAGATTTCTGCATAATTTATTATTAACTATGTGCATTTATTTGATTTTTATTGGAATTATATTTTTTAAATGCTTAAAATCAGCATAAACCTGTTGTTTCCTGTAAAAAAACAGATGTATTTAGCTAAAAAGTCGAAACTTAGCTGAAACTTACTGGTAATAAATATATTCTGTAAACCTGGTTATTGAATATTTAAACAACATTCTGTTTATTAGTGCTATTACAGAAATTTGACCTGTTTCTTACTGGTTTTGTATATGTATGACAGAGAGATATGCACTACATTAAATTATTGGTTTGTTAAAAGCTGGAAATTCTCAATGCAATTCATATACACAAATCCTAAATGTTCACCTAAATATCTTTGAGTGCATTATACATGCCTTGTTTTGAGACACCTAGAAAAGCATGAGCACTGACGATTGTTTGATAAGCCCCTCCTCAAGCTCTCTCTCTCTCTCTCTCTCTAGCGTTGTGTCGTTTTGTTGAGGTATGTTTGCAGTTGCTGTGTACACAGCTCCTATAGGCTCTCACAGCCCTCTTTTGGCCCGGATGAGAGGGTCCATGATAAGGCAGGCATTAGCCAGCTGCGGGGCCCCAGGGAGCTCAAACATTACGCCACTGAGTAAACTCAACACGGGCCTCTGGAGGCACTGCATTGTTGTTCAGGCCAGAGCTGAGCAGGGTTCATGTTTGCAGAAGAAAGATCGTAAGTCATATGGCCCGGCTTATCACAAGATCCGAGCGCTGCTCTGCCGTCTGCTCCTCAGGGACACAGGCAGGACTTGCTGTCTGCACTCAAATGCCTTTCTTTAGCAATTTTAAATCGTCTGGTAATTTTGGTGATTTTAGTAAATGTAAGTTGAGGGTAGAGAAGGTGAAAAAAGGTGAATACTAAATAAACTTCACATGTCTTAAATGAGACATTACATTCATTTATCCAGTGTTTGTTGTGGAAATACATTCTGCCCCCACAGGAAAAGAGTAAAGCTTTTTGGAAATGATACACAAGACTAATGGCAAACAAATGCAGTTGGAAGAAGTGTATGGCCGCTTACCAATGGCAGAGCTGCTCTTTAGCACCCCCTAGTAGTATTTGTGAGCTATGCAATGTCCATCAGAGAAATGAAGGATTGCTGTCATTACTTGCTTAAGTTGCTTTGTTGTTTTTGTGGGACACAAAAACATCCTGTAGAAACTTTATGAAGATCTTTTCCATATGCAGTTCATAGTCACCACGTCTGTTAGGAGCCAAAAAGGCAAAACACAGAAAAAAGCAAAAAAAAAAAAGTCCTCTGAAGTACACAACAAATTTGTGAAACTAGCCAAGCTAGTCATAACTAGCATAAGTTAGTTTGTAGTAGTTAGCTACATGTTGTTAACAAACAGTAACTAGATACATTAAAGTTATTTATTATTATTATTATTATTATTATTATTATTATTATTAATAATGATATATATATATATATATATTTTTTTTTTTAATTAAGATAATTTAATATTTAATATCATTTAATATTTTTAGATAATTTCTAAAATGTTAAAATAATTACATTCAAAATTATATTTCATTTTTTTTTAGAATTTTATACAAATATACACACATTTTATTAATACTTTCTATATGTTTTATCAAATATTAATTTCATTTAATATTAAAATAGTAAAATGTATAATTATAATAATATTTAAAATATGTAATTTAAATATTTGACAACAAAAAGGTGACTTGTATATTATAATTGATTTTTACATATTTCTAAAATGTTAAAATAATTACATTCAGAATTATGTTTACTTTTTTAATAATTTTATACAAATACACACACAAACAAACTATAATAATAATAATATCTACATATTTTATTAAATATTACATTTATTATTATTCATTAATATTAAAATAGTAAAATGTGTAATTATAATATTTAAAATATATAATTTAATATTATAAATCTAATATTATCATAATAGATTTTGAGATCATTTCTAAATATATAATTATATTTCAAATTACACACAAATGTAATAATAATAATATATTTTATAAAATATTAATATTATTAATTAATACTAAAATACTAAAATGTATACTTATGTTTAAAATATAATTTAAATATATGACAACAAAAAGGTGACAACTATATTCTAAATGATTTTTAGATCATTTGTAAAATGTTAAAATAATTACATTCAAAATTATTTTTCAAATCATGTTTTATAATTGTATACAAATACACACAAACTATAATAATAATAATAATATCTATATACTTTATTAAATATGAATTATATTAATTAATAATAATAATAATAATAATAATTATTATTATTATTATTATTATTATTATTATATTTAAAATATATAATTGAAATATTTTACAACAAAAAATTCTAAAATATTAAAATAATTACATTTAAAATTATATTTCTTTTTTATACAAATACACACATAAATATTATAAATAATAATAATAATAAGTTAATAATAAGTTTATATATATATATATATTAATTTCATTCAATATTATTCATTAATATTAAAATAATAAAATGCATAATTATAATATTTAAAATATATAATTTATATACAACAAAAAAGTGACGTATATTATAAATTATTTCTAGATAATTTTTAAAACCTTTATATATTTACGTTTATTTTTTTATAATTTTATACAAATACATACACACAATATGTTACATCATCATGTTATTAACTTATCATGAATTAACATTAAAATTACATAATTATAAAAATTATTAACATGTAAATTAAATTTTACATTAAATTTCAAACCTCTTGAAACACTATCAATTAAATGATTTGGTGATTTTTATTTGACAGGTTCAAAAATTGACAGACTGATTCATTTGGGTACAAACAAACCGATTTACTAAAATAAATCAGACTATTCAATGCTTCCAGAGAGAAAGAAACCTTTCATGAAATTCATGAAATCGGAAATGATCCCAGTATACGTTCTTGGCCTTATTGTGAAAGATTTGTGCTGGCCACATGATTAGAGGCATTACAAATGTATAGTTGCCTGCCAAAGTTTAAAACTTAGAGTTAGGGATGTAAACTTCTAAGTATGAAAAACACCAAGAGTGATGCTGGCCTTAGCAAGAGCCGCTAATTAAAAACCTACGCAGAGATGTCTATTTATACCCGTGTTGTGAATGGAAAAACACTTTAGGACCTGAATACAATGAATGAGAGGAGCTGTGGGCTTTTACACAGGGGCCGCAGAGCTTAATGTCTGAGTTTAATAGAGCCCCTCTGTGCCTGATGACTTACAGTGGGAAGCGAGGACTGTAAACACACCTAAACAGCTGTCAGCCGCTTCCTGTCCTGAACCGAGCCCTCGCTGGCAGGACGGCCTATTGTACACATGGCACCGTTACCACGGCGATGTCAGCAAGCTCTGGGACCTGTCACAATAGGTTATGTTCCATTTCCACGGCAACTGGGAGCCAATCAAGAGTAATGGGGTGGCGGGACACAGAGCGGATGGGCTTCCTCGCCGCAGACCCCTGCGAGGATAATTAAAACAGGACAGAAGCCAGAAAAACAGAATAAGGGCGTTTGTTGAAAGCAGAGCGTTGGTTTCAGGGCACGTCTTCCGCTTTGTAATGCGTTGTGTTGTGCAAACGCTGTGCATACGAATGTCAAATGTAAAGGTGTTTTTTACTTAATAAAAAAAAAAGTTACACATAGATTTATAAAGGACAAAAATGTAGATATAAAAAAAACTGTCATAAAAATGTAAAGCTTGGGAGTACAGACTTAACTTTGGTCTCATTTTAAAGAAGACCCTGTCAAAGTTAATGTTATTATTATTAATAATAATTTCTGTATATTTTATAAAATATTAATTTGACAACAAAAAGGTGACGTATAATATTATACTTGATTTTTAGATATTTCTGAAAAAAGAAAATAATTACATTTAAAATTATATTTCAAATATTTTTTTTTATACAAATACACACAAATATTAATAATAATAATAATAATACGTTTTATATATATATAAATAATTACATTTAAAATTATATTTCAAATATATATATTTTTATTTTATACAAATACACACAAATATTAATAATAATAATACGTTTTATATATAAATATATATATATATATATATATATATATATAATATTAATTTCATTCAGTATTATTCATTAATATTAAAATAATAAAATGCATAATTATAATATTAAAAAATATATAATTTAAATACAACAAAAAGGTGTTGTGTATATTATGAATAATTTTTAGAAAATGTCTAAAATGTTAAAATAATTACATTAATTATATTTCTTTTTTTTACACCAATACATACACACACAAAATATGTTATATCATCATGTTATTAAATTATCATGATTATCATCACATTAAAATTACATAATTATAAATTATTAACATTTAAATTAAATTTTAATTAAAAGTTTATTTGCAAAAACAGCAAAAATGATGGAGATTAATTGTAATACACAATGAAAAAGCATGCTTTTTAAAAAAAATTATTTATTTATTTTTATATATATATGTATATATACATACATATGTATGTATATGTATATGTAAACTAAAAGGACAAAAATATCCATGTCATAAAAACTGTCATAAAAATGTAAAGCTCAGGAGTACAAACTTAATTTTGGTCTCATTTTAAAGAAGACCCTGTTGAAGTTAATAAAGTTGTAAAAAAATTAAACCAAAAAAAAAGGTTTAGGTTTATGAAAATGGTTTATGAGCAATTTTGTATATAAAATACATATTTTATAAAACATTTTGAAATTCACATTTTTGAAATTCAAAAAAGTTATAAATCTAAACAAGTTGTGTTCCAAATTGGGGGTTGAGGTTGATATCTCAAAAAATTAGCTTTTAGTAAGATTTTGTTTGTTAGATTTTTGTTTTCCCATTAAATTGCAGCAAAGCTCCTCTGGCAAACACAGCAGTGAGATTTGTGATTCACAGTACAGTATAATTTCTCTCTCTCTCTCTCTCTCTCTCTCTCTCTCAAACATTACATGTGCGCACACACAAACATTATTTAGGACACACATACAAACTAGATTCTGGCATCCTGTAATGTGGGTGTTTGGGTTTTGTTTTGGGTTCTTGTTTCATGTTCATGTTTTCATTTGAAGTCTAGTCTTGGTTTCTGTCATGTCATGCTTCCCTGTTCCTCTTGTTTCCCTGCTCGTCCATGTGTCATGTTTTGATTGGTTCATGTTTTGCCATGGTGTTCTCTGTCAACCATCTCATTGGTTACTGCGTTGTTCTTTGTTTTCTCATTGGTTGGTTTTGTCATGTGACCCTGTCTGTTTCCTTTAAGTAGCCTCATGTTCCCATTGTTCATTGTCGTGTATTAATGTTGTAACCTGCTATTGGTGAGTGGCTGTTCATGCCCGTTTCAAGTCTGTTTTCATGCCAAGTCTGTTTATGCCAAGTCAAGTCTGTTCATCATAGTTTGGATTATTGTTTGGATTTCACTTTGGATTACACTTTGTAAATAAACTGCACTTGGGTTCATCAATTCATCTCGCCTCAGTGGACATCCGTTACACATCCATACCAACATATCTTCACAATCATAGCTGCATAATTTATCCAACTGACTACATAAGTAAGGGATAATCAACGGTTTGCTGTGCATTAAAGTATTTTAAATGCACAACGTGGAGGCTAATAATAGGTTGCCTTCATGAATTGCCTTTAAAATGCCTTAATGCGCGGCAAGCCGTTGATTATCCCGCTTATTCCATTGTCATTTGCAAATTTATAGAGAAGTTAAAACTAGTATTGCTCTTTGCAGCTCAGTATTTGACTGAATGGGAAACATGACAGTTATTTTCGTCAGTTATCTCTAGCATTCTCCAGCATCAAATCAGACACAGAGATGAAATAGTGGGGTAAGATCTCATTTATTTGAATGAATTATAGGATTTATTTCAATAAATTATCGATTTATCGAGAAAGAGAGAGAGAAGGCGAGAGAACGAGAAAGAGAGATGACAGTTGGCGTGTTACCTGAATGCTGCGTGTCGCTCTCTACAAACAATGAATTAATTCAAAAACAGCGCCTCCTCATTGCTGAGGAATATAATGTAGCAATCTAGTATCTAGGCTATTTTATTAAGAATCGTGGGGAAGTGCTGACAACAAGTTTATGTATGTGCGCAGCGCGATCTCCGACCTCTCTCTCTCTCTTTCTCTCTCTCGCTCTGTGTTAGTGTGCATCAATTAAAGCATTAATATAGAACGTGGAACTTGGAACTACCTGTGCAGTAAACGGTTTTACTGCATACCTGCCAGCCAATCAGAATCCAGTATCCAGACATTCCATGGAATAATAGACTATAATTTGCATGAGCAGAAAATATAAATAAAGCGAGTGTTTGCTTTATATGCCAAACTTGAAAAAATGGTACCATCTGGTAAAAAACAGTCACAATTTTTATTTTGAAGCTTTGCCAACAAAATAAAAGCCTATTAACAAATATTGCATAATTTGATAGTTAAATGGCCCTAGGATAAAAAAAAAAAAAAAAAAATCACAGTTTTAATGGATTTCAATGAGGACATTTGTCCATTTTTTTAGAGGAACTATTTATTTGTACCTATAGTGTAAAACGATTTATTAAATGAAATGAGGGTGAAATAGTAAAATTCCAATAAAAATACACCCCTGAGCCAAAATTTATGCAGCTAGCATTAACAGGCAAACTTATTAAAAAAATAAAATAAAACTTAAAAAAAAAATGTCCATAAGGTTGTACAAGGGTAAAAATGGAGATGTTGACATTGGAGAGTAGACAAAACGTCTTTTGGACAAATGTTGTGGCCATATTATAAACAGGGGTGCACATAAGTTTTTCAGGCTTAATTTTTAATAAATTAAGCCTGATAATACTATTATATTACAATACAATTATTTTATAGCACACTTAAAAAAAATCATTATATTTATATAATATACTACCACTCAAAGGTTTTTAAACAGTAAGATTTTTATAATATTATAAAATATTTGTAAGATATTTGTAAGATACCTGAAACAATTCAACTCAGCTCTTTTCAATAATAATAATAATAATAATAATAATAATAAATAAATAAATGTGAGCAGCAAATCAGAATATTAGAATGATCTGAAGGATCATGTGACACTGAAGACTGGAGTAATGATGCTAAAAAAAATCAATTACATTTTAAAATATATTCAAATAGAAAGCAATTATTTTAAATAGTAAAAATATTTCAAAATTGTACAGCTTTTTCTGTACTTTGGATCAAATGAATGCAGGCATGGTGAGCAGAAGAGACATCTTTAAAAAACAACAGTGTATAACAACAGTGTATAATAAAATATATACGTTTTTTTTTCCTTACGTGATCAGTATTTCAAATTATTTAATGTATATTGAACATATACTGAATGCATTAATATATTGCAATACTATATTGATATAATGCATAGTGAATTGCTGCTTTTTATAAATTCAAACATGAAAATATATATACCTTTACAGTATATTGTATCACATTTTATATTTAATAATATACTTCATAATATATAAATTCATAATATATTGATTTACAAGTAATAATATATACATTTAAATAATGTAATTCTGACTTCTGAGAAATTAAGTCAGAATTGTAAGATATAAACTAGCAATTGTGTGAACATACCAGTCTTTTTTTTCTCCTCAGATCTGGACATTGTAACTCACAATTGCGAGTTTATATCTCACAGTTCTGAGAAAAAAAGTCAGAATTCTGACTATTTCTCGCAATTGTGCGTTTACATCTTACAGTTCTGAGAAAATAGGTCAGAATGATGAGATAAAAAGTCGCAATTACCTTTTATTATTCAGTGGCGAAAACGGGGCTTCCATAAAAGTAACACTACTCATTGGCAGTAGAAATTAACTTAAGTGTCCACACATAGTGTGTTGTGTTGTTAGAGATAAAGTTGTTGGTTTTATTGTGTTGAAGTACTCTCTTTTATCCCAGAATTCCTCCAAAAAGCATTAACAGATTTGTTTAAACAACCCACAGTAACATTGGCTTAACTAATAAAGTGAAGTT